>CM067286.1:320000-5320000 GCA_033220335.2 Troides aeacus
CTTCTGTCTGTCGTACTTCATCTGAAGAACAAAAGTATTTATTACTACATATTGCAAATACTGACTATTACGGTAATTTAATATTATTTACTGCTTTATGGTTTGAAAGGAGTTATAACAAGTGTCGTTACTGAGGTAACGACACTTGACATGTTGTGTCTCAAGGCTGTGTGTATTGTGGTCACGATGTGGTGCAGTGTGAGTGTGCCACCTAATACCTATTTAGCATATAAATATATATATATATATATGCTGGCTGTAGGCTGAAGAATATTTCCAGGCGTTTTGTAATGACCTCGTTTACAAACATTTGTAAAGAGGCGCCGAGCGAGGGTAGTTTCATTTGAAAGGCATCTTTCATACCCGCCCGAAAGTAAATAAATACGGTCTTCGGAAGCTGGCCGTCCCACATACGGTAAAATTGAAAGAAATGTCAACTCCCCACCCCCACCCCCAGCGCACCACCACGTCGCCAGGCACACCGGCGCTGCACACTGTTCAGTTCGGTGCATGAACGTACCTACAGCTTGTACGACATTTAACTTTTCAGTTTTCGTATGTTGAGTGGTGACATGCGCTTCAAAAGCCGCCCCCTTATGAACACATATTAGTACTTCCCGCCCCCCATTTGTCGCTCCCCGGGCGCAGCGTGTCGCCGACGTCAGCTCAACATGTTCTCTTAAATAATCGCACCAAACCAAACTCCTCGATTTATCAAAATAGGGTTTAACACAAGTGCCGGTGCGACCCCTCGCGCGCACAGTGCCCCGCTGAGCTGCGCCGCAGCCCCTTAGCCCCTCATTACTGCAATTGGCAGGAGCACCCCCAGCGCCAGTTCGTTAGCTCGTTCACGCGTGGGCAGACCTTTTCGCCAGGGTTCACTGTCTCTTCATTTGCATTACCGTCCGTCGCGTGCAAATTAACGATCAAAGAAAATTTACACAGTTCACAGTTCAGTTCAGTAACACGCGGTACAGCACCCGCTCCAGTTCCAGCTCCAGCACCAGCACAAGCCCAGGTCTCTCTCTTTGATTTCAAGAAACGACTTCCGCTTTCCTTCCATGACATTGTAAAATGTATCCTCTTTTATTCTCAATCGTAATCATCGGCCGAGGAACGTTGGCCGCTGGACGGCAAGCCCCCTTCGGCTCCACAACTTGCTTCACCAGATCGTGGTCAGCGTCATGGCACGCGATTCGGTTGGTTGTACGGTCAGCCCCTTGTGGTGCTTGGATGAAGTTTACAAAGCCGGTGAGTAGTTTGTCACATGACACGATCATCGTGTCTTGTCGAAGTTTCTGCCGTCCAGAAGTGTTTGTTAGCTGGTTGAAGCTATCATTGTGTACATACACCATTTATGTAATGTGCGGCGGTGCGGCGGTGCTGCGGTGCGGCGGTGCTGCGGTGCGGCGGTGCGGCGGTGCGGCGGTGCGGCGGTGCTGCGGTGCGGCGTGGGGCGGTCTCGTGTTACATCGTCCCCCGGCGTCACCACCTCGACATGGTCACGCAGTATCCATTGCTGTTAGTTTAGTAAGTGTCGTTTGTCGGATAAATATACATTAAATGTTCCTGTCAGAGATAACTACCACCTACTACGTTCATCATCATCAGCTGATACGTCCACTGCTGGACATAGACCTTCACCAAAGAATTCCATCCCATCGATTGGGTGATAGAGATTCATATTGGAGGGATTGAGGCCACTTCTCACCACGCTGGCCCAATGAGGGAGCCAGAGCCTCGTCCGCCAGAGGTCGAGGTTGTCTTGGATTCCGTGAGTGGTCGTGCGGAACTCCTTACACCCCTACTATTACATTATTAGTGGTTTGTACTTTCGCTGTGAAAACAATGATATCGTAAGCATGCCGCGCCGGATGTATACAAACCGGCCGAGATATTAGAGTCTATATAAATAATCGATATCGAACTACTGCTCGGTTAAATGGGGGGCGGATCGTATAACGTCTTTTGACCTCACACGGGCCCGATAAACCTATTAATAAAGCGAATAAACAAACAGACAAAGAGATACGCTCCGTGTCGTAAGTAATACCGTTCTGTCAACACCCTTGCAGACGTAGGGCTGCGGCGGCGTGCGGCGTGCGGCGGCGCGGGGCCGAGGGCGCCGGGCGCTCCGGACGCTCCCTTCAATGCGGAGGGTAGTATTTAAAATGAGGGAGGAAATTGTATTACAGCCGTCCCACGTGCGATGTGAATAAACTGAACATACCATCATATTGTTTTTTTCCTTTGTTATTTGCGATTTTTTTTTGAAAACATCTCTTAGTACATTTATTGTAATTTATATTAACAATCATTAATTACAATTGACATTTATGTAATTGAATGTGTATATATAGATTTTGTTTAATTTTGATGAGAAGTTGATGTCAAGATTAGTCAGTTGGCGGCCTGTTGTCGAGTTTATAAATCGGCAAGTGTTTCCTATCAATAGGAAAAACACGAGGCGGAGACGGAGACGGAGACATCCGGAGCGGGGGGTCTCACGCCCCGAACGGTGCTGCACTGCTGCAACGCTGCACACCCCTGCCATCTGTCCCTCCGCATTATTCACAGCAAGAGCTCCGGTTTAAAGTCGAGCTCAAGTCCGTCCAACTCGAACTGGTTTGTACGCTGGTTGACACTTTCTATAAACTTTACGAACCGTCAATAAGTTTTTTAATACTTTTTTGTAGTGAAAATATTACAATGTTTAATTTATTGTATGTATATATTATATATGTATATCTCCCGAATAATCTATCAGCATTGTACGTCCGCTTGTTTGTTTGTATCCGCGCTGGAAGAGTATTGCAACAGTTAGTACGTTTTGTACTGCAATTAATATATTTATCAAGTTATAATAAATACACAAATTGTTACCAACTGCTGTTTCGTGTTAATGAAAAGACTTGTGCAAAAGAAATGCTCCAAAAAGGATGTCACGCGGGAAGCAGCCCGTGTGCGTGTTGCAGGCGGCGTGAGGCGGCGTGAGGCGGCGTGAGGCGGCGTGAGGCGGCGTGAGGCGGCGCGAGGCGACGTGCCCCCGGGCAACTAAACGAACCCTGTCCTTACTTGTGTGTGTGTGTGTGTTCACTTTGGGGTTCATCGCCAGGCTTCCTAACTCGTTAAACACACACACTAAGGATCGGTTGTGTAGATTTGAAAGCTTTGTTTGCATGTTTCAAAGTAAGCGTCCTTTGTAGGATAAAAGCTATTCAGATGCGGCTAAGCATATTAGAGCACTTGGGCTGTGCTGTAATAATCCCGGGTCTGTTAAGGAAGTTCAGTTTGATTATTCCACCAGAGTGCTGCTGCTCCCGCCCTGCTGCCGCGCTGCAGAGAAACATTCACCAACAGCATTCTTCGAATATATGCTGTCTCAAAGAGTAGTCATGGCAATGAAAAAAACACGTAGCGTTGTGTTGAGAACCTCTTTCTGTTGGTGGTTAAAAGGTTGCAGCAACTCACCCATAGCACTGGATAGTCATGCGCGTAGTGAACGGAGCAGTCCAGGTCGACCTGCCCGCCGATATCCCTGATCTGCTCCTGACTGATGTAGGAGATTGTCGGCGTGCGGAGTCCGGAAGCTGCGGAGGATATAACCATTAAACTGGGTGGTTGAAATTAAAACTTTAGAAATAAACCCTCAATTAATTGAATGGCGCTGCAGCGGCAGGAAGTTCCGTTTTTTACAATTCATTAACATGGCTAACCTCTCCGCAACGCGTGCAAAAGGGCAAAATGTGGAGGCGCCTCCCCCCGGGGCCGGCGCGGGCTACCGATACGCGTCTCGGGGGCGGCCCGGGGGCGACCCGGGGGGCGGCAGCCGCAAGGGGAGGTAATGCGCTTTGTGGATATTGAACAACCTCATTTCCCGCTCATCACTTCTTTTTTCCGGACACGAATGCTTCGTGTTTAACACATCCAACGGAGTGTTTTATAGTAAATTGAAACGCGGTTCAGTGCGCATGCACGCCGGCGCTTTCGTGTTAGGTGAACATATGGTTATGGATGTAGATGACTTGGGTATAAATGGAACTGGAAAACCATTCAAATATATTTTGTTAAAGTAAAATTGTAGTTAACTTAATAACAATAAGTTAACAAACATTGCTCATCCAGCCAGGATTGAAGGACGCTGTAACTAGTATAATGACTGGGGTAACGAAACTCTGTACCACATCCTAATAACTATCGCCACGTTGTTACGAGCACCGGTGTCACTCGCCAACAGCTGAGCGTCCCACTCGTCTATGAGTCTATGAGTTTAAAATAAATACCCTGTCTGTTACTGTTTTCTGTTCACAGTTTTGATAACACTATTGAAGTTATCGCAGCCCGCACCGACCCCGTCAAATATACCCAAACGCAATAAACCGGATATCCCTTGACGAGGTAATTAGTTAAACATTAACTGACGGAATGGATTCGCCAATTGTAAGGGTGGTTGGTGAATTTGGCAAGCGGCGCTGTAGACCGACCCCCTGTTCGAGCGGAGGTAGGTCGGTGGCGAGCACAACCCCTTCACCCCACCGTCTAGTTGCGTTGTTACATCGATATCATTTTAAGGGTAGTCTGCTAATAAACCACTTAATTTGTTAGCACAAGGAAACTTCAAAGGGGGTCTACATTTAAATGTACATATGTTCGTAATGGGGCACATGAACTTACTTCTTAACATAATACCTGGATTTTTGTTTTGATGGTGGCAGACCTACCGCAGGTAGAGCAAAATGCCATTTATTGCCATTAAGCATCAGCACGTTAACGTTATTATACATACATTGTTTATTTGTTTACTGTAATCTTACCGAGTAGTACAATAAAGACAATAAAGACAAAAACAGACTTCCTCCAGGAAGTTTAAATTTTACTTATAATTTGGACTGATATAAATGTAATTAATGAATGACTACTTGATGTAGATTTTTACAGTGGTTTCACAAACTTACAAAACCCGTTTATATTTCATCTTACAAATACAAATTCTCGTTGATTCATCCAATGAAGTGGTAAAATAGTGATGAAGTGGTAAAGTGGCAAAATATTTATTTAAATCAGTAATATTAAGAGAGTTATCAGAAAAATATGACATTACATGTTTATCTAATTGATACATTGTTATTTACACAAAAACAACAAAGTTTTATCTACCTAACCATGTAAGAATGTTTCTACGCTCGGCAGTATATCTATTGGCTGATGATGGTGACAAATAATTATTCTGTAGGAATTACAAATAATATATTATAAGTCAAAGGATTTTTATAGACAATAGATGTTGTTTATGCAAATTTTGCAGAGATCCTTGTATTCTTTCATTGTTGAATAAAATAATATCACATTACCATCATGGCCATGATTTGGTGGCACATTTTGTATTTAGTATCAATGAACTTGTTACAGTTTTTCAGATATTATATTTCCTATGTTTGAAGGTAGTATTTGTAAATCAACGGTGAACCTTAGCAAAAACAAATTTTAATACTAATTTCTTTTATTACATCTTAATATTCCTATGCTGGCTATGCCAATAATCTCCAATATATAACTTGGAAACATTGGAGAGATTAATTATGGACAAATTTTTTGTATATCCTAATAACTAATACTCCATTATGAATATTTTTGTGTTTGGTTACTGCTGAGATGAGCTGAATTTAAATATGTCAATTTATACTAAACATCAACACACATTTATTTTCCGAGGTTGCAATTAAATCTTATTCATTATATTACTATCAAGTATATTTTTTAAACATTATGGACTGAATGGAAAGATTTAGATGTTGTTTTTGTCTATCTTCTTCTTAAAGTGTCTCTCCAACTAGTGAAGGTTGGCAATCAGTATGATCCAGAATTTTCTTCCATTGGTCCTTTGTCACATACCACTAATAATAAATAACTATGTAACAGGCACAACTTATTTTTGTTATTAGATATCAAATATTTAATGGAAAAATGTGCAATATAATATATACATGTATACATTTTCAAGGAAAAGTAATTTTCAATTCAAGAAATCACAAAATGTACAAATAACTTTTTAAAAACTTTACCATCACTAAGTCACTTAGTACATAAATTGTAATAACTTCTTTGTATGTTTTAAGTTACCCTCCATTCAATAAAACATCGTTTCTACCATTTCCCTTGTTTTTATTATAATTTTTAAATTTTTGTGTCATTATAATTCTTTCTCCTTATAATTCTTTAATTATTTAATGGCGGGAGAAGTTTAAAAAGAGTGTATTTAATAAGATAGAAGCTATGTTTCTGGAATCTATGTAGCTAAAGTAAATGTGATAAATGGTGAGATCTTTAACAAACTTTCTTTAACAACTTTAACAAGAACTTCAAAATTTTAAAAAAAATTTAACTTTTTTCTTACGGAGGAAACAAAAGAATGTGTTCAAAAGGGTGTGTCGTGCGGCCGTTACGTGTCGGAGCAGTAAACAATCGGAACCCATGTAACGTAAAACATACTTGTTTAGGAAGCGGCAACTCATACTTCAAAATATCACAGAGCAGGAAGCAGGTAGCATTAAGATGATTGAATATGAATTTGATATTTTATAAATAATTTTTATCTTACCGATTGTTGATAAACACATTAACATCGGAACATATTTGAAATTTAAACACGCCATTGCAAAAGAGCGCTTCGCACCGCAACTAGCAGCAGACAACTTTCGCGTGCTCTCAATGGAGTGACAAGTTTCGTTAGAGCGAATACGATTCCCGAGCAGCGCGTCGCGCAACCAGCGCGTACGAATGAATGACAGCCGGCAATTCGGTGTTACTAGGCGAAAAAAATATTTTCTAACTTTAAGAAATGTGATTAATTATTTAATTAAAAATTAAACAATTGATCGCAATGCAAAAAAATACATAATAGTATTTTTTATAATTTTGTAATACAGATAATAAAAAGAATATCTATTACTATAACGTGTTAACAGTTTCTATCTATAGATTATAGATGTCGTCACATCAATCAAGCAGTAAAAGAATATATTTTAGAACATGAACACTTGTATATAATCTTAAACATTCTGTTCAATAGCATTATAACAATATTGTGCGACTGAATGTATTAATAATTTTTTTAACGATGAGAAAATTTTTTTGCATAGATGTTCTTGCTTTACGGCAGCAAATGCTAACTTAGCCTTTATACATATGTTTTAACGGCCTCTTGTAATAAACACTTACAGTAAATGAATTATTGAAAATCGTTTTAATGAATTACATTTTCCGGCTGCAATGTGCTACCCAAACTACGACTTGCAGATAAATTCTCATAGTGTCGTTATCTCTTGTTCGAAAAGAAATAAATTGCGTAATCTTCATAAATATTTATTATTGATAACACAAAAGTTTTTATTACCACATTCTGGAATTGTTATTGCAAAATGATTATAACTTAATCTTCGATTTGTAAACAATAATGTATTATAAACTACACACAATTTTTGTTATTACATATACCTTTTTTAATAGAGAATTTTTATTGCAAGTTATTTTCGATGTATATTACATATAATTAAATTTTTTGTTTGAAATATTGGTATAGATTTGTGTACGAATAAAAATGGCAAAAAATACAATATTTTTATCTTTTAACAAACACTTATGATAGATCTGCGTAGATAAATGCTTACAGATAATGTAACTAATAATCACGCTAATGGATGATTGTTCAACACAGTAAACACGACAATTGTAGACTTAGTAATATATAGAATATATTGACCGCATCATTTGTTGTGCATCGGACTAGCCTTAATGAAAAAATTCTTTTCCATAAATTTTGGCTCACACATTTATTTATAAAGTTTTTTTTTTTTTTTTGCACTTGTATCTGCCATCAGCCGGAAGACTTTAATCAGATTTGATCAGTTTATTATGGAGCTTTTAGAGCATTGTAGTCAACACCACAATGTCTACACATTGTCAAACACGTCAGCTCGTTTCAATCTTTTAGTTGCACCTTGTATAAGGAGATTGTTGGCTAGCGGGTTAGAATGGTCAACCAGACGTTCTTTGTGCTTTTTTTTGTAATTCTGAATTTCTTCAGAGACAGTTGGCATTTGCAGATATTCATGCAGTTCATTGTTTGTTATGAACCAAGGCGCATCACAAATTGTGCGTAAGATGTTATTTTGAACTCGCTGAATGCATTGAATGTGTGTCTTGCTTGCTGTGGACCAGATTTCTATGCCATACAACCACATGGGCTTGAGCATTGATGTGTAGATCATAGTTTTATTGTGCAGAGAAAGTGCGGACTGCCTGCCCAACAGCCAGAGTAGGTTGCGGAAACGGTGGTTGATAGCATCCCTTCTGTTTCTGATATGTTCCTTCCATGTCATTCGGCGATAAAGATGGAATCCAAGATATTTTATACGATCAGACTGCGGCAGTACATCCTCACCCAATGTGACAGGTGGACAGTCGCCTTTTCGGAGGGCAAATGTTATATGTTGAGATTTAGAGGCACTTACTTGCGTTTACTCGCCATTTTTTGAACCACTTAGCAGTAGCATTTAACTGTGTTTGCAGCTGTGAAGAAGCAACATTTGGGTCACGATTGCAGGTGAGGAAAGCTGTATCATCAGCAAATGATGCCAAGGTAACATTGGGCGACTGTGGGAGGTCACATGTGAAAATGTTATACAATATGGGGCCCAGGACTGACCCTGTGGGGCGCCTGCAAGACATTGATGGAGAGATGATCTTGCATCTCCTTCTTTAACTTGAAAGAAACGCTAATTTAGGTAGGACTGCAGAATAGGGAACACCACATGAGGTAAATGAGTCTTAATTTTTGATAGTAAGCCTTTATGCCACACTCTATCAAAAGCCTGTTGTATATCCAAGAATGCGGCAGAGCAGTATTCTTTCCCTTCAAAGCTTTGTCCCTTTAAAGTTTTAACGTTATTTCGTCAGAGTTAGCTTGCCACAAGCGGCGCGGCACTACCAAGTTTATCTATAACCGTCAATATTTGTTTATAAATATTGATACAAATGTTTATTTGATTTAAAAAAACTTTTATTATTATTATTTTTTATTTTTCTTTATTGGAGACAAACAGAAACAATAAGTTCAAAAAATCACAAGCCAAAATTCATGGAAATAATTTTTCCTTCCTTAAGTAGTCTCACTGAGAACATTTTTGATTTACACAACATGACAACACGAGTTTAATAAATAGTGGTGCCTTCGTCCGCGACCCTCACCGGCGCTGGCCGCTTGCGCAGCCCCACTTAGGAAGGGAGGGTTAAACCCCCCCTGCAGGGTGCGCCGGAGCATGCAGCGCGCGACGACGACGGAATCCCCCGAACCACCGTAGGTCTTCAACCCTTCTCAAGAAGGCGAAAAAACGCGGCCATGAACTCGGCCAGCTCTCCCTCTTCGGCCAGCCGATCCCATGGAGAAGCTCGGTCAAATACCTCGGCGTCACACTCGACACCAGACTCAGTTTCGTCGCCCACATCCCCGAGGCGAGAAAGAAAGCGGCCCAAGTACTGCGCAAGCTATACCCCTTGCTGTGTAAGAAGAGAAAGCTCTCTCTCAGACACAAGCTTCACCTTTACCAGGTATGCGTAAGACCTATAATGTCTTACGCAAGCGTTGTCTTCGCCCACTCGTCCGAAGACCGTCTCAAACCTCTGCAGACTCTCCAGAACCGTTTCACCCGCACCGCGACTGGTGCCGAATGGTACCAGCGCAATGTGGACATCCACAGCGACCTTAAACTCCCAACGATCAAGGAGCACTTCAGAGAGTGCTCCGTGACCTACTTCGCCAAGGCGGCAACTCATCCCAACCCTCTGGTGGCCAGCGCGGCCAACTACGCGCTACCTCCGAATCCCAAGACGAAAAAGCGCAGACCGCGGCACGCGCTTATTCCGACATCCCAAGGTGTCCCGCAAACCACACACATACCCTCAGTCATCGACAGCACCGACGTTACCACACACACTTCGGACACTACCAACACGCTCCGAATATCAGCATCACGCCGCAGTCGATTCAGAACGCAGCGCCGCAGCTACTCACACATCGCGTACACTAAGTACATCCGCGATCGTGGGCGGTCCTCGCCGCCTAGAGATTCCGATACAGGCGAAGGTAGTCGGGAAACGGGCCCGCGCCCGGCCTCGACTACCGAGTAGAATCGCCAGATAAAGCACAACAAGAACCAGACACACACAATATACAGAATCATCCGCCAGATAGGTACATCCCGCGTAGCACATTTTAGTTTCTAAAACCTCAGGCTGTGGATCCGGGTCCACGAGCCCAGTGTCAGATGAGCTGTAAGAGCAGCTGTGGCTTGCAGCCCGATCTACATCAAGAATATAGTTTCCCCCGAACCCGTCGCCCAGAGACCACGGGAGCCCCGGGAGATATCCTCTCCGGGCTCCCTGCGGCAGACAGATGTTGGGCTCGCCGCTACCCGTTAGCGGCCGCGGAGGATAGGGAGAATGGCGCATCGTAATACCGACACTCCTCTTCCCCGGCGGCCCCACCGCCTCCGCATCGCCGGTGTGACACCGGTTGGTCGCGGAGGATACGTGCTCCGCAACCCCACCTCGGCTGCAGAGGCGGTATAAAACCGCCCTTGCAGCCAGCCGCAGGGGCAGTATAAAGCTGCCCCCGGGTCCCCAGTCACTCCGGTGAGCTCCAGTTATCCCAACTGGTGCTGGAACCTGGAGCGGCTGCCGGCCGGCCCTTCGCCGCGGGCCGACCGGGTGGGTTCCGCTTAGCTTCACCATGTTGGGCCTCACGGTTACTAAGCCCCTCTGCCACGACAAGGCGGGAACCCGTTGGAGGGGGTGTTAATGGCAATGCCACGGTATACTCTAGTGTCCAACACTTTCTATCTCAATCTTTTATCGACCATTAAAAAACTCAATCATACTTTCTTCGTTTTCTTTTTTTCTTGTCTACATGTAGACCTTTTTGTGGTCAAACATTGTGTTTGTTACCACAAGATTTCACTCCTAGCAGACCTCAAGCAGACTGTTTCCATTTTCATTCACTCTTCAATCACCGAATTTCTCTAACACAGTTTCATATTCATCACGCTGTACTCCAACCTATCATACACACACACACACACACATATATATATATATATACATGTTTATCGGCTGATGATGATGGTTATGATGTACTCCAACCCAACCATTAAAATCTCTAAGCATTAAAAACTCATCTCTTTCGGTTTAGGATCTCGAGGACCGGTTCCATCTTGCTTCTTGTGGAGCATAAACCTCTAGAATGCAGATGACGGTAGGCCAGCCTTCAACCTCACCCATATGAGTCGAGAACCCACACAACCAAAGTCAGTCAAACATTCGTTTATTTTAGTAGAAAGGAGCACACCAACTCCTTAACAGCCTCTGCTGGTTTCAGGGACTCCTGACCAGTAGGCTGTGTATGGTGGTGTCGCATCCTATTCGCGTGGTGTCATTCACACACAGAACATCAATTCTTCTTTCCTTCATCGTCTCACATATCTCATCTGTTTTACTTTTCATACCTCCTCTGACATTCAAAGTAGCAAATTGGCTATCGGCAGCCCACTTTTCGCTTCCACGGAGAATGAGGCGTAACGGGTTGCGAACCTCGTCGCCGCCATTCTGGCGCGAAATATATTTGTCCATTGCGTTCCCACGAGCAGCGAAAGAACTATAATTGTCGACCCAAACAGAGCCCCGCATGTTTGGCAAGGTTAGCTTTGTTCTGGGGTCACCCGATCCCAGGGCACTGGCACGCTAATCCCAGACTCGCCAATGAGCACGTAGCACTTGGGCAACGGCTTACCACTGCCTGGGCGAAAGGGAAATATGAAGGATAGGTAGGGAAATGTGCAAAGTAAGGTAATGCGGACTTTGGGATAAGATTTACAATAAGAGGGGATATTACTGACCCGGAAAGAGCAGAAAGGAGTCAGTAGTAGGTTGAGGGGCCGGGGTCGCATACCCGTTTCTGAAAATAAAGCCGGACAGATGGCTGAGTACTCCTTGACTTTGCGGAGTACTCCCTGGCCTTATTTTGTGAGCTATAATACCACAATTACACCGACCTGATAACACGATCAGTACAGTACGGCGACAAAAATAGGAACTGCGGTGGTTGGTAACTAGGCGAGCTCCGGTAATAGAGAATTACCACCAGTTCGATGGTATACATTGTAAGTCATGGTCCTGTCTGAATATTTAGTAATTTAGTCATTAGGAGGTATAAAAGGAATTACAGTGTTTTGGTTTGAAGGACACTGTATCAAGTAAAGTTATTGATTAACCAGATACTGTGTCCTAAAATGGCAATTGTACTGAGATCCGATGTAAGGAAAGTAAGTCAAGCTTCCTTAGAACTTCTTCATGTTTAGTCAATAAATTATTTTTGTAAAGTGATGGGACAAGCTACTTTTTGTATGACTACAACGCCCATAGCAACAAAGTATTAAATAGAGGTACATTCCATGTTCGATCTTTCTTAATCTAGTTTAAATCGAAGATCTATTGTGAACAATACGGGAGATCGGCGATCACTGAATGTTAGTCTCCACGAGGGCGGTCCCACGGGCGCGGTCAACCTTTGCCCTCTAATGGAGCCACGTATCGTATCTATTACGATCGTTAAATAATTCCAACGTCCGTGGCAGGTCGTCGCCTATATATTATATAAGGTTGCCAAATATCTCCCTTCCGCTATTGTGCTCTTTATTCAATGCTTTATAAAACGTGTTACAGTGATCGGATTTAGTTCAAATATGCGCCGTTTTGTTCGATAATCTGTTTCCATCTAGACGGCAACTTCATAATACCTCCCTCGTAGAAGCCCCCTTCCTTATTTGCGAAGAACTCGGACAGCCACTTTTCACAAGCCTCTTTTGAGTTCAACTTTACACCACCAAGGGCGTTCACCATGGACAGGAACAGGTGGTAATCACTTGGCGCTATGTCCGGGCTATATGGTGGATGCGATAAAACCTCCCATCCGAGCTCCCGTAGCTTCTGACGAGTCATCAACGAAGTGTGTGGTCTGGCGTTGTCCTGGTGGAACACTACACCCTTCCTGTTGGCCAATTCTGGACGCTTCTGGTCGATCGCCTGCTTCAAGCGGTCCAGTTGTTCGCAGTAGATGGTAGAATGAAGCGTCTGACCATATGGGAAAGCTCATAGTGGATGATTCCCTTCCAATCCCACCAAACACACAGCAAAACCTTCCTGGCCGTCAATCCCGGCTTGGCCACTGTTTGGGACGATTCACCGGCCTTCGACCACGACCGTTTTCGCTATATATTGTCGTATGTGATCCATTTTTCGTCGCCAGTCACCATCCGCTTCAAGAATGGGTCGAGTTCGTTCCGTTTCAGCAGCATATCGCGTCAAATCATGCGGCACCCAAACATCAAGCTTTTTTTTGTATCCAGCCTTTTGCAGATGGTTTAAAATGGTTTGGTGACTAACTCCCATCTCCTGGGCGATGTCACGAGATGCCACATGCCGGTCTAACTCGATGTAGTCCATGATTTGATCGGTATTTGTCGTCACAGGTCTTCCGCCGGCTAGCTTATCCATGATGTCGTTTTCACCGGCTCTGAATCGTCGAAACCATTCCTCCGCGGTTCGAAGTGATAGAGTACCATCCCCAAAACACCATTAATCTCACGGAACGTTTCTCTAGCGGATTTGCCTTTAACGAAGGAAAACTTTAAAATAGCGCGAATTTCGGCGTTAGTGAACTCGCATGTTTACACGTCTATAACTGTTGAACGCAATATCCAAACTATTTATGCATAGCGTCGTTTTGTAGGTTATGTCAAGACCTTTCAAACTATGTATAGTATTGCCAGATACGAGCTCTGTAGCGCTTTGTACATAGCCGCGAAATACAAAAGACAAAAAGGCGGAAGGGAGATATTTGCCAACCTATTATTTGAACCTGAACTACATAGAAGTCCACCACCCGACCTGTTATTCTGCTGGCCTCCCGCGGCGCCCTTCTCACCGCAAGCCGGTCGCGTTCAAAGTTAACTCGAACTCGGGTCGGCGATCAGATAAAGTGGTGATTTCCGATGTGTGTGTTTATGAAAATGACGTAGCGCGATAACATTGACCCGTAAGTGTTTTTATCATTTCAAAAGTGTAAACATGTCCAATGTTAAATGTTACACGTTCATCTTTACATAGACATAAAGCTGACAATATATTATATAATTTGTAAACGTGCGCACGCACAACGAATGCACGCGGGTTCCCCTGCGATGATGTGATCATTCAATGAAGTAGTACGCTTTTATTGAACGCAGCTGTAGACCGGTGCCACCGCACCACCACTACTCGCGGCGGAGCACATTAATAACAGTTTGCTCTGTTCCACGCCCCCGCCGGGAACATGTCGCCGGCGAGTTGCTCCATGTATATAATATTTCATATGGACAAGTTTCCGAAATTAACGGGGCCACAAGCATCTGTTAATACGGAAATTATACGGTAAATAATTAATACCGCATGTCTCCAACATACACTCCCTGAGAAATTTTATATAAGTAAATACTTTTCCAATGGGTTTAGAGAAGGTTATTATGAAATATTGGAAATTGCTGCTTCTTCTAAATCAAGAAGCTGCAGCTTATCAACTTCAAAACAATTCAATCGCTCGTCTTAAAATTAAGTAGATACACCACTAAAATTCAAATGGTAGACATACATAAAGATACCCAAAAGCCCTGTGAGTCGGATTCCGTTACAGATAATTTAAAAAGTTTTATAGACATTAAACAGCATTAATTCAATGTAAATGCATTTTTAAGGTTAATTTCTATCCTTAAGTCCTCGACAAGCGAAGGCAGCGGGCCGCTCTGTCACTCTACAATTCAAAGCGTTGATCCTTTTTTTATCCTTTGTTTTTGTAAAAACCTTTTCTTCACGGCTTTCGTAACTTGGTAACTTTTTGTCGTATTTTTTGATTTAAGATTGTAGAGTAGAGATTATTTAGGTAATTCTCAGGTAGGCTGAGATGTTTATGTATTTTCTTACAAAGTATTTCTTTTTATATACTACGGTCCCCCCGGACATCTTTGGGCCTGGCTTTTATTTCTAATCTTTACATTTCTTATTTATTTGTTATATGTTTTTTTTTCTTTTCTTATCTTTCTTATTTCTTTTTCTTTCTCCATTTTGTTCCGTTCTTTCATATGTCGCGTTCAAAAATAACCGAGACAGCCGTACTTTATTTATATCCTTAAACTATTACAATTCTTTGCTTACTCTGTTACGTTTATTTTTTTATTTATTTTATTTTACATTTATTCTTGTCTAATTCTATACATTCTCTTTTCTGGTTTACTACATTTCTTATCTTTGTCTGTTACAGTTCTTTTACTGATCTACTATTAAAAAGTACATTACAGTGTTACATAGCGTTTATAATGTGTGATACAAACTTATGGATCGAATGTCAATATTTTATAAAACAGTTGGACATATTGTTTAGAAATATTTGCTTTTATTTTTCTATTCCATGTCACTGTGACCAATACGTGACCACCAGTTGAGTGGCGGGGCTCGGGGCGGACCGCGGCCCGCACGGCGCCGCCGCCGCTGCGCGGGCGCTGCGCATGCGCGGCGCGGGCGCTGCGGGCGCGGCGCGTCACTGCTACCGCTAGCTCGGCAGGCGGCGGTCGTCGGCAGGTAGGCCCGCTTCACATTTCCGGTGTTATAACCACTCGATGTTATTTTACAGTTTATCCAAATCTCCTGTTTTGTTGCAACTCTTGTTTCTTATTTGTTATTGAACGTCCGTAAAATCGCTCATATTGTTTTGTGACGGAGACTTAACCGCATTATCTCTCTCGCACCGTTAGCTTATTTCCGCCACCGATATACGTATATATCGCAAACACTATACGTATAATAACTTCTTTACGCGATGTCTTAATATATACAAAAAGGATTTTTCTGAAATTGATCTATTCGATAACTACTTGAATGTCTTTAAACATAAAATTTCAATGTTAATATGTCAGACTAAGTAATCTGCTGTTAAATATGTAATAGCGACTACCTCTATATTATTTACTTTAGTATTGTGTACTTTTCCTATCTCAGTGTTGTTTTTTTTCCGTGTTTGTTTGTTTTCCAGGTCTGTGACATATTATGTAATATTGGACACTATTTGTTTACTTATTATCATAAGCTATACTTAAGATATGTCTATCTATGTGTGCCATAAATAAGTTAAAAAAAAAAGTTGCACGGTGCAATAGCACAAAAATAAAAAAAAATAATTTTTTAAAAACAAGAAATAATTATCAACTTAAATATTAATTTTAGCAATTTGATAAATTTTAATTAATTGAAAAATTTAAATAACAATTGCATAATATTTTGTTTAGCAGCCATTGCCAGAGACGTCGACGCGAAGATAAAAAGTGCTTTCATTTTGTTTATAACAATAGGTTTTGATATTTATTACAAACAAGTTAACCTTCTAGATAAATGACTAATTTCAATTTGTTTTTATGTTAAATACATATTATCTAAATCTGTCAGGCTTTGAGCGTAATGTGGCGGTGATCGAACTCTTTACCAGCTCCACAGTTACGAGCAAATGTATTAGGCACCAGCGGCGCGTGATCGTTCCTTCCTCTTATTTGCGTGTAAAGTACCTAGATTGTGTGGGAACATTCAATCTTCAGTTAGTATCCCTCTTCTCACTTACAACAAGATTCTCACTCCGTCACTTGTATTTTTATCATCAATAACCGTGCGCGCGACTGATCTGCTGTTGTATATATATATATATATATATCCCCTTACGTATTTGCTGTAACGTTACATTAGTACAACGCTTCCTCGCTAGACAGCTCGCAGCAATGTTATCGGGATATTATATCAGTATAGCAAAATGACCTCTCCCGCACGCCCATTGCTCCGCGGGAAACTTGTTGCATTTATCATTGCATAATTTGCGATTTACATTCATTATGTACTTATACAATGCGCACAAATATTATTGTGATCACCGATGATTGATCTGTGTTGCAGGGACCCAGGAAGCTGCGTGAGGTTATACACTTCCGACACTCCTCTCTCCGCACCGGCGGTTGAACAACAGGTAAAATTCCAGTTTAATTAAAGATAGATAAGCAATTGATTAAGTTCGATAAACAAATAAAACTCGAGCAGGTTTAAGTGTATTAGTTTATAATGTTATCGAGTAACGCGGCTATAGGAGCGCGGCCGCGGGGCCGTCGCGCAGCGCTGCGTCCACGAGTAAACGCCCACATGTTTTTGATCTCCAGCAAACAAAATAAATATTAGAGTTGATTACAGAACTTCCTTTTACATATCTCTTAAAACCCTGCTGTTTGCCTTATTAAACAAGACAAGAGACTAGCCAACCAGCTCGTTAAACGTAGAGAATGTTACAATCTCTTAGGTTATTGTGATTGTTACGTATATTTGATGACTGTGTGCCATGTTAATCCCTGGTTATCAGAAAATAATTCACTTGTGGAGAATTCCTTGCAATGCTACATCATCACAACTCCGCCTACATTATCGTTATCTAATCATTATTTAATTATATTACTTTTACTATCCAAAGTATAGTTTGTTTTGCAGTACGCACTAGCTATAGCTACTTCTGGATTATAGTGTACTATTTACTACTTGTGCGAAAAGAAAAAAAACTGATTAATGATAGGTACAAATCAGCAATAAATGCTGTTATTTAAGTATTGTAGAAACAGCTGTAATATCTGAGTTATTTGTACTGCAAGTAGCGGTGGTGTCTCTGTTCAGGTCAACATGGAGGCGGTCGTGTTTGATGGGAAATCTCTGACACTTAAGTTTGATGCGAAGTACCCCGTGCCGGAGCTGGTGAGGGATGACGATGTCATCGTCAAAGTGGAGTACTCGGGTGTTTGCGGAACTGATCTGCACATCATTCAGGTAACTTATTCCAGTAAAAACATATGCGAATCAAATGTTCCTCTTGACCTTCGTACGCGATCTGAAAGATAACTTCGACATTAGACGCAGACCCCCCGCTAGGTCGCTTATCGACATCACAATGTTATATGGAGGTAATTGGACAACAATGCTATAGTTAATGTAATAAAGTAACAGCGCCTTCTGAACAATCTGCTGAACCATAATTTCCAGTACTGATTTCGATCAATGATTATTAAAAAAAAAAAAAAATCATTGATTTACAAACTTCATTCGCCGCGGCATCCCTTGAGCGAAAAATGTTTCGCGGCGAGGGTGGCTTTAATGCGCTTTGAAGAGAAGAAGTAAACCTGTGCAATGTTAATGTCACTGATGATTTGGAAGAACTTTCGTCACTTCCGGTATGTTTATGGAGAGTTTAGTTAATTAGCATTACACCGGTCGAGTTAGTGCGTGTGACGCGTCGCAAACTCTTCAGCTCTTGATTTAATTATCTTTAATCAAGGGGACTTTAACAATATCAAATAATTGAATTCTTAGCCACGGGCGGGCAGCGCGCGATCCCTGTCGCGGCAGCCCGCCCGTTGCGGAACTACGATTTAGTATTGTTCAATAATATCATAACTCAGCTGTAAAGCAATAAGTGCTCGTGTTTAATTCATTTTCTCACATAGGAGGAGGTGATGTTTTATATATATGTAAAGGGAAGTTGTTCATCGAGATTCGTGTTGCAGGGCGAGTTCCCCGCTTCCAAAGCGAGGCCGCTGCCGCTGGGCCACGAGTTCAGCGGAGTGGTCCACGAGGCGGGCAGCGCGGCGGTGTTCAAGAAGGGACAGAAGGTCGTGGTCGACCCGAACAGGTGACTTCTTTTTGACCTGGTTTAGAAGTTTTTTCTAAATATGTTTTAATTTTGGATGATTCTGCAAATGGTTATCAGAAATTGCCAGTGTAATCTTCCATCTTAGGTCCCAAATGTGGCCAGCGCCATATTGTGATCTCTTTATGACGTTTTACTGTGACGTCACGTCGACGTTTTTGTTTGTACTATGGTTTAACAATATTCAATTACGTGAAATCTGTACGACACGTTTCTTTTTTCCAGAGCATGCAACCTCTGCAGTTTCTGCCGAGACGGAAACTATCAGTACTGTCTTACCGCTGGCATCAACAGCACCGTGGGCATCTGGCGGGATGGTGGATGGGCGCAGTACGTGCTGGTGCCACAGGACCAGGTGTACGCGTTGCCTGACCAAATCACCACTGAACAAGGTCGGTGCGGACGGGATTTTAATAAGCGGATACGTTGGGACGAAAATTATATCCTTGTCAACTCACGTAGTTGGTTGGATGTTCAGCGTGCGAGTCCGTGTATCTATTAATGTGTACGAAGTAGCCAACGAGGGGATTATTTTGCGCCCCTAAACTGTTGCTACTTTAATGCGCCCTGCAAATTGTGGAGGAACCTGTAATTGCACTGCAAAAAATGTAGTGCACAATCATTTGTGTCACAGTTGGTCAGAAGACTAATGATGCTTCACAGCGTATACAACAACTTGACAGCGGTAACTTAACCAGACTAATTACCAGATACACAGTGCACGCGGCGTGAGCGGTCGGCGGTGACCTAGGAACAATAAACAGTACTGGTACTATAAACAATAAAGGTAATAAAATATCTCTTTGTTTTCGCTGCGGCTGTTTGCGTGCGGCGTAGTAATAAAGAGAGATGGTTTTGTTCTCAACTGGTAATATAATTTTATCGCAAATTGAGCTGCTACAGCTGCAGCTCCGCGCGCTTGTTGCCGTGACACATTAAATATACCTTATTGCCCCAGTGATAGCTTTCCGGAAGACGCACTCCATACCGGAACTCGGCAAGGTTTCCACTCCACAGCTCTGCGTGAATCTGTGCGAATCGGTTCGCGCTTCGAACTGACACTGGTTTATCCCTTATCATCATAGACAATGTTATTTCGTGCGCTGCGCACGCGCAACGTCCGCCCGCGCGCCCGCACCGCCCGTTTCCTCTCAATTTGCGTTTTACGATATTTTAAACTTTATAAACGGAGATGTTTGGTAATACGTTACATATATAACATACGTATAAATAGGTGATGGCCACTGCTCGAGCCACTTTTTTGTCCTCCTGTTAAAGCTTTACTTGTTGAAATTTTTTCATGCCCGAGCGGTCTCCGACAGTCATTCCGACTGGTATTTACTTGCTAAAATTGTATTGCGTTTGTTTTACTGATTTGAAAATGAATGGGTGTCCGCAGCGGGCCTCTGCGAGCCGTACTCCTGCGTGTCCCACGGGTACGACCGCGCGGCGCCGCTGCCAGTCGGCTGCAGGATCCTCGTAGTCGGCGCCGGCATCATAGGTGACTATGCTACCTTTTTTTTACAACGTGAGAGGATGAAGAGTACGTGCTATTAATAAAACTACGTACAACGTACAAACACTCAAGTGTTGATACGACCAGCGACGCGACGACGCATTCATTAATGGCTCACAGATCCAAAGGTAAAAAATCAGTTCGTAGCAGTAAATGTAAAAAATAATAATTTTAATGTTTTCCCTGATTTTTAGGAAACCTGTGGGTTACATCCCTCCATCACCTGGGTCACCGCGACGTTACAGTTTCAGAGATGAACAAAGCCAGACTTGAGATCGTGAAGAAGCTGGGTAAGCAACTTTAAAGTAATGAAGGGGCGTTGCAAACTTTGAGTTGAGGCACTCAAGGTGCGACTGCACAGCCGTCAAAACATACTTCGAACTGTAAAGTTGCATCCGTGCTTGTGCTCTGCACACACGCACACACACACACGCACACGCACACGCAAACATCAAACCTTCTTATTGTGAAAATAAAAAAATATTAAAATGAATGAGAAACGGTCCAATAATGTTTTCTCTTTTCCAGACACCGGTTTCAGGCTCATAACTCCCGACGTGTTGGAAAAAGAGAAGGAGCTGTACGACGTCATAATAGATTGTACAGGTGAATACGGAGAGAGTTACTGTTATAAAAAAATATTTCTTCCATAAAGTTGTATATAACGTTTAGTAAATAGTGTGACGGATGGAATAGAGAACATGATAGGATATCCCATGCGACGCAGCGGCTTGGTTATATCAAGCAGACGAGTAGAAGAGAAGGTAGAAGAGAAGGAGAATGGCTGGGGATTGTTGAAATCCAGATGTAGAAATAAGTGAATGTCGAGTTGCACCCGGAAGTCAAAGGGAGGACAATGTGAAGGCATACTGAGGCATCAATCGCGAAGAGCAGAGCTTTTATGTAGGTGACAAGTTGCATGTGTCAGACTGCACTGCACTGCACTGCACGACACTGCACTGCACTGCACTGCACTGCACTGTATGGAGCGTGCAGGCGCAGAACGCACGCCGCAGCTGATTACGCTCAAACTTCTCAGTCAGATCGCGATTATTTGGATGTATCTTGTCTTTTACAATGTTACATTGTAAGATAAAGCGATTTGTCGCACACTCATTGGTAAATGCACCGGCTTATGACACTTAGGATATCTACACTACCTCCCGCCCACCGCTTTCAGACTTTGGACTGAACAAAATAACCTTTGAACAGTAGCAGTTATGATCCTTGATTGTATTTGCGTAGCCGAGCAGCAACGCTCTGAAATCGAATAAATCGATCTCTATTCTATTATAACCATACCTACTGAGCAGTGCTTGAGTAAATTTAAAATATAAAGTGGGAATTAACTTGCAGGTGTAGGTAAGGTGATGGAGGTGAGCTTCAACTACTTGAGACACGGCGGCAAGTACGTCCTGTTCGGATGCTGTCCGCCGGCGCACAGCGCCTCGTGAGTACACACACACACACGGCTACCACTGATATCACAGCTACACAAACAATTCCTCGGCGTAACATGACAACAACACCTCCGGAGTAGCAGCCGATCAGCAACCTTCTTTGTTAAGTGCTCTTGTTATGTATCATCTTGCACTTATACGACACGGAGCCTCTATTCAGTGGCCACATAAACAGTAAAGTTGCGATGGCAGGAGGTCAGCCTGGCCAGGCTTGGCTGCCTGTTTGTAAGCAAGTGGCACTGCTGCCACTGAAATACAGTGACGCGTTAATTATACTGTTATGTTTATGATTTGATTTGCATTGCCACTTGAATCAAAACGATGCAACGGGCTTAACGCTAGGAGGTGCGGATGGAAGTGATGAGAGGAAATTTTATGGTGGGCGAGGCAATTAGAAGAAAATAAAGCAACTTCATCTCTTTATTCCAGAGTGAATCCGTTCCAGATATACGATAAGGAGTTGACCGTCATAGGGGTCAAGATAAACCCGTTCAGTTTTCCAAAAGCTATCGGCTGGCTCAAGGCAATGGGCAGCAGGTAATCTCGGCTGCTTTACTTAAGTTTATTGTGGTGAGCAGTTTTGTGTGTGTGTGTACTAATACGTCACACGTCACACGTCACACGTCACACGGTGGCAGTTTTAGGCACAGCGTAAATACTGTGAAGTTAACATTATTTTTAATATGATAACTCGCTGTAGATCTCGATGTTATGAGACCATGTAGACCATATATCGGCAGCGCCTATTTTACTGTAAGATACAAAATAGTTGTGAGGTGAGATTATCGATAGTTGCCGTGATAACGGCTGCTCACGTGATGACGTTCTCTAGAGCACACCGAAATCGTTTGCAGGTACCTCGACTACGAGAGGTTGGGCGTGAAAACTTTCAAGCTTTCCGAGTATCAGGAGGCGTTGAGGGAACTCAAAGCCGGCGCCATATCCAAGGCCATCTTCAAAGTTGTCTAAATAAATAAAACACATTGTATAAAAAGTACTAAATAAACTCTTTGTTGGTAAATTGTCACGCTTGTTATGGCGCGACTCTGAATATTCAAAGACCCACCAGTAGCCTGCGGGGCGGCTGTCGCCTGACCACAACATTCCACTATTGCGAGGTGTGGCCGCCGCCGCTCGGTGACGTCCTGCCGGACAGCGTTACCACTTGTGGCTGTTGCTTGAGTCTGCTTTGACACGCCTGCAGTACTTGTTAAATAAAAAAAACTGGTATAAAATTGTACTTCTTTACTCTGATAAAGAAGATCTGTTGTACTATCTGGTGACAGCCGCGGGTAGCTACTGGCTGCGAGCAACGCGGGCCCGATCGATGTGGAGATCTTTGGGAGAGGTCTGCGTCCAGTAGTGGACGTCTATCGGCTGAGAATGATGATGATGACTCTGATGAAGAAGAGGAATTTCTCATACATATAAAAATGTTTGATTTTCATTATATTTTATAAATTAACGTAACAAGGAGTTCTCAAAGTAACATAACTCCTTATGCTGAGGTGGTTTCTTCTGCGGTTGGTTGTTAGATTTGTAAATTTGTGCCTATCTTGAGGCATATGGAACCGTTGCCCAGCACTGGTGGTACCGGTCCACTCTTAAGTCGTATCAGTTGTGAAAAATTTCACTTCACCATAAACTGAGGTGATTAAACGAAGCAAGTGACACGGAAACCTTTCACACGACGTACAGTTTAGACAAGCAGCTTCCTAGTAATTGGTACGTTAGCCTGCCACTAACGTGCTGCTGCTTTTAACAATCATTACTTACACTCTCTCTCTCTCTCTAAGATAGAATCCTCATGTCCGAGGATAGTGATCAGCGTTAGGGTGGCTGTTAGGAGTGTACGATGCCTGTACCATTTTCTGTCGAGTACATCTCTTACAACTGTGTCCAATTTGTATGACCACGCAACTCTTGTAAATGTTGATCGATCCACCGGTTGTGCTGGTGCAGCACCGCACGAACTTCGGTCGTCGGTGATCACAACCACAATCACTGCTGGTAGGTCTCGGTGTTTTTTTTCTTTTTTTTGTATGATTAACAACATACTCCGGCAATTTTTGGGCCTGGGCTTCGTTCTTTTCTTAACTACATCTTTATGAAGCTTTCTTCATTTTTTATTCTGTTTTAATCTTTCATTCTTTTTCTCTCATCTATGCTCCATCCTAGTTCCTTCTTTCATCCTTCTCTTAAATGAGTTAGAGCACATACTTTTGTTTATTTCTCATTCTTATTACTAATACATTTCTCTGTCTTGTTTCTTACTTTTATACATTGTGTTAAAATTTTTTTACATTCTATCCTAATATCTTAACTGTACATATATACATTTGGGTAGGTCTCTGTTGCCGGAGATTGTCTAGGTACGTACCACCGCACCGCCTGCTGCAGCCGACAATTATGCTGTTGACTTTATTGTGCTAACATTACAGTGTTCCGGTTTGAAGAGCGCTGTGGCTAGTGAAATTACTGGGGTAACGAGATTCAACATCTTATCTCAATGCGACACGTGCAATGTGCAGTGTATAACATCCTAACTAGCGTGATGTTGATGTGGGCGGGCGTATCACTTACCACTAAGTGAAGGTCCGGCTCGTTCCATCGCATCGTTGAATAAAAAAAAAATTGAAACGTGGCCTGGAGATATACCCTAAGAGTATCTTGGACTGCGAAACGCACCAATGCACCGCTCCTGGCCCAGCTCCGAATACAAACTCGTGTCCCCATCGCGTGCCAACGTGCCAACAGGCCGTTTGTTTGTGATCAGGCCGCTCAATGCGCAGGGTAAACCTGGTGTACATCGCAACGTTGTAATGGCAGACCATTTACTAATTCATCGTTCAATATTTTTGTTACATTACATGGAACTCCCCTTTCCGGAGTCGGTTAGAAACGGTTACGCACCGCGCCAGAACACTGTAACCGGGTCAATATGTCAGCTCACAACACAATGAAGTGCCGTGCCATCTAATCACCAACAAAATTATTCCAACAATTGTTCACCCCGAGCTACCCGATATTAGACCCTGCCGAGGCGGGATAGGGTTCACATTGCAGTGCGGCATATTGGTGTAGCTCCACCACACCGCGTACAGAGAATCGGACTGCGTAGGAGTTTCTTTGTAAAACCATAACTAGATTGCTCATTATTAAATTTTGTTTGGAATAAGGGTGATGAGTAACTGTACTCGAACCTGCATTGGGAATCCGACCGGTTCTCGGGGTACCCAAAGCCTGACGCCGCGCAGTACTTTAATTCCGTCAGAACATTTACGTGTCACGTTACTACAACTGTCACGTGTTGCCGTGAACGTGGGGCGCTGAGCCACAGCTGAACCTTATACCAATTAAATACTAACTATTCAATAAACACTAATGAAGTTTGTCGTGATATAAGTTTCTATCACACAAAGTCTAAATAGGTGACATGCTTGTGCTGGCCAGCCCGGGGTACGCGGCTTGTTAGTTCGGGGTGGACAGTGTGCGCCTGCCGGACTTTATACAATGAAGCATCCGCACCCCTCTAGTGACACTGCTGCCTGGCACAAAGAGGCTAGGATGTAGGCAAACTTCTTGAAAATCACATAGTACGCTTTGTACACAAACAGTAAGTTTACTAGCTACGATCATCAACCATTGAGAAGGTAACGGGGGTGGAGACGTCCGGACTATCGATCGTCCTCCCTGTGCGTGTTATTATAATCAAGCGAATACAAAAGCAATCAACTAGCCGGTAATTGTTTTCCCATTTTTAATTATGATTAAACGAAATAATTAAGCGTTTATGATCGCTCATGGACAACTGGAACGTCTGAGGAGTCGTAACAGCTTTATTTGCTTTTCAAAAAACAAGTACTTTTCTAGGTGGTCCACCCATCGCTGTTTAGACGATTTTTTAAAGTATACAAGGCACCGCTCTCGTAATAATAAGTAGATATTCGTTCAGCCATCATTTATACAAACAAGAGATGTCCACGTATGTAGGGATTCACCACGATACCTCTGGGACTATAAGGCCTGGAGACTTTTGCCTTTTGAGTATAAGTTGGCAAAGAATGGATTTTTCATAATTCTTTCTCAAAGACCGTTGCGGATGTTCATCGGCCTGCAAAGCATGCGGCGGCCGGTATAGATATAATGACAACTTGAACTACAATGGACTTAGAAGTATTGCGGGAATGGAATTTGGTAATGTAAAGCCTATCTCCAAAGACGTTGATTATGGAGATCAGCTGTGATAACAGACGAGGGAGCAATAGCCGGGCGCTCGTCTCCGGCCGCAAGTCGAAGTCGGAGGCTGCAGCGCGGCGGGCCCGCGACCCCATTTCGGCAACAATGCGTGATTCAATGCACTGACATTTCGTCCGGATGAGCTTTCAAAGTACCGTGCCAGATCCGAGCCGCGATATGTTTGTGCATACAATGCGGCGCTGCCAGGCCGGGGTTGACAACGCGCGGCGATCTGACACTTTCCGCATTGGCTGCCCGGTCCCCGACCCAACTCGCAGGAAGCAGCGAGCAAGCCGGAATGAGCTAATGTAAAAGAGTAAATATCAATCCTAAATTATATATAATTGTAATGCGCTACATAGAGCGACACTTGATCGTCTATAAAGCACACTATAGACAAATTTTACCTTAAGATGTCTCTTTCGGGGCAAGACAGGCTACAACTAAATGTTTTCGTATTGCAATAATTTCTTTAAAGTTATATAGTACAACAATAACATCATGCTTTGCAGAAGTAATAATTCCGCGGCTGCAAACTGGCGGCGACATGTTTGAAATTAATACACTTTATAAATTAAGGAAAGAACAGATTGAAAAGTTGAGGAAGCGCTACTTGTTTGTTCCAAATGTTTATGACTTCAAGAAGTGCTACACTGGTGCGGTACAAGTGGCCATACAAAAGAGATGATGTGAAATATTTAATGTCAACGATAATTTATGCGCAAAGCACTTTCCGACGGAACGGAACGAAGCAGGAAGCTGCGCGCTGCAAAGTGTTTCCATTAGAACATTCAGTGCGAGAAAGAGTCAAGACGAAGATGTTTCTTATGAAGTCATATCTCTTAGTCATTATAAGAAACAGGTTGAATAGTGCAAACTTTAATGCATTCAAGTCATAAAGATGCAGTAGCCACTCAAATGATTATCCTAATGGAACAAAACCTATGATGGTGCAGTGTCGTCATCTCGACTGGTGCTCGTCCGTCGCTTGGCGTCCCGTCACATTGCTTTGACTTCGACCGAGCACGTCGAATTTAGTGCCGCTGAAACTGGCGACAGTTGTACTGTTCACGTGTATTCATTATATTGTCTTACGATCAAAAGTACAGACATTCGTGATGTATACGTATATAGTGCCTTCGATACCGTGCAGTACAGCACAAACTGCCGAGTGAAATGTATACCTGTTTATAGCTTTTATATCAGGATGTAAAGGTTGAGGAAGGACTTATCCGTAAAGTAATGTATTCTTGTCGATTCTCGCCGGTACCTGCCGCTGCGTGCCGCATGCCTGCGAACTTTCGCATGCACCGATACGTACCTTTTCATATATTAATATAGTTATGTTACAAGGTAATCCATATCCAAGGTTAAGGGAAAAACGATCCATCAACATACTCTATCAGACCTCGTGCATGACACACATAGCGCACCCACACGACCGCAACGATGGATTTACTGCACATGAGGGTTCTAGGTTACCCCTAAGCTCGCGTGTGTGCAAGAGATATCATTGGTAAGTGCGTATGGTGCCGGTGTGCCGGTGTGACGGTGTGATAGTGTGCCGGTGTACCGGTGTGACGGTGTGACGGTGCGATGGCTCCTCGCGTATAATGGTTTCTGATGCAACACGTCCTCGGCTTGCGAAAACTGCGGCTCCGCGCACGCGCCGCTGTCTGTGTGGGTAGCGATGGAAAAACAATTGCATGAGATATATACTGCCTGACCCGTGCACCCCCACCGCGGGGACGGCACACCTGACACAAGGAACAAATGCACCTTACCCGCTTTCAGCTGCTCCTTTACGTTCAAACTTCAACAGACAACGTTACTACATATTGACTCAACTTAAATATATAGAACTTTTCAATCAAAGTACTCGCAAGTTGTATAAAGAAATAGGATAAAGGACATATTACTTTGTTATTGTCCACCTCGACTGCAATCCCGAAATTACTTCTTCAAACTGTACTATCTCTTTGTAATAGAAGAGAACAGCAAAGGCTATTCTCTTCTATTACTCTCTTCTCTTCACCAAAAGTGGTGTTTGTAAAAGTGTGGCCTAGACGGTACGCGCGGTGGGGTAGAGAGACACCAAGGAATTGTTTTGATTATACCACAGACAGTACATTACGAGTGTGTGGTACTCGTGTATAGTACTAGTACTTACATGTGACGCACAGAACAGCTCCACAAAGTTAACTTTCTGAACTCCTGCAGATCCTTACACGGAATTTTATAAGAGTTCTTAAAAAATTACAAAAAAAATGTCTAAAGAAGTGGTCTCATGTTGCCTAAAAACTTTTATAATCACCGTTAAAGGTTTTGTAGATTAAAGAGGATTCATTCATTACAGGTGATTTTGCGTGCCCCCGGCAGTCGCATTATGTTATAAGCTAAAACATTTCTCTAGTTAGTATTGTAAACCGAGTTCGTTGATGAGGCTGCGGCAGACATTAACACCTCAGTGCTATTTACCCAGACGGTCTCCAGCAATAAAGCGTTATAGTAATGTAACTTGGCGTGCCAGGAATTTAATTGTCGTCGGTTAAAATATTTGTTGGTCGCTCTTTTGTGTAAATAGTACCCCAATGTCTGAAGCTCGGCAGCGGCAATAATAAAATCCCTTTAATATAAGTCGATACTCCGTGGCACACACGAAGTCAGCACCGCGATCGCCAACACGTCCGTTTAAACTTATGCCAGAAGTTTATGCGTTGCATACAAAACAATCAAACAGCGTACATAACACCGTATTTTGTGGAGTACATTCTGAGAGGGCTACGTCCAGTACCACTCGAAGAAGTTCTCGCCTTGTCGTGGTGGTGGTGCTCAGTGGCCGGGGCTTGCTCACCCACAATGAAGCTAAGAGAAACTTACCGGTCAGCCCGAGGCCCGTCGGATTGCCGCTCTGCCTATCTTGCGCGGCCGCATAACGGTAGGCGGTGGAGCCCAAACCAAAGTCTTCTCTTTTGGTTCCCATGGCCTCTGGGTGACGCATTCGAGAGAATCCGTTACCCGGGGACGAGAGGGCGGCGCGCTATACTTTCCAGCGCGCGCTTATAAAGGTGAAAAGGAGGGCCTCTCCATCCGAATTGGGACTGCGCGGTGCAGCCGGCGCTACCGGGATCTCGGATGTGTGCGAAAGCGATTCGGTGTTACCACCATAGAGCGACGATGGTTGAACATCGTGAACATTTGAGTTAGTGCAAGTCCAATATAATCTGTCTGCCCTCACGAAGACAGGTATCTAAAGACATTTCCTCCATTGAAAACTAAAAAGGGCTACATCCAACAGGAACGCCCGATGATGATGGCGAATGGATGTAACTATGTCCCCTTCGGGAGAAACAAACCACTTGTATGAAAATAACCCTTAAGTAATAAATATTTCTGATGTAGTCGCTGTTGTCATCTCCAATCAACCTGGTTGGATATTTGTTCGCAAGTGGCAAAACGTTTTGTTTTTCCATCGCTACGTCCACACCTGAGTACATATGTCATGTCCTTTGCACAGTTATTATGGGTCAAAGTTACACACAACTGATAATATGTTAATGCCGACATGTGCGATGAATATAGAGCGCGCGTTACGGCGCCGCGAACCGGTTCGCGCCGGATCGCGCCGGATCGCGCCGGAACGCGCCGGAACGCGGCGTTAGAACATTTGTAAACGATTGTTAAACGTAGGGCCAAGTTATCGGCTGCGATTATGCGCACTAACCTAACTAGCATTTGACACTTAAATGTAAAACTGCGCGAGTTACTAATAATTAACTTAACTGCGAATTTATGAAATTAATAAAACTCGACAATTCATTAGTAATAAGGTCTCGACTCTAGACTCAAGAGAGAACTATGTGTGGTGTTACTGGGCGATATTTCATAATGTTTACACAGCACCACATTCTAATGCAGCGTGTCACGTCTCGTTACCCTAGTAATTTCTCCAATTTCAAGTTCACCATTACCACAAGTATTCGAGAATTATTCAACAAATAATCGGTAATAAGAGTTCACCGGAGAGCGCCACCCTGGCTTTCGTGTTGAAAGCATACAACCACAATTATTTTGCGACGCAGTCGCCGGATCGTTATCTGCAGTTGCATTTGAACGGTTGCTCTATTTTTAGAGATGTATTAGTTTTCTAAATATCACGAATGTCTGCATAATTACAGATTTAGTTTACAAGCGTATTTAAATAAGGCGAACGTTGCGCGAATCAACCGAGCGCAATATTACGTTATGATCTCTCATATCACCATCCACGAACTTTTACAAGTGGGAGGTCTCTGTTGCCGGACACCATCAAGGTAGCTTGTTTCTGCGGTGTATTTCTAAGTGCAATTTTTTTCGTTTTTCACTATGAAAGGCGGCGCCGAACAGAAAATGTACTATTTTATATCGTTAGTAAATTGAGACAAACATGATCTGGCAACATTTTTAACATACATTGTTATGTGCTGTCAAATACAACGAGACGTATGTCTCCTTTACAAAACTGCTCGAATGGTGCCTTAATTTTAGTAAAAGTATATAATAAATAAGTACATTTACTCCCGGCGGTCATATAATTGAATGTATTTCAGTCAAAACGCTAGCGGTGCGCGTGCGCCGCGTCTTATGCAAATCGCCGCTGACATTGGGGCGGGGCGCGCGCTCCGTGTTGTCAGAATCGGTTTTCATACATGTGACAAATTTCTGCACAAAAAATTTTGGTTTGACACACACTTCGTGGCCGGTAGCGGGCTGCCATAACCGGACCTATGGTTGTATGTCCAATGCTTTGGCTCCAACGAGCCGCCAGGTACGATGATTACAGTAACGCATTCCGCGAAGGGACAGTCGCTTATAATACAATGTTGCCAAAATATTTTATATTCCCGTTATTACGTTATACCAAATATTTTTCATTTAGTACATCAAAATGGAGGGATGAGTTAACAATAATAAAACGGCGAATTCGAACCCTAGACCATGTATTCATAACTCGGACCTTAAACGTTTACGATGTTGGCGCTTCAGTAATATCGTTTCCGATAATATTGTAAATGATCGGATGCATTACGCTAATGAACTCCGTGGCTGCGCACGGCTCACCTCGTCCCCGAAGCCGCTCGGCGAGATCAAAATATAGAATATTTTTTACATCGCAAACAATTAGGTACTTCCGGCATCGCGCGAGCGCTGTGCCGTCAATTGTTTGGACGTTGTTAACAAAAGATGCATCTCGAGATCGATCCGGTGACCCAGATCCCGGTGTGCGCGGCGCCGCGATCGAATCCTTTGCCCAGTTAATGAGTATGGAAAAAAATAAATCCGTCGCGTGCGCGCGGCGCGCCTCATTCCGTTGCGGCGGCGGCGGCGCGCGCACGTCACCGGCAGCGTCAGCGTCACCCGCACCGGCACCATCACCGGCATCATCACCATCACGGGCACCATCACCGGCACCGTCAGCGGCAGGGGCTGCGACCGCCCCGTGTACGAACCCTGTTCGCGTTAAACTACCCTGACCTTACATTTTTACTAGTGAAAAATCGAAAGACAATTTGTGCCGAAAATGTTGTCGAGGCAGCTCAATTTGTTGTTACTTGTTAATCTTTGTTGTGGAGACGTTTTTATGAACCAAGTAAACCACATGGAGTACTACAAGAACCGAACGCGACCCTCCAAGACGTTTTCGAGTTTCTCGACAAACTATTTCAATCAGAACCTGGTGCCGCGGCCGGGGAAGCCCGAGAGGGTGCAATGCGGTACCAGGACGGTGGACTTCAGCCCCAGAAGGACGGGCAAGATCGTCGGCGGGTCGGAAACTCCTTACGGAGCTTATCCTTGGCAGGTACGGGAAAACGTTGCATTTTTTGTTTATTATTACAAAGCGATAAGACGAATGTAAAAAAGGGGATGAAACATGTCTGTATAAAAGAGAGTTACGACTTGTTACGCGTCGCAATCGCTCTAGTCTAGTCGCAGCTTTAGATTATAGTTTCCTACATTTATCACATAAACAATTTTTAAAACAATCTTATCATCCCCTGTCTCAGCCGTGTGTTGTGCCATTAATCCCAAAATATTAGGGGGACCGGAAAGTAATGTCGCTTTCTTACGCTAAATACAAACACATACATTTTTAACGAGTCTTTATTTTTAATCAATGATGTATTCCCCATCATTGTCAATAACCTTTTGCCATCTAGTGAGTAAATTTTCAATCCCTGATCGATAAAAATTAATTGGTTTTTCGGCAAAATATCTAGAGATGGCATTTTGGATATCATCCAAATTTGCAAATGTTTTGCCACTTAAAAAGTGTTGCAGCGCTCGGAATAAGTGGAAATCCGATGGTGCAACATCGGGCGAATATGGTGGATGAGGCAGCACCTCCCACCCCAATTCATTAATTTTTTCTAGAGTTCGCCTTGCGCAGTGCGGTCTTGCATTGTCATGTTGGAGAATGACGCCTTTTCGGTTGACAATCGCTGGCCACTTTTCAATTAAAGATTGATTGACTCGCTGCAATTGTTCGCTGTAGAGGTCTGCAGTAACAGTTTCTCCAGGTTTCAGTAATTCAAAATGAACAATGCCGCGAATACTCCACCAAACACACAAAAGCGCTTTTTTGGGGTGTAAACCTGGCTTAGCAGTACTCCGAGGGATTTCATTTGGAGAGAGCCACTGCCTTTTGCGTTTTGGGTTATCATACAGGACCCATTTCTCATCTCCTGTGATCAAGCGATCAAAAAACGCTTCTGTGTTGTGTCGTTGAAGCAATAAGTTGCATGTGATTGATCGGTTAGCCTTATTCTGTTCGGACAGATTATGCGGGACCCAAACACCTGCTCTGCTTACTTTTCCAATCTGCTTCAAATGTTCTTGGATGGTCGACCAAGGTTTGTTGAGACTGTTTGACAATTCCTCGATCGTCTGACACGGATTTGCTTCCACTTCCGCCCTTAACACGTCGTTGTCTAACGCTGATGGTCTTCCTGATCGATACGAGTCGGAAAGATCAAAATTACCCGATTTGAACTTGGAAAACCACCTTTGGCATTTACGAATGTCCAGTGCATTTGGATAAACATCGCAAATGTTTTTGGTAGCAACTGTTGCGTTATTTCCCTTGCGAAACTCAAAGAGCATGCAATGCCGGATGTGTACCTCTTCTGGTATTTGGCTGGCCATTTTACCCAAAATTACAAAAAAAAATTGTAATTCAATTGTCTATAAGTAAAGAAATCACTATAACCTCACAATGTCTTTGGTACGCCTCTGAACAAAACAATGAGCTGACAAATGACAATCAAGTATTGGCATGCGCAGAAACGACATTACTTTCCGGTCCCCCTATTAAGTACGAGTACACTGCGACCACTTAATTTTAAGTAGTAACCAAAAAGTAAAGCGGGCCCTTGTCCGTAGCGGCCGGAAGCACATCCGCTTAGTATTGAAAATATAACCTTGGAGAGATGGTTCATTTGAGATGTGTATATTTCTTTAACTAAAACATTAGGAGCCAGATCTTCATCCGACCGCAAGCGACCCGATGTCTCTTGGTGAAGATGTTTACACAGCATCACATTATACTTTTTTCATTAAAACTGGCAGCAGGTCTGTGCTTCCGACACCACCAGTAATGCTGTTACATTTTTCGGATTATTAGTTTTGGAGTTATCGGTGTGTATTCCTTTCGTTGCGGATGTTCGTAGCGAATGTCTACGGGGAGGCGGCGGTAAGGTCGTGGCGAGCTGTGTTTTCATAACAAGACGTATTTACAGATTGGAAGACTTGTTTTAGCATCAAACAGTTGTGATGCGTCGAATTATTGCAGACGTTATGACAGATAAACAAAATTTTCGTGATAGTGACCGCGCGGGGCGCCGGCAGCGCGCGCACGCGCACGCACACGCACACGCGCCGCACCTTGCGCAACCCTCACCGCCGCCGCCGCCGCCGCCGTCACACGCTTACCGCCAGTGGGTCTCACACGTGGGCAACTTGCCACGGTGAATGATGAAACAATTAGCGTATTGTTTTTAATATTCAATGCACTAGCACATGATCGCCACTTCACATTTAGTCAAGTGAGGCTGAAGCCGGCGCGGTGTACTCGAGTGTTTCGTTCACATTTACATATGACACTCGTGAGGTTGTCTTTTCTGTTTGCTAATATAAAGTAATTGAAGATGGCCGTGAAAAAGTTTCTTTGATTAATGGGTAAGGATCTGTAAAATTTGTATAGATTTTTACAATTCTCAAATCGAACATCAGATTGACTGCACAGGGGGGAAGTGTCTAGGTGCATCGGTTGTGTTTCATCAATGCGGTTCATAATTAGACTTTCGGGTGTAATCCTTACGTTTAGGTTCCGGTTTGCTCGTAGGAAGAAATTAACTTTTGTAGCCGCGTCATACATCTTCTACCTAATGTTTTTGTACAAATTTTCAGAGCTGTGCTGTAACAGTGTAATTAATTTCTAAATGGCGAGAGTTTTTGTTTAATGGTCGTAATGATCGTCACAGCCACCTCCGCCGCGGGCCGTTTGTCTGCGTGCCGCGTTACATAAAGTTACGCTCTTACTAAACTTATGCAACCCGCGCAGAAGCGGCTCGCACTTAACCTCTTTCAATACAGAAGCCAAAATTTCACAAAAGCGCGCCTAAACCGTGTCAAGTGACGACGCGCTCGGGAAACGGACGCACGCTTCACTTTCACTGCCACTCCAGCTTACTTATTATCCTGAAGAATTAAATTTACAAAATATATTGTTGTTCTTACAATCGTATTAAATATTTGTTATTTTATATAGTACAACATTACAAACTTCAGATACCTAAAGTCGTGTATCATAACTTTTACGCATCAATCGGTTGTGTATCCGAGCTTACAGCATAGGCCAGCAGTCGAAAAGCGCAACTGAACAATAGTATATGATAGTTATCTAAATCTGAACGACAAACTTCAAATTGAAAAAGGCAACTAGTACTCAAACCGCTAAACCGATTCTATCAGAAAAGTATCTCAATTAATAAACATGACTAAAGAAAAGTCCGGTCGCTGCGCACGCTCACCCTCACCCTCACCCTCACCCTCACCCCTTTCAAATGTTTCTAGTTTGAAATTCATGCAAACAAAAGGAACCGAAACGGAATGAACGGTCTCGCGGGTTTTGCTTCAGCGCGTGTTGAACTGAATGGTCACGCATAAACGGGTTTGATTAACTCAACTGTTGTAATACAGAAAATATAAAACGGTTCCAGGTGGAGATACAGATGCTGGACCCTGACAAGCTGACGTTCGAGCACCACTGCGGGGGCGCGGTGATCGCGGAGCGGCTGGTGCTCTCCGCCGCGCACTGCTTCGATAAGGTAAGACATATAAATGTATAATAGGTATCTCGATAATCTCTTGTAGGATTCAGAAAGGTTTATGTGGGATACCATATCCTAAAGCTTAGCAAGTTGACAATATGATAACATTTTATAAATTACGTAACCAATAATATTGCATTTTTAAGTTCGACGTAACGATGAAAATTTAGATTTTCCTGTAGTGACATGAAATGTACATTGTATTTCAGCAACCACTTCCGCTAGAACACATCCGGATAGTGGTCGGAGAGCACCGACTGAAGGTGCAGGACAAGCACGAGCACCGCTTTCTAGCGGAGAAGGTGGTGCTGCACCCGGACTTTAGGAAGAGTGAGTAACATGACGTTGTTATTCGATTGCCAGCTGTTGGATTTAAAACTTAAGTCGATGCCGCACAGGATTCAGAGGAACCGGAAACTGATACCGACGCGGAAAAGCAGATATTTCATAAAGAAATAATTTGTATTGTGAAAAGAATCCTCGCATGGGGTATCATATAGACTTTCATGCATTGTTATAAATTATTTATTTATATCAGATATCGGCGCCATTGTTTTGGGAGTAGTGCCGTAGGGGCGTGGGGGTGGCAAACGTACACATTTTGTATGGGAGACCGGCACAAGCCTGTCTTTAGCTTCAAGGAAATGCTTTGCAATATCTCCAATAAAACAAAAAGTATACAAGCGTGAGGTGCTGTAAAATAATTGATTTCCAGATCATCAGTAAACAAAATAAGTCTGTTGCAGATGGCCCTCACAGTAATGACATCGCGCTGGTGCTGGTCTCCAGGGCGGGCAATGGAGTCCAGTTCAACTCCCACGTGCGCCCTATCTGCCTGCCGGAAGGGTCGGCGGACGCGGGCCGCTGGTGCTCCGTCAGCGGCTGGGGCTACCAGACAGGTATGGAATTCGCCAGGCTACGCAGCACCAAACGTCATTTGTCACCTTCACACTTATGACTATGATTTTCACTGGCTAAATAATTTTTTCGGAACAAAGTGCTGTTTCCTTATTATTGTTCAGCATCAGATATACCTTCCTAGACGGTCGGTGGCAAGAGCGTGGTATTTGTCCAATTTTATAGACATTTGCGGAGTTTGGACCAACAATTAAATAATCAAATAATATATAATGAATTAGTTCTTTCAAAGTTATACGTTATTGCAAATTTTGTTACTTTACCAGCGTTGGACCAAGTTTCACATGACTACAACTGTAGATATTATAGTAATCCTGAAATATCTGAAAAAGTAAGAAAGTTCCTGATATAAATCCATACACTTAAGTGCTCCGCATCCGTAACTTTGTAAGCCCTGATCACCATGAATTCATATTGTCCAATCTAAATTTACTGTGTTAAGTACAGTTGCCTGGCCAATGTGGCGCTGGTGAGGACATCAAACTCTCGCTAGCCTAGTGATGTTTTTGACTGCAGCAAATGCACCTTGTACTGGAATAGGACTTCGTTCGCACGCTGCTGCTGCTGCACTTGAGATAAAGGCGTTAAGGATATTGTCAATAGATGTGTATGTGTAGTGTGCAGCTACACGTCGGGGTCATCGCAGGCAGAGTCTGCTAAAGCATACGTTTACTTCGCAGAGGGAACAGAGAGCTTTGCGCCGATACTCCGCGCCGCTGACGTGCCGCTCCTGGACCTGGAGACTTGCAGAAAAAGCCAGGTGCTGGGCGGGCGGCAGCAACCCATTTTGGACTCGATGATATGTGCCGGTCAGTTCATTTTACAGCTGTATTAATTTTCATTTCGACGCCATTCAGGCGTCGGGAAGTGACGACCCTACCGTCCATTTGCTGAAGTGTATATGACTATTGAGTACATTTACACTTAATAAATATTTAGGCCATTTACAAGGGCCGAGGTTCTGGCGGAGATTGAGCGGTTCTATAGACAGCTGTACACGACTACATGTTCTCCTGGTGGACTAGCATCAGATCCAAGAGCTGGTCTAGCCCTACACTACTCTGAAGATATCCCGGTTGTCAGCCTACACGAGATTAGTGTGGCTCTGAATCAGCTTAAAAGCAACAGGGCACCTGCTGATGACGAAATAACAGCTGAACTTCTGAGAGCTGGTGGAAAGCCGATCCTCGAAGTCCTGCAGAAGTTGTTCAATTCCGTCATACTAGAAGGCCGATCGCCTCGGGCATGGCACGGAGGTGTGGTGGTGCTTTTCTTCAAGAAGGGAGATAAAGCCCAGTTGAATTATAGACCCATCTCACTTTTGAGTCATGTCTACAAGTTGTTTTCCAGAGTCATCACGAATCGTCTCACAATCAGGCTCGACGACTTCTAGCCTCCCGAACAAGGTGGATTCCGTAAAGGCTACAGCACCATAGACCACATTCATACGCTGCGGCAGGTTATACAGAAGTCCTATGAGTATAACCAGCCCCTTATGCTTAGCGTTTGTGGACTATGAGAAAGCCTTCGATTCGATTGAGATATGGGCCGTGTTGCAGTCCCTCCAACGGTGCCAAATAGACCACCGGTACGTCGATGTTCTAAGGTGCTTGTACGAAAACGCCACCATGTCAGTCCGCTTCGAAGACCGGAGCTCGAAACCGATCCGATTGCAGCATGGAGTAAGACAGGGAGACATGATATCTTCGAAACTGTTCACCGCTGCATTGGAAGATGTCTTCAAGCTTCTGGATTGGGGAAGATATGGCATCAATATCAACGGCGAGTAAGTACATCACGCACCTTAGATTTGCCGACGATATCGTGGTTTTGGCTGAGACCATAGAGGACCTCAACACAATGCTCGATGATCTTTGTAGAGTTTTACAACGAGTGGGTCTTAAAATGAATATGGACAAGACCAAAATCATGGCAAATGTCCATATTGTACCCACTCCAGTAACAGTTGGAAGCTCTACACTTGAAGTTGTTGACAGATATGTCTACCTCGGACATACTATCCAACTAGGTAAGTCCAACTTCAAGAAAGAGATCTCTCGTCGAATCCAACTCGGATGGGCAGCATTCGGGAAGCTAAGACATGTCTTCTGGTCCAAAATACCGCAGTGTCTCAAGACAAAAGTCTTTGACCAGTGTGTGTTGCCAGTGATGACATACGGAGCAGAGACTTGACCGCCTACTATGGGCCTTGTCCGCAAGCTTAAGATTGCTGAGAGGGCGATGGAGCGAGCTATGCTCGGAGTTTCCCTGCGAGATCGAATCAGAAATGAGGAGATCCGCAGGAGAACCAAGGTCACCGAGATAGCTCGAAGGGTCGCCGTCGCAAAGTGGCAATGGGCAGGGCACATAGCCCGCAGAACCGACGGCCGTTGGGGCAGAAAGGTTCTCGAGTGGCGGCCACGTACCGGAAGACGTAGCGTGGGCAGACCCCCACAAGGTGGACCAACGACCTAGTCAACGTCGCTGGCAACCATTGGATGCGGGTGGCCCAGGATCGGTCTGAGTGGAAATCTTTGGGGGAGGCCTTTGTCCAGCAGTGGACGTCTTTCGGCTGATTGGATTAGATTAGATTAATTTTCATTATGTAATCCAAAACTGTGTACGTTAAAACATATCTCAGTTACTTCAGAGGCAACCCGGGTGTCTCAGAGCTACAACTAGGGAGCATGACTTTGTGTTGAAACAGTTTGTCTGGATGTTCCAGGTGTGCTGTCTGGTGGCGTGGACGCGTGCCGCGGGGACTCCGGCGGGCCCCTGGCTTGCCAGGCGGCGGGGCGCTGGCAGCTGCACGGGGTGGTCTCGTGGGGCTCAGGGTGCGCCCGGCGCGCGCGCCCCGGCGTCTACACCCGCGTCGCCTCCTACATTGACTGGATCAAAGGCACCGCCGCAGGGATTGGACATAAAATATAGAATCACCACATCACACAACATCATACAACAATACAACAACAACAAACTCGGTGATGCATTATATTGACGATATTTATTTTGTTCGCCGTAACAAACAAAAGTAATTTTTGAACTGTTGCCAAAAGTTTATGTATATCATGTCGTTACTTAATGTTTACACCGGCACATCCGGAAACGGATATTAATCAGTTACATACCGAGGAATTCAAAATATTGGCTATTTGAGAAATTGTGTTGAAAACGTTGCTGGTGAGCTAATTTAAGTTATAATTAATTACAAACAGTATTTTCTTATGTAGTTTAATGCCAAAGATTGAAACTTAGCAGTTACCACGAGTTACCGCACAAACTGTAGCCTTTAATTAAATTATAAGGTTAGTGTACGTAAAGCTGGACATCTTCCTTACTCCCAATGTGGAAAACTGTTTATTTTGGTTGATGGTTTTCTGAATGGTTTGTTATGAACAGCGAATGCACAAAAAGCAATTTAGTTAATTAATAATGTATAGAAACAATGAGGCGAGGTAGTAACGCGCACAGCACCGTCGCGCCGGCGCCGCAGCCGTATGGCGGCTCAGCCAAATACAGGCGAGGTACTAACGCGCACAGCGGCTTTGCGCCGGTGCCGCAGCCGCTCGTCCGCTCAGCCAAATACAGGCGAGGTACTAACGCGCACAGCAGCTTCGCGCCGGCGCCGCAGCCGCTCGTCCGCTCAGCCAAATACAGGCGAGGTACTAACGCGCACAGCAGCTTCGCGCCGGCGCCGTAGCCGCTCGTCCGCTCAGCCAAATACAGGCGAGGTACTAACACGCACAGCGGCTTTGCGCCGGCGCCGCAGCCGCTCGTCCGCTCAGCCAAATACAGGCGAGGTACTAATGCGCACAGCAGCTTCGCGCCGGCGCCGCAGCCGCTCGTCCGCTCAGCCAAATACAGGCGAGGTACTAACACGCACAGCGGCTTTGCGCTGGCGCCGCAGCCGCTCGTCCGCTCAGCCAAATACAGGCGAGGTACTAACGCGCACAGCAGCTTCGCGCCGGCACCGCAGCCACTCGTCCGCTCAGCCAAATACAGGCGAGGTACTAACGCGCACAGCAGCTTCGCGCCGGCGCCGTAGCCGCTCGTCCGCTCGGCCGCTCAGCCAAATACAGGCGAGGTACTAACACGCACAGCGGCTTTGCGCCGGCGCCTCAGCCGCTCGTCCGCTCAGCCAAATACAGGCGAGGTACTAACGCGCACAGCAGCTTCGCGCCGGCGCCGCAGCCGCTCGTCCGCTCAGCCAAATACAGGCGAGGTACTAACACGCACAGCGGCTTTGCGCTGGCGCCGCAGCCGCTCGTCCGCTCAGCCAAATACAGGCGAGGTACTAACGCGCACAGTAGCTTCGCGCCGGCGCCGCAGCCACTCGTCCGCTCAGCCAAATACAGGCGAGGTACTAACGCGCACAGTAGCTTCGCGCCGGCGCCGCAGCCACTCGTCCGCTCAGCCAAATACAGGCGAGGTACTAACGCGCACAGCAGCTTCGCGCCGGCGCCGCAGCCGCTCGTCCGCTCGGCCGCTCAGCCAAATACAGGCGAGCTACTAACGCGCACAGCGGCTTTGCGCCGGCGCCGCAGCCGCTCGTCCGCTCGTCCGCTCAGCCAAATACAGGCGAGGTACTAACGCGCACAGCAGCTTCGCGCCGGCGCCGCAGCCGCTCGTCCGCTCGGCCGCTCAGCCAAATACAGGCGAGCTACTAACGCGCACAGCGGCTTTGCGCCGGCGCCGCAGCCGCTCGTCCGCTCGTCCGCTCAGCCAAATACAGGCGAGGTACTAACGCGCACAGCAGCTTCGCGTCGGCGCCGCAGCCGCTCGTCCGCTCGGCCTCTCGGCCAAATACAGGCGAGGTACTAACGCGCACAGCAGCTCCGCGCCGGCGCCGCAACCGCTCGTCCGCTCAGCCAAATACAGGCGAGGTACTAACGCGCACAGCAGCTCCGCGCCGGCGCCGCAGCCGCTCGTCCGCTCAGTCAAATACAGGCGAGGTACTAACGCGCACAGCAGCTTTGCGCCGGCGCCGCAGCCGCTCGTCTGCTCGGTCAAATACAGGCGAGGTTCACTTTAACTGTTAAACACGATAACTTATGAAACTTGTGCTTGTACAGTGATATAATTAAATGTAACTATTTGTTTATGTTTTCTTTCATTTCTCGTTCGTGTAGTTCTCTAGAGTCCATTTACACTCTATTACATTTTTTATTCTGTGGAATGACTAAACGAACAAAACGTTTAATGCTGGTAGGTCTCTACTGCCACAGACCGCCTAGGTACTACCGCAGCGCTTGTTGCAACAGACACAGTACTGTGAAAACATTACTGTGTTCTGGTTAGGAGTGCGTTGTACCCAATGAAATGACTGGGGTAATGAGATTTAACATTTTATATCCCAAAGCGAAGAGCACAATGAGATGCAGTGTATATCATCCTAACTGGTGTCACTTTGTTTACAACCACACGTATTGCCGCTTTTTACTCATCTCGTGGCTTCGTAGAATAAAAGAAAGAAAACTCTCAGTAGTTAGTCATACCCACATACAGGTGAGAATGTTTTTTTAATTTAATTATTGCGGAAAACAAACAATTGCATATATTTACACAAAATAAAGTGATCGTGAAAGGGTATAGGTAAATGTACAATCAATTGTAGCTCGCTGGCGTAATGGTTAGAGCGTGCGGCTTTCATTCCGAAGGTCGCGGGTTCGAACCTCGGCATGTACCGATGACTTTAATATTTAAGTTATGTACATTTGTGGACTTTAGTTACAACAGCGAGATACGAACGGTGAGGGAAAACACCGTGAGGAAACCTGCAAATGACTTAGAATTTATTCTAAGGTATGTGTCAAGTCACCAACCCGCATTGGGCCAGCGTGGTGACTATGGCCCAATCGCCCTCATATTGAGGGTAGGCCTGTGCCCCAGCAGTGGGGACGTAAATGGGCTGTTATTACTACTACATTACTACAATCAATTACATTTCCCACGGTGTTTAAAAATACGGCGGGCGGTGCAATATTGTTTAGAGATTGTTACAAATGGAGAGCTTAGTAATAATTGTAAGTGATACAAAAAGTAATAGACGAATACAAAGTAATAATTAAAAAAATAACTTTATTAAAACAAAAATTATAAATAGGTCTTAGAGAAGTGACAAATAGTTCGAAGCAACTATTTTCACAGTTTGCTTTTTAAAATTATAAGCTGATGAGGAAAATATATCGACCTCCGTGAAACGATTGTTGTAAGACCGCACAAGCCGGCGCAGGGGGCAGCGCGCGCGCCCTCGCCCTCGCCCTTGCCCTCGCCGAGCGCCGGAGCACCGTCTACAACTATTATCTACTAGGTAATAGGTAGTAGGTACTAGACAACAAATTTTATTATTAATTTCGATGCAATCAATATCGTCGCGGCGCACTTTATACAGAAACATCGCTTCAAGTTGAGAGCGCCAGGATGTTAAAGAGAGCATGTTGTATCTGTTCAACAGCTCTCTCTCTATATATATAATATTAGGTTGGGGAAAAAGAAATCCATTATTTTTTCGGTAGATGGCTGTAGTGATAAATTTCTCGTAAAGTATCGATCAAACAGTTTCAGATGTATGCTCGTTGGAAAGGTGACATTTCGCAGTAAAAAAATTGTTTTGCTGTTTTTTGTTTGGTGCATTCAATTGTGAGTTACAGGGTGTTAAAAATGGAAGTGAACAAAGAGAAAATTCGGTATATTTTACAGTTTTTCTTTGACAAAGGCGAAAATGCAAGCTAGGCGGCTAAAATTGTGAATGGTGTTTATGGACCCGATACTGTAACAGCCAATTATGTGCAATTTTGGTTTCGTAGATTCCGTTCAGGAATTTTTGATGTTAAAGATGCACCTCGCACAGGTAGGCCGGTCGCCGAAAATGTCGATAAAATCGGAGAAATTATCGAAGTTGACCGGCATGTTAGCAGTCGTAACATCGCCCAGGAGCTAAAAATGGACCACAAAATAGTTTTAAACCATTTACACAAAGCTGGAATCAAAAAGAAGCTCGATGTTTGGGTGCCACACCAATTAACGGAAAAAACATGATGGATCGAATTTCCATCTGCGAAGCCTTGGCCAAACGGAATGAGATAGACCCATTTCTTAAACGGATGGTGACTGGAGATGAGAAATGGATCACATACGATAACCTTGTGCGAAAACTATCATGGTCAAAAAGCGGTGAAGCACCTCAAACGGTGGCCAAACCAGGACTAACGGCCAGGAAGGTTCTGCTGTGCATTTGGTGGGATTGGTAGGGGATTATTTATTATGAGTTGTTTCCATATGGCCAAGCACTAAATTCTGATCTCTACTGTCAACAACTGGACCGTTTGAAGATAGCAATTGGCCAACAGGAGAGGTGAAGTTTTCCACCAGGACAACGCTAGGCCAAACACGTCTACAGTGACTCGCCAGAAACTTCGGGAGCTTGGTTGGGAAGTTTTAATGCATCCGCCATACAGTCCAGACTTGGCACCAAGCGATTACCATCTTTTTCTTGCATTACAATATTTCTTTAGTGATAAAAAATTGGCATCTAGGGAAGATTGTGAAAATCGGCTACTAGAGTTTTTTGCAAATAGAGACCGGGACTTCTACGAGAGAGGCACTATGAAGTTACCTTTAAAATGGCAACAAATCATAGAACAAAACGGTGCATATTTGACCCAAATCGGACAATCCGAAGCATGTTAAATAAAGTCCTGAAGTTCATATAAAAATAATGGATTTCTTTTTCCCCAACCTATTATATTATAGTATTATATATAAGTCAAACGCGAGTGGTGACATTTATGATACAATGCATAGTGCGAAGCTTATGTTGAATTATTTCAATTTGTTCAACGTATTTAATTTATTATATAGTGGGTTCCGTACGCAACAGGCATATTCTAATTGAGACCTCATCAAAGTCTTGTATAGAGTTATATATATTTCAAGTCTTTTGAACTCCTCACTGGGCCTCATAATAAATCCAACATCTGATAACTTTATTTACGATGGTGTTAATATGCGTATTTTTTTTTTTTTTTTTTTATTTACTTGTGTAACAAAATGCTAACGGAAATGCAGACCCCGTCGCCAAATTGGGCCGGCGTCGGTGGTAGTGTCGGATTCCAACCGACTAAAAAGCTTCACACGGTATTCCACTCTCATCCACGTGTTTGTGGGGTCGCGGGATAAAGTATTGCAGTTCATCCACGACCCCCCGAACGGCGCCCGAATGACCGGGCCCACCTCGAGGAGGGGTGTGAAGCACCCCTCCCGTTAAAAATCCCTACGTGGCGACGCGTCGGAATACGAAACGCATCACCATATCCACCCCAGGAACCCTCTCCAAGGGAGGCACCGGCCCGACGGCCCTTGTCGGTCGCGGCGCCAGGTTCCTGCCGAGGAGGCATTCGGCGGTCGCGCGCTCGGCCCCGCCTTGCGGCGGTGAGCTGTCATCGCGCTCCGACCGCGTTCTGTCCCCTCGGCGCCCGCTCTCGGATACGTTCGGTCTCTCTCGTTCCTACGTTCGAACCCACCCGCTCGAGGGCCCTCTTCCGCCGCCAGTAGAGGCGCGCCAGCGACTCCGCTTCGAGTTCCCACGGCGGCGTCCCGGCGAGGACGCACGCCGCCTCGAAGGAGATGGTACGGTAACCTCGTACGATCCGTATGGCCATGACGCGCTGCGGCGAGCGCAGCAGCGTCACGCCACGGGTCGACAGCGATAGCGCCATAGAGCGCACCACCCCCGTGTAGAGTCGCCGGCATCCGACGCTCGGCCCGCCCAGATTGGGCAGGAGGCGGCTCAGGGATCCGGCCGCTCGAATGAGCTTCGGGCCCAGCTGCCGAAAGTGCTCGTCGAACTTCCATCGGCCGTCGAGGACGAGTCCCAAGTACTACATCGAAGTACCGATGGTGATGGAAGTCCCACCGACTATCAGCTCCGCTCCCGGCGGAGGCGCATTCCGGGCGCCGTGGAAGCACAAGGCCTCGCACTTGCACAGCGCAACCTCCAGCCCCAAGCGCCGAATGCGCGAGACGACGTGGGCCACGCCCGCAGTCGCCAACACGCGCGCCTCCCTAAAGGTTCGCGCGCGAGCCGTCACTAGGGTGTCGTCGGCGTAACAAGTCACGTCGACTCCACCGAGGTTGGCTCCGCGCAACACCGAGTCGTAGCCGATGTTCCACAGGAGCGGTTCGAGGACCGACCCCTGCGGAACACCGCACGACACACCGTGCCGACACCACTCGTCGCGCGTCGGGTACCTCACGGACCTGTCCGAGAGGTACGCCCCGATCGTACGCCTCAGGTAGACCGGGACCCCGAAGTGGACCAGCGCCGCGGTGATCGTGCTCCACGGAAGGGTGTTGAACGCGTTGGCGATGTCGAGAGACACCGCCAACACCACCTCTCCGCGAGCCACCGCCGCGTCCGCCAGGGCTCGCACCCGCGCTATAGCGTCTACGGTGGACCTGCCCCGGCGGAATCCGAACTGGTGTTCGCTCAGATCCGGTCCGACCTCCTCCATGTGTCGAACGAGGCGAGCTGCGATAACGCGCTCGAAGAGCTTGCTCACCTCGTCCAACAACACGATCGGCCGATACGACGACGGTGAGACCCTGCCTCAGCAACGCCGTGAACAGCGTCCGCGTCCAGGACTCTAGGGGACCCATAACTAGAGCCCACACGCGGCCGGGTATACATTCGGGCCCAGGAGTGGTGTCCTTAACACGCATCCTTTGAACGGCAGCCGACAGTTCCCCTACGCTGACGCCCGGGACTTCGTCCGGGTCGAAGGAGTCTTCCCCCTCCCCCCTTTCCCCAGCGCCGCGGGACCGAGTCGCTGTCGGTGGCGACCCTCGGTCGTCCCGCCGCGGGAACAGTGTGCGAACCGTCCGATCGAGAAGCTCCGGTGAGAGGCTACGAGTCAATGGGGGTCGCCAAGGGCGCAGCTTTTGCCGCACCCTCTTATACGGCTTCCCGAAAGGGTCGCCGTCCAACAACTCGAGCATCTCACGTTCGGATGCCTTCTTCGCCTCGGAGATCGCCGCCACCAGTACGGCCACATCGGCCCTGTGCGCCGCGTACAGCCGCTCCTCCTCGGCCGTATCGCGCCTCCGTCGACGTCGGCACCTGTGGTACTTGCGTCGGCTCGCCGCGCACGCGCACGAGGTCCGCCGTCCACCAGTACGCACGGCACTTAGGAGGCAGGGAGCGGCGCGCCCGCGGCATAGCCGCGTCACACACGTGCGACACGGCCTGCACGAGCCTCTCCGCTTCCCGCTCCACGTCGACCGCCACCTCCTCCACGGAGAGGCCCGCCGCCTTAGCCCGGCCCTCGCGGACCCAGGCCTCGACTAGGGCCGTCTCCTCGAGCCGGTCTCGGTCGAGGCGCTTCAGCGCCCACCGAGGGCCGTCCCCGCTCAAGGGACGACAAGGGTCGCCCGGAGTCGCCGTGATCGCGGACACACTGTAACGGACATACAAATGATGACAGAGTCTCCACGCCCTCGAGCACCTCCCAATCCCCGATACGGTGGGCCACGGCGACCCCGGCGAACGTTACGTCCACTATGGAGCCGCCGTTTTTCCGCACGCACGTGTTCGCCGTCCCCCGATTGAGCACGACCAAACCCGCTCCGATCGCGAACTCCTCGAGCGCCGCACCGCGCGCGCTCTTCCGCGGGCATCCCCACGCCACCAACTTGGCGTTGAGGTCTCCGGCGAGGAGACTGCGACCCGACCCTAGCCGGCCGATGAGAGCACCGATCTAGTCGAGAAGCCGCTCGAACTCCGCCAAGCAGCGATTCAGCGAGAAATATGCTCCCACGACCAGCACGTCTCCCACCTGCCCGGCGACGTAACCCCGATCGCGCTCCACCAACTCTAGGTCGGAGGAGCCGTTCGAGGTCACCGTGCCTATGGCCACCGATCCGTCCACGTCTCCCGCCCAGCTCTCCCGCGGTGGGAAGTAGTACGGCTCGGTGACCACCGCCACGTTTATCGACCGCTCCGCCATGCTCTGGAACAGAAGGTCCTGAGCTCTGGCGCAGTGGTTGATGTTCGCCTGGAGGAAGTTCAGGTCCATCGTCACTCGACGGACATCTGAACCTCCTCCCGCGCGGCTTTCTCGCTCGCGCCGAGCGCTTGCGGTCGAGTGACCCTCGGGCCCCTACCGCCGCGCCTGCCGCCCTTCGTCGCACCACCACCGACGACGCGCGCCCTGTCGCAGGCACCACCGCCGGATTTATGGTCGGCCTGCTTACCGGCCGCGCTGCATCGGTTGCAGTGCGGATTGGCGGAGCAGGTGTCCGCCCTGTGGCCGCTCTTTCCGCAGCGATAGCACTCATCGCTACGGTCTGAGTCGGACTTACACTGCGCCCGCACGTGCCCCTTTTCGAGGCACCGGAAGCAGCGTTGCGGTCTGCTCGCGAGCAGTGTGACCTGCGCAGACACCCAGCCAACCAGGAGTCTGCCGCCGTCCACCACCCGCCGAGCCGCAAGCATAGGACAGCGTAGCCACGCCGTCCCGAGACCAGAGGCGCCGAACGAGACGCTGCCCGACCGAACCTGGTCGGCCGGACAGCCCCCCGCTCGCGCCACCGCGGCGACTACGTCGGCGCTGGTGACCGAGTCATCCAGTCCGGAGACCATCAGCTCGGCGCACTTCACCGGCCTCGAGATCCGCGCGACATCCTCGCTGAGAGACTCGCGGAGCCTCTAGGCGAGGGTATCGGCTTTCTCGCCGTTTTCAAGACCGGGCACTCCAAATATTCGTGCTCCGGTCGCCGCCGTCTTGCAGCGCATCCCGAGAATGCCGAGGCCGTTCAGTTCGATCCGCTCCCGCGCCTGGGCGATCACTTCGGCGTACGTGACGCCCTTCGCGACCGCCTCAGGCGCAAGAGTAACCACGACCGCCGCGGACCGTGGGCCCCGCAGCTTTCGCGGCCGGTTCTTCCTGCCGGCTTTGCGCTTCGCGCTCTGCCTGCTGTCGCTGCTTCTGCCGCCGCTGCGGCTTCGGCGGCAGCTCCTTCGCCCGTCGAATCGTCCCATCCCCAGAAGACTCATCGCCGGCGTCCGGACGACGAGGCGCGGGTCTAACCCGCCGCTCCAACTCGTCTATCTTCGCCCTGAGATTTGCCAACTCCTTGCGGAAATCTCATCTCGGCGCGCAGGCGGGCGTTCTCCGCCTGCAGCTGCCGCGTCTCGTCCGTCGCTGTGCGAGACGTAATGGTGGTCACGGCCACCTTGATGGAGGCCGCGGCGTCACTCAGGTCCCGCGCCAGGTCGGACTTGAGGTTCCTCGACTTGCTGGCGATCGTACTGATCAACTCATCGTCGTCGAGAACCATCCGCTGCAACGCCCCAGTTGTCTGCTCGTCTGGAGCCGTCCTCGACTTCAGCGCAGGCGATTGGGAGAGCTTCCGCTCCCGGTTTCGGCGAAACCTCGCCGCCGTCACGACGAGTTCCTCTTCCGCCTGGAGCTTCAGCTCCTGACGCCTCTCGGCGTCGAACGCGGCCCTGGCCTTGCTAAGGCCGACATACTTGCCCGTCGTGGGCGGACGCCCACGTCGCTCCGGCTTGGGGCCGGGGTATAGCTCCCCGGCGCTCTTGCCGTCCTCCTCCGAGGAAGTCGACAAGGCGTCCTTGCTGGGACGCCGTCGTTTGCGGTCCTGCCAAAAGCGGGATCCACCTGACGCAACCGTAGTGAGGCTGCCGTCTGAAACGGCAGCCTTGTTGTCGCTGATGCGGGAAACAGGGGCCATGTCGACATCGCCCCCGTTTTTGGATGGCTCCCAGGGCAGCCGCTCCAGCACCACTCGCGCTGTGGGCAGCGCGGTCAGCGACGGCGCACGTTGCGCGAGCCTGTCACCACCGTGTGGATGGCCAGCGCCCATCGCGGGGCGCGGCACTTCCGCCATTGTGCAACTCGCTGAACCATCGGCGCTCCTCTGCACACACACACCATTGTCCAAAGCAGTTTTGCCCACCCCAGAGTACGAAGGGCAGACGGCGCCAGGCGCCGTGTGGGATTCCCCAGCCGTAAAGCCGGGACCCACCTGGGGACCAATGTCTTGAGAACTGCTTGCCATAGTGTAGGTTTGCTGATCCACAGCTTTGGGCGCTCGGGACCAAGTTCCCCTTGGCCATCCCATCGGCGCGCCGTACCTTAGGATTGGGGTAATTTGGGAGGTTGTCTTCCTCTCGACTCCGGTCGCAATGACCGCAGTCCCCGTTCCGCTCGGGGTGTGCTATGAGCGGGCTACGGGTGCGCCCGGCGTGGCGGAAGCCAAAAGCCGCCCTAGGGGCAGACTCGCCGCGCGACTCGACTGATTGCGCCAAAGAGAAAATTGAATCCACGAGGGATATCAGTGTTCCCTTCAGCGGGCGGTGGGATCGTCACTTCCCGACGCCAGTGGTGTCGGATTATTAGCCGTCAGTTGCCCTATACCCGAGAGCATAAAGCAGCTGCCGTTGCCCAGGGTACACCAGTCCCAGGAGATGCCTTTATCCCCGGACCGAGGTCCGAAGGGTAACTGCATCCCCCGGGCACACGTGGAGGTTATCCGACCCAGCACCCCTTAATATGCGTATAAACATAAAGCCTGCAAACTAATTTAACACTCAAATCACGCAGAGATGAAACTCTAGTAATCTTAATATTATTTGAATTATAAGTCAAGTTTATTACGTTTTTAATTATAGTGAGTGTAATGGCGTTACATTTACAGATACTCAAATTAATTTTATTTGTTATACAATACTCTGACAACCTTTCTAAATCCTGTTGGAAAAGATGGCACTGATGGCACACAGAACCGAGCAGATGCTACTATATGTTTTTAGTTTTATATTGTCACGTATTTTTCCCAGTAGGGGTAGGCAGAGGTGAATTAACACCCACTTTTCGTCGTCATATGCTTTTAGATCGTCGGCATATAAAAGGAACTTAAAATTTAAAAAGCGCTTATCAATGTCATTTAGATATATTACGAAGAGTAAAGGACCAATTATACAACCTTGTGGCAATCCTGGTGTTACCTGTATATTACAAGATTGGTATCCATTTAGAACTACTTTTTGTACCCTATTAGGAATAGGAAAAAAACCATCGCAAGAGATCCCTCTCACTGATTTCATTAAATACCAATTAGTTCAGAAGCACCTCATAATCGACCATATCGAAGGCTTTTTGAAAGTCAATAGCGTCAGTTGGATACCCTTTGTCTAAATTTCCAAACAGAGTAGTAAAACATACTAGGTTTGTAGAGGTTGATTTGCACTTAATAAAACCTTGTTGCTGGAGAAGTAATGTGTTGTGTAGTGTAGGAGGAGATATTTTTCAGCGTGAACGAGGCTTTCAAAAAGCTTTGATGTGGAGCATACAATGGAAATCGGTCGGTACTTTTCGACGTTATTTTTTAACCCACTTTTATACACGGGAGTAATGTTAGCCGATTTCTCTATGACAGGGCAAACTCCTTCAGAGAGACATTCATATACAGTGGACGATGGATACTCAGAGCAGTGCGTTTTAGGCATAAAGTGAGTACGCCATTTGAGCCTAGTGTTTGTTATGGATTAAGGCTCTGAGGACTTCAATAAGCTTGTGACTGAACAGACTGATCAGTAAGCTGAAAGCCAATGCTCGGATTATCATCAGGTGGAGACCATGTATTTCTTAGGGTTGATTGCTCATATGCCGAACTGAGGAAGCGTGCGAACATATTGCTAGTATCTAGCGGATTTTAACGCGATTGTACGGGATCCGCTGATCGCCAACCTTCACTAGTTGGAGAGGCACTTTAAGAAGAAGAAGAAGAACTGATAATCCATGGATGCTGCGATTGCATTTGTAACTCTTTTGTTCGATAAATATGTCCATAAATAATTAATATCACTAGATATGCTATCCTCAACCGACTATATATCATTGGAGAGACATTTAGCACATATAGATTTGAATCTAGTTCTGAATAGCGCAATTGCTCGTAATCTGACTGGTTTTTGTATTTTATTCATTGTATCCCAGCTTTGTCCTCATCATTAGCACCCAGCAACCAGTAAGACTTTACGTGTCATCGGGTTGTGGTGACCCGCGCTTACACATGTTTCTATATCGCAAATCCGTAAAACACGTATCCAAGTTCATGCCCGCCTGGCTACCTACCGCCATTGTATTGCTGCGTAGTGCGTCCGTAATTTTTTTTATCCGCTAGAGTTTTTCCTCTGGGCGGTCGTGTAGCAGGACATTGTTTCATTTATTCCTCTGACATATGTCGGAGACCTTTGTATCGGTTATTACATTGTCTGCTGTAGTGAGATATTTTCAATGATTTTTATGATAATTAAACGATGGACTTCCACAGCTGAACTTCTCTTGTAATATGCTCCATAAACCACGATCTTGTGCTGTTTGAATCCAGTGGCTCCCAGCGATTTTTTTTATGGTCTACCAACGCTGCGCTTTCCGATGCAAGGTCGCCATATGTATATATGTGGGTTATTTAAGACATTATAAATTTGCAGTTATAATTACATACAATCATTATATGTTATTTAAATTTCTTATCTCAATTTTTTTTCCTACTGTATATCATGTCACAATAGGAATTAAACATTTTAAAATTTGCACCTCGACTACGCCTGTTTACAATTATATATGTAATTAATCTATTTTTGTTTATTTCTACTTATTAGCTACATTTGTACAAACATACAAAAATTTGTCTCTTTTCTTTCGGTATTTTAATATATCTGGTATATTTTCCTCATTTACTTTGGTTTTCTATTTTTATTTCTAAATTCAGCCTTTTCTTTCCGTGTACTGGACATTGTGTTATTAGATGTACAATATACTCGCCTTTGCTGGGTTCACATCCATACTATGACTGCGGGGGCACACTCGCAGTGCTCTTCGCTGCCGTGGTGGAGTCGCGGGGGAAGACAAGTGTCGGTATTGCGGTTCGCTGCTCTCCCTACCCTTTGCGGCCGTACATCGGTAGGCGGCGGAGCCCAAGACCAGATCCGCCGCAGTGAGCCGTACGAGTTACTCTCTTGGCTTTCTATTATTTTGTTTTATGCGCAGGAAATGCCTTTGCATACCTGCCTTTACGGCGATAAAGACAGGAAATGTCGGACTAAAACCGCCACGATGTTCCACCATCGTCGCTTTCGCACGTCTCCGCTACCCTCAGCACCGGTTGCACCTCGCAGCTGCACATCGGGGGGAAAAACCCCCTTTTCCAGCTTTGCGCTGCTCTGGGCGCGCTGGAATATACAGCGCAGCCTCCTTCGGACGTCTTATCGAGGCAACGAATCTCTTTCAATCCATCACCCAGAGGTCATCGGAACCAAGAGAGAAAAATCTCCCGACACCCTGCTGTGAATCTGGTCTGGGCTTTGCCGCTAACCATTATTTAGCCGTTCCACACTCTTTCTTCCACTGCGATGGTATTTACCTAGACGGTCTGCAGCAACAGAGACCCACCAGCACTAATATAATCGTTACAATACAGTATTATACGTTTCATTTCAATTAGGTTGTATACCATGTTAATGGCTAACAGCATAGGGTTTCCTCCGTCTGATCCAGCGTTCGACAAAGCGGATCAGACGAAGGAAGCGATTTGCTTTATTCCGTCGCAACTCTTCTAAGACAACATGGTGAAGGAAGCTTTACGATTGCAACATGTTTAACGAGTCTTTATCGGGCTGTTGAACTGCACCCTCACAGACTTAGAGTCATCACGAATCAAGAAAAATGAAGTGGGCGTTAGTGATGACGATGAGAGAGATATTGCTCAAGAGGGCTGGTGAGGCTCATGGTAGACTGGTAGGAGACTCAGAAAGCAGAACACCTGTGGAGAGTGGTAGGCAGCAATAGGTTGAGACGACGATGAAGAGAACTTTTTAACTGCAAGTGTTTAACGGACTTTATCTAGCCGATTAATTAACAACTGATGTACTAATTAAGTTGTTTTTTTATCACAAAGTTATGAATCGGGCCCAGGCGCCTGGGATAGGCAAAACGTTTGCCCGACAGCACACGGTGAGCCAGGAGGAGCGTTCCATAAACTACAGAGTCGTGATGAGTCGCCTCCTTCAAACTGAACTTTGCCGATTAGTTTGAAAAAACTAATTCAGTGTATAGTTATAGTTATCGCCATGTAAATGGCATCACAGGAATGCGACGGCAGTGAGGAGCGGGCTGGTGGTAGCTAGGCGGTGTCCGGTAGCAGGCACCGTCTCGCAATGACACGCTATTTAACTGAGATGAACGAGTTCTTTAATCCGTTGTGTATATTTATTATCTTCGAGGTGAACAGAGGTGATCTAAGAGGGTAATATGTCACGCAACAGCTGCGGTTGTTTTCGGGTAATTCGTTGGTTAGTTAATAAGTGATTAGAAAGTATATCAGGTCAGTGCTGCGGATAAGTTGACATGAATGGACGGGCAGCGAACAGCTAAATGGGTCGTTCAGTACGCGGCGGTGGTCACGTGCGCGGTGACCACGCGGTGACCACGCGGTGGGCACGCGCCGCCGGGACACAGTCCGACCGGCGTGCTGGATGGACATCTCTCTCGGCTCCTAGCTAAAAAAGGGACTTTTTTTATTATTTAGTTTAAAGATATTTTTGTTACATTATCAGTACGTATGTAGGTAATTATCCTCAGGCGGTCTAATTAATATATAATATGTATACCGTAAGCCGAGCACATATCTCGTTGCACTAACAAACTGATTATCGGGAGCCGGCAGACGGTGTGGTTGTGTGGCGCGACTTCCAGGCTGACGGCAGAAAACTGTAGTACAGTCAGACGGTAGTAATGTGTGCCGCGTGCGTGTCCGTGTGTGTGTGTGTGTGTGTGTACACCAACACGTGACGGAATAAATTAATAAATGATGGTGAGCGTACTCACGTGTCCGCCGACACCGGGGCCGCGGGTCGCTGACTTTGCGCGATAATACCCAATAATGTCAAGGGTCGCGGAGGTCCGGCGGGCCGGGGGGCCGCGGCGCCGGGACCCCGGGCCCCGGGCCTTCGGGTCGTTGGTTCGCGTTTGTTATTCGTATCGTATGACTCTTAATTATCACAAACGCCAGCGGCACGTCGGCTGCACATTTTAAATACTTATTAACAACTTCGGCCCTTAGTTCGAGTATAATGTTGTAGCGCACGTAGCGGTGCTGACGTTGCTCTGTACGCTAACTTATTGCAGCATTAAAACATTACATCTTATGTCTCACGGCGACGAGCATGAGTATCCTGATTAGATAGATACAACCACTTCGATTGAAGTTAGTTCATGTTACAAACAATGTATAGAAACACAACGGTGACTCCGGTGAACAGCGAGAATGTTCTTGTCTGATCGCATTACAAAATGGCAGCAAAGCGGTACCACCACCTCACTGCAAACAATTCCAGCTGCCAGTAGAGCGGTTGGAAGGAAATTGTATACTGCCGTAGAGTAGATATAATATCCCTTGACAGAACTGAACTGAACTTGGCACGCTAGCCGCTGCCGGCGGCTTCTGATCACGTCACACCGTTTGTTATTACTGAGCTCGCTCCGTGATGGAGCCGCACCCATTCCTCGGTTTTACCGACATTTTCGCGCAGTTTTCAAGGTGACGGTGACTTGAGCCAAATTCAAATAGACAGCTAAACCAGTTTATTCACAACGAGTTCAACTTAGGTTGATTAATATTGTTGGCGGGACGGACGAGCGAGCGCGCGTCAACACGTTGCACGCGGACCGCCGCCGGCCCACGTGCGTACCCTCTACGGTGATAATGCCAGGTTACTACATCGCTGGTAGATCTCTGCCGGAGACCGTCTGGTTAGGTATCACCGTACCCTCGAACAGCATCCCTGCCTTGGCGAGGCGGTAGGGTTCAGCAGTCGTGGCATGGTCACCCACGGTGAAGCTAACAGGATCCTATCCGGCCGACCTTACACTTCAGGCCGACTTGAGGTGGTCGCTCCAGGTGAGAATAATAAGCTCACGTTTGATGTGTACCGGTGGGCTCCGGAGCCGGACTTGTACTGCCCTTCTCTGTGTGGTAGAGTCGAGGGGGGAGAGGAGTATCGACATTGCAGTTCGCATGACGATCTGATGATGGCATCCAAGTGAAGATCAGATGCCCGGAGGCGGGCGCGCGGTCCCCCTCTCCGGGATGGAGCTGCGCGGTGCAGCTGGCGCTGGTGCAGTCGTAAAGGTGTGTTAAACGGTTCCCGTGGCCCCGCCGTGACGCGTCGCCCATGGAACAACTGAGGGGTTTAGTAAGTCCAATATAACCTGTCTTTGCACCCGCGAGGGTGTTACGCGAAAGCATTATCCCCACGTAAAGCGAAAAAAAAAATACATATATATATATCACTGCAACTACTATCTAACTCTAGTGCAGTGGAGATGACGAGCGGAACGTTCACCTGATGGTAAGTGGTGCGTCTGCCCATAACGACGTGGCGCTACGCTGCGTCGCGTTGGGACGGTGTACACTGCACCACAGTGCATCGCATTGCGCTTGTTGCCTTGACATATAAAATGTTATATTTGTTTACTGTAGTAATCAGCCCCCTGGACTCGGGCTTGGGTGCGGGTGCAGGTTCAGTCCTGGGCTTGGGTGCGGGTGCAGGTTCAGCCCTGGGCTCGGGCTCGGGTGCGGGTGCAGATTCAGCCCTGGACTCGGGTGCGGGTGCGGGTTTAGCTCTGGGCTCGGGTGCGGGTGCGGGTTTAGCTCTGGGCTCGGGTACGGGTGCGGGTTTAGCTCTGGGCTCGGGTACGGGTGCGGGTTTAGCTCTGGGCTCGGGTACGGGTGCGGGTTTAGCTCTGGGCTCGGGTGCGGGTTTAGCTCTGGGCTCGGGTGCGGGTGCGGGTTTAGCTCTGGGCTCGGGTACGAGTGCGGGTTTAGCTCTGGGCTCGGGTGCGGGTGCGGGTTTAGCTCTGGGCTCGGGTGCGGGTGCGGGTTTAGCTCTGGGCTCGGGTACGAGTGCGGGTTTAGCTCTGGGCTCGGGTGCGGGTGCGGGTTTAGCTCTGGGCTCGGGTGCGGGTGCGGGTTTAGCTCTGGGCTCGGGTGCGGGTGCGGGTTTAGCTCTGGGCTCGGGTACGAGTGCGGGTTTAGCTCTGGGCTCGGGTACGGGTGCGGGTTTAGCTCTGGGCTCGGGTGCGGGTGCAGGTTCAGCCCGTGGGCTTGGGTGCAGGTTCTAGCAATGCTAATGCTGAAGTATATAATAAATGTTGAATATTCACATCAGGAACCTGAGGAGTCGAACAATTAAATGATTTCGGAATAACAGCTGAAATTGTGCAGAGGTCAATAAAGAATTAAGACGGTATTCCGGCGCGGGGGTGCTGCCACCGCTACCGCCACCAGCTCACCAGCTCACCGTGACGCTCGCTGCCTTCGAGGATGCAGATGGAGTAGTAATATATGTACTTGTTATAAAATTATTTGTATCAAGCGGAGTGCGGTGCGCGGAGTGCGGTGCGCGGAGTGCGGAGTGCGGAGTGCGGAGTGCGGAGTGCGGTGCGCTGGCAACGAGCTGATGATGATTATGACATACAAACGGCAGCACCGAATCCTACGGCGACATTGAATCCGGCGCCGACCTTACGGGGAGCACTTAATAACTTATGTTATTTGCATAATGTTATGTTGTAGGAAGAGATATATGATTTATAGCATGGCTGTAATTGTGGGTGGAGCCACTGGATTGTTCCGGAAGGCCGCGTGGGCTGCGAGACAACTTCACACTACCACGATGGCCACTGCATCACGTCGCTCTCGACATCCGGCACTAGAGATGTGGTCTTATTATCGCAGTTGGTGCAGTGCCGCAGTCAATCAGGTTGCTGTGACCTGATCCGAAGAGAGCGTCCGCCGACCCACCTAACGTCCGGCCTCGTGCGCGACGTGGCTTTGTGTAAACGTGCCAGCTGACGGCTCATCATCGCGGCAGAAAGTGTCATTGACCATCACATGAAGCGAACAAATAAAATAATTAGGTTGTGTGTATTTATCTCCTTGTTACCGGTTACTGGATGCTGTTTGGTGCTGTTGGGTGCTGTTGGGTGCTGGGAACAAAACAAACCTGAATCTCCGTATTTACTATAACGTAAGTGTGTAGAACAGCAATGGATGTCTATCAGGTGCTGAGGATGATGATAATGAAGAGTCTAGCTTCTGTCTTGGTTTTTATTTATAAACCACTAAGGGGATACCCGGTTCAGGCGGATCTAGCCCACAGTTACATGGTGTGTAAGTACTCATGTCGTTGCACAAATAGTGCAGCGCCTGCAACGCACACTCGTTGTTGTCGTTTGTGGTCTCCGGGGGGTGATGGTGAGGTCTCTTTTGTTGACTTTAACAGGAAATAAAATAATGTCTCAGTACTTCATCGCACCTTACATTGTATGATATATGTTAATCAGCGCAGCGCTGGTCACGGCCGGGGGTCCGCAGGTTGGGAACATTACCGTGTTACAGCTTAGAAAAGCTACCAGCCGTAATTATTGGGAGTAGGTTGACTTGGAGCAACGTCGTGCTGCACCGGTACACCAGACAGTACGCAGGCGCATTCATTGTGAACAAATGTACGTGAAGATGAGAGGAGCCACCGCATGATCCCTAACTGAAGAGTGTTCCGAGCGTTACAGCTGTTGAGGAGCTCTCAGCTAATGCCTAGCTTTTGTATTTATACATATATGTATATATACATGCGTGTGCGTGTGTGCGCGTGCGTGTGCGTGCGCGCTGTTTGCTGTTGTTATGATTTATTGAATGTAGCGCGGCGTGGTGCGCGCGGCGGCGCTCAGTGGTGGGCAGGCCGCCGCGCGACCGGCTCGCCAGACCAGCCCGCTTCGAGGGTGCACCGTCCAGTGCTGACCGGACCGCCGGAGGATGATACGCAGCCGTGTGCCGGCTAATGAATTTTCCTTCCGAACTCTCCGAGAGTTGTATTGTTTATGTGTTCAATCGCGTCCAAGTGTCACGGTCCTCACAACCCCCGGAGCCATGTTATAAATTTAGCTTGCACCCCGTGCGTCCGTGTGCGGCAGTGAATCTCAAAGTAAGTCGATTAAAAAATTTTAATTTCTCCGACTTCTCGTGTTAATTTGGAAGAAAGCTCAGGTTCAAAGAAAGCGAGCTGAAGCTTTTTTTCTAAATTCACGTTTCAAATTTATTAATTTTATTCAACCGTAGCTTGAAATGCTTTTTCACGTCCACTAATGTGTGAATGATTATTTTCCGCTTCCGTTTATTCAACTTAAAGCGCACCCTCTAACGTAGAAACACAGTTTGCATGTCGACGGGGATAAATCCAGCTTCAGTGGATATTTAGTTCAGGGTTGTTATTGTATTTTTTAATTAACCTATTAACCTATTCTTAAAATAAATAACCTTATCAACGTTGTGACCGCGTTCAAACGCTTGTTCTACTTGATAGTTCACAACAACGATTGAACTGAATCTTGGAAGCTGCCACTCTGTGTCGGAAGCTGGCACAGCTCGACCAGCGAACGATCGATTCATTATCGCCAGTACAATCAGCGACTCTCATCGACCTCGAATGTGTTACACTCCCCTCCGACGCGTGCAGCTGCTGTGTGCTGCACTTACTGTTGTCCAATGTTTATAATATTCTATAAATATTCGTTAATTAGAACAATCTGTCCGTTGCTACATTATTGTACATTTGCGGTACGTTTGTGCGCGTGCGCGTGCGCGTGCGCGTGCGCGTGCGCGTGCGCGTGCGCTGCGGTAACGTTGCGACACGTATCCCGTGCTGCATAGATAACTACTGATCACAACGTTGTTAGTTTAACTAAATTTAAAATATATACATTAATTTGAAATCGTATGGCTTGTTAGCATTAACTTCAGTCATCCCACGTTTCCATTAACTACTTGCGCGAGCTTTTCACCCTGCGCGGAGGGTGCGCTGCGCGTGCGCGCCCCGGCCGGGAGCCCGCCGCAGCTCCGCCGCAGCCCCGCCGCAGCCCCGCCGGCGCGACGTCTTCCGGTGCGCGAGTTAAACCTAAAGTTAGATTTTTAGTCAGACGTTTGTCTTCTCCATATGTTTATACAATTAATATTAATAGCTGCTATGAATAATTAATTATTTAAATTAATTATTTATGAGTTCAATCAGAGAATGTGTGTCAAGTTTCTCATCTTATAAATAATTTGCAAAAATTTTTATAAACTTAATGAGGGTCAGCCGCCGCACCCCGCCGCGCCGCCGCGCCGCCGCGCCGCCGCCGCATGAGCAGCAGCAGCAGCGAGGGTGTATGCATTCGAAGCGTGTGCGCGGAGACCGATTGAGGTGCTTTGTGGTGAGGTGTCGGTGGAAACCCCGCAGACGATCTTGGCGTTGACCAGCCGGCGCGCCGCAGCGTGGATTGTTCACGCGCGTTTGTCTGGTGGTACTTCCGGCGTGCACACCGCAGGAAGTATGTTTACATTCAGTTCATTCAACTTTGAAAGAATGAGCCAATTAAAGTTATCAACGCGCTCTCCATACGAACTAGATTTTTATAAATTTAAATATTCGTCGAGGAGTTCACTATAAGATAGTAGTAAATCGATCACTGAATCATTCATTGGCATCGACTCAGCACGTTGTTGTTGGAAATGTTGTTCAGTGTACTTAACTTCTGCTTGTGTAGAGATTAAGTGACCATTGTTGAGTCTCCTCCTGGGCCCTCACTTCCAAACTAGTAATTGACATTAACATTTACAATGAAAACATGAAATTTTGAACCTCGATCAAAACGTAATGATGTGCCCGTGCGGAACTAGGAACAGCTCAGCTCGCGGACGGACTCACCCTTTACATTCATTGTAACAAACAACTGAACTAAATGAGCGCGGCGCTGCGGTGCTGCGGTGCTGCGGTGCTGCGGCGCTGCGGCGCTGCGGTGCTGCGGTGCTGCGGTGCTGCGGTGCTGCGGTGCTGCGGTGCTGCGGTGCTGCGGTGTTGCGGTGCTGCGGTGCTGCGGTGCTGCGGTGCTGCGGTGCTGCGGTGCTGCGGTGCTGCGGTGCTGCGGTGTTGCGGTGCTGCGGTGCTGCGGTGCTGCGGTGCTGCGGCGCTGCGGTGCTGCGGTGCTGCGGTGCTGCGGTGCTGCGGTGCTGCGGTGCTGCAGTGCATGTGTGGTGTTATCTTCAAGTTAACATACTTGCGTACTTAGCGTCTGACGCGTGCTGTTGTGTCCGGTTAGTGTACTGACAGAGCATTTAAGAAGTTAAATTGCAACAACAGTTACGCAACACTTGCCGCGGCCGCGGCCGGGGCCGGTCGGCGCGTTGCATCTAAATGTTTGGGAATATTTTACACCCAACGAAGCGGGAACTACGTCCGATGTTCAGTGATACGTGCCTGCCTGCCTGCCTGCCTGCCTGCCTGCCTGCACCTGTGCCAGTTGGGAGGACATGGACTGTATCACATTGTGTTCGCCGCATGCATAAGATGTTAAGTCTCGTTACCACCAGTAATTCCACAAGCTACAACACCCTTCAAATCGGAACACAGTAATGTTTGCACAGTGCTACCTGCCGTTGCGTACGTACTTATGATACACCGTCTCCGGCAACCGACACCTGCCAGAAACAGTGCGGCGCGCGTCGTCGTCTGCGGCCTCGTGGTAACTTAACAATATGCGAAATTTAACTTAAGCTTTAGCTTATTGTACATAAAGTAGTGTTAACGATACATAACACGGTATTTTTTTTGGTGGGTGGGTGGGGGGGCGGGGCGAACGAATGATTGTGACCAGCAAGTGTTAATTGTAATGCGGGTAGATGTAAGTGCGTAATGTAGGCGCGGCGAGTGCGCGGCGAGTGCGCGGCGAGTGCGCGGCAAGTGCGCCGCGAGTGCGCCGCGAGTGCGTCGCGCGTGCGTCGCGTGTGAGCCGTGCGCGTGCGTCTCGCGTCGGTGTGCCATTGCCTGCACCCCCCGGAAGTGTCACGGTTAGTGTCCGCACGCGGTTGTTAGTGAATACAAATGTTACGTGAGGTTGGGCTATTAAATGAGACGTCCCCCCCGGCCCCGGCCTCGCCCCGGCCTCGCCCCGCCGCGCCCCGCCGCGCCCCGCCGCGCCCCGCCGCGCGCGCCATGTGCGCCGGCGGCACGGCACCGGCAGACTTACTATTCGATACTTACATAAATGATAAACGTAAAAAGATAATACTTTTTCACCCTCAAGGCTGATGTTGTTTAGCTGAAATTTATATTAATTTTGTGATTTCCTGTTTACATGAAAAAATCATTGCTCGGGCTCCTCACCGTCCGTAAAATACCTACAGCAAAAATATATATTGAAAACTTGTGAACCTTCTCCCCCTTGTCGGACGATCACTTAGTGGCGTATAGCAAGTGTTAATGGTGCCTTATGTATGTGTGTAACATGTATTATGTATTATGTATGAGAGAATCATCCGACAGACTGTCGGTTAGCGCGGAGTGAAGTGATCCGAACAGCTCGAAGCATCCCCCGCGAGCGCGGGGTGCACAAATGTGATACAAAGTTTCACCTCGGCGAATCGTTTAGTAAACTCCGTGTGACTGTTCAATAAAATATTATTGTTAATTTTAACTTGGAGTAGACTTGGATACGTAAAACATTCCATCAGTAGAAGCCTCCCGGATGTGGTTATTGATTTTTTTATTAAATTATAAGAAAACACGTGAGCGGTTCGCGAAACGGCCGCCGCGGTAGCGCGCGGAGCGGAATCAGGTTCGTAAGACCATTTCAGAGTTATAAACATATACATATACATATATATGTATATGTATATATATATCATAAATATATTCATTTACAACTAATATAAAATATTAGTTTTTTTATTTTGATTAGTTATTTGATTTTATAAAGATGTTTACATATCTTGACATTTAAATAGTAATCACACATCTGGAGAGGAGAGCAGCACACCGGTCAATCTGTGTCACCGGCACGCGCACGCGCACGCGCACGCGCACGCGCAGACACACGCACACGCACACGCACTATGTTTGTATATTTGAAAGTTTACTTAACTAATTAAAACCTAGGCAGATGGCAAGTGGCAACCATTGTCTGAAGGCATAAGTTCATTTTTGTTATATTTATATGTATATGTAGTTGTTTCTGTGAAGTGGAATTTAGATTACAGTAGCTCGCTGGCGTAACGGTTAGAGCGTGCGGCTTTCGTTGCGAAGGTCGCGGGTTCGAATCTCGGCATGTACCGATGACTTAATATTTAAGTTATGTACATTTGTGAACTTCAGTTACAACAGCGAGATACAAACGGTGAAGGAAAACATCGTGGGAAAACCCGCACACTGACATCATTTGTGTGTATGTGTGTGTGTGTGGTGGTCCCAATAAAGTGGCAACAGGCTCGCCTCCTGTTACATGGGACCTAATCTGACCACATCTGGCGAAATGTGGGTGTTTAATCGCCTCTGCCTACCCCTACTGGGAAAAAGGCGTGGCAATATATATATAAAAAAAGGATTAAGATAAATCTTAGTCAAACACTTAATAAGTTTTCGATTAATGTAGTTTGTGTACATATCATAGATACACAAAGTGCACAGTGTGCGGACCCCGCGCACGCGTCGGCACGGGGCACGGGGACGAAGATCTTTGTGTATGTTTTGTCCACACACAAAGTTGGCGCTTATTGCCCTGCCCTGCGTTACAGTTTATAAGGGATTAGGTTACGTGTTTAAGTAGATACACACATTACGTAGAGCGAGTGCCGTGCGCTCACTGCTTGTTTATTTGAATGTTTGTAATTAATCAAAACTACACGGAAATTGTTGGTGCGGGAACGCGGCGGCACGGTGCATCGCGCTCCGGCGGCGCGGCGCTACGACTGCAACGCAGCGCGTGCGCCGCGTGCAGCGCGTGCACCGCGTGCACCGCGCACGAGCACCGCGCACGAGCACCGCAACGCACACGCGTACACACGTCGTCACCCGTGTTTGGGTGTCGGCGGCCGTCGTTAACGAGTAATCTGCAAAATCAATTTGTTTTCGCGTGCACAGGTCGCGTGTACGACACACGCGATGTAAATCAATGTCGATTGATTATACGAAAAAAAAAAATCAATATAATAATCCTAGAAGTTGAAATCTCATGAATATGTGATAACGTTAAATATATTTACAAGTTGTAACACATTTGTGGATTTATATTTATTGTACATGCAGGACGCGGCGCCGCGTCGCGAACCTGAACTGTTGCTTGGATTAAGCAGTAAAAAGTAATTCAGCCATTGAGATTAAATAATATTTACTTATCGGTCGGATCACGCCCACTGCTGGGCATAGGCCTGTTTCAAAGATCTCCACGCAGATTAGTCCTCCGCTGTCCGCATTCAGTGACTTCCAACGACTTTCATCAGACCGTCGGTCCACCTAGTGAGGGGCCTGCCAACGCCGGGTCTTCCGGCACTTTTCGTGTCATCGGCGGTCAGAGCTTCGCGCGACGTGTCCTGCTTTAGATTGGCAATGTTTTGGACTCTGTCGATGATTTTAGTTCTCATGCGGATCTCCGCTGATTTCTGATCCAATCGCAATAATAATAAACAAATGAAACCGTAACGGTACCGTAGCGTTACCAACAGAACCATCTAACGGCTGGTTTGGGGAGGTGCCGGGGGACTAGCCGCTGACTAGTTCTAAATTTATAGTTAAAGTTGAACACGATCAAGTGTATTATATATTTAACTTATAAACTTGACTTTAATTTGGCACGATGTCAAGTGACAGTGCGGTCGTGTTCCGTGACCCCGCTCGCGCGGAATGTTCCGGCCCCCGTGTGTTGACCTGACTGATGAGCACGACGATGCTGTTAGGGTAGCAGATGGTGGCTATCTCATCATCCGAACAAACTCCTCGAGCTAGGAAAATGCCGCTGCTATACGACGGTAGTTACCAGATTTAGATATAGAGCTAGTGCGGTGCGGGCGCGGTGCGGGCGCGGTGCGGGCGCGGTGCGGGCGCGGTGCGGGCGCGGTGCAGCCACACATAAACGCGGTTGATTGGACCCGCGTTTCCTCCATGGTCGTTATTAACAATATTCTCTAAGTGAGTGTATTCAAATTTATAAAATATACGGTGTTTGTTCTGAAGCCGCGAGACCGCCGCGAGACCGCCGCGGGACCGCCGCGGGACCGCCGCGAGACCGCCGCCACCTGGACAAATAGTTCCACGGCTCAGCTCCATCTGGCAATAAATTAGATAGGAAGTAGCAATAACTCCAATGCCGGCGAACGCGCCGTGCGCCGCGACTACCGGAGAAGTTGTTACTGCTCATAGCAGTAGTGCACCGGTTTCAAAGGCGCTGTAGCTAGTTAAATCACCAGGGTATCGATACTGACCGCATATTAATCGGGCACCTTGTAACCCAAGTTTATACAAGTTCTTGTACATCGAAATGAGCCAACACCACGATTGAGTGCCTCTCCCGGCGGGCGGAATGGAAAGCGCGCGGCGAATGTGATTGTTCGGTGTTATTTGTGTACGCGCGTCGGCTACGGGGGTGGAAGGTGGTGGGGTAGTAGTAAATACAAATGTAAATTTACAAGTTTTCTGTATTGTTTCAGGATATCGATTGGCGGCGAGCGCGCGATCTGCGCCGGAACTCACGCACGCGACCGCGCACAGATCTAACTCAGGCCCAGTGCGAGCCACCGGACCCACCGGCCCCACCAGCCCCACCAGCCCCACTGGCCCCACCAGCCCCACTGTGAACTAATCAGCTAGTGGTGCACTTGGAGGAAGAACAATGATCTTCTCGTTTAACCGTAAGTGTACAAGTTTTTGACTCGCTACGGAATGTACAGACCGTTCAACAGATCAAAATACAAATTGGAAAGACAAATACATTATCGCTGAAAGGGTTGTAATATTATTTAGAGGGGTGCGAGCGGGGTGCGAGCGGGGTGCACGTACCAGTAAACTAACAACAGTATCCATTGCGCTTCGTTTTGAAGCGAAGCATAATTATTCAAATTAATCATTAATTTAAAATGGGTATTAATAGAAAAACTTCACTCAAGAATATTTATTAGCGCACGCGCACGCGCACGCGCACGCGCACGCGCACGCGCACGCGCGCACCCCTCGCGCGCCGCGGGGATGTTTATTTAACATTGTGATTATGTAACATAAAGACTGATTAATACACACACCACTAAACCTCACGCCGCAGTGGTACTAAATACTGTTAATGGAAACACTTCTTACAGCTGCTCCCTCCTTCAACGTCTTCATATCATAGTTTTGCTGGATACTTCATAAACACTTGTTAAGGGTGTGAAGGTTTCCGCACAATAACTTGGGGGATCCCAGCCAACCTCACCAGCTCGCGGTGCACCCTGCTAATCAACGAACGAGGCTCTTGCTCCCGCTAACCCGCATTGGGTCAGCGTGCTGAGGGATGACGAAATCACCCCATATGAATCCTTAACCGATCGACGTGGGAATCTTTTGGGAGGCCCATGTCCAGCTGTGAACGTCTGTCGGCTGATGATGAAAAACTTTCTAAGGAATATCAGCAGCAGCACCCACCCACCTCCCACGCACGTGCACACACGCACGCGCACACACGCACGCGCACACGCGCACGCGCACACGCGCACGCGCACACACGCATGCACCCACGCACGGACGCACGCGCACGCACGCACGCACGCACGCACACAAACACATCACGTTCGCATTTGTCGATTGCAATACGTATAATTTGCTTCATTACAAGCTGATATAAATAGGAAACTTACTAGTGCATGATAAATAAAATACTGGCGGTGGTGTCCCTGCTGCCGCAGACCGCGTAGGCACCACCGCGCCGACTGTTGCGGCCGACACACAGTACTGTGCAAATATTACTGTGTTCCGGTTTGAAGGGCGTTGTAGTTATTGTATTTAATACAGTAAGGAGATTTAATATCTAATATTTTAAAGCGATGAGCGCAACCTGACGTAGCGTCCATCATCCTTATTAGCGCCCCGTTATTATGAGCAGGCGTCACTTATTATCAAGTGGACGTCTCGTTCGTTTCGTCACATCGTTATTATAAAAAAAAAAATATATGGTTTGTGGTATTTCATGAAAAAAGTTTGAGCACCACTGTCCCAGTATACGGTTAAAATATCTCAATGAATCATCTAATTATTAATTATGTACCACTCGATACAACACCAGCTGATTATATATGTGTGTGTGCTTTGTACAATATACTTTACCGTGGAGCGCGGCGGTGAGCGCGGCGGTGAGCGCGGCGGTGAGCGCGGCGGTGAGCGCGGCGGTGAGCGCGGCGGTGAGCGCGGCGGTGCGGACGGACACACGAGCTGCCTGTCTGCAGACGTGTGCAGATAATTACAACAGATGGACACCGTGGAGGTTTTAACGTGAAAAATCTTCATATTACTCTGACTTTCACCTAGAAGAGAGAGTATCCGTGTAAAGAGCCTAACTGCCCCAACCCCAGCCCCAGCCCGGTAACAAGAAGTCACACGATGCGACAACTTGCTGAGTGCACGGGTCGCGCCGAACCGGAAGGATTTTAGTTTCGACCAAAGTCTAACTGTTTTCCTTCCCTATTATGTTCTAATAGCTACGTCGTGTCGGAGTCGTGCCGGCGTCGTGTCGCCGTGCACCGCGCGCGCACTCGGGGCAAACAACCGCAGCGTGCCTTACTGCTCACTAACCTGCAGTAAATGACAGCCTCTCCGGTCACGCAAAAGGCATACAACTACACTTTGTTAAGTTGTCAAGTTTATATTCAAGTACAGGTATGCAGAGAGATATCGGGGGTGGATTGCACACCCTCCCCTAGGTCTTCGTGCGCGCGCCCCACTGCAGGCTGCCCCACGAGTGTAAAGCTGGACACATTGTTGTCGCCGATCAGTTCGGTTCAGTTCAATTCGGTTCGGTTCGGTTCGGTTCAATTCACGTATCGATAACTGATTGTTTCTTTCAACGCGAGGACATAACTAAAGTTTAACCGATTACTCACATTTGCTGAGCGTGAACCCCTCCTAGGGGTTGAAGCATATTATTACTCCAATTACATAAAATTGCATATTATAGCTACGTTCAATATCGATCTTTCCCATTTTTCTAACGACTTCATCTCACATAACACACACACGCACCGCCACCATGTTGCTGCACGCAACCAGCGCGGACAGGCGCGGGCACGGGCGCGGGCACGGGCACGGGCACGGGCACGGGCACGGGCACGGGCACGGGCACGGGCACGGGCACGGGCACGGGCACGCGTTGTCCTTAAGCTAGATAACATTGGAGCTCTTAATGTATTGTGAGTTACGTGTTCGCAGCGGTGGCGGCGGGGTCTGCTGGACCCCCTGAGTCGCGGCGCGCTCCGCTGTGCACATTTACCGACACCGAAACGACTGAATTACCCGCACCGCGCGGCCCGCGCGCGACTGTGCGGCCGTGCGACTGTGCGACCGTGCGACTGCGCGACTGTGCGACCGTGCGACTGTGCGACCGTGCGACTGTGCGACCGTGCGACTGTGCGACCGTGCGACATGTGCGACCGTGCGTCTCGTGCGACACGTGACGGGGACGGGGACGGGGTGCCGAATATCGGCCAATCATATCTATCATTACCTGGAAGTTATTTACCTTTGAAGTTGCAATGTTTGTTTATGAAAACCAAATGTGATTAACTTTAAGTTACGTTCGTATAAAAACGAATTATTTTATAATGTAATTACGAACACAGCGGAAATTTTCTGTTGTCCTTGTAACGTCCTCATCATCGTTATTCTCATCCTCTCGCGGTCCCCCGGTGCACGCGCGGTGCACGCGCGGTGCACGCGCGGTGCACGCGCGGTTGTTCGCGTTTTAATATAATAATATTATCGTTAATTACCAATATTCTTATGGAAGGAATTTATAATTTTATTTAATCTAAATAAAACTCGTCCACGAGGCCGGCGCGACCTGCGCGGGACCCTGTTGCTCATAAGTAATTTTCCATTGTACCCCTGCAACATTTCGACCGCAAACTTATCGGGATTCCCCGGCCGCGCCCCGCACCCGCACAGCTCATGAATATTTGGTTACTGAAGCTCCAGCAGCTTCTAACGTTATATCGTATAATTTATAACCTTGTTCCATATCACGCCTGCGTGTGTGTGTGAACAAAGTTGTTTACAACTGTATATATGTTTATTAACAAATAAGATATAGAAATGTCTGAACGTCACGGCGGCAGTGGCCGCGCTCAGACTGTATCCAAAGAAGAAAGAACTTTGGATTTAAGAAACAGCTTCCTTTAATTAAAAGTTTATGGTTTGAGTCCGGCGCAAGATATTAACAGGAATTTTCTCATTTCGTATTATATTATATAATGTCACATAAATTGACACGTAGCGCATTCAAACGTGCAAACATTACTGTGTTTCTGTGTGAAGGGCGCTGTGGCTCGTATAATTACTGGGGTAACGAGACTTAACATATGTCTGAGGGTGACGAGCACAATATGGCGTTGTGTACATCATCCTCAATAACAACACAGGTATATGGACGGGCGTAGCGCTGCCAATCGGGTGAAAGGCGCGCCCGTGTCGTCGCTTCGTAGAATAAAAAAAATGTTCCGTTCTCGAAGGTCCTGCGTGCGCAAGTGAAATTCCCAAATTCCAATCAGATTGTATTTAAAATAAAAACATACAACAACAGATGTCCAGCTGTCTCCCTTGTTGTAGTAAATTCAACATATCAAACTGTTAAACTGTTTCTAACGTTTAAATTGGCAGCACGCGGGGGCGACTCCATTTCAACTATATCAACATTTAATGCTATTACTTAAGACATCGAAGCATCAGGTCTGGATCACACTCCCACGGTCTTCCCGTCCTGTCTCTATACCTTGGTGTTTGTGTCGCATGAGTGCTGTACTGTCGTTCACGGCACGCTGTCGTCACGGCAGACGCGATATGATTCCGTATCCATTTATTTATCAGATTGCACAAAACCGAAAGGCGAGCCCCGCCGCGGTGCACTGCGGACGTTGACTCTTAAAAGTTTCCACTCGAGCTCGGAGCCGGCGGCGCGGCCCGCGACTGCCTGTGAGGGTGCCTAACTGTGTACGTAACTGTGTGCACGACCGCACCGCGCGCCACTACAACCGCCATCACAAAACGCGTGTGATAAACCATCTTTTCAAAATAAACTAATTAAGTAAATGTTTTGCTATCAATTAATATTAGTTCTTATGAACACAACAACTCATACTGACATCATTAACTTTACCCAGCCCGGAGCAGTACGGCCTTGCAACGGACTTCCGTTTGCTTCCGCTCGTGTAAATGCAACTGCTCTGTTAATTAAAATAATTGGCAAGGAGTGAGTGGCCGCGGGACGGTTTACGAAAGATTGGAACAATCTCGTGGAGAATCCCCGGCACGTTGGGTGCTGTTGGGTGTTGAGCAGTGCAAAGACCTCTACCTCCATTAAACTGTGTATCAATTTATTTGTTTTGTTTTTGTAACATTTTATTCAAAATAAAAAAATGGGTGAAGACATGTTGAGGATAGGGCATTGGGGCCGTCACACTGCACGCGGAGACTCGTTCCGCTCCGTGGCGGAGGCGCCGCAAAACAATATTAACATATCCGCTCGCGGGCCGCGCCAAAAGTCCAGTTACGCAATGAGCGATATTTGGTCGCTGCCGAAGGTCGGCCCCGACATTGAACGAGGTTCCGGTCGGAATGGCGAACCGGACATGCGCCGCCCGACCTCGAGCGCTCACAAGTCGGCATTTAGAGGCTATCTGATTTGCATTCAACATTCGGAGAAATGTTATAATGAAATAATATACTTTCGAGCGCCTGCGAAACTGTACGCGGCAATGTCGCGCGACAAGCCGACAGAAGTAGCCTAATGTAACGAACAGTCGCACAGGGACGAGCACGGCGTGTACCCAGTAGTAAGTGATGATACTCTTGACTACAAAAATGTATATTTTTGTAGTATAAAGAATAAACTCCAGTAATTTTATTAGTTTTTACATAGTTTTGTGCACACTGCCGCGTCCATGAAAATTGAATACAGTAAGCGTGTTTTGATATGGGCGCTGTGGCAGTGACGAACACGGACTCCGACAGCAGGGCCTGTGGTCTCGTCGCACCAATTGTAATCAGTATTTCCTTGTTTAGGTGGAAATGTCTTAAAAATCGTAAGGTATTCGATTGAACCGCCCGGTGACCTCGCAAGTATCATCCAGTTTGAATAACCGCGATGCTATAAATCTCGCGCTGTATGTGTAACGAGTTGCGCCGCGCGCCTGCCCCGCGCTGCCCCGCGCTGCCCAGCGCTGCCCAGCGCTGCCCAGCGCTGCCCCGCGCTGCCCCGCGCTGCCCACGCCCAAACTAAAGGTTAAGGTCCTGCCGACCTTGCCCGCCGTACATTACTTTTTCACTATACTTGGGTATTGGATATTAATAAATTATTACTACAATTTACAATAATGTACGTATATGAACATGTTTATAAACATTTGACCTGAAAGAAGTTGGACTGTCCGTGTTTGGTTAACGAATCGTTGTATATCCACGATTTCAATTTGTCCTCATTGAATTCAATGAAAACTAATAGTTTTTTGTTAACACTAAAACGAGCTGAAGATCTACAACGTTAGTATTGCATTCAACGCGCGATATGAATAAAAATAATAAAACGAAAATGATGCGACTCGTCCGTGTGCAGCGAATTAACTAAACGTTTTAGTCGTTACATACTAACGTCGTTAACTAATCGGTTTGTTGTTGTTTATTTTCCGACAACCTATAAAATATCATCGGCCGGACCATTCCCGGGCGATGAGAAACCGATTAACTGTTAATCGGTTCATGTATCCATAATGAGGTTGACTTATGAAACAACATTTAATGTCCGCGGAGGTCCGCCCCGCACAAATTCAATGTATGTATCAACAATACAACACAAGTCTAACTGCCACCTCCCCGAACACACCCGACCTCCGCTCGCAATCCTGTCGCGCTCCAAACTCAGATCCGACAGATGGGACAACCTGCTTTGCGACTTGGAGCCTTCGAGCGCCAACTTTTGGCGTCTGGCTCGCAGTCTCAAAGCAGAGAATATGGCCCGCATGCCTCCCCTCGTAATGAGCGATGGTTCCTCCCTTGCGTTGGAGGATGCCGAAAAAGCAGATTGTCTCGCCGACAGTCTAGAGAGCCAGTGCACTTCCTTTACCGCACCAGTGGACTCCGATCACCTCAAGTTGGTCAAGGACGAGGTGCGCCGTAGTGCAGCCCTCCCACCAGAAGGTCCCCCTCTAAAACCGGTCTCCCCTAGTGAGGTCGTTGACATCATAAAGAGGCTGAAAACCAGATCAGCCCCGGGACCCGACAACATCTCCAACAGAGTTGTGGAAAGTCTCCCGCTCCCGTACGTCGGTCTGCTAGTAGCCATATTCAACGCCCTGCTAGCCGACTGCTCCTTCCCAGACGCCTGGAAAGAGGCCGTAGTGATAGGTATTCCGAAGCCCGGAAAGCCGAGGAACCTACCCAACAGCTACCGTCCGATCAGCCTACTTCACCTTGGGCAAACTTTACGAGCGCATCATTCTAGAGCGTCTGCGCCATTTCACCGCAGAGAACAACCTCCTCCCCGACGAACAGTTCGGATTCAGGAGAAACCACTCTTGCGTTCATCAAGTGCACCTACTGACGGAGCACAAACGACCGATCGACAGCTGCGCCATCCTATTCTACGTCGCCAAGGCGTTCGACAAAGTCTGGTCTGACCCGACGGAGTCTGGTCCGACGAAGACTTGATATACAAGCTTTACACACAAAGTGCCAGACCGTCTAGTCACCGTCATTCGAGACTACCTCTCGAATCGCTCCTTCCGCTTTCGCGTCGAGCACGCTCTCTCCTCGCCCCGGCCGGTTAATGCCGGCGTCCCTCAAGGCTCTTGCCTCTCCCCGCTACTCTTCTCGCTCTACACGATCGACATACCGAGAGACCCCTTCGTCAAGATGGCCCTTTTCGCGGACGACACCGCTCTTTATCACTCCGGCAGAGCTCCGGGTATTATAACGAAGCGCCTACAGAACGCGACCACCCGTCTAGGCGAGTGGTTCCGGACGTGGCGAATCGATGTAAGCCCGGAGAAAATTGAAGCCATTCACTTCACCCACCGTAGGTCATCAACCCTTCTCAAGAAGGCGAAAAAAGGCGGCCATGAACTCGGCCAGCTCTCCCTCTTCGGCCAGCCAATCCCATGGAGAAGCTCGGTCAAATACCTCGGCGTCACACTCGACACCAGACTCAATTTCGTCGCCCACATCCGCGAGTCGAGAAAGAAAGCGGCCCAAGTTCTGGGCAAGCTATAACCCCTGCTGTGTAAGAAGAGCAAGCTCTCTCTCAGACACAAGCTTCACCTTTACAAGGTATGCGTAAGACCTATAATGTCTTACGCAAGCGTTGTCTTCGCCCATTCGTCCGAAGACCGTCTCAAACCTCTGCCGACTCTCCAGAACCGTTTCACCCGCACCGCGACTGGTGCCGAATGGTACCAGCGCAATGTGGACATCCACAGCGACCTTAAACTCCCAACGATCAAGGAGCACTTCAGAGAGTGCTCCGTGACCTACTTCGCCAAGGCGGCAACTCATCCCAACCCTCTGGTGGCCAGCGCGCCCAACTACGCGCTACCTCCGAATCCCAGGACAAAAAAGCGCAGACCGCGGCACGCGCTTATTTCAACATCCCAAGGGGTCCCGCAAACCACACATACCCTCAGTCACCGACGGCACTGGCGTCACCACACACACTTCGGACACTACCAACACGCTCCGAATATCAGCATCACGCCGCCCTCGCTTCAGAGCGCGGCGCCGCAGCTACTCACACACCGCGTACACTAAGTACACCCGCGATCGTAGGCAGTCCTCGCCGCCCAGAGATTCCGATACAGGCGAAGGTAGTCGGGGAACGGGCCCGCGCCGGCCTCGACGACCGAGTAGAGTCGCCAAATAAAGCACAACAAGAACCAGACACACACAATATACAGAATCATCCGCCAGACAGCTACATCCCGCGTAGCACATTTTAGTTTCTAAAACTTCAGGCCGTGGATCCGGGTCCACGAGCCCAGTGTCAGATGAGCTGTAAGAGCCGCGGTGGCTTGCAGCCCGATCTACATCAGGAATATAGAGTCGCGCTCCAGTCGGGTGTAACGATTGAAAAGTTAGGGAATCCCCTCTAGAAACTGGTTGACTTGTATATATTTTATATATATATATATATATTATATATATATGGGAAAGTTTGTCATTTCATATATAAAAACTTGTAAGTATGAAAGGGAAAGTATAACAATGTGTTGTCAACTTGTCCCGAGCTGTCCCCTGCTGTCCCCAGCTGTCCCCGGGGGCGTCGCTGCTCATTGGTCATCATTGTTTAAAGTTCTTACTTCTGTGGTGTGTGGTTTGTTAATAATTTGATTTATTTTTATAGTTCTTGTTAAAGATTTATTGAGATGATGTATTATGTAAATAATGTAACGGTTTAAGTATCTATAGGTAACTAATTACACAATTATGTTGAGTTATTGATATAAACCGTCATTGAATAAACGGAGTATTGTTTAGAGTGGCGCGATTCCATTTGAGCACTATCCAAGTGTTTTATATTCACTTATTGTTCAGTTATCGTTACACATGCAACAAGCTGTACCGCCGCCCCCACGCCCCCGCTCCCCGCCCCCCGGCCGCTCTGCTGGCCGTAACACCCCCTACCGCCGCAGCTCCTTTACGAGAAGGACTTTTGGAAAATACATTCTCAGCTAAGTTCTAAGCGGCGGAAGCAACGTGTAATAGTTTCTGAGATCTAACGATGAGTCAACGATCCTATATGTTATATATAATATATACCGAGTGTATATGTTCTATTGCTTTCATTCCTGTGATACAGAGAGTTGTTATTTACTATTGTCAATGCAGCACGTGTTAACTGAGTGATCGCGCTGTGCGGTCACTGAATTACATACTTACAGTAGTTACCGAAGTAATCCTGCAGACGCGGACATGAGGGGCTACTGACTGCTCTGAGTGATATGTTATTTGCTTACTCGCGAGATATCGCTAACTTATACCTTTCCACGTGGGATGTATACAATGCGGAACTTTTCTATGATCGTGTGTACTGTGCGTTAGTTGCGCGGCCGCGGGTACGTTTACGTTTACGTACGTGGTGACGCGGTGGCGCGGTGACGCGGTGACGCGCTGGCCGCCGCCGAAGGCCGCCCGCCGCTCGACTGCCGGCTGCTTAATGCTACTTGGAAGTGACTAGACTGTAAGTGCGTCAAGTCAAGTTTAACTTTAATTATAATCAATGGAAAAGTTGTGACTGCGCGTGCGCGTAAACAAAGGCAGACCTGCGCGCCGCCTATGGCCGGTCCCGCCGCTGCGAGTCGGGTGCGCGCGCGCGGGCTGCGTTGCCGCGGGCCGCGCCCGAGTGTTCACCAGCAGACCGCTTCAGAGCGCCGTCGCCGCGGTCCCCGGTAAAAACTTCACCGGTAAGAATACAACAAGTCTGCACCGCTCCGCTCTACAACTTATATTCAAAATGTATAACTTGTTTAGTTTTTAACTGTTCACAGATCAATCAAATATTTACCTTTTTCCCGTTATTACTTAGTAGATCAGCTGGCGGGCGGAGCGCGCGGCCGCGCTGCGTGCGCCGTACAACAGGTTATTGTTCCGCGCGTTGCAACATTGCTTGGCCAATCGCAGATATTATTTAAATCTACCGATTAACAAATTCGCGTGTTATTGAAGAGTCATCTTTCAATGCGTATGCGTCGTGTCTGTGTGTCTGTCGTCGTATTCGATGCAAAAATAAGTAAGCTAACGCCGGCGGCTGGCGGCTGGCGGGTGGCGGCTGGCGGCGGGCGCGCTCCAGCCCCACGGGGTCAGGAACACAACCTGCTACTTTCACACTTTCGCTAAATGTTAGTTGCCATGCGACGTGCCCTTTTTCAATTACCCCAAAGAGCTGACTGGTGTACAATAATGAAAGATCGAGCGATTGCCGCGACGCTGCGGCGGCGGGGGCTGCACTCGAACTTGTTGCGGTTACGTTCACTCACAATTATTAATAACATACTAAATACAATGCTGATTGTCTCCCCGACGAACAAATTGTGAGGCCGGAAGTCGTTCGTACTCGAGAGATGAATGATCATTATATTTCATCACTATTTGTAATTCAAGTTTAAGTTGAACAATAATTTCTTAGAATTGAATACATGTACATATAAACTGAATAATTGTGATCTCCGCAAGTTTCCGTAACCTTTGTGCTGCGGTAGTCTAAGCATTGACGTGTGTCCGCAAGTGATCAATGCAAATGTTAGTTGTGTACGTAAGTAGAAATATTAATGTGCTTCCAAAGCGGGGACGTTGCGGCGACGCGAAGCTGCGCGCGCGCCGCTCGCTCGCTCGCTCGCCATGGGGCGGGCCCACGGGGGTGCTTGCTTTATAAATAAAATTAAAGTAAAGCTAGTAATGTTCATACGGATGGCAGGGTTTTGTACCATCGGTTTAAGCTAATGCTGGCGGCACAATTTTTCAAACAGAGCAGATTTTAAAATAAAATAAAAATTGGTCCTGACGTTTAGGAGCTGCGTCGCTACTAATTTATTGACAGACGCACAGACTGAACAGAATTATGACACCACTTTCAGCGGTGGCGGTTAAATAGTAGACATGTGATGTGGTTGCAAAAGGGTTCATGCACATTGAGCATTGCGCGAACCTCCAGCGATATTCGCACAATGTCCGTCGTCGAACGAATAGCCCGTAATCAGCGATTTCTGGGCTATAAGCACTTTCTTCCCTGGCCTCGCTGTGAGGAGTGCCGTCCGCTACCCAATCCAATCCAATCAGCCGGAAGACGTCCACTGCTGGACAAAGGCCTCCCCCAAAGATTTCCACTTAGACCGGTCCTGGGCCACCCGCATCCAATGGTTGCCAGCGACCTTGACCAGGTCGTCGGTCCACCTTGTGGGGGGTCTGCCCACGCTACCCGCCGGTACCAAACTGCAGAAGCAAGCACCTGCGACTTATAGACACGAAACATTTTTAACCGAAAGCGATAGAAGCGCGATAATGCGCGATCATCGCTGCCCGTGTGAGGCGGCGCGCCGACTGCTGTCACCTGGTATCGTCGTGAGTCACCAGGCCAGTGCTGCGCCAGGGCTGCGCCAGGTCCTCCTTGTGCGTACATAAAGACGGCCAACTTATACTGCCGTCGCCGTGTCCCGTTGTTGTGTTGTAAGTCAAGCCAATAATTAGCAGCTTTTTGAACTCCTGTCAACAGATAAACAGTTTTCTATCAATTTAAAATTTGTAATAATTTCATTACTAATGGCGTGAGGACGTCCGGCGGAGACGGGATGTGCCCAGCGGTGGCTGCACTGCGTCTGTCCACTGGCGGGCGACATATAATATGATAGAGGAGAGGTCGAAAGCCGCGCGCTCGCTTTGAGGTCAAGTTTGTGTCTCCGCTGCTTCTGTAGAGCTGCGGAAAACCACTTCCGTCCCGCAGGACGCGAATACATCGGTTTGATCTTGTGCGGCGGAGTTGAGTCTTGCTGCCGGTGAAGTAGTTTTGAGCCCGCGTGCGTCGCCACGCGCCTTTAACCTTATACATGAAACTACTGCACCACGTTGTGACTGGCAATGTAGCAAAGCGCTACCGAATGGGGTACTTCAAACCGGGTCGTGGTAAGGTACCTCGGCATCATAAGGGATCGACAACGCGCTAGTGATGCCTTTAGTGCAGGCATCTATAGAACATGGTAACTGCTTACTTACTTATGTTGTGATAGAAATATGTGACGGCGAGAACAATTCTAAGCGAGATCGTTTTATCATTTTAGTTTCATTGTCACTTAACATGCTCAAGGATTAAGCGATGGCGGGGAAAAACACATCACAGTTATTGAAGTCTAAGCACTTAAATTGTTAGTCCACGAACAGTACTGCGTGTGTTGTGTCTTGACGTCACCGTGGCTGCTGTATCCAGGGGGATGTCATAAAGAAAGAGTAAAGTGTGGTGCTGTATGAAGATCCGAATTTACATCTCTTTACTACGTGTAGCCGTGTCACTCACTGACTATAACGCGAACACCCTGTTGGTTTCGTCATTTTGTAGAATGAAGAATGCGAATAGAGTAATTCAATAAGCGATGTTCGCGCGTCACCGGGAGACGAGCTCTCCAAGTTTCTCTGCTATTCGGCAGCGAAGTGTTCGCGGATGAATTTTAATTTGTCAACTGTAACAGATGGTACTGCTTCTACGTTTTTTTGTATAAATCAATGTTCAGTTTGCCGCGGTAAGTAATTGAATTCGTTACGAGAGGCCGGTGTTACCGCGCGCGACCATTGCATTGTCCGATTGTACCGGCCGGGCGCGCGGCGAGCACACGGGAGCTGATGGCTAAATCATATTGAATCTAATGGTCAGTAACTACATCCAAACTAAGAAAATACTGCTTTGGGTTTTGTGCACAATTTATTAATCATATTTGTCCTTTATTTTATTGTCATAATTATTACGCTGCTATAGACTTGCGCGGCTGAGCAGACCTCTCCGAGACCTTTATGTTAACTGGTTCCGAATGTTCGGTCTATTTAGTCCTAACGTGTATATACCCGCACACTGAAATTATCTTTGTGTGTGTGTGTGTGTGTGTATGGTGGCCCCTATAAAGTGGCAACAGGCTCGCCCCTTGTTACATGGCATCTAATCTGGCGAAAAGTGGGTGTTTATTCACCTCTGCCTATCACTACTGGGAAAAAGGCGTGATAATATAAAAATAACGTGTGTAAACTCTCAATTATATTATGAATAAAACGTACCCTGCCACAGAAACAGCATTCGTAGTTATACATTTAGTAGTAGTGTAGTTATGTAAAGTAAATATATTCCGTCTTTTGATCTACAGTGTTTAGTGTACGTTTAGTGCGATACACGCAGTGGCAGCGGCAGCGGCCGGAGCGAGGAGTTAGATTTAGATGTTTACCGAGACCGCAATTATCTTATTTTACATATCTTTAACTTAACAGTGAATTTTTTTAACTAAAATAATTGCTGAACGAAGTTAGTAAGGAAAGAAGAAATGAAAAATTTATTCAACACACACACACGCACACAACTACTAAAAACATTTCGACGGCATTGCGACAGGATGTTGAACAAGTCTGCACTCAGTATCTATCATATATCACAATCGGGACGGACAAACTAATGATAAGGGGATCTGAAAATACCTGTTAACATAAATAACATATTAAATAATAATACCACTAAATGTAATGAATTGAATAATGTAAAAGAAATAAGGAGTGCGCTCCGCTTTACATCAGCTCGCCGCGGCTGCGGCTGCGGCTGCGGCTGCGGCTGCGGCTGCGGCTGCGGCTGTAGCCGCTCGCGAGGGTAATGGTCTCTCGTATCTGGTTGTAACGTGATCCGAAATACATCCGGTGTTATTTACACAATACTTTCTACAAAATGTCGATTTCCTGAAAGAACTGTGAAGGCCGAATCTCTTGTTTCAATGCAACCCGTTCAAGAAACAGCTGTGAATCATGACGTTTATCGTAATCGTAACCGTACAGAGCAGCGACGCCCCGCCGGCGCACGGTGCGGGAGAATGTTGCGACTAAATATCTATATGCCGTATAATGTAGGTACGAGCTGATGGTGGGTGGTGAAAAGCGTCTCTATGCACAGCGACGCCCCGCCGGCGCACGGTGCGGGAGAATGTTGCGACTAAATATCTATATGCCGTATAATGTAGGTACGAGCTGATGGTGGGTGGTGAAAAGCGTCTCTATGCACAGCGACGCCCCGCCGGCGCACGGTGCGGGAGAATGTTGCGACTAAATATCTATATGCCGTATAATGTAGGTACGAGCTGATGGTGGGTGGTGAAAAGCGTCTCTATGCACAGCGACTAAAAAAGTATAAAACACTATTCTTCTTTGAAGTTCTTCTCAAAATACTAGAAGGTAAAAAGCTTACGATCTAAGTCCAGCGCTTGGGGAATCCAGCTCGAAAGCACGAATGAAGGCTGTTTAATGTTCTGTTTTAGAAAACTTATTTACTGAAATTAATGTTTTTCTCTTCTTACATGTTACAATTAATACGCTGTTGAATTGTAATTAAATAGCTATAGATTTACACCGCGCCAGTAGCGTTGAGCTGTTATTAATGTACAGTAAGCAACCGACGGGCGTGCACGGAGGCGCTCGTGCAGTGCAGTGGAGGAAGCGAGAGAGGTGTGCCAGGATCAGGTAGCGAGTGCAGAGAGCTGGTCTCTGCCTGCCCCGCTGGGAACGAGGCGTGATATATATGTATGTATGTATGTAAACAATCTTACCACTCGGAGTAGATTATTTTTATTTAAATCGCTGCTTGTCGCTTTATAACATTCGTGTATATCATAATTAGCAATAATTACACACGCACAAACTACCCGGCTGCAAGTTTCATTGATGTTAGGTTTTACTCTAGCTCAGCTTAAGTAAAGTTTTGTTATAATCCAACTAAGATTTTCGGAGACAATTTCCAGTTGTCTTGTTATTCATCTCTAATTACCAGGAACGACGATGACTTGCTCCGTGACAGTAGTTTTCTACATGATGTCATTGTGCTGCATCTATTGTTTTCTAGGTAAAATCGCTTCGTTGCGATAAACGTCAACTAAATCAGCGACCGCCGACACAGCACGCGAAATCTTCAAACGAGAAAATCTACATGCCATGAAATCCCCCTGTAATTAATCACTCTCATCCGTGTGCCCATTCATCCGTTAACATTATGATCGGAAAGACGTCAATCGATATTCGCTCCTTTATCCGAATTATAACCGGTAATCCTTTATGAGGATTGCTAATTAAAATAAACTGGTTTTTCTGAACGCCGTACGCACACACACAGGCACGCACACACCCGCACAGCGGCGCGCCGCGCGCCACTGTGCGAGTGTATGCGCCGCGAAATTTTATATAAGCACAAGAAATGCAAAGCGAGATCTCATTAGATGGCCGGACGGCTGACCGCTGCGGACTTATTGTTTTTAAAAAAAAACACAAAAGCATAGGAGCGGCGCGCGCTGTCACCGGTGCGCGGGAATCGCGTGCGACTGTCGATGCATGTTGATTTGTTTTGTTTGCGAATGTTGTTGTTGTTGTTGCAACAATTAGAAGACATTAGAGACAGCGCGGTGTAACTAAGTGTGAACTGTAAATGTGTGTCAGTTAGAATTATGTGACTCTATTTGCGATTGTGTCTAAATTGGACGTAATCGATTGCGCTGCAAATACGATTGCCGGAGTTCAGCGGACCACGATCGAACCACCGAGCCAATTGTTGTTATTCGAAATATTAGTTTCGTAAATTAATAGTTTAACTAATTCAGTCTGCGATCGAAGCTTCCGCGAGTCGTACGCGGTGCAATTAAAATCAAATTAATAACAAATAGTTTTGTTGAACGTCAGTGCGGGCAGAATTCTCTAGATTTGAAATAGTGCTAATACTCAAGATGAAAGACTTGGTGCAAATATGGAGCAGAGTGGCCGGACGGCAGTACTCCACGGTGAACGCGACCGAGCGGGAGCGGGAGCGGGAGCGAGAACTCAGGGACTTGACCAACAACCGATTAAAGAAGGCCGACATCGATGTATCGACGTTCGAGGAGAACTTCTCCGAGTGCGAGGGCCTCAACCGGAAGTTCAACGACGAATGCGATTTCGCCGACAGGAAGGATGCCATTATTAACCGATTATTCGAGAGGCGGAAAAAGGGGCAAGTCGCGCGGCAGCCTAAGTGTAAGTCGTAGCTTGTTTATATCTATGTTGCAGTCTGTACGCGCGGTGCCATTTGTTGTATGCATTCATGTAACATTGTACGACGAGCTCTGGTAGGGCGTGGTTAGTGTGCCTGCACACAACGTGTCCCAGTTAGCTACGAGCTGGTTGTATCATATAGGATAGGATATTTAATATAAAAAGAAGTTTATAAAAAATAACAAATAACAAATTTATCGTCAGATTTCTACACGAACAGTGTTACATACTTATGATAGGCACATTGTTGGTTATGCTGCTGAACGTGTGTACGTGGGCCCGTAGCGCCGGATTGTCTCCAAGCAGTGGTGTGTGCGAGCATTGCTGCGGTCCGGTTTCAAGGGCGCGGTCGCCAGAGAAAGTACACGATTAACGCGACATGTTATCGATTCTTTCAAGGTGACGGATGCGTCGGCTAGGACAGTATATCACTGCCACGCGTACCTCGCCATCAGGTGGACGTACTACACGTAGTTTAATTTTTCCAGTAAATACAAAAACTCTTTATTACTTATATTGTAAGATAAATCCTCGCTTTCTGATCACTAACATAGTTTTCTCTGCGGTATTTTTTTCTCGTAATGGAGAGCCTCTTCCTATTAATGCTCTCGCTGTAGGTGTGGGTACCACAGCACAGTGGGTGATTATTTCGCGGTTCAATATATCCTCGTTGACGTGACGTGTCAGTGGTGTCAGTGGTGCACCCGATGAACTTGCATTCAAGAGGATTCCGTCCCTCCGTCACCTGAAGTCAACCGGTTTTAGGCATTTCGCAGTCACAGTTTTAGATGTTTACAAATGTATTATCTTACTCTATGTTTGTTTATATATTATTGATATTACACGCTCTTATCACATTTCACCGCAGAATTTCGGGTTCCCCAATGTTGATTGAAAAATACAGCTACGTAGTCATTGAGTCCATGTAAGTAGAACACTGGAACAAAAAGTAGCAGCAAGGTTTTAATTTTATCAATTATAGGTTACACTTACTGAGTCATAATTAAATGAAGCAAATCTACGGCAGCAGCAGAAGTTGTTTATTATCCTTAGCAGCAGGCAGTAAACAACAAATATTCCACTGCATAGGGCCGCCCCGCGAGGCTACGTTTATTGGATATTGTTATGAGATGCAAGGATTTGTGTTTACTGGTAATTATGCAAGCTCGAGCGCGCGAGCCGCCGGTGGGTTTTTCACTATTAAATAAGGAGCATGTCCGCGTCCGCGTCCGCGTCCGCAGGAGCGCGAGAGACAATTAGCATTTGTTAGACGTCCTGTGCGTCTGCACGTTTATGCGACAGCGCGCAACATACCCACTGCAGCTCGGCACGATGTTGCACTGGTTTTTATATTAAACACCGAAACGTGCGAAAAGTTTAATTTAATCGCTTGCGATTTGATAATTTTACAATTTTCCTATGCTACTAAAGATTCCCAGAGATCTATCAAAAAAACTGTTTACATATTTCAGATAGTGTGTTTAAGATGTCGCTAATTCCAAAAAGACAATTGTATATTCTTATCTTTATATCTGTAAGCTATTTTACACAGTCGTGAGAGATGCCCTGGATAGGAGTCGGTGGAAGTAGATCGACCGCTCGATACAGCAAACCTAGCGGGGACCACAATCCGCAGCCACGAGGGAACGGCTCTAGAGAGAGAGGATCTGTAAGCTGATTCTGGGTATCCAGTAAATTGGCTGGATCAATTTCAATATGATGTACCATACAATAGTGAACGTACAATTTGTTGTGAGATGTCCCGTACACAACTGTTCAGGGCTGCCGCGTCTGTCAGTGTGTCACAACATACAATTGTATATAATCATTTTCACACCTTACATTGTACTCGGGAAAATGAAATCTGCTGTACTACCAGGCACGCCCCCACCCTCCCACAAATAACACTGAAGATATGATATTAAGAAGAAAAACAAATCAACTACTACACAATTACCAACGTACACCTGTACCGGTGGAAATAACTGCTAAATTAGCTATTGTTGTAAGAATAGACAAAAAATAATTAGCATTTTAAACTAAAGGCAACTGTGCTTAGATTATGCTAATTATCAAATAGACATAATGAGGGAATGAATAAATAAATAAGAGTGTTGAGTGTTGAGTGTGAGTGTGTGTGATGAATGTGCAGAGGTGGGAAGAACTGGGGCGAGCTCGATTGTGTTAGTAATTGGGCGCTTTGATGAAATGTTAACGAACGGGGCGGACGCTTTGACTGCCTGTCCTGTGGGTGCGGCTTCTGCTGAGGGAGAAAGAACAGAAATTCCCTCATCATCGACGTATTGCAGAGGGAATCACTGCTTTTTTTGTCAGAGCTAGTGGGGAGAATTCTGCTAAAAAGACACCTCGCTTCTGAGAAAGCGAAGTAATGTGGAATTTTTAACTACTTAAATCCTGTCGCTGGTCATCCTCGATGCGCTACGTGCCTGTGCCGGTGTCCTGGCCCTACGCCTAAAGCAAGTCCCAGGAAGGGCTGTAACTCTCTTTACCACCCTCGCTTTAGTACGACAAGCACCAGACCATCTCGTACGTGTCGTTTATCCCGGGTACGTTTAATGGGCAATAAGCCCCTCCACCCACCCCCACTCTCAAAGTTAACAAATCCGAAAACTCTTTTAGTCGCCTTATACGACGAGCAGGGCTTACCATAGTTCTATTCCTAATGGTGTGAGGCTTGAGGCTATAGGACAAGAAAAAACCGCCCTTCGAAAACGTTTCTTCTTTTTTGACATTTTTTTTTTATTTAACGAAGAGACGAGATGTTCACCTAATGGCAAGTGATACCTCCACCTCCACCCACAATCACAGTGGCGCTAGTTAGGTAGTTATACACTTGGTTACATTGCGCCCGTCGCCTGAGGCATAGAATATTAAGTCTCTTTACCCCAGTAATATCACCGGCCATAGCGCCCTGAAAACCGGAACACAGTAATGTTTGTGCGCTGCAACAGGAGTTGCGGAGGCAGCTAGCAGCTACTCAGACGGCCTCTAGCGACAGAGACTTACCACCAATGAACGCGTAACAGTCATGGCAGTTATAGCAGCAGCAAATGTCAGATGATTATGATACGCCGTGTATATAGCGTTGCTTTTGTAGATTGTCCACAGCAGCCCAGCAGTGGGTGCGCTGTAATGTCTGCACACTTCCGCCTGATGTTTGTGAATGGATCGCTATGTTCAGCGCGGAGCACCGGCACGCGCGCGTTGTGCGTTGCGCGTGCGCAATGCTCTTACATTATTTATACAATCGGTCGCGATACAAAATCCTTGACTCTTACTGCACTTCTGCCTTAGCGTTTTACCGCGGTAATGCTTTTCGCTGTAACAATGAACAAAGAGTCCGGCTCCACGCACTTGATGGTTGCGCTGCCTGAACTATTACAATGTATACTTAGGCTTTTATATACAATCGAATCCAGCCTCACGCGGACACATGACATACCTCGCATCAGCACCGCAGTAACTTCACTGGTTGCATTTATGACAGATACATAGGTGAATAATAAAAAAACAATTAAGTATCAAATGTAAAACGGACATTTAATGACACAGGGCGCACTACGCGTAACGGTTACTTAGTAGAAACAAACAAGGGTTAACTTCATTACTATTTATCTCATCCATGTCCATGTCCATGTCCATGTCCTCAGAAGACAAGTTCCAAGTTTTCTATCGTAATAGTGGAAAAAGATACCGTCGTCAGCGATATGAGCTTCTTCAGCTAATTATAATGGGTAAAGTTTCTGAAAAACGAAAGATGTGGAGAAGGAAAAACTCATAGTTGAGGAATATCAGGAAATGAACTCTCGTGTCCGGGGCGCACGTATTGTCCCGCCGGACCACAGACGGACCTGACTGTAGCACGCTGCTCGCCAACCTTCACTGGTCACTGGTCGGAGAGGCACCTTAAGAAGAAGAAGTGGAACAATTAACATTATTGTGTATCTTTAATTCCCTGACATTAGATTTTGGACAGAATCATTTAATTCAGTCAGACTAATTAATAATTACTAAAATTAGCAGCACTTGAAGCGGTGTCGGAAACACGAAGCGTCGTTTCAGGCCGTGGATCCGGGTCCACGAGCCCAGTGTCAGATAAACCGTAAGAGCCGCTGTAGCTTGCAGCCCGGTCTACATCAAGAATATAGACGAAGCGTCGTAACGTCGGAGCGCGGCGCAGCGCGGACAGCAGCGCGCGCGCATTCCTTTATAAATAAGGGGACTTGCAATTATCCAGCACGTCGTCGGGTTAACAGTACACCGTCTTTGCTGCCACCACCTACCACTCACCTCGGAATGTCTCCGGTGATTTCTCGATACCGACACCATCAATTTGTGCATCGTTTATCGCGTCTCGATCGCGGAGGTTCCCCGCGCGCGCTCGTGTCGCCGCGCGCGCTCGTGTCGCCGCGCGCGATCGTGTCGCCGCGCGCGCTCGTGTCGCCGCGCGCGCTCGTGTCGCCGCGCGCGCTCGTGTCGCCGCGCGCGCTCGTGTCGCCGCGCGCGATCGTGTCGCCGCGCGCGCTCTTGTCGCCGCGCGCGATCGTGTCGCCGCGCGCGGGCGCCAATTAGAAATCTGATTGGAAATTTAATCTAGCCTTAAGTGTGCATTACAAAGAGACCTGCTTAAATTACCACCCACTTTCGGATCCCATGCAGCTCGAAGAAACATTATGGTTCCTCAAACTACTGCGATTACATCCAAGAAAGGCTTCGTGTCGCTAATGCAACTCGTGCGGTTAGGAGTGTGCTACATACATTTTATCAACCCTCTTTGCTGACTGCTATCGCCATGTTTAGTTTATCGCCAACAAGTATTCTTGATGTCCATGTTTATTCGTTGAGCAAATGACCAGATAAGATGCACCGATGCTTTTTTTTTAAAATATTTAAAGTTACAGACAGCGCGGCAACACGCGCACGCGATCGAGGGCGGGACGGGGCGGGTCGGGTTCCGTTGACGCGTGACGAAAACTAGTTCTTTTGTGATGAGCGGAAATGTGTTTTCTGGTTTCTTAAATCTGGATTTATATCTAAGGTTAAGCTTTAAACATTTTTAAACTTGCGTTCACAAAATGATTCAGTATAACTTTCTGATAGAGGTTTGACTTAACAACGTGGCCGCGTTCAACAGTCCCGGCATCACCCCACAGCGGCGAGATCCACCAACAATGTAGCGAAGGCTCCGTATATTCAATGGGTTAACATTTTAAATATTTCATGTACTTAAACTCTTTTGAATTAGTGACAACTGCATTCCTCTAAACAAAATTTCGTGATAAAGACAACTTTCCGACATTATAATACATCACATGTTAGTTACAAGTTTTGTGATACTTAAACCAAGTTCTACCGAAAGTATCGGCACCAAGTAAGCGATTCGCTTTCTTACACCGTATCGTGCGACGGAGGCGGATAGCATTTATATCAGGATTTCTAATCACAAAACGAAAGCTGGGGGGATAAGGAAAATGTCACGGTTGAGGAATATCAGGGAATGGGCTGACTGATATCTGGGGCGTACGGATTGTTCCGCCGAAGCAGAGGCAGGAGGGACTGTAGCACGCTGATCGCCAACCTTCACCAGTACTAACAGTAACAAAACTCAAGGTTTTCAAATACATTGTTGTATATTACTTGTAATTGTTAGGAAGCGTACGATTTACATCTGACGCGTTCGGATTTTAACTAAACGGTGTTGGAAATGTTTTGGCGGAATAGAACCGCGTCGACATTGAACCGACCAGTTTCCTAGCGCGGTTATCTGCGCCTGGCAGTAACTTCCGCACCAGAACATTCTAGAATTTGACATTACATTACGGGTACAGTATATAATTTGATACTGTATATATATATATGTGTGTGTGTGTGTGTGTGTGTGTGTGTGCCCATTATTTATGAGTAATGTCAATCAATTATCGAACGGCGATCGGTACGCTCTATCAATGGCAGTGTTGTTGCTCTGTAATAATAACCTGGAAAATGTTAATTTTTATTTACGTCCAAATGAATGGTCATAAAAAGTAATGGAATTATGTACTATATGACACTGACTCACGCAACTTTAAGCTAGACAAAAAATAAGTGAACGTTAGAAACAATCTTTTATATACACAATATCTGATACGTTAAATGATATACGATGTCACTCGTTACCCCGTGAGCAGTTGAACGGTTGTAGCTAACGGGCACACCGGGCCGTAGATGTTACTAGCTACACTACACACTGCCCCCACGAGCTGCATTACTTTCTTAGCAAAAGAATGTTTACCATCTCAGTGCGGCCCACTGAGCAGTGTTCGTTTCAGTTATTTATTTACACATAATGGATAGCTACTATAAGAGATCAGTTGTAACGATAATGTAAATATTCATTATCCGGACTTTTAATTAACTTGTTTGCGTTTTGCTGCGATCTGATCGAGTTACAATAGTATTGCGCAAAGTGAGCCGGCGGCCGCGAGCTCTGGCGCTAATTAAAACCTATCTCGGAATGTCTGCTCAAGAAGCGAGGAGAACGTCCGCAGCTAGAACATTCTACAGCTTGTCGTGCTGCTCTGCCAGTTGGTTGCATCCCGCTCGGGTCGCCTTCGCCTTGATGGCGCTGCGCTGCACTGCGCTGCGCTGCACTGTACTGCGCTGTCCCCTGCCACAGCTCACTTCGCACGCGACGGCGCACCAAACTGGCACCAGCATACGATACGCTCTGATCGTCTTCATTTTTTCAATCAACAAATTCTTATTTTCCCATCAATAATGTATATAACGGGTTTTATGGTTTTGCTCTGGAAAATAGTTTCTTCTTAATGTCAGTCCAGTTGAAAGGTTCTATAGAATGCGGCAGTATGACAAGTGTGCTGACGCGGCCGGCGACGCGCCGCTCTGATTAACGCAATGCCTGCGCTTACGATGAAACAGAATCATCGCGAAGAAACCGATATTTTCCATGAATACCTGCTCGCAAAGCCGCCTGTTGTACAGGCGCCTGCCCCGCGCCGCGGCCGGACGTCCGTCCCGACCGCGACCTGTATCAGTCAGCATGAAGCGCGCTCGTTATACACAGCATATCCTTTGTTCTCGCTAAAGGCTCTCCGCATTATATTGCGTGTACTCGTATCTAACATTTAGGACTGACAGCCGATGAAGCACTAAGGTCCTCAAATGGCGACCGCGTACCGGTAGACGTAGTGTTGGCAAGCCCACCACCAGGTGGTCCGACGATCTGGTGAGGGCTGCGAGAAGCATCTGGATGCGGGCAGCGCACAATCGATTGATTTGGAGATTTTGGCAGGAGACCTATGTCCAGTAGTGGACGTCTATCGGCTGGTAATGATGCGTATATATTCAATATAAACATCTCACCCCGCGCCGCGTTGTCACACACACACACACACACGGCCGCACTCGTCATTAGATGCCGCCAACGGCGCAATTCCCAATAACAGTGCTAAGTGTGTGTATGATGGACAACACGCGCGCGTCTACTTTATGTGATAACTGATGCAGCTCAGCACCGCGCAGACCTTTATCTGTGTGGAGCAGCTGGTGATACGGGAATATCTATCGGTGACAATACTGACAACAGTATCGGCTGCCCGGCGACACGTGCACTCGCACACACACACACACACACACAGGAGCACTAGCCGCCCCGCGCCGCCCCGCGCTGGCCCTGCTGTGAGATTGGACTTGAATTTTGTCCAAAATATTCCTTGAAAGCAATCGTAACCGCGCAATCGCAATCCCTATAGCAACCTATACCATAAGAATAGCACAAATATTCATCATCGTTATTATCAGCCGACAGACGTCCACAGCTGGACATAGGCCTCCCCCAAATACCTCCCCGTCGGTCGGTGCTACGCGAGCCGCAGCCAGCTCTCCCCGCTCCGCACGCGGTACCGCGTCGCATGCTCGCGTTCCCGTGGCGATACGCACGTCCACTAGATAAATACATTCTCATTATGTATCATATATAGATATATATCACGACGCAGTGCTGTATAAACATCATCACACTTATCTCCATCATTAATCGAGGTTCACTTTCGGAAGATGACCACTTCATCCTGGTGTTCCTACCTATAACGATAAGGTGATTGCTAAATTGGTGCCTCCCCTGTATCACCTAGAACCGTCGCCTCCGATACTTTGGCAGAATTGCAAAGCGTCTGTTTAAGCAAATACATGCTTTCCACCTAACGCTGAACCCTGATTTATGAAACTGGTTCCCGCGGACAGGTTAACAGATTTAACCGTAACACGTTCACATAAATATGTATACGTGTGGAATATTTTACTGAACACTCCAACTTATGCAGATTGGGCTGTTTAAACGCGTAAATGACTTCCTGCTTTTAACGGTCTATGAGTTTTAACGTCACCTTAATTAGAGCTAGGCACCAGGGGTGGGGTTCAGTTCCGTTGCGCGCTCGGGCTCCGTTCGCGCACCACGCGGACGTGTTTGCGGGGGCAGCGCTTTACCAGTGGAGTGCAGACCTTACCACCGGGTGGACTCATGCTCGAGCAGTACCTAGCTTCTCAATCTAACTTTACAGTCGTTCAATAGTATCATTTATTAAATGAGTCGGCGTTAAGAGCGGCTGCCCGGCCCTGAGGGGTGCGGTAACGTGACCGCCGCACCGACGTGACATCGCTACAGGTTCTTAAAGCGAACCGCATAATATCATTATCCAAACTAAATGCCATGGCTCCCCAACTTGTTAATACACCAACGCACGCGCCACGATATTATAAGTTTTAGTTTTTTATATTAAACAAAACAAGTAGACGAGGCGGACGTTCACCGGAAAGTGAGTGGTGCTGCTCGTAGCAACGCGGTGCCGGTTGGGACTAACTGAGAGTGCATCGCGTCGTGCTCACCAACTTCGAACGTAAGGTGTTGTACGTACGTAGACAGTGTCCGGCCGAGCACACGCACACGCACACGCACACGCACACGCACACGCACACACTGCCAGCGGTAAACGTATCGAAACACAAATTGTAAAAGACGAGAACGGAAAGGTATAGCGGCGGAATCGAATCGGTAACTAGCGTGGTGCAACGCGTGCCGCTGTGCCGCTGCGCCGCGGGGATATTTAATTTGATAGAGATTATTAATGTGTCACAGATAATACGAAATTGTGTTATAGATAATCCAGAATTACTTTGTGCTTGTGAATAAAAATGTGAAGGTGCACACTCATATCTATTTATATATTATTTTTGAAAAAAATAATATATAAATAGATGATTGAAGTATCGTATATTATACTCCCACACGTAAGTCACCGTGTAAGTACCACCGTGTAAGTACCACCGTGTAAGTACCACCGTGTAAGTGATCGCTCGCGTTTGCAATGACACGCACACCACAATTATTTGTTCATATAAAAAAGTCACTTTTGTACTGCTTCGGGTGATCTCATTACCAAATGCAATGACTTGATGCTCTCAACTATACAGGCAAAGGTAATGATATTTATGCCTTTAATAATTTCAGGTGATTACCAAATCCGCCACAGCGGGCCCTAATGTCAGCTCTTATTTTAATTAGTAAGGGAGATCGAGTATTGATTGTCAATCTGCTGCGTAGCGTGCCGCCGCCGCCGCCGCCGCCACCGCCGCCGCACCGCGGTACAAATGAGGAAGCGACCACATTGACGTTATTAGAAACTTACACAGTCACTGCTGGCTCGTGAGTCATGAGCTGTGATCTGTGGACTTAGCAGTCGTCATTGAACTGCGACTTTGAAACCGAGTTGCGCAACGTTTCCAGTAACCACTTAACATCATGGTGAAATGAATTCGTGCGAAATGATTCAGTCTTCGGTTACGGTTACAGCCCGGCCTCGCCACGGCCACTCCGGCTTCGATTCCCCGTTAAAAGAGATTTATGTTCTGCGCTGGTACTCTTCACCGACATAGCCCAAATGATTGCTAGACTTAAGTGGCAGAGAGCAGGGCACATTGTTTGAAGGAGCGACAGCCGATGGGCCAGTGAGGTGCTCCTGTGGCGCCCGCGTGGCACCACGTACACGTGGTGTTGAGAGGCCTCCCACAAGGTGGACCGGTACTCTGATGGATCGGTGTAGGAATCTTTAAGGCCCGGCCTATATTTAGCATTAGTCGGTTTCGGGTTGCAGGGCGCTGTAGCTAATATAATTACTGGGGTAACGGAATTCAACAGGTAATGCCGCAGGCGACGGGCGCAAAGTGGTGGGGTGCTTACTATTCTAACTAGCACCACGTAGTTGGGCGGGCGTATCACTTACCATCAGGTGAACGTCCCGCTCGTTTCGTCGCTTAATTACATAAAAAAATAGAAAACGTTCTGGTGCTGGTAAGTGCGCTACTACGTATAGCAACGTGGCGCTGGTTAGGTTATTACTTAGCGCTCGTCGCATAGAGGTGTAAATTCTAAGTCTCGTTACCCCGGTAATTTCACGAGTCGCAACACTGTTCACACCGGAATATAGTTTATACGCTATTGTTCAGCAGCAGCAATGGTCACCATCGAGAGAGACCCTGCAATAACTTAACTAAAGAGTTAATTCGTCGTGCGTTGTCATAGCGACGACCGCAATGTGGTGCTGCGCCGACGTTCTGTGTAAACGTAACATTGTTAATAAATCCTCACGTATCATTCTTTTCAATATTCCATACGTGACGAGTGACACGCGCTGTCCTGTAACGAGAACGCTCGCAATTAGATCTGCTCGGTGTGGCGACCTCTTCCGGTTCAAGTGGTGACATCTCTACCCGACCACCACCGGTCGGCCCTTGTAGCAGTATATCTATTGCTCTCCCCACCCGATGGATGTCCACTGACAGGCATATGGTATACTTGCTCTATATAGCTCTCTTGTAATGGAGTCCACAACACATGGACTTGCGCTGTGTGAGTCCAATGGGCCCGCTGCGATTCTTCTATATCGCTTGTCCACGTAGCGGAAGTCCGGCCAGACGTCACCCTATTTACTTCGTCTCCAACGAGCACTAGTTCTATTTTACGACCTACAGCATTTATTTTAATTTAAGAAAACAACGAGTCGAGTGAGATGTTCACTTAATGGTGAGTGACACGCCCGCCCATTACAACGCGGCGCTAGTTAGGATGTTATACACAGCACCACATCGAGCTCGTCGGTCGTCGGTCGTCGGTCGGGACATAAGATGTTAAGTCTCGTTACCCCAGTAATTTCACTAGTTACACCGCCTTTCAAATCTAAACGCAGTAATGTTTTCACAGTACTGTTTTTAAGGTCCCAAGGGCGCTGCCGTGCCACCGGCGGCGACGGACCCTGGCGACGGGGTCGCGCCGCCGGTGGCAGATGGGGCCTTAACATGTTTGAATATGTTGTCAAATATTCTATAATGAAGTCGAACAACTGGTTGCGTATTAATATTGTATTTGTTTAATAATTAAATCCTCGCACGTGTTTGCCGAAGGAATGCTTGGCAAGTATTGAGTCAACAGGCATATGTATTAACATATATATATATATGTGTGTGTGTTTAGTAGTTCCGTACATTCGTTTTAATTTCAGCATTAATCTGACTTCTTAAGCGCTCGACGGCGGCGTGCCGGTACGCATGTAGGACTGGTGGCAGATCTCTGTCACCGTCCGTCTGCGTAGCTACCACCGCACCGCGTCTCTATCGACTGTACGTTTATCTCGAACTTGAAAACTCATCAGATCAGTCGGAGTTTGTGTTACGAAACATCAAATAACACTGTATCCGTGTGACACGCGTGACGCGTCGCCAGGTGAAGTTATTCCTCATGTCAGCGTTTCTTTATCTTCAGCCAATCGCTATCATATACCGATCTATCGTCCCGCACAACCACAAGACACGTGAGGACCCAAGCCAACCTCACCTGCTCGTGGTGCAGCCTGCTAATCAACAAACGAGGCGCTAGCTCCCACCACACATTGGGCCAGCTTAGGGGGAATTGGCCCCTGGGTTGATGGCAGCGGCGAATTACATCGGCGGCGCGTGGAGAGCGGGGTTCCACAGGGGTCGGTCTTGGGCCCCTTGCTGTGGAACCTCGCGTACGACTGGCTGCTGCGGCAGCCGGTCCTCCCCGGGACGAGGGTACTATGCTACGCGGACGACACCCTCGTCTCGGCCCGGGGGAGGAGTTACGACGAGGCTGCTCGTCTGGCCGCCACTAGCACGTCGCTGGTGGTGGACCGGATCGAGCGGCTGGGTCTGAGGGTCTCCGTCACGAAGACGGAGGCCCTCCTCTTCCACGGACCCCGCAGGGGTCCACCCCGGGGCGCGATCATCCCCGTCCGGGGCGAGAGGGTCCCAGTGCGGGGAGCCCTCAAGTATTTAGGGCTCACTCTGGACGGGCGATGGAGCTTCGGGGAGCACTTCGAACGGCTTCTCCCGAAGCTCACCGCCACCGCCGCTGCGCTGGGCAGATTGCTGCCCAATGTCGGGGGGCCGGGTCATTTGTGTCGGCGCCTATACTCTGGCATCCTGCGGAGTATGGCACTGTACGGTGCGCCCGTATGGGTGGATAGGTGCGAGACCGCCAGGAACGGGCCCGTGTTGAAGAGGGCCCAACGTATCCTGGCGGTCCGAGCCTGTCGGGCATACCGTACGGTGTCCTGGACGGCGAGTACGCTTCTCGCGGGCGATGCGCCTTGGCATCTACAGGCGCAGTCGCTCGCGGAAGTGTACCTCTTCCTGCGGGATGCCGGAGAGCGTCGGCCGGACCCGGCCACGGTCCGCCGGATCAGGCGCGTTGCCCATGACGCCCTGATCCGGCGGTGGGAGACGGAGTTAGGTAACCCTGCCGCCGGCCGGGACACGGTGGAGGCCATCAGGCCCCACCTGTCCCGGTGGATGAGCCGGCGGTACGGGGCCTTGACGTTCCACATGGTGCAGGTGCTGACAGGCCATGGATGTTTCGGCAAGTACCTGCACCAGGTGGCTCGTAGAGAGATGACGCAAGAATGCGTCGAGTGTGGTGCGCCGATTGACACGGCGCACCACACTCTGGCGGAGTGCCCGGCATGGGGGCCGCAACGCCACTCCCTCGTCGTGCAAGTCGGCAGTGACCTCTCGCTGCCGACTGTAATCGATCGTATGTTGAGCAGCGAGAGGTCTTGGAAGGCGGTGGCCTCCTTCTGCGGCGCAGTGATGCGTCAGAAGGAGGCCGCCGAGCGCACGAGGGAGGCCGACGCCGCTGCCGCACCTTGCAGGCGGCGGCGGGCCGGCGGGAGAGCGCGGCGGCAGAACCACGCCGTCCGCTTCCTCCCGCCGTGAGCGACGGGCCCCTAGCCGGGCACGGTGTGATGGGGCCTTCAGGCCGTTGGGCGTGGCCCTTTGGGCCTTTTGTCGTGTTTCCCCTGGGGGTTCGTCCCCCGGGGGAGTCTTGGTTTTTGTCCCCCCTCCCTCGTCGAAGTGGGGGGGGAGTCTGGAGGGAGGAGGCCGCCGCCCAATTCCTTCACGGGAGGGCGGCGGCCGGGCATGCGCTCCGTCGTGGGCGCGCGCGGTCGTCTGTGGGGTCGGGGGGCCCCAACGTGCCGGTCCCGCGAGGGGCCGGTACGGGACGGCAGGTGGGTGCCTTTGCTCCCCGCGGGGACCCACCAGGAGGAGTTTTATACGCGGAGGCGCCCGGAGAGTTGCTTGACTGAAACCCGGGCGTCTCCAGTATGCGTATGGCGGGACAAGCGGTGGTGGTTTTAGTGGGTATGGGGGTCACGCACAACATCTCAGTGGCCCCGAGCCCCACATAACCCGGCGTTCCCCCCCTGCAAAGGACGCTGGGTATGCGGTAACAGCATTTCCACCACCGATATCAAAAAAAAAAAAGGGGGAATTGGCCCAAATCCCCCATATGAACCACATGAAAGTCGCGGACATTCGCTGGATGCGGGCAGTGTACAATCGATCGATGTGGTGATCTTTGAGGGAGGTCTATGTCCAGCAGTGGACGGCTGTCTGTTGATGATGATTCCACTGTCAGCCGGTAGGTGTTCAGCGGTATTCCACAAATATCGCTACACACATGGACCGTGCGCTGTCTGCATCCACTATTTTCCCTCGACCCTCATCAGATAATTCAATGAATCAGTCGCGCGCGTCCCCACGTCCCCACGTCCCCACGTCCGGATGCCCCCGCGGTACGCTACAGTAAAGCAGCACAACTCTAACGCTTGCCGCTGAATAAGGTTTTATTTGTTCTGTGGACTCGCTGCCGGAGCACGCTGCCGCTGCTGTCTGTGTGTATAGTAAACACTCCATTTTTAATTAAATATACCGCCAAGGTGAGCAGGACGTTCACCTGATGGAAAGTGAACTGATATATTCTTTTCATAACTAAACTAAACCAGTATAGTAATGTCACGTCAATTTTATTACATAATTTTTCAACGAAAACTTAAACAGCTGTTTGTAAATCATAAAATAAGTGAAATCAACGAGTGGGAAACAAAATGATACAATTTCCACCCTCGGGGCTAAGAGGGTTTTGTGTTTCACAATATATTTGTGCACGGGTTACGGGTACTTTGATATCGCTTCCAATTCAATTGTTCAAATTAAACATATTTGTATATTAATTCACCATCATCAGACCGACAGACGTCCGCAGCTGGACACACACCTTCCGCAAAGATCTCTACGTTTGTAGGAGTCCGTATGAGGGGATTTGGATCATTTCCCACCGCGCTGGCCCAATGCAGGTCGGTGGGAGCCAGAGCCTCATTTGTTGATTAGCAGGGTGCACCGCGAGCTGGTGAAGTTAGCATGGTTCCTGTGAGTCGTTGTGCGGGAACCCTTACACCCCTTACTTACTCACTAATAAGTAAGTAGTACAGCCGCGGTCAAACCTGAGTGGAGGCGCAGTGTCGAAGCGAATTAGCTATTAGCGTGCTGTGTGTTTGTTTGTTTGTTTGTGTGCTTGCAGCCCGCCGAGCCGTGTACACAAGCACACACTTGTTTAGCTGCATCGCTAATTATTAGGAAAATTTTCTTTACATGTCCGTTGCGAGTGTAGCCGTGTACACATTGCGAGTTAAAAGGAAAATTGTTTTATACGAAAAACGTTTTTACTTCGGGCGTCCCGCAAGGCACGCTCACTTACTTAGCTTCTGATCAGTTTTTATTTATTTAAAAGTTCCGTTGCTACCACTTACAGACGCTTGTTGTTCATTTTAGTGTGCATTTTGTATATACATTATCTAATATATTATATATATGATATTGTTACTGTTAAGTAACAGTGTTCAGCCTACCATAATCAAGTATCAGAAGAATTATCGGTGGGGAGTTGTGAGCTGTCCGTAAGTCAAACATTTTTACTCATAAACTGATACGTATTATTTTTAACGGAAACGTCTTTGGTCTGTTTGAAAAATATCCGTGACGTTCGTTTGGTACCCAGGCTGCGATGCAACGTGCGCGTCTTATCGTTTACAATTAGATGTCGTCCACTGCAGTTGTGGTATAAGAGTTCTTACTTGAACGCCCTGTACCTCATCAGGTTATATAACACCGTTTAGTGTTGCTGTAGTTATATATTGGATGGGTCGGCTCGGTTCACTGCTGAGCTGACGCCCGATGCGTAAATTTGAAAGAAATAATAAAGTTTAGTTATTTGTTTAATAGAAACCGGTAATAAAATTGTTATTTTACAAAGTACCTTCTCTCCAATGTGAACAGATCGTTTGGTATTTAAATTATAATATGTATGGTCAGTTTGTGTGCTTGTGTGTGTGCAACTTAACACAAACCGAACTCTTGCTGATAAAAGCTGCATAAAGCTATATACGGTATACGTAGCGGAGCTGCTCCTGCAGTCGGCAGTACATGTACTAGGTACTATTTCATTCGTTCGGGACTGTTGTCTGCGTCTGTAACATCATGTTCCCGTACTGCCTGTAGCAAATCTGTGTAGTTTTTTGGTCGTTGCTGTGTTATCGCTACATATATTTAATCTAGGTCATATCTTAACATAGTCTATGGCCCAAATAAATTAGTAAAAACAAATGTTACTCACTCCTCTTTATTATTATCTTATCTAAAAAATTATTTGCACTAGTTTATTTAAAAAATTTCTATGTGTATCGTTTCTAAAAATATGTTCGAAGCGTCGCATTTATGAGCGACCTATAACTCTAAACAGCGATGTCAATGACCGCCGCGTGTACCAGTTTGGCACACGATGAACTAATTGTGATAAGGAAGCACAATAAATTTGATAACGCAGTCGCACTCCGCTATATATCTATATCTATGTGTGTACAGGCATAGTGTGTCTGCCTGTGTGTGTAACACGAATGATGGATTTGAAGTAGGGCTTGGGGCAAATGAACGCAAGAGATTTTGATAAAACTTTTGAAGAGGGTTTAGATGAGCGGACTTCCCCAGCGGCACCTCCGCGACAGAAACACCTAAATCAAATATTCTTTTATACTTGCTGTCATGTCTTTCTTCAATAGCTTCTTTATTCACTTGGTAATTTAAAAGTATTGTTGCTGTATAATATTCACCAACAGTCAAATGGTGCCGTTGGTACGACCCCGAGTTTATTTAAAAAGTTATCCATGTCAGGTTCAATACAGCGGTTAATTATTTATTAAGTTTATTGATCAAGGAAGTGAATCTTTTACTTTACAAAATAGAGGTCTATTGAACTTATATCGTTATTATTATCTGTACACGTTACGCGAGAACGTTCCGCAGGCGATGCTTTTAAAATTACTAGTAAGGTGATTTCGCATTTGAAATGTTTGTTGGAAAGCGAACTTGAAGCTGAGCCGTTATAAAAGTGCAATGTGCACACTGAGGTCAGTCGTCTCATGTTGAACTACAGTATATCATAGTGTCGCGGTAGCAGTCGGCGCGGTGCTCGTGCAGCACAGGGCTGTGCGGGGTGCGCCCGCGCATAGAGTAACGCGCAGAGGCGGCGCGCGGCGCTGTGGCGCTGCGCCGATTGGATGCAACCCGATTCACTATTTACTTAAGATACAATTACTACTATATCCGAAACGCTAAATCTGTATATCTTACTATGAATACTGACATTCAGGATTTCAGGATACGATCATCCACGAAATCCTGCAAAGGGGCAGTGCGTCCGTCGCGCCGCAATGCCCTCTTTACTACTGACGCTCTTTTATATTTCGTACGGTATCAATACACAATAGCATCATTTCAAATTATACATAACTTTGATATCACACTTATGTACACGTTTAGTGTTTTTCGTATGAATTTAAGTAAATTTTTCCATGGTAACTACCACTGCGGAGATCACTGTACCAATCCGTTAACTTAATCATACAACATCAATTCTCGAATAGTATCACCCGTTATAGGTTCCGTTTGGTGCTCTCGTTATCGCTGGGTGCAGAGTCCCCCACCTCCCCACCTCACCAAACCACTCGGTGCTAAATTCTGTATGAAATCCATTTGTGTTTGTTAAAAGCAAAAAGTTGAATAGCTTTAGTAATCACCTAATCGGCCCCTGCCCACGGTGCGGATATAAAAAATAAATTGCGGTTTTTCTAGAACTCTGTAAGGATAAAACTTTCCATGAAGCTCCATCGTAAACAAATTTAAGGAGGGATTGTTCTTTACGGTAATAATCAAAACGCGAGTACAACGTATGTGTAGCAGTAGCACTACCACCGTTCTGTATGTATCATGTAAAAGGTACACGAAATGTTCGGTTGTTATAAAACCGGACAGCGACAAGAAGCCGCGAAGGTCCATCCGTATCTGCAGACGCGCAATGAAACTGCGCGCTGTAATTACTGCGGCCGGTTTTCCCAATTACTTTGGAATTAACCTTGAAGGTATATTATTAACAATTATTATCAGCCGTTAGTAGTATGTACCGACGCGTCCGATGTTTTCGCTCAATTTCGCGGTACAGCTAATTATCCGTTGACGTAGTCTAATTTTTTGTTAACATAAACGCGGACATGATGTATAGTTAATGTGAGATCTTCGTAATTATACCCGACCAACGCAAAACAATTGTCTGCAAATGATTGATTGGATACATTGAAAGATTATTGGATGATGACAGGCGTTCACTGAAACCCTGGAAAATGGTTAGTTAGTTATTACGCAGCTATGATTAGTTCTATTCTCTGTTTCCTTGAGCACGTCGCGCACGTCGCGCACGTTGAGCACGTTGCGCACGTTGCCAACCGACTGCGATAAGTAAGACGAGCTCCGACCGACACCGCGAGCAGGCCGCGTGCGCGCGCGCACTGCGGGACGCGTTTCGATCTCGCACCAAATAGTTATTTTTTACATTGTTAATCAGTTTTTAACGACAGCACAGACACAAATAGTTTATTATTTACTTAATTGAGGTTAATTAGGCGGCCGTCTAATTACCGATCACCGGAATATTTAAATAATGATCTTTCACGTGAGACGAAATGTTTCCACGTTATTTTTTTGGATCAACAATGAGATCCGGGTTCAAGCTGTCCGTCGAACTTTTTATAAGTAATCCGCGAATGCAAACTTTTTGTGCCGCCTAACGCACCACCGCTACTTGGCGCGCTCGCCTTTGTTTATGATGATACGTACTGCCAATTCCAATCGCATCATTATCCTTGTACGAAAAATCTTTATAATAATTCATATTTGATTGGCGTTGATAGGCAGCTTGCGTTTTTGTGGCTCCTCTCAAGCTTGCCCATCTATATTCTTTGACGCGGTGCGGCCACGCAAAAAGTTCGCGCAGCCGGAAAGCTGCCCGCGCGCGGAGCTGTTTCTGACGCAAACTATTCATTGCTTTATTATTAATAGTTTCATCTTTCCATAGGTATTTATATCAATATGTATCACGGCCTTCTTAACAGTGCCTCTCCATGTAGTGAAGGTGGGCGGTCAGCGTGGTACAGCCCTTTCTGTCTCTGGTTAGGCGGAACAATTCGGACGCACCATATATGCCAAATGCTTAACAATGAGATGATACTTATACAGTTAAATTCTTCGCTCAAATTACTGCAAGAAAAGTTTGATATTGTTTTGTCTTTGAGCGACGAGACGAGTGCGACGTTCGCCCGATGGTAAGCGATACGTGTGCCTATTACAACGTGGCGCTAGTTAGATTGTTATATACTGCACCACATTACGCTCGCCGCTTGAGACATAAGATGTCGAGTCTCGTTATCCCAGTAATTACACTAGCTTTATACCAGAACACGGTAATGTTTACACATCACCGTTTGTCGGCTGCAATGAGCGCTGCGGTGACATCTACCGACGCGGTCTGCGGCGGCAGACACTTGCCAGCAGTAAATGATACAATCGATTGCAGTTACGTTCAATTTAGTAGGTCATGTAGCCATGGGGCAAACGCTGAGTGCTGCAGCAGCTTACTCATTCATCAGTCGCACCGAGCGTCCCGCCGCACCACACGTGACGCACCACACGCACGCGACACGTCGACACGATCATCTATCACCGCAATTGATGATTATTATTTCTTGTCGAAGCATTTGCCCGGCTCTATTGCGGACGCAGCGGCGGTACCCGAACATAATTCTTATTCGGCTCCAAAAATTAAGGAGAATGTTTTAATGTCTATAACTACCCTTGCAACCCAGACTTCCTCCCGGAAGGAGATTTCGCTCAAATTCCAAAAATAAGGCGCTGCGATGGTACCTTTCGAAACGGTCTGCTTTAACAAATACAGCGGTTATATATATGATATATATATACATATACATATATATATATATATACATATATATATATACACATATATATATATATATATATACATATATATATATATATATTATTATTATTATTATGTATTACACTTTCTGACCGGTCAAAAGGTCAAGAAGGTTAAAAGTTGTTTGTGCAGAATACGAACGCGTTTGACCAGGACACGGCAACCTTCACTCAAATGTCACTGTTCGTCACTAAACGGCAGTTGCCATGGAAACGCAGTGAAAGAGGTTTTTACATTAACCAGTTTTGATTGAGACAATAAGTAGCTATAAGAGAGTAAAAAATGCGAGCTCTTTTAGCACTAGAGCTCTGGCTAGGAAAAATGGACTGATCGCCGCAATCAATCAGTCTCGTAGAGCTGTAGGCAATGGTACATTGATAACGCCATGTTCCAGCTCCTCAATGTTTACTGTATGCAGAGCTGACCCCCACAACCACCCCCCACCCGCTCCGGCGCCACCCTCCAACGAGTATACAATTCATGTACAAGTGAAGTCGTTGGACCTCCACATTACTTAACCCCTCCATAACTACCACAATTACAGTACAGTACAGCTCAATTTAGGGTATCATCGCTAAAGGAATAATATATTAAACATGAGCAGAACCCTGCGCACGTGGCTGTTGAGAAAACACGTTTTTGTATGTATTAACTGTTTTATTTCATTGTCGTAACGCGCAGCGGCCGCCGCTACAATTCCGCGTTCGTTCTGAATTAATGGAACCGGTCCGGTCCGGTCCAGGTTTGATCCGGACGATCGCGCGAGCTGAGCGCGGACCGCTTCACTGCGGCTCGGGGACCAGCAGCTTTCGTAGATACCATACGATACGATACGATACGATACGATTCTTCGTCTGAAACATTCAAATCTCAATTCACACTGCCTCACTGTCCTTGTAATATTTTTATAGATTTCATTCCGATATCTGTCACCATCGTCACCATCGCCACCATCGCCACCATCGCCATCATCGTCACCATCGCCACCATCATCACCATCGTCTGTTCGCTTCTTCACTCGCTCCTCCCGAACTGATTTAGATAACTGATTCACCGCAAAGGATGTGCAGCATCGGCGAACGTCCAGCGCAGAGCGTGGACCAGGACTTGGTGGGTGCAGGTCACGTATAAGCTGGAGCTTCGTTCAAACAGAAAAGCTGCGTTTATATGATATGTGATCAATTTGAAACGTGAGGGTAACAAAAGCGCGAGTTTTAAGCGTTGTGCTTTACGTTGCATGCATTACAATGCCGTATGCGATTGTCGGCGGCCGGACACGTTTGAACTGGTTTAAGTTGTGCCAAGACCGCAGCCTGCCGTGGTCGCCGGTCAGCTGTTCATTCGTTGGTTCATCGGCCGAGCGGGCCGCGACCCGATCAATGCCGACCAAACAGCCTGCTACAGGATTACTTTATTCTCAATATGAATCAATATAAACCAAACATTTTAGACAAAAAGGTGACGACAGGTGCAGCCCGTGCGGGTCGTGCTGTCCCGCCGCGCCGTGCCGCGCCGATACCGCGTCGCCAATCTATTTGGGTCGGCGGCGCGTACCGCTGCAGCGGAAAATACCGGAGTTTTTGTTTATTGTTAATGCTCTTATAATATAACCGTGACCTTAGCGTAGTTCGCTCGTTTCTATGTACCTTATAACCCGTGCACCGTGTACCGTGCACCGTGCACCGTCCGGTTGCGCGGCGGCGTACGGTTGATATTTTATTGTCGAAGCGGAACACATTTACATATTAATATAATCATAATTCATACGATCCGCCAGAGTGACAGTGATGTCATCGCATTATTATATATTGAGATTTTTTTACCATACATGTTGCCCAATAGGTGTGGGATGCAGCAGGTTCGTTCGAGCTGATTCTAGATCTAGATCTAGTACTCAAGGGTGAAAGCAGACTTACGAGTACATAAGGAAGTTTACTTTTCACTGTACCAGTCTATTGATATCTAAGACTTGTATAATATAGAATTGTATATGCAATAGCGTTGCAGCGTTGATAGGGGCGCTCGACCTCAATCTTCTCAGACTGGAAATATATTCAACGTAAAGATATAATTTTATGGCAAAGTTTGATAGAAATATAATTTAAAAAAACAACGAAAATGAGTGCTAAGAAACAAATAATTAAAAATACTACTATCCGACATTGAAATAATTAATTTACAACAACACGTTAATGGTTTCGCTATCGATTGCGGTGAGTGCGCGTGCCGCACGGCGCCTGTGCAGTAATTGCACGCGGAACTGCGCGCGCGCGTAAACACGGCGACGTGCAAGGCGTGCTGCTCCACTGCACACGTTGTGTAAACACACGACCTGCGCTGCACTCCATTGTTAGCATTCCGGCCGCTCTGCGCTGCGACCGGCGACTCCTCGCGGAAACCTGCGGAAACGTGTCGGTGGCAATTATAATAATTGTAATAATTTCAGTGGTCAACCATTGCGCTTTGAAAACCTCTCAGCGAGTGGTTACTCGCGAGTTATAAAATTGTAACTACTGAACTTCTAACAGATAAGTAATTATTATTAATGTTTTTATTACTTGTTACGTGAGCGGGACCACTTTTTGTTTATTACCGGTAACAAACAACAAACAACAAACGAGGTGTGTAATACCCAAAGGACGTCACCGCGCGCTGGTGCGAGGCCGGCACCCGTCCAGTTCAGTTTATGGCCGTTTAGCGACTGCATTGGTATTTACTTTGACAGGGAAACTGGAAACCAACTAGCTGATAGTTTATCCGATCGATAAGTAACCGGCGCCGTGGTGCAGCATACCATCACTTGCCTTCTGACGGGGAGTAAGCTTCGTGTCATCGCTAACTCGTACAATTGTAGATGGAATTAGACGATATAATCCCGTCTCGAGTTCACCGCCTGACGATCGAACGCACGGCGAGCCGCCGTCCTTACGTCGAGGACATCCTCGGTTTGCGTACAAAGAGGTTCAGCTCTTCGTTCTTTATACGACCAGCAACGTGTGGAACAACTTGCCGGCGACAGTGTTCCCATTCAAATACGACGTGTCTTCAAGATAGGAGTGAATAGGCTGTTACTAGGTCAGTGCGCCTCACCATCGCAGACCACATCAACACCTAACATCAGGTGGGATCGTAGTCGAACACTAACCTTGACGATTTAAAAAACAAACTTATCCACTTCCAAACTATATCTGTGGGAGCAACAACAGTTCTCGTGATCCAGCTGTGGCACAACGGCACCAGTGTATCCTGACCCACGGGCCGCCATCTTGCTCTCATTGTCAATTATCATGTGAAATTGTACTCATTAAATAGTTGATTTGATATAAAAAGATAATGCGGATGTCGAAAGGTAAGTAACTAGCTTCACGTCAGGAGCAGAGCCAGCTCTAGGTGGCAGTAATAACACTACTAAATCCATTTAAAATGGCGTAGACACATAAATCTTGCTGAAGGCCAGTTAAACGAGACATTTTTAAATGACGCGAATAATTTATACTAATATCATTTTTTCGATAAACCACCTAACCGGTCGCGCCGAGCCGGGCTCAGACTTGTTCAGCCCACCTGCTCGGCGCGCGTTGCTCATCAGCTATTGTCAGCAAACCTTAAACATACCGTCGCTGTTCATCACACTTGACTTATGGTGTTCCATCGGCGGGCCCGCTGCCGCTCCGTTGCAGAGCTCAAGGTCCCGCGGGCCGGTCGATCTTATCCGGTTTGTCTATTTGTTTGTTTGCTGTAAACAATGAAATTGATTTTACATACGAGAGTTATTAGTCGGCTTATTATCCGTATATTCGCTCACGTACACGGATTGGATTTTGACCGTGGATGGACTGCTTACGTCTACACTTACACTTACGCTGACGCTGACGCTTACTTGGCAATTAAACAATTCACTAAAATTAAAGTTATTGGAATATTACTCACAAACTATTTCAAGGACCTTCACACGGATCACGTTAAAATACTTTACGATGTTCGCTAACATGTTGAAATCTATATATAATATTATTAAATGGAGGAACATGCTAATGTACCACGTGAGGTATATTTTTCAAAGGTTAAAATTCTGATTTAAAACATTAACAACATTACAGAATGAATGAGATGGCGATACTCATCTTAGCTTGAGTCTTTGGCTATAAACTCCATCTTAATACTAACGCAAGCAGTATGAATAATAATGCAACGGCTTTTAGACCAAAACGCAACTTTCGCCGCACACGGTGTGCGCCAGGGGGACGCCACTACCGGTGCACTGCAACGAGAGGCCAGCTTTGATTTGTTAATGACATTCCAAATGTCAATGTCGTGAAAAGCGCGCGACACACACAGCTCTGTTTTATATCACTGCGCGATGAGTTGAAGGTCGCGGCAAGGTCGATGCAGCGGTGCCATCACGTCCCCGCGAGCAATGCCCAATCTATAGGAATCGTTCGCAGCGCACCCCGGGGTATAATCCAATAACAAGTATAAATATCATTGGGCGCAGTGATTCGACGCGGGCGAGGATTTGCGCGGAACGAAGCCTCGACACAATCGCGTTGCGGCGAGCGGTCCCACTGCCCCTAACAATACTGCACTACTACACTACACTGCACTGCACTGCACTGCACTCTGCGCGTCGCCTTGGCAGCGAAAGCCTTTAGCCTTACTATGTTTTTCATTTCAACTCATTAAATATGTAATGCTTTGTAATATACGTACGCAGGAAGAAGAAACAGATTGTCGTCCTTGCACAGCAAAGGTTGTGTTTGCTGAGAAAATATAATATATAGGGAAAGTTCCCGGCCTCTAGAATTCATTTCCCCTTAATAGTATTTAACAAGACGCCGTCGCAGCAGCAGCAGCAGCAGTGGTGGTGTTAGTGGTGGTGGTGGTATTGTGACCAGGCGGACCACCGATAATCACGATGAAATGTTTGAGAGAAGGGTGACGTAATAACTTTAATTGTATAACCGTTTAATAATAATACTAACACATCAATTGAAATATTATTCTGTCTCTCTCTCTCTTTGTCTCTATACTTATACACGTACTTCGCTTCTTGAATTGAAAATGAAATGTTTACCGAACGCTGCAGCAGAGGACAGTCGAATCTACCTGCTATTGCTCATGGGATGCCGCTGGCGGCGTCCTTTAAACCGGTTCACAAACACAAAACCGAACTTAGCGAGATGCTGTTCTATTGAAAGCACTCGCAGTGCTCTCGAATAGTCGGAAGTCGTCTGCTGGGGTCCAAAGTAAACGTTTTACTGATTATCCCTTCTTTTGATGTCTCGATATCGACACCGGCGCAACACAAAACTAGCATTTCACTAACAATTGACTCCATTCGCTGCAGGTAGTTTAAATAAACATAGATAAAGTACTAGATCTTACTGAACAACAGCAAACTACGAAATTAAAAATACAGCATGCGTGAACTAGATAAACGAATAGTTCATCATCGTGCCGCTGTGTTGAAAGTGAAAACATTATATCATATACTGACTGCCGTTACACATCCACCCACCCTTTTGACCTCCGTTTTATTGTTCTCTAAGAAGCGTCGCGCTGGCCTTCATCACCTATCGTTATATGGTCAAAATCTGCATACGAAGAGGTCGTCCGCCCTCATAACGGAAACGACCTCTAATCCTCGCAGAGGTCACTGCCGGTGTTTTGACTAATTAAAACGAAGGGTTATGTATCTTTGATTAGTCACTTGTATCCGTTCCTTTGCAACGTCTGCCGCGGCACCGCTGCACCGCGGCACCGCTGCACCGCTGCACCGCTGCACCGCTGCACCGCTGCACCGCTGCACCGCTGCACCGCTGCACCGCTGGGCGGACACCGCACTGCGCGCATAGTTTTTACTGTTTACATGGGTTCATTATATGGGTGATTATTGTACACCAATAACATAACAAATGATCCCCATCCAAGCTTTATTTTCACGATATAAAATAATCAATGTACCCTTTGTGACGCGCGCAGGGATCCCCGCGTCGGGATAACGAAAACGAAAACGCGGTTCATTAGGTCAAGCGTTACAGCCAACCAAACGTATCATCGGTAGATTGATTGATTCTCGTATGAACATTACTTTCTTATATATAATATAGGTAGAGTGAGATTTTTTCCTTGTGCCTAATAGTGATGGTGATGAGACCCATGTCAGTACTGCAGATGCGTGCGCGGGTCTCGTCGCACCCATCCCTACGATTGTTACCGCAGAATATAACATACTCGCTGTCAAATTGAATCTTATCCCTAACCCTGTTCTGCATATTTCCACCAGTGCTAATCTATTTATAACCGTTTCTACATAAAACTCCAAAACTGCATTAATGTATTGAGTAGTAATATATTAAAATAGTTTTGGAGTCAAGGTTGGCAGAGTTATTAGATATTTGGCAACACGAGTAGTTGCCGGTGAGCGCGCGCGTCATTGCAGCGTTGTGTTGTGCGCGACTTTGCAGTCCGCGCAATGTGTCATCTCGTAACGAGCTTTACAATTGACTTTGGAAAAGTGAACTCGCCCAACTAATTCACCGCAAACGCGAACAAATATAATTGCAAGAAAACACAAATATCCAAAGTAAGGAAACTCACCCTCAAGTAAGAAGGGTTTGCGATTAAAATGTTATCGAGTGGTGTGGAGTCGCACGAAGCAGACGGGCAAGGTTAAGAAGCAATTGAATCGTCTTATATAAGTCACCGGCGGCGAGGCCGGTGGCCCGAGGCGAGGCACTGAGTCAGCTGATACGATTCCGCGCCCGCGATCCGACCGATCCGACCTTCGCGTCGCAACCTTTGTCCAAATCGATCCTCTCTAATGTCTCCGCCGCACTAACTCCTACGCACAAACAAACGTACGATCGATAACAATCACATTCAAGTTCGGTTGGGGGAACACCGCGACAACTTGTCGCCCGCACACGCGACAAGCTTTCCTGCGCTGGAATGTGCTGGAAGAACAACCATGATGCGTACCTCTGATCTGCAACCCTCCCACTTCCTTTACGTCCCTGCTTAATTTTGCTATTATCTGTTTCCTTCTGCGCTCCGAGGAGGGAATAGCTATGAGTATATATGATATACCGTCTCTTGCAATCTGGAGGTACTGCGGCGCCAGGGGGCGGTGCTGACAGGAAGTCGTGGCTCCTCATTATAGAGATAATAGTAACATTAAGTAATCACATTACGTTTGTGTCATAATTGCGATCGTATGTTTTTATTAAACGTCAAGTGTTAGATAAGGTGAGGTGATGCAGGTGCTGCAGGTGATGCAGGTGCTGCAGGTGATGGCTGTACGTTACGTTGGAGTTTTATTAAAATATATTGTTATTATGCTGCAGTCAATTAATGATATATAAACAGTTTCCACGTAACCTTTCGTGCAATTAAGTATTTTATTGATCTTTTAAAGCAAAACTGATTCAATGTTTTGGAACCGGTACAATAACAATAACAATAACAATGACAATGACAAAACAAAACAAAAGCGACTTAATCATTTAAAAGTTGCTTAACATGTTTTTTGTTTACACAGAGCGAGTAGTCGGCTAGAAAATGTAACTTTACTATTAGTAACACCCTCGCCCCGCAACCGTTCGCCGGCGACGCGAGAAGGTTTACACAACGGTCCAGTCACCCGGGGGTTTCACTGCGGAGTTGGCACTTGGCAATTTAATTGTACTTTATGATGTGCACTTTGTTTCAGGCCTCTTCATCCTGCTGATGCTGGGCTTCATAGCGCTCGGTACTGCGTGCTTCATCCTTTTCGCGCATCCCTATGATTTCTTCTTTAATCAGGTAAAAAAACAAACGACGCGCCCCCCTCATTACAGCGTTAGTTGGAACACGTTGACGCACGCTGTGGATCTATGGGCTTCTTTCTTTTTTGAAGTAATAAAGCGAGGAGACGTGCGGCACGTCCACCTGATAGCAAGTGATACGCCCGCCTGGAACAACGTGCTGCTAGTTAAGATGGTATTCACAGCACCACATTGCGCTCGTCGCTTTAAGACATAAGATGTTAAGCCTCATTACCCAGGTGTAGTAAAGAGTGCCGTAGTTAATGTAATTACTGGTAATTACACTAACTGCAGCACCTTTCAAACCAGAACACAGACAGTACTGTTTCGCAGCAGCAACGGGTACTGCGATGGTACTCACCCAGGCGCACCCGCCCGCGCAGCTCCACCGGCGGAGTGTGCAGTGCCAGCTCAATTAGCGAATGCGCGTGAATTGATTCATGGTGCAGCCGATTAAACTTCACAATGTATCTCGAATGCTAATTAGTAATTATTCTCAACACTAACCGGAAACGGTTACATTGTTATATTTTTACCAAGACTAGACTAACGGTACCAGACGAGCACACGCTTAGCGGTACTTATTGTACGCGCGGTAAGTACAAGATATTATTTAAATAAGCACAACGGTTGGGGACGGGACCGACTGATCTTATATTGGAGATGTAAGGTTATGTCCGGCTGTGGGCGTCTATCGGCTGATGATGATGATGATGATGATGATAAGGTACACCGCGCGAACCATGAAATGTAAACGTAATGTATAGAAGGGAATAGGAACCTCGAATAGGTACACAAGGACTTGTACCAAGGGCCGCTTTCACCGTCAGTACTTTAAATATAGATACCTTAAGGTTCAAGGAATAATGATCGAACATTTAGTTTTTATTAACAAGTAAACATCCTTTATAGCGTTAGTTGACCTGACCTTTCATTTAGGTAATAACAGCCCATTTAGGTCCCCACTGCTGGGGCACAGGCCTGCCCTCAATATGAGGGCGATTGGGCCATAGTCACCACGCTGGCCCAATGCGGGTTGGTGACTTCACACATATCTTAGAATAAATTTTAAGTCATGTGCAGGTTTCCTCGCGATGTTTTCCTTCACCGTTTGTATCACGCTGTTGTAACTAAAGTTCACAAATGTACATAACTTAAATATTAAGTCATCGGCACATGCCGAGATTCGAACCCGCGACCTTCGCAATGAAAGCCGCACGCTCTAACCGTTACGCCAGCGAGCTACTAGGCGGACCTTTCATTTAGCTCACAGTAAATGAGTGTCACTGTTCGGCAGAATTGGTACAGGCGCTTGCTATCTCTTGTTAAAAATGGAATAATGGTACAGTTTTAGGGAATTATTGGGCTCGTTGGATGGGATTCCGGATGTTGAATTAATATATTAAATAATCCACGTTTGTTTACACGACCTTATGGTATCCGCGGAAGTTCGAAACATTTTCAAAATCGTGGTGGTAGACAGTTTTTATATATATACAAAAGATTATCAGAAGAGAGTATGCTAAACTTCACCTAACCAGAGCTCCCTCTAAATGGATAGTTCCTAAGGCCGTGAAAAGCAATATCGATCAAGATATAATTTTAGGAATTCACTTCGCTAAGGGACGCGTAGGTAAGTGGTTGCCTGGGTGTAGTCGGTGAAAATGGGCATAGGTCATCTAATAAGGAATAATGCAAATTAACAGCTAGCCATGAAAGCTAAGTGGAAGCGGTAAGGAATGCCACTTCGCCATCGTTGAGGGCTTTATTATCAGCTGCTGGTTCACGGTCTCGCCGCGACATTTGTTATTGCAACTTGTTTTATCTACAATTAGTAACGCAACCTCAACCGAAGTTAAATCGTTGCCGATATTCTTAACTTCCGTTCCCAATAAGAGCGTGGCATTGCTTTCAATTCAGGAATCTGCGTGTCGGTCGGAATCACTGCACCTCCCGAATGGCATAATCACTCGTTTTCTCTTTATGTAAAAGCATATTCCCCATAGTGAGCGATCTTAACTATAATTAAAAGAAATTTGTCAAACTGCAACGGAACTCCGCTTGCCCGTCTGATCCGAGGTTTGGCGTCAGTCGAAGGTATTTTAAATCGTTATTCATTATTACTATTACAGAAAGCTATCCTTGAAGACGGCGGGGAGATCTTCGAAATGTGGAGGAAGCCGGAAGTAAAGCTGTACTGCAGGGTGTTCCTATTCAATATCACCAACGCCGAAGAGTACATGTCAGGGAAGAACGACAAAGTGAAGGTGCAGGAGGTCGGACCCTATGTATACAGGTAAATGATAAATAGAATATAATAAGCTAACGTGGCATATATTGATGGAGTTAACATCATAAATTCAATTTTGATCATGTAAATTTCTAGAGAGAACCTGGAACACGAAGTGGTCGAGTTCAACGCGAACGGAACCCTGTCCGCCATCCCGAAACACCCCCTCACCTGGGTGGAGGAGCTGTCCGCGGGGCACAGCGAGGACGACGTAGTGTACATGCCTCACATCGCTTTATTGGTTCGTAACCTATTTTATATTCAAGTTATCAACAAAACGAGCGGAAACATGATTCTAGTTGGGATTTTTACCCTGCATCAGATTATTCTCGCCGCATTTAGACATAAGATTGATAGGTCTCGTTACTCCGGTAATTCTAGGACCATACTAAATTATCTTCAAATAATAAAACCGTCCGATTGGATGTCCACGGGCAATTGACACCGATTACTCTGTGGATACATTACCATTGTGCGGTGTGAGGCGGACGTGGACACAGCGTCCCGCGGTTTGGTGTCAACTGTATATCTGCAACGAGCCGGACAACAAATATTTGAATAAAATATATAAGAGTATATTTTTGCCCTAAAGGAAAGAGTTTACCAGCAAATATACAACAATAAAGGGCAATTATCAATTAATTACTTAATTCACAGGTTAATTTCATGAATATTAATTATATGAGTCATTTAATTCATAATTAATATATAACAATAGTTCAAATCTACATAATGTTCTCGTTATTCTTACAAGCGATGTTTCCATCGCGACCGATCGCACAGAAAACTCTAGAGGCTAAGGTTGCTCCAGACCCTGGGGCTGTTACACGGCCCTGTCGGTTTTGCAACAACTCAAAATCAGTTGCACCACTTGCAAAACACAAGCGCATAGTTATTATTTGCGATGGGGAGACAATTTGGTGTGACAGACCGGCGCTCTCACTTCGACAAGCTACTTCAGCACTTTGTCACGCGAACGCAACCGGGCTACTGACATTGCAACAGCGGCGACTCCATTCATCTTCACTCTTTATTCGTCCACTCCTTGCTAATACTCTTCTCTTCTTACTCTGATTACAAAGTCACGTCAAATGACGGAAGGTCTCTGTTGCCGGAGACCGTCTGGGTAGGTGCCACCGCAGCGGCTATCGCGGCCGACGGACAGTACTGTGCAGACATAACTGTATAACGGTTTGAAGCGCTCTGGAGTTAGTGTAATTACCGGGGTAACGAGACTTAACATTTTGAGCCTCACGACGACGAGCGCACTGTGGTGCTATGTAGATCATCTTAGCTAGCGGTAGATTATGGGCGGGTCAAAAAAATATATGTTATTAAAAACAACACTCACAAGAAAATTACTAAAACAGGTAAAAACGTAATAGTCGTTAAGGCCGTTGCTTTGCACCGAGCCACTGTACCTATAAATTAATAGTTATTACGGTATCATATTCATGAAGTCCTTCGTGACGAGCACTTCAAGAACCTGATATTACAACGATTCCCAATCAAAGATAAACTGACTAGTTGCATTTATGTGAAAAATTCTTTATCCGTCTGTTACGGAATTATGACATAAATAATCAGATATATTGATATATTAATAGAAGTATTTGAGGATTTTTTTTAATTCAAAATGTCTTACTCATTATCAATGCTTTATCTAATTAAGTAATAGCTTTATTTTTCCATTTTTGATGTTACTTAGGCCAAAATTAAAAATCAAAGCACTTAGTAGTCTCGAACTTATCTGTAGGTTTCTCTAAAATTTCAGTTGTTATTCTCTACGTTTTCAGAGTATAGCGAACGTGGTTTCGAAGAGGAGCTTCATGACCCGCTTCGGACTTAACAACTTGATTTCCCTCACGAACACAAAGCCGCTCGCCAAGATGACAGCCAAGGAGTTTATGATGGGATACAGCTCTAAACTGATGACATTGGGCAACACCTTCATGCCTGAATGGATTTACTTCGATAAACTCGGCCTGATCGACAGGGTAAGTCTTAACACTAACTAGGCATAGCACTGGACAGTTTCAACTTCTAAAATCTGATCAAATAAGTATTTAACAAAAGATAACTCTGGGTTCGCAGATTCCAATGATCTTCTTTAATCGGTAATTGTGCGAACCCAGGTATGATGTTGAACAAGTGGCCTAGTATATGTGCAGCAGAGTATGTATGTATGTATGTATGGCAAGCCTTGTTCACTGCGCAACATAACAACTGCGCACACGTGTCGCGTCGCTCTGCAAACCTTGGAGCCACTGCTCGCAACAGGAAGCCCGCGGTGGATTGCCCAAAGTTTTAAAACGTATATTAATAAAAAAAAAAGCTTATTTCAATTTAGTAACTAGCCACTAATTTTAAATAAGCTTTTTTTTATTTCCCCCGTCAGTTCTCACCGCGACTTAAGTCAGGCATCTTTTATTTAATTTTTCAAAGAATAAGAAATGTTGAAGAAGAAATAGAAGACAAAAGAAGTATAATTTAACCTTATTGAAAATAATTCCCTTTCAGGTGGAATTATCATAATGTTGTATGTATTGAAGTGTTATAATTACTGAGCAGATGTACGACTTCGACGGGGACTACGAGACGATATTCACGGGCTCGGAGGACATCACCAACTCCGGCCTGATCGACACCTACCGCGGCTCCGCGCACCTGCCGCAGTGGGAGGGCGCGCACTGCTCCGGCGTGCGCTACGCCTCCGACGGCACCAAGTTCAAGAGCGGGGTCAGCGCCAACCAGTCCATACTCTTCTACAGGAAGAGCCTGTGCAGGGCCGCGCCGCTGGTGAGATTGACTTGTTGTATGCATCACTTACAGAGAGAGAGAGACAGAGAGAGCTCGGCGGAAACGAATTAGATAAATTTAATGACTTTTATAACACAACCAAAAAATATAATTTCCCGGCTTTTGCTGTGGCACATGTTGACGTGTCTTAAACTAAACATCATCTTATTTCATGTAACAAAGGAAAAAGTAACTAAAGTTTAAATATTCTGTAAATTTTGTACGAAGCTCCAATTGTATAAAGTGTATTAAATCTAGATTACGTTGGCAGATTCCAGTTGCTGAGGGTGTAAAGAACGGATTGAAAGGATACATGTACACCTTTCCCGAACACATGCTGGATAATGGAAAATATATAGAAGAGAACAAATGTTTCTGTAGACAAGGTAAGCGCGTAAAGTTGCATCCCACGCACGTCCTGCCGAGGTGGCCTGTGGCCTGTGGCCTGTGGCCTGTAGACCGACCGTGTCCAGTACAGGATAGATTTAGTTATTCTGATGTAACTAACCCCACCGATATCATTTATTGTTCCAGGAAAATGTTTACCGGAAGGTTTAATTGACGTTACCGATTGTTACTACGGCTTCCCTATCGCCCTCTCCTATCCTCACTTCTATAAAGGTGACGACGTCTTGTTTAGCAAAGTCGAGGGACTTACTCCCAATAAAGAAGAGCATGAGACTAGGTATGTATTTAGATATCACGAAGAACATTTATTGCCTGTAACAGTTTATAAGATGATATTTCCGCGTTGACATAATTATTAAGACTTTTTCTAATTGTCCACAGGTTTTGGATCCAACCGAATTCAGGTCTTCCTTTAGATGTGAGCTCTAAGTTCCAAATTAACATGGCACTGGACGACATATCTATGATCACGAACACGGAGAGGTTCGCCAATATGTACCTACCCCTGTTGTGGTTCGACATTGTAAGTAGTTCTTGGATGTTTACACAATATTGCAACTAACACGAAGAACGTAGACGTATGGCTGATCAGGGATACCTTCCTAATATCATGAATAATAATGTCGACTGTCTCGGGGTTGACTTTCGTAAACCTTCCGCAACCCTAAGAAATAGGAAGGACCTGCACAGTTACTCAGTAAACACTAAATACAGACAAAACAGCTTCTTTATTATATATAGCAAATATATTAACTCATTGTCATCGGTAGAGGATGTGAACTTGCTCCATACCCAGCGGCACAAACAAAAACAAACTGAATGCACTCTTTTTAGAAAAGTTGCATAAAACTAAGTAATCTTTTTTTTATATTTTCCTTTATTATTTCTATTCGTTCCTCTGTCAATGGATATCTTTTGATATTTTATTTATGTTCACTTGTAATTGGCCTGCAGTACTATTTACCTTTTATTCCTGTATTGGCTGTGTCTTTCAAAATGCTAAAAATAAAATAAAAAATGATCAAGCATGTCATGTATTTTCAGACGTTATGTTTCATATGACTCCGATGGTCATTATTAACTTAATAACTAAAAAGAGAACTATTCGCAATTTAAAGCTCGCTATGTATTACACTTATTTATAATTTCAACATTATGCACAATACACAATTTCGTTTCAGCGGATGTACAGCCTCACGCCGTCGCTACAGCAGAGGTTCAATTTGTACCTAAACATCTTGCCCATCGTCGAGACGTGCGCCATGTATATATGTTTTATCATCGGCGCCGTACTGATTCTCATGACCACTTATATACTCACGTTCAAGATCATGTTTAAAAACTACAATAACAATAAGAATAGAAAATGTAATTTCAACTTCAAGGCCAACGTCTGGTTCGATCAAGAGAAGACAAAGAATAAGAAGACGGAGAGAAACTCGGTGTACGCGCCGTGCGAGATTCCGCTCAACGAAACCGAATCGGACAACTCTGATCCGCAGATAAATGAGAAGAAGAGTAGTTTTATTAAAACTCACAGCGAGAGGATCAAAGAACTGAGCAACAAACTGACTGACAAAGTACATGACTCTGTTGGAAACGTCAGAGACACTATTAAGGATGATTTTACTCAAGTTAGGAGGGTGATCAGTGACAGAAAGAACTCGCTGATAAGCCCTGGAAACGCCAGCGACTCAGGCGAGGACAACGACTACAAGCAATACAGAGCCGTCAACCAAACGGACAGCGACGAAGATTGCAAATACCTGGAGGTGATCGACGACGGGAGCGGATTCGACGAGGAGTCGGTCATGTTCCCTCTCGAGAGGCGAGGCTCCAAGCCCAAGAACGAACTGTATTTGAACATTGGCTGATACGTCCGCGCCCTGCCGGCTGCGTGGGGGGCCGTGTGCAACGTTAACGTTATAGTGGTGGTGCAGTGATTCGATGTAGTCATGGCACCACGGGCCTATCCCCAGACGGTGTCCTGACCTGAATATTCCGCTGTACGGTATAAGCTACTTGTCAAATTTCTATTCTATTCAAGGTTTTCTTTCAAAAATTTGCCCGTAGTTTAATAAGTTTACTATCTTTAATATTTTGTAAACTTTTACTTAATTTAAGCTCACGAGGACAATTTTACATTGCTAAGTTGTTAATGTTACAAAGTTGAACTTCCCCAGTATCCGTACATACGATACAGTTGGCCCAATGTTTGGCGAATGATTTGACGAGTGGCCCGCATACCGCGGCCTCGGAGGCGGCGCCTTCGCGAACCAAATATTTGGTTGTACAAATAGTAATGGAGATAATATTTATATATATTTCTTAGCATTACCATCCGTCGCTCTGTTTGTCTCCGCCGTGGGCTCGCGCCGGCGCGATCCGTTCCGATCTAGACCATTATCTACCTGATATAGTTCTACTTTAGGTATCACAATTACAGCGCTCAATTATTATTTATTAAGCTTAGGACGTTGCTCAATAGTTCTAGTAGTTATGTCTAAGGCTAAGTCAGTGTCTGGTGGTATGACGACTGCGATCTGGAGTGTGAGATGTTCGGATCCACTCGATTTGTGCAATCCGTCAGTTGCTGTGTCCGGGGAATGTCCGGTAATGGCAAATTATTCTAACAGACAGTTATTCCCTCCACAGATGGTCGGCGGATTCGTATGAGCTTACTTTTCAGTACCTTCTTTAAATGCTACCATGATATTCCCGCGGTTCGTTTTATTACATTTCAGTCAGTTTCCGGCCGACTGATAAAAATTTCACCATCTCAGCTAAAATAATTACATCGCGTGGAGGAAGGAAATAAATGAAAGCTAGCTATAAATGAATCCTAGATGATTTAACAGTCGCATTTCTAATGATGTTGACAAAAATAAAGTGTATTTCAGTCATTTCGAGATAACAAATACGAACCCGTTAATTGTTTGCAAAGAGCACGCCCGTCCTGGTGTAACTCACGCTACTCCGGCTCCGCGCCGTACATTCTCATGGTTTTATCTCCACTATAACTTGACCTCTGCGAGAATTTTACTCTAAAACAATAATAAATTGAAACAGTTGACTGGTTATTGATTGATATATAAATTTATCTGTTTGTCAGTTTAAACGAGTGTATTTAGGTTCAATCCCCGCGATCCAGGATACCTGTGTGGGCACAACGCGCTCCCCGCCGACTGCGGACAGTAGGTTATTGGTAATGTATTATAACTAAGTGATTTTAGTGTTTAGCGAATTATCATGTGATATAATTAGATTCGTTAGCATAGTTATATGTGATGTAGATATGGAAATCGGTTCCGGAGGCGGTGCCGGTGCCCGCGCCGGTCGGGCCCCGCCGCCGCGCTCACAAATAAAAGGTTTCTTTAAAATACCTATTTCTTTTGTTTTTATTCACCTCCTAGTATAATCATTTGGATGATCGTCTCCGCTTTAATATGGCTACGTGCCGCCACAGTTATTGTCATCATTAGTTGTTTCACTATTAATAAAAACTATCATAACATTGGTGGTAGATCAAACCGACCAGGCACTACTACACAATATTACTATATTCTGGTTTAAAAGATGCTGTAACTAGTAATATTACTGAGACAACGAGACTTAACATTCTATTTCTAAAGACGGCGAGCATATTGCGGTGCAGTGTATATCACGCTAACTAGCGCCACGTTACGGGCGGGCGTATCACTTATCATACTGCGGTGCAGTGTATATCACGCTAACTAGCGCCACGTTACGGGCGGGCGTATCACTTATCATATTGCGGTGCAGTGTATATCACGCTAACTAGCGCCACGTTACGGGCGGGCGTATCACTTATCATACTGCGGTGCAGTGTATATCACGCTAACTAGCGCCACGTTACGGGCGGGCGTATCACTTATCATATTGCGGTGCAGTGTATATCACGCTAACTAGCGCCACGTTACGGGCGGGTGTATCACTTATCATATTGCGGTGCAGTGTATATCACGCTAACTAGCGCTACGTTACGGGCGGGCGTATCACTTATCATACTGCGGTGCAGTGTATATCACGCTAACTAGCGCCACGTTACGGGCGGGCGTATCACTTATCATATTGCGGTGCAGTGTATATCACGCTAACTAGCGCCACGTTACGGGCGGGCGTATCACTTATCATATTGCGGTGCAGTGTATATCACGCTAACTAGCGCCACGTTACGGGCGGGCGTATCACTTATCATACTGCGGTGCAGTGTATATCACGCTAACTAGCGCCACGTTACGGGCGGGCGTATCACTTATCATACTGCGGTGCAGTGTATATCACGCTAACTAGCGCCACGTTACGGGCGGGCGTTACACTTATCATACTGCGGTGCAGTGTATATCACGCTAACTAGCGCCACGTTACGGGCGGGCGTATCACTTATCATATTGCGGTGCAGTGTATATCACGCTAACTAGCGCCACGTTACGGGCGGGCGTATCACTTATCATATTGCGGTGCAGTGTATATCACGCTAACTAGCGCCACGTTACGGGCGGGCGTATCACTTATCATATTGCGGTGCAGTGTATATCACGCTAACTAGCGCCACGTTACGGGCGGGCGTTACACTTATCATACTGCGGTGCAGTGTATATCACGCTAACTAGCGCCACGTTACGGGCGGGCGTTACACTTATCATATTGCGGTGCAGTGTATATCACGCTAACTAGCGCCACGTTACGGGCGGGCGTATCACTTATCATACTGCGGTGCAGTGTATATCACGCTAACTAGCGCCACGTTACGGGCGGGCGTTACACTTATCATACTGCGGTGCAGTGTATATCACGCTAACTAGCGCCACGTTACGGGCGGGCGTTACACTTATCATACTGCGGTGCAGTGTATATCACGCTAACTAGCTCCACGTTACGGGCGGGCGTATCACTTATCATATTGCGGTGCAGTGTATATCACGCTAACTAGCGCCACGTTACGGGCGGGCGTTACACTTATCATACTGCGGTGCAGTGTATATCACGCTAACTAGCGCCACGTTACGGGCGGGCGTTACACTTATCATATTGCGGTGCAGTGTATATCACGCTAACTAGCGCCACGTTACGGGCGGGCGTATCACTTATCATACTGCGGTGCAGTGTATATCACGCTAACTAGCGCCACGTTACGGGCGGGCGTTACACTTATCATATTGCGGTGCAGTGTATATCACGCTAACTAGCGCCACGTTACGGGCGGGCGTATCACTTATCATACTGCGGTGCAGTGTATATCACGCTAACTAGCGCCACGTTACGGGCGGGCGTTACACTTATCATATTGCGGTGCAGTGTATATCACGCTAACTAGCGCCACGTTACGGGCGGGCGTTACACTTATCATACTGCGGTGCAGTGTATATCACGCTAACTAGCGCCACGTTACGGGCGGGCGTTACACTTATCATACTGCGGTGCAGTGTATATCACGCTAACTAGCGCCACGTTACGGGCGGGCGTTACACTTATCATACTGCGGTGCAGTGTATATCACGCTAACTAGCGCCACGTTACGGGCGGGCGTTACACTTATCATATTGCGGTGCAGTGTATATCACGCTAACTAGCGCCACGTTACGGGCGGGCGTATCACTTATCATACTGCGGTGCAGTGTATATCACGCTAACTAGCGCCACGTTACGGGCGGGCGTATCACTTATCATATTGCGGTGCAGTGTATATCACGCTAACTAGCGCCACGTTACGGGCGGGCGTATCACTTATCATATTGCGGTGCAGTGTATATCACGCTAACTAGCGCTACGTTACGGGCGGGCGTATCACTTATCATACTGCGGTGCAGTGTATATCACGCTAACTAGCGCCACGTTACGGGCGGGCGTATCACTTATCATATTGCGGTGCAGTGTATATCACGCTAACTAGCGCCACGTTACGGGCGGGCGTATCACTTATCATACTGCGGTGCAGTGTATATCACGCTAACTAGCGCCACGTTACGGGCGGGCGTTACACTTATCATATTGCGGTGCAGTGTATATCACGCTAACTAGCGCCACGTTACGGGCGGGCGTATCACTTATCATACTGCGGTGCAGTGTATATCACGCTAACTAGCGCCACGTTACGGGCGGGCGTTACACTTATCATATTGCGGTGCAGTGTATATCACGCTAACTAGCGCCACGTTACGGGCGGGCGTATCACTTATCATACTGCGGTGCAGTGTATATCACGCTAACTAGCGCCACGTTACGGGCGGGCGTTACACTTATCATACTGCGGTGCAGTGTATATCACGCTAACTAGCGCCACGTTACGGGCGGGCGTTACACTTATCATACTGCGGTGCAGTGTATATCACGCTAACTAGCGCCACGTTACGGGCGGGCGTTACACTTATCATATTGCGGTGCAGTGTATATCACGCTAACTAGCGCCACGTTACGGGCGGGCGTTACACTTATCATATTGCGGTGCAGTGTATATCACGCTAACTAGCGCCACGTTACGGGCGGGCGTTACACTTATCATACTGCGGTGCAGTGTATATCACGCTAACTAGCGCCACGTTACGGGCGGGCGTTACACTTATCATACTGCGGTGCAGTGTATATCACGCTAACTAGCGCCACGTTACGGGCGGGCGTTACACTTATCATACTGCGGTGCAGTGTATATCACGCTAACTAGCGCCACGTTACGGGCGGGCGTTACACTTATCATATTGCGGTGCAGTGTATATCACGCTAACTAGCGCCACGTTACGGGCGGGCGTTACACTTATCATACTGCGGTGCAGTGTATATCACGCTAACTAGCGCCACGTTACGGGCGGGCGTTACACTTATCATACTGCGGTGCAGTGTATATCACGCTAACTAGCGCCACGTTACGGGCGGGCGTTACACTTATCATATTGCGGTGCAGTGTATATCACGCTAACTAGCGCCACGTTACGGGCGGGCGTTACACTTATCATACTGCGGTGCAGTGTATATCACGCTAACTAGCGCCACGTTACGGGCGGGCGTTACACTTATCATACTGCGGTGCAGTGTATATCACGCTAACTAGCGCCACGTTACGGGCGGGCGTTACACTTATCATACTGCGGTGCAGTGTATATCACGCTAACTAGCGCCACGTTACGGGCGGGCGTATCACTTATCATACTGCGGTGCAGTGTATATCACGCTAACTAGCGCCACGTTACGGGCGGGCGTTACACTTATCATACTGCGGTGCAGTGTATATCACGCTAACTAGCGCCACGTTACGGGCGGGCGTTACACTTATCATACTGCGGTGCAGTGTATATCACGCTAACTAGCGCCACGTTACGGGCGGGCGTTACACTTATCATACTGCGGTGCAGTGTATATCACGCTAACTAGCGCCACGTTACGGGCGGGCGTTACACTTATCATACTGCGGTGCAGTGTATATCACGCTAACTAGCTCCACGTTACGGGCGGGCGTATCACTTATCATACTGCGGTGCAGTGTATATCACGCTAACTAGCGCCACGTTACGGGCGGGCGTTACACTTATCATACTGCGGTGCAGTGTATATCACGCTAACTAGCGCCACGTTACGGGCGGGCGTATCACTTATCATCAGGTGACGTGCCGCTCGTCTCCTCGCTTAATTGAATAAATAAAATCGCTACCACCACCCAAACTGCACCGCGTGTGCCCGTGCAACAGGACACAGATAAAAGTGAAAGGTAAACACGATGTGTACGTATCTTACATAGATTACTCGAGTAAAAGCATGAAACTGAACTGAACACTTTTTATTATTAATATTAAATGATAACAAAAAAAATATATTAATTATTCGCGAAACATATTGTATACGGATTGGAGTACATCTTTCGCGAAACTGGCGCGGCACAGCCGCCACAGGACGAACCCGTAGAACAAGCACTTCACCGCCACGTCCACAATTATCATTCTGGAACAAAAACAACAAACTTACAGTTTTACATAAACATATTTGTTTTAAATATGTGTATATTCAAAATGTCCAATAACTTGATTAAAATTCACATTGGCCGTAATAAAAATGTAAATAGTATAGAAAACCTTGCTAAGTTACTAAAAAAACTAATTTAGTTATTCAAATGATATGCTGAATGATTCGTAGAGCGGCGCGGCGGCGCGGCGGCGCTGTGGGAACGCGTGTGCGCGTGCGCGTGCGCCTGCGCGCCGCCGGCCATACTTTTTTCCATTCAATATAACTGCAGACTGTATAAGTCTAATACATAATTGTTTTGACAATGTACGGCATAACATCAGAATACGGGGAATTCTTGGCAAGAACCTGCGTCGGCGGATAACTTAAAGAAAAAAATCCTCGTACCTTTGGTAGTGCGCGCGCGCTCGCGGCAAATCCTCGTCAGTTTCTTTGAGTAAGTACCTCCTCGCACCGCCGCCGCTCGCCAAGAAGAACTCGTACTGATCGATACCCTCCATATCGTAGTAGAATTGCTCCCTGTCCTCCTCTTTCAACCGGCTACGCAGCTTCACGATGTTCTGGTTGCTGAATGTCCACTGCTGCGTCAAGTAGTAGCGCAAAGCGATGTTCGCCATGTAGATGCGTCGCTGAACTTTGACTAACCTGCTCGCAGTGATAAGTACATGTAGACTTGGAAACTTTTATACACATTTTATATTAACTTGGTTACATAAGCAACACTCACATGGGTTTCCGACCCAACAACCACAGAAGTGCATCGACCAACAATGCGGGCAGCAAATGCAAAAGTAAAACCTGAAACCGAACATTCACCATTACATGAAATGAAATCTAACGCGTATCTTGCGCGAAGGGATGGGTTGTCGCAACCAGTGAAGCATCATATTTAAATAGCAACTCATGAAAAACTAATCCAGTATTTACACGTGGCAGGACTGTCACAATCTCATGACGATAAGTCTCTGTCGCCTAAGACTGTCCAATAAAAGAAATGTTAGGTAACCCTAGACATACGACATCGCTTCGACGTGAAACGTGTGTGTACCTTTACATAGTAGATGGAGAAGGATGTGGTAACGGAGCCGCCGACGCGCCACAGCGTGTCGTTCAGCGGTGTCTGCAAGATCACCTTTTTCCCCAACTCCACCAGCCTGCCGATGGTGATGGTGTTGAGGCTGCCCGCGCAGCAATTGTACACCGGGATGTCGTCCGCAGGGGATAACCTGCACGAGATATACATTCATTTACACGAAATTATTTACAATTATATACATACATACATACATATATTATATATCACGCCTCGTTCCCAGTGGGGTAGGCAGAGACCACCTCTCTCCAATTATATCCATAATGAAATTACAACAATGACTGAATGACTGAACGACAGACTCTCGATCAAATCATGAACGATGATCCGTTACAAGAGTGGAGAGATGGAAAGACGATGTCAAGGGGATTGCATTCGGCGTTCCAGGTGATGGAGGCAATGTGAGTGGCGTAGGCTTACGGCGCGGTCCCCCGGGCCCAGGCCGCCGCGATGAAGCACCTGATCGCGATGTCGACGGGCATGTAGTCGGCCACCAGCTCCGGATCCGAATACAAGCTGCGCATTATTCCTGAGATCGGAAACATTTACTTAAGTTCACGCAAACAGTGAAACATTCCCTCACTTCCACTGCGCGACGAAGTAAAAGTCATAAAGTTTTCGTATTACAAATAGACATTTATTCAAGTTAAACTTAATTGCAATGAAATGTTTCCACCCTCACCCTTCCCGCTGGCCACGAGGATGCCGACCGGTCCGTTGAAGTTCTCTATCCAGCCCGGCAGCGGCTCCTTGTGGCTCGATATCACTGAAAGCATAGCCACCCGGAGGTGTCCACATAACTTTCATGATCAGATTACAGAATCTTTGCTTACTGCACGAGTAAATACCACTCAGCAACAGATCAGCGGGACAGTTTGCTTGTATTCTTACAAACTAAACATTACCGCCAAGTATTCCCTGACATAATGAGAACATGTTCATTCTGCAGCAAATGATCATTTGCAGCAGAATTCCCTGCCAAGCTGACATCACTCCTCCAATTCCATCAGATAAACTGTACTACATTTTAAACTCATTGCTGTACTGACTATTAAAGTAGTTTTCTCTAAACGTTTGCTGCCGAGGCATGCAGGTACTACCGCAGCAACTGTTCCTACTGTCTAGCAGTAATGTGCAAACATTACATAGAGTACCACCTTAGCTAGTAAAGTTAGGTAATGGAACACGGCATCACATTAGTTTAGGTCAAAGAACGCAAAGTGGTAGCGGACGACCTGGCCACACCACCTCTTCATGGGGGACGTTCTGCCGGTTCCTCTACTTTATTAAATAGAGCAACACGACAATTCAGCATCGCGCTGCCTACCTATGGAAGGCCGCATGATGACGGCGGGCAGCTTGCCCCTGTGCTCGTACACCACGTGCTCGGCGAGCTGCTTCGTGAAGGTGTAGGTGTTAGGCAGCTCCCCCAGGTATCTGCACCAACGTACAAGTTATTCTACTTTAAAACTAAATGTGCGTTCGGAGCATGTCGCCAAGTCTGTTGTGGACAACACTGGACAAGGACGAGGCTCCGGATCCATGTTGCTGAACGGAAACTTACGCATATATTTATTCATTGTACATTGTGTCTTCCTAACCCAAACATTATTATTATCATCATCAGCAGCATCCGACAGACGTCCACTGCTGGACATAGGCCTCCTCTAAAGATCCAAACATTGTAATTGTCGCTAATCCTAATGCCTCATCTACTATTGTGATGTTTGTTAATGAAGTCATAACTAAATTATTTCTTTCGCTCTGCGCACACCAACACGTCCACTTGGTGCGCCGGGAAACCTTCACGCTATCCTCGCAACGAACACTCGCACAGTGCGCGGCACGCGTGACGCGGCTGGATACTTAATGAACAGATAAATGAACATCACTTTGTAACGTGAGGCGGTACATCTCGTTGTCGCAGTAACTTTACTATCAGGTGATAACAGGAAGGAAACTGCTCCAGTTCCACTTCCACCAGTAAATCGACCCTTTTTTAAACTTGAACAATTTTATTTATGTAACTAACTTATCTATTCGCTAATAATACGGGTCTTGCACTAACTTTGGCGTGAGGACCCGCAGGCAGTGCTCGTCCATCTCCTCGCAAATCTTCAAGGTGTCCCTCCAGTCCGCGTGCGGCGGGTACATCACCTCTTCGATCGGGTTCCTGTTGGTGTTCGCGTACGACGTGGACACGTGCACCAGCGCCTGCGAGGATACACCAAGTATGGAACCCCACACGAGTGAGACCCAACTTCGATAAGGATGGATCGTGTACATGCTTACTACACCACGATAATGAAGAGATTAATTATTAAATTGGAAATTAAATGTTTTCTACCAAAATTTCATCAGGACACTCTGTTGTATGATGTACACAATGTTCCACTCTACGTCACCAAGTACGGTGAAAAGTTCCTCAGCAAATTTTCAATGTCCAGAAATTCATAGAAAGCAAAATATATATTGTGTATATACATACTCAAGTGTACCGGCGGTATGAAATTAGTGTTTTTTTGTGAAAATAAAACACTAATTATTAAGGGGAAAGTAAAAAACATTTCATTCAAAGTATGGGCCAATGTTTTCTACACATTGTGACCACGTTTCTGGACCACCACAATTTGTGGATACCACGCCAATAAAATTGTTCGTCTTTTAAAACAAACCAACCAGACACCCAATTTTCGAGCTCCTCGTAGGAACCAAAGTGCTGCTCAGCCAATGCGTGTCCCATCGATGGAAACAAATGGTAGTCGGAAGGAGCCAAGTCTGGTGAATACGGCGGGTGGGGTAGCAGGTAGCAGCTCCCAGCCAAGTGTTTTGATTGTAACCTGAACCGGTTTAGCTTTGTGTGCAGGTGCATTGTCATGGAGCAAAATTACCTCGCCGTGTCTTCTGGCCCATTCTGGTCGTTTCTCGATCAATGCATGGTTCAAATTGATCATTTGTTGTCGGTAGCGATCAGCGATCAGTATTAACGGTTTCACCAGGTGGGAGTTTAGGAGCTCGTGGTACACCACACCACACACCTTTCTGATCCCACCAAACATACAGCATTGTCTTCTTGCCGAATCGATCTGGTTGCAGCAGTCGATGTTGATGGTTGATGGTTGTCCCGGATGATCCCATGATTGTTTCCGTTTAGGATTCTTAAAATAAATCCATTTCTCATCGCCAGTAACAAAGCAACATTTCACAAGTGTTTTTTCGGTTTTCCATCTGTCTTTCATTCAATTCATGTGGCAGCCATTTTCCACACTTTTGGATCTTTCCCATAGCTTTTAAACGGTCAGAAATTGTTTGTTGTGTTGTTGTGCAACATTTAACATTTCTGCCATTTGCTTTTGATTCAAAGTGTCATCTCCATCCAATATCGTTTGTAATTCGGCGTCTTCAAACTTTTTTGGTGGTCTTCCACTTTCTTCATTTCTCACATCAAAATCATTATTTCTGAACCGTTGAAACCATCTTTTGCATGTTGCTTCTGATAGAGCATGATCACCATCACCATATGCCTCGACAAGCATTCGACTCGCATGCGACTCTGCAGCACTTTTCTTCAAATGAAAACAACAAATTAATGCTTTCCGCGAATTATCACTTTCTGGTACAAAATTCAACATTTTTAACACGATGAAAAAATATGATGTTGTCTGTTCAATGACTTGATGTACACTAAATATGTTTCACAGATGTCATAGCAAACAAACAAAATCTAAATAAAGGCTCGTTCAAAACAAATGTTCCCTATCGAGACATTTGTATTTTGACGCTCACTTCATACCGGTACACCTGGTATATATATGTACATATATACAAGAGGTGCAAGGGTTCCCGCACAACAACTCACGGGATCCAAGCCAATCTCAGCTGCTTGCGGTTAGCCTGGTAATCAACAAACGAGGCTCTGGCTCCCACCAACCCGCATTGGGCCATCTTGGAGGGAAACGGCCCAAATCCCCCCAATTGAATACCTACTCATTGGAAGAATTTTTGGGGGAGGTCTATGTGCTGATAACGAACATGTATACTACTATTCGATGAGCACTTGGTGCAGATGTAGGAGTACCCGCGCAGCTCTCCACTGCAGCACTACCAGTGCTTACCGCTGATTTACTTAACGATTTCTGATACTTTAACGCAATTCTCCAACTGGAGCACAAATATTTTATTTGTGTTAAATACATTTGTGAAAGGACATTGTTGCGTGATTGTTTATTACCCACCTCCAAGAACCTGGCTTCGTTGGCCAGCTCCACGAGTTCCCTGGTGCCGCGGAGATTCAGCCGCGCAGCCACCTCCAGCGGGTCATCGAATCTGTTCAAATTGATATTCCAGGATAACGATTCGTCGGCAAACATAATATAGTTGTCATCCTGGTTAAAGTTCTTGTGTGTATGGAAATGAATGACTGACGCGCTGCAACATTGTATGACGTCAGCCACTCGTGTAAACTTGCATTTTTAATTGCGGTCTTCATGTAATCTCTGTAAATCACCACCAGGTAGCGCGGCAATCTATTGTTCTACGTCTCGCCAAATAAGCGTCTTCATATTATACAATTGATGAAAAAACCGGAAGCTCACCTCACGCTGGCCGCCACGTGGAATATAATGTTAACGCGGTTCAGCAGCAGCGCCCTGTCCTCCTCCGACAGACCTGCGATATTGTTCATTATTTCCTTGAGAACAAAACGTTGCCGCAACCAGCGCCGACACCGACACCGACACCGACACCGACACCGGCACCAAGTACACAATAGAAGTAAATATAATTAGATGAGTTAATCGCGGCTCACGTCTGTCTGTCAGTTTATTTTATTCATAATAATGTGGTCGAGGGATATTGGGCAATGGACTCGCATATCTCATCATCCCCACCAGCCACTAGACGTCCACAGCTGGACATAGGCCTCCCCTAGAGATCTCCACATCGATGGATGTTGCGCTGCCCGCATCCTGTGTGTTATAATACATTTAATATTGTAATAGTTTATTGTAGTTCCTTTTTATGTAGTCAACCTTTCGCCACGCCCATCAACCCACCCACCACAGCGTCTCCCGACATCTAGAATGCCCACCGGCGCCGCGTCCGTTTGATGTAACCTAGCGTTTGGTGCCCCCGTGTCGTGCATGTCGTACGTGTCGTGTAGACACAGCGACAAGTTTGCATCGATTCCAGCGCGAACTCAATAAGGAATACCTGTAACTAAGTATGATTAACATAACACCCGGGGGCGGACACCACAGTCACCCCGCGCGGAGTCCGTCGACCCGGACGCCGGTGTCGGAGCCGGAGCCGAGGGTCAACATTACCATTGTTAATGGATTAACTATTCATACAAACCGCAACGAACAAAACAATTTTAATTAAGTAATAAAGCTATAGCTAAGTTTTAAACAAACAATATGTTAATGTGACATTAATGTGCTTTTGTGAATAGTTTTTGCAACACGTTTGTCGCGCCGCGGCCCGGACCATCCGGGTGGGCAAGGTGGGCAAGGTGGGCAAGGTGGGCAAGGTGAGCTCCCCACGGGGAGCTGTGGCCTCCGCATTAACCTTGCACCACTCGAAGGTTATATAATGCATTTTGTTTCACTTGGTGGGAACGGCGCCGCGACTCTCTCACTAAAATTAATAGTTGTTGCGTGGGAGATGTACAGTTCTGCTGGTAGGTTCTGCTATTATTTGCTCCCGTTGCGGCCGACAAACAGTAGTGTGCAGACTTTACTGCATACCAGTTGAACAACGTTGCAGCTAATGAAATGAACAAGGGTAAGGTACGATACTTAATGGGATAGGTCTTAAGGCGACGAGCACAATGTGGTGCAGCGTGTACCGTCGTAACTAGCGTCACGTTGTTATAGATAGGTGTATCACTTACCATCAGGTGAACGTCCCGAGCCACGTAATATAAAATATTCATCCTCGCTGTTGTACACTGTCGAGCTCTGCTTCAGCCCCAACAGCTCCCATTGCTTCGCAGACATTCATTATATTTTTCTGCTCACTTAAAAACTTCTTAATCTTGAACTATTCAGAGATAGCTTTAAGTGGTCGACAGCGATAATAGTTATAACAGCTTATAATAAAACTCTTCAAAGTTACGTATGGATGGTGGAAGGCTTTAAATCAGTTAAAAATTAAGAAAAGAAGCATCGCATGTGTTAAGCTGTAGGTGTGTAAAGATTGTAGGATACCTAGCGCAACTTCGCCGACGTCGCCGGACATCACGAACACCTTGGAGTGGAACGCGCCCGGCCGCGCCCGCCGCAGGCGATCGAAGCACTGCCAGTTGTTTAAAAACCAATTCACGTTATCTGGTACATCTTACACGACACGGAGCTCACGGAGCTTCGAGTGATTTGGTGTACTCACTATTTACAAGTGGTGGAAATGCCAAAACATATAACTAATGGCACACGCCAGTCACAAGTACACTCAATAATACATAATCTACAGTTTACACCGCTGCGAACCCACAACAGTAAATTGTAAACAAACATTGAAATATATATACAAGTATTCAAAAATGTATTAAACTGCAGCTGACCTGCGCCGCTGATCTACTCCGGGTACATAACAGATAAAAAAAATCCAAAAAGAAACTTATGTAAAAGAAAATATACAACATCTTACTGGCGATGAATATATCGCCTGCAGCCGGTCTTCCGACTTTACATCCTTCTTATTTCTGAGCAGCAGGTAGATCCTGTCCAATTCTGTGCATGAGTAAAGGAGCTTCTCCACCAGCACTTTGCCCATGAACCCTGGAAGTGAGCGAATGACAGCAATAAAAGTTAAGGTTAGTGCGGCGCGTCGAGTGCCGCACAATACATCGGCGACCCTCGTAACTGAAGACGATCACTAAAAGTATTTCAATGAATAAACATCCCCCCAGCCCATTACTCTGACTTCTCCCAGAACTTATATTGTTACAAATTTTTCTCCACGATACCAAATTAAGGACGACGTAGCTAAAGAAGATATCGGGGTAACGAGGTCTTACCACGATCACCATGTGATGCACTCCTCCGCGTCACGATGTTAATAGCAGGGGAACCACTTACCGCCAGGTGATCACTTGCTGAGTACTAAGATGAACTGTACTAATATACTATATATTGAGGATAGTTCATCATGACATTGTCATAGTCAAGAGATAAAGCCCGATTGACTGCACTCACCGGAGCCTCCCGTGACGAATATCGTTTTGCCTCTGTAATAGTCCGGTATCGCGGGCACCTCGCTGAACTCCCGCTCCTCCAGGAAACCCATGGCGCTGTAAAACATTGCACTGCTGTTGACACGACCACATGCGCGGCTCATTTGTACGCGTTACCAATATAAATGATTACATCAGTAACAGATTGACAGGAAACGAGTTTGAAAGTGAAAGAGAACCACTCCACGCAAAAGCAGGGAGCTTTACCAGCACCCAGCGTGCACCCACGCGCGACCCAAGCAAAGCGTTCGTCAATTATGTAAACACTATTGAACTGTTGATCAGTTATAACCATTGTGATTATTTACTCTTCCTTGTAAAAACCCATTTTTGTCTAGTTTTTAATTGTATACTTATAAAAGTCCCCTATAAATAATTGTGAACTTGCGATTCAGGGTCCTGACATACAAGCGTCGCTTTGTCCAAAACCCGCGGTTTCTCAGGGTATTAATAAGTGTAGATGTAAATGCTGCTAATAAACTATTATTATTATATTATTATAATTACGGCCAAGCTCCAACCTCCAAACTAATAAACCCTTGAAGAGACGACCAGGTCATACACATCTTTTGGATTATTCAAATAACTACAAATATATTCACTGCGAAGTAGTAACAGATTTTCAATCAGAATTAAAACCAATAACTGACAAAGATATGAAGCGACAGGCGCGAGCCGGTGCTGCACTTCCGGTGTCGCAACTTGTAGCGTGCACACGTTGTAACACGTGCGACATTTCACAATTTCATTACATCACTGCTGCAGCTTTGCCATTAAACTATCCATTACAACTCAGCAGCAGGAAGAGCAGACCGTCAACCAGCTACAAGTGACACGCATAACACTAGTTCTGTTCACGTTCACACAACACTGACCGACACCAACCTCGCTGCACACCTACTGGATGAACTCGTCCCAATGTCAGATCATTCCAGTCCAGTCACGACCTGAACCGCTCGACGGGTCGCAGTAGGTAGCACTTGAAATGAATTACATCATACCTTATGTACTGATTTCGTTGGACTCAGTTCTCGTGTAAAGCTGCGCTGTGCTGCGCTGCGCTGTGCAGTTACTTTATTGGTAGGTATTTGGTGACGACGGTTGGTGCCGCCGCTCGCGCCGCACTGACCACGCGCCGACTCAGCAGTTCCATTCGACGCCTGCGACTATAACAGCCGTGTATGTATTTCGTTAAGGTGAATACAATGCTACAACAGTTTTTGCTTATTCAGGGTTGGCGACGCGCGGGTCAACTCCAACTTTGCAGCCCGTATTTCCATACCCCCTGCGCAGGCGCCGGGCTGCCGCTTCCTAAGTTGAGACGTAAACATACGGAAATTTCAAATAAACAGACGTGCTTCCTTTTTGTGTTTAAGGTAATGACATATAGATCTAGAATTGTTTTGATCTAGATAAATCTTGGATCAATTACGTTGTTACACGCACGCGCAGTACCGGGCGGCCGCGCGTCCGGGCGGCCGGGCGTCCGGGCGGCGAACAAACTGTTTACGATTATTTGATAAAAACCTATGCGAACATAACTACATTCATATATAAACAACCCACTTCATATTCCCACTGTTGGAATAAGTGATTTCTTTCACAAAGCCGGTCACGCGGGCTGGTGGATAATAAATGCACTGACAGCGAACAGGCTTCTCCTTAACTCTGAATCAGCGATCCAAACGCAACTAAATTACACGTCACTGCGGGGCGACCTTCTGCCGCGATCATTATAAATAGAAATCAGAGTTGTTGCTCGTTTCAATGCAATCCTTGATCTGTTTGCAATCAACGCCTTAGCGATCCCCTGGCCGCGCGCTCCGGAGGCTGCCGGTCCGACCCTGGTGCGCGCCGGGTGCGCGCCGGTTGCGCGTGCGCACAAGGCTTCTATTCGTTATGTTATAAAACAGTAATAAAGACAAACTATAATTACCGAGTTAAATAAACAATGGTGTTAACCGGGAGAAATAAGGTAGTGCGATGTTTTACTGCTGAAGTATTGCAAATTTAGATTATTTTTATGAAATATTAAATAGTTTATACTGTTTACGTAAGGCTCGATATTTATTAGCGCCCTCACTAATTGTGGTGTACGTACACCAGCAGCCGTTACCAGATGTATATACTTAATATATATACAGGGTGTCTGGTGGCAGATTTATGTTTTTAAATTTAAATAAAAAATAATATGTTTGACATATAATTTTACTAAAAGTATTAAAAGATAGAGTACAAATGCGGATTTCATTTTTTAAAGATAATGTCATCCAAATGTCTTCCATCCTGTTGCACACACACACACACTGTTCGAAACGGAGCCTCGTACTCCGTGCCACACGCTGCAGTACACTTGGTTCAATTGCGCTGATTTCTCGCCGAATATTTTCTTTTAAGTCCACAACAGTTCGCGGATTGTTGGCGTAAACTCTCTCTTTGAGGTAGCCCCACAAAAAAAAATCCATTGGAGTTAGATCGGGTGACCTCGGTGGCCACGGGATGTCCCCAAAGCGACTAATCAGTTTTTGAGGGAGATTTTCTCGCAACAAATCCATCGAAGCTCTGGCCGTGTGTGCGGTCGCACCTGTACCGCATCCTGTTGAAACCACGTGTGTGATGAGAATAATGAATGAGCTCGCAGGTTCGGCAAAAAGAAATTCGAAATCATGAGCCGATAATTCTCACCATTGACATTCGTCGCTTGGCCCCGTGCATTTTAAAAAAGAAATGGTCCGATTATCCCATTCGTGGATAAAGCGCACCAAACAGTTACCCTTGGGCAATGTAATGGTTTTTGGTGCTTCAGTCGAGGATTGCGAATTCTTAGAGCCCAGTAACGGCAATTTTGTGTGTTGTGCTTGTTTACGTGTCCGTTTAAATGAAAATGAGTCTCGTCGCTCCAAAAAATGGAATTCACAGTGCGAAAACGCTCCAACATGGTTTCACAAAAAAATTTGCGTGACGCAAAGTAATTTTTTTTCAATTCTTGAATTATTTGAATTTTAAAAGGATCAAACTTCATATCTTTTTTCAAAATTTCATGCACGCATGCTCTTGGAAGTCCCAGTGAAGCTGCCCTTTTCCGTATCGAAAGTCGTGCATTTTCACGTAAACTGCGTTCAACCAGTTCAATGTTTTCGGGGGTCCTTGACGATCGACTAGGTCCTGGCCGTGGTGTGTTCATAGCCGAAGCAGTTGCGCGGAACCTCTCCACCCACGAACGAATTAAATTCACACTCGGCCCATCGCCTATCCGTCGAATATTGAAATGTGAACAAAACTGTCGGCTGTCGGAGCGAGTACGTAAGAATCGTTACTCTTGAAAAATGCTTCAATAGCGAACGCGCGATGCTCACCCGACCACTGCACCACTGCACCACTGCACCACTGCACCACTGCACCACTGCACCACTGCACCACTGCACCACTGCACCACTGCACCACTGCACCGCTGCACCACTGCACCGCTGCACCACTGCAGCACTGCGACATCGTGACTAAGAAATCCGCACGATCGGTGATTCTAATGACACCACCTTCCCCACCACCCCGCACTGTTTATAACTTATTGAGATATTCGTTTTTTAAAATATTATATAAATCTGCCGCCAGACACCCGTTATATAATATATATACACACGGTGACCGCACAACGAGACATACAAATAACTAATATGGGAGTGATTGACTATATGTTTCGAACAAGAATATATATATATGTATGCGTGCGTGCGTGCGTGCGTGCGTGCGTGCGCGTGTGTGTCACGTCACCGTGACGGCGGGCGCGCGCGCAGTCAGTGTGACGCAGTCGTTTCAGAGGACTGTCTACACGTTTTTTTACAAAATCATTTGTATTTTTACTAACGTTTTATCTTATTTTTTGTATTTACATTTGGCAATCTCCAGCGATGGGGAAGAAAGACAAGAAAAAAGTTAGTTGCATACTCGTTTTAATACACTATTTAGCATTTACTTGTACCACATGAGTCGCTCCTGTCATTTAGCATTTCATCGCCTAACGCCAGTACTTACTATCGAATAGTAGCTCATACTGCTTCTAGAATGTCTGATACCATTTCGCCGTAAGGTGAACAATGTTTCCAACAAAATAAATAGATTTATAATTCAATTTGCGTTGCTATCACTACCCATCTATCGATGACAACAACTAAACTATTTCCACTAAAAGGTTATATTTAGTTGATATAAAACTAAACTTTATGTTTCTTAGATCTATTAAAAATTGCTTCCACAATTTGACAGGAAAATCTAAAAAACTTTGTAACAATCTATTTCAAGAAACAAACAATACGCCGATTTTAATTTGATCGTCGTTATCATTGCTTTTCTATTTTTTGTTGCATTCCCTATATCTTCTCCATCATCTGCAATCCTTGCAAGGAATGCAGCGCAGCACAGCTCTGATCAGATCAGATCAGATCAGATCAGATCGCTCGCTGCAGTAAACAATGTCGAACTAGTACACTAGCGCCATAACCTCTCCCTTTGATATATAATTGTATCAAATGTAGACACACAAGGTCACTTTGAGTGTGTATTTATGAAAAAGTTATTTATTAAACATAATGTTTGTTTCTGTATGTCTCTGCGTGCACAGTAGTCTTAAATGAAATATGCTTAGCAAACTAAATGTTAATTATGTTTTCAGAATGAACGACCCGAGCCCCCCGGTAATTATATGTTTATATAATATGTACACGGTGCGCGTGCGCGGTGCGCGGTGCGCGTGCGCGAACGAGTGCGCGTGCGCGAGCCGGCCGCCGCGCGCGTCCACCTCTGTCTCACCTCAGTGCGGCACCGTTACGAAAACAACAGAATACTACTACATACTAATACATATATAACATACTCATAATGCACACTAAATCCTACTTGTCTAATTAATAACTATGTTTAAGTTCGACTTATTCTTAAGGTGTCTCTCCGACCAGTCAAGGTATACTGTATCGTTTATGTTTGATCATATCCAATCAAATCCAATCCAATCAGCCGGAAGACGTCCACTGCTGGACAAAGGCCTCCCCCAAAGATATACAAGTAAATAAATACATAGTTTTATGTTGGCTTCCGTTCCCAAGTTTTTAATTAAATATTGTCACGCATCACCATCACGTTCGCAGTAAAAAGCGTCAATTCCGATGGTATGTGGCAAACAGTTATTTCGTTATGGCGAAGTGTTTCAGCGTTGTGCGAACACTGAAACCGGAGCGGGAGCCACCAGCGGGTCTTTGAAATAGACAGCACTTGTACGAAATGTAAATACACCATCATCCTGTAATAAATTTAGCATAGCTTTAAGATTCTTGATTATTTAAAATGATGGTTTACTTACGTTACCTTTAAATACCTAAACGTGTGACGGAAAACAATAAAAGCACCAGCTTGCCGTGACCTGGCGCATCATGCACCTTCGGAAGATCCGTCCTGTGTGTTTCTTATTAATACGAGTACAATGTTTTTATAATTTAAATAGAATCGGAAGTTCAGGAAGAGACCCTGGTGGCCACTACAGACCTGGAGCAGCCGCCCGAGGAGGTTCAATACACCGACACCTCCTATACGAGCGCCTCTTTCGAGTCGTTGCCGCCTGTGGAGGGTAAGCCAGTGGTAGCCAACTTTTCGTATCGCCAAATATCTACATCGTTTAAGGTGATCTCTTCCTCCGGAATTGTACAGGTTATCATATAAAGAATTTGATCGTAATTTAATATTGTCTTTTCATAATCATCATTTCATCCGATGGACGTCCAGCGCCGGACGTAGGTCACTTACAACGTGTCCCACGAATTACAGCTTTCTGATTCGTTAAAAATTTGAAATTAATATCTTTGAAACCATTTGTGTTCGCGCAGGCGGAACATACACTTTGTTCTGGGTTGATGGTTACAAAGAAAAACTAATGGCTCGACAGATACATCAAAAAGTTTTTTTTTATGTATTCCCTTTGCATAATAAAAAGCTTAACACACACAACGGGCACGTGCACGGGCACGGGCACGGGCAGGGCGCGCGGCGCCGGGCCGCGCGACGTTTGCTCGATAGTGCCCGTTGTCGGGGCTGCATCGACCCAACGCGGCGCGGGGCCCGCCGGGGCCAACGGAGCCTCGCAACGTTCCGCTCTTAATCACATTACTACATATAGGCGAGACAAAACTTTACTATATTTGTATCGCCTGCTGCTTGTATGCCATACCATTGATAAAAATATTCAATCCGCAGAAGTAAAGCCGGTCAAAAAGAAGAAAGGGAAAAAGAAGGTTGAGGAGGTATCAGTTTTTATTATGTTCCTTGTACTTGCTACCTTTAAATTATTCAGATCTATTGCAGATTTATATTTGTAAATAATAGTCCAAAAATGACGACCCCAGAAACCGTGTGACGCGGAGCCGGCTCCGTATTCAGTATATGCCCGTTACTATTACATATGTGAAATGATAAACAGTTAGTTTGTATCAACAATAGCCACGCAGTGCGAGCTGACAGTAGAGCTAGTCTCACTGACGCTCCATCAGATCCAAGTTACAGCAGAGAAGAAAACCATTTCGGAATTGTTACGGTCTGTTAAAAAAGAGTACCTCAACGTTAGCCACGACTCCACATGATAGGGCACAGGATGAGGCCAGAGACAGGCTCCAACCAGAGACATCCGTCTCGCGCTTCTCATCTCAAACCATTGGACTGTTGTAAGATTAGTTTTTAGCGAGTCCCAGTTGACCCTATGTATTACAGGTGGTGGTGGTAGCGAAGAAGACAACGTCGTCGTTCGATTGGTCAGACGAGGAGACGGAAGCAGGTTAACAAACCTTTATCACTTACCCACACCGACAAAAGTTGAACGTTATCACTGGTACGTTTCATTTCATTTTATAATATGCTGACGGTACATCTGCCCGAGCGGAGTCCGAACTAGAGCAGCTACATAGTTCGGCATTGTGAACTAAGTTTAAGTTATTGGTGAAATGATCAATAACTCTCTAATATACGAAATTGCATTTGTGAAAGATTTCAGAGAAATATTAAAAGTTGAGGTAAATTAATAAGTTTATGATTAATGTGATGTAGAGGAAGTACCGCCAGAGGAAGAAGAAGATCAATCGCAAAAGAAGAAAAAGGGAAAAAAGGGGAAGAAGGATAAGAAGAAAGAGGAGATACCGAGTTTTGAAAAGGTGCGTTAAGTAGTCACGCCTTTTTCCCAGTAGGGGTAGGCAAAGGTAGGCACCCACATTTCGCCAGATGTGGTCAGATTAGGTCCAGTGTAACAGGGGGCGAGCCTGTTGCCACTTTATTGGGACCACCCTACACACACACACACAAAGATGATATCAGTGTGCGGGTTTCCTCACGATGTTTCCCTTCACCGTTTGTATCTCGCTGTTGTAACTAAAGTTCATAAATGTACATAACTTAAATATTAAGTCATTGGTACATGCCGAGGTTTGAACCCGCGACCTTCAGAATGAAAGCCGCACGCTCTAACCGTTAGGCCAGCGAGCTACTGCTATTATATTAAATTCTTCTGTAATTATTATAATTAGTGAAGTAACAAGTGTACGCACGGCAGATAATATCAAGTTCTCTGTGGTCGAGCACCTTACACAAAAAGTTAGTTTTTGTTTTTGTTTTTGTAAACAAACTTAAAAAATACATATATAATCATATACTAGATGTTTTTACTTTGATATAGATAAATAATGTTATAAATAAGGGTGATTCTTTAATCACCCTTATTTCCATGGCCGCCGCACGATATATAACTGTTCACTAAATAGTGAGTAGTATTGTATTGTACAGGAAGTGCGTGTACTCATAAATGTTACAACTTTCCGGACGCGGTGATATTTTTTTATTCCCGTTTTATTATTCATGCGGTGGGTGCCCGGGTGCCCGGGTGCCCGGGTCGCCGGGTCTCCAGGGCACCGGCGCACTGTCCGACCCCGCGCCGGGGGCACCGCACGCGCTCCGCTCCATTGTCATACCTTTATAAAAATAAGCTAACTTAATTTTGCTTAATAATTACTTAGTATTACAAATTTAAATACACCATGCAGCAGCTATTTCTGATATTTGTTTTGTTGTGAAAACGTTTGGCCGCCGCGCCGCGACCCCGCTGCGCTCCGAGTAACCCCAGCTAAAGGTGATCTGAGAAGAAGTTCCATTCGGCTGCGGGCCACCAATATCTACTGTGCACATTGCACATTGCACATTGCACTGCACTGTGCACTGCAATGCAATTGTAAATAATGTCTAAAATTGTCTAAAATGAAATTAACAACACTTTTGTAAATATTGTAAATTCAATTTTATTTTCATAGAATCTTCCAGAGTGTACCTGATCGGTAGGGATGAGTAGATTCAGTCCTACCCCGGGAAAGGACCACGTCGATGTCCATCTCTGTCGTAATCACGTTTGTGTGAAAGAACGTTCCCAATTTTTTTGCCAAAAGCGTTGAAAGGAAAAAAGAAACTCTGGTGACATTGGTCCAAACCCCGTACAGGTCCACACTTTGTTTTTGAATACCATCTCCAACTGTTACGGCAGGAGTTGTCGTCAAGCAGTACATATACTTACATACTTACCGAAATCTGATATCTAATGTAAACCACAGCCTAAGAACTGGAAGAAGATGGCAAAAAAGGAGAGAGAGGCCTGGCTCGCCGAGCGTATAGAAGAGTGGAGAGCGGAGAAGGAAGCTGAAAAGTTAGTCATTTACTGTGTTGCGGATATACTTCGATGAGCCGAGAGAGTCGTGACAGGGGACGTGTCCTGTGTGTCATACTTCTCCATGAAGAACCGGTAACAGAAATTCTTTTTCGAGCCACACTTTATAAAGACGCGAGAAAAAGGATAGTTATAAGGACAGTTGAATAAATTTATGGCGATTCTCCAAATGTAGAAACACGAACAGTTGTGTTTTGATGTATTAATATTTTGATTATTAGTTGTTGGTCCTCTTCAAATACGAACGTTTCGAACTAATTTGACAGGCAAGCAATCCTGGCCGGTGCCAAGGAGAAACGTTTGGCCGAAGCCAGGGCCCGCGCGGCCCTCATGGCGAAGGATAACGGCGAACAGGACGTGAGGGCGGACCTGCTGGTGAAAACGATCTCCCTGTTCCACAGTGAGTGTAAAGTTTTAGATCGTTTCAAAACTAAGATGACGTGCTGCATAAATATCCAACTAGCACCACATTGCTATGAGCGCTGATGGAAGGCTTCGTAAGGCGTTGGATAATCTCACAGCACGTACTCTTCTGTGTCGTTATCACTAGAAGTACATAGAATATTAAAGTACAAAATAAATTCTTTACTAAAATCATATTTCTTATGTCATTAGAGTTTCAAATGCAGAGGCTGAACTTTTTGAAGAAGAAAACTATGAATGCGGCGGTGAGTAGACGTAGTTTGCACTGTGTACATATGATAGCTTATCGCTGCGACAGCTTGGGACAGGGCGACGCGTCCAGCGTGAGTCTACCCGACGCTCGTGTGGACGTCGAAACAACTTCTGAAACGAACCTAATAGACGGGCAGCGAAAGCTTTCGATGCAGCTTTTAAAGGAAATAAATTGTAGCTGCGTTAATCAGCTCCGGAGAGCACACGAAAAGCAAACCTTGGAGTGTGTCGTGATAATGAGAAAGATGGTGATTTGAGTTAACCGTGATTACAAAATCCGACATGACATCTCAACTCTACAGTGGGTGGATGCGAGAAGCTGAGGATTGCATTGGGGAAGGCCTATGTCCATGAGTGGATAAACAAAGGTTGATAATGATGATGATGACAAAATCTGGTTAGTGACTTTCGCCACTCTTCGCTAAGAAGCGTGCCCTTGCAGAATCCTCGTCGCGACAGTGACGTTCCTCACGATTAGTTAAATAAAACTGTAACATATGATTTTCTTGTGTAATTTATTCACGATCATAAAAACGCCCGCCCACCAACGAGCTGTGCGGTTGACAGTGGCAACAGTACCTCCGCTGCGACGGCCTGCCGGACCCTCGGGTGGTCACTCAGATGAACACTTACCTGCACCTCTGGAAGAAGGAGGAGACGTGCGACGACGATGGCCTGGCCAGACGGTTCTTGGAGGTTCTGCCGGTGGGTACCTATCGTTTCTTTAATAAACAGACCCATAGGAAACTATCTTTTTTTTCTTCTTCTAAGCTTCACGAACACTACGCAACGCTACTGTAACAAATATTACCGCTTGTACTGGTGCCGTGCTGACTTTCTATTTCTGCGGCTGGTCCGCGTTCAGTTCCCTGGTTATAATTAAATATGTGTTCCAGATGTTGGAGCTGCTCGACGAGCTATTGGCGGACTCGAGTCAGTTCACCCAGCTGCAGATTGAGGGTTTCACTGAAGTAAGCTCTATCAATTGTTAAGATATAAACCATTGAACACATATTTATTGGTAATATAATCATATCATTCGTCAGTGATAATAGCGAGCTGTAATGACATCCTCCTCCTCAACTCTATCACGATCCGGTCTCCGCTGCTGTGTAAATCACGTTTCAAACTCAAGATATATCTTATGATGTGCCGAACTTAATATAATGCTGTGTAAACGTTGAGTACTAATATTGGTGCGGCATATCCTGATTCCTATCAGTCTTAGTGCTAATGCTTACCGTCAGGTTCGCTTAGCACTTCGCGACGAGCTCTCCAACGAGATCCACGCCGCTTCGTTCACCCTCCTCCGCGACCTCGAGCACCGGTTCAAGTGGGAATCGATCAAGTTGACCACATACGAACGCGAGTTCAAAGGGCTCCGATTGAACTTCTGGGTGGCAGTGAGGATGCCCACGCGAAAACCTAAGCCGATCGAGCCAGAAAGGTAATATCTTTATGAGTATATATCTTTATAATTCTTTAATAATAAATTGTATCGCGTGAAGTGTGCAATCTGTCTATCTGCTGTCGTGTGTTTGAGTGTCGTACGTCATGATATCAGGGAGGCCATGGAGCTCTCGTTCCCGGCCATGAAGGTAACCATCCGGCTACCCAAGATGATCGACGGGTCGTGCGTGTGCGTGCGGGCGGCGCGCTCCATGGTCGACCTGCTGAGCGAGGGCTCGCGCACCTTCCCGCTGGCGGTCGAGATGCCGAACAGGAACGAGGGTACGCACCAAACAAATACCTAAACATTTCATGAACTGGAGTGTTCTGCAGCAACAGTGCAGAAGCAAAAGAAGATCAGTTCGCGTATCATTTGGCAGGGCTGGCGATGGACTAGAGTAAAAGGAGTATGTCATAGCCGCCACTGTGTTTAGTGCTCAACGAAATGCCTAGACATTATACGTAGTATGTTCTAGTGTAACAACATGCACGCACTAGTATAAGGCGGGCGACGACCGGGAGATGTTTTGTTACTGCATTGTATTAACAAACCAACATATACTACATATACTAACCAACTGACATTATACTAGGAATATTATCTAAATACTAATTCTATTTATAGGTTTGTGTTAATTTACATTAAATACAAGAGCTGATTTTAATAATGTGCATGAACATCTGCTCACATTGTTTACTATCTAGTAAATGTCCACAGCAATAGATAAATATGTAAATAAAGAAAGTAGATAAGTTAATAAATTATATGTAGACATAAATATAAACAGTAGAAATTAATGAAAGTAACAACAATGTAGTGTTGTTGATAAATAAAAGCAATTGAGAAGTATCTGTTGAACGCTGAGATCGATCGAGATTTATCTAATCACCTCGACCGATGAACTGAGCAGCATCCACGCGTAAAGTTTAAACAAGCAATGTTAACCTTTTTTTAGAGCTTAGCTTAGCTTAGCTGTTTTCAGATCTATACAACTTCAACTGCACGGAGCACGCGGCGACCTACAAGCTGAAGGCGGAACAGGAAGAGGCGCGCGTCAAGTTCTACAAGGAGATCGGCAGCAAGATCAAGGAAATTGAAAACATCATAAAATCTAACCCGTAAGTGAGCGGCGCGCGCGCGGCGGCGCACGCGCAGCGGCGCACGCGCAGCCGTGCGGCCGCGCTCACACGGACCTGTCTTCTTTCAGATTTTTAAAGTTTGATAAGGAAAAAGAAGAATTGGACAATTTGAACATGGCGGAGCCGCAAGGATTGCCGGACCCGAGGACATTTATTATTGAACAAAACGGTACGACATACGCTTCGCAATTTTATGTAAACCTTTACCTAGTTGACGTCGGACGTTGACCGCCATTCGTTTGCGGCCTGCAGCATTGCACTTTGAGACGAGGACTACACAGTAAGTGCGTTCCCCGCGCGGTAAACGATTGCTTGACGGCTGTGTACATGACGCAGCCGTTAAATATCTAATGACAATTCCAGATAACCTAGTACTCATAAGGGTATAGTTGTAATGTCTGAACAGTAGAATCTTCTCTCTCCTTCAGTCTTTCGCTGTGTTCGCGTCGTACGATTTTACTAAAGCTCTGAAATTTGTAAGCTTGTATCGTTGCATCGTCGTTGTTTGTTATATTGCAAATAAAATTTCATAAACACTAAACATTTTGTTTTGTTACAGAATTAGCTTTCGCTAAATACTTAAAACAGTGTTTCACTAAAACTAAGCCCGGCGAAGTGAACCTGCGCAAATACAGGCAAGTCCATGATTTCTGTAGTCACAGCGAGCAATCACGAAACTGTGCCACTACAGTAGTTGATTCAAACGCTACGTAATTATTGTGTTTGTTTATGACACATGAGTAATTATTACGTTTTTTTAATACTTATATTTATTTCTTTTTCTTTCTCAAAAGGATCTGCGGTGGCATCCTCAACCTGGACCTGCTGACCACACCACCACAAGTGAAGCGCATGCAAGGCGGGATCACTTTGACCACACGTAAGCCACAAAAGCTTATGACATGTTGTTGTCAATATATATATAAATAATACACTTTTTCTTTTAAAATTATTAATTCTCTTAAATCTTTAGTATCACATGTGGAGGATTTTTATATAATACATGTCTCCTATAGGAAAAACTTCGCATCGCGGTAGGCCACACCTACTCCGGGGGGTTCACAAGGCAATATTTGGAATGAACACTAATAATATCGTAACAAATGAACCTTGACAAAATTGTATATTTTTATAAATAATGATAAATGTCTCCACATGTTATTAACATGAGAGATTTGTGGATGCGCGGTTAAAACACAAACGATCCATTTCCATTACTATTAAACTTGCATTGAATCACAGAAATTAATAGAACCATTAACGATCATCAAACTTTTACCAAAAATTGTCAGTTTAGATAACAACAGAGGTCGCACAGTGTACAGAGGAGCCGAGAGCCATCTCGTGACCTACTCCACTACTACTGCAATCGTAAAAGTGTTCTGTCACGTGTTTTGTTTGTTTTGTTGGTTCCGGTCGTCAGGCAGGTTTCACTGCATCGCCGCCTGCTGCCGGACAATCCGCCGCCTCGTTTGTCATTCCATTTTCGTTTAAACAGAACAGAATAGTGTTGCAGAGATCTGGAGTCGTATTCTGTTCTCTATGACTCCGAAAGTGCAGCTCACACCAAGGATACATTTTCCGGGTGTCGCATTTTATGTGCAACTAAACTCTTCTTTAGTCTCTTCCAGAATAACATTTGTTCTGAAACATCTTTTGGCCAAACAATGTATGTGTTGGTCAGCATCAGATAGTGCAGGGTGTTCGGGCGGAGACGGCGCGGAATCTCTTCCAGTAGAACCAGGATCAGATCCTCCCGCCTCGTTTCTAAAAGCCTTTAAAGCAAAAAGGAAGATAAAGTAATAGATAATTTAAATATTATTCACTTATCTTTGAAAGTCTCCATGAGCATTCACATGCAACAACTCATGAATTTTTTTTTAATTAGTAAAAACGATAAATTTAATAAAGTGCAACCCTGCACCCCCACTCACTGCTCGGAATTAAAATAACAGGACGCGAAAAACAAATCAACTGAATAGATCTAACGGAGATCGATACACGAACTGTAGGAACGTTGCTCATTGACGTTCGCAGACATCAGGCATCTCCTTGATTAGAAACTATTTTATTACCCTTTTTAAGTGTTAATTAAAACAATAAGAGTGTACCTGTGTTGCGCCAAGTGCATCTCGAACTGACACCATTGGCTCAGCAGGAACTTTTGCGAAAGGATGAGCATGATGGTTTTTGAACGGTCCATGCACGATACGATATTCTCCAATATCGACAAACCTACCTAGAAATAGAGTAAACCGAAAACGTTAAGGCTCACGGACCATTATATTATGTCTCCGTGTTCTCATCTCTCTTTCTCTCTCCTGAAACGCAATCCTGATTTTACGAAAATTATACGGACTGTGTATTTATATTAACAATTCAGCTGTGTGCAACACCTCCCTCCCGTCGGGCACGGCTCTATATGATACACTGTATACAGACTTTTCATTAAAAAACGGAAAAACATTATTTTTCTTGCCAAACGTACAAAGAATCATTTGTTAATGTATGTCACAATTGATAAAATAGATTCTCGATACTTTCGTACTTTCATTTAAATTTCGCAACTAAAGTATCATGCACTGCAGAGATAAAGTTAAAAAGTAAACGCAAAACTGTAAACCCTCACATTTATAACAGTTCTATGGACTTACACCAACGCGACTAGCTAGCTTACCATGAAATCCCTTTCGTGTAAACACACGCTGATGTTGCAGTCTGTCTCGACTTGCGGCAGCAGGTGGTCCAGCACCCAGGCCCTGTCCTCGTTGCAATACGAAACGAACACGTCGTAGTTGAATATTGTGTTTTCTGCAACGGAATGCACGTGACGTGTCAAAGTCTAATTAAAACTGGGAAATGAAAGATCTCTAGAGATAAAAAAAACTTTGAACTTGTATTGCGTTTCTTTTTTTTTCTCTAACAAAAAGATAAGAGGAGCTGGGAGTTCTTATAACAGCGAGGAGCACAGCATCATGTTCCCCTCCAACGGGTTCCCGCCTTATCGTGGCGGAGGGGCTTAGTAGCCGTGGCGTCTGTCCGTGGGGACGCCACGATGGAGAAGCTAAGCGGAAGCCACCCGGTCGGCCCGCGGCGAAGGGCCAGCCGAAGCGGCCGCACCAGGTTCGAGCACCGGTTAGGGTAACTGGAGTTCACCGGAGCGGCCGGGGGTCTGGAGGCGATTTTATACCGCCTTTGCGGCCGACGTGGGTCCGCAACCGGTGTCGCACCACCGATGCGGCGGCGGTAGGGCCGCGGGGGAAGAGGTGAGTCGGTATTACGATGCGCCGCTCTCTCTATCCTCCGCGGCCGCTAACGGCTAGCGGCGGGCCCAACATCTGTCCGCCGCTGGGAGCCTGGAGAGGATATCTCCCGGGGCTCCCGTGGCCTCTGGACGACGGTGTCGGGGGAATCCGTCGTCCGCACACAGGAGGACGAGGTGGGGGCGACCCTGCAGGTGGGGTTCATCTCTCCCTACCGAGGTGGGGCTGCGCAAGCAGCCAGTGCCGGTGAAGATCGCGGACGCTGGCACCAAGCCGTACCCGTGACCCTATCCACCAGGCGACGAGTCGGGAACATCGTGGGGGGTTTTAGTCGGTGCGAGTCCGACATAACCCATCCTTGCCCCTGCGAGGACGGGTATGCGTAGGCATTTCCCCCACGTAAAACTAAAAAACAAACAGCATCATGCTGTCCCAATCGCCGCGAAGCGTGAGACAAATTACCACGGTAATATTTTGAGGCTTGCGGTGTGTCAGTGACCGCGTGACTCTTCAAACTGTAACACGGTTGTTTTCCACATTTCGATAATACGAAGCACCAGAAACATTTAAGTACTTACCGTCAATAACCTCGTCATTGCTGATCAGGCTCAGCGTCGCTGAGTTTCTCACAGTTATAAGAAAATATCTGCAATTTCTTCTATACACGTAACCTAATACGAGCAGGGGTATTATTATAAAGGCGACGGTTATGAGGTACAATCTGTTCCACGTTGCCGAGGTCTCTTGGTCGAGGTCGTGCTCGCTGCGGGCCTGGCAGGTCGGTACCACGTCGATGGATATGGACAAGCCACCGTTTATCAGCAGGCACTTGTACGTATGTAGATCGTGGTCCAACAGGAGGTAATGTCCAGAAATTTGTAAATCACCTTCTTTTACACAATTTTTACCAGTACAGTCAGATTTAACGGGATTCCTCTCTGCTATTACATTGTTAACATCGTCGTATGCCGTGATGTACATGGCGCCTGTGAGGTGTGATTGTTCGTAATTCCTTACAGGGCGTATGAATTCATCTTTTCTCGTCTTTTCATTTCTTACAGCAATTTCATATACCTCTCTGAAATTACAGCTGCAGATTATAAAGTTTCCCGAGAAACCGATGTACGACAGATTCCCGAAATCTTTAGACATCTCTTCCGTTATTGAATTAATATTATTGTTTCTCAATGACACCACTTTAAGCCGAGGCATCGTTGCTAGGATTGGCTTCACCCAAGATGAAAGTCTGTTCGCATCCATGATGAGGACCTGGAGATATGTGAGGGTCATGGCCGTAGTACTTTTAATTTCTCTAACTTCATTATCGGAAATCCTTAATATTTCTAATGAACTTAAATTTTCAAAAACTTCCATGGTCTTTAAAGCGATACTGTCAGCATAAACAGCTTGTAAAGTTTTAGCTACTGCTTGTAAAATTGTAATATTATTAAAAATATTCTCATTCCCGGATACATCTAAAAATCTAAGTGAAGTGCCGTCGAAAATATGATGCTCCATGTCTGCCAAACCTGAATGACAAATTGATAATTTTTGCAAGCTTTTACTTAAGCTTTTGAAAGCCAAGCCACTGCGTCGGCTCACTTTTGTAAATGATAAATCAAGGGACTGCAAATTTGGAAGCTCGGAGAAGGTATTCGAATCATCAAAGTACAGTGCCGGTGAACCATTGCTGTAGTCTTCGCAGTTTCTGCTTAAATCTAAATGGACAAGCTTTCTTATACCAATAAAAGTTTTTGCGCTTATAAATAATATGTTATTTTCGCCCAAATACAATTTTTCGAGATTCGGCATGCCGCTGAAAATCCCGTCTTCTAAATTTTCGATTTCACAAAGACGTAAATCTAATTCTTTGAGGCGCGGGAAGCGCGCATCTCGCATGTTGGACGACCACGGCACGGCTGCGAAGAGAAAACGAGATAAATCATCAACTGCCTTAACTTGCACCTATACTATACGTCCCTGGGAAACGGAACTGTCAGGAAACTAAAGAAGATTTCATTTTCTAGCAAACGTACTCACAATTATGTTTTGAAAAGAGTACACAATTGAAAGTTAAATGAGAACATGATAATCACCATAATGTTGTCATAAAAATAAACTAAAAATTTATAAAATGTGAAGTGCCAGAGCATGTTTGTCAAGAGATTGATCTAGAATGAACTCGGCTGATATTGTCCGACCCGGTCCGAGTCGCCTAAAAATGTAATCCCTATCTCGTGTAATGCCAATCCTGAATAAGCATCGACGACATTTTGAAAAGACGGTAAAGATACTTACACCAAGTGGCATTTGTCGAGTTCCCGTACCCTCCGCTCTCTACGTGGTAACCATTCGGATTGAAATCATTTCCGAATAGCGAGAGATAAACAACAGTGTCTGATAGCAGTTGCCGACAGGAGTCTCTGAACCAGTGCAACTGGAATTTAACGAGACAAAAATAACGTGAAATGAATCTTAAATAACATGAGTTGAGCGCATGCTCTCGGAGTATAATACCTTTGGCACCAGCCGTAGCTGACATCTCGCCAAGCTCAAATATTGAACAGTACTGTTACTCGAGCACACGAACTGCTGCATATGCTGCCGGAGGTCTGCGATGGCGTTGAGTTGGTACGACACGTCGATAGCATTCCCCCGCACTGGAATAATGAACGCGCAAACATGGATGACATCCAGACAGACGGCGCAGAGAGTGCAGAATGATTCATAGTCCAGCTCACGCCGGCACCAATCACAATGGCAATGTCACGAATATAGCAGGAAACATATGTATTGATAGAACATAAAAACATTATAAAAGATAAATATAGAACATAGAAATCATGTTATAGACACTAAAAAAATGTTGTGCTACTTGCCCTGCCACATCCGGTCATTACTGGGCACAATTTGAATTCTAATTGTCAATGTATTGGTGTAAAGGCGGACAGCGGGCCACGTGCGATTGAAGTAAATACGTGGCTAAAGTACTGCGAGGAAATGTTGTATTAAAACTCGAAGTAAACAAGAAGACGGTGAGGTGACGCCTGGTGGCGGAGTCGGGGGAACGTGGGCCCGCGGCGCAGGCTGTCCATGTTATAAAGAGATCAATCAAGATCAAGATTACGAAAACGAAAATTAGGACCTTTGGTTATATTGTTGCCGCTACAGCCAGTAAATGTTACTTTAAAGCGCTTTAATGCGATTATTTCAATAAAAATCATTTTAATTAGTGAGACATCGATTCGGATAAGCGTATCACTTATCAGCAGGCGGACGTCCCGCCGCGCGCGTGGCTCTCTCGCATCGATATCTACGCATATCTTTAAACATTTAAGCCAACAATTACGGATGTCATAACACAATTTTATAAGAATTACTTGCGGCGTCCGTTAGTCTCCCCCGGAAGTCGACCCACGACTGAACATCCGTCATGTAGCCCGTGAGGCAGCGCTCGGGCTGCGGCGGCGGCTGCGCGGTCACGCCGCACACCAGGCACGAGATCACACTGCAAGTTCAAAGTAATCTTTTGTGTTAAACTACTAACTTACTGCCCCGGTTTGTCCTTACAACTGTAATTAATATTTAAGAATGAAGGTTTGAGGTTAAACAACGGGTCTACTTGCAGAGAAAGGTCTCTGTCTCTCGTACGGTGAGGACAACAACACAGCAATGCTGCTCAGAGTGTAGACGTGCAATAGCTCGGTAAACTCGGTATGAGTGAAGAGCTGCAGCAGGCGCCGGTGCAGGCCTGGCGTAGTCGAGTGCAGCGCGCGCGTGGTTTGCGTGTCGGTGTGATTGATGTGTGAAAACTTACGGAAGTAATTCCATTGTGGTGGCGCGCTGTTGTCCGGTTTGTCGATTTATTTTATAAAAACGCTTAACACTTATAAAAACACTGTCTAATAAGTGATAACGCTTGCTCGATAATTCAGATTTGTACGCAGCGATACTGAAATACTTACAGATATTCAAAGAGCATCATAACACCCTGATTAGGATTAATGCAGAGTCACAAGCTCTCCGCTTAGAGTCCATTGTATCGGTGCCCGCAGCACGCGAGGGTGTAAATAGATTTTTTTTAGCACCGCGTAAATACACGAGCGAGCGACGTACACGAGCCAACACACGAGCACACAACACACACAGTTCGGAAGTTGGTACAAAATGGCAAATGTAAAGACGTAATACTGATTATTGATCGATACGTGATTTACATTTATATATGTTGTGGTCGCAAGTAAACGCGTCCGTCCGTCCGTGCGTCCGTCCGTCCGTCCGTCCGTGCGTCCGTCCGTGCGTCCGTCCGCCCTCTCTAAATATTATAAAAACTGAAAAATATTACATACTCATTTTTTTTATAGGAAGGGTAGACAAACGAGTAAACAGTTCACCTGATGGGAAGTAATCACTGACACTCACGGACGGCCGCAACACCAGCCTATGAATTATGAAATAAAGATCCACAGATCCCGCGGCCCCGCGCCCCGCGCCCCGCGCCCCGCGCCCCGCGCCCCGCGGCCCGCACCGCAGCCCGTCGTGTCGAACAACAACAGTCCGCAAGTGCTGTAACAGTCAGTATCAGTCGGCGGTCGGAGCCGTCACCGTCACCGCGATCTTTTCATCATTTTACCTTATTAATGTCCACAGATGAACTTCAGATTTCCTCAGCTCCACAATAGACTTGATCGTTTACACATTGCTAATGCGACTTAACACGGGAGAATAACTGCATGTGAGCTAGTCGCGCGGGTGTCCCACGTCGCGAGCGTCCCCGGGTTGGGCCGGGCCGGGCCGGGCGGAGCCGGCGGCGGCGGCTAGCCGAGGCAGTGTTACAGTATATCTTATCGCGGAAGTAAAAGGTTGGCTGTAATTTGCCAAGTAGATGATTAGCTATCTCCGTATCTTATCGATACGCTGAACGCAATCGCGCTTCCAACATTGTTTCGGAGACGTTCGCGCCTAAATATGAGTAGCGCACGGGCAGCTCGCAGTAGCTGCTGCTGGCTGCCATCTGCCCGGCACCGCCCGACCCCCGACCGTCTGTGAACACCGGCTCAGCCGGTTACGATTTGGCTTCTATCGTTTGAAAGTTCACTCGACCGAAAGTGTTCGTGTCTCCCTTTACTTTGTTATAAACTCGTGTCGCCGATGATACTTTTGAGAATGTTATTCTACTGCAACATTCTAAATTTCCTATTTTTATTTTATTCAACTAGTAACACTAGTCTCTTAATGTTATGATGATCCAGAAAAATCAGTGCACGGAGAGCACGGTCTGCCCTGGAAACAGCCGATCCGATGAAGTCCGCAACGATCCTCGCACGCCGGGGCGAACATTAAATGGCTGAAATGATTTTCGAATTAACATTCTTATAAGCTGTTCTGGTTTCTTTGCAGAACTGTTACATATCGGTTAATTAATTTGTTTATTGATTTGCAGTGCAGCTTCCGAAGCAGCTGCAGCACGTGAAGTACCAGGTGAGGTACCGCGCGCCGTCGCCGCCGCCGGCGGGCGTCACGCGCACCCCGGAGGAGATCGAGGCGGAGATCAAGAGGGTCGAGGCGGAATACGAGAACCTCGCGCTCGTGTTTATTGAGTGAGTTCACCGAGGCCACACGTCAGCACTTGGGGTCAATTATGAAGAACCGAACAGAACAGAAGTAGATTAAATAAAATATTAACGAAAATTGAATAGAAGTAACAATCTTTAACTTTAACTAATACATGGCATGCGCCGATTATCGCGAGTCAGCCCACCGAGCGCGTTACGGCTGCTGACTGCATGGCAGTTAGCTTTATTTGCGTGTGCGTGTGTGTGTGTGTGTGTGTGTATGCTCGTCTGTGTTTGTGTGTTTCGTGCTGCAGGCTGACGCAGGAGGTGATGTGGAACGAGCCGCCGGTTATATGCCAGTGGTTCGAGCAGCGCCGCCTCTGGGTCACAACCTACGTGAACGACTACAAGTTCAACGAGGACAAGCTCACCGTGCAGTTCCGGACCGGCGTACTCTGTGCGGATGTTTTCATGTCTTATCCATGTTCACGACAACGATGGAGTTTGCGAATCTATTTACTCATGGACACTTTTATTTCCAACTTCAGGGCCCATCGGCATCGCCACGTTAAATTACAGTAACATGCCTTATCAAGGGTGGGATGTAAGACCGGATCCGGAAAGGTGAGGCTTGACAAACTTGTTGTTTGCGAATTTGTTATTTATGGATCTTGGCTTTCCACGTGGATTCCAAAATCTAAGTTTCATGTAGCCGTGGCGGGCCGCTTGCACAGAAGTGGTGTGAGGAACAGGACGATGCGTGTTGCGTGAAGTCATCCGTCCATGATAATTAATACGTGTTTGCACATTCTCAGCACCAAGTCATCAATAAGATTGAGTTGTCTCTTGCTTCGTCCTCGCATCACACACACTACAACACTACAACGCACACACACACACATACACAGAGAGAGACTGTGAGTGAGCGTGTATCCTTTCGCTGTCCGTGCGCATGCCCGGGAGTAGCGAGGGCGTGCTCATCAACGTGACGGGCGTGTCGGTGACGGTGACGTGGCTGTGCTCCGGCAACACGGTGCGCCTGCGCTGGATCGCGAACGCGACCACGCGCGCGCTCAAGCACCACTTCGAGAAGCCGTACAGCGTCAAGAAAATGATCCAGGTGCAGTCCTGCGTAATTTTGATTTTCATTTAATACCCTCGAAGTAAGTTTTCGTAATAAAAAAAACATTGATATTCTTGACATATAACACATTGATAGAAACTCCCCCCACCCCCTCATTGTCATGCACTTCAAGTAGCTCGTGGCGAAACCCGGCTGTACGGACGGCGGACGTGACACCTACCATCAGGTGAACGAACCGCTCGTCTCGTCATTTCATTGAATAAAAATAAATTAATAAATTCTCATTCCGAACCCAGCTGATGCGTGAAGCCGCGTGCGACTTCTTCCCGGATTTCGACGGGCACAATCACGTGGAGGGAACCTGCCCTAAGGAGTGGGTGGCGGAGCACCACAACTACCACGCTATGGCCTTCCTTTCCAGGGGGTACAACTTCCAATGGAGCAGGTGCCTTTTATGAAAGAGAGTAACACGCGGATACGACACTGTGACGTTGGCATATGTACCGACGAATTTAGGAACGGTGTCATTAATATAACTTGGGATAACATTAATTTACGCCATGTTTCAAGGCTGATAAGCGCAACGTTGTGCAGTGTGAACATCCCAACCAGCGCCCGTTAATTAAGAACTTGAGGGGAAGGTACCCCGCTGTCGCCTCTAAGCTTTGTCTTACATCAAAAAGGACGTCATGTATTTCGTATTCAATAGTGATGCAAGGTTGCAATGAGCAGGGCTCACATTACACCAAAGTGAGGTGCCGCTGTGCAGCCGTGTGTGTATGTGTGTGTGTGTGTGTCTACACGTCGTAATTAACAAGAAATTAATTAAATTCTTTGTTACATCTGCAGATGGAACGCTACTGCGGGCAGTAGAAACATCGTGATGCAGATACGCGAAGCTGTTGACAAAAAGAGAGAGGCGAGTATGGCAATCGCCGTGAACTTCCTCCTCCATCCTCACTAGCTGATGATCACTGCTTTAGCAGTTGTTTACGCGTACATAAGTCTGCGTGTGCTGGATGTGCCTGGCGTTGATGGCGCAGTAAAAGCAGCTGCACTTTCCTGGGGTGGTGCCCTATTGCCGTTTCACAAGGGCCGAATGTAGAGTGGCGACGGAACCCGTCAGGACTATTATATCGTGCCATCTTTGAATGGCTAGATATAGAGATACGCAAAGCTCAGCGTTTATGTTCATAATTTTCTAGCATGAGATGTTTTGAATGTTCTTCTGCATTTTTATTTTTAAATTATTAATAGAGTTTACCTAGCACGGCCAACAGGCAGTGGAGTTAAACCGATGAGGAGATGGAAGGATTAAATAGAAAATTCACGTATTGTACCAACTCTCATGAAGATGGCTGTGGAGCGTTTAACAAAACATCATCTAAAAATTAATCAAGCTAAGTTATGGATGAATTCTTTTTATATAAATTTTATCTAAGGCAATGTTTATATTTAATTCAGGCTAAATTTGGGTTACTGCATGTGACACCTCAGCAGACGACCATATTGAACTGCAACGAGATGTCATCGGAGTTCAGTCTGGAGCCGATCGCTGGGCTATCGGTGAGGCGATCACTTCCCTAACTATTCCGTTCTGCCTTTTCCGCCATTTATATATTCTCGTTTAAACAATTGCTACCACTGTGAATAAATTTATTTTTCATCAATGCATCGAAATCGTTTCTCCTGTACAAAGTTATTTGAATTCAGTTACAAAATTATTAGCGAAGGGGTTTTGAACTTCCGTTAATGTTTGAACAAAAAAAAATTGGTTATTGTATGGCTTACAGATTAAACGATGGTATTTATAAACACAAAATGAAGATGAAAAAATTAAACAAAATGTCTGCTTGTTTTACTTATTATGATGGTATCACATATCTTTTTTTATGCAGTTAACACAGTGTGAAGTGATCAGTCAACATGAGCAGACGGTAGTTTTTATAGTTACCAAAGCAATGCTAATGATATTCCATGTTGAATATCATTGCCTCAATGTGAAGCCATGCGGAGCTTGGCAACACTTGTTCAGCTTCATTTTGTTACCGTTTCAGTTCTTCCCAGACCTGTTCACGCTGAACCTGTCGTACGGCTCCGTCGACGCGCGCCGGGCTGCGTTCTCAATGAAGTACAAATTAGTGGAGACAGTGTTCAGCATGCTATCTGAACTGAAACTCTCCAGCTTCTCCTGAGTGAGTGCATCCTAATGCAGTTTAAATGCTATAAGCTAAATAAATATACAGTGTAAAATTTTTAAGAGACGCCCGTCGACAGTTTACTGCGCGAAATTAGAACTACCCTTTTGTGTTACTTGTCCTTGATTGTTACATTTCCATTTTCTAAGGGGTAGTAATATTTCAATTACTGAAAATTTCTGTTTAACATTATAAGACTTAAAAGGTTGATTCAGTAAAAAAAAATACTTTATTAATGTTCTGTAACAGTGTCATCAGTTTTGACTTGAATGAACTGCAAGTCAAAAATAAATTCCTATCTGTCCTCGTCTATGGTTACTTTATGGTACCGATATAAACGCACTTTGTCTACGTCGAAAACAATGACCGCTTGATATCTTGTCTATGACATGTCAAGATTCGTTGTGGAGACGCGATTCCTTTCAATGGATAAAGTAAAACTCTTGGCAAATGTTTAGGTTTATAATCAGGAAATGTAGTGTTTAAACTATACTATACCTAAACATTATATGTGCAGACTGTTAAACTGGCGAACGCTACTTTACCCTGGCAATAAATGTAATCACTCGATTGTTGTATTTTTAATAACCTAAAACGGCAGCTCAATTTGCAACGCATTCGTACGCGCCATTTTTGCTCGAAGAGTTAAGGGTCACCCCATTAAGTTTAAACTGCCGCTGAACACTAACTCCGCAAAGGAACCCGCTCTTGACCAGCTGGGTAATTAAATGATCTTGGAACTCCATAGAGGAACATTTATTGTCTCATCAGTGGGAATATTAAAGCTGTTTTTATATATAATATAATACCCAAGAAATTATTTTGTTCGTAGTGGGCGACATAACTAGCAATAAATAAAACTCCTTAAATGCTATAAACAAATTATCAATTTATTTTACTGATTAAAAAAAAACTAAAAACTACTAATAGGTAGTAAAAAAAAAAACTATATAACTCCTTCCATTTCGAAATTCCAAAATGGAAAGGTTAATTTACAAAATAAAAAGTTGTGATAACAAAATAAGATATGCTTATGGTTTAATGATTCGCGAAATGGATCTTCTCCCCCACCCCATGCCTCTCTCTCTCTCTTTGTCTCCCTCCCCCCTCACATTGTTTCCTTTATTTACATCAAGTCTGTCGCGAAGCTGTCCATCCATCCGTCAGTCTATGCGCGTATACAAAAACCTAGTTTACACATCGCAAATCTTATTTACACAAATTACATCGGATCTATTTACACTGGGTGCGCGCGCGCATCCGGCCCACCTTACATTTACAAGTAAAAATCCATTTGTAGCAACATAATTTTCAATTTTCTTTCCGTGTCCCGACGCGGACACGTAACCATTGTACATTTCCACTCCCACCACCACCTCCCCGTCGCCTGTTCGCACACGACACTCTCCCCGCGGACGGTTGCCGCCGCCCGCCCGCCCGCGGACCGACCGACTCGACACTAACTGCATAATTTGTGTAATTAACATTCACCAATGCGCTCGTGCGGCGTGCAACGTGCAACGTGCGGCGTGCGGCGTGCGGCCGCGCCCCGCGCACGGTCCTGTTCGATGTGACACGATAGATAGATTTCTTTTCTATATTTTACAATAAATTTAAGCTGTACCCCAAAAACACATTAAGTGAAAACAAATGTCGAAATGTGGTTTTGTCGCACGCCGCCTGTGGATTGGTTTCCCTCCGCTTATCACATACGAAAATCACATTGCGAATGAATCATAGTAAATAAAGAGAACAGAATAAAATCGCTATCGATCACAGTCTTTTATCAATAATAAAATAGCATTTTTTTAACATTCAAAAAATCAATCCACAGGGCTGTTAATCTCCCACACGAATTTTTATGGACTGCAAACATATTATCATCCATAATGTAAATTCTATGGTGTGCAAAATTTCCCAATACCGCTTCAGAGCCCACGCCCACGCGTGACGTCGGCGCTTCTAACACTTATAATCAAAAAGCCATTTAATCTAAATCAATTTTTTTTCCAATGATTTTCTTTACTCTCCTTAATATTTACAACAACAATGTCATATTTAAACCGTAGCTATGCATTAGTGATGTTGCCATGCAATCCCGAACGTTGACGTAACACCTGGTAACACCGCCAGCACAACGCAACGGGATACGGCCGAGCTCGTGGCGATGTTGTCATTCTATGCTAAAATAATATCAGAAAGACAACACAACACAACATAACTCTTATTTGCGAGATTGAAAATTCTGAATTCAAATTTGCTATAATATAAAAAAATAATTCAAAGAAGCGCTCACTCATTTCGAGTTGCCAGGAAATGAAAATGTCCGGTGATAAATATACAATAGATGAACATGGATTGAATGGATTGAACACGAAAACTATGGGCAAGTAATAAATGCGAAATAAACACTCCACGATAATAAATAAAGTACAGAGTGCCCGCGTGCCCGCGCGCCCGCCAGCTAAAGGCCGTTCGGCCCAGTCAACAAACAAACAGACATTTACAAATTGCATGTCGAAATTAAAAAAAAAATTAACATCGTTATCCATTGTTTATTTATACAAGATCACATCCGACGGCGCACGCGCTGTGTTGCCATTTAAATACAATTATAATTACGTCGCAGGCTGTCCCCACACACGCATACCCGCACGCGCACGCGCACGCACGCACGCACGCACGCACGCACGCACACACACACACACGCACACGCACGCACCCAATCCGGACAATTGTTTACTACTGCATGGGCCGTCGTTGTTACACCGCTATGTACAACGAAACCGTTTACTTGAAATGTCTGCGGCGACGCGCGCGTGCTGCACGTGTGCCGCCCGCACACGAGCTGCGCGCGAGCTGCACTCACGCGTGTACGCAGTCTATGTAGGGATTGGAAATGTTCTTGCCTATCCGAAAGCAAACGTCTTAACCGTAGACGGACCAAGAGGAATCGATACATAAATTTATAACCTTCACCTTGTCGATTGAAATGGCGCCCGATGAAAACAAAATGGCTGTCCAAAATTGAGCGGATGCGGAACTGATTAGCACAGGTGCTTAATCAGTTGCGCGGAGATGTCGCCTTTCGTGAGATCTGCGAACTCAGTGGTAGTCTTGCCGCGCTGCAGGATCTCTATAGTGCTCCTCGAATCCAGCTGCTTCAAGTGGTGCACGACCTTCGACTCCGGGAGCGGCTGGACGGGTTTCGCGACGGTCAGAGCGGTATTCTTAAGCGCTCTCGCGAGGCTCTTGAGAAACTTGAACCACTGGCGCTCACTGGAGGTCGCCTCCGGGGTGTTCACCAGCAGCGCCGCCTTCTCCAGCATTGCGCACACGCAGCTAAGTGTCAACTGAGGAGAGGATTGTCCACGTCACACAATGCACCTATATTTATTTATTACACAGAATGTAGCCATAATTGGTGTAAACAAAATTAAAAATATATGTAATATGAAATATTACTGTGTCCTGATAAAAAGAAAATTTTATCTGTATAAATGAAGAAGGTAAAGCAATATCATTCATCTAAAAATTCTTACAGGCCCTTTGTTATAAGCAAGTGGATCACAATAACCATTTCCTCAATGAACCATTACATCGTTACGTAAAGTTATCACCGACCACCAAATTTTAGTATGGAATGCTGATAACACTCACGGCACTGGTGAGGGCATAGTGCGTCCGCGCCGGGTCGATCGCCTCGGAGAGTATGCCACACGACTCCAACACCGCAGACCAGCCGTTCGTGCTCTGGATGTACCTACGGAACCAACAGGGTTATTATAACGACGAGGGTGAAGTGTAGGCTAAAAGAAGAATTAGCAAATCAAATATTACTTATTCAGATGAACTTTCTTCTTCGAACAACATTCTGCAAATAAAATGTGCATGCACCAGCAGACACGTGGAGGTTGATATTATCAATTATCAAAATTGTTTTTGCTTTTGTTAAAATACTATACTATGGAAATAAGATAAAAAGATAATCTTTAATTGGTTGAACTAATTTCTTTTAAATGTTCATAGACATTTATCCAATAATTTCATATCTAAAGCAAATTCAGTCCATGCAAAAGTGTGAGAGTATGTGGTTGGAATGTGTGAGTGTTGAACTTATATTAAGATTGTACACAAGTAAATATCAAAGATTGCGCGTTATATCACCTGCGGTAGTGGTGCGCAAGCGCGGCCAGCCCGCCGTCGTCGCGGCGCGCGGCGTGCGGCAGCGCGCGCAGCACGCGGGACCAGAGCGCGCGCGTGCGCACGTGCATGCAGGGCGCACGCGCGGCGAACCGCGCCACCAGCGCCTGCGGACCGTGCAACCACTCAGTGAATAAATTAATTAAACGAATCAATAAGTGTCCATTCACTATAGAATAAAAACCATTTCAGCCTATATTTGTGCACTGCTAAACAAACGCCACCCTAATATTTTTCTATAGTGCCTCTCACTGATCGCTGGTCCTAGCTTACAGCTTACTATAAATAAACTAGTTGTTGAACAACAACAACAAGCACAAGTTGCTTGCTGAAGGCCACTTTCCGCTTTAAAAAATATGCCAACTAGAACAATAACTGAATTAATATACAACATTTGAATTTCAAGACACTGCATGATGAGATGCTATGAAAAAATTCTAACTAAACTCTATTAGTATTATTATGGCTAACACTCGTCAGAACATTCTGTTCCAAATAAGTTATAAAATAATGAGAAGCTTATCATTTGAACAGAGTGCCACTTCTTACCTTTCCTTTCCTTACAGTGAGCATCTGCGGTAGACGGTCACTATGCAGCAGACCAGCAAACATCTTGTTCAACAGGTCATCCTTGTCTTCGTCTAATAGGTTCTTCACAGGTGCCGGTTTCTGGCTCACAGCCAAATTGACCACCTTATACCAAAAAAGTTACATATATCTCTATATTGTTTTGAAAACATTGAAATGTGTTTAACACAAACAGGCAAAAACATTAGCTCGGGGAAAAAGTTTCTTCACATTTTTTAAGAAAACTCGTAACATATTTTAACATAGTTTATTTATATTTAACTAAAGTATGTAGGTACCGTTTTGTTTGATAACTTTTTGCCAACTCGTAGGTAGGGACATGATCCCATTGTTAGAGAGATTTTGGGACTTCTGATCAAAATACCGCGACAAGTGGTTTTGGCAGTCCTCTCGTGATGTTAACCTGACACTGCCTAAAGAATTCTGAAGAGACCGAAGCAGGTGGAAATCTGAAGGTGCAAGGTGATGGTCAGGACTATACGGCGGATGCATTAACACCTCCCACTCCCAGCCAAACTCTTAATTTTTGCTGAGTGGCTAAAGATGTGTGAGGTCTAGCGTTATCATCATGAAAAACCACACCCTTTCTGTTGATTAATTCCGGCCGCTTTCTCTCAACTGGTTGCTTTAATCTCATCAGTTGTTCGCAGTAGAGTTCAGAATCGATGGTCCTGCCTGGTGGTAACAGCTCATAATGAATAATGCCCTTTCCCATCCCACCACACACACAACACATCACATTGCTGCGAGTTAATCCGGGTTTCGCCATAGTCTGACCGGCAGAAGCCTAACCGGCTTTTGACCACGACCTTTTTCGCACGTTCTTGTCGTACGTGATCTACTTTCCATCACCAGTTATCAGCTTCTTCAAAAATGGTTCGGTTTCATTGCGTCGTAATAAAGAATCACAAACGAGTACGCGGTTCATTATTAAGTTTCTTTCAGTGAGCTCGTGAGGTATCCAAATATCGAGCTTTTCTGTGTACCCAGTTTTTTTCAAATGCGCCAAAACGTGTTTTGTGGTCAGTTTCCAGTTCTTCAGCTACGTCGTAACTACTGATACTGTTATGCCGATCTTGCTCCACTTTTTTTAAAATGGCATCCATTTTATCCGTAATAGGACGACCAGAGCGACGTGCATCTTTGACATCAAAATATCCGGATTGAAAATGCTTAAACCAAATTTGTGCTACTCTAACAGACACTGCGCCGCACTGCACATTGCACACTGCACAATGCACTAGCTCTATAAACATCGCAACATTTAGCTAGCTAGCGGTGCATTTTTACCTTTTAAAAACTTCTTTTATTTTAAATTTTAAAATGTATCGAATCTCTTCATTAGATTCACTTATCTTGATTCAGTACGAAAAACAAATGAAAATCAGGCATTTTCCTAATTTGAATTTGGAATTATGTTCTATAAAATTTAAACTTTCAATGACAACAAAACCAGCAGCAGGTACAAACAGTATAGCAGCAAAGAGATTTTATTATAAGTTCATACATACTATAATATAATGTGAAAGACTTTTCCCCTAACCTATCTGCAAACTCACAAAAGCCTCAACATTTTTGTCTCAAATGATATGGAAAACCAATGGATGCGAACAATGCAAGAAGATATCTGGGAGACATGATTTCCCGCACAAGATAATACTTCAGAATGAACTCTTATCGTTGAATTATTACAAATGAGAAGATGATTACCTGTCGCTTGTCTATGCTTTCACTTTTGGGACTCTCCTGCTTGGGCCTACGTTGAACAGATTCAATGTTTCTAAGAAATAGATTAGTGTCTTCCTCTGGTTCATTCTCTAGCACTTCTTTCTGCTCTGCTTCCAGCTGCTTTTGTTTCTCTTCTCTTTCCTGTAATAATTCATGATCTAAAAAACAATCTTGAGGACTTTTTAAATTTTTAATTTGGAAGTAAGTCATCAGCATTTGGCATTTAATAACAATAAACTTCTAAATTTTAAAAATTTTTAAATTAAAAATTGCACCAACATTGTCATAGAAGAAAATATGGATAAAAGTTGTTGTTTGTTTACCTTGAGTATCAGCGCGTTAGAAATTGCCAAGGGATCATTGAGCTCCTCCAGTCTCAAGAGTATCAGGTAGAGCGCTTCAATATCCAATAGTAATTGCTTTGTCCTCTTAACCTCGCGGGGTACCTACAACAGAAGTTTCATACTATTGAACTACTTTATTTTTTTTTTATTAATAACAGCCCATTTACGTCCCCACTGCTGGAGCACAGGCCTACCCTCAATATGAGGGCGATTGGGCCATAGTCACCACGCTGGCCCAATGCGGGTTGGTGACTTCACACATAACTTAGAATAAATTCTAAGTCATATGCGGGTTTCCTCACGATGTTTTCCTTCACCGTTTGTATCTCGCTGTTGTAACTAAAGTTCACAAATGTACATAACTTAAATATTCAAGTCATCGGTACATGCCGAGATTCGAACCCGCGACCTTCGGAATGAAAGCCGCACGCTCTAACCATTAGGCCAGCGAGCTACTAACTACTTTATTACAAACGAAATAGTTCTTCCATATATTGATAAACCCTGTTTGTTACCATAGATGAAACTCTTCAAGGTAACTCTTGAAACAAGTACAGATGACAAACCCATTGTGCAATTCAAACCTTTTTGACTGCCTTCTACTCTTAAATAACTCACCTCCGCAGGATTTGTGGTGCTCGCGACGCTGGGCGCGCGTGATACCCGAGTTGAAGATGGTTCCGTCGCAACCACTTCAACATCGATTATCTTTCTCGGCGCAGTTACACTACCACACTGAAAAAAAAACAACAGAAATGGTAATTTTCCTTAGAGTGCTTACTTTCTTAATTACAAACATTGATGGAGAAAGGAGGTTATATGGATTTCTTCACAATATTTCTCATGATATCAGCTCTGAGAAGTCCAACGTCTATGTAGTATATACTAAAACAATGCTTAGTCAATGCTGTCCGGCTTTGTTAATTTATATGCCCTTAAAGTGTAGGGCGTGGACATACAAGGTCTGTGTAAAATAATGTTTATATATTATTGAATACATGCCTGTAATTTGCCGAGAGAGTTTTCAAACTGCGTGGGTACGTAGGCGCGGGGCACCGCGCCGTCCTCGCTAGTGGAGTTGTGACGATGAGAGTTGTGGCGTTCCCGCGGCTGCTGCTCGTGCTTTACCGCTGCGAGCGCAAGTAAAACAAGCACTACACACACATACTTTACATATGAAAAAATATGACATAAAGGAGGCAAAGACATTGGTAATTGATATGCTTTCCCATAACTAAGAGTTAAGATGATATACACTGCATCCATATTGTGCTCATTGCTTTGACACAGGATCTTCCGTTTCACTACCCCACTATTTTCGTCATGTATAATAGCATGTTAAACAAGTTAATTTGTTAATGTTAAATTACATATGTTATATATGCATTCGACTATTGTGGAACCACCACCGGATCTGAATTTTTCATTATGTTTAACGCCAGAAATATGTGTGGCGATGGTAGCCATCCAGGTATTATAACTTAAATAGATAGTATTTCAATGACATCTGCAACCAAGCAGTAACATGCACATATTTCTACAGGGCGTTATTAAAAGATGACAAAACTTCCTATCTCATAAGAAGATAAATGTAAAGTGACAGAGTTGGCATCCTAACCAGCAACACATTATTACAAGGAAACATTACTTTTCAATAGATGGACACGTCCTGCCTAGCTCTTCATTATGTAAAATAAAAAAATGATAGCAAAATAGAGTAGTAAATGAACACTTCTTTAATAGTATAAAATTCTATAATAGACAAACAATGACAAATGACGATAAATAAAATAAAAATTTACCGCCACTGTAGAAGGGATGGTTTTGCTGGTTAGCCTTGTGAGCCTCCTTTACTCCCTCTTTTTCTTTATTTGCTTGCCTCTCGAGGAAAACCTGAAGTAGAAAAATATTATCAATGTCACAATTTTCTCAACAATTTGCAACTGCAACAATACCTTTAAATAAAAAAAAATAACAAAAACTAGTTTAAAATAAACAATGAACCCGCTATTAATTGAAAGAATTCTATGATACTAAAACATCATCACATAATGACAATTGCTTTGTAAACATTACATAGTTGTTGGCAGGTGTATCACTTACTTCCTAGTAAACGTCCTGCTCATTACAATGTTGTAGTAAGAATGTGATATAATCTCACCGTGTAATAGAAGTCGTGGATGTAGGGTGTACCCGTGTTCAGCTGGAGCATCTGAATGTTGATGAGCCACTGCTTCTCGCGCTGCGTCATCAACCCGGCGTACTCGTCCACCTCGACGGCGTCGCCGATGTCGTCACCATTCATAATGTGCCTGGTAACCATTATAAAATCTTAACTACAACTCCTATCAATATGATTTTTTTTTTTTATAAAGCAGTGAATATAGTGAATAGTACCTCTTCTTGTCTAGTTGTCCAAAAAATGTATATTTTAAAATGCATTGGGACACAGTAGCAACATAGTTGTATATTATCTCATAGTAATAAAAACTGAAGTGGAAATGGTGATAACTATTTTAGGTGTAATCACCAGTGGATTAAACATGTGCTAAAACGAAACGTCGTTTACCTATGGGCATAAACCAGCTAAGCTGCCCTTCTTTCGATAAACTAATAATGATGAAGCTACAGGCGATACTAAATGCACCTAATTAACATTTCTAATGAAGATATTTGCTTATAATAAAAAAAACTTTTGCAGCAATAGTTGATTAGTAGATTAAAAACCATGAATAAGTAACAAAAAATATGACAGAGTAGTGGCAATACAACTCACCTGTTACCATTATTAAACATGCCATTGGGCCTCTGGCCACTGAACATTGGATGATTATTTAAATTCTGGCTGTTACTGAAAACTGCACTCCGGTTGTTGAGCATTGGATGGTGACTGGCATTATGGTAACTGTTCAAAGGCAACACTGGATATGAGTTCTGTATTAAGAACTTGGCCAGGCTCTGAGATGACATTGTTTTATTCGAGTTTGTATTACTGTAAACACGTGCCTTTTGTGTATTGTCATTTCTCTGATTTGCTGCAGGTTTCAAATTTGTGCCTTGACTCAATTTGCTCTGCTGGGAGTTTATCTGATGAGATGCCAGATGCTGAGTACCCATCTGCTGATTGTTCATCTGCTGGGTGTTTATCTGCTGGGTGTTCATCTGCTGGGTGTTCATCTGCTGGGTGTTCATCTGCTGTGTGTTCATCTGCTGTGTGGTCATTTGCTGTGTGCTCATCTGCTGAGTGTTCATCTGCTGTGTGTTCATCTGCTGTGTGTTCATCTGCTGTGTGTTCATCTGCTGTGTGTTCATCTGTTGTGTGTTCATCTGCTGTGTGTTCATCTGCTGTGTGTTCATCTGTTGGGTGTTCATCTGCTGGGTGTTCATCTGCTGGGTGTTAATCTGCTGACTGTTCATCTGCAGGGTGTTAATTTGTTGAGAGTGCACATGCTGGGAATTCACTTGCTGTGAATTCATTTGTGGGGAATTCATCATCTGCTTCATCTGATTAATCTGCTGGGTCTGGTTTTTTAAATGTTGATTCATTGCGAGACTTTGATTCATTGATTGCTGTTGTTCAACTCCCTTATTAGTTGATATTGGGCCCTGAAAATTATGATGAGTACAGAACTTCTAGATACTTGTAATGATCAACTTCATTGGAATAAAAAATGTTGCAAATATAAAAACAAAATTTTATTGTATGCATAAATAATTTCACTGTATGTATAAATAATTTTACTTATAAACAATACTAGCTGTTGCCCGGCAGCTTAGTTGGGCGTAATATAAAATTAGATTTCAAATTTGTCTCAAATATTACTTGAGAGCAACCAAAAATGACTTTCCACAGCATATATAAATAATATAAAATGTAAATGTTAAAACTTAATTAAAAAAAAATCTGAAAGATGTGTGAAATCAAAAATAAATAGCCTATAACCATCTACAAATCATTCTGTGTCGAATGATCATTTTTCCAAGTTTCTGTTGATTAGTATTCATGTGAGTGGTGAAAAAATAAAACTCATATATATATACTATTTGCAGCCATATTAGTTAAAGATATTTTTTGTGAGGAACCTCGAGATAAACAGAATTTGTAAACAATTAACTCTCCAAGACATAAATTAATCTTAGGAGCATGAGTAACATAGGCCATTTTTAAAATATAGTAATCATTATCCCAGAATGGATACTTACACGAAAATTAGGATTAAATTGGTTCATACTTGGACTAAAACTTTGTCTTGGCATACCCATTCCCGGTGGTGGTGCAATCATCCTCGGTTGACCCATCATGTGAGGGTATTGATTCATCCCTGGTCCAAATTGACCACCATTGGGAATCATTTGATTTTGATTAATTTGATTTATGTTCTGACCTAAAGAATTAACATTCGGACCCATCTGATTAATGTTTTGACTCAACTGATTCATATTTTGACCCATCTGATTAATGTTCTGTCCAATCTGGCTCATACTTTGGCCCATTTGGCTCAAATTTTGATTCATTGTCATCATTTGGTTGATATTCTGGCCAATTTGGTTTTGCATCATCTGAGTTGTTTGACCCATTGGGTGTATATTTTGCAAGTTATGAGGCATTTGATTAATAATGCCCTGTCCAATTGGATTATTTTGAAACTGAGAACTCATTTGACTGCTCTGTATGAATGGGTTATTCTGGTTCATTTGGTTCATACCTTGTCCCATTTGGTTTACATTTTGTCCCATTTGGTTGACATTTTGCACACACATTTGATTTGAGAGTAGTTGATTTCCTTGACCCAGTTGTTTAACTTGGCTAGCCTGGCCAATGATTTTATTCATGGGTTGAGTCATTGGATTGACATTGTGAGATGTTGACTGCTGTGTTGCATATGGAAGAGGAACCGGTGCTTGTAGTCCCATTGGCCTTTGTAAAATAACAGGTGGAAAGCGAGGCTAAAATAACAACAAATTCAATTTAGCTTAAGATGTTTTACATATAAACATCTGTCGAAATATAGTGGGTCATTCGGATAGATATAAAAACCACAAATAAAAATCCAATTAGATAATGGTAAATTATGGCATAAGCGTACATAAGACAATACAGTTTGGAATTTCGGCAGTGGCATCATGAACGGGCCTGCTTTCCATACGAAAAACATCTATGTAAATACCTGATAAAAATTCTGTCCAGGAAAGCCACTTTGCTGCTGGGTCACCTGGCTTTGTCGCAGTTGCCTCTCCAATTCCTCGACGGTGCACACATTTTTAAGTGGAGGCACAGGCTGCAAAAAAGAAATAATTTATTTATATTATATATCTCTATTTCCCATGTATACGTAGCTCGCTGACCTAATGATTAGAGCGTGCGGCTTTCATTCCGAAGGTCGCGGGTTTGAATCTCGGCATGTACCGATGACTTAATATTTAAGTTATGTACATTTGTGAACTTTAGTTACAACAGCGAGATACAAACGGTGAAGGAAAACATCGTGAAGAAACCCGCACACTGAAATCATCTTTGTGTGTGTACGGTGGTCCCAGTAAAGTGGCAACAGGCTCGTCCCCTGTTCCACGGGACCTAATATGACCACGTCTGGCGAAATGTGGGTGTTGATTCACCTCTGCCTACCCCTACCGGGAAAAAGGCATGATAATATAAAAAAAAATCCCATCACTTTCTAAAAAAAATCTAAATCACAGAACACTTTGCAAGCACTAATATTTGTCAGTAAAAAAAAGTGTCCAATGATTTTAACCAGATAATTGGACTCCATTTATACAGATGAATCATTGCACGAGTTATATAAATGAAATATAATATACAGACCGTAGGTGCAGTTGGAAAGGAGAGGTCATGTCGCCAAACCGAAGATGTCAGTGAATTCCGAGCATGTGGTGAGTCGGGTTCGTCCAGCACAAGCTTGGAGAGAGAAGCCTCTGAAACATAAAGTTGTTAATGAAAACATACATATTAAAACATGTTTTTAGTGGTGACTCAATTCTTCTTAGCATTCGTTCTTTCTCAATGACACAATAGAGAATATAATTATCTTTTGTAACGTGATATGTTTTACTTCATTATTATTGTATGTAATTTATTTTGATTTAATACTTTAAAGAAATGATACATGTATTGATTATTATAGCTACATTAACAAAAAAAATAAGAACATAAAAAGTATATATGCAAAAAAAAAAAACATCTAAAATTTTCCATACGTTTTTATGTACTGCTCCTTAATTTACTTGCTATATCACAATTGTTGTTAATCCTTCAACTTTGTCCCCAATGCTGTGATTTGTTCAGATCACATGTCATGAACAGCGAATTAAAAAACAATTACATTGTTAGGAACATGTACTTGAAACCACTATGCTTCTTCACATCCAATAAAAAGACATAAAGTTTCACTAACCAAGTTGCGAGTTCGCTTCGTCTATGACGCTGTGGTTTCGTCGGCTGCTCTCCAGCTGTTCGGCAAGGTGCTCGTGTTCCACCTCCCAATCCAGCTCGTCAGCTACGGAAAAAATAAACGTTTAATGCAAAAATGCATGTATACATGCACATAGTGTTGTGTAAACATATAATCTTTCCATTGTAATAAACAAGCAAAGCAAGTGGACAGAGGTGGTCTCTGCCTACCCCACTGGGAGCGAGGCGTGATATACATGTGTGTGTATATATGTATATAATACATACATATACATATATATCGTGCCTCGTTCCCAGCGGGGTAGGTAGAGACCACCTCTCTCCACCTGCTACGATCCTGGCACACCTCTCTCGCTTCCTCCACTTTCATAAGCGTCTTCATGCATGCTCGCATGTATATAATAAACAACCAATTTACTGGTGGTGTATCTTTGTTGCCAGAGATCGTCTAGGTAGGTAACACTGCAGCTTCTATTGAAGACGACACATAATAGTGTGCAAACATTACAGTAGTGTAGCTAGTGTAATTACTGAAGTAATGAGACTCAACATCTTATATGTCAGGTGACAAGTGCAAAGTGGTACAGTGTATACATCCTAACTAACGCTACGCTGTTATGGGCGGGCGTATTACTTACCATCAGGTGCACGTCCCGCTCGTATCGTTGTTTCATTATATGTATATATATATATATGCTAGATAAAAGACAACATAAGCACAAAGTGTTGTTGCTGCTATATTCGGAATAGAATCCAATTGTTGTAGGATGGGGCATAGTGCTTACTGGCAGCTGTAGCTCCTGTTCAATATTTCTCTTTGTAACATATAAAAAATGACAACTCAACGAAATATCACCTTTCGGCGTAGGTAAATGAATAAATTGAATTCCATCACCAAATTACCAATGAAAATAAACAAATATTGATTTCCATATTTTAATTTAACACATACATTTATCAAATTTAGTTTTCTTGTCAACATGCAAATTAATATAACTTACAATCCTGTCCAAAGGTCTCATCATTGAGGGCATCATACTCATCCTCCGAAGGTCCTCCACCACCTTCATCATCGTTTAGGTTCTAAAAAACAAATTAATTTATACAATGTATATTGACAATTTGTTTTTAATCACTTAATTTAATAAGTAACTGTTGCTTATAGAAAATAATTACATACAATGTATATGTACAAGCAGTTAAACTTTTATTTATAACTTTATTGCAATGCAATAAAGTTATAAAATGCGCTGTTGCAATGGGCAGACTTAACGAATTGAAAAATGTAATACCAATGACTCCTGGATGAATGTTAAGAACTGAAATGGTGAGTGCTAACAAGTGCTCATAGTTTTACAAACATGCATGTATAAAAAACCTTCATGTATTTATAACAACAATTTACTCAATGAAACTTCTACATGGAAACATCCTAATTTGTTAAATTAATTTGAGTTAAGATGTAATGTAAAATATATATTTTTTTATATTATTCTGTTTTTAAAGATTTACAATGTTCCTCAGCTTTTTTAATTAACAAATTATCTTGAAACCATATTTAAACAACATGCACAAATACATAGCGACAAATGTAGTGACTTTCTCCAAAATATACAATGTTTTCAAGTCATGTAACTAACAAAGAAATTATCTTTCAACTAATAATGGAGGCAGCAATTTTGTCAAAATTATGCATACATGTGCAATTAAAGATTAACAATGTTTTTCAAAGTTAAAATGCTTGTTTACTGTCAGATAAATTGAAATTTTGCACATGAACTTTTTCATAACTTTTTACTAATAAAAAATAAAATTTGACATGTCTTAAAAATAGTTTAAAGCAGCATATCATGTAAAAATAGACTGCCCAATAATAGACCACATATTACTGATATAAGCCAGGAAATTAATAACATGATGTGATAACAAACATGGACTGAATAATGAAGTTAGTGCCCTAATAGAGAACAATGTTTTAGGGAAGCATTAATACATTTGAAATTAATTAACATTGGTTTATGATTATGAAGGAATCTGAAGGATACCTGTTTATCTGATAATAATAATAATAACTACACTGATAGAACTTCTTTCAGAATAAATAAGTTTTAATCTAATTAAATAAGTTTAAAATAAAGGTTTTTGTTTTTAGTTGACAAGTTTTTAATTTCCCGTTCATAGTTGAGATCCACAGAAATTACTGTGATAGAATTATAGAAACAAGATTAATACACATTATGTAAACAATTATACAAATAAGTATTGTAGTTGTTCGTGCAAAATTCAAATAGAGAAACTTTAAAATCAACATGATAAAGTAGACCAAAAAAAATTAAATTACATATTCATATTGGTAACATCTTAAGCTAAACTTTAGGTAAATACAATATTTTTAGGAGTTAAAGAAGTAATCATGTAGGTAGTCTAATTTTCTATTTCTAAAATGTTATATGAAGTCACATAATTCAATATGATGACAGTAGAGACACCAATTAAATTATTTATTATTATTGATACAAATTTTACGGAAACAGAGATCAAACCATTTTTATTCTCAAAAAATAGACATCGTTTCCAATTTGATATTGCTTGTTTGATAGCAGCATATTAGAATGAATAAGAAAAGAATATCAAACCGTTCAACGCAGAAAGTGTATGACCCCCTACGGAAACTTGCTTTGATATAAACACGTATTATGTCGATGCATACGATTTCACAAACTACGTATAATTATCACCAAAAATCAAGAATTACTGAAATTTCCATATTATTTCTTAATCTACCATCTGTACTACTTCACTTTATATTCACAGGAAGCAGGAATTTTAAAGAAAATAACAAAAATATGTAAAGTGTGCTAACTCAGCATGTTGGCACTAAAATTTTCCAAAGAATACTAAAGACATTATATACCAAATTAATCACGGAATCGAGCTGAGAGTCATCAAAACTCACCGGAAACGCAGTATCGAAGCCGAAAAAAGAATCTGCCATTGGATTTTTTCATATATCATGCACAAAAATGACATGACTTGTCACGCTACATATGTCGCAACAGCAATGGCGCCATAGCGGTGGTCACAGTTCGGATACGTGCATAAAAACAATAACGAAATGTACTTTATAAAAACAGTACAGTTATCCAAATAGGTACTTTGTTTCATAAACTTTGCCGTAACAGAAGATAAAAAAACCCTGTTTGCCAAAAAATAAATTAGAAATCATTGCATTATTTTATGCTTATTAACATTTTATATGCCAAATAATATCATTTAAAGAACACGAATGTATGTACGACCTGAAATTTAATATTAGTATTTGTTAACATATTTGTTACTCTGTTCATAATAATGAAAATAATATTCTCATCATATTTGCTGAAAGGTCGACTATGATTATTATATATTACCATATATCATGAAGTTACTAGTTACATACCGAACTATTGAACTGACAGCTGTTATGTGCAATATCAGTAAGTAAAATAAAATTGTGTGAATATTATTAAGACACTATTGTCTTAATATACGTCTATACGTATATTCAAAAAATTCGATATCAGAGCCCCATAGTACAAGTTTTTTTTTAAACCAGGGCTGAAACGTATATTCAAAATACCTTGAAATATTTTCCATGAGCATTGTATAAAAATAGTAAATAAAACCTTATTCCATTAAAATAAAGAACAAGGCGAAGCGTACTAATCGGAAGTACCTCTTAGGATTTGTTCTTTAATATTCTACTTTTTCTGTTAAATCATTATCTGCATTTATAATAAAAAGTAAACAATGTGAAAAAATTATAATAATGTTCCACAGAAGGTTTATAACTTTAATATATGAAAGAATTGAAAGTTATGTGCTTGAGTACATTCTAATAAGAACCAAATAACAGGTTTTAAAACCTAGTTGCGTAAATACATATCATAAGTAAATTGTCTACGGTTGTCATTGGATGGCCAGTAAGTACAACAGTACTCCGGTGTGACCTTTACTTCGTGATAACATTTACGTTACAAAACGCCAAATCGAACACTGAAAAGTCAGTGCGTAGTGCGCGCGATGCTGAAATAATATTCAGTAAGCAGTGGTGAGCATTGTTGGATGGCGCAAACGAGCGCCACAATATTAGCGAATTTTATTTAACACTTAACTACTTCAAGATTTCGGTGCTTTAGTATTAAAGGTAATTTGTTCCGTATACTAGATTCCATACTAATTTGAATTTATTAATACATTAATAAACATAAAAGAAAGCAATAATTATAAACAAATTACAATTTTATTAAAGTAGTTTTTTCTGTAGATTTAAAGTTTCTTCTAATTTTTTTTTATTTATTTTCACCTTAAAAACGAACTTATCTTTTATGTGCCTAATCGTTAAATATATGATCATAATGACATACAAATAAATATACTTATAGGTTTATTTTTGTCTCAAATGTCACTTCATATAATTACATAAATTTTAGCAACCATTGTAAAAATATTTAAAATCAAACTTTATTACAATTTCAATGGATGAGAGCACCTAATTTAAAATAAAAAAAACATGTTGTGACTAGTTCATCTGATTTTTTTTTGTGATAAATGCTATATTGTAATTAATAATAATTTAAAAACTGTATTTGGTTTATAACAATATCAAGAAATACTAGTAGCATGTACTCTTAATTTTTGCCTATTGACTGAACTTTATTTTTCTTGATTATTTTTTACCTATGTATTTTTAATGTAGAAATATTACTCTTTTTTTAATTTCAAATAATTTTCTTAATTATCTTGCTAAACATGTCTATGCTAAATAAAACTATTTAGAATAAAGATAAGTAAGAAATATATCTCTCTAAAATTGTGTGATATTTGCTATAAATACATGGAAGACAGTTTGTTATATCAAATGTAATATTTCTGATAAAGGAATAATATTTTTGATTTTATAAAAAGCTTAAAAAATACTTAAGATATTTTTGAATTCGCTGTTTAGTTTTTATTACGATAATCAAGTTTTAAATTAATATCACTAATGATACAATGAGTGTTGGTTGGGTGCTCAAAAGAATATTCTTTTAAGTGTTAATATGTAATTGTAGCTGATAATAAAATGCCACATAGCTTACACATTACATTTAGATTATAGTTAATTTAAATTTACAATAGTACATTAACTCTAACAAAAAGTAAGCTATAAATGAATTTGAATATGTATATGCATTAAATTTAAATGTAAATTTTTTTGAATATAAGTAACGAACTAGGTGAACATCACATATTTGTGCTATTGTTCATTGCTAGTAAATACTTCATCAAAATATATTTGATATAGACCTTAAAATTTATTGCTAGGAATAGAAATTTATATGCTGTCAAAAGCCTTCTAGTAATATTTAAAAAATAGACAGCATAAAAAATCTTAAATTTTAATGCTTTTCAATAATAGTTGGTTAACATTTAATACACTGCAGTCCCATTTTACTGCATGGTATAACAAAGCAAAAAATAATAAAAAATTACTCCATGAAAAAATATTTATAAGAACTAACTTTCATAGTGAATGGTCCTCTGCTGGCCAAAACTCTGGTTGATTTTCCATAAGGTTGAGAAATCATTAAAACCTACCATTCCTGCGGCACTTTTGTTTCGTCCCTAGTCTATATGCGACTTCTCTTCAGCTGTAGTGGACAGTAGAAACGGTGCCTTTCTTACCATAACTTGTCTTCGCAGCCGACTGGCATACATCCGAGATGGATTCAGTTAACTAACATTGACCACGTCACGGGTCAGCCATTCACTACTCGCTGTATCATGTTCCTGCACTGAAGTATTAGCAGTAAAGATAGCTAACTACATTTTAAAACGATTTTCATTTTGATGCGCCAGGCGGCGACATTGTGGCAATATTCCTTAACAGAAAAACAAGACTAAGGACAATATAAATAACCAAAATCTTTATAGAAACATGAAGGTCTAATCAACCTATCATTTTCTGAGAGGTTTTTTTCCGAATTTGATGAAAAACGCGAAAGAGAAACCAATATTTGAAAAAGGAGGCAAAATGATATCACTCATTATCGCCGTATTATTTTATTACTCATAAAAGATTTATGGAAATGTTATGTACATAAAACTATTAAATTTTTGCAAAAATTTGAAATCATGAATATAAAACAGTATAGATTTTAGAAAAAAGTCGACGTCTCTGAAAATTATACATTTTTTTAAAGTTATGACAATAATTTTAAAGCCTTTGACAATGTTTTACGTGGTTGTTAAAAAAGCTAGATACATATTAGGAATAAGAGGTTCAGCACAAAATTGGTGTTCAACGAACTCATGTAATATGCGATAATGCGTTGATATAATCAAAATGTATTAAAGAACTACTCATCTCAGCTTTTATTCTAAAAAGGTGTTCCACAAGGAAGTATGTTAGGTCCCATGATATCGGTTCCATCTTACCTTTCATTTTATATTAATTGCTGGTGACACCTCTATATTAGTGACTACGAATAAAAACAATAATTCAGACAAACATCACAAGAATGATATTAATGATGCTATTAACAAACTTAAAAGATTAGAAAAATAAATAAAATCGACTTTGAAAAAACACAATATATTCAGTAATATATAATACTTTAAAAAATACATACATATTGCGAGTGCTTTTGACCCGGCCTTTCTTTAGGACATCTCCGATTTGATCGGAACATGTCCGCCTAGGTCGACCTGCACCGATTTTTCCAATCATTCTTACCTTGTATAATCTTCTTTCATCCATTCTTTCGACATGGCCGAACCATCCAAGCATCCCTTTCTCTATCCTTGTCACTACATCTTCAACCACGCCGCACCGCTTCCTTATCACACTGTTCCTCACTTTGTCCATCCGCTTCACTCCAGTTATACTTCTCAGGCTTCTCATCTCCACAGCATTAATCCTACTTTCATGTTTCTTCTGCTATACCCAACATTCACTACCATACATCAGTATGGGGACCAACACGCCTCTATGCACAGCCAGTCGTGCTGTTTGTGAGACGTTCCGGCTATTCATAAAGTTATGAAGTGCACCATTGACTTGATTCCCTTTTAAAACTGTTCTTTCAATATCACCATCACACTTGCCATCTCTCGTAAACTGCGAACCCAGATATACAAATTCTTTCACTTGTTCCACTTTTTGTCCCTCAATCACAATGTCACAGTTTGTCATACATTCTTCTCTTTCAAAAACCATTACTTTCGTCTTGCTTACATTCACTTTCATTCCTTTGCTTGGTTAAGCACCATGCACCATGTCAACCATCGCTTGCAACTCCCTCTCCGATGATGATAATAAAACTTGTAAGTAGTAAAGTAGTAATAACAGTCCATTTACGTTCCCACTGCTGGGGCACAGGCCTACGCTCAATATGAGAGCGATTGGGCCATAGTCACCACGCTGGTCCAATGCGGGTTGGTGACTTCACACATACCTTAGAATAAATTCTAAGTCATGTGCGGATTTCCTAACGATGTTTTCCTTCACCGTTTGTATCTCGCTGTTGTAACTAAAGTCCACAAATGTAAATAACTTGAATATTTAAGTCATAGGTACAAGCCGAGATTCGAACCCGCGACCTTCGGAATGAAAGCCGCACGCTCTAACCATAAGGCCAGCGAGCTACTAACGAGCTAATAAAACGTGATCATCGGCGTATAGGAGGCACTTGACGGTCAACTCATTCATTGTTAGTCCATACTCACTATCTTTCAAATCTTTTAAGCAATTGTCTAAAAATAGGTTAAACAGCCACGGCGATTCCCCTTCCACCCTTCTGGATGCTAAACCTCTTTCTCGAATAAACTTTCAAAATATTCCTTCCACCTCTTTAGGATACATTCTTCACCTGCCACGAAGCTTCCATTCTGGTTCCTGATTTTGCCATGTGAGCTTGTATTATTAGCTCTGGCTATTCTTAAGGACTTCCAGAAGAACTTAATGTTCGTCCGGAAGTCATCAGATAACCTTCTTTCAAATTCATCTCTATCTCTCATTTTCTTTCTTTCCACCACTTCCTTTGTTACGGTCTTACATCTTTTATACTCATTCTTCGCATTTTGTACATCCTCTATCGTTGCCTTGTCTATTCTATGATTGGCTTTTGCTGCCAACCAATCCTGCCATGCTTTCCTCTTTTCATACACCGCCTCCCGTATTTTTGCACTTACAGTCTTCAACATAAAGGGTGTCTGGCGGCAGATTTATATTTTAAAAAACGAATATCTCAATAAGTTATAAACAGTGCGGGGGTGCAGTGAAGGTGGTGTCATTAGAATCACCGATCGTGCGGATTTCTTAGTCACGATGTCGCAGTGGTGCAGTGGTGCAGTGGTCGGGTGAGCATCGCGCGTTCGCTATTGAAGCATTTTTCAAGAGTAACGATTCTTACGTACTCGCTCGCCGACAGTTTTGTTCACATTTCAATATTCGACGGATAGGCGATGGGAAGAGTGTGAATTTAATTCGTTCGTGGGTGGAGAGGTTCCGCGCAACTGCTTCGGCTATGAACACACCACGGCCAGGACCTAGTCGATCGTCAAGGACCCCCGAAAACATTGAACTGGTTGAACGCAGTTTACGTGAAAATGCACGACTTTCGATACGGAAAAGAGCAGCTTCACTGGGACTTCCAAGAGCATGCGTGCATGAAATTTTGAACAAAGATATGAAGTTTCATCCTTTTAAAATTCAAATAATTCAAGAATTGAAAAAAAATGACTTTGCGTCATGCAAATTTTTTTGTGAAACCATGTTGGAGCGTTTTCGCACTGTGAATTCCATTTTTTGGAGCGACGAGGCTCATTTTCATTTAAACGGACACGTAAACAAGCAAAATTGCCGTTACTGGGCTCTAAGAACTCGCAATCCTCGACTGAAGCACCAAAAACCATTACATTGCCCAAGGGTAACTGTTTGGTGCGCTTTATCCACGAATGGGATAATCGGACCATTTTTTTTTTAAAATGCACGGGGCCAAGCGACGAATGTCAATGGTGAGAATTATCGGCTCATGATTTCGAATTTCTTTTTGCCGAACCTGCGAGCTCATTCATCATTCTCATCACACACGTGGTTCCAACAGGATGCGGTACAGGTGCGACCGCATACACGGCCAGAGCTTCGATGGATTTGTTGCGAGAAAATCTCCCTCAAAAACTGATTAGTCGCTTTGGGGACATCCCGTGGCCACCGAGGTCACCCGACCTAACTCCAATGGATTTTTTTTTGTGGGGCTACCTCAAAGAGAGAGTTTACGCCAACAATCCGCGAACTGTTGTGGACTTAAAAGAAAATATTCGGCGAGAAATCAGCGCAATTGAACCAAGTGTACTGCAGAGTGTGGCACGGAATACGAGGCTCCGTTTCGAACAGTGTGTGTGTGTGTGTGTGTGTGTGTGCAACAGGATGGAAGACATTTGGATGACATTATCTTTAAAAAATGAAATCCGCATTTGTACTCTATCTTTTAATACTTTTAGTAAAATTATATGTCAAACATATTATTTTTTATTTAAATTTGAAAACATAAATCTGCCACCAGACACCCTGTACTTCCTTTTCTTCTCTCACTCACACCATATACATTAATGGCCGCATTCACAACTTCATCCTTGATCGACTTCCATAACTCTTTAACTTCACACATTTCTTCTAATATGTCAAACTTATCAATCAATTTACTCTTATACATCTCTCTCATTTCATCATCTTGCAATACCTCGACTTTAACTCTTTCTAGTATACTATTGGGTTCCCGAACATGATGCCGCCATCGCCTAAAGATCCTCCTTATTCGGCACAACACCAGGAAGTGATCAGTGTCGATGACAGTGCCACGGTACACACTGGTGTCTAGCACTTCTTTCTCAATCTCTTATCGACCATTAAAAAATCAATCATACTTTCCTGGTTTCCTTCTTTTCTTGTGTACCTGTGGATCTATTTGTGGTCAAACATTGTGATTGTTATCACAAGATTCCACTCCAAGCAGACCTCGCGCAGACTCTTTCCATTATCATTCACTCTTTCATCACCGAATTTCCCTAACACAGTTTCATATCCATCACGCTGCACTCCAACCCATCCATTAAAATCTCCAAGCATTACAATTCTTTCATTACGCTTACATTCATTCAGAACATCTTTCAGACTATGCCAAAACTCTTCCCTTTCGGTTTGGGCTCTCGAGGACCGGTTGCATCCCGCATCTTGTGGAGCATATACCCCTAGAATGAAGATGCGGGTAAGGCCAACCTTCAACCTCACCCACATGAGACGAGGACTCACACAACCAAAGTTAGTCAGACATTCGTTCATTCTAGCAGAAAGCAGCACACCAACTCCTTGACAGCCTCTGCTGGTGTCAGGGACTCTTGACCAGTAGGCTGTGTAAGTTCCATGTATGGTGGTGTCGCATCCTTTCCACTTAGTTTCATTCACACATAGAATATCATTTTTCTTTCTCTTATCATCTCACATCATCTTTCATTCCACCTCTGACATTCAAAGTAGCAAAGTGGCTATCGGCAGCCCACTTTTCGCTCCCCCGGGAGACGAGACGTGACGGGTTGCGAACCACGTCGCCTTAAAAAATAAAAGACTATAAATTTATACATTAACATTGAAGAAGTTTAATTCCTAACAGTGTTATAGACGAGCAAATCAACTGGAAGTCACAAATGGGCATTGGTCATGAAATTGTTTATGCTCTTAGATGCATTAAAGAGCTGATTAACATTAATCGGACATTGTTGTGATGTGCGATTATAATACGTGTATAAAGCATTTCGTGTATAAAAAATGCATTCCAATAATGTTCGGACTGGCACCTTATCAATTCTGTAATGCAACATCTAAGGAAAACTCAGTTTTATCGCTACCACCACTTTATAACAATCTACAAATATTTAAAAAAAGCCTGTGATAATAATTATTATAACAAGTGCCTAATGATTAGGCCCTAATCATACTTGACATGCTCATTATTAACGTTATTCAAGAACCAAAGGAAATTAATAAGAGTTGTTTATCAATGTGCAACAGTATATCTATAGAAATAAAAATAGTGAGGACCGGCTGCTATTCCGAACAGAACTTACAAATGTCTTTGCTCCAAGTATTAACGATCTCTTTAGTGGTGGAAATATTGTTGGTATGACATGTTTGTAATATTTGTATGTCTTTTATTGGGCTGATTACGTGTTAATTTGTTGTGGACCGCCTCAAGGCAAATAAATTTTTTGCAAGGATTTTTTAATTACATCCACTCAAGAACTATTTTCCTATTCAAAAAAATTAAAAAAAAAGTTGCCAACGGAAGCATACTTCTGAAGTAATAAAATTTAATAAATATAATATATATTTTACGCTTACTTGAATCATGACTGCATAATTCAAATAATGTTATTTCATATTATTTAGTATTGTCCTCGTTCAAGTTTAGCAAAACAAATCACGTAACAGAACAACGTTTACCCATTTTAGTATGTATTAGCTAGTTCCCGCCTGCTCCGCTGGCCGCAACTCTCCTGCAACTCTCTTTGGTGAAGCGATTTTGTAAAATCCATTGTTAGTCAACCTCCAAACGGCAGAGGCAATACCTTTTCTAAAATTTTAGTGTTTATGTCTAATAATTTTGGGGATCTCGTGATGAGATAAAGAATCTCTTGAAATCAAAAGATATTGAAATATATACCAGCTCATTCCCGCCTTTTTTTTTATTTACATGGAGAAAATGCCTTCACATACAGCCCCTGCGGGGGCAAACTCAAGTTATGTCAGACTTGCATGGACTAAAACCCGCACTATGTTCCAACGTCGTCGTTTTCCGACGGAGCCACCGGAATGCTTCGGCACACCTCAGAGACCCCGCCAACGCCGGCTGCATCGCGCAGCTCCATCTCGGATGAAGAGTCGCCTCTCCTTTCTACCTCTGCAAGGCCGCGCCTTCCGTTCGGCATTTTATCGTTACCCAGTGAACGAATCCTCCGTTTCCGTCACTCAGAGACCATGGATTCCAAAAGTGAAAACTCTCCAAACTCCCGGCGGCGAATCTGGTATTGAGCTCAACCGGCAACCGTTATACGGCCATGGAGGATACGGAGAGCGGCGTAACGCAATACACTCTTTTTCTCCGCAATTCCACCACGACCGCGAAGGACAGTAGAAGCCTGTTCCCGCAACCAGCTGTTGCACGCCTGTTTTACTGACCATAAAACCCCAGAAACCCATTTTTGGGATAACAGTTCATAAAATTTCACATTGGATCCTACCCTATACTCGACAAGGTATATTCCTACCAAATTTTAAGTCTGCAAGCGTTATGTTTCTAGAGATATCGAGATAAGTATCTCTGCACGAGTGGAAATCTCTTACACGTGTAGATTACCTTAATATTAAAGTTGAAAAACACTTTTTTTGTTATGATACATAAATTAATTAAAGACGAAAAAACTACATTTAATTTCTTTATAACAAGAAAATTCTGCGGTTTTTTATATATAATATTAACATGCACTTAATTTCATGTAAATAACGTGATAATGTACTCTACAACATATGAAAATGAAATGACAGTAACACAGAGTGTGTTACTAACTGTAGTAGTTGAATAGATAACTGCGCCTCAATCGCCCACCACCAGACGCACGTAAACAAAACTATATTACATACGAGAGACAAGTTGTTTTTTCATATCTTCTATTCTCTTCACCCCACCTCTTCATTCAGCTTCCATTAAGCTTCATAAAGCAAGCCGTAGTTATTTTAATTCTATCAAAACAGTATTAAAACTTATTAAAATTACTAGACTAACATACCGTATTACATTAGGAGTCAGGCGCGATACGTCTCAGGGTCTCCAGTTGAATCAACTAAATTTGTGTCAGACCCTACGGGATCCGGACCACACGACGCAATTGCACTTATATGCTATCTACATACGAACCTTCCCTTAAATACATTACTCTACAATAGAGCGATGAGGTTACATTGCACGTGCGAGATCGTGAATAGCTTACAACGCGTATACAACCACACAGTGAAAATCGCCCCCGAGCTGTAGAAGGGAAAGCAGACTTATTCTCAAATGATATACGTCACACATTGGAAGGAAGAAGAACTGGAACTCTGATAAAGCAAACCCTATCACCTTTCATGTTATTTGTCATTTTTTATTATTTTGTTTTATTTATTGCATTCATGATCTTAAGTAACAATGTAGCCGTAGTTCGTAATTCGTGCTCGCTCACAATACTCTACCACACAGCAATGAGGTGGCAGATATACAACATTGACATGGTTACTTGCCTGACACAAAATGTTGAGTATCATTACCGGAAAAAACAAAAAAATCCGCTAGCTACAGCGCGCTACAAAGTGGAACACAACACTGTTTGTTGGCTGCAATAGTCACTGCGGTGGTACCTACCTACCTACCTACCTAGACGGTCTCCGGTAGCAGAGCGGTACCAGTAAATAAAATCAAATTTATTTCTGATTGTATGAAACGGATGAGTTGCAGCGTTTGCATGCCGCGAACATTTGCAGTTCAACATTATCAGAATGCAGCATTTGTTTTGATAAGGAATAAACCAGAGTTTTTTTTTTTTTTTTAGTAAAGATGACTTGTAGGGTGATCGTTTCGGAAGGGACGTTGGAAGGTAAAATCTGTACCACACCATGCGGGAAGAAGTACTTCAGCTTTGAAGGTATACCGTACGCGAAACCACCCCTCGGTAAATTGAGATTTAAGGTAAGTAATACATAATAAGATGAAGTAGAGAGTTTAAAAAGGTTTATCGGAGTTTAGAGGATATTGGTTCTTACTCGTCTCACAAACTATGATTTAAGAGATAGGTTCTAATGTGCTTGCCGCGACTATAACCTCTGCTTTACATAAAGGAGTAATTCCATAGGAAAAGCAGAAGTTTTCCCTAAACCGTTTGTTGAACCTCAGTAGGCCAGTACAGGAAACACTCTTTCTTGGTCTGTGATTTCAAATGTCGTTATGTAACTGTAATCATATAAAAGTAAATGTGAATCCAAACTCGCGAGTTTCAGAATAAGATCTGACAACAAGTCAAAGCAAGTCGAGCTTATTATCAAGATATCATTCCATGTATCACCAACTAGCCAATGGGATACAACAGTCTTTTTATTTATATAATATTAATACTTTTATAACGTGGAAATACAAGTTTTAAATATAAAGTAAAAAAAACCGTCAGTAATAGAAAGAATTTGCAAATGAATATTTGCAATGATAAGTCCAACTAACATTGACGCCACATTCAACTTCTTCAAAAGAAGAAAAAAGTCAGTCTAAAGACTAATTGCAAAGTTACACGCGGTCGCACATGAACGGCCCATGACTATCTTTACATAGACGTAAGTTTAAAGAAATAAAGTTGCGAAACTATCAACAGTGTGTCCAAATATGATATGCTCAATGATGAAGTGCGGATGGACCTTCCATTACAAGAATACCAGTCTGAAGTTTTAATGCAAATATTATGCTTAGAAGATTCGTGCTAACTTATTTTGTTTCTTGAAATCGATACGAAACGTTCCTCAAATGTAAACGATACGCTAGAATTATCTCTTACGAATATCATCATTTCAACAGATGGACGTCCACTGCTGGACCATAGGTCCCTTGTAATGAGTTCCACGAAGCACGGTCTTTTTTTTTTTTTTTTATTAACGTGTGTAACAAAATGCTAACGGAAACGCACACCCCGTCGCCAAATTGGACCGGCGTCGGTGGTAGTGTCGGGCTCCAACCGTCTAAAAAGCTTCACACGGTATTCCACTCTCATCCAAGTGCTCGTGGGGTCGCGGGATAAAGTATATCAGTTCATCCGCGACCCCCCGAACGGCGCCCGAATGACCGGGCCCACCTCGGGGACGAAGCACGGTCCTGCGTTGTTTGCATCCAATGGGTCCCAGCGATGACCCTTGAATGTTGTACAAAACGCTTAAAAATATGAAATACATAATATATTTAGTCATATTTCAGCAATCTGTAACTTTACCCATTAGAGTTCACTTTTGCACACAATACTTGAGAGAATAGTCCCTTCATATTTAATAGCATGTACAATGTTATTTGTCGGTGACTGTCACAAAGTTATGATCGTTTCTCTTTTTTAGTGTCCACAAGAGCCTGATAGCTGGACGGGGGTCCGCGACGCTACTAAACCTGGAAACAGGTGTCTTCAGCTCAATCCTTACGCGTCTTCGAGTCCGGTTGAATCGGAAGACTGTCTGTACTTAAACGTGTACACGCCAAGTTTGCCGGCTGAGAAGTTAGAAAAACTACCGGTTATAGTTTTCGTTCACGGCGGCCGGTTCCTAGTCGGCTATGGCGATTATTACCGGCCTGATTACTTAATAAGACATGATGTCATTTTAGTAACTGTCAACTACAGACTACACATTTTTGGATTCCTCTCATTGAATATACCAGAAGTGCCTGGCAATGCCGGACTTAAGGACACCATAATGGCATTTAAATGGGTGAAAAAAAACATAAAACACTTCAACGGGGACGCGAATAACGTTACCGCTGGTGGCGAAAGCGCGGGAGGTGCCATCGTTACGTCCTATCTAACATCCAAAATGGCCGACGGCCTGTGTCACAAGATTATATGCCAGTCGGGGAACATGCTCTCGGATTTGTTTATGTTGGACGAAGATCACGTAGCAAAAGCTAGACATATTGCTAAACTAATGGGAAAGGACATATCCGATGTAAGGGAGCTTTACGAATTTTTTGTTGCAGCGTCCGTAGATGACTTAATGTCGGCAATGATGAGCGCGGAGCTGAACCGCCCCTCGGCCGTTGTTAATTCCTTCTTGTTGCCCGTCGTCGAGAAAAAGTTTGATGGTGTTGAGCAATTTTTCGAAGAATATCCGATAGCGACGATTCGCGACAACCGTATCAAGAGAATGCCCATCCTCAGCACAATGAATTCGCACGAAGGCGCACTCTTTCTGCAGCGGGACGGAGACGGCAATGTTATTATCGAAAAAGACCTCCAGTATTTCATACCGCGATACACGGGTATCCAACACAACACCCCAAACGCTGGGGCGTTTGTGAAACATTTCCGCGATTTCTACTTCGAAGGCAGAGAGGCGGTCGATGAGGACAAGTACATAGACTTTATTTCCGACGCATTATTCACCAGGGACGTCGTGATGTTGGCCGAATTTCTCTCGAAATACATAGACGATTCATATATATGTATATTCTCCTATTCGGGTAATTTGAGTACGAGTGTGATGAAGAAACTAGGTCGGAAGGGCGCGACGCACGGGGACCTGGTGCAGTACCTGTTCTATAAAGAGAACAAGGATGCGAAATGTAGCGAAAAGGATCGAAAGATCGTCGATATCCTGAGCGAGGCGTGGTGTAACTTCGCCAAGAGTGGGTGAGAAAATTTAATTTATAATAGATGTAAATATTAAATGACAAATTTGCTTGTAAATACACTGATGCTCGACACCGTTTGGGTAGGTACCATCGGAATGCCTATTTCTGTCTCTAAACAGTAGTGTCCAGACATTACTGTGTTACGGTTTGAAAAACGTTATAGCTAGCGAAATGCGTTAGGAAAATATGCTTAGCATGTTATGTCTGAAGATTCCAACCAATACGACGTTATACGTACCACTAGGTGACCGATCCGCTCGCTTCGTTGTTTCGCCGAATATAAAAAAAGTACGTAGTGTTAAGAACTCTATTGTATTCTGTTATTTTTTATACGTTTCAGGAAACCGTCTTGGAGAAATGAAGAGGTGAAGTGGTTGCCATACGACCAATACAACAAGTACACCTTGCACGTAGACGACAACATTAACTTAGTGCCTAATCCTTACAGGGGAATATATTCCTTTTGGACAAAACTTACTGGCGAAAGGAGTAAACTTTGATTTGGTTACAAAAAAAATGTATTCAATACATTATGTATATATCATTAGACATCTTGTCATCAATCTAAAAACATCACACGTATATAATACGCATGCAGAATATACTTTTGTATATATTTACATATAATTATATATTCAACCAAAGATTTTACTGTGAAAATATTAGGTGCTTACATATGAAATTGGCGTTATGTACAGGAGAAATATAAAGTATTTTTTTTTAATTTAAATTGTATTTAATCAAAGTATGCACCGTTGTTATCTATGCACTTTTGCCATCTCATAGGTAGTTCATTGATCCCTTTACTAAAAAAACCCTGGGGGTGAGAATCAATAAACTCTTTGAAGGCGGTTAGGGTTGCCGCATCGGAGTTGAATTTTTTTCCTTGTAAGAATCTGCTGGGGCAAGGTCCAAGGAGCTCCGTGGATGTCGCAGACATTCCAATTGTAGCTCATCTTAGTGGTTGTTTCTTGTGCAGTGTGTGGTCTTGCGTTGTCGTGAAGCAGCAGTGGCCTAGAGCGATTGACCAGTCTCGGTTGTTTAGCAGCTAGTTTTTTCTTCATGATTTGCAGTTGCTGACAATAGATATCTGCCGTAATCGTTTGGCCAGATTTTAGAAAGCTATAGTGAACGACTCCGGCGCTAGTCCACCAAACGCTCGCAAGTAACTTTTTCTGAGTCAATTTCCGTTTAGGGCAGGGTTTGGCTGGGTCTCCAGGGTACAGCTATTGCGCCGAGCGCTTCCGATTATCTTACATTATCCACTTTACATCACAAGTAATGATTCGATTTTAAATCCCTTCATTATTGTGTCGGTTGAGCAAAGTAACACAGCAGTCAACACGCGTTTGCAACAAGAGGTTCCCATCGATCAAGTTGTTTTACATTCCTGATTTACTTCAAGTGAATTAATACATCACTTACGACGAAGCCTGCAGCTATCTCAAAAGTGCTTCGTGATGCATCCGCTTCCCTTTAATCTGCTTTCCTTTAACTGCTTTCCTTTAATTCTTCATTTTCCACTTTGGTCTCCGGCCGTCCAGGGGTTTGGTTCTGAAGGTCGAATTTCCCGAACGAGAACGTTGAAACCAAAAAAATACTGTGTTTTCTTTTGCGACATCAGCGCCGTACACATCATTAATCCTTCGAGTTGTTTTTGTAGCACTGGTGCCACGTTAGAGCTCGTACTCGTAAATATACCGATATTTCATGTTTTCCATTGTGCGGCAATAAGCGACGTCAAAGAAAAAAAAATAAGGAAAAAACAAATGATAGATAGATAGATAAATCATTTATTGTAGCAAAAAAATGTAACACACACATACATATATACAACACACAGAATAGTATAGACTATAATATAGACAAATGGATGATCGTTTCCTAAACTCAAATGTACTAACTATTAGGTGGACCGGAAAGTAATGTCGTTTTCTTACGCTAAATACAAACACATACATTTTTAACGAGTCTTTATTTTTAATCAATGATGTATTCCCCATCATTGTCAATAACCTTTTGCCATCTAGTGAGTAAATTTTCAATCCCTGATCGATAAAAATTAATTGGTTTTTCGGCAAAATATCTAGAGATGGCATTTTGGATATCATCCAAATTTGCAAATGTTTTGCCACTTAAAAAGTGTTGCAGCGCTCGGAATAAGTGGAAATCCGATGGTGCAACATCGGGCGAATATGGTGGATGAGGCAGCACCTCCCACCCCAATTCATTAATTTTTTCTAGAGTTCGCCTTGCGCAGTGCGGTCTTGCATTGTCATGTTGGAGAATGACGCCTTTTCGGTTGACAATCGCTGGCCACTTTTCAATTAAAGATTGATTGACTCGCTGCAATTGTTCGCTGTAGAGGTCTGCAGTAACAGTTTCTCCAGGTTTCAGTAATTCAAAATGAACAATGCCGCGAATACTCCACCAAACACACAAAAGCGCTTTTTTGGGGTGTAAACCTGGCTTAGCAGTACTCCGAGGGATTTCATTTGGAGAGAGCCACTGCCTTTTGCGTTTTGGGTTATCATACAGGACCCATTTCTCATCTCCTGTGATCAAGCGATCAAAAAACGCTTCTGTGTTGTGTCGTTGAAGCAATAAGTTGCATGTGATTGATCGGTTAGCCTTATTCTGTTCGGACAGATTATGCGGGACCCAAACACCTGCTCTGCTTACTTTTCCAATCTGCTTCAAATGTTCTTGGATGGTCGACCAAGGTTTGTTGAGACTGTTTGACAATTCCTCGATCGTCTGACACGGATTTGCTTCCACTTCCGCCCTTAACACGTCGTTGTCTAACGCTGATGGTCTTCCTGATCGATACGAGTCGGAAAGATCAAAATTACCCGATTTGAACTTGGAAAACCACCTTTGGCATTTACGAATGTCCAGTGCATTTGGATAAACATCGCAAATGTTTTTGGTAGCAACTGTTGCGTTATTTCCCTTGCGAAACTCAAAGAGCATGCAATGCCGGATGTGTACCTCTTCTGGTATTTGGCTGGCCATTTTACCCAAAATTACAAAAAAAAATTGTAATTCAATTGTCTATAAGTAAAGAAATCACTATAACCTCACAATGTCTTTGGTACGCCTCTGAACAAAACAATGAGCTGACAAATGACAATCAAGTATTGGCATGCGCAGAAACGACATTACTTTCCGGTACACCTATTAAATGAATTTATAAATTTGAATTTGGAATTCTTAATACATACATACATACATATATATCACGCCTCGTTAATTCTTAATCAAAGAGGAGATATTTCACATCAAGTGGTGAGTACGACAAAACGCAAATTTCATATGTATGATATCGATATATTCAGTTTTTTCAGACGTTAGAGGTGATACATAGTAAAAATATAAATATAACTGAAAAAGGTCAATAGCTTTTCTAGTTCCTTTCCTAGATTCTTTGGAGATGTAAGCGCTTGCAAGCCATTGCGATTCTTACAGCTCGTCTGATACTGGGACTCGTGGACGCGGATCCATGGTCTGTTTCTGCGTGCCAAGCTTCACTGTCAAAAATATTAAAGTTACATACATATATATCACGCCTCGTTCCCAGCGGGGCAGGCAGAGACCAGCTCTCTGCACTCGCTACCTGATCCTGGCACACCTCTCTCGCTTCCTCCACTGCACTGCACGAGCGCCTCCGTGCACGCCCGTCGGTTGCTTACTGTACATTAATAACAGCTCAACGCTACTGGCGCGGTGTAAATCTATAGCTATTTAATTACAATTCAACAGCGTATTAATTGTAACATGTAAAAAGAGAAAAACATTAATTTCAGTAAATAAGTTTTCACTTTCATAAGCGTCTTCATGCACGCTCGTCGGTTGCGAGTGCTTTTGATCCAGCCTTTCTTTAGGACATCTCCTCCTATTTGATCGGAACATGTCCGCCTAGGTCGACCTGCACCGATTTTTCCAATCATTCTCACCTTGTATATTTTTTTCGTTAATCTTCTTTCATCCATTCTTTCGACATGGCCGAACCATTTAAGCATCCCTTTCTCTATACTTTTAAATTAATTATTTAAATTAATTAATTCTCTATCCTATTAAAAGTTAATTGGCGCAATAATAATGAAAATAATAATGTACAGGAGAAAAAACTATCAAGATTAAAGAAATCTAATACGAGTAAATTTAATAACATAGCTCATTAAACAATAATTAAATTAAAAAATAACTATTTGTGTAATAGTGTAACTTTTTGTTTTATGGTTGCCTTGTAATTATGATTATTATTATCGGATAGGCGTCCACTGCTGGACATAGTCGGCACCCAAACTTTTAATAGTTTTTTTTAATCCGACTTTGCTAAATTCAGCCGTTCATTCTGCTTCCATAACATCAATGCTATATTTGCATAAATCCTGCGTGCTCGCTCGCCCAACATCTTCAGTCTCATGATCACTCATAATTATTAACATCGAGTGTTATTAGGGTCAGGGTTAACCCATTGTGGATATAGGAATAGGTATTTATTTACTTGTTAAGGCTTATCAACATAATTACATAATTGGTTTCATGACAACATTAAAAATCAAGTTAAAAATAGCAACATGTAACTACACTTAAAGATAAACACATCTTGCGTTAAGTAACTGTGCATAAACACTAACTGTAAAACAAGACGTTACAATACTACACAGTAATTATATACTAAAAAAATTATTAACTTAACCTCTAAATTAAACTAGTTATGTAAAGACTATAAATTGACAATTTTGACAAAGTTCACAAATAATGTTTGTATGATTGTGTCAATGACATGGCAAAGCAAAAGTATTAGATGACTGCGACTGTACCGCGATTCAATGCCCCGACTATTTTGGATTTGAACATTGGTAATTTATCGTGAAATATATCTTTGTAAAATACTGCAGCAGTCTTCACAACCTCTGAACCAAGGAATGATGGCCAAAATTTGATTTATACGTTCTGTGAATGAGGATCGATCTCGGGTGGCGGTGGCGGTGGCGCGGCGAGCGAGTTGGATCATCAAAGGAAAAACGACTAAACAGATCAGAATTGTCCGATAGATTGTTTAATAGTTTGTATAAAAATAACATGTCCTGTAACGTGCGCCTATCGGATAACTTCATATCGTTTATAACACTGAGTAGTTTAGTATACGGAACTCTTTTATTTGTATAAATTAATAAATAATATAAATTATGTAATACCTCAGCGCGCAGTCTTTCGCACGAATCGCTGTCTTTTTCGCTCTGCAATGTTTACCTATACGTAACGTGAGCGGTTAGGTGAGGGTGTGTAGATATTTTAGCATTCGCTAAAGGGCTGGTAGGGCAATAGATAAGTACTAGTGTTTACAGATAAATGGATTTTGTAGTTTGTCAGTTTTCAGGTGTGGATAAATAAGCATGCAGCGTTATGTATATAAAATAAATCTAAATACGTTGTTCTCAACAAATTCTTTTATTAATCTGACAGATGTGATAGTATCCTAAACAAAGTATTCCTCTTTGTCAGGACAAGTATCCTAAAAAAAGTAGTCCTCTTTGTTAGGACCAAATAAACCTTTATTTAGTATATATAGTCGTTTTGGCTTAACAGAGTTAGGTTAGGTTTTTAAAAAGAATTAAATAACCTAATTTATGTAGGTGAACTGGACACGGTGAGTACATCCGAAGCTTGTTATTCTCGTAGTTAGAGCCTGTCAGGTACTATCGACCTATTCAGCAATTGCTTATTCTTTAGTAAGAATTATAATGGTATGTGGTGGCTTTCAGATCAGCCTAGTACACGGTGGTTCATTTCTATTGTCTTTTTCGCGCTTTCGATTATCGACTGGTCATTAAATCTGATAACTACAAAGACATGCCTGTTAATTATATAGGAAACCGTATACAGAAAAGGGCATAAACAATTTAGACTAAATGCTTAACTAAACCGTTGATGAGTGAACAATTTGATGTCAACGTCTCGCCAATGGAATGCGGCACTTGTTATGACGATGTACCATTTCATTTAGCAAATAAAGTACCGTAAGCTTTTAGGAACATTGATAACAGACGTTTTGGTTAAAAATATTATAGGCAAGAATATGCAAATATACTTTCAAATCACTGTCAAATCTATCGGAACAAAATTTAATAGTCTAAAAAAGTACGTAGTATTAAGTAGTTAAAACCTCCCCTCGGACACCCTCACGCGAACTTAAACATGTTTATCTGGTTACGACGTTTGTGACGAACGCATAGTGAATGTATTATAAATTGCATTATTATTGAACATATACACCAAACCATATTATGATCATTGGTGTTATACTATAATTTTTATTATATATATATATATAATATAATTTTGAGGTTTCTAATGTTATGTCGTAAATAAACACATTTTTACGCTTACATTGTGAACCCTACGAGATAGATCAATCTAATGTATATTTCATATATATATATATATATATTACAGTACAGTATTATAAACCTTAAGAAGGTCTACAAAAAGTTGTGCGGTGGTATATCTCCGCTATCTCTTAGGGTTAATACCACCCACAGTAACTATTTTTTATTCTTTATTTTTAATTGCGACGGTATCGGCTGGGCCTATAAATATTACAGTATAATGTAATCTTTGACATAAAAGAAATTTGAATTTCAGCGAAAAATGTTAATAAAAATCTATATGTATAGGATATATCAAAGGTCGAGTGACTTATCACGAGATTTCTGAAACATTTAGACGTAAACATTGAAAGTTTATTTAAGATATTGCTTCTGCTATTTAGAAGTCGGCTAAGAATGAAATTTAAGGTAGTTCTGGTAGTGTTAGTAACGGGACGGTGCCCAAGGGACAGCGGTTTTTTGCAGGGCGGGAATATTTTTGACAAATTCAAGTCTAAATTTCAAATCTACTTCCATGTTACTGTCAGCAAAGGGGCAGGGATCAGCTCGTATTAAATAATATCTTCAGCACAAACGCTTGAATTTACACAGTTAGATAAGTCCTGCGTCTACGTCAGTCGACGGGCGTGCTTATATCGGTGTACATCGTGAACTGAAAGACGTCCACAGCTATATCCGCCTATCCGAAACAACAAAGATTGTGCTCTGCTCGCGTCCAGTGTTTTCCCATGACTTTTATCAAAGGTTCTTTGAGCAACATTATTATACATTTCAACCTCGTAAATATTGTATGGCTAAGCAAGAAGAGTTTTCATGGTTTCTAAAGTTAAACACATTATAATCGGGATACGTAAAATTACGTTTTTCGTAAACTGTGCATAGAGGGCGGATCACGGTAACACGTTTTTTATAGTCTGGTGGTAGAATGCGTGAAACGTAGCCAATATGAGTTAATACGTATACGTGTGTTTCTTATGTAGCTTTTTTATAACATATAACACGTAACGAGACAATTCGTGAGCAAGGTTCCAAAAATCGCCCGCGTGCTTCCTCAGCGCACCGACAACGTGTTGTTTGTGTATATTATTCTTCTATACTTCAGCCTCTGCAGTGAATTTGACTGCATTACATAAGTAGACCACTACACAGCTCATAATCTAGATATACACATAAAAGAATGACTAAGCAAAAAGATGATGAAATATTTTATCTATCTAATACTATTTTGTTCATGTAGTAGATAAATCGGCGATATACATAACGTCTGTTTCACCTTGACGGATGTGTGGTAAGATAACATAGTTATAGGAAATCGGTACACAAATTCGGTGGGTAAGGTATCGGTCTACATTCTAACAAAAAGAGTATAATTGTTTTATGTTAACATAATATTAACATTTAATAAATACAGTTGCATAATGTAATTTTATCTTAGTAAAATTCGGTAATAACCGGTCCAGCCACCAATGGCTGTATCAAGCTGACAGAAAACAAAATATATTTGTTTTTCTCGTAAAAGTACGTAGTGTTCATGTTAATTAAGTATGAAATTACAAAGAGACACTAATCATTTAATTTCGACATAAAGACAACCTGCCATTTTCGTACAGACTTATTCAATAGTCAATAATGAAATTATCTTGAATGACAAATTGTTAATGCTGAAGCACCCCGAGGTCAGGCATTCACTCGCTTTCGCAATACTGTTTGCTAAGGCATTGCGCTGGACTTGACCCCGTCTATATTCTTGTTTGGAGCGGGCTGGAAGCCACAGCGGCTCTTACAGCTCATCTGACACTGGGCTCGTGGACCCGGATCCACGGCCTGAAGTTGACTCCGTACAATATAGCACCGGCCGAGCTCGCGGCTGTCCCGACCGGCGCCGACGGCTGAGAGCGAGAGAGCTGGACTAATCAGGACTGTCTCTTAACATCACACGGAATAGTGTCCAAAAGTAAACCTATTGCAGCCAACAAAAAATTACTAGTTTTGTAACTTCTAAAAGTATAATAAATAATTTACTACACCATATTAAGAAAAAATATACTCAATTTGAAATTTGTATAAAATATTAACCCGTTACTAACACAACCTTTAAGTAAGATTTTTTGCTAACTAACACTGGACCGGCGGTTGGAAATAAAGTTTGTGTTATATTATTATAATGATAAAGATTTATAACTTTTAGATATAAAAGTGCAGGTTTTGTTATTTGACGATACGACGGCGCAATCATTTGATGGTAAGTCATACGCCCGCCGATATCAATATGGCACTAGCTACTACCATCTTGTGTTCGCCGCTCAAAATGTCAAATCTCACTACCCCAGTAGCTATAACGCCCTTCAAACCGGTTCACAGTACACAGTACCGTTTATCGGCTGAAGCAAACTCGGAGTTACGTAACGACGTCTCCGGCAACTGGCGTATACTAAATAAGGATGCGATACGTACCCGTCGAAACGTTAACTTTAACCCTAAAAGCAAGAGAAGATTAAAACGTTAAATAATTAAGAAAATGAAAATAATAATCAAATAAGATACTTTTTAGAAGAGTCGTGATAAGCCGACAGACGTCCACTGCTTGACGTAGACCTCTTTCAAAGATTCCCACATCGATCAGGCAGCGATTCATATCAGGAAATTTGGGCCATTTCCCACTACGCTTGCCCATTGCGTATTGGTGGGAGCCAGAGCCTCGTATGTTGATTAGCATGGTGCACCCTGAGCAGGTGAGGTGGGATTGGGTCCTGCGAGTTGACGTGCAGAACCTATTGCACCTTTAGAAGAATGGTGAAAGAATATTACCCGGGCAAATATGGACTATTTTCTTATTGTGTCTGTATGTTTTTTTTTTGTGTATATTCAATATGTACTTGTACACTACTGTTAATTTAGTTTATAAATGTACCTCCTTGTCTACCCAGCGTTTCCCCATTTTCTAGGTTGGCAGTCATACAATGCCGAATGTCCACCTATTGAGACCTAGTTTAGGTTTTCAATGAGCACTTAATGAATAAATTATAATAAAAAAAATATTTGCTGCACAAACACAGAACAGTGACACATTAATGTGCCTTTCGCAGAAACATTACATTTACGCATACACACACACACACACACACATAGAGAGGTACTTTTTATGCGGTGACGAATCGTCGCTCAACGTGTCGATGACGATATTTATCATATAGTTTACTTGTATTGTAAACTCTGTGTTACTCGTGTCCTAATGTAAACATAAATATAGATGTGACCTGTCGATAGGGGTCTGGTCGCTGGAGACGGTAACGTTTACGTACCACTGCAGTTCCTGTTTCCGGCATTGCACAATAGGGCGCAACCATATCTTTGTTAAGGTTTGAAGGGCACCACTGTAGCTAGATTGAACGTCTCGTCTCAAGGAGTAGATCGAGGTGCTGTGCGGCGTGTGCAAGTTTTACTATACTCCAATCTAAAGAGTACTACACTTGCTAAAATTATTAAATGACAGAATAACTTATGTTTTATATCGGTGAGCATAATTTTGCGCTCTTTCATAATATTTTATTATAATTAGCAATTCATAGTTTCTGTTTACATGTTTTTAATAAATTTGGACTAACGTTTTATTACGATCCCACCTGATGGTAAGCGGTGATGTAGTCATTAATTGTAACGCGGTGTAGTCTAGAAGCTTATTCACTATTTTGTTAAATACTCCACGTCACTCCTAGACGGAAAATGTCGCCGGAAGGCTATTCCAATCTTTTGCTTACCAAAAGGTGAACAGCGATGTCGTTTCTATGTTTTTGTTTCTTAAAAAAATATTTTTGTTCAAAAGTAATTTTTAGGTAGAAGAGAATAGAATTAGAAATAAAGTTCGACTTAGAAACATATAAGTAAATTGTGGTATTTAATTAGCAATAAGAAAAATAGAAGTCTATTTTGGGAAGTTAGTAAATACGTTGCACAAAGAACTCCAAATAGGTATAGGCAAATGGAAGACAAGCAGCTCTTGGAATAATGCTGTATTGTATTCGCAATGAATTCTGATCTATTGTGAAAATTTAAGTTGATTCTAAATAAGCATAAATCATTGTTAATGAGTGTAATAATTGTTTATATATATAAGAACTCTGACCCGGGTCGGAAGATACCGAGACAAAAAAATTTTTAGGTTAACTCATCATTTACGCAACATTAACTAGATAGCTTTTTCCTATAATTCATTTATAATAATTTATTAGACAAAAAAGTATCGCAGACCGCGTGTGATATAACGTCTGACACGTTTTAACTTTTGCAGGTTAATAACCAGCTCTATTTTGTTTAAAGTCAAGGTCAAAAGCACACCGGCACCGAGTTAAAAATGTTGCACATATTTTTAACTCATGGTGAAATTCATGTTTATATAATATAAAACTATATAATATAACGCTAACAATAACTATATAATATAAGGCTATCAGTAATAATGAAATGCCTTTTTATCCTTAAAGCTGTTGGAAGAGGAAGGTTGTATATTGTTACGTCAGTCATTCAGTCTGCTGCTGTTTTTTGCCGCGATAAGTCGCCGGCGCCGGTTTCCTTTGATAAAAAAAAAACATTAGCGCGCGCGAAACGCTGCTTACAATTTAGTGGTTATAAAATCTTCCCAGTGTATGGAAGTTAAACTGTTAATAACAATTTGTTGCAGCAATAGTTTCAGTGTAATAGTGTGACAGTCAGTAGTGATCGATGTAAAATTAATTAGAACGTGAGTAAACATTCACTTGAATGGTTCTTTATGTATGTAACGATTTCAATCATGCACTTTTGACTTAACTTCCATTTGTATCATAATTAGTATTCATTAAGCCATACATGTATACAATTTTCCTGAACATTTTACTAAATAAAGAGTAGAAGTAAGTTGTCTATAAAAGAAAAGAGATCGTGTGATGTAATGACTCGTATTATAATTACATGTAACACGCTATGTTAAAAAATACCAAGTGTTTCGAGAAATTCAGCTGCTTCCGGGATGAAAAGTTTCGCGTAGAGTAAGATCTGAATATGAAAATGGTTTATTATGGGTTAGTATTTACTGTGTAACGTTCACTCAGTGTAATCGTGATTAGAATGTTATAGGTTGGGAAAACCAATACGAATTTTATCTGGCGTTGAAAACCAAATCGATGACGTAACTATGTGTTAATTATAAAAAAAAATCTTTTTTTCTTCTCATCGGGGCGATGAAATGGTGGGTCCTTCTCCACCGGCGAACGTCTAAGGGTACACGACGAATCTTGCTTTATCTATAATATGTTAATACCTGAAGGACAGACTTTGTAACATCTTTTTTAAAGTGGGATATACATTTTAAATATATGTGAAGTATTAAATCAGAACATATATAATGTAGTGAATACAGTATAAAAACAATGTTCACTTTTATAAACTGTTGTGATAACTCTACTTTGTAACCTGTTCTTACCAGAATATCTGTTGTACAAAGAAATGTTCAAATTTTATTACTTATTGTGAAATTTCGAACATTCAACACTTAAATTACATCATCATCATCAGCCGATAGGTGTCACATCGCATAGGGATTCCAATGGGGGAGAGGGGCCTTTGGGCTCTTTCTCGACACGCTAGCCCAATACAGGTTGGTGAGATCCAGAGTCTCGTTTGTTGATTACCAAGTTCCACCACGAGCACGTGAGGTTTGCTTGGGTCCCGTGAGTTCTTGTGAACCTTTACACCCCATTTTTTACTTATATGACTAATGCACTAATTTCCTTTTATTGGGACACGATCGAAGGTCATTTCAACTGTGTTGCTAATAAAGATATTTCGTCATGAAAGAAAAGATATAACAATACATCAATAGTTACTTCCGAATTATTTCAATGTTATATAAAACCTTGGAATAATGAATGAATAAGCGATTTTTTTTGTTCACATCAGAACTTGACTTCGTTGTTGATACATTTTTGCTGCGGACGTCTGTAACAATGTGAACTGATGCCCATAGACTCGTTAGACGCGTGTCGATTGTGAATTTTCTTCAATTTTTTTTGTTATCACACGCGATTGTTGCACTGCCTCGTGCTATTTGAACAATGTACCTTTTTTTAAAAAAAATAATTATACTTGATTTTGACTGAAATACGCGCTAAGTTAGTGATCATTTATTGACGCCGTATTCCGTTTGATTATTTGCTAACCCTACTATAAACTATATATTATTAACAAAAAAAGAAATAACTAACGCTAAATAGCAATTGTGTTGGTGGAATCTAGTGCTTACACTGCTATTTATTATACACATAGGTTTTTCCTATTTTTTTCTTAAAATCTATTTATGGTTATAATTCTATACAAATAAGTCATCAAAATCAGATTTAATTTGTACTGTGTTGATATAAATATTGTATAAAATGCGAAGTTTTGAAGATAAGAATATATATAAATATATATAAGATTTCTTATATCATCCTCATCGTCATCAGCCGACAATCGGCAACTGCTGGACATAGGCCTCGTCCAAAAATCCCTCCAACGCGTAGGGATCCATATCGGCGGAGTTAGACCGTTCCCCACCGCGCTGGCCCAATGCGAGTTGGTGTAAGACAGAGCCTTGTTTGTTGGTTACCGGGTGCACCATGAGCAGGTAAGGTTGAATTGGATCCCGTGAGTTCTTGTGCGAGAACCCTTACACCCCTGGTAGATACCACCGCAGCGCCGATTACAGCCGACACACAGTACTGTGCAAACGTTACTTTGTTCCGGTTTGAAGGTCGCTGTAATGAAATTACTGTCGTAATGAGACTTAACATCATGTGTCTTAGGCAACGAGCGTAATGTACAGTGTGTACCGTACTAACTAACGCTACGTTGTTCTGGGCAGGCGTATCACTTACCATCAGGTGTATGTTCCGCTAGTCTCGTCCCTTCATTGAATAAAAAAAAATTCCTACGACTATAGTATTCACTATAAATATTGTAATTCAGCATACTATTATTTTCTGCTAGTCAGACACCGTATATCTGTTCCATACACGAGACTGTGTCAAGGTTGCTCTAAAATAACATTTGAGCCTTGTTGTGTCAGCCGTATAGGAAACGGGTGAGAATATGACCAACGTCATTGACATTGGTGTGACGACATGATACAGGTGACCAGCAGCCCCACCTCGGTAGGGAGGGATAAACCCCCCCCCCCCGCCCTGCAGGGCGCGCCAGAACATGCAGCGCGCCTCCACCTCAGCCTCCATTGTGTGGACGACGGATTCCCCCGAACCCTTCGCCCAGAGGCCACGGGAGCCCGGGGAGATATCCTCTCCGGGCTCCCCGCGACGGACAGATTTTGGACCCGCCGCTACCCGTTAGCGGCCGCGGAGGAAAGGGAGAACGGCGAATAGTAATACCGACACTCCTCTTCCCCCGCGGCCCCACCGCCGCCACATCGCCGGTGCGACACCGGTTGGTCGCGGAGGATGCGTCCTCCGCGACCTCACCTCGGCTGCAGAGGCGGTATAAAACCGCCCTTGCAGCCGGCCGCAGGGAGTAGTAATAAGCCGCCGCCGGGCCCCCGGCCGCTCCGGTGAGCTCCAGTTATCCCAATTCGAACCTGGAGCGGCCGCTTCGGCCGGCCCTTCCCCGCGGGCCGACCGGGTGGGTTTCGCTTAGCTTCACCGTGTTGGGCCCCACGGTTACTAAGCCTATCTGCCACGACAAGGCGGGAACCCGTTGGAGGGGACAGGCCGGCAGTTGCGATGGCTGCCATTTAGAATACTTAAGGGGAAACAGGTACGAAGTCGAAAAGGAGGTGATGGATGCCGTGGAGAGCTTTTTGCAGGACGAAGACAAAACTTTTCTTTTGAAAGTGATTGAAGCTTTGGAAAAGCGCTGGACTAGGTGGGTTGGAAGACTTGGAGACTATGTAGAAAAAGAAATTATTAAGTTATCAATAGTCATTATATTCTACCTCATTTTCACTACTTTTTGATCCCTCCTCGTACTATTAACTGTATTTTTTTATTCAACGAAGCGACGAGACGAAAGGGCCATTTATCTGGGGGGAAGTGATACGCCTGTCCATAACTACGTGGCTCTCATTAGAATGGGATATAATGCACCACATTGTTCTCGTCGCCTAAGACATAAGATGTTGAGGATCCTTACCCCATTAGCTACAACTCCCTTCGAACCGGAACACAGTAATGTTTGGATACTACTGTTTGTCGGCTGCAAGAAGAAGGCAACAAAGACCTACCTCCAGTGATATGGTACTGTAATTTGATGAAATTTAACACGTCAATGTCATCTCAGCCTAATGCTGAATATAGGCTTAATGCTGATGACTTCAACCTCAACCGTTCCGTTATAAGCTGCATCCAACGATTCTCTGCGATCAGCACCAGGTCGTTTTACGCTAGACAAGAACTACTTTGCCTCTCGGCCTACCCTCAATATGATAGCGATGGGCCATAGTCACCACGCGGGCCCAATGCGGATCGGTGACTTCACACACACTTTAGAATATATTCTAATTCATGTGCAGGTTTCCTCGCGATGTTCTCCTTCACCGTTTGTATCTCGCTGTTGTAACTAAAGTTCACAAATATATAATACATAACTTAAATATTAAAGTCATGGGTACATGCCGAGATTCGAACCCGCGACCTTCGCAATGAAGGCCAAACGCTCTAACCATTAGGCCAGCGAGTTACTACGCGCTAATGTAACGCGCGCCGTGCTGTCCTTGGTGTAAAAAGCAATGTTTTACATCCACAACGGCACATTTCCATAGATAAACGATCCGCCGCCACGTGTACTGCCACATACATCACATTAAACTAATGCAGCCCGCGTCACCGAGTCAGTCAGCGAGGAGCCCAGCACCGGGTGACTGTGAACGCTTTCACGCGTCGTGTTATCTTTTTCTGTAAAGAAACCTCCCATGACCCGATCTCGGCGTGACTGGTGGTACAGAACGATTAAATTAAATGCAAGGTTGTGTCGTTGTTGTTGTTGTTGGTGTTAATGGATCTAGTATAACTAATTTAGGATCGTTGCAACATTTTTCATCATTACTTGCAATAGTTTCATCGTCCATTACTCGAACTGAAGTTTAGCGATCAGATTGACAGAACTAATCTGTTTCTCAGCTATTCTTTATATATCTATATTTTTTTATTTAATGAAGCTTATGCGGGGCTTCTACCCACTAAAACCCCCTCGGTGATCTCCCTTAGTGCTTTTAGAGATGCTCCGGGATCTCCCACGGAACGCACCGGTGCCCCCCAGCGCTCCGGCTAAACCATTCCACGGAAGGGCAAAGCCCACCTTAGCACCCATGCTTTGCTACGACAAATACAAGACCACAATGTATTTGCCGTCCTCCTAAGACTCGCTTATTAAGCTCTGGGGGCCCCCACCCTCAGAGTCCACGAAACCGAGGATCTTAACGGCCCGGGACTACAGGGCTGACGGTGGTACCTACCTAAGCGGTCTCCGGCAGCAGAGACCAACTACCAGTATATATAAATTAGTAATTCCATTCTTTTATTTATTTCCACCGCTGAGGGCACACCAGCAGCTTGTGGTTTGATGCTGCCCAGAAGTCGCTTAGTGCTCTGCGTAGTCAATACAGCAATGTGTTCAGGACGCTGCTGGGGCTGCCCCGCTTCTGTAGCGCATTGACTGACTCCATGCCGTCTTGCGCAAGAGAGCTGCTTCACTGATAAGCAGGCTGTGGCACAGTACCAACAGTATTATGCAGGTGTTTGCGAGTAAACCGGACTCGCAAATACACAAGCATAGGGATGAGTTGATGATCGGGCATTTATAACTCTACTTGCGGTTGTCGTAAATGCCCAAACAATAACTCGTACGTGCTACTAAAATTAGTTTTTAAGAATGTTTGTACTAAACTAACTATTGGGTATAGCTGAATAAAGAATGATATAATTATTAAGGTTTGCTTCCTGATCATAGAAATATTCGCTTTGGTGGGACCTGCCTGCGCGATCCCGGCGACGCAGATAACCCACTTCCATTGTGAATTACATTCAGTCGTTTTTAATTATACTTTTGTTTCAGATAACTGCGAGAGTAAAACATTAATTTACTGAACTGAAACATGTTAAGTAAATACTAAGGAAAGTCTAATTCTAGTGGTAAAAAAGCAACGATGGATCCAGGACATTATGACAAAGATAGAAAACAAAATCCCAGGGAGAGGGCGAACGTGGTCTCCAAGTTATGTTTCTGGTATGACATTTCATAAATACCTGTTTTTTTTTATAACACGGCTATGATATGCCACCTCAAAACAATGAGGATATTTACACAACATCACAAGTAGCTGATCACATCGTTGCACAATATATTAAGACTAGTTACTCGTTAGTCCAGTGATCTCTAAACCCACAGCTGACTAGAGACATAAGTGCTGGAGTAGCAATGGGTCAGCATTAGAAGGTGCTGTAGTGGCACAAAGCGAAACGTTCTACATTAAGGAAGGTCTTCCACCTGCTTGTAGCCAACAAAGCCTTAGAAACATTACATGATATAAATGGAAATTATTAGAGTAAGGTCTTTTGTATGTATATATTATTTCTGTTTCAGAGGTTCTTTGATGTTATCCATAAGACCACCATCACCAAATGAACCAATTCCATTTTTATTCGTCGCATTAATATAAAAAAAATAATTAGTAGTTTTCTCTGATTCTGAGACAATAGACTTTTTATGATGACTACATCATAAAAAGCGTGCCATAATAGGAGTTACCGGTGAGGCGACACTTGCAGGTCCTCCTTGAAGAGTAAATGATCAGCGCAATTGATCATTTATCGCTATTTTCAGGTACACCCGGCGATTGTTCATAAAGGGTAGAAAGGGAGACCTCAGCATTTCAGATTTGTACAAGTAAGCCCTTTTTATAATATAACAGTAAACATTCACTAGTTTTCAGTAATATTCTAACAGTCGTAGTTTTAAGTAACATACGTATGTAATTAAGAAATAGTAGCTTAATTGTTAAACTAAATATTTTTAATGAAGTCTAGCATGTTATGTGACAACTATATATTATAGCAGTAGAAAGCGTTGTTTCCATACATCAAAAATTTTTTCAGAGTTTTCATCATAAAGATACAAAAGACAAAATGGCGGACAAATTGGCATATTAACTTTTGATCAATCTTGAGTTGAGAAAAAAAAAGGAAATGATATAAAATATTGGGATGCAAATAAAATTTTCATTACCTTCATATTAATTGTGTAGACGTGGCGTGATAGAGACCAACACTAATGTTTGTGTGATGAAACAGATGCACGCCGGGACACCGGGCAGCGCCCCGCGGCGATGCACTCGGCGCCGAGTGGAGTCGGGAGCTGATGAAAAAAGGTATCATACACCGCAACCTCTGGTCCTGCCGCCAAACAGTGGTGTGCATACATTACTGTGTTTCGTTATGAAGGATATTGTAGATAGTGAAATTACTACACTTACGAGATTTCTCATTAAGTCCCAAGGCGACAAGCACGATGTGATGTAGTGTTTACCATCCTAATAACACCACGTTGTTATGAGCAGAATTATTATTTATCATCAAGTGAACGACTAGCTCGTCTCTTCCTTTAGTTTTATAAGAAAAAAGAACATCCTTCCTGTATATCGGTTAACAAGCAGGTGTTCTCTCTAGGCAGCGGCGGCAAGCCGTCTCTCCTGCGCGCCATCAGCAGGGTCTATGGCCTCAAGTTTATAATAGGAAATATAATATTTTCATTACTTGAAAGTAGTATAAGGTGAGTACACATCAAGTATTTGTTTATCCATACTAGTGCTACTACCATCCCGCGCATGTCTGATGATCGTAACCACCTTCGTCCAACACTTTTGTTATATTTCCGGCATACAATAACTTGGTTATAATTTGCTTGGGGTGCCTTATACAAATCCTTGGACACTACCAATACGTTAGCTACTTCTATCAAGTCAATTATCTGTCAAGTTAAGGATATAAAGAATCTAGATATCTGTGAATTGTCTTTGTTGACGGAGACTGTACGTTGACTTAAATTCACAGGAATGAAGACAGTACCGGTGTTAGGATAAATTTTGCGTATAGTTCGGTATGTAGGCAACATTAGAATGGACCGCGTACAGTTCATTTTAACGGGAATCCCCTACCATAGACAAGCACATGTTCTATCTGTTTATATATTACAAGAGGTCGACAAAGAAATCTCGCCCGGAGCTTGGTAGTGCTTTGTCTTGAAATCTCGGGCCATTAAGAATCGGAATAAAGAAATCCTTGCCAGCCTTAGAAGGCGACTTGAAGGATTTTTGGATTCGTGGGCTTTGAATGCTGGAGACTCGTTATCCGCTAAGCAAGCCCGGGATGAACTAGTTAGACGTGGGACGTGCTTTAGGAATAGTGCCTGGAGGCACCGTTACGTTCCATAGGAGATCCCTGGGCCTCCTGCAACGAACTGAGGATGACCATCGAGTGTTTAAGTGGGTAAAAATCCCACGTAAACTTGTCTCCCCCACAGAAGGAAGGCATGTTTTTCGAAGATTTTCCCTGTGATACGGCACTGAATGACGACGCAAGTCTAACTAGTTATTATTTTTATGATTACATGTACACCAGTACCTAACTAATGGTAGGTGACGATGCACGAGTAGTCTCTGATGGTAAAGCGCGCTTGTCTAGAAGTGGTGTATTCACTCTACCCTTAAACGTTCCCCCATCAGTTGGTAATAAACTAATAACATTTTTATTCTTTACCCAAAATAACTAAAATATACTTATGGAGTTTGCAGACACTTTTTAGAGAATGATAAGCCACCATCAGTAACAAGTCTACTTTTATTGCAGATTGTCTATACCGATGTGTCTCGAGGGTATGATCAATTATTTTTCCTCCTCAAACTCTGGCATAACGGTCTCGGAGGCCTATTTATACGCTTTTGGTGTAGTTGGGTACGTAAACCGTTTATAACATTTATTTTGTTCATATCTTATACACGGAGGATGGTCTCATTGTGATGCTGTGCCTATATCTTTAGACGACCCTTCGTTATTATATTTACTGACTGACTGACCTGACTTACCGTCAGGTGCTGTACAGTTTGCCACATCTCTGAATATTTTAAAATATTTACAATGATGTACAGTAAATTCTCTTGATTTTAACATTTTTGGTAGATTCTTCATTGCTGATCTTGCCACTTTTAGTATTTATGACAGGTCGATGTTATCCTATATTCTGTAAACTGTAAACTTGAATCTGGTAATTTAACGCATTTGTAATTATTTTCTAGGCTGCAGCTGATAAACGCCATAATAATGCACCCTATGTTCCTTTGGATGCTGGCGATGAGTATGAAGTTGAGAGTGGCGTGTTCCTCACTCATATATAGAAAGGTAAAGTAAATATATTTCGTGGCATACACACAGTACCCACATCCCTTTTTTTATTTAATAACATGCTGTGTTTGATATTCAGCTAATGGTAACAGAGACTCGAATCCATTACTATGCAGCAGTAGTAATGATTTTCATATAATAAGACATACCACTTGTAGAGACAACAGAATCTAAAGAAAATCCAATAACTTCACTCAATATAATATACAACCCGACATACTAAAGTACAATAAAGTTTGCTTACTGCTGTTTGACGGGCGAAATACGTTTTTCGGTGATAGCTAATATTTCTCCGCCAACCGTGGCCTACTGTTACAAAATCTGGGAGTCAGACCGTGTAATTGTATTTAGTTACTGAGGCTGGACTTGACGGTGGGCGGGCAAGCGTCGGAAGGCCTGGCCGGCCATGTGGTGAACCTGCTGACCACGGACGCGCAGCGATTCGACATGGCCATTCTGTTCCTCGTAGACCTGTTCCGCACGCCGATTGAAAGCGCCTTCATCATCTACCTCATGTACCGTCAGATCGGCGTGGCTACTCTTTTCGGCGTCGCCTTCCTGCTGCTCTTCATTCCGTTGCAAGGTATACTGGCGCTACAATTTGGCGGTGTATTATAGTAACAGCTGATTTCTTTTGAAAATATGCCACCATTGTAGAAAATACTTACCCTTAAAGGGCCAAAACGTAGCTGCAATCTTCGAGATGTTTCTACTCTCCGCGGGCATTGGTTATAACCGGATGTGGTGGTGAACTTAACTTAAAAAATATTACAAGAGACTGATTACTTTAAGAGTATATCTACAACTTAACCTTCTCAATGGTATAATCATCTGTGTGGTGTCTCCAAATTCTACACGTATTTAATACTTAAGGTCTACAAACTGATAGTAGAGTCTGTCGTCTCTTCAGGTTATCTTGGCAAGATATCCAGCAACCTGCGGCACCAGACCACCGTGCGCACGGACCACCGCATCCGTCTGATGAACGAGGTCATACAGAGTATTGAAGCTATCAAGATGTACGCTTGGGAAGAGGCCTTCGCTAAAATCATCGGAGCAGCCAGGAAGTAAGCGAGAACTTCTTATCTTTGTACTACATTACCTGCTGCTTGATAGATAATATGTGGAAGATAAGCTACATAAGATAGACTAGTGGTATAAGATTTATGCCTGGTCAAATGTCTCATATCTCAATCACATAAATTTTATCTAAAATAGTTATTAGATTTTTTAAAGTTTATGATTGGTATATTACCCAATATTCTACTTGTTATAGAAAGGAGATGAACGTGTTGAAGAAAATGTGCTGGCTCCGCGCGGTGATGATATCCTGCGTGAAGCTGAACACGAAGGTTGCTATCTTCATCAGCATCCTCGCATTTATCTTCTTCCAAAACGACCTGACCGCCGCTAAGGTGTTCGTTATCTTTTACTATTACGAAAACCTCAAGTACACTCTGGTCGATTTCCTGCCGATGGCGATAGCGTTCGTTCTGGAGGCGTACGTGAGCGTACAGCGGATGCAGGAGTTTCTCCTACTGCCCGAGGTGGACAACCAAGACGGGATCGACTTGCAGAGGATCGACGATGAAAGAACAATACACAGTAATGGTGTTTATGAAAAAGTTCGCACAAAGTGAGTTCAGATCTATCAGTTGTGTTATGAAGTAATATATAATTTTAGATTCTTCTTTGGAAAGTTTTCATAAGGTCTGCTTACTAGAGTCAAAGTCAAGTTTATTGGCTTCTTTAGACGTTGATGCGTCGGTATATTTCTACCGCCAAACAGTAATATATCCTGTTTTTAATGACGCTTTAAAGATTGAAATTACTGGAGTAACGAGATCGTTGCTCCAGTAATTTCAATCTTTGCTTCCACGAGCAGCCGTAATATTTATCACCAGCAAAAACCTCTGAGTCAGTAGCATTTTGAAAGTTATTTTTAAGATCAGTCAGTAATGGTAGAAGCTATATATGTCTAGAAGAATTAAGAGGATAATCTTTGAAACGCCACCAAAGGAAACCCGGATAAAAACTTTAATAACGTTGTGTATAGCCACATTAACAGTGTAACATAAACATTATATTATAGCGTTCCTGAAGAGGAGATGCGAGAGCTGAAGACGCGAGAGATAGAACCTCGCGTGCTGGTCAGCCTGCAGCAGTATTGCGCGCACTGGAAGACTTCGGACGAAAAGAGCGACACCCTGACTCCGGCCCTCACTAACATTAACTTGACTGTAAGATTAAACTCTATGAAAGTTTTTCTCTATGAAATTCCACTTAAATATTTTCTGTTCAAATATTTTAAGGTTTGTAATGTTTTATTGTTTAAATCTGGTTATCTTAGGTTAAAACATCTGAATCTAGTTTCAATTATAACAAATTTGGCAACAGTCCATAAGATGATTTTAAAGTGTATAGACTAGAGGTGTAGGGAGTACCGCACAACAGCTCACGGGATCCAAGCAAACCTCACCTGCTCGTTGTGCACCATAATCAAAAAACGAGGATCTGGTTACCACCAACTCGCATTGGACCAGAGTGGTAGGAACAGACCCAAATCCCATCGTATTAATCCTTACAAAAGACGGCCCGATGTGCTCGGCGTGTCCCGGGAAGCCGCTGGATGCGGTTAGCCCAGGACTAGCACAAATTTCTGTCAACGAAAATCATTTCTCTCACTTTCCCTTGAAACCAGTTATAAATTTTGAATGTACAGATAGCGCCGGGCACATTGACGACTGTCGTGGGCGCCGTGGGCAGTGGGAAATCCACGCTACTGCAGGCGGTGCTGCGTGAGCTCACTCCCAGCGCTGGGCGGGTGCGCGTGAACGGCGCGCTCGCGTACGCCGCGCAGGAGCCCTGGCTGTTCGACGCATCGGTACATATCATCTTATAACAAATCTGAGTTTATAAACAACCTTCAATTTTCTTGACTCTAAGTTCTCCTTGTCGCTTTGGCACAGGTGCGACAGAACATATTATTCGGACAGGAGTTGGATTTGCAGCGGTACAAAAAGGTGATCCAGTGCTGTCAGCTGCAAAGCGACTTGGATATCCTGCCGCATGGGGATAAGACTGTAGTCGGCGAAAGAGGTAATACTCAAGGTGCAATCAGCCGGTGCCCTTGTTGGTGTATTAATACAAAGTGATTGATTGCTATGATTCGGTTTCCATCATACTGCCTGCTGGTGAACGACAGTTTACTTGTTTCTGCTTTAATATGATTATCTTAGAAAACTAACGCAAACTTCAGTTATTGATGTTTGCTGAAACAGTTAAGATATTTATTTGCAATTATGAAACGGGTTTTAAGGTTTTCTTTTTTTCCATGGAGTCCTTTTCATTCTAACTTTGTACTGTCTGTACGTGATGGACTGAATGACTAAAGAGTGACTGATGAAATGGATTGTATCATGAAACTTTTCAAAATCTTTGTCATCTACTCACTCGTCCAGGGTCTTCCTTGTCGGGCGGGCAGCGCGCGCGCGTGTCGCTGGCTCGCTGCGTGTACCAGCTGGCTGACGTGTACCTACTGGACGATCCTCTCGCTGCTGTGGACGCGAAGGTTACCCTTAGTGATAATTTTATAAACAACACTAGCTGTGCCTGAACATTTCTAATTTCTTACCTGTTCCTACTGTTTATACACGGTATGTTTTATTTAACATCCTGGCTTCAGGAATGATTGATGACAGTCGGTCCACAATGGTAACCATGATATTTTTCTTACATTTTATGAGATTTATTATAAGTTTACAAATTTATTCGTTATTTTTTTGAACTTGTTCTGTTACCTATGCGTGCAGCGTAAAATAGACATGTGAGATGATTTGGGGATGCCTATGTCCAGCTGTGAATCATGAATCTTTTCTAGACAAACAACAACCTCAATTAACGATTATGAATAAAAAGTATTTATTCTAACAATTCATGATCACCAGGTGGCGCAAGCGATATATGAGGAGTGCATCCGCGGGTTCCTGCGCGAGCGCGCGGTGGTGCTGGTGACGCACCACGCGCAGTACGCGCGGCACGCGGACTGCGTGTGCGTCATGCGCGGCGGGAGGGTGAGATAAAGAATGGTGCCACAGTTTGAGTGGTTCGATCTAAAATCGCATTCACGTTGAGTTGTTAATAAATCAACAATAGTATGAAAGGATAGATGAAGGGTCGAAGGATTAAATAATCAATCAACAATGTAAGGATGAATGAATTAGAAATTACTAGGTCTATTATTAGGTCTCTGTTGCTGGAGATCATCTAGGCAGGCACCACCACAGTGACTATTGCAGCCGACAAACAGTAGTGTGTAAATATTACTGGGTTCCGGTTTAAAGGGCGCTATAGCCAGTGTAATTATTCATGTAACAAGACAACATCTTAAGCCTCAGGCGATAAACGCTATGCAGTATAACCATCCTAACTAGCACTACGTTACTATGGGCGGGCCTATCACTTACCATCGGGAGAACGTCCCTTTCGTTTCGTCGCTAAACAATTATGTTTAAAAAACAATTCGTTAACCTTTGCCAATTTCTTAAATGGATTACGAACTAGCCATTCAACTTGCAGATCGTAGCACAGGGCACGTACGATGAACTAAAGGAGACCATGCCGGAGTTTGAGCAACTGGGGGAAATGGGTGAGCACGTGCAACATGATGAACAGAACGCCGAGAAACAAAAGGATGATAAGTCTGTGAGTTATGAATGCGAATTTACTTAAAAAAATGTCTTATTAAGTACAAAATCTTAATCATTAAATATACATCATATTTCGAAATCAACTTCAACTTGAATACTTGTTTAAAAGAAATAAAAAGAATAAGGAAAGGATAAGCAGAAAGAAACTTTAAAAAACAAAGAAATACTGATATGTGTTATTATCACTGTTGTTATTATTTGCAGCAAAGCCATATTCGTGCCCAGCGCGCCATCTCCGTCACATCCAAGATGTCTCTCGATATGGACAACTTAGATCCAGATTACGAAGGTAAGCAGGAGTTGTATTTATGATTTGTATTCCTGTGTACATTGCTGAAGGAACGATGACCGATGGGGCAGTAAGGTCCTCGAGTGGCGCCCGCGTACCGGTAGGCGTAGTGTTGAGAGGCCTCCCACAAGGTGGACCGACGATCTGGTGAGAATCGCGAGAATCCACTTTCGATAAGAGAGCTACTAACACCGTCCTGGTTGTAGTAAGGATAAACCAAATCTGTAAGATTTTAATGTCCAATTTTCAGGTGAAACCCAGAATAAGGGTTCGGTGGGCAGCGGCGTTTACCTCGCGTACGTGCGGAGCGGCGGCAGCGCGCTCTCCCTGGTGTGCCTGCTCGGGCTGTTCGTGTGCGCGCAAATCTTTTACTCCTCCACTGACATCTGGATGAAGGAATGGTGAGAATAACTATAGTATTGTCGAAGTATTAAGCTAATTTAATTATCGTTCGCTTACATTTAGTAGAATGACAATAAAAAATGATTGAGCAGAAAGAGCAAGCGAAGGTTAAATTTACTATACGCGTTTAAAATGTCATCATTGACCGACACACGCACAATGCAGGACGTAGGCCTCCGCTGTAAATTCCCAACTCATCGGTCTTTCTCACGCCACCTGCATGGAGGAATGTCTTGCAAACTTTATTTATATGGCTATTTATACTTAGTAAAATTATGAATCGTGACAAGCTAAGATCAAAATTACTACTCGAGGTCACGTCTAAACTTAACACAACACTTCCCTTTTTGTCCCCCAGGGTAAACCTGGAAGAGTCGAACAACGCTTACTACCGCAACGTGACTGCCGACAACGTCACAAATGGCGTCATACCTGCAGATTTTGGTAAACGCAACTTTTTTTAGATATTTAATTAGTAGTTTTAACTGTGTTTTGTTGTCTGTAACGATATTCATCAATAATTAAGGAAAAATATTTTTTCTGTTGAAGTAGGCTGTGTAGTCTTGCGGCTTCCTTTTCGAATATCTCTGCATCATCTGAAGGCGATTATATAATATACGTCCTTACCGACAGAGGTAATTGTGCTAGTACTAGTATACTTAGTGTATTATGTATTTCAGACACTCTGCAGAATCCTTCTAATTACATGCAACTGACCCGCGACCAGTGCATCTACATCTACGCCAGTCTCATCGGCATCTGCATCTTATTCACCTGGAACAAGCTGGTCGTCTTCTACAACACCTGCATAAAGGCCTCGATCAGTCTGCACGATACTATGTTCCGGTAATGTGTCTACATATAATAATCCAATTGCGCACAATATAGTATGAGCTATATATTTATTCAATTGTAAAGCGTGATCACTCAGCCAAGCGTGTAACCATGAAGAAGAAGAAGAAGAAGAAGAGGGCGTTATGAATTGTTTGTGCTAATATTGGCCACCACAACTATCATTAAGTAAAGCCGGTTGACCGACAATCTGGTGAGGATTGTAGAGAAACGTCGGATGCGGAGATGCGACCGGTGCTCTGGAAATCGTTTCAGCGGGAGGAAATCTATTGTTGAACATAGGTTGGAAGAATACAATGCTGAAATGATGTTGAAACAGAAGTTAGCTGATAACGCTCTGTCCTACGCTATGATTTGCCAAAAAAACTGAATGTTCAAAAAAATAGTTTAACTGAATTTAGTAAAGAAATTCAGAATATATCATAAAGTGTAAATTTTTCACAAACCAAAATCAAATTCAGATTGTTTTATTTGTTAACTTTGTTCCAGCGGCGTTACCAACGCTCCGATGTGGTTCTTCCACCACAACCCGTCGGGTCGGATACTAAACCGGTTCTCCAAGGACATGGGCCAAGTGGACTCATTGCTGCCGGTCACTTTGGTCGACTGCATCGGAGTAAGTAATATAATTAACTCCTGACGTGTTCACTCCTTTCATCCATGTCACGCTCGAACGCAAGTATACATTTGCATTAGATCGACCTTCGGTGGAACCTCGGTGCACATAATTAGTAAATTGGAAAGTAAAGGTACGGAGATCTCAATTTTAAAATAAAAACCGTGTTTTTTTTTTAAAACGTTATCATCATCATTATCAATCAATAGATTACTTATAGATTATTTTTTTTTAAATATTTCGTTTTAATTATTTCTCATCAAACTATGGACCTTGTAGTTTAAAAAAGAAATTACTATTATGATAATGGATGGAAAGTATGGATGTAGTTCATATATAGGAAAGTTGTGTACAATGTGACTATTCAGTGATGGACAAAGTACTTTTTTTGTAATTAATTTTTTCGGTCATATCATCCCTTAGAGATATCAGCCCCATTGGTTTGCAAATACAAAATTATTTGTAGGAAAATAATATATTGCTCTGTTCCAGTTTTTTCTAGAAATCGTTTCGGTGCTAGTTGTCGTGTGTATAGCCAATTGGTGGCTACTGTTGCCCACGGCAGTGGTGACCGCGCTGCTCTATCTGCTGCGCGAGCTGTTCCTCGGCACCAGTCGTGAATTGAAACGGATAGAAGCTATAGGTATATATACAACTAGAAAACTTAAGCTTAGTTGTGATGACATGCGAGAGGAATTCGGACGACCGCCGCTGGCCAACAATGAAATTTTAAAAATACTTAGTAACTCGCTGGCCTAGTGGTTAGAGCGTGCGGCTTTCATTCTGAAGGTCGCGGGTTCGAACCTCGGCATGTACCAATGACTTTAATATTTAAGTTATGTACATTTGTGAACTTTAGTTACAACAACGAGATACAAACGGTGAAGGAAAATATCGTGAGGAAACCCGCACACTGAAATCATCTTTGTGTGCGTGTGTGTGTGGTGGCCCCAATAAAGTGGCAACAGGCTCGCCCACTGTTACATGGGACCTAATCTGACCACATCTGGCGAAATGTGGGTGTTTATTCACCTCTGCCTACCCTTACTGGGAAAAAGACGTGAAAATATAAAAAATAAAAATAAAAAACTTTTCCCCAAGCAACTAATTTCATAAAGTGTCTTGACTTCTACAACTGTATAACGTGTCCTTCATCAGCTCGCAGCCAGAGCTTGAACCACGCGGCGGCGACGGTGTCCGGGCTAACTACGATCCGGTCGTGCGGAGCGCGGCAGCGCACCATCGCTCGCGAGTTCGACAAGCTGCAGGACCTGCACAGCAGTGCCTGGACCCTCGTGCTCGACACTAACCAGGGTTTCGGCTTCTGGATGGACATGGCCTGCTGCCTATACCTTGTATTCGTCACGTTCAGCTTTTTCCTATTCGCTGATGCTGGTAAGAATTGAGGACCAGTAATAGCTAATAGTAAAATTAAGAAGAATTGTGATACTATTATTTTTCTTCAGAAAACCGAGGTGGTAACGTTGGCTTGGCCATAACCCAAGCCATCGGCCTGGTTGGTATGTGCCAGTTTGGGATGCGGCAGACGGCGGACGTAGAAAACCAAATGACATCAGTAAGTTACTTGTTTTTTGCTGCTTTTTTAAGCTCGAAACTGGAACAATATTATGTTCCTGGACTTGACAGTGCTGCTTGGTTTTAGCAGAGGAAGCCATAGATAATTAGAGTATTCCATCAGTCGTTAAGAACATGCGGACAAATGAATATAATATATTGCATAAATGTAAAAAACAATGTACAGGTGGAGAGGATATTGGAGTATAACAATCTCCCACCCGAGAGACCCGTAAATGTCGATGATCAGGCTCTGAGAGAACAGCATCCCGACATGGACTTCGACAAATGGCCTGCAAAAGGTATGAGTACTACTTCAACCATTTCTCTATAGGAACAGCATGCCCCTTAGATCGTTAGTTACACATAGTGACTCTAATAATGATTATAGCAGACACAAAATTATTCAGGTTTTGCCAAGTATTTCATTGGTAACGAAGTAATGAGTCGAGCGTCTTGCTCACCTGGTTTTAAGTGTAAATTAGGGACTTCACGCGACAGTTCGTTACAGCTTTACATCTTTACACTAAAGTTTGCTTGCTTGGAGTGTGCGATGCGAAGGTACAAATTGGTTCAGTCTTCGGCGAAACATACTTGTCACTAATAACGTTATAATCAAATACTAAAATAAGGTTCCAAACTGAACTTATAACATATCGTGATTATTGTTAAAATATACGCGACTTATCAGTCAAAGTTGTAAACTGCATCAGTAAGTTCAATTTTCAGGCGAAATCATATTTGAGAACGTTTACTTGGAATATGAGAAACCACCGAAAAACGGCAACGCGGAAGACAACGCAGAGAAGAAACCCGAGGAACCGATGTACGCAATTAAAGGCGTGAGCTTTAAGGTCTTGCCTTCGGAAAAAGTGGCCGTGGTGGGCAGGACGGGGGCGGGCAAGAGTTCTCTTATCGCTGCCCTCTTCAGGTGAGCATTAGGTCATCGCGAATTGTTTAATAATAACGTTAGCAGTGGTATATAGTGGTAGCGATTGGTAGTTCATTTAACACACCACCTACAATAATAATTAATGACACAAATAAATACTAATGATATGTATCAAAACTTAACTGAACTAATATTAAGTACTCGCGTTGGCCCGACGTCCCGAGCTTTGCGCGCGGAAGATTAAATAAGTGTTCTAATACAATACATCCGGACATCTATACACGTTGGATCTGTCCCTCCGTCTGTCACTCCACTTACTATTTCTTTTATCCAATGAAGTCACGAGATGAGCGGCGCGCTCGCTCTACACTAATGTTTGACGGTTGCAATAGGCGCTGCGGTGGAACCTATTTTTTTTGACGCTTATTCGTGAGGGGCAGAGAGAGCGGCGAATTGTAATAGCGACATTCCTCTCCCTCCTCGACTTCACTTCTGCTGCGGAGGGCAGTACAAACCTGCCCCCGCAGCCCACCGGTACATATCCGAGACAACCTCAAAGAGCTCACCTGGCGCGTCAACTTCGGGCCGACCGGGTTGCTTCCTCTTACCTTCAAACTTCACCATATGTAACCAAGCCACGGTTACTGACTTCTACCGCCACGGTAATGCGAAAACCTGTTCTAGGTGACAGTGGTACCTACTTAGACGGTCTCCGGCAACAGAGACCTACCACCACTAAAGAGTAACACTTAAGCATCAGTGAATTATTAACAAATAAATACATAAATATTGTATTTTTATGCTTTGATAGTTTTGTAAGTTATTTTCGCAATGGCAACGTGTCGATATGTTTAAGGCTGAGCAAAGTGTCCGGTCGCATCGCGGTGGACGGCGTGAGCGCGGAGCAGGCGGGGCTGCGCGCGTGGCGCTCGCGGCTGTGCGCGCTGCCGCAGCGGCCCGCGCTCTTCGCGGCCGCGCTGCGCGACAACCTGGACCCGGAGCGCAGGTACAGCGACGCGCAGCTGTACGCCGCGCTGGACCAGGTCCGTTGCACCGCCGCATCACCGCCCCGCCATTACATATACCTCAACCTACACATCGGCTACCCTTGCTTCTTATCCGATAAGGACGAGATTCCCAATTTAGGGATTATATAATATATTTGTCCCTTGTGTACATGTGAAGTACTTTATGTATTTTTTCAGATGTGCACGAACTACATTGTCAATCCATATAAATAATTGTTAAGTGTAGGAAAAACCTTTTGTCTTTATGTTAACAATTAACCTAACGATAACATATCTTGAAATAACTCGCACTGGGCCAATGTGGTGAGGCTAAGGCACAATTCCTCCTCAATGAGGATCTTTGAGAGAGGTTTATGCCCAGCAGTGGCGTTATTCGGCTGATAAGAAGACATTCTAATGGAAATGTTCCCTTAATAAAATGAGCATTATTTAAGAGTCGGTGTGTGGTGCAGGTGGAGCTGCGCGAGACGGTGTCCGCGCTGCCGGCGGGGCTGATGACGCGTGTGGGAGACGGCGGCGGCAACCTGTCCGTTGGGCAAAGGCAGCTGGTGTGCCTGGCGCGCGCCGCGCTTGCCAACTGCGCCGTACTCGTGCTGGACGAGGCCACCGCCAACGTCGACACCGAGTGAGTGATCGTTTCCTACGTGCCCACTTAACTTCTGTTCCGATATCCCGGTCAATAAGTCGTCTTATCCCTCACTTGTCTTCCTGCAGGACGGACAAGTACATCCAGTCGACGATCCGGCGACAGTTCGCGCACTCCACCGTGCTCACCATCGCGCACCGTCTCAACACCGTCATGGACTACGACCGGGTTATCGTCATGGACAAGTGAGTCACGCGACAATGTTACAATACTGCCCTATGTATCCAAAATTTGGATAATTATCTCATTACAGTAGTAAATAATAAACCTGGATATAATAACGTGACGCTGGATAAGTTATTTACTTGTTTCCGTAATAACTTCCATTATTATATCCCTTGACAAACTGGACAGCAGTAATGTTCGCATACTACCGCTTGGCAGCAAAGGTAGGCACTGGAACTAGTTATTGGCGCAGCCTGAAGGTCTACGGAAAATAGAAGCCCACCAATAGTGCTTACTGATACTCTCATACAAAACTCAAAGCCAAAGGATTTGGACTAAGTAAACTCTCTTTTAACATGATTCCTATGAAACTTCGTCTCGTGACAGGGGTGGCGTGGTGGAGTCGGGTCATCCGTTCGAGCTGCTAACGGGTGGCGTAGTACAGGAAGACGCGCCACCGCGGTATTCGCAGCTTCACCCTCAGGTGAGCAGTGAGACAGTGGTCTACACCCTTGTGATGATCGTTGCTTTATCTCCTCAGTTCTCTTATATTTCTCTCCTTCGAATTTGAAATAGAACCAAAACTAATGATATTATAAACAAAAACTCGTCTTTCAACAGGTTTCTTCGACGGATGAGGGAGAGCGGAAATTGAAAGAACATGCTGCAGATGGAGACAGGTAATACACCCGGGACATCCTTCTACGGCGAAAATGTAATTCTTATATCATAAAACAAAATTGTTTATGCAGATACATAGATTTTTATAAGACTCCTATTATGCGCAGGAGCATAAAATTCACTGGTAGGCTAGATCTGTCTGCAAAGAGCGATTATATATATACGCGGCTTACATAAATTCGCGGCCGCTGGTCAGCCATGCGCCTCGCAGTTCATGATAAGAAATCGATTTGTAATATTTTATTGAATACCAGGTCAGATGATGCGGGTCCACGCATCTTCAAGACATTGGTTGAGCAAACGGGACCGGAGACTGCCGCGATGTTGTACAAGATGGCGGCGGAGGTAAGATGGCCGATTTTAAAATGAACAACTGTCTGCTTCTATCTGTTGTTATTTCATTCATGATATTATTCTTTATCGATTATTTCTGTACGTTTTCTATTAGCGGGCACTTGTCAGGCAGAATTTATTCAAGCTAATTAGCTAAAGCCATAGACTAGCACAATCGTTCATAACCCTACGTTTTAACATGTGGCCCAGGAACCAAAGAAGATAGAGACAGAAGATACCTTTACATCATATAAAAAGCGATATACTTTATTATTTTTGATTCTTATAATCATTTCAAACCATCAACCAAAGTACATTATCAATAATGGTACGTAAGAAGGTTTCTCAATATTATGCGTTTTTCATGTATTGGACATTTCAGAGCTACAGCCGCAGAAAGGAGAGCGCCACGGCTGACAAAATGGCATCCTGATCTTCGTACTTTCCTTAAATAAACGATGTAAAGAAGATATATGAAGCGTTTTCATTTAAACTCTGCGGGAAAGTTCGTTCAAAAACAACATTTTAGAAATTACCATAGAATATTCTTTATTTTAAGAGTTTTTATAAATCATATTCCTTTTTTTTTAATTACAACTTCCCGTTAGCTTCTTAGTTAATGTGCTAATGAAATACTACCGAGCATACAATGGGAAATTTAGCTGATCAGCTTTTTAGTAAATAATAAGGAAAGCGCAGCGCTGGCATGCACACACACACACACGCACGCATGCACACACACACCACCCCGCTAAGTGGACAGAGGACATTAAAAAAATCGCTGGCAGCCACCGGCTGATTTAAACTGTGGCGACCAGAAACCGGCACCACGCGCTGGACGCCTCACGCCTTGTGCCGTGTATTAATTACAAGCGTGCGCAGTGAATCACACCACATTGCGCGTGCGCGTGCGCCTGCGCGTGATAATATTTTCCTTTAACTGTATACTAGTTAGATCAAACAATTGTAATGTCATTGTACATTATTGTACTTGGCACTGAATGTTCATACAAATACTAAATATTTCTTACAAATTTAACAGTTCGCATTAACACTGATCATTAATTCATTCGTATAATGATCATCGTATTTTTTTATGTAATTAAGCGACAAGAGCGAGACATTCACCTGATGGTAAGTGGTACGCTCGCTCATAACAACGTGGCGCTATTTAAGATGGTATGCACTGCACCACATTGCGCTCATCGCCTGAGACACAAGATGTTGACCCTCGTTACCCCAGTAATTACACTAGCTGCAGCGTTCTTGATACCGGATCACTGTAATATCTGCACAGTAAGTACTGTCTGACGGCTGCAATAGGCGATGCGGTGATACCTACTGTAACCTTTATCCCTTTTTCTTAAATATAATAAGTTTTAAATACTTTTAAACTATATTTAGTACTCAGGTAATCATATTTTACGTGACCAGGATAATGCATACTATTCTTTTTAGTATGATTAATATTTATGTTATGGCCATTAATTATTTATATTAATTTGTCATCTCAATTAGGACCTTGTTCTACGTTGTGTTTATAGTAATTTTCAGTTCTTTTAGGTTTATATAGAAGGATGAATATTTGTTAAGACAGTCTGATGCCGTTTGTGTGGTTTGTTTCCTTATTTACAATCCCTTCACGCTTGTAAAGGTCTTCACATCTTGTTACGGGTTTATAATTTTTATTCATTCTTAAGACCCCGACACAAGTTCATACAAGTTCGCATCCTCACATTTTAAAATGTGGGGATGGCATACGGCTCCAGTAAACAGACCCCGCCGTATGCGGTGAGCGCCAAGCAAATACTGTGCCTTATTATGAGTCATCAGGCATAGTCTTTGTCGTTGAGTAAAATGTTGTTTTGATCAAGTTTGTCTCGCCCACCGGCAACTCGCCACATATCATAAAACATAGGGAGTTATTGAGGCCTTCATTTGTAGATTTCATAAAATAGGGAGAGCAGGTAGTTTGCAGCCCCGTCATCAAGGGACCCGACGTGGAAAAATCCAATAAGATAAAGTGTTAAACCATAACGCAAGGCGCAACCTTCAAAGGTGACATTTAACCCAGTAATCGTCGAAGACGTCGTATCACTGAACTGCGACAGACATGCAATCGACTATTATTGGCGCACATCATCATGAAAGGCGCACAAGACATCACAACAGACATCAATATCTTGCAAAGGTCCTCAGCGAACCGCACCTGTAAGACGCATCAGTTCAGTAACGGTGCAAACGTCACGCTACGACAAGACGCAATATCGATGTTTGATAAGCATCGAGGCAGGAGCTCGCACCCGCTTCCGCTACCTCATAATGCATCGACACAATTCGAGTTGGCTTTAGAATAAACAAATGTTATTAAACACGACGTATCATAGTGGCAAGCCACTAAGACGCCGAGTATCCACGTATCATAGAGCCGAAGCCCTAAGACATGGTTCTGAGTATTTCGATACCATCGAAGTGCTATCTAACACTCTTCCCGATCCGGAGTATAAACAAGTAGTTACTTAAATAACCACTAACTACACCCGGCTGGTATCTCACCTTCTCCATCGATGTTATATGTTAAATTTGCCATGCACCATTTTACACGGTTTCGTATCCATATGCTTTATAAATTTTATTTTTAAAGACCTTCACTCTCTTACTTTATTATATTGTATCTTAATACATTATTATTTGCATTCTCATATTTTTCCGGAATTTGAACCGATTTATCATTTATAACTCATCGCTAGAGACTTTCACACTTTTATACTTTCATAATTTTTCACTATACAATCATATTTGTATTTTCATATTTTAGCATTTCAATCAGTATACTATACAGTACACCATTCCTATACATCCTTTCTATAGGTATTGGAAGTCAGTAACAATCTCCAATCAATAGTTCAATCAATTTACACGAAGCAAATTTTTACATTCGACACGTACGCAGTTCATGTCCGGAGCCCATGCGTACGTAGGAGCGCGCGTGTGCGCATGCGTCTCCGCCGCGCTCGCTCGCCCATACGGCCGCACGGCCGCACGCCCGCACGCCCGCACGCCCGCACGCCCGCACGCCCGCACGCCCGCACGCCCGCACGCCCGCACGGCCGGCTGATACACGAACTGTTCCTAATTACGTCCCTAGGACGTTTCACGATCACACAACTATTGGACTTTAACTTTGTATTTATTATAATGAATCTGTGTCAAATTTAACTTCTTTATGTATATATTCGTGTTTTAGACATTGAATAAAGTTTATTTAAAATAATTTTAAATTTTTTTTGTATGTATTTATATATATTTTAGGAACACGTCTATTTCACTCTTTAACTTTCGTTGAATTATAAATTTTATTTGAGCTGTTTATTATTTGCTATTTTTTATAAATTCATTAATTTATTTTTTATAAATTAATGTATCTTATTACACTACATAGAAGGTCTCCAGTAATGGACCTATCAAAAGCGAATTTTACGTAAACCTCATCAAAATCGGTTCACTCTAGAAGAAACAGACTCGTCGAGATTATTCAGAACATACGGACACAAATCGTTTTAACATTCATATAAATTCGATTAGGTTATGTTTTTAACACGGCAGTCGGACAAATGTTATATATTTGTATAATTGTATCATTACGGTTTTCCTTGTACTCTGTCTTAGAAGTGTGCGGGCGCACAGGAGTGCGTGCGTACAGTACACGTCGCACTGCGTGTACAGTGCGCGTCGCAGTGATGTGGTGAACTACACGGTGAATATGTATTACGAATTATGTTTGTTCATCGTTTTGAGTGCCCAGTGTACGTGTAAGTACCTTAATTCTTCGATTTATATCCCACGCGAGCTGTGCTCTCTACCCTGCGCTGTCGCACATACACTACAAATATTGGTATTAATAGACCAATGACTTGTACCTAATTTTCTAGAGGTGATAAAAACTATCTGAAATATATATTATCCCTCATTGATATTTGACATGTAATTTACCATCAGATTAACATCCTTATTCCGATTCTTTGCCTTATGTTAAAAGAAAAATATATGAAAGCCATTTCCAGATAGCTGATGATCTACTCACAAACAAGCCTATGTCGTACTACCACCACTTTGTGAGCACCACGTACGAGTTTTTTTTTATCCTTACTCTGCGCGTTGTGGACCAGCGCCTTTGCTTACAATTTTATAGATAAAGGAAAATAGAATTAGAATTCTATTTTCCTCATTCTCATCATTCATTCTTTTCCTCTTACATACTCTGTTCTTCTTGCAAACTTTTTTTCTCTTTCGTTCTACATTCCATTTCCTTCTTTCATTTCCCTTTCTTAAGTGAAGACCGAAGACCGTCGATCATCGTCTTCCTTTACATTTCCCTGGAATACATGAGAAGTCATCTCCTTCAGCATACTTGTTTTTTTCACGGTTTTTCTTTTTGTTTTTAATTCTATAATTTTACAGTTTTTATTTCCTTACTATAGCTTAGTTTTAACAGTTTTGATTCTCTTTTACAATATTTTTATTAGTTTTTATTCTTTCGGACTGTATCTGCGATGACTTTCCTACAAAATTCCAAAAATATTTAACGACTTTCGCATTCACACACGAGTATATTGTCACTTCGATTTCAGATAGTAATGCTTACAGCACATGTTACAATATTAGAAAACCCATGTGCCCGGCACACACGGCTGTAGGTAAGAAAGATTTTACTTCTTTGTACTTACACTGGCGAAGTCTCGTTGCCACAATAATTTCCACCAGCGGCATTAATATCCGGGGGACGGTAATGTATAATATAAGTATACACACTACTCTTATGCATTAAATTTGCAATAAACTGATCAATCAGATTCCGAGGTGTATAATACGGACAATACTTATATTTTAGAAAGAATAATGGTCACGGTGAATGGTAAGAAACTAACGGCGGTGAGCCAAGAGTTCTCATCGCTTTACAACTACGCGTACTACTACAACTCGTCCAAGAGCATTCAGGTGAAGTGCTCTGTAGCCAACGCGTTCGAGTCCCACGTGTTCATGTGCGGACAGTCACTGAGAGACGGTTAGTAAAGAATTCTTGTAAACTATTCACACTGCTTCACCAGACCTCTCCACTGTCATCAACTTTATCAATATCGGTGGATAGTATATTCACCGAATAGAATTTCAATAATTTGTGCTTTGCCTATACATAAAAGAGTTCCAGGTGTGTGTGAGATGAGTCTCCATCACGATACCCCTAGAACCATAAGGCCTACAGACTTGAGATTTGGTAGGAACATTCCTTTTGCCGAGTATAGAACAGCTAAGAACGGGTTTTACGCAATGCTACCCCAAAAAGCGATTGGGGGACAGCTAGTCAAATATAAAAATAAAGCAGCAGCTAGTGAATGTTTCGTTTCTATTCATCTAACCTGTTTTAACAGCATTAGTTCAGTAACGTTGTAACAGTGAGGGTGGCACTGAGCACCGACCAGACCTCACCGACGGGCGTCGTCCTGTTCCGTTTCAGTGTACGCTGTGTGCGCCGTGGGTGAAACCTGCACCCTCATAAAGACATTTAGCTACGGGGCTGATTACACGAACCGTGTCCTGTACTGTTACACCCTGACCGGCAATACATACGTCGGGAATGTGGCGAGGCTGACGTTGCACTACAATAACAGTAAGAACACAATGATTGCTTACTACCACCTTTTTGTATTAGGCATGTTCTTTAACAATATTGGTTATAGATCTCTGTGGCCGGAGACCATCTAGGTCCGTACCGCCGCAGCGTCTATTGCAACCGACACGCAATACCGTGCGAACATTACTGTGTTCCGAATTAAAGGGCGCTGTAGCTAGTTTAGTTACTGGGGTAACGAGACACATTCTTATGTCTCAGGGCGACGAGCAGAATGTGGACAAGCCAGCTCATAACAATGTGGTCGTAACTAGCGCCACGTTGTTATGAGCTGCTTTGTCGTGAACGTCCGGTTGGTCTCGTTGCTTCGTTGATTGAAAAAAAGATGTTTGTTTTAATGTGAAGATGGCAGTGTGGTACTGATTAAACTTTACATGCACCATATTATCACATGCAGACCTGTCGCTACGTACTACATATAAGTAATACAATCAAGTGACGGGAGGAGCGGGACGTTCACCTGACGGTACCTGTTACGCCCGCGCATAACAACGTGGCGTTAGTTCTAATGGTATATACTGCACCACATTGTGCTCGTCGCCTGCTATAGCGCTCTTCAAACCGGAACAGAGTAATGTTTGGCGGCAGAAATAAGCAATGTGGTGGTACCCACTATGACGAACTCTAGCAACATGAGCTTGACACGAGTCTCAAAGAGTTACATCGAAAACCTTGTTACCGGTAACATCTCTTTCTCCTGGCTTTTCCTCAGCTATGTGGTGTTGGCACAGTATGTACTTCTCTTCCACATCCCTCTATCAGCCGTCATATCTGAATTCACACTCTTCTTACGCGTGTCATTTTTCACACAATCCATCCACACTTTCTTCGGCCCTCCTCCACCCTTATAACTATCCATGTACTAGTAATATTTGAGAAAATAATTTGTTTTACAGTGGAACATGGTCATGGGGCCGACGCCAGCACCCACAAAGCGGACACTGCTTCCGGTTTTGGACTATACGAATACGGTGAATGATTTTTTTTTGTTTTTCGTGCTAAGAATATTTTTTTTAACTCAATATTATATTCAAGAACTTAAACATCCAGCTTTATTTGTTTGAGTATTGTCGTCAGATTGCGTCATCGGCAGATCCTATCGGACTAGACGTCGTTACATCATATGTCTAGTACTGGACGTCTTACGGCGTTACTGACTTACGTGATGATGATGATACTAATTCTTTACTGCAAAAACCTCTTTGATCCGGTTTTCATTGAAAGAAAATCAGTGTTTACTGCTGAACGCACTGATAATTATAAGAAGATAGCAAGATATGCCACAGGTCACACGACTAGCTGTAATTATAGCTGTAAATATTAGCAGCATTTCCATGCAGCGAATCTTTCAGGCATAAGCTGTAAAATAGGATAGTCTTCATCATCATCATTATTAGCCGATAGACATCCACTGCTGGCCTCTCCCAAAGATCTTCACATTGATCGCTCCCGCGATTCCCATCAGATCGTCGGTCCACCTTGTGGGATCCTTTCCAACACTACGTCTACCGGCACGTGGGCGACACTCGAAGACCTTACTGTACTCGCATCCTATTCTTAATAATGTTGGGTAACACAGAAAACCATATCAAAACAATCTGAGAGCTGACCGTCTCTTTCGAGGAAACAAGTGAAGATATCCTTTTACGATTTAACCTTTTTAAGGATATCTAATAATCTTTTAAAAATTTCAATTTGATTTCAGGATTCTACGCCTTGACTGTATTGTGTGCGTTGTTAGTCACCATTGCGCTCATCGTGGCCATTCGCACTTTTTGTGCACATAAAAAGGTATTTGTGTAACATATTCAACACAACATTTATAACATTGTAACATATTAACGGGCGACGCTCTGGCGACCGAGCAATGGCGGTATGACCATAAACCCGGTCAGGCGACTGGCTGGATGAGGCTTCAGCAGTAAAAATAACCTTTAAAATGCCTGGTGCAGAAGGCAACGGGAAACCACTGCACTATTTTCCCTAGTATTCAGCATGGTAAAGTCCAAAAATAACAAGCCCCGAGTGCCCGGCGTCTCTTAGATGGGACAGGGGTGCCAAAGAAAGGACTGTATTACGCTGATCGCCAACCTTCACTAGTTGGAGAGGCACTTTAAGAAGAAGAAGAAGTAACATATTCCCGCCCTACATGTAAAATATTTTTTTTTATATAACTAAGCGACGAGACGAACGGGACGTTCACCTGATGCTAAGTGATACGCCTGCTTATAACAACGTGGCGCTAGTTAGGATGTTGCACACTGCACCGCATTGCATTTGCTGCCTTGAGACAAGATATTGAGACTCGTCATCACAATAATTTCACTAGCTACAGCTCCTTTGAAACCGGAACACAGTAATGTTTATACATTACTGGTTTGTGGCAGAAATAGGAGCTGCGGTGGTACTTACCCAGACGGGGTCCGGCACCAGTGACCTGCCACCAGCGAATTTTTATTGTTCTAGAAAAAAGACCATGTCACGATCCATAACCGCGGCGAGCCCGCTCGCGGCGACGAGCGCCTCGTTGAGAATGAGCTTTACGTAAGCTCCGGGCCGCAAGCTGAGTACTCTGTACCGCACGCGGGCCAGGGCGCGGGCCGGGGCGCGGGCCGGGGCGCGGGCGCGGGCGCACCGCGGGGACCGGCGGTACACTTAATTAACGAACCGGAAGCCTCTCGCATCTACATGAATGTGCATAGATTTAATCAGTAGAGTAGAGTAGAGTAGAGTTAGTGATATCTTTGTCAGCGTACACTTTAACGGCGCTGTGGCCACTCGAAACAATTTAACATAATTTTATATCCATAGATCATAACGAGGAATTATAGTAAATAACTCTGATGAAGCATATTCATAATAAAACATGAATTTAACATTCCTAAAATATATCACTTTTTAAATATATCTACGTACACTATCATATGTAAAACAGGAGCTGAGAGTAAATAAAGGCAAGTAAAAGTAAGTACACTGCCCATCTCTCATCATCACCATCATCAGCCGATAGACGTCCACAGCTGGGCAAAGGCCCCACCCAAAGATATCCACATCGATCGTTGCTCGCATGCAGTGGGTTCCCGCGATCCTCACCAGATCGTCGGTCCACCTAGTGAAAGGCCTATGCAACTGCCTATCTCTACTTCTCCATATTTAGGATCCATTTATTCTTCTTTCTCATCTTCTATTTTTTGTCACGTCCATTTCTATTTGGGTAATTACATTTCATCACAATTTTTATTCTCATGTAATAAATTTCATGTAGTGATTTATTATAAATAAAAAAACTACAGTTAATTAATCAATAATTTTAATGAAAAAATAATAATAATAAAAACATTTCAATTTGCTCACAGCAATGCAAACGATCCGTTGTAACGACGTTGATTTATACGAACATATAAGTAAACGCGAACCCGATGCCACACGCAGGCGCTGCTCCTCCCTCGCTCCTGATCGCGACACGGAGGATAATATTAAACTTTAGTAATTAACCCGACCTTGCAATAGTAAAATGTATTTCATAAGTTATTAAAATATATCAAATGGAATAAATCTATTTAAGTAACTAACTGTATTTAAATATCACAAGCCGTTTGAACTCAATACTGATGTATACTAAACGTTGGCGTCCGATTCTCCTCCCATACGTAGATCTAACGATCCTTGCGCATCCGTTACGTTATCTCCAGATAAAACTAATAAGTATCTATTATCTAAAGTACACTTAGGGATATATCTAAATAACTCGTATTCAAGCTAACAAAATCTGGAATATTAGACTCTTGAACTGTGTACTAGATAATAGCCAGACAATTTCAATTATCTTGTAGATTCTTACAGTCTTTTCCAAACATATGAATCTTCACCAAAGATTTTTTATATTCTCTCTCATCTCCTATCCGCACTAAGCTTAAAACTTAAATAACAATTCGCGTACGCTATTTACTAAAACAACCTACCACCAATCAAAACATCGTACAAAACATTATGCTTTTAAAAACACTTACAGTATAAACATAAACAATTTAATACTTTTGTTATAAAACCTACAATTTTATTATCTTCATTAGGACAGGACATATTACTTAAATTAAATTTAGTCCAGGGAGTGAACTGAGCAACTCTCAACAGCAGCTCTCCCCGCGTGCCAGACAACCAGCAAATTGTCTCGCCCACTGCCCACTGCCCACTGAGGTAAACATACCTTAGTATGCGAACAATAAAATGTATATATCATAGAAGATTGCGTACATTTTTAGACTCGTTTGCCTGCTTTTTACCGCAAAGGCCAAGACTGCAAGTCTATCGGGAGGTTTCTGTAAATATCTTAAAAAATATTGGGGTTTTATACCTAACACATTCGAGTGCACAAGTTTAAAGCGCTTTCAGATCTCAAACGTTCGTTAGATAAATGTTTCGAGAGTTCTGCGGACAAATGCTGGGTCCGCTACTTTTTTAATGCTTGACTAATGCAACTCGCGGTGACTCTTAATGTTTTTTTTTAGATAATGTGACAATTTGCTATTTAATACATTTGCTTTGTACATCTGATAATTAAACAAACTAGGGCAGATTACTAGTTTAGTGTCGGGTGTGTGAAGGATGCGAAACTCCGTGGTTATTTTAATCAAAGGCATCCGTCAGTGCCAGGTGAAAATCGCATGGCATAATAGAAGGTAGGCGGAAGCAACGATGAGATTGCCGACCATGATGGGGAACCCGACTTTCAAGTATTGTACGAAGGTGAACTTGTAGCCGTGCTGCGCGGCAACGCCGGCGCACACCACGTTGGCGCTGGCGCCGATGAGCGTTCCGTTTCCTGCCGAAGAATACTGATGAGTGTTGGTATGGACTCAGGTACAATGGGTTAACCTATAAAAGTTTATAAAAATTGTTACTGTTAAGAAAATCTTCTATAAAAGCGTAACAACGGCAATATTTCACAGTGATAAGAGGAGTTTTAGGATTTTTTGGATGGCTTAGTGCTATGAGCGCTGCTTCTTATTAAAAACTCTGACATTACTTACATTGTTTTTACGTGGTTTTATCGATTTTCTAAAGCTAGTGGATCCTTTAACACAGTGGTCCCTAGTTTGCAACGCGAGCCATCCTTTTTTTTTAATCGTTCTTCCCGGTTGTGTGAAGCCGGTGTATTACTGTTTCACACTCTCTCCTCAATATATTCTTGATGTAGATCGGGCTGCAAGCCACCGCGGCTCTTACAGCTCATCTGACACTGGGCTCGTGGACCCGGATTCACGGCCTATGGTTTTAGAAACCAAAATGTGCTACGCGGGATGTAGCTATCTGGCGGATGATTATGTTTATTGTGTGTTTGGTTCTTGTTGTATTTTATCTGGCGATTCTACTCGGTCGTCGAGGCCGGGCGCGGGCCCGTTCCCCGACTACCTTCGCCTGTATCGGAATCTCTGGGCGGCGAGGACCGCCCACGGTCGCGGGTGTACTTAGTGTACGCGGTGTGTGAGTAGCTGCGGCGCCGCGTTCTGAAGCGAGGGCGGCGTGATGTTGATATTCGGAGAGTGTTGGTAGTGTCCAAAGTGTGTGTGGTGATGTCGGTGCTGTCAGTAACTGAGTGTGTGTGTGGTTTGCGGGACCCCTTGGGATGTCGGAATAAGCGCGTGCCGCGGTCAGCGCTTTTTTGTCCTGGGATTCGGAGGTAGCGCGTAGTTGGCCGCGCTGGCCACCAGAGGGTTGGGATGAGTTGCCGCCTTGGCGAAGTAGGTCACGGAGCACTCTCTGAAGTGCTTCTTGATCGTTGGGAGTTTAAGGTCGCTGTGGATGTCCACATTGCGCTGGTACCATTCGGCACCAGTCGCGGTGCGGGTGAAACGGTTCTGGAGAGTCTGCAGAGGTTTGAGACGGTCTTCGGACGAATGGGCGAAGACAACGCTTGCGTGAGACATTATAGGCCTTACGCATACCTTGTAAAGGTGAAGCTTGTGCCTGAGAGAGAGCTTGCTCTTCTTACACAGCAAGGGGTATAGCTTGCCCAGTACTTGTGCCGCTTTCTTTCTCGCCTCGCGGATGTGGGCGACGAAATTGAGTAGTAGGCCATTTAAACAATATGCTCACCCCCGAGACAGGCGCCGAAACTGAGCGCGTACGCGAGTGGCGGCAGCGGCAGCGCTAGCCCGCCGGGCGCGCTCAGCGCCGCGGTCACTCGCACCATCATCGTCGTCAATGGGATGTTGTCCACAAAGGCAGATGCGACACCCGACACCTGACACACACAAAACAAAGTTCCAATATGTTATAAATTTAAACAATTCGACAAGAGAAATAGAAGTTCCTCTCTGCGATCTATTCAACAACTGGAGGATCGGCAAGAGGATAGAAGTCACCGACATAACCCAAAGGTTTGATGGAGTTAATTGGCAATGGCTAAGGTACATCGCTCAATTTACTTACAGCCGATAGGGCAGTAAAGTCCTAGTGTACCAGCTGTGAATCGCCAAATAGCGCTGAGAAGCCCACACAATGTGGCCCGACGATCTAGTGAAGGTAGCGGGAAACTCCTAGATGCCAGATGCGCAAGACCGATTGGACTGGACATCTTTGGGGAAAGCCGTGTCCAGTAGTGGGTGCCTATCGGCGGAAGATGATGACGACTAATTAGGATGCAAAGTGGCAATCGACACATTTGCCCATACAAATAAGTACATTGTAAGGATATTTACAAGGTACCACATTTTCCTCATTCTTTATATAATAAGTACAATGATTTATGAAATTAAGTAATTTTGCTTCGGTTCTTATCTAAAGTAAATATCAATGATAGTTATTTTTTTTAATTATTAAACTTAGACTCCCTTTTGTGAAATACTTTATATGTGACTATGACCAACGACGGACCTCCATCAGATAAGATGGTGACGATGATGAGTGAGCCCACTTACAAATAGGATTATCATTTCAGACTATAGCTGTCTACGACCTAAAATAAGTTTCTCTAATTCGATGGTAATCTCTCTTGGTCATCTTTTGGTACACGACGAAAGCAGGCTCGCGTAGGGAATACTGTAGCCCACATTATCCTCATTAGTTTTGCAGCACGTCCACCTACGCTGTTTATTTATTGCGGATGTTACTCACCCATAAGATAAGCATGAGGGCTACAGTGAGACGGGACTCCTCGCCCACCTGCAGTATCAGCGCCTCAGTTATTCTACCGATCCAGGATATGAGGCCCAGTTTAGATAGAACCTGTAAGATAAGTAAACATTCAATTATATCGCCTTTTTCCCCCTTTTATAATTATGATTTAATTTTCTACAAGTTGAGAACCAAACTCGCAGAACATTTACTTGGTGCCTAGATAGTAAGTTGCGTGCTCTGTGAATAACAAATTTGCCGATTCAGGTTATTTACACTGCACTACAATGCACTTGCCACTTAAAGACGTGATAAAATGGTTTTCAAATCATCTTATGCAAACTGTCTCTTGGCGGAAAGTATACAAGCTGTGGTGGCACGATTCCGCCTCGAGGCCATCAAGTAAGGTCTTAAGCAAGCTAATTAAATTATATAACTAATCTACCTCCATGAGAACGAACAGAGCGGCGAAGAACAGTAGTGTGGACCACTCTACTCGTGCCAAGATCGGCTCCAAATCCTCTCTCTCCGCCAGTAGCAGGAGCAGCATCGCACCAAGTAACGCCGTCCAGCCCAAGGACAGTCGCTCTTCATTGTGAAATAGGCAGATTGTATTTATAATCATACATGGGAAGAATGATGAGAACGAAAAGGTTCAATTCAATTGCAAACAGCCGAGGAAGAGAATAACTTAACCAAGTGTCGTGTGAACAGATCGCCACTTAACATGAAGTGGGATTTTGGTCAAACCTTACACATCATCATCTTTATCTCAATCGATAGACAACTAAAACGATATTCATTCGTCCAGCTGAAAATAAAATTTTGTCTAGATATTTTAAGACATAAGTTATGAAGTGTCGTTACCCCTGCAAATACCCAGCCATTGGTTTTGAAACCAGAGTACAGAAATTTTTGGTTACTCTCATTGAGCGATAGATCACTGCGATGGTTTCAACTTCCTATATTGTTAACTGCAAAAGATAAGTCCAATACTGTACATCTACTGCAAAGGACGTATTCATACTCACGCAGTTCCGGTATCGCGTGAAGAAAAAACACCACCACCACGAAGCCGACGCACAGGGCCGACTTAATCAACAGCTGCTTGTCCCTGATGCGGTACTGTCAACCGAACAACACTCCATAAATATGATAAATGTCTTTACAATCGTTCTTGTATGGAGTCTTACTAAAAAAAACCTTCCGTGTCAGGAGGACGAAAGTTTTGTTTTTATGGCGTAGCAGTGAAAGAGCCAACGTTGCTGGAGCTAAGTTGTGTGGGGGGGAGGCAGTTCCGTTGTAGAGACTAAAAGAGATAAGAACATTGAAGCGCTACATAAACCAAGATTTTCCTACTACTAAATGAAAGTTTCCCAGATATAGTTTCCACCTTGGATTTCTAGAAAGCGCTTTGTACTTCTGTATGTTTCGGGGAAAAAAATAAATTGAGAATCTAACTGGCGTGGACATGATGGTGAATAGTCTGCCGTGAATGATAGGAGACAGTAGGGGATAACTGCCGAGATGACCGATAAGAAAGATCAACGATAGGAAAATACATTGCAAGCGGACAAGTACAATATAAAAAAACAACTAGATGTGAAGTTGCAGACTCTAACCTTCTGCTTCATCTGCGCGAGCGTAGAGCAGAACATCGGGTCTGACTTGGACTTCCGGCTGCCGGCTTCTCGCTTCACCAATGTTGAGTGCAGTTTCTGTACCTAAAAAGGTACAAATTATCAATGACTGGGCGCTTGACCTGATGGTGTGCGATCGAGACATTGAGGTGTCTCAACGCTCAGGCAGTCAATTAATTAGTGCTCAGCAATGGAATGAGTGATGTCTTCTTAAGCTACGTTGCGCAGACCTTCTTCTCGAGGGCGCGCCGCACGATGTCCTCGTCGCGGGAGTAGGAGGCCAGGGACGCGGCCGCCCGTCGCCACACCGCAATCTCCTGGCGCATTTCTGTAAACATTAGTACGGTGCAGTGACAGAGGTTAATTAATCTTACCTTAACCACACTTAAGCTTAAATTTAATATAAATATATTAAATTTAAGCTCAAGTGTGAACTAGAAATAGGAAATCTAAATTTAGATCGAGCTCAAAAAAAACTCTTCGGTTCCAAAAGACGATTGGTCTATGGAGTGCAAAATACATAGAATTTATTAACTGAAACCATGTTCAAGTCAACAATGAAAATTTGCGAATAAGAAAATAGCTTTTTGAAGAAATGCAGTAATCATTTATCAGTAAAATGTCGCAGTAAACGTTATACTAAAACATTACTGAGTTAGTTGTTTGGAAGGTATCCCATAGCACAGCCCGCTCACCCAGCACGTCCCTGGGCACCGCGTGCCGAAGCGCGTTGTGGTCGCGGAACATGTATCGCAGCTGCAGGTACGTCTGCGCCGCCACCAGGACTATACCGACACCCATGTGCAGCGTGAATGTTGTGAAATTTATATTCTGCGCAATGAACAAAATGAAGACTCTTGTTAGAAAAAAAAATTAGAACAGAAGTTTTATTTATATTATAGGTATCAAATATTATGGGGCAACCTGCCTCGCGCAAAACTGAGGGATGGCTCGCTATGATTACGTTGGGAGGGTCGCCGACGGGAGTGGCCGCGCCACCAACGTTGCTGAAGATCACCATCGACATCAGCACAGGCACAGGGTTCAGCTGCATCACCTCGCACAACCTGCACAAAGATCAATCTATAGAATCAGATCTTTAATCAAATCAATTCATATCTGTTGAATGATAAAGTTGTATTGATATGTTATAACCTGATGGTGACCGGCGTCATTAACAGCACAGTGGTGACATTGTCGAGGAACGTGGAGAAGAATGCGGTGAAGAAGCATAAGCAATTGATGAGAGGCCAGGTCCTGCCGCCCGTCACCTGTTTGGTGAACATAAAAAACAATGAAATGAACTTAATGAAATAAAGAGATGAGGAGAGAGCCTTCAACGGTACAATGCCATCCAACATATCTCTGGAAAGTACCATTTTATAGTGACCTAGTAACTATGTGGACTTAACGTAGCTTTTACTAGCAATATTACTGGTCACAGGTCACGGATCTGGAATTCAGCGCGAACAGAACGGAACTGTACACACATTGGCACATTTTAATACCACAAACGTGACCTGCTAGAGTCAACAATAACAAAAGTGCGGATAGTCTTTATATAAGACGGGAGGTATCAGAAGTGTGTTGCTGATCCCGGAAGTACCCAGTCACAGCCAGTTGTAAAAACTAAATGGTGTAACTTGTACGGACAATCTTGGTTGACGGCATATTTCCAAATACCGTGTTCTACGATGGTGGATTCACGTGGATGACGAATGATGCGACTTCGTGGAGCCGAGTCTGCGAGTCCAGTGCCAATGAGTTGTAAGTGTCAAAAAGACTACCAAGGGCTGCACTTCATCATAGAAGATTATTGCGGTGGTGGCATTAGGTCTCCGGCAGTACAAGAAAAGTACTAAATTGTTTCTAAGATTTACCTCGAAAGCAAGGACGGCCAGGTAATCGAAGAGTCCCGTTTCCGCGAGGATAGCTACGAGTAGCATCATGCTGAAAAGTAGCAGCAGCGTCTCCACATCCAGCCAGGAGACCAGCTCGGGAAGCGAAGGCCGCGCCCCGCCGATCGCCAGCACCGCTATCCCCAGCGACGACGACAGCAGAGCGGCTATCGTGCGGTTCACCACCTTCAGAGGAAATTTCAAAGTAAACATTTATTTTTGAAAATATAAACGATAGAAGTGAAATGTTCTCAACTTACTTCGAAGACGATAAGTATATACAGCATGGCGAGCAGCAGGGACGCGTAGATGATGCCGTTCCTCTCGGAGATAGGATCCTGCCGGTAGCTCACCACCAGGGGCACCGTGTTACTGCTCGTACTCCACAAGCATAGAGTTACTTTTACATCTGAAAATAAATGTATTTATAAAAGGGCTGCGCTCATCGCCGCGAGACTTATGATGCTGGGGTGTAACGAGACTTAGACTCGACACATTTGAAACAAATTGAATTGGTGAAATAAATAGTGGGCCTTACTTAGATGTCATCTACAAGAGGATAAACAGGAAATGATTTATCAGGAAAAGGATGTTAAGTGGTGACGTAACTCTTATTTATAACTTCGGAATAAATTTAAACGCAAACATAAATCTAAATATCTTACCACTTTTGTTTGACATATCGTTTTCAGTAACAGGACCCCCTTTAAGGACTGTCACATTCAGTTCAGCTGTGCCATCGTCGTCCAGCTCCAGCAGACTGCTATCGGACGATCCAGTCCCGAAGTTGATAGCATCATCAGCTTTCAAACGGACTAACCATGTGGTCGAGTTCTAAAAACAAAGAACAGAAGAACTGAGATCGCGCCTAACTTAGGTACAAGGCGTCTAAAGTATCTTCAAGTTCACGGGCTGTGAAAGTATGAGTCCTCACTCTTCTGGTAACTGGAGTGTACGACAGATAGGGCATGTAGGCGTTCAGTAGAAAGTCTGGAGATTCTTAGCAAGTATATATTTCTTATCTTCCTAGAAGCAGGGGGTATCTTGTTAAGATTCTCCCGCTCCTTAAATTGGAGGTATATCCCGCAGCACTAAAACTAAACACCCAAAGGAGATATCCTGTGCACCGTGCACCGTGCCTTGTGCAGCGGGCTGGTTGGTGGCTATGAACATTTCCGAGGCGCGAGTCTATACACTAATGGCGCCCCGTAAACACCATTGTCTTGGGCTGTTGTTATCACTACACATGTGGCGGAGTTGTAAATGTTTACGAATGCTGTAGTGCAGTGTTGCTACGTGCAGTAATATTGTAAATATTCTAAAACGAGCTCATCATCACAAGTATCATGATTACAATTGTAAGATTTTAAGTCTTCTTTGAGTCATTAATGATTTTATATTAAGTTACAATCTACAACCGGAATTTGATATGTTGCTGATTTTCTAATACCGAACACTTTCTAGATAGCTGCCAACGCAGCTCCAATATCTCCACCAAACCGTAGTTTGCAAACATCACCATGTTCTAGTTTGAAAGGCGCTGTCCCTTGTGAAATTACAAGGGTAATGACACTCATCAACAGACAAGCACAATGTGGCGTATTGCTTATCATCGGGTGAAAGTGTTGCTGGTCTCAAATCATCATCGGTATTCGACTACAATACAATTCCGGTAGAGAGTATGGCTGTGGCTACAGTATTTAAATATAGAATAATAAATTCAAATCGTTAAAGAAGAAGTATATCAGGAAAATGCAGATCGAGTGTGTTGTGTAAATATTATGAGAGAAATCGTGTGCGCTCGCGATAAACATATTCGTTACACGGGCAGCCTTGCGCAACCCCGTCGCGACCGACCCGCCGCAGCGGCACACGGCAACTGTTACAAGTGTAACATACATGTACATGTGAGCGTATTCCATAGGAAGGTGGTAGTATATAAATACAAACTACTAAAATTTACTGGGGTTAGCAAACGCACTCCAAAGTACCTGCACGTATCCGCTCGAATTGGAACTCTTCCGCAGCCAGACGTGCAGAGCGTTGTCCGTTTCGTTCGTTCCCGTCTCCTCAAAAGGTCCATCCAGTGTCACCAACACCCTCGCTGTTTCCGATGTAACATCCAGATCGTATTCTGTGTAACACATACTCCATCAGAAAGATCCAATGATCTATATATAATATATAGACAAATATATTATTATTCATATAACTACTCTTTAAAAGGTATATCAATGATGTACCATTAGCTTCTTCCAGTGTCGATTGAAGTTCACAACATCCAAAATCCAAATTATTTCTTTTACTACTAAACAGTTAATTTTCGTTGTCAACCGCAATTACTCATTCTGCTTACCAATAACGGTGTTAGCCACTACTGCTGCGTGCAGCACCACTTTGCTGGTCTCCACGTTGAGGAGCAGAGACGCGGTGAGCATCCCCCAGAAGGCGACTAAAGCGCTAAGCTTCAGAGTACGTAACGCCCAATCCATCTATAAAAATAATTTGCACAATGATAAAAATCTGGATCCTCATGGCACGAGCGATCTCAAAATGGTATCGGAAATATTACTTATGTCTGTTTATCATTATCATCAACCTGTTCCCGGCATGGTGAGATGGTGATGATCATCATCGCTGAGTATAAGAAAGTAAAGTATAAAGGCATTAAGTTTAATTTTACAAGACTAACTTCGGAGTGACTCATATATATGTATATATAGATACCTTTTTCTCCTTCGATGATCTTATCTTCTTCTCTTCCGGCGGCTTCCTATTGTCCAGTAATCTAATAAAAGGGAAAAAATTCTTACTTATACATGTCCATGTTCGGAAGCTCGGAAGATGTCAGATTGGTTAATTAATGTTTTCATGAAATAATTAGTAAAGTAGAATTTTACAAAACTGAATAATAATCCTCTCACCCATTGTCGCAGTCTTTAACGATGATATCATTTTCAGCTGGTGCTGGATTGTCTGAAGTTTTTCCATTAGCAATTCTCTTGCTACCTTCAGCGTTACTTTCAGCTGGTTCCAATTTACCTGCAAAATTAACCGCATCATCATTCGACTCTGGTCCAATTCTGGGGCCAAATGTTGTGAGGTTTGGTCGGCGGTAGAATAAAGTGCCTGGCAAGCCTACCACTCGCTCATTGTTACGTAATACATAAACTTTAGGTCTAACACTGGACCTTCCATTGCTTATTAATAATTAAATAAAATTTGTAGCTAATTAATGACACAGACTGTATGTAATTTTGCCCTGCGTCTGCGGCAAAGTAATATGTTCAACATCACGATCAACGAGTGGACTTCCATAACGTAGGCGAAGCGTTACTTATATACAATTAGATTGAGGTAATTATGTAGAACTAAATTATGACAAAACATTGTCTGACACACACATATATATATATATATACACATATATAGAGAGAGATAGTTATTTGTCTAGCAGTCTTACATTTTTGCAACAAAAAGAGAATTGAAGCTTTAGTAAGTGTGCAGCAGCCGACTCACCGTGGTGCTGCTCGTAGAGCTGCTTGAAGGGCGCCAGCGCCGGGTCGTACTTTATCTCGTCCGGCAGGTCCAGCCACACCTCCAAGCTACCCGGCGTCAGCTCACTGCACGACACCACTGAATAAATGCTGTTCCTCTCGCTGCCACCCCTCCTACCTATGCGCTTTAGTTTCTTAAACATTTCCGCCATTTCGCATTGTACGTTACACCTTACAGCACTTTCACACGCACGCACACAGTACACGCGACGTCTGTCTCACACTTTAAGTAACCGTTGAGTCTATTTGACTGTTAAAACTTTGAGATAGAGTATATTTTATTATTAAAGGTTAATCTGGTGTTGAAGATAAACTATTTAGATCGCGACGAAGTATTACTTCCGGTGTAAACCTTCCTGAGAAATTACGATATTATTTGTTTGGTAATTTCACTAGCTACAGCGTTCTTCCAAGGGAAAGGTACGGTTCACGATTGTCGGTCGCAAGACGCGCAGCTCCCCGGCTTCCAACAACAAATGTAGCACAGCAGCTCGACAACGCGATCAGCGTTACAAACTCGTGCCGGCGTGAAGTATCGCCGACTAGTTTTTTAATATCTTAAATATATTTCACATCTTTTCAACTGCTTCTATAGAGTATTGTATGACTTCTACCTAACATGGAATTCCCTATTCCATTCTGCATGTGAAGTTAAAGGGGTTTTTGGGGTATTCTAGTTCCTCTGGCTAAATACAACCCTGGTCCACTACCTTCCCGTCAACATGTGAGAACTACAGTATTCTGGACGTTGTTTATTTATTTATTTGGATATAAGATTAACAGCATAAACTTAAATACAGTTAAGTTAACCAGTTTAACTGAGTGGTAAAAAACCGAAACTGATTTTTTAACTATTTTTGAAATAAGAAATATGGTTAAGGTATTACTCAACGTCGTGGGGAATTGAGGTCGCGTTAGCAGATTGGAGTTAGGAGCATCTGCAATATTTTATCGTTGGAACAAGGTTTATTATGCGCATAAATAAGACCTTGATGTACCAGGTGTGTGTAGTCAGTGGACGCGTCGCGTATTGCTGATGCAGCGCCGCAGCACTGCAGCACTACAGCACTGCAGCACTGCAGCACTGCAGGCGCGTTACCCCCGGCGCGTGCAGGTGAACGTTATCTAATCACACCATCGCGTACGTAATGTTTACATGGTGACCTGATAGTGGTCAATGGCTACAGAAGTGACAGGTGCTCACTGCTGCTGCTAACCCTACTCATTACTGGTTGCGAAAGTATGTTTCTATATTCAGCTTTCACGTTTAAGTCGCTAAATAGATTGTGATGAATTGTAGAATTGTTATATCTGGGATTGTTAATCCATAAGCTCCGTTTTCTCGGTAAAACACGTACAGGATGAAGAGAAGAAAGAGATAACCTTTTATTTATATAGTTTTTTTTTGTTAAGTGAAGGTAACATTGAAAATGGTGTGGGTACTTGTTCAGTTCACGGCGACGCTGAATCTATATTTGTGCTGTTATTTTATTTTCTTTTGCAACTATTTCATCATTTGCCTATACTGATCTATGACTTGAAATAAATAGTTTATACTTTAATGACTTTGTACCGACGGATAATCAGACCGGTTCAAGTAATTAACTTAAACGCGAGCGGTGCCACGGGTAAAAGCTATTAATGTATAAAATAACGAAGTATTGATTATGTTTCTCAAATATTCTATTTAATTAACACGTCATCGTAAATTTTAAAAAAGAGATTTATTAATAAAGAAAATAAATGAAGTACAAGCAAATAAAAAAAATCAATTTTTGGTTTAAAATTAGTTAAAACATTTTTGTTCTTATAATGATAATTTTAACACTAATAATACTTTGTGATATAAAAAAGGGTCTTTTGTAATATAATAAGAAACATAAAAGCCTCTTTAAATATTTAAATCGTCATATCCGCAACCAAAAGCCGGGGTCGGTGCCCTAGATCTGGAACAAACCGCTTTGAACCGGTTCATTCCGAATATTCTCAACCGCCGTTTTGTTACTTTCTAGTTTCAAAGTGCGTTCTTTATTTTCTAATAAGAGACTGATTCTGTTTAGTCTAATACACTTTAAAAGTCTAGGTTAGAACTGTATAATAAATTAAACAAATAACATCGAAAAAAATTATGAAAACAAGGCATAGTTTTAATCGATGTTTAAATCGATGTGTTAAATGTAAACATTTTGTGTCTAATTTTTAATTATAAATTATAAAAATAGAAAATATATATTTATATAATATAAAACAACAAAGAGCATACAAACAACTATGTAACAACAAAACAATCTAAAGCGATGCATTAAATAAAACAAATACAAAAACTCTGTCAACTTTCGGACATCGAATGGGCGATTCGATATATTTACCAAATCCGGTTATATCCAGATGAAACCGGTTACACGACTTAATGTATCGCAAATTAAACGTTAGATAGTTAAGTGGCGAGTGGTGGGATATTCACTTTTTTTTTTATCCCTCGGACGGATGAGACATTCACTTGATGGTAAGTGATTCGCTTGCCCAAAGCAAGGTGACGGTAGTTAGGATGATATACAGAACAGCTCATTGTGCACGTCGCACACGCGTAAAGTATAGATGTTATGTCTCGTTATCTCAGTAATTACACTAACTACAGCGCCTTTCAAACCGGAACACAGCAATGTTTGCACAGTACTGTCTGTCGGCAGCAACAGGTGCTGCGATAGCACCCGCCTCACCCCGCTCGCTGGGCAGCGGCACTTTGTTGCGCGGCTCAGATCTGTCAGCATCACACACACGCACACACGCACACGCACACACGCACACACGCACACACGCACACACACACACACACACGCACACACACACACACTGTGTTTCCGACCATCACATGATGAGCAATACAATGGAATAAATACAATATAAAATTTGCCACTTGTAGTTGATTGCCGTTTTTAGTAAGTGATAGCTGATTATTACTTGTAATGAATGCTTTGATATTATGTTACCGGTAATCCGACGCGACGCGACGCGACGCGACTGTCGACTGACAATAGCAGGACACAGTCAGTTAATTGCTTTATTAATTTTTGTACAGATTTATTATTAATCTGCTAACGTTGTAGTGTAAATAATTTATAAAGAACGTGGACATTCATAACGATTACCCCGATACTGCTGGTAGGTCTCTATGTTCAGATTTAAAGGGCGCTGTAAATAATATAACTACTGGGGTTATTCGACTTACCATATTACGTCTCACGGCTGCGAGCGCTATGTAGTGCTGTGTAAACAATCGTAATTAGTGTCGCGTGGTTGTGGGCGGGGGCATCACTTACTATCGGGTGAAAGTCCCCCCCGTCTCGTTGTTTTAAAAAAAATACTAATTTGGTGCATCTAAATATTAATATTATATTTTGATCGGCGGTGGTGGTGTTGTTCGACCCTGTCTATCTAGTCACCCAGTTCATATTGTAGATCCGCCCCCGCGCCCCCGCGTGCGCGAGCGGGGATATATTGCTTTTTTTTATTATTTTTTGGGGAGGGGGTTTTATCCTTTAGCGATACATCAGCTCCATTTGCTCAAAAAAAAGACAGAACTCAAAAACAAACTTGGTGAGCTAATACTGCGGTAACAACATATCAATAATATCTGTTGCTGCGGCAGGGAGGTGACTCCGGCTCACAGGGCGCCGGCCGGGGTGTCGTGTACCAACAGAAATACACCTTGGTATGGTACATAGATGGTATTCTGTGGTAGTGTCGGTAACCATAATTTTATTTCTAACTAACCTTCAGAAACACTTTCGTTTGGTATTATTTATGCGGTTGCTATAGCAACGGTTGGTATAGGACGCCGTCTGCGGCCGCGGCTGCTCACAGGCAATGTTTGAAATACCTATATATAGTGATTTAAACACGAGCACTAGATTTTGAAAGAGGTTTAAGTCATATATTTCTTATATTGTTATTGTTTAAGTTATTTTACTGGGATATGTAATGAAGTAACGGCTAAACTAGATTTTTGAAATTTTTGACTTAAATCACGTTCATAAGCAAGGCTCATATACATATACATATATAGACATATGTGAATAAATACCTGTTAAGCATAACTTTGCTTGACCATAACAAAATGGTCTATTGCTTAGTCAGAGTCAGCAGTTAAGGAGTTGCAGCGGGAGCAAATAATTACGGTGACCATATTATCAGCACGTTGTTGGTGGAACCTTCGCATACCTTGTACTAGCTGAACACCGCTTATATGGACATTGCGGAAGTGCCCGGTTCGATTATTGGATCATATGACATAGTGTACGGTGATAGGTATGGTCATAAAATAGGTACAGCCTGGTGGTAGGTCTCTGTTGCCGGAAACCGTTTAGGTACCACCAGCAGCCGACGATAAACGAACGAACGACGAACAGTAGTATGCTAAACATCGCTGTATTCCGGTTTAAAGGGTGGCGTAGGTAGTGTAATCACTACGGTAATTAGATTCAACATCTAATATCTCAGGCAAAATGCGCAACGTGATGCAGTATATGTCATCCTAACTAGCGCCGTGTTGTTGCAAGCGAGGGTGTCACTTATCATCAGGTGAACGTCCCGCGCATCTCATCGCTGAATAAAATAAAAAAAGTCACGTTTTGCTTTAAAAAGCAATCCCGAGTTTTCCAAGCGACACAAAAACTATCTAGCTCAGTATCTTCAGTTATATTAGCCCTCGCTCAGTTATCATAAAATCTCTCTATGAGTTAAAAAAAATAATATTTCCGGAAGTGTCCAAGCATGTCCGGACATAATGGCTACTGCACGCAACGGATAGCTCAGGTTCTCATGTGTCGGTTCTAAGAAGCGCAGGTAAACAGGTTCGCTTACAGCGCAGTCCGGTGTCGGGTGGGCGGTTCGGATATCCGTTTTACGCTCATACGGTCACGTGGTGCATCCGAACGCTGATAACGAAATACCTAAACCTTATATACTTTCAAACACTGGGACGAGACAGACGCGACGTTCATCTGATGGTAAGCGATACGCCTGCCTATAACAACGTGGCGTTAGTGGGATACTATGCAAGATACCAGACTGCGCTCGTCGTCCTCAGACATAAAATATTAATTTTCTTTACCCCAACAATTTCAATAACTACTGCGCCATTCAAACCGGAGTACAGTAATGTTTATACAGGACTGTTTGGCTGTATAAAGGCGCTGCGGTAGAACCTAGATGGTTTCCGTCAACAGAGACCTACCGCCATCACGTAAAAGACTCACAGTATCTTGATGGTAGGAAGCCAAGGTTCGAAGGAAACTGTCTCCATCCAAACTCAGCAACACGTCGTCTCGGATTCGAACCAGAGGAGTCCGTGTTAACAATCACTTAGCCAGTGCATTTGTAGGTAGTTTGCGATCGGTTTGATGACGTGTAGACCTTAGACAAACAATATAATTCTAATCTAAGTAAAAGACCTATCAAAAAAACCTAGACCGGAAGGGGTGCCGCAGAAGTTGCGGTATACCGTATTAAATAACTAATTAATTTTTAACATGAACCGTTATAAAATGTAACTGATAACTGCACCCGTGACACTCCGCGCGAGACGTGCAGTTTACATTTCATCACCAGCTAGGTAACAATTGGCGCAGCACCGGAAGTGGCTAATTGCGGGGCCGCGGCGCGGAAACAATACGCCGCCGCTATCAAATGGCCGTTGCATTGTTTTTAATTGTTCAACAAGTTTTTTAAACTAAATAAAAAATGATCAATTTTCTCCTGCTCGGATGTGATAGCAGCTGTCGATGACGAGGTGGACGGTGGGGAAGGTCAGCACCACGGGGTGTTCAGTCGAGGTGATTACAATGAGAGCCAACAACGATCACCGCCGGCGGTCGCGCGGGAGCCGTGCGAAACTAATTCGCATGAATTAACATCCGTTAACGTGTTATTGTTCGCCGTTAGCAAGTTAACTTAGTTACTTAACGCCTCACTTAATGAACTAACAATTAGTATAGAGAAAGAAGAGAAACTAACTGAATTAGCGTCTCAACTAATGAACAAACATGACAGAGGAAGAAGATATGCTAAATGAATATATTTACTTAACGAGTCAACAGAAAGATATTGTTAGAGTCATCAAAAAATAACAAATATATTATTTTTTATGTTGGCAACATTGCGTCCGTTAATTATGAATTGGCAACACTTTTAGTATGGCAACACTGGACAAACGTCGGGATGTGTCGCCGCGCTCCATCGCGAGCGATCGCGCGCTAGCTGGAGAGGAGCGCGGGTAGAACGAGATTGTTACGGATAAGTTTAATCTAATATTTATTAATATATTATATTTGTGGACTTATCGGAGAGGTCCAGCTGTGGGCCGGTGGTTATATTCACTACTTCTAGGCTACTAGGCTTAACTGGGATGTCGATGTCGATGTTCCGAAGCAACTGAATATTTTTTTTTTTATATTTAATATTTTTACTTGTATTCGCTAATTAAGTGAGAATTAGTGAAGGAAGCAAATTTATAACTGACGTTTAAATGCGACGGCGCAGTGCTGCCTAACTGCAACGGTAGGAGCAATATCTAGACCAAACTTTAAGTGTTTACGTCTAATAGTTTGGGAGATCTCGTGATGAGGCAATGGATCTCTGGATATCCCTGTAGCTATATATATATATATATACATATATATATATATATATACATATATATATATATATATACATATATATATATATATATAATAAAATGGGTACTCTTAGTTCGCCAATCACGTACAAACTAGTGATCGTATCTACACGGGGACATAAACATTCGAAGCGAAATAAATTGTAAATGGTTATAGGATATACATATATATATATATGATATGATATTTATTTTTTGAATTTCATAGGTCCTTCATTTCTAATTAACTGTTATAAATATTTTCATTTATTATTCAACACGCGGTTGCTATGGTAACGGGAGCTATAGAATGCCACTTGCGGTTACTGGTGCCCTCAAAGAATACTTCAGAAAATTTCAAGTGTAATTCCATGTTACGGCCCACAAGAGCAAAGCAGAATAAGAATAGCTAGTAATATATATAATTTATATATATATATATCTAGTAGTTTTGGAGGTTCTATACACCCCTTTCTCTTCCCTCATAGCACTATCCAACTCTTCAACCTTCCCATATCCAATATCTTCTTATCTTTCTCCTCCCCCTCATACATACTACTTTATCTACATATATATGTATATAACTAATTTTTATCGTTTTAGCTCGCGGACACCGAATCCGATAACGTCGCTATAGTTGTCAATAAAACTGCGGCGAGAACATCATCAATAAATTGTAGGTTCTAAAGCAGAATTTATGAATGGTCTATGACTGCGACAAACCCGCGCCGTCGGCGCCCAATAGTTCTATGCAACAGGCTCAATCGCACGTTCGTGGTACACAGCTGCGGATTGTCGATGTAATGATCATCAGTTCAGTTTATCTAAAGTCGACAATAAATATGTCTCTTCATACTACGAAGCGACACGATGACCAGGACGTTCAGATGATGGCAAGTGTGACGCCTGCTGATACCATAGCAACGTGGCGCGAGCTGGGGTGGTAGCGAGCTGCTCGCTGAGACATAACATGTTGAGTCTTACACTGCAAACAGCGACCTTCAAACCGTAACACAGTAATGTACGCAAACAACCTGAACGGTTCGGCGTTAGATTTCTAACACCAGTTAATTATTACTTCATTGTTTTATCTAGAAATATGTTATTTACTTAATTATCGTTAATGAGGATACAACTGTATCAATTCACTTTTGTTTTTATTGAACGAAACTAGCGGGACATCCGGTTAATACACGCCCGTGCGTTTGTATCACATTATGGTGTTAAATTTAGTTATTGCAGTAATTATACTACCTACTACCTACTACTACTACTACTACAATACTTGGCGGTAGATTTCAATTAATTTATTTTAATTACTGAATAAGTATTAACATCATAGTTTGACATTTATCATCCGTCAAATGTTTCAGATTATTGTAACGTTAGGATCGAGTTATGAAATGTTGTGAAAAATAATGTATTTACATGAAAATTAGTATCTTTCCATTGATCACGACTATTTCGTTGGAAATATTAATAAAATGTATAGTTCATGTAACAACTGCGACCTTGAGAAACTACATCAGGATCGATCGGATGAAATCGTACGAACTGTTTATTGTGATCTAATACATAACTTTATAGTTAGGAAACACTTCCGTAATAACCTTCAAAGTAATTAAATATATACATACATATATAATATATTATATAATATACTTTTCTAAGTATTATAACTATCTGCTGAAATTCAAGTTCAAAGTGAATAGAAGTTAATAACCACCGTCATATGTAGAGGGTAAGGGTACCCGCACAACAACTCACGGGACCCAAGACAACTTCACCTGCTCTTAGTGCACCCTGTAAATCAACAAACGAGGCTCTAGCACCCACCAACCCGCATTATTGGGCCAGCGTGGTGGGAAATGGCACAAATCCCTCAATGTAAACTCCTACATACGTCAGCTCCTAGTGCCGAGTGCCACTGGAGGCCATGCTGGCTGAATGTGGAGGTCTTTTGGAGAGGCTTGTCCAGCAGTGAACGTGTAACGGCTGATGATGATGCTGATGAACCATCATTTTGTAGAAGAACGATGTGTTTCGGCAGCCTACAGAGGATATAATTTTAATAGTTTTTTTCCGAAGTTAAAATTCTAGGAAAAAGAGCAATCAAAAGACAAAGTTGGGAATGGTTTAATGACTTATACAGTATCACTACACCAAACTAAAAAGGATGGCACGAGATCATAAGCTTTGTCCGGTTGACTGCCCAACTTCGATTTGAAGATCGCTCCGTAGAGAACCCGTAAGATGTTATTATCATCATTACATGATAATAATGTCTTTGGCTTGATCGCAAACTTTAGGATTTTCAATTAGTTGAAAGAATACGTACTGAAGAGATATCTTATGAGAAAAATTATAACGTGACTAAGTGTAACATAATAAAAGTGTGAAGGTTATGTCACAAATTGTAATTGAGTTTGAAACTGTCCGTCAGAAAAATAATGTTTTTTTTTTCAATTACAAACAATCAACTACTGCTCCGCGAGTTACGATAACGGATAATGGTTATTACTTATTGTAACATAAGCTAAGCAGCCATTTAAAAAAAATATTACATTTTTTTTAATTTCTCTCATAAATGTTTATAAATTAGATAGAACAATCAAAACCGATAATATGCAAAAACTGTCGCAACAATATTAAACATAAACGCAATTTTTTTGAACAATAATAATATTCTGATTATAACAAGCAGCCCATGGCTCAAGTTATACAGGTTTCAGGCACATCTCTTTTATGAAATAACTTTGTTTTAAAACAATTTCTGTTTTTGCAAAATCCGTCTTTCCAAGAAAATTAAACGAAAGCTCACATTCTCTATCTATCCAGCAGGCAATGGTAACGGCAAGTTGTTGTTGTTTAAACGATAAAGTTTACAGTGTGCAATCCATACAACACCGTTGACCTGAAGCCCCGGGCGAGTGCAGCCACCGTTTACAAAAGTTATTTGAAAATTAAACATTTCTGATGCAATCTAAAAATAATCAGCACGCAATATAACTATTTCGATTTAATTATTTGTCTCATTAATTTACAAGGAATATTATCTTACACTTTAACACAACCTTTTATTTTTTACGATGAATATTACTTTAAATGATATAACACAACGGCAATAAAATAAATAACTTTAGTAACATTAAAAACAATATTTTTAAATAATTCGCCGCGAATCAAACGGAACGTACCCGCACGTATTTTTAATCTGTAGCAGTTCAGTGAGGCGCGCGCGCTCGGCCGCCGCGACATGCGCACTGCGCACGCGCTGCCGCGGGCGTGCGGCTCGCCCGCGTCCTCCGGAACAAGTATTGAAACTAGGTGTTTGCTCCAGAGTGCGCGCAACAGGCACCCCAACATAAACATAAAAGTATTTACAATATTAAGAATACTTTCTCATATTTCTTCACTACTTTTAAAACTATCTTTATTTATGATGTCTGTTTATGATGTTTATGATGATCTGTTTTTACATAATAAAGCGACTAGACAAGCGGGATGTTCACCCGGTGATGAGCATGATATACACTGCACCACATTGCGCTCGTCGCCTGAGACAAGATGTCGAGTCTCGTTACTCCGGTTATTACATTATCTATAACGTCCTTCAAACTAGAACACAATAATGTTTGCACACTGTTTAGCGGTCAGAATTAAGCAATTAAGTACTGCGGTGGTACCTACCTAGACGGACTCCGGCTGCAGAGGCCTATCGTCTGTACCTATGTTTAAAATTAGTTAAGTGTCCGATAATTGGTTCCGATGAAGCTGTAAAGGGGAAGAAAATACTAACAGTACAAACTTCTATGAAAAAAAAAAAAGTGTGTATCTGTTTGACACATTGAGTACTTTTGACTAGGCGCGGTGCTGCACACTGCGGCGCCGCGCGTACAGTGCGTCGAACGAATTCAATTTACATAATATAATACTTCTATGAAAAGCGAGACATTCAAAGTGCCTAGAAGAAGTTTCGTGTTATACAATTGATTTTGCTCTTTACTGTATCCGCATAAGGTTTAACTTTGCATTTCCATGACGCGAGTAATTAAAATACGTTGAAGTATTTTGAGACCTGGTTCTACGCTTAGTATTTAAAATAGGTTGCACGAGGGGCTCGCGAGTGTTCGCGCGGAGCCCCGTGTCTGTTGTTCTGTTTCGGCCGCGGATCCGTTGCGTGTTTAAACACTTCCATTTTCATGCGCCACTGTGTATCGGGTGATGTGCTACCGGACGTACTACGTGAGAATATTTGTGCAATAGCAATCTGCGGGTGCGCGGCGGAGATACGCGTAGTTTTTTTTTTTTTAAATAAAATAAATTTAATCTTTACATACCGACCGACGGGTTATCGTAACCCGTTTGTCAGTGATTGTCTTGAATGGCTGCCCTGACATGTCATTTATTGGAATATATTATACTACATTAATTCATCATCATCATCACCCGATAGACGTCCACTACTGGACATTAGCCTTTACCAAAGATCTCTAAAACGATCGGTCCTGCGCTGCCCGCATCCAGCAGCCTCCCACGACATTCAACAATCAGCATAGTTTCCGGTACCGCCGAGCACCATGGGCCGTTGTTTATAGGGGTTCATATGGGAGGATTTGAGCCGATTCCCACTACGCTAGGCTAGTAGGGGTTGGTGCGAGCCACGGCCCCGCTCGTTAATTAGCAGGGTGCACCATGAACAGGTGAGGTTGGCTTGGATCCCATGAGTCGTTGCGCGAGACCCCTTACACCTCTACTACATTAATTAGACAACTCTATTTGACCATACAAACATATTACTTAAGGTCAGATTACATGAGTTACGGTCCGGTACTCTGATTATTTTATCATTACCATTATCCAGTAAACGGTTTATGTTGAAGCTAGATTTTTGTCCAAGGAGTTGCACATCAATCGGTTCCACATCGCCCGCACCAGTGACCTGCACTAAATCGTGTGTCCATCTGACAGGTTCACCTGTAGTTGTGGTTCAATTAGAAACAGCCCTGTAGTCTCGGGCTAGTAAGAATAGCACTAAGGTAAGCCCTTCCTGTCGTAGAAGGCGACTAAAAGGGTCTAGGAGTTTCACGGGCTTCACGGGTGGGAGCCCTTATGGCTCAACAAGCGGACCTGCGTGGGGCATAGGAGGGTTACGCTCCTCCTCAGAGACGTTTCATACAAAGTGTAGAGCACCGGTGCGTTCTATAAAAGTTCCCTGGAGTCTCTCCGAATGCACTGTTGAAGACTACCGAGAGAGTTTTAGTGAGTAAAAATCTCACGTAACTCTAACTTCCGCCTAGAAGATCTTTCGAAGATTTCCCCTTGGAAACCAAAAATAAGGATGAATGAACATATTACAATAGAGCTCGTGAGCTGCGCCCGAGCGCCGGCCGAGCGCCTGCGCCTGCGCCTGCGCCTGCGCCTGCGCCTGCGCCTGCGCCTGCGCCCGACAGCGCGGTGCATTCATTGTGTTCGCGCGGGCCGAGGACGCGATAAAATATTTTACGGGCTCATGAATATTTTTACACCATTGTCCTCGTCGCTTTGTGATTCAAATTGCGTTTTAATTAAATGAAACATAATGAAGTAGTTAAATTCAAAGTGGTAAAGTATCGGCAATGAAGTATATTGGTATTGGTAAATATTGTTACTTGAAAACAATAATATTACGGTTAAGCGAAAGTCGTTGCTTTATCTACATCATCAATACTAATTACTAATACTCGAAATCTCTCACTTTTCTTTATTTACAGTTGATTTTTAAATATCTACAAATCCCAATCAATTATTTACTATATGATGCTCTTCACCCTACAAATCCAAATTATGAATACAACCAGAAGTGTGAAACTAGTCCTCTTCGTCAGTGACTCAAGTTATTTAAGTTGCTTAAAACTTACATCGGCAAGGATTTATATTGATGTATAGAATCTAATTTGAAACATGTACCTACTGAATGTGACTGACTTGTGACCGCCCACAAATGGGATCAGTCTGTTGGAAAACCACGTCTGATAATGCTGACATTAATCTAGACCGACAGGAAGGTCAGACTATTTCTTAAGAATATTAAATGCGAACCACATCTGCTCGTGGTGCACCCTGCTAATCAACAAACAAGGCTCTGGCTCCCACCAATTTGAAATTTAACCATTGGGCCAGCGCGGTGGGAAATGGCAATAAATCTTCCACATATCAACACCTACATAGGACATCTCCTATTATAGTATCCAGCGGTACCGAAGGCCATGCTGACTGTATGTGAAGATCTTTGAGAGAAGCCTATGTCCAGCAGTGGACGTCTGTCGGCTGATGATGATGATGCAATGCGAATATTGACAGGAAGTTCGAATCCACCATCAAACTCTTCTCGTGAAAGATCCTTAATCATGTTTAGGTCATCGAGAACTTTGTTAACTAACATTAGTATTTAATACAATATTTTTAAACCTTGAAAACAGGTGTTATTAGACAGATACTAAATTCATTTAATTTAGGTGATGATTCACGTTTATTTACGTGAACAGCACAGCAAATGTGGCGCTAGTAATGTGTTTACGTAATTACTTGTTGAACCCGCTCCATTGCTGAAAGAAATTGAAACTAATGAAACTACTTTTATACAATTTAATCGTTTTGGATACTGCGGAACCCTGATTTATATTAGTAACATAATTAGTACTGTATCCTGTATAACACTGTAGACATCTGGTTATCTGTACTATCTACTATGAAGAAGTACTTCTGTATTTCTTTTTGTTAATCCAAAGGTTTTTAGTTATAATTCTTTGTAGTTTTATATATAACTAGTTAGCTGTATCTCGGCCGCCCCGCTGAATGCAACCCCTTTTGAGGGTGACATTGCGTAAAACCCTTAGCTGATCCATATTCGACAATGGAACATACCCACCAAATTTCAAGTTTCCAGGATTTTTTTTACAATTATGCGACCGAAGACTACATAGGGGGAAATTTCTTATATATACATAGACACGTATATATATATATATATATGTTGCGTACTGTGTGTGCGTGTACGCGTCAGTCGTTACTTGTGTGCATTACGGTTGGTGATTCACTTGTTGATTGCGTGACTGCGGAGAATTTTCCGTAACCGATGCTCATACAGTTAGACCACTTAAACTATTCATTAGGAAAAAAAAATATTAAAACAACAATTGTTATATATTGTCCTCGTTCGACTTCGGGCCCACTTGTGGGATAATCAAGATGGTAATAGTATTTTTAAACCTGCTGCCGTATTGTAAATCTTCCGTCCTAACAGCATCGTTGTCTTACGGCTGTCAGTACAACAGCTGAAGTATTCTGGACGAAGACCGTTCATAGATACGACTGCAACGCCCATTGCAGCTGAAAAACATTATTGTATTCCGGTTTAAAGGGCGTTGTAGCTGGTGTGATTACTGGGATAACGTGCCTTTAATATCCTATGTCTCAAGGCGACGAGCGCAATGTGGTTCAGTGTATATCATCCTAACTAGCGTCACAATGTTATGGGCAGGCGTATCATTCACTATCAGGTGAACGTCTCGTAAGTGTCGTGGGATCGCTGAATAAAAAAGAATAACAACAAGTGTGTATATATATATATATATAGCTGGACATCAGTTTGTCGTGTACCAAAGTAGCGGCAGACAATGTGCTGCAACAACGGACGGCTCTGAAGCCTCTATTTATATAACATGAGCAGTTGTTGCCAAACATTGCTCTGCATCGGCTTCAGGTCTAGACAATACCGTTGTCGTCTGGTTTCCAGGACGATAGTAAATAAATAAAATAAACATCCCTATCTAACAACAACAGAGACCATTTATCCCACTGATTAATGGATGTCTTGTTCTTGGAGCTTCACAGTTATCTCACGACATATTTCTCCATCAGAACCTCAAGCACTTCATATGCTCAAACGCAGTCATGTCTACAATACTTCTAACTTTACCTAAACAGCATTCTTTACAAAATTAGCTTCCATAGCTTTTAATAAAACAGCTGATAAGCTTTGTTCCATGTAATAACTTAAATATGCTTAGCCTAACGTCTCTACGACCTTTTTTAAACATTACGTTGATAGCTTCGTTAATGTATTCATTTTTTTGTTACAATCAAACTGCTTCGGACCGGATCAGGTCTGGGAATGTGGTCTTGAACTTGACCTTGGGGAAGCGTTTAGTAAATATTGCATTTGACTGTTCGGTTGTTCGTAAAAGAGCAAGGAAATCATTTCAATACAATATAACTTTATGACGATATTACTCAGGTAATAACCCTGTAGATATATTTTTACTACTAGTGTTCATTAGTAAAGTTTACGTTATCTCTATGTAGTAATAAAAAACATGTGAACGGAAATATACCTGTTACTTCTTATCTATTATTAGTTAGTATGTATTCCCTCGCTCAACTCTCGGTTTCCAAGGAAACCTCACCAGCTCGTGGTGCACCTTGCTAATCAACAAACGAGGCTCCAGCTCCCACCAACCAGAAATGAGCCGGCGTGGAAAGAAATAACAAATCCTCCCATATGAACCCACACAAATGTAGAGATCTGTAGGGGAGGTCTATGTCCAGCTGTGGACATCTATCGGATGATGATGATGTTACGTGAGAAGGGACCTACTTTTCTAGAGCAAGCCTATTTCTGTTAAGATATCATTTGAAATTATAGAAAATGCTAAACTCTGATGAAATTACTAATGCCAAACAACAACAACAACAACCTTAAGACATGGGACATGTTCTACAACAGTTCACGGAAAATTTTATGTTTATAGTGCTACGTGCCTTCAGCCTACGTACGATTTGTTGTCGGCCTCCACGAAGGTCGGAAGGTACTCCTTCGACCTTCGTGATTAAAGAAGCCGTATCGGATACTTCGTTTGCCCCACGTGCCAACATTCACGTGAATTTCATACAGGATTTGGCTTTAGTACATTTGTGTATATAATATGTAAATCTCATTCACTAGTAATTAACTTACGTTATTGATTATTCGTACGGTCTTTAATTAACTACCACCATTAGTAATTTAACTAGGCACTAATTTAAAGTTCAACTCAATACTAGTCCAAAATAAAATTCCTAAGTAATATGTCCGTATAAAAAACAATCAGCTAACTAAAATTAGTGTGTGTGTATTAATTATCAATTAGCACTAACCCGTCAGCAATTTCAATGATAATTAACTTGTATGTGTTTCTTGGTGTGGAAACTTGAGTTGATTATCAATCCTATTAGTTCTTCTTCGACGTGGTGAAGGGGAGAACCCTTAAGAGCTTAACAGATGTTTCAAATAACACGTGAATAACTTGCATTACATAAAGTATTGCAAGTTGTCTAAACCGTACGTTTATTGAAAGCACAGAATAATTAGGTTCAATACTATTATATTGTTATTAATTATTTATTAACTGAGTCACTAAAACTAATAGAGAATGTTCAATAATCAGCCTCTTTATATCTATTACAAAATACTGCGATGATGAAGTTGCTGTTTCAATTTTTTTTCTATACAATGAACTGATGCCACTGGCGGGACGTTCACCTGATGGTAAGTGATACCCGCCCATATATACCCGCCAATACGGCGCTAGTTAGGACGGTACACACTGCATTACATTGTGCTCGTCGCCTGAGACGTCATGCTTAGTCACGTTACCCCAGTAAACTACAACTCCCTTCAACCCGGAACAAAGTAATGTTCGCTATTACTACCGTTTAGCGGTAGAAATAGGAACTGTGGTGGTATTCATCTAAACGGTCTCCGGAAATAGAGACCTGTCACCGGTACAGAGACCTACCACTTTCTATATTTTGCTTTCGTATAATTCTTTAGTAGTTTTATTCTATTTAAATGTCAGTGACTAAAAGCCGCAAGCACGCAAATCAGTGTGTACTCACCGCTCGCAGCTCAAGTCTGAGACGTCGCCATCACAGCTGGAACCGCTTATTGTCAATACAACGCGGTTCTTGAAGAAACACTTCCGATTCCTTTTCTCGTACCTGTCATCGGAGCTCGACTCGATAATGGAGACGGTGGAGGAACTCGTCTGCTCATTCATTTTATCCATATAACTTGTGCACACACTGGCTTAATGTTAAAAAATATGAAAGTATTGTTTTATAAAAATGTTTAAGTGTGAAACAAAATCATAATATTACACTTTGAACTCAGTGTCAGTTGTAAAACTGACGAAATATAATTAAGTAAGTAGAGAGTGGTACTACTTTGTGAATTCCGAGCTACCCGCATTTTGTCACTGATCGAGATATAGAGCCGCACACCGGCGGTACTTACTTGTAACTTAATTAGCAAAATTCACGGGTACTCCGTTAAGTGTGTTGTCTCATATGTGTAAATGTGTGAAATTATGATAATGTGGATATTATTAGCTTAAAATATTTGTTAAATTGATGAAATAATACAGAACGGCTGTTTAGGAATTAATAAAATATATTTAACCCACTTTATAATTATGCTTTAGCGCCATCTACGAGGAAACTTAGGACTCGGTAGTGACGAGAGGGTTGAACAGTGTTAGTGACATATGCTGAACATAGATGGCGCTGAAACAAAACAGCGCGGCCGATGCCGACGCTGGCCGCTCGGCAGTGCGCGCCGGGTGCGACAGGGACGCACGACGCGTGCAACCGAAGGCAGCATTCGGTTTCGTAGTTCGTGCCGTTTTGGTTGTGCGAAAACCGACGAAGGCTTTATTAGTTGCAATTTTATTGTGACAAAATGTGAATACTCAATGGAACCTAGACTTTTGATGAATAAAACCGTGTCAACAGTTTACACTGCACTTCGAGGTGTAAACAGGAAGTGCATTTTCGCGAGTGAACTATTGATTTTTCCGTCGGAAACCGTGCTGAGTTTTGTGATTTCGTCCTCTAAACATATTAAATAGGTAGGTGGACAAATTAATATATCTAAAGGATATTATTTTGTTCTTTTTATATTTTAAACGTATATTGGTTTAATAGATCCTTAGGGTAGTTTAGTCCAGCCGTGGACGTTTGTAGGCTGATGAACGGGATGATATGCAAATGTAACGTTGTTTCTATGGGAACTGTTAAAATTTTCTTCATTACAATGTTGTTACAATATTAAAATGAAATATACAATCTTTATTATACATTAACTTGTTATATGTGATGAACATGTTTTTATATAATATAAACAAGGTAGAAATCATGACAACTTTGCTATTTTCTCCGGTATCCGTATTTTCGTTTTCTTTATTGTATGTGTTACAATATACATATCTCAGAACAAAAGGTTATTTATGATGTAAACATCTATGTTCTGATGATAGACTATTACAATATGTTATCATTGGAAAAGAAAAATTAAATGCAAATAATTCATGTGCAATTATTTCGTATTAATGGAGAGGAATCAAATAGGAAATTATTATATTATATAAATAATCGCATATAAACAATCATGTATATATATATGTTTAAAATTATTGCTATATCATTTTGTTTAGAGGGAAAAATCAGTTACAAAAATATTTTACTTCCTGTTACATAAATAAGTTTTTCAAATCAACAACATGTTAAAAATAATTAACTCTGTATGATTTACAACTTGCAGACGTACAAATATATCATTTATTAATTTCTTTATGTAGCATGAATAAAAAAAACTTAAAGATATCTTATTAAAATATTATACCCAACTTGTTTCTTGGGGCGATTGAGACTTCCAACACTTTCGGCGGAAGGCATCGATCCTGTACCGGTTGCCCCGGGTTACGGGGTTCCATAATACAGCACTTTAATCACCCCTATATTTAAAAGAATATACAGTAGTTGTATTATTAAATATATAAACATTAGACCCCAGTTGCAAAGGATGTTACGTGCGATGGAGGATTTACAGGTGAAGGATGTTCGTTTGGGAGACTTGGCGTGTGGACGTGGAATCGAAGCAGGGACCCCCGTGATACAAAGCCGGAGGTTAGCCGCTGCAATGTTCAACAGTTAAAAATATTACTTAATTCAAGTATATTTATTAACAACAGGATCTTCACAAATTCTGCTCACACTCCAACGATCCTGTCTCGGGGGGTGAGCGCAATGTGGGGCTATGTAACATCCTGACTAGCGTCAAGTTGTGATTGGCAGCCGTATCAATTACCATGAGATGAACGTCTCCCTGGTCTTCTTGCATTAACAATAATATTATCTGTCTTAGTATCGTCATCGGTCTGCTGATCACTAGTCGCGATGTGGATGCACCAGGGGGACCGGTTCCGCCGCGCGAGCGTTGCTTGACGTCATCGCGTTTTGTTATTAACTATCGATATTAATAATAACTTTATTATCTTATTCTGATCGGACGGTGGCAACTGCAGATCAACCTCCAAGCTGTTAGCAATGCATATATATATATATACAGAGAGAGAGAGGAAACGTTGAATCTATGAGTATATATTATTATTTTGTTCTTGACTATCTTTCGTTGTTTACTGCTGGTAATGTCTCTGTTGATGCAGACCGTCTAGGTAGGTACCACCGCAGCATTTATTGCAGCCGACAGACAGTACTGTGTTCCGGTTGGAAAGGCGCTGTAGCTAGTTTAATCACTGTGGTAACGATGCCAACATCTTATGTCTCGAGGCAAGGAGCACAGTGTAGGGCTGTGTATGTCAAAGTAACTAGCGTTACGTTGTTAACTGTTGGTAACGGTATCACTTAACATCAGGTGAACGTGCCGCGCGTCCCGTCGCTTTGTTGAATGAAAAAAAAATTAATCATTAAAATATCGTTTAGTTCTATTCTTCGTTTACTCCTTTTCATCATCATCAGCTGACAGACGTCCACTGCTGGATATAGGTCATAAATCTCATTCTCTTACTCATACTCCTACATTCGCGTTACATTTCATCCCGACTAATCTTCACCGGAAGCTCAAGCTTAATGGGAATCGAACCCGCGTTCCTTCGAGATGTTACGAATGTTACGAACTGTACTGTAGAGGCTTCATACTGTTATTACATATAATTATACCAACAACAGCAAACACTCAATTATTAGTGTAGCGTAATGATGGTAATATCCGTGGCGGCAATACATTTGTTAAATTTTAATAGTTGCAGTTGATTATTGGGGGTGTAAGGGTTACCGCATAGAAAATTACGAGATATAAGCCAACTTCACCAGCTCGTGGTGCAGCTTGCTGATCAACAGACGAGGCTCTGGCTCCCGCAATCCCTCATTGCGCCAGCGTAATGGGAAATGGCCTAAAACGTGTTATATGAACCCCTACCAACGTAGGTTGCGAGAAGCCGTGGAGATCTTTAGGGGAGGCCTATGTCCAGCACTAGACGTCTATCGGCTGATGATGATGATGATGACGATGGTCAATAATTACCACTGTTCAGTAAGAGATAGTAACATAATGTTTTACTTATAGATAGATTATAGTCCATGGGAAGTAGGTCTCCCCAGGTCCTCCCACGATCCATTGAGAGCCACCACTGAGAAATGTCTTGAGTCTCACATAACCTTTCTTCCCTTTCTTTACATTAAACAACGAAGCATCCAAACGAACGGAACTATCACCTGATATCAAGTGTACGCCTGTCTATAACATCGTGGCGCTAGTTAGTATGGTATACAAAGCCCCACGTTATGATCGTTGCTTTGAGACATGACTCGTTACCTTAGTAATGACAACAGCTATAGGGCCCTTCAAACCGGACACAGTAATATTCGCACAGTGCTGTGTGTCGGCTGCAGTAAACGCTGCGGCGGTGCCTCCGTAGATGGTCTCGGGCGACGGACACACTACCGCAAGTAAACTCTCATCAAGGCGGAGTATCTCTGAAGGATCTGTCTGATCCTCGCATGCCTTATCTCCTGGCTGTCGTTGTTAACCAAAAAATTTTAAGGTTTTTTTTTAATATGGTGTTAACTATAAGAACAATATTCTTTTGTTGGTAAATCATGGAATCAGGTCCACGGCAGTGGTGAGAACCAAGTCTCAGCACCAACTGATTCAATGTTGTCTCCTGCTGAATATCATCCAGTTAAACATATGCAAATCTGTTCAAGGAGGTAACGAAGATGAAGACCAGGCTGACGTCGGTGACTTACCTCGGCTACACGGCGATGGACAGGCGCTTCTCCAACTCCATGCTGCCGTGGCTGCTGCGGGAGATCAGGACTACAGGCACCTGCGATAAGGTAACACACAATCTGCCATCAAATATTTACATCAACGTTTCTATTTGACTTGGAATTTTACATGATGTTCTTATTCGTTGTGCTGGAGATATTCTGGGGAGGAGGAGGGAGAACAGAAGAGGAGACCGAAGTATATTGAAGCTTCTAAATCCGCCCTGGCCGGCTACATTGTAAGGGTCCTCTCGATTTAAGAAGCTCCAATCTTCTAAAGCATTAAAGAGAAGAAGCAAATTGATACCTGATCTACGGCATAGATGGCTGCTTTTCTTTCTTACCCCTTGCAGAAGAGAAGAGTCACCATCATTAGCTCATAGACGTCCACTGCTGGACATAAGCCTCACCCTGAGATCTCCACTTTGTAGGGATTCATATGGGAAGATTTGGGCTATTTTCCACCACGCTGGACCAACGCGGATTGGTGGGAGTCAGAACCTTGTTTGTTGGTTAGCAGGCTCGCCACGAGCTGGTGATCTTGGCTTAGGTCCTATATGTTGTTGTGTGGGAACTCTTACTACTCAAAAGGAGGGAAAAGAAGGTTGTCTGTGGAATATATCATTCCTTCCAAACAGCTTTTTTTTTAAAAAATATGACACTACGGAGCTGTCCATCTTCAGCCACTGCGGTGGGCACTGTGGTGGGCACTGTGATGGGCACTGCGGTGGGCACTGTGGTGGGCACAGCTTTAACTTACTTTTAATGTAACCATGAAATAATGTCATTTCAAATTTCACCTCAAATAATGAACAGAGTGAGCTAAATCACTCGATAACAAGTGATACTACTGTCCATGTTTATGGTTACGTTTATTTGCGTCTAAATAATCTACTCTTGATATTTGTATTGATGAGACGAGCGGGACGGTCACCTGATTTCAAGTGATACGCCCGCCCATAACATGGTGGCGCTAGTTAGAATGGTATGCTCTGCATTACATTGCGCTCGTCACCTTGAGACATAAAATGTTGAGTCTCATTCATTACCTTAGTAATTACACGAGCTACAGAACATTTCAAACCGGAACACAGTGTGTACCTAGACGGTGCATCACGACTTGTTCTCTTTTTATATAAAAAATGTAAGTGCCCACTTTGCCCACAGCTGAGCGTGGCGGTGGAGGACGGCTGCCTCAAGGCGTACAACGGTAACTTCGAACCGGTGATCGTGCACCGGCTGGTGGACATACTGCGGTAAGTGGATAATGCTGATGGTAGTACTTCGTAGCCGGCGGCCGTCCACCTACCACAGCAGCCGACAAATATTACTATGCAAATTCACTATGATCCAGCTCGAAGGACCACTGGCAAGTGAAGTAATTACAAGTAACGAGATTTAACATCCAATGGCATAAGTGCCGATTCATCATCCTGCCAGGCACCACCTCGTGATGGGCGGAGGATGTCACTTACCATCACGAGGTCTTGTTCGTGTCGTTGAATAAAAAAAAATGTATATTCTGCTGATGTATCATGTTCCGTTGGTGCAGCGCGAGCCAGGTGCCGGGCCGGCCCGAGGAGCTGTTCTACATACTCCTCAACGAGATGGAGGCGCTGCTGCAGTGCTACCTGTTCAGAGCGAACACCGTACTCGAGGTCAGTCACGTAACTTGCGTTGTCACCGCTGGCAGTGTGCCCGGCGCCGGGGACCGCCTGCTGATAAACAGTACTGTGTAAACATTGCTGTGATCCGGTTTGAAGGGTGCTGTAACTAGTGTAATTACTGGGGTAACAAAACTAACTTATGTTATGTGTGCAAAGTCACGCAGTGTACACAATCCTAACTAGCGTGACATTGTTATGGACGGGCGTATCACTTAATTTCAGGTGTAAAGAAATAAATATTTAGTGTTTACAGAATAATTTTATATAATAACAAACTCCATCAATAAGTTTTGAAACATATTTTTTTGTCGGAATAGTTTTACGTCTATACGCTTTATGTTGTTGTTGTTGTTGTTGTTCGCGCGTAGCACTTCGCTAATAACCAGCTCAGCGATTAAGTTATTTTAATATTCCTTCTAAGGCAGTAAACTAAACATCATTATTGAAGTAAAGGGTCCTTCACAACAGTTCACGGGACCCAAGCCCCCTCACCAGCTCGTGCTGCAGCCTGCTAATCAACAGACGAGGCTCTGGCTCCTACCTATCTGAATTGAGTCAGCGCGGTGGGTAATTGCTCAAATTCTCCCATATATCCCGTATCGATGTGGGAATCTTTATGGGAGGGCTATGCCCTGCTGCGGACGTCCGTCGGCTGGTGATGATGAACGATTACGTAATATATCGTTGTTTCTAATACATTGCTATAACTGATACGTTTTCCTTGTTCGTATTAAACAACTTTGGTACCTTTGTTTACGTAATTAAGCGACGAGACCGGCGGGACGTTCACCTGATGGTAAGTGATACGCCTGTTCATAAAAAGGCGCTAGTGAAACCGAGAAGCATACGTAATACCAGATTACGCTCGGCGCCTGAGACATAAGATGTCGAGTCCCATTGCTCCGGTAATTGCACTAGCTACAGCGCCCTTCAAACCGGAACAAGGTAAGGTTTGCACAGTACTGTTCTGCGGGGACGGTACCTACCTAGACGTGACCGAAAAGGTCGCACTGATTAAAACGGCGCGCAACGCGACAGCGGCCGCCGCGACACCGGCGTGAATATTCATGAAGACGGAACAAGTGTTACGTGACGTTGTTGGTTTGTAACCGGCGGGGCCTTGGCGGGAATTTAAATTTGGAACGCGCGGGCGCGCCGGCCAGTGTCGGCCAGTGTCGGCGGGCCGCGAGCGCGCGACACGTACCCTTTCTAAAAAAATAAAAGATCAAATTAATATAATTTTCGCGCCTTCTCTGTTAATTCCATGAAATTTCTCGCCTATTCCTAGTTCGCGCCATTTTTATCGATCGAAACAACAACTAGCGTAACGCTGGGACAGTTTAATGTGACATTTGTGTTTTCAATTTAAAAACAAATTACTCTGTGCACACAGTACAAAAGTATACGTGATTTCTAGTCTTAAATAGTTCAGTGATAACTTTGTATACAGAATGATGGTTTACTGATAACAATAGATTCGTATCTGAGATAAGCGGAAATAGTTAGGAACGTCAGGCGGTGTTATCTATTTAGTATACAACATATTTATAATCCAATTATCCACACACGAATACTTTTCTTCCCCGAAACCTTGGGAAATAATTGAAATAGTACAAATCATGTCGAATAGTAGGTATATAGAATAGAAGTCAGTAACGTAGTAGTAATATTTGCATATTGTACCACGTGGAGGAAATACGCTCAGGTAATGATTATTTTTAACAACAACATAGTAATTATATCTAATTCAATTGGCATTTAATAAAATGATTACCTTTTTAAAAACAACAATTTGAGTGTTAAAGGTGTCTTAAAACGTTTAGACTTTGATCTTACAGGAACGCATCCAAATAATTGACAGTTAACGTATATTTAAGTAGTTGTCGTAATTTATTTAAAATAGATATTGTGTGTGTCTACACGCTTGTATTGACACTCCGTACGCAGTAACATTCATTTTGATATTAATTCTTCAATAGTTTATAATATGGATAATATTTTAGATAGTGATTATTGTTTAAAAAAAACTGTTTCGTCAAGCGTACCGAAGTAATAAATAATATTATATAAAGTGCGCACGTACAGTATTTCAATTATATTGTTTTAATCAAATCTTTCTAGTGATACGAATCGATTATTGTCAAAGTTTGCCCTCTCGATTCAAATCGATAACGTTAACGTTTCGTGTATAGCAATCGGAATCGAAGTGCTTTTAACAATTCAAACGAGTAAAGTCGCGGGTGATCGTTAATAATTAATAGTTTAAAAAACAGATAAAACTTGGCAGAACCTCGCGGCGAGCACTATGCTGAGTTTAGTGTGCGCGCGGCTGTCGCACGGAGCGGTCGCGTTCGGCGCCGGCTTGCAGTTCTCCAGCGTGGAGTTCTGGTTCGGCGCGCTATTAATACTGTTCGCGTGCGAAATGGACCTCATCTATTTCCACATTCTGCACAACGTGGAGCTGTACTGGTGACTGTCGCGACACCGCGGCGCCGCGAACTGTGCTCCGGCACGTGCAGTGCTTGCGCGCGGGGACATGGTGCAGTGAATCGTTACCAATGTGATGCACTGCAATCGGCAGCTCGTGTTTATTGTTAACTGCTGTGCTCTTATTATTGCAACGTGAGTGGATGCGCGCACTCGGGCCGAGGTGAGTTCGCACTTTCAGTGTTTATATACATTTACTGTTTACTGTGACGCGAGTGCCAGCACGGTCAGCTGACGCTGTGACACCAGTACCAACAATACCTTGAAGCTTTATTTTTACTCAATGAAGCGCCGAGACGACCGGGACGTTCACCTGATGTTAAGTGATACGTATGACCCTAACAACTGTTATACATTGCAACACATTGCGCTTGTCGCCTCGGGACATAAGATGATAACGACAACTTGATACAGTAATGTCTGCACACTGGTGTTTGTCGGCTGCAATAGAGGATGCGGTGTTACCTAGACTACTCTCAGCAACAGAGACCTACCAGCAGTGCGCTAACTTACCCGATGACTATTCATGCTTTTCTGATTAAAGAATCTGCCAGTCCCAGCTGTGGCAATGTATGAGCTGATTGTGAACACCGCAACATAGATTAAAATTATCCATCGCATGAGATATAATATAACGCCTTCTTAAATCTATTGCCGGTTACAGAGCATTGTTTACATTTTTTATCTCGCAAGTTTACACTTACACAAGAGTGAGGAGGTAGTTAGGATGTTTACACATTACCACGCTGCACGCATCCCAAGATAAGATAAGCTTACAATTGAAATTTCACAAATATCTAATTCCATACAATACGTAAATATTACCATGTTGCAGTCTAAGGGAGTGTTACTACAGTACTGCCTTGTCGCTCACAATAACGCTTCTGTTAGGTTGTTTACACGAGACCGTACTCTGTGCTCCGCTCCTCGACACCTCGAGCGACAAGATAGATAGGTTCCAATTCAGTTCCGGAATCGATATTGATTACATTATGTAACGTTGACCAGAAAACCTTGAGCCAGCGTTGATTTTAACCGGTTCATGTGTAAATATAAAAAAAAAGGCCGCAGTGTAAATAGTCGCGGCAAACGAAGCCGTACAGTACCATAAATTGCTGCTAATAAGGCCTTTAATTAAATAATAATTAACTGAATGTTCCCACCGCTGGGATACAAGGCTTTCTCTTACGAGGCCAGCTACGCCCGTACGTGCACCACGCTGGTCTAGAGTCAGTTCTTATTCAACGAAGCGACGAGACGAGCGGGACGTTCACTTAATCGTAAGTGATATGAGATACAGGTATGATCTCTTAACTCCAGTAATTACACTGGATACAGCGTCCTTCGAACCGGATCATAGTTATATCTACGCAGTACTATCAGTCGGCTGCAATAGGCGCTGCGGTGGTACCTATACCTAGACGGTCTGTAGCAACAGAGACCTGCCACCAGTAAGGTCATGCCCACGGAAGCTGTCCCTAGGTAGTGATCAGCACAGCGGGAACAAGACCAGACTTGGACAATCTTGGTATTGGTCTTGGTCTTTATTTATCCTTGTCTTGCACACTCAGTCTAGCACATTTGGACTTGGTCTTGCTTTTCCGATAGACCAAGACCAATTTAACTAATCACCATTTTTGGGAGACGTCGTCGGCTTCATGTTTCCCTTGACCGGAAGTACATTTAGGCTCCATCATCATTATCAGTCGATAGAATTTTTTGTAGGATCATCGATGTGTAGATCATTGGGAAAGGCCTGGGTCCAGCAGTGGACTTCTGTCGGCTGATGATGATGATGAAATAAAATATATTTTAATACAATCGTTATGGTTAGTTGCAACTACCATTTCTGTACGTCTTCTAAATACAGTAATGACAGACCTGATCTAAATAATGGTTAGTTTACTACTGCAGTTTACTACTACTGGTTACTACTACCGACGTCACCAGCAGTTGTTTACAGCGCAACCGTTTCCGGTGTCCTTGTGAATAACTAACCTACAAGTTTTTAATTTATTTTACGTGAAGCACAAAAACAGTTGAACCTAAGATGTGGTGAAGGTCGCGAGTGCCTGACATACGCGGGCAACACGACCGATTAATGTGGGGATTTGTGAGGTAACCCATGTCCAGCTGTGGGCATCCATTGGATGATGGGATTATGATAGGACTATCCTTTTATAAGGCCTTCTTATCTGTGTTCTCTTCACTGTCTTTATATTTGTTTCCTTTTACTTTACTCTTGTATTGTTCTTTTTTTTATTCAACGAAGCGACGAGACGAGCGATGACGTTCACCTGATAGTAAGTGATACGCCTGCTCATAACGTGGCACTAATTAAGATGTTCATTACTCTCGTTGTCTAGAGATAGGTCTCGTTATCGTAGTAATTACACCAGCCACAGCGCCCTACAAACCGGAACAGTAATGATTATCGGCTGCAACAGGCGCTGCGTAGACGGCCTATTGCTACAGGGACGTACCATCAGTGAATATAGTGCTGCGTAGTATCATTCTGCTCCTACCAATGATTTTCTATGAATTCCTACTGGAACTTCGTCTTATATACTCTCAACTGCCTCCGTGACTAATTACGCTAACGCGAGGGTCCCCTGTTCGAATCCGAGCATGTATTATATAATATTTGGTTGGTGGTAATGTTATTTCTAGCCCACCTAGTCATATTGTGAAACCTCTGCCATAACATCAACTCACGGGACCCAAGCCAACCTCATCTGCTCGTGATGCACCCTGCTAATCAACGAACGAGGCTCTGGATCCCACCAACCTGCACAGAGCCAGCGTGGTAGGAAATGGCCCAAATCCCCCCCACATGAATCTCTACATATAACAGTCTCTATTGCCCAGCGGTACCAGAAGCCATGCGGACTATTTGGCCTGTGTCCAGCAGTAGACGTCTATCGGTTGATGATGATGATGATATCATCGCTGTGTTCCGGCTGTTTATATACGAGAGCTGTAGAATTATACGCGATCGGGCTTCACCGTCCGCGGGTTCGTTATCACTTGACAACAAGTGATCACGTATCACTCTTTTGTATATAAAAAAATAATGAATACAACGAGCGCGCTGTTTGTTCGTATTGAAACGTTTTCCTTGTTTACGGTGATGCGTTCACTGGAATCCGCTTCCGTAATCCAACCGACGTGGTGCCGCAGGCCACCAGGCCGACTGAACGATGAGCTCATTGCGAACGATTGTTTGTTTCCCACTACTGGGACTGGGCTACCTGAGCTCATAAGAAAACAGTCAAAGCCAAACGCGATGTTATTAATAGAGTTAAATTAAAAATGTTGCACTTTAAACGATATTCACCTGATGGTGATACGCATCCAAAATATACAGTATCATATACAACCATCGCCTAGAGATATAGTCTGGATATATCAGTAAACTCACTAGCTACAGCGCCCTTCAAACCGGCACACAGTAATGTTTGCATAGTACTGTGTGTCGGCTGCAATATACGCTGCGGTGGTACCTAGACGGTCTACAGCAACGGAGACTACCACCAGTAATGGCTGTTAGTCCTTAAAACCGGATCATAGTACTGTTTGTCGGCTGCATAGGGGCTGAAGCTAGACGGTCTGCAACAGAGACCTACCATCAGTGAGACTGATTTTCAGCCATCACCTTCATTCCGCCGGATCACGCGATCACCGCGTGAAAATCGCATAGAACATATCGATCTAACATGATGCGGTACCCGTCAGGCGGCCGCTGGCGCTGCCCTTGGACTGCTGCCAAATGGACTCCCGCGACACGTTCGGATACACACCTCGCATCGCCACCAACACCACCACCACCACCACTACCACTACCACAATACATGACAATACCTATACCTCCACGCTAATGTTGTGAACAACTTCTAAAGGTCATATTTATTATTCCGCTGGTATGCTCCTGTTGCCGGAGACCGTCCAGGTACCACCGCAGTTCCTATTGCAGCAGACGGACAGTATTGTGCAAACATTACTGTAATCCGGTTTGAAGGGCGTTGTAGCTAGTGATATTACTTGATTAACGAGACCTAACATCTATTTTTTTTTAATGTGAAGATAGCAGTGTGGTACGGAATAAACTCCCCATACACCACTTTATTCGGTACAGACGTGTCGCTGTGTGCGACATGTTACGGTATTTTTATTCCGTTAAGCCACGACACGAGCGATAAGTTCACCTGATGGTAAGTGATACGCCCGACCATAACAACATGACGTTACTTAGAATGGTATACAGTGCATCACATTGCGCTCGTCGCTTTGATACGTGTGTCGTGTCTCGTTACCCCAGCAATTACACTAGCTACAGCGCCCTTCAAACTGGAACAAGTAAGTTTATCGGCTGCAATAGTAACTGCGGTGATACCTACCTAGACAGTCTCCGGTAGAGACCTACCACCAGTAAACATACCACCAGGTTAGTACCTGTCCGCTGCCCTGTCACCCTTGCTTCATGCTGTCCAGTGCACCAAGCAAATCCTGATCCACATTCGCTTTCATGGTATGATCTGTGAACCTTTAAGAGAAGATTGGTTCGAAGGGTGCTGTAGCAAATGATTTACTGCGGTAACGATACTTATGTGTGAAGGCGATACAATGCGGTGCAGTGTATGTCATCCTAACTACGCTACGTTTAAGTGGATGTGTCAGGAGAAACTGGCTGGTCATATATGATCAACATGGCTGTAAAATTCATAATGTTCGTTTATGCACATGACTGTACCATCTACACGAAGCGGGGCAACGTGATAGTAATGTAGTATTATGTACGCATCGTGTGTGCCTGGACCACGAGGTAGTGTGCGAACATTACTGTGCTCCGGTTATAATGGGTAATATTGACACACGACACCATTTAGTGCTCGTTGCCTTCACAGAGGATGCTAAGTAGTCATCACCCCAAAAATTTAACGAGATACAATGCTCTTATAACTGCCACACAGTGATGTTTGCGCACCATTGAATGTCGGCTGCAATAGGTACTATATCTAGACTAAGTCCAAGAAGAAAAACCTTTTTTTTTTTTATTCGAGGGAAATCTTTGAAAGATACCATACTTCTGGAGGAAAGTCAGGGTTACATGAGATTCTTACTAAAACCTCCTCGGTGGTCTGCATCAGTGCATTCGGAGAGGCCCCGAGGTCTCTTACAGAACGCACCCGTGCCCCTCATAGCACGTCTCTAAGGAGGAGCCTAATCCTCCTAGGCACCATCGCAGAGTCATACGCTGCCCACTCAGGTTCGCTTGTTACCTAAGATCAATAAGAGCCTTCACTCTCAACGCACGTGAAACATGCGTTGAGAGTGAAGGCATCTTGGCATCTTGGCATCATGCAACATGGCATCTTCTCCTTCGAATAACTCTTGACATGGTGGTCGTGATCATCGGTTCAGGTATTGGTCGCAAGCTTAACAAGTCCTCATTCTTCTCTAATGGTCGCCTTCCTAGTGCATTCATGTAGTGGTAACGATGAGGAGTCATTTAATGTCGCCTTTATCTGGTCAGTACATCTCATAGTCAGTTCTTCTTTGTGGCCTTGGTACCCTCAACCTTTATTTAGACCAGGCAGGGCTTACCTTAGTCCTATTCTTACTAGGCCGAGACTACAGGGCTGGCAATCGAGACCTAACACCAGTAAAATTGACCATACTACTTTGCACCAGGTTAAAGCCTTTTGAGTTTCCCTACTATTTGTGATATAGACAGACAAAACATCGTGGCTCATTGGAACCAGTAACATTTGCATACTGCTCTTTCTGCGGTAGTTTCCAAAGATGGCCCACACAAATTATTGCTTAAATTAAATCTTAAGCGCCTTAGTGTGTTAGCATCTTTATTTGCTTGACAATTATTATAATAACTGTCGGAAAGAATAATGGTTTACAGTTTGCGGCTGGGGGACGCTCCGGCCGGCGCTTGAGGTATGCGTGAACTGAATGTGGGTCAGGGTACCTGCATAGCGATTTGTCGACAGCTTGATGGTGACCATACGTATCTGATGATGCAATACAGTTCATGAAACAAACATTTTTGGATGTACTCTTGCGTTACCGGACGACGCACTGCATCAACTTCTATTACGTTTTGAGTATTGATCTTTTGGGATAGCCCATGTCCCAGCTCCCAGTCGCAACTCCCACCAAACTGCAGTGGGCCAGGGTGGTGGGGAATGAAATGAACTCCTACAAACTACGGCGCTCAGTGCCCGGCGACGTGGGGATCTTTTTGTGATACCTTTGTTCAGCAGTGGACGCTCATCGGCTCTTTAGTTTCATTACTTTGTTGTAAACTATTGTATTCCACTAAAAAAAACATTATTTCGTCTCTACTCAGTGACATTTCCCAATGACCCTTAACGTTCACGGTAAAAGGTTTACTTGAAACGTTAAAAGGTTTTACACTTACCAGCAACTTAAGTGGCACTCGCACAACTTATCTCCTTTCTCAGACGTAAGTGCACAACCTTCGCTCTTTCCGACCGTAAGTGATATGAACTTCCTATAAATATACTGTACTAGATATTAAGTTGAACAAGTCTTGCTTAACGCCTCCGTGCTGGTCACCACGAGACTGCTAGGTTCAGTTGAACACTAGACCTACTTCAGGCAATTGCTGTTATATCTGTTCCATGAACAATATACGAAACAGAAATGTGTGTGCTCCGTCTTAAACAAGTTACAGAAGCTGTGGAGATTTTGTCTGAGAGGGATGAGATTTTATCAAAGATCATATCACGACTAATTTGAAATGAAATTGAAGCGATGTTATATGATGTATGCCCAGCAGTGGCCCATCACACAATTAGACCGGCGAGACGATCACCAGGTGATAAGACTGCCAATAACAACGTTACTTTAGGATGATGTTCTCTTCAACATTGTGTTTGACACCTTGAAACAAGATGTTGTCTCGTAACCCCAGTAATTTAACAAAGTGCAATGCCTTTCAAACCGGAACAATATATGTCGTTCGGATACTAGAGTTGTGGCGGCGGAAATAGTTAATTGCGGTTACTGACTACAGTCTCCAACAACAGAGACCAGTAGATAACTATACGATACTATGAATAACTGTTCCCTGTCCGCTTTGTTGGCCGTAACACCCCCGCAACTCCTTTTGGGGAAGGAATTTTTTTAAAAACCGTTCTTAGCTGACTTATTAACAGCAAAAGCGATATCTCTACGAAATCTTGAATCATCATCATCAGCCTACAGACGTCCACAGCTGGACATAGGCTTCCCTCAAAGATCTCTTTGTTAAAGTTCATTGAGGGGCCAGTTCCCCTTAATGAACTTTAAGTCTTAGTCTTAGCCCACCGTGCCGGCCCAATGCGGGTTGGTGGGTGGTCAGAACCTCATCTGTCATTTAGCAGGGTGCACCGCGTGCTGGTGAGGTTGACTTGAGCCCCGTAAGATGTTGGGCGGCACCCCTTACGTATTTACGTCTAGTACTTTCAGAGATCTGGCGATGATTCCATGTTTCTCTGGATATCGGGTACATATATATGTATATTTAAACTTTAAAGATTGTTTCCTTTCCGGCAGGTTGTTATATTGAGACAGGATGTCGGACAGGCCGCTGTTCGGCTCGCACTCGGACACCTCAGCTATAAACGTGAAGCACTTGGTAAAGTTCGCACGGCGGCGGCATGTTTGCAAACTACCCGCAGTTTAGTTCCCAGCTCGTATTCCGGCACTAACACAATTGGCTGTTTATACATATGAGTGTTTACTAATTGTGCATGGAGTTGTGGTTTCCTGTCCCTCGACTCATACACATGGCTTTTTTTATACTTAACAATGGTTCGTTTGTTTTAGAAATATCTCTCTAGGGGCCGTTTTTCGTGGCAGAGGATAAGTCAGCTTCAAGGTTACTGTCTGGAGTGGATTGATCTTGATTGATCTGCCTTTATCGGTTCCTATCCAAATCCTCTATTCTTCTTCCTCGTGCCGTTTTCCCAGCTATGTGGGGTCAGCATTGTATGCACTCTTCCCTTCTATATCCCTTCATTGCCGCCATATCATAATTCACACTCTTCTCTAGTTGCACTCTAAAATTTGGAGGACTAGTCTCTTGTTGGGTCCTTAAGATCTAGAGTTACACATCACTTCTATTATACTCGATAAAATTGTAGGGCGATTAATGTCTGGACGAGGTCTTTAACTAGCCACCAGGTGGACCCTTTGACAGTTGTTTTTGTAAAACTGTCCTAGTGAGTGTATTACGTTAGATATGTGAGTTACTGAGATCCCGTGACTACTCCCGAAGCTGTGGACGTGTATAGGTGTTGTACTGAAGCTACTACTACTGTTTGACGGCAGAAATAAAAACTGTGGTTACACCAGCCACTAGTAAAAGATTCTTCCTGTCCAACTAAAGTTTTCCATGTCAAAAAAGAATGTTCAAGTAATAACTGAATTTTTTTTGTTAAATAGAATAGCTCTAAGAAACGATTAGTTCTAGCCAAATGGCAGCAGTTGTTCCTGTGATCTTTACCACCATCCTTCTGCTGGCAACTTGCAAGTCAAGCGCAGCGAATACTACGGATGCCGTTTTGCGATTCATATTCAGCAGTCTTCAATATTTTAAGGAAGGGATATAAAAATCCATGTCTTACATAAGATATAAACTAATCTTCATCATTAGCCGATTGATAGACATCTGTATATAAGCCTCTCCCAAAGGACCTCACATCGATCGGTCCTGCACTGCACGCATCCGGCGGCTGCCTGCGACCTTCAGTTCTTTTAAAGGGTTCATATGTGCGGATCAGGTCCCTTTCCCAGCACGCGGGCCCAATGCATGCCTAGCTAATCTTATGTAAGACATATTCTCTATGTTTTATACTGCACTGCCTGATTTCCACGCGCGCAGACGCAGATTTAACTAGTGATAATAAAATTTCCTAACTGATCCGACCACTCCACTTTGTGAAGTCGTTACTTTAAGTTACATCAAGTAGTGAACCGACTCTAACCAGTGTATTAATTAATTTGCGCGTTAGTGCCGGAGCTCGCCATCCTGCGTACGAGCTCGTTGTTGTGTTTGTCAACTGATTCGCGTACCGCCGCTAATGGCCGGCCTTCATTCGAACCCATTACTGTGTTTACGTAGATAGATCGGGACGTCGATTTAACCTATTTACACTGGTGTGTCTACAGTCTAATGTAGTGATCGTTAGTATACATTATTATGGTTATAGGAGCTTGAAATCATCATCAATCATCATTTGAATTATACCTGTGATAGATTCGACGAAGTTGTGAAAATAAGATTTAATAACACGAGGGTCGCGAGTTCGATTCCAAGGTACGTCGAGAGGAATTTGGATGGCGGTAAGGTTTTATCTATTTCCATTCTCATTATAAACCTGCTGTCATAGCAACACTGCTATAAGGAAAGAAAAGAAATAATATATTAAAATAATACAACAACTATTAATGTGCTGACTCGGGATGATAATGGTAGATTCACAGCTCGTAGATTTAAAACTTTCCCCAAAATCAAATCTTAGAAAGTCCAGAATCTGGCAAACTTTGTATGCCTTCTAAACTATCCAGCAAAGTGTGAAAAAAAATGGAGACAGTGCCGCTTACAGGCTTGGTACAATTAAAGATAATTCCGATTATCCTGCAATATCGAAGTTCATGATAATTACACGGTTTGATATTGGAGGAGATTACAAAAACCTTAAATAAAGTTAAACTATTTCTGTGATGGGTTATAAAGTCGGCTAGTTTTTGTTTCCTCTGTACAAATGAGTCTGATCTTCTGGAAGAGTTTTCATCGATATCGACGACACAGTTGACGGGCAGCCCGACGGCGTACTCAGCATCAAGGTTGTCATCATGGCAATCAATTAGGGCCAGGCAATAGACTTAAATTGTTCGCCGCACGCAATAACGTTGCCATGATTGTGTGTCTGCTGACGTGTGTGGCCCGCTTTATATGTGGGCAGTTGTGTGTGCCGCTGGCAACACGTCAGTTGCTGTGCAAGTTGTACTTGTGAAGGTTATGTTAAAAATATGCGGTGTTCAGTAATCATTTTTTCCCCGAGGCCTGTCTCCATCGTTGGACGTAGTCCTCTCCAACTGTACATCTGTTCATTTAAAGCTCTTCCGGTGATTAGGAATATAACTAACAGTGATTTGTCCTATTAAATAAAATACGAATATCCATACTGTAAATATTTCTGTATGTATCGTTAGGGTTGGTGAGAAAGTTTCTTCGCCTTGTACATGCTTTCAACACAATGAAGAAGAAAAACGTCCTTTGCAGTAAAAACATCGGCATCGCTTCACGCACTCGTTTACACTACCGTTGCTACATACGAGACATTATTTTGTACGGACGTGAGGCCTGGACTATTGAAGATCAAGAAACGTATTGAAGCTTTTGAGATATGGACCTATGGACGTATGTTGTCCATTAGCTGGACTCGGAGAGTGACCAATGTCAGTGTTCTTCAACGAGTTGGCCAAAAGCTTAACCTCATGGTTACGGTTAAAGAACGTAAAATCTCCAACCTCAGTCATGTACTCCGTCATCAGCGATATGATCTTCTACAGCTGATTGGAATGGGTAGTTTCTGAAAAACTAAAGGTGGGGAGAAGGAGAAAGTCATGGTTGAGGAATATCAGGGGATGGACTGGCATATCTGGGGCGTACGTATTGTTCTGCCGGACCACAGACGGACAGGACTGTAGCGCGCTGCTCGCCAACCTTCACTGGTTGGAGACGCACTTTAAGAAGAAGAAATATATGAAAACTAGAAACTTTTTTTGGTGGCGTTCGTTGTAGTTTTTTCCCTCTTGTAGTAAAAAATCAAAATATATGGGATATCTCCATTTGATTTATACATAGTAACAAAAAAAATATTTCTTTTTCTAATTACATTAAGCTTTTAACGTCATCACAAGCTTATACATGCTACACTTTTGCCCCACCTAAGTTATCTCGCGTTGCACCCCCTGCGGTATGCCTTCTGCACACCTCATGGTAAGGTTCTGTAATAGTTTATTAATAAGTGAACATTAAAACAAAATGGCGGCAATTTAGCTTTAGATGTTCTATTAAAACTGTGTACGTGTCGCGTTTGGTGTTAGCGGAGTAAGTGGATTACCTTGCTGCAGCTCAGGTATTTGCGGGCAGAGGCCGCGCGGGCGTGCGCACGGACTCCTGACTGCTCTGGTGCCGTTTTGCATGAATTTCCTTATTAATGATGCTTTTCTTACAAGTTTGAATAATGAAAAAAAGCAGCTAATCAGTACCTTAAAAAGTGGATGAATGAAAAATGTTGGGTAAATGGAAAAATAATATTCACTTTGCCAATACACGGATGTATTCCCTAGACGTGAGGTCTTTTCTAATAATCGAGTGTATGGTAAGTCGTTCCATCGACGGCTGTGTATCGGTTGATGATGATGGAAGGTAAAAAAAATTTAGTGACTATGTTTGCAAATTATTTTTTTTTAAGTTACTGTGATTTCGTTCATTTAACTTATGGTATATATGATATCGTAAAAACTTTCTAAACGGCTCTTTTAATTATCCGAATGCTGGGAGTCGGATCTTTATCTCACAAGGAGAGATTAAGAGCCCCCAAACAAAACTCACCATATTCACCATGAGCTGATAGATGATGTTTATTATTTCTAGTTAAAATCTATGTAAATATAATAAATATATAAAATCATCCCCCTTACCATACCGTGGAATGATTCCGCGTTATAGGAAAACGCGTTGTAGGAGTATTCCCGTATAGAGCGTTTTTCGACCCAGTATACCGCGTTAGGTATAGATTATTCACTTTTAACTTTTCTCCCCAAAATGAGATTAAAATCGAATATTGAGAAAAAACATCATGAACAATGGTATATAACGTATTATTAAAATCAAACTAAACTAAGAATATTTAAAAAAAAAACTTGTACATGAACTAAAAAACAGTTGGTTTCAATTCGTTACTAATTATGAACTGTAATAATCATTATAAGTCTCACAGTACAGAAGTATAATGCGGGAAATCCCCGCGTTCTAGGGGGGCATGTCCGTGTTATACGGTGGATTGAATAGGCGTAGTATGAAAATGCGTTATAAGAGTACCATGTTTTAGGGAGGATTGCTGAATGTCGATTATATAGAGGAAGGTACGGTTGTATGGTATTATCAAAACGTGGTGATTTCGGTTGAACCGAATTTCATTAACGGCTTTTTATAGTTTTATACGTAGCGATCCGTCAATAGGAAGAGTTGACCGTGCGCGCGACTAAGGCTTCGTATTGCGTTACCGGTAACGGCGGGCTTCAGCAGCTCGTTTACAGACTTCATTCTATACTTCTATAGATTCACTCTGTAACCATGTCAAAGCTCATACCCTGAAATATATTCTGCAGGACCTCATCGGGTAATTCGAAGACAATTCCGTTTCACCTATCGATTTTATAAATGTCATCTATTAGCAGAATATTCAACTGATAAAGGACCGAAGACCTGATCAAGATCTAGTACTAGCGTACTACTAACATTCCTGTGTTCCGGTTTGAAAGGAGTTGTAATTAGTGAAATTACTAAGGCGACAAGAGTTAACATCGTATGTCTTGAGGCGATGAGCACAGTAGAGTACAGTGCACATCATCCTAACTAGCGCCGCGTTGTTATGGGCAGGCGTATTACTTACCATCAAGTAAACGTCCTGCTCGTATCATCGCTCATCTCGTTTCATTGTATAAAGAAGTTCGTTTGAACCGAGCAGTAATTAACGGGTGTTGTGTAACCGGATGTTATCAGATGGAGCCGCGCCGCTGCCGCTGCTATCGGCCCATTAACGCGCCGCCTGATGACTTAACATTAAGCTTATCAATTGGGTTATTAGGCTCCGGACGCGATCACCAGCGAAGACACCAGCAAGGATATGCCTCTAGAAAAAAACCTCATGTCTTCCTAATTTTTAACCGTCTGACCGAAAGAACAGTACTACTTTTTATTCAACGAAGCGAGTAGACGAAACGGTGTTCACCTGATGGCAAGTGATGAGCCTGATCATATCAACGTGCCGCGAGTTCGTATGTTACATTAGGTTGGGGGAAAGTGTTTTCTCAGTATAGTATAATATGTATGAACTTGTAATAGAATCTGTTTGCTGCGATACTGTTTGTGTCCGCTGGCCGCTGGCCGCTGGCCGCTGGTTCTGGTGTCGTTGAACGTTTCAATTTCAAAGAACACAATTGCAAATTCAAATTAGGAAAATGTGCGATTATCATTTGTTTCTCGCACTGAGTCAAGTTGAAGTGAATCTAATGAAGAGATTCGATACATTTTAAGATGTTTTCTACATAAAAGGTAAATATGCAACGCAGTTTGCAGTGTACAATGTGCAGTGTCTGTTAGAGTAGCACAATTTGGTTTAAGCATTTTCAATCCGGAAATTTTGATGTCAAAGATGCACGTCGCTCGGGCCGCCCTATTAGGGATAAAATTTTCTGCCGGTCAGACTGTGGCCAAAACCTGATTAACTCCCAACAATGTGATGTTGTGTGGTGGGACTGCAAGGGCATTATTCATTATGAGCTGTTACCACCCAGCAGAACCATCGATTCTGAACTCTACTGCGATGAGATCAAAGCAACAAGTTGAAAGAAAGCAGCCGGAATTAATCACCAGAAAGGGTGTGGTTTTTCATGATGATAACGCTAGAGCTCACACATCTTTAGCCACTCAGCAAAAATTAAGAGAGTTTGGCTGGAAGTGGGAGGTTTTAATGCATCCGCTGTATAGTCCTGACCACCACCTTGCATCTTCAGATTTCCACTTATTTCGGTCTCTTCAGAATTCTTTAGGCAGTGTCAGGTTAACATCACGAGAGGACTGCCAAAACCACTTGTCGCGGTATTTTGATCAGAAGTACCAAAACCTCTATAGCAATGGGATCATGTCCCTACCTACGAGTTAGCAAAAAGTTATCAAACAAAACGGTACCTACATACTTTAGTTAAATATAAATAAACTATACTAAAATATGTTTTGAATTTTCTTAAAAAACGCGAACATACTTTATCCCCAACTTCTGATGTTGGGTCTCGTTGCTCCAGCCATTACATTACATGCAACGCCCTTCAAACAGGGATACAGTAATGTTTGCATTCTATATGAAATTAGATAAGAATATTTTTTTTACTAAGTATAGGTCGGCCAAAAACGTATTTTACGAAATGGTACTCCAAAAAGGGGTTGCGGCGGTATTCATAACGGGGACGGGGTCGCGCGGGGATCAGCTGATTGTAGTAGATAAAGATAATAAAACTACCCCTAGGTTTTATGTGTGTATAAACCATTACTTCTTATTAAACAGCAGTCACGTCTGCGCTATAGTTTACGATATTCAGGTCAAGGATGAACCTAGTCCTTGGCAGCTCTGCCCTAGTTTAAGCTTTGCAGGGCGTGAAATTCTAACTTGGAACCTTTGAGTCTGCATTGACGTCATTGTCGTCTAAGTTTGTTTTTGATCTAATAATCATTGGTATACGTCATCAAAAGCCGATAGACGTCCACAGCTGGACATAGTCCTCCGCAAAAATCTCCACATCAATCGGCTCTGGGCCGCATGAGCATGGCTTCCGGCACCGTTTTTATGGGTCCGTATGGGGAAATTTGGGCCATTTCCCACCGCGCTGGCCCAATACGGGTTGGTGGGAGCCAGAGCCTCGTTTGTTGAATAGCGGGCTGTAACACGAGCAGGTGAGGTTGTCTTGGATCCCGTGAGCTGTTATGATGGGCCCCTTACGTCCCCTTGATAAACATATTTCTTTTTTTTTTTATTGAGTTAAGCGACGGCACGAGGGGGACGTTCCCCTGATGATAAGCGATACGCCTGCTCATAACAAGTCGGTGCTAGTTAGGACGTCATACACTGCACCACATTGGACTCGTCGTCTTGAGACATATGATAATAAGTCTCGTTACTTCAGTAATTTGGCAATTGGCGCTGCGGTGGTATCTACCTAGTTGGTTGCCGGCGACAGGGCTGCCAACTTCACCACTTTTAACACCACACGTTTTGCGTCTAATTAATAGTAAATACATTGACAAAACATCTAACTTGAACCTTGTATTGCAGGTCACTGACCTGTTCACGCAGATGCGGGAGCCCTCCCCGGGGGCACCCAGCCCCAGAGGCTCCACAATCTCCCTCAACAGCGGTGCGGTGACGCGGAACGTCGGTTTCCAGCAGCAGAATGGCTCAGAGCACCTACCGTGGAGCAGCCCCGCAATATCGCTTCCGGGGAACTGTAACTCTAACTTGTAAGTAACTTCCGGCTCGTAATTCCACCATTTTCTTTCTTTCCTTCTAGAAAACCAAGACTAAATTTTATTTGGTTCATGTGCATGTAAACAAAAAAAAAAAAGACTGTCATGTCTAGTTCTATGGTACCAAAATAATTATTATTTAGTTTTAAGTTCATCATCATCATCATCATCATCATCATCATAATCTGATAGACGTCCACTGCTGGAAATTGGCCTCCCTCCAATATCTCCACATCGATTGATCCCTCGTTGTTCCAGTGAGTCCACGATTCTCATCAGATCGTCGGCCCACCTTGTTTTAGTTCCACCACATTTAATCATTATGTGACAAGTTGGAGGCCCTGACCTTTCGACCTCCTGGCAAAGCGCCTTGGGAATTCCAGTGCATTGAAGTGCAGCCAATTTTCTCGTTTCAATGGGCGGACGGACAGAGTATTCTCTATACGTAAGCTTTTAATATTCAAATTTATAATTTAGTGGTGACCTTACCACATTTAATTATTGTTATTCAAAGAAGTGATGAGACGAGCCAGACCCATAGCTGATGGTCAGTGATACGCTTGCCGAAAACGTGGCGCTGGTTGAGATGTCAAACACTGCACCAGATTGTGCTCGTCACTTTGAGACGTAAGATGTTAAGTTTCGTTATCCTACTAATTTCACTAAATACAGCACCCTTCAAATCTGAATACTACTGTTTGCCGGCTGCAATAGAAGCTGCGGTGGTGCCCGTATAAACGGTTTCCGGCAACGGAGACCTATCTCATCACAACAACAAATTCTGCCACAACATTAGTCCAAAATATTATTTAGGTTGATACTTTGCTTTAGAGTAAATCTGAGAGTAGTCTTTAGCTGCAGCTTGCGACTACAGCTAAGGACTACTCTAAAAGTGGTTTAACATCAGGTCATCGTACTAGTCGCTTCGGACTTTACCTAAACTAGTGATTAAAACAAGGTCTCGTACCATTTCATCGGATAGTATAGCGTTGAATCGTAGAAACGTATAATCTAATAAGTCTTAAACTAGACGTAAACAAATAAACCTTGAGACAGACAAAAACATGTTTTCCTCAAATCACCAGTTCAGAGAAATAGTTACATCCAGGAGTGTGACTGGCGCGGGGCCAGCACTACATTTATAGCCAAAGCGCGGTGTGCACAGTATAAGGAAGTGTTTGGAATTCTACCGGCGCTCCCGAAATAACTGCGTGCGGAGCGCAGTGCGGCGGCCGACTGGTCTCCTCTGCAGTGCCGTAGACATGATCAACACATACCTAAATCCAAACGGAAAGAGCAAGCAAATGATCCAACTGTGACGACAATCATCATGGAAGCAATCTGATTGTTGTTACAGTTAGATCATTTGCTAGCTCTTTCTAAACTTGATGCCATTTACATAACTGGATGTTTCGCGTCGGAAGGTTAAAATGTTAATATGAGGCATAGCAGCTTTGATGGTTCTTGTCCAAGGTCCGTCGGTTTGATCACCACTGAACTCTAGTTTCCGGTAAAGAAAATCATCATGACAAAACTCGTTTTCTGAAAACTGGTAACAAAATTTGCTAACTCACGCGGTCGGGATTACAGCTTCGTCGTTTTCCTTTTCCCAATAGTGGGAACAAACCGTAGACTGTTTATTGTCGGAGGATCACAAATTTACATTAAATCTTCTAAATGTTTAATATACCTCTTCAGCTGATTTTGACAATTTTAGATACATTCTGTTCCAGCCGCGAGTATTTGAACATTTTGGTATCTGCGGACATTTTTATAATATTTTATTCGTGAAAATATTAAGCATGTATTGTATTATTGTTGTTTCAACATTCCATTTCATTCCATCATCATAACCGACGTGATCAGCACCTTGCCAAATTGCCATTACACTTTGTGCCAATGAACCAACGTTTACGTAGAAGGTACAAAAATAGCTTCCACCGTCATACTTGTAGTTTTTTGTTATGAAATCTTTGTTTTCAATTTAAAGAATGTCTTAATTTCCTTTGACATAAGGTCATCGATCTCTGATGTTTTGTACCTAGAAGTTATTTGAGAGAGAGGCCCCAGCTTCCGGGCAAAACGACGAAGAGATATAAAGCATATAATTTCATTGGACGCCGGTATTATAAGTTGTACTGAATGCGCGTAACGCAGCACCAATCGATGTGAAGATCATTCTGGGAAGCCTTTGTCCAGCAGTAGATGTCTATCGAATAATGATGATGATTAAAAGTTGGTAGCAGATTTGGGTAAAGTTTTACAGCCTCTACATGTTAGATAATAGACATTTAAAGCTTTGCTATGAGTTAACATTCACATCGACCTTTGCTAAAACTATACGGATCAATTCGAAGAGAGATGCATCGCTGACAATTCATTATTCTCTCTCTTCTATCGATATGGATTGGACATTCAATTGATCACATCCAATCCTCCATCGCTCTGTCTCTCTGTGTTATGTTTTTGTTTATGTAAATATGCGACTGTTGTAATTGTAAATATCGCTCAAGTGGCAACAATAATTAAAGTAACCTTCATTGTTCCAGAACAAACGACGCGTCACCAGTTTTGGTCCGGAGCGTCAGCAACGCTTCCGCACTCACTTCGCTGTGTGCTGATCTCTCACCATCTGATTCGCATTTCTTCGAGGTCATTATAATACTATTTTAATGCAACTGGTGATTATAAGTAATTATAATTATAATATAATAAATTTTCAGGTGCTTTATATTGGGAAAGTAAGAATTTCACAAAGGAAAGTGCCCGAGAGCCTGATAGACGATGCTCTACACAAGTTTGCCCAGCATGAGGCTGAGAAGCTAAAAAATCAGAGGCGGCATAGTCTCATGTCCTCCACCGGGGTGAGTATTGTTTTTAACCGCAATGAGATAACACACATGTGACTAAATAATCGTACCCGGGACATGGTATAAGGCAAATGCTTTAGCCTGCACTCCACATGGATGGATTTACCAGCATTATATCTCCGTTGCATTGTCGATATAATCCCTGAACTTTTATTAAATAGTAAGTATGTACTAACTATATCGTGCCTATGATGTTGCCACAATCGGTAGGAAGTTATTTACTAGTAAAGTTAATTTTCACTTCCAGACTTCTATGTCCAGTACAAGCTCTAATGAAAACCTAAAAGATGACGCAAGGAGTGATGTCGGCAGTGAAAGTTTTCGCTATAGACACAGCAATCTTATCACAAGCACTACACCACTGGAACCGGACAAAAATCCCGCTTGGAAAAGCGTTGAGAACTTACAGCAGACTAAAAAAGAACAGCACCATGTTATTAAAATCGAAGGCAATGAAGTCGACAAAGAGTTCGATGTGTTTACAAAGGAGAGAGTGGACAAGAACACGTATATCCGTAAACCGGGACAGGCGCCATTAGAAGCGGCTGTTTTAGTTCTAAACGTACCCACAAATTTGGGCACCGTTAAAGAAGACGAAGAAAAACCTGACGAAATCCACTCGGTTATATCCGAAACGGCGTCATCGATAACGCAGTTCTGCCAAACGAATTTCCTCCGTCATACAGATAACACCGACTCTGCTAGTCCCGTTAAAGACGTTACTCCATCCCAGAAAGAACATAAAGAAGCACCTGATGATACAACAACAATTAATGTAAAAGATCCGTTATTAAATGTACCAATACAAATGAACGTGTCTGAAGATAAATCTGATGCAAAAGTGAATGCTACAGATACACCAAGTTCAGATGAAGAGAATACAAAGAAGCAGAAGTTGGAACTAAAACTGAACAGAATTGATGATCGCAAGCCGAGCGCAATGCCAGAGAATAAGCAATTTCTGAGAGACAGGTCTGCATCAATCGGGACTTTGCATCTGAAGACCCCGCTGGCACATCTGATCGGGGAACAAAATAGGACGATGCTATTTCAGGTAACGTTTTGTGCAAGTAACTGTTACATTGGATCTAGATTTACTGGGGATACTGCTGAGAGGCCTCCGGGGATCGTTTAGATACTACTGCAACTCCTATTGCACCGTCAAAAGTTAGTATGCAAGCGTTACTGTGTTCCGGTTTAAAGCACGCTATAGCTAGTAAAATAATTGTAGTAGTAACTACAAAAGAGTAATTACTGTAACTAATCTCTCAAGTCGATATGGAGTTTGTGATACTGCGTATATCCAACTAGCGCGTCGTTATTGTTGACAAGCGTATCACTTACTATCAAGTGGCTTCACAGCTCTCAAATGGTAGGATCAATATTGATCAGACTTTGCTTAATATTGTATGTCCCATCGTCGTACTACTAACAAATCCAATATGTCATTAATTACTATCATATTTAGAAATTTACCGGTTTCAGGTGGGCCGCTCCGAGCTGAGACTGATCAGCCCGGACCGCAAGCAGATCCTGCTGCACCGCGCGTTCAAGGACGTGGCGAGCTGCGTGCTCGGCAGGAGCAGCCGGGACCACTTCGGGTTCGTGTGCCGCGAGAGCGCTGACACCTACGCTTGCTACGTATTCAAGTGCGAGAGCGACTCCGTCGCCACCGAGGTGGTCAACGGTTGGTAACTAACTCACTCATCAAACTTATAGAAGATTCTAATATTTTCTTCCATGAATATTACTCTGTTGTGTATAGACATTTTAACTTAAATTATATCAGCCTTTGCTTAATGTTACTTCACGGAGATTCTGACTCAGACGAGGTAAGAGGTAAAGTAGTAAGTCTTGATTGTGGGAGACCGTTAAGGTAGGTACCATCATAACGCCTATTACAGCCGACAAGGAGTACTGTGCAAACGTTACTGTGTTCCGGTTGAAAGGGGGCTGTAGTCAGTGTAATTACTGTGGTAACTAGACTTAACATCTTGTCTCCAGGCGACGAGCACAATGCGGTGCAGTGTATTCATTATCATAATCAGCGCCACATCGTAATGGACGGGCGTATCACTTACCACCGGATAAACCTCTCGTTTCGCGGAATAAATAAAACTGACAAGTACAAATGTCTAACACGTGAACTACGGTGACTGCGTCACAGCGCACGGCAGATAGATGAAACAATCATTCGCAAGCAGCGGAGAAGTCAATTGATAATAAACATTCATAATTAACTCCGAGAGCATCGCGCAGCAGATGCTCATTTCAATAAACTGCGTAGCGAGAGGCGCACCGGAAGTGGATAACATTTCGTTTGAATACTTAAAAATGGTGCAAAAGTTTTTTAATGACAGATTAATAAGTAGTTTACGGAGTTTGTGTTGCTAGATGTGATAATTCAGTGTGTTCTAGTATAAAAACAATTTGTAGCAGTGGTCAACTCCAAGGTAATAAGATGTTGGAAAAAAAACACTTTTTTATATCATCATCTGATGATGATTCATTATCAGCGGACAGAAGTCCACTGCTGGACACAGGCCTCCCCCAAAGATCTCCACATCGATCGATCCTGCGCTGCCCGCATCCAGCTACTTCATGCAACCATCACCATATCGTCGGAACACCTAGGTTACACACACCTATTGAATCAATAAAGACTTAAAAAATAAATGTATAAAAGAGAGGTAAAAAAGTTACATTATTATGGCGTCTAGTAGAAGATGGGAGCTGCCGTGGTACCCATCCTCTCTTCAGCCTTATGGTTGCAGATTGCATATTTCTCACGCAGTCTTCTTCTGTAGCTATCAGGCAAGCGTTCGTGGCGCACGCGGAGCTGTTGAAGAAGTCCCGGGAGAAGTCGCCCAACATGACCTGCGAGCACTGCCCCATGCTCTGGTACCACAGGTTGTGCCACGATATCGAAGGTAGGTGGAAGATCAGCTATTTTAGTAAAGGTGGTAATGTGCAAGTAATATTTAAAATAATGAAGCAATTTATAAAGGCAGCCATACAACCTCCTGTGCGAGTCGAAGAGATAGGGATTTGATTCCCGTAGAACATTTGTCAACACGCACTAGATAATTATTCACTTCTTCCTCTGGCTTAGCGACCCGAAGTGAGTCTGGGCTTCGGACACAAGAGAGCGCCACCATTGTCTGTCTCGCAGTTTCTTGCCAGCACATTAATTGAAATTCGCGAAGGTCACGCTCTAGACCATCCTTTCAGTGATATTCCCAAGTTCCGAAGAACGCTTTTATGACACTACAATCGACTCCCATCATCAACATCTCCCAACTTCTCTTATAATCTTCGGTTCGACCAGCCTCTCGAATTCAATATTACGTCGGGCTCGCCAACTTCCGTCTTCTTTGTGGGTCGGGCCGAAGATCCTCCGCCGTCATCCGCATTATAAAAAAAAAGACTCGATTCCCAACTGTGGGAAAATTAGTAAGACTGTTTGTTTGCGAATAACTATAATTTCAACTCATACCGTTATGTTGAAATTGACTTTACCACGTGACAGGTACGAATGAGAAAAAGACACACGCATTCATCCTGCGCCGCATCGAGCAACTGTCCGATGACGAGCAGGAGCTGATCATCACTAAATACCAGGGCGGCACTAACCACATGTACGAGGTGAGGAACCGGAAAGAACTGAAGACTTACTGCTTTTCTTTTCCGTTATGTGATTACTGTTGGGTATTTCAATCCGCGCCTATTAAGTCAAGATTGGAAAGGTTGATTGGGGACGGGGCGAGACTCCTCATGTAGTATAGTCGCTTAAAAATATCAGTGCTTTGACGTCGTTCCAGGTTAGCGAACACAACGCGTTCCTGATGATGCTACTACGCGCGCACTGCGAGGCCAAGCAGCAGCGGCACGTCCACGACACAGCCGAGAACCGGCAAGTATTCCATACAGATTAACCACTGAACTTTATTGCTTCAGATCTTTTCAATAAAACTATACGTGAAGGTAAATAGAAATTATGCTTCCGTGTCGCAGCGGCTAAATGCTTGCAGCTTAACATGGAGGTTTCTAGTTCGATTCCGGGCCTTACGTAGAGTTTGATTAACCCGTCTAATAAATTATCACTCTCATTTCCTATATCTTCATTGTTGTATTCCGTCTGTTAACTTACGCGAGTCAGACTATTCTGGTATCCAACATCTGAAATACAATTGTCTACTTAAAAAGAAATGTTAAAATTAATTTTTATCATCTAAACGTCATTTGCAGTTCGGAGTTTCTGAACCAATACTTGGGTGGCAGCACCATATTCATGAAGGCCAAACGGTCACTCTCCAGCGGCTTCGACCATTTACTGAAGAGAAAGGCGAGCAAAGACGACGGCATCCTCGTTGCAGCACCACCGAAAAAGGTAAAGGATTTGTGAAGGAATTAACTTATTTATAATATTAATTTTGAACAATTAATAACTCATTTACTCTAGGACCTGAAAATGTATGATTGAATGCTGAGTTTGCTCTTTTGATAATGGAGAACATCACGAGGAACCCGACATATTCCAGGCACACCTAAACTCAGATACCGTTTAACTAGACAATCTCAACACTGTCTTTTTGCTGATGTGTAGTCATTATATAAAATATGAGGGATATTCCCAGGATACGTCAACACTTCCTCACTCAGCGCTAGAGACGTCTTCGGAGCCGTCAGGGTCAGAGTTGTTGTCCCCGGACGTCAACAGATCCAAGTCCATGTCCCCTGGTGTGCATGCCAACGAAAAAGGTAAACCTCGAAGTTTTTAACGTTTATTATTTATATGCGTAACGGAATTAAATAATTATGTGCCTGCTTCAGAGCCACCGGTATCGCCGAAGACTGCGATCTGCTCCGCGCTGGAAGAGGAGCCGGAGGAGTGGAAAGAGGACGCCACACCCGTAAACTCGCCCATGATGGACATGTGAGTTCGTTGAGTTAAAGATATAAAATCTCTCTTGATGGTAACCGAAGTAAGCTTCATTATCATCAACTGACAGACGTCTACTGCTGGACATAGGCCTACCCCAAAGATCTCCACGTCGATCCGTCCCGCGTTGCTCGCATCCAGAAAGCTTACTTAAATTATATATCGAAATATTGATGTTTGAAGGATGTTGAAGGAAGTGATATTGCCTAAAACAAAGTGTTAGAGAGAGCGGAGATTAGTGAAGCTTTAACAAGTACCACAGTACCTTCTATGGGATGATTGGATTCCAAAAGGCAGAAAGAACTATCTAGCTCTATCAATATCGTAAGGAGCCAAAGAATCGCTCCACATTTGAAGCTTATTTCTGCACTCTCCTTCGTCAGCTTCTTGAAGGTGAACGACTCGCGGCCGCCGGCCACGGAGGCGGGAGGTGAATCCGACGCCACTTGGCGGCAGGCCATTTACGAGAAGGCAATACAGCCCCCCGAAGTACAAGAAGGTATTCCTATTATACAAAACAATATTAAATGGTGGATGAAGATAAGAAGAGTTATATTTAATGTTTAGTTCTGGTACATTCCATATTTTCACTTAAAAAAAAGTATAAAATAGACTAAAGGAATGCAATGGACTTGGTCTAAAACTTAGATATTATGATTTTTAGATCAAGACCAAGTATACAGTGCTCTTTCTTTTTTCTCCCTCTGCACTGGTAGCCAACGCCTTTTATCGAGAACAACAGAGATATGAATAGTTAATTTAAACTTCTCTTATATTTTGTATAAACGTACACATACAGATATAATATTATGGTAACCTGGTGCTGATAACTCCAGGTGAACTGTCGCCGAACAATCTTCTAGGCCGGCCAGCCACCCGTGAAGGCAAACGCAACCGGGAGCAGCTGCGGCAGCTGTGGAAGATGGCTATCGATCAGACCATACTCCTGGTGCGGATGGAGAGGGAAAACGCTAGGCTCAAAGGTGAGGGTTCTACTTATACTAATAACACGTGCCTGGATTCTTCTAATTTGATTACAGAATTAACAGTATTTTTTTTTTCTTTCTTTTTATACAATTAAGGAACAATAATAGCGGGGCGTTCACATGATGGTAAGTGATATGCCCGTCCATAAGAACGTGGCGCTAGATAGGATGATACACTGCACCATATAGCGCTCATCGCCTTACACATAATATGCAACAGCGCCTTTCAAACTGGAACACAGTAAGGTTTGCATACTGTTTGTCGGCTGCTATAGGCGCTGCGGTTGTACCTACTTCGATGGTCTCCGGCATCAGTGGTATGCTACCGCCAGTAAAAAATACTATTTTATGTATCTACATTGGAAACTTTCAAGGATCACGTTTCATTGTTCATTGTGCAGAGAGTGAGGAGTCGTCGGCAGTGCGACGCATCAAGCTGGAGTACGCGGAGCTGGGCGCGTGCGAGGCGGGCGTGGCACTCATGTGGGACTCGCTGTTGGTGCGTGAGCCCTCGCAGCCGGCCACCAGGGTCGACCGGCACATGCTCACGCAGGCTGTGCGCCGAGGTATTCTCACCGCTTTTAGCAGACATTAGGACGGATTGCCTCTTCACTATAGTTCTAGACTATAGAGACTGCAACAGACTTTTCCCTAAGTTATGATTTAAGGAATTGAACTACGACCCTTCAGCTTTGGTAACTCTATCTTACATATAGAACTATAACCTCAAGAAAAAAAAAATGTAAGAGATAAATGAACTTTAAAATATTTATTCTCAAAATTTTCCTAATATCTCAATGTCTCCATTCTTGTCTCCTTGAACATTCATTTACTCAATCGGAGTCTTTAAACAGCGCCGAATAAAGGGATATAGTTTGGGAAGGAAATAATTCCAAGGTACAAAAGCTCACGCTGTGTGTTGTTTTAACCAACGATTCATGTATTAGTAGCAATAAATAGTGAAGAAGTTGTGCGATGCCGCAGGTGTGCCGCGCATGTCCCGCGGCGCGGTGTGGTACTTCCTGGCGGAGCAGGCCAGCCTGCGCGCGCCGCCGCCGGACCTGCGCGCCTGCCCCCACTATCACACCCCCTACCGCTCGCTGCTCGCCACCCTCACCAAACACCAACATGCCATTCTCATAGACCTCGGTAAGTCCTTGCGTCAACTTCATCTCCACGACTAAATATTACACAAAAATGCCTTCCGTGTAAACCGAGGGACTTAAACCTAGACAGTCTTCGGCAACGAAGACCTGCAACCTACGCCTAAGGAAGATCCACAAAGCAAATAAATTTATAGATTTTATATCTTCCACTTTTACCTACCTGATCAACTTGTAGTTGATCAGAAATAACTGAGTTTCATTGTTGACAGGGCGCACCTTCCCGAAGCACTCGTATTTCGCAGCAGCACTAGGGCCTGGTCAGCTGGCGCTCTATAACATCCTTAAGGCATACTCCCTTTTGGATCCCGATGTGGGCTACTGCCAGGGCCTCAGCTTCGTCGCGGGCGTCTTGTTGCTTCATGTAAGTGAACTTTTAACAAACTTCCTGCTGTACTATGTTTATGTGATAGCTGTACCAAGATGTGATAAGCTGGTATGTTCAAGCGTCTACCGATTCCTGGTACTGAAAGATGTTTACACTACTAACTTTTTCTCTTGCAATAAATTAACAGTACAATGCTAATTATTTTTTGACACGATACTCCCTAGATGGAGGAGGCAGAGGCGTTTACGTTACTGCGTCACCTGATGTTCCGCCGCGGGCTGCGGAAGCAGTACCTGCCCGACATGAGCGCTCTCCAAGTTCAAGTATGAATTCTTAAAATCTGTTATATTACATTGAATACTTCTTCATATACAATGCATCGCAAAATATTAAGGTTACCCTTAGTTTACTGGTGAAAGGATCTCACTTACCAGAGACCTTCTAGGTGTGCGCAATTTTTTATGAAGTTCCAGGTTAGATGGCGTTGTGGCCATATTATCTGACGTGTGAAGTCGTGAGCACAACTTAGTAATGTTTAAAATTATCAAATAACACCTCATATTTAGGAGCAAGCGTATTGCTACTTTCAGGTGAATCGCTGGTCTGGTTGCTTTGTCTTTTAACAAATTAACTGTCTTCTGTCCAGCTGTACCAGTTGTCGCGACTTCTGCGCGACCACGAGCCGGAGCTGCACGCCAAGCTGGAGGCACTAGACATCTCCCCCGCTCTCTACGCAGCCCCTTGGATGCTCACTCTGTTTACCAGTCAGTTCCCGCTGGGTTTCGTGGTCAGGATATTTGGTGAGAATACCAACTTCTTAATTCCTTGTTGAATATTAGGAAAAACATTTTATTTTTAAACTTACATTATACTGCGATGTTGGCAGATCTCATTTTCCTGGAGTCCCTTGACGTGGTGTTCGCGGTGTCACTCGCACTACTCTCCGCACACCGGGACGGGCTGATGCTGTGTGAGAGTTGCGAGGAGGCCGCCGAGTACCTTAAGCACAAGCTGCCTGATGTCGACAGAGGCATCTACGAGAAGGTCATGAAGAAGGTGTGTACATTATCTTACAGCGTATTGTCTCTCTCCAACTCCCGCTTGCAACTACGGTGGACGATACGTAGTGCAGTATTTTAAAACTTCTAATTTGCAATCACTTGCCCCGTTTTTAGGTGCAAAGCCTGGACATCGGGCGACAGCTGAGTGAGTACGCGGTGGAGTACGCCGTGCTGCGCGAGGAGATGCCGCGCCTGGCCGCGCTCGCCGACACGAACCGGCAGCTCGCCGCGGACAACGCGCGCATGGCCGGCGAGCTGGACGTGAGTCCTGTAACTACCGCCCAGCGTATGAACCGCAGAGCGTCGCATCCAGCGTTGAACTTGATGTTAATGATACGCTTGCCCATAACTACGGAGTGCTAGTTAATATGTTTTACGCACTCCAGTAATTCACTCGGTCTGTTGCAATGCACACTGGGATATAGTAATATTATTATTAATTATGTGATATTCTTACAAGGTTCTGATTTATCTCTGATATTGTTCCAGTCTGCAATGGACGCGATTACAAACTATCAGAAGACGCAGGCGCGTCTCGAGGCTCAAAACAAAGAGAAGGAACAACAACTCACGCTCCTCAGCCGCTACATCACGAACCACCGACAGGACGTGCCTGCCGAGGTCAAGAAGATTGTTCAGAACTACACCAAAAAGATATCTTTCAGTTCCAAAATCTTCTCTGCGAAGTTCGCGTCCAACGAAGATGAAGACCCCAGGAAACATTTCAAGGCAGGCGCTAGCGCACCAAACTTGTTCTCCAAGATATCCAAAGATGACGTCATGAACGCAGCGAATAGAGAAAGAAACCAATCTTCTCCGGATCCGGACAGGAGAAACTTTATGTTGAAAAAGTCTCAATCGATACACTCTGGATTGATTGCACCTAAACATTACCCAATGAAAGTTCTGGACGAGAAGTCAGATGGCCAGCAACAGTTCCGCTCCGACATCATATCAGAGTCGCTGCGGGAGCTCGGTCGCAAAAATTCAGGTTTCTTCGCGAGCACACATGAGCAGATACGCCAGGAGAGGCTGTTCGAGCGGCAACTTAAGCACGACTTTGACGAGAACCTGAAAAAACTGGACGAGAAGCTGGCTTCTACCTCGTATATGGACGAACTGAGCATCTTCCAGAGCAAGAAAAGCATGTCGCTGAACCTGAAAGGCGAGCCAAGAGCGCAGGACTCGAAGCCGGTGGACAGCGGGTTCGTGACACCGCTCAGCCCGAACGAGTGCGAGCGGCGGGACGACAGCGTGTCGGTGGTGTCGCATCCGCTGAGCGATTGCGACGTCGACATCAAGTTCGACGGACACTCCACCAAGCTGAAGCAGATCCGCCCGCTGAGGCAGCACCACATCCACGCAGCGCACACCTAGCCTGCTCTAGCAGTGCTTTAATCAGGATGTTCATATAAATTAATTGAATTTAAAAGTGTACAATATTAATTATTTTCCATACAGCGGCGGCATAGTGAGTTAGATATTGCGATTAAATAGTTTACTTTGTAGTGGTCATCAGACGTCCGGTTAAAGTCACATGGCATCTCATTGGGACATATCTTAAGAGCATGTTCACACATCAATTAGAGACGTAATGGGTCAACGCAGCGCTGGTCGCAGCGGAACCATAGCGGGCGCCAAAATTGTGGAAATGAAACGCGCCAAAGCGTGGTGTGTGGTGATCCTTTCGTATCACGCGAGATTCATGAGATGGGCTAAGAACAATCGCAGATATACACAACTAATGTGTATATCTTAACTGTACACTTGTGGACTTGTATCTTTTTTATTCTACGAAGCGACGAGATGTACGGCCCCATCACCTGATGGTATGTGATGCGCCCGACCATAACAATAAGGTGCTAGTTAGGATGTTATACACAGCACCACACTGTGTTTCGTCGTCTTGAGACAAAAGATGTTACACCAGTAATTTCATAGGCTACAGCGCTCTTCAAACCGGACTGTTTGTCGACCGCAATAGGAGCTGCGGTGATGGTACCTAGACGGTCTCCCGCAACACAGCTTACCAGTAGTAATAGCTATAATTAAAAAAACCATTATCCGATATGAAAACTAATTCAATATATAACAATGTCCGTACGTATGTATAACTATGTCGTATGGACTAAGTCTTCACTGTTTACTAAATTCTCTTCTAATACACTTAATTTTGTGTGATTAGACATTACTTACATCAGACACAAATATCGCAGCAACTGTAGCGGCGGTGTGAACTTATCTCATATATTCGTTAACAGCACCGTTTTAATTTGAAGATAACTGTAGATTTTTCTCTTCCACGCGGTGTACGATTTTGCGCGGGAAAATCGCAAGTTCCGTCGTCGCCATCTTGTATTCCGTGTCAATAGTATATAGTGGATAGTGCCTCCTGGTGTTCGTTTATATTAGATGTAAGTTACATATTAAATAAAGTTTAATTGTTAAGCGCTGGAAAGTTTTAACTTTTTTTAGAGGGTAGTTGTAAATTGAAAATTATGAGACCGGATAAAAATAGATCTGTGTAGGGATATATTTATGTATCAAAAATTTATTTTCTCAAAAAATTATTTACATTGTTATCAGATTATTTATTCAAATATTATAAACATTGAAAATTTGGTATACGCAAATATTAAAAGGACGTTAGTGTTAACAAAAAAATCTAGATTAGTGCGTTCATTACCTTTTTTTATTCTACAACGAGACGAGCGGAACGTTCACCTGATGGTGAGTGATACGCCCGCCTATAACAACGTGGTGCTAGTTAAAATGATATAAGCAATACCGCATTGCGCTCGTCGCCTTGAGACGTTAAGTCTCGTTACCCTATTAATTGCATTAACTACAGCGTCATTGAAACCGGAACACGGTAATGTTTGTTTGGTCACTGCTGTTTCTCGGTTGCAATAGGCGCTGCGGTAATGCATATACGGTCTCGGACAACGAAGACGTACCGCCTAGTAAATAATACACCAGTAAAGTACCTTTTCATTTGATACGAGCGGACCGCAGCCCGCTTCTATGTAATCCTAACTGGCGTCACGTTGTTGTGGGCAGGTATCACTTACCATCAGGTGAACGTATCACTCGTCTCGTTTCGTCGAAAATAAAAAAAGTGATGACGTCAGACGCACGTGCCACTGCGTGGCCCGTAGTATAGCTATCTCTTTCTTTCAACGCCTACCTCCACCTGTCATAAATATATTAAAACCATACTACATGTCACAAATATGAACCCGAGATAAAGTTTTTTTTATGATGAAGTTCGCGCCGCAAGTTTTATTGACAACTATTGCAGCTTCATCGGCCTCCGGGCTCGCGGGTCTGATACCCGGATGATAAAATTATGAACTGTATAATATAGTAATAAAATGATGAGGAAGCAAACTCTTCAGCGTGGTGACGCGTTGTCGCACATAACTTGTTCGTGTAAACATCTTAATATGTTTCCCAATTCATTATCACCATCAGCCAATAGACGTCCATAGCTGGACATAGAACTCCTCCAAAAGTCTCCACGTTTGTAAGAGTTTATATGAGAGGATTTGGGGCATTCTTCAGCTCGCTGGCCTAACGCGGGTTGGCGGGAGCCAGAGCCTCGTTTGTTGTCTAGCAGTGTGCACCACGAGCTGGCGAAGTTGGCTTGGGTCCCGTGAGTTGTGCGGAACGACTTCCACTCCCCCCTTGTTTGTTTCCAATTACTAGAAACTAATCTCATTGTATAATATGGTAGTGGGTTTGCAAATCGGCTCCGTGTAACGCGTCGACGGGTTAATGATTGTGAAAGAATAGAGGATGTATTTGCTCAATGGCGGATGCACTGGATCTGTACGAAGCGCGGGTCAGATGACGCTTTGAGCTCAGTACGCTCGTGTTAATGTTTTTGTGCAATCACATGATGTATATTGTAATTAATAAATAATTAGCGAAATTTAATGGTGGTTTTTTTATCTACAGTAATCTTTTATATATATCAATTATACAGTCGAAACGAAATCCATGATAAGTATCGTATGGTAAGCGATACTTTGTCCCGGTGTAAATCTCAAAGGATATCTCGCTTCTGGGGGGGAAAACAAGGTTTTGTTGGGCATCTACCCACTAAAATTCCCCCACGCTGGTCTCCACCAGTGCATTAGGAGGGGTTCTACGGAATGCACCGGTGCCCTCTTGTATTCTGGCTGGTAAACGATACCCAGCTCATAGAGAACAGCTAGTTAGTACATTTACACATTACATTGTACTCACCGAGATATAATTATTGTCATTATCTACTGGTGGTAGATCTCTATTGCAGCAATCAAACAGTAGTATGCAAACATTACTATCCACTAGTTAGAAGAGCGCTGTAGCTAGTGATGTTACTAGAGTAACGAGACAACACGTCTTCAGGCGTTGAATATAATAAGGTGCAGTGTATAACATTTTTATTATCGCGGGGAAATCTTAAATGATACCTTATTTTTGGGGGAAGACAAGGTTATGTGGGACGTCTACCCATTAAAATCTCTCGGTGCTCTCTCTCAGTGCGATAGTGTATAACATCCTATCTAGCGTCACGTTAGGGGCAGGCATGTCACTTACCACAAAGAGACGTCTCATCGAATACAAAAGAAATTAACGCAAGTTTCGACAGCCACGGAGCGCTTCAAAGTGACTGATTATAATGTACACTACTGCTTTTAGAATATTTGGTGAAATATACATACAATATTATGACCATAAATAAAACTACCGGTGTTTATATACTCTATAATAATAGACAAACTATACAAAAAATACATGATCTTGACCATTTAAAAACAACTTGTATAATAATTAATAATTTGTACTTATATATACATTATATACAAACAACCCGTAACACTGCAACGTTTTATATATTAAGACAATAAATAATAATAATATAATATATTATTTAATGCATTCGAGATCACATATAAAAGTAATGCGATTGCACCAAATATATGTGTGGATGAAATAAAGCTGCAATTAATTGAAAAGTATAAAAATAAAATATATGACACTGTACTAAAAAAAATTAAGTAGCTAAGTTACAAGATGCGGACCTTCATCGGGTCTTAAGATACACACGGTAACACTTACACTAGTCTCTTTACTAGTGGTATGGCTCTGTTGCCGAAGACCGTCCAGGTAGGTGCCACCGTACCGCCTATTGCAGCTGAACAACAATGGGGTGCAGTGTATACCATATTAACCCAGCACCATGTTATGAGCAGGCGTATCATTTACCACCAAGTGAACGAACTACCCGTCTCATCGCTTCGTTGAATAAAGACGCGGCGACATGTCTCGTTACACCTGTTATTCTTTTACCTAAATATCCTGTTTTCAATTGGAAGACAAGGTTAGTACACTGCAGCGTGACTGAAATTACCTAACTCCTATTATATATTTTTGTACTACTCATAGATTCCGGAACAGAGAGTCTTTTAAAGATGGTAACAGGCGGCGATTACGTGCGCCCGGTGCCGAGCGACGACCACAACTGTAACTCAGTGCCAAGTGAAAACGCAGTGGCAGATGAGTAGGTAGAACGATGCCATGATCAGGTGGCCGATCATGACGGGGAAGCCGACCCTGAAGAAGTGCACGAAGGTGAACCGGTAGCCGTGCTGCTCGGCCACGCCCGCACACACCACGTTCGCGCTCGCGCCGATCAGTGTGCCGTTACCTGCGTATAGCGATAAGTAAAATTGGTCTATGCTCTGGTTTTGCGAAAAAGCATAGAATGGGTAAGACGGAAAGAGAGAGAGAGACCTATTATACAAGACCAAGACCAAATGTGAAAAACTAAACAATAAAATAAAAGTTCCATTGAAATGATAATTTAAAATATTCACCCTAATCTAGTAATTTTTTAAAGTTTTCTTCTCGAAACAAAATATTTAATAATTTATAACACTGAATATGCAAGACCAACATTGTCCAAGTCTTGGTCTTGTTTTTGATTTCCTCATCACTAACTGTGTACGCTCAATGATTTGATTACTGCATGCGGTTAAATTATATATTTAATGGAATAGTAAGTAGATACTCTGCGCCATCTAAAATTATGTGGAATCTATTTCATAGATGTTGTTATTCATATTTTGTGTATAAACTTATAAAAAACAATTTTAAAATAAAAAAAAAACCGGTGACGATCGCTCCGTAAAGTTGCACAGTTGTTTGGTGGTTCAAGACCATCATGAGTCAATTACCATGACGAAGTTCATAGCTACCACTGGCCGCTGACCACCAACATATTTTTCCACTCACCTCCCAAACAGGCTCCGAACAGCAAGGCCCATATAAGCGGCGCCATCGGCAGCCCCAGACCGGGGTTGGAACCAATGGCCACCACCACGCGCACCATCATTGTTGTTAAAGGTATGTTGTCTACGAACGCTGATATCATACCCGAAACCTGATGAGCATGGTTACACGTCAGTCCCTGCTGCTGCCAGCTGAGCATAAGGTTGGGCGTTCAGGATAGCAAACTGAACATTTCATACGCTTTATCATCATTATCAGCCTTCGGTAATCCATTGTTGAATACATAATTAATAAGTCATGAGCTCCTAAGAAGCTAAGTCGTCAAGCGGTAGTGTATAAACATTACCATGTTAGCGTTTGATGTGGGTTGAGCTCAAATCATTCAACTTGTTTCAGTGTCATGGCTCCAGATGAAGAATGCAAATTATGCCACTTCCCTCATAATATAACAGATGAACATTTTACCCAGAGGATGAGCAGGAGTGCGACCGCGAGACGCGCGGAGGGCGCCACCTGCAGGATCAGCTTCTCCATCAGCCCGCCCACGTACAGGATCAGGCCAAGCTTCGACAGCGCCTGCAATGGAGGAGAAAATGCTGATTTCTGCTCTCAGGGCGAATTTTAGTTGACCTTAATAAATTACTTCTCTCTTAAATTTTATAAACAGGAGTATTTCTCATTCTTCTTTTCTGGCTAAGCGTGTATATAAACACGAGTTCCTCACATCAATTATGTAACTAATTTCAAAAATAGGGAACTAAAGGAACAAAGGTGCTATTACTTAAAACACAAATGATTTCAACTTTGTTTTAATATAGACACACCCAAAATTCACGTCTAGATAAATGTGATAGCTAAAAAAGACGTGACCGTGAGTCGACTGACCTCCATCAGGACGAAGAGCGCAGCGAAGAACAGCAGCGTGGACCATTCGACTCGGTGCAGAACCGGCTCCAAATCCTCGCGGTCCGCCAGTAGTAACAGCAGCACCGCACCTAGCAGCGCGCTCCAACCCAGCGACACGCGGTCTGACGCAGTGAACGATTACACCACATCCCGTACAAGCACATGTTGCGGTCATGTATGGAGCCTAATGCCATTATCTATGGCATCCATTCCATGTAAGCTCGGAGCATATAAGGACTATGTCTTCACTATATTACGTGTACTAGTAGAGAACACAGTAGTCGATTAATGGTACCTTAAAATTTTGTCGATGCTGTTTAGACCCGACTTTATATTCAAAAATCTACCAATGGTAACCAGCGTTGGTTACCAATACTAAAGCCATTCAAACGACAAATTGATGGTAAGTAACAGTAGCTCATATCTCGATAGTAAACCAAGTGTACCATTCTATACATACACCAATAACATATTCATTGGTAACGGGAGGAGAACGTATATGGAAACCGTGGCAATGTCTATTTTTGCCTTCAAGTAGTAATATGCTACACGAGCGATTATTGGCAGAATTTAGATATTAAGATCCTCAACACGTTTTGAGGGTGCTTCAGCTCGTTGAAGTAATGAAGGAACGAAACACATTATTTTAGGGTCACAAAGTGATGAGCGCGATGTAGTGTCGTGTGAACATTCTAACTGGCGCTTGAACAAAAGCAGTTTTGTTTATAAATAGTAACAATTTTAGTAAGAATACATAAATTATAAAAACTCACTGAATTCCGGTATGGAGTGAAGGAAAAACACCACCACAACGAACACGATGCTCAGTGACGCCTTCAGCAACAGCGTGCGGTCCCGGATTTTGTACTGTACGCGACAGAAAGGAGTTTATCACTGAAAACGCTAATAATCATAAATTATAGAATCAGGCAGAAAGAACACTAGCCACAGACAATGTCATAGGATAAGTTATAGCTCTCTTCCTAGAACTGTTTCCTTATCTTACAATTGAGTCCGTAACCGACTGTTATGACACACTTAAGGTAGAAATAGAGATATTTTAGCGTATCTCTTATACGATAAAGTCTCTTTCCTAGGCATTTAAGTTAGTGAAATTACTAAGTTCGGCTAGTAAATTCACTAGCTACAGTACCATACAATTCGTCACATTAAAATTTGTACACTACAGTCTGTTGGTGCACTGCGTTTGTTGTTGGATGGTTTTCAGAAAGTGTTTTGAAATATTTTTTATCACTGATTACTTTATCCTTCAAGTCCAGTAAGGTGCTGTCGAAGGTCTCCTTGGGACAGGCGCGCTTGCTGCACTCCTGCAGCGCCTTTTCGAACCGCGCGCTCAGCTTCACGATCTTCCTCTCGAGCCGCTCGCGTACCACCTGCGCGTCCCTGCTGAGTTGCGGCAACGACTCCGCGGCGCGGCGCCATATCGAAATCTGATGGCGAAGGTCTGCAAGAAGATTTAGATCTCAGCTAAGGAACAGTTCAATTGTATCTACTTACACTCTCAAGCGATGGGGGCCTACAAACAGTAATCTAACAATACTCAGCCGGACACTAATATCAATGTTTTTTTTTTTTCTCACAATGGATGGTCACCGACAAAACCCTACGAGTTCCGAGGCTGAGGTGGCAATGGGTGGAGCACATAGCGCGTGGAACCGATGGACGTTGGGGTCTTAAAGGGCTGGAATGGCGACCCCTAACCGGGAAGTGCAGCGTTGGCAGACTCCACACTAGGTGGACAAAGGACAGGCGGTGGCCTCCTTCTGCGGCGCAGTGATGCGTCAGAAGGAGGCCGCCGAGCGCACGAGGGAGGCCGACACCGCTGCCGCACCTTGCAGGCGGCGGCGGGCCGGCGAGAGAGCGCGGCGGCAGAACCACGTTGTCCGCTTCCTCCCGCCGTGAGCGACGGGCCCCTAGCCGGGCACGGTGTGAGGGGGCCTTCGGGCCGTTAGGCGTGGCCTTTTGGGCCTTTTGTCGTGTTTCCCCTGGGGGTGCGTCCCCCCTCCCTCGTCGAAGTGGGGGGGGGGAGTCTGGAGGGAGGAGGCCGCCGCCCAATTCCTTCACGGGAGGGCGGCGGCCGGGCATGCGCTCGGTCGTCCGTGGGGTCGGGGGGCCCCAACGTGCCGGTCCCGCGAGGGGCCGGTACGGGACGGCAGGTGGGTGTCTTTGCTCCCCGCGGGCACCCACCAGGAGGAGTTTCATACGCGGAGGCGCCCGGAGAGTTGCTTGACTGAAACCCGGACGTCTCCAGTATGCGTATGGCGGGACAAGCGGTGGTGGTTTTAGTGGGTATGGGGGTCACGCACATCTCAGTGGCCCCGAGCCCCACATAACCCGGCGTCCCCCCCCTTGAAAAGAACGTTGGGTATGCGGTAACAGCATTTCCACCACCGATATCAAAAAAAAAAAAAAAAGGTGGACAAAGGACATACAAGAGACAGATGTCCAGCAGTGGACCATCGGTTGAAATGATGATAATGAGTGGATGGATCCCACAATTGATTAGTTATCTAAAGTAGTTTAGAAATATCAGACCTCTATGTTATTATTTACGTTTTAAATAAAATAATTGTAATTGCCTTGTATTTCCCTAGGCTCCTTGAGTCTGAGCTTGTTCGTGTCGCGGTACATGTAGCGTATTTGCAAGCTAGTCTGCACTGCAACCACCAAGATACCGAGCGCCATGTGGGCAGTGAAGTTGGTGAAGTTGATGCCCTGGTGGTATACCAAAATGGTTACATGGAATTCAATATAGATCACTTTTTAAATGTGAGAACATTACTACCTTCTGGTTATAAAATCATTTTTTTTTTCTCGTGAAATACTACCAGCTCTTAATAAGAATTGTTTCAAAAGTTTTTATAATATATTATATTTATAACAGATTATAATGTTGTCGTGGACATTAAGAAATTGTTTATGGTTTCTTGGTCTGATGGTTTTCACCATCTGGATAGTGTACTTGCATTGTAGCAGTTTAAATAACTGGGGAAATAGATTTGTTTGAAGGCGACGAGAACAGTGTGGTCATGGTGCTGGTGGTTCATTGATATGAACAGGAGTATATATAGCCACCAGACGAACGTTCGCGTTGTTTCGTCGCCTGAATTTTAAATATATTATTATGTCTAACAGCTTGTATGACGGCCTTGTTGGAAGCGACGATGACATTGGGCGGGTCGCCCACCGGCGTTGCGGTGCCACCGATGTTGCTGTACATAGCCATGAACATCAGTATCGGCACCGGGTCCAGCTCCATCACCTCGCACAGCCTGCAACCATACACCTGACTAAGTAACAGAAAGATTTTGAATTGGACTACAGGCATAGGCGACCGTAGCGTGGAAAGGTTGTCAGCAAGGACAGAGTTAACTCAGAGCTATTCACCCATAAAATATAGTATTACCTAATGGTAACGGGCGACATAAGCAGCACGGTGGTGACGTTGTCCAGAAATGTAGAAAGGACTGCTGTGATGCCGCACAGCAGGAAGACCAGCGGCCACAACCGACCCTTCGTCACCTAGCACACGCGTAGTTTATTAGAAGAGAAAGAAGGACAGCAACACCATTAGAGTTATCACTGTGCGGTTTTTAATTATTATTTTTTATCGGTTATCTTACATCATAAATCAATCCAATCCAATCCAATCCAATCAGCCGGAAGACGTCCACTGCTGGACAAAGGCCTCCCCCAAAGATTTCCACTCAGACCGGTCCTGGGCCACCCGCATCCAATGGTTGCCAGCGACCTTGACCAGGTCGTCGGTCCACCTTGTGGGGGGCCTGCCCACGCTACGTCTTCCGGTACGTGGCCGCCACTCGAGAATCTTTCTGCCCCAACGGCCGTCGGTTCTGCGAGCTATGTGCCCTGCCCATTGCCACTCTGCGACGGCGACCCTTCGAGCTATGTCGGTGACCTTGGTTCTCCTGCGGATCTCCTCATTTCTGATTCGATCTCGCAGGGAAACTCCGAGCATAGCTCGCTCCATCGCCCTCTCAGCAATCTTAAGCTTGCGGACAAGGCCCACAGTAAGCGGCCACGTCTCTGCTCCGTATGTCATCACTGGCAACACACACTGGTCAAAGACTTTTGTCTTGAGACACTGCGGTATATTGGACGAGAAGATATGTCTTAGCTTCCCGAATGCTACCCATCCGAGTTGGATTCGACGAGAGATCTCTTTCTTGAAGTTGGACCTACCTAGTTGGATTGTATGTCCGAGGTAGACATATCTGTCAACAACTTCAAGTGTAGAGCTTCCAACTGTTACTGGAGTGGGTACAATATGGACATTTGCCATGATTTTGGTCTTGTCCATATTCATTTTAAGACCCACTCGTTGTGAAACTCTACAAAGATCATCGAGCATTGTGTTGAGGTCCTCCATAAATCAATATATTTTCATTATTATAGTGATTGTAAAATTACTTAGAGCCTAGGATATTTCATATATTTATACTTACCTCAAAGGTGTATACAGCTAAAAAGTCGAATATGCCAGTTTCAGCCATAATTGCCACTAAAAGCATCATGCTAAACAGCAGCAGGAGAGTCTCCACGTCCAGCCACGATACCAGCTCTGGGAGCGAGGGTCTCTCACCTACTAAGGAGAGAGCTGCTATGGATGTGGTGGAAACGAGGATAGCAGCCATAGTCCGATTTATTACCTACAAATTTTAATGCATTATCATAAGCTGGTATGGAATAATTGCAGAACCTACCCTGTCCTCACCCCACAGGCAGAGAGTCTTCTAACTATTTCGATGTCATTAATGAGAAAACACCTTTTGAAATTTACCTCGAAAATGATAAGTACGTAAAGGCCACACAGTAGGATACAAGCGTATACTACACCGGTACTGCCGTCCAGTGGATCTGCTACCATACTCAGGGTCAGAGCTACGGTCCGGCCAGATGTGGTCTTCATGCGAAGAGACGGCACAGTTCCGTTGCTTGAATTGTATCGGAACACATGCGACCTCGGTTCGCCCCCGTTATAGTCTAGATCCTCGTCTTGTAGGAGTATAGTCCAATTTTTCATAGTCTGAAATGTTGAAAAAAGATGACGGATTACTTCATCCCTCTGACTAAAAAAGTTCTGCCATTGATCATAATAATCATCACCAGCCGATAGACGTCCAATGCTGGACACAGGTTTCCCCCTAAAGACCCCCTTATCGATCGGTTATGCACTGCTCGCTTCACCATGCAGAAGTGGATATCGTTTATTGAGGTTCATATAGGCGTAATTTAGGCCAGGGTGGTGGCTGGCCCAATTCCGGTTGGTGGGAGCTAAAGCCTAGTCGTTTGTTGATTAGCAAGGTGCACCATGAGCAAGTGAGATTAGCTTGGATCCTGTAAGTTGTTGTGTGGGTTTCCTTACAACTTAGTATGTAATAATTTTCTCATCCTGGCCAGACAAATTTCATGTGGTCTGGTTTTCAGTGAGGTCATAGTAATAACAGCCCAGTTACGTCCCCACTGCTGGGGCACAGGCCTACCCTCAATATGAGGGCGATTGGGCCATAGTCACCACGCTGGCCCAATGCGTGTTGGTGACTTCACACATACCTTAGAATAAATTCTAAGTCATGTGCGGGTTTCCTCACGGTGTTTTCCTTCACCGTTTGTATCTCGCTGTTGTAACTCAAGTTCACAAATGTACATAACTTAAATGTTAAAGTCATCGGTACATGCCGAGATTCAAACCCGCGATCTTCGGAATGAAAGCCGCACGCTCTAACCATTAGGCTAGCGAGCTAGTGTGAGTGAGGTCATAGAAGAATTATAAAAAGTATAATTCTAAATAACAAATTTTGTCACGTAGCCTGTTAATACTTACTATCTCGCAAATAGAACTATTTGGAGAAAAGTCCAAACTTTCCACCCAGACCACCATTTTCTCCTTCGTTACCAGTTCGCCCCTGTTCATCATCATTTCCGTATTTTTGGAGAGGAAAGGACCAGAGACCTTTACCAGGACTGAATTCGCTTTGGACGAATTGATGGTGTAATCTAAAATTAAATATACAGCCTTGAATGCAAATTTGCAAACTACCGACAAAAGTTCAAAATTAAATTACAATCAAAGTACATCGGTGATAAGAACCATTTATCAAACACTGGTGGTAGGTCTTCGTTGCCGGACCCGCCTAGGTAGGGTACCACTGCAGCTACTATTTCTGTCGCCAAACAGTAGTCTGCAAACATTACTGTATTCCGGTTTGAAGGTCGCTACAGCTAGTGTAATTACTGGGGTAATGAGACTCAACATCTTATGTCTTGTGGCGACGGCCGCAACAGTATGGTACAGTATATATCCTTATCACTTACCACCAGGTTAACGTCCCGCTCGTCTCCTCGCTGAATAGAATAAAACGAAATTCATAGACTCATACCTGATAGTATAAGGAATAGCATAGTCTCTTTTTTACTTAAAAAAGTATAAAAACTAATATTAATAAATAAATATACTTTAGTGGTTTAATGGTTACTTTTGACTTCACCAGGCGCTATCGCGGTGTTCTTCACAACCACCTGTTTTTCGTTGCAGGTCAAAAAGACCACAGTGAAGAACAACCAGCATCCAAGTAGCAGTGTCATCTTTATGTAGTGCCTCGTGTCACTTATCTGGAGATAAAGTTTTTTTTAGATGGTAATATAATGAAACAAGTGTAGTTAGAGTCAAGTGGCAATGGGCAGAACACATCGTTCGAAGGACTGACAGCCAATGGGGCACCAAGGTCCTCAAATGGCGACCGCGAACCGAAAGACGTAGTGCTGACAAGGCCTTTACCAGGTGGTCCGACGATCTGGTGAAGGTTGTTGGAAGCAGCTGGATGCGGGCAGCGTAGGATCGCTCGATGTGAAGATCTTTGGGGGAGGTCTATGCCCAGCAGTGGACGTCTGTAGTGATATAATGATGGTGATGATGATAATGAAACCGCAAATGGTTCAGCCGTTAGTGCAGTTGTAACGTGTCATGCTGTTGAGTTAGTAACTTGTTACCACCTGATGGTAAGTGATACAATATTACAACGTGGCGCTAGTTAGAAGGATATACTCGTATTCTTGAAGCACGGCAGGGTGATCGTTGTCATCACTATGTTGATCACGAGCTTAACATCACGTCGCCATTTCTCTTTCATGAACTATACTCGTGTGCACCACATTGCGCTCGTTCACCATCAATTTCTATCCGTACTACGTTAATACAACAAATTAAACATATTCTTTTCGAATACAAGAGAATAATATTGTGATTTGATATAAAGAGTTTCTCATAGTTAATACATCCGTAATCATTTCTTATCAGACGTCATTTATTACCGGTAATAGACAATTGAAGTTTATCTTTAAAACGTAGTGTTGAAACGTGCGCTACGTTCACCTTCAGATGACCAGTGGTAACCAGTTTACTGTTAGTTATATCATCTGTTGTTACCACCACACTGTACTCTTGGCCTTAAGGTACACATCACACGTCCTATGTTCCAACTGCTGGATTACGAGATCTTCTCCCCCGAGAAAAAAGTTCAAGCTATAATACAGCGATGATCCAAGCGCGAGTGTGCACTGATACTAATCGGTAGAAACTCTATATAGTAATCTATCTATTATCAGCCGATTGATGTCCACTGCTGGACATAAGCCTCCACCAAAGATTTCCACATCAATTGGCATCTAGCTTCTTCCTGCCACCTTACAGTCAGCATGGCGTCAATTATCGCCGGGCACTAGGCGCCATCGTTTGCAGGTGTTTGGGCCATTTTCCACCACGCTAGCCCAATGCGGTTTGGTGGGACTATAGTAATATTAGTTTTATGTAACAGGTACAAAAGTTAATTCCTAATCATTTTGAAATCTAATGGTTTTTATTCAATTAAGCGGCGACGCGTGCGGATTGCTCACCTGATGGTAAATGCAACATATTGAACTCGTCGCCTTGATACATAAACTGATAGTCTCGTCACCTGAGTAAATACACTAGCTACAACGCCCTTCAAAACGGAACATGACAATGATTACACACTGAAGTTGGTCGGTTAGTAGCAACAGAGACTTACCACCAGTAAATAATGTTATTAAAGAAACGTTAAACTGTACCTATGATTAAAGTAACATAACTTACCCTCTTTTGGAAATCGCCAGCAGTAGTCTGGACGTGGCTGTGAAGTAATTATTTAAGTACCGTTACTTATTGCGTAATGATAACTTAGTGTGAACTTATATACGGACATTTGTAATTTAGGCTGACATTGGTAAAGTCTACTTGATCCGAATATTCCAACTGTCACGTCTTGATAAATGTTACAGACTACAATCGGAAGAATAAGTATGACCTAGGAATCGTTCTAGGGACCGCCATTTTACAACACAAGCGGCTAGCCACTGAGCGACGAAGTAGTTAAGATAAAGTATTTAAGGTATATCAAACAGGTTCTATATTCTATAACACACCTATCGTTATCCCCGAAGTCGATGTTTTGAATTGGGGATCCCTTTTTAGGTTCATCACTCGTTGAGGGCTCACTCCTTTCCTTTTTAACCAGCAAGGGTTCCGAGTGGACGGATGGCAGCGGCTTTTGTTTCCCTTCTGCGCCATTCTTATTTACCGGTAGCTCTGCCTGACCTGTAATCATAAATCAATAATCGACAATTTCATCATCAGCCAATACACGTCCACTGCTGGTCAGAGACATCCTCCAAAGATCGATCGGGTAGACTATTATGGGAGAGATTTGAGAAATTTCCCATCGCGCTTGTTCAATGCGGCTTGGCGGGAGCCAGAGCTTCGTTTTTCGATTAGCAGGGTGCACCGCGAGCAAGTGAGGTTGGGTTGGATCACGTGAGATGTTGTACGGGCACCCTTACATTAAACATAGATAAATAATAATAATAAAGTAGCTCGCTGGCCTAATGGCTAGAGCGCGCGGCTTTCATTCCGAAGGTCGCGGTTCGAATCTCGGCATGTACCGATGACTTAATATTTAAGTTATGTACATTTGTGAACTTTAGTAACAACAGCGTGATACAAACGGTGAAGGAAAACATCGCGAGGAAACCCGCACACTGAAATCATCTTTGTGTGTATGTGTGTGGTGGTCCCAATAAAGTGGCAACAGGCTCGCCCCCTGTGACATGTGACCTAATCTGACCACAGCAAGCGAAAAGTGAGTGTTTATTCGCCTCTGCCTACCCCTACAAAAAGTCAATAATGATTAATTTTACCGGTGGTGAATCTCTCTCGCTGGGGGCGGTCTAAATACCATTTCAGCGCCTATTGCAGCTGATAAACAGAGCTATGTTCCGGTTTAAACGGAGTTGTAGCTAGTAAAATTAATGATATAACATCTTGTCTGAAGCCGATAAACGCAATGTCGTGCAGTGTATAACATCCTAACTAGCGCCACGTAGTTGTGGGCGGGCGTCTCACGTACCGTCAGCTGATCGTCCCACTTGTCTCGTCGCTTAGTTGGATAAAAAAATTAACTTCTGTACTGTTTTTCTTTACTTTTATAACTAATCTTCGTAGCTATATCTAGGGAGTGCAAGGGGACCCACACAGCAACCCACGAGACCCAAGCCAACCTCATCTGCTCGCACACGCCAGCTAACCAACAAGCGAGGCTCTGGCTCCCACCAATCCGCATTGCGCCAGAGTGGTGGGAAGTGGCCCAAGTCTCTCCATATAAACAACTAGAAACGGCGGCCCCTGATGACGGCGGTACCGGAGGCCGATCGGTGTGGGAGGCCCATGTCCAGCAGAGAACGTCTGACGGCTGGTGATCGCAGATATGATGGGGAAACTATACACGGGAGATCGTTTGAGGAGTTCGGTTAATAGTTTTTTATTTCAATTATTTTCCACATCAGGTGTAATTTGAATCCAAAACAACATATACATTAAGCGACTACGTGTTCATTAAATATGATGATTATTACTATGTCAAGTTTAAATCTAAGTAAATTTTTGACACTTACGTTATGTAGTGCCTAATATGGTAAGGTGTTCATTAGGCAGTACACTAAAAAATCCTTCGGAAGTACATTTATAGTATTCTTAAATTAACACCTCCATTTGTGTATACACGATTCGAGATATGATTAACTGCTGGTAGGTCTCCGTTGTTGGAGACCAGCGCGGCTCCTATTGTAGCCGAGAGACGGCACAGTGTGAATATTACTGTGTTCGGGTTTGAAGGGAGTTATAGCTAGTGACGTTACTGCAGTAACGCGAATCGGCATCTCACGTCTCGTGTGACGAGCGCTAAGTGATGCAGTGTATATCATCTTAACTAACTCCAGGTTGTTATAGGCAGGCGCATCACTTACCATCAGGTGAACCGCTCGATCTCGTTGATTAATTAAAAAAAAAAATTATGATTCAAAATTGATCTTTTTTTATTGTCATTTTTCTCCTTAAAGTGCCTTTCCAACTAGTGGAGGTTGGCGATCAGTGTGGTAAAGTCCTGTCTGTCTCTGCTCCGGCGGATCAATTCGGATGCACCAGATATACCAGTTCTTTCCCTGATATTTCCCGACCATGATTTTCTCCTTCTCCGAAACGAAAGCAGTTCGTTTTACAGAAACTTTACCCAGTATAATCAGCTTCAAAAGATCATATCATCTTATATCGTCATTGGGTTAATGTAATCGCTTCAAATTCACGTGATATTACGTTACAAGGACCAAAAAAGAAAATCAGTTTGTCCAAAGTAATTTGGACCAGCAGTGGACGTTTATAAGCTGATGATGATGATATTCACAGAAAAAACGAAATTGTAAACCAAGAAACGTAAATGCTTTGCGCGTAACAAGATAGATAGATAGATAGATAAATTAGTTTATTTGTCCACGCAGTACAGAACACTTATAAAAAGACAAAAACATTACATCAAAGAACACAGATGAACAAAAATATATTGACAAAGTAATATTTTAGGTAATCAATACTGCCGTGTGTACTGCAATGGTACAAAATGGCCGTAGCTCAATGTAACTGTTGCCACGTAGTGAACAACACACTGATTTTCAGCTACCGCCCGCGGCGCGATCGCGAAGGAGATATGTTGCTCTTATTGGTAACCATAGATCTTTATAATTGTACTTGTAATTGTAATTGTAATTGCAATAGATTCATGTGAATAAATATGTTATATGTATGTTGCTAATGACATAGTCAAGAGTGCTACTGCTACTACTAACTATAGATTTGAATTATAAGCCACTATCAAATGTTTTTCTTTTGATTTTCTAATAAAAATTGTTTAAAATATTTTTTAAAGCTGAAAAGAGAGTTACATTGCCTCACAGGCGGAGGTATATTATTCCAACACTTGGTGGCCTGATGTCGAAAACTGCCGGTAAATGATACAGTTTTATGCTTATAGTAGGAGAGATAGGTACGCGCGCGCACTTCTTGCGTTTAATCTGTCTTGGTGAGGAGAAAACTTTATTTTAGAATATAGATATTCTGGTGTCTTATATTTTAAGATTCCGAATAAAAGAGAAGCTAAGTGTAATTGCCTGCGCGATTCCATGTTAAGCATGGACGATTTATAAAGATGTGGAGAGATATGACTACGAGCTGGAACGTCGAAACAGAATCGATAGCAAGCATTTTGCACACGTTGAATTATTCGGCGTGTCCTAGAAAGAAGACGAGGTCCATAAACAACATCGCCGTAATTTAATTTTGAGAGAATTAAGGATTCGGATAAGTGAATACGAGTTTTAATGCAAAGGAGATGACGGATTTTATACAAGACTCTTAAACGATAAAAACAATTTCTGGCCACATTATTAACGTGTTTTTCATAACGTAAATGACCATCAAAGGTGATGCCCAGATTCCTGGCTTCATCTGTAAAGCCTATTTCTTTTCCCTCGATTACAATTTTAATATTTTTAGCTAAAATTGTGTTACGATGATGTTTGTTTCCAAGAACTATAGATATCGATTTTGAAGGATTTAGAAGTAGAGAGTTTCTGCGTGACCATTTAGCAATACGATCGAGGTCTTCATTCATTTTAAGAACAGCATTACCGATAGCTGAAGGTTTTGCCGATATGTAAAGTTGGACGTCATCAGCATAGCAATGGAATTCACAATTATGGATAACTTTTGCAAGATCTGCAGCGTATAAAATAAAAAGTAGGGGACCAAGAATTGAGCCTTGAGGAACTCCTCGTTCAACTATCCTTGGATTAGAGAATGCGATAGAGCCATCGCTTCTAGTCAATTGTACCGCTTGCGATCGTCCCGACAAATAACTATGAAACCAACTCAAAGTATTATGGTCCAGCCCATAATAAGCCAATTTAGATAAAAGTAACGATATATCAAGACTGTCAAAAGCCCTGGAAAAGTCTAATAACGTTAACAACAAGTTGCGAAAAAGGTTATTTAATGTCAAAAATCTCTTTACATTTAATCGCTAAGTTATTTTTGTATTACTTAACTATCGTCCGATATACCGCCTAATGGCACACGAACCGCTTCACTCTGTTCAAACTCAAAGCAAATGAAAGCTTATCCTCATCTGAGATTAATGGTTAACGGTGTTCAAGTCAGACTTAAATGAAACTTACGAAGGGACCTAAGCAAGCTGAGCTTTACATTTTCAAATTCCTTCAAAGGTTCTAGGTGCCTAGATTGCCACTTAGATGTGATCATAGTTTTTTTTTTATTAAAGTTTCAACTTATGTATACATTATATCCTCACCTCGCAAATACCCCAATACCTCAAGACGAGTCTTATCCAGTGCATCCTCTCCACCTTTACTTACGGCGCAGTGACATGGCACATGACCATCGGGCTGGTCCACCGATTAAAGGTGGCGCAGCGAAAGACGGAGAGAGCTATGCTTGGCATTTCTCTAACGAACATAATCCGGAATGAAGACATACGACGGAGAATTGAAGCTGTCGATGTAGCTCTCAAAATGTGCAAGCTGAAGTGGCAGCGGGCCGGCCACGTCTGTCGTGCCAGTGACGGCCGATGGGGGAGGAAAGTCTTGGAGAGGAGGCCGCGTACAGGTAGCAGAAGTGCAGATGTGTCTTCAGCATGGACCGACGACATCATCAGGGCGGTAGGAAGTGGGTGGATGCGAGAAGCAGAGGATAGTATTTGGTGGAAGACATTGTGGAAGCCCTATTATCCAGCAGTAGATATATAAAGGCTAATGATGATGATATTTTATATACCAGCTGTTTCCCGCTCGCGTTACTGACTATAACAACCCGGAATTTTGTAAAATCCATTCTTAGCTGAATTCTAAACGGAAGCAGCAATATCTCTACTAAATTTTGAGTGTTGACGTCTAATAATTTCGGAGATAACGGATTTTTTGATATATATATATATATATCCTTAACTCCTTTTGAGGGTAACATTTCGTAAAGTCCGAAAGGCGAATCTGAAAGGAATTTTTCTCCAAATTTCAAGAATGGATGGTTCAGTTAACCGAATTATCAGCTCGTTAAACCATAGATGACGCATCCACATAGTTTGTCTACATGTCTAGACTGACTTAGGGTTGTAAACTTTAGAAACACAGGACTTGCTTATATGGAACCGACGAACGACAACTCGCTGGCTGAGCTCTTTTTGTAATAGGGCTACGATTTGTGCTGCTTCTGTAGGTGTTGTCTCCATTGTGGTACAAGGTAAAGGGTCAAAAGTAGCGGAGATGTATACCGGTCAAAGTGTGAAAGTCGACTGATAAAAAAAATTCGATAACGGGTACTTTTATAGGAGGTCAATGGGTCGCAACTCGTGACGTATCAAACAATTGGAACACGTTCTTTTCGTTATTCCTTGACTTAATCCGGGACAGCTTCTTAAATACTGGATTGATTTTAATGAAACTGGTATCAGTTTAAAGTTAAGAGTTGAACCTTTAATATGATGTCATTTTTATTATTATTAACAAAATATTTAGTACACAAGATCGCGCGATACCAATTTCAAGTAAGTGATTCCAAAGTTTTTTTTTCGAGTGTACATTTATATTTCTGATCTTATTAACAACCCTTATTAGGAAGCTTTTAATGTTGTAATACTTATACTTATGTAAGCCCATATATTAAACAGTCTTTGGATTCGAACCACACGAACAACCTGATTAAGAATGTCCAGGTTGAGAATTTTCTAAGCCATCGGTTCAGCCGTTTGCATGTTATAAAATCTTTAGTGCTGACCATAAGTATCAAGAGATATAAAGAGATCTATGTTTAATGATAGATGTATATTTTAAGATAAGTCACCTAACTTAGAAAGTGACATTCTATCGACTTTCTGTAATATACTATCAGAAGCTTTATACGATTACAATTGTAATTAATATATTACAGTGTCATATAACGCACGTCGCCACGCTGCCTGACTGCCAGCTGCCAGCTGCCAGCGTGGACTCGCGAGGTCAGACTAGATAAAGATGGCATATAAATAACTTTGTTTACTTGTAGTTCAATATTGATACGGAAGCGTCGCTACATTCCATTCCATGACCGGCGCCAAGTAGTGTGCGAGCATTGCTGCGTTCCGGTTTGAAAGGCGCTGCGACTCGTGAAATTACAGAACTAATATGTAATATCACAATGTGGTGCAATGTATATCATCCTAACCAGAGCCAATGTACATTATTTCCAACTGATAGAAAATTGGTGAAGCGATCACAACGCAGCACATTGTATGTAATATCATCGTCCGAAGCTGAGCTTCCCGGATTTGTTTTTCTCATATGACTCTTTACAAAATTTAGCTGGTTCCGGTGGACCACTGCAGTTACATATCTACTATATTCTCAAAATTCGACTCTCCCGTGGACCTCGGGGTGTCCACCGGGACCACTGAGAATTAAGGGTTTAAAGTATTCCTCAGACACAATAACGTACATTACTATCTGTCAGTAGGATAATATCCCTGATTGCCTGCTCAGCTCCGCGGGTCAATGTACTCCATGGTGATAAAAAAAATATTACATACCAGTCTCCTCGTACAGCTTTCTAAATTTCTCCAGCTCGGGGTCATATTTCACCTCCTCGGGGAGGCCCAGCCACAGCTGCAGCGTGCCGGGGGTCACGTCACCGCACGACACCAATGAGTACGTACTCCGGTTCAGCTCCTGGCTGGACTCCTTGGGGCGCTTCAGTAATTTCCTCAATTGCTCCATTATCAACGGGAACACTACGAACGAGCTTCAACGTTTTGTCTGTAAAGAAAATAGGTTCAATTGCTTTTTAATTTATTTAGCAAACGTTTAATTACAGTTTAAGATTATATTAACATTATATACTATACACACAAGATTATATTAACATTATATTAGTTTGGCAAATATCTCTCTTCCGCCTTTTTGTCTTTTGAATTTCGCGGCTATGTACAAAGCGCTACAGAGCTCGTATCTGGCAATACTATACATCATTTGAAAGGTCTTGACATAACCTACAAAACGACGCTATGCATAATTAGTTTGGATATTGCGTTCAACAGTTATAGACGTGTAAACATGGAGTTCACTAACGCCGAAATTCGTGCTATTTTAAAGTTTTCCTTCGTTAAAGGCAAATCCGCTAGAGAAACGTTCCGTGAGGTTAATGGTGTTTTGGGGGATGGTACTCTATCACTTCGAACCGCGGAGGAATAGTTTCGACGATTCAGAGCCGGTGAAAACGACACCATGGATAAGCCAGCCGGCGGAAGACCTGTGACGACAAATAGCGATCAAATCATGGACTACATCGAGTTAGACCGGCATGTGGCATCTCGTGACATCGCCCAGGAGATGGGAGTTAGTCACCAAACCATTTTAAACCATCCGCAGAAGGCTGGATACAAAAAAAAACTTGATGTTTGGGTGCCGCATGATTTGACGCAAAAAAACCTTCTGGACCGAATCAACGCCTGCGATATGCTGCTGAAACGGAACGAACTCGACCCATTCTTGAAGCGGATGGTGACTGGCGACCAAAAATGGATCACATACGACAATATCAAGCGAAAACGGTCGTGGTCGAAGGCCGGTGAATCGTCCCAAACAGTGGCCAAGCCGGGATTGACGGCCAGGAAGGTTTTGCTGTGTGTTTGGTGGGATTGGAAGGGAATCATCCACTATGAGCTGCTCCCATATGGCCAGACGCTTAATTCTACCATCTACTGCGAACAACTGGACCGCTTGAAGCAGGCGATCGACCAGAAGCGTCCAGAATTGGCCAACAGGAAGGGTGTAATGTTCCACTAAGACAACGCCAGACCACACACTTCGTTGATGACTCGTCAGAAGCTACGGGAGCTCGGATGGGAGGTTTTATCGCATCCACCATATAGCCCGGACATAGCGCCAAGTGATTACCACCTGTTCCTGTCCATGGTGAACGCCATTGGTGGTGTAAAGTTGAACTCAAAAGAGGCTTGTGAAAAGTGGCTGTCCGAGTTCTTCGAAAATAAGGAGGGGGGCTTCTACGAGGGAGGTATTATGAAGTTGCCGTCTAGATGGAAATAGATTATCGAACAAAACGGCGCATATTTGAACTAAATCCGATCACTGTAACACTTTTTATAAAGCATTGAATAAAGAGCAAAAAAGCGGAAGGGAGATATTTGCCAAACTTATATATATACATATAATATTTACACAACATCCTTCTGAATCGTCTGTTTATAGTTTTACGCGTAGTGTCCCTGTTGCCGGAGATTGTCTAGATAGGTAACACTGTAGCTCCTATATCTGCAGACAGTCCACTGTGCAAACATTACTGTGGTCGGTTTTGAAGGGCGTTGTAGCTAGTAAAATTACCAAGGGTAACCAGACCTAACATCCTGCTCTAAAGTGACGAAATCAATGGTGCAGTGTATATCATCCAAACTAGAGCCATGTTATCATGGATGCCGAGTCCCTGAGCCGCCTCCTGCTCAATCTGGGCGGGCCGAGCGTCGGATGCCGGCGACTCTACACGGGAGTGGTGAGCTCTATAGCGCTATACGGTGCGCCCATATGGGCGCAACACCTGTCGACTCATGGCGTGACGCTGCTGCGCTCGCCACAGCGCGTCATGGCCATACGAGTCGTACGAGGTTACCGTACCATCTCCTTCGAGGCGGCGTGCGTCCTCGCCGGGACGCCGCTGTGGGAACTGGAAGCGGAGTCGCTGGCGCGCCTCTACTGCCGCAGAAAAGGGCCCCTCGAGCAGGAGAGTTCGCTTCCGTCGCCAGACGAGGTGGAGAGGTGGCGCCGAAAGGCGCGTCAAGAGGTGCTTCGGAGATGGGAGCGGCGACTCCTTGAACCGTCGTACGGGTGCCCCACCGTTGAGGCTGTCTGGCCGGTCATCGTTGACTGGTTGGACCGGGACTTCGGAGTCCTCAGTTTCTGCATAGTGCAGGTACTCACGGGGCACGGTTGCTTCGGGAGCTATCTGCACCGGCGGAACTGTACAGATAGAACGGACGAGGCGTGCGACGAGTGTGGCCACCCAGTGGACACACCTTGGCCGATTGCCCGCGATGGGGGGGGGGGGGACAGGGCCGCGCTCGTAGCGGCGATAGGGAGTGACCTCTCGCTACCGTTCGTGGTCCGGACCATGGTTAGTAGCGAGGCGTTATAGAATGCGGTATCCCGATTCTGCGACTCTGTTATGACGCAGAAGCGGGAGACCGAACGTATCCGAAAGCGGGCGCCGAGGGGACAGGACGCGGTCGGAGCGCGATGACAAATCACCGCCGCAAGCCGGGGCCGAGCGCACGATCGCCGAATGGCTCCTCAGCAGGAACCTGGCGCCGCGACTGACAAGGGCCGTCGGGCCGGCGCCCCCCTTGGAGAGGGTTCCTGGGGTGCATATGGTGATGCGTCTCGTATTCCGACGCGTCGCCACGTAGGGATCTTGTCGGGAGGGGTGCTTCTTCACATCACATCCCTCCCCGGGGTGAACCCGTTCATTCGGGCGCCGATCGGGGGTCGCGGAGGAACTGATATACGTTATCCCGCGACCCCTCGAGCATGTGGATGAGGCAGGAATACCGTGTGAATCTTTTTACTCGGTTGGAGCTTGACACTACCCCGGTAGCGACCCACTATTGGTCCCGGGGTCTGCATTCCGTTAGCATTTTGTTACACACGTTAATAAAAAAAAATCATGGGTGCCGTATTACTAACTAATCAGATAAACATTTTGCTCATTTCAACGTTACGTAAAATAATAAAAGAATTACTTTACCAACTTCACTAGCTAATAACCTTCAAACCGGAATACAATAATACTTGCAACGGCACCACCTTCTCTGACGGTATCTAACGTAGACCTATCAGCAGTGCGCATATACACAATGTTCTGGTTTACGGTAATCTTTATATTAACAATAGCACATAAGGAAAGTGTTACCGCCTGCCATGATCATCATCACCATCAGCCTATTCACGTCCACTGCTGGACATAGGCCTCCCCCAAAAATTCCCACATAGATCAGTCCTGCGCTGCTCGCATCCAGCGCCTGTAAACTATTGATTTATTGCGACAAGAAGATAAAAATTAGCAAATTTCATTAAAAAATCAGCAAGTGTTACTAAAAAATTAGCAAATGTAACTTAAATATTGGCAAGTGTCATTTAAAAAACTCATACGTGGTATGTGAAATCTTTTTGTTGTTTATTTGACAAAGCGACGAGATGAGCGAGATGTTTATTTGATAGTATTATAATAACAACGTAGCGCTAGTTAGGATGATATACACTGCAACACGTTGTCGTGTTACTTTAGTAGTTTCACTATCTACAACTCCCTTCAAACCGGAACAAAGCAATGCCTGCACAGAGTGGCTGCAATAGGAGTTGCGGTGGTACCTACCACAGGGCTGCCGCCTAAACAACATTACTGTGTTCCGGCTTCAACATATAACTTAGCAATCAATGCTGAAGTCAACACTTACATGCAACGAGAGGTGTGACTGTGAACAAAGTTTGAGAAACACTGACATTAGATAGAGGCAGTTTATGTATACAGTACTAAACATATTGTATGGATTAAATTAGAATTGATGTTTCTCACGAGCGCTGATGTACATCCAATGCGCAGCAATGATGATGATGATGATGACAAAATGGACTTCATCTGGTGCCACACATCTACTTTGCATCATATGTTTGAAGTCCTCATGAAGCGTAAAGCGTGAAGCGACGTCTGATATTAATAAAGCACATTTAGCACAATGCTTTGAGATAATACATCAGGCATTGACCAACCGACGCCCACTGCTGGACGTGTGTCTCCAAAATTGTCCACTGCAATCTGCAGTTATTATTCATGCATTACCATCACGTGATGGTGTACGGCAGTATTTACTCTGCGCGTTTATTTTAATAAACACCTGCACGGCCCCGAATTGCACACTACAAATGTCACCTGACGTTTGACGCAATACGTGTAACGCTATCACGCCTTTGGGGATCCAAAAATCGAGTGTTAATGATTCGATCCTCAGCAGGGTTTCGTAACTATTATTTTCTGATAGGTATCTCTACTGCTTTATATCAGAGGTTCCCTGGTCGGCGCTGGAGCTTTAACACGACACGTTTAAAGAGAGATATATATAGAGGGAGAGAGAGAGAAAGAGAGAATTTTTTAATTTGTAATTATTAAACAGACATGTAAAAGCGTTTCTCTATTTATTATACATATTTAAACACACTAATTTTTTTTTCTAAAGTTAAATATCCGATACGTTATATTATATATAGGGGTTTAAGTGGTTCCGCCCAACATCTTACGGAACTCTAGTCAACCTCACCAGCACGCGGTGCACCCTGCTGAATGACAGACGAGGCTCTGACCACCCAGCAATCCGCACCGGGCCAGAGCGGTGGGTTACGGTCCAATTCTCCCTCAATAAATTCCAACAACGATATGGAGATCTTTAGGGGGATGCCTATGTCCAGCAATGGACGTCTGCCGGCTGATGATGTATATTATATAGTAAGTCACATCGAAGGAGTTACGGTAGTCGGTCCTGGAATATCCAACAAAGTCGACCTACGATATGTTGAAGGTCACGGTACCCACTGGTGGGGAGATCTTTGGAGTAACCCATCAGCAGTGAGCCTCTATCGGCTGATGAAATGAAGTTATGTATTGAGAGATTCATAAAATAATTTAATTTTTTTCTCCACGCCACTTTTCAAGAGCATCGTTTAGATAAATGTAATCCGATGTTACGATAACCGTGAGGACGTTTGTACGGGCGCATGGATTGTATTAACTATATAACGTTTCCTTTTGCTCACCTGATAATATGATACACTGCACCAGCTCAACACACCAGTTAACCTATAGTAACGGGCTAGTAAGAACAGGACTAGGGTAAACCCTATCTGTCGTAGAAGGCGATTGAAAGGGTCTAGGAGTTTCGCGGGCCTTAAGGGTGGGGGTCTAGGAGTTTCGCGGGCCTTAAGGGTGGGGGCCCATATCACTCAACGAGCGAACCTGCGTGGGACAGCGTACGGCTCACCGATGGTACCTAGGAAGTTCAGGCTCCTCCTCAGAGATGTGTAACACAAAGTGTAGAGAGGCACAAGTGCGTTCTATAAGAGATCCTGGAACCTCTGCGAATGCACTGATGCAGACCACCAAGGATAGTGAGTAAGAATCTCACATAACTCTGACGTCTCCCAAGAAGCAGGGTATCTTCTGAAGATTTCTGTCCCGAAACTAAAAAAAATATCTCTGCTGAAAAAGGCAGGACAAATGATACTGTGTAAATATTACTGTGTTCCAGTTTAAAGGGTGCTGTAGCTAGTGTAATTACCGGGGTAACAAAACTCAACATCTTGTCTCAGACGATCGCAACACGGTGCAATATGTATCCTCTTAACTAGAACACCTGAAGCAACCACAACCACTCTGTCAAGAGTGGTACCGACAAAGAAGAACTATCGCCACTTTGTTATGAGCAGGCGTATCACTTACCATCAGGTGAACGACCCGCTCGTCCCGTCGCTTAATTGAATAAAAAAAAACACAGTAATGTTTGGCGGGAGACATAAGAGACTTGTAGTTCCAGCCTGACTAACTGCATCATTTCGTTACGTAAATAGTAATTTTTCCACAGAGGCGGCGGCCAAGAGCTACAGCGATCTATCATGAGTACTGGTTTACAGGAATTACCAGTAATTAACATGTAACAATGCATCTGTTGTACGAAGGTCGGCTATTGTATGCGTTCGTGCAAGATTTATTTGATCAGCACATTTCACTAGCCGCCTGTAACTTGGCCATACTTGTGTGAACTGCTCCTCGACGAAGTCTTTTCGCGTATAGCCTGTTTTTTATACAACGAAGAGACCAGACGAGCGGGACGTTCACTTAATGGTAAGTGATACGCCCGTCCATAACAACAGGGCGCTAGTTAAACTGATATACACTGCTCTATATTACGCTCGTCGCCTGAGACACAAAATGTTGAGTTTCGTTACTCCAGTACTTACACTACCTAGAGCGCCCTTCAAACCGGAACACAGTAATGTCTGCACAGTACTGTCTGTCGGCTACAATAGGCGCTGAGGTGTTATCTACTTTGAGCGTCTCCGGCAACAGAGACCTACCAGCAGTAAAATGTATATATAACTTATATGTATGTATATATAACTTGTAATGAAACCTCTTTGATTGTATTACTTGTATCTCTGTGTTTTAGATAACTATTAAAAAAAAAAACGACAAATTAATAAAATATCATTTTCAGTTATGTTTTCATGGTGTCGAAGTTTGAGAATCTGATGAGAGAGTTAACATGTTGTTAAAGAACGTCAGTAAGAGCAGCGCAAAGTTGCTTTAAACGTTTCCTCTTTATTTAACCAAAAATTAAAAAATGGATACAATGTATGAATAATCAACTGCTTTACTGGCCGTAAAATAAAATAAGACCGTAGATGACTTTCTGTAGTAGACGTTACTATGGCAACCATAGATGAAAATGTTTATAAACGTTAGTCAGAAATAGAATGATGAAGGATCTATAGTATTCAAAAAATAATAGGGGGACCGGAAAGTAATGTCGTTTCTGCGCATGCCAATACTTGATTGTCATTTGTCAGCTCATTGTTTTGTTCAGAGGCGTACCAAAGACATTGTGAGGTTATAGTGATTTCTTTACTTATAGACAATTGAATTACAATTTTTTTTTGTAATTTTGGGTAAAATGGCCAGCCAAATACCAGAAGAGGTACACATCCGGCATTGCATGCTCTTTGAGTTTCGCAAGGGAAATAACGCAACAGTTGCTACCAAAAACATTTGCGATGTTTATCCAAATGCACTGGACATTCGTAAATGCCAAAGGTGGTTTTCCAAGTTCAAATCGGGTAATTTTGATCTTTCCGACTCGTATCGATCAGGAAGACCATCAGCGTTAGACAACGACGTGTTAAGGGCGGAAGTGGAAGCAAATCCGTGTCAGACGATCGAGGAATTGTCAAACAGTCTCAACAAACCTTGGTCGACCATCCAAGAACATTTGAAGCAGATTGGAAAAGTAAGCAGAGCAGGTGTTTGGGTCCCGCATAATCTGTCCGAACAGAATAAGGCTAACCGATCAATCACATGCAACTTATTGCTTCAACGACACAACACAGAAGCGTTTTTTGATCGCTTGATCACAGGAGATGAGAAATGGGTCCTGTATGATAACCCAAAACGCAAAAGGCAGTGGCTCTCTCCAAATGAAATCCCTCGGAGTACTGCTAAGCCAGGTTTACACCCCAAAAAAGCGCTTTTGTGTGTTTGGTGGAGTATTCGCGGCATTGTTCATTTTGAATTACTGAAACCTGGAGAAACTGTTACTGCAGACCTCTACAGCGAACAATTGCAGCGAGTCAATCAATCTTTAATTGAAAAGTGGCCAGCGATTGTCAACCGAAAAGGCTACATTCTCCAACATGACAATGCAAGACCGCACTGCGCAAGGCGAACTCTAGAAAAAATTAATGAATTGGGGTGGGAGGTGCTGCCTCATCCACCATATTCGCCCGATGTTGCACCATCGGATTTCCACTTATTCCGAGCGCTGCAACACTTTTTAAGTGGCAAAACATTTGCAAATTTGGATGATATCCAAAATGCCATCTCTAGATATTTTGCCGAAAAACCAATTAATTTTTATCGATCAGGGATTGAAAATTTACTCACTAGATGGCAAAAGGTTATTGACAATGATGGGGAATACATCATTGATTAAAAATAAAGACTCGTTAAAAATGTATGTGTTTGTATTTAGCGTAAGAAAACGACATTACTTTCCGGTCCCCCTAATAAATGGCCTATAACAATCATTCCGCGTCGCATACTCTTGTTTACATTTCGACACGCTCACTGGTTTTCACGTGACTGACGAACTAACGAATCACATTTTCATTATGTATTATATATTAGGGGGACCGGAAAGTAATGTCGTTTTCTTACGCTAAATACAAACACATACATTTTTAACGAGTCTTTATTTTTAATCAATGATGTATTCCCCATCATTGTCAATAACCTTTTGCCATCTAGTGAGTAAATTTTCAATCCCTGATCGATAAAAATTAATTGGTTTTTCGGCAAAATATCTAGAGATGGCATTTTGGATATCATCCAAATTTGCAAATGTTTTGCCACTTAAAAAGTGTTGCAGCGCTCGGAATAAGTGGAAATCCGATGGTGCAACATCGGGCGAATATGGTGGATGAGGCAGCACCTCCCACCCCAATTCATTAATTTTTTCTAGAGTTCGCCTTGCGCAGTGCGGTCTTGCATTGTCATGTTGGAGAATGACGCCTTTTCGGTTGACAATCGCTGGCCACTTTTCAATTAAAGATTGATTGACTCGCTGCAATTGTTCGCTGTAGAGGTCTGCAGTAACAGTTTCTCCAGGTTTCAGTAATTCAAAATGAACAATGCCGCGAATACTCCACCAAACACACAAAAGCGCTTTTTTGGGGTGTAAACCTGGCTTAACAGTACTCCGAGGGATTTCATTTGGAGAGAGCCACTGCCTTTTGCGTTTTGGGTTATCATACAGGACCCATTTCTCATCTCCTGTGATCAAGCGATCAAAAAACGCTTCTGTGTTGTGTCGTTGAAGCAATAAGTTGCATGTGATTGATCGGTTAGCCTTATTCTGTTCGGACAGATTATGCGGGACCCAAACACCTGCTCTGCTTACTTTTCCAATCTGCTTCAAATGTTCTTGGATGGTCGACCAAGGTTTGTTGAGACTGTTTGACAATTCCTCGATCGTCTGACACGGATTTGCTTCCACTTCCGCCCTTAACACGTCGTTGTCTAACGCTGATGGTCTTCCTGATCGATACGAGTCGGAAAGATCAAAATTACCCGATTTGAACTTGGAAAACCACCTTTGGCATTTACGAATGTCCAGTGCATTTGGATAAACATCGCAAATGTTTTTGGTAGCAACTGTTGCGTTATTTCCCTTGCGAAACTCAAAGAGCATGCAATGCCGGATGTGTACCTCTTCTGGTATTTGGCTGGCCATTTTACCCAAAATTACAAAAAAAAATTGTAATTCAATTGTCTATAAGTAAAGAAATCACTATAACCTCACAATGTCTTTGGTACGCCTCTGAACAAAACAATGAGCTGACAAATGACAATCAAGTATTGGCATGCGCAGAAACGACATTACTTTCCGGTCCACCTATTAGTTATAGATATAGAGTCCGTTCGACATAAAGTAACGTTCACCTGGTAGTAAGTGATACTCCCGTCTATAACAATTTGACGCTAGTTGGTATAACCCCCTGTACGATCTCGTTGCCCCAGCAATTACACTAAATACGAATCCCTTTAAACTGACAGCTTTGTATGCAGTGCTGTTCGGCGGTGGAAATAGAGCTGCAGTCACACCTACCTACGGCCAGTAAACAAATTGCCTTTATTTACTTAACTTTTTATTCATTCGCATTGATAATTGACAACTATATAATAGCAATAATAATATATTTTCATTTGATTACTTTTCCCCACCTATGAATAAATAAGAATATTTGTACACATTCAAGGTCACTTAATGTATGAGATGCTTTATTTTGCCCGTAGTACGAATGAAATTAAATAGTTTTAATATTTTAACGTTTTCTGGCAATAAATCATTAATAATTTAACAATAAAACTGTCCCTCACGATCATTACTCTACACTTGGCAACAACAAAACATTTATATTTACCAACAGGAACTCCGTCTTTATCGCATTATTTAAGTTCTTTATTAAAAAGTTCAATAAACATTCCACAGAATTAGTAACAAAGTTTTTTCTTTAAGTCACACAAACACATTGTATTTATTTAAACGTTTAACTATGTTACGATAACACTGTAATGTACGTTAACAATTCAGCGCGCTAAATTCGCAACTACTTTGATGTCATTAAGATGTTGCTATACGCCAAATTATTATTATTACCAAAAGTAATAATTTAAAATCAAATTTTAAACGTATTTAAATATAAAAACATATAACATGTATTTATATTATTTAATATGAAATAATTTAACGAACATATTAATTAGTTATTTCTTTAAAAGAAACCACATATACAAAACGAAATATTGTAAGGAAGATAGTTATAATTTATAATGTCTCCTTTTGTTGATTAAATTAACATGAGTTATTGCTTAAAAACATAAAAAATCGGTAATTCTTATAAATTTATTAATAAAAAGTATAAAATTAATGTTATGGCAACATTATTAATTATTTATATCCATGTGTCAGTTGGAATTAGTTCTATGACATTATCTGTATTTATACAGATTATTGTAATTACAGTTAGAGTATTATCGTTGTTTTACACAGAGTGGGTATGTTAGCGAAAAATTTAAACATTTAATAAAAAAAATACGCTATAATGGTATTACATGTATGTTGCAGCAGGATAGACCTTTATAAAGATAACGCCCAATTTCATTAATGTATGTATGCAGGATTTCTTTTCATCGTGAGGAAACCTGCACATGACTTAGAATTTATTCTAAGGTGTGTGTGAAGTCACCATCCCGCATTGGGTCCGCGTGGTGACTATGGCCTAACCCTTAAATGCATAAAGTAGTAAAACTGCAACATACCATTCAAACGACTTTCATATGTAGTTATTGTCTAGTGAGTGCATAGTGTTGTAGTTCTGCAACAAAAGGTTTTTAATAAAAATAGCTATGAGAATAAAAAAAACTATTTTTTTTATTATTTTTCCCTAAATCAGCATATTCATGGCTCCAAAATATATTTTTTCTCGGTCTAAAAATAAAATCATGCATAAAATCATGCATTTAAGGGCTAATGGCCCTGATATTGTGGGTAGGCCTGCGCCCCAGCAGTGGGAACGTAAATTGGCTGTTATGGATGGCATTTCTTTTAAATATGAAATGTACCGTCTTTACCTTACCCTTTATAGTGCTTAGATATTAATAATTTAAAGGAATAGATTATAAAGGTAAACTCGGTGTTTATGATACATGTCCATGTCGTCTAGTTTAAGGAAAATAGATATAGAAAATTTTATTATTAAAGATATTGATTGGTACCCGAGTATAATACCAAACAGTAATAATATCATCCGTGTTGATGAAAATAAAAACAATAAATAAAGATTAAGAGTAAAATAAAGGTAATTTAACTTTTTCATCATTATCATCATCATCATCAGCCGTTAGATGTCATCTGCTAGACATACACTACTTACAACTACTAACTTTTTACAAGACAAATATTAATCTTCTATATATATACTCGATATCCAGAGATTCATTAACTCATCGCGAGATTTCCTAAACTGTCAAACGTAAATACACCAAATTTGGTAGAGATATTTCTTTTGCCATTTAGAGGTCAACTGAGTATGAATTTTACATTCTGTCCTGTTCTTTAGAGGTCAACGATGCAGCAAATATGTATTTTACAATCTACGTAAGAGATGCAGAAAATAAATGTATTTGTTGACTGTTACATATTTTTTAACAAAAAAACACGTTAAGAAATGAAAAATACAATGACTGGTACATATTTCATAGGCTTTATTTTCTTTTACTTTAGGAATTACGGTTGGGATAACCGTCCATACTATATTTTAACTGATGCTTGTACACTTGACTTCTAAAAGACAGCGTAATAAAAACAATTATCCACTCACACACATTTTTATTTAGTATAACATGACGAACAAAACGCACTCTTGGTCGTGAACACAATATGCTTGTACAAAAGATTGAAGGACTAGTTAAGATGTTTACACATCATCAAATTACGTTCTTCGCCTTGAGATCTAAGATAGTACATTATGTTACTCTGGCAGATATTACAGCTCCAAAGCTTCTCAACTAGAAATTGTAACGTTTGCACACTGTACGTTGGCGACAGAAATAACTTCTCTAGTGGAACCTGCGTAGACAGTATCCCGTAAAAAAGACCGATGACTGAAGTTCATGTTTTGCGCCTCTCACATTTAATGCCAAGAAAATATGCAGTGGCAGACAAAAAGGTAGAGTGATGTCGTAACGAGGTGGCCGATCATTATAGGAAAGCCGATTTTGAAGAACTGTAGAAAGGTGAATCGGTAGCCGTGCTGCTCGGCCACGCCCGCGCACACCACGTTCGCGCTTGCGCCGATCAAAGTGCCGTTACCTGCAGATAAAACAAATAAGATATTTTGGAGAGAATATTGATAACAGATAAAATAAAATATAGGACTCTTATCGGCCACCGATTCGGATTACCCCTTATCATAGTAGATGCTTGTATCTCGAGTCGTTAGTCAGCAGCGAAGACTTGACTCGAAGTGGTCTGACTAAATGGAATTCATAAGCTCGATTGAGGGCGAGCGTACGTGGTTTCGTGCGTGCTGCTCCTTTTAGCTTCGCAACGTAATTGTCGTAGTCTCCAAATGACATATCCAGGTCCGTAAGAAACGGTAATCGGTCTTATGGAATAAATTGTTGAGGAGTTTCAAAAGGAAGTAAGACCAATCTAAAAAAGAATTTTAATTCCCTAGTATAAACACCAGTGTACCTCCCAAGCAAGCTCCAAACGACAATGCCCAAATTAATGGCGCCATCGGAAGGCCTAATTGTGTATTGGACGCCATCGAGGTCACCACACGCACCATCATCGTTGTTAACGGTATGTTATCAACGAACGCCGACGTTACACCAGACACCTGAATAAAAAATGTTAAACCATACTGATATTATATTATAAATACGAAAGTGTCTTTTCGTGATGATTTTTAATATACTTTTTTTTAAAACGACGTAGGCCATCGATGAAAGCTTATACGAACTAATCATTTCTCAAAATAAAAAAGGTCCAATGTACATTTACTTTTGTTGTGTAATGGCGGAGAGTATAACCAGCTCTTTCACCTCATGAAAAGATAGAATAGACTTAAAGATCGATTTAAATACTATATACAGATGTTACGTATAACACAATATCTATTACCCACAACACAAGTAGCAGCGCCACCGCCGACCTGGCAACTTTTGGCATCCACATGATAATAGCCTCCGTGTGTATACCGATGAAGGTAATTAATCCCAGCTTCGATAAAGCCTGGAAAAAAACCGAGTGAATTGGTGCAACTTAAACTGACCGATAAGCAATATATATATTATTTCTTGCTAAAGACCAATAAAAATCTAAGAAACCAAAATAAAGAAGGAGTACCTCCATCAAAACAAAAAGAGAAGCAAAGAATAGTAGCGTGGACCATTCCACTCGATGAAGGATCGGCTCTATATCCTGTCGGTCGATCAGTGTTAGCAGCAGAATTGCTCCGAGGAGCGCTGTCCAGCCCAGAGAAACGCGGTCTGGAAAATAAGAAGTTAACTAATACTTATACTTGTGAAGATAATTAAACTAGTGAGCAGAATAAACCTGGTTCTTATGTTTACATTTAATCCAAAATTTTGTGCGTTATCGCATTGACTAACTGTACATGGAGCAATTGTATTCCCTTTAATTTCAAAGTTTAATTTAGTACTTACTGAGCTGAGGAAAAGAGTGCAAGAAGAAGACCAGGACGACGAAGCTGATAGCGATCGAGCATTTTATGAAGAGTGCCATATCCCGTATCTTGTACTGGAAGGAATCATATTCGAAAGCAATAACGGGGTATTCATAAGTATCTAAAATTGACCATTGCCTAATCCCACACTAGGTGAACCGACGAATTGGTGAAAGTCGCGGGAAGCTGTTGTTTACGGGCAAAACAGATCGGATCGGTGTAGACCATTGAGAGAGGTCTATTCTCAGCAATACACATGACTTCCAGTCGATGGTGTACATGATAATCAATTCCGACTGTGTTATTTCTTGTGAAATTTTCATGAGTTATATGCTAAATGCAGTTATCATCATCATCATCAGCCGATAGACGGCCACTGCTGGACATAGGTCTCCCCCAAAGATCCCCACATCGATCGGTCCCACGTTGCTCGCACCCAATGGATTCCCGCGATTTTCACCAGATCGTCGGTACACCTGGTGGGAGGGCTCCCTACATTACGTCTACCGGTACGCGGGCGCCACTCGAGGGCCTTACTGCCCCATCGGCCGTCAGTCCTTCGAGCAATGTGCTCTGCCCACTACAAACAGTTTTCACTGAGGATTAAATATATGCAGAGAGAATTCATGCAGAATATTTCTTCGTGACAATCATAACAAGAAATTTATATTCACATTTTAAATTTCCATCTTACTTTATGTTTTAATTCGGCGAGGGTACTTCGGAAGATCTCGTCAGGAAATACGGTTTTGATGCTCTCCTTCTCCATGGCTGCCAGCTTGACATTTAACTCCGTCACCTTTTCCTCGAGATGATCTCTTGCTGCCTGCTGTTCTTTACCCACCAGTGATAGAGTTTCCATCGTGCGACGACAAATAGAAATTTGGTGACGAAGATCTATATATAATACAAAGATTACAATAAGCCTATTTTTTCTCATTGAATGAAATTGATTATATGTTCACTTATTTTGGAAGCATCGCATATAGAAAATATAATAGTAAGTGTGATTTGCCATAATAGAAAAGCAAAAAGAAGGTGGAAAATTGTCAAAGAAAGTTAGATCGTATAAATAAGGAACCAGTAAATACTGTAAACGAGCAGTGTTAAAATTATTTCTGAGTCCACTTCGCAGCCGAGAATAAAACTTTTTGGGTCCACATATCAAACGTCAATATCATCAGTATTGACCCATTAGAAAGAGCATGAAGTGTTGATGAATGGAGCCGTCAACCACATGATAATACGCAGATATGTACACATCTAATTTTTACTTTCTTCGAATACCGTAGTAAGTTATTATAATAGTTAGCTTGTATTATATAAAAATGCCTTGTATTTCTCTCGGCACATCCAATAGCAATATGCTGGTATCTCTGTATAAGTAGCGGAGCTGAAAGTAGGTCTGTACGCAAACTAAAAGTATTCCGGGCATCATGTGAAGAGTGAAATTAGTGAAGTTTATTCCCTGAAAACAAACAAAAAACAATTGAAACCATTGTTAGAGGAACTAGGAAAAAGGGTTTTATTCGCATCGTTGTCGTTTTAACTCTTGAGCGTAGAATAATAAAGTAATGCGATGATAAAAGATAAGATATCAATTGGAAGATGGACGGGACTGTTCCTGTTCAAAGATAAAACATCGAAAAGAAGCGGGATTAGATCTTCTTCGTTTCTATGATCTACTAAAAAGTAGGTACACGTAATAACGTTGCCTTGTAAAGAAAGCCGTGCAACATTTGTCTGTTGTCAATCAGAGTTGTCTACATTAACCATGTAGTTTTATATGGTTACAATTTCCAAGTTGTTTATTATATATATGAATTACTGACCGATTGCACCACAGCTTTGTTCGAGGCGATAATGACGTTAGGCGGATCTCCGACGGGCGTGGCGGTGCCGCCGATGTTGCTGAACAGCACCATTGAAGTGAGAACCGGTACCGGATGTAAATTCATCACCTTGCATAACCTTATGGAAAGGAAACATTTTTATTAGACAAAAAGTGTCTATAAATTATATTTATTCGATATGTAGTACTTAGGTATATTCTTACGAAATTATCCAGAAACTGATTTAAAATTAAGGGCTTCTTAACGATACTTTAATTTTTTTTCTTAATGAGGAAATTGAAAAATTTTTTGTATAAATTCTTAAAACATTCAGCGATTTTCTGTTTTCGAATTTCGAATTTTGATTTTCCATTTTCTTGTTATGTAGTCATATTGTAGGTAGGGTTGAAACGTACCGGATGGTGACGGGGGTCATCAGCATCACGGTGGTGACGTTGTCAAGGAACGTCGACAGCAGGCCGGTTAGCGCGCACAGAAGAGTCATCATAGGCCACACATTGCCTCTTGTTACCTGATCACGAAGACCAACATATGAACAGTACAATAATGGTACTAAAGATGATCAAAAAAGAAAGTATGTCGGGAATGAAGATTAAAATAACTAACTCCATTTGTATATTTGTGGTAGCAGAAGCATGGACTGCTGTGTCAAGAATAACTTTTTTTTTTTTTATATTGTCACGCCTTTTTCCCAGTAGGGGTAGGCAGAGGTGAATAAACCACCCACGTTTCGCCAGATGTGGTCAGATTAGGTCCCATGTAACAGGGGGCGAGCCTGTTGCCACTTTATTGGGACCACCACACACACACACACACAAAGATGATATCAGTGTGCAGGTTTCCTCGCGGTGTTCTCCTTCACCGTTTTTGTATCTCGCTGTTGTAACTAAAGTTCACAAATGTACATAACTTAAATATTAAGTCATCGGTACATGCCGAGGTTTGAACCCGCGACCTTCGGAATGATAGCCGCACGCTCTAACCATTAGGCCAGCGAGCTACTTTCAAGTCAGTCTTGTCAAGAATAACATGCTCAAATAAATAAATAATACCTCAAAAGTAAAAACAGCCAGGAAATCAAAGACTCCAGTCTCGGAGGCTATGGCGACGAGCACCATCATACTGAACAGCAGCAGCAATGTCTCCATGTCCAACCAGGACACCAGCTCGGCTAGGGACGGTCTTTCGCCTATCAGTGCCAGCACAGCCAGCGACGTCGTGGCTACGATAATAGCCGCCATAGTCCTGTTGATGATCTAGGTGACCAACAATTTAATAAAGTTAAACCAAGCTCTAGATTTGAAATAAAATCCATGACAAGGTTTTTGCAAATGTGCTATCTACATATAAATCAAGAATGCCCCTAATTTTCACCATCTTCTCTTTTTTGGTGTTGGGTGTACCTGCTCTGCAGCATCCCAGCAGTCAGCAACGCGTTTACTTAACCGCAACGAAAAACCAAATAATTCCTTTTATTATAATGTACTGTATGCATATCCGGTTTTTTATTATAAAACTGTGATGTAATGAGATGATCAGAATATTTAGCTGCTGTATTTTGATACTTAAGATATTTATACCGGACTACTTCGCACTTTACCCATTGATGCAAAAGGAGTTAAGTTTAATTACCTCAATACTTTAACTAACTAAAGAACTTATCTAATAAGGACACAGTATTGAAAGCGCACTAATTAGCTGTAGGGACAGGCGCTACAGTAGCAATTAGTGATTTTTATATATAAAAGCAATAACACCTATAAAGGGTTGTAATGATCTCGTAGCCAATATAAATATGATTAACCCTTTGGCCGATTATCGATTATTTCACGATTTCTCGAGTAGAATATTCGTATGGCACAACTTCATTTAAGACAGATTATGCTGAACAAGCAATAATATAGTACTGCAAGCAAACCTCGAGTATAATCAGTGTATATAAACCACCAAGCAGCAAACAAGAGTAGAGGACTCCGCTGGCGACGTCTACTGGATCCGTTTTATAACGAATTGTCAAGGGCACCATGTGACTCGAGGTGGTCTTCATGCGGATGACGTAGGCCGTTGACACACCGGTGCTGGGGGAGTACGGAGATAGATCGAGACTGCCGGACCGGGTCTCTCCTTTATTCAAGTCTAAGTTCTGTTCCGCTACTAGTAAAACAGACCATTTGTTTGAAACCTGAAAATTTAAATACATAATATTCTATAAAAATCTTATGTTACATATCAAAGAGGATATCAGAACAAAGAGAGGAAACTTTAAGCCGCAATTTAATGCAGCTATCTCCAGTCTATAAGATGTGTTTTTTTTATTAACCATAAACATTTAGGGAATCTTTATTAAAATTTAATAACTAATGGAAATGTCACCTCTTTTTTCTCCACATTAGATTCGTCCGCTTTGAGCTCCTCCGAGCCCGCCTTCAAAATCAACCTCTCTAGCCACACCACTAACACGTTGCCTTTCGCCAACTCGTTTGATTTCATGTGTCTCTGTACATGCTCTGACACAAATGGCCCCGTTAATGTCAGCTGTACCGATTTTGCATCGCACATCATCTTGATTTGATGACCTGACAGAAAAGTTTCATTTTAGTTTTAAGCGTTAAACATGTGTCAACATTGAATAATATTATCTCAACCTAAAGACTTCCACTGCTAGACATAACTCTTAAGTAATGTATTTCACAAAATACGATCTTACGATTCCATTCGCTTCTGACGATTTTTTTTATACCGTCTATCCAACAGGGGTGATCTCATATGAACTCATTGCTAGTTCAGCCCGATGAATAGAATGATTACGTTACGGTAACTCTGATCAATCTGCGGATCTCCTTATTACTGATTTCATCACTCTATGATACTCCGTAAGTCTCGCTTTAAACCGTTTGCTGTGTTACTGTGTTACTTTAAACTTTTCTATTATCGCCATATTTAATGTAAATTACAGAGATAACTTATGGCAAATATGACAATACGCACTGTTGGGAGGTTTTGAACTTCAACATTGAACCTCTGTATTTAAATAAATCAGTGCGTGAATGAGACAGATAAATATTAAACAATATGGCACACAATATTCTATCTTTTTCGATTCAGTTCCAGCTTTTTCTGTTTCCGTCCTTATGCACTTTTATCCGGTTATCTTCTTTACGTTATCAAATTATCTATTTTTATTGAAACTTACTTTTGATTTCTCCAGGAGCTACATAAGTTTGTCTCGTAATTTCTTCCTTTTCTTTGTACAATATGAACACAATTGTAAAAAAGATCCAGCAAGTAATCAACAATGCCATTTTCACATATTGTTTCAATTTAGCTATCTTGAAAATAAGAAAAATTAGTTAATTTCATTTCAATCAATCACAGGGAAAGATGATCATCATGATCATACACCCTGTAGTGTTACTATCTTTATTAGGTCAAAAGAAAGATACAAGAGTACTGCTCACTCTAACCGGCTTGCTCAGCAAAGTGTTTTAATCAAATGTACTTATATTTTGAGATGCCGACGTTCAGCAGTGGTCGTTGATCAGCTGTAATGAACGCATTTGTTGTAGTTACAATTCCTTACAAAAATATAGTTAAATTCTGCAAACTTTTTATATAATAAAGTAATATATAATAAAGCAAGATATATTCTAAAAGAAAATAACAATAATTATCGAAAACGATAGTTATTTATACGACTTGGTGTCCAGAGAAGCAAGATCATAACCTTGTAACCCTTATTCTGCAGTATTTTCACACTTTCTGTTATACCTGCACACTGCTGTTGATCAACAGGAATAGTGGCTGCTGCGGCACCACTGCAGACAGTTTCTGACGATAAAATGTTCATTATAATACGCTAAACATACCTGAGCATCTTTATTGTTAGTTATCACATTTTCTTCTCTGAAACATATGTTAATTATTTTTTTTGTAATAGTTTTGGATTCTTACGAATACTTTTTTGTTATCAAAAATCCACTGCCTCACATTTGGCTCTCGCTGGGACTGCTTTCCAATTTGTCAGGATCTTTAAATTTAACGCTCGCATCGTCCGCTGGAGATTCGACAATGTTTTTTGTATCAAAAGTGGATGTTATCAGGGACATCCGCCTATCTTCTGATACAGTTGCTTTAATAGGATTGTGGTCTGTTGGAACATACATAGTATTTATTTTTAGTGTTATTATGATTTTTTTTCTCAACAATGGCCTGCTTGTTCTTAATTTCATATGATTAATTGAGAATGAGGCTGACGTTGGCGAAGAGTACATAGCTAGAATACTCTTTTTCAAATGAATGACAGCAGAAATTCAGCTAGGCCATTTAATATACAAATGACCTAGCGGCGAAGGTTAAATAAAATACTACCATAATATAAAGTCTGCAATATAAAGCTTCGACTAGCAAACTATGAATAACTTGTTAGAAGGCCTGATATGCTTATACTGCGCTAAAGCGCCGATCATTTTAAATATATCTTAGTTTAGAAAGCTTAAGAGATTTTTATTATTAACTTTGTTATCGTAGAACTCTTCTTTGTAATCTGATTTTACATACAAATAATGCAACAGTTATATTAAGTAATCCGGCCAAGTAAAAGCTCACCTTCGTTGATATTTCTTTGTCTCTGTAATCCAAGTTCTAGATCATGCTTAACCCTTTGCAGTCCCAGCCACACCTGAATCGCCTCTCTCAGTTTGTCTGACATCAGGTAGCACTGGGAGCCGCTCATCTTCCGTGGGCGGCATTACCAACTTAAATCAATGTGCTATCTATGATATTCATATTCTTCATTCAAATTTAAGTACACTAGATTAAAATAGTAAAACACTTAAAATTTTACATTCAACAATCACTGTAATTTTGAAAGCAAACGTGTCAAATGCTTAATCTTCTGTCATCTTGAAATTTATACTTTTTCTATGTAAACGAACTTAGAATTGTTTAAGACTTAGGAATGTCTAAAAATTGCAAGATTATTTTTATTATTACTTATTTATGCGATCACTCTTTTCGTTGTACTTTATTGTGTTATTTCATTAACAACATCTCAGACGGTGGAGATCCACTGCTGATCACAGGTCTATAGTCTGCTAAGATGTAATGAAATAGCAATGAATTAATATCATGCCTTTCTTCAAACTGTACTTTGGCGGGTAGATTGAGAAAACTTTTTAGGTCTTCAGTTACATTTTTCCATTGATAGTATTCAAGCCCTAACTATTGCTTCACATGGTCCAACCTATAGCCGACCCATTCACATGCAATACTTAACATATTAAGGGGACCGGAAAGTAATGTCGTTTTCTTACGCTAAATACAAACACATACATTTTTAACGAGTCTTTATTTTTAATCAATGATGTATTCCCCATCATTGTCAATAACCTTTTGCCATCTAGTGAGTAAATTTTCAATCCCTGATCGATAAAAATTAATTGGTTTTTCGGCAAAATATCTAGAGATGGCATTTTGGATATCATCCAAATTTGCAAATGTTTTGCCACTTAAAAAGTGTTGCAGCGCTCGGAATAAGTGGAAATCCGATGGTGCAACATCGGGCGAATATGGTGGATGAGGCAGCACCTCCCACCCCAATTCATTAATTTTTTCTAGAGTTCGCCTTGCGCAGTGCGGTCTTGCATTGTCATGTTGGAGAATGACGCCTTTTCGGTTGACAATCGCTGGCCACTTTTCAATTAAAGATTGATTGACTCGCTGCAATTGTTCGCTGTAGAGGTCTGCAGTAACAGTTTCTCCAGGTTTCAGTAATTCAAAATGAACAATGCCGCGAATACTCCACCAAACACACAAAAGCGCTTTTTTGGGGTGTAAACCTGGCTTAACAGTACTCCGAGGGATTTCATTTGGAGAGAGCCACTGCCTTTTGCGTTTTGGGTTATCATACAGGACCCATTTCTCATCTCCTGTGATCAAGCGATCAAAAAACGCTTCTGTGTTGTGTCGTTGAAGCAATAAGTTGCATGTGATTGATCGGTTAGCCTTATTCTGTTCGGACAGATTATGCGGGACCCAAACACCTGCTCTGCTTACTTTTCCAATCTGCTTCAAATGTTCTTGGATGGTCGACCAAGGTTTGTTGAGACTGTTTGACAATTCCTCGATCGTCTGACACGGATTTGCTTCCACTTCCGCCCTTAACACGTCGTTGTCTAACGCTGATGGTCTTCCTGATCGATACGAGTCGGAAAGATCAAAATTACCCGATTTGAACTTGGAAAACCACCTTTGGCATTTACGAATGTCCAGTGCATTTGGATAAACATCGCAAATGTTTTTGGTAGCAACTGTTGCGTTATTTCCCTTGCGAAACTCAAAGAGCATGCAATGCCGGATGTGTACCTCTTCTGGTATTTGGCTGGCCATTTTACCCAAAATTACAAAAAAAAATTGTAATTCAATTGTCTATAAGTAAAGAAATCACTATAACCTCACAATGTCTTTGGTACGCCTCTGAACAAAACAATGAGCTGACAAATGACAATCAAGTATTGGCATGCGCAGAAACGACATTACTTTCCGGTCCACCTATTAGTTACTGTACTTAAGCATACGCACTGTCTCGCCGTGTAATATGTCACCAGTACTTTTCTAACAATCTAATTGAAATTCTGTTTTATTGTCAATGTCAGCGACAATGATGTAGGTGATGAACCATGCTTACGTGAAGGTTCGGGTTAGACATCTGCAAGTAAAAACTAGGACACTGATGTTTATACAGCCTATGTATAACCTAAACGGACTCTTTAACATTATATATTTAGATATATATCTATCTGATCTCCAAATAGATGGACAGAGAACATAAATAAATCCCTGGGAGCCGCTGGATTCAAACAGCGCAGCACCAGCTGTGTACGTTGATCGGTTGAAAATATGATGATGATGGCTATGATTGGCTTCAAATAATCTAACGCCGCCTGTAACACTGTTTCCATTACAATTAAAAATGGACCTTATCTATCAATAATCTCATTAACAAAACTAACCATTGGTGTGTTTACGTAGTTAGAAAGTATTAACGTATTCTGATTAACTCAGTTTTTAAGATTTCTTGATTATTTATTTCAACGGTGATAGGTTTCTACTGTCGGACACCTAGATACTATCTACCACCGCACCGTTTATTGGAGCCGAGAGACAGTACTGTGGTCCGGTTTGAAAGGCGTGGTAGTTAGTGTAATTATAGTTAATAGGGGGACCGGAAAGTAATGTCGTTTCTGCGCATGCCAATACTTGATTGTCATTTGTCAGCTCATTGTTTTGTTCAGAGGCGTACCAAAGACATTGTGAGGTTATAGTGATTTCTTTACTTATAGACAATTGAATTACAATTTTTTTTTGTAATTTTGGGTAAAATGGCCAGCCAAATACCAGAAGAGGTACACATCCGGCATTGCATGCTCTTTGAGTTTCGCAAGGGAAATAACGCAACAGTTGCTACCAAAAACATTTGCGATGTTTATCCAAATGCACTGGACATTCGTAAATGCCAAAGGTGGTTTTCCAAGTTCAAATCGGGTAATTTTGATCTTTCCGACTCGTATCGATCAGGAAGACCATCAGCGTTAGACAACGACGTGTTAAGGGCGGAAGTGGAAGCAAATCCGTGTCAGACGATCGAGGAATTGTCAAACAGTCTCAACAAACCTTGGTCGACCATCCAAGAACATTTGAAGCAGATTGGAAAAGTAAGCAGAGCAGGTGTTTGGGTCCCGCATAATCTGTCCGAACAGAATAAGGCTAACCGATCAATCACATGCAACTTATTGCTTCAACGACACAACACAGAAGCGTTTTTTGATCGCTTGATCACAGGAGATGAGAAATGGGTCCTGTATGATAACCCAAAACGCAAAAGGCAGTGGCTCTCTCCAAATGAAATCCCTCGGAGTACTGCTAAGCCAGGTTTACACCCCAAAAAAGCGCTTTTGTGTGTTTGGTGGAGTATTCGCGGCATTGTTCATTTTGAATTACTGAAACCTGGAGAAACTGTTACTGCAGACCTCTACAGCGAACAATTGCAGCGAGTCAATCAATCTTTAATTGAAAAGTGGCCAGCGATTGTCAACCGAAAAGGCGTCATTCTCCAACATGACAATGCAAGACCGCACTGCGCAAGGCGAACTCTAGAAAAAATTAATGAATTGGGGTGGGAGGTGCTGCCTCATCCACCATATTCGCCCGATGTTGCACCATCGGATTTCCACTTATTCCGAGCGCTGCAACACTTTTTAAGTGGCAAAACATTTGCAAATTTGGATGATATCCAAAATGCCATCTCTAGATATTTTGCCGAAAAACCAATTAATTTTTATCGATCAGGGATTGAAAATTTACTCACTAGATGGCAAAAGGTTATTGACAATGATGGGGAATACATCATTGATTAAAAATAAAGACTCGTTAAAAATGTATGTGTTTGTATTTAGCGTAAGAAAACGACATTACTTTCCGGTCCCCCTAATATGTAACGAGACTCAACACCCAATCTCTCAGGCGACGAGCGCAATTTGGCGCATCGAATATAATTTTAACTAACGTCTCGTTGTTACGGACGGATGTAGTTAGGTTCAATAAAAAAGAATTACTGGACGATGGATAATTGAAACAAAGTCATTGATATAAAAATTTATTATTTCTTAATACTCGATATAAAGTTTTAAAAGTATAGAAACGTACTGCACACAATAGTTCTGATACAATACCAATTAAAAACGTAATTAATACAAACGTATGTATATATGTATTATTTAAGTAATACTACGTGTAAATAAACTGAATTCGACCAAGTGACGAGACGAGCAACACGTTCACTTGATATTAAGTGACACGCCCGCCTATAACAACGTGAACCTAGTTAGGATGTTATACACTTCACCACATTGCGCTCGTCGCCTGGGGCTTAAGGTGTTAAGTCTCATTACCCCCGTAATTTTACTAGCTACAACGTCGTTCAAACCGGAACACAGTGATGTATGCATAGTACTGTTTACCGGCTGCAATAGGTATAGACGGTCTGTAGCAACAGAAACCTACCACCAGTTGAACTTTCAATCTAATATACATTTTATTTAAAAAAAATTATGTCTGGTTCTTCTTCTTCTTACAGTGCCTCTCCAACTGGTGAAGGTTGGCGATCAGCGCGGTGCAGCCCTGCTGGTGTTCGAATTTTCATTATATCTTGGACTCATTCGTGAACGTTTCGTAGATTGTTTGAATCTGATATTTTTTTATAGTAAGAGTGGGCTAACGAGCGAACAGTTCACCTGGTGGAAAGTGATCACTGACGCCAACGCCCATGGACAGTCGCAACACCAGAGGGGTCACAGCTGCATTGTGGACCTTTAAGGGAATAATAGGTCCTTTTTTGAAGATGCCTATTAGTTCAGAACTACCTCTGGAGACAACTGATTACAAATAGTAGTGTATGATACAAACCTCAAACCTTTTTTGTCCTATCATCATCATCATCACTTCAATCGATAGAAGTCCACCGCTGGACATAGATCTCTTACAATGTCTTCCACAAAACAGTCTTGCGCTGTTTGAATCCATTAGTTCCCAGTCAATATCGCCATCAGCCGATGGACGTCCACTGCTGGGCACGGGCCTCCCACAAAGATAATATACAATATATACGTTATGGCTTTGTTGTCATTTACAATAATGTAAACATTTCTATATTTGTTTATTTTAATATACTTAAAGTTAAAAATAACGTAAACACTACAATTACGTATGGAAAACAGGTATTTCTAGTTTATAACTTAAATAACAAGCGGCTCCACGTTACAGTTTGTTCGCAGTGTAACAGTTATAATTATAACTATCTAATTAACATATAACTGTAAATAACTAAAACTAACCAAGCAAATACTGTTTCTATACTCATTCAATAAATAATAAAGTACTAAATATGATTGCGATATCACAAAGTGTTACAAACACAACTTTACCAGTTAACAAACAATAAACAGTTTATATTGTTTGTTTACTGCTATATAGTATACAGTTAATGATTGCACCCGATAACAAAAACAAGATTTAGCTTATTTTCTTAACTTGATCACACATAAATGTTAAGCGATAGAATGAAGATGGTGTAGCGCAGTCAGACAACCCTTGGCCCTTTTATGTTACGTGTAGACTGGGAATCGAACTAGAAGCCTCCACGTTGCAGTACAAGCTTTTAACTGCCACACTACACGGGCATTACGTTTGAGGAAGCGGTACAGGATTTAGCTGAATTACACTATTGATGCTGTATTCACATCCCATCATTTAAACTTTTAAAATATATGTGCATTTAAGTAATGCAACATGTTTAACATGATACATATATATACATATATATGTCTTACTTTAATATATTATTTACTATAATACAATTAAAATGTTCGAAACTTGTTTAGTTATTTCGATGTAAACACCTCCTTGCAAGTTCATATCATTTTCAACGTTGTATTGCTTTCAATCCACCGATGAAACATCCAAATCTACTTATAACTCCAACAAAATAAACCGCAACCCCCGTGAATATGTATTCCGATAGAAGTTTACAACCCCCCATCGACTATATTAAGTACCGACATATAATATTATCACAGTATACAACACATATCACGTTTTGTACTTTTAGTTCTATTTCATATAACGAAACGCCGAAACGAGCCGCCCCTTCATTTGATGGTAAGTAATACGCCTGTTAATAACAATACGCCGCACCACATTAGCTCATGAGACAGGTGTCTTCAGAAATTTCAGTAGCTACAGCGCCATTCAAACCAGAACACAGTAATGTTTGCATACTGTTTGCCGGCTGCTATAGGCGCTGCGCTGCGGCTGTTACAATCTTTATTCCTAATAAATATATAAAGCGATATATTTAACAATACAAACATATTTATATAAATATACATGTAATAATAAACTGTGTATGTTTATATAATATATGTATAAAGATACAAACAATATCACTCGCCCGTAGTAATTTATCGGAAGGTTCAAAATACTCGTACGTTATACTACATACGTTAATTGAGTTGATAATAATCGGTACACGTTATAAAAATATTATCTTCAGCATGTTCGTCAGCGGTTTAGTGATCAAGTCGAACTCCAGCTGTTCTTAGTGCCAAGTGAAGACGCAGTGGCAGATGAGTAGGTAGCACGACGCCATGATCAGGTGGCCGATCATGACGGGGAAGCCGACCCTAAAGAACTGCAGGAAGGTGAACCGGTAGCCGTGCTGCTCGGCCACGCCCGCGCACACCACGTTCGCGCTCGCGCCGATCAATGTGCCGTTACCTGCAATGAAAAGACTATTTTACCATCTATCCGGTATCAGGTCTTTCTTCTGCGTATGTGTACTAGATAGTGCTTGCACTGAAACTGATGAAAACTTTATTACCGATCAATCTATTTATATGACTATCACCATGTTTCCATCGCTAAATAGCAGAATGAAAATATCACTATCATCTCACGGGTCCCTATCGTGTTCCTCCAAGCAATGACCTTCCAAGACCTGATGATGGTTATTGACAGATGCAGATGTAGCGCCTTACTAGCTGTACAATATGAGGTTACTATCTAGCTTTCGCCAATCTTCACTAGTTGGAGAGGCACTTTAAGAAGAGGAAGATCTAGCTATGAAATTGTGTAGAGCTCCTTCTTCAGGCTCTGATGTTCTGGTCTACTTCCGCGATCATATTCGACGCCTTCCACTGTTTTCTTTGAGATCGTCGCAGAAGTTCTCCAGATTCTGTTATGAAAATTCACCTCTCACCTCACCGAAGGTTGCCTAGTAGAGAATGCCAACAGATATTAGGCCCGCATGTTGTATATCTAGTTGTAAAGTTTTGGAGTATCTTAGGACGATCATTAGATAAGTTAGGCAACCCGCTATGATCAGAGCACCCCATTGTCCTCTTCTCTAGAAGTGACAGAATGGATCACCTTCATCACTAAGAAAATAACTTAAGTTTAGTGCATTCAAATCTTACCTCCCAAACAAGCGCCAAATGACAGTGCCCAAATCAACGGCGCCATTGGCAGACCGAGCTGTGGATTGGAACCGAGCGTGGTCACCACTCGCACCATCATAGTGGTCAACGGTATGTTGTCCACAAATGCTGATGTTACTCCCGACACCTGGAGATGCAAACACAAGGATGAATTAAGTAAAAGGACCGATCGATGTGAGGATCTTTAGGAGAGACCTTTGTCCAGCAGTTGATGTCCATAGGCTGATGATGAAGAATTATGCTGATGAATTATAAACAGCGATCGGGAATAATATTCAGCTTTTAATAAAATAGTAATAAATAATTACTATGGCACGGGGAATACCCTGTTGGTTCTGCTGCACTCTTCAGAGGAAGAGACATCAGAAGAAAAATATTTGTAACGTCATTATTTCATTAATTTTTATTTACAATAATGACGTTCTTACCTCTCATAATCAAGTATCATTATTTAATGATAATGCTAGAACCATAAACGTCAGAATAGATGTCTTATCAAATATTCCTTTCGCCCTCTTCTCCAAAATATTACTGTTTTACGATATATAGTGATGAAGAATTCTTTCCTTCTGTCTAAACTTCACACTCGGAATATAAATTGTTATAATAAATGATCGTTACCCATAGCATCAGCAGGAGTGCGACCGCCAATCTCCCACTCTCATCTACTTTGAGAATAATCGCCTCAGTGAGACCGCCGATGTACTCGATGAGACCTAACTTAGATAGAGCCTGGAAATAATTATAAAGAAATCTATAGATTAGAAGTTAAGGAGATAAGTAATGATTCGAGTGGAACAGCTAGCGCTTAGACGCAAGAGCTCGGAGATATCCCTTTAGTACGCGACGTAGTAAATGTTATAGAACTGGTGGTATCTATTGTATTATTTACCTACGTTTAATAACAAGCAATTATAATTCTGTAGATTATGTATGTAATAGTAGAATAAAATAAAATTGTCCAGTTACAATCTAACTAACAAAATTTTCACCGACCTCCATTAAAACGAATAGAGAAGCGAAGAATAGTAGCGTTGACCATTCGACGCGGTGCAGAATCGGCTCCAGGTCCTCGCGATCGGCCAACGTCAGCAGCAGGATCGCTCCGAGCAGGGCTGTCCAACCCAGCGATACGCGATCTGGAAGAATTTAAGGTTATGACAACTCTACCGTAATAATAAAAACATTGATTATACGTAAGCCGCTTCATGTGAAGTGCAAGATGTATAGAAGTTTAAAATAGATCCAATCCTATTTCATCTAGTGCTCACTACCGCACGATTTGAAGTCATAGCTCTCTTATGTTCTCTTATTTTCTCTTAAGATCTCTCAAGTAATTGATAAAATAATTACTTAATATATAATCAATAATACTGAACGAAATAAAACTAAAATCACTTACTTAGTTCCGGTATGGAGTGGAGGAAGAAAACGACGACAACGAAACTTATTGCTATTGAGGCTTTTATCAAAAGCGCCTTGTCCCTGATCTTGTACTGAAAAAAGTATTTACGATGATAATAACGCTCACTGTTTTGATACAGTTAAAAAAATGGACGGCATCAGCAGGTCTTTGCCAAAGACCTTAGCTCCTACTTATGACGCGAAACATTAGTGTGCAAACATATTGTTTAAATGGTACTGATGTTTAATTAGTCAAATTACTAGTAATTACACTACCACGAGGTAACTAGACCTAGTCTCTTATGTCCCAAGATGAGGAGAGCAATATGGCGTACTGTAAACATCCAAACTAGCGTTAAATCTTGCTCGTGTCGTCGTTTAGTTAAATGCAACATTTTCTACGACCAATTTAATATTTGATTGAAATGACAACTTTATTTACCTTTTCCTTCAATTCAGTAAGAGTGCTGTGGAAAGTCTCTTTAGGAAACACTCTTTTAATGCTTTCCTTCTCTAAAGCAGCTAATTTAAGATTCAACTTGTTAACTTTCCTCTCGAGTCTCTCCCTCACCACCTGCTGGTCTTTGCTTAGATGCGGCAGTGATTCTATAGCCCGACGCCAGATTGATATCTGGTGACGAAGATCTGAAATAATAACAACCAATTTTTTTGACATACAACTAATACTAGCTAACTTCTTCTTCCTCTTAAAGTGCCTCTCCAACTAGTGAAGGTTGGCGATCAGCGTCGTACAGTCCTTTCCATCTCTGGTTCGGCGGAACAAATCGTACGCCTCAGATATGCCATTCCATTCCCTGATATTCCTCAAACATGACTTTTTCTTTATTGCCCTTTCATTTTACCGAAACTGACACAAATACTTGACTAATGCTTGATTTTAACTTCCTATGGTATTCAGGAATCTTTTTTTTTTTTTTTTTGTCACGCCTTTTTCCCAGTAGGGGTAGGCAGAGGTGAATAAACCACCCACGTTTCGCCAGATGTGGTCAGATTAGGTCCCATGTAACAGTGGGCGAGCCTGTTGCCACTTTATTGGGACCACCACACACACACACACAAAGATGATATCAGTGTGCGGGTTTCCTCACGATGTTTTCCTTCACCGTTTTTGTATCTCGCTGTTGTAACTAAAGTTCACAAATGTACATAACTTAAATATTAAGTCATTGGTACATGCCGAGGTTCGAACCCGCGACCTTCGGAATGAAAGCCGCACGCTCTAACCATTAGGCCAGCGAGCTAGCGAGGAATCTATTGCCCGTCGTAATACGACAATGCTGTTAAGGCTGCAGATTTAGTGTATGAAGATGGTAGCTAGCTAGCTGTAGCGGGGTTTGGAAAAATAGTCCTACCAACCAGAGGGTTAGTGCCAAAGCGACTAGAGCTTTAAGTCGAAGAAAATAAATGTTATTTAACAATAGTAACACAAAGCTACCTTGACATTAAAGTAAATAAAGAGAAACGTTAAATAATTTTGACCTTGTATGTCTCTAGGCACGTTGAGCCGCAGCTTGCTGGTGTCCCGGTAGATGTAGCGCAGTTGGAAGTAAGTCTGCACGCAAACTAACACAATGCCCAAGGTCATGTGAAGAGTAAAGTTGGTGAAGTTGATACCCTGTAAGAAATAACACAAATCAACCGCCTTAAATCGTCTCCTCCCTCCAAAGTTGAAGATGTAAGAAAGAATATGTTAACGTCATTTGAAGTAGACACTGTCCACTGCTGATCGCTATTTACAATATTTCTCTTGTTCATGTTTTTTCGCGCTCGGTTAACAAGCTGTAAAGCGAATCCCGATAAGCTAGTAACGGTCACAAGGGCTGTTATTACTCTGGAATCAGTTCCTCTTTAGTCGCATAATCTAACCTAACCTCTTCCCCAAATGGACTAATCGACCTAAAGGAGGAATGTATGACAACATTTTCTTAGCTTATTTTTAATACCATGTCGTAACGGAGCTAGTGAAATTACTCAGTTTTTGTCCTTTATAATTTAGTAATTACAAAATAAATTGCTGTCCCTTATTCTATGGTTTATTTGTTAAACTGAACTACCAAAAATTACTTACAGATTGGACTACGGCCTTGTTAGATGCGATAATAACATTAGGGGGATCCCCAACTGGTGTGGCTGTCCCTCCAATATTGCTAAACAGCACCATGGACATCAAGATTGGAATTGGATCTAGATTCATCACCTCGCATAATCTGTAAACATTAAAAATAGTTATTGCCCATAAAATTATTAAATAGGCGATACAAACAAACCTAAATACAATTGAAAAGAAAAGAAGGACGAAAAGCAATCATATGTTTTTTCTAACCGTTAGGGTTAAAAAATTTTAATGTAAAATTTTTGACCTTAACTCATTTGTAATTAAGTTATAAAGTCCAAGACCTTTATTTACACTGGTTATGGGGATGAGGCCATTTCACCACGACAAGCCATATCGAGTATTAAAGTGGTAGACTTTATGTCAGAGGGTGTAAATGTATTATAAGAGTCCCTACCTAATTGTGACGGGTGTCATTAATAGTACAGTGGTGACGTTGTCCAGGAAAGTCGACAGCAGACCAGTGATGGCACACAGCAACGATATCAACGGCCACAATTTCCCTCTTGTTACCTGAAATAAAAACATTCGTTACTAATGTATGTGAAAGCTTTTCACGAAGTATGGCGTGGAGACGCCATAGGGAAAGACATTTTCATTGGTAACAGAACAATTGACTCGTCCGCTTGCCAACAGGTCAAACATTTGGCAAAAAGTACTCACCTCAAAAGTGAACACAGCGAGAAAATCGAAGATCCCCGTCTCAGCTGTAATCGCCACAAGAAGCATCATACTAAATAACAGCAAGAGAGTCTCCATGTCCAGCCAGGCGATTAGTTCGGGGAGTGAGGGCCTTTCGCCAATCAGTGCCAGCACCGCCAAAGACGTTGAAGACACTATGATCGCAGCCATTGTCCGATTGATTATCTGGTACAAAATTAATAACATCAAAATAAAGAAGTTACTATTAAAGTAAAAAATAATGTAAACCGCTGAACTAGATTACTTTATAATAACTATTTTGCCAATTATTTCCATAGAAATTAAAAGCTAGCTTTGCAGAACAATGTTCCCGGTCCAGTTACAGAGTCACCACATCGGCTATAAAATGATCATACTAATGCAAATAGGTACAGAAGTTTGGCTTTGAGTTGCATTGCTCTAAATAAAAACCTTGACGAAGGTAAACTCAGCAATTGACGTGTTCTAGCTGATAATGAAGATGATAAAATGGTGATTCTGGTGCTCATGATTACCACTTCAAAAATAAACAAATTTAAAGCATTTTCATATAGTATTAAGAGACGATCATCCATAGGATGACGAAATGTGTTCACACAGAAAAGTCTAGCTCAATTTTATAAATCTGAACACGGCGATAATGTCAGTGCCAGCAGATTTACATGGGGGTGGTAGCTAATCAGATGGGTCTAAACCTTAGTGCCAAACTAAAAAAGTATAATTTCTTGTATACGTAAACAATAATCCACGTGAAGTATATGACAGAACACAGCGCGACACGCCGTCTGTACATTTCCATTGCGCTGAGAGGCGAAGGTCGAAGCGTTTTTGTGATCGCGCACCAAAACAAACGAGGCTGCGCTAGATAAGGACAAATAACAATCGAGGAATGAAAATTATGTCAGGGATTTATGATAAATCTGCTACAACCACCAGGGTTCACTGACTCAGAATGTCATCTCGCTATATATTTTTACTAAAATTTTCCTCATCGAATATAGTACCAGAATATTCGAGAAAAATAAAAGGAGCACGCGCCGTGAGTCGAGTATCCAACGAGTTTTTACCCTATACTCTTGAGCTATTAAAAATAGGACTAAGGTCTGCTCTGCCTGACATAGAAGGCGATTAAAAGAGTTTTCGGGTTCGTGGGTTTTTAAGGTGGGAGCTCTCAATGTCCACTAAACGAGCCTGGGATAAACGACAAATGCGAGGTGATCTAGTGATCTAGTTCTTATCGTACAAAAGCGAAGGTGTCGAGAAGAGCGATAGCTCTCCATAGGATGTGCCTTAGGCGTAGTGCGGGGTGGCACAGGTGCATTCCGTAGGAGATCCCTGGACCTCTTGCAACTTACTGAAAATGACCACCAAAGAGATTTTAGTGAGTAAAAATTCCCACATAATCTTGTCTTCCCCCCAGGAACATGATATTGTTTATAGAAGATTTCCCTCCCGACAACAATAAAAAAACAACTAGTCATCGGTAATAATGAATTCGTATTGCATCAGAAGAAGAGGTTTTCTAGATATTTCTAGAGTGGTAGACAGACGATATATTATATTATATATCGTTCATCGAGCGGGAGATTCATTCTCGCTCTGAAGTTCGGTCGATACAGCGATTGATCTACACGAGTGATACGAGCGATGCACGACTCAGCTAGCTGTCGAAAGCCTATTGTGTTCGTTGTTTTGGTGTCAGGGAATAATAAATAGTTTCATCTTAGAATATAGACCAAATCCAGCTCGATTGGAGATACAACATAACAGCAACACACAACTGTATTTGAATACGTAATATATAGAGTTGTCAAATATCTCCCTTCCGCCTTTTTGTCTTTTGAATTTCGCGGCTATGTACAAAGCGCTACAGAGCTCGTATCTGGCAATACTATACATAATTTGAAAGGTCTTGACATAACCTTCAAAACGACGCTATGCATAATTAGTTTGGATATTGCGTTCAACAGTTATAGACGTGTAAACATGCGAGTTCACTAACGCCGAATTTGCGCTATTTTAAAGTTTTCCTTCGTTAAAGACAAATCCGCTAGAGAAACGTTCCGTGAGATTAATGGTGTTTTGGGGGATGGTACTCTATCACTTCGAACCGCGGAGGAATGGTTTCGACGATTCAGAGCCGGTGAAAACGACACCATGGATAAGCCAGCCGGCGGAAGACCTGTGACGACAAATACCTATCAAATCATGGACTACATCGAGTTAGACCGGCATGTGGCATCTCGTGACATCGCCCAGGAGATGGGAGTCAGTCACCAAACCATTTTAAACCATCTGCAGAAGGCTGGATACAAAAAAAAGCTTGATGTTTGGGTGCCGCATGATTTGACGCAAAAAAACCTTCTGGACCGAATCAACGCCTGCGATATGCTGCTGAAACGGAACGAACTCGACCCATTCTTGAAGCGGATGGTGACTGGCGACCAAAAATGGGTCACATACGACAATATCAAGCGAAAACGGTCGTGGTCGAAGGCCGGTGAATCGTCCCAAACAGTGGCCAAGCCGGGATTGACGGCCAGGAAGGTTTTGCTGTGTGTTTGGTGGGATTGGAAGGGAATCATCCACTATGAGCTGCTCCCATATGGCCAGACGCTTAATTCTACCATCTACTGCGAACAACTGGACCGCTTGAAGCAGGCGATCGACCAGAAGCGTCCAGAATTGGCCAACAGGAAGGGTGTAGTGTTCCACCAGGACAACGCCAGACCACACACTTCGTTGATGACTCGTCAGAAGCTACGGGAGCTCGGATGGGAGGTTTTATCGCATCCACCATATAGCCCGGACATAGCGCCAAGTGATTACCACCTGTTCCTGTCCATGGTGAACGCCCTTGGTGGTGTAAAGTTGAACTCAAAAGAGGCTTGTGAAAAGTGGCTGTCCGAGTTCTTCGCAAATAAGGAGGGGGGCTTCTACGAGGGAGGTATTATGAAGTTGCCGTCTAGATGGAAACAGATTATCGAACAAAACGGCGCATATTTGAACTAAATCCGATCACTGTAACACTTTTTATAAAGCATTGAATAAAGAGCAAAAAAGCGGAAGGGAGATATTTGACAACCTTATATGAACTATTCTACAATTTGTATCAATTTTTATTATGCTTTTTAACTAATTTATCAAAAATCAAAATTAAGTTTTTAGTAAACACAAGGTGTGTAAGGGGGGGGGGGGATCCGCACAACTCACGGAACCCAAGCCAACCTCATCTGCTCGTGGTGCATGCAGTTAATCAATAAGCGAGGGATGCTGCGGCACTGGAAATGCCTCCAATGAACCCCTAAAAACGACGGCCTCTAGTACCCGGCGGTAGCGAAGGATTTGCCGATTGTAGAACTTTGGGCTAGGCCCATGTCCAGTTGTGGACGTCTATCGGCTGATGATGAATAAACAAAACTTTTTAAAGTGGGAATTGGCAATTGAAAATCTAAATTACTTTAGACAACATGTTATACTTTTACAATAATATTATACTTTGTTTTCCTACCATCATATTATAAATTAGGTACGTTTTCAACAAATTATGGGTATTAAGGTAAAATTTATGTATGAATGTTAAAATAACTCTTGCATTCTAAGGCTGCAGGCTGCAGAGTGAGGTCATCATCAAATAAAGCAATGACCTTTCCGCTTCCGGCCGCGCGGAGAGTGCTCCGCGATCTGAATACAATTTAAAATGTTTTTCAAGTATTCTTCCAAGAAGACGAAGTAAAGCAATAAAACAAGTTTGTGGTAATTCCATTGATCGATTAACATATTTAATTTCCGTTGGATAAAATGTTAATGTCACCTTGTTACAGGATAACTATTTTTTTCCTAAAAAAAACAAAACAAATCTATTATAAAACAAAAAGTTTGAACAGTATACTAACAAGTGCGAAATCAAACCTTTAAATTTCTCACAATTAGAGTAAGTTTACTAAATAAATGTATACTGAACTTCAAGCATAGTTAATCTTTAAATTTACCTTAATACCCATATATATGCTATATAACAGCGCTAGTTAGGATAATATACACTACACATAAGTATATCAAGAAACCATTGCAAACGTTAAAGCTTAACTAGAATATGAGTTATCTACCAGCTAACTTAAGTGAGTGCGGCTTGAGAGAGAGGGAGAGGCTCAATATGTTATGTTTCATTATACGAGGAATAAAAAATTACTGTGATGCACTTAATAAGTGTTGACTATGACTAAGTTGTCGATAACATTGATAATTAGCAATTAAGTACGTAACAACGATACACGGACACTACTTGAAATACTTAAATTTAAGCTTTCAATAAGCATTGTGTTATATTGATAATTTTAGATAGGTCTCTGTTACCACGCACCGTCTAGGTATCACCGCAGCTCCTATTGCGGTCGACAGACAGTACATTGCGAATATTACTGTATTCCGGGTTGAAGGGCGCTGTGACTAGTGTACGAGCACGTAACAAACGAACGAGTTACCTGATGGTAAGTGATCGCCCGAAACAACGTGGCGCTTGTTAGGATGCTCGTCGCGTCCCGACGTCGAGTCTCGTTACACCAGTAATTACTCTAGCTACAGCGCCCTGCCGAACCGGAACACAGTAATGTATACACGATACTGTTTCAAATTATGAAATCATTCTTTAATTTAACCGACAAAATTGAGATAAAAAACCACTTCCCTCAGCACCGACAGTAATAATCAATATATATATAAGAGATTTCCACCTATCTAGAGACTGATCATGATATCTCTGTAGCCATAAGGCCAGAAGACTTGGTTTTATTCTTCTGGTGAATATAGCTCAGCTAATAACGTTAAGTCATATTTTACTAAATTTTACCCCTAAAAGGGGTTGTGGCGGTGTTACGGCCATCAGAGCGAACGGGGAACAGCTAGTAAGTACTATACATATATATTAATATACCCATGCATAAATGCATATGCTTTATGCTCCGGTTTGAAAGACGTTTTAGCTATTATAATTACACGAGTAACGACACTTAAAGCCTTATGTCTCAAGACTATGCACAATATGGTAGTAGTATGTCATCCTAACTAGCACCACAGTGTTATAGGACGTCCCATGTCGATTCATCATCAAAATCATCAGCTGACAGACGTCCACTGCTGGAGGCAGGCCTCATCGATCGGTCCTGCGCTGCCCTGGTGCCGGCGTGTTGCCAACATCCGTCACAGTAAGCATGGCCTTTGGCACCGCCGGGGACCAAAGGCCATCGGTTGTAGGGGTTCATTTGAGGAGGGAGAGATTTGGGTAATTTCCCACCACGCTGGCTCAATGCGGGTTGCTGGGAACCGGAGCCTCGGAACCAGGGTGCACCACGATTAGGTGAGGTTGGGACCCGTGACTTGTTGCGCGGTATCCCTTAAACCCCATGTGAGTTAGTAGAATAACACAGTTCCAGTAGTGTGATGAGCATAGAGTCTACAATCAGCTAATGCCATCAGCCAACGCGATATAAAACATATAAATTTCTCCTGACACTATCACAACGGAAACGGGACATAACTAAACAGTATCCGTGATAAGAGCGGCGCGTGCCAGCGGAGGGTTTACCCTCGCATAACATGACGCCGTTCAACTGTCGACTCTATTTATGTATAACCATAAAGTACTTAGTCTAATTAAGTTACCGCAAAGCACCAACTTGAAATAATTTAATGTTATTATAATATTTAATCACCGCCGTCCACACTCGTGGCTCTATGTATGTATGGGTATTATACTTCATTTTTGTATCAGGGGGTATCTTTGAAACTATACCCTACCTACTCAAGGAAAGTCAGGGTTATGTGGATACTCTTACCAACTAAAACTCCTCGATAAATATACAGGATTTGAAGAAGACATGGGATGTCTATTCGAAACTGTGCTGGTTGAACCTGAAACAATTTTACGAAAGCTTTCTGCTTTCAACTGTATTTCCGGCCACTAGGGCCTAAGAGCTGATGAAGATGGCAAGGAATCTTAGAATGCTGACATCGGACAGGTCTCGCTAAAAATCGTTTGAGGAGACCTATGTTAGGTAGTTAATAGTAGGCTGAAATAATGAAGGTCCGAGTTGAGGTCCACAAGGTTTCTCACATCATTCCTGTCAAACGTCTTAACCAATATTGATCTCATTTTTCAATTAAAAATCTTATTAAAAGAATATCCTTACATATTCTCAGTACTGAGATTCAGATTCTGTGTAGTTTTATAAAGTGTCCACCTCACCTCGAATATAATTAAGATGTATAGACCGCAGAGCAGTAAGCAGGCGTATGTAACTCCGCTGGCGACGTCCAGCGGGTTCACCGTGTAGCTCATCGCCAAAGGCACCGTTTTAACTGATGTCGTGTTCAATCGCACCACGTAAATGGCGGAGGAGTTGGAGCTCGTGGTGTTGGTAGAAAGAGTTACAGTGGCGGATCGTTCTTCTCCCTGACTGAAGTCTAGGAACTCTTCGGCTTGAAGGAGTATAGCCCACTTATTTGATATCTAAAACAAAAGTCGAATTCACGCTTGGTTTTTATTTCGTTACGTAAAAATAAAAATACCCGCTACGTTACGACACAGACTCTCATCCGTAAAAACCTTCGGTATTTTCTACCGGCCTCTTAATCCCTGTACATAAAACTACAAAAATGTATTCGTAGACTACCATAATTATAATAATGATGGCTACGTTAGAATCAAGTACAAATCCAAACTTTTCTCAAATTAAACAAATAGTTTTGTGACAATATTACAAACAAATTCAATTATTTCTTTACTTTATTCAAGATACAAAATATATTTAATTTTAAAGTTATAAAAGGTATATGTGGTATTCAATACATAGATCAGACCATACCATAGACGTGCGTGCGGGTTGGCAAGCGCAGTACGCTGATAAACGTCACGAGAAAAGTTATTTGCTTTTTCTCAGTACCCATTTGCTTTTTGTGATATGCTGACTAGAATAGCGGTAGCGGACTAATGTGCTTTTAAATTACCTCTGCTTTTTCTACAAAAGATTCGTCAACATAATTAATGTCAGCGCCAGTTTTCAACTTCCACTTTTCCAGCCAAACAATCGTCTTCTCCGCTGCGAGCAGTTCGCTTGAGTTCAAATGTTTCTCCATATGTTCCGGCAGGAATGGTCCTGACAGTTTTATCAATACCGTCAATTCCTCTCCCGATGCATTGAAAAAGTAATCTAAAAAATAACTGTTATTAAAAAGACTGCAATAATTATAATATTTACCACCAAAAGTAGCTCGCTGGCCTAATGTTTAGAGCGTCCGACTTTCATTCCGAAGGTCGCGGGTTCGAATCTCGGCATGTACCGATGACTTAATATTTAAGTTATGTACATTTGTGAACTTTAGTTACAACAGTGAGATACAAACGGTGAAGGAAAACATCGCGTGGAAACCCGCACACTGATATCATCTTTGTGTGCGTGTATGGTGGCCCCAATAAAGTGGCAACAGGCTCGCCCCCTGTTACACTGGACCTAACCTGACCACATCTGGCGAAATGTGGGTGTTTATTCACCTCTGCCTACCCCTATTAGGAAAAAGGCGTGATTATATAAAAAAAAAATTATCTCCAAAAAATGTCAGTGGACATTTTTTTAAAACTAACCAAAGGCATAGTTTCAATACAAATCGAGAATGTGATGACCATAATATCAATCGCATTGATATCGAATGTATAGTCCCATGATCAGCAGAGGAGGACAACAAGTTAAGTAATAATGATGACAAATACTGTACGTATAAATTAATATTGGATTTTAAAAAATTGCACAAACATGCAACTTGACCATTCGTCGAAGAGGAAAACTTAAGTAATGTAAAGACATTTAATGATGAACTAAAAGGTAGGACAAATGAGACAGACATCTTCAAATTTACTACCGTGATAAATCTGTACATCGCTATTGATTATCCGATGCATCGCCGGTTAATATGATAAATGAAAGACTCATTCATGCAATATTTAAATCGTTGTGGAAGTATGATACCAAACCGGTTCTTTTATACTTACCAATCGGAGATACGTGCGACTTACTGTCTTACATGTGTTGAATGATAGATAATGTTATAAATAATAGATCATAGCATATAGCTAGTGTGGAAATTTTAGGAGAACCGGTTCCATGAGAATGGTGTATCTAATATTTTTCTGCTAATGTCAACACAGTGATTGCTATAAATTCACATCTGTGATTGAACAACAGCAGCTATTCAACGGACGCCATGAATAATGAGAGTATGGATGATTAACGCGAAATATTTGTTCTAACTTTTATTGCATACAAATACGTACTCTTAATTTCCCCTGGGACTATAAAAGAGTTTCTCGTTATTTCTTCCTTTTCATTGTACAGCATGAAGACAACGGTGAAGAAAATCCAACAGGCGACCAGCAGCATCATTTTCACGTAGTGCTTGGCTTTATCCATCTGTATAAATTTAAGGCAACATAAAGAGTCTATTTCCTTACATTCTCCCTTATAAAGGCTTTTAATAGAAACAAATCGTTATTCTTTTTGATGTAACTTCTTTTTAGTCTAATTTAACTTTTAAGTACGTAGACAAGTCATTTATAAAAATGTATTCTGTGCACGAATGATTCTACCCTCGGAGTCGGTACTGCAGCAGCCCCAGACACAAGCTTAGCTTAGTCTGGATGTCACTAACAAATATTGAAATTTTCGATCACTTACTTTATCTTTATGCAAGTATTGGGAATATCATATTTATGTTGAGAATTACGGAGTTAATAAAATTAGAGGTTGTAATACCTAAGAAAATAAAGGAAATTCTTAGATATTCTACATGATCTAAATTATCTGTCCCCTCCATTTTTCCTCTTCTACCTTTATCCACACACAATCCTTGTGCAACCAAATTTGATTATAGGGACTAAATTGTTCTACATTAAATTCAACGACTTTCGGTACTTCATGTACATATCTTATACTTGATCAAGTAATATTCGGTCTTCAGTGCTGTTGGTTACAAATCATCAAAAATCACCAAAAACAATATTAAGCTTTTTTTTCATCGTGTCATTTGTTCTAATTCATGAACAAGTCACGCAATAACCTCATTAGGGGAAGGGTTATAAGGCGACCTTGCTGCAAGGCCGCCAGAGCCGTACATTAACATCTTTAATGGTGGATAATAACACATTTTAAAGGTAAAAATGACACAAGCTTCTAAAATTGAAAAACGTAAACAAAAGAATTAATTTTGTAAATAATATTCATTACCTTTGTTTTCTGTTTCTGCTTTGATTCCTGTTCATCCCTGCAACGGAAACATACGACGGAGAAATAGAGGTCAAAATAACAACACATCATCCATCTCTTGTTGGATACACCTGCACAAACCAAACTCACACGCAGTTAACAAGTTGAATGAAGAAGTAGAACAGAGAATATATTTGCTTAAATTAAATTGGATGGACATTACCGCGGTTTCACTCGTGTATTACCTCCCGTGCTATACTTTACAGCAGCCAAGGTCACGGGAGGACGGACTGTGGTGATAGATGTCTTCATGTCATAGATCACCATGGATTAACAGCCTTTATTGTTACCGGCCGATCCGCAATGAATGAACTTTAAGAGGGCAGGAGCAGAATTATTTTTTAAAGATTATTATGGTATAGTTTTTACATTATTAAAGTTTCTTATAATACTGTCACAATGTTGCCAATGAAATCAGATTAAATGTCTAGATTATTTTAGTCATTATTTTACGTCTAAAAGTTGATAACAACCTCGGAATCTTTCTGTACATATACTGCTACGCCACTTCTACTTACTTCTCGCCATTTTTTCCGGGCTGATTCTCCAATTTTTCAGTATCTTTGAAATCGACGAATCCATCATTAGCGGAGGTTTTCAAGTTGTTGTTGTTGAGGTGCGGCGCGGACTTGACTAGCGGCAGCCTCTTCGTTTCCGGGATTGATCCGTTGGTATTCAAGGGGATGCTTTCAATGTTACCTGTGATCGAACTTTCAATTAATTTGCTTGATATTAACAGAACGGAACATTCATTTAGTTCATCTAATGTCCAAGAGTAACTAAAAAACTTACTTTAGATATTGATTCTAGAATAATAATAAAATTTGACCGTGACATATAAGATATATTTGCATTAGTTTATTTTTGTGCAGATCCTTGAGTGAGGCCTAATGTTATGCGATGAGCGTTTTCCAGCTGATGACAACATGACGCCAGCATTGAATAGAAAATGGGGTCGAATGGGGTAGTTCATTGGCCACTCATGTTTTGGATATTAACATAGTGAATTCTCGTTTTGCCTTTTGTACAATGTTAATGTGTAAATGAGATTCAGGAAATTTATAACATATTACTTCTTGCGAATATACGTAACAGTCAAATATACAACATATATATGAGATTACCATCTCATCACCACATCTCCGGATGCATATAGAGACTACAAATTGAATATTTTTTAGGAATATTCCTTTTGCCGAATGTAGCTCAGCTAAGAATGGATTTTTCGGAATGTTACCCTTAAACGAAGTTGCGGGGATGTTCAGGCTAGAAAACCGGGCGGTGGGCAGCCAGTGTACAATATAACACAAAATATTTAACTGTCGACGAATGACGCGAAGTTGTTAAAACTATAATTTAAGCAAACTACAAGACAAGTTATGCAAATAACTCACAATTACTACTCTTTGTAGCGATATCGCATTCGCGGATGTTCACATCTCTGTCGCACTTAAATTCGCAACAAGTTATGTGAATAGTTTGAAAACCTCGTTCGCGATCAATAGTATGAGAAACTTTTATTTTTTTATTTAATAAAGCGACGAATCGAAATAAACGTTCACCTGATTGTAAGTGATACGTCCGCCCATTATAAAGTAGCACTAGTTGAGGTGATATACAGTTCACCACATTGTGCTCGTCGCCTTGAGATATAAGATGTTAGTTCACGTTACCGCAGTAATTACAATAATTACAGAACCCTTTAAACAGAAACAGAGTAAAATTCACACATTACTGTTTGTCGACTGCAACGGTAGCTGCGGTGGTACCTAGACAGTCCACGGCAATAGACCTACCACCAGTAAACGATGGTTGTAGATCAAAGCGCGCAGAGCGAAACAGTGTAGAGAGATAATGTAAATATCCTAACCCGATTCCCATAAGTGGGACGTATACATGATAACAATAATGTTGTCGATTCAAAGTATTATTGTTTACTTCCGGTTCCCACCTTCGTAAGCAATTAAAACACGAGCGCTGATGCTCGCGTTCTAATTGCTCATCATCAATCATTACTTACGTCATTGTACTGCTAAGTTACTTACGGTGCTCTTAAATAAACATTTGACAACAACGTTACTTTGAACGTGAGCTTGCTTTGTAAACAACAAAGCAACAGATGAGCGGAACTTCCGTTTTAATTACCTTCGTATTGTCAATGAGCCATAACAATGCGTCAGAGCAGAATTGCCGCTGTATTGGCAGAGAATTCTTATCCAGTACAATGGTGGTGGGTCTCGGCCGTCTAAGCATGTACCATGATCCGGTTTAATAGATGGCGCCACCGTGAACAATAGATCACGCTATCGTTTGCCGTAACGAAATAATCCTCTTAAAGTTCGCACATCTTTGTGTAAATGGACTTAACTCAACAAGTCGTTACTAAATATACAACTGTATTCATTTACTGGATCCCTCTGGATTTTCGTAATACTGTCATTATCAATATAGTGCTGATATTGCTGCTTGCGTAGTATATTACTAAAGACCCCCTACCCCAATATCTCCACAACTACTAAATACCAAACGGTTAACATATCTACCTAATGACTTAATCCCTGCGACCTTATTTCCTGACCGCGTCGGCAGCGGTACGACGAGAGATATCAAAAACACATTAACGTAACGATCACGATCCGACAGCGCGTGTACATTGCACGAAATTGCTACAATCAAATACCTTAACACGCGAAATTACTCATTTAAGTGTTCTTTTACGACCACTCAGTTTGCCGTGACACCTAAACGGTAGGTCTGCGGCAATAGGCATCAGCTACAGCTGGTAGCTGTAGTGGAATGAAATTCAGTAGGTGTCATTAGTTCGCCCTGTAGTCTCGGGCTAGTAAGAATAGTACTAAGGTCTGCCTTGCCTGTCGTAAAAGGCGACTAAAAGCGTTTTCAGATTAGTGGGCTTTGTAGGTGAAGCGCTCATAGTCCACTAAGCGAACCCGGGATGAGCGACAAGTACGAGGTGGTCTAGTTCTTGTTTTACCAAAGCGAGGGTGTCAAGGAGGGTTACAATTCTCTCTGGGATGTGCTTTAGGCGCAGTGCCTGGAGGCACCTATGCGTTCCGTAAGACATCCTAGGGCCTTGTGAAACGAACTGAAAATTCTATAATAAACTTTGCTTCCCTCCAGAAATAGGGTATCTTTTTAGGAGATTTCCCCCAAAACAAAAAAGGAGGATCTATTAGAATAGTCTCTGTTGCCGGAGACCGTCTAGGTAGGTATCACCGCAGCGCCTACTACAGCCGACAGACAGTACTGTGCAAACATTACTTTGTTCTGGTTTGAAGGGCGCTGTAACTCATGAAATTACCAGAGTAACGAGAGTCAACATCTTATGTCTGAGGCGATAAACGTAATATGTTGCACTGTATATCATTCTATCTAGCGCCACGTAGTTACGGGCAGGTGTATATCTTACCATCAGACGAACGTCCCGCTCGTCTCGTTACTTTGTTGAATAAAAATAAAACGAGAAACCAATGTAGAGATCCGTACCAGTTGAGCTCAAGTCTACTTGTTGTCTCTTCACACCAAACAATTCCTCGCTAAAAGCATCCAGCGGCTTTTTACCACTTCCCACATCCTTCGCCAGAACATGTGCATTGTCATGGTGGTTCTTTTTTTTAATTGTATAGACGACCGCTTGACTACGATCCCACCTGCGTAAGCGATGATGCAGTCCTTGGTGGTAAAGAGGTAGAGTCTAGAAGTAGCCTATCCACTCTTCTCTTAAAGAGGAATGAGGTTTCTCTCACCACCAGGCATGTACACTGCTTATAACGACAATAATTTTCGTATATAACATCCTAAGCGACAATAAGTTATTATACTAACTAAATCGAGGACGACTGTATATGAGACATCATCATCATCAGCCGATAGACATCCACAGCTGGATATAGGCCTCCCCCAAAGATCTACACATAAATCTGTCCTGCGCTGCCCCCTTCCAGCCACCAGGCACTAGGGGCTTTCGTGGTATTTTAAGTGGTGATGTAGTCAGCAGTGGTAAGGCATAACGACCTAGTATGAGTCTATTCACCTTTTCCTTGAAGACACCCACGTCGTATTTTAACGGTATATTCACGGTCTGTTTGCTCTTCTTCAGAATAATGCTATATCAACATACATATAGATATATGACTTGAACAGTGTGGTTCTAATTGCTACATGCGATATGTGTGAGCAAACATGTACCCAAATATGGAATCTACATGATTATCAGCAATCTTACAGGGTGTGAAGATGTCTTTTGAAGGTTTTGTCAGTCAATAACATATCTATTTGTGATATATTTACTAGAAATCTAGAGATTCATTGACTCATCAAGAGATCTCCGAAACTATTATAGCTGAACACTCACAATTTGTTAGAGATATTGCTTCTGCCGTTTAGAGGTCAGATAAAAATGGTTTTTACAAAACCGACAGAAAAGAAAGTGTATTAAAAGTTTAATGCGAGTGTTTGTGATTTTATGAGGAATAATAAATTATTCAGCTCCAAGAAATCACTTGCATCTCCATCGACAATAGAAAGTGGTGCCGACATCGAAAGCAAATGTACCACAGTTTGTTATTAAAAGAGAAATCCATCGATAACTAATAATGACGATGATCAGAGATGAGACCCGAAACAACACAATAATGTACAAATCGCAACTAACACAGCATTAGATTTGTTGCTTTCAGATATAAAGTATAAAGAAGTTTCATTCGCTACAGCGTCCTTAAAGCCGAAGCACAGTTCGTGCACACAATGTTTCCACACTCCATATCTATACAACTTAACAGGGCTACATAGCGCAATGACAAATTAAGACAAATCATTAAAATCATCACTGTAAAACAAGTGGATCTGTTGAATAAGGAGTTACCTTCGATAGAAAGGTAGATATTTTAAAAGACCTCGTGAAACGTACTTCTGTTCGGATACGAGGTCAATAATCAAATGTATTTTTACCTTCCCGGGGTCACTTACGTCGCTGCAATTGTGGCCATCATTATCATCATCAGCTGCTAGACCATCTCCACACCGATCCTGTGTTATCCACAAAATCGCCAGGCACTAGGAGTCGTCTGTAGAGGTTCATATAGAGGATTTGAGCCATTTCCCACCACGCTGGCTCAATGCGGGTTGGTGGGAGCCAGAGCCTCGTTTGTTGATTAGGTTGGATACACCACGAGCTGGTGAGGTTGGCTTGGGTCCCTTAAGTTCTTTTGCGTGACCCTTTACACCATCCCAATCAAAATCAAAAATGTTATAACGCAAACGGTAAGCGTCTTTTAACTCGCGGATTCTGGATCCACGAGCTTTGAGACAGATGAAGCTGAAAAAGTCGATAGAATGACTAACAGAATCAACATTGTTCAGAAAAATATACACGAGGCCCTATTACCGGAACTTAACACTATTTTTTTTATTATAACCAAGAACATAACAATACTTTTGGGTCAACTGGTGGCAAGTATCTGTTGCTAGAGACTGTCTAGGTATATAGCACTTTAGCGTCTATTTAATTACCAAATTAAAGTAGGTCAGTCCGTGTAATTTGAACGCCTTGGTCACTTCATTGCTTATTTCTAGGTATAACAAAAAAATCTAGATGTAATAGCATTCTGACTCGATGCGTGCGCGCATTAAAACTTTCGAGCCTGGCGCCGCGCCAGCTCCGCGGACGGTGCTAAGGCTATTTTGAACCGGTTCGATCCGGTTCCGAGGGGTCCCCCGCCCCGCTCAGGTGCTCCCACCATTTTTATCATTCCGCTTACATTAGATTGCGTTTCTCTTATTCGAGCCTCTCGAGTGCTCCGAGATTATCTTTTTTATCTGTGACAGTTTGCATTTCATTTCATCGGTACTAGTGTTTTATATCTCTAGGTCTCATAGGTATTAAAAGCTCAGTCATTCAGTGAGCTACGGAGAATGCGACCCTTATTTTTTATGTGAATGAATAGAAGCACAAGAGTCGATGACTTAACCTATTAGATCAGTAAGGTGAAAAGGCACCAAAGCTTATAAATCGTACTGCCTGTGTTAGGCCTGGTGGAAATCGCAAGGGTTTTGATCAGGGAGCTGTTTATTCTGCATTGGACAAAAATAATGTTGAGGAATGTTAAATATTGTAAATGCAAATTTTGTGACATACTTTTTCTTTATTAAATTGACTAGTACTTGACGTCGATTCCTCGTGATGTTAAGTGGTGATATGTTGGAAAGCGCAATAACTTAATAGCAGCCCTATATCCATCAAACAGGAATTGAGCATATCTATACGATTAGCAAATACTGAGCACCAAACGATTCAATGCACACTCGATTGTCAGTGAGCGCGATGAACACCTGTTCAAACAGCAGACCTTACGAACCAAGTAAAGTAAAATCTTGTTACTTTTATTTGACAAAGTAACGAAACAAGTACCTACATAAGTAGTAATAAGTAGGAACATTTTGCTGATGAAAAGCCTACCTATGACTACGTGGCGAAAGTTACATTTTTTTATGTCAATTAAGCAACTAGACAAGCGAGACCTTTATCTGATGGTAAGTTATACGCCTGTCCGTAACGCGGCGCTGGTTACAATGTTATACACAGCACTACATTCCACTGGTCGCCTAATACATAAGTCCTGTTATTCCAGTAATTACACTAGCAAAAACGCACTTCAAACCGGAACACAGAAATATGTGCTGGCTGCAATAGGCGCTGCGATAGTATGTAATTAGACGGTCTTCAGTAACTGGTCTACCACCAGTAAAACATGCCAATACCACCAGTATACATTACACCATTTCGTGGGCTTCGACTTTAGATAAAATCCCAGGAATTATTTGTTTATTCCTTATTATATATAATATATATATATGTATATATAAAGACTTATCTAATATTTCATAGGAATATTTGATTAGATAAACAGTGCCAATATAATCTAAACTGAAATGATCTAAAGACATCCGGCTAACCCTTAAGAAACAACATGTCATCTGTCGCCAACATGCTGCTGTTATGGTGTTTGTTTACCAGTTCACGCAGCAGGATAATCCGAGAGGATTACGAGCTATTAACGATGTGTTTGCGCTGTCGGACATCCGTTCCGGCTGTGACAGAAGCGTGTCAAGGTCACGCGGTCACACGGCCACTGCGATCGGTGCCGTGTTGTTTTTATCTCCATCCTTAATGCACATGTCTGCGTTTAGGATAGCTGAACCGAATGCTAATTTTTTATATATTTAATATGTGTATGTGCACATACACTCATATATACATTAAATAAAGGCGAAGTTTAACCTAAAAAAGAGTTCTCTTCCAGCAAACCCTGACAGAGAATAAACAACTATGATAACGAGTACGGGTGTACAATACAATAGAGATAGTCGGAAAGTGGGACAGGACAGGTGTCATGAAGTAAAGCAGTCTAGATCTTCAATGCTTTTACAGTTAAAGAATCACTGTAAAGTTTGAAAGAATGTGTTGGTTTTTTTATATATAGAATAATGAGCGGGACGTTCACCTGATGGTAAGTGATACGCTTGTCCATAACAACGTGGTGCTAGTTGAGATGATACATTTCACCACATCGGCTTAAAACATAACATTAGTCTGTAACCCCAGTAATTCCACTAGTTTCAACGCCCTTTAAACAGGAACACGGTAATGTTTGCACGCTGCTGCTCGCCGGCTGCTATAGAAGCTGCGGTGGTACACAGTACATACAGATACATTGCTCTCTTATATGATACACCAATTTCCACTCACCGAATTCCTTCTCGTACCGCTGCCTGAACGGCGCCAGTTCCGGGTCGTACTTGATCTTCTTCGGCAGCCCTAGCCACACCTGGATGGCCTCCGCGGTCAGCTCGCCGCAAGAGACCAGCGAGTACTGGCTGCGGCTCAGCTCGGGGCTCGACGGCCTGGACACGCCCGTCCACCTCTTCACATTCTTAATTATCTTAGACATCTTCACACAAAACTATCATGTCACTTCAAGTTATCCAAGTAAACACTTAAGTTCATCGAACGTCTTCTTTGTGCGACCTCGACGCACTGATGCAGCTGGTGCAGCTGGTGGTGATGAAAGCTAAGTTGTTGTGTAAATACTATTGTACGTAAAATACTGTATCAATGTGATTGCTGGACAGTGACCTATTTAGAATTACCAAATTGCGACGATCAGGAGCTTCACCTAATAATAAGTGACGCACCTGCCTGAACAGTGTAGTACAAGTTAAGTCGATAATATGGATCAAAACTAGTTCAGGTAACCTTTTAACTACTTTCAGTGCTTAACAACTTACATTGTTAAGTTTAGATGGGGCAGCTTATAAAAGCATAACCTCTTGATATACGATGTAATTCCTCGCATCTCCTTTTCACCATCAGACGACCAGACATACGGTGAGCCAACACTAGTGGACATCACTAGTTTACGAACATAAAGGTTCATCTCCTCGTTCTTTATGAGATAGACGACCGACGTGGTTGTCTTCAATGGTGAAAAGACTGTTTCTACGTTAGTGCGCCTTACCACCAAATACCAAATCACAACGTGACATCGGGTTGGATCGTGGTCAAAGGTCAAACTTGTCGATTTAAAAAAATACTAATGCTTCTAGCAAGCATCCACCCTCGTATTGCAAGGAATAAGGATATTGTTAGTGATATATACCTATGCCTATAACAAGGCAGCGTTAGTGAGGATGGATGTACTGCACCAAATTACGCTCGTCGCCTAAGACATAAGATGTTGAGTCTCGTTGTCCCAGTAGTTTTGTTAGCTACAGCGTCCTTCAAACCGGAACACATTAATGTTTGCACAGTACTATTTGTCGGCTGCAACAGGCGCTGCGTTGGTAGCAAGGCGGTAGCCAGCAACAGAAACCAACCAGAAGTGAACTGGTATTGTTTAGAAGTTGCATACAGGCGCATGGCTTTATTATCAACTGCAAGAAGTCCACTGCTGGGCATATGGTTCCATTGAGGATCACCGCTTCTGATGGTCATGTGGTGGCTACATCCGGCGGGTTCCACCGACCTGGCCGCAGGTCTGCCTCGTTTACCATTACTTGAAAAGTTCTCGTGTGTTTTTCGCTCCGTTGCAAGTGCTCTAAGGTAATCTAATTACTGTAATAAAGCAATAACTACTATACATACAATAAATAATGATTTAATTAATACTTTACTTAATCTATGAAGTGATATCTTTAAATCGCGGTTATTATTCCACAAAAACATTTATATCGTAATAAATATTTCAGACATTCATTCAGACTATTGATTTGATTAGTGAATCGTTAACACTTAATAACATCGATATTTACTATCGAATATTTATCTAAATGATGGATTAGCATCTTTACGCAGTGTTTTTTTGCTTTGATAAATACAACACTTAGATATGAGTGAGATCTCTATCTGCAAGGATATACGATGTATAATAATAGGTTGGAAAATATCTCCCTTCCGCCTTTTTGTCTTTTGAATTTCGCGGCTATGTAATATACAAAGCGCTACAGAGCTCGTATCTGGCAATACTATACATAATTTGAAAGGTCTTGACATAACCTACAAAACGACGCTATGCATAATTAGTTTGGATATTGCGTTCAACAGTTATAGACCTGTAAACATATAGTTCACTAACGCCGAAATTCGCGCTATTTTAAAGTTTTCCTCCGTTAAAGGCAAATCCGCTAGAGAAACGTTCCGTGAGATTAATGGTGTTTTGGGGGATGGTACTCTATCACTTCGAACCGCGGAGGAATGGTTTCGACGATTCAGAGCCGGTGAAAACGACACCATGGATAAGCCAGCCGGCGGAAGACCTGTGACGACAAATACCGATCAAATCATGGACTACATCGAGTTAGACCGGCATGTGGCATCTCGTGACATCGCCAGGAGATGGGAGTTAGTCACCAAACCATTTTAAACCATCTGCAGAAGGCTTGATACAAAAAAAAGCTTGATGTTTGGGTGCCGCATGATTTGACGCAAAAAAACCTTCTGGACCGAATCAACGCCTGCGATATGCTGCTGAAACGGAACGAACTCGACCCATTCTTGAAGCGGATGGTGACTGGCGACCAAAAATGGATCACATACGACAATATCAAGCGAAAACGGTCGTGGTCGAAGGCCGGTGAATCGTCCCAAACAGTGGCCAAGCCGGGATTGACGGCCAGGAAGGTTTTGCTGTGTGTTTGGTGGGATTGGAAGGGAATCATCCACTATGAGCTGCTCCCATATGGCCAGGCGCTTAATTCTACCATCTACTGCGAACAACTGGACCGCTTGAAGCAGGCGATCGACCAGAAGCGTCCAGAATTAGCCAACAGGAAGGGTGTAGTGTTCCACCAGGACAACGCCAGACCACACACTTCGTTGATGACTCGTCAGAAGCTACGGGAGCTTGGATGGGAAGTTTTATCGCATCCACCATATAGCCCGGACATAGCGCCAAGTGATTACCACCTGTTCCTGTCCATGGTGAACGCCCTTGGTGGTGTAAAGTTGAACTCAAAAGAGGCTTATGAAAAGTGGCTGTCCGAGTTCTTCGCAAATAAGGAGGGGGGCTTCTACGAGGGAGGTATTATGAAGTTGCCGTCTAGATGGAAACAGATTATCGAACAAAACGGCGCATATTTGAACTAAATCCGATCACTGTAACACTTTTTATAAAGCATTGAATAAAGAGCAAAAAAGCGGAAGGGAGATATTTTCCAACTTATATAATGATAGGTTAATTAGTAATTATAAAAGATGGATTTTTTTATGTGTTTTGTACGTCATGAAGTTTTCCCTGCTGCCGAAGACCGTTGAGGTGCGTATTACCTACCGCAACGTGTATTGCAGCCGACAAACATCACTGTGTTCCGGTTTGAAGGGCGCTGTAGCTGGTGTAATTACTGAAGTAACGAGACTCAGCATCTTATGTCTCAAGGAGACGAGCGCAATCTGGTGTTGTGAATACCATGTTATTATACGCAATTATCATTGACTATCAGGTGAACAGTCCACTCGTTTCGTTGTATAAGAAAAGTCCGCAACCGCTGGAAGTAATAAAATATATTTAGTTCTCCGTTCTATAGAGAGCTGTGAACATAAGTCCGTGTATGTGTGTGTGTCTATCACACCGTAGCCTTCGTACAGTTGGACATAACCTCTCTCCTCGCAGCAAGAGATGTCCACACTATCTATACACTACGCGTATTCAAAACTGGTTGCCGGCGAGTTGCGGACGCGCCGGCGGGTTCCGCATGACCCCGCTCCAAACAGAAATGGGGTGTCCATTTGATAGATCTAAGAAAAAATTATATCAGGGGGTCAGAGAAGGCGAAAGAATCAACAGAGGGTCAGGGAAGGCGAGAGAAACTGACGCGCTTTGACGTATTAATGAATCCCGGCATTAGTGTAATTACCACACCCACCTAACGCGGGGAATGTGAAAGCAAGGAAAATAATTATCCCGTTAATTGCAATGAAAATATTACAGGTATTTTTTTTACAGCATCCACGCGAGCGACACGTTGAATTGATGTTACTGGTTCACGTGTAGTTATGTTATGTTACTAGTTCAGAATATTCTGCCACTCATGTGTTGTCATGGCAGGAGATTTACAACACATTGGTCGGGTGGCCCAGGACCGGTCTGAGTGGAAATCTTTGGGGGAGGCCTTTGTACAGCAGTGGACGTCTTCCGGCTGATTGGATTGGATTTGGTCGCTTGGCAGAATCGAACCGGAGACCGCAGTGTCGCCACGACTTTTGATCAACGATTTATCGGTTTTGTATTCAGAGATTGGTTGGTGTAGTGTCCTTAACATGTAATAACATGGTGCACCTAGTTCGGTAATATAAAGGGAAATGTATGCGGCGCGGTGCGCAGTGTGTGCAGTGTGCAGTGTGCAATGTGCAGTGTGCAGTGTGCATGTCCACACTTACACTGGCGTGGCGAATCGGCGGGGGTAACGCCCTCGCGCACGGCCGACGCGTGCTCCGTTTGCAAATACTAACGCTTCATAGCGGAGCTGAATTTAACGTTAGACTGTTTGAACCCGACTGATTTTACACCGTCACTAGTTGTAACACCCTCGCAACCCCACTGTGGGTAACATTTATTAGTAGTAAATCTCTGTTACCGGAGACCATCTAGATCCATCGCAGTGCCTATTTCTGCTACCATACAGTAGCGTATAAACATTATTAAGTTTCGGTTTGAAGGGCGCTGTATCTTGTGTAATTACTGGGGTAACGAGACTCGACATCTCATATCTCAGGCGACGAACATCCTAACTAGCGCCACATTGTTTCGGGCGATCACTTACCATCACGTAACTCGCTCCTATGTTACTTGGTCGTGTATAAAAAAGGCTAGTAAAATTACTACACTAATTACAGCGCCCTTCAAACCGGAACACAGCAATATTCGCAATGTACTGTCTGTCGACTGCAATAGGAGCTGCGGTGATACCTAGACGGTGCGTGGTAACAGAGACCTATCTAAAATTATCAATATTCCATCATGCTTATTGAAAGCTTAAATTTAAGTATTTCAAGTAGTGTTCGTGTATCGTTGTTACGTACTTAATTGCTAATTATCAATGTTATCGACAACTTAGTCATAGTCAACACTTATTAACTGCATCACAGTAATTTTTTATTCGTTTCGCTTTTACCGCGAACATGTTCAGCGTATAGTAACTAAGTAATTCGGTTCTGAGTAAGTTATTCACTATCACGCAGCAACTTACGGGGAGACGGCACGAGAGAAAGCTTCATCTGATGCTAACTTAGCTAGGATGATATACACAGCATCGCAAATAAATATCATAATTAAGTTACTTACTTACGCAAGGTACACTGTAAGTTGTTACACTTTACTTATTCATATAACGAATCGACTAAACGAGCGGGACGTTCACCTGATGTTAAGTGATACGCCCGCGCATAACAATGTGGCGATAGTTAGGATAATATATACTGCATCACATCACACTCGTCGTCAGACATAAAATTTGAATCTCATTACCACACTAATTACATTAGCTACAGCGCCCTTCAAACCGGAACACGGCAATGTTTGCACAGTACTGTTAGTCAGCTGCAATAGGAGCTACAGTGGTACCTGCCTAGACGGTCTCCGGCAACAGAGACCTACCAGCAGTTATAGCTATTGTTCCTTCAAACCGGATCACAGTAATGTTCGTACAGTACTGTTAGTCGGCTGCAATAGGAGCTGCCGTGGTCCCTGCCTAGATGGTCTCCGGCAACAGAGACCTACCAGCAGTTATAGCTATTGGTCCTTCAAACCGGATCACAGTAATGTTCGTACAGTACTGTTAGTCGGCTGCAATAGGAGCTGCCGTGGTACCTGCCTAGATGGTCTCCGGCAACAGAGACCTACCAGCAGTTATAGCTATTGTTCCTTCAAACCGGATCACAGTAATGTTCGTACAGTACTGTTAGTCGGCTGCAATAGGAGCTGCAGTGGTACCTGCCTAGACGGTCTCAGGCAACAGAGACCTACCAGCAGTTATAGCTATTGGTCCTTCAAACCGGATCACAGTAATGTTCGTACAGTACTGTTAGTCGGCTGCAATAGGAGCTGCAGTGGTACCTGCCTAGACGGTCTCAGGCAACAGAGACCTACCAGCAGTTATAGCTATTGGTCCTTCAAACCGGATCACAGTAATGTTCGTACAGTACTGTTAGTCGGCTGCAATAGGAGCTGCAGTGGTACCTGCCTAGACGGTCTCAGGCAACAGAGACCTACCAGCAGTTATAGCTATTGGTCCTTCAAACCGGATCACAGTAATGTTCGTACAGTACTGTTAGTCGGCTGCAATAGGAGCTGCCGTGGTACCTGCCTAGACGGTCTCAGGCAACAGAGACCTACCAGCAGTTATAGCTATTGTTCCTTCAAACCGGATCACAGTAATGTTCGTACAGTACTGTTAGTCGGCTGCAATAGGAGCTGCCGTGGTACCTGCCTAGACGGTCTCCGGCAACAGAGACCTACCAGCAGTTATAGCTATTGTTCCTTCAAACCGGATCACAGTAATGTTCGTACAGTACTGTTAGTCGGCTGCAATAGGAGCTGCCGTGGTACCTGCCTAGACGGTCTCCGGCAACAGAGACCTACCAGCAGTTATAGCTATTGTTCCTTCAAACCGGATCACAGTAATGTTCGTACAGTACTGTTAGTCGGCTGCAATAGGAGCTGCAGTGGTACCTGCCTAGACGGTCTCCGGCAACAGAGACCTACCAGCAGTTATAGCTATTGTTCCTTCAAACCGGATCACAGTAATGTTCGTACAGTACTGTTAGTCGGCTGCAATAGGAGCTGCCGTGGTCCCTGCCTAGATGGTCTCCGGCAACAGAGACCTACCAGCAGTTATAGCTATTGGTCCTTCAAACCGGATCACAGTAATGTTCGTACAGTACTGTTAGTCGGCTGCAATAGGAGCTGCCGTGGTACCTGCCTAGATGGTCTCCGGCAACAGAGACCTACCAGCAGTTATAGCTATTGTTCCTTCAAACCGGATCACAGTAATGTTCGTACAGTACTGTTAGTCGGCTGCAATAGGAGCTGCCGTGGTACCTGCCTAGACGGTCTCTGGCAACAGAGACCTACCAGCAGTTATAGCTATTGGTCCTTCAAACCGGATCACAGTAATGTTCGTACAGTACTGTTAGTCGGCTGCAATAGGAGCTGCCGTGGTACCTGCCTAGACGGTCTCCGGCAACAGAGACCTACCAGCAGTTATAGCTATTGTTCCTTCAAACCGGATCACAGTAATGTTCGTACAGTACTGTTAGTCGGCTGCAATAGGAGCTGCAGTGGTACCTGCCTAGACGGTCTCCGGCAACAGAGACCTACCAGCAGTTATAGCTATTGTTCCTTCAAACCGGATCACAGTAATGTTCGTACAGTACTGTTAGTCGGCTGCAATAGGAGCTGCCGTGGTCCCTGCCTAGATGGTCTCCGGCAACAGAGACCTACCAGCAGTTATAGCTATTGGTCCTTCAAACCGGATCACAGTAATGTTCGTACAGTACTGTTAGTCGGCTGCAATAGGAGCTGCCGTGGTACCTGCCTAGATGGTCTCCGGCAACAGAGACCTACCAGCAGTTATAGCTATTGTTCCTTCAAACCGGATCACAGTAATGTTCGTACAGTACTGTTAGTCGGCTGCAATAGGAGCTGCCGTGGTACCTGCCTAGACGGTCTCTGGCAACAGAGACCTACCAGCAGTTATAGCTATTGGTCCTTCAAACCGGATCACAGTAATGTTCGTACAGTACTGTTAGTCGGCTGCAATAGGAGCTGCAGTGGTACCTGCCTAGACGGTCTCAGGCAACAGAGACCTACCAGCAGTTATAGCTATTGGTCCTTCAAACCGGATCACAGTAATGTTCGTACAGTACTGTTAGTCGGCTGCAATAGGAGCTGCAGTGGTACCTGCCTAGACGGTCTCAGGCAACAGAGACCTACCAGCAGTTATAGCTATTGGTCCTTCAAACCGGATCACAGTAATGTTCGTACAGTACTGTTAGTCGGCTGCAATAGGAGCTGCCGTGGTACCTGCCTAGACGGTCTCAGGCAACAGAGACCTACCAGCAGTTATAGCTATTGTTCCTTCAAACCGGATCACAGTAATGTTCGTACAGTACTGTTAGTCGGCTGCAATAGGAGCTGCCGTGGTACCTGCCTAGACGGTCTCAGGCAACAGAGACCTACCAGCAGTTATAGCTATTGTTCCTTCAAACCGGATCACAGTAATGTTCGTACAGTACTGTTAGTCGGCTGCAATAGGAGCTGCCGTGGTACCTGCCTAGACGGTCTCTGGCAACAGAGACCTACCAGCAGTTATAGCTATTGGTCCTTCAAACCGGATCACAGTAATGTTCGTACAGTACTGTTAGTCGGCTGCAATAGGAGCTGCCGTGGTACCTGCCTAGACGGTCTCCGGCAACAGAGACCTACCAGCAGTTATAGCTATTGTTCCTTCAAACCGGATCACAGTAATGTTCGTACAGTACTGTTAGTCGGCTGCAATAGGAGCTGCCGTGGTACCTGCCTAGACGGTCTCTGGCAACAGAGACCTACCAGCAGTTATAGCTATTGGTCCTTCAAACCGGATCACAGTAATGTTCGTACAGTACTGTTAGTCGGCTGCAATAGGAGCTGCCGTGGTACCTGCCTAGACGGTCTCCGGCAACAGAGACCTACCAGCAGTTATAGCTATTGTTCCTTCAAACCGGATCACAGTAATGTTCGTACAGTACTGTTAGTCGGCTGCAATAGGAGCTGCAGTGGTACCTGCCTAGACGGTCTCAGGCAACAGAGACCTACCAGCAGTTATAGCTATTGTTCCTTCAAACCGGATCACAGTAATGTTCGTACAGTACTGTTAGTCGGCTGCAATAGGAGCTGCCGTGGTACCTGCCTAGACGGTCTCTGGCAACAGAGACCTACCAGCAGTTATAGCTATTGGTCCTTCAAACCGGATCACAGTAATGTTCGTACAGTACTGTTAGTCGGCTGCAATAGGAGCTGCCGTGGTACCTGCCTAGACGGTCTCCGGCAACAGAGACCTACCAGCAGTTATAGCTAGTGGTCCTTCAAACCGGATCACAGTAATGTTCGTACAGTACTGTTAGTCGGCTGCAATAGGAGCTGCAGTGGTACCTGCCTAGACAGATTCCAGCAACAGACCCCTACCACAAGTGATGATATGTTCATCATCATCATCACCAGCCGACAGACGTCCACTGCTGGACAAAGACTTCCCACTAAAAATCCCCACATCGATCGGTCCCTACATAGTTATCTTAATCATAACTTATCTCCAAATATTTTATTTGCTATCATATCACTTAACTTATCAGCATTAATCTTATCTTCTGTTACCTTTACGATTTCTTTCTTTTTAATTAGGTATAAGATAGTCGACTGAAATATGAACGATACACTCCACGTTGCCAGGTGTGTAGCTGCAACCGCAAATGACTCTCTATAGCAACCGTTACCATAGCAACCGCATGAATAACACCAAATGAAAACGTTTAAAATAAAATGAATGATATATGAAATCCAAAAACTTAATATCTATACCTATAACCATCTACAAATCATAACGCGCCGATACGTTCACTTGTTTTCACGTGATTGGCGAACAAACAAAATCCATTTGCATTATAATATATTATAGATTTACACTAACTGTTACCCGTTTACTTTTCTGGTGATAACACCCCCGCAACTCCCTTTGGGGAAGTTAAATAAGTTAAATACATTCTTAGATGACCTCTAAACGGCAGAAGCATGATTGAGATGAAAATTTTGAAAGAAGAGCAGAGAACGAAAGAGCAGAAGGTATGAAACGAATATGACTAGAAAGCAGAGCAAGTAGTGATGGTAAATGTATAGAAATGTAAAGGCCCTGACACACTATACGCAGGAAGCAATATCTACCATAGTTTGAGTGATCTCGTCTAATAGCTTTGGAGATTGCGTGATGATACACTAGATCTCTGGAGATCTACTGCCGATTTCTTCAGGACTAGGACAAAGGAATACGCGTCCTCGATCAGAAGCGTCAAGTTTTTAACCTCACAGTTAACATTGATGATTAAGTTTTGGAAGTAGGATCACCGACATAGTCCAAAACTGCTAGACCTAAGAGGCGGTCAGGTCCTCGAATGGGACCAGCGTACCGGTAGACGTGGTGTTGGGGGGCCTTCCACGAAGTGGACTGATGATTTGGTGAGAATCGCAGGGAGACATCTATCGGCTGATGATGCAGTAGAGCAGTGATTCTCAACCCATGTGCCGCGGCACTTTTGTGTGCCGCGAGATTTTAAAAATGTGCCGCGAAAAATTTAAAATATATATAACACATATACAAAAAAAAAATATTCAACGTAAATATTTATATATTGAACCAGCTAATTATTTTTAATTTAATTTGCAAACGCTTTTATCAATCCCAAATTATGATAAAGTCATGTTTATGTATTAAAAATTGTCTCAAGTCTACCACACTTGTCTTTTTCCAAATGAGCATGTTGTTTGTGTGATATTTTAAATTTACATGATTTTCCATTGTAATACTAATCTACCCTTTGTAAAATTAGAAAAGTATTTGATTCGTATCCTTATTAATTTGTTGGCATGTAGTTTCGATAAAAAAATAGGAGGTATATTGACTTTGCAATGCACGTATTCTTTGATTTACAATATCTAAGACTTTTCAGATTTTATTCCATTCGATGAATATTTCTGTAATTAAAAAAGTTTGCTGTTTATATCTAAAAAAATCCCGAGGTTTGCTGCTAAATTGTTTCACGAATACAATGGCAGCAATTATTTAAATAAAATTCGATTTTATGCATTAAAAATTGTATTTGTGTGAAAGTTATATAACTTCATAAGGGTTATATTTTTCATTTTCATAAATTACAAATGGTTACAGAATTTGTATATTTATAATTTTAAATTTATATATTCTTCGATTTTTTTGACAGTATTTTTTTTGTTTTTTTCAGACCCCTTAAAAATGGACAAATGGATAAAGAAAAAGAAGAATAAAGATGATGATGATGATGCAAGTAACAATAATGATGACATATACGACCAAAGTAATGAGTGTTCCTCTGTTTTAAGTGAAAATAGTTCTATTTTAAAAAAGTATATAATTCCTAGAAAATATAACGACGATTTTTTAAGATTTGGATTCACCTCATCGTTAGAAAATAACATAGTAGTCCCAGAATGTATTATATGCAATTTAAAATTATCAAATAGTGCTATGGTTCCTAGCAAACTTCTTCGTCACTTGGTTACCAATCATCCCTCTTTATCAACCAAAGATAAGAACTATTTTAAAACGTATCTTTCAACAAAAGTAAAACAAGGAAAAAATTTTAAAAAACAATTTTGTGTGTCCGAAAAAGCTCAGTTTGCTTCTTATGAAATTGCGGAATTGATCGCAGTAAAATTGAAGCCCCATAATTTAGCAGAAGAAATTATATTACCTGCTTGCCGTAAAATAGTCAAAACGATGATTGGTGAATCAGCCGATGTTGAAATTTCCAAAATACCCCTTTCTAATGACACTATACATCGCAGGATAAAAGATCTATCAGAAAATATCGAGCAGAATACTACAAAAAATCTTCAAAATTCCTTTTTTGCAATACAAATAGATGAAACCACCGACATCACAGGAAATTCTCAGTTAATTGCATTTGTTAGATTTATCTATGAAGATGATATTATAAATCAATTTTTATGTTGTCGGGAGCTTTCAAATTTTACAACCGGGAAAAATATTTTTGAAGTAATTAATTCATATCTAGAAAAGGTAAAAGTCTCTTGGAATAATTGTATTGGAATTTGCACAGATGGTGCACCCTCAATGACCGGGCATATTAAAGGATTTGTATCTTATGTCAAAGAATTGAATCAAAATATAATAGTTACACATTGTTTTTTGCATAGAGAAGCTCTTATAACAAAGTTCCTGTCACCAGATTTAAAGATAGTTTTGGAGCAATGTGTTAAAATGGTAAATTACATAAAATCAAGACCATTGAAAAACAGATTATTCAAAGAACTATGTAAAGCAATGGAGTCCAAGTATGAATCTTTGCTACTCCATACTGAAGTAAGATGGCTATCCAGAGGAAAAGTCTTATCTCGGTTTTTAAAATTAAAAAAGGAAATGAAAGCTTTTTTTGAACAAAATAATAATATTGAATTTGTTGAAATATTAGAAGATTTAACATGGACAACGAAACTTGCTTATTTGTCAGATATTTTTGTCATTTTTAACAGTATTAATTCAAGTATGCAAGGTTCAAATGAAAATATTTTAAATTCAACTGATAAGTTGGTGGGGTTAAAAAGACAAATTTCTTTATGGAAAAAGAAAGCCCAAGAAGGCAATTTAGAAAAGTTTGAATCAGTTCCTAAAGACGGGTATAAAATTATTAAACAAATTGTTCTTGATCATTTGACAACATTAGAGGAGAGAATTGATTATTATTTCCCGGAATTGGATATTAATAAGTTTGATTGGGTTCGTAACCCATTTCTAATTACGGACACTGCTGTATTTGAGTTAACTTTAAATGAAGAAGAAGAGCTTATTTTGCTTTCAACTAATCGAGATTTAATTTTAAAACATTCTGAAGAATCACTTAATACATTTTGGATAAAAATCAGATGCATTTATCCACTTTTATCTAGAAAAGCTTTGAATATTCTATTACAATTTTCCACATCTTATTTGTGCGAATTCGGATTTTCAGCATTAGCCAATATTAAAACTAAAAAAAGATCAAGGTTGTTAAATGTAGAAGACGATATGAGAGTAGCATTGTCATTTTTACGACCAAATATAAATGAAATTATCGAAAAACATCAAGCTCAAATTTCTCATTAAAGTAGTTTAGTTAATTAGCTTTTAATTTTATATCGTTAAGAAAACTGGCCATTTTGTTGTATTTTTAGATTATTTACATATAATACAATTTTTATGGTTCTTTTTATTCAGTTTGTTATGCCAACAAAAAAACTTCTGTTGGTTTTTTTTCTTTATGTGCCGCCAGATTTCAGAATAGTTAAAAATGTGCCGCAGGTGAAAAAAGGTTGAGAACCACTGCAGTAGAGTAAAGGAGACCTAAAGAGATGAATGTTATCACTTATTACCGCATATTGTAGGTTGTATGCAAATCGCAGTACAATCGCAGGCAAGTGATCATCTCACCACCGCAGCATCCGACGGAGGATTGCTTTGTCCCGTTGTTCGTCGCGCAGGCGTCGCGCACAGCGCCGCATTGTTGCGGCTAAGTGAGTTACTTAGACGGCTCGGTTATCAGCGGCGCCAAGGTCGACTTTTAAACACTGCGTTAACGTTTGTTAATTAAACTAACTGTTGTATATTATTTAACTTTACGTTAATTCAACTTGCTCGCACAGGATGCGCAGTGACCAGTCATCATCATTTCATCTGGTGCACGCCCACAGCTGGACATGATAACTGATATTGAATAAAATACTAGTAGACCTTAGGAATATTAAATGACTGTTACAGCACAGTATCAGGAAGACGAGATGGTTAACTTGGAGTTAACTAAGACGTGGTCGTTGATGCAAATTATAGCGGATCCCGGAAACTGGTTAAGTTAACTAGAAATATTTTTGGGGTGGTAGGCCTCTGTTATGCAAAGAAAGGATGCATTTTTAGGACACCTTCACAAAGGATCCCTTTATGAGTTCCCAAGGTTGATCCTGGAAGTACAAAATTCCTGGAAAACGTGCACCTGGTACACAAGGCAAGCAATGGTTTGATGACATAAAAGAAATGGACGGGTTTAAATACCATCAGTTAAAAAGAACGGCTGAGGATCGAATTGGTTTTCTCAATGTAATCGGCAAACTTCAGTTTGAAGAGGGCACCTGATGATGATGATGATGATGGGGTCTCTGTTGCCGGAGACTGTCTAGGTAGGTACTATCGCAGCCCTTCTTTCTACTGCCAAATATCATTGTGCAAACATTATAATGTTCCGGTTCGATGGGCGTAGTAGTTAATGTAATTACTGGGGTAACGACACTCAACATCTTGTCGGTGTATATCGTCTTAACTAACGTCGGGTTATTTTGGGCACGGGTATCACTTATCATCAGGTGAACTCTTTCTAGTTCCGTGTCATACACGTATATATTTGTTTCCTCATGATCAAATCCTACACGATATAATTAACTACACAGAGGTGCTGGACTCTTACCAACTTAAACCTCTCGGCGCACCACCAAGTTTTCACTAACGACGGTTATTCGTCGGCAATATCTCAGACTATAAATATAGGAGCGTCTCTCTCGCTCCAACTCAGAAGTTTTTTTCTGAAATCTCACATCTTCGATATAAATCCACGTGTAAAGGTGGGCAGTACTTAATAAAGAGGGGAGCTGTCAGTCACTGCATCCCTGGGATCTCAGAGTAATTAACACGAGATGTATGTGGAGTTAGCCCCTGATTCCGAAGCATCTCTTAACAAACTAAAGACTAATACGAAACGGGTTTCAGTTACGGTACACAGTAATTTTTAATATTTTTTAGGAAAAAAATTCTTATATATGTGATTTCCCCGTATGTAGAAACTCATTTCGACATCTCTGAAATCTAAGGCCTGGAGACTTAGATTTGAGTAGAAATATTCCTTTTATCTAGCATAGCTCAGCTAAGAACGGATTTGACGAATTGTTACCCCCATAACGGGTTGCCTGGGTGGTACGGCCAGCAGATCGAACGGAGAACAGCTAGTATTCGTTATAAAAACAATAATTATTAAAGAACATAAATTAAGGTAATAGTTAATTAATAAATTTCATAATAAAGCAATGCCTAATTGAAATAGTCTGAAATAGTTCTGGAACGTTCTAAAGCATTGGTGGGCAAACTGTTTCAATGTGGAGACCACAAAGTTTAAGAAACACTAGAAGAGGGCGAGAATTATAGAAAAAATGAACTATGCGGCTAATTTAGCTTCACCTATAGGTTATGCGTCTGTTATTCTACTAAGTAGAATCTACTTTATACTTCTCGACTCTCAAAACGTAATTATAGCGGGTCTCATACTCTCCATGTCCATCACTGATTCAAAGTATAACACAGTTCGGTATGCGTATGTCCATTTTGAATCATCATCATTAGTTGATAGACGTCTACTAATAGACCTAGGTCGGTGTACGTTGTCACCTGCTATCCTTTGTACGGCAAAGAACGAGCAGATTGCAAAATGGAGCTAATAAGAGTGTAAATAGGGAAATCATTGTCTCTCTAATGAGTGAAGACGAAAAACATAAAATATTTTTGAAATTCTGCAGGAAATTAACATTAGAAACAGTTAAAAAGAAACTATGTTAAAATTAAATAAGTGAAATATATAAAAACATTGATAATAATAAAGCAATAGCTAAGAAAATGAAATACTGTAAATAGTAAAAGAATTAAGAGTAATAGGACAAGTCTTTTTCAGAAAAAGACAAAATGAGACGACGGTCTTCATTTTGAGAGACGAATGGCGGAAGGAAATGGGATGCAGAACGAAAGAAACAAAAACTTTGAAAGAAGAACAGAGCATGTAAGATGGAAAGAATGAATGATGAGAATGTGGAAAATTATTATATTGAATTACCTGACCACAACACGCAGGAGGTATTAGAAATAAAAAAACATGGACCTAGGCCTCCCCCAAAGATCACCACATCGATCGATCCCGTGCTGCCGGTGTTCGTATTGAATAAGTTTACTATTATAAAAACAAAAACATTAGCCAGCAGACACCCTGTGATCGTTAGCACTTTAATCTACTACCAATTTTTTCTGGGTAAAAGAAAAGAAATCAACAAGGCAAAGGTTTTTTGTCCAAGAGCCACCTTCTCGAAAGAAAGCATTAAACTAAATCAAGCTGTTGTTCGCGTAAAGCTGTGAGTGGGGTTAACATTTTTTTCGATACAGAAAACCTTACTTAGAATACGAAATGATATTAACACAATCGAATGTTTAGTAGCTCGGTTTGTGAGTGTAGTGCTGAAGACCTGACACCACTGAGATTGTGCTTCCGGTAAAGGAAAACTCCTCGAAGAAACCGACGCAATTCAATAACAAGTTTCTAACCGCCCGGTTAATATAACGGAAGATATACTCCTATGGCTGCAAGACTAGGAGAAAAGTACCGAGTTCCAGCAGTGGAAATATTGAATGGGTTTCCTTTCATCATCATAGAAGATGGCTAATACTTGCAAACTGCAGGTAATGATCTAGAAATAGGTATTACTGCAGCGCCATTCGGTGGTGAACTACAACCAATGGTACAAAAAGACATTCCCCAACCTAATATATACACAAATCAATTTATCAAAAAGTCCACGGCGTAAGATGTTCAGTCTCGTTAAGCTAGTAATTTCACCAGCTACAGTACCTTTCATATATATAGGGTAGTCAAATATCTCCCTTCCGCCTTTTTGTCTTTTGAATTTCACGGCTATGTACAAAGCGCCACAGAGCTCGTATCTGGCAATACTATACATAATTTGAAAGGTCTTGACATAACCTACAAAACGACGCTATGCATAATTAGTTTGGATATTGCGTTCAACAGTTATAGACGTGTAAACATGCGAGTTCACTAACGCCGAAATTCGCGCTATTTTAAAGTTTTCCTTCGTTAAAGGTAAATCCGCTAGAGAAACGTTCCGTGAGATTAATGGTGTTTTGGGGGATGGTACTCTATCACTTCGAACCGCGGAGGAATGGTTTCGACGATTCAGAGCCGGTGAAAACGACACCATAGATAAGCCAGCCGGCGGAAGACCTGTGACGACAAATACCGATCAAATCGTGGACTACATCGAGTTAGACCGGCATGTGGCATCTCGTGACATCGCCCAGGAGATGGGAGTTAGTCACCAAACCATTTTAAACCATCCGCAGAAGGCTGGATACAAAAAAAAGCTTGATGTTTGAGTGCCGCATGATTTGACGCAAAAAAACCTTCTGGACCGAATCAACGCCTGCGATATGCTGCTGAAACGGAACGAACTCGACCCATTCTTGAAGCGGATGGTGACTGGCGACCAAAAAAGGATCACATACGACAATATCAAGCGAAAACGGTCGTGGTCGAAGGCCGGTGAATCGTCCCAAACAGTGGCCAAGCCGGGATTGACGGCCAGGAAGGTTTTGCTGTGTGTTTGGTGGGATTGGAAGGGAATCATCCACTATGAGCTGCTCCCATATGGCCAGACTCTTAATTCTACCATCTACTGCGAACAACTGGACCGCTTGAAGCAGGCGATCGACCAGAAGCGTCCAGAATTGGCCAACAGGAAGGGTGTAGTGTTCCACCAGGACAACGCCAGACCACACACTTCGTTGATGACTCGTCAGAAGCTACGGGAGCTCGGATGGGAGGTTTCAGCCTCCCATCCGAGCTCACATGCGTGAGCATCACCATATAGCCCGGACATAGCGCCAAGTGATTACCACCTGTTCCTGTCCATGGTGAACGCCCTTGGTGGTGTAAAGTTGAACTCAAAAGAGGCTTGTGAAAAGTGGCTGTCCGAGTTCTTCGCAAATAAGGAGGGGGGCTTCTACGAGGGAGGTATTATGAAGTTGCCGTCTAGATGGAAACAGATTATCGAACAAAACGGCGCATATTTGAACTAAATCCGATCACTGTAACACTTTTTATAAAGCATTGAATAAAGAGCAAAAAAGCGGAAGGGAGATATTTGACAACCTTCACTATGTGTGTGTATTTGACAATTTCACGCCTCTTTCCCAGTAGGGGTAGGCAGAGGTGAATAAACCACCCACGTTTCGCCAGATGTGGTCAGATTAGGTCCAGTGTAACAGGGGGCGAGCCTGTTGCCACTTTATTGGGACCACCCCACACACACACACACAAAGATGATATCAGTGTGCAGGTTTCCTCGCGGTGTTTTCCTTCGCCGTTTTTGTATCTCGCTGTTGTAACTAAAGTTCACAAATGTACATAACTTAAATATTAAGTCATTGGGTACATATACATGGGTACATACAGTACCTTTCAAACAGGATATTTTCGTGTAGAAAATAGTTTTTTTTAATACTTAAAACAGTAATTTAGGCTATCGTGAGGCTCGCAATGGCTTTTAGGCTTGAAAATAACAAAAGAAAAAAAAACATCTTTTTAATTGCCTCTCTCACATTATTTTTATGTTGACTTACGCTTAACAACATTACTTTAAGTTTATGGAAAAAAAACGTAGTGAAAATTAGTTTTTTTTTATATTCTACGAAGCGATGTCACGAGGGGGCAGGTCGCCTGATAGTAAGTAATACATCATTATCATTATCATCACCAGCCGATAGACGTCCACTGCTGGACATAGGCCTCCTCAAAAAATTCCCGATTCAAATAGGGGATTCATATGGGGGATTTGAGACATTCCTATCACGCTGGCTCAATGCGGGTTGGTGGGAACCAGAGCCACGTTTGTTGATTAGCAGGCAGCACCGCGAGCTGTTAAGCGGGAACTCTTGCACCCCTTAACTCAGTGATACGCCGGCCCATAACAACATGGTGCTTGTTATGATGGTATACATTGTACCACATTACGCTCACCCACGTCGCCTTGAGAGCTACTTTGTTAAGTCACGTTACCACAGTAATTACATTAATTACAGCGCCCTTCAAAAGTCTAACTATTCCCATAACATTTGTTCAAACAGACAAAACAATTAACATAATACCCCGTGTAGGTATAATGTAATGATTCATATTAAATAAACTATTTTAATACTAAATTCGTATGTTTACACGAAGTTCTTATTGGACTCCAACTGGGTAATAAAGTTCATCCATCGTGTACAATACAAAGTGACGGGCAGACAGACCCGACAGGTACAAACATAAATTAAAAAAAAAAGAATATACAGTATAAGCACACAGATCAACTCGTCTGTACATAGTGTAACGTGGTCTCCGTTGCTACAGACCGTCTAAGTACCAAGGCAGCGCCTACTGCAGCTGACAAACATTACTGAGTTCCAGTTTGAAAGGCGTTATAGCTAGTGAAATTACTGTGGCAACGAGACATAACATCGTGCAGCAAAGCAACGAGCGCAATGTGGTGCAGTGTCACTTACTATGTGGAGAACGTCTTACTCATCTTGTCACTTCATCGAAAAAAATAACACTAGTAAGGCATTTAAGAAAAGCACTAAGTTAACTCCTGCCTGTCATAGAAGATCATGTGGAGTCCCTCATCGTCCACTAGACGTGCCCAGGGAGAACGATATTTACGAATAAGGCTCTGGTTTATCGCACGTCGAGGTACCCTTTTTTTTTGCGAGTAAGCCGTCTTAAAAGATACTTTGCTTCTGGGGGGAAGGCAAGGTTATGTGGACCTTCTACTCACTAAAACCCCTCATTGTTCTCCCTTGTTGCATTAGGAGGGGCTCCGGGATCTCCTACGGAACGCACGGATCCGCCCCTGCACTCTGGCTAAAACATCACATGGAAGGTCAAAGCTCTCCTTAGCACCCAAGCTTTGCTACGGCAAATACAAAACCACCATGTATTTGCCGTCCTCCTAAGCTCACTTATTAAGCTCTGAGGGCCCCCATCCTCAAAGCTCACGAACCCAAAGACCCTTTTAGTCGCCTTGTACGACAGGCAGGGAGTACCTTAGTCCTATTCTTAATAGTCCGGGACTAAAGGGCAGACGGCGAGGGTCCTAGCGAAGGTTTTGTATCCATTTTTTAGCGGAAGTTCTACTTACATTTGGCATCACACTGAGTTTGACCACCTTGAGGATTTTGGCCCAAAAATTATCACTGGCGGTAAGAGACAGAACCGCGTTCTAACGAAATTATTATTAAGTGATATATAAATAAACAATTTAAGTGAGAATCATAAAAATAATTTGTTTCGGTCGGAAAACTTGAACTGAATAAAATATGAGTATTTTTTTTTTTCACAATGGAAATCACTCCGCTCGCCCAAGGCCGTGCGAAAAAGTGATTGTGTTTATAAATAATGTCTGGTGCATTAATTACAAAAATACCGATTGCATTGGAACTTACTAAATATGTATAATGTAGTGAATCTTTAACGCGCCATCGCTGATTAAAACACATTCTAATTATTTAGCGAAACGATCGAAACTCACCGAGTACAAACAATTATGCGCCTGCTGTTTATTTATAAATTTCATCTACACGTTTGAATGCCACTGTCCCTTATCTAGCAATCACAAGATATTATTGGCGGCGCTCCACGCTGCGTAAATAATTACCAAAAATAAACGAAAAAAAGAATTATTGCGTTTATATTTACAAACATAAATATATTCACGTACAATACACAAACAACTAGATCAAACGTCACCGAGTTTTATTTCGCGCGCTTTAGTGACGTTTCTTTTTTTTTATATATATTGACTCCCCGCCGACACACGTTCGGTGTACGCAGCGCCGCGCGTCCGACTGAGTTAGATTGTATACACAAACCGATTTTATCAAACTCTCTGTTATCAGCAGATGTTAGTTTTGCAATTAAATTTGTTTAATCGATCTAAAGAGTGCACATTCTTATTGTAATTACTTCTTAAATATGACGCATTAAACAACCATTAGGCATTGTGTACTCTTTGTTATTATTGTTATGCAAATATTGCACTTTTAGTGATACCATATTTTATGGATTTTTTGTCTTTAATTTAATCATTTTATTACCTCGTTAATGTTACATTTGATAAGTAATATAATTAACAGCGTAAATAAAGTTTTAAATAATGCATTATTTACTTTTCGAGTATTCTCATAACCCTAATGGGACACAAATCGGCCCTCGTGAAAATCTTTGGAGATGACCTGTATCCAACATTAGACGTCTTTCAGCTGTTGAAAGAATATTAATAACAAATTAAAACCAATAAATAATATTCCCGTAAATATAAGAAACAATTAAATACCTTGTACTCAATAACATAACAACAAATATAAAAGGTTAGATTAAAAAAATAACTGCAGTATTTAGTTAATGGATTATTTATCACAATTAACTGATAGCTGATGTTATATTGGTTGTAATTTAATTGCTTTAAGAGTACACTTGATGAAGGGTGACGACATAATAATCTAACGTTATAGGAAATAAGTAGCTGCACATACTGTGGAATAGTTCATAAGAATGATAGTAAACGAATTATAACATGTTCATAAACCCGAATAAAAAACTTGTGCGACCTTCTCAGGTTAAACCTAAAGATTGATGTGATGGATGTGCCTCCAATAAAACCGACTCGTGGAACTCATTATATAGCCTAAGTTTGCTGGAAGAAATAACCTGTTACTTTTCTTATTCATTTGTACTAACAGGTATTTCTCAGTTTTAATTAGGTTAAGATATTTTCATCAATAGCAGTATTATAACGTAAACAACTAAGTATAATGTTCATAGTTTTATTACCTCTGTTGTATAGCTGTCATTAGGAAGATTTGATTCTCTACTTCAGGTCTTTGTCTACGTTTGGTAGAGTTCTATTGCAAAACTAGCTCTAGAGGAAGACTGTAGCCGTAAATTTTAATTAATGTAATATGAAAATAATTTCTCTTAGAGTGTAAAGCACGTGTAGCTAGGAGCGTAAATATAGATAAACAACATTAAACACTATGAGACACAGTGCGCGATAAGATAACGAAGATGTGCCACATTACTATTCAATGGTTCTCAACCTACATAAAAAAATTGATAGGAGGAATATTTGTTCAGTTAATGAGCAATGATATTGAAGAAGTGGGAGATGGGTCAAATATCCTCACCATATTATGCCCGCTGTAAAACACAATAAAGGAGGATATAGCTTCAGGATAAAGATACAGATTTCAATTGACCTGCGCTCATCAACACACAGAATAAGAAACATAGTCTTTGGTTCAGTTGTACACATCAGTAGGTGGATGTGGCGACAATTAGGATTAAAAACAGATGACAATACAATATATTATAACCATCAGGTGAGACCGTTTTACAATAAGTGCACTTGTTTGTTTAACAACTTATAACAGATTGACCCAATTTTAACTCTGTTTATTATCAAGACCTGAGTACATAAACAGTTAGTCAAGTTTATTTTTAAAAACTATTTCGGGTCCAGAATATATTATTACAGGAAATTATATATTAATTAGTCGTTTGTTGTAATGTTTACGGAGCTCTATTATAACCATGAATAGGCGTTAAAGCATTTAAACTTTAAATACAGCATAGTTATATATTACGGGTAAATATAGTATTAATCAGTTTGTCATTGTTCGCATTGCTAGGATATCAGACCTTCTTCGACAAGGCGAAAACAAAGGTGCATGATCTCCGTGTGGGTTACGGGTAAGAATATCCCCATCGCTATGCTTCCTTTGGCATGTCGTAAAAGGCGACTAAAGAAAGAAAAATCCAGGGAAAGGTCAGCATAATATTTTTGCGACCAGTACTAGCACACTCTGTCAGAGGGTTCATTCGATAAATAATGGTTCGCGCCCCCGAAGACTACAGCTATTACTATTCTTCTCCCCAACAATATACCAAATGGTAACATCCTACATTACCCGTTAAACCTGTGTATTTCGCAACATCCCTTTCAAAAGTCTGCAATCCCTACTAATACCTTTCAGTCGCCAACCCGTATGCGTGGCGACTTATGGGCAATACTTCCCAATGAGCAAAAAGCACAAATTACAGCCCCAAGTACCCGCAGCCCCACTATTCTTGGCCACGGTGGCGGTCACGGTTACGGTGGGGCAGGGGATGCTAAGAATCCCCGGTCAATAGGCCACGACCAGCAACTGACTATTGCCACTTACAACACCCGGACGCTGAGACGAGATGAGGACCTGGAAGAGTTAGAAGTAGAACTAAGGTCAATTAGATGTCAGATCCTGGGATTATCGGAAATCCGAAGACAGAGTGAGGATACTGTAGTCATTGAATCGGGACACCTTTTCTACTATTGCGAAGGTGAGCAGCTCTCCCAGAGCGGTATCGGGTTCCTTGTCTAAAGAGGTCTCATTAACAATATAGTGGAAATTCTAGTGTAACGCCGAGGGTACCTTGTACTTAAAGTGACAAAAAAATATTCGTTGAAAGTTGTTCAAGTATATGCTCCAACGGCGTCTCACTTAGATGAAGAGGTCGAGGCCACCTATAATGATATATGACGGAGTATAATATCCCGCTTTGTGTGGCTTTCGTGGATTACGAAAAGGCCTTCGACTCCGTTAAGACCTGGTCAGTTCTGGAGTCCTTACAGCAAAGCCAAGTCGACCACCGTTATATCGATGTACTGAAGTGTCTGTACAACGCCGCAATGATGACCGTGTTAATCCAAGGACAGCAGTCGGAGCCTATCCAGTTGCAGCGGTGGCTGAGACAGGGAGATGTAGTATCCTCGAAACTGTTCACAACTGCGCTGGTAGACGTATTTAAGACTTTAGATTGGAACACACGGAGTATCAACATTAACAGCGAGTACTATAGTACCTTTGGTTTGCTGATGATGTGGTTTTAATGACAGAATCGCTGGAGGATCTTAGCCGCATGCTAAATGATCTCAATGCCGCTTCTCGATGCGTGGGACTGCAGATGAATTTGGACAAGACTAAAGTCATCACCAATCACTTAATTATCCTTATCCTAGTTCAGTAACCGTCGGGAAGAAAGCAATTGAAGAAGTAAAAGAGAACGTCTACCTCGGACAGGTTATAGTACTTGGTCGAGATAACTTCAACAAAGAGATCGATACACGCATTCGGCTCGGCTGGGCAGCATTTGGGAAACTCCGCCACATCCTCACCTCGCAGATACCCCAATATCTTAAGACAAGTCTTTAACAAGTGCGTCTTCTCCACCAAACCCCATTGAAAGTTGTACAGCTAGCGAAGGAGAGAGCTACCCTTGGCATTTCTCTAAGGTACATGATCCGGACCGAAAATATTTGACGTAGAAGTAAAGTTGACGATGTAGCTTTCATAATCTGCAAGCTGAAGTGACAGTGGGACCGCCAGATCGGTCGTGTCAGTGACGGCCGATGGGGGAAAAAAGTCTTGGAGTGAAGGCCACGCTCAGGTCCCAAAGGGTAGGACGCCTGCCCTCCAAATGGACCGACGACATCATCAGAGCGGTTGAAAGTGAGTGTCACATTTGGCGGAAGACATTGGGGAAGGCCTGTATCCAGCAGTGGATAAACAATGGCTGAATGATTATCCAAATCTGCTCATTAAAAAAAAGTTCATTTCCGTGGCATATTAGTAAGATGGAGACCTTCGTTACTCCGTGCTTTTTTTCCAAATCGAAAGGTAAATCTTTGATAAATAACCCCTGCTTTTTGATTTCCAAGGAGTTAATATTAAATTGCGATTTTGTAACAATGAACCGGTGAATAGTAAAGAGAATCGCATAGAATACTCCAACTGTTATATATTGGCATCCGGAACACAGTGATGCTGTTAGGGCAACAAATTTACAATAGAATGATAGCTAGCCGGACGGGGTCGAAAAACGCTACATCTAAACAAATTCATAAAATATGGCACCCGAATCATTCCCAGAGACCACTGTGAACTCGACAAACAGCCACAAAGATTTCTGGTGACAGTCTTTCCCAACTATGTCACTGTCCTACCGGAAGACAGGATATGCCACACAATAAAGTTATCATTTGAAGTACGGTTAGCTACAAGTGTTTATCGCTATCTGTAAAGTATAGAGAGAAGATTATTGGAGGCTGTAGCGGTTTTTTCCAGTTTGTTCTGGTATGGGACAATAACGTTATGTCCGGGAATAACGCAATAAGAAATTAATCGATTTATCAGTAATGACGATGTGATAATTACCTGCATTACCGGTTCCTAACATAGTTATAAGTAATTGATTATTGCTGTACACGCAAGTGTGAGCTCTCTGCAGACATCACATAGAATCGTAGTTATTATCGTCGCTTTGTTACGAATTGAGGTCCTACATCTCTTCCAGACACCAAGAAATTCTCTATAAAACAGTTTATTCAACGAAACGACTAGACGAACAGGACTTTCACCTGGTGATATGTGATACGCCTGCCCATACGAACATGAAGTTAGTTAAGATGATATATGCACCACGTTGCGCTTTCTCGCTCTATCTCTTACCTCAGTAATTTCATAAGCTACAGCGTCATTTAAATTGGTACCTAATAGTGTTTGGATAGTATTGTATTGCGGCTGGAATAAGCGCTGCAGTGGTGACACGTTGTGGCGGGTGGGGCTCAATAGCCGTTGCTTGATCACCCACGATGAAGCTAAGAGGAACCCACCCGGCCGGCCCGAACGGTAGAGCCGGCCCGAGATGATCGCTCCAGGAGAGCTTAATGACTCACCTCTGAAGTGTGCCGGTGGGCTGCGGGGACAGGCATGTACTTCCCTTCGCAGCCGAGATGGAATGGCGGAGGGAGAGGAGTGTCGGTATTACGATACGCCGCTCTCCTAATCCTCGACGGCCGTATGGTGGTCGGTGGTGGCGGAACCCAAGACCGGATTCGCCGCAGGGAGTCGGAGAAATTTTGTCTCTTGGCTCCCATGGCCTCTGGATGACGGATTCAGAGGAATCCGTTGCCCAAGTGGCTAAAAGAGGCCAAAAGGAAGGCGCGCTGTATGTTCAGGCCTGCCCTTACAAAGATGGAAAGGGAGGATTCTTCCCTCCCGAGGTGGGACTGTATCGTGCAGCCGGCGTTGGCGAAGTCGCGAAGGTGTGCAACAGCGTTCCCGTGACCCCGCCATAAAGCAACGAGATGGAACATCGTGGAGGTTTAACTCGGTACAAGTCCGACATAACCTGCCTTTGCCTCCGCGAGGGCAGGTATACGAAGGCATTTCCCCAAAGTAAAACAAGAAAAAGAAAAGGCGTTGCGGTGGTACTTACCTAGATAGTCTCCAGCCACAGAGACCTACCACTAGTAAAAGTACAGATTCGAAGTTCAATATATTTAATCAAGAATAGACAATCGTTGCCTATCATGAAGTCTCTTAAAAGGTCTTCATATAAAGCTCGAGATGTATCTGTTATTAGAGATCATCTAGCTGGGAATCTCAAATTACTGGGGTAACGAAACATTTTACCTATTAAGGCGATAAACACGATGTGATGCAAATAATAAATACATCCTGCCTATCATCAGTGAACATCCTACTGATGTCTTTGTTTAGTAGCATGATACAAAAATTAAAAAGTCTTGGAAGGACAGTGGTCAGGAAGTAGGTTTGCGATGGTGTTGAGATGAGATCTATTTTTATCTGATATCTTAAAATAAATATATATGTTTTGATTCTAAAATTAAATATAATTCATTTCCACATGCAGCACAGTCACGAGCACAGGCGCCGTGTGACCAGACTCGTGGTGGACATGGCGTACATTTTGATAAATGTGCGATGGAATTACACAATATAATTCTTTCATCCTCTTTTCACCATCGGGCGACCAAACACACGACCAGTCACCACATTTATGTTGCAGACATCCCCAGTTTGCGAATGAACAGATTCAGCTCCTCGTTCTTTATAAGATCAACAAAGGAGTGGAAGGAGGAGTAGGTTAGTGTACCTTACCACTACAGATCAGATCATTTAACATCAAGTGGAGTCGTGGTTAAACGTTAACTATGTCTATTTAAAAAAAAGAAACAGCAAAAATGATTGAAGTTCGTCGTGTTAAAAAGGGCAGGCGTGACTTGGTACCACGTCATGGAATCAAATATCACAGGAATTAAGCGAAAAGCAAATAGATCTCGTTTATCTCAAACACATAGATAATAATGTTTACGCCTTGTATGACTAAAATAACATTTTCATTTATAATATTTGTTTGTCGAGTAAAAGCATACCTGTTGCAAAGTGTAAACGTATTATCTTATTATACAGTGATTGTCAATGTGAATGAACAAGAAAAATAGTGTTGCCGCAGACCGTCCAGGTGAGTGCCACATCAGCGCCCATTGCAGCCGCAGAACAATAGTGTACAAATAGCTAGTGTATTTGCTGGGGTAACGAATTTTTACGAAAACTTTATAGTTATATGACCAGTCTTTAAGTTCCTTAAACATTTTCCTTAAACATTCTGTAGACTTCAGCGAGATCCTGTCGTGTAAGCGGTTAACACCAGATTGTTACAGTTACAGTTGTAATTCAACAGTGTGCAGGCGGTACGAACACTCGAATTTGGAAGTGATTAAGTTTAGAAAAACTGACAACATAACTGGAGTAAGTCAACCGCCTTGCGGTACGCCAATAATGACGTCTGCTAAACCTGGGGAGTCGTCCCCAATTATAACAGACTATTGTGGCCCGCGAAGATTTGACAAATAATTCCAAGGTTGTAGGTGTAGAGATATAAAAGAGAAAGATGGCAATGATATGGTGATAATTTGTGTTAAAAGCTTTAGAGAAGTTTATTAACACCACCAGTGAACGTAGTACTGGGAGACCCAACACAAGGTGGACTGATGATCTGTTGAAGGTCGAAGAAGGTGCGAGATGCGGCAGCGCTGGATATATTGGTGTGGATATCTTAGAGGGAGTCCTTTGTACAACAATCTATCGGTTAATGATGATTAACACCTCTAATGTAACATTTTTATCTTCCATTCGACGGCTAAGGTCGACTACGACTTTAATTAGCGTCGTAATAGTGCTATACCTTGAGCGAAACGCACACTGACAAGGACTCGGAAGATTATATTTTTTAACAATAATAGAAGAATAGAATTAAGACTTCCGATAATATTAGACAAATAGGTAGAACATGCCTTGGGTGAGTGGGATAAGGCACTTTGGATTATGATCGAACAAATGCCATTTTCCAAAGAGAAGAAAATTTACCAATATCAAAGAAATAGTTTAAGGTAGATATGGAACAAGTAGATAGATTATAGTTATGAATATCATACGCCCACTTATTTCGTCACATCTGTCTTCATTTTCAAAATTTCCCAGGAAACGGAAAAAGCCCTTGATAGCCAGTTTACAGAAAAATAAATGAATGGAAATTGATTTGCCGGATCAAAAGATGGATATATTTAATCAGGGTTTTTATTAGCATATAGCTGACGACACAAGTATAAACATGGAGTATTTTTATTACGTTTGTCAGTTTTGTTAAAAAACAAATATGTAAACCTAAACTCCGTTCTGCAGTAATAACTGTTTACTTCTAAACAGTCATCACCTCCAGCAACAGAAACCTGGCATCAGATAATCCATAGTTCCTTTTAGTTATTTACGTTTAAACTTTTTTAAACGTAAATAACGATATTTAAACGCCACCATGTCAGTCCGCCTCGAAGACCAGAGCTCGAAACCGATACGATTGCAGCGTGGAGTAAGACAGGGAGACATCATATCTCCGAAACTGTTCACCGCTGCATTGGAAGATGTCTTCAAGCTTCTGGATTGGAGAGGATATGGCATCAATATCAACGGCGAGTACATCACGCACCTTAGATTTGCCGACGATATCGTGGTTTTGGCTAAGACCATGGAGGACATCAACACAATGCTCGATGATCTTTGTAGAGTTTCACAACGAGTGGGTCTTAAAATGAATATGGACAAGACCAAAATCATGGCAAATGTCCATATTGTACCCACTCCAGTAACAGTTGGAAGCTCTACACTTGAAGTTGATGACAGATATGTCTACCTCGGACATACAATCCAACTAGGTAGGTCCAACTTCAAGAAAGAGATCTCTCGTCGAATCCAACTCGGATGGGCAGCATTCGGGAAGCTAAGACATATCTTCTCGTCCAATATACCGCAGTGTCTCAAGACAAAAGTCTTTGACCAGTGTGTGTTGCCAGCGATGACATACGGAGCAGAGACGTGGCCGCTTACTGTGGGCCTTGTCCGCAAGCTTAAGATTGCCGAGAGTGCGATGGAGCGAGCTATGCTCGGAGTTTCCCTGCGAGATCGAATCAGAAATGAGGAGATCCGCAGGAGAACCAAGGTCACCGACATAGCTCGAAGGGTCGCCGTCGCAAAGTGGCAATGGGCAGGGCACATAGCTCGCAGAACCGACGGCCGTTGGGGCAGAAAGGTTCTCGAGTGGCGGCCACGTACCGGCAGACGTAGCGTGGGCAGACCCCCCACAAGGTGGACCGACGACCTGGTCAAGGTCGCTGGCAACCATTGGATGCGGGTGGCCCAGGACCGGTCTATATGGAAATCTTTGGGGGAGGCCTTTGTCCAGCAGTGGACGTCTTCCGGCTGATTGGATGGATTGGATTTTAGTTATTTGAAGCAAAGTTAATATGAGATTCAGTTAAATTTTTAGCATTATTATTCAGCAGGCGTATTCAATTTTAATTCTGCAAAGTCTAAAAAGTTAATTTACCAAAGATAATTTACATAAATCCTAATGCTTTCTTTCGGATCACTCATGGCATTTGCATAACTTTGTCTGAAATATCGTTTGGAAACAACCGCAGCCACTAATGACTTTCTATAGCAATCGTTACTATAGCAACCGCATAAATAATACCACATGAAATTATTTATAAAAGTGAATTAGAAATAAAACAATGAAGGAGGTTTCATAAGAAATACAAAATATTAATATTCTATAACCATCAACAAATCATTCCACATCGAATGCTCGTGTTCCCTAGTCGATACTTTCACTAGTTTTCACGTGCTTGCCGAACAAAGAAAACCTATTTCCATTATATATTTATATAGATTATATCTATTACATTCCTTAACTACACATTTGTGCACGTTTTCTGCACAGTTGGCGCGGTGAGCGGCACTTCTCTGTTTTAATTATAATCACCTCCTCTGAGTTTTAATATAATAGTTATAATACATTATAAATAAGGCATGTATCTCTGTCAGGGTTAAGAGAAACGATATCAAAAAGATGCATTGCCAATAACGCGGCGCTCGTTTCCGGCGACATACTTTTTGCTTTCCCGGATAAGAGTTCCATACAAATTTATTGGAAAGTATCACAACCAGATAAAAGTCACCTTCAATACACCCGGTGATCTGTTTCGCCGTGACAGTGAAGGCTTGCTAACCTAAGCTATCTACCATGTTATAGGTTTTGACCATCTGCCGGTTCAGCTGAAGGTTTAAGCAATTTTATTCACAATGTTTACTAAAAATGGTGTATTATTTTTTTACCAGAACCAAGGACTTTTATTTATCGAGGGATAAAGCTTCTATAAAAAATACTCTGCTCCTGGGAAGAGCAAAAAACTATGTGGGATTTTTACCCAATAACAACACCTCGGTGTTCATTTAAAGTTCGTTGTGGGAGGCCTCGGGATCCCCTACGGAACGCACTGGCAAGCCTAAAGCACGTCACAGGAAGGGTTGGAGCCCTCCTCAACACCCTCGCTTTGGTACGAAAAGCATTAGACCACTTCGTACTTGTCGTTCATCCCGGATTCAGTGGAGAAATAGGGCCTCCGCCGTCATAACTCGAACTCGTAAACCCTTTTAGTCCCCTTTTACGACAGGCAGGGCTTACTTAGTTCTATTCTTAACAGTCCCAGACTACAGGTCAAACCAAGAACCTGGATCTCCACTGGCACTCATAAAAATTATTGTATTAACACACATTTTTGTACTTTATAATTCAGCTTAATTTTACATGATGATTGGCGGCAACGAAACCGGAGATGACAATGATGATGATGTTTAGGGACAAAAATTATATCATAGCGACTGATGATAATATGAAAAACTTTTACAGCGAGATTTGAGACAATCTTACCACCAACAAACTACTCTTACGTAACTGCGAAATCAATCTAAAGTTTAAGTAAATATGTTTTTGCTAAAAAGTTATTACTTTTAAATATCTATCTAACGAACGTTGAAATATCTAGCCAAAAAGTATTGAGAAATTTCTTAAACATTATTCACCCGTAAAGTTATTAATTAATAAAATCATACCGTTTTATCACATGTGTGTATCATTTAAGAGGTGGACAGAAATGTTTGAAAGACAGATAAATAATTCGGGTAGAACTGAATATACTCACTGATTCTGGTTTATGTCATATCCGCGCAAAGATTGTCTATTCCACGTTCTCTTTGGAACCTCCTCCCTGAAGCTATGGTATGTTGGGCCCTTGAATGTGTACTGAATATCTGTCTTTGAAGCATTCAGATCTCGATCCAGAACTCGCTCGTTCTTATCATTTTCGCGTTCGTTTGCTTCTCTATCCACACCATGCGGTAGCGCAGTTGCCAATTCTCTATCTTCAGCTGCTGTACTTAAACGAGGCAATTTCGCTGTAGTTTCTTCATTTAGATTTACAAAATGATCTGGCTCTTTAACTGGAAATATAGGTCGAATGTTTTGTACATCTCCTTCTAACTCAAAAGCATCGTTTACGTATCCGTTTAAATCTGAATCCATTTTCTCTCTGAAATTTGAAAAAAGGTCTTGATTTATTTCCTGCTTTTTAATTGATGGTTGCCTAAACAATGATCCTGCTAATTAAGTACCCTTAAACATGACATCACTTCGATGTTGAAAGCGCTATAGCTGGTGAAACTTATACAGATACAGAAATAAGATACAGGTTTTTGATGGTTATGTTCTCGCCGCAGTTTTATTGACAACTATAGCGACTTCATCGGACCCAGGGCTCCTAGATCCAGTATCCGCGAGCTATAAGATACAGGTAAGGGTTATCACTTACTATCAGATAAAAGTCGTACTCTTCCTGTTTTATAAATGTAACACAAACTGATACGCTAATGAATTGTCGAACAATCACTCGAAGTGTTTATGAAATTCGTTTCGGTTCGGAAAAGTTTTGAATACTTGGAATACATTAACACTGCAGTTTTTATAACTCTATGCATAGATAAGAAATAATGTATTATTTACGAGCAACGCATATTTGTATCCCGTTGTACCCCAAGCTATTTTTGTATTCAATTATATATATTTATGTTTTGATCCGCGGACCAATAGCACAGGAGGATCTTCAAGTGTAGACCACATGTGCTGTAGTGGTGGACCGAAGATCTGCTGAAGAACACCAGGAATCATTGTATATAGGTTGCATTGAACTAATTGAGTTAGAAATATTTTGAGGAGGCTAATTTTCAGAAGTGGACGACAATATGCTGAAATGATAATGAAGATGATGATAATTTCTTTTCAAAATCTTTCATGAATTTGTTTGTAACTGAAAAACTATATACAGTTTAATGTATTTTAAAAAATGCTACTTCACTATTTCGAAAAATTTACCAACCACCTTTTGAAATTCTTATCAGTTCTCGACGGAGACCGCGTGTGTGATCAAACGCACGTGAAGATCATGTATGTTTACTTAGTTTACATAGAATGATCTTATACAATACAAAAATATTGTTGCTCATAATCGAGGTTGTTGTACTTAAAAATGATCATGAAATAATTCTGAAAAATACCTCCAACCTAAAGACATTAAGACAATAATATAACTGACTTGCAACTGTTGATTTTTAGTAGTTTTCTTTCAACTTCAACACATAATTTTTTTAAAGTCACATCGCTTTAATATGCAATTTAAATTTGGCTCTTCAATGCACTGAAACAAAACGCACGGAGGACCCAAGCCTCTCTTATAAATAATTCATACAATAAGAAACAATCATTATCTACCCCTTGTGGGTTTTTTCGTGTGAGCGTATATTTTTGATAGTTTAATAAATTTTAATAGCCAGAATTCATTTACGACAAAAAACCAACATACAAATGAATCAGGTGCCTTCTTCAATATTATGTTACTAAATATACGAGAACTTTAAAATGTAATTGATTACACAAACTAATTATTTATTGATATCGGGAAAGGAAATCTTTGAGAAGATACATCTTCTTTTTGTGGGGAGGAATTCGAGGCTACGTAAAAAAATTTTCTAGCTAAAACCGTTTGGTGATCGTCTGCAAAGCTTGGAAGAGTCTCAAGAAACTGGTCAAAAGTTCTTCCTTTATGAGCATAGATGTAGAAAAGTTAGTTAAGTTATTAAACAGGGTACTGCAGCTTGTTTAATCAACAAACGAGACTAACTTACTGCATATATCACATAGTAAAGAGCGCAATGTGCAAATCCTATATTGTACCTACTATGCTGATGACTGGATTGTTTTAAATAACACCATACTATTGTTGGTAATACAAGTTATTTAGTTTTACGTGAACATATATATATACGCTTTGTGTAATACAAAAAGAAAACAAAATCCTGAAAAAGGCTAATGAAGTGTTTTCTCAAAAATGATTGATAACCAATACTTTCAAAGAGAAAAACCTTTAACTGAAAATAAGTAACCTTTATCATAATAAATATAAAAGCAAATATATTTTTATAGAAATATATTTTGCTTTTATATTCTCATGAAAATATATTTGTTACCAGTTCCGCGGTGAAATTTAATTAAATTACTGCACAGCTTCACTTGGAGACGTCAAGGCTCGCTCCCGATTTACAACAGCGACATTTAAAAAGGGCATAAAACAACATACAAATATTTGTTACCTGAAGGGTAGGCAACGCACTGGCATCGCTGGGGACCGTGGGCGGCGGTGAATCACTTACCATCAGGTGACCCGTCTTGCTCGTTTGCCTCTTAGTAATTATAAAAAAAAAAACGTCCGATATTAATCACAATATATATATATATATATTATATAAACGCCGTAATACTTACTGCTTTATTAAATATTTGTACGAATGTTTATACAATTGATATAATACAATTTGTATGCGCTGATGTTACCGGTAACAGGCACGTACTCGCGCGACGCGCCGCGCGCAAGTAGCGGGCTCGGGCGCGGGCGCGGGCGCGGGCGCGGGTACGGTCGCGGGCGCGGAACAATCGGCGGCGCAGCGCGCGCTCCGGTTATGTTTTGAAATAACTTTAAAAGAAAAATAATTACGTTCGTAGCGAGTTATTAAACATGGACGGACGTAACTGTTTACAGTGACGTTATTTTTTTTTTGATCTACAATGGACCACAATTTCACATGGTCCACGACAATAAAGCCGTGCACGGTCGAACGTGGTCACTTTAAATATTCTGCCTGTCTTGTATTGACAACCAGAACAGAGCGACACTGCAATAGCAGCTGATCTAGAATAAGTCGTCGAGATCAAAAATCTATATTAATCAATTATAATAAAGTATTTATAATATTACCACCGCAAATACAATGAGGTACATTAAGCAGCGGTACGAAACGTCAATAAGGGAACGAACACTACGCTGATGAGGCGCCAAGTAAGGTATGCTCTGGTCCGACCTATAATTTCATTGGTTGTAATGCACTTGAACAATGTTTAATGAAATACTGCTCTATGGTTGGAGTGGCGACACGTGAGGGAAGGAAGACGGCAGCTCGCAATATCAACACACATCTACCTCCCTTTCCACTTCGTCTACACCTTCTTACACTAATCATATAATTAATATACAAGAGTTGGAATATATCCAAGGCGAACTCCTAGAGCGACCACCACTGGTCAACTCTTCGCTGTGGGACTACTGTTAAAATTCTGTTTCGTTTTAACTTCCACCAGGCCACGGGTACCCACGGCTATAATTCAGAAAACAACTCCGGCAGTCCCCGTACATCTCCTAACTGATTGCTTTATACTAGCCACAGATTTGGTTTGATGAATCTTAAGGAAGAGTACAAAATACGAGGTGAGAATAATTATACAATTTTCAATTTCTGTTGAATTTTTTATAGCAAGGAGTATATACATATAAGGTTGTCAAATATCTCCCTTCCGCTTTTTTGCTCTTTATTCAATGCTTTATAAAAAGTGTTACAGTGATCGGATTTAGTTCAAATATGCGCCGTTTTGTTCGATAATCTGTTTCCATCTAGACGGCAACTTCATAATACCTCCCTCGTAGAAGCCCCTCTCCTTATTTGCGAAGAACTCGGACAGCCACTTTTCACAAGCCTCTTTTGAGTTCAACTTTACACCACCAAGGGCGTTCACCATGGACAGGAACAGGTGGTAATCACTTGGCGCTATGTCCGGGCTATATGGTGGATGCGATAAAACCTCCCATCCGAGCTCCCGTAGCTTCTGACGAGTCATCAACGAAGTGTGTGGTCTGGCGTTGTCCTGGTGGAACACTACACCCTTCCTGTTGGCCAATTCTGGACGCTTCTGGTCGATCGCCTGCTTGAAGCGGTCCAGTTGTTCGCAGTAGATGGTAGAATTAAGCGTCTGGCCATATGGGAGCAGCTCATAGTGGATGATTCCCTTCCAATCCCACCAAACACACAGCAAAACCTTCCTGGCCGTCAATCCCGGCTTGGCCACTGTTTGGGACGATTCACCGGCCTTCGACCACGACCGTTTTCGCTTGATATTGTCGTATGTGATCCATTTTTGGTCACCAGTCACCATCCGCTTCAAGAATGGGTCGAGTTCGTTCCGTTTCAGCAGCATATCGCAGGCGTTGATTCGGTCCAGAAGGTTTTTTTGCGTCAAATCATGCGGCACCCAAACATCAAGCTTTTTTTTGTATCCAGCCTTCTGCAGATGGTTTAAAATGGTTTGGTGACTAACTCCCATCTCCTGGGCGATGTCACGAGATGCCACATGCCGGTCTAACTCGATGTAGTCCATGATTTGATCGGTATTTGTCGTCACAGGTCTTCCGCCGGCTGGCTTATCCATGGTGTCGTTTTCATCGGCTCTGAATCGTCGAAACCATTCCTCCGCGGTTCGAAGTGATAGAGTACCATTCCCCAAAACACCATTAATCTCACGGAACGTTTCTCTAGCGGATTTGCCTTTAACGAAAGAAAACTTTAAAATAGCGCGAATTTCGGCGTTAGTGAACTCCATGTTTACACGTCTATAACTGTTGAACGCAATATCCAAACTAATTATGCATAGCGTCGTTTTGTAGGTTATGTCAAGACCTTTCAAATTATGTATAGTATTGCCAGATACGAGCTCTGTAGCGCTTTGTACATAGCCGCGAAATTAAAAAGACAAAAAGGCGGAAGGGAGATATTTGACAACCTATTATATAATTTTGGTTGCCTGTGTAAACAAATACAAATGCTTCAAGTTTGTTTTACCATTGCTCTTATAAATGCTGAACAAAGCATACATTCATATTCTCTTATTAAATATACTATTTCTTAGAATATAAATGCGTCTAGCCTGCTAACAATTGCACTAAGAATTTTAAATGCACTATTTAAAATCTGGCCGCGTTGACTATGTTCATTGTTCTTCGCGGCTATTGTATCTCGTTGCAGCCTTGGGAAAGGAACCGAAATCTGTCTGTCGATTGCGTATCATTCCGTCTGGCTGTACGCGACACTTGTTATATACTTCTAGTCTGTAATTGTGTTGTTTCGTCCGCTGCGCGCCGCAGCACGCCGCAGCACGCCCGGCGGCCGCTCCGCGCAGCATCGTTATCGATAAACGTAATCGTTTATGTGAAAGTAAAATTAGAAACAATGGATATTATTAAAAAAAACTATTACATCGTAACAGTTTTTTTTAATTATACATAAAAAAATGTATATTTTATCTTATAATCTATGTTATTTCTACGTCGAAATTATTTCCGTCATCGTCATAGTCCACGTTAATGATAAATTCATCACATCAATATGACTTTCGCAAGTCTTTGCTTAGTAAACGATTTTTTTTTTTTGTATTCAACAAAAGGACGAGACGAGCAGTACGATTACATGATATTATGTACGTATGTACTCATAACAACGTGGCGCTAGTTAGGATGACACAGCACCGCATTGCGCTCGTCGGCTGAGACATAAGAATGGAGTTTCGTTACGTTATCAATTACACTAGCTACAGCGCCCTTTAAAACGGAACACAGTAATGTTTGTACAGTTGTGTTTATCGGCTGCAATAGGAGCTGCAGCGGCACCTACTTGGACGGTATCCGACAACAGGAACCTACCAGTGTTGATGATATACCTAGTCCGGCCATAAGTTCTGTTAGAAATGAAAAAGCATTGTTATTCTTTAATGAAGTAATGTCAGTGTTAAACACGGGTGCGCAACGACCGCACGTGCGCACAGAACGACGCGCCTCGCATTTTGTTCACCAATTTTTCACGTGAATCTACCCTCAGTTCCGTTTTTCTGTTTTTGGGTTAAAAATGCTACGGATGCTCATTAGTGTTTAATAATCAGTTTCCAAAGTTTTTCCCCGTATTTCTGACTACAGGAATAAAATGAGTCTACAAACGTCTCCCACTACATTAAGTTACGCCACCGTCGCTCAAAATACAATGTTTCCGAAAAAAGATCAAGCTATTGTCATCGATGCACTGGAAAACATTCAAATTAAAGACTATGCACTAGCACTAGGAAAAATAATCGATCCAGCACAAATTCGATTCCTATCCAGAATATCTAACAACCGCATTTGTGTATATTTAGCATCAAAATTGATAGCGGATGACATCATTGATAACAAAAAATTTATAACCATTCAAGGGCATAAACTTAGTGTTCGCTCACTCGTTAACAGAAACAAACGAATTATTCTCTCAAACGTATGTCCGATTATACCACATTCGGAAATAGAGAAAAAATTACAAGAAATAGGAATTAAACCAATGTCGTCAATATCATTTCTGCGTGCGGGGCTGAACGATTCAGGATATAGCCATATATTAAGTTTCCGTCGGCAGGTGTATATAACACCTGAAGATTTCAGTCGCCTACCTGAAAGGATGTCTATGGAATATGATGAGACCAATTATTGGATCTATCTATCTTCTGATACTATGATGTGCTTTCTGTGCAAAAAAGAGGGTCACATAGCCTCCAAATGTACAGAAAATATTGTTTTAAACACCACTGACGTAATAGAAGAAAAGACACTGCTCAATACTGAAGCGTGTACATTTAAACGTCCTCATCCGCCAACTGATTCATCTACATCGGAACTTACGCAGGAACCAATGGAGGAGACCACGGGTGAAATTCCTAGCGACGAGGACAGTGATACATTATCGCAAAGTTGCTCACAAGACATAGATGTACTAACTGATAAAAAGCGAAAGAAAACGACTAAAAGTGATCTTGATTCTATTAATTGGAAAGAAATAGACAGTTTTATATCCACGTCAATTAAACCATACCCTCTAAACGGAAAACAAATTAAAGAATACTTTGATTCTACCTACGGAATAAAAAATATCCAAGAAATTACTTATAGTTACACAGACCAAATTGACGACTTAATTGAAATGCTAAAAGATATAATTCCCAAGATATCAAGTCGAAGTGTTAAAAACAGGGTGTGTTGAACTCGCATGATAAGTAAACTAAAGGTACAAGTAAAAAAATAAATAATATGCTAAAAACAAGGAATATTAATCTAAAAATTGTGCAATGGAATTGTAGAAGTCTTATTCCTAAACTAAACGAATTAGAATCGTATTTAAGTCAAGAAAAAATTTACATTTGTGTTTGTTCGGAGACGTGGCTGTCACCGGGGGTAAAAGTAAATATACCTGGCTATTATTGCTTAAGGGTGGATAGGCAGGATAACTACGGAGGCGTTGCCATTTTTATACATAATTCGATTAAATCAAAATTGATCACTACAGCTGTACCGAACTGCCGGCTAGAACATCTTTGTATTCAGTTGGTTAATTTTAGTAAAATCAAATATATAGTAGCAGTGTATTCTCCGCAAAATTTTAATATAGGTAGACGAGACTATGAGTCTCTATTTAGCTTTTGTGGCCGTAATACCTTAATTACAGGTGACTTTAATGGACACCACAGGGCATGGTCCTCTAAAACGGATACTCGTGGGTGTTTACTTGCAGAGACAAGTATAGATAACAACTTCATATATTTGAATAATGGTGATCCCACCCGCTTTGCAATGCTTAATGGAGAATCAGTACTTTCCGCACCAGACATTACTTTTGCAAGCACAGATATAGCTGTGCACTTAGATTGGTCAGTGTCCAACGAATGCTTAGGTAGTGATCATCGCCTGGCTTTAATCCAAATCCAGGACAGTTGTCAATATGTTTACGTAAATAACAAACGAAATATTAAAAAAGCTAATTGGGCCATGTTCAAACAGGAGGTAAGTAAGAATTGCGTAGATTTTACTCTAAATAAAGATTTACAAGACTGTTATGATAGACTTCTCCTAGCCATAAATAAGGCAGCCGATGAAGCTATACCTTATTCTAAAATCCCAGAAAATCAACATCCTAAATTCATTCCAAAAAGTTGGTGGAACCAAGATTTATCACGAATTGTAGCAGAAAGGAGGTTGGCTCTTAAAAAGTTTCGCAAAAATCGTACAAATGAAAATTTTATTACTTTGCAAAAGAAAATCAAAGAAGCCAGGCGAATGATCAAATCAGCTAAAAGAGAATCATGGCAACAGTTTTGTAATAATATAGATTCAAATACTTCTAATACAGTTTTATGGAATAAAATGAGATGGATCAAAGGCCAAAAAGGTGTAAACAAGCAGGATCTTTTGCAGGACGTAGATGCTGAAAGCTTTCTTTCCGACCTAGCCCCGGACTGTGTTAGCCTTCAGCCCTGTCAAGACAATAAGTCAGATATAGTAATGCACCGATTCACATTATCCGAGCTTAACGCAGTTCTTAAAGAAAAAGACACATCGGCAGGCTTAGATACTATAGTATACTCTATGATTTTTAACTTACCCACAGAAACTAAAATGATACTGTTGCATGTATACAATCTCATATATATGTACGGTACGGGTCAGTTCCACATCAGTGGCGTAAAATAAAAATCATTGCTATCCCTAAACAAAATAATAACGTTCGTAAATTTCGCCCAATATCTCTTTTAAATTGTATTTGCAAAGTTTTTAATCTCGTGGTTACAAAACGACTCGAGTTCTTTTTTGCAAGTAAAGGATTATTTAATGATCACACTTTGGGTTTCCGTCGCGGCTTCTTGAGTGTTGATAACTTGTCACGCTTCGTAATTGACGCTGAAATAGCTCTAACTAATAAAGAATACATGCTCTGTAGTTTTTGTAATATAACTAATGCCTATAACAATATTTCCATTGCATGTCTTTACGACTGTTTAATTAATTTCGGTTTTGACTCATATTTGTGTGTATATATTTATGAATTTCTGAGAGAGCGGCACCTGTTATTATTCCTCCAATCAGGTGAGTGTTTAACAAGAGTATGTAGGCAAGGTCTTTGTCAGGGGGAACCCATGTCTCCGATATTATTTAATATTATAACAATAAACATAACCAATAGATTACCTTTAATCAGAATATCGCAATATGCTGATGACTTTGCTTTCTATTGCACAAATAAAGATATTAGTTATTGTGTAAATGTTATGGAAAAAGCTCTTAACGAGTTCTATATACTTTTACAACAAATTGGTTTAGACCTGTCCTATAATAAAACTAAGGTATGCATTATTACTCGTAAATATCGGATTCCTCCCGTATGTATTAAGATAAATAATATAACATTAGATATTGTAAAATGTATAAGATTTCTTGGAATGTGGATAGATAGTCGATTCAATTGGTCTAAACACATTAATGAATTAAATAACAAGTGCGTACCATATATAAGTATATTCAGATATTTAAGCAATTCTGGCATTCATCCTGTCCAATTGAGACGTTTATATAATGCTTTGATCCAAAATAGGTTAGAGTACGGCTGTTTTCTTTATGGAAATGCAAGTGCAGGTCTATTAAAAAAGATGGATCTTATTCAAAATCAAGGATTACGTATTTGTGGTGGTTTTATAAGATCTACTCCTGTACATGTGATGCAATCAGAATGGAATATTTTACCACTAGAATTAAGAAGACAATACTTATGCCATAAATACATGTTAAAAGTTTGGTCGAGGTCGAAGGATTACTTACTGGAACGTTTGTCTATTTTTTCGGAATTGTTATCTGAGGAAAGACAATATTGGCGAAGAAATAGTAAAGTGATGATGGTCAATACATATGATGGTACTAAGAAATATAATGTATCTAAGTCTCAGATGTCAACACTATATCAATTACCTTTTCTTGTAACAGAACTGCCACTTGCAGATATAATATCTACCAAAGTAAAAACCATAACCACCGCTAAAAAAATTACCAGTCCAAATGAGTATCACAACGCTGTTAAATCAATGCTTTCATTTGAATATCAGGAGTTTGTTCAAATTTATACTGACGCCTCTAAGGATAGTGTTAATTCAGGATGTTCCTTTTACGATCAGAAGACCTCCTTTAAAGCCAAATTCAACATAGATAATAAGCTGATTCCTATTATGGGCTCAAAGTTACTTGCAATACTAGAAGCTCTTTGTTACGCCGAATCCTGCGGATATAATCGAATAATTATACTTACCGACTCGGTATCATCATTACACCATCTGTTAAAATGCAATAAGGGTTACTTTGGTAGACGTGAAGCTTTCGCCATTATTAAATGTATTTGGAATTTAATACGTAACGGTGTTCAAGTTAGAATACAATGGCTTCCTTCACATGTAGGAATAGAAGGTAACGAGGTGGCTGATACAATTGCAAAACAAGCCTTAAGTGAAGGTGTAGAATTAAGGGTACCTCCTCATCACACTGACTATCTGGGACAAGTTGCAAAAGCTATTATTGATGTTTGGAAAACGTGGTTTAACAAAATTTCTAAAGAAAAAGGGATATGGTACAAGACGCTTATGTCCGAGCCACTTAAAATCCCGTGGTTCTACAAATGTAATCTTAACCGTAGAGAACTTATTATCTGTATGAGAGTGCGCTCCGGACACGTCCCACTCAATGTGTACAAATATTTAATGGGCAAAAGAAATAATCCTTATTGCGATACATGCCAAAATGTTAAAGAAGATTTATATCATACTTTAATGGAGTGCGAGCGGAGCGGAGCAGAGCGAGCAAAGGTTATTAGTGATATTGGATGCAGTAGACAAGATTTATTTTTTGTTTTTCACAGAGTATTTAGTTCACAGTTTACATGTTATAATAGTAAAAGAATCTTAAGTTTTCTTGTTAATAGCTTCTTTAAGGTTAATGTTTAATTGTATAGTAGCCGGCTTAACCTAAATGGTGTATGGCTTAAAATAGAATAAAAAAAAAAAAAAAAAAAAATGAAGTAATGTAATACTTCTTCGAAATAATACTAATTCGAAATGGCCACCTTTGGTTTTTATACAGGCTTGTAATCTGTTTGGATATGTATCACGAATATGTGGATTTACGTTTTGATTCCAAGAGAAATTTCCACCACCGCCATCGCGTTTGTTTGCTCCAAAGAATTTTTAAGAGACTCAATGTCGCCGTGTCGGTTAGAGCGGCAGCAGGCCATGTCCTCTAAAACTGACCATAATTTGAAGTCTAAAGGGTTGAGGTTTGGGCTAGATGAGGGCCAGTCTTCAGCTCTGATATAGTCCGGACAGTTGGTTTCGAGCCAGGCTTGGGTAGTTATTTTAGTGGGTAACAGTTGACCAGGTGCAGAGGCTTGCTGGGAAGTCCACGGTGTGTTTTTAAAAAGTGTATCGCCGAGAAGTTTCACAACATGATCCAAGACTGTATCTTGATACACTTTGGCTGAAGTTTTCACTCCTTTTTCACAAAAATGTAGTTTTGTAACTCCTTGTTAAGACACGCGCCACCAAACCGTAACAAACGCAGGATGATGACCATGATCACGTTGTACCTTTCCGACCACCACCACTTGAGCAGCTTCTTTAGAACTGTGAGCATACACTGATTTTGCTTATAGTAGTATTCTTCAATCGTGAAAATGTTTTCATCGGTAAAAAGGATATTTCTGTGCCTTTCACCAGCCTGTTGTATCGCGACAGATGGTTTGTTCGTTTTGATCTATCCACTCCATCTATCATTAATTATAATGATTGCTTTAGAGCATGTCCTATATATCGACCATGACCTGATAAGCACCGAGCTTTAGGTCTTGTTTCATAATACGCGATACGCGGCAGAGTCCTAGCGGGAATCTTCATTTTTCCGGATAAGATTCTTTGCTTCCTAAAGGTGTTTTGACGAATTCTGGCTTTAACAGCATTAACAGCCTTTGTAGTTCTAACAGCTAACAGCACGCGGCCGCCCCGATCTTTCCTAGTCTTCTTGTGACCAGATGAAGTGTTGTTGTATCAGTTCATAGTACGATACACGAGCATACAGCTGATACCAAGCTTTTGAAGTGTCTGGAATATGACCGACCGGACAGGCTGCACACTTACACCCACATAGTGCAGGCGATCACTGCAATCCTATTCACTTTAACACCCCCACCCCATTCCATATTGTAGTTTAATAATGAACATGAAAAAGTATGTGATATGGCGCAAATTCGAAACAATATAATAATACACTCGTTCCTAATTCAAAATAATTAAAAAGTTAAAAAAAGGAAAAGGTTTTATGTAACAATATTTATGGCTAGACTAGTTATATATCGTTCATTCACACGCAACCTATATCTCTATTCTCTGATGAAGTTTAGTGCTTGGTAGTCATTTTGACTCTTACAATTCATCTGAAACTGGTCTCGTGGACTTGGATCCACGGCTTGTTGTCTGTATGTGCTGCACGTTTCTCGAGCGAGAAAACAGTCGATGGTTTGTCGTTGCCTCGTCAGCGGAGCGCCTGAGCGGTGAGTGGTTTAAGTTTAATGATAACTTCAAAACTATCTCCGTGTGATGGTGAATAATTACCATACATTATTTACAAACATACTGAAATGTTGATGATGTTATAATAAGGAAAATATGATATTTTGTTAACAATTGCTTTAAGGTCGCGAGTGGGACGACATTGGCCGCCGGTGGTGGTGGATACGTTCGAAAAGTCCTTTCAACGTCTGAGCCAACTGTTCAAATGAAACACTCGTTGTCATGTACACCAGTACCTGACACTGGTGACCGTCCAGTTGGTTACCAGCTCAGTATCCAGCACACATTTTCGCCATCAGAACTTAGTGTGCAAATTTTACTGTTTACCTATTAGGAATGATTTTATAACTGGTGATGATTACTACCCAAGTACTGGCGGTGGGTGACCAGCCGGTGACCATCTAAAGTCATGTATTGTTAGAACAATATACTCTGCATTACACTGCGCTCGTCACTTTAAAATATAATATGTTAAGTATCGCTACCTCTCTAATTAACTACAGCGTCCTTCAGACCGGACCATAATGTCTGCAAAGTACTGCTTGTCGGCTGCAATCGGAGCTGCTGTAGTACCTAGATGGTAGCTTGCAACGGAGACCTGGCACCAGTAAATTGAAACTACACACCACTGTATTTGTGTAACCAGGGTGTTCATCATCACCGGCCGACAGACCTCCACTGCTGGACATGGGCCTTCCCTGAAGATCACCACATCAATCGGCCCTTCGCTGCCCGCAACCAGCTGCTTCCTCGGACTTTCTAGCGGAGAGCCTGCTAAGAATGCGTCTTCCGGTGCACGGTTGTCATTCGAGGACCTTGTTGCTCCATTTGACAACAGAGACCTACCACCACTATAATTGGTTGTAAATGTAATTGTATTTGCTATATGACTCGTCGAGGCGCTGGTTCCAGAACATGAGGATGGTGGAAACTGTCATCTTCCGAACCTGCCAGCGTGTCGGATGAAAGACCTTCACTCATCGGTAATAGTGGACTTACCAGTCGCTTCCGGATTTTAGCGGAGGACAACTGATTGCTGTGTCGTGTTATTGTAATAAAGTTATTTATAGAAGTAAGTAATATATGCAGTCATCACAGTTAAATGGATAGTAATATATTCTTGTAGAAGTAGTAACGATAACGCGCCGCTCGTCGGCTGAGAGGCGCTTGAAAGGTTATTCTATCGCGTTAAGATTAATTCATTTCGTTTCTACGCCATCGTGCGGCGGTAGACTTCTTCTGAATCTATAAATAAACTTAACAGTTTTTTTTCAAAGGTTATAGATATGGCACAAGTTGTGTGTTCAACGTCTGTTTCATAATGATTCTTCTTCCTTCCAGCTTCTTACTTGCTTCCAGCTATTTCCTTTCACTTTTTCCGGATTCTAAGAATCAAATTAATTTCCGTTTGTAATTTGTAAAACCTTAACAGGTACGGCGGCAACTTATTCTAAGAGAATCGATTGCATTCACACTTCCTCAGGTAATTAAGCACACAGCGGACATTGTTCAGAAAAGTCTTTTAACTTAAGGTTGTCTTATTATAAAAGATGAAAGCTAGTTCAACGCAAAATAAATAAAAGATAATAACGTTAGAGGATGGTGTCTGCGAATTATTTCGCCGAACCAGAGACAGAACTGACTGCACCACGCTGATCGCCAACCTTCACTAGTTGGAGAGGCACTTTAAGAAGAAGAAGATAGGTGTCTCGATCGATAACTTGTATATTTAAGACATGTAATGAAGCTGGAGCATTGTATCATTAATTACCTGCTTCAGTTGATTATGATAAGCAAGATAGATGAAAAGACATGCTGGCAGATGGAAGAAGTGTTAATAGTTGGACCGACTTCATCTTTAACCATCAGAAATGAAGAGGCACAACTAAAAGAAGACAATGACATAAAGTTCCATAATTTATTAGCAGTAAAGGTTCCATTACATGGGTTGGCAGTAAAAGGCGTTGAATCCGTTACCTTCGTTTTATTTTGCTCGAACTGGTCTATCTCACCTTATAAGGGCTGAAACGGAAACAGGAAATGTATGAATAATTATTTAAATGTCCGAATGGAATGGAACTATATATAAATTTAGAAACCGTTGATTTTTTTGAACATTTCCTTCCGGCACTCGGTTGGATCGTAGTTCATTGTGATTCAGTATATCTGTAGAATAGTATAACTAGGGGTAGTGAATTAGTTTGTTACTGTGACTTGTTATAATGGGTTGGCATTTAAAATTGAGCCTAAACTAAATAAGAGAGTTTAATAAGTGGTTATTGAACAACTACCTATAGTCGCACGCTTTACGACTGTCAACTTTATGTCACGTGAAATTTAAGTCAAGTGTGAGCTCACCATAAAAAGCAAGATTCGAAGAAAACGAAGAGTGCGTTTAAGAAGAATATCCTAGTTAAAGAACCTATGGCAGAAGTTTGAAAATAACCCCGTTCAATTTCCAGAGCCGTAGTATCAAATATTCAAGATGCCTTAGCCGTCGACTGTCTAATGAAGGAGACACCAGGAAGAGCTGGTAAGTAAAGTGTAGGCATAAAAAATTGCATTTGCAACATTTAATTCGCCGGTGTAGCCCACAAACGCTGGGTCGCCGGTGATTCAATTAATTTGTATCGATAAGAGGCCTGATCACGTGTCGGAAGGTTTCGCGCGGTGCGAAAATGTAACCAGCAAGGTCGCAGGCATTCGTTGGTGATAGAAAAATTCACTTACACGTGCCTGAAAGAGCGAGGTGCAGCGAGAAACTCCAGGACTACAGGTATCGAGCGAACTTTTCCGTATTTTCTTCACTTCACACTTCCACCTGTGTAGAGACTCCGAGACATCCGAAACTATTACACGTAAACACTCAACATTTAGTAGAGACATTGCTTTTGATGTTTAGAGTTCAGCTAAGGACGGGTATTGGTGATAGGTCCTTTTGCCAGAGACTGTCTAGGTGGGTACCACGGCAGCGACTTTTTCTGCCTCCAAACAGTAATGTACAAACATTACTATGTTCCGGATTTAAGGTTGCCCTAGCAAGTGTAACTGGAGTAAAGAGACTCAACATCTTATGTCTCGTAAAATGGTATGAGTTGTCCTCATTTATGAGAGAAGGATGAAAGATGGAAATAGGATTGAGAAAAGGGAAAGAAAGTGTGGAAGAGGAAAGGTAAGAAAGAAGAAGGAAAGAACGATAGGATAAGGAATAAGACTATTAAAAAATAAGAGACAAAAACAAAATGAAAGACAGTGCCTCAGCTTAACCTAACTGGGAAGAACGCGTTTTAAAATAAAAAAAACCCATTTTATGTCTCGGAAGACGAGCGCAATGTGCTGCAGTGTATATCATCCTAATTACCGCCACGTTGTTATGGGTGGCGTATCACTTACCATCGAGTAAATGTCCCGTTCGTCTCGTCGCTTAATCAAATTAAAAGAATGGATTTTATAAAATCCTTCCCTCAATGAAGTCGCAGGGGTGTCAAGTCCAGCCCCCTTGCAAGTGTCAAGATGCCACATGCCGGTCTAACTCGATGTAGTCCATGATTTGATCGGTATTTGTCGTCACAGGTCTTCCGCCGGCTGGCTTATCCATGGTGTCGTTTTCACCGGCTCTGAATCGTCGAAACCATTCCTCCGCGGTTCGAAGTGATAGAGTACCATCCCCCAAAACACCATTAATCTCACGGAACGTTTCTCTAGCGGATTTGCCTTTAACGAAGGAAAACTTTAAAATAGCGCGAATTTCGGCGTTAGTGAACTCCATGTTTACACGTCTATAACTGTTGAACGCAATATCCAAACTAATTATGCATAGCGTCGTTTTGTAGGTTATGTCAAGACCTTTCAAATTATGTATAGTATTGCCAGATACGAGCTCTGTAGCGCTTTGTACATAGCCGCGAAATTAAAAAGACAAAAAGGCGGAAGGGAGATATTTGGCAACCTTATATTATTATATATATAGTTTAATAATAGACTTCTTTTCCTATTCGGTTTATCCTCGTGAGAAAGTTTTAAGAGGGTTTTTTATTGTATTATTAACCATACTTTAACTACCGGAAGCGCGGCGCTGACAGACCCTCAAAAGTTGAACAGAAGTAAAAGAATCTTTGAGAATCACAGGAGTCAAACTCAAGTCAGGCTTATCAATCGCATACATCACCAAATGCTAACTTAGTGCAGTGTATAATTCTTAATTGCGTAAATTCTTAACAGCGTCATGGTATCATGAGAAGACGTATCACTTACCATCGACCACCACGTAATCGACCGACTCCTCTTTTCGGTTCGTTGGTTTTTTTTTTATTTCTAATTTTCCTTGATAATATATTCAGAGCTTTACCTTTTCCTAATAATACAACATATTCACTACTAATTTATATACATTTTTTCTATCATTATTTCTATTTCTTGATTTTTTGTCTGTCAGTATACATGTTATTTATCTAATACTCATAGAAATACATAGAATATTATTGTGTACATACGTATAAAGTACTTCTCATTCCTGCTGTTTACTATCTTACATATTATTAAACAATAATTTACGAAATTACTTCCGATTCATTTTTTATCATCTCGGGTAGACTGACTGTATCTATTCTTTCAGCCTCTCTCCTGCTCAAAGTCATACCTCAAGCATCTATGTATAGGCGGCTCTATGGTTAAAGGAATAGACTACAAAGTACATATACACTTGTAACGTCACAATAATAAAACACATGCAAGTTTAAAATATTTATTCATAATAATAAAGATATCACGTTAATACATTTGCGTGGATACTGGTGCGACACGGCGCAGCGCCGCCGCAGCCGCCGCCGTGTCGCCGCCGTGTCGCCGCCGTGTCGCCGGCAACAACAATAATACATTTAGCTACACACAAGTACAATAATTGTATATTTATAATTGACTACAACGGCGAATTAGCTAATGAAACGGCCGAGGTACAGACCGGCGAGAAACCATTCCGTCTACATTCTAGACCCTTAGTTCCCAAAGTGGTTTAAGTTGGACTTTCAGGGGTTCACTGGAGACTCGACGGGGGTCTGCCTTGATTCTAAACTTCACATTTTTGTCGAGTTTCGGGAATATGATAGAAATGTTGCTGCGGACGATCCACAGAGACCAGATAAATTTTAAAAATGGTCTGTGAGAAAAGATTGTCTGGGCACCTCTGATCTAGACAGACACCAGTCTAGGTATTGTTACTCGAATTGACACAAATGCATAGCAGCACTGCGCTAGCCTCGTCCAGCAATATGAGTCGGCCGACAGACAGGATGGGTGGCCGACATACTATTGTACAACGGCATACATTCGTACGTACAACCGACAACTTATATAAATAATGAAACAATTATCTTAACTCATGAATGTTTAACATAATTCCTCTTAAGTAACAGCCCATAGCACATCCCACTGCTGGGCATGACAACATATTTGCACACCGAATATTTTTAATACAATCCAAATATAAAAAAATTATATAAATTAAAAAAATAAATTATTCTTAAGAAAATTCAATACTTTTTATAACGCCGTTCAAAATAGGTCTTAAATGCATTCAGTCAACTTAGCAGGGGCCGTATCACAGGTTTTAGTGCATAAGGGATTCAAGAATGTATATGTTGTGTAAAGTTATAATACACCAACCCTCATTAGGCCAGCGCGGTGAGAAATGGCCAACCTCCCCCCATTATGAACCCCAACAAACGACAGCACCTAGTTCCCAGCGCAGAGGGCAGCGCAGGACCGGTCGATGTGGGGATCTTTGGGGGAGCCCTAAGTCCAGCAGTGGACGTCTATCGGCTGATGATGATGATGAAAGTTACAATAGTTCATCAGAATCATTAATATAGTAAGTTACATTGAATAATATTGTACACTAATTGATAACTTTATTTATATTTGAATTAATGCGAGTACATAAAGTTCGAATCACAGCTACGTTAATAAGTTACGCTAAGTTCGCTAAGGCCGCTGGTTTCATCGGACATAACACACATAACGTTGACTTCTCTCCAGGAACAGGGTGTGCCTGGTATCTTTTAAATAACCCTCCTTCTCCACCCCTAATGATAAGTAAGTCGATAAAAAGGCACCGTATCCATTCATATTTGGACATTAGAATTTTCGTATGAAAACTTATTACAAACATACTTAAGTAATAGTTATAAATAAGTACAGGGGTAACAATGATAAGACTTAAGTTAGTGAACGACTCGTGTTGAAAAGAAACTTAACTATGTTATAGAATTTAACTCTGTATTTCCAAGATATATGGGCATCCATTGTTTTACTCCTTAACAACCCAAGTTGGTTCCCCAGGACCATGAGGAGCCCGCTTGTGACAGTATTGTAGCACCACTTAATCTCAAGTAATACCGAATAAGTTAACCTTATGTAATAACATATTTTACTTTGTGTTATATCAGTTGAGACTTACAATTGTGTAGTTGCTGTCAGAGTTAAGCACGCGAACAAGTTAATAGCACCAGAGTTCAGTTTGAACGATATAAGTATTTTCTTAGCAGTTCCTCTATACATATCCTCAATATCTAGACATTTTATGACTCAACAAGAGACCTCCGAAACTATTAGACGTGAACAATTAAAATTTGTTAGAGATATTGTTTCTGCCGTTTAGAGGTCAGCTAAGAATGTATTATACAAAACACTTTCACCAAAAAGGACTTGCGGGCGTGTCACAACCAGCAAAGCAGGCCGGGAGTAGCCATTTAATAATAAAACAGAGTACTTCCTTCAATACACATACTCCACAATAATGAGGCTATACTTTAATATTATTAAGTACTGGAAACTGTATAATTGGTAACAAATCACAACGAAATCACAATGTTAGTAGTGGCAGATCTGTGCCGTAGACTATAGACCATAGATTAAGAACGTTGGTGCTACCGTTTTTAGTGAGCGCCATAATTATAGTTAGATTAGATTTAGATACATATACATAATTGTCTCTAATTAGTTATTATTAATATAGCAACATGTAAAATTGGTGTAAATAAGTTATGTAAAATTACGTTGGAATTTTTTCTCATGGAAGGCGGTAGTTATAGTACTTATAGTCAGGTATCTATGGTACAGATAGATGTCACCGGAACACCTGTTTGTGGCGACAGCTGTATGAAAACTTACTATATATTTAATTTACTTGGAAGGGTGTTAGAGGACTTACAGGGGGTAGCAATACTTAACATCTCTTGCCTCAAATCGATGAGTACAATTTGCAGTGTATATAATATTAACTAAAGCTACTAAAGCCTGCTCGGCTTTGTAAAATGATAAGTGAAATTTTTCTTTATCATGTACTAGTAATGCAGTAACGAACAATTATTTACAGTAATCTGCTAACCCACATCGAGCCGGAGAATGCATTGACGCGATATACTTCTATATATAGAATGAGAAGAAACATTACTTGTAATTAATCCGATAACAACTTGAAGCACCTTTTTTTACGTTTAATTAATTGTCACTTGTTGTTAATTAATGTTGTGTGTGTGTGTGCACTGTAAGACAGTAATTATATAAAAATAGATTAGTATGTAAAAGGCACGAAGTTACGTATTTTGGAACGTTTTTTTTTTTTGTTTCATGAATAAAATGGCAAAGTACAAACAGTTAGTTCGCGGATCTAGCTCAGTCTCGTACAGTCAAGAACAGATGGTTGGTATAGATCAGGTCAGTGAGGTCCAACCATGGACAACCACGAACTGATGATGGTGATCCTTCTTTTATATACTGCTGGTAGTGTATCTGTCGCCGGAGACCGTCTAGCTACCACCGCAGCTCCTATTGCAGCCGACATACAGTACTGTATAAACATTACTGTGTTCCGGTTTGAAAGGCGCTGTTGTTAGTCTAATTACTTGGTTAACGAGACATCTCATGTCTCAAGCAACAAGCGCAATGTGGTGCTGCGTATAATATCCTAGCTAACGTCACTTTGTTATGAGCAGGCTTCACTGACCACTACGTGAACGTTCCGCTCGTCACTTCGTTTAATTGAATAAAAAAATCCTATGTATATATAAGTATTTCCTTCATTTCTAAGTATCCTAAAAAACGAAGCAGTCGTGGTGGAGTCCAGGAAGAGTCTAGATTATTTCTAGACCTCTACAGCAATACGGCCCAGAAGAAGTGGCTCAAGTAAAAATAAACCGATGCGTTGATAGGTGCCTGTGGTAATGGTATAAATATTCATATTTGTGATGGTGATAAAACGTACTAGCTTAGTAAAATATAATTATAGCGATGCCAGTTCGGATTACTATTAAAAATAATAAATATAAGGTTTGTCACCCCTGCCTTAGGCGGCGATCACTTTAAAGTGGGAATGCGTTAAATAGATGTTTTTATATACTTTTAAAATATCTAACAAATCTTATTATAGTTAATAAAGACAATGTTTATATAAGTATTTTGTTTTTGTATAAATCATACATATTTATATATATGTATGTATGTATGTATGTACATTTGTGACAGTTAATTATAATTTACTTCACGTTTCCATACAATAAAAATGCTCTTTAAAACTGTATCATAACATAGGTTTTAACTTAACATCTCTGTTAATATACTAAGTACTTCAATATTATAAATGTATTTAATCTGTATTAAATGTTACGGTATGTGACCTGTATGTCTTTGGAAGGTATTGTTTGTATAAAAATATTAAGTACTTATAAAACATTTAAATATAAAGGATACTGTCCGATATATCCTGCGGGATAGCAGACAGCGTTTGTTCAATCAATAGATCGTAACAACAATAGCAAAATGACTACAGATTTCGATTTGTGTGTAAATACAATAAATTCAAGGTCCAGCCTTTGAAGGTTTCAGTTGAAGTAGGAACCTGTCTTCCGGAGCAGCAGCGAGGAAGACGGGCAGCGTCTCTCCTCATATAAACATATACATTTACTATGAACTGCCCGCTCACTGGGTTTTACTTGTTTTCGTGCATTTTCTTGTAGCTCTGTAACAAATATTTATTATAAGAAATAATATTCCACCAACTCGCTTTGGGCCAGCGTGGTAGGAAATGGTCCAAGTAGCCCTCATATGAACCCGTAAAACGACGACCTCTAGTACCCGGCGATGCGGGCAGCACAGGACCGATCGGTGTGGTGATTTTTGGGGGAGGCCTTTGTCCAACAGTGGACGTCTATCGGCTGACGATGATATACACCAATATTTCTCGTTACACTTCAAACCAATTAACTCATTTTTAATTAATTTGTTGTGTATGTTATGTTAGTAACATTACCGAAGGCAGGCTTGATTCCCGCTGAGCTAGAACTTCCGGTGAAGAAGGAAAACATTTAGAGGAAAGCAACATGCTCCAAGAATTACTTCCGCGGACATACTAACAGTCTACAACTTACACTTGGCGGGCTCGGTATAAATAGCCTCAACTCATAATAGCCAATAGATTGCAAAAATCTCTCTCTCTCTCTACGTGGAAGAAAGTCTCGATTTCCGTTATATATACATTAACTGTTCCATTACTACAAATAAATCTACTTCAACTTTATACATCAGTCAGCCGTAGCCGTGTACCGTTTTCAAGTAAATCGAAACTTACATTGCAATATAAAACCCTGTTACTAGTAACATTACAAAGATTACCTCTTCCGCCATTTTGTACAGCATAGCCGCAGTCTCCGGGCCGGTCTGTTCGACCAGCGTCTTGAATATGCCGCCCTCGTGCTCGCTCAGCTCGGACCTTAGGAGATAAGGATAATAAAAAACAATAATAAAAGACTTCTATTATTACTAAATTTTCATTTTATTTTGGTTTTTTTTTATCAGAGCGTCAAGGTTACCCAGAGATGAACATAACAATTTGATGATAGAATCTTTACACGGTACTACAACAGATAAGCCTCTACTCTAGTAATTACTCTGTTTTTTTTTAATCGACTAAGCGACGAGACCAGCGAAACATTCCCTTGATGGTAAGTGATACGCCTGCTCATAACAACTTGACGCTAGTTAGGATGGTATATACAACAACACATTATGCTCTTCGCCTTGACACGTAAGATGTTAGATCTTGTTGCAGCCGTAATTTCACTAGCTACAACACCGTTCAAACCGGCACACGTTATTGTTTGCACAGTACTGTTTGTCGGCTGCAATAAGAGCTACCAACAGGCGGGTAAATAGGTATGGTAAGGGTATGCATACAGATGTAAATTATTATTATGACCATACTAGTGGGTCTGTCCATGTGGCCTATCACCCATATGTTGTACTGACTATATTGATTCATCTACCAACAGTTACATACATGAATGTACCATCATGACGGAGAGATATGGAGAAGTCTCTAATTAACCACTACTAAACGATCAGACGATCCATGACCAAGTCTACTTTTCATAAAATCTACGACTACGGAAACTTGAATGATCACTTACCTATTGGAATAAGTCCTTATTCTGTCCCTGGACAACACGAAGGTCTCGTTAAAGTCATCCTGCCTCTCAGCCGCCGCATCGAATGGGAAGTTCTCCGGAATGGCGAGCGGTGCCTAAAATAATCATTTTTTCATTAATTAATCATTTATAAAATAATAATTTAAAGAGAATAGGATAAAGTTTTCTCTATTCTTCATAAAAAGTCTATCCACAGAGGAGTGACGCATATGGAACCTTTTTTTTTTCACTAACAACTAAACTCTAAATTACGTAGAATATCTATAAATTGAATCACGTACACAATCCAGCTTGAAGAACCATGCCTACACTAGACACTAGTGCACGAGATACTATGCAAGTAATTTTATTAATGTGTTTACCTGACTCTTGGTTAGAAGTGTCCTTCGCGGAGGTAGTTCAGCTTTGCCGTATGTGCTGGCTTGTGTCAGCAGCTCGTATGGGTGACCGGACTCAACTACGTGACCCCTGCAATGATTTACATGTATTAATTTAGATTTAAGTATATTTGGTAGCAAATATTACGGTGTTCCGGTTCGACGAGTGTTGTAGACAACAAAATTGCCAGTGGAAGTGGTCCTCATAACATATTCCTCAAAATAACCTGCGCTGTAAAACTGCATTGTAACATTGTCGCGTGACTCACTTGTCCATGACGATGACCCGGTCGTAGTCCATGACGGTGTTGAGACGGTGCGCGATGGTGAGCACGGTGGAGTGCGCGAACCGGCGCCGGATTGTCGATTGGATGTGCTTGTCCGTCCTGCAGGCAGACGAGCGAGGGTTGAGACAAGGAGGATATGATACAAGGGAGAAGTAGAGAAAAGATCACTCACTCAGTGTCGACGTTGGCGGTGGCCTCGTCCAGCACAAGCACGGCGCAGTTGGCAAGCGCGGCGCGCGCCAGGCACACCAGCTGCCTTTGCCCAACGGACAGGTTGCCGCCGCCGTCTCCCACACGCGTCATCAGCCCCGCCGGCAGCGCGGACACCGTCTCGCGCAGCTCCACCTGCACCACACAACAGTTTATGAATACCATGTCCTTAAATTTACCATATTTTTTACTACTTATTAGTTATGAATTTATTTTTAAGGATCTTTCATTTTTTTTTCTATAATATTAAAGTAGTAGCTCTTTGTTTCGGATGTTATTTTAATATAAACGCAGAGTTTATGTAATTTGTAATGGGACTGATGGAAACCTGTGCAACTACGCTGTGCAGTTATAGAAAACAGTACGAATAGAGTTGGAGCGTGACCATTCAATAATAAAACACCTCTTTCAGTGTTTAGCAGCGTTACACCTGTTATCAATTCGACAACAAGCGACATGCTCGGCGATGTGGTGTGTGTGGTGTCACGGTCACGTGTTAGGGGGCGACAGCAGGTGTGGTAATACGGTGGTGATGCGGTGGTGCAACGGACCTGGTCCAGCGCGGCGTACAGCTGCGCGTCGCTGTACCTGCGCTCCGGGTCCAGGTTGTCGCGCAGCGCGGCCGCGAAGAGCGCGGGCCGCTGCGGCAGCGCGCACAGCCGCGAGCGCCACGCGCGCAGCCCCGCCTGCTCCGCGCTCACGCCGTCCACCGCGATGCGACCGGACACTTTGCTCAGCCTTAAACACAACATCACTGTTACAGAAATCATTCTATTTCACTGCCTATAATATTATATTTGACATCCATTCAACATCATTACAACCCGTGGACATCCACTGCTCACTTCTATTATCTTATATTAATGATAAACTAGTATACTTAAAAATTTTAATCTGTAATTTAGGAATTTTATTACCTTTCACATTTTAATTAATAAGAAATAAATTTTTACATAAAAAAAGGTTGATATTCTACCTAAACAGCGCAGCTATGAGAGAACTCTTGCCGGCGCCGGTCCTGCCAACCACTGCGACTTTTTCTGCAGCCTTGACCCTGAAGTTCACCCCGCGTATGGCGTACGCAGGCTCTTCTATCTTAGGAACGGAGTCCACTTGTATATGATCTTTTTTTGGTGGTCTTTCGTATTCTAAAGATACATCCTCAAAGACTATTTCTCCTGCAAAATACAATATTTTCACAATGAGACGCATAAAGAAGAGTAGTACGTTCATTTGTTACAGGCTTACTGATTACTATCACAGGTGCTAATTATATTGTCTTGATACAGTGATATACTGTGTTTGGAATCCTTAAAACTGGAACATAATAAATGGTATACTACTGCTTCGGGACAGGTAGGCGCTCCTGTCCCATCTAGAATACCGACTCTCAAAATAGGCAACGACAACAGCTCCTGGGTGCCAGATATACAAATAGATAGGACCAGGTCTTAAAAAGCTGCTTCCGTTTGGAAGACCAAACACAAAAATGATTTATTTTAAGATTATCCAAAATTAGATTAATTGCTGCAGGTAGTTTGTACAGTTTCACAGCTATTCACACATAGACCTGGTTGACTACAGAATTTTAAAAATAATATTTCACCTTTGCTCGGCCACTTGTCAAAATCTAGATTAGGATGTTCAGCTTTCAGCAACTTCTCATTGACGTCCATCGGTTGCTCCGCCGGTAGATTTGTGTACTCCAATATCCTTTCAACCTAAAAATGGACAAAGCTTTATGCTTTTAATATTATTCGTCACCTTTTACCTTCAACTAATAGAATGAAAGAGACAAGAAGTATAAATAGTCTATTACCAGATACTGTTGTAGGCGTATGTATAAAATACAAACGAGATAAATAGAATACAAAAGATAAAAAAGAGGAACTTACCGAGGTCATCTGATTCTCCACCTCAGCAGTCTGCCGCATGCCGTACTGACACATCCCCACCAAGCCGATTACTTGCGTTATGGCGAGACCCACATTGCCTCCCATGGTGTCTGGAATAAAAGTTTGACCCGTATTTATTAAATCAATATGCAAATATTTTATATAACCTTCTAATAACTAACCAAACTCTCCTTCCAAAGGCATATCGTACAAAGATTAAATCATAGTCTTCATAACGTAAAACCTCTTATAATTAAAAAAAATAACTAACTTGTTGAAATTCATAATAAGATACTCACCACTGCCAACAAATAGAAAGAAACTGAAGGTCACGAACGCGAGGTATAGGCAGCAGACCATGTCCATCCAAAAGCCAAAGGCCCGGTTCGTATTGAGGACGAGTGTCCAGGCGCTACTGTGGAGGTCCAGCAGCTTGTCAAACTCTCGCGCAAGTGTGCGCTGCCGCGCGCCGCACGACCTGATCGTGGACAGCCCGGAAACCGTTGCAGCGGCGTGGTTTAAACTCTGGCTGCGAGCTGGTGGAAAACAGGTTTTATAACAATAGTAAAAAAAATTCCCTCACGTTAGTCATAGCGATGAGATTAGTTTCAAATCATTCGTCATCCATCCAATCAGCCGGAAAACGTCCACTGCTGGACAAAGGCCTCCCCCAAAGATTTCCACTTTTTTTTTTTTTTAGATTTTTCAAATGTTTATAAATAAATAAGCAATAACTATTTAACTTCGCCATCAAGACATCTAGTATATGTAAAACAGTTTTCGAGGTCCTCATGTTAGCAATTAAATAAATATCCCATTAGACTGCTGATTGACCCATTAGCTGATTACGATGTCTCTTTGTGATTATATGCGTCGATTGTTTAGTAGTATAAGTAATGAGATACCAATTATTCCAACAATATCCACTTCACAAGCAAACTACACATAATATCAATGTAGCTGGCTCCTAGGTTCAGCTAGAGCATTGGACAGTACGCTACTGATTCATAATATGAATAAATATAATTTTTTCTTCATCTTTAACATATATATTAACATTAACGTAAAATTGTAGAATAACAGAAATTTCTGGTCTAGATTTGAAATAGACTTTAAGGATAAATCCAATGCAAAAACGCAGTCACTCTCTCTTTTTGTCTTCTGCTATCTCGGGTCACTACTATTCCTTAATCATTCTTTAAATATTTAAAAAATTCTTACCGATTGCTTCTATACGTTTGAGCTCACGGCTGGTGTCGAGGAAAAGGTTTCTCAGCAGATGAAGGAGGAAGGCCACAACGGCGGTTGGCAGCAACAGCCACCAATTCACCAGACAAACTACCACCAAGATTGATACCACTTCAAGAAAAAACTGCAACAGGGGAAATATATCATAATTATAAACATTTTATACCTAAACAACAAATTAAGAATATTAGACTTCGCTTACCCCAAGGCAGTCTACCAAGGCAACTGGCAGCAAAGTGTCCACCTGGCCCATGTCCTTGGAGAACCGGTTAAGGATGCGGCCCGACGGATTGTGATGGAAGAACCACATTGGCGCGTTCGTCACACCTCTGAAAATGTGTTTTAAAGGTTGTCAATATATATCTTCGAAGCAAAAAATGCTATCTCAATTTCTTATCGTCACCAACAGCAGAGAGACGCCACTGAGCAATGAACTATTAAGCAGAGGAATTGAATGAAATGAAAAATAGGAATGCTATAACCATCTTGTTTTTGTAACCGCGTTTTCGCAAAGAAACTTATTTGATTTGAGGCCTAACAATTTTTCAATTATTTTAAATCTTAATTATAACCATGCGACACAAAATTTACCGTTGTCACGCATAGATTTGGTGAATACCGTCACAGTGAGAGGTTCTGTTGGTAAGTAATGTAAACATCCTCACTACTCTCAGATGGTGAGCTGACTGTATTACTTTAAAATTTTAAGGTTCAAATAAAAATGAATGTTCATTAACCTGAACATATTGTCGTGCAGATTGATCGAGGCCTTTATGCAGGTGTTGTAGAAGACGACCAGCTTGTTCCAAGTGAAGAAGATGCAGATGCCGATGAGACTGGCGTAGATGTAGATGCACTGCTCGCGGGTAAGGTGGAAATAGTTTTCTGGCATGTCTTGGAAATCTGGGAAATGTTGGTTAGAACGAAAAGTTTTGTAATTATTTTGGAAAAGAATGCAACCAAGTTTCCTGGTGGTAGATTGATGCCACCGGAATCTGTCCAAATACTACTGCTGCTATTATTTCTGTTACAAAAGGAAGATTTTTATCTAGAGATTAAAAGAAGTTGTAGATAGTGAAATTAAAAAGAAAAAAAGTTTAAAACAAATCATATGTATTTTTCCATTAGTGATATTAGTCTTTATTTTTAATAGTACGAGCGTATCGAATGAAGAATAGCGCAGAGTGTAGTTAGTGTTATCCAAAGATCCGTTACCTGGTGGTAGTGCAGACGAATTAGTTCCGTTCATTCTCGCGGAGTTGTAGGCACTGTTCTTTTCTTCCATATTTACCCTGCAGTGAAATAGTTAAACAAGTTAAAGATCGATAAATTCATGTAATATTAAAATTCTTTCACACAAGTTTATTTGTGTTACTTAGTTATGTTTAAATTATCGTACCATGAACTCGGAAGTCACCATTAAGTCCTAGCTTAACACTAAAATACCATGGTCATTCACAAGTGTCTTATGTTCTTATAAGTATTTAATACCATCAAGTAAAAAATTGAGAGTTGAATCATAAAACTTCTACAAAGTGTTACTTAATTTTTAGACTAGGAAAATTAGTAAAAATGTACTCACCACTCTTTCAACCAGACATCGGTGGAAGAGTAAAAGATCTGCGCTAAGAGAAAGAGGGTAAAGAGAAGCGTCATAGACCAGACGCTGCCTCCACTCTTGATGTACGCCAGGTACACGCTGTTGTCAACGGAACCCTTGTTTTGACTTTCACCTGAAATAAATTGATACATAGAAAGGATAGTATTAAGCTTATTTCAAACTCACGCCTCTGAAGTTTCGGTAGCCGTTAATATCATTTTAGATAATTCACCTTCATCGTTTACACCTGGAGGCTTACCTTCGTATTTAGGATCCAAGTTATTGTCCAGCTCCATGTTGAACGATAGCTGCGAAGCTTCAGACATTGAGCGCTGTGACCGCAGTTTGTTGATGTTGTCCTGGAACATCAAATCTATTATAGACTTTTAATTGAAACTCGAAGGACTTAATGCACGCGTCAGGCGCTAAGCTACATAATATAAAAAAAAAAATTACAGCTCTTTTTAATGGATGATACCTTGCTAGTGCTATATTTGGATATAATGAAATTTTTTTAATAGTCTTTAGTGGTAGCTGCCGAACACCGACCAGCCTTACACCATCATTCCCGCCATTTTTGCGTTGTAGTAAGACAGCCAATTACCACCAGATATATACGTAGTGTAATGGGTAAACCTTTTGAACTAGGTGTATCAAAATATCATGTTGAAATACCCTCATTTTCAACTAAATGGAGATATTCACTAGAGAGTTAATGCTAACTAACTTCTATTTTTCTATAATAGTCTCTAATTGTTAATTAACTAAAATTAATAAATAAAAATCAATTGGGAATAAAAACTAACATTCTTATTAATATCCACTTGATCAGTTTTTGTTGCAGCAGTATACACCTAAAATTATTCAAAAGTTTAACCACACAATCATCATTTATAGAGAATATGTTTTACATTCCACCAGAGAACAGCTAAAATAATTATGTATTCTATTGAAATACCTAATAAATATAAAATAATTGCATTAAGTATGGAATTATATTACTAAGAATATTTTCCCTCTCTATACTTAAAATTAATTCAGACCCAAAACATACACAAGTCCTGAAGAATTCGTTAACGTCATGAGCTACAAGATTCAAAAAATCGTAAAGTTATTCAATGCATGCACTACTTACAATGCTATCATGCTTCTCATAGACGGTCTTCTGCTTCTGCTTCTCTTCTTCAACGCGCTCTCCCATTTCAATGAGCTTTTCAAAGTCTGGAACTCCGGACTTCAACTCCTGATAAGTCCCCTGTGCGACGATCTAAGCAGTGGACAAATAGAGAGGGAAAAATAGACAGAAGAATAGTTAGAAGAAAAGGTAGAATAGAATGTGCTTATAATTATCTTCTTCGTCTTCAACAGCCAATTTACGTCCCCACTGTTGGGCCTGTCCCCTGTTATTCGATAATCCATCAAAATCCACCATATCTGACACCAGAATTGAAATAAAGATTTCAATATTACAAGACAAAGTGTCTGTCCATATTTTTCCTAAAATTTTGCTTTCGCACACATTTTCTGGAGATCGAAACAGATATATAATTAAAGAGAAGTCACGGTGCTTACCCTCCCGCCGCGCATGACGCACACGCAGTCCGCGTGCCGCGCGTACTGCGCGTGGTGCGTCACCAGCACCACCGCGCGCTCGCGCAGGAACCCGCGGATGCACTCCTCATATATCGCTTGCGCCACCTGGTGATTAAAACTCGTTAAAATAACGAATACGTTAACACAAACAATGATAACAGAATTCCGCATCATAGTGATGATTAGAATATAAACAACTGCCTAATAAAAAGCATCGGCTGGGCAGCGTTTGGGAAACTCCGCCACATCCTCACATCGCAAATACCCCAATGTCTCAAGACGAAAGTCTTAAACCAGTGCGTCCTCCCCACCTTTACTTACGGCGCAGAGAAATGGCACCGCACTATCGGGCTGGTCCACCGATTCAAAGTAGCACAGCGAGCGAGGGAGAGAGCTACGCTTAGTAATAATTTCTCTGAGGGACAAGATGCGGAACGAAGGAAAACGACGGAAAACTGAAGCTGTCGACGTAGCTCTCAAAATATGCAAGCTGAAGTGGCAGTGGGCCGGCCATGTTGATCGTGTCAGTGACGGCCGATGAAGGAGGAAAGTCTTGGAGTGCAGCCCGCGTACAGGTCGCAAAAGTGTAAAATGCCCTACCTCCGGATGAACCGACGACATCATCGGAGCGTTCGGAAGTGGGTGGATGCGAGATGGTAAGGATGGCATTTGGTGAAAGACATTGGGGAAGGCCTATATTCAGCAATGAATAAAGAAAAGCTGATAATGATGGTGATGAAATAAAAAGAGCTACTCTGAACTATGGATGCTCAATTCTAAATAATAACTATATCTGGAAAAGAATGACACTCCTAATTTAATTAATAAAGAAAAGGGGGAATGTTCATCAATGTGCTATAGAACTGGCTAACTTGAATAACACAGAGATAATAACATAAATTATCACACGAGCAAAAACTTTTCGTGTGATAATGGTTTTAAAACAACTTATTATTCATCACCAGTCAAAGACAACATTATAAAAAAGTAGTACAAAATACATAAAAAAAAGTACCTTAGCATCGACAGCTGCGAGTGGATCGTCCAGCAGGTAGAGATCCGCGGCTTGGTACACACAACGCGCGAGGGAGATGCGCGCGCGCTGTCCGCCCGACAGCGACGCACCTGCGCACAACGTACCGCTCGTGAATGAAATGCCTATTTCTACTGATGCACTAGGATACTTTCGAAGGTATCAACGAGATAGGTACGTCCATCATTTTAGCCTGTTGTGGCCACGCTGGACACAGGTGTCACTAATATGGAGTATTAGCCACGACTCGCGTGTCAGATAGTGAGCGCAGTACGTTAGTTGCAGCGGTCGTATAGAAAACTGCTGATCTTTTCTTGAAGTTGTAACCTCATAATCGATATTTACTGCACCAACAATAAAAAATCATTCTATATACATAATTCTTAAAAAAAAAGAATAAAATGTGTCTCACCTCTCTCACCCACCACAGTCTTGTCCCCGTGCGGTAGTATGTCAAGGTCGCTCTTCAACTGGCAACATTTGATCACCTGTTTGTAGCGGCGCAGATCCATGTCCTGACCGAACAGGATGTTCTGCCGTACCTTAAATATAAAGTACACTTAAAAGAAGTTCGTAATTCTAGACGTAGGAATGATGAAGCATAGACTTCTCTATCATTCTAATAGTCAATCACGTTGATAGTTGGTTCTGAATTAAATTCGATTATAATACTACTAAAAAATAGGACATAGTGACAAAGTGAGCAGGATGTTTCATGTTCACCTAACAAGTGATAAATCTGTCCTTGGTTTTAAAAAGACTAGATTAAACATGTCATAAGGGCTGTAAGGCGTCCTACGCTACATCCTTCGGGACTCAAACCAACCTCACCTGGTCGTGATGCGCCCTGCTAATCAACGCACGAAACTCTGGCGAACACCAACCACCCATTGGCCAACGTGGTGGGAAATGGCCCAAATCTCCTTAAATAAACTCCTACAATCAATAGCCTCTATCGCCCGGCGGTATCGGAAGCCATGCTTACTGTGACGAACGTTGGCAAGACGCCGGAATCAGTGGTGCTAAGAACAACGCGGGACCGATCGATATGGAGATATTTGATAGAGGCCTATGTCTAGTAATGGATGTATATCGGCTGATGATGAAACATGTTATACTCATCTAAAAGTGGAATGTACTTACGGATGCGTCGAAGAGCCATGGATCCTGCGCGGCGTACGCGATAGAGGCGCGCACCTCCAGAGTGCCACTGCTTGGCTCCAACTCCCGCAACGCGGCCTGCAGCATCGTGGACTTACCCGATCCCACAACTCCGACCACGGTTGTAAGTGTCTCTGGTTTAATCTACAAGTGGATTTAAAGACAATGATGACAGGCGCACTTCAGGAGAGAGCTGCGACCATCAGTAGACGATGATGTGCTGATTGAAGTTATGATAATAATAGCTTCCTATACTAAACTAGTTTCTAAATACCTCTTGAACCTAAAGAGCTGAGTTATAACTTTTCAAATATACTTTGGCTAGTGAAAGCTGTTTGGACTTTTACCCTTGCGCTTGGGCTCCGAACAGTGCCCCAGTGACTTTTTCAAATGGTCTTTCTTTTACTTTTTTTTTATTATAGGTCTCCCCTATTTAGGATAATCTAGAGCCCTTTGAATCTTTATTTTATTTCTCTTATTGCAATAATCAAATTCCTTCTCCTTCTCCTTTCTTTCTTTCCTTCTTCTTTCTTCTTTACATTTTTTATTTTTCCCCTTTCTTACTCTCTACCTCCATTTCTTCCTTTCATTCGTATCTAACGATAAGTGAGGACAACCAGCTCTGTTTTTATTTATTTGACAATTCACATTTTTATTTCTTATCTCTAGTTAATTTCCTTGTTCTAATACAATTCTCTCTTTCTTATTTCCTATTTTTTAACATTATTTATCTTCTTTGGTTTTTATTTTTACGTACTTTGGTCTTATTTCTATCACATTTCATTTCTATATTTATTTATTTACTAGATTACATAGTTCCTATATTGTTCTTGTTCTTATTCTCTATTCCTTTCTATCACATTCTTTATTATTTTTGTACTGAAGTTTAAGAATGCGAACCGACTGCTGTCCTCACTCATCAGAGAAACGATACTACCCGCGCTTATAACATTCCCCAGCTCAGTCTCACATCCAAAGCGCTCCTTTCCAAATACGGGACAGAAAACTATCAAATGCACCACGGTCGGGTCCACCGCTGGGTCACAGATGCACGAGAGACTCTTCCTGAGTTTAAACCTATGCAGGTACTCGGAGAATCCCCCGTGCCCTGTGAAAATCTGGACCAGAACCGTGTCTAGCTTTGCTTTTCTTCAAACGTTCATTATAACCACTGTATGGGTTATAGTGGAAAAAAAAATCATACAAAGCTGTCTTCCCCACAGAAGGCAGAGTATCTTTAGGAAAATTTTTCAAACTCAAAAACCTCCTGGTCATTCTTCTAAAGCTATCTCTATTCTGTGTCATATCTTCTATCAATTTGTTATTCTTTAGATCTTTATTGATCAACAAGAACCAAGAAGTTAGGGGTCTCCCAGGGTCTCGGCCTATCACGTATTGAAAATAATGTTTTTTTTTTAACTCACGTTAAGATTAATATTGGAGAGAGCTGTCACTTTCCCTTCCATATTCTCGTCGTCCACGTTTCTCCAGTGCGCCGTGTAGTCCTTAAAACTCAGCAGTACAGCCGGCTTCAGAGGCTCCAGGTTTGTTTCAGACTTGATATACGCTTGCTGACTGCAATGATATTGATAATAATATAATTGTATATGATCATAGTGGAGTTTCACCACGAGAGAATACTACTATGCATGTATCTACTAGTACCAGCGTTGTAATAGATGATATTCTTTACTATTCCGATGATAACTTAACTAACACAGTAAAATCTGAACACTATAGCAATGAAATAAATATTTAAACAGTAAGACCGACAGACCTGCTGCCTAGAAATTTTCAAGTTCATAAATTTTTTTATTATGTATGTCTTTATAACTCTTACCCATTGCCAATCTTCTCGAAGACACCATTACGTTGTGCTGCATTCTTAGACTCTTCAATGGTAACCAAGTCGACGTTGTCCTGATTATCCACTTCAGGGAGCAGAAGGAACTCCTGCATTCTCTTTACGCTGACGTACGCTTCCAGAGTGAAGGTTATAGCCAAGGGCAGGAAGTCTACCAGGGTGTACTTCAAAATGTCGTAGTAAGAGAAGATTACGAAGACCTTGGAAGCGGTGAGTTCGTTTTGGAAGGAGAGGAACGAGATGATGCTGAGGAAGATGGCGACCTTCGTGTTGAGCTTGACGCAGGATATCATTACAGCACGGAGCCACGACATTTTCTTTATCACATTCATTTCTTTCCTGTAGATAAATATAATTAAAAAAAATTCTAAGACATACTAATAGATTAACGGTATTACATTTTTTTATAACCTGAAATTAGAAGATGATATTGAGATAGTTTACCTAATGTTAGAGTTGCTAGTTATGTGTGAGAATTCTCTGTCCTTCTCGTTTTGACAAGTAAAGTACCAGAATTGTAGTTGTAATGGTTATCACACTCACTTCCTCGCCTTCCCGATGATCCCAACGAAAGCATTCTCCCACGCGTACATCTTGATGGCCTCTATGCTCTGGATGACCTCGTTCATCAACCGAATGCGGTTATCCGTCCGCACGGCGGTCTGTCGACGCAGCTTGCTGGAGATCTTACCTAAGTAGCCTGATAAGAAATAGATTTTTTTTTTATAAAACGAAGTAGAGCGAACCCAAGGACGATGTCCATATAATGAGTGATATCTATAAAAGATACACAAACGCATTAAATATTTTTACCAACCTTGTAGCGGTATGAACAATAGAAGAAAGGAGACGCCAATGAGGGTGGCAACGCCGATCTGCCGGTACATAAAGTAGACTATCAGCACGCTCTCGATAGGCGTGCGCACCAGGTCCACCATGAACAGGCTAGCCATGTCGAAACGCTGTGCATCAGTGGTGAGCAGATTCACAACATGGCCAGCGAGGCCCTCGGAAGCCTTGCCACCGGCTGTCAGGTCTAGTCGAAGCAGCTGGAAGATTACAGAAAAAACTTTTGTAGGAGAAGTATAAGAGAAATACGCGATATGTTCAGCCTGTTCGCCTGGTAACTAGCAATCAGCAGCTATTTTTGTAATAATAATAATGAACAGCCCACATAACGATCCCACTGCTGGAACTCAAGTCTTTGTTCTGCAAACTTTACTGGTGATGGGTCTCTGTTGCCAAACACCGGCTAAAATCAGTAGTGTACAAAATATTAATGAGGTCCGCTTTGAAGGGCATTGTAGGTAGTGAAGTTATTGGGTTAAAGGGATTTAAAATCATATGTCGCAAAGCGACGAGCGCAATCTCGTGCACTATATACCATCTTAACTAGCGCCACGTTCTTATGGGCAGGCGTATCACTTACCATCAGGTGCTAATGAAGCATCGCTGCTCTAATAGGTCAACATAGAGTGGTGTAATCTAAAGTCCACATTATATTTTCATAGGACTATTGCGGATGGAGTTCCACCCAACATCGTACGGAGCCCAAGTCCTCCTGCACAAGGAGCGCCCTGCTAAACAACAGACGAGTCTCTGATCACCTACCAACCCGCACTGGGCCAGCGTAGTGGGACTAAGGTCCAATTTCCTCTCAATGAAGCTGCTTGAGAGAAGCCTATGCCCAGCAGTGGGCATTATCAGGCTGATAAGATGAAAAGATTGCGGAAGGTTGCCCGGCAGGACCAATAAATCTGATCAAACTCTTCGCTTCTTCAACACTTGGACTTTAATTAACGTTACATGATCAATGTCTCGATGCTTGAAAACCATTTTCTGGAGCAGTAAATCATATCTTAACAGAAACGATAACTTACTGGTATTTCGAGAGTTAAAGGAAAGTCTGATAGCATCAGTACTTTTACTGATATTTGTGAAAAAAAAAATAGCGTTTCCTCACCTTCCTGTATATGAGAGAGCAGCACGCGACCCTGATTTTCATACTCATGGTGAGCAGCCACAGCAGCATGGGATGGATGACGGTGGCACTTATCGCCATGAGCCTAGTAGACGGATAGTATTTTGTTTTTACTTTTACACAGCCATTCTACTAAATTAACAAGTAGCGGTGAAAGAAATTCCTTAGTTACTGATGGTAGACCCAGTAATATCATTAATTACGGTATCTTTCGTCATCAGCGACAGGAATGTTGGCAGAATACTGCTTGGAGACAGAAACAAATGCTGGCTGGAAGGCCCCCCACAAAGTGGGCCGACGATCTGGCGAGAGCGACAGGAAGCCACCGATCGAAGTGGAGATGTTTGAGCTAGCCTATGTCCAGCAGCGGACATCTATCGGCTGACGATGATGATGATGGTAGACCTCTATTGTCAGAGACCGTCTAGTTACATACGTATCACCCACCACTGGGTTTTCATTAGACAACACCACACTGATTTAGTTACTTCAGTAATTCCATCAACTACAGATCTCTTTAATGAGCCAAGTAATATTTGCTTACTGTTGTTCTATAAACGTTATGTTTTATAGGTATAAAGTGTTATAAACCATTGGTAAATAAATTACCACTTCTCATCATGCTAATGGCTGATGCTTAATCATATTCACCGGTTAGAAATAAACATTAACACTAATTATTAGTGTTATATATAACAGAACCCAATGTTCCAAATGTACCACATGTATCACTTACCCAACAACCCCCAACGCGTATAAATATGCATGGGTGGTGGGTACTCCACCGTGGGAAGGCGAGAAATAATTTATGAGCCCCTCCAGACATAACGGTATTGATAACCTGAAATGAAATAAACTAATTACACATTTTGTCACATAAAAAAAAAAATTATCACCATTTAATGCCTTTAAAAGATCCAAGAAAAGTGGAGAGAAGGAAAAAGTCATGTTTGAGGAATATCAGGTAATGAGCTGGTGATGGTGGGTATATCTGGTGCGTCCGTATCGTTCCGCCGAACTAATAACAGAAGGACTGTACCACGCTGATCGTCAACCTTCACTATAGACGCATTATGAACTGAGGCTTCAGGTTATAAATCATATTTATCTGTCGGTCTCGCTCGCACTTACAGGTCTTATGGAGAGGTGTAGTGATGTGCGTAAGAATTGTAGAGCTGTATATCGATAACGGGATAGGTACGATCGATATGCTAAATTATGTTAAGTATTAATAGGAATAATTTTTCGCTATGTGAAAATGAAAGTTTTTAATTTGTAAAATAAAATGTTTGTTTCGACGTAACCATAGAGAAACTGTATATAGATCGTAATGTTTTTAATCGATCCACGGTCGCACTACTAAGTACACAAATCAGTGCTACAAGCGCTCGTGGATTATTGATATTGAGGCAAGCTTTTTTCTTGGGGTCAGTTTTCAATTCTTTTACAAACGCGTTTTTGAGAGTTGGTGTCACCATTTTATTTTTTTAAAACCACGTTATAAAATAAATTCTCCATTGTGCGTATTGCGTAACAAAGCTTAAGTAATGTAATGAGTGTCAACAAAAATTTTTATACTAATAGAAAAACAACAACCCTGACTCGACCAATCAGGAGTCAAAGTGTTAATGTAGATCACTATGACGCATCGACCCCGCATGCGCAGGTAACTAAGTATCGATAAGTGGTTGCATTGCGTGTACATTACTACTGTCAGTGACATTTATTGCTCTACGACTCAGTTTAGAATCAGTCGACTATAGTTGGAGAGGCACTTTAAGAAGAAGAAGAAAGGTTCGAAATCATGGTCTTTGGAGACCCTTATGACAAAGGGTATTCAGTCTATGAAATACAAAGATTTATCACAACGTATTTTTTTTTAGAGAGACGAGGAAAAAAGAGGATGGCCAATTGACGATAAGGAGTTACGAAGAAAGGTTATACGTATCGAGGGTCATCTAATAAATGTAACCAGCTTCTAGAGACCTAGGGTCAATAGAGAACATCTAAAACCACCGACAGGGTGGTCTTTAATACAATGACTGTACCGCTTTTTCTCTGAACTGTGCTTTGTATATAATATACAGATAGCACATCCTCCATATGAGCTAGGTGGAAAGTTTCTGCTCTTGAATACCATGGACCAAGTCAGATTTTTACCATACCATCAATGTTAATCCCAGGTCTGACTAGAGCACAGTAGAAGATTTTTATTAGCTATAAATACTCTATGTGCAGCCACAGAAATATTTCCTCAGTGAAAGTATGACGGCGAGCATGTTGACCATTTGTAAACGGTCACCGTCCTCTCCATACATACTTGAACCTCATTCTCGTCTGCGGTACCGATCAATAACATCAGCCTCTTATTGTAATTCACCAAGTATATCCACAAATATCTCCAGCGATGCATAGATTCCACAAAATTGTAGTCCGTGTAAGGATCGCAAATAATTCTTCCTTCCTCCTATCCTTTTCCCAACTACGTGGGTCAGCACAGTATCTACTTCTTTTCCATATCCCTCTAACAGCCGTCATGTCTGAATTCACACTCCTCTTAGACATGTCTTCTTTCACACAATCCATCCACACTTTCTTCGATCTTCCTTTACCCTTATAACCATCAACGTTCATTATCATCACTTTCATTGTTATAGGTTCTTCATACCTCCGCATAATATACACGTACCGCGCTAACCTCTTGCTCCTTGTTCTTAAATAATAAAAAAAACAAACTAAATGAAATGATGGATACCCACCTGATGCTCGCGTCAATGAATGCGAATATTAAGTTGCCGATGATGAATTTCGCGCCGTATATCATCACTATTGTCCTCAACAGAGACGGCTTCTTGCTCTTCTCTGAAACAGAGACAATGTTTTTTTTTAATTACGCGAATACGACTTAACTCGTCGTTTAGTTTCAGTTTATCACACGACATTGGAAGGATGGCGAAGGTAATACTCCACCTCATTGATAAATTGGCAATGAACTAATTTTAAAAGCCAGTCTCTAGTTGTCAAGTGACTATGTTCATCGTCTGATAATGATAAAGATTTGAGGAGCCGTGGCGTGGAAAAATGGAGAGAAGGCCTATGTCCGAAGGTGGATACATTTGCGCTGATATAGGCGATGAGGTATGAGGACATACCATTCTGCCATATATCTTTAGATGTCATAAAGTAATAGATACCTTGCTTTAGATTCTCGCGCTTCCACTGCTCGGCCATGACGTCGCCCCTGGGCGCCGCGCGGTGTCCCGGAGTACATCTGGTACATGGGCAATCGAAACACCAGATAATATAAAATTAAAAAAAAAAACATAAAACCCTTGTCTTTGGATGGTAAGTGAAATCCGACCAATACACGCTCTGATATCGTACTGTTGCCAGTTGAAAGCATCAAGTACCCTCAGATTTACCAAAGACATTAAACTGACATTCTGATACCCAAAATACACGAAAACTTCAGTGCGAAGGAGTGACATCATCATGATGATGATAAAGTAGTTACAAAACCACTAGTCAATTACCTGTACAGATCTGAAATGCTAAGTTGACCGCTGCGTCCTTTCTGAAAAACCGGCCTGGTGTACCTGAAACGTGAACACGACGCCGTTACCAGTAATTACCATCACGGCCGATTCTAATACAACAACAGGACAGGACAAACGGAATGTTTACATGGTGGTAAGCGATACGAACATCCGTAACAATGCAGCGGTGGGATGTTTACGCAGCACATCATTACGTCCGCCTTGAAACCCGAGTTGGTGTACGTCTCGTTACTGCAGTATTTACACACCATTGCTCGGTAGCTGAAGTAGGAACTGGAGCCGCCATTCTTATTGTTGTTTAACATGGACGTTACTTTTTTTATGATGAAGTTTGCGCCGCTAGTTTTATTTACAACTATTGTAGCTTCATCGGACTCGGGGCTCGCGGATCTGGTAGCCACGAGGTCCCTGGTTTGATTCCATAATCATACGATACAGGGTTTTTCGAATTTACCTAGGTAGTAACGAGTCTCGTATAAATATCTGCAGAGTATTTTAATTTCGGTTCCATGGCAACTGAACATCTTGCGAAGGTTACCTTGGAGAATATCTGACAAGGGATATGCCATCAAAAGTAAATAACAATAGCAGTAGGTCTCTGCAGTGTTGCCGGAGAGCGTCTGGATCTATCTAGACTACCGCAGTGCCTATTGCAGCCGAAGAACAGTACTGTACAGACATTACTGTGTTCCGGTTGCAAAGACGCTGTAGGTAGTGAAATTATTAGGGTAACGAGACAATATCTGAGGTCTCAATTCGACGAGCACAATTTGGTGTAGTATATATCATCCTAACTAGCGACACATTATGGCATGTTTGTAAAATAAAGAGTATAATCTTAGGATAGTTACCAGAAGCATAGCTTCGAGAATAGGTTGGCCGTCTCCCGCGGGTTGTGCTTCCTCTCGATGTCGAAGTATCCCGGATCCATTGCTTATTACAACTTAAGTACCGACCACGCTTCAACCAACTTAAATACTGCTTAAGTACTCCTCACTCTTCCAACCCGCTGACATTGCAATCTGAAAATAAAGAATTATTTATATACATGAATAGGAGATATCCTCACACCAACCCCACATTGGGCCAGCGTGGTGGGGAAATGGCCAAACTCCCCCCATATGAACTGATTGACGTTGATATCCTGTGGGAAAGTCTATGTCCAGCAGTGGACGTCTATCAAGTAATGATGATGATGATAATGATGATAGGAGATTTCCAGAGACCCCTTCCCTCATCAGATCTCCGATAGTATTAAACGTAAACACTGAAAATTTGGTGAAGAAATTGCTTCTGCCGTTTAGAGGTCAGCTTAAAATGGATTTTACAAAATTCCTTCCCCAAAGGGAGTTTACGGGGGTGTTACGGCCAGTTGAACACTGAAGTTATTTGTAAGTTTTGAGAAAAAATTTAAGTTTTTTAATGTCTCTGTAACGCAGCGGTTAATCCTTGAGACGAGAAGCTATCTAGTTCAATTCTCAAGCCAAAGAATTGGATAATGACTAGGTATATCCAAACCGCTGTAAAGTAGCTCGCTGGCCTAATGGTTAGAGCGTGCGGCTTTCATTCCGAAGGTCGCGGGTTCAAACCTCGGCATGTACCAATGATTTAATATTTAAGTTATGTACATTTGTGAACTTTAGTTACAACAGCGAGATACAAAAACGGTGAAGGAAAACATCGTGAGGAAACCCGCACACTGATATCATCTTTGTGTGTGTGTGTGTGGTGGTCCCAATAAAGTGGCAACAGGCTCGCCCCCTGTTACATGGGATCTAATCTGACCACATCTGGCGAAATGTGGGTAGTTTATTCACCTCTGCCTACCCCTACTGGGAAAAAGGCGTGACTAATTAATATAATAAAAAAAAAAAAAAAAAATAATAATAATATATCCAAACCGACAAAGCTCAATTTTTTTTTGTTCTACGTAACGACGAGACGAGCGGGACTTTCACCTTAGATTAAGGGATACACCTGCTTCTAACAATAGAGAGACATTTTTTATTGTTATCGAAGATAAATCTTCTAAAATGATACCTTACTTCTGGGAGGAAGACAAGGTTATGAGGGATTTTTACACGCTAAAACTCCAGTGCGTTGCTGGAGACCCCGGGATCTGCTACGGAACGTACTCATGCCTCCAGGCACTACGCCTAAAGCATGTCCCAGGACAATGAGGACCCCCACCTTAAACCCATGAGCCCGTTAACCCTTTTAGTCGCTTTCCACGGCAAACAGGGCTTACCTTAGTCTTATGTTTAATAGCTCAAGAAGAGATATCTGCCACCAGTAAACCGTACACCGCTAATCTTACAAGGTCCTCATTCACCATTCTTTGACCCCGCCGAGTGAAATAGAGGTCAAGTTGTTAAATATATATTTTTTCCTCGTAAGAGGCTTTTTGTGTTAATGTATACGATAAGCAGTCATTAGCTAATCAGCTGAAAAGTATGCATCGTCAGTTCCACAGGCTGTAAAAGGCTTAAGATTCTTATCAATACTTTTAATCTGTAGTTCGTCCCCCCGGCCTAACTTTATGGGTCACGTGATAAATGTCGTTAGCGCAGCGGTCACATAGTTGCTTCATAAAGGGTACGCATAAAGTCAAGGCAAAGTTGGAAAAGATTAAAACAATTTTTTTTATTCTATGAAGCAATGAGACAAGAAAGACGTTCACCAGAATATAAGTGATACGTCCGTCCATAACAACGTGGCGCTAGTCAAGATGCTGCACTGCACCATATTGCGTTCGTCGCTTAAGACATAAGATGTCTTGTTCCCCCAGTAATTACACTAGCCAAAGCGCCCTTCAAACCGGGTATGAGGTCCCGCACAACATCTCACGGGATCCAAGCCAACCAGACTCTGGCTTTCACCAACCCGCATTGGGCCAGCGTGGCGGAAAAGAGCCTAAATCCCTCCACATAAATCACTACACGATCGAGGTGGGAATCTTTGGGGGCGACTTATGTCCAGCAGCGGACGTCTAGCGGTTGATGATGATGATTATGTTGACAGCGCCTTTCAAACCGGAACACAGTAATGTTTGCACAGTACTGTCAGTCGGCTGCAATAGGCGCTGCAATGGTGCCTACCTAGACACTCTCCAGCAACAGAGACCTACCAGCAGTAAAACTGTAGTTCTAGTAATTTTAATCAATAGTTTGTCCTCCTAACCTAATTTTATGTGTCACATGATTAATGTAGTACAGCAGAGGTCACGTCGCACTGTTGCTCCGTAAAGGGTAAACAAAGTCAAGGTAAGGGTGGGAAGAATTTCTAACGGCAAAAATTGTAGAACGAGGATTAAGTATATCATCATCATCAGCGGATAGACGTCCGCGCGGCCGTTGTATATGTATAAGTTGTAATATTTGTTCCAGTTAAAATAACCGTTTACCGCTATCTAACAGGCACGAGCTAACCGCCTAATAACAACCGTCCAGCGTTACCGGTGCTGTGTGATCTTTTGTGCCGGAGGTCACGTTGTACTGGTGTCGGGTCAAATGTGTGTCAACGACATTGCGGGTAATTTGCGTGCGATTTTAACATTTACTCGTTTCATAACTTGTATTGGATTGGTATTTAATGTGATTGAAGGGAGATACTTATGTTAAATTGGCATAAGTTCCCTCATGCTGGGTGTTATCGGAGTTTTTTGGGCGTGGCCCTTTGGGCCTTTTGTCGTGTTTCCCCTGGGGGTGCGTCCCCCGGGGGAGTCTTGGTTTTTGTCCCCCCCTCCCACTTCGACGAGGGGGGGAGTCTGGAGGGAGGAGGCCGCCGCCCAATTCCTTCACGGGAGGGCGGCGGCCGGGCATGCGCTCCGTCGTGGGCGCGCGCGGTCGTCTGTGGGGTCGGGGGGCCCCAACGTGCCGGTCCCGCGAGGGGCCGGTACGGGACGGCAGGTGGGTGCCTTTACTCCCCGCGGGCACCCACCAAGAGGAGTTTTATACGCGGAGGCGCCCGGAGAGTTGCTTGGCTGAAACCCGGGCGTCTCCAGTATGCGTGTGGCGGGACAAGCGGTGGTGGTTTTAGTGGGTATGGGGGTCACGCACAACATCTCAGTGGCCCCGAGCCCCACATAACCCGGCGTCCCCCCCCTTGAAAAGGACGCTGGGTATGCGTTAACAGCATTTCCACCACCGATATCAAAAAAAAAAAAAAAAAAAAAGGGTGTTATCGGAGGAATAGTGTGTGGGCATAACCAAGTACCGGTTTAAGAAACAACTTCTAGAGGAATCATGTGAATGATCAAATCAAGAAAGAGAAGGGATATAAAGGTTCCCTCACAACAACTCACGGGACCCAAGCCAACGTCTCCTGCTCGCGGTTCATCCTACTAATCAACAAACGAAGCTCTGGCTCGCACCAACCCGCATTGGGCCAGTGTGTTGGGAAATGGCCCAATTCTCTCCATAAGAACCCTTACATACGACAGCCCCTAGTGCCCAGCAATACCGGAGGCCAAGCTAACTATATGTGAAGATCTTTTGAGATAGCCCTATGCCCAACAGTGGACGTCTATCGGCTGATGATGGTGACGATGACAAAGAAATCACTGGAGTAATGAAAAATATTCATTTTCCTTTATTTTATTTTATACATAACGATGCGAGGAGTCGAGCGGGATATTCACCTGATAGTATATGGTACGCTTGCCCATAACCTGGCCCTAGTAAGAATGATATACACTGCACCGTTTTGCGCTCGTCGCATTGTGCCACAACATATTTAGTCTTGTTATTTATCACTATTACACTGACTACAGCTCCATGCCTTCTCCTTCTTTGAAGGGTGCCCAGATTTGACTTGAATTGGGACTTAATTTCCATTGGATCTCCCGTGCGTCATTTTGTTAACTTCCTTTTTCTACCGTTGTGTATGTGAGGATTGATAACACCACTTCTACCACACTGCCCAACAAATGCTATCTACATTGGGTTTAGGATGACCCCATCATCATAACATCAAGCAATCATCAGCTCAAGATCAGCATGGGCATTGCTAGAATGCATATGTGACACATCGTTTTGATGCCTTCTTTGTTTACCCCTCTCATTAAATCATTGGTAATGAGACAGCCTATATCAGAAGACCACCAGCGTAAAGTGGTGATGTATTAAATAACACTACAGTATTATGAGTAGTACATAAAAGGTCTTATATCACTGTGTTGCCTTCAAAGTGACAATTAAACGAGCGAAATTTCCTGTTGCGCGGAACGTCAACAAGGCTTTTCCCGACAGCCGGAGTTACATCTGATAATGTATTATTGTGGTTGTTACTGTTAACTAATATCATCATCATCTTCGTCAGCGCGTCATGGCCATACGGATCGTACGAGGTTACCGTACCATCTCTTTCGAGGCGGCGTGCGTCCTCGCCGGGACACCGCCGTGGGAACTCGAAGCGGAGTCGCTGGCGCGCCTCTACTGGCGGCGGAAGAGGGCCCTCGAGCGGGAGGGCTCGTTTCCGTCGCCCGACGAGGTGGAGAAGTGGCGCCGAAAGGCGCGTCGAGAGGTGCTTCGGGGATGGGAGCGGCGACTCCTCGAACCGTCGTACGGTCGCCTCACCGTTGAGGCCGTCCGGCCGGTCATCGGTGACTGGCTGGGCCGGGACTTCGGAGTCCTCAGTTTCTGCCTGGTGCAGGTACTCACGGGGCACGGTTGCTTCGGGAGCTATCTGCACCGGCGGAACTGCACGAGTAGGACGGATGAGGCGTGCGACGAGTGTGGCCACCCGGTGGACACATCGTCCCACACCTTGGCCGATTGCCCGCGATGGGGGGGGGACAGGGCCGCGCTCGTAGCGGCGATAGGGAGTGACCTCTCGCTACCGTCCGTGGTCCGGACCATGGTCAGTGGCGAGGCGTCATGGAATGCGGTATCCCGATTCTGCGACTCTGTTATGACGCAGAAGCGGGAGACCGAACGTATCCGAGAGCGGGCGCCGAGGGGACAGGACGCGGTCGGAGCGCGATGACAGCTCACCGCCGCAAGGCGGGACCGAGCGCACGACCGCCGAATGGCTCCTCGGCAGGAACCTGGCGCCGCGACCGACAAGGGCCGTCGGGCCGGTGCCCTCCTTGGAGAGGGTTCCTGGGGTGGATATGGTGATGCGTCTCGTATTCCGACGCGTCGCCACGTAGGGATTTTTTAACAGGAGGGGTGCTTCACACCCCTCCTCGAGGCGGGCCCGGTCATTCGGGCGCCGTTCGGGGGGTCGTGGATGAACTGCAATACTTTATCCCGCGACCCCACGAACACGTGGATGAGAGTGGAATACCGTGTGAAGCTTTTTAGTCGGTTGGAGTCCGACACTACCACCGTCGCCGGCCCAATTTGGCGACGGGGTGTGCATTTCCGTTAGCATTTTGTTACACACGTAAATAAAAAAAAAAAAAAAAAAAAAAAAAAAAAAAAAAAAAAAAAAAAAAAATCATCATCTTCGTCTTCAGCATCTCCAACATAAGTCGTCTCCAAAGGTCTGATCGATCGGCTTCTCTCCAACCTCAACAGATCATTAGTTCTTTCTTGAGAGGAACCATTTTTGGATCATTAGTCTACAGGCAATGTGCTTTGGCTATTTAGTGGTGGTGTATTGGTAGTCGAAGCACCTTTCTGAAGCAGAGTGGTGATCAAGTGGCTTTGATATCCTAGAAAGAATAAGCCTCGAGTCCCAGCAGAGTGGACATGACTATTTATTACTATCATCTTAGGGACGAGCAAATCACGAACAAGACCAAGAGTTCGACAATATTGGTTTTGGTCTTGATCTTATCTGTTCGGTCTTGGTATTCGCAAAACCAAAAATTTACTCATCATTACCTTCGATATAATATATAGGAGATGTTCGTCTATATAGAGACCCATCGCAGTATCCCTTGAGTTATAAGGCTTGGAGACTTCAAATTCGGTAAGAGTATTCTTATCGCAGCTAAGAATGGATTTTACGAAATGTTACCCGCAAAAGAGGTTAATATCGGGAAGGGATAAAGAGGGTGGGAATGTTTCGAACAAGCTTCAAGTGCAAATTTCAAATGTAATTCTGTAATACTTCCAGCAAAGCTGACGAGGAACGACCTGTGACAACTTACATACACAGACAAATATTTTTGAAGTTACTTCCTCCTATTCATTATTCCAGTAACTTCCGTCTAGTGCAAGGGCAGATATCATATAGCCTCTGAACTTTATGATAGCATTAAATCTGTAAAAATATTCAAATCACTGCTCTGAATGATAACGAGCACCTAAAATATACCTCGGATGCCATCGGCCACGGCGACCGTCACAGAACAATGGCGCCGCTGACGCTCGGTGAGGGGATATGACGTAAGCAGCGGACGGTATCGTGTTACAGCGCAAGGTTAAATGTTTTTTGTGCATATAATTAATATAGGGACAACAGCATCGTTACATGGATTTGTTGCTGCCCCACTGGCGCATTGATGATACGCTTAGCAACTACCCGGGTTCGGTTCTGACCGACTGTGCTACGCCAATTTTTTACACGGTAAGGTTTTCCTTAACCACCTCACTAACTGCGAGTGGGAGTATTATCCACCATCAACAGTTTTATTGTCACTTAACACCAAGTCGAATTGCAGCAGACAATTTCGAAAGACTAAAACGATTCACCTTTTGATAAAAGACGAATCATCAGCAATAAGTAGAACATATACGAATACAATATTTTAACACACAGAACAGAAGTAAACGTTAGTCTCAAAGTAATATAACTTTATTTTTTACTGTATACAGTATATGTAGTATATTTTTATGTTATTAAGCGACGAGATGAGCGAGACGTTCATCTGATGGTAGGTGGTACGCCCGCCCGTAACAACGTGGCGCTGATTAAGATGGTATGCACTATACCACATTGTGCTCGTCGCCTGTTACATAAGTTGAGTCTCATTACCCCAGTAATTACAATAGATACAGCGCTCTTTACACCGGAAAAACTAATGTTTACACACTACTGTTTAATGGCCGAAATAGGCGCTGCGGTGGTCACTCGTCTTAGGAGAAGCACGCCTTAGATACGGCACATGTTGCTGCCAGGTAGCTTTGGACTGGTAATAATAAGACTAAGGTAAGCCCTGTCTGTCATTGGTGGACTTAAGAGAATTTCAGGTCCGTAGGCTTTAAAGAGGGAGGCCCTCATTGGTTAATAAACGAGCCCAAAGTATACTACTAGTACGAGACGGTCCAGTGAATGTCTTATTAAAGAGAGGGTGCTGAGAAGACTTACAGCACTTCGGGAGGTGCTTAAGAATCTTAAGAATAGTTCGAAGGCATCGGTGTGTTCCTTAAGGACTAAAAATGTGACCGTGGAGGTGGTTTTAGTGGATACAAGTCCCTCATAACCCTGTCGCTCTCCAACTGACAAACAAGTGTTCGGTGCGTGGTTGGGTTAGGCGAACCGCGCGTTACTAAGCTACCGTGTGTATCATTTACTTGCTATATTACAGTTAAGAAATCATAATGATAATGAAAAACACATAATGATTTATTTCCATTGTGATATTTAGATAAGGCAATATTTATATACTAGAAAACAATTATCGCGTATTTGCCCAAGCTATCGCTGAGCAAACCTGTGGTGTCGAGATTTACAATCACACCATCATGTTTACATTACCAAAGTCAAAGCGAACGGCATCCGAATGCTCGTCAACATGTTGCCAGCTTTTATATATACATTATATACATAATGTTTGTTCTTTAACAGCCAATTTACGTCCCACTGCTGGGGAACAGGCCTCTCAATATGAGGGCGACGGGCCATAGTCACCACGCGGGCCCAATGCAGATTGGTGACTTCACACACCTTAGAATTCATGTGCAGGTTTCCTCGCGATATTTTCCTTCACCGTTTGTGTTTCGCTGTTGTAACTAAAGTCACAAATGTCCATAAATATTAAAGTCATCGGTACATGACAAGGTTCAAACCTGCGACCTTCGCAATGAAGGCCGCACGCTCTAACCATTGGGCCAGCGAGCTACTTAATGTTTACATATATGAATTACAAATAAAGCGCTGTAATATTTAAAGGATTATTTTAGAGATGGTGGTACCAGCTCGTGGTGTAACATGCTAATCAACAAACGAGGCTCTGGCGCCCACCGACTCGCATAAGGCCAGTGTGGTGGGAAATGACCCAAATCTTCAGATTGCGAGGGAATTTTTGATTGAGATCTATCCAGAAGTAGACGTCTATCGGCTGATGATGAACTTCCTCAGCTCCAATGACCTTCAAACCGGAAGACAATAACCTTTGTACAGTCTGTCCAGCGATTGGGGATAAGAGCTGCGCTGGTACTTACTTGTAGGGTCACCGTTAAACACATGTCACCAACAAAAACCCTCAGTTTTTTTTCAGTGACTCAAACGAGGGCTGTGAGAGGTTAGCTAACTTTAACAATAAATGATTTATGAATGATTAAAATTTATTTCATCATCATCATCACAAGTTTTTTTTTTATATATTATCACGCCTTTTTCCCAGTAGGGGTAGGCAGAGGTGAATAAACACACACATTTCGCCAGATGTGGTCATATTAGGTCCCATGTAACAGGGGGCGAGCCTGTCGCCACTTTACTGGGGCCACCACACACACATGCACACAAAGATGATGTCAGTGTGCGGGTTTCCTCACGATGTTTTCCTTCACCGTTTGTATCTCGCTGTTGTAACTAAAGTTCACAAATGTACATAACTTAAATGTTAAAGTCATTGGTACATGACGAGATTCGAACCCGCGACCTTCAGAATAAAAGCCGCACGCTCTAACCACTAGGCCAGCGAGCTAGTTAAGTTAAATTATTTATACACGTAATAATTAATTTAGAACTTTTCGAGTTTAATTTAAAACTTTAAAGACAGTTATAACTATAACCATTCGAACGACTTATATGAACTAAAGTTTACTGGTGGTAATGGTGGTAGTTTGCTGGTGGTAGATCTCTGCTGCCGAATACCGTCTAGGAAGGTGCCACCGCAGTAACTATTTCTGACGCCAAACAGTAGTGTGTAAACATTACTTTGTTCCGGTGAAGGGCGCTGTAAGTAGTATAATTTACTATGATGTAGTTTAACCGTGAATGTAACAGTAAAGGGTTAGCTGTTCGAAAGATAACCGACAGACAAAACGAAGCACGCCGTCCTCGCTCGTCAAGTTATATCTCATAACTACTGCTCTTATCGCAGCATCACGCCGGAGTACTCTTTATTGGCATGATGAGAGTAGCAAAACCTTCACCTGATGGTAAATGACACGCCCGTAACCATGCGGCACTAATAAGCATGACGCCCACAGCACCATCGCTCGTCGCCTTGAAGCATACGATATTGTCTCGTTACCCCAGTAATTACATTAACTGCAAGTCTCTTCAATCCTGAACACAGTAATATTCGCACACTACTGTTAGCTGTGGTCGTACTTACCTAGACGGTCGCCGCCAACAGGGACTTACCACCGGTTATACGTTATTATGGACAGGCGTATCACTTACCATCAGGTGAATGAATCACATGCCCCGTCGTTTCATCAAAAAAAAAATAGTACTATTTTTGCGATAGAAAAGGAAATTGTGGTGGTAACCCACTCACCACTTACACAAGTAACTGTAATAGTCGGTTCAGGAACATACAAACACGCACACAAACACACGCATAAACACATACACAAACACACACACACACACGCATGCAAACACACAATCACACACACAAACACACACACGAGTTTTATCTGAACGTGTCACACCTTTTCATGGACAGTAGAAAGAACGAATGGTCCGGCTGAAACTGTATACGTTCCATTGCGCAATCTGTTATCAGTACATCTCGCTTCCTTATCAATAAAAGTATTATTTCATGTGAGACAGCTTCCATTTCCTACTACGTGATACAATACAAGGAGAACGTATCGTCATTATCAGCCGACAGGCGTCACTGCTGGACCTAGATCTCCACGTCGTTTGTTGGAGTTCAGTGAGGGGAATTGGGCCGTAACCCACCACGCTGGCCCGGTGCGGGTTGCTGGGTGGTCAAGCCTCGCTTGGCACTCAGCAGGGCAAACCGCGTGCTGATGAAGTTAACTTAGTCTCCGTGAGATGTTGGGCGGAACCCTTTTAACCGGAGAACATATGTTTGGATATATCCTGAGGAACGCTCGTGGAGGAATGCTGCTCGTAACGAGTCGATCAGACGAGCGGGACGTTCACCTTATGGTAAGTGATACGGCAGCCCGTAGAATGGCGGTAGTTAGACGCAGCACCACGTAGTAGCCGTAGCTTCCAGATTAAAGATATCAAATCTCATCATACGGTAATTACACTAACCACAACGCCTTTTAAACCGGAACACAAAGTTTGTTTGCAGTGATACCTAGATAGTCTCCGGCAACAGAGAGCTGCCACCGGAGACACGATGACCCTCGGTTCGTTTTTGCGACATGCTAAGGAGTTGGAGTAAGCTAAAATCACATATTTACTAGTAAGTAGTAACATATGCCGCTATTGGTAAACCGTCCGTATAGGTACCATCGAAACCTCTCAACAGGTTCCCGTCTTGATTCGACGGTGGGGCTCAGTAGTCATGGTTTGGTCACCCACGGTGAAGCTGAGAAGGACCTCCCCAGCCTGCCCAAGGTGGCCGCTCCAACTGATCTTCATGAGCTTACCTTGGATGTGTGCCGGTGCTTCTACTGCCCTTTGCAGCCGTGGGGGAAAAGGAGTGTCGCTATTGTGTTTGGCGGCGGAGTCGAAAACCATATCCGCTATAGAGAACCAGAAGACTTTTCACTCTTGGCTTCCGTGGCCTTTGAGTGACGGATTCGGAAGGATCCGTTGCCCAGGTGACAATAAGAGATCGAGGAGACGAGGGTTGCGGAGGTGTGCGAAAGCGTCCCCGTGTCACCGCCGTGAAGCGACAACGGTGGAACATCGTTGTAGTTTCAGTCGGTGCAAGTCAGACATAAAAAAAGGTACCACCATAAACATTACTATATTACTGATTAGCACAGTGTAGTTGTATAAGTATTCATACCTGGTCATTGACCAGCTCGTCTACTCGTTTAAACATAATTATATAACATTAATATCTAATACATATGTATACACGAGTGTTTGCTTTAAGCGGTTTATTACACGAACACTCGCCGCTTGTTTATTTACAGCAAGCGGTTATATTATTTGCAACGTGTCAACAACTGTAAATGTATAAGTCGCTGTGTGCACTATTTGTAGACCTAACATACATACATACATACATCTTCACACTGCACGTGCACACTCGTGAGCGCGTTGCAAAACACTTTCCTCAAATTGCGCAATATTTCAATGTTCTAAGTCAACGCTGTAGCTAGTGTATTTACTGGTGTAACGAGACCTAACTAATGTGTTACGTCTCAGGCGACGAGCGGGATGTGGTGCAGTGTGTATCATTCTAGCTAGCGCTGCAATGTTATGTGCGGGTGTATCACTTACTATCAGGTGAATAACCCGCTCGTCTCGTCGCTGAATAAAATGAAAAAATAAAATGGTTTTTCTTATTATTATTCAATGTAGCGACGAAACGAGCGGGACGTTCACCTAACAGTAAGTGATACACCCGCAGATAACATGGCGCTAGTCACAATGTGCTCGTTGCCTTGAAATGCATGATTTTGTCATATCACACATTAGCTATAGCGCCCTTCAAATAGGAACACAGTACTGTTTGTCGGCTACAATAGGCACCGCGGTGGTATCCAGACAGTCTCCGGCAATAGAGACCTACCACCAGTTCATCCACCACACACATCCATTATCATTGGAGCGTGTAAGGTTTTCTAACAATGTTTTCCTGCAACTAAAGCACAAAGCTCGATAGGAATCGAACCCGCAACTCTATCAGCCCTTTGCGGTGGAAAATTTCCTGCGACGTGAGGATGACTATGACCCAACCTGACTTGAGTGTCATATTGTTATTAATAGACAGTAGGGTGTTTTAGCTAGTAAAGTTACTGAGGTCTTAACGTTATACGCAATGTGGTGCATGTCCCCTTGTTTCTCCTCCCCTTAGTTGTCAATAAAAATTGCGGCGCAAACTTTATAAAATAAAACATTGTGGTGCTGTGTATGTCATCCTAACTACGGACACATGAATACGTCGCCCTTCTCATGGCTATCACTAAAATATAAAATTTACCACCACAGCATCATCACTGTGCTCCTGTGTTCCGACTGTCACCGTGTGAGAGCTGGAGTATTCAGTGAGAGAACACTTCACCATCCACAGCGGCGTTATCGTAAATACAAGTCAGTAATAGATAAAAAGTTATTATCGCCATTTTCATGGCCGCACACGTATAATGGAGACCCGCGTCATACACGAGCCGCCCATCTGGTGACTCATCTCACGACAGACGGCGAGAGGAAAATAGCGCCCGCGTTACTCGGAATCAGCTGAATGATAAATAAAGATCAATAGTACTTGCAAATAGCACCAGAGCGTCATGCTGTAAGCTGACCAAGCTGTTGTGTGGTAAGCCTGGAGGCTAGTAGCAGCTGTGCTGGACCACAGCTGCTATTCCACCGCCTAACAGTAGTGTGCAAACATAACCGTATACCAATTTAAAGGGCTTACTTAACATGTTAGATCTCTCGATGATCGGATGATGCTGTGTATCCTAACCAGAGCTACATCACTACGGGCAGATATATATCACGTAGCATCAAGTCAACATCTCACTTGTCTCTTTGTTGAATAAAAACATTACTATGACTAGATATATTTAGAGGTGTATCGGGTACCCAAGCCTAACTCGCCTGCTCGCGGTGCACGATGCTAACCAACAAACGAGGCTCTGGCTTCCACCGACCTGCATTGGGCCAGCGTGATGAGAAATGGACCAAAATCCCAACATATGAACCCCTAAAAGCGTCACCACCTGATACTCCACGGTACCTGAAGCCATGCTAACTGTATAGTCGCGGATAGCCGCTGGATGCGGGAAACACAGCACCCATCGATGTGGAGTTCTCTGGGAAGGCCTATGTCCAACAGCGGACGTCTATTGGCTGATGATGATGGTGAGATGATATTTCGAAATACTTATAGTATTTTCAATACTCCCTGTTTCAAACAAAACGCTTAAACTTTTTCCAAATATAATATAGAGTAAAATCAAACGTACTAATCGAAAATATCTCATAGTATTTGTACTATAATTGTCGCAGTTATAATATAATATATTATTACGATACTTACCTCCATTCATAACTGTTACCGATAAAAGTATACTGCATAGTAAAAAACGTGCAATGATTATAAATAATACCCAAATAGTAATATAGTAAAAATATTTTTACCAATTTACAAAAGTATTTAATGCTCGTCTTGCAAAATAGTATTAAATACTTTCAACTAATTATGTGCTTACCTAGTACGCGCACTTAGAGGCAAATACTGGGTTAGGTGAATATAGTATTTGTTTCGGGGTAAATACGTCCGATTGCTGGTGGCGAACATTTAACATTGTACTAGTGCCTCGCCACACACCGAACAATGCCCCGCAGGCCGGTCTAGACATTAGCCTTTTGCTATTGTCTAGATGTAAATACTGTCAGTATTTACATGTTTTTAAACTTCAACGGATTCTGAGGCAAGTTATTTGAAAATAAAAATATGTATACAAATAAAGTATTATCGAATAAATACGTAAAATGAGTAAAGAACTTTTTAAGATATCCTAACTTATATTATATGATAATGTAGTGTAGCGTAGTGTAGAATACTCGAAACGAGCAGACAGACAAATTGTTACATATTACATCACATTTAATATTGTACACACACACACACACACGTATATATGTACAGACGGTTGCCGGCGGAGGTGAAGGGTTAAAAGATAGAAACAACTTGTGTAACCTTTAGCTGCACTTAACATAAACGGATATGTATACAATATTACAAACAGCCCACTGCTGGGTAACAGCACCTTATCCCACACTAATCGTGGGTTAAGGCACTGTGACTCAAGGCCATTCATCCACTATATCCATCAAGCGCTGTATTTAGTAGCACTGACTCAACTAATTATTAATATCCCTAGTGTATCTCAGTAGCTCGCTAGCCTAATGGTTAGAGCGTGCGGCCTTCATTGCGAAGGTCGCGGGTTTGAACCTTGTCATGTATCGATGACTTTAATATTTAAGTTATGTACATTTGTGAACTTTAGTTCCAACAGCGAGATACAAACGGTGAAGGAGAACATCGTAAGGAAACCCGCACACTGACATCATCTTTGTGTGCGTGTGGTGGCCCCAATAAAGTGGCAACAGGCTCGCCCCCTGTTACACTGGACCTAATCTGACCACATCTGGCGAAATGTGGGTGTTTATTCACCTTTGCCTACCCCTACTGGGAAAAAAGCGTGATAATATAAATAAACGATATATTACGTACGCACGAGGACCAGAAATAAACTTGGCATTCTTTTTCAAAATATCTGTTCTCATTTCATCACATCCCATACAATATGTATTATTTAACGAGTTAAATATTTTCAAAATTTCATCGGCACAGGTAGGCTTTTACCAGTGATTATTTTAGCTACAGCGCCCTTCAAACCGGAACACAGTTGTTTACAACACCTACTGTATGTCGGCAGAAATAGGAGCTGCAGTGGTACCCAGGCATTCCCCGGCAACGGAGACCTACCCACCAGTGGAAAGCAATAACTCCGGTACTTCTCCGGTTCCACTGACTCTGCTGAACTCTGAGTGAATTTATATATATATATATATTTATGGAGATACTGGTGGATAAGGTCTGGTAGCCGCTGCAGTATGACTGCCAGCCGATAGCGCTGTCTCTCTCTCTCTCTCATTCTCTCTTGTGAAACAATGGCGTGGTTCAGCCGAAGTCGCGTCGCCCTGTTTGGCGGAAGCCAGTCGCTTGTTATTCAAACTGACCGGTTCAGCGGAACACCAAGCGGCAGCCGGTCCTCGTAAACATTTACCGGAACTGCTAACTGCACACTGCATCGCACACACGAGACCGCAGCCGCAGCCGCGGCCGCAGCCGCAGCGGCATAGTGTCATTGTTTTATTGAACAAAGCGACGCGAAGTACACCTGGTGGTAACCAGGTCACCTTAGGATAGTATCCACTGCGTCACATTGTGCTCCTAGTGAGGTCTAAGGCTGCTAACGCGACGAGCGAAACGTTCACATCACGGTTAGTAATAGCAGCGCTAGTGAGGATGATATACACTACATCTATCTATCATGTACTCGCTTTGACACTGGATGCTAAGTTTGGTCATCCTAATAATTTCACTAGCTACAGCGCCCTTCAAACCGGTACACAGTGTTTGCACGGTACTGTTTGTCGAGTGCAATAAGCGTTGCGGTAATGACTATCTAGACGGTGTCCGACAAAAGGCACTGCTGCTAGACGGTAGTCAGCAATAGAGAACTACCAGTCTAGCTCGCTCTGTCCACTGCCTCATAGCTTTTAGTGCTATAGCATTAAATAAAAAAAAAAATCGAACACGCCACGCAATGCGCGGGTGTACACGGTATACGGTACACGGGACGTGAAGGGCGTGACCCTATTCGACCTTATTAGGGCCGAGCCCTTCAACAATAAAAAGCCGGCGTCACCCCGTCACCCCGTCACCCGGCGCGGTGTGTGTATATTATCTAATGTGTTTGAACAAAACATTAACATTATATATGTAGTGCAACTTAATATATTATAATGAAGATGCAGTAATACCCCCTATAACACGGTACTCTTATAACGCGATTGAATTTACAGTTCATAATGAGTAATTAATTGAAACCAACTGTTTTTTAGTTCATATACAATTTTTTTTTTTAAATACTCTTAGTTTACTTTGATTTTAATGAAACGTACATATTTTGTAGATATTTTTTTTTAATGTTCGATTTAAACCACCTTTAGCGAGAAAAGTTAAATGTCAATAATTTATACGTAACGCGTTATACGGGAATACTCCTACAACGCGTTTTCCTATAACGCGGAACCAATCTACCGTGTTATAAGAAGGATTACTGTATATATCTACATATATATAATACATATTTACTTAACACTATGTTAAGGGTAAACGTAATGCACTGGAAGCATTTTATGCATAATCTGTGCGCGATATCTATCTAGATATATAATACATATAATGAAAATGGGTTTGCTTTGTTTCCCAATCACGGGAAAACTAGTGTATGTAACATCGGAATATGAGTATTCTACATACAAGGCGGGCAGGGAACAGCTAGTATTACATATATAATAGGTTGGGGAAAAATAAATCCATTATTTTTATATGAACTTCAGGACTTTATTTAACATGCTTCGGATTGTCCGATTTGGGTCAAATATGCACCGTTTTGTTCTATGATTTGTTGCCATTTTAAAGGTAACTTCATAATGCCTCTCTCGTAGAAGTCCTGCTCTCTATTTGCAAAAAACTCTAGTAGCCGATTTTCACAATCTTCCCTAGATGCCAATTTTTTATCACTAAAGAAATTTTGTAATGCAAGAAAAAGATGGTAATCGCTCGGTGCCAAGTCCGGACTGTATGGCGGATGCATTAAAACTTCCCAACCAAGCTCCCGAAGTTTCTGGCGAGTCACTGTAGATGTGTGTGGCCTAGCGTTATCCTGGTGGAACACGACACCTCTCCTGTTGGCCAATTCTGGCCGTTTCTGGTCAATTGCTATCTTCAAACGGTCCAGTTGTTGACAGTAGAGATCAGAATTTAGTGCTTGGCCATATGGAAACAACTCATAATAAATAATCCCCTTCCAGTCCCACCAAATGCACAACAGAACCTTCCGGGCCGTTAGTCCTGGTTTGGCCACCGTTTGAGGTGCTTCACCGCTCTTTGACCATGATCGTTTTCGCACAGGGTTATCGTATGTGATCCATTTCTCATCTCCAGTCACCATCCGTTTAAGAAATGGGTCTATCTCATTCCGTTTGGCCAAGGCTTCGCAGATGGAAATTCGATCCATCATGTTTTTTTCCGTTAATTGGTGTGGCACCCAAACATCGAGCTTCTTTTTGAATCCAGCTTTGTGTAAATGGTTTAAAACTGTTTTGTGGTCCATTTTTAGCTCCTGGGCGATGTTACGACTGCTAACATGCCGCTCAACTTCGATCATTTCTCCGATTTTATCGACATTTTCGGCGACCGGCCTACCTGTGCGAGGTGCATCTTTAACATCAAAAATTCCTGAACGGAATCTACGAAACCAAAATTGCACATAATTGGCTGTTACAGTATCGGGTCCATAAACACCATTCACAATTTTAGCCGCCTGGCTTGCATTTTCGCCTTTGTCAAAGTAAAACTGTAAAATGTACCGAATTTTCTCTTTGTTCACTTCCATTTTTAACACCCTGTAACTCATCATCATCAATCTGAAACTGTTTGATCGATACTTTACGAGAAATTTATCACTACAGCCATCTACCGAAAAAATTATGGATTTCTTTTTCCCCAACCTAATATATCATAAAACAATAATATATATGTATATTCATCAGGTGAACGTCACGCTGGTGTCGTCGCTTCGTAGTAAAATAAAAGTAAACTGGGGTTCACCGGGGCTCTACGTTTGTGTATGAAAGAGTTCCCGTCATCATCATCATCATCATCGGCTAGACGTCCACTGCTGGACATAGGCCTCCCACAGAGATTTCTACCTCGATCGAGTGAGGATTTATATGAGGGGATTTGGGCCATTTCCCACCACGCTGGTACAATGCGGGTTGATGAGAGCCAAAGCCTCGTTTGTTGATTACCAGGGTGCAACAGGAACAGCTGAGGTTGGTGTTCTCATGAGTTGTTATGCTGGACCCCTTACCTTCCCGAAATTTCCCGTGGTTCCGGCTAAATACGCTGATTGAGAACCCGTGGGATTCTAGCCGGTAACAATCTGGCATAAGTCATCAGCTGCCCCCATAGCAGAGGGTATCCAATGCAGGATATCCCTACGAAAAAAAAGGTTCACCGATGGTGTGTCCTCTATGTAGCGCGCTGTAGCTGATGTAATTACTGGGGTAACGAGACTCAACGCGAACAACGAGCAAAATGTTATTGGCAGACGTATCAGTCACCAACTGGTGGAAAATGATATGTACGCAGTGCCACCAGCTCTGCCACCATTACGTGGGTCGGTGCAAACAGCAACGACCACACTGTTACCAGTAACTAATGTTTGCGCTGTAAGTATATAACTGAGAAATAATATATATATATATATATATGTGTGTGTGTAAATCAACAGTTAATTGCAAACAAACGCAATTAATTTAAATCAAACCCTGCAAGGTTGTTAACCGTTCAACTAGCTGTTAACCAACTGCCTGCTGCTTGCTGCTTGATGCCTGCTGCCAGGTCGAGGAGTTACGGATTCCATCTGAAGTTATTGATTGGGTAATTAAACAAAATCCTTGTTGAAACTTCGTAGTATGTTTAATTAAAATTTTGTGGAGATATTTGTTTGATAGGTTGACCTAGTGTATTGTCGGGACAGTTGCGTTCGGAGGCGGGAGTAGCCGCGGTGGTATCCTGCCTCCGGATCTCTGACAATAGCGACCCGTTAGTTCCGTGTAATTTTTTAAAAGTTACCTTTGTAATCGTATGTACAGGTAACAACAAGCGAAAGGACGCATTGTAGATCAGTTTCAGGGATATATGCACCGGACGGTGACCATTTATCTCCTCTTTGTTCGAATGTTTTAAAATCTTTTGTACTTTATTGGAAGAATAACTTCTTTTTTTCCTTTCTTTTAAAACCGGAAATCGCCTTTGGTCATTCATTCCCCTTTCTTTGTATTCGTGTTCAAATTTACATCCTTATACGTCACCGCAGCCGATATACTTAGAGCGCTGACGCGGAGTGCGAAGTGCGCGTGCGCACATTCCGCGAAGTACACAACTGGAAAGAGGAAAAGCGTTTCATCACAATCTCCATAATGGACCTAACTAAAATCATCGCCACGACTCCTTCTTTTCAAAACATCCAAAGAAACCGTGGATCTTTGATGCGTTATGACTCCTTGATAATTAATATAAAGCACAACCCAGTCACGTGTGGAAGGACTAATCTTACAATATTTGGGCAGGTACTTTTAATACTCATCTAGCGGCAGTAAACTCGGTGGAGAAGCGAGCAAAGATGCTTGTTAGCAATCCATAACCAGGCTTGACAGACTCAGCCGCCGTGTGGCCAGTCTCGCGACGTTCTGGAGGATATATTACGGAGTTTGCGATGGAATTACAAGACATAGTTCTCCTTAACCCATTTTCACGACCGCATGACGAGACGCAAGTCAAATCACCATCTGCGTGTCTGAACAACCCCACTTTGCAACGAAGAGGTTCAGCTACTCGTTATTGATAATAGCAAAGAGTGGAACAACTTGCCAGCGTCACTGTTCCAGTCGAAATAGGATGCTGTTACTACATTAGTGTATTTTATCACCACATACCACCTAATGCGATTGTGGTCACCAACTGGAGGATTGGTGGAACAGTCTGTCGTACTTGTAGATTGGTACGCTTTACCATTAAAGACTACATCGCCATTTACTATCAGGGGCGTAGCTTCCCTCCCTATAATCTTTGTGCACGTCCCTGCTTACCATCAAGTGCGATCGTCGTCGCAGTCAATATAATTAAAAAAAATAATAGAGAAGATGGAAAGCAAAAGAAGATCGATTAAAGAAGCAAGTGGAACGCTTCGCGGCAACGTATGTGACGCTACATCAATTGTCCCTTAACGAGCTGTAACCGCCGCAATTATCTATTAACGACTCCAAGGACGTCACAGACCCAACACGAAGACACCATGACCACACAACGACACCACGCTGCTTAACTTCCTCCGTAGAACATAAGGACACCATTTACCTTGTAACACAGTGATCTTTGCTACAATTCGGTGATCATAGGAATTTGGTAGGCGGTAGTTTTTACTAGCGATAGTATCTGTTTCCGGAGACCACTTACCACCACCAGCTCCTATTCCCACTGATAAACAATAGAGTGCAAACTGTAGTGAAGTAACGACACCCAAGAACAATTTCAAAGCGACCACCATAATTTGGTGGATCATCCTAAGTATCGCTTATCATCAGATGAACGTCTCTCTGGACTCTTCGCTTCGGTGACTAAGAAAACTACATTATTCCTCTTAGATCGGCACTTGTATATTACCGAAGTAACGAAATTTGACACGTCTTAAAGAGGAAGAGGTTGATGCAGCCCTATAGACAGACAGCAATCCTAGCACTGACCACGATCCTTAGACATGAGGAAGCGACCCAGGAGAGAGAAACAGTGTTTGGTCCTGGTCAATGACAATATTAACATCAGATGAACGCTTCGCTCGTATCGTTAGCGACGAATACAAAAAATATACGAGAGCCGGAGTGTTCCGATAAGTCCGCGTCACCTTGTCACTTAAAATTATGTGATGTTGTGTACAAAAGAGCGAACAACAGTGTAATTGTTCGGTTGTTAACAATACAAGGAATCAATTAGAAGGTTAATAACATCAGATTGATGTCGGCGGAACCGGTTTTGCATTAAATGGACTTTCGCGAACATTCTCACCAAGAAATCTGTGGCTTTTATTCTAAGAAAGGACGAGGTTGTTTTTTTATTATCTATAATGAGTTAGAACTTAATTTCACATGATAATGAGTGAGAATACATCCGTTGAGAGAAGAGGCGGAATTCTTCCCGCACTACAACTCACGGGACCCAGGCCAACCTCACCAGCTCGTGGTGTAACCTACTAATCAACAAACGAGGCTCTGGTTCCCACCAACCCACTTTGGGCCAGCGTGGTGGGAAATGGCCCAAATCCCCTAATATAAATCCCCACCCGATAGAGCAGTGGACGTCTATCGGCTGATGATGGTGATGATATCCGTCGATAATAAAACACGGTAGATTAAAAAACTACTGTAAGTGTTCACAGCTGATAGGTTCTAATGCCGGAGACCATCTAGGTCGGTACCACCGCAGCGCCTATTGCAGCCGACGAACAGTATTTTGCAAACATTACTGTGTTCCGGTCTGAAGGGCGTTGTAGTTAGTGTAATTATTGGTTGTAATAAAACTTACCATGTGATGTCTCAAGGCGACGAGCGCGATGTGTCACTGTGTATATCATCGTAACTAGCGCCACGAAGTTATGAGCTAGAGTGTCACTTGCAATAAGGTGAACATCTCGCTCGTCTCATCACTTCGTTGAATAAAAAAAATATGTTGAAACGCGGGTTTGATGAAACGAAGCTCTGTAACGTGTGGCGTCGGAATCGAACTAGCGACTAGTTATAAGGAACCTGCTAACAACTACGCCACAGAGACAAATATCTGTATAAACTGTGTACAGTTTTAATTATATATATATATATATATATATATATACGTAGGAGATACCCAGATATACATTGGCTCGTTACAAGATATCCGAAACTATTACACGTAAACACTCAAAATTTGTTAGAGATATCGCTTCTGCCGTTTAGGGGTCAGCTAAGAATGGTTTTGACAATACTACAATACTACTTCCTTAAAGGGAATATCGGGGGTGTTACGACCAGGAAAACGGGCGAGGAACAGTAAGTATTATATATATATATATTGTTAGCTGTTTCCCGCCCGCTTTACTAGCTACAATATAAGCTAACAAAAAATGACTTTATATACCAACCGTTACCATAGCAACCGCAAAAATAACACCAAATTAAAATGTTTATAAAAGTCAATTGGAAATAAATTGATGAAGGATCTATGAAATTCAAAAAATAAAAAGCCTATAACCATCTACAGATCATACCGCGTCCAATGCTCACGTTCCCGTGTCGACGCGGTCACCAGTTTTCACGTGATTGGCGAACAAAGCAAAGCCAATTTTCATTATATCTTTCGCAGTTTGATATTGTTAGCGAGGGTTGATGTTCTCACCGCAAACGATTAGTTACAATAACAATGATGAGGATACATCGAACTAAAACATATAATTATCACTTCCTACATACGACAATTAAAATTACGTATTAATTTATCAATAATATGATTGGTTTACTTTTTTTATATCGTCTGACACTATGAAGTTTTAAACGAACGGAAAAATATAACTCAGACCAAGATTCCCCACTTAGACACGCTACGATCTTTTAGCATTGAAAAAAATGGTTTTATACACAAAAACAAATTGTAATTTATCTACATTTACTTACAGCATCACTTGATCAGGTTTCACTAAATAGTTATTCAAATTAAAACTTAGCGGCAAAGTAACATTCAAATATTCATCAGAAGATGGATATTAGACTATTTGAATGAAATTGTTAATGTCATCATAATGCACTAGTGATAGGTCTGAAGAGTAACAGTGATCCGGTTCGAAAGGAGCTGTGGCTAGTGTAATTACTCGAGTAACATCTTATTTCTCAGGCGACGAACGCAACATGGTACTGTGTATATCAACCTAACTAGCCGCACATTGCTATGGGTAAGTTTATCACTAACCACCAGGTAAACATCTTGCTCGCATTGTCACTGCGTTAAATAAAAAAACAAACATTTACTTTTAAATGATATCACAATAATAGCTTGGTGAAACCGAATCACGGCAAACCGGTCAAATAACTACATAATTAAGTTATTTTTATTCGCGGAGTAGTTTCTGGGGGGAAGTGAATGATGTTTATTCAAATGCCCTTTTACAAAAAAAAAAATTGTGATTATAAGCGAAATAAATTTTCCTCTGACCCTGACTGTTCATTAAAGCATAATGCCAACGCGAACTTATTTTGTTACTTACATATTTTTATATAATATATATATAGGTAGATTAATTTTATGGATGGGTCTATGGTGTTCGAATCTTTTGTTCGTAGGACAGTCTCTTGGAGTTCGACCCAAAAGGATTTTAAAATAAAACCAACAATAGAGATGAGGTAAAAGATTTTTTTTTTTCGTAAATCCACACTTGTCATAATTGTTGCATCTTTGTTGGATGGTTTAACTATAACATTATTATTTTTTTTATAATTAAACTATGAGACGAGCAGGACAATTACCTAATGGTTAAGGATACACCCGAACATAACAACACATCTCATTGTGCTAGTAGCTTTGGGACATAAAATGTTTGGTCTCCTTACCCCAATAATTACACTAGCTACAGCGCCCTTCAAACGGGAACACAGTAATGTCTGCATAGTATTGTTAGTCGGTTGCAATAGAAACTGCGGTAGTACCTACTTAGACGGTCTCCAAAAATAAAGACCCACCAGCAATGAACTATTATTAATATGTAATTTTTTTTTAACTATCTCATTTATTAGTAAACTTTCTATCTTTTATACCCCTCTTGTCCCTCTAAAGATAGGGAAGTGTCATAAGACTGAAATTAGAGCTACAAATATTTTTCTAATACTGATATAAATTAAAAGGTAAAAAAATCTCCCAAGAAGCAAAAAAATACTCGTCTCTCGAGAACGTGGCTACGCACGCATTAATAGCCAAGGGTTTAAAAATGCGCTACAACAATATTTGAATACAAAGTTTGACTCACCACCGACAACAGAATTTTTCTCTCCTGGAAAACAAAATCAGCTGATCGTAGAATTATCCGAACAGTCACAACACACAACTTTAAGCGTATATTTATTATAAAGTTCCGAATAAATCGGGACTTACGCAATAGTAAATAATTGAAATCACCCGCACATTTAGGAAATTTAAATTAATGACAATCTATCTGACGTTATCTTGACGAGAATGAAGTGCGACCAAGGAATGGCACCGGTGATGATATTCCGCGACTGCGAGATGTTTCAGTGACAGCGAACTATCAGATTTTTTTAGTGTTGCCATTATTTAAAATTATTACAATATCAGTAATTAATAAAGATATATATTTAAAAAAAATACAAATATTCTTGATTATTTTAATAAATCATGTTGAATATTTTAGTGAGATGATTAGTAGATGATATTAATCATATTTTATTAGTTTATCTCTGCAATGATGTTATTGTTATATCAAATCGGAGATGTCCTAAAGAAAGGCCGGATCAAAAGCACACGCAACCGACGAGCGTGCATGAAGACGCTTATGAAAGTGGAGGAAGCGAGAGAGGTGTGCCAGGATCGTAGCAGGTGGAGACAGGTGGTCTCTGCCTACCCCACTGGGAACGAGGCGTGATATATATGTATGTATGATGTTATTGGTAGTTCTGATTTGAGCTTTTTAAATTTTTTATGCGTGATAATTAAATATTAATAACAACATCTTATTACATATTACGTTAAAACAATCTCCATCACTGCTGTAGATCGGTGACCTGTGGATTATAATCGTGTAGAAATGACTTCCATCGGCTCATGTCAGGTAATAAGGTAAAAGATAACTTTTCGTTTTAAGTATCCTTGGAGATAACACTGTAGATGAATGACTTCTTACTTTCCTCCAGAAGTTTTAAAAATGATAAGTATCTTTTCGCTGAATATGCTCGTAACGTGGCAGTAGTGTGCCGAGACAGGATCGATAAGTTTATGCACTTCGTTACCTTTTGCCTTAACAGTATCTAGTTCCCGCTTTTTCATTCTTTAAATTTATTCAATGTTATACTAATACATTGAAGTCAATAGTGTAAGTTCATTGAAATGAAATATTAGAACGTTAGAAACAAAAAGAAATACCTATATGCACAACTTTATTAAAACATTAATTACATTGGAATTTTTTACTTAAAAACATTCAATATATTTCCTTAAAAAAAAACCAAAAATATTAAAACGATTTACAAACTCGTCAAATTGCGTTTATTTCAAGCACAACAGCAAATTTTTTGTTTAATAAATGGTAGGATAGTTTACGTTTATATGGCAATACCTGATTAGGCGGCAGAGTTTGAATTCGAGATTAAGAAGCAAAGCGGTTATTGTTTTAATGTCTTTTTTCGTTGTCAATACACTAATGGACTTTGTACCTATTATAAGAATTAAACAAATTTGGGTTACCGCCTTATTTTGGTTTAAAAGTTTTTAACTGGTTTACGTTACAATTAAAATTGAACTCCTAACAATTTAAATGAAATGAAGGGATGGAACAGCTTTCGCATGGGACGCGAAAGCTACAACTTGTTACATTAAATTAAGCAATCATTTAAACCGTCAGTAGTTTAGTATTAATTGTATGAAAATGTTGTCAGTGTTTTTTTTATTGTTATTCTGCTATAATTGCATAAGTAAATAGTGTATTTGTTTTACAAAAGTTCGACGTGCGAATCTTATTGTTAATGAAAATTATTATATCCAACAAATACACTAAAATATAATAGCAATTCATACGACACTATACAAACCGACGCGGGGGTGTTGTTCGCTTCAACTGTAACAGGCCGTGGGTTCGGGTGCACGAGCCCAGTTTCAGATGAGCTGTAAGTCACAATGGCTTGCAAGCGCTTACATCTCCAGAATCTAGCTTCAACTCTAGCCTCTCTGTTCCGCAACGTTTCAACTTCACGATGCGAGCTACATTAATAAAAATAAACGTGCAGCGATGTAAAAAATTGTATCAAACCTCATTTTACATTTAAAAGACATTCTAACTTAAATATTTGTGTAAATTTTAATATAAACAATACCGTCAAAATTCCTTACATATGATTATAAGCAACTGAGGCATAGTATAGCATTCATTATTAAAACATGAAATATATAAACATGGAAACGGAAACTTATTTACAATTGACGTAACGTCGCTTCAAGCGAAATGTCATTAATCAAATACATATATAAACACACACAAATATATACACACAAATATACATAAAATGTGTAATGAAAGAATAGATTATGACAGACAGAATGACAGAAAGAGAAAGATTAGCAAGGAAACAGGTTAATAAACATAAATTTTAACATATATATATATATCCCTTTAAAGTTCAGTGTCATCAGTTCAGTTCGTTCAGTGACCAAAGTGCACCGAGTAGACTGCTAATTCTTTATATGTTGCTTTTTATTATTCAACAAAGGGATGAGAGGAGCAGGATGTTCGTATTGGTAATTGATAACATCTTAGTTAAGATGACGTACACTGCGCCACTTTGCGCATTAGGTTGTAAGTATTACACTGTGCACTCCGGATACTGAATACTTGATGATGATACAGTAGCTCCGTACTGCAGGCTAACACTGCGCAACAGTGAAACCAATAAACAATTGCCAGTCATTATAGAGATTATCATATATCAAAAAATAGATTATCATAGCTTTAATAGAGAAGTCAATATTTTAACGTAATTATATACTATTAATATTTATTATCAACAATTATTATTAATATATAATAAAGATAAACTGACACTACAGTATTTAAACATTTAGCGCCAATATCTTAGTGATCTTTTAATCAATACACTGGCTAAAAAAATCGTTATAATTCAAATTAGTTACTTAAGCATTTAACTCTGTATTATTAAATAAATGTTGATAATAAGAATTTTATACCATGGCAAGACAACAATAAACAAGTTATTACAAACTCATCCAGTCTGTTCAGTAAAGGTGCTCCGTCTCAGCTCAACAGTAATTTACAATTTCAATTTGAACTCTTCATGCATTATTGATCAAGAATAGCTAACTGATTTACCAATGTCTAGCAGAGCTTACTGTCGGCTCGGCTATTTCTACCACCATGCAGTAGTATACATTCATTATGATACTGTATGTAGCATAAATCAATGGGTTGGTGAGACATATCTTTTTCTAACAGCTATCTATAGTTTTTATTACTAAAGAGAACTGCTCGAGTCACTGCTATGTAAGAGACAATAGAAGATGAGTTAAGCAGAGTAACGTGATAATAACTTAAATATTGAAGTACCAATCTCCCTAATATAAACTCAAAGAACATATAGTTCCATCTTGATAGTTCAATATCATTAAAAAAAATTAATAAATTAAGTCTGTTCATCTACTGAGCATATATTCAATGTATAGTAATAAAATTATTATAGAAGATAGGTGAGGTTTCTGTAGTAAGTGTATGCATGTTCTGTTACAAGTTAAAAACTACTTATTATGTTAGATTTTAACTTTTCATTGTTTACATATAACTGTCCATTTTGGAAACAATGTAGTGTATAAGATCTTTACACTGGAACAGATTATGCTGTGAGATATACATGTTTCATTAACCCAATAATGGCTACAACTTTCAAACTAATATGTGGTAGTGTACCACCGTATGATGGCAGAATATTTACAAGGGTGACCAACCACTAGTAATATTTTTTTTTTTTTTTAATTCAAGTAAAACTTAAAAATATTCATATCGTTAATTAAATCTACTTTGGTTACAAAATTGGAACTTTATATAATGGAGTCCGATAGTGAAATAACAAGTAATATATCATCTAAGGTGTGCCGAACAGACGGTTGTTGGGCACAAAGATGAGTGGGTGTCCAAGGTTCGATGCCTGGCTGAGCGTGGTGCAGACCTGAAGAGGGGTTCGTTTAGCGCCGCTGTGCGTCGAAATCCGCGCGCTGCGTCGGACCGGCGTCACCGTGTACGCGCCGGTCTCGTGCTGGTTGGACTGGCGCCTGCGCAACGATAAAGCGACGATTAAGGAGCATCAGAGAGAGTAATTAAAAAAAATATAACTATGATTATTTAATTACTAATACATCATTTCATCCCTTTAGATGCCAAATGTCTTAATAAAGAAAGATTGTAAGTTCAGCATTTCAATCAATCAGTTATCAACCGATAAACATCTACTGCTGGACCTAGGCTTCCCTCAAACATCCTTCACACTAATCGGTCCTTCGTTGCTCACATCCAGCTATTTCCAACGACTTTTACTAGTTCCATCGCAATTTATGTAAGTCTATTTTTTTTATTCAACAACGCTACGGGACGACCGGGACGTTCACCTGATGTTAAGTAATACGCCTGCTCATAACAACGTGACGCTAGTTAGCATGTTAAGGCAACACATCGTGTTCGTCACCATGGGTCATATATGTTGTCGCGTTACCCAAGTAATTTCCGTAGCTGCAACGCCCTTCAAACCGAATCACAATAATGTTTGCACAATACCGTTTGGCACCAGTAATGGTAGCTGCGGTGTTACCTATTCAGAAGCTCTCTGGCAAGAAAGACCTAACACCAGTGTTAAATAACAAGGAAGTAGACTTGCCTATAGTGCGATTAAGGAGGTGTGCAAGGATCTTGACACGGCTTCTGGTCAAGGCTTTCAGGGTTAGGACTGTTATTTAAGATATATATTAGGATAAGGAATTCGGATTACAGGATTGATGTTAGGTGCATTTCAAGATTTAACTCCCTGTTGGTGACATGTAGGTTGTTCCTTGTTCACTCCTCTGCTACAAGCCTCATACATAGTAGTGTATGAGAGGTTGGGATGAAGGGAATGGGGATTTTTCCATCCTGCCTGCCTGCTTTACTTCATCATAATCACCAGCCGATAGAAGGAGTCCACTGCTGGATATAGGCTACCTCCAAAGATCCCCACTTCAATCGATCCTGCGCTGCCCGCATCACTACGCATTACAAGCAAGTAGAGATTCATACAGGGATATTTGGGCCATTGCCCACCACGCTGGCTAAATGAGGGTTGGTGGGGCCCAGAGCCTCGTTTGTTGATTAGCAAGGTAAACCACGAACAGTGAACTACTGTTATAATATCAATCCCAGTTGTATGATATATATAAGAGCCAAGGTATTCAATGCGAGCTTGTCTTGGCCACATTGTCACTTAACACCATGTGTGGATTACTGTAGTTAAGTGTGAGAAGCGTTGTGACTAATTACACTAATGTTACTTTGGAATCACCACAGTAGTGTGGTGTTGTTACTTATCACATGGTGAACACGATGTACATCTTGTCAATTAGTTACGTGAGAACTATTATATAGTCCTATTAGTTCTCTAGCTGTAGACCATTAAAGTATATACCACCACTAATTGATGGATTCTTGTATCAACGGTCAATATTATTATATTTGAGTTCATAAGATGGGTAACTAGTGAATATACTTGAGGTAATGAAATACCACAATCTATGCCACCCGATGTAGTATTGTATTAACATCCTAACAGGTACTTCATTATGACATACAATCATACTGTTAACTAACAGAGGAATAGAGTGTTAACTTACGATTTAGCCTTTTGCACTGCAAATCTAATGATGGTACTCTTCATTACATTCTTCACATTCACCATCTTTGGGTCTAGTTGCTTCTGGCGCCCGCTGCTTGGACTGATCTTGAGCTGCATAAACTTGTCCAGCAGTTGATCCAGATTTTCTTCTACAACTGAGCGCTGTAAAGTGATTCAAATGTCTATATAACTAGATGACTGGTGTGTTTTATTATTATTGATCATAAAGGAACGTAGTGTCATCTTTCAGTAGTTAATGTATTCTAGTTGAACTTTACACACGTCACATAATTTGTTAGAAAAAAAATTATGTGGAACCATAAAACATTTCGTTATCAAGATAACTTATGACTACATTTATTTAGTTATGTTAAGTGTATGTTACCTCTGTGCCCACCACAAATGCTTCCTCCCAGCACTGCATGGAAGCTGGCAGGTCGCCGCGGCGTTCTTCGAGTGCGGCCCTGCACTCCCAGTAAGCGGCGCTCTGCGGCGCGGACGGGTAACGCTGACGGATCGCACGCAGCCAACGTGCACACTGTCCCCAGTCGAAGCCCTGATAAAGTACAAGCAATAATCCATTAATGTTACCTCATTACTGGAGACACAAGCAAAAAACTACATTATCTAAGAATATCACAATATTGTCATATGAAAATTACCAATAGGGCTAATGATATGACGATTTCAGGGAACAGCATGATTAAAAATTAACAAAAACTAAATATCTGATTAGTAACTTGCCTTAGTTTGATAGCGGTGCACTGGTGATGAATAATAGTTCATGTTTGTTATATCTAAAAGACCCTACCAGACAAAAATAGCTGATAACTTTACAACATATAAACAAACAACATACCTCACGTAACAATTCCGTCAAATCGTTCAAAGTGCCAAGCAACAAATTGTCCACATGATTGTAGTCATCTGATGATGTCAAAGTTAAATTATTACTATCATTCAAACTGGTATTATCACTGACATTACTGGCTCTACGCCACTCCTCACTGCTAAATCCTGGTTTATTTTCTTTAATGAAGTCATCCTTCCGATCATTGAGGTTTTCTGTGTAAGACTGGTTATCACTGTCAGACTCCAACGCAATGTTCTCTTTGTTCTCCTCGTCATATAATTCAGATTTCGATGGTACCGCCGTTCCTGTATCCTTGGACATATGGTAGAGACCAAAACACTGTAAATGTTGGTAGGAGTTGAGAGATTTCCCATGCTTCTCCAACCAATTTTTAAGTCTCTCTTGCAACTCCTCTGGTCTGGGAGTGTTGTATTTAACTGATATAGGAGTTAGGAACTTCACCTTCTTCCTTTCACTCTTGACGGCGGAAACGACTTTGTTATATTCAACATGGTCATCTTCTTCTACTTCATCTATATTGACTTTATTCAGCTTCTCCCCGACAGATGACCAGGTATGAATACATTTGCCTAATTCACTTTTATTAACTCTTCTTAAATGCACTGCTGATATGGATCTTCTCACTGGCAGTGCTGAAGGTTTTGCACTTGAGATGGTATGTCTTTTACCTGTAATCTTTTCTGCATTCCCTAAAATCTTTTTCAAATATTTAGGATCAGTCTTCAATTTTTGTGCCTCGTCTACTTGTGTTACAGAAACTGTTTTAGGTTTATACAGCCTTTCAAATACAGAGATTCTTTTTGATGTACCTTCACCAGCATCTTGTCTTACTTTAGTTGACTTTATGCTTTTCTTGCTATTGTTAGGTTTTGTAACATTAGTGAAAGATGCTGATTTGCTGGGCACAGATATGGATGCATTGCTCTTGCAATTAGTTTTATCTACTTCACTACTGTTTTTTTTACTTTTATCAATATTAGTTTTAACATCTTGTTCAGTGTTGCAAGTCTTTTGAGTCCCAATTATCTCTCCTTGCTCTTGCTTTGCTTGAAGGCTATGCTGTACTCCATTAGTTTCGTTATTGTTTGCCTCTACTTTATTGATCTTATTTAATTCTACATCAGATTTACTGATGGAATCTTTACAAGGTGTTTTTCTTAACTGTGTAGGACCAGAAGCTGGCCGTTTATATGTACTGTTAACATGAAAATTGTTTTTAAGTATTGATTTCTTCTTAGGTATCAAATTAAGTGGAGTTGAACTAGGTCGCCCCTCAAGAGGTGCTTTGGGCTGACTCCAAACAGATGATGACTCAATTTTACCATACTTCTTTAAATTGAGCTCTCTCAACTGTAAACCAATTAAAAATCAAATAAATTGATTGTTGTGTGATAAGATATACCCTATTGGTGGAATGTGGGTAGAAAAATATATCTAATCATAATACATATGTAAATAAATTTTTTATATGAATATTGATCTAAAGATGGATAAACAGATCTAAGTAGGCATGTTTATAAGTAAAAATTTAGAGAATAAAGCTGCAGTACTTTTCTTGAAGTATATGGGTAATCTGTGCACTTGAGTTTAGAAACATTAAATAATATAATATTAACAAGAACAGTAAATGTAACGTAAACATTTGCATGCTTTACAATAAGTGGAATGTGCACTCTCTATTCTGTTATTACCATCTTCTATTATGTAACCACTTTTTCACAAATAAACTTATTTGATAGTATTACAAGATATTGTTCAACAATAAAACTAAATAAGCTAAATATACCTTTTCTATCCTGGCTTTTTCTCTAGCAGCTCTCTCTTCTCTTAATTTTGAGAGTCTTTCTTGTACAGGATCCATTGCTTGTAAATGAGAAAATATTATACTTTTACTAAAAATTACAACTTATATGGAGTGGTAAATAAAAATGGAGAAACATCAATCAAAAAATATTCATGGCTGGTAAAATAATTAGAGAAATGTAGGTAATTTAAAATTTCTAAAAAAGTTATGATAAAATTATTCAGATTTCAGATATTTTATTTGTAAAAATACGGGCAGGACTACTAATAATAATACCAATAAGAATTATAACACCTTAATATGATATTTATAATAATATCACATTAATGCGAATATTATAATATAGGTAAATTCAAGTATTTTGTAAATTAATACAGATTTAACACAAAAACAATACCATTACAATTTGTAGCAATATGAAATAAACATTATATTATATATCAACATATCTAATCTAATTGGACATTACGTGTTATGGAAAACCCTCAAACAATACGAAATGTTAGCATTTTTTCTTGATATATAATAAAAAAGTACGTTTAAGGTATTGTCTAAAGTTCAAATTGTGCGATATAATCGTTTAATATTATTATACATCCGTAATGAATTCAGAACTACAAGAATGTATGATGTAACACATAATGTAAATTATAAACTCAAAAAATTATTAAACCAACTTCAGATAAAAGAATAAATTAAAAGAAAAGTTTCTTTCACTGACAGATATCACACAAGCGTTTAAAATAAATAAAATCACCTTTAAAATAACTGAAATAATATAAACAACCGCTGACGCTTCAAAACAATCCGCAACTTCAGTTCAAAATTTAAATGAAAGGAGAGTGGCAGTTTAAACCGCCGCATTTTAAAACAAATTTCATAGGGATGTTCGTAAAGGCACATAAATTTTGTAAATGGCAACATAAAATTTTAGCGTTTGTATGATTTATCTGAAAGTACATATTTAACATAATTGATAAGTTAAATAAATGATTTTTATAATATCTTTTTCGGAACAACATTGAAGCAAAAATGGTTAAATAACAACACCTACTTTAATTTAAATTATATTAAAGATTGTTAGAAACTGTCGGTTATCTATATCTTTAATAAAGACATAAAATACGGTAATGATGATTTTATTACCATCATAATTCTCAATAATACTATTCAAATTATTAAAAAAAATAATGAAATTAGTTAAATGATTCTACATTATTATAGCTTTGTAGCACTGAGAAATGTAGTATAAATCTGTATTATATTCAAAAGTGAAACATTAAATATCGTCAATTAATTTACAAAACACTACTCTATTTTATCTTTTATTACATTATTTTTGCTTATGACCATTATATTTAAATTTTTAGCAAATTTTTACATTTTATTACGTTTTTTTTATAAACTAAGTTAAGATATTTTATTCTTGGCGATATTATAATATTCCCTATAATAATTCAATAATTGATGACAAGGTAATAAACATTTTATCCTTAAATGGAAAATTGTAGCAAATTAAATATAGTTCAGGCAACTCGAACATCTTTCTACCAACATTTCAATGCAACACTAGGAGTGCAATACCGGTACATTGGCCACACTGTCAGTGCGAATGCCCGCTAGGTCACGAGTGTGCTGGCAAATAGTGATCTAAAGTATTAAGAATTTAATCAAAGAAATTGGTGTTACAGACTTGCGTGCAGGTGAGTGATACATTAAATTTTATATATACTGTATAATTGATTAGTTAAAGATATTTGTAGTGTATTCCCATGTGTTCAGTGAAGATTTGAAAAGTCGCTCCGCCGGCCGCGCGAAATCGTGATATTTTTGCAAACAGGTTTGTCGGGATGCTTTTGTTTTTTTGTTAAACTTTTCGATTTTTAGTGCATAATTGTGAGTGTAGCTCATCACGAATGCACCTTGCGTCTTCTACAATGAGCTTAAGTGAATTTACGTTTTGCTCGAACTCTTATTAGTTTCTCATTGATTATTAAAAATCCTCTCAAACTTTTTAGATCTATGATGATTTATTATATTTGTTACTAGCGTATGATAGTTATATTTGATAGTAAACAGTCGCCCGTTGTTAGTAGGTAGGTAAGAATAATTAAATTAATCAAATTGTTACAAATGCTAATATTACTTACTGCAAGTGGGAGTAATTATTCTACAAAGTTATTCAATTTTTCCATATCCTATTTTTGCAATTTTTTATATAAAATCTTCATTATTATTTCATAAACTGCTATTACGGTAAATTAACTTCATTTATTACCAGTTCAGCATTATGACTCATGTTTACGCTATACAAATATGTTACCTCCATAGTTTCAGTCGTTTATGTAATTCATTATTTATTACAATTATATTTGCAGTAACATACAAGCTAATGTAAATATGTTAATTTTGTATATTTATTTAAATGAGAAATACAAGTAAAATACAGTCAAAATTTAAACATTGCGCGCGATTTATTTTTTTTAAATTCTCAGTTGAAGATTGAGTTTTTCCACAGCTATTACTTCTGCCATCAAACTGTAGTGTGCAAATATTACTCATATTAGCTGGTTAAATTACTGAGTGTATTGACATCTTCAATACGTGTGTAAGCATGGTGTGGTGTATATCATCCCTAGCTCCACATGGTCATTGGCAGGCTTAACATTAAGTAAATCAAATCAAACCATTTTCTTATGTAGACTAACGGAAAGTTATGTGAGTTATTAAATTGATATTAAAATATTTCATTGCAATTGCACATTTGTACTGACATTACTGTTACATTTGTTTTTGTCTCGACCGCCGACATCTGCGGAGCCTTGATGGAACTCGTTCTGTACCTTGACTCGACCGACATTCTTGATGGCTCCAGTTAGGGGTGCCAACGTTTCCGAATTTCTCGAGAGAATTTTGAAAAGTAATATACCAATCAAATATTAGATGCTACATAGAGTGAACAAATTAAACAATATCTTATTTTAGTTTTCTTTCATAACCACCTCCTCACATCGGATTCGATAAAATTTCTCCAGGTTGGATTTTTTTGGAGCGCTGACTTTACTAAAACTGCACATAGAATGAAGATAAAACTAAAAAATTCAATTTTTTTTATTATTTAGTAAAGCTAATAGATTGGTTAGATCTATCTCTTTGAAGTCTCGGGATCGAGTCCACCTTACAGCTGTTGGCGTGAATTATCTAAGGAGTCGAGCTTAATTACACCGTGACTAACATTCTGTTAAAAAAAAATCGTATTTAAGGGGTAATACTTATTTATGTTTAGACATGTTCTTAAATGTTTTAGTAATTAAGCCGCCATTAAGAAAGTATTTGGATTTTAAGTCTTAGATAATACGCCAGTTCCGTTTTAATGTAAAGATATAAGGTTAAGTATGATAACTTAAGAGCTTCTAACCAAAACTAATTATATAAGAATAGGTGTAAGCACATCCTTTATACTTGGAATCTGGAGTTACTCTCGTAAGGAGAACCAAGGCTATATTCTATCTGGCCTAGTGCCAGTTGACCGATATCGTATGTCCATGAAAAGTAATCGAAATGGGTTACCTCAAAATCTTTCACCGGAAGCTGTACATCAGAATTAAACCTACGCTTCTTCTAACCGGATACCGTTAAGTTCTAGAAATGTTATTACTGTATCTATGGTTAGATTATCGTTCAACATTATAAACATTGATGATTGGTGTGTCAAGGTATAGAAGAGTAATGTGGTGCAGTGTATATCATCCTACTTAGCGCCAAGTTGCTATGGGCAAGCTTATATCTTCAGGTGAACGTCTCGCTCGTGATGTTATCGTTTCGAATGAAAAATAAGAGCAAGATGTTCATCTGATTGTGGTACTATCATAATGGTGCTAGTTAGGATGGTACACACTACACTACATTGTAATTCTTGAGACGTGATGTTATATACCGTTCGCTTTGTTATATGCTTGCACACTACAGTTGGTGTGTGTGTACGGGCGCTGTGGTGGTATCTGGCCAGCCCCTGGCAACAGATACCTACCACCAGTAATATCTGTATCTAAATAAGTCTGTGCTAAAGTAAAAGATACTAAACGTCAAGTATTCTGTAAGGATAAGGAAAAGATATTATCAAGCAGTGAACAATACCAACTAGTTTGAACCTGTGCCAAATAACTTAAGTTGTGTTCTTTTAAGTGATGTTATTTAAAATTTTAGTATCATTCAGAAACTTTAGCGAAAATGTGTTAAGTTCTTTTGGTGATAAATTCTCCGTTGCCGGAGACCAGCCACCATCACAGCTCCTAATCCCACCGCCAAACAGGAGTATGCTAAAATTTTAGTGTTCCGGTGTGAAGAACGCTGTTTTTATTCTAACAAGCGACAAGAGCTATGCTCGCGGTTCCCCTACGTGATCGGATCAGAATTGAGGAGATCCTCAGGAGAACTCAGGTCACAGACATAGTCCAAAGGAATGCTAGTCTAGTGGCAATGGGCAGGACACATCGCTCGAAGGAATGACAGTCGATGGGACACTGAGGTCCCCGAATGGCGACCGCGTACCGGTAGACATAGTGTTGGCAGGCCACCCACCAGGTAGTCCGATGATCTGGTGAACGTTGCGGGAAGCAGCTGGATGCGAGTAGCGCAAGATCGATCGATGTGGAGATCTTTGGGGGGGAGCTATGTCGAGTAGTGGACGACTGTTGGCTGATAATGATGATGATGAAGCGACAAGATCGAGGAGGCGTTCACCTAATGATAAGCGATATTCCGGCCTATAACGTGCTGCTAGTTGGGATGGTATACACAACACTGCTTTGATCTCGTAGTAATGACACAGTATGGTATCTCGTAACACCAGCAATTTACTAGCTATAATGTCTTTCGATTCCGAACATGGTAACATTTGCACACTGCAGCTCGGCGGTGAGAATAGTAGTTGGGGTGGTATATTGGTCACCAACAGAAACTTAACACATTGTAGCTAGTGAAATTACTGAGGTAATTAGACGAATATAATGTGGTGTTGTGTATGTAATCTTTGAATTATTGGTTCAGATTTTTCGGTCAGCTGATGGTGAGTGATCATTCTTCAAATCACCATCGTCCGGTGAGTTGGTGACCGTTTGCCACACAGCGCGACGCTCCGACCGAAGTCATATAATATTAATCTTATTTGCGAGACGTCCGCAATCACATTTCAATGGCGTTTTATATACAGTATTATATCACCGCAGCTAGTGTAATATTACTGGTAACAGACCTGGTGGTGGACCTAGTGAAATACCGTATAGATAGGTACCGCCGCATCCCCGATTAACGCCGTCAAACAATATTATTCCAAAAATATTCTTCGGTGTAAAGGGAACTGTACGTAATGAAATTACTGCGGTAACATGTTACAAAGTGATGCAATGTATATCATCCTAAGTAACGTTACGCTGCTACGATCATCCGTATAATTTATTTTATTTTATAAAGCCACGAGTGGGACTGCAGACGAATTTGGACAAGACTGAAGTCATGTCCAATGACTTAATCATCCCCAGTTCAGTAACCGTGGGGAATGAAGAAGTAAAAGAATATGTCTACCTCGGACAGGTTGTAGAACTTGGCCGACGTAACTTCAGCAAGGATATCGGCTGCGCAGCGTTTGGGAAACTCCGCCACATCCTCATCTCGCATTACCTCGATGTCTCAAGAAGAAAGTCTTTAACCAGTGCATCTTCCCCACCCTTATTTACGGCGTAGAGACATTGCGCCTGACCATTGGGCTGGTCCACCGATTCAAAGTAGCACAGCGAGCGGAGGAGAGAGCTAGAGACAAGATCCGGAATGAAGTAATTCGACGGAGAACTGAAGATGCCGATGTAGCTCTCAAAATGTGCAAGCCGTAGTGGCGGTGGCCCGGCCACGTCTGTCGTGCCAGTGACGGCCGATGGGGGTGGAAAGTCTTTGAGAGGAGGCCGGGTACTGGTGGCAGAAGTGTAGGCCGCCCTCCATCCAAATGGACCGACGACATTTTCAGGGAGGTCGGATGTGAGTGGAAGCGAAAAACTGAGACTGACATATGTTGGAAGACATTGAGGAAGGCCTATATCCAGCAGTAGATAAACAAAGGCTGATAATTATGATGATGAACGCCACGAACCGAGCGATACGTTCACCTGATGATTACTGTTATCATGCAATAATGTGGCGCTAGTTAGGATGATATACATTGCATAGGCAAAAGATGTTAAGTTTCGTTACCTCTATAATTTCACAATCTATAGCGTCATTCAAACCGGAACGCAGCAATGATGCCACACTACTGTTTAGCGTTAAGAACAGGCTAACTAGACGGTCTCCGGCAATAGAATCCTCCACTATTATCATCCATCCTTCATGTGCGGTCATGTATTATATTGTATATATTTTATATATAACTATTTATCATCATCTTGCGGCAGTCGACCACTGAACATAGGCCTCTCCCAAGAAAAATCACTTTACCTGATCTTCATCTCTCTATACATATATATAATACCTATATGTATTTATGCATATTAATATATGACCTGGATGCTGGCAGCACAGGGCCTGTCGTGGAGTTCTTTTTGGGAGGCCTACCTCCAGTAGTGGACGTTCATCGACTGAATATGATGATAAACATCATCATGATCAGAGGATAGACGTCCGCTACTAAACTTAGACCTCCGTCAAAGATCCTCCACATCTATCGGTCCTGCGCTGGCCACGCGCAGCGGCTGCCAAGCACTAGGGGTTCATATAGAAAGATTTGGGCCATTTCCCACCACACTGACTCAATGCAGGTTGGTGGGAGTCAGAGCGTCGTTTGTTGATTAGCATGGTACACTGCGAGCAGGTGAGGTTGGCTTGGACTCCGTAAGTGGTTATGTATATATGGGGGCCGGCTTTAGGTGTATAGGTTCAAAGGCACAAGTCCAGACAATAAAAAGAGTAGAGTCTTCTAATAGTGACTGGGTGGTGTTGGTGCAGCGTTATTAGTATTGATGGAGGTACAATACTGTGTGTGTGTGTGTGTGTGTGTGTGTGTGTGCGCTGTGGACTATTGTTTTCCCACGGCGGCGCGGCGGTGACGTCACGCCGGTGATAAACCGCCGACGAAAATGGCGCACGCGATCCACTCGCCGAACAATACCTTATCTCAAGGCCCCCCCTCTTTTCCACAGCCAATTCGCAATCGTTCCTTCGAAGCTTTCCCCACTCGGCACTCGACCCAGTCCGGACCATGCACATCCAGGTTACATTTATCATATTGTTTTCACGCTATCGTATTTGCACGCATCATCTCGGCATACCATCTCCGAGATGCTGTACAAGTTATTTGTTTATACAATAAAGCGACGAGATGAGCGGGACGTTCACCTGATAGTAAGCGGTACACCTGCCCAAAACGACGTGGCGCTAGTTAGGATGTTACACACTGCACCACATCGCGCTCGTTGCCTGAGGTACAGGATATTGAGTCTCATTACCCCAGTAATTTCACTAGCTACACAGTAATGTTTGCACAGTACTTTCTAGACTGCAATAGGCGCTGCTGTGACCAGTAAACCATAATAACCCTTCTTGCCATATTTCCTTCTCTTCCTATCTATTACTCCATATGATATCAGCCTTCATTCTCTTTCTCCTCTACTTCGTTGTCCTTGACATCGCCATCCCTCTCCCAGCGACATATCTCTTAGACAGCTACCATATAAATACTCTTTCTTTTAGATAGCGATTAGAGCAGCCAGTCCAGCTCTAGCAAATGTTAGGATTATATACACTGCATTATATAGTGCTCGCGTGAAATATAAGTCTCGTCATCCCAGTATTTACACTATTTATAAAGCCCTTCACACCGGAACACAGTAATGTTTGCACAGCACCGTTTGTCGGCTGCAATAATCAGTCCGCTCTTTTCCCTATACATTTCATTGTAAGCTATTTATATCACAAAACAACAGTTTTCCTGTTAATTGTAAAGGATCTTGTTTAGAATTGTTGTAAATTAACAACAATGCAAAGGATTTGTTGCTCCTAACCTGGAACGGGCAAAAAAGATGGTCAAGTTCCATCTCAATCTTAAGTATAGCTCATATCTTGATAAGGGGTGTAAGGGTTTCCGCTCTACAAATTACGGGACCCAAGCCAACCTCACCAGCTCGAGGTGCACCCTGCTAATCAACAAACGAGGCGCTGGCTACCACCAACCCGCATTGGGCCAACGGGGGAAATGGCCCAAATCCCCTCATATTAACTCATACATACCATAGCTCCTAGTGCCCAGCGGTACTGCTGTACGTGGAGATCTTTGGGGAGGCTATGTCTAGCTGTGGACGTCTATCGGCTGATGATCATCTTGATAAGGACCTCAGTAATCTACATTCATATACATACAATACATACAAGCACACAAGTGTATTGCGGAAAATACAAACTTTTTTTTTTCAATCACGAGATGATCACCTGATGGAGAATGATGCTGGTGGTAGGTTTCTGCTCTGCGATATTGTCTAAGGTACTACCGCAACTCCTATTGCAGCCGACAATAGCTGTGGAAACATTATGTCTGAAGGGCGCTGTAGCTAGAGTAATTACTGCGGTAACGAGACATCTTGACTCAAAGGGACCAGCTCAATACGACATACAGTGTATATCATCAGAGATCTTTATAGGAAGTCCATATCCAGCCGTGGACATCTATCTTACCTTCATCTGGATGTCTCACTCGTATTGTCGCTTGAACAAAAAAAAGAGCATAGTGCTAATTAGGATGATAAACACTATAAGATTATACTGGTCGCGTTCAGACATGAGATGTTACCGCGGTAATTTCATTATAACATCCTTCAAGCTAAGAGTAATGTTAGCACAATAGTTTGCCAGTAGATGTATTAGCTGCGGTGGTACTTACCATTAGATTGTATACTGTGTTACGGTAACAGAGATGTGATGGTGTAAGTATGCAATTATTTTAAAGCACAGTCTTGTGTTTAAGAAATTGGCCGAGTGTCAAATGGGGTATCGATTGTGAGCCGCACCCTTCGCTGAGGGGAAGCCTCACCGGCGCCGCCCTTAACCTTGCTTCCCTCAAAGGATACATCAACTTCGGAGACCGTCCAGTTAGGTATCACCGCGGCGTCTATAGTAACCGATAATTAGTAGTGTGTAGACATTAATGTGTTCCGGTTTGAAGGGCGCTGTAGCTAGTGTAATTAATGGGGTAACGAGACCACATCCTATGTCTCAAGGCGATGAGTGCAATCTGGTGCAGTACAGTATCCTAATTACGCCACTTTGTTATGGGCGGGTATATCACTTACCATCAGGTGAACGTCTAGCTAGCCTCAATGCTTTATTGAATAAAAAAACTCATTACGATAGCCCGGCATCTCTTGACCGCGGTGACTCAGTGCGTGTGGCCGCCGGCGTCGCATCGTTACCAAGGTAAGACGTATATGACTCATAGGTTTCAATACACGGATTCACAGTTTGAATCATATACTTGAATAGGTAATAAAAATGAGTTATTTTTATCCACGTGCCAAAAAGAGTAGTGCGACAGTTCCGACGCATGCGCAAAGGATTATTTGTTCGATCTTTCTTAAAGATTAAAGTAATAAATATTATATATTTTACAGCAAAACAAATTAAGTATATATATTGGATATTGTTATGTAGTCTAGTATCATCATCAGCCGATAGACGTCCACTGCTGGACACAGGCCTCCCCCAAAGATTCCCACCACGCTGGCCCAATGCGAGTTGGTGGGACCCAGAACCTTGTCTGTTGATTAGCAGGCTGCACCACGAGCAGGTGAGGTTGGCTTGGATCCCGTGAGGTGTTGTGCGGGAACCCTTACACCCCATCCTAGTCTAGACCATTTATGTCATTCGAAGAACCAATGAGGCAAACATGATGTACACCTGATGGTAACTGCCAACCCATAACAACGGAGCCCTAGTTAGGATGTTATACACTGCTCCACATTATCCTCGTCGCCCTGAGACATATGTCGACGCCCATTACCCTAGTAATTATATTAGCTACAGCGACCTTCAAATCGGAACACAGTAATAGTTCCACAGTACTGTGTTGGCGGCTGCGGTAGGAGCTGTGGTGGTATTTACGAGTATAATTCTCTTCTGTGAGTTGTCACTAGGAATAGGTTCAAAAGTTGAACATTAACCTTTTGAATAACCCCTCGTCACCAAAGGTCCGACAATGGGTACGAGCTCCCTTATCCAAAACAATGGAAGGAAGGTGTTTGGTGCGTGTGTGAGTCAAGCCAAGCGCCATTCATATGTATTTAATAAGCTTTTGTCTGTTCGTACTGCAGTTCCAGGGAATAAGTCCTTAGTCTGTGCATAATGTTATGAGGCGCCAGGATGCTCACACTGCGCCGCCACCAGACATAACGGATGCTGGATTATATACCGTTGCAGGTCTGACTGGTCTCTGATTCACATGGCTCAATGACAATGAGGTCGAGGATGATGAAGCGATGTTGGTTGGGCCAACAGTGGATATATGATTCAAAGAGTCAAGGGTTGACTAGAGCCATGTTGTTATAGACTGGTGTATACCATCAGGTGAACGTTAAGGTGGTTAATGAAATTACTGCAGTAACAAACTTGACACATATCTTAAGACGTTGAGTACAATACAATATAGTGTATATCATACTAACGAGCACCACATCGCTTCTATACTAGCGAAACGTTCACCTGGTGGTAACTGATACACCAGCCTTTGACAATATACTCCATCTTTATAAGAATGAAGCATACAACCACTACAATGTGTTCGTCGCCTTGAGACATAAAAGATGTTAATTTTTTTTTTCAACGAAGCGACGACATACGGGAAATTGACTTGATGGTAAGCAATACGCCTGTCCCTAACTACATGTCACTAGCTAGAATAGTATATACTCCACCACATTCTGCTCGTCGCCTGAAACATAAGATGTTAAGTCTCATTGCATCAGTTATTACACTAACCACAGCGACCTTCAAACCGGAACATAGTAACGTTTGCACAGTACTGTTCGTCGGCTGCAATAGGCGCTGCGGTGATACCTAGACAGTCTGTAGCACCCGAGACCTACCAGCAGTTAATGTTTCATGGCTGCTGTTAATATTCACATAATTAGAATTATAACAATGTACCCGCAGCGCCGCAGACGATACGAGAACACTCTCCAATTCACAATGAATGTTCTCAGGACCCCGCGACGGCGGGCAGTAAACTATCTCCCCAGAGTGCAGTGAAAGTACTCTGCAGTGTGCGACCGTTGCTTTATAATGCATTCACTGCGCCGTATTAACTACCAGCCGGTAAACTTTGTGTAATAACTCTTTAATGTTTTATTCACTGGTGGTAAGTCTGTGTTATGGGAGACTGTCTAGGTTGCTATCACCGCAGCTTCAAACAGTAGTGTGCGAATATTACTAGGTTTAAGGATTCCCGCGCAACCACTCACGGGACTCAAGTCAACCTCACCTGCTTGTGGTGCTTGCTAATCAATAAACATTGGGCCAACGTGGTGGGAAACGGCCCAAATCCCCCTAGGCCTATGTCCAGCAGTGGACCTTTATCGACTGATGATGATTATGATGTACTGTAGCTGACGTGTATACATGTCATATCACGCGACATTGAAATTACGGTGCTGTGTATATCTCACCGTCAATTGAAGTGGCAATATATTTTTTATTTTAGGTATAATCAATTTCCTTGATTTACATGTCAGAAGAAAGAGGGTAGTTTAAAAAAAAGGTACATTAATTATTTCTACCTGTATAAGAGACTGATCACGATGTCTGGAACTATAAGGCCTGGGGACTTGGAATTTGTAATATCCCTTTTGCTGAGTGTAGGTCAGCTAAGAACGGATTTTACAAAATTCCATCCCCAATGGTAGTTGTGGGGGTGTTCAAGTAAGGAAAGCGGGTGGGGAACTGTTAGTGTTGTGCACTGCAGCGAGTAATCAGCTCTCACTTTCCAATGCAGTTGGCAATAGCGCATCGCAACTCCGGATGCAGTCGGTGCCGGAACTTGCCGAATTATTAACTAATTTTACGGATGGTAGCCTCCTGTTGCCGGAGACCGTCCAGGTACCACCGCAGCGCCTATTGCAGCCGACAAACAGTAATTTTATGTTCCGGTCTGAAGGGCGTTGTTGTTAGTGTAATTACTGGAGTAATGAGACTCAACATCTTATGTCTGAAGGTTACGAACACAATGTGGTGCTGTGTATAACACCCTAACCAGCTCCACGTAGTTTTAGGCGTATCACTTACCATCGGGTCAAAGTCCCGCTGGTCTCTTCGTCCTTGAATAAGAATTAATAATGATGATTTAGTTGTTGTACTGTTTTAGTCATCGGCTCCTTAGTCAGACTCGTTATGTTATGTATGTATATGTTGAGTATGCAAACTCCTATACTTAGTGATGATTTTTGATTGTTTTTTAATCGATGGGACAAGCGGGATGTTCATCATCAGCCGATAGACGTCCACTGCTGGACATAGGCCTCCCCCAATGATGTTCACCTGATGGTAATTAATACGCTTGCCCATAACAACATGTTGTAAATTCGGATGATATACATTGCACCGTACTCGTCGCTATAGAATTATTGATGATAGTAAATTCAATAGCAATAGCGCCCTTGAAACCGGAACACAGTAATGTTTGCAGACTGGTGTTTGTCAGCTGCAATGGGAGCTGCGGTGGTACTACCACAGTGGACGAGACAGTCTTATTTATACAACCTGGTGGTTTCGGATATGGTCATCTGGGGTAGAGAAGGTTACCTGTAATATCTAGAAGTAGGAATCCTTTGAAGATATATGTCCTCTATGTCCTTTGAAGTACAAATGTAATCTCGTTAGCTACTTTGCAGCATTCAATTGCAAACTGCGACCACTTGTCGGAGGCCTATCTTAATTGAGGCACTATAAAGGGTTGTTCATCCCTCCGATGTCGTCAGGCTTCCGCCTCACGCTATCCTTATCGTGTTTCTAATCCTTAAGGGTTGTTTGCTACAATAAAATACAAATCAATTTCAATGTAAGTAATAAGTTCCTTTTAAGTACGATATGTTCACTTGATGGTAAGTGATACTCATGCTCATCACCATAACCACGTGGCGCTTCTTAAGATGTGTAGTGTACACACAGCACTCATCGCCGAAACATAAGATGTTGAGTCTCGTTACCCCAGTTATACTTGGTACAGCGCCCTTCAAACCAGAACGCAGTAATATTTGCACTACTGTTAGGCGTTGGAAATAGGAGATGATGTTGTATATCCCTAGACTGTCCTCTACGACAGAACCCACCATCAGCTGTCGCTGATACATCAAGTGCTCATTCCATAGTGCCATGGTATTTGACACACGTGAATTAGGCTTTACAGTTTGATCTAGATCAGATCTAATGTTTCCAGAATTCAATTATTAATATACTCCATACGTCAATAACCAATCAACCGTAATCTTGACAAAACCTGGATCGTCAACGAAGATCGGAACAGTCAACCACAGATACACATCAGTTTCTAACCCCAACCAATTTGATTTCCGCTTAGAAGAATTTGATCGGTTTACCTACTTAAAAAAGCGATAGTAGTTGTCAAAGAGATGGTTATGAATAGTCAACACTTACCATCAGCAGGATTTCGAGGTCATGTGACTGCTTTATAGTATAAAGGTTCTTCTTACCTCATTCTTAAGTTATGTCACTGCTGGTAGGGCTCTGTTGCTGGAGACCGTCTAGGCACCACCGCAGCCTCTTTTGCGGCCGACAGACAGAAGTGTACAAACATTGCTGTGTTCCTTTTCAAAGGGTGCTTTAACTAGAGAAATAACTGAGGTAACTAATAAACATTTTTTTTTGCTCACTAAAATCCTCTCGGTGCTCTGCATCAGTGCATTCGGTGTGACTCCGGAATCTCTTATAGAACGCACCGGTGCCCCTCATAGCACGTCTCCGAGGAAGAGCCTAATCCTCCAAGGCATCATCGCGGAGCCGTACGCTGTCCCACGCAGGTTCGCTTGTTGAGCGATAAGGGCTCCCACCCTCAAGGCCCGCGAAACTCCTAGACCCTTTTAGTCGCCTTCTTACTAGCCCGAGACTACAAGGCTGAATATCTTATGTTTTAATACGATAAGCAGAATGTGATGCACTATCTGACATTTTGTTATTAGCAGGTGTATGACTTACTACCAGGTGAATGTCCTGTTCATGTGTTCGCTTCGTAGAATAAAAAAAAATATACTAAGTTAAGTCTATGTATCTCATAGTCATTGCGAATGTTCGATAAGTCATCAATAAGCAATCCCGTCCGCCGTGCACTTTGTTTCATACAACTCGTTAAGCACCGTGCTTAGTGTTGGCAATTTATTTTCTGCATATACATGCGGAGTTACGCCCACCCATCATTGCTTCAATGTGTGATGATGTTCAGAGTTCATTGCACGCGCTCAACAGCCTCGCAAACTGTACAAAGTGTCAACCGCTCTGTTCTTAAGTTATCTTCTGTATTCTATCGTCCTTCTTGGTGGAGAAGGAAAAGAAATACATTAAACACATTCACGGGTCATAGGACTTATTGCAGTCGTCAAACAGCAGTGTGCAAATATTACTGTGACCGGATTGAAGGACGTTGTAGCTAGTGAAATTATTGAGATAACGAAACTTAACATTCGATATCTTAAGGCAATGAACGCAATGTGATGCAACATCCCACCTTTTTTTTTTTTTTTCTCGCGGGGTAAATCTTAAAAGATACCTTGCTTCTGGGGGAAAGACAAGGTTATGTGGGGCTTCTACCCACTAAAACCCCCTCGGTGGTCATGCAACATCCCACCTAGCTGACACTGTTATGGGCCAACCTATCACTTACCATCTTGTCCGTCTGGTCTCGTTTTTTTCTTCTTTTGTGTAAACTAGTGCCTGACGGCACCTGATGGTAAGCGACGAGGTAATCTTTGGTGGTAAATTAGTCCAGAAGTAAATTAATCACCTTTCTCTTAAAGATCGTGTCGACTTCTCGCTCGTCTCTTTGCTTAGTCAAATAAAACTTAAGATATTTTTAGCAGTAAGGATCTCGGTGAAATCTCAAGCTAGTGGTAATCAGGTTTTGATGTTTTTTTATTTAAAGAAAGACTGTTACTGAGCTTTCAATAGTCTCGTTTTTAGAATTCCGTTCAAGCGACGTAAGCAGTGAAAGTGAAGCAGTCGGATCGTTCCGTACGCTCACGAAACTACTGCGGTACAGATAAAACGTTTATCTGTCTGCAGTGTAAACTTGTGCGAGATAAACTTTCCAACGTAATGGCGATAAGGAAATATAGAATAAAGAAGCAATTGAATTCTTAACTGAACCTCAATCTGACTGGAAGACCATCCATTTTTATAATGTATCTACACTACATCCATAACTGATGAATATCCTCTCGTTCTCGTGTTTCGATGAGACGAGTAATAAAATCACTTGGTAAGTGATGTACCTGGCCATAACAATGTGAAGCTAATTAGGATACATACACTACACCACATAATATCCGTCGCCCTGAGACATAAAGGCGTCCTTTAAAATGGTGCAAAGTAATATTTCCTCACTACTGCTTCCGGTAGTTTATTGATGATAGGTCTCTGTTGCCAGCCCTGTTGTCTCGAGTTAGTAAGATTAGGACTAAGATAAGCCCTGCTGTCGCAGAAGGCGACTAAAAGGGTCTAGGAGTCTCGCGGGCCTTGAGGGTGGAAGCCCTTATCGCTCAACAAGCGAACCTGCGTGGGACAGGGTGTGGCTCAGCGATGGTGCCTGGGAAGGTTAGGTCCCTACTCGCATCAGCTGAAAGTCTTGCTCATCCCGTGGTTTCGTTGGATGTGGTGGTGTAGCTACTTGTGGACTTCCGTCTCTTTCGCACGTCGCTCTTTGTCCCGTTCGCTTCAATAAATAATATAAATGAAGAGCGCAGCGATAGTGTGTGTATGTTTACTGGATGCCATTGTTTGCATTATAAACATTATTACACGTTATCTGGACAAAAGGATACTGTCGGCTGGTAAACGAGGACAAGTAAATATACTTTTTTTATTGGAGGAAACCACGAGACGAGCGAGACGTTCATCTGCAATAACATAAGGTGGCGCTTGATGACACAGCACCGCAGTGTGCTCGTCACTTTGTTACATAAGCTGTTCATCATCATTATCAGCCTTTGTTTATTCAGATCCTCAGCTCCTCGCATCCACTCACTTCCGACAGTACCGATGATATCGTCGCTCATAAGCTGTAGTTTTATCACACCGGTAATTTCACTAGCTATAAACGCCCTTCAAACCGGAATACACTAATGTTTGGAGCTGCGGCGGTACATACCTACCGCCGGTAAAGTGTTACAGTGAATACAGATAGGGTAATAATTGAGTATATTCGCAATGTAATGATACTGAAGCAGTTTACTGAATAATTGTCAGGCTTACGTAAGATTCGTGAAAATGCAGAATGTGGTGGTGGTGGTGGGCATGATGATGATGTCAGCTGTGGAACCGGTCCCACGCTGATAGCGCGACACAAACAGACTGACGCGGTGACGTTTGTTGATATGGCGCTGATAGCGGTTCGCGATCCGAGGGCCGGCGGCGCGACATCACTACTGCACTACCGGGTCACAGGTTCGACACCCGCAAACGTAATGCTACCCCTGCCAAAGTATGTGACGAGTTTGAAATTTTTACTAGTGGTACTGTCTGTTATTCCCTCCGCCACACAGTAGTGAGTGTGTGTGTGCACCAAACTTATTGTGTTCCGATTCGAAGGGCCCCGTATCTAATGTAATTATTGGGGTAACATACCTCAACATATGCCCCACCGCGACAAGCACGACGTCCTGCAGCGTACATCCTATCTAGCACTACGTCACGAGCAGGCGTATCACTTACCATCAGGTGAACGGCTCGCTTGTCTCGTCGTTTTGTAAAACAAAACAAAATTAATAATATTATTATAGTTAAAATAAAATAGTTTTTAACACTACTCCCTCTTTTTTGTAGGTATATAGAAAAATTCCGTTGAAGTTATGTTATAATACATGTTTAGTTCATGCTTATGTTTTTAACTTGAGACGTAAAGGGAACTTCCTTCTGCCTAAAAAATGTATCCAAATTAAAATACACTTTTTTTCATAGAGCGCCGTGACGAACGTGACTAACATCTGATTTTAAGTGTTATGTCTCACTCATAGCAACGTGGAACTACTTAGGATGATATACTGCACCACGCTGTGATCGATGCACGCGATAACGTGGAGCAAGTTGGGATGATATACACAGGATCAAATCATGCCTCACATGTACACTCTGGTTCCCAAACTCAACAATGTTATTATGAACGGTGACCACACGGCGGTGGTGGCTACCGTCGCAGAAACTGGAAAGGTTTAATACCACTGAGTCGTTTCTGTTGAACAAATATCCTTGTAATTAAAACATTGGTTGCCGCTTCGATAACTTAATCGCACATAAGTTATTTACACCGCCGCCGCCGCCGCCGTCGCCGCGGCCATATTTAGTTAACTCGGTTACTTTGGAATTTAACTTACTCGCATATAGATAAACTAACCGGTTTTACACCGAAAACTCACCGTGCAGTAAACACTCCGCGCCGGTCCTCGTCAGTGAAAGTGTTAGTGCGGCGCGAACTCCTCGCACGCGGGGAACTGGACATACATTTTTTTTATACACAAAATGCATGTACGTATATCTGTTATTATAATACCTTTACTGCTGGTAGGGGTTCATTTGGTACGGGTAGACATAGTGGTGGGGAGACCTCCTACTAGATGGACTGACCTCCAACTGGGTGCAAGCAACGCGGGACCGATCGATGTGGGGATCTTTGGGGCAAAGTTTATGTCGAGCAGTAGACTTTTATCGGCTGATGATAATGATGATGATGACTGCTAGTTGATCTCTGTTGCCAGAGATTGATAGGTATCACCGCATCACCTATTGCAATTGACGGTAATAGCGTAATGAGAATTAGCATATAGTCCCGGGCGACGAGCGTAATGCGATGCAATGTATACCATCCTAACTAGTGTCACGTTGTTATGGACCTATTTGTACAATCAAATAGCAGTATGCAAATATTACTATGTTCTAGTTTAAAAGGAGCTCTATCTAGTGTTATTACTGAGGTAACCAGACATCATCTTATGTCTCAAAGCGACGAGTGCAATCTGATGTTATCTATAACATCCTAACTTACCTCACATTGTTATAGGCAGGCGCATCACTTACCATCAGGTGATTATCCTACTCCTCTCTTCACTTATTTCACATTGGTGTAGTACGGGTGGTGGTGTGTTAGTTGTTCTGCTTATCTACCGCCATCGCTTTATCAGTCGCCATCAATTGCTGTTCCTATTGTAAACTTACGGGCTGTATTCTGAGCTAACTTAATAATAGCAGTTATCAATTGTAAAAAAAAATTCGACAAATTGACGAGACGAGCTAGACATTCACCCGATGTCAAGTGATACGTCTGCCCATAACAACATGGTTCTGGTTAGAATGATATACACTGAGCAACATTGTGCTCGTCGCCTTGATACCTAACATATTGATTTTCGTTATACTAGCAATTACACTAGGTACAACACCTTTCAAACCGGAACATAGTAATGATTACAACTAGATGTTCTCCGGCAACAAATACCTGCTCGATACACTTCACGTATGGTAAGATATTTAGCCAGTAAAGTATTGACCTCATTACTTGAAGATTGCTTATTACGTCACTTTATTACAGTAACGAACTGTTGAAACTTGAACGCAGTAATGTATGCTAACTTGACAGCAGTATGAGAATCTTAAGAAAATAAACAGTGTCTAGAGAAAGTAATCTTTTTTGCTAGAAAATGTTAACGTTACAATCTGCTACATTTTGCCCATAAAGGGATAGGCACTTGACCTAAATTCCACATGGTGTTAAGTGACCATGAGACCGGAGATGGTGAAGCGCGCTTTAATATACTCCGGCGCTAACGTGACTCAGGACTTAGCAATGCGACAGACCGACATGCATACTGCTTTTTTATTCAACAAAGCGATGAGACGAGCCAAACGTTCACCTGATAATAAGTGATACAGTCCATGCTAACAATAGGATACACGGCACCACATCGTGATTGTCACCGTCAGATATTATATGTTGTATCACGTTACTTTAGTAATGATTAACTACTTCACCCTTTCTTTTTCATAGAAAGCAATGAGACGGAATGTTCACCTGATTGTAAGTGATACGCCCGCCCATAACAACGGTGCTAGTTAATACAAACGGTACTACTACATTGTGATCATCATCTTCAGACATAAGATGCTAAATGTTGTTACCTCAGTTATCACTAATTACAACACCCTTCAAACCGGAACAAAGTGATGTTTGCACAGTAATATTTGTCGGCTGCAAAAGGAGCTGCGGTGGACGGCCTCCTGCACCAGAGACCTACCACTACTTGTAAGTGGATTGATATCATACTGGTAATCTCAGTGTTAGAAGTGAAGCAGTTCTACTGATGGATGACTACACGGAGGAAGCTTTTCTTCCACTGACGGTTCCATACTTCCCTGATGCTGATACTATTTATGCCATTAGTTTCCGATTGATTTTCTATATACAACTATATTTTGTGGTTACAGTACAAACTGGAAGATATGATAGCGGCGGTGAATGACTTCTTAGATGACCTGCGGTGAGTCAGTGCCACGCTGGGCGTCTTGATAACAGACTAACATCACCAACTTGTAAATCACCTCGCTTCACTAACGGATACCGGATACTAAAAATAAACCGGATAACATTGCACGCCACCACTTCGTCTCACACGTTCAAAACTAAACATTCTCCTGCATGAAGATTCTGTGATGCTTTACTTCTTCACAAGCCTGTACTTACCCGGATATATATTAAGTCTATATTTGACCGGATGTACTCCTGAAATTGTGTCCTCAGTTGTGACAGTTCAGAAACTACGTCCTGCTAAGAGTATTACAATTTTACATTGTACTCCTCACAATTGATGCTTTAAAGGCTACTCGATCATCAACATGTCTTCCACCAAATCTATGTACCTGCTGGTGGTACTGTTGCCGGAGACCATATATATATATCGCTGTAGCGAGTGTAATTACTGGGGTAACAAGACAACATTTTATGTCTCAAGGCGACGAGTGCGATGTGTAGCTGTGTATGAAATCCTAATTAACACCAGTTGTTATGAGTAAGGGTATCACTTACTATCAGCGAAACATGTCACTGATATATATATAATTATATTTTTAGTTTTTGTATTCAAAAAAGTTAATTATAAACCAAATAGATCCGAACAACTCTCTAAATAGTACTGACTACTGAGACTCGTTACTGTTTCTCGTAAGAAGGTCAAGGTCATTGATTCATATCGCTGACCAAGTCTAAGTTGATAGATGTATATGTACGGAAGCACATATATATTACATAAATAAAATCATGATCATCGTTATAAAAACGGATCAATATACTCATCATCATTTCAACCAATGGTCGTTCACTGCCGGACATTGGTCTCTTGTAATGCGTTCCACAAACCATGGTCTTGCGCTGTTTGAATCCAGCGGCTCCCAGCCTCCTTTATCCACTGAGGGATCGCGCTTTCCGGTGCGGGGTTTCCATTCCAGCACTATGAGACCTCAACGTCCATCAGTTCCACGAGCTATGTGCTCCGCCCATTGCCACTTCAGCCTCGCGACTCGTAAGGCTATGTCCGTGATCCTAGTTCTACTGCGGGTCTTCTCATCTTTGATTAGTTCGCGCAGAGATATTCTAAGTATCGACCTCTCCATCGCCCATTGTATGACTGAGCTTTCTTATGAAGCTCATAGTTAGCGACGAAGTTTCGGAGCCGTAGGCTACCATTGGCAACACGCACTGTTCGAAGACTTTGGTCATCAAGCACACATCGCTCAGTGCTTGAAGACCAAAGTAAGTTATGAAATGTGTTTGGTTCGGTTATTAAAAACACAGTCCGTCGCGTCGATCAGTTGACTCATCGACAGTAAGGACGGCGGCCGGTTTAATATTCATGGATGTATTGTGAGTGTAACGCCGGGACATTAGCAGGCCCGACGGCTGTACACGTCCACCTAATTCGGCCATGATCACACTCGTGTGTGTACACGAGACCTTCGCGTTTGTCAAATGTCCCCATTGTCAAATTTAACTGGGCTACGTACAATCTATCTATATCATCATCAGCCGATAGACGTCCACTGGGCATAGACGTCTTTTAAATTTGCACATCGATCGGTTCACCTTCCCCCTATCTTCGTTTGTAGTGGTTCATATGGGGATTTGGATTATTTCCCACCAAGCTGGCCCAATGCGGGTAGGTCGGAGCCAGAGCCTCATTTGTTGATTAGCAGGGTGCACCACGAGCAGGTGAGACTAGCTTGGGTCCCGGGAGTTGTTGTGACCCCTTACACCCCTATCTCTATCACCTCTATCAATATGTGTACGAACAACTATTGAAATATTAGCTTAATTACATTTTATATCGTTCGGCCGCGTTTATAGAATGAAAGAGAATAGAAGCTTCCATTGTCTTCTCTTCTACTTTAAAAATAGAAATAACTCTGTTAACATCGAAGCAATTCATTTATAGTTAAAGTAATGGAGGTGCATTAAATTGAAAGAGATGCAGTAAAGTGCATACTGTAGGTTATGCTTATCTTGATGCTTATGGAACAGCTGTCCAACACTGGTGATATCGATCCATTTCCTTGTTTCTTAGCCAGGATTTTTTTCATCGTTCAACGTGTCATTTGCCTTCAACTTCGTCCATCGTAACACTTCGTTATTAGTGATCGCGTTCAACTCATTCGTAGCATGCGTCAGCAACGAAACAGCTCGAATGCTTCCAAATGCCTCTTTGTCTTTTTCTTTGCAATGAGCAATTATTGCCATGACCCTAATGACCTTCAATAAAATCAGCAACATCTTGTCGCGAATTACAGTAATACATGAATACATTTTAGACCATGGTCACCCCCATACTCTGAACCTCTTAAGATCTCTGAGTGCTTTTGAGGGCTAAGCTAGAAATTCCTGAAATGAGGAAATCTCTAAAGGAAATGTCGCCTCATCATATTCCAAAGAATTGCCAAAAATTAATGATAACAGGCAAGAATCTTTGCTCGAAAGTCTGACGGCAGCATACCAGAAGACGAGAGGAAGGTACTCCTCGAGATGGAGCATCGATTGGGCGGACGAGAGGAAGAATATTTCGAGTAGACCAATGATTTTTAAAAAGTTTCAGTTCCGTTCATTCCAATCCCTCAGCATAACAATAATTAGCCGATAAAGGTCCGATATTGGACATGTGTCTCCCCATTCCAAGGTCATCAGACCAAAGCATCGTATATGGCCTATAGGCCATGTAAACTATTCGAAATATTTATCATACTTTATTATTAATCTGTCAGATACCGCAATCGTTAAAATTCCTTCAAACTGATTAAAGATAACATGTAGACACGGATTATCATACCGTATACCTGATAAACACTGATTATCTAGTAATTGATATTTGTCACTTTATTAGGCGCCATTATTGTACAATAATCTACTTTTGGGATCTGCCTGTTCGACTGGTGAAGATTGCAGACCAGTTCTGCGAATTCCTTCCCGTTGCGCGCTAGGTGGACCAGCCGCACGACGCTCGTGATGTTCCTCCACTCCTTGATGTTATCTAGTCACAATTTCTTTATGTGACCCATCTTTTTCTTTCCGAAAGACTGAACTTGACATTTCAGCTATATGTTCTAGATATGCTGACTTCAGCTTCTTAATTGTTAGAAAAAGTTCCCGTTTCGCTGTCACTCGTTGCTGATTTTCTTCACATTCTGTACCCAGCTGATTTTGAGCATACGGAGACATGTCCACATTTCGACAGCCCCAATCTGCTTCCGAAGACCTTTAACTGTCCGCGCCCCGCAGCTGTAGAAGAGTATGAGTCATATGTAGTAGCGTAACAGACGAGTGCGCAAGGTGATGCGCGATAATATCTATTATATATCTGTTCATGATACTAATGATGACAGAGCAATATATAACACGTATACTAAAGTTTAAAACTTTTTTGAATACATTACTGTGTTCCGGTTTGAAGAGCGCTGTAGCTAGTGAAATTACTAAGGTAACGAGATCTAACAACTCATATCTAAAAGTGACGATCTCGATGTCGTACAGTGTATACCATTCTAATGTCACATTGTTATGTAACGTCTCTCTCATATCGCATCTATGTTACTGCTGGACATAGGCCTCCTTCAAAGATCCTCACATCGAACAGCCCTGCGCTGGTCGCATCGTCGGTCACATGAAGCCGTCGTTTTAGGGGTTCATAGGGGGGGATATGGCCATTTCCCATCACGCTGGCTCAACGCAGGTTGTGGTAGCTGGAGCCTCGTTTGTTGATTATCAGAATGCACCAAGAGCAGGTAAGGTTGACTTGGGCCCTTGAGTTGTACGGGATTCTGCTTAAGTTGCTTACCATTAGGACTTACTATTATACATTGATGATATAAAAGAAACAGTTTTTTTTACTGTTTTCTTCTTGTATGATATTAAAACATACAACGTAACTATAGCTACACTGCCAATCAAGTGACGTCACATATATATGTACGTGTAAATTGATTTTGTATGCCCGCTTTAAGTGTGACTAGTTACGGCTCGTAATATTGAACTAATAAAGGTTAGTATAGTATAGTTATTATGAGTTCAGATTTTCAATATATGTTTCGTGATAATCCTGTCAGCTCCATATAGTGATGTTTGTGGGGAACCTATGTCCAGCTGTGGACATATGTCCTCGCATGAGAAATTATGAATTTACATATAAATGATGATTAAGAAAGTGAATCCGATTTCTAATTTTATCACATATAATGTTACAACGAAAGTTTTTTTTTAATCTGTGTCATATTTATAAATAAACTAACATTTATTATCTTTAAAATTTTAAACTCTATGGTCAGATAGTTATTAATTAACTATTTCAAAGAGAAATATATTTAAATGACCAAGAAGCATATGTTCACAGCCTTAAGTTTTTTTTTGTTTAAACACATAGTCTGTTGAGAATGCAGTAGATAGCTCAGTTTGTGAAGTAGTCATGAACGGTGAACATTTCGGAGAGGTTTGAGTTCGATCTCCATTCAGCTTGAGCTTTCGGTTAACAAAAACATGAAGAGGAAATCGATGTATCTCAACAAAGGCAGCTGTTTTCGGAAGTGAATGGAAGAGAATAACCTAAGTCATAGCAGTGGACACATTAAATGGTCTGTTTAATATTATATTTTATTATGATTTGTATTAAAGATCTATATGTAGACTTTTTAAGTACACATCGAATATAAAGAAAGAAGAAGAATCTGGTGAAGATACAACATTGCGGTTGTATTTACTTCGTATAATAAAAATTTAAAAGATAATACTATTTGTACTGCGGCGAGTGTGCTGCGGAACCACTTTGTATTCAGCTCGCGGAAACAACAGATCAAGTCTAAATATTTCACTACTTGTTCCAAGTAAGCTAATCGATATCTGCTGCTAAGTGACCCGCAGTGGCAAACTATTTTACTACCATCATCATAAACAAAAATTCCTTATTTTTAACAATGACCTCCCATATTCAAATGCGATCAGATGGTAATGATGCTGCGTGTAGTAAAGCGTGATAAATTCACTACTGGAATATAGTAAAGCAATAATAGCGGCCATCGTTATTCTTAGCCTTCTCCATTCCAGAATCGAATATAGCAAATCGAGGATTAAATTCAGCAAGTTTTTAGCTACTGGGCCAAAGGGGGCTATAGAATATTTCACTAGTGGGAAGTCTCTCGCTGGAAACCGTCTAAAGACAAGCTCATCTCAACGATTCGTTGTATTAAAAAATATAGATATTTCTATATATGTACGAACAGGTACAGTCCGAAACGCATACAGAAAAATTCTCTGTTGGGGTTAATAATATGAAAAGTGTGTACATTTGGACAGTTAGATCTGTACCTAGCTGCAGTAAACTGTAACAATGATTTTTTTTCCATGCTTCAGTTTAAGTGAATACTGCAACGCGATTATCGCGGCAATAAAGATACTTTGTATAGATAGGGACTTGCTCGTAAATCTTCGTTATCTATACAGACAAATATTTCAATCTGTATTATAATTCACTGAATGTGATTCTTCTGAGAATTTATAATCAACACTACCACCAGTGCGATGTTTTCCTGATGGTAAATGATACACGTGCACATAGCAAACTGGTGCTAGTTAGGACGATACATTAAGCTTCAAATGATCCTCGCTTTGAGACAAATGTTAAGTAGTAAGCTTAGTAAGTGAAACTACTATAGTATAGTTCGTGCAGGGTTAGCCAATAATTAAAAAACAAACTAAATGAAATGATGGATACCCACCTGATGCTCGCGTCAATGAATGCGAATATTAAGTTGCCGATGATGAATTTCGCGCCGTATATCATCACTATTGTCCTCAACAGAGACGGCTTCTTGCTCTTCTCTGAAACAGACGTTTTTTTTTTAATTACACGGTGCAGCTAGTCAAACGGTAGGTTAGGTAGGATGTTACACGCAGCATCACATTGCACTCGTCGCCTTGAGATGTAGGATGTTCAGTCTCGTTACCCCAGTAATTTAGTACCCCAGTAGCCACAGCTCCCTTCAAATCGGAAAAAAATAATATTTGCATAGTACTGTTTGTCGGCTGCATGATGATCTGCAGTAATACCTAGACTGTCTCCGGCTGCAAAAACCTACCGCCAATGTTATTCTAAACCTCTTCTTGAATTGACACTTGGATAAAAGAAACAGTGATGACCTTAGCAGGTAAAACCACGATGCTTTCTTCTTGGTTAAATCTACTAATGCTTGGTACAAAAACCCGCAACTAGAACAAAGTATGATTGTTTACAAAAAAAAAAAAAATATCTATTAAAATATTCATAATTACTTTTGCGGACGAACTATAGTGAACCATAAAATTAAATGGCAACATTGACCCTAAATACAAATTTAGAAATTTGTGGGCAAACTGTAATGTATTCAAACGTTTATTAACTAATGAATGTAGGTGAAATGCGTACGCTTAGAAATTCTAGTGCAGTTTTCTCTATCTAGCTCTAATACCAATAGAGGGAAGCTAATACTGGATCGCAGTGTAATCTGATTAATGCTGTGTAAGTATATAATTCCTCGTGCGGAGGACTGGTTAGAATATCAGCACTAGCGCTAACCTCGGCGTGTTGCCGACAGGAATTAACTGCTGGAACAGTGCAACTGTCCCACAGACCTTTATCAACCTAGCTAATTGGATATAAATATGATGTTCATGTATCATCAATTCACAGTATTAATGACATGATTACTTTAAATTTAGTATAAATATCTTTTTTTATATGTAAGAGATTTTCGAATCAATACCCTATCTTGGACGAAGTAAGCAAGGTTATGTAAAGATTTCTGTTCACTAAAATCCCCTCTGTGATCGCAGGCGTCACGGCGGCATCGTCTTCATAAATGATCTGTCCTCTTTGGATCCCGTTCAGCCTCTGTTTCTGTACCAAAACGGTTTGTCATAAATAAAGCAACGGCCCTCGCCACTCGACTGTTGGCAAGGAGAGTTTCCGTTAATCGGAACATAACATAACCTAACCTAACCTCACCCTTCAAAAGGTAGAGTTCAAAGTTTCAGATTTCTTTCTCATATATTTCTTAACTTATTACATGTTGTCATTTTATCTTTTATGTAAAGAAAAACATCGATACATCACAACTCGAGTGGATTTGTTGCGAAAGACCGGCGCTGTTTTATTATCTGTATTTATTGTATTGTTATTATCTATACACGTAATCTTATCAGTGTCGCTTGGCAAGTCGGCAGGCGGCTCAGTTTTGGTTTGCAGGGCGACGGGTCCTGGTCGTGGATCCCCAAGTTGTTGACACTGCAGTGACGGTGAGTCACAACAGTTTCTATTTAACTAACTTAAAAAGGACCAAAATTTCTGTTTTGAAGGGAAATATGTGTGGACTTATTTTTGGAATTGTGGGTCTCTTGAAAATATCGAATCTGTCTTTGGGCTCATTTCCAGGGTCATTGGCCGCACCTCCGCTCACACGCATTTCATACAGATTACGGATATGTATATATCTGCACGGCAGCACTGTGCTTAGTTTTTAAATCCAAATGAAATTATGGTCCCAGGTTCTATTTTAGTAAACCTTTTGGAATTGTATTTGCGTGTCACAACATTGCAAGTGCTAAAGTGAATACTTTAAATTGAGTGACCGATCTTTACAATGTTTAATGATCTAGATTTAATAATTCTTCTTTTTTCTTTACAATTTAAAACGTGGGTCAGTTCGATATAAAATAAAAAATCACCAATCCCAATAGTGGGAAAACAGTAATGATGAATGACCCGGATAACCGGGCCAATATGAATTCTATATCTACTTTTTAATATATTTTTAACACTTACTGTTTATTATACGTTAGATTTTTTATAATATTACATTGTGTAAGAATGCAGATAAAATCTTTATCTAGATTTTCTGGATCAATCTCACGTGAGCGCACAGATATTTATCTGTCACGGCAGCGCGATATCTTTTAGTATATATCAGCTGAATCATTAACTTGATTGGATCACACTGTAGCAATTGTGCGTAGCGGAAGATTGGGTTGAAGTCCAGCAGTGGACTGCCGGCTGATGATTAAAGCATTTACCTACGTCTCGCAGCACATATCCAATGGTAGATACGGTACACCATCAGGCCTCGCTCGCGGTGAGTTCAGTACCGGTAGTGTGTGTGTGTGTATTATCTGTTCGCACTCACGCACTTTACAGTATTCCGTGTGCGATACGCAAATAGCTGCTGCTTATCAGAGAGCATTATAAGTTATCTTCGGACGGCTAGTAGGAACATGTCATGTTTTCTATATTCGAATAAGCGTTGTGCTTGATAGGATATTTACACTGCAACATGTACTGTTCCTAGATCGCTGACGATTAGAGCGTGAAGCTATCATTCCGAAGGTCGCGGGTTCGAATCTCGGCGTGTACCGATGACTTAATATTTAAGTTATGTACATTTGTTAACTTCAGTTACAACAGCGAGATACAAACAGTGAAGGAAAACATCGCGAGGAGACCTGCACATGAATTAGAATTCATTCTAAGGTGTGTGGCCCAATCACCCTCATATTGAAGATAGACCTGTGCCCCAACAGTGGGGGTGTAAATTGACTGTTGAAATATATTTTGCTCAATCCCACCGCCAAACTTCAGTTCGAAAGAGGCACCTAAAATTAAGAATGAGTATATTAGAGGAAGTCTGAAAGTTGCTCCAGTGACAGAGAAATTGAAGAGCAAGAGGTTAGCGCGGTGCGGGCGTGTTGTGCGGAGGGATGAAGAACATGTAGCAAAGAAAGTAATGAGAATTAACGTGGATGGTTGTAAGGGTAGAGGAAGACTGAAGAAAGTGTAGATGGATTGTGTAAAAGGTGACATGAGTAAGAAGAGTGTGAATTCAGATATGACGGCTGGTAGAGGGACGTGGAAGGGAAGAGTACATACTGTTCCCACCCCACGTAGCTGGGACGGGCCAGGAGTAAGAGATGTAGTGACTTATATCAAGTCAGAGTCTATCGATAGAGACTCACCGCCACGCGTACTAGAATCGTTAAGTAATTTGGAGATTACTATGCAATTGATACATAACCTAAATTCATAGGAAAGATATGGGAGTTTAAATTATTTTTCGTTCATTAGGTCAGGGCTCACCCGACCGTGCGGCGCGTCGCGTGATAATGAGAGAAGGTAGAAAAAGAGATAAGAGATGCGAGAGAGAGAGAGAGAGATGAGATTTCAAAATGGAAAGCTTTGAGAGAAACGTACATAGTTCTGTATACAGGAAAAGCGAGGACTTCTCATACGATTATTTATAAAAAGCGTTATTCTTTTCTGTATTTATCATCACCAGCAGATTGGTGCCTTTGGGGGGGATCCACTGCTGGACATGCCCACTCCCCCACAAGAGATATCCACATCTCATTTTACTTTATTATAAAACCTTAATCAAAGTGGGTGCACACGTGGCGGGTTTAATGTCTGAGGACTTCCTCCACCAGCCAACCTTTGGTGTGGTGATTTTCGATGGTTTTGTGGTAGGTAGCAACTTAATCAAATTATAGATGTTATAAATAATAACATATACACCGATATATATATATATATATATAAATTTCATTAAGCGACAAGACTTGCGGGACGTTTATCTGATGGTAAATGATACGCCAGCCCATAACAACGTGGCGCTGGTTAGAACGGTACACAGTGCACCGCATTGCGCTCGTCGCCTTGAGACATTCACTCCTCTGGCGCAGCGACCCAAACTGAGCCTTGGCCTTCGACACAACACAGCGCCAGCTCTGTCTGTTATGTCCTTGAGACATAACATGTTGAATCTTGTTATCCCAATTATACTAGCTACAGCTCCTTTCAAACCGGAATACAATAAAGTTTATACACTATTGTTTGGTCGCGGATATAGGCGCTGCAGGGGTACCTCTACCTAGACGCTCTCCGACAACAAAGACCTGCCACCAGCTTACATATATATATATATTAGTTTGTCCTCGCCTGGTGGTGTAAGGGGTTCCGCTCAACATGTTACGGAGCCCAAGCCAACCTCACCAGCACGCGGTGCACCCTGACGAATGACAAACGAGGCACTGACCAAGCAACACGCGCTAGGCCAGCGTGATGGACTAAGACCCAATTCCCCTCAATGAACTCTAACAAGGAGATCTTGTTAGAGTCTTCTATGTCCAGCAGTGGATGTCTATCGGCTGATAATGATGATGATGAGTATGTAATATAAATTTACTGGTAGTGTATGCCCTCCCTGTCTACAATCCCAACGTCGAACAATAGTGTGCAAATTTATTGTGTCCCGGTTTGAAGGGGCTGTAGCTGGAGATATTACTGCAGTAACGAGAGCGATGAGTACAATGCGGCGCGGTGTAGATCATCAACCACGTTATGATGGACTGGGGTAAATACCGTCTGGTGAACGTTCGACATGTGCCAGTGAGTTGCCTCCACCAGACGGACTTGTCTTTCAAAGCAACCATGAAAACAGTTCTCTGCTATATTATCATATTAATGTCCACTGCTGGACATAATCCTCCCAAATTTAAGAGGTCGTTTGCCGTCCTCCTCACTCTTGCCAGGCGGCCGTATCATATACTATCAGATGAATTTGTACTAGTCGATACGTTATATAAATAAAACAAGTTTCGTTTATTCTATATTCTAGATTGAATGTAGTGTATTAATAGTTCTAGATTCTAGACAGTAATAAAGCTGAACTAATGTAACGAGCGACCGCAAGGTCCGAGTCGGCTTACTTCCGCAATTCATTTTAAAGTTTTATGTATCTATAGCGTTCCGGTTAGCAGCTCCACAGGATATCGTTGCTTTGGGTTCGAATCGGCGTAGTACGCTTTTTTCTTATTCTTCTAAGTGAAGATATGGGCGGGACGTTCATCTTGGTGGTAAGTGATGTGTTCGCCCATAACAACGCGACGGTATGAAGAATGATATACACAGCACCACAGTGTCCTCGTCGCCTTGAAACAAAAGGTGAACTGTCGTCACCGCAATATGATTAGCAACAGCGTCCTTTAAATCGGAACAAAGTAACGTTAACGCAGTACTGAAGCTCGAGTGCAATAGGAGATGCGGTGGTACCTGTCTGTACCTGTACAGACCGTCTGTGGTAATACAAACCATCTACCAGTTTTCTTATCTCTTGTCTCCTTTTTGTGGCATATGATTAACACTTATTATTAAGTGAGAGAGCATTTGTTCGAACTTTACGTCCTTCAACAGATAATACAATGTCAGTACACCATTTCTTAGTTACGGTAATAATCGTTTCAGTAATACCATTGTCTCCGCAGCGTCCGGCAGATCTTCAAAATGCTATGAATGTTACTGAATTTTTTACCAATGCGGTCCGTTGTGATGCTTCAGCGGCGGCAGAATGAGCGAGGCACCGATCGTGAGGGTGGAGCAGGGCGCGCTGCAGGGCCGGCTGGTCGCCAGCCCCTCCGGCAGAGCTTTCTACAGCTTCCAGGGCATCCCCTACGCGAAGCCGCCGATTGGTTCCCTCCGGTTTAAAGTAAGTAGAATTATGAAGATAGAATTTAAATTACCTATGTAAAGAGTCATCATGGTAACTCTGGAGCCATAAGGTCTGCAGACTTGCAATTTTGAAGGGATATTCCTTTTGCCAGGTATAGCTCGGCTCAGAATTGATTTTACGAAATGTTACCCCCAAAGGAGTTGCAGGGATATTACTGCCTGCAAACGGACGGAGATCAGCTGATATAGTTTTCTATATCACAACATGAACTTACTAATATTTATATTAGATCATGATGATGATGATGATTGCGGTGTTTTAACATCTCGCGCAAACTGGTAGATCACATGGACAAGCAGCATGTGTCTTAACCATAATTAGTCGGCTGTATCTCGCGATCCGGTTCCGTTGGATTCGAAAGAAACAGTTTGCAGAGTGTCCACGTCGCGGGGTTACGCAACGCGATGGTGCCCCGCCCGCCGCCGCCGCGCTGCAGATCGCCTATCGAGATGTTTGCAGATGCAGACACCGCTTTATCTGGCTCCAAAGTAGACGATACCAGTGCACATGCAGATATACCATATGCTGTATATGAACTGCTCCATTTGCATTTGAACTGTTGACCTCAATCCCTCTGTTGTAAGCAGCAACTGACATACAAGTGTATGTACGTATGCTACTTACATCCTCGGACGTCTGCAGAATGGATCGCACTGTGAGATCCGAAGATCATTACAAAACGGAAGATCTGCATCGTGTGCTACAGGATAGTATCCGGAACGGGAGCAGTAGGAAACCATCAATTAGACATCAGTCCATATCACAGCGTTCGGTCTTCCTGGAGCACTGTTTAATTTTGTCCTAAAATTTTATTGCCCTGGGGACTACAACATTTCGCAAATGTCATTTCCTTTTGGTACGTAGTGTTGGGAGGCTTCCCACGAGGTGGAGCGACGATCTGGTCAGAGGCGCGGGAACCCACTGGATGCGAGCAACGTGCGACCGATCGATGTTGAGATCTTTGGTGGAGAGGCCTATGTCCAGCAGCAGACGTCTGACGGCTGATGATGATGATGATCATGACGTTGGGACTGCCATGATTTTTTATTAAAAGTGCCAAAAAAAATTAATTATGGAGAGTCTACTTTTCGAAATATTTGCCCTTTGTTAATCAGAAGAGCGAGCCTGGTGTAACTAGCACGGGAATAATATACATGAAAATGATAGCTGACGGAGTGGAAGGTTTTCTCAATCTGACCGGTCAATCTTCGGTTAAAAGGTGGCCCCTAATGATGAGGATATAATTATGTGGTGTGCAGGCAGTAAACATTCTGCTTGAAAATATTTCGTTTTAATTTGATAAATCCTCAATCTTACAGTTTCGGCGATTGGACTGTATGCAGTAGGTTAGTTTACTTCTCTACTCGTCGCAGGTCTCCGTTGCTACAGACCGTTTAGGTACCACCGCAGCGCCCAATGCAGACGACAGACAGTACTGCGTAGAAATGAATAGGGTATTGAGGGTCAACATCTTATGTCTCAAGGCAACGAGCGCAATGCGGTGCAGTGTATACCACTTTTACTAACGTCACATTGTTATGGGCGGACATATCGCATTACATCAAGTGAACGTCTGACCCGTCTCGCCGCGTAATTGATTAAAAACAATTTATATATACCAATGAAAAACTCCTGAACACCGGTATCAACTTTTCCAAGACACATAGAAATGTTTTCAAGTCCATGTCCTTGGTTTCTGTATCGTGTGAATTATAATTGAAAGTATTCGGTGTATCGTTGGTGTTGCTTGCAGGCCCCGCAGCCGGCCGAGCCGTGGGCGGATGTCCGCGACGCGACCTCCGAAGGCAACGTCAGCGCCCAGGTGGAGCTGTTCCTGCACAAAGAGTTCGTCGGCGACGAGAACTGCCTGTTCCTTAACGTATACACACCGAACCTGGACGGACAGTTCCTTCCGGTGATAGTGCACATACACGGGGGCGGGTTCCACTGGGGTTCCGGGAACTCCTCCATGTACGGAGCCGACTACCTCGTCGAGAAGGACGTAGTCGTGGTAACAATTAATTACAGATGCGGGCCACTTGGGTTCCTCTGTTTAAACACGCCCGAAGTGCCAGGAAACGCTGGTCTCAAAGACATGGCGCTGGCGCTGCGTTGGGTCAAACAGAACATACAAAACTTCGGCGGCAACCCGGACAACGTAACAATTTCCGGCGAGAGCTGCGGTGGTGGTGCCGTCTGTTACCTCTCGGCGAGTCCCTTAACCAAAAACTTGATCAGCAAAGCGATCATCCAATCTGGAACAGCGTTGAACAGCTGGACGTTCCAAAGTCAACCTCTAGAGAATGCGCGTGCGCTGGCTAGGACACTCGGCTGCGATTCCGGGGACGTCGACGAAATCTTGGAGTTCCTGTTGACTACTCCCGTGAAGGACCTCGTAGAAGCAGACCATCAGAAGGCTCACGATATATTCGTTCAGAAAGGATTAAACACTTTCGCTCCGGTAATAGAAAGGGAGTTCCCTGGTGTTGAAGCGGCGTTGACCGAGCCCTTCTTAGATTTACTGACGTCGGGGCGCGTCGCCCAGGTGCCGGTCATGATCGGTTCCACGACTTTCGAGTTCACCTACGACAGGGGTAGTGACGACTTACAGTTATATATACCTCCTGCATTAAACCTGGAGAGGAACAGCGCCGAATCGCTGGCGGTCGCCGAGGAGATTAGAAAGCTCTACTTCAAGGGGAGCCACACCGGGGCGGAGGGCTTGCTCGAGAGGTACCACCTGATATCGGACGTCATCATGAACATCGACACGCAAAGATACGTGCAGTACTTCGTGAAGGCGACAAACAAACCCATATACTACTACAAATTCGATTACACGGGTGAGTTGAATCTGTCCAAGAAGATATTTAACAACCTGCAGTTGGAGCGCGCGGGCCACATGGACGACATCGGGTACCTGTTCAAAAACGACTTCCAGAAGGACGTGGAGCCGACCCCGCAGGACATCAAGATGAGGGAGAGGATGGTGAGGCTCTGGACCAACTTTGCTAAAGTCGGGTAAGTTTGTGAGTTTGCGATGCATATAACGGAGACCAGTAAAATAATATACTTTCATGTGACATATTCGCTGTGATTTACACACGCACACATTTTCACGAACACGCACGCAAATACAACATCAATGAGTAACAGCCAGGATATAGTTTTTATATTTTGTGGTGACCCAAACAGTCACAAGGTGGTTAAAAATGAAATGGCGTCCTGCTGTTATTTCTCATCTTAAGTGAACACAACAAGCATAAAGCACGCGGCAAGCGCATGCCGCTCTTCTTGTTCTTGTAATTAAATAATTAAAGGAATGTTTACGATTCCAGCAACCCGACGCCCGAGGAGAACCACTACTTGACGGTGAGCTGGCTACCCGTCACCAAGGACAACCTGTACTACCTGCGACTCGCCAGCGAGCTGTCGCTCGAAACTAACCCCGACAAAGAGAAGATGGAGTTCTGGGAGCGCGTGTACAGCAAGTACTTCAAGATCTGGGATAACCAGCAGGCCAGCACCGCGCCGGCCCCGTCGAAGGTCGAGATAGTCGACTACGTGAAGCACGAGCCGTCGCCGCCTATAATTGTCCAGGAGACCACCGTCGAAACCTTCGTCCAAGTCGTAGAGGACAGGCAAGAATTCCAAGCTATCGTTGAACCCGAGTATGTACCGGAACCGGTCGTGCCGGAACCCATTTCGGTGCCACAACCTGAACCCGTCCTGATACCAGAACCGGCACCAGTCCAAGTGATCGAATCTTTCCCCATCTCACAAGAAGTTGAACAGCCTCCTGCAAAGGCGATTGCCGCTCAGAACGGGTTGAAGGAGGCCCACGTCAACGGCAGCGCCGAGCAGAAGAAGCCGAGGACGTCGAATGAGATCAAAATGGTGCAAAACAGCAACGGGCACCCGAAGGATGTGATCAGAGCGAACGACCCCCCGGAGGACGACCTGCCAAAGAACATAGGGGTGAACAAGTTCGTGAACTTCTTCGAGTCGCTCGGCGGCCGGAAGTGATCCGCCGCGCGCCGACTTACATTCCTCTTAACGAATAAGCAACGCCGCCGGTCACGGAAACATTCCCTTATCAAGTACACTCGAGAGCAGCGCGCCCGCGGCACCGGCACATATACATATAGATATATATATAAATAATCGGGACGGACCGACTGATCTATTTATTGAATTGTATAAAAAATATAAAAAAAAATTGTGTAATGTATGCGTCGTTTAGGGTTCTACTGTGTGAACGCACCGAGCGGCGGCGCCTGCGCAGAACAAACAGACGGCCGAGTGAATCCATAACCAAACGGAAACACGAATAACGAGATATTGATTTATCGGTTCCTGTTTCTTGTTTACTTCCGTTGCGACAATAACAATCTTGTAAAATAATATTTACCGCTGGTGAAGACATTCAACAAGATACAGATAACTGCGTATATATATATATATATATATATATATATAACACTGATTATTTACAATCAACACCGGAAACAGCGTGACACAGTTGAAACGTGACGGCGACTGTACAATGAAGCGAAGACTTGGGCTGCATAGTTCTTTGACTTTCCATATAAAAGAAATAAAGATTGCTGCAAATTATATTAGTATTTACTTCCTATGCGGGAGTGCGGGGCCGCAACCACGGCTGCACCCTTCCGGTGGGGCGGCGCCCGCGAGTGCAGCGCCCGCGAGCGCAGCGCCCGTGCCAATATAGAAACTAGTTGTTATTGATAACTTGCATTCTAACTACTGCCTAGTTATTGTATTAATGTCGATGTGTATTTTTATATAATTATAATGATTCGAAATAAATCGTGTAAATTACTGAACATTACGTTTTCATTGTGCGCACCCCCTCCCCACGCCACGCCCCCTACACCACGTCACACCACACAACTCCAGGCCGCGCGACCTTCCAAACGACAAGGATTCTGCTTCGCTGAGAAAAAATAATTACCAGACGGTTTTAGGAGAAACAAACAATTATAATATTTTCGCTACAGAACAAGAGAGCTGTGTAGCGAAACTCTTTTGAATGAGATAGAATCTTAGCTCGATGGTGAGCCGTCTGAGGGTGAGCAAGGCACACCGATTCAATAATGAGAAGTGATACGCCTGTCCATAACGTGGCGTTAATTAGGATGTTATACACAGCAACACAACACGCTCGTCGCCTTGATACATAAGATGTTTTGTCTCGTTACCCCAGTAATTTCACTAGCTACAACTTCCTTTGATTCAGAACACTATTAACGACAGTAGTTTTTTTTAAAAGCGTTCACTCCTAGTTAAATTGCGCTAGGGCTCTGTTTTTCCTTTTCTTTGGTATTTCTATTTAATTGTACTCATTCCTTTCTTCTTATTCTATACTTCTTTCCTCTCAGTCTCTCACACCTTTCTTTCACTCTTCACTTTTTCTTCAATCACTCTCCATCCTATTTCCTTTCATCCATCTCTCAGACCGCCAAGTAAATGGCATCCATTTTACGTCTACATTGTAATTTTAAACAGAATGCGGATGAATTTTGGAAATTCTATCGAAAAAGCGTAGACTCGTCCGCGGAGCTGGCGACCCGCCGCCGTTGGAGTAGAATCTAGTTTCACCGCTGACAGTGAATGTATAAAACATGTTTGTGATACATTTATGTAAAGAGGAACCTATTGCCGACGACAGGCCTCTTGCAGTCGAGTCTTCGCACCCAAACGTGTGATATTCACGTTACCTGATGTTGCCTACATCGTATTTTCCGTAACACGAGGAACGCTGGCGATCAACTATTCATATATTGGGTTGTTCGGAAAGTCATTTCGTTTTTTTTGGGGAATATGAAAGACAATATCAATATGTAAGGTATATAAAAATAAATATTATAATAGTTTGGCAAATATCTCCCTTCCGCCTTTTTGTCTTTTGAATTTCGCGGCTATGTACAAAGCGCTACAGAGCTCGTATCTGGCAATATTATACATAATTTGAAAGGTCTTGACATAACCTACAAAACGACGCTATGCATAATTAGTTTGGATATTGCGTTCAACAGTTATAGACGTGTAAACATGGAGTTCACTAACGCCGAAATTCGCGCTATTTTAAAGTTTTCCTTCGTTAAAGGCAAATCCGCTAGAGAAACGTTCCGTGAGATTAATGGTGTTTTGGGGGATGGTACTCTATCACTTCGAACCGCGGAGGAATGGTTTCGACGATTCAGAGCCGGTGAAAACGACACCATGGATAAGCCAGCCGGCGGAAGACCTGTGACGACAAATACCGATCAAATCATGGACTACATCGAGTTAGACCGGCATGTGGCATCTCGTGACATCGCCCAGGAGATGGGAGTTATTCACCAAATCATTTTAAACCATCCGCAGAAGGCTGGATACAAAAAAAAGCTTGATGTTTGGGTGCCGCATGATTTGACACAAAAAAACCTTCTGGACCGAATCAACGCCTGCGATATGCTGCTGAAACGGAACGAACTCGACCCATTCTTGAAACGGATGGTGACTGGCGACCAAAAATGGATCACATACGACAATATCAAGCGAAAACGGTCGTCGTCGAAGGCCGGTGAATCGTTCCAAACAGTGGCCAAGCCGGGATTGACGGCCAGGAAGGTTTTGCTGTGTGTTTGGTGGGATTGGAAGGGAATCATCCACTATGAGCTGCTCCCATATGGCCAGACGCTTAATTCTACCATCTACTGCGAACAACTGGACCGCTTGAAGCAGGCGATCGACCAGAAGCGTCCAGAATTGGCCAACAGGAAGGGTGTAGTGTTCCACCAGGACAACGCCAGACTACACACTTCGTTGATGACTCGTCAGAAGCTACGGGAGCTCGGATGGCAGGTTTTATCGCATCCACCATATAGCCCGGACATAGCGCCAAGTGATTACCACCTGTCCCTGTCCATGGTGGTGTAAAGTTGAACTCAAAAGAGGCTTGTGAAAAGTGGCTGTCCGAGTTCTTCGCAAATAAGGAGGGGGGCTTCTACGAGGGAGGTATTATGAAGTTGCCGTCTAGATGGAAACAGATTATCGAACAAAACGGCGCATATTTGAACTAAATCCGATCACTGTAACACTTTTTATAAAGCATTGAATAAAGAGCAAAAAAGCGGAAGGGAGATATTTGCCAAACTAATATATAAGTATGAAAGGCAATATCAGCTCTCAAGACATATAATGGTTATGCGGCTTAAGTGTGAAGTTGGTTTCGAATAAACGTAATTAAGTGCTCTGACGAGGAAAAACGAAATTACTTTCCGAACAACCTATTATATATATATATATTACATTCACACGCGACCTGTATCTCTGTTATCTTATGTCGTTGAGCTCTTGGTAGTCATTTTGACTTACAGCTCACCTGCTACTGCGCTCGCGGACCCGGCTCCACGGCCTGTTATCTATATCTGCTGCCCGTTGCTCGAGGAAACTAGTGGATAGATTGTTACTAGTACTAGATAATAGTTGCCTTGTTCAGCTTCCCTTCAAACGTCGCGCGTCAACAATCCGTCGTTGCATTACACGCGCACTAGACGCCTGTCATCCGGATGTTGCTTTAATCTACTCCGCGCTCGTTGCTCTGCTTGGACTTTAACACTGCGGTTAGATTTAAGCCATTTAAGTGTTGGTGGCCCTGTCAGCAGAAACCGAGCAAGTACGCCTATTGCAGCTGTATTCAAACAATAGTTCCGGTTTAAAGGGCGGTGTAGCTAGTGTAATTACTGGGTTAACGAGAACTAACACCTGATGTGTCAAAGGTGACGGGCCCAAAGTGGTCCCGTGCAGTTTCATTTTATCCACTCCAACAGCTAGACGAGCGCGACGACGCTCACCCGGCGGCGAGTCACGTGACGGCCACAACGTGGCGTTAGTCAAGATGATATTCAAAGCACAACATTGCGCTCGTCGCCTGAGACACAAGATATTAAGCCCCATTATTCCAGTAATTACACTAGCTACAACGCCCATCAAACCGGAACACAGTGAAGTTTGCACACTACTGTTTGGCGGCAGGAATAGGCGCTGCGGTGGTACCCACCTAGACTATATCCAGCAGTAGAGACCATTATTTCATGCTAACTGATGTCTCTTTATGGTCAATGAACACAATATGGTGCTGTGTATATCATCCTAACTAGTGCCGCGTTCTTATGGGCGGGTGCATAGCTTACCATCGGATGAACATTCAGCCCGTGTCGTAGTTTTGTTGAATAAAAAAAGATAGAATACCACCGATATACCGCGACGGTGTACACCAGTGTTTCCCAACGTTGGGCTCAAGCTTCACAAGGGGCAATTTGATTGTGAAGGGGGGCAATTTGATTGTGAAGGGGAGCAATTTGATTGTGAAGGGAGACAATTTGATTGTGAAGGGGGGCAATTTGATCGTGAAGGGGGGCAATTTGATCGTGACGGGGGGCAATTTGATTGTGAAGGGGGGCAATTTGATCGTGAAGGGGGGCAATTTGATTGTGAAGGAGGACAATTTGATTGTGAAGGGGGGCAATTTGATCGTGAAGGGGGGCAATTTGATCGTGAAGGGGGGCAATTTGATCGTGAAGGGGGGCAATTTGATCGTGAAGGGGGGCAATTTGATCGTGAAGGGGGGCAATTTGATCGTGACGGGGGGCAATTTGATTGTGAAGGGGGGCAATTTGATTGTGAAGGGGGGCAATTTGATTGTGAAGGGGGGCAATTTGATTGTGAAGGGGGGCAATTTGATTGTGAAGGGGGTCAATTTGATTGTGAAGGGGAGCAATTTGATTGTGAAGGGGAGCAATTTGATTGTGAAGGGGGGGAGCAATTTTATTGTGAAGGGGGGCAGAGATTTGATTGTGAAGGGGGCAGCAATTTGAATGTGAAGGGGGGCAATTTGATTGTTAAGCGGAGCAGTGCATCACGAGTTTAACTCCGTTCCCTTCCGCTCCGGGCCATGCCAGGTTACGTCGACATTTGTAACGGGAATGGTGGGCATGGCACAAAAAAGTTTGGGCAACACTGGTGTACACGCAGAGCGATCTTTACGCTGTAACAGCATTATCCGTCGGTGAGCCCTGCCGCGGTACGACGCGGCGCTGTTGTACAGTTGTACTGCACTGTTACTGCTGGCCCACACGAGGCCGTGCATTCCTGGTGTACTGCGGTCACGTGGCGGCACGTGGTCACATGGTCACGGCACGGTGCTGCACTGTATATACTCTACCTTGTCGCGTCGAATATCTCCTGCTGAGCAGCATCTTGCCACTAGAAAGAAACTCCGGCACGAGGCCGTATGCAGACGTTCTCCATTAGAAACTCGGAAACATTTTTTTTTTATTTTGGCGGTTGCAATATTTTTTAAACAGCCATTTTTTTTTTACAAAAAACAAACTCAAATCACAAGCGACTCTTTTCTTGTGTTACAATCATCGTGAAGACCAGCAACCGCCTTTAAAAATATACGCACTGACTCTCTCAAAAAATATCTTTTGCGGCCGCGCGGCGTCCATTTTTTTTTTAAGCGGCCCAACGTTTTTTTTTTCGTCAATTATTTTTTATTACAATATTATAATTAAGTCAGTAACATATCAAGCTAATTATCACTAAATACAATGTACAAACGCCTTAACTATACGTTAACTGAAGCGATACAAAAATTATATACATACATGTAGGTAAGGGGGGGGCGGGCGGTGCTTCCGGTGCGGCCGGATGTGCACCACCCGACCAAATAAACTCTAATTTACATAAAAGAAAAATCAAAACCACGCGTACATATTGTGACAAATTCAAATGGTTAGGCCGCGTGCACACGGGCGTGCTGACGCGGCGCCGTGTGAACGCTTCCTAACTACTACGCGTCGACACGTGTCAAGTACGTTATGTAAACACTCTCACTATTCATATACATAAAATGTGAACGTCACTTCAGTACAGTTAGAATAATATGGATACGCCCTTATATATATTTTAAGATCTTTATTCCATCTGTTTGTTTGCTTTAAAAAAATAATAATTAAATATAAACAATTATAAAATTTGGGTCCGTTGGTGCACCGACGCCGGCGAGTCGTTCTCACGAGACCGAGGAGCTGGACCTCTTCGTTTGTCCACGCGTGGGCGGCGTCTCGCCGCGCGCCCGGCCGTCCGGCGGCGGAGCGGGGGAGCGGAGGAATTATTATACAATGATAATACAAAGCAGGGTTAAATTGTATCCGTTTGTATGGCCGTATCGACATTACTCCAACCGTTTCCGGTGCCAGCTCCAGTTGAATATATTAACCAATCAATGTTATAGTAAATATTTATTTTTTTATATTCCAATATAAAAAATAAATATTTACTATTAAAAAATAAATATTTGCGTCTGTGTGCGTGTGTGTGTGCGTGTGCTATAACTCATAAACAGATGAAACGATAGATGAGGATTTAGTTTAAAGTTACATACTCATCTAAATCTAATTAAATTTTATTGTTAACTTTAAGTTAATGAAATTATCCAAACTTCGGTGTTATTAAAAAAAAATCACAAAAATAACAACAAAAACACAAGGTTTTTATTCGAAGCGACGTTACGCCCGCCGGTGACGTGGCGCTGGTTACGGCATGCGCTGCACCACATTGCCATCGCTTCGACACATGAGATGTCAAGTCAGTAATTTCAATACAGCGTCCTTGAACTTGACTTGACTGTTTGGTAGTGGTACCTGGCAGGTTTCTGGCAACGGAGGCCCACTCACCAGTGGACACATTTAAATTAGCATATCTTTTACACACACACACACAAACATATGAGTATGTCAAGTTCTATATTCCACATCAACTGAAGCTAGACGCAACTAACATTGATTACTAAACCCTTCGCCCTCCGCGCCTATTATCAAACATTTCCGTTTCCTGTTCCATGTCACATACTGTACTGTTTCATTATTGCTATAAGTAAAAATGAAAACGGCATGATACTAGCTGTTAGAGTGCGAAGGGATCAATCAATCAATCCGACTTTTTGCATTTCCGGTTATTTAATATTAAAAAAAAAAAACATATCGTATATGTATTTCGTCGAACAAACGTTTAAATTCGAAATTCAAATTTACAATTTGCATTATCCGTCGCCGTCGTACAGTTTTGCTGGCGCGATGCAGACACAGGCGGACAGGCAGACAGACGGACAGGCGCGCCACACAACAAAATTCACATAAATTACGAGCGAACATACAAACAACTTATAAATTATTCAACAAACTATTCAATAATTCAAAACGAACGCAACGAATATTCAAAAGCTAAGAGTAATCATCAACGCAAACGCCGACACGGATCAGGATGGAGATGTCACGTGAAAGCGTACCTCTGAGCCGTGAGACAGTACCGTCTTTCGGTTCGAAGGGTGCTGTAGCTAGTAGCTGTTATACCACTGCGGTAACGAGGCTTAATATCTTATTTTTCAAACGACAAGCACTAAGGTGCAGTGCATATCTTCCTAACTAGCGGCACATAGTTATGGTTTAACGTATCACTTATCATCAAATGTACGTACTCAACATACTCCTCTCGTTACTTAGTCGAATATAAAATGAATGGGCGGGGCAATGACAGGGCACGCCCACATTCATTGCAAGTTACAAGTATTGACATCCGACTGCGGGTACTTTATAAATTTCAGTTTCATTTCCATCGCGAGAACCATAAAGGTGACGTAATAGTGTTATAAGAGATTATTTCAATATCTATGCTTTTTGTTTCTTTTTTTAATACATGGAGATGACGCAAGCGAGACGTTTGCCCAGTAAGTCACATACACATACACGTAACATAGCGCTAGTTAGAATGATTTGCACTGCAGCACGTGCTCGTCGCATTTAAACACGAGGGATTATACCACGTTACCGCGGTAATATCACTACAACGCGTTTCGAACTGTAACAGTAATATATTACTGTCTGGCAGTAGAAAAAGGCGCTGCGGGATGGTTCACTCACTGCCAGTAATTTGTAGTTTAAAAAATTTCACTATATTAGCATACTATGACGTCATTAGAAAATATTAGTTACCAAGTATCAAGATTATTGGAATATTACTAAGGAATACTAGCGTCTTAATAATTTGATATAAATTTGTACAAAACATCCGCCGGATGCGTTACGCGTAATACGCGGCGATCGACAATAGTGTAAGTGTATACGATAATTGTGACATTACCTTCCACTTAATTTGTACTTATATTACTTAAACGACTTACTTAAAGCGAAGGCGATCAGTTAAGGGGGGGTAGTCTAAAAATGCGATGCTAATTATTAACAAGTCTCACTCATATTACAATTAAAATCGATATTTCGCGCGTCATCGACAATCGTTACCTATTACACAAAAACCCTTTGCCCAATTGCAGTGTATATGTAAGAACAAAGGTATTAAAAAAAAACCTTTATATATTTTACGACCCCTAAAACCTAACATTTGGGGCACGGGCCCTTCAAATGTTTAACCATCGGTTCATCAAAGGCAGTGTTCAACTCGTCCAATTGCAGTGTTCAGTAACCGCCGGTATATCGCCGCTCGCTTTCACTGTTATGACCCACGGGGGTCGATATAGACCCCTATTGGTATCAAGGCGCCATATTCGAAAGATTTTTATAGAACTGATGGAGATGGTCGCAGTTCACGGTGTCCGACTATTCACACGTACGTGTGTTATATGTCGATACATGGAACATGTGGAACTGATGAAAATGTTCGTTCTCGACAACATCTAAATACTCTCAAATCTGTGAGTCAGTGAGACTGTAACTCCCTACTGATGTGACCCTCAGAGGTCGATATAACCCTCCATGGGTGTAAAGGCTTCATATTCGGAAGATGAAGATAAGATTGCATACGAGAAGGTTGATATCACCTTGTCTTATACTTTCTTAATTCTGCTTTTAGAGACAGACCAGCAGGACATAAGTCTATGGTGGGTGGTCACCGAGAGTTATCGACCACTGTATCTATATGAACACTATCCTTAGTAACAAATTGTAACAGAATCCTCCCCGTTATACAGAATACTATACTTTATCTGTTTGTTCACAAATTGGTTTTGGGTATTGGATCTCTAGCTAGACTAACATTGGATGAACTTACTTTCTATCCACTACACTAGTGTGTCTACTAATTTATTTACTATTTTACTTGTTTAAGTCTCTTATTGGATAGTTTTTTTATTAAACAAATAACAAGACCAAAAACAATACCGATTTGAAATTTAAGAAACTTAAAATGGGAAACATCTGCTGTATTATATTATTGAGGTCCAAACTCAAGTAACAAACAATAGTTAACTTGAAAAGTGTAATGTAACACTATTTAAGTTAACTAAATTTGAGAAGATTTCCAAAATAAACCCATAAATGAAATTAAATTTAGAAAGTACTCAAATTTGACCTTCGAGATGATCACCAAATCAGACTGTAAATTAACAATTTGTTTATATATCTGCAATTTAAAAATACTAAAAAGTATTTAAAGAAATCTGGTCAAATATAGTAAACGATATATAAATAAAACCATAAAATAGTTGTTCACATTCTCTCTAATTCGTGGCACGAGAGATGGTGAGAAGAGCTCGTCTAACATACTTCCGCGTCCATACGTTTGCGGCCTAAACGCAGCAATGGCGGCAGGTGCAAAATCTGCGATTAGTAACATGACAGGCGAGTTCAGCAAAACGCCACTACTAACCAGACGCGACATGAGGTCCCAGACACGAACTGGAGATCTCCGTGTTACATGCTTACATGCCACGGGGTGATGATGTACTCAAAGAGTAGAATTTTATAGATTTGGCATGACGTATATATAATAATGATGTCATCACTGCGTCATGGTTTATGATACGCACGTCAAGGACCAGGATTGTAGTAATTCGATTTTAATTAGAAAACTAAGCTGTCTATCCGCTGGATAAGTATGAGGAGGTCTTTCAGGATAAATTTAGAAAGACAACTCATCTGATAACTGCTCTAAGGTCACTCTCTCTCACACGTCATTATTAAATGCAAATGGTGTGTGATGGAGCTTCAACTGGCGTCTTCATCACTGACGCTTGCAGCACTTACGCAAGAGCAGCTGTATGCAGCTGACTCCGACGTACCCTAACTCCTATTTATTGCTTCAAATGAGGTATTGTACATTTTAGTAGATTTAGCATACCTAAAAGTTAGATGCTAAATATTTAGAATTTCACATATGCTACACTCCGTTCCGAATCGATGGAGAATGATTTTAAAAAATTGGAAAGAATTAAGTATAGTCACCTAATTTTCACTTGACAATTGGCACAACAAAATAAGTAACCATAACTCTATAAGACTATTGTATGTAAAACATGCCTTATCCCTCTGGACTTATGCTTCCGATGAAGAAAATGATGAAATCGACTTATTCCATGAGCGACAACTTACAAGCACAACATCCACCGCTCCATTACTTGGCTATCAATGGTGGTTGAATTGCCTTAACACTCTCCTTGTGGGAGCTTCCGAGTGTCAGTAGTGGGATCAATGATAAGGCTGTTTGCAACAGGAAGACGTTATCTGGTGGCTATTTGTAAAATTAAAATTATATTAAAAACCTTCATGAAAGAATACATCTCGTATATACAGATTAAAATCAATATAGTTTTTCTATATCTCTATTGATTCCAAGTTCCTCTTAGAATTTAAATCTAGGTCAAAATAAAATCACACTCAACCCATCTGTAAGATAATAAATATTTTTTTAAGGAAGTATTAAAGATGGTACGCAATTTGTTATAAGTACAAAACATTTCATTTATATTGCATTGTGATATCTCATTTACGCTAGTGTATGTAGAATGCATTCGCTCTCGCTAACGTTATTAATTAATTGCATTATCCACTATCAGACGACCCCTTAGTAATTATGAGAAATATTATAAAGTAAAAATATATTCCATAGCCATAGTTTCAATCGATGAATAGCCACTGTTCTACACTATGCCCAAATTCGATGAGAAATTATCAACAAACCATCGCCTAGCAACCAGTGACAACACGATGTTAACATTCAAATTTTAAAATTTGATAAACAATCTAATTATGATGAGTATCATCTTCAATAAAATTTAATATTTCTTTATATAATATCGCTAAATATTTGTCAGGTTTATAAAGATGGCTAATTACATAAAACACCTAATGATGGTTTATTTTACCACTGGTTACTCATTGGGGGTTTGTTTACATAAATTCAATTTCCAATTTAGCCACTTTTTATGGAGGGGGGAGAGGACAGAAGAAAATTTTGGAGAGATGCCTCTGCTTCCAAGGTGGAAAGCAAGCTTTTGAGAAAACAACCCATAAAAAGTCCGGAAGCCGTCGAACGTACGGTATGTATGTACGGTACGGCATAGAGATGCCAAAAATGACTAAGGGAAGAGCGTAGTCATCCCGCTAACACCTTAGCATCTAGGCTTAGATGCAATACTGCGAACGGGACTCCGTCTTTGCAATCCTCTTCGGATTCAATTAGTGGGTTATGAGAGCCCCCAACCTCAAAACACGAGAACTTGAAGACCCTTTCAGTCGCCTTGTACGACAGGCAGAGCTTACCTTTGTCCTATTCTTAATAGCCCGAGACTACAGGGCAGATTGTTTTTGGCCCTAGTATAAATATATATATATAAATAACAAGTTCGCATGATATTGCAGTTAATACACACAACTTATGAACAGCGGCATTAGTACGCGGCCCACGCGAAGGAGTGGACGTGAGGACAAAACCTAACGAGCGCGCCGAGCGTGTAGTCGATCTATACAAAATTGGTGTCACAGTTTGTTAGCACACTATACATTATACATAAAAAAACTATCCATAATGTACTATATCCAGCTATTCATTACAGGGTATACGATAATCACACATAAACGGTTAATGCGCGTCCGGCGGGTGGCGGCGGGCGAGGGCGCGCTCTGCTAGACGGCCGTGCTGATGTGCTGATGCGGTCCTAAGCTGTGCCCATGTACAGGCGTGCCGCAGCGCAACCGCAGCGAGTCCGCCGCACGCCGCTGTCGCTAGCGGCCGGCGCTACGTCAACGTCGCCACGAGCGGTCCTCCTCCGCATCCTCCTCCTCTTCCTCGTCGAATCGGAGCAACGCCTCGTCCGTTGGCTGTTTCTGTAATAATATAAATTGTTTATAAAAAATCCCACCTAATCTGATATAATTTTAGAGTGGTACAGTTATATAACAATAAGAGAGACACGTTCTATTTATATCACTGCCTGTACAGCATTACTTTTAACATTGAGTCAATGACATTAATTCCACATAAACTGTATAAACAGACATTTAATACTAGTCTTTTTGACGTACATAAGAAAACCATTTTATCAGAACATGTAAAGTAATTAACATTACTCACTTCATTTTCCTTAGGTTCATCTGGTGCAGTGTCACCGTTCTGCACTTGTGCAGGCTGACTAGCACCAATTGGTTTGTTGTTGGTTACCCATGTTATCTGAAAGAATAGTAAACATAACAAAAAATATAGATTTTATGTGATTTAGTGTGAGGGTTTCCATGTGAGTATGTGCTACTAATAGTCAAACTGAATAATTTTCTAAATTTCTATAACAAGAGAAATTTAATTATTTTAATGAATATGACTGTTCTTCGGCTACTGCTACTGTCATTTGGAACCATAGTTAATTTCGCAAGTTGTTTATGCTTTCAGCTGCTGGTGAGCACTACTTCAGCTAAAACAATAAGTTGTTAATTGTAATGCTTACACAACACCTCGTTGCATGATTTGATTCATTATTATTGACCTAAATATATAATGTCCAATAACAACCACAAAACACAAGTAAAAGAATTTGTACTTACGGAGAGCGTGCGGTCGTTGTAGTGCCGCGCGCGCTGGAGTGCGAGCTCAGCCTGCGCACGTGCACGGTACTGCAGTACCAGCTCCGGCACCGCCAGATTCACCTCCTTACCCGTCACCTCGCCAAATTGCTGATTGCACAAAGGATATCAACGGTTATATGAAATATCAATTAAAAACGTCTCATAAAAAATATGTTAAAGAAGTAATGTGATTGGTTGTTATTTATCAACATCGGTTGATAGACGTTCACTGCTGGACATAGGCCTCTCCCGAAGATTTCCTCATCGATCGGTACTGCGCTGCCTGCATCCGAGTGCCTTCCCGCAATTTTAACATAGCCTCCGGTGCCGCCAGACAAGAGGGCCCATCGTTTATAGGACTTTATAAGAAGGGATTTGAGCCATTTCCTACCACACTAGCTCAATGCGGGTTGCTAGGCGCCAGAGCCTCGTTTGTTGATTAGCAGGGTGCACCACGAGCAGGTGAGGTTGGCTTGGTACCGTGAGTTGTTGTGTGGGACCCCTTACTTAATAGGTCGTACTTAGGTGCAATTCCTAATTGTTGTAAATATGAATACAAACAACTAATCAGCTTAAATGTGCCGTGATTACATTTAAGTCTTAAATTTCGATACAAGTGTATGTTTTTACATCAACAATACGAAATGTACAATATATCTATAGTTAGTTTCGTATTATTTTTGGGGTTGCTTTTTTTTATACAGCTTAGGTGGCAAACAGGTTTGCAGTCCGCCTGATGTTGAGCGGCCACCGCAGCCTATAACCGCTAGTAACACCAGGGGTATCACTGGGTATGTTGCGGACCCTGCATGAACCTTCCTTTCAACTTTTTTAGGATGTCAGGTTGTACTATTGCGCGCGCGCATGCGTACGTACAGCGAAGTGTGCGAGCAATGCGTCCAACTCGTCGGGCTCGAAGCCCGAAACGAGCAGCGCACGTGGCCGATGATCGATGCTCTGGTTCACGCTGAAAGTTTTGGCCACCACCGCGCCGCCGCGCACGAACCGTGTGCTGCTGAAGCGGCCGCCCCTGCGCACGATCAATACAAACAATATTACCGTATCACAAAGTATTAATTTGTCGGATTTCTTCTTACAGGGAAGCAACAAATCTTAGTCTACAAAGTGCTTGGCGCGTTAAGACGTAAGAGGTCTTACCACAGTTCAGTTGTCAGCACTTTTTTAAGCAGAACACATGTTTGCATGTTTATGTTTGGTGCTGTGGACCATCCAAACGTGCATTCGGCGAACTATTGTTCAAATGTGTATCTCTATTCATTTAATGTCACCCTATCCTGCAACTACAACTACATAAAACTTAGTGCACGGGATCAAAGATTAAAATGTAAATACATACATTAATTTCATGTAAAGAAAATATCAGTAACAAATTATAAACTGCATAATACAAACATCTATAATTATATCTTACCGGAGTTTTCTTTTCACGATACGATAGCTTGAAAGAGAAGAATGGTTTAAAGAAATTTTTACGACTTTAGAGGATAATAATTTAACACATATCTAATAAGACAATCTTAATAATTTTGTAACTTTATCTAGATTTTAAAAATACCTGATAATTAAAAAAAAATACATTTAATGACTACTTTTCTATTAAATAATTAAATTGTATGTATAAATACCTAGAGTGTCCCCTTCTTATCATGGGATGGGCAGGGAACTGCAACGCCATCTGTCGTCTTAGCTCTGCAATCTTCTTTACCAGCTCTGTCACGTCGAGGCCTTCCTGCTCAACAAGAAGTAAATTTTAACAATGTATTTTTATACACTCACGAGCTGTTCTTCACCGCTTTGTAGGCTGTAACACCTTCGCAACTCTCTTTTGGGAGAGAATTATGTAAATTCCATTCTTAGCTGACCTCTAAATGGCAGAAGCATTTTTATATATGTAGGACTATATGACTTCAGCATAATTTGGGATATATTGTCAAAAAAAAAATATTTCATACTCTAACGCTATCCTGGTAACAAAGAATAAACCTTCTATAGGCTAAAATTATTAATGGTTGAGTAAGTATGCAAATGACTCTTAATGCACTTGTGGAAACTACTGCCTATTTGAGGGGGTAAAAACCACTTAATCTGACTTTCCAACCAATGGCAGAGTCATATTTCAAAGATATCCCTTTTGAAACTAAAAATGTTCCAATCCAATCAGCCGGAAGACGTCCACTGCTGGACAAAGGCCTCCCCCAAAGATCTCCACTCAGACCGGTCCTGGGCCATTAAAAATGTTAAATAAGCAAATATTACCTGTTGTTTCGTAAACATGTCTAATTCCGCGTCCAGTATTTCCTTCTGCGCCTCCTCGCGTGTCTTAGGCTTCTTCACCTGCTAACAAATATAGAGAGAGAGTTACAGGCTATATACAAGGCAATAATTTTATAAACAACTTAACGTGTAATATATGAAGCCAATTTATATTATAACTTAAGCAGTTTCAGAGATTTCTGTAATATAATGATTGCAGTGATAAGTAAAAAACAAATGAAAAATGTTGGCAGAAGATAGGTCTTCACTTATATAGTAACCACTTCAAGTTATAACAAGTCCCATAGACTGCTTTGTTTCATTCCAAAAACTGTTAATTAATTCTGTGCTAATAGTACAAATATAATTATTTCTGTTAATATAATACAATTACCCAGCCAATATTTGACTTGTTACCTAAGCAACACATTAACAAAAAACACTAACATTTAGTTAAACACAAAAATACTAACAAAATCCAACACCCGAGTATGTGAATATAAAATTAATAAAAATTTATTAAAGCATGAACTTTGTATATAACCAGATTATCATAAAATCATGTTTCTATCATGTTTCTAAGTATTGTTGTTTGTTTTGTTTCCTTTACTCCTGTTGTTTTCAATTAGTAAGTGTATGTAGTCTGATAAAAGTGGGCAAGTTATGTTGAACTACTACTACATGTGTACTTTTGCGTCACTGATTTCTCCAGTTAACAACATTATGAACAGCCTTTATTCGACTGCTGCTGAATATAGAACCTACCAATATAATCTGTAATTAGCAATAAATCTTATTACTGTATCACCTCGATAGATCTTAATATACACCATTCTGGAAATAATGAAAAGTAATCCCTCCCACCTCCAACCCTTACAATCAATATATCATAATTGTAATTATAGATGACTTACAATTATTCTTCAATAATTACCATAAACATAATTATTATATCTAAAGTATATTGTTGTATGAAAACTAAAGTCTTTATTTGAAAACTATTGGAAGCTACACCTGCTACAACATCTACTTCTACAAAATTACTTTAACAATATCTACTGTATTGATTGAATTTACTAATCATCTTCCAAATAAAACAGACGGTTGACCTTGTCATCAAATGTCTGTATTATATATTCTTACTTACACCTGGTGTTTAAAGTTGCAATGTTCATTCTGTCATTTTGTGTGTGATGATATTCATTAGTTTCATTGTGAATAATTGCTAATATAGTTAGTAGTAAACTTGTAATGTAGTAATTTATCAAATCCTCATATATATTATAAAAATATGTGCATTTTGCAAGATAGAATTGTTTATTAATATATTTTTAAAATTCTTATTTTATTGACTATATGGAGATTGAAAAGTTAAGAACATTGTTTTGTAACCCAAGTACAATTGTGATGATTTGTTTTTACAAATTTTGTACGGGGAAAATGAACATCCTAATTTTTTTGCTTTCGTCCAATATCCCATCCATCTCTGTATATAATAATATTATAATACAGGTTTAAAGTTGACATGAAGACATAACATCAAACACGGTCCTACATTATTTAATATTGGTATTATCCACCATTTTGTCCACCAAGCAGTTAGTATTGCTGAGAGTTTTAGCTAAGGAAATTACAATAATAACAAGATAATACTACATTACATTTCAAGATAATATAGTACGTAGCTATAATTAAATTTACAGTTCATATATAAGTGAAATTCTTATGTTTACATTACATTGCTATATATTACCTAAATACAAGTGAAAGTAGTTACATGGATGATTATTAATGTTAAAAACATAATATTTATTGGTGCGCATGCGATGTACATACTTGTGTGTCTAAATGATGTATAGAATATATGCCTACGATATTACAAGTTTCGCTTGATTTATTTGTAACATAACTTACTCCCCACTAAACCCACTGCGAGAGGTGGTTTAAATATATGCACGTTATCTCTTGTAGTTTAAATAAAGGGGTCACAGATTAAATAAATATGGAGTTTTACAGCAAGCTGTTAGTAGAAGTTGCGACGTATAATTTTTGAGTCACTATCAAGAAGACACCAATAGTATGGAAAAGGAGATATCTGCACGGAACTTCAGTTTAATTAAACATATAAAGATTTATATCTATATAACGAGTTATTAAAAAAAAGTAATACTTGAATAGAAATAGAATGAAAATTATCACACATTGTATAAAAGAAACACAAAGCACATAAGACGGAAAACAAAACTTGATAGAATTACTATAAAAAAAATAAATAAAGACAGGCGACGTCCAGTGCCGGCAGTAAAGATGGAAGCAAACAAACAAACATGACACGAAGTTTAACCAAAATAAACAGCAACGGGTGTTCGTAAAGTTCTTTTAAATGGAGCTAATACACGAGCTCCAAATTTTATGTCAGGCGCTGGAGAGAACGAAGGAATTTTAACAAAAAAAAAAAAAAAATGGGAAAATGACATGTACAGTACAAATACTTCTTATCTATTAGATATACATCCACGTAGGATTACCCAATGGTGAAATAGAGATGCAATCAAGTCTTAGTGATGTTGGCGAAGATGTAAATAAATTAAAGTTACTTGCAGGGGATGGATGGAAATTTCATATGAGAAACCATGTTAAAATTAGCATACTTAGAAAATTTGAAAAGCCCAATGTAGATGATTCATATACAGCTTTATATATCCCGATGCTTGGCCACACACCATGCAGGGCGATATATATTGCATTATATTGAATTTATCTGGAACTATCAAAGTTTTATAATTTGTGGTACAATGAATAATATCTATTTGGTATAGTGATGTTAGATTATCATTGCATCAACCCTCCGTTCGCGACCTGGGATATTTGTGCGTGTGTGCGTGTAACAAGATGCAGTCGCATGCGCACGCGGTACCTGAGCGAGCTGCAGCCGCGACATCGAACGCGCCACGCTCTCATCCTGCCGTCCACAACATTCAGTTAGAAGAACAGTACAATATTTAATTGAGGAACTGTCATCGTTTTTGCTCATATATACACATAAAACTGTTTAGCTGCTACTATCTCTGTTTTTGGTCATTTTTAAAAAATAAAAAAAAAAATTCATCATTAAACATATGTAGAATAGTTATATAAAATAAATAAAAAAAAGAAATAAGAATAGCATCGTGTTAACAGTGAAAAAAATTAAATAAGGTTTAATATTTCTCCCCATGCAGCCCATTTCAATGACATAATTTTTTTTATATACGACGAGGCGATGACACCGTCGAGATGTTCACCTCATGGTAAGGGACACGCTCGCCCACTACAGCTGCCAGCTAGTTAGAACGATATACACCTCAAAGTACTTCTCGCCTTGAGATATAAGATGTCTTTTTAGCCCAGTAATATCATTAGCTGCAATGTGTTTCATACAACACAGTAATGTTTGCACACTACTATTTGTCGGCTGCAATACGAGCTGCGCTGCTAGCTGCCTAATCCGTCTTTGGCAACAGAAACATACCACTACGAAAATCTCCCTCCTTTTCACTTACATACATAGTACACATATAGATGTTATTGTTATATGAATATTTTATATGTCTGTCTGAAGTCCTGTGAACCTGTTAATAATGTAGTTATTTTTTAAATTGGCAGTGTACACACATTACTAAATTCTAGTTTAAATGGTACGATCAGTGTGACTACAAGAAATACTATATTATGTGCTAAAGCAATCGTCGTGATTCGGTGTTGTGTATACGTCCTAACTAGCATCCCATTGTTATGAACGGTGTTTCATTTACCATGACGTGGACATTTTTCTCACTTTTCAAAATAATAGTTTATTGATTCTGTATATGTTAGGATTCATTTGGCATACCTGCAGGAGCATGGTACAGTTCAACTCCTTGCGCAGCTTCTCGATGGCCTCTTGTGCCGAGTTGATAGCCTCTAGCAGCGCGGTCCGCTGCGCACCCGTTACATTGCCTGCGGACATGATCGACTTTTGTTAAAATTTCATCACGTAAGGCTATCCAAATACAAACGGCATTTCTCTTAATTTATATCAATTAATTGTAATTTGTAAAGTTGATTGTATCATCAAGTGAAAATAAATGGGTAGTATTAACTTTTTCATTCAACTTAACTAACTACAAGATGAGCAGGAAGTTCATCTAACCACATATATAAAGTGCCGCTAGTTAGAATCTTAAACTGCTCAGTGGGCTCTTGACCCTGAGACGTAATATATTATATTGAATTACCCCAGTTATTTCACTAGCTGCTTTCAGTAACAAAGATTTATAATAAAAGAAAACATTTTTATTATACTTCTGTTGACAAGACAAAGATCTTACAATGAAAAAAAAACTTACTAAAAAGAAAAAAATCTGATGTAGTGAAATTATTCTCACCAGATTCTAACCGCTGGATCATCAACCTCTGCTGCTGAAGTTGCGTTTGCAGCAGCGCCTGGCATCTTTTCTGCACGTCGAGGATTTGCTTGTTTTTTTCTATCGGTTTTACTGGCTCCTTCTTCGTCTCTTGGCCGTTAATAACCTCTTTCGCCTGAAATTAAGTAATTTTTTTTTTCAATATGCTATAAGATTAATCGGTTTTTGGATCAGTAACCGATTTGGGGCAATTAAATCAGAAATGACTATAATTATCGGACACAAAGATCAACTGCTTGCTTCTTAGTTTCCCACTCAGAGACTAATGTACAGAATTTCTTTTGACAATGTCTTCTGAAGAGCTACTTTGCTAGTTAGACCTTCCTAATGGGAAGCCATTTATATCACCAAAATCATTTTTTCTGTTGTGAGGTAGAAGCACCCACGAATTATTTATCTTGTATAGTGATAATATGCTAAGCGAATTTACGAAGTAGCACCTAATTGTAAACCATGTTATTTAACACTGGGTGAACCATATTTATTGTACTATTTTACAGATTGAGAACATTCAACCAAATCAGTGAACATTTTCAGGTGTTATTCCTGTTTATAAATCTAAAGTCATCCTACCTTCTCAGCTTGCACCTGCTGCTTGTTGTCGGCGGTCGCCTTAATGTTGTCCCTGTTGATGAGCACCTTGTTGTGTGACATTGGATGCTGCGAGTTCTGTCTTTCCTGTTTGTTGGCCTGATGTCCGCCGGGCGCGACATTCTCTTGTTTATTCTGGAATGGTATTAACAAATTTATTTATGTTATGAAACAGTGAAGCCGTATATTATATATTATTTGGGGGCGATACACCGATCCTTGATAATGTGGCGCTAGTAATAATGCAAATGTTAATATATTGTTATCCATTGATATTTTCACACTATTGCAACAGAAATCTAGCATCAATAATATATTGTAATGATACATGTTACGGATAATCAAATAGTTTAATTTAATAAATTACTTTAAAGGATTTTTTTTTAATTCTAGAAAAGTCTACATACCTCTGGGTTGTGCCAAAACACTTTGATGAACCTATTGTTCAACACCGCCTCGGTACTTTTGTACGCGACGTTTGCTTCCGTTGGGTTCGAGAACGTTATCAGCGCAGCTTCAGGGTCACCTTCGAAATTTACCTGCAAATAGACATAATTTTTTTATTGTAGCATTTATCGATAAAATACAATAATTTCATGTAATGAAAAGACAAAAAAACGTGCGACTGGTACATTAACTCCTATGGAAGGGAGTTTCTGGGTGACGGGTAAACTCACTTGTATGTTGACAATCTTTCCAAATTTGCTGAAGTGGTTGTTGAGGTGTGTGATGTCGTTGAGGCCGCGCGGCACCTTCTTCACTTGCAGCGAGCAGTTCGCAGCGTTCGCCGGCAGAGGAGGCCGCGAGCCTGCACCATAAAAACATGATTAAAAAGAGGACTATTGTATTTCAAATCACATAAAACTACGAGTTTAAATATCTTAAAAAACAGACAATATTAGACTGTTAGTGATACATATGACGTTTATTTACCACAGTAATGTTATAAGATAATAATTTTTAAACCGGGACACAGTAATGCTTGCACATTACTATTTCGCAATAATATTAATCGCTGATGCGATAATTTAGAAGCATGAGTAATTCAAACACCTAGAGAAATATATTAAATACTATACTTTATTATTAAAATATATTATTTTCTATTCACCTAAACGATGATAGTCGAAGTTCTTTTTGGGTGCTGCGGCGTGACGCGGTGCGGGTGCAGCCTCTGTGCGCGGCTCCGGACGCGCCTCGTGACGTACTCTGTGCAGGCGCAATGTTTATACACAAATCATCTTCGTCTTTCGTCGCATTTGATAGGTACAGAAACTACATATAAGACAAATGACAATAAAATTATTGCATCTAGCAATGTAATTTCTGAGAACCATGATAGCTAAATTGAAGTTTGTGTAATTTTTAACATGATATAACTAAAAGAAAGTTGAGCCATATCCCCATGTGGTAAATTATTATTTGTTGGCCTGGTAGTATAAATGTAAACTAATCTAGATTCATTACTTTATTATAACAGGTTCAATAGATATTACTAAAAATATTATGTTGACTGAAGTTAATATGTCCATTAACTTAAAGCTACTTTTTTAAATATAACAAAAAATAGTCACTTCTTGTGATAATATTCACCTAGGTATAGGTACAAGCTCCCTGGGCGGATGCGGGCCGTGCGCGGGATGTGCGGGATGCGTGGGGTGCGCTGCGTGCGGGTGATGTGTGGGGTGCGGGTGGGGGTGAGCCGCACCGAACGGAGGGAAACCTGTCCCGCACCAAATATCCGGCGTCAGCGGGTTGTACTCTGAAAATAAGTGTTCATGAATAATAAATAAAGATTGAAAGAAATCGCAAATTAGATTTGGTACTGACAAAGTTACATGGAAAAATAATAGCAGTATTTTTTTATTTATATCTATACATTGATGCAATTTATCTATTGTATAGAAATTGTCAATATGTGGTGTATGTATGAAAAGATTACTACATTTCCAAGAGATATCTAACCTGGCACTGGTTGTTGTATGGGAAGCACTCTCGAAAGCGTAGCGTCTTCCAGAACAAGCGGGTCGGTGCCGTGGTCCCACTGACAGAAGTCTCCCCTCATGCAGTAACCTTTTTCTGTTGACACAAATTTAAAAAGCAACATTAGACATCGTAAACAAAAAATATTGTCCCGCTCCAGGAATTATTAACTTTAATAAACATTTGCGTGATGGAATTCAACAGCATCATCACATATTTTTTATTTATATTTTGTTATCACGGACAACACTTACATATTTTTAATATAAAAATGTTATGTATGCACCACTCACCGTCATAATCCCTGCAGCGTCGTTTGTATGCGTCGGGAACTTCGAGCCGGGGTGAGGTGGACCCACGAGACCGGTCGCGGGATCGATCGCGGGAACTGGATGCAAAATGTGTTTTGAAGTAAACTCATGGGTATTTAGGTATAATTACAACAGTCAAGGACACGTTACATGCGATCTTTTTATGTGAATCTACAAAGGGTCACTCAGTTCTTACACAATTAACAGATTCTTTAAACTATTAATTGCCAAGAAGGGAAATTTTAATGCAAGAGTTACAATGCCATAATAATTACATATATATTTATTTAAGAATCGAAATTTTACACTAAATCCAGTAGTTCTTAATAGATGTCCACAGTATATAAGAAAATATAGGAATCACTTACCGATCCCTGTCTCTGGATCTGGACACTCTGTCCCTATGCTCCCTGTCTCTCGATATCCTATCCCTGTCGATCTCGCGGGGCAAGCGCAACCTCTCTCGCTCGCGGTCGTGCTCTCTATCGCGCACTGGTACAGGGGATCTCGATCTGTTTAGATAAAAATTTACTATTTAAATTTCTATGTCCACCGAGAATAAATTAAATATGAACATTAAGAGTTTGTTGAAAGATTTTTATCATATTTCTGGCAACATTTAAATTTAAGTGTAATTAATATTTGTATCTGGCAACTTTTTCTCTCTTTCGTTTGAGACTGCATGCTGTTGGCATGGCAATTTTTGTATTTTATAATAATTTTGCAATAAAATAAACGTAAATAGTTTTCCAAGCTTGCATTTTATTTCTACACTATAATAAAGAAAACCACTGTTGGAATGCTGGTGGCAGGTCTCTTGTGCCGGGGACCGTCTAGATTGGTACCACTGCAGCACCTATTGAAGCAGACTAATAATAGTGTGTATCGTCCTAACTACCTCCACATTGTTATGACGTATCACTTACTGATGAACGGCCCGCTCTTCGCTGATAACTCAACACACACTAATGTATTAGGAAAATTACTTTCTTCTAATTTAATAGAGGGTAGAAATAATATTAGGGTATTCCACACTTATTACTGTTTGCCTTGATATCTATGAATTGTATGTCGTGTTAACATACTATCTAGTATGAAACAGTAAACCTCACCTAGACCTACTAGACGGCCTCTCCAACACGGCTGGCGGTGGACTCCTGTTCCTGTAGCGACCGCGTGGTGATGGTGACCTGGATGAAGGACGCCTGTTAAAATAAGTATTATTTGGTCTTAGCAGAACACTCCCGTGGTAATTTGACTTTAGTTAAAGTGATTTTGAACAGATTTGGACCTTTTTCAATGATCTTTTATCTTTTGTTAGCTCTATTGTACTTTTTTTTAAAAATAGGAATGTTTTGTTTCATTTAATTTCTCATTTTGGTACAGTTTTTTTCAAATTAAAGCATTTTTTACACCTAGTCTATAAATTAATGTCTATAAACTTTATTTTACAATCTCTACTGTATTTGTTGATAAACAGTTTTACGAAAAACAATACATTTTTGTCATTTATATAAGCATATATAGTACAAGCATTTTTTATACTACTTACTTTTATTATTGATTAATATAAATTTAAAACATGATCGGACGTTTTGTTATAGACTAGATTTTTGTCTAGAATGTGGTGACGTCATAGGACGATTATCTTATGTATTAAACTTAATATGTCAAGTAAGAGATCATATTTGATTGCAAAAAGGTTAAACAAACAATCTGTTAACCACAATGTAAAGTTATGCTCCACTCAATACAATAATATGTTCTACACTATAAAAGCAACTGGAATCTTTTTTATTATATCTATTACAAATACATGTTACAAATTGTAGATCAATATGTAACCAATGCTTGACATAGCAAACGAAAAAAAAAGAGTCTTCGGGTTCCCGAGCATTTAAAATGGGATCCTATGACCATTAAAGAAGCTTAGGAGCTCATGGCAAAAATCAAACGGTCTCATGTTTGTCCTAGTTCAACGAGTTGACGCAGGGCAACCACTAAACAGATTATAGTACGTGAAAATACTCCGTAACTTTGTTCTTCCACTGGAAACAGGATATTGACTCTTAGATAACAATAAAAAAAAGGCTGCAATAACTTAAAAGCAACTTATATATTAGTTCAGATTAATTCTATTTTGTAAAAATTATGAGCATAAAGATGATAAGCGGATTAATAGCACTCTAGTAAATACTAAAAGTTATTATTTGAAACTGAGAGAAATGTATTGGGTACTATATATATTATTTAAGAATTAATTATATTTTATTAGTTTCAATTTAAAATCGATAAAAATTAAAAAAAAGATTAGCAAAGTTAGAGAACTATGATGAGTTATGTGATGATAAAATTAGACCCCAACTTGTATGTGCGCTGTAAGACCGTAAGTTGACATATACCAATGATATATATATATATATGTTTAGTGCAAAACATATTCAGTAACAGCGTCGTGTACCTACGCTTGCAAGCCACGCAATAACAATCTACTGTTGTTAGTATTGTTAGTAATGTTACCTCTTGTCGTACCTCCGCGCTTCGGCGACGTGCGGCGCGTGTGCGTGCGCAACGTGCGCGTGCGTTGCGTGCGCCGCGTGCTCCGGCTCGCGGGCGTGCCGCCGCGGCCGTGCTCGCCGCTCCCAAGAGCGCGAGCGTCGCCTGCGTCGCTCCTCCTTGTCACGAAGCTGAAGTACATACACTTATTTGTATACATTCTACTGGTGGTAGGTCTCCGTTGCCATAAAACGTCTAGGTAAATACAACTACATTTGACTATTGCAGCCGACAAACAGTAGTTTACAAATATTACTGTATTCCAGTTTAAAAGATGTTGTAGCTAGTGAAATTACTGGGGTAACGAGACCTAACATCTTATGTCTCAGGGCGACGAACGCAGTGTGGTGCTGTGTATAACATCATAGGAGTGGGCGTAATAAAATAATACTAAAGTCAACATATTGAAATAACAAATGTCTAAAAAAGGAAAGCATAAATGGCTTGATAATCTCTAATTATCTTAACAGCATTTTGATATTATACGGTTAAGTTTACTATTTGAAGTGGATTATATCCAAATCAGTGTAATCGTTTGATTGTGAAAAACTTAAGTAAGTTAAACTTACTGAATCGCCCCTGCGATCTCTTCTCCGCGGTGGCTGATCCACGGGTTCTTCTAACAGTTCAGTCAACGGTAAAACCTTTAAAAGATCAAGTATATATTAAATAATATATAATGGATGGAAAGGTACATTGGAAATGTAATCTTTGTTCAGTAGGATGTCTTTATTGCTACAAAGGCATTAAGTGAAGTGATTTTATCTTTTACGTATTGTTTATGAAGCTTACATATAGAAGTTTTGTTACTATCATTATATTACCTTTACAAGGGTATGTTCCTGATGGGGCACCCGCGTCCGCGGCAGCACGAGACGGTGACGTGGCGCTTCGGCCGCGAGCGCAGGCGCCACCGTCGCCGCCGCGCTAGCACCGGTCGGAGACTTCGCCCCCGGCGCAGATGCAGCGGTCGCACACGCCGCTGTACATAAACGTACCGAAATTGAAATACCTCTAAATAATATACTAACCAACGTTATAAGTTTTTTTTATCTACAAACAATATTTATTTCATGTAAAGTGGTAAGTTTCTGTGGCCGAGACCGTCCTGATAACACCGGTCCTATTTCTACTACCTAACAATAATATACATACATTACTGTATTTTGGCTTGAAAGGAATTTAAAGCTAGTGAAATTACTGAGCTCATGGGACTTCATTTTGTCTCAAGGCGATGAGTTTAATGAGGGTGTTGTGTATCTCATCTAACTAGCGCTGCTTTGTTATGGACGAGCGTATTATTTACCATCAGGCGAACATTTCGCTCGTCTGAAGCTAAAAGAAATTAAGCGGCAATGACACAGAAGGTAACAAATGTGTTCGCCATAAGTAATCTGCTGCTTATGTGGCCTCTTGGTTATAAATGCCCCACCAAGGCAGTGCATAGATGCAGAGAAAGTAACCTGGTGTAATCTACTTACGTTGTTCTTCAACATCAACATGTTTATCATTATCATTCATTTGCGTTGGACTGGGCTGCTTCTCGGCGCCTAACTTGAGGTACTCCTGGCCGTCTAGTGATTTAAACAGCATATCCACAAATGGCTTTGTCTCTGTTCATAAAATATTAATATTTATAAAAACTGGTTACTTTATGGTAAATTTAATGAAAATTCTTCTTTAATTATGTAAGTATAGTACTCATCTTTTTAGAATATATAATGTCAGGTTATAAAACTAAGGTAAATATTACTGTTTTTACCACGAAGTTATAGCTTACTATACATGACATTTCCTGACCGAAGAGATAGTTGAATAATAAACCACACTTCAAAGTAGAAGTTAACATTTATCTTCCACAAAAAAAGGTTATATGAGTATGTTTTGCAAGAAGAAGAGGAATAAAATCAAGTACCACATTTATTTGATTTTTGTGTGCTACTTAATACCTATGTATTTCGTACAGCTTTTATAATGTTATCCTAATATTGATATTTAGTGTACATATAGTATTTTTTTAATTAACTCACCCTGTTGCAAGAAAACATCTAGCTGGTCCAACATGCCTTCCCTCAGTTCATCCAGTGGCTTATCTTTCTTCACAAGTGCATAAACGTATTTGGCCAACGCAGCCGGATCTGCATCGCACCTAAGAAAAAACATTGTTCAATCAATTAAAATAATAATAATATATTTTTCACCTTATTCTAAAACTTTTCTGAAGACAATTGTTGGTTTACTATGATCCGAGTCATTCTTTTTTTTTTTAAATATACTACAAATGTTTACTCATACAAATCAAAATGTCTGTTATGTCACTAATATCTTTATTTTAGAGTATTGATATCCAGTGTTGAACACAGGCCTTCCTTAAAGGTTATGGTTGGTTATTGAGATGATTGATGATAGATAGACACCAATAGTAAAGCTGAATGATCAGTATTTGGTATTTTCTTAATTTTTTTTTTAAATTCTATAGTTTGTTATTCAAATAAACATGCATTTTAAATATTCTAGTCCACCTCATAAAATGATTTTTCAATGTACTGTTGTTGATGAAGTAAAAATTGGATTGTTAACATAGGCAAGAAATGTTTGCAAAGTATGTTAAAATATTAATTACGTAACTGATAACACTATCAGCATTGCAACTGTTTGTTAATAACATTATCTGAAAAAAACAGAGTATGAAGTAATGTATATAAATTTATATTTATTCAAGAGAGTAATTCCGAATTTTCTATATATAGAAGTACAATAAATAGATTTTTCTAATAATATAAAATGTCAGGTTTATCCATTTATAGCAAAAGCGAGTATATATAATAAATTTTACTAGTCAATCACAGGAGAGTATCTGGCTGAATAGTTATATTATTTTCAAGAACAATCATGAATACTGCATTTCATATATTGAAACAAAAACTTGCTGAAGAAATAATGGCAAATCATATATAAAAACTAAATGTATGTGACAAAATGAAAAGATATAACCTTCTAATCATTTCCATCAAGCTTTTCCTAATACTTATGATAGGTCAAACAAATTCATAAGTATTGCATTATTTGTTTACAAAATAAGAAAGGGAGCGAAACTATTGGTGTAAACATTATGAAATTTCTATATACATATAAGCATGCCTTCATACTACAAATAATAATAATAAAAATAATAAAAAATTATAATTTTTTATATTTACAGAATTGTTAATCTAAATATATAGTGTTTTCATATTTCCATATGTTACAAATTAGTTGTTGTTAAGAGAAAAGTCACTATAGATTAATGATGATAACTGATACAATGTCTTAATCATGTATAATTTCGACACTACAACTATCTACAATATTCTGTAGGATAAATCTAGTAACATAACTTGTTAATAGTTATTGAAAATTTTAAATAAAAATTATGTACCACAAAACTGGTTAAAATAAAATACATAAATAACACAAATTTCTATGTGGTACAAATATGAAAATAGATTCACCAAGGAGGTAACAGCTATAATATAAATAACTTTATAGCTAATACATCAATGCTCTACCTGTGGGACATTGTACTAAATTTAGATATAAAATGTTTTGGTACATTAAAAACTTCTAGAATCTTATATAAAAGGATCTAATATAATCAATATGATCCTATATATTTGAACCTCAATCACTGCAACAATTTTCAAAGCATCTCCATCAATTATTGCAACATTGTGATGAAGTGTAGTTGATGACAAAGTGTGATAGTTTTCCAATTTTACTAGATAAGTTAATTCCCCTCCATAGGAAACCAGTAAATGTGATAAGCATATGCTGTGTAATTCCTCCTGTCAACATGATAGAGACAGGGTAAAAACATTATGATCTTAACATTTTGTCACAAACATTAAATAAAATTTAGATCAAGTGTGCACAAATTTTTGAAAAAAAAAAAATCTAGTTTTTATTTTTATGACTAAAACTTACTGCTAAACTGGAGATAACCATAATAACAAACATCAGATGTTTGAATGGTGTACATTGAAAGATTTCTTAAAGTTTCCAGATGATTTAAATTTAATGTATGTTAGATAAGGAAAAAATTTCATTATTTAACAGCAAAATTGTTTTAAACAATATTGTATGGTATTTTCCACCAAATTAATAGGCAAACATTTTTATATCATATGTGTATTCGACAATCGTGTAAAGAAAACGATAAAAGTAATTATTTATGAAAGGAAAATAGCTGAACATAGTAAAAGTTACTGATAATCTTGTACATACATACATACATATATATCACGCCTCGTTCCCAGCGGGGTAATGATAATCTTGTATTAAACGATTATTAATAAATTGAAAGAATAATTTACCATTTTGTAATTACGTAGTAGCGTGAAGAAATTAAACACAAAACGCATTAAAACTAAACTAAAATTGTTTAAAGTATTGAATTAAGCTTTAGAAATTTAATTCTCTTAATAGAGCAAATAAATACATTGCTATAGCACATTTTATGAGAACTTCAAAGTTACTACAAGTTTTCGGTAGAAAAAGTTAATTGTGTCATTGCACCGCGGCAGTATGTCTAATAGTGATAAAACTTATTACGAAACTGTAATTTGATACTATAGAAATTAACCTTGTTCTCCTAATATTTATGTGTTAAAAAAGAATTGGAGTGTAGAATTGATAAAATAAGTTAATGTAATGGTAATTTAGGATCCTTTAGTAGAGGGATTAATAATAAAGATGGCTTCAAAACTACTCACAAGGGTTCCAATATGGACGTCAACCATGATTTGAAAGCGTCAGGATTTTCAATAAACATTTCGTAGACACTGTATTTGAATTACACACTATTATCCATGAAAAGAAACAATTAAAATTTTTGTGATTACAAAACTCTGCAACAAAAATCGTCCCACGTCTCGTATGTACCGTTACACTTCACTTCTTTTTTCTAGACTACTTTTTTGATGCGTTAAACGCGAATTGTCAAGACACGGAGCATATCATTGCCTTTGAATAATGTTGCCACATGCATTAAATTTATGTTGAAATATAGATGTACAGTTATATACATTGCACTTACCCAATTTTTAAAATTATAAAAAGGTATAATTTAATTAATTAATATTGATATTGTAGCCAAAAATCCGTAAGTTATATTTGAATTATTGTCATTTGCTAGAACACAGTAAGTTTTTTTTAAGAAATTTTAAGTAAATTTCTTTAATATTTTCTATAGCTTCATTCTAATTTTTTAGATACAAAAGGTTGGTCACGTTATTCTAATAGTTTTACTAGCTGCACTACTCTTCAAATTTGTAGAAAAATGAAAAACTTGCACAAAGTTTTTGGCGGCAAAAAAAGACGCTTTTGAAACACCAACAGGATTTCGCAACAACTACCAAAGCAACTGCGAGTTAAGTTTATCGAAGTTTCTCATCTACAAATTATATAAATAGGTGAGCCATATTACTATGAATATTAATACATAGTTTTTTTATAAATACTTTTAATATTACTATGGTCATTAATAAATTAGGCAAATAGTTATTGTAATAGTTGTCAATTTGATCTCTAATGTATTATGATCAGTAATTGGATTGTTTAGTGATGATTATGAGCATAGGTACAAAAGTATTGATTATTTTTACTATAATTAAATATTATTTGAACACGAAAGGAATCTATAACATTTTTGTATTATTTTATTATATTTTTTATACAATTAAGCGTTGAGACGAGCTCGTCTCTACTATTAGGCTAGCATCCAGCTGGATGTTAGCCTAATAGTGATACGTTTTCCTATAACGACGTGACGTATATAGTATCGTTATTATACAAAAAATGCAGCAGTAGTACAATTCAAAAAATTGTATTTAGTTCGAGTTAATATATATTTGCAATCCTTTTACTTTTGCAGCGTAGGTTAACTCATGTTTTACGTAACTGCTACCGTAATAATGTTACTGTAGTCAGACTGTTAACACACAAGAACGAGAATATTCCGTCTTATATTTTAAGGTAATAATTCTTCTCCTTTAAATAAAAAAAAAACACTGACTATTTAAACTACTTACTTTTTGTAAGGTCTCTATTAAAGGAAACTGTTTAGGTAGGCAGCGCCTATTGTTGCCGACAAACATTACTGTGTTGCAGTTTGAAGGACGCTGTGGTTAGTGTAATTACTGGGGTAACGGGACCTAACATCTTATGTCTCGAGGTGAGCACAACGTAGCGCAGTATCGCATACCATTAGGTGAATGTCCCGTGCGTATCGTCGCTTCGTTTAAAAAAAAACACTACACTAGGCTCAACGCTCCTTTCCAATCTACAATATTTAATAATTTTCGTAAACAGAGTTACTATTGTGAATGAAAACAATCATTACTCATTTACTTTTATTTGCACAGATGTAGTGATATACCATTACAGGATTTTGATGACACATTCTTTTCCAAGCGATGTGATTACATAAAAAAAATATATCAAACACAGATAATGAATCATCAATTCGATTAATTTGTCTGTTTTTTTACTTTAGGATCTCTTGGTCATAACGATATGGTGTTAGGATCTGTACATAACACCACATTGCGCATGTTTACGACTTAAATGTGTAGTAATGTTAAATAATAACTTTAATAGCTACAAGGCCATACAAAAGTTTAATTATTTTTTGTTTAATTAACCGTCAAGACTAGACTAGACCCTGATTATCAACAAACGAGACTCTGGCTCCCACCAACCCGCATTGGACCAGCGTGGTGTCAAACGGTTCTAATCCCCCCATATGAACCTCTACAAACCCCAGGTTCCCGACGATGCGGGCGGCATAGGACCAATCGATATGGGGAAATTTCTGAGAGGCTTATGTCCAGCAGTGGACGTCTATAGGCTGATGATGATAGCGTTCGTCGCCTGAGACATTAGACGTTGAGTCTCATTACTACTAATTTCACTAGCTACAGTGACCTTCTTTAAAACCGGAACACAGTAATGTCTGTACACTACTGTTTGTCAGCATCAATAGGCGTTGCTGTGGTGAATACCTAGACGGTCTCCGGTAAAGTGGTTTATATCATTAAGACCAGCGATTTAAGTTATTTAATATGTTAAAAAGTAAAGAAATTTAGAATTTTTTTTATTTGATCTAAACCGTTAAGTTACTGCCACAAAGATATATGTTCGTTTTAATGATAATATTGATTTCATCGAGTGTTAAAAAATTTATAAAAAAGCTTCTAGTTTTCCAGTCGGTCATAAGATTGAGAAATGTCTGTTGTTAAATATGTCAAGATTAATTGTTCTTCTTAAAGTGCCTCTCCAATTAGTGAAGGTTGGCGATCAGCGTGGTACAGTCCTTCCTGTTTCTGGTTCCTCGGAACAATTCGGATGCTCCTGATATGCCAGTCCATTCGGATATTAATGATCTACTAATGAATTACTTATATAGTCGCAATTAAGCTTTTATATAAAAATAATAATATTTATAATGCCGGCAGGCACCCTACCAGGTCCAGCCCTGTAGTTTCGGACTAGAAAGGTAGGAGTAAAGTAAGCCCTGCCTGTCGTAAAAAGTGACTAAAAGGGTCTAGGAGTTTCGCGGGCCTTGAATGTGGGGGCCCTTATCGCTCAACAAGTGAGTCTATGTGGGACAGCCTAGAAAAGTTAAGCCTCGCTTCAGGGACAAGTGCAAACACAGTTTAGAAGGGAACCGGTGCGTTGAGGAAAAGATCTCGCAGTCGCTCCGAATACACTGATGCAGATCACTGAAGGGGCTTAATGAGTAGGAATCTCACATATACCTGACTTCCAGAAGCAGACCATTATTCAAAAGTTTCAACACCAAAACCAAAAAAAAGAAGCCCCCACTAATTGGTACGATAAAGGTGGCGGAAAACCGCTGGATACGGGCAGCGCATGACTGATCGGTGTGGTGCTCCTTGTGGAAGGCCTATGCTCGGTCAGTGAGAGTTATCCGGTTGATAGTGTACTGTTTGAGATAGAAAATCATCAGAACTTTCTATATATATATAGAAGTTATAGTTCCTATTCATATATATATGTATTAAAGGTTTTATTACACTGCGCCTTATTCTCGGGAAGGTTAACTGGTGGTAGCTCTCTGTTGCCGGAGACCGTCTATGAGGGTTCTACCGCAGCGATTGTCTGTCGTTAAATGTTACTATACAAGTATTACTGTGTTCCGGTTTGAAGGTTAGTAGCTAGTGTAATTACTGGGGTAACGATACATAACATCTTTTGTCACAAGCGACGGGCGCAATGTGGTGCTGTCTAATCATAATAACTAGCGCCACGTTGATACGAGTAAGCGTATCACTTAACATCAAGTGGACGTCTAGTTCCAGTCGTCGCTTCGCGGATTAAAAAAAAGTTAACTAAGCAGTAATATCAGCTTGTAAAAAATACGCAACACAATGAGCTGGTAAACAATTAATCTTCAGTTAATGCTTATTTAGCAATGAGAAAAAAAATGAAACGGTTTATATACTTGATAACCTTGCTACAAGCTGGATGTGAAGCTAAGAAAGATTGTGAGAATTTTTACGTATCCATATTGCCTAATAATTGTGTAGTTTAGATTTCATCATCTCAGCCATTGAGTTCCACTGTTCCACCAAGGTCTCTCCAATTCAGCTGATTGAAATATATTCAACCGGTAGTAGGTCTCTGTTTCCGGAACCCTCTAGGTAAAATATAGTACAGGGCAATCATGACTGCGTTCCGGTTTGAATGGCGCTGTAGCTAGTATAATATAATCATATGGGTATCGATGTTCAATATCTTATGTTTTAATGCGACTAGCACAATGTGGTGCAATGTATAACGTCCTTACTAGCGTCACGTTGTTACACGCATGCGTATCATTTAACATCAGTAATATCGCTTCATCACCATCATCATCAACGGATAAACATCCACTGCTGGACATGAGCCTCCCTCAAAGTTTCCCACAAGTTCGGGTAGGGATTCATATGGGAGGATTTAGGCCATCTCCCACCACGCTGTCCCGATGCGAGTTGGTGGTAGCCAGAACCCCGTTATTTGATTAACAGGGTGCACCACGAGTAGGTGAGGTTGGGTTGGGTCCGTGAATTGTTGAGCATGTCGTTTCGATGAATAAAAAAAATACTAAACATGCTCGTTGAATATCGTATCATGAGAGAAGCTGCTTTTTTTTCCTGAAGTTTTCTCTTGCTATACTTATTACGAACACTGAATGTAGAGTGGTTGTGTAAATATTCTATTTCGTCTCCCAGGCAAGGTATATCATATTGGAACCATAGATTTGACATTTCGCAAGAGAATACATTTATGCTCGGATGCTGCGATTTTCTGTAATAAAAGATGTGATGGATACTTGTTAAAAAAAACTTTTTTTCTCTGTTAGTTTATAGATGAACATTTACAAAAAAAAATTAATATGAAAATGGTGCTTTATGGTGGATATAATCAATTTTTAACCGACAATAAAAAGTGAGTTTATCTCGTTACAAGTTTCTATACAGATTACAACGTATAACAATTGAAAAAGAAATACTTTCATTAATTTATGATGAAACAGAAAATAGTTACTTTTTACCATTTTCTAGCTTTTTTGGGGGAGGCCTATGTTCAGTAGAGGACGTCTATTAGCTGATGATAATGAAAATTATTTGAAATCGACTAAAAATCTCCAAACAGAATAAAGTGGACATGTATTTATTATTTAATTTTTTTAATGCTACTACCTCTTACTGGTAAGGGGCCACTGTGGTCGAAGACCGCCTAGATAGGTACCACGGCAGAGCCTATTGCAGCCGACATGCAGTACTATGCAAACATTACTGTACTCAGATTTGAAGGGCGCTGTAGCTAATGAAATTATTGGGGTAACCAGGCTTAACACCTTATTTCTCAAGGCGAGCTCAATGTGGTGCAGTGTATACTATCCTAACTAGAGCCATGTTGCCATGGGCAGACGTATCACTTACCATCAGGTGAAGGTCCCGCTCGTCTCGTCGCTTAATTGAATAAAAAAAAAGCGTATTTAATAATGAAATATTGTATACGTCTTTAATGAGGTCGAAGTCACCAACTTACTACATTATTCTAAATGTGTACAAAAATAAATATATTTATTATTGATTAAATACAGACGTTTTAGTGACTAAATACTTGCTATAAGTCTAGTCTAGAATATATTGAAATTAACATTTGACGTCAGTTTGAAACCTTCGCAAAATTATGCGCACTTTCGATTTTTATGTAAATCACAACGTCACGGTGTACTGCTGTTAGAATTTTTGGTTCTATGAATCATTCATGAGGTGTAGTTCCGTTTTGCTAACAAAAATAGTCTAATTTTTTTTCAAACATTGATTTAATTGTTTTAATGTAATTATTCTTCCTTGTACGAAGCGACGAAACGAACTGGTACTAAATGATACGCCTATATACTCCACTACATGGCTCGTAGCATTGAGTATCGTTATTCCAGGAATTTTACTAACCACACTTTTAAACTCGAACACAGTAATGTTTGCATACTGCTGTAATATCTAGATGGTTTCCGGAAACAGATAGCAGTGGTGAGCATATAATTTCACAAAATCGCTATAAGCGACTGCCGTTTACCATAATCGTTCTCGATCATATCAATGAGAGTTCATTGGGATCGTACGATAATGTTGCGAGCGCTCCAGCGAAAAAGCGCTCGACGTTTTTCAACTCGGTTGCTTTGTGTCTAGACGTCTAATTATATAGCAAGGACAGGTTTGCTTGAGGCCCGTCGCGTGATACAGAGCGTAGTTGCGTGAATGGTGTATGTCGTACCTCGTGTTCGTCGCCGCTTTTATAATATTATTAAATGTAACAGCGCCATCGATTTTCTAAATAACTTTACACATCTTGTTAAGTTTACGTACGGTGCGGTTATCGCTGCTAATTGTTTGATCGTCATTTAGAATTCTTGTTTCTCTTCAGAGTTTTGACGTTTCGCGTTCGGTGAGCAGTCGCCGCGGGGCACATTGGCGGGAAGACGTTCCAATTTTATTTCTTTTTCTTTTGTGCCTGTGAATAGTGATGTGATGTGATTGGCAATTGACGATTTTTGAAATAATTAATGTTCATTATTATCGTTTTTTTGGGTATCGTTTCGATTTATTTCCTAAAGTTATTCGTTTCCAAACGTGCAGTAAAGGATTTTTCGCAAGGTAAACTTTTTAAATAAATTTTTTTAACATTTTAATGACCAATATTTGACTTTTCTTTATTTATTAAAATCGATGTTTCTAAATACTTCTTTAAAAAATTGAGTACACATATTTCTATATATACATATTTATAATATAGTAAATATTTGTTGCCGGATATTATCTATCTGCTATTTCAACACCTATTTCTGCCGCCAAACTGTAGTGCGTAAATATTATTGTGCTCCAATTGGAATAGAATTGTAGGTAGAGAAATTACTGGGATATCAAGACCTAAAATTTTATATCTCAAGGCGACGAGCGCTATGTGATGCAGTGTATATCATTCTAACCATTACTACATTGTTATGGGTGCGTGTTACATCGGAATATGGGATATACAGAAATATGTATTTTAATTTGACAATATTCAGTTACGAGTCTACCTTATTTCATACAATTTATGTTTACAATTAGAAATAAAATATTTACGTATTTGAATGTGTGACTTGCACAAGATTATACTTTGTAACTGCAAAATGTTATTTACATTGAATAGTAAATAAATTAAAAGCTATCGTATAATAGCATTATTTTGCATATCTTTATTTGATTTGTATAGTATCATGTCGTTAACTTTAGGGACGTGACGGTATAATAAAAAGTGAAATTATGCCATTAAACATGAAAAGTTTCAAATATTAAGTGCATTCTTTAGGTAAATTGGCAACATTATTTATAAGAATAGCCTTCGGTGTGGTATTAAATTATCAACTCCGTAATAATAACAATTTTTCAAATAGATTTCCGTTTGGTTTCTAGAATTTATGTAAGCGCGAAAGTCTATGGATGTTTCTCGTTGATCAACAACTTGGTCCGTAGCTATACGTCGTGAGCTTTGGTTAGAGATGAAGTGTTTTCCTACCTGTTTGACTAACACCCTCCTGTTGTCAATCTGGCGATATAACAGCATTGCTGATGGGAGTCAGAGTATTTTGGGGCAGCACGCTTCACCATCCACGGCTTCATTGTAATATACTTTAACATCATGTGAAACTAAGTTCAAGTGTGCGATAAAAAAAGAAAAGCATGCGGATAGCAATTCCTTGTAAATACGGAGTTCGGTATGATATGGAAAACATACCTGTATTCTAAACCAGGATAACAAGAAATTGTGTGTGTTTTTGTGTTTTTACAAATTAAAATAGAATCAAGGACATTGCGATACTCAGCTTAGAAGTGTTCGGAATCGCTATTCAATATCTATTTAATAATGATATATTGGATTTTCCAATGGGTTATCTTTTACTAAACAGATAGATTTTGTGTAAAAGATTATACATTTCTATAATATCATAATTTATTGGATAGTTTTAAAAAAATTGCGATAGATGTATTAAATTTTATGAAACACCCGTTTTAATCAATCTTTTCTTTCTTATCGGTACAAGAAATTATTTCATCTATAAATTATACTACTGCAGAACGAGTAAGTACAATAGTTAGCACTGATTCAGGTACTTCTACTGCCAAACAGAACTATGCCAACATAACTGTGTTGTTGTTTGTGTGAGTGCGCTGAAGTTAGTGAAATTACTAGACTAGACTTAACATCTAGTCTTCAGTCGACGAGCACAATGTGGTGCTTTGTGTATGATCCTAACTAGTGCTGCGTTGTTATGGGCAGAAGCGTCACTAATAGGAAGTGAATGTATTGTTCGTTCCTCTGCTGTGTCTAACAAAAAAAAAACGTGTACAAAATCAAGACAATTATTTTACCAAATCTATTTAATAAGATTAGTATACAAGGTTCATTCTTAGTTAAAAAAATTGTAAAACAATGCCATTCAAGCTAATACAATCTATATAGGTTTACTGTTATTGTTTAATGTAGTTTGTGATGGTATCTTACTTTATCGTCATGAAATATTAGGGTTAAGTACTGTCGGTAATATTTGATAAAGAGAATACTGTATTTTTTACGTTTCTGAATCGATGAAAGTTTGCGAGATTAAGGCTTATGCATTGTGATAAGTGATAAGATAGCGTCGTTGGTGAAGTCTCATAGTCCTCGTCATCGCTCGTTACAGATTGTAATTAGTATTATAAACATCGCCTAAATCTTTTTAAGCCGCTGTCTGTAATGGCCCAAGTCTAGAAGTGGACGTACGTCGGTGATCATGATAATCTGTAATGTGTTCGTTTGATTTGTACTTAGTGAAGTTTACGGAAAAAAATAATAATAACGGATGACATAAATACCTGTACAAATTTCATTTATGTTTGTATAATTTATTTGTTTTACTTGATAACTTTAATGTGACTCTCTTATAGTTTACGTAGTTTTTTGTACTAAAACTTTTATATAAACCATCATTATAATAAGACAGCATTAAATAGATCAATCCAAATTAATGAATTTATGAGAAACATTAGGTTTTCTTTTAGTGCCAATAACCAATATAATAATTAAATAATTGCTGTTAGCTATTTATTAGTTGCTGTCTTTTGACCGACTGATAAAGCTAATACTAGACTCGCGGTTACAGGGTCCGGCCCAATAAAATAAAATTGTGAAATTCAGCAGTAATCTCTGCTGAATTTTACAGGATTCTTTGTGTAAATCTATCATTATTATAAGGTCAACATACTACTGTGTATAGTACCCGAAAGAGAGCTTCCAAAAAGCAGCTTTAATAATGGACGCGTTAGAGAATTGGGTTGTTGTTTGTTGTATTGGTAAATACGAAGTGGTGTGGTATTTACACAACGACGGTGCTGCAACCCTCCTTAACATCGTCGCTATACTATTTATCCTTGTTTAGAATGTGCTTAGCCAAAGTGCAGAGGAACACCGGTGCGTATCGTAGGAGATCCTTGCAACTTTGCTAACGCACTCAAGGAACTGACCGATGAAAAACTTAAATTATTCTGGTATCTTCTATAAATAGGATATCTTCTGGGGTTATAAAATAAAGAAGGACATATATAATATATATATATAACAGTGTTCCGATTCCACAAAAGCTAAATCGTACGCTTGTTTGTATTGAACAATGTGCATGAGGTGGATCCGGTTGTTTCTCAGTAAGCTGATATTATGATCGAGCGTACAATGTTTCAATATACGTCGGCACGTGCAGCATTTAAATAGTTAACATCAATTTTCTTTCAACAAGCTTAACACAAAAGAATATCTCCTGTCTACTTGAAGATAGAAAGGGGAAGCTTGGCCAAGTATTAAATATAATAGCGCAGTGTGCTTTAAGAAAATGTAATATGCTCTCATTGTAATCAGGAGTGATGTAAGGGTTCCCGTACAACACCTCACGGGTCCCAAGTGAACTTCACCTGCTCGTGGTGCACCCTGTTAATCAACAAAGGAGGCTCTGACTTCCACCAACACATTGATTCAGATGGGAAAAGGCCAAGGTCCCCCTATAAATGTAGTACTTTGGGGGAGGCCTATGTCCAGCAGTAGACGTTATAGGCTGATGATGATGATGATTGTAACCAGGGGCGTGCGCTCCATACTCGCAAATAAGCATGTCCTGGTTTCCTAAACTTAATAGTCTCTAAAGTTATTCCAAAGGCACACAACTATGCTTAGACTATTGCTTAATTAACTAAAAAATAATTAACTAAATTGCGAAATTGGTAAGTTTAAGTAAAAGTATATATAAGCACAGAGATTTAGGGTGTGGTTTGCAAGCCCTCCCTGTATACTCTATGCACGTCCCTGATTGTAACTGTTCGATGCTTGGGTTCGACCTTGTCAAAGCCTGAGCTTCCTTCCATCAGCATGAGCAACGTATAGAAATCTACATGAATTTTTTTTATTCGACGATGCGACGACACAAAGGCGCCGATAAAAAGTAGTTTGCACAACCATGACATCGTGACGCTAGTTAGCATAGTATACACAACAACACATTGTGCTCCTCGCTATAAGACATCTGTTTAATATTGTTAAACCAATAATTTCACTAGCACCAGCGCCCTTCAAACCGGAACACAGTAATCATTGAACAATACTGTTGTCGAAGTTATTTCGATGGAAGCTGCGGTGATACCTTCCTATTTCTATCTTTGGGAAATCCTGCATTGGACACTTCTTTGTTATAAGGGCGGCCGAAGTGTGAGGCGGAATTACTATACTCGCCACCTCCAGGCCGCTCACTTTTTTGGCGACGGATGACCTCCGCATCCACCACCATGGCCTTCGATATGGGGGTTAAAGGACTAAAAGCATCGAGGGTAGTATTCAGGTTATTCAATGAAGGACAGCTTTTGAGGACAACTGATATTCGGTTACCTGTACTTGTGAGAGAATTTTTTTTTCATTATTATCATGAGTCGATAGATGCCCATTGCTGGACATAGGCCTCCCCCAAAGATTTCCATAATTCGGGTAGGGATTTATATGAGGAGATTTGGGCGGTTTCCTCCCCCGTTGGCCCAAAGTGGGTTAGTGGTAGCCAGAGCCTCGATTGTTGATTAGCATGGTGCATCACGAGCAGGGGAGGTTGACTTGGATCACGTGAGTTGTGCGGAACCCTTTACACTATTTTTTCATGTATTAATAATAATTCTTTTTACAAAGAGCAAACAAACAATATTCATAGACAAACATATAATATATATATATAAAACTCTTCAGCGTACAATGGATGTGAGCTAAATATTTGACCTCAGTATTGTACAATAATCTTTTTTTACATATCCATTGTTAGAAGATGATGAGGTTTGCGCCACTGCACGTGGTTTCCACAGATAAAAAATGGCCTTAACTATTTAAATATTACTATGATATTATTTCCGTTAACAAAGGCTTTTGATCTTCCCGTATAATAAATGAATGGTGTGTTTAAAGTGGTGGTAGTGGCAACAGTTTACTTGTGATAGGACTCTGTGCCTGGACAGTCATGGTAGACCAACCAGGAGTGACTTTTTGTGTATGTAGTCATGGAGATTAAATAGTTTCGAACTTCAGTTTGATTATAACCGCGGTGATAGCAGTGGCTGGATGTATCTGGGCTTCAGCATGCGAGAGCAAGAGTGTTAACACCAGTAACCATCTTCATTGTCATTTATCCAATCCAATCCAATCAGCCGGAAGACGTCCACTGCTGGACAAAGGCCTCCCCCAAAGATTTCCACTCAGATCGGTCCTGGGCCACCCGCATCCAATGGTTGCCAGCGACCTTGACCAGGTCATCGGTCCACCTTGTGGGGGGTCTGCCCACGCTACGTCTTCCGGTACGTACGGTATTGTCATTTAACACCACGTTAAATTGAAATCAAGTTTTATGCTGTTTATTGCTGGAGACCGTCTAGGTAGGTCACCACATCGATTATTGCAGCCGACAAACAGTACTGCGCAAAGATTACTGTGTTCCGGTTTGAAAGGCTTTGTAGCTAGTGAAATTACTGATGTGGTGCAATGTATACCATCCGACTAGCGCCACGTTGTCATGGTCAGGCGTAGCACTTACCATCAGGTGAACGTCCCGCTCGTCACGTTGCTTCGATGACTAATAAAATATATCTTCATATATTTGTATAACGGAGACGTCTGGCGGTGCGGTGTGATGCTGTGGACGTTTGGTTGGCTTTCTAATATAAATAAATAATCATCATCATGTAACATACGGAAGTAAAAATTAATATTTTATATCGATTATATGTAAAGTCGTTCGATGTGAGATGGAATAGAAGATTGAAGCGCTTCATTTATAAAAGAACTAGAATGAAATTTGAAACTACACAATTCTGTGTTAAAGACCAGATCTAATATTCCCCAACTAGTTATTATTTCAATTTGGGAAGACTATGTCCAGCATTACAATGAAATAATGATGATGAATTGTTTCACAAAGCAAGACATGAAGCCGAACGATACTTGCGTTGTGTATGAACAAGGATTGGTATGTGTATATATAATGTTTCCTGTAGAATATCTTTTTGATATCTTCATCAGCTGATGTACATCCACTGCTGAACATAGGCTCTCAAAGATCTCCACACCGATCGATACTGCGCTGACCGCAATCAGCGACTCCTACACCAGAGCCACCTTGTCTTGGTCCACCTTGTGGAGGCCTGCCAGCACTGCGTGTACCTATACGCGGCCGCCGCCCCAGAACCTTATTGTCTAAATGGCCGTCAGTTCTTCGAGCAATATGCCCTGCCCATTGCTACTCAAGTCTTTATGTCCACTGATGGAGATTGGCCTGAGTGTTTCAACATCTTCGCTAGTCGGTTTATCTCGTCCAGGGTCTTCCAGCAGTACGGAACATAATAAAATAAATTATTGTATGTATTGTTAACAAATTTCACTTACTTTCGAGTATTTATACATCAGTTGATGCCATAGATACTATTTTTTTTTCTCCAATAGGATATTTTTTATTTTACTAAGCGAATAGGACTTTCACCTATTTTTTAGACTGGAAGATAATGCCAATGGCATTAAGTCCGCCTTTACATAGTATGTGTATAAAGTTAAATAAGTAAATTAGTGATACGACCACCCATAACAACGTGGCGCTAGTTAATGACATGAAAATGAGGATGGTGACTGGTGTTAACGCTCTTGCTCTGATATACTGAACACCAGATACATCCATGCTGTTACGGCAGCAGATTAACAATATATTTCCATAGGCTACCTTCTTAATAAGTGGCCCCGGAATGAAACTCCGGCCTTCGTATGACAAAGTAAGCGATTAACCACTGCTGTCACCACTACTAATTACTACATACACAAAGGATTAAGAATGAGTATATAAGAGGAAATCTGAAAGTTGTTCCAGTGACAGAGAAATTGAATAGCAAGAGGTTAGCGCGGTGCGGGCGTTTTGTGCGAAGGGATGAAGGACATATAACAAAGGAAGTAATGAGAATTAACGTGGATGGTTATAAGGGTAGAAGGAGAGCAATGAAAGTGTGGATGGATTGTGTGAAAGATGACATGTGTAAGAAGAGTGAGAATTCAGATATGACGGCTGATAGAGGGATATGGAAGAGAAGTACATACTGTGCCGACTCCACATAGCTGGAAATAGGGCAGGAGAGGGAAGATTACTGCATACACAAAAAGTCACTAGTGGTAGATTTCTGTTGCAGGAGACCGTCTAGGTACCACTGCAGCTCCTATTGCAGTTGATAATGAATAGCGTACCAGCATTACAGTGTTACGGTTTGAAAGGTGTTGTAGCTAGTGTAATTACTGGGGTAACGAAACATAACATCTTATGTTTACGGTCTCAAGACGAGTAGCGCAATGTGGTGCTGTATATGTTATTCTAATTAGCGCCTGTTGTTATGGCCATGCGTGTAGCTTACAATGAGGAGAATGTTCTGCTGGTCTTGTCGTTTAGTTGAATTAAAGAAAAGTTAGTTAAAAACCAGGCTATTTTAAGGGAACTCCTGGCTGTTAGAGTTAAATGTGTTATCATGATTGTGAACATTTCAAATGTCCTCTACTTCACGTCCTAAGACGTATCTCGTCCTCTTTCACCTTCAAAGTCGCACTCACGCGCCCCTCTGGTGCCGCGGCGGTTTGAGCTTTGACACGAGATAACCAATGATAACACACAATTAATTATAAACTGTGGAAACTTCACTCAAGCGTATCTCCTATTGGATACTGTGTTTTTATTTGACAAATTAAACTTTTTTTTTTAATATTTCTTAAAAGAATAATTTGTTTAACGTTTGTATTTACTAAGTCACGAAACGAGGAGGATCATCTGATGGTAAGAAGGTTGTTTATGTTAATATAAATGTTTATTTGGGTATGTATATTATGTTATATTTATGTATACATAAGGACTATATTATTGTTTAATATTTTCGCCCCATTTAATTTTTTATAATATTTTTTTTTTATTTCAACCCGAAAGGTTGTTGAGAGGAAAAGAAATCTTCACACGAACTTAATACTCGTTTCTACGTTGAGTTTTATTACTTCAAATTAAATATAACTTTATATATAGAAAACTAGATATAAGTAATAATTATCGTTGATTTTAATTAGTTGCAAAATTAAGCATTAATGTTATAACAAAAGAACGCGACGTTCATTCATTTCATAATTACGGATCGTAATTATGTACAAATCACGTTTGCTTATAGCTCTGTACAAAAAAAATACTTGATCTTCAAAACAAATTTCAACAGAATTGTATTGTAGTTCCACATATATACGTAATATTCTACAGATAATTTTAATTTTCTTGTACGAGGAGGGACAAAAAGTAGTGAAAACGACTTATATACTCCTTGCTAAAAAAAAACTAAATACAGGAATAGCTCAGACACATATTTGTAATATTAATAAAGAAAAATATCTTAGATTCTCTTTTGTATTATTCTTAATGCAGTCATTTCTTTGTTTCGTGTCGGAACGTGTTCTCGAAAATGGAGAAAAACGAAGTGCGAGCCGTTATTAAAAATGGCTCTGTTTAAAAAAGTTAACGACGCAAGAGATTCAGTGCGATGTGGAGGCAACATTGGAAGAGTCTGCTCCGCCGGATTTCACTGTCACTGTCGCAGGGCTACTCAATTTCGAGTGGAGAGAACGAGCACGAGCACGGAAGACGAACATCCTTACGGTCGTCACCACTTCCATCGACATCAGTCACCCAAGAACATGTTGCGAGAGTCGAGAAACTTGTATTGAGCGATCGAAAAGTTACCATCCGATACTTACTCGTAATTCAAGAAACGGGCATTTCATATGGAAGCATTCAAATCATACTGAAACAATCTTTGAATATGAAAAAAGTGTCCGCAAGATGGATGCCGAGAATTTTAACCGACATTGAGAAACAAAATCGAATCTGACATTTCGAGGATATTGTTGGACAGTTTCAGGAAGATTCTGAAAACTTTTTGTCTCGTTTCGTAACAGTGGACGAAACATGGATCCATCATTTTGATCCTGATACACAACAGCAATCTTCGCAATGGAAACGGAAGCGGCCATCATCACCAACCTCGAAGAAGTTCGTGCCGTGGCACCAGCTGGCAAGGTTATGGCGTCAATATTTTGGGACTCGGAAGGGATATTGTTGATTGATATACTAATATTATGCAGGTTTAATTCCCGAGTTGAGGAATGTCGTGAAAGATCAAAGAAGAGGGAAATTTCGAAGGGGCGTGCTGTTTCATTACGACAACGCACCGACAGCGCACAGGTCGCCAGTTGCGATGGCTGCCATTCAGCAAGCTGGTTTCGAACTGCTTGACCACCCCTCTTATTCATTAGATCTGGCGCCTAGCGATTTTTATATGTTTCCCAAATTGAAAAAATACTTAAGAGGAAACAGGTACGAAAACGAAGGGAAAAAAGTTGAAAGAGATTGAAGCTTTGGAGAAGCGCTGAACTCGGTGTGTAAAGAGACTCGGAGACTATGTAGAAAAATAAATTATTAAGCTATCAATTCTACCTCATTCTCACTACCTTTTTGATGCCTCTTCGTACTATGAGTCAATTAATCCTCAGTGCTTTATAAAAACGCAACTAAAGTGAAACAACTCCAGAATAAAGGACACAGCTGTCTTTGTTAAAAAAGTGAAAAAGATAATAAATAATGTGATACACATAGCACCCTTTTAACTCACTAGACCTTCATAAATAAGTTTCTTACTGCAAATTTATGGATATTGTTAATAAGAAGTTCCTTGCTAAAGTAATTTACTACATACATATTTACTGCTTAGTGAGGGAGGGCATTGTGCATTCCTCTCTAACAACAATATATTCCTTCACCAATTCATCACATTTATTTAACACTTAACTCCTGTGCTTTCTAAAATACTAAGGACAGAATAACATTTCTGAAACATAAAAAAAATTAGCGATCGATATTATAATAGTAATATATAAATAGGTAATGTTCACATAAAAGAGAATAAATAAGTTACTGTAGATATTTTTTATAAGCTCTTAAGGTAACAAATTAGTCATATTTGTTGCAAACAAAAAAACTGAAAATTTGTAAGAAAACCTGTATGAATTGCGATTACGCAGACTATAATTTATTTTATCACAGTTTTAAAAAGTACAATATCGATAAATTAATATATTAGGAAATGATATTGACGTCACTAACATGGAAGAGGTCAGGTTTGACCTTTAACGGATAATTCCAATGCCTCAATAAGAAAATTCCTCGCTCGGAATTTCCTTATTAAATTTAATCTAATTCCTTACTTCGATCATCGGCTCCCATTAATATTTTATAAGCAAATAAAAATAAATGGAGAAAAGTAGTAATGAAACACATCTTTGCACAGACGTTATGTATGCCTTAATGAATTAATATTCTCTTAGTAGCAAGTCAAACAACGTAAGACTGGAATACACTACAAGAGGCTAAAGTCGTGGACGACCATCGATTGAGGTGATTAGGATGAATTTAAAACTTGAAACTAATTTAGGATAATCTACAAACATAATTCGTTCATAAACTTATCATATCTTTTTCTTTAATTAATTATTTATGATAAAAATTGCCTAATTACTTCATATAATTATGAAGTACTATCTGCCTATGGAATATAGTGATGAACGGTAAAAGTTTTAGAAATTGACGTTACAGATACATTTTATTTACATACAATTTATTTATGTAGCTAGTTGGAAACACTCACTTGATATGGATCCATCGTGTCTTCTGTTCCCTTCTATCATTGTCAGCTCATAATCCAATTCTTTTACAAGCAAATCACCTTTTAAACAATCTATTCATATCTTTTAGTACTTTGTCTACCCTTCCGTCCATTCACATACATATACAATACTCTGTGTAAGGAGACCGCTTCCGGAAACAAAAACAGACGATAGTAATGACACCTTTGATGATGGGACGGGAAAAATATCGATCCTGATTAAAAAAAAACATATTTTTAAAACGTTTTATTAACATTATTTACGCTCCATCGTGTTAGTACATTTAAATGAAATGATAGTTTCATGAAAAATACATTACTTTGCATAAAAACAAGCCAGCAATGAAACAAAATTAAAGACAGTTGATGACCGGATCAACGAACGATAGTCATTAGTACTATCGTCTGTCTTCGTTTCCGGAAGCGGTCTATTGACACCCAGTAGAGAATTTATTCTAGTATTTATACATTATGTGCTCGTACCATGCCAACCTAGATTATGAAGACAATATAACAAAAATAAGCTTTAATACGGTATATTTCAGGTATTGTATTACCAGAATTAAACTTGTAATTAATTTCTACGAACGGTTAGCGCTGATTTATTTAATTTTAAATGCAAATCAGTGATGTAAAACTATGTAGAACGAAAGGCCTTTAAACCTACGACATTTGACATCTTATTTACGTAAAGAGCATTAGTTTTGTTAAAGAGTTTATTGCTATGTAAAATAATGTGATTCTATTAACTTCAATAGAAACGAGTAAATATTCTATGAAATATACGTTTTATTTTACATATTTTGCTTATGACAATAATTGTCATATAGAATATAAAATAATGTATTAATACTGGAAACGTAATCAAAAACTTTAGATTTAATGGTAGCGCCTGTAGAAATGTAATAGCAATTTAGGTGTGTTTATAAATTTTGCTATTTTTGTCAGCAGTAAATATTTGTCATGATTTTACTCTTAATATGTAAATATCATATTTTTACTTATATTCCTAGGTTGATTTTGGTTAATGATGTATCCCTCGTGCCGGAGATAGACACTTCTGGTGTTTGTCATATGGATATCATCATAACATGATTTCAACCGATGGACGTCCACTACTAGATATAGGCCTTTTGCCATATGTTTCACAAAGCACGGTGTCGCACTGATTGAATCCAGTGGCTCCCAGCGATTGTTTTTTAATCCTCTATTCATCTAATGGGAGGTCTGTCGACGATGCACTTTTCGCTGTGGGATCGCCATTCCAGCACTATAAGACCTCCACACATTGATTTAGTAGTTGTTCATTATTATCAGCTCCATAATTAAATTGTACTGCTTATAAATAAGGATTTTTCTCAAGGGTGTACATTTGTTATTGTTATGTTCCAGGTGGAATGGCGGAGCAAGAGCAGCAGGTGCGATGTTCCTCGAGCGAGAGCGACAACTTCGAGAAAATTGATTCCGACGACGTCACTGAGTCCAATGCAAGTCCTCAAATTTCTATGCAGTACCTAAATTTCGATACGGTGTTATATAACAATGAAACTATGGATGTTGATCAAAATATTCCGACTCTCATGTACATAACAAACACTGGGCTGCTTAAAATACCGGTATATAGCCAGGAGGGTTCGAAAATATTCTATCACCTTCGGAACTGCATCTCAGTTGTAATTCTGGAATCAAACTAAGGATCTATTTGGCTTAAGGCAAGTGATTCATCGGTGTCGAGCTTGCACATGCTCATCATTAAGTGGTAGGTGTTACTGATAGTAGGTCTCTGTTGACGTAGAGCATCTGAGTCGGTAAAACTGCAGCCTAGCCGCAGCAGCGCCTATTTCTGCTTCTGAACAGTAGGATACAAACATTACCTTATTCCGGTTTAAAACGCTTTTAAGCTAGTGTAATTACTTGGGTATTGAGACTTTAGATCGTATATATCAATGCTACAAGCACGACACGTTGCTGTGTATATCATCCTAACGTCATCTCGTTATGTGGGCGTACCATTCACCATCAGATGAACATATCTTTCGTTTCGTTGATTGGTCGGATAAAACATAGTAAAACATTTCAGTATTTGACATTCGCCATTCAATTTCGTGCCATAAGTCCAATTGAAACATTCTTCAGGGGGAGAAGTTAAACTTCACAGTGGGCGACGAGGGTACTGACGAACCGGACGGCGATGGCCCTTCCCATGAGGGCAGAGACTCCTTCCCCAACGTGCCCCCTGCCAACATCCGGCGGATGTTGACCCCGGCGCAACAGCTCGCCCTTGCGGAGAAAAGGAGTAAACTGAGGTGAGTGTTACACTTTTCGACAGCGATAAAAGTTATAGTACTGGTTGATCTATGGTAAAAATCTACATAACCTTTTGAGAAGAAAGGAGTAGATAAATCGAAGAAACTTATAGAAAACTTGTTTATGTATACATTTTGGTTTTATTTGTGTTTATATTTGTATTTACATGCCTTAATGAGAATCTTCTTAATTAAATCGGTCAAGTACAGTGTAGTAGTTTTTATTTGTATGAATTTGGAGGAATCGTAAGCGATGCTAATTAATTGTTCTGTTCTTGAAATTTAATTGAACTTCCTCATAATTTTAGTTCCAGGAGACATACTTCCGTTGGAGGTATTTTTAAACTCCAATCATACTTAATGAAATCGTAAAATTAGAATAAATATATTTTTTAATGTGTATGCTGCTGTATATGGTGATAAGAAAAGCAAGAACAAGACCAAGACTTGAACAATCTTGGTATTGGTCTTGTCTAAAGTGTTATAATATATTAAATATTTTGTTGGCAATAAAAGCACATGTTCAAGTTATGATATTTTGACTCATCACTTCAACGGAATATTTATTTTTCGTTTAGTTTTGCACATCTAGTGTTAGCCTTGCATAAAGGCTCCGTCTTAGTTTGGATGTTGGTCTTGAGAAAAAACAAGATCAAGACCAATTCCGCTCATCACAAGTTGTATAAGTAATTTAATAAACACTATTCAAACCCTCACAATAGGATATTATTAAGCAATTTGTATACTGCGGAGTAAGCTACATATTTATAAGAGATAATTAAGATAAAATTAAGTTAACCTGTAACGTAATAATGGAACTATTGGTGGTGGTGTGAATAAAGAAAGATCTTACTATAGTGATGACAGCAGTTGCGGTGCCTGCCAACGAGTTGTGTAAAAATCTGGTGAAGGCTGTACTTCTCACAAAAAGCAGTTTATTTTGTTATCCAATAAAGCGATGAGACGAGCGGAACATTCACCTGATGGTAAGTGACACTCCTGCCCATAACATGGCGCTAATTAAGATGATATATACCGCACTACATTGCGCTTGTCGCCTGAAACAGAAGATGTTGGGGCTTGCTACCTCAGTAATTACACTAGCTACAGCACCCTTCAAACTGGAACACAGTAATGTTTATCGGCTACAATAAGTACTGCGGTGGTACCTAGAAGGTGTCTGGCAACAGAGACCTACCACCAGTAAACCAGCACACAATAGGACGCACGGAATAGTTAAATTAAAAACAGTTACGAAATAATTTAACTGCTCGCTTTAATTGTGATTTTATGGAGTTAAACATTTAAAGCGTTTACTTAATAATATTCTTCGGATGAAGGTCTAATTAGCTATAATTAATTACTAGTCGACCTTTGCGTGTCTGAACAAAGAGAACAGTTTAAACCTTTATGTAGTTTTCCTTCTTTGTATATATTTTCTTAGTTACTATAACTTCAATCTTAATAAAAATATGCTTAAATAAACTATTTGTTTATTATTGTAACTATCACAGTTATAATATATAATAGTTAACTTGTATATAAACTATAATTAAACCTTTCTAGGTTTTAAATTAGATAGCCAGTTTAGTTTGGAGGTAGGTACCAATGCAGCTATTATTTCTGCCGTCAAACATTAGTGTGCAAAAATTACCATGTTCTTGTTTGAAGGGCGCTGTAGCTGTTATTTTTGTTATTCAATGAAGCTACGAAGGGACGGGAGGTTCTCCTGATGGCAAGTGATAGGCATAGCAGCCAGTAGACAGTCAATAGCAACACGGCGGCAGTTAGGATGCATTGTGCTTGTGGCTTTGAAACCTAAGACGTTAAGTCTGGTTACCCCAGTAATTAAACTAAATAGGACGCCCTTCAAACCGGAACACAATAATACTTGCACATTGTTGTTTATCAGCTGTAATCGGCACTGCGGTGATACATAGTCGGTCTCCAGCGACAAAGACTTACCATGTATTGTGAAGAAGCGCGGGTTGATTCCTAGGTTCAAGTTTCTGATGAATAAGAAATTCCTGTTGAAACTGATGTGATCCAAAAACTACAGCTCCTATGTAGACGTGACAACCACCACCGCAATAGGCTAGTGGGGTTGATAAATGTCCATAATTTTCTCCTTGTTCGGGTAGGTACCCGAACAAGGTAGGTACTTCACTAGTGGGACTAGGTAGTCCCACTAGTGAAGTAAACAAAAAGAGTATTTTTTTCAAAGTATTCACATATTACTGCGTTACTGATAAATCTACGTGCTAGTTCGTGTCATCGTAAAAGTATAAACGTGATGCCCTGTATCTGTTATTTTTTATTATACCGATAGTCAACCGGCGATTCAATTAACTGCCCTGCTAAGTCAGCGGTTAACCGTTTGCCTTATGAACGGATCCCGCAATAGGTAACCGGTTTGAAGGCTGGTAAAGCCGCTAATCTACTAATACTATTACTAATCTACTGCTGGTAGGTTTCTGTCGGTGGAGACCGTCTAGGCTGGTACCACCGCAGCGGCTATTTCTGCCGCCGAACAGTATAGCGTGAGCATTGCTGTGTTCCGGTTTGAAGGGCGCTGTAGCTAGCACAATACGAGTTATGAGAGTCAATATCTTATGTCTCAGCGACTAGCGCAATGTGGTATAGTGTATAACATCTTAATAAGCGCCACGTTGTTATAGGCAGGCGTTTCACTTGTCGTCAGTTGAACATTTTGCTTCTCTCGGCGGTTGAATTAAGAACAACAATAAAGTTATTATATATTAAAACTAACAATGAAAAAGAGTTTTATCTAGAAGTGGATGTCCATAGTTTCGTCATCATCATCAACAGCCTGCGGCAGTCTACTGTTGTCCCAAGAAACGCCTCTTGATCTTCGGCTATAGGCATAGTTTGTACTGCTTAAATGTTTGTTAAATAGTTAGTCGATTTTGATTATAAGCAAATGATCACGTAACGGGTTGCGTAACAAGTTCTTGGTTTTTTTTTTAGTTATAGGTAATTTGAATTGTTATCGCGACCCGACGCACATGCTTTGCACTTAGCAACATCACGACACTGGCGGCGATGCGACGGATGCTATTTACTTGGAGGCTCATGGACGAGTTTAAAATTTAAAATATAACAAAAAAATATTTTAGTATAAATAGTATACTCTTTGCACATCCATGAGAAGTTGGGAAAATGTAGTGTCAAGGGACATGCACGCATCTCAAGTTACTGATGACGATGAAGAGACTAGAGCGAATGATAGAGACAAAGAAAGCTGACTCCGCTAAATAGAGTAATAGATAGAAAGAGAGAATTAAAGTATACTCGTATGTTCTCTCAGTTGCATTTTCCTCTGGTGGTAAATCTTTAGAGGCAAGGGACGTTGTATACTCTAGGTTCCTAATCTTTTTTTGAAAAATCACATCCTCCACATAAAAGAAAAAAAATCATGATTTCCTTTTACATGCCAGCTAATAATACTAATTTTATATGTCTGTCTGTTATGTATTAATAATCATAAATTAGAAATTAATTATCTGTGCCTCCTTAATAGTGCTGTAATAAAGCTCCACTCCAGCGCCCACTTAAAGGCGGTACCGCCCCCGTGGGGGTGGAAATCGGATGTCCAGAGGCCAATAAACAAAAACTGATTTTGGAGGTCGACGAGATGTAAAAATAGACTCCTGTTAATTATACAATTATTTTCATATAATATTTACGTATGTAAATATTCTACGTAATTTGTATTAATAATTATTAATTACGTCTGTTGATAAGGATATGATGACAAGTTTTATTACATCGCCAACAACCAACCGACCACCAACAAAATGGTTTATTTCACAAATCGGTAAGAATTATATTATATTGTAACAATAGAAAAAAAACTAGAGATATTATAGCTGTGGAGGCCTTAATTATTAGTTCACTTTGGAGATGGTTCTCTTGTTCATAATAATTTGAGTTCTCTTGATGCTCGACGAACATCAACATTCTGTAATAACTAGGTTACAAAAAGCGTCTCCCTTGTATTATATCATCCAAAGTCGTATTCTCACTTTCTTCGGAGACATGACACCTCGAGAAGTTACGTCTATACAACCTCTTGTCATCCAAAGAAAGGTATAAGGCATAAGACCGGGCGATAGAACTGCGAAGCGCTGGACCGACCAAGTGAAATCTATGTTAGATGCTCAAGTACACGAAAGCGCTTGAAAAGCGCGCGAAGAATGGCGACATCTTGTGGTGGTCCTCGAAGAACATCATGGCGACTAAGACCACTCTGCCAAGATTGTTACGATGATGATGATGCTGATTATTTGATACTTTATAAAATCTGTTATTTTTTAACTGATAGTAGTTCTCTATTACCGTCTAGATAGGTACCACCGCGGCTCCTATTTCTACCGCCATCCAATGGTATGCAAACTTTCAACTTCAGGTGAACGTATTCGTATTGTCTTTCTAGAATTTTATGTAAATCCTTTAAAGGCACAGATTTCCTAATTCCGATTACTTAGTTCCGATGATGCTGTTTTCAGACCTGTAGAGATAAAGAGTGGGATGTGAATCGATACCTTCTCTTGTTACTAAACTTTTGTGAATTACTTAACATCGGTTACTTAACAAATTAAATATATCCCTAATATTTCAAATACCAATACATCATTTTCAAAATTTAGTGATTCTCTAACATTTAATAAAGGACTTTCATCATCATCATCATCATCAAGCGATGAACGGCCACAAATTACTGGAGTGATGAGACTTAACATCATATGTCTCAAGGCGACGACACAATATGGTGTAGTGTATAACATCCTAACCAGCGCCATCTTGTTATGGGCGGGCGTGTAACTTAGAATGAGGTGAACGAATAAAAAAAAGTGTATTAATAAATTTTTGGTACGTGAACGTATTTCTTATGGTGTTCGCGCTGCTGCGTACGGCCGAACGCGCCGGAAATGGCGGCAAACCGTAATGGCGACAGTAGTGGTGCAACCTCCGTGCGGCGCGCGCGTCTCTGTCGGTACACCCGGTGATATCGTGCTTAAAACGTGAATAAGTTATTAGTGGATTGATAAAATAATATTATTCAACCTACAAAGTGCAATAACAGTTTTAAATACTCGGTATTTTTGATATATTACCTATTTTCAAAATAACCTAAAATGGTTGGTTGTTTTTTAACCTTCGTCACAAAATTGAAATTTAAAAAGTGAACACAAAATATATAACATATAAAAAAAAATAGTTTTAAATAAGTACAAATTATTTAAAAAGGACGGTGCGTTATTATGTTCCTATGAATACTAATAATTTTTTTTTTTTTTTTTTTAACTTTTTAAAAAGATAATTTTGTTATTAATACATTATACATTTACTATATATATGATTCACATTTTTCTTTTTATTTAATATTTAAAATTGTTATAAAGTATGTATGGTGATCTTAATAGCAAAGTAAATATATTATACGGATAAACAGATATATAATGTTATATGTTCACTTAAATTAAATATTTAAGCTGAAATATAATAAAAACATGTTTTTAATATTTTCCGTCTACATCAATTATAAATAATATATCCTTGATATATTCATTATAATATATTCAGATATTAATGTAACATCTCGGTAATGAATTTGTAAGATTTTCGATAACTTTTGCATGAGAAACGAATAAATGAAGTTTTTGTTTATTTATAATTAGAGCGCATATATATATAGATATATATATATAATTATTACATACAGTCGATCCATGAAAATAAGATTTTGGTTTGATTTGATTAATTATTTAACGGTGGTAAGTCTCTGTTGCCGGAGACCGTCTAGGTACCACCGCCGCGTCTATTGCAGCCGACAGTACTGTGCGGGCATTGCTGTGTTCCGGTTTGAAGGACGTTGTAGCTACTGTCGTTACCAGTAAGTATTCCAGAGTAACGAGCAATGTGGTTTAGTGTATATTTTCTGAACCAATGCCATTTTGTTATGGGCGGGTATACCATGAGGTGTACGTCGCGCTCGGATCGTTGCTTAATTGAATAAAAAAAAAAAAATAATTAAAGCTAACAAATTTTACATGATCCTTAAATGTTTATTATAAGAAATAAATGATAAGGTTAATGTTAGTATTTATTAAAATTAACGAAGAAGTTTGGGTGGGTTTTAAATAATTCTTAGTATGTAGTAACAGCGGGAATGCACCGGATGCGAGTAACGTGGAGATCTTTGTGGGAGCCCTATGTCCAGCAGTGGACTTCTATCGGCTGAAGATGATGATACAGTAACAGAGATAAATAAATCTTTTGGATGTCTTTTTTGTCTACTAACTAATTTTAGTCTCTCGAATCGCCGAAAAACTTAAAAACTACTATGAGTTTTTTTATCATAATGTTATAATAAACTTAACGTTAACGTTTTTTTTTGTTTTTATACAATTAAACCACGATACTAGCGGAACGGTTATCTGATGGTAAGTGATACGCTCGCCCATAACAACGCGGCGCTAGTTAAGATGATATATTCTAAACCACGCTCATGTTACTCGCTTGAGACATGAGATGTTGATTGTCATTACTTCAGTGATTAGACTAGCTACAGCGCCCTTCAAACCGAAACATGTTAATGGTTGTACTTGGTCGGCTGTAATAGACGCTGCAGTGGTACCCACCCAGACGGTCCACGGCAACAGAGCTTAATTTAAGTTGTTTTTTTTAATAATTCTCAAAAATAAACATTTTTTGGGCCCCGTTACAAATGTCATAAGAGTTAAGAAAATTATTGAGAAAAGAACGAGTTTTAAGTAACTTATAAATGTGGCAACATTGGCTGAACCATATAAGGTCAGCAAAGCAACCACGAATCCGCTTCATCATCGAGTGTAGTATAATATATTTTTTTTATTCAATTATGACGATCGCTACGTTCACCTAATAGTAAGTTATACTCCCGCCCTTACCAATGTGGCGCTAGTTAGGATGATATACACTGCATCATATTAGACTCTTCGCCTGGGACATAAGTTGTTGAGTCTCATTACCCCAGTAATTACACTAGCTACAGCGCCTTTCAAACCAGAACACAATAATGCACTCTACTGTCTGTCGATTGTAATAATATCTGCTGCATTGATACATACATAGACGGTTTCCGGCAAAAGAGATCTACCACCAGTGTGGCTCATGTAATATAAATTTTGATTCCTCATTAGCAGATAGACGTCCACTGCTGGACATAGGCTTTCCTCGAAGATCTTCACATCGATCGACCGATCGACTCAATGCGGGTTGGTGGGAGCCAGAGCCTCGTTTATTGATTAGCAGGATGCACCGCGAGCAGATGAGGGTAGCTTGGGTCCCTTGAGTTGTGTAGAAACCCTTACACCCACATAAATTTTGATTAATTTAGATATTTTTAAATATTAATAAATATGTTCCAAATAAATCGAGGGGTGTAAGGGTTCCCGCACAACAACTCACGGGATCATTTTTTTTCTTTTACTTAGGGGAAATGCCTTCGCATACCAGCCCTCGCGGGTGTGAAGACAGGTTATATCAGACTTGCACCGACTAAAACTCCCACGATGTTCCACGTCGTCGCCTTATGGCTTTGTCACGGGAACGCACTCGCATACCTCCGCGACCCCGCCAGCGCCGGCCGATCAACACAGCCCCACTTCGGGACAATATAACCCCCTCTTTCCACCTTTGTAAGGGCACGCCGAAACATACAGCGCACCCTCTTCTCAACCTCTCACAGTCACCTGGGCAATGGATCCCCTCGAATCCGTCACTCGAAGGCCATGGGAGCCAAGAGTGAAAACTCGTCTAACTCCCTGCGGCGAATCTGGTCTTGGGTTCCGCCGCCAATCATTGTACGGGCGCGGAGGGTAGGACGCGGGTAGAGCGGCGAATCGCAATACCGTCACTCCTCTCCCTCCGCGACTCCACCTTGGCTGTGCATAGAGCAATATAAACCTGGCCTTGCAGCCCACTGGCACACATCCGAGGTGAGCTCACGGAGCTCACCGGGAGCGGCAACCTTGGGCTGGCCCTGCTCCTCGTGCCGGCCAGATAGGTTCCTCTTAGCTTCACCGTGGGTAATCAAGCCACGGGTAATGAGCCCCACCGCCACAACAAGGCGGGAACCTGTTCGGGGTGAAGTCACGGGATCCACCCCAACCTCACCCGCTCGTGGTGCACCCTGCTCTTCAGCAAACGAGGCTCTGGCTTTTTTCAACGCGCATTGGGCCAATGTGATGGGAGATAACCCAAATCCTTACATATGAACCACTATAAACGTGGAGATCCTTGGGAGCCTTGTGCTGTGGACATCTATAGGCTGATGTTGATATACGTGACGTATTCTTAAGATATTATACATTTGGCAGTAATTATTTTCTTAACACCTTATTCTTTACTTTGTTTTTCTGATTTAAAGAAGAGTGATTTTTTAAAGATTAAGTAACAAAGTAAAAACTAAGTACGAATAAGTGTCATCAGATCACATAACCCTGAGAACCGGTTCAACTGTTTGTATGCCACCAGCAGGCGTCGACGCAAGTTACAACGTGTCAACCAAGAATAACTTAAGCAAACGGATAATGTAGCTGTTTGTTTAGTTAAAAGGTGTTACTGCCAACTTAATGACGTTATGGTTAACTTAATCGTGACGTAAGGTCTAAAAAAGAAGTGTAAATAGATCTCGCTGTATCTTGCTAACTACTAGAGTTGCGAGATGAAACAGCAAATGGCATAATAGATAAACGGCGGTCCCGTGTTCAATTCCGATGTAACACCAGGGTTTGTTTGATCATACAGTTTATTTTTAACCGATACCTATAGTTACAACCCCTTTTATGTAATTTTGATTCTATAACAATATTGACCTAGAATATTCTATGGCAAGCGCGCTTCATACTAAACAGCCTCGTTGTCACTTACATCATTTAAAGTTTAGGTCAAGAATTGGTCTTGAATAGAAAAAAATATTAGGGCTAGATGTGATAGTATTAGCTGTTCCCCGCGTTGCTGACTGTAACACACCCGTAACCCCTTTTGGAGAAGGAATTTCGCAAAATCCATTCATATCTTCTTCCTCCTGCCCTCTTCCAAGCTATATAGTAAAGCTATATAGTGGGAGCACAGTATGTACTTCTCTTCTACATCTCTCTATCACCCGTCATATCTGAATTCACACTCTTTTTACACATGTCATCTTTCACACAATCCATCCACACTTTCTTCGGTCTTCTACCCTTATCACCGTCCATGTTCATTCTCATTACTTTTATTGTTATATGTCCTTCGTCCCCCCGTATAACATGCCCGTACCAAGCTAACCTCTTGCTCCTCCGAAATCCATTCTTATCTGACCTTTAAATGGTACACGCAATATCATCACCAAATTTTAAGTGTTTACGTTTAATAGTTTCGGAGATCTCGCGAAGAGTCAATGAATCTCTGTTATCACTTATATATATGTATGGATTAAATTATTAAAGTATTTTTGCATTAATATCATTATAAGTACAATTTACGATCAGCACCTGACAACATAAGATTTTTTTATTTAAAGCGATAATCGCGCGATAATCGTGTGAACATTGCGAATTGAATAACATAATAACATATATAACCTCGCAGCTTATTTCGAACAATTGTTCACAGGATTTTGTAGCTTATAAATAGCATATGATATATTCAATTATCTATACTGTATGTTATAAGACCGCTTCCGAAAACGAAGACGGACGATACTACTAATTACACCTTTGATGGGATGGAAAAAAAAGCGATCCTGATTAAAAAAAAATCATATTTTTAAAACGTTTTATTAGCATTATTTACGCTCCATGGTGTTAGTACATTTAAATGAAACGATAGTTTCATGAAAAATACATTACTTTACTGGAAAAAAAAACCAGCAATGAAACACAAAATCAAAAGCAGCTGATGCTCGGATCGACGTGCGCCCGGGCGCGGCGGGAACTCGACATGTATTTGGTCTAGATTTGAACCTTATTCCATGGGGTCACGGACCATTTAGATTGCGCGCCCGGACGTTCGTTGATCCGAGGAGCAGCTGTTCTTTATTTTGAGTTTCATTGCTGGCTTTTTTTTTTTCAGTAAACTAAAGTATTTTTTATAAAACTATCATTTTATTTAGCCGTATTAATATGATGGAGCGTAAATAATGCTAATAAAAATTTCACGTTTTAAAAATATGATTTTTTTTTAATAAGGATTATTTTTTTCCTTCCCATCATCAAAGGTGTGATTAGTACTATCGTCTGTCTGTCGGAAGCGGTCTGATAACACCCAGTATATATATAGGAAAAGATAAAAAGACACAATTACCGTGTTCCGGTTAGAAAGGCGTTGTAAGTATTGAAGTAAATGCGGTAACGAGACGACGTCTTACGTGTGACGAGCACGTGTTGCAGTGTATATCACCCTAACTAGCGCTACGTCGTTATGTGTTAGTGAATAACAAAAACTAATTAAATATCTTTGTACATCATAGAGCGGTTTGTGGTCGGAGCACGAGGAAAACAACAAATGTACGTTAGTCGTGATTTCCTGTACATATTTTTTGACCGAAATCATTCCTTCTCGTTATATCATCTATATGTATGAATAAATTAATTTTCCTGATTCCCTTTGCACCATTTACTGGTGGTAGATCTCTTGCCAGAGACCGGTTTAAATTGTGATTCTACATATATATTACTGTGTTCCGGTATGCTATATTTAAAAATATTACTGTAGTAGCTTAACTATTTGTTAAGTAAGTACGCAAATGTTATCAATTATACTAAACATATAAAGCAACAGACCTATGTCCGACGTCCATCAGTTGAAGTGATGATGATGAAGAAACAAACACTTCACCGGACGTTAATAACATGGTTTAGTTCAAAAAACATACAAACGAAGATTCTGGAATAACATAAGCAACTTATTCAAACGATTACACGTATACCGTAACCTTAAGTAAATCTATTAAATATACACATTTGATATGCATACGAAAGCGTACATTGCCTATTAAAGAATAATAGTTACAACACTTGAACTTAACTTGGCCGCATCGAACTTAAAACCTGACGGCCTCAAGTTATGAATGGATTATGAACTTTTTTAAACGAGTTATGTTTCAACACGAGGACGAATTCGAATAGTTTACTTATTATGTTACAATGATAATATCTTTTTTACAGTGAAATAAACTAACTTATATCTCGGAGGTTTTTTTTTTTAATTCAATGACGCGAAGCGACGGCGGGTGTAAGGGAGCCCGCACACCAACTCACGGGACCCAAGCCAACCTCACCTGCTCGTGGTGCACGTCACTAATCAACAAACGAGGCTCTGACTCCCACAAATACGCATTGAGCTAAAGTGGTGGGAAGTGGCCCAAATCCTCCCATATGAATCCCTAGAAACGACGGCCCCTGGTACCCATTGACGCGGACGGTACAGGATCTATCGATGTAGGGATCTTTGAGGGAAGCCTAAGTCCAGCTGTGGACGTCCATCGGCTGATGTTGGTGACGAGACGTCGGAGATGTTCACCTGATGGTAAGTGATACGCCCGTCCATAATAACATCACGTTAGTTAGGATTATACATTCTTCACGACATCGCCCTCGTCGCTTGAAATGTGAGATCTGTGAGAGAAGTCTCGTTACTCCTAGTGGAGGACGCGTCCAGGTGGACCGATGACATCATCAAAGCGGTCGGAAGTGGGTGGATGCGAGAAGCTGAGAATCGCATTTGGTGGAAGACATTGGGGAAGGCCTATATCCAGCAGTGGGTAAACAAAGACTGATAATGATGATGATGACTGATGATTCTACACAACATTATGCTCGTCGCTTGAGGACAATAGATGTTTATTTTTACGCGTTCCCTATGGTATGGCCTGGTCTTCAATCTTTCCTTTTATTACAATTCTTTATTACCTTCATTCTCTTCTTCTTTCTTTCCGTTCTTATCTTTCGTTCTCTTTTTTATTTCTCTGTCATTCTCTATTCTATTTCCTGCTATCATACGCGTTAATGAGAGAGACAGCTGTTCTTTATTTTACCTTCTTATTCTATTACATTTCTTTGCCTTACTCTATATCTTTATTTTTACTGTACATGAGATTTTGAGTCTCATTACTCCAGAAATTATATTAGCCATAGGGCCTTTCAAACTGGAACACAGTAATGTTTGTACAGTACTTTTTGAAGGCAAATATAAGCGCGGAAATAATCTACCTAGACGGTCACAGATAGTAGAGACTTAAACACTTACCAGTTACTTGAAGTAGTGTTTTGTGGTGAATATCGCGTGTGATGGTGATGTGTTACAACCAGTGAAATATATGAATTTTTCGAATGTCATATCGGCATTAGTGGCTCTCGCTTGCGGCGTAAGAAATTTAGCGAGAATGTTGAAAAGGAGGACTTCGAAACGCTTCGTGCTGGGGGACACGAGTGCGGAGGACCCCAGCACGTGGGAGCAGGACGAGGCGACGGATGTCCTGCCAAATGATATACAACAGAAGTTCCAGATGACCTTGCAAACCGAGCCCCAAAGCGATAACGTGGAGGAGAGCAGTCGTGATTCTAACCAGAATACTGGGTTGCTGCGTCCACCTACTGGTACTTTACAGTAAGTTGTAATATAAAAATGTTGCCATACACTCGTAATACTTTATCTTCATGTCATTGTTTATTCTGTAATATTTTTAATATTAACAGATGGTAGGTCATTAACGGTAGGTCCCTGTTTTTTTTTTTTTTTTTTTTTTTTTTTTTTTTTTTTTTTTTTTTTTTTTTTTTTTTTACGTTCATTCCCCTGCGTATGGCGGGTCAGGGCCTTTATTTGCATTTTTGTTATACTTTTTCACTTATCATCACTATTTCCTTATAACTAGTTTTCTCGTTCCTTTCTCTCACACTTCTATCTTTCATACCTTTCTTATCTTTCTTCCTGTTTTGCTCTCCACCTCGTTTCTTTCGCTCTCCATCCCATTTCCTTCTTTCATACCTCTCGCAAGATGTGTAAGGATTTCAGTCGCCGCGTCGATTCTTCTGCAGCTTTGCGTTCCAATTTTTTTTTTTTTTTTTGCATGTGTTTTCTTTACCATTTTATTTATTACATCTCACTTATTTATCACTTTTTATACATTTTCCTAATTTAAATATATTTACATTGAGTTTGTTTTTAGTGTCTTTTGAACTACTGCTTTGCAGTAGTCCAAGAAATTTTGGCGACTTTCGTCCTCACTCATCAGAGAGGCAACCGCTCCTATATCTAATTTTCTTTTTATCCGTATTTCAAATTCCACCCTCTCCCGCCCAAATAAGGGACAGGAGAGCAGGATGTGCACCACGGTCTGGTCCACCTCCGGATCACAGGGGCACGCGGGACTCTCCTTGAGTTTGAACCTGTGGAGGTAGGTCGGGTGGTGTATGGAGGGAGTGGTGTGTGGAGGTAGGTCCCTGTTGCCGGAGACTGTCCAGGTAGGTATCACCACCGCTGCTCTTATTTCTGCCGTCGAACAGTACTGTGTGTACGAACATTGCTGGTCTGAAGGGTGCTGTAGTTAGTAAAATTACTGGTGTAACGAGATTCGATATTTTATGTCTTAATGAGACGAGCACACTTTGGTGCAGTGTAAATGTGGTTAGCGTATCACTTACCATCGGGTGAACGTCCCGTTTATTTGGTCGCTTCATTGTGTAAAAAAATCGATGTTTTCATTACAGACAGACAACTTTTAGAATAGTTCAATAACACATCTTACGCCATGATTTACACATATACAAACACTAATGGTATAAGGGGTTCCGCGGTGCACCCTGCTGAACAGACGAGGCTCTGATGACCCACCAACCCGCACAGCATGGTGGGGCTACGGGTCCCCCAATGAACTCTAGCAAAAGGTGGAGATCGTTGGAGAGGCTTATGTCCAGCAGTGTACTACTATCGGCTGATGATGATGATGAAACACTTTACATAATATTAAAGATGTTTATACTATAACAGTTTAAATTTTAACAGGTCTGAACAGGATACTAATGATGACGCTAGTACATGGTAAATCAATTCTTTATTTTTTATACAGAATGAAGTAAAATGTTTGCAATTGCGTTAAGGAAAACAGGAAAAGTCCTGGAGGTATTTCCGATTATTAATTAAACTAGTCATTTACTATTCTATCTCAAAAACTCTTCACATGTCGTTTTTTTTTTTTTGTTTCTAAAGCAAAACATCTCACGGGACCCTCAAGTCAACCTCTCCTGCTCGTGGGGCACCCTATTAATCAACAGATGGGGCCCTGGCTCCCACCAACCCGCATTGGGTCAGTGTGGTGGAATGTAGTTCAAATTCCCCATATGTACAACTACAAATAACTGAAGGTCGCGGAAAGCGGATGGACGAAAACCTGGATGCTGGCAGCGTAGACATGATCAATGCGGGGAACTTTGGGGTGGCCTAAGTCCAGGACGTCTATCGACTAATGATGATAATGATGATGAAAGTAAACCTTTCTATTTACAAATGCTTCTTCTTCTTGATTGTTGGGTGTAAACTTTGCAAATACTCAAGCCTTTTGTATAAGTTGAAATTTAGTCGGTCGTCGATGGAATATGATGCTGGTTCACTTCCAGATGTTATTATGGATTCTTCCGTCTTTTTTTTTTTTTTGTATCGAGGGGAAAAATCTTCAAAATTGACCCTGCTCCTGGGGAGCAGTAAGAGTTATGTGAGATTCTTACTTACTAAAACACACTCGGTGTACATCAGTGCATCCAAAGAGGCTCCGGGATCTCTTACGGAATGCACCGGTACTCCTCTACTCTTAGTGTAAGCACGTCTCTAGGAGAGGACCAAAGCCTCCTAGGCACCACGCGGGTTCACATGTTGAGCTATAAGAGCCCCCATCCTTAAGACTCGCAAACGTAAACCCTTTTAGTCGCCTTGCTCCACATGCAGATCCTACCTTTTTTTTTCGTGGGTAAATCTTACATCAGATACTCTTTTGCTGCCAGGTCAGCAGAAGAGTTATGCCGGCCTGTTATCCGCTATAACCCCACGGTATCCTTCTCAAAACCCTTGGTTGAAAGTACGGGAACGCTTGCGCATACTTCCTCGGTCCCAACCGCATAGATCCTTAAGATCTACCTTAGTGCTATTCATACTAGACGAGATTACTTCTTTCGTCTGTCAGCATGATTTTTGCTTTTTACTTGCCCAACGTGATTATATGTAGGAGACCTGTATGGGCCATGACGCATCACGTGTCCCGGAAATGCTTAGTTACTATTTCTCTATAAAACAATTTTTAAAAGGCTAATATTCGATTAGTGGTTATAAGATTAATGCAATGCATACGTTAACATTTAAGTAATTTTTACTTCATTAGTTTATGAGAATATATTAGGTTTATTGTAGTATTATATAAAGCTCATATTAAATAATATAATCTAAATAATAATAATATCTGAAGTAAATATTTCCGAATTACGAAGGCCCTTGTACAATTTATAGTGATGCGTTTACTAGACTAAACGAATTATAATCATACCGGTGCTTTGTTCAAATAAGTATAATGATTATTATTAATTAATTATATTAATAACAAAATATTCTAACATAATTGTACTACAATTTGTGAGGCAAACCTAAACGGAATATGAAAATGAGATACATTGTATATCAAGCAATTAAGCTCCATACTATTACGGATTGGTATTAACCATCAGATGAACGTCCTGTTCCTCACGTCGCTTCCTAGAACCGAATACCATTTAAAACCTATTCTTTTTATATTTCGTTTACTAGATAACTTCTATTTACTTAAAATATATTTAAATATTCATAAGTAAGGAACTTCCTAATACTATTGTGTTTTATTTTATTTTATTTTATTTTTTTGATGGTGATGTTTTCGCCGCAGTTTTATTGACAACTATAGCGGCTTCATCGGACTCAGGGCTCGCGGATCCGGTACCCGCGAGCTGTGTTTTATTTGAACTCTTCTTAATAACCTTTGTCGTGCATGAATTGAGTGTTGGTTTTAGATCGCGGAGGTCTCCGCTTCGAATTCGGAACCACACGTTGTGGAGTTTGCTGGTTGGGACTCTTTGTAAGCGTCTTACTAGCCACTACCATCTTATTGTACATTCACATCCATATCAGCATTGTTGTGTTCCGACTGGTAACTTTTTTTTTTATAATCATGCCTTTTTTCCAGAAGGGGTAGGCTGAGGTGGATAAACACCCACATTTCGCCAGCTCTGGTCAGATTAGGTCCCATGTAACAGGGGCCACCACACACACACACAAAGATGATTTCACTGTGCGGGTTTCCTCGCGATGTTTTCTTTCACCGTTTGTATCTCGCTGTTGTAACTAAAGTTCACAAATGAACATAACTTAAATATTAAAGTCATCGGTATATGCCGAGATTCGAACCCGCGACCTTCGGAATGAAAGTCGCACGCTCTAACCATTAGGCCAGCGAGCTAGAGTAGCTTTACGTACACCTGATGATAAATGAGAGCATTTATCATCAGGTGTACGTAAAGCTCGTCTCGTCGCTTGAATAAAATAAAAATTAAAAAAAAAGTATCTGTTATTCAACAACATATTTTATTGTTTGATGATAGATACTTAGTTATTATTATCAACTACTGTTTTGCATACTGATAATTTGACCTCAGTTAGCGAGAAGTAAACACTGCGGAAAAACATTTTCTTATTGCATCAATTGTATAATGGCGGCAAGTTTTATTGCAACTTTATTGCGGTCCTCCTCGCTCGTCCATTACTGCGCGCGTGCGAGTGAGAGGCAACGATCGTATGATTCGCTCATATACATGTCATTGGCAAATCAAACGTCAGCGGACGAAAACAAAACTTTAAGCCGAGCGATGATACATTTTCGCTGTTATTACATGAAAATAAACTTACATCGATCTTGTTTATTGTGAAACATCAATTATAACATTCAATCATAGTGTAATATGTATCCAGCGATGAATGGACTATATTCAGAAGGTCCATACAGGTTAGAATTTATGATCGCATTATTACTACATTTTATTTTGTAAGTGCGAAGCTATGACTAAATTAGAAATATATTTATTATTTATTTAGAAGTGTTAAATTTATTACATTGTTGTGATATTTCAAAATGAACATGAAGTGCGCGTTGATTTCTCCTCGTTTTCACTTAAGGAATGTTATTGTGTATTTATTTACTCTTAATATAACGGCTTTATTTTAACAACTGAAACTTGTATATGTACATAAACAAAAGGTGATATTCATAAACTCTTGTTTCTTATACCCTCTGTTTTTAAAATCATCAAGTTTATTCATAATTTTACAAGACTATTACAAATGTAATAAAATATTTATTTACATGACTTCATTAATCACACTTAACATAACTTTACATAAGTATTGATGTTAAGCCCTAATAAGAAATGTAACATTTAAAATTCCAGTTATTTGTGTTATTTTTATTTAACTTAAAGAAATTGTTATCATAATTGTATAAATATATTTTGTTAGGACACTGGATATTCATGAGGAATTTAACATAGGTAGTCATAGATCATTTCATAGCAAGATAAACTGTGATCACTGCAAATTTTTTTTTTTGTCATAACTTAGATATATTTTATTCTTTTAGGCCGTCTATGTCCCAGGGAACAGTCATACATAGCCATCGTTTTCAAGAGAAAGACTTCACAGTAGCCACACCTGAAGAATTTGTTCGAAGATTCCAAGGCACCAAACCTATAAATAAGGTAATATAATATATTTATTGTATCAATAAGAAAAACACTTACTAATAATATCTGCTTATATTAGGAATATATGTGGTTGTTAGATATATATTTAAAACCATACATTTTTATTTGATTCTTAGATATTATCTATAAAATAGAGTGTGATAATTGTAAAGTTAAATACATGTCTATTACTTATTCTAAACTTTAAATTTCTGCCATTGTTTGGTAATGTTCTTTTGATTCTGTAATTATTTTTACATTTATATGTTATGTCAAACATTTTGTTGTTAAGAGGATTTTTTTAAGGAGGATGTACATATCTTCAGTTTAAAGTTGATTTAGGTATTGAGTTTCATTCATTCTTGGTTATATGGTATGATACAAAACTTATAAACTTTGTATGTCTTAGCTTTTGTGTGGGATTGAATATTATTATTATTAGTAATCTTGTTGGTGTACTAATTGCCCTTATTTATTAATCTCTCAAGTTATACTGTCATAATCTATGTAATAAAATTTTGGTTACTTTTCAGTTTGTGTATAACAGATTATCTGAGTTGTTGTTGATTTCTTAAATCAGTTTAGCTTAAATGTTTGTAAAACAAAAAATAATATCATAATCTACGCATATATATGTATGACATTATAACAAACAATAGTTGGTAGTATTGAAAGTTAAGCAGTTTTCTCTAAACATCATCCTTGATTACTATATCATGTTAATCAAAGTATTTATTACTGTTTTAAAACTAATGGAAATAGTTTTTATTTGGGTATTTTTTTGACTTTACTCAAATAAAAATTGGATTATTATGGTGCACTTACTTTTTGACCACAAACTCCTTTTAAATTTTAATTTTAACAACTTTGTAGTAAAATATGTTTTAAGAGTAAAAATAAGTGAAACACCCATATAAATAAAACCTATAAAAAGAACAGTTACTTTTCTTGTTAAATAATTCTGTGTTTATTTAAGTACATAGAAATCTTAGTGAAAATAATATTTGTGTAGAAATAAGTGTAAGGGCACTACTTATTCTGATATTGAATTTCTTCCATTACCCCTGCAGTACATTTATTATAGTACTGACTGAATCAGTTTATTAAAGAAAATACTTTGTTTTCAGGTGTTGATAGCAAACAATGGCATTGGTGCGGTGAAATGCATGCGTTCAATAAGAAGATGGTCCTACGAGATGTTCAAGAACGAGCGCGCTGTGCGTTTTGTTGTCATGGTGCGTTGTCATTTTTTTTTATAAATATAATACAAATCTGATCATATTTGTCCGTTCTTCCTTCTTGCTGATTAATAGAATAAAAAACTAATCTCATTCATATTAATACAGTGTTGCTTAATTACAAAAAACTGTATTATATTATAAATCTCTTTGCATATTTGCAGGTGACACCAGAAGATTTGAAAGCGAATGCAGAATACATAAAGATGGCAGATCACTATGTGCCGGTGCCAGGTGGTTCCAATAACAACAATTATGCCAATGTTGAGCTGATAGTGGATATTGCTGTTAGGACTCAAGTTCAGGTAAGTTCAGTACACTCTCTAACTCTAACTGTAAGGTTGTACTATTAATAATTCACCAAAAAATTACAAATTTTTCGTTGATTTTTTTCTAACTAGTATGCGAATGAATGCATGCATACACACACTATAAACATGTAAATGCCTCTGTAGTACAATGTCTAAGTGATTGTCTTATAACAAGGAGATTTTTGACATGAAGCTTAAGGCCACATATTGTGGAATTTGGACAGTGGTATGATTTTTTCAATGCACTTGGGATACTTTTATTTTTGTTGCTTTGTTTGGGCTGTCAATGTAAAAAAGCTGGGGTAGTCACAGCAATAACATTTTATCTGTTGCTTCTTTGTTTACTTTATATCTTTTACTTTATATATTAGGGGGACCGGAAAGTAATGTCGTTTTCTTACGCTAAATACAAACACATACATTTTTAACGAGTCTTTATTTTTAATCAATGATGTATTCCCCATCATTGTCAATAACCTTTTGCCATCTAGTGAGTAAATTTTCAATCCCTGATCGATAAAAATTAATTGGTTTTTCGGCAAAATATCTAGAGATGGCATTTTGGATATCATCCAAATTTGCAAATGTTTTGCCACTTAAAAAGTGTTGCAGCGCTCGGAATAAGTGGAAATCCGATGGTGCAACATCGGGCGAATATGGTGGATGAGGCAGCACCTCCCACCCCAATTCATTAATTTTTTCTAGAGTTCGCCTTGCGCAGTGCGGTCTTGCATTGTCATGTTGGAGAATGACGCCTTTTCGGTTGACAATCGCTGGCCACTTTTCAATTAAAGATTGATTGACTCGCTGCAATTGTTCGCTGTAGAGGTCTGCAGTAACAGTTTCTCCAGGTTTCAGTAATTCAAAATGAACAATGCCGCGAATACTCCACCAAACACACAAAAGCGCTTTTTTGGGGTGTAAACCTGGCTTAGCAGTACTCCGAGGGATTTCATTTGGAGAGAGCCACTGCCTTTTGCGTTTTGGGTTATCATACAGGACCCATTTCTCATCTCCTGTGATCAAGCGATCAAAAAACGCTTCTGTGTTGTGTCGTTGAAGCAATAAGTTGCATGTGATTGATCGGTTAGCCTTATTCTGTTCGGACAGATTATGCGGGACCCAAACACCTGCTCTGCTTACTTTTCCAATCTGCTTCAAATGTTCTTGGATGGTCGACCAAGGTTTGTTGAGACTGTTTGACAATTCCTCGATCGTCTGACACGGATTTGCTTCCACTTCCGCCCTTAACACGTCGTTGTCTAACGCTGATGGTCTTCCTGATCGATACGAGTCGGAAAGATCAAAATTACCCGATTTGAACTTGGAAAACCACCTTTGGCATTTACGAATGTCCAGTGCATTTGGATAAACATCGCAAATGTTTTTGGTAGCAACTGTTGCGTTATTTCCCTTGCGAAACTCAAAGAGCATGCAATGCCGGATGTGTACCTCTTCTGGTATTTGGCTGGCCATTTTACCCAAAATTACAAAAAAAAATTGTAATTCAATTGTCTATAAGTAAAGAAATCACTATAACCTCACAATGTCTTTGGTACGCCTCTGAACAAAACAATGTGCTGACAAATGACAATCAAGTATTGGCATGCGCAGAAACGACATTACTTTCCGGTCCCCTTATTATATATAATTATCTTCTTCGTACTATTTTAAATCTTCTTCTAACACCATATTAAATTGTCTATTGATGTGCCAGGGGTGTGAGTGTTCCTGCACAACAACTCACAGTATCCAAGCCAGCCTCACATGCTTCTAGTGCACCATGCTAATCAACAAACGCGACTCTGGTTCCTACACACCTGAATTAGGTCAGAGTGTTGGGTAATGACCCAAATTCTTCATATGAATTGGATGCCTATACCCAGCAATGGAAGTTTATTGGCTAATGATGATACCCCATTGCAGAAAAAAATATATAAATAAATGAAAGTTTGTCAAAGACTGGTAAAATTTGTTTTGGGTATACTGTCATCACATGAGTGTGATATATTAATGGTATGAAGAAGAAGAAGAAAGGTTGTGTTAAAAATTGATTTTCAACTACTGCAATATCTGTGTAGAGATAGCATAAATAGAGTTAAATATAAATTTAGCTTTAGGCTACAAAGAAATATTTTTAATGTTTTCATACTTATTCCAGTAAGATGTATTTAAAACTTGATTTTTTTTTCTTTTTTTCCCTTTTATTTAACCTTTCCTTCCTTTTATCTTAACTATTTATCTGGGCATACCAACATACTAATTAGATGTACAAAGAAACCTTTATATTAGCCTTATACATAAGCTTTAAATACTTGTAAATTTGTTAAATAATAACGCCGTTGGTTTCTTATTAATAAATAAATGAATAAAAACATTTTTTTTAAAAGTAAAACTACTTTAAATAGTACAAACAGAAATTCCATCTATTCAAAGAAATTTCTTTTTATGTTTTTGGCTGTTAATTTTAACCTAATCGTATATGTATTTGTTGTTGAGTAAAATAAATGTTTATCATTAGTAACTTAACAAATGTCTTTTATAATATATGCAAATTGTTTTAGTGTCAAAACATTACATAATTTTTTTTTTTAATTTTAACCTTCTCACAACAATGAAATATGTTTTTTTCTTAAAAAGTTTAATAAATATAAGAGTTGAATACTAATGAGATAAGTTTTGGTATACTGTGGTGTAGACAGTTTTATCAAATATAAAATTCGTATATATAATAGAATGTTTAAATGTGGGTTGTCTATTAAAAAATAATGTTTAGATATGTCAGGTTACATATACTTCATCATCGTCATCATCAACCGATAGACGTCCACTGCGGGACATAGGCGTACATATAATTGCTTGCGGAGATTCATTAATATTATTCCCAAAGTGAATCATTATGAATATACAGGCTGTTTGGGCTGGTTGGGGACATGCTTCGGAGAACCCCAAATTGCCCGAGTTACTGCACCGTGCTGGTGTCGTGTTCATCGGACCTCCCGAGAAGGCGATGTGGGCTCTGGGTGACAAGATCGCGTCTTCCATCGTAGCTCAGACCGCGGACATACCCACGCTACCTTGGAGCGGAAGTGGTATGTGTTATGTAATCTAATCTATGTAAATAAAGTTTAATGATTTAGTTAATATATTTTGCTTTAGCAGTATAATTGAAGGACATATAAGAGATAAAGTAATGAGAATGAACGTGGATGGTATAAGGGTAGAGGAAGACCGAAGAAAGTGTGGATGGGTTGTGTGACAGATGACATGTGTAAGAAGATTGAGAATTCAGATATGACGGCTGATAAAGGGATATGGAAGAGAAGTACGTGCTGTGCCGACCCCACATAGCTGGGAAAAGGGCAGGAGGAAGAAAGATGTTGCTTTAGCAGTAATATATGACATAATTGGTAAATAGTTAATGGTGATAAATAGAAAATCTTTACAGAAAATAAACTGATGCAGAAATCTAAGCATCTTACATCTAGTAATAATATATCATTTATTTAGATTTATATTTTTATCGTGATGTTTTGATTAGTACCATCTACTTAGTCTTCTGTAAGACGCTCCTGACCAATATGTAGTGCTCTTTATTCATTGCATGTGATAGAGATTTACTGATGTTTTGATATAGCTATATAGAGACAGTAGTACTTGTAATTTTTTAATTTATATCATGCCAAAAGTTTTTAAAACGATGCTGTTTTCTAATTGTTGCCATGATTCTTTTAGATTTGAAAGCCGAGTACAACAGTAAGAAAATAAAGATATCTTCGGAGCTGTTCAGCAGGGGTTGCGTGTCGACTCCAGAGCAGGGCTTGCAAGCTGCTAATAAGATTGGTAAGAACATTTAAAATAGTTTGTATGAGTTGATGCTCGAATCGAATCTTACCTGGTATTACAAGACAATGTAGTTTCAATTACAAATCTACCAATATCAAAATTTTTTGTTGATTTTATCTTATAAACAGGTTTTCCTGTGATGATCAAGGCGTCAGAAGGCGGTGGCGGTAAGGGCATCCGTAAAGTGGAAAACCCTGACGACTTTGGAAACATGTTCAGGCAGGTCAGATCGTTGATTCACATTTAATATACATTTTTTCATATCTATTAGAAACTTAAAATTTTTTATAAAATCTAAATTATAAGTGAAGTTCTCGACTGAAAACTAAAAAAAAAGATTTTCGTCTAATTTTCCAGGTTCGAATTCCACACTGGACATATGTTCTATTTGAGTTACTGCTTTGTAGGTTCAAGCCGAGGTGCCTGGCTCCCCCATCTTCGTGATGAAGCTGGCGAGGTCAGCGCGGCACTTGGAAGTACAGCTGCTTGCCGACCAGTATGGTAGGTATTCTTGATAATAACAGTTTTCCGTTGTAATTATGGGGGCTAATTTTTTTTATTTGAGGTTACCTCATCAACCAAATAAACATTGTAAATTGTTTTGTTACTGCAATGTGCTTAAGAAGTTTTTATTCGTCTCATAGGTAACGCAATATCTCTATTCGGGCGCGATTGTTCGATTCAGCGTCGTCACCAGAAAATCATCGAGGAGGCGCCTGCCTCTGTTGCCAGACCCGAGATCTTCATAGAAATGGAGAAGGCAAGCTTCGGTTTCTGTCATAGTTTTCATTAATTCAATAACTGTTTCATTCCGATTTGTGTGAAATCATCATCTATTGCGATTTCAATGGCATCGTATCTCATGAAATCATTATGATACCGATTTTAACGTCTCATGTCTGAAATCAACATGCGTGCGTAATGTGATACGTTATTATTATGGGCAAGGGTACGTTGAAAGGATGTTTTTTTTTTATATTATCACGCCTTTTTCCCAGTAGGGGTAGGCAGAGGTGAATAAACACCCACATTTCGCCAGATGCGGTCAGATTAGGTCCCATGTAACAGGGGGCGAGCCTGTTGCCACTGTATTGGGGCCACCACACGCACACACACACACACAAAGATGATTTCAGTGTGCGGGTTTCCTCACGATGTTTTCCTTCACCGTTTGTATATTGCTGTTGTAACTAAAGTTCACAAGAAGAAAGTATGTAAGGGTACATATTAAGAAGAAAGTATATAAAAGCAATATTTGTTGGCAGGCTGCAGTGCGTCTCGCGAAGATGGTAGGGTACGTGAGCGCCGGTACTGTGGAATACCTGTACGAGCAGGCCACCGGTGCGTATTACTTCCTGGAACTGAACCCTCGGCTGCAAGTCGAACATCCCTGTACCGAGATGGTAGCTGATGTGAATTTACCAGCCGCGCAACTACAAGTACGTCGCAATTTATTATATAGCATATATTTTTTTTTGTTACCTCGAAAATATCCTGTAGGATACCAAATAATTCATAACAGATGGCACAGCAGGCAACTACTAAAATGGTGGCTTATTTTATAATGCTCTTTATTTATGCTTCAACTTTTTTAATTAATCCCCTTTGCAGATCGCTATGGGCCTGCCTCTTTACCAAATCAAGGATATTCGACTGCTTTATGGGGAGTCACCGTGGGGGATGACACAGATTGTGTTCGACGAGCCCAAGCAGCGGCCATCCCCCTGGGGGCACGTCATTGCCGCCAGGATTACATCAGAAAACCCAGACGAAGGTCAATATATGATGCAGTTTTAAGTTTTAGTAATATTAAACAGAAAATCAAGTGACGCCCGAGTACCGGTAGACGTAGTATTGAAAGGCCTCCGACGCGGTGAATCGACGATCTGGTGTGAATCGCGGGAACCCACTGGATGCGAGCAACGGGGGACCGATCGATGTGGAGATCTTTCGGGGAGACTAGTCCAGCAGTGGACGTCTATCGGCTGATGATGATGATGATGAAACAGAAAATAGAAGTTATAAGAATATTGTAAAAAATGGAGTATTATAAAAAGTATGAATAACTTTAGACATCTTGTTAATATTATTTCATTGTAGGCTTCAAACCATCTTCGGGCACGGTCCAAGAGTTGAACTTCAGATCTTCGAAGAACGTGTGGGGTTACTTCAGCGTGGCGGCGTCGGGTGGGCTGCACGAGTTCGCGGACTCGCAGTTCGGCCATTGCTTCTCTTGGGGAGAAACGAGAGAGCAGGCTAGAGAGTGAGTGTATTTGTGATGCTTACTATCATAGAGTTTCCCCCAGTGGGAATATATTTATGTAACGTTTATGTTTATGAATGAGTAAAAAAATAAATGTTCTAAAGAATTGCTGCATTTGATGATTTGGTTGCACCCACTTAAATATTGGTTTATAAATCTGTGTTGCAAGAGGCTGGACGTAGATTTCTAGGGTCTATATCTATAATATAAAAATAGTGCAAAGTTTACTGTGACAAACTACCACATAATAACTCATCTACAAAACTTCATATCAAATTTTTCTAATGTATCCATGTTTGTTAGGAATCTTGTGATAGCTTTGAAGGAGCTCAGCATTCGCGGTGACTTCCGTACCACCGTTGAGTACCTCATCACTTTGTTGGAAACGCCCGCCTTCCAAGAGAACTACATCGATACGAGCTGGCTGGATGCTCTCATTGCCGAAAGGGTGGGTTATGTAACTTAGTAGAGTAGTATAACCAGTGTTTTAATTCTTAGTAATACTTATGTGTGTAATTATTTATCTATACGGTATTTTTCCTTATATAGGTCCAATCAGAGAAACCAGATGTGATGCTGGGAGTGATATGCGGCTCCATCCTCATAGCGGATAGCATCATTACAACTCATTTCCAGGAATTCAAGAGCGGTCTCGAAAAGTGAGTATCTCTGATATAAACATAACTGGTACACCACAGTCGTTGATCCGGCAATTTATGTTTTTAGAACCATTCATGACAGTCAGTTTACGTCACTATTGTTGGGGCTCAGGCCTACGCTCAATATAAGGGCGATCTCGATTTTATATCATCATCATCAAGTAATAGACATCAACTGTTAGAAATAAAGTTATCTCACGGATCGATATGCTAAGTAAGAGTAAATAATACGTAACAGCTTTCATCATCATGATCAGCCGATAGACGTCTACTGCTGGACATAGGCCCCTCCTAAAGATCTCCACAGCAACATGTTCGGATAAGGTATATTGAATGATATATGTGCATCTGACGAGGTTCAATATTAGTAACATAAATTCTCTATGAAGTAAAATAAATGTATTGTTTCTGTAAAAGAAACATACGCATACAATATAAAGCTTAAATTTTTATAATGTATGTTTAATAATAATATGTGAAGATCATATAATAAAGTATTTTTTGTATAAATTCGAATAGTGGCTATTTTAGATGGTTTTTTAAAGCAGCCGGTAATTTATATTATAACCTTCACATTGATAAGCAGTCTCAATATTAGAATTGCTATGTTGTCACTTATACTTATCGAGAACGATATGCCTTGGTCGTCTTCATCATTACTTCATCATCAACCGGAATACGTCCACTGCAGGACATGGGCTCCCCCAAACATCTCCACGTTGCTCGGTCCTACGCTGCTGCACCTTACAGTCAACATAGCCTTCGTTAGCGCCGGCGTTAGGAGCCGTTATTTGTAGCGATACATATGGGGGCATGTGGGACATTTTCCACCACGCTGGCCCAATGCGGGTTGGTGTGAGCCAGAGCCTCTTTTGTTAATTATCACGATGCACCACATTCATACACGAAATACTGCTTAAGCAAAAAATACTTAATTTAAATCTTTCTCCAACCAGGGGTCAAATTCAGGGCTCCGGGCAGCTATCCAATAGTGTGGAGGTGGAATTGATCCACAGTGGCCATAAGTACCGCGTGCAGGCTACCAAGTCGGGCCTTACTTCGTACTTCCTTGCTATGAATGGGAGTTTCAAGGAGCTCGAGGTTCACAAGCTTACTGACGGCGGTGCGTATGTTTATGTTAATGTGGGTATCTGGAGGCGCCTAGTAGAACGGGTCACTGCAATCGTCTGATGACCACGACCAGTCTATCAAGTCTGATACGATTGAGAAGATGCAGGATCTGATTTATACTCCTAGTAGGAGTGTTAATGACCCTAACAAGGACCGCGTTATTATAAAGTGAACTATGGGGTAACGTCCTGCTTGTCTTGTGACTTCGTTGAACGAAACAATTTTTTTACAGGTACCCTCCTCTCAGTAGATGGAGCGTCGTACACCACATATCTAAAGGACGAAGTTGACAAATACAGAATCGTGATAGGCAATCAGACAGTAGTGTTCGAGAAGGAGAAAGATCCGTCAAAGTTACGAGCACCATCTGCTGGTAAACTGATTAACACCTTGGTGGAAGATGGAGGACATGTGGAAAAGGGACAGCCTTATGCTGAGATTGAGGTTGGTAATAAAGATGCTAGAATGAAAAAAATTGTTAATAATTATAAGATTTTGGATTTAATTCTTGTAAATATGGATTAGGACATGTGATTCATTTTAGTCTAGTATGTAAAATGAAGGTCAGTAGCGTAAGACTATTATTACCAAGGTTCTACTATATGGCCACTCATATATTTAGAGTCATAGATATTTTACCGTTTAATGAAATTATATTTGTATATATCAGCTTAATGTAAGATAAGAAGTTATTGGCACTTGTTTCTAATGTCTTCCATGTTCAACAGGTGATGAAAATGGTGATGACTCTTTTGGCGCCTGAGTCCGGCAAGGTCACATGGAGTTTGCGCCCCGGCGCTGTATTGGATATGGGAGCTTTGATCGGAAACTTAGGTGAGATGTACTTATTATTATCACCAATATAGACGAGTTGAGCAAAAAATTTGTCGAACAAATCTTGTCATAGTGATATTTTCTACTCTTTCCCATAACAATTAGAATGGTAAGATATCCACATGCTACTCCAAGTTTCCCACACCGATATGTTCTTGAGAAATTAGAAAGAGATGATTGTATTGTTTATGATCAAGATATTTCAAACTAAAAAATATAAACGATAAACTGTGCAAGAACAATACAATTAAACATCTTTCTTCATGCTTCATAGTTTAAAAGTTAAATTTTCGTTGTAGAATTGGACGACCCCTCGCTGGTGACCACTGCGCAGCCGTACAAGGGACAGTTCCCCATGGAGGACAACCCGCAGCTCTCCGAGAAGCTTAACCACGCCCACAACAAGTACAAGGCCATATTGGAAAACACGCTCTCTGGTAAGTCTCTTTACTTTAATTTGATGTTAAACTATATTTTATTTATAGTTTCATTTTCATTTTAAATTTCGTTTTCGTAAATTTTTTTTTGTGTAGTGTGTACCAGCTACACCATTCAAGAAATGTTATATCCACTTTTTGCAGTATATTGTATTAAATTAGTTTATCATTAATGTTTTAAAAATTGTACTTTGTAGGTTTCTGTTTGCCGGAGCCGTACAACACGCCGCGGTTGCGCGAAGTTGTGGAGAAGTTCATGCAGAGTCTGCGCGACCCCTCGCTACCACTGCTAGAATTGCAAGAGGTAATGGAATTTCATTGACGTTTAAAATAACAAAATTCGTTAAAAAGAAAACAATAACAATGAATGTGTTTGTACGCCAGGTACTGTCGTCGACATCAGGTCGGATACCGGTGGGCGTGGAGAAGAAAGTACGCAAGCTGATGGCGCTGTACGAGCGCAATATCACCAGCGTGCTTGCGCAGTTCCCCAGTCAGCAGATTGCTAGCGTCATTGACCAGTCAGTATCAATACTTCTACCATCACTTGCATTAGGTACACAAGATTCACGTAAAAGTCAGTGTTGTGACGTTTCTTTACTGAAGTTGCTATATTTGTGTTTTATAGTGTACCATTTGTCCTTAAGTTAATGAATACACAAAAAGATGATGAAGGCTAGTTATATACATAAATGGCTATTTTAATTATCTTAGTGATAATCCTGGATAGTATTCCATTGATGATAACTTGCAACATACATTGCAGCCACGCGGCATCGCTTACCAAGCGCTCGGACCGCGACGTGTTCTTCATGAGCACACAGGCGCTCGTGGTTCTGGTGCAGAGATACAGGTATGATCAGAGGATAGGTTGTCCTCAGTTTTAAATTACATTATTTACAATGTCACCTTGTGTTCTGTGTAAGCTTGCACGGTGGTGAGTCTTTATTGCCAGACATCTAGGAAGCTACCACCGCTAATGATAGGCAAAACATATTTAAGATAAAGACTAGTTTTGTACTATGTAAGGCTCATCAACATCATAAAACTATTGTTGTCCACTGCTAAAATAGTTTTGCCCCATTGAAAAAGGCTATCCTGCCTACCTTTATTATACTCGGTGTTAACTATAGTATTTACTAATCAGATATAGGATCACACTTGAATGATGGGTAAGTTTGTGATAAGATCTTTGATTCTCTTAACTCTAGGAGCCGGCGGTTAAATTATTTCGTTGGTTTGGTATGATTTAATAAAAGTATTTTTTTGGTGAACCAAGTTTATATATTTAAGGCGTTTTATGACAACTAAAGATTGATTTCTCAATTACATTTCTGTTGGCAGAAATGGTATACGAGGCAGAATGAAGGCAGCGGTTCATGATCTTCTCAAACAGTATTATCAAGTTGAGAGCAACTTCCAATTGGGTGAGTGAATATGTTTACATTACAAATGATGTCTATATGTTGCGGTTGTGATATTGCACTGCTTACATTTACTGTATCACTGGTGAGATCAGAGAGTATGGAAGCAGTATAAATTGCCACCAAGTAATACCGTGTCCTTGTTTTAATTGTGACGACGTTTAGAGCATTTCTGATTTTTAGGCGTTTCACCCAGCTGTCCATAACACGGTTGATACTACCTTAACAAATTTATAACGAAATAACTTGTTATTTAATCGTCTGTGAACTTTTTTTATAACTTTGTTTAATGCACATTAGGTTCGTATGACAAGTGCGTGATGGCGCTACGCGACCGCTACAAGGACGACATGCAGGCCGTCGCCAATATCATATTCTCACACAACCAAGTCTCAAAGAAAAACTTACTGGTATGTACCGGTTGTACTCACCGTTTGTTAATAATAACCAGCAGTTACCGTAATTACTACGAAGTAGTAATAAGGATGTAGGTTTATCTTAGCTGTTGAAAAAAAAAAATTCTGGTACAAATACATTCATGCCACTGGATTGTGGTTAAATTCATGTGTATGCATTATTTGTTCAGGTAACACTTTTGATTGACCACCTGTGGTCCAATGAGCCTGGTCTCACAGACGAGCTTGCGGCTACGCTTAATGAGCTCACCTCGTTGCACCGCGCCGAGCACAGCCGCGTCGCATTGCGAGCGCGCCAGGTGCTGATTGCTGCACACCAACCAGCGTACGAGCTGCGCCACAACCAAATGGAGTCTATTTTCCTTTCTGCAGTGGACATGTACGGCCACGACTTCCATCCAGAAAACTTACAGAAGTTGATCCTTTCTGAGACCTCCATATTTGACATATTGCATGATTTCTTCTATCATACCAATGCAGCGGTGAGTACCATTTCTGTCCTTATTTTTCTACCTCTAAAATCTCCTACTCTATGTATCTATTTTTTCTTTATCACTAAGATAAGTAGTTTTGTAGTGCACGATCAGATAACTTTAATTTTTTTTATTGTTACTAGTAGACATATACAAATTTGAGTAGACTAGGTAACCAAAAAATATAAGAAAAGCAAGTTCAAACGGAATTGGTATGGGTTGATGATAAGCAATTGTAATGATATATCCTTCTGTCCGTTCAGGTGTGCAACGCTTCGCTAGAAGTATACGTGCGGCGCGCGTACACTTCGTACGAGATCACGTGTCTGCAGCACCTCGCGCTTTCCGGCGAGCTGCCTGTTGTGCACTTCCAGTTCGTGTTGCCCACTGGACACCCCAACAGGTCTTTCAAGATTATTCGTAATACAACCTGGAATAAATAAATCATTTAACAGTTTATAAGTGTTGATATTTTATTAATTACAATATTTAGTAATATTAAACTTTAATTTTATTATAATTCCATTATGTATTTCCCGCAGGATACCCATCAGCCAATCTGAGATAGAGTTGTCGGCGGCTCAGGATCAAGAGGGAATCCCCGCGGAGCTTTGCGCGGCTGCCATGCGCAAGTGCCATCACAGGACTGGCGCGCTAGCCGCCTTCCAGTCATTCGAGCAGTTTGTGCAATACGCGGACGAGCTGCTTGACCTTGTGCACGACTTCGCGAGCTCAGCGACGGTGAGGCGTGAGGTAAGCAAAGTGCAGTAAGCGCATCAATTTTAGCCTGGACACAGATAAGAAATTGTGGTTGATTTTAACTGATCCCATGACTAAAATGAGTGTTTTAGGCTCGTGTAATAATATATTTTTTTTTTACATTCAATCCCCTGCGTATGGCGTGTCAGAGCCTTTATGTGCACTTTTAAGCATTTCGACTACATCACTTATCAATCTATTTTTCTTAACTCTAATTTCCTCATTCCTTCTTTCACACTCTCAATCTTTCACTCTTATCTTATCTTTCTTCCCTTAATATCTCCTCTTTTCTAACATTTCCATTTTTTTTTTTTTATTTCTTTTTAGTTTACATTTATAATTTTTCTTATTCAATATGTAGTTTTTTATTATTTTTGTTTTATCACTTTATTTTCATTTGATTATGTTTTGTTCTTGATTATTATATCCCCCACCACTTTTTTACAATATTTTAAAAATATTTGGCGACTTTCGTCCTCACTCATCAGAGAGGCAACCGCTCCTATATCCAACCTTTTTCCGGTTTTTATCTCTATTTCCGCTCTCTCCCGCCCGAATAAGGGACAGGAAAGCAAGATGTGCACCACGGTCTGGTCCACCTCCGGGTCACAGGGGCACGCGGGACTCTCCTTGAGCTTGAACCTGTGAAGGTACTCGGAGAATCCCCCGTGCCCGGTGAACATCTGGACCAAGACCGTGTCGAGCTCGATCCGGCGAAGAGCGCGATACGCGTGTAATAATATTGAGGCTTCTAGGAAATTTTCCATTTGTGAACTTTGTCATATACAGGACCTGCAAGCACTGCAAGAGGGCAGTGAGAGCAGGGAGAGTACCAGTATCAACGTGGGATTCGATTATAAGCAGAACCCTGACACCGAGGATGTGGTGAGTGATGAACTGAGGTGGTCAGATTACTATTTCAGTGACTATGTGGCATATAGTTTAATTCTAACTGCCGATGCCGTAAATAGGTCGGTTGATCTAATTCTTATCAAAGTGACTCAAATGACAAAAATTTTGGATTTAGCTGAAAAAAAATCTTAAAAACTTTTTTTACTTTCTATCTTGTTTAGATTATAATTCATCACATATTATGTTACATGGGATTCTTTTTTATATGTAGAATTGAATAGAAGCCATAGCTTACACTACAATGTCCTTCGACTCATCTACCATTTGTTAGATATGATTTTAATATTCGTGTATCTTGGTGTCCTCAGCCGCTGGAACCGATCCACATCTTAATGATCGGTGTCCGCGACGCTGGTGAGAGCAATGATGTCGCAGTGTCGCGCCGCTTTGGGAGCTTCTGCCGCGCGCACAGACATGAGCTACACGCCAAGCGCATCCGCAGGATTACCTTCATGCTACTCATCAAGTCAGTACCTCATTATGATTAAAAGCAACAACCCTATTGATATATTATCGACCAAACAGATTTTCAATAAGAATAATGGATAGGGTATTAATTGTTGGGTAACTGCTTGCTTGCTGTCTCTTTATCCACGGCTTTGATTGTCATCAATATGCTCTCTAAATTGATTGCCAGTGACAGTATTAACCTCGAATCGGACAGGCCAATTGTATTCAGTAGTTGGCATTGATAGACTGGAATAATGATAACTGTGACTAAAGTTAACATCTATCTCAAAACATTGATCGTAACATTGCTATGGGTAACAATTAACATTTTGTTATCACATCAGAAAATGTGCCGGTATTAAAATAATTGTGACGATACATAAATACGTTTACGATTCTTCGCTAGGCGCCAGTTCCCGAAGTTCTTCACGTACCGCGCGCGTAACGACTTCACGGAGGACACTATCTATCGGCACTTGGAGCCGGCGTCCGCATTCCAGCTGGAGCTGTACCGTATGAGGAGTTACGACCTCGAGGCATTGCCGACTAGCAACCAGAAGATGCATCTTTATTTGGGCAAGGCTAAGGTAATCTTCAGGGCTTCATAACCATACCACCGAATATAGAATCAGCAAGTAGTGTCTGACTATGTAATGACGTCGATATATGGAAGCAACCCCAAACACTGAAAACTAATGTCTCCATAGATAAAACACGAGGAGCTTATATAACTAAAAATCCTATGTAACTAGGTCTTTTCCCTCAGAACTCAGGGCAACATATCCAAGTTTTATAATATGTTTTAGATAATATATCATCGTGTGTCTTATTCAATCGTGTAGGTTGCTTGACCACAAACACTTTTGGTGTTAAAGAGTTATATGGTCTACAGTAATAAATTACCCTAAACTAGCTGTAACCTTAATTTATAAATATGTTCTGTGTCAGGTAAAGAAAGGACAGGAGGTGACCGACTATAGATTCTTCATCCGTTCAATCATCAGGCATCAGGACCTCATCACGAAGGAGGCTAGTTTCGAATACCTGCAAAATGAAGGTGAAAGGTAAATCGCTTTGATAAATAAATACTTACATATATGTTTAATGTGTTTATACATAATCATAATGTGTACAGGGTGTTGTTGGAGGCGATGGACGAGCTGGAAGTGGCCTTTTCTCATCAGCTGGCCAAAAGGACCGACTGCAATCATATATTCCTTAACTTTGGACCTACTGTCATCATGGACCCTTCTAAGGTAAGATTGTTTCTCAAGTTGCTCTTTAAGGGAAATATATTAGTAATGGTTTGTTAGAGCTTTTGTATATTTTACTATCTTGTCACCAATCTAAATTATCATAATTAATAAATGAAATGTCATCCTTGAAATTTAATCTTAATTTTTTTAATTTCATTAAGCGTTGAGACGAGCGAGACGTTTATCTGATAGTAAGTGATACGTCTGCTCATAACAACTTCGCCCTAGTTAGAATGGTTTATACTGCAACACATTAAGCTCGTCGCCCCAGTAATTACACTAGCTACAGCACCCTTCAAATTGGAACACAGTAATGTATGCATACTACTGTTTGGCGGCAGAAATATGCACTGCAGTGATATCTACCTAGACGGTCTTCGGCATTAGAAATCATTATCACCACTTCATGTTTAATTTTATTCTAAGCAACTTGTACTTTCTGTTATATACTTCTGAAGCCTTTTTTTTTAGATCGAAGAATCAGTGGTGGGTATGGTAATGAGGTACGGGCCGCGTTTATGGAAGCTCCGTGTACTTCAAGCGGAAATCCGTTTCACTCTGAGGATGGGTAAGTGTTATAACCACAAAGTAATTGATGTTTAATAGCATTAACTGATTAGACCATAATTACCAAGCGAAAAATCGTGCATGATGTTTAACTGTGGTAGTCGTCGTGTCTCAGGCAAGACATCAGTAAAAATACAGGTATACGAGGAGGGATAAAAAAGTAGTGAGAACGATATGTATACTCCTTGGTTAGAAAATAAATACTGGTATGGCTCAGATAATATCCATAGTCATTATATTCTATCTCATCCTCATTACTTTTTAATCCCTCCTCGTATAACCCACAGACGTTTATAAATAATATCATCATCAGCCGGTAAACGTTCACTGCTGGACATAGGCCTCCCATAAATATTTCTACATCGATCTGTCCCGCGTTGCTCGCCTTCAGTGGGTTCTCGTGATTCTCACCAAATCGTCGGTCCACTTTGTGGAAGGCCTCTCATCACTACGACTACCGCTCGAGAACCTTAATGCATCATTGGCCGTCGGTCCATTGAGCAATGTGCCCTGCCCACTGCCACTTAAGTCGAGCAATGTTTTGGGTTATGTCGGTGTCCATAGTTCTTCTGCGGATCTCCACATATGTGATACGTTCGCGGAGAGAAATTCTGAGCATAGCCCAATCAATTGCCCTTTGGGTGACTTCGAGTCTTTTTTTTAAGCCGTTAGTAAGGGGCCACGTCATCACTGGCAACACGCACCACTTGATGACTTTTGTCTTCAGACACTGCGATATCTGAGATAAATAATATAATACGCATTTGTTGGTTTTACTTTAGTACAAAATATTTTAAATATACATGTGTCGAATCGTGATTTTTATTAGGTCCTGGAGCACCTACTAAGAATGTGAGACTATGCCTGTCCAACGGGTCAGGGTATTCGCTGGATATATACATGTATGAAGAAATATCAGATCCCAGGACTGGTGTGGTATGTATTTTTATGTGTTATAATTTTAATAGTTGGTAGGAAAGCTGAATGGTTAAACATTCTAATATATACAAATAAACAGCTTCTAGTACAGTTTTGACATAATTTTGACGAAACTTTCAGATAATGTTCCAGTCTTATGGTTCGCGACAGGGACCTATGCATGGTCTGCCTATCTCCACGCCGTATGTAACCAAAGACTATTTGCAGCAGAAGAGATTCTTGGTGAGTATTCCATATAAAATCACTAAAAGATATGTTTTTAACTAAGAAAAATTACAGACTGTAATAAGTCTCAATTTATCAATATGGTATTATCTTCGTAGGCAACATCTCAAGGCACTACGTACGTGTACGACATTCCCGACATGTTCCGACAAATCATAGAACGGCGCTGGAGGGAGTGCATCGAGGAAGGCAGCGTGGATGGTAACATGATATATTATTATTTCTACCTGCTCGACATAGACCTCATATGCTCTTACTAGGCAAAAACGGCGGATATATTACATAAAAGCAATCGGTAATATTCGCTCATGTGATGGTCTTGAGAATTGATCGTATTGTAATACTTTTCTTAAACAGTCCTGACGAGCACCTGTGGGATTGATATGAGATCTTTGGGGACAATCCGAGCGAAATTAAAAGGCAAAAATTTTATCTTGCCTAGCCTTCCTCAGGAGACAGGAAAATGTGTCCCACATGTACTTTTTTAAAGTTTAAGATATTTTTTCTATGTTCTATTGTGATGGTTAATGAATAAAATTATTAATTTATTTCGTTAGGACCTCCACCGGACAACGTGATGACATCAGTGGAGTTAGTAGTGGAGCCCGACGGGGAGAGGCGCGCCGTGGAGGTGACGAGGCTGCCGGGACAAAACACCGTGAGTTATATTACATATATTAATACACTGCTTCAAAGTTAATAAAAATTGTTTCAAGATTTTTTAAAAGATTGAGTAAATTTTAAGACTTCGAGTATATACTTAATGTCAATTGATTAATTTGTAAGGATAATAAGCAATTGTTTAATATATTGTTATTACTAATACTTTAGATATTTCATATATTATATTTATTAACACTATAATTAATTATTATTATAAATTAATTTATTATTATAAATAAGTAAACGAAACGTGCAGGTGGGTATGGTGGCGTGGCGGCTGACGCTGTACACGCCGGAGTGCCCGCGCGGCCGCGACGTAGTGCTGATCGCGAACGACGTCACCCACAACATCGGCTCCTTCGGGCCGCAGGAGGACTGGGTGTTCTACCGCGCCTCGCAGTACGCGCGCACCCTCCGAATACCGCGGGTGAGTTGTGACTGTTAGTAACTATCATTTGTCTTCGATAAAAAAGCTGTTCAGTATTTTTAACTTCATAGTTAATATAGCAAACAAAGTGGGACTTTGTTGTGGTATAACCTATATTCGAAAGATTTTCAATAACAATTTCAAACATGTACCCATTAAAAGAATTGTCAATGTAGTTCTTGGAGGTGTGGATCATTGTGATGGCAAGTTTTACTTGTGAGTGACAGCAGACAAGCAGCAGTGCCATTTTCTGGAGCCGACTTATAATTTGCAAACATTACTGTTTATTTAATATCACAGGCGCTGTTGGCTTCTTCTTCTTCTCTTTCGTGTACTTCATGACTAAAGGTCGTGCTTGTCTTGAAATGCTCTTAATGACTCTGCTCTCTTAGTATCTCGCATCATTCATGACAAGTTTCATGGGAAAATAGTGCGGTGGTTTCCCCTTGCCTTCTGCACCGCAGTGATGTTATACGTTTAGCATGTGTGCCCTGCTGCCAGCGCCCTGCATCCGGACTAAGTGATTTTTTTTTGCTGTTGGCTAGTGAAGCTGAAATTATATGCCTTTGTTTGTTCAACATCCTAATATTAATATTTTCATGGATGAGACGAGATTACTCTTGCCATGAAAAAGGTCATGCCTCCACGCGCTCACTCTATCTGTCTGTTAGTATTTATCTTATTCACTCTCTTCTATTCTTCTCAGTTACTATCCTCTTCTGTTATTAGGTTTACGTAAGTGTAAATTCTGGCGCGCGTATCGGTCTCGCAGAGGAGGTTAAGGCGGAGTTCAATGTAGCCTGGCTGGATGCTGAGCGGCCTGAAAGAGGATTCAAGTAAGTACCTGCTCCTGGTAAATTTATAGTACGTATTTATTTGGATATAAATATATAAGAATGACATACACTGAGCTGACTGAACTGACTACCACATTGAGCTTGTTTACTTATTTGTAATAATGAGGGATATTATGCTCATAAAAGGTTTTAATTTACTTCGTAATCTTTACAAGGTACCTGTATCTAACACCGGAGGCGTACTCGCGGCTGGGTCCGCTCGGGTCCGTTAAGGCGCAACTCATTGACGATGAAGGTGAATCCCGCTACAAGATCACGGACATCATTGGTAAGTTCTTGTCCCCATTATTAACCAATATTAGTTCACTATTAGTATATGTTGTTGTCACTTAAGCATATACTTTCTGTGGGACAACATGAATATAATGAAAATAAGAATGTTGTTTCTGATAGGCAAGGAGGAAGGTCTGGGAGTGGAATGCTTACGTGACGCTGGTCTGATCGCCGGAGAGACTGCGCAGGCGTACGAAGACATCGTCACCATATCCATCGTCACTTGCCGCGCCATCGGTATCGGTTCCTACGTCGTCAGGTCAGCTGATATCATATAACCACTGACTTGTTATTTTTGTTTCAATCAAGAGGGGTTATAATAATACTCTCTTAAATTAAAGAGATAACATATTGTTTTCACTGTTGCTACGGTTGGGACATTAATTAAGGGGGCGTAAAAAGATTAAACATTGAGCTTTGTAGGGGTTTTAACATCGCCTCGGTGGTCATACCTAGATTATTGTTTGCACATCGAAAAGCTCCAGAATATCTCTTAATTATTTATAGCACGAGACACTAAAACTATGATTAAACGTTAAATTAGAATGTGGCTTTTGCAGGCTCGGCCACCGCGTGATCCAGGTGGAGTCGTCGTACATTATTCTGACAGGGTACGCAGCACTGAACAAGGTGCTCGGGCGTGCGGTGTACGCGAGCCACAACCAGCTCGGCGGCGTGCAGATCATGCACAACAACGGCGTGTCGCACGCGGTTGCTCCCACCGACCTCGAAGCTGTGCGCACCGCGCTACGCTGGCTCTCCTACGTTCCCAAGGTGTGTACCAAACGACCATAACAGCTAAGTCAATTTACGTCCCCACTGCTGAGGCACAGACGTAACCTTAATATGAGAGCGATGGGGCTATAGTAAACACACGGGCCCAATGCGGATTGGTGACTTAAGACACACCTTAGAATCAATACTAATTCATGTGCAGGTTTTGTTACGATTCTTTCCTTCACCGTTTGTATTTTGCTGTTGTAACTGAAGTTCACAAATGTACATAACTTACATATTAAAGTCATCAGTACACGCCGAGATTTAAACCCGCGACCTTCGGAATGAAGCCCGCACGCTCTAACCATAAGGCTAGCGAGCTACTTTATCTAAACGACACCAGCACATAATAATAATATAGCCTAAATTAGGATGATATACACAGCACCACATTGTGTTCGGCGCCTTGAGATATAAGAGTCTCGTTACCTCGGTGATTTCACTAGCTACAGCGCTTTTCAAACTAGTACACAGTAATGTTTACAGAATACTGTAAGGCGGCAGAAAAACAGTGCGGTGAGACATATCTAGATGATTAAGATAAAGATTTGCCACCAGTTAATTATAAATACATGTTGTTAAGTACAATTATTTGTAAATAACCAGGACAAGCTGAGCATGGTGCCAATCATGAAGTCCGTGGACCCGGTGGAGCGCCCAGTGGAATGGGTGCCGCCGCGGGCTGCTCATGATCCTCGCCTGATGCTTACTGGCGACAGTCAGCGTCCAGGCTTCTTCGATGCGGGTTCCTTCGATGAGATAATGAAACCTTGGGCGCAGACAGTTATAACCGGTTAGTATGTAACCAGTCTCAATTAACAACTCCAAAAAAAGAGGTGTTATAAGGGTATGTTTTAAAAAAGGAAAACAGTTCAGTCATTTGGATTTTTCATGAATAATTCTAAGGTTTTGACTTATGGTTCGGATCCAGGCTCACATTTATCAAAACGCCTGTGTCCCGATGGCAGACCTAAGCAAGCATCACCATGTTCAATTCATTCAACTCACTTAACTCTTGAAATTATCTCGCAGAAGTTTAGGACGCCGTCCCTCCATATGGACGGACGACATTATTAGAGGGGTCGGAAGTGGGTGAATGTGAGAAGCTGAGGATCGCATTTAGGGTAAGACATCGGGGAAGAATATAGCCAGCAGTGGAGAAACAAAGGCTGATAATGATGATTATGATGAACTCTTGAAGCTGTTGTTCTATGTAGCACATAAACTCGACACTTCTTACACTTCTTTTACTTATTGCGGACCAGATGTAGATCAAAGTTGTGTAAATATCCATTACGCAGGGCGCGCGCGCTTGGGCGGGATACCTGTGGGCGTGATCGCCGTGGAGACGCGCACGGTGGAGTTTACGCTGCCCGCCGATCCAGCCAACCTGGACTCCGAAGCAAAGACCGTGCAGCAGGCTGGACAGGTTACACCACATCAGTGACAATAACGCATTCGCATCAGCGCTTGATAATTGAATTCAAGATGTATGATGCATGTTTGATTAACACGATACGTGGATTGTGTAGAACTTTTACAATGGATTGTCTTTTAAACTACCTCCTCTCATTGAAGGTTTGTGATCATGGCGGTAGTCTCCACGTAAGAAGCTGCAGTACCCGAAATAAATACTTTGTCTTTTAAGATTTCAAATCGGGCTCTGATCACTTTAAAGAAATGTTCCTCTTCCAGGTGTGGTTCCCCGACTCTGCGTACAAGACGTCGCAGGCAATAAACGACTTCTCCCGCGAGAACTTGCCTATCATCATCTTCGCAAACTGGCGAGGGTTTAGCGGCGGTCAGAAAGGTTAATATCCTCCCCGTGCGTGTACATACATGTTAAGAGCATATCGATTTGGCTCTGGTAAATCTGTTGTGTTAAAGCGATGAATATTACTTTCTTTTATCTGATGAGACGAGTAGTATTTTTAGCTGATAATTAGTGAATGTTTCGGTTGATCATAACAATATGGCGATAATAAAGGTGATACAAATATTGCTGATAGAGGAGCTGTGGTGGTATTAACCTACATATACTCCATAGTCTCAGGCAAAATTGGTTTAACATCGTTGTTTTATATTTATTATATTAGGTTTATATTGATAGTGGTCCTTCCTAACTCTAAGGCCGCTTAGTAACTAATTATTCTTTATGCATATGGCAGATAAACAGTGTTTCATACATACGTACATATATAACACGCCTTGTTCCCAGTGGGGTAGGCAGAAACCACCTCTCTCCACCTGCTACGATCCTGGCACACCTCTCTCGCTTCCTCCACTTTTATAAGCGTCTTCATGCATGCTCGTCGGTTGCGAGCGCTCGCAACCGACGCGGGTCCGGGAGTACTCAGCCGTCTGTCCGGCACTATTTTGAGTAACGGGTATGCGATCCCGGCTTCCCGAGCTACTACTGACTCCTTTCTGCTCTTTCCAGGTCAGTAGTATCCCTTCATATTGTTAATCCCTTCCCAAAGTCCGCAATCCCTTACTTTACACATCTCCCTACCTAATCCTTCTCATTTCCCTTCCGCCAAGTCAGTGGTAGGCCGTGCCTATTCTGGGACCGGGTGACCCCAGAACAGTGTTTCAAAACGAATAATACCTACATATGCCACGAAAATTTTCGACTAACCTTATGGAACTTATCGCACAATTTTATCGTTGAAGTATTACTACTTTAAAGCATATCTCTTTACAACTCAGGACAATAATAAAATAAATTGTATTAGCCAGTATGGCCCTAACTCTCTCCTTGTGAGATAGGATCCCATATTAGGAATATTAAGATAATAGCTTATAATAACATCAGTAAAATTAAATTAAGGTTTTAATATATGGAACTCACTGTTATTAATTATCCGATTAATATAAGGTTGCCAAATATCTCCCTTCCGCTTTTTTGCTCTTTCGTCAATGCATTATAAAAAGTGTTACAGTGATCGGATTTAGTTCAAATATGCGCCGTTTTGTTCGATAATCTGTTTCCATCTAGACGGCAACTTCATAATACCTCCCTCGTAGAAGCCCCCCTCCTTATTTGCGAAGAACTCGGACAGCCACTTTTCACAAGCCTCTTTTGAGTTCAACTTTACACCACCAAGGGCGTTCACCATGGATAGGAACAGGTGGTAATCACTTGGCGCTATGTCCGGGCTATATGGTGGATGCGATAAAACCTCCCATCCGAGCTCCCGTAGCTTCTGACGAGTCATCAACGAAGTGTGTGGTCTGGCGTTGTCCTGGTGGAACACTACACCCTTCCTGTTGGCCAATTCTGGACGCTTCAGGTCGATCGCCTGCTTCAAGCGGTCCAGTTGTTCGCAGTAGATGGTAGAATTAAGCGTCTGGCCATATGGGAGCAGCTCATAGTGGATGATTCCCTTCCAATCCCACCAAACACACAGCAAAACCTTCCTGGCCGTCAATCCCGGCTTGGCCACTGTTTGGGACGATTCACCGGCCTTCGACCACGACCGTTTTCACTTGATATTGTCGTATGTGATCCATTTTTCGTCGCCAGTCACCATCCGCTTCAAGAATGGGTCGAGTTCGTTCCGTTTCAGCAGCATATCGCAGGCGTTGATTCGGTCCAGAAGGTTTTTTTGCGTCAAATCATGCGGCACCCAAACATCAAGCTTTTTTTTGTATCCAGCCTTCTGCAGATGGTTTAAAATGGTTTGGTGACTAACTCCCATCTCCTGGGCGATGTCACGAGATGCCACATGCCGGTCTAACTCGATGTAGTCCATGATTTGATCGGTATTTGTCGTCACAGGTCTTCCGCCGGCTGGCTTATCCATATGGTGTAGTTTTCACCGGCTCTGAATCGTCGAAACCATTCCTCCGCGGTTCGAAGTGATAGAGTACCATCCCCCAAAACACCATTAATCTCACGGAACGTTTCTCTAGCGGATTTGCCTTTAACGAAGGAAAACTTTAAAATAGCGCAAATTCGGCGTTAGTGAACTCGCATGTTTACACGTCTATAACTGTTGAACGCAATATCCAAACTAATTATGCATAGCGTCGTTTTGTAGGTTATGTCAAGACCTTTCAAATTATGTATAGTATTGCCAGATACGAGCTCTGTAGCGCTTTGTACATAGCCGCGAAATTCAAAAGACAAAAAGGCGGAAGGGAGATATTTGCTAACCTATTATTTAGTGTGCGAGATGGGGGTGTAAGGGGTGCGCACAACAACTCACTGGACCCAAGCAAACCTCATCTGCTTGCGGTGTATCCTGCTAATGAAACGAGGCTCTGGCTCCCACCAACCCGCAATGGGTCAGCGTGGTAGGAAGTGATCCGAATTCCCTCATATGAAACCCTACAAATGACGGCCCTTAGTGCCCGGTGATGCGGGCGGTATAGGACCGATCGATGTGGGGATTTTTGGGGGAGGCCTATGTCGAGCAGTGGATGTTTATCGGCTGATGGTGGTAGTTTTGATGCGGAATTAAATTGCATAGGGCTTATGTAAAACGCGCCTTTACAGATATGTACGAGCAGATTTTGAAGTTCGGCGCGGAGATAGTGCGAGCGTTGCGCGGCGCCACCGCGCCCGTGCTTGTGTACATCCCGCCGGGCGCTGAGGTGCGCGGAGGCGCATGGGCAGTCATCGACCCCACCGTCAACTCGCAGCGCATGGAAATGTACGCGGACCCGGATGCGAGGTGATTAGCGAGCTGTCCACTTACATACACACTTAAATATGTATCACACCTCGTTCCCAGTGGGGTAGGCAGAGACTACCTCTCTCCACTTAGTACAATCCTGGCACACTTCTTGCGCTTCTTCCACTTTCATACGCGTCTTTATGGATGCTCGTCGGTTGCGAGTACTCTTGACCCGGCCATTCTTCAGGACATCTTCGATTTGATCGGAATATGTCCGCCTAGGTCGACTTGCACCGATTACTATTTTACAAATGGAAATGGCGAGATGAATTAACCCGTAATTACATAAGCTGGAAAATAGTATGCCCAATAATGTTTCGCGGTTGAAATACGGCGGTGGTAAATAAAAAAAAACTCTTCTTCATCTTTCTGTTCTATATACAGTTTCTTTATACAATATAGAAATACTTCTTAGTAGACTATTATAAATTTAAAGAATGAAACTGAAAGAAATAAGAACATAAAAGGAGACTACATTTTTTTTTTAATTTTACGTTCATAGAGCTGGCGTGTTGGAGGCGGAAGGTATAGTCGAAGTTAAGTATCGGCAGAAGGATATACTGAAGACCATGCACCGGTTGGATCCGGAGCTGCTGAGGTTGGGGGCCAGAATCTCGGGTGAGTAACGTCATATTGGTTTTAACGCCGCTGGATGGCGCTGCGTTTGTGTACCGAACATAATTTATTCGTAGTTACATTATTGGTTATTTATCGCGGACAGTTTTGTTTTGAAATAAATATTTGAAGAGCAAAATAATAAAATAGCCCGAATAAACTTTGCGCTCTTTTTTATACGAAATTTTAATATTGTTATAGAAATAAAGGAACAAGTAAAAGAACTATCGAAGAACTTGGATAGAAGGGGCTCGATAGATGACGTGCTAATCAGGACTGACGCCGGGAAGCAAGGTGGGGTCTATTAATTGTTTTTAAGTATTTGATGATTTTTTTTTATAAAATAATATTAATGATATAAAAAATGCAGCTGAGAGCAGGGTCCGCGAGCTGGAGACGGAGCTATTCACTGCTGAAAAAGTTGTGAAAGACAGGGAGAAGGAGTTAAACCCAATTTATCACCAGGTAAGTGGCAGTCGTAGATTAATGTTAAAGTTACCTTATCTTCGCTCATTAGTTTCTATCATAGCTTTAATGCCTTTTAAACTTTCGCTACGTATAAGTCCGCTCAGTACTTTTAAGCAGTAAGTATCGATAGGAGTAGATAGAATGGTATCAGAAATAGGAGTAGAGTAATGGTATCAGCAGTGTATAAAAACTAAATATCATTAGTGGATTTTATTGTTTCCAGATCGCCATTCAATTCGCGGAACTTCACGACACTGCGGAGAGAATGTTAGAGAAGGGCTGTATATTTGTGAGTTTCTGTTTTTATTTAATATTACCTTTCCAAACCGCATTGTTAAAGATACATTTATTTATTTACTATCCAACTATAATAATAACTTGTTTAAATAAACTTTAAAACGTATCGTTACGTTATCGTACCATTATAGAAAATCACCATGAGTGCGACACCCTTCCTCATTTTATTCTTGGATTTTTGTAAAAGTTAGTTAAAAAGTCAAAATGTAATAAAAACCTACATTAGAGGTGATATGAGTTCATATGACTTTCAGGATATAATCCCTTGGCGACAGTCTCGCCGGTTGCTATATTGGCGGCTCGCGCGGCTGCTGCGCCAGAACGAGCAGGAGCGACGCGTGCGCACCGCAGTGCAGCCCGCTGACCATATGGACCAGGGTGCTGCTGCCGCCACGTTGCGGCGTTGGTTTACCGAGGACCGGGGCGAGACGCAGGTACCTTACTACGCCACAAAGTGACATCCACAAATAATATACGCATGAACTTGGTAACCATTTTGAACCAATGATATCATCATCATCGATGTCATGTACATATCCGAATTCGTTTTTCACGCTACAAGGAAAAGGAACATCTCACAATCGTCAACAGCGTTATGGTTTAGGATGCATGTTGCCAATATGTGCCAACAGCCTTGAATAATATAGAGAAAAATAAGATTACATTTTACAAATTCGTGACCACAACAACATGGTGGTTGTTATCGATGTCAAAACATATCACGCCCGTCATGCTATAAAATTCATATTAATGCAATATTAATTTCAACCTACAATCCTACTCTTCGCACAAAATTCTATATTTTATAATGTATATTTTCCAGTCGCACCAGTGGGAGCACGACAATGAGGCTGTGTGCCGATGGCTGGAGGACCAGGCCGGCGACGAGGATTCGGTATTGGAGCGCAATCTCCGCGCGATCAAGCAGGACGCGCTGCTGCAAGCATGCAATAACCTTGTCTTGGTAAGTGGATGCTCTTCCTTCTGGACCTGGCTAAACGTTACGAGGTACAGCACGTAACTAACAAGCCTTTCATGTAACTGTAAGTGACGTAAAATCTTATATATCAACGTATTTTAATGTTACTGGAGATACGTAATCTATATTACCCTTTAAGCCTGAATACGGCGGCTACGATGTAGTCATGACGTAGTTACGGCAGTAGACTACTGAGTAATGTATACATTTTTCTTTAAGGAACTCACGCCATCACAACGCGCAGAGTTTGTAAGGAAACTGACAGCGCTGGAAATGGAGCAGTAGATTTATTATAGTGCTTAGGGCAATGACCGATGGCACGAGGAGCGTCATGTTACTTTGGGAACGTCTGTCTGCTTGCTTGTACTCCTCACCACTGGAAATGCTGTAAGCCAAATGTGTTCTATTGGATGTTGAATCCTATGCTTATGTGATATGGTGCACTATTGAATGTACCTAAATACTTGTAATAGTTACGTTTTTTACTACAAACACTTTACACTTTAATACTAATGTAAATCTAGTGCCTAGTTAACAGAATATTAAGATATCATTTCGGGCAGGTGGGGGACATCTAATAAGCATGTTAAAGACTTCAATATGAAATCTACCAGCGTTTCTCTACCTGTTCATAAAACCTTTAGGGCCATGCCCAATCACAAATATTATCATAACTATTACACACACATTTTGTCGTTGCCTTGTGTTGCAAAAATAATTTTATAACTGATTAATAATATAATAACTTATATTAGAATTACATGCGGATATAAAATAATTTGTCTATATGAACATAGAGCAAAAATCTATTTTATTTCAAGTGTTAAAATCGGCCAATTTGTTGTCACTTTAATGTTCATTCTTATCAGTAGAATAACGCCTACTTCTGGGTATAGGTCTCCTTCAAGGACTCTCATTCAGGAGTAATTGGGACTTAGCCCCACCATGCTGGCCACGCTTAAAGTGGGTCGACTTAGGTTGCTTAACATGTTCGGCGGAAACCCTTACACCCCTTACACACACCACATTCATTCATACATTCATTTATTCCTTCATTCCAATTGTGATTTATTGATTATAAGTTATTTTATGGCTCACACTTGTTCATAAGTACGAGTGCAAACATTGGTATTGGAAGTTTTACAGTTTTCTATTATATCCGACTCTATACTGTACCTTTACTATTACCATCCTCACCAACAGCTATGGGGCATTCGCTTCCTACAGGCAAATAAACACTGCCATACCCTGGCTCCCTAAATCCATCTAGATAATAATCAAGTCACTCAAAAGGTACACAACTAAGCTGAATTTGAATTGGTAAGTTCGTTTTTTAAGGATAGATGAGCGAAGAGATTTCGGGTGTAGTGTGCATACTCTACCCGAAAATTTTCTTACGCGGCGTTGCGTAATCGGCCCCTTAAAAAAGGGTATGATTTTTATATAGGAAAATAAACACTGCGCACCCTGCACGAAATCTTTGCTAACAGCACATAGACAAACGCTGAGCATAGATCTTCCCCAAGGCAAGTTTTATGACGGGTATAATGAACAAACTAACAAGTTTATTCGTTATAGAACGCATAACCTATAATATAGTTTGCAATTGGAAATGAGCTCCATGAAAAAGATAGTTTTTTTTTTGTAAAATATGTAAACTTTAGTTAATTATTATCTGTTATTTCATATAAACTCAAGGAACTGAAAGTTCCATCGGGTCAATGTACGCTTTCAGTAATGTTGTCTATTTATTATCTTTTTAATTTTTATGCTCATAATTTAATTAGCTAATTGATGTATATTATATCGTAAATGAAATATTGATATAAAAAAAAAATTCTGCCGTGGATAAGTGCTTATAGATAATAAATTACAATATATATATATATATATATATATATGCGAATATATTAATGTTAGTTTTTGAGTTTATAAGCATTATAAAATTGTTAAAATCGCCACATATACAACCTCTCTTTATCGCGATTCTGAAATTAAAAAAAAAGGAAAACAAGATGGCGGTTAGTTATTATGAATAATAAAATGTAATAAACAGCTCCTATAACACGGTACTCTTGTAATGGCGTTTTCGTATTACGCAATTTCATGACCTTCCCCTGTTTGTTTGCTCTTATATAACGGGGATTCCCCGCGTTGTTTTCGAATTATTTGAATTTACTGCATATATTTTGTTCGTAACATAATTTTGACTTAATAATCGATTTGGACCCTCTCTAACGGAGAAAGTTAAACTCGTGAACAGCCGTCCCGCCAACTGAAACAATCTCAGGGTGTACTTATCGTGCCGGTTGGCGACAGAGTGAAAGTACCCGATGGCGATCTCCGGAAGGGTTTGTCTGTCCGCGCTGTCTCCAGACTAAGCCTGCATTGGTAGCGCGTTTCTGGTATTGCCGTTAGGTTTCTATCGCATGAGTTCCTTCACCTTCCTTCCTCCTTACTAATCACTAAATCCATGTAATGTTTGAAGAGTCACTCTTTACGTTGTAGACATCCCCATTATCCAAACTAACAGGTTCAGCTGCTCGTTATTCATAAGACCAGCCCAGGAGCTGAACTACTTTACATCGTCGGTGTTCCCATTCACACAGGAGGTGGGTGATCTCTACTAGGCTAGTGTTTAATCACCGTTATCATCAGGTGGGATCGTGGTGCAGCGCTGACCTTCTCGATTTAAGCAAAAAGGTGAATCGTTTGTGAACCGTTGTACAAGGTCATAGAACACAATAGCGTATTTTACGAGAAAACTCGTATAACGCATTTTCGCATAACGCGCAACTAGTGTACCGTGTTGTAGAGAGGACTACTGTTATAGCGAAATTTAATTTTTTTTTTATTGTTAAGTTTGATGGAATCGATTAAAACGTCTCTGTTTCTCATAAATATTTTTTTAATACTACAAAGCAATGATATTATCGGGACGTTCACCTTATAGTAACTGACATGCCTGCCCATAACACTGCGTTAAGGATGTTATACACTGCACCACATTGCGCTCGCATTAAGAAATTAAATGTTACGTATCTTTACTCTAATATTTTCACTAGTTACAGCGCCCTTCAAACCGTAACACTAATCTCTGCACAGTACTGTTTGTCGGTCGAAGTAGACGCTGCGGTTTTAGATGCTCTCCGACAAGAAAGACCTACAACCAGTAAAGAGTAATACCAGTAAATAAATATTTAAAAAGATGAAAATGTCTATAAAATTATATATATAAAAATTAATGAATGGATAATATAGGATATATGCACTATATGTCTCAAGAAGTTTTCCAGCTGACATATTATATATAAATTATATTCACGCGGGGGTCTTGGTACTTGCTGATATTGTTTGAGAATAGCTTATATGAAAAGGATATAGGCAAAATACATAGTATAAAATAAATAGTAAATTTTATCGATGTTGCCATTAATTTTTTTTTTCTTAATGTGGCAAGTGAGATATTAATTTTATTAGGAGAATATTTTTTAGTAATATTTTATATTTGTAAATCGTATGTGATGATGGTAACGTAGCTCGGGATTTGTCGTACAAATATTTTTTTTGTTATAACCACATTCCTTTGTATTGTAGGTCTGTGTCCCGAATAAGATTATGATGAAAATCTTACTCCTACTGTCCCGTATATATGAATGTTTACTATATTATTATTAGTCAGTAAATGGGTTCAGTACAGTCGCTGCAGTAAACTGGCAACTGTATGGGAATGTATTTAATAAAAAAAACTTATTAATATACTTGCAGTTTTATTTGAATGATCATTTATATTTATGTTCCTATAAAGCGACGAGTCGAGCGAGACGTTCACCTGATTGTAAGTGATACGTTTGCACATATCGAAATGCTAGTTAGGATGACATACACAGTAACACGTGCTCATCGCTCTGAGACATAAGTTTCGTTAGCTGTAGTTATAAAAGCTACAACGCCCTTTAAACCAGAAAAACAATATTTTTACGAACACAATACAGTAGTTCTAACTAGCGTCACGTTATAAGGTAAGCGTCTCGCTCGTCCCGTCGCTTCATTGAAAAAAAAAAGGAAACTAAGTTATAATAAGTATTACAGGAAAATCACTTTACTTTTCAGCTTGCAAGTTTGAAAGCAAAGCATTAACTTTAATTATGATCAGCCGATAGATATCCACTGCTGGACATAGGCGTACCCAAACATTTACACATCGATCGATATTGCACTGCTCGCATCCAGCTGCATCCCGCAACCTGCACCAGATCATCAGACCACCTGGTGGGGGGTTTACCAACACTACGTCTACCGGTACGCGGTCGCCATTCGAGGACCTTAGTGCCCCATCGGCTGTCAGTTCTTCGAGCGATGTGTCCTGCCCATTGCCACTTGAGGCTAGCAATCTTTTGGACTGTGTCGGTGACCTTAATTTTGCGGATCTCCTCATTTCTGATTCAATCACTTAATTGGCGAGGCCTCTGGTAGCTTCGGGTGCTAGAAGCCGTTGTAAATGTGTATGTAGGTGTTCATGTAGGGTGACTTCAGCCATTTTTTGTTGTTGGGAAAGCATTAACTTTAATTAAATGTAAATAACTTGATGGGGATGATCGTCCCGCGGAGTAGTTAAATATTAATATTAAACAAATTGTCGATACTTATGAACGCATCAAAGCGTAAAACGAGTACGAAGTCTGCATTATCTGAAATTAAATAACGACAACACTGTAATGGCGCAATACAACATGTCATTATGCAAGAATGTTTATAAAGATTTAAACAAAATTGTTTTTAAACTGCTTAATAATTGATAATGAATTGTAGCTAACAAAGCCTGCTAATGATGTAGCTAACCATTTCTAGTAGTTCAAAGACTGAATACCTTTCTTCATCTGATATACTTTCACCAATCTCCTTCCTCTTATAGATAAGATTATTTACTCACACACACATATATATATTTATATACTAGATCCGCGAATCCCGAGTCCGATAAAGCCATTGTAGTTGTGAGAGACATGATTCAGAAGGCAAGAATGAATGGCGGTAGTATCTCTGTTGCTGCAGACCGTCTAGGTAGATACCACGGCAGCGCCTATTGCATCCGACAAACGCTACTGTGCAAATATTGCTGTGTTCCGGGTTTGAAGGGCGCTGTAGCTACTGTAATTAATGCAGTAACGACTACATAATCGAAATGTCTCAAGGCAATAAGCACAATGTTGTGCAGTGTATATCATCCTAACTAGTGTCACGTTGCAATGGGCAGGTTTGACATCATTGCCATCAGGTAAACGGTCCGCTCGTCTTGTCGTTTTGTTGAATAAAAAAAATACACTAGTCCACGCATTTTGAAACGAGTCGTCGGGCAATAAATCATATTTATCGGTCTGTCTCGCTCGCACTTACGCAGGTCTTACGGATAGGTGTAGTGATGTGCGTAAGAATTATAAAAGGCGCCTATCGATTACGGGATAGGTACGACCGATATGCTAAATTATGTTAAGTAATAATAGGAATAATTTTTCGCTATCTAAAAATAGAAGTTGGTTTCGACGTAATCATAGAGATACTTTTTTCCCGGGGTCAGTTTTCAATTCTTTTAAAAACAGGAACACGTTGTGAGTTACCCCGCGTGCACATTCCTACTGTGAGTGATATTTATTGCCCGACGACTCAGTTTAAAATGCGTCGACTATAGCTAGTAATTTCACTAGCGAACTTACGGACACGAACAGCTCCATGTTGAAGGCGAACATGTTGAACGCGACGATCTCCTTGGGCTGCTGCGCGCGCGCGATCATGAACGCGAGCGTATTTCGCATGCGCGCGTCCGCCCGCGCCTCCCAGCCGCAGCCGTACAGCCGCGTTGCGCTCTCCGTGCACTAACCACCAAACAGTCAAAAATATAAATATATTGACTTTTTATTTATTCTACCAAGCGACGAGATCAGCGGGCCGATTATCTGATTATAAGTGATACGCCCGCCCATAACCACGTGTCGCTTGTTAGGATGTTACTCACAGCACCATATTGCGCTCGTCGCCTTCATCATCATTATCAGTTGCCCTCTGCAAACTGAAGTTTGGCGATTAGATTGAGAAAACCAACTCGATCCTCAGCTATTTTTTTAACTAATGGTATTTAAACCCGTAAAATAATTTGTTGCTTTAATCTAGTAAATTCACTACCTACTGCGCCTTGCAAATCGGAACACAATAATATTTGTACATTACTGTTTGGCGCCAGATATATGCGCTGCGCTGGTACGTACTAGATCAGAAGTTACCTGACTTGTTCTTATAAAACCACTTTCAAAATTTAGCTGTAGCTAGATCCCTGCAGCTGCATTTCTACCATATTCCCACAAATTGACAAAGAGTCATCGTAGAGACCCCCGTTGAGTCTCCCGTGGCCCACTGGGGAACTAAGATACTGCACGATCTCCGGCAAAAGAGACCTACCAGCAGGAAAAGTCAACAACATCTCGATCTAGGAACATCTTCTAAATAATCCAAAATAAAATATAATCTGAAAAACTCCTGTTATTTTTAGGTACTATTTAAAGGCAAAATAAAGTTTATATGATAGTAAATAGTACGTGATTTTTCTGTATCAAAAGGAATGCACCTACCATATTCCTCAGCTTGCTGGAGTACCAGCACGGCTGCGAGATGTAAAGGACTGTACCTAATGTATACACGATGTATTTAAAATCGAACTCGTAGCCCTAAAATTGTAATAAAAGAACAAATATTAAAATTATTTTAAAACTTACATTTGTTTATATTTCTAGTTTTATTGTTGCTAATAGATTCATCATCATCAACCGATGGACATCCACTGGTGGACATAGGCTTCCTCGAAAGATCTCTACATCAATTGGACGTACGCTGCCGCATCCAGCAGGTTCTCGAGAATAGATTATTTGGGAAGATCCCAAGTATTTATATAGAAGAGAGTTCTTACTATCATTTTATTATCGTGGAATGGAGTATAATCACTTGGTGAAAGTTCTGGGTTTTCGTTGCTTTATCTCGAATAAAATTATGTACTTCCGACTGTATGCCTTCTAAATGTTAAAGTAAATCGCTTTTACCCTTTCATCCAGTCCTATATTGTGATAGTAGAAAGGAAATAGAGGAAAGGGGTGTAAGGAGTTCCGCACAACAACTCACGGTACCCAAGCCAACCTCACCAACTCGTGGTGCAGCCTCTTAATCAACAAACGAGGCTCTGGCTCTCGCCAACCCGCATTGAGCCAGCGTAGTGAGAAATGGCCCAAATCCGCTCATATTAACTCCTACACATGTGGGAATCTTTGAAGGAAACCATTGTCCAGTAGTGGACGTCTATCGGCTGACAATGAAGAAGAATTGGGGAATACTTTACCTCGGTGACGTGGTAAAGGCAGGAACCGATCTGAATGGTGGCGGCGATGAGCGCAATACCGATCCAAGTGTTGAACACGTCCTGAATGGCGTCCGCGAAGCTGGAATGGGATACATGAGTAATTCGCTCTGACTTTCTCAGTTTTGATTATGTTAAAGATTTCGTCCCATGGTATTATGGACAGTTTGACCTGATAAAGAGTGCCGAGCTGCGTTACCATTACGGCGATCGAGAAAGAGGTGATCACAACCTGATGGCATCTTGCGTTTAGTTAGTTAATTTAGTTCGCCCATAATCGCCACGCTGGGAAAACGAGTTGGAGATCGCGTAATCGTTCATCTTGCATAGCCATCGTTGTTGGTGGAGACTTGAAAATATTGACTACCCTAAAGGATAAACGAAGGCCGGTGTACGAGGATTGCCTCGTTTCCTTCGTAAAGCGTCAGCTAAGACTGAGGACGCTTGACGAATGGAACAGGAGGTATGTGGAAGGGACAACGGCTTCAACAACGAGGGTTTTCTTCCTCAGCATCGCGTCAGCGTATCGGGTACTTCGTCGGTCCGAGTTCGATACGGTCATGGCCCAGATGTTCACTGGGCACGGGGGATTCTCAGAGTACCTTCACAGGTTCAAGCTCAAGGAGAGTTCCGTGTGCCTTTGTGACCTCGCGGTGGACCAGACCGTGGTGCACATCCTGACTTCCTGTCCCTTATTTGGGACAGACAGTCTAAATTGAGAGTTGGAATTAGGGAAAAGGATAGATAGTGGAGTCACCGCCTCTCTAATGAGTGAGGACCAAAGTCGCCAAATATTCCTAAAATATTGCAAGATAGAAGGATAATAGAAGTTAATAAAGTGAGAAAAATGTATAAATGTAAATTCAAAAAATAAGAGATAGTAAGAATAAAATATAGAAATAAAAATTGTTCAAAAACTGATAAAAAATTATATAGAAATAAACACAATGTAATAGAAGAAATATTATAAAGAAAAGAGAAAGGAGCAAAATAGGATGAATTGTTACAGGAAAGGGATGATTTGTTACAGGTTCGACGCGGCGACTGTCTTCACTTATTGCGAGAGGTATGAAGAAGGAAATGGGATGGAGTATGGTAAGAAAGATAAGAGAGAATGAAAGAAAAGAGTGAAGGAAAACAAATGTAAATAATTAAGTTAGATGTTAAGTGATCAGAAATGTAATGGCCCTGACCCAACATAAGCAAGGGGAACATATAAAAAAATATGTATTTTTCTGATGATTATGTGTTGCTAAGAAACTTGTTACTTTATAACGAGATGGGAAAATGTAGTACAGTTTGCATTGTCGCCTTTCTAACCATAACACGGTAGCGGAAGTAATAATAAACGATGTGGTGTCTGACCTGGATAATGACGTAGAATAAAATTCATTAGTTCAATAATGTCCAATACCTGTAAAATCTGAGTTGGCTACGAATGACTTCATCCACGCGGTCGTACATTTCTTCTTTGGTTTTTACCTTCATAGCATCTTCCATCGCCATGCAGAACAGTTCCGTCTTCAAACACGCATGGTTGATGCACATGGCGAAGAACACGTCATATCCGACGTAGTTGATGGCATAAGATATCGCTATGTACGTCGCGTACGCAAACATTATCTCGTAGTACGGCGTTTCGAATCTCGCCTCCGCGTCCAGGTCAGGCAGGAGCAAATCGTGAACCAAATACTTTTCCGGTAAGAATTGGAACTGATTGTAGACGGTGAGAGCGGCCGCACTCAGTGGGAACGTCATGACGCAGGAGACGAGAAATATCGGCCAGCATATTTCAACGTACAAGCAGCTGTTTTTAATCGCGGCATGCACGGCGGGCCGATGGTGCGGCGGCAACTCGTTGCAGCGGGAGAAGTCGTAGTTAATCTCGTCTATTAAATATTTGCACTTCTTCTCGCAGTAGTTCAGCACGAACATCTGTAAAGGATATTAACGTAAAGCTAATGAAACTTTATCCCGAAATTCTTCTTTAAGAATTTTTACTTTATTTAGCGTAATGGCCGGTCAGTCTGTGGTCCAGTCCGTCAGATAAAGGCGGCAGTAAATGAATCTTTGTCACTAGCAATGGCGAGGTGTTGTTAAGCTTGAGAACAACACCTAAACTAATGACCACGATCACCAAAGGGTGATACCGACGAAGAAGATAAAATGTTCAGAAGACTTTACGGTCTTAATATCTATATCGAAACAAAATTAGTATTAAAGCCAAAAATTTATATAATTAAATACAATATTGCTACACGCTTATTTAGATTCGTTAGAAAAAAAGGATGCTAAGAGAGGAAAAATGATTATTATTAACTGATAACAATAATCCAATTAAATAAACTCTTCCCAAGTCCAAAATCATCAGTCAATAGGTATATCATCCGTTTAGATTAATAACAGCATTAATAGAAGTTCCAAATGAGAATCATTCGCTCGTCGAATATATATCGTCCGCTTCACTAATCTACAATTGTATAGAGTACGCCACTTTAGAAATTCGTAGAAAACACGTTTCTCTGATGCAATACAAATTAATTATTACTTATGACTCTTTGTTTATTCTAAATCTTTATAAGGATATTAAAGTTTTTTAATATTTGATAATCGGTGGTAGCTCTATAAAACCCCACCATGAACCAAATTATACAAAATGTTGTTCCGGAATTGAATCAGGATTTCAGTCTTTTAGGTATTTAGTTTCTTCGCCACAGAGCTAGTTATGACCATCACCTTGAAGAATCCACCGACGAAAGGTCCGATGACGGTACTATGACCCAATATTTTGCCGCCGTCTCTCGTCGTCCAACACTTGTATATATTGTACAGGGTTAGTAATACGACAGGACAGACAGATGAAAACATTAACACTGAAATAAACAGGATTAATACTTAGTTTTTTTTTTAAACTCCGACTTATTAACAAAGTTCGTACAACGTTGAAATATTTCAATGATTAAATGTATACATACATATATTGTATAACATATATGTATCTCTATTTTTATAAATAAATAATAATTTGTTTTATCCGATTCCATTACTCAGAGGCCAACTAATAAAACTGAATTGTAAACCTATTCTATTATCTAATGACCCTAAATGCAATGGATTCATTGGTCTATGCACAACACATTGGATACTTGTCACACAGTCATGGAGTCCACAGCTTAGAATTAAACCTAAAAAGTAATTATCAAGGTTTAAGATGTAGGTAGTAAGACCAATTGATTTAGGGTTCGGAGGAAAGAAGATTAAATGTGGTCTAGATGCGAATGTTAAGATGGATATGCGGTGTGACAAGGATAGATAAATTTTAGAATAAGTATGTTAGAGGAAGCCTGAAAGTTGCTCTAGTGACAGAGAAATTGAGGAGCAGGAAGTTAGCGTGATGCGGGCGTGTAGTGTGGAGGGATGAAGGACATATTGTTATATGTCCATGAAAGTGGATGGTTATAAGTGTAGAGGAAGACCGAAGAAAGTGTGGACGGATTGTGTGAAAGATGACATGTGTAAGAAGAATGTGCATTCAGATATGACGGCTGATAGAAAGATATGGATGAAAAGTACATACTGTGCTGACCCCACATAGCTGGAAAACGGGCAGAAGGAAGAAGCAGACCAATTGATTTAAGCGTTATTAAACAAATGATAAATACAATCATACTACTCTATAGGTATATACAGATGATACATACGTATTAGGATGTACCGGATTTTCCGATTCGCCGAGTTGGGGTATATCAAGCCCACGGCCATAGCAAAAGCTGTGAACTTGTAGGTCTTATGAAACGGTTTAAAGTATACTTCGTCCATTCCTGTAATAAGTTATAACTGAAAATTTTACTTCTGATTAATCATCATTAACATTTCAGATTATTGATGATTACTGCTGAACATAGACCCATCAAATGCTTGGCATAATTTATGTACTCAACGTGATGGTAAAGATCATATAAAACAAGCTAACTCTGTCTTAGTAGTGAGAGATGGAGAGAAATATTCTAAACAATAACTGGGACAGAGATAAACTTTCTTATATAAAGCAATGGAAAATTTAAATAAGAAAGTGATTAGATGATAGATACAACACTTTTTTTTATTAACATTTGTAATAAAATGCTGTCGGAACTCACACCCCGGTACCGATGGGCTGGTAACGGGATAGTGTCGGACTCCAACCGTCTAAAAAGCTTCAACCGGTATTCAAACCTTATCCACAAGCACGAGGGTCGCGGGATAACATGTTTCAGTTCCTCCGCGACCCCCGGTAGGCTCCCGGATTGAACGGGCCCACCTCGGGGAGGGATGTGAGGCACCCCTCCCGATAAAAATCCCTACGTGGCGACGCGTCGAAATACAAGACGCATCGCCATACACACCCAAGGAACCCTTTCCAACAGAATCGCAGAATCGGGACACCGCATTCCACGACGCCTCGCTTCGGACCATGGTTCGGACCACTGTCGGTAGTGAGAGATCACTCCCTAACGCCGGTACGAGCGCGGCCCTATCACCCCCCATCGCGGACTGTCGGCCAAGGTGTGGGACGATGTGTCCACCGGGCGGCTACACTCGTCGCACGCCTCGTCCGTCCTACCTCTACTGTTCCGCAGGTGCAGATATCTCCCGAAGCAACCGTGCCCCGTGAGTATCTGCACCAGGCGGAAACTGAGGACTCCGAAGTCCATGTCCAGCCAGTCACCGATGAACAGTCGGGCGGCCTCAACGGCTAGACGACCGTGCGACGCTTCAAGGAGTCGCTGCTCCCATCGCGGAAGCACCTACCGTCGCGCCGTCCGTCGCCACCTCGCCATCTCGTCCGGCGACGGAAGCTTGCTCTCCCGCTCGAGGGCGCTCCTCTGCCGCCAGTAAAGACGCGCCAGCGACTCCGCTTCGAGTACCCACGGCGTCCCGGAGAGGACGCACCACGCCTCGAAGGAGATGGTACGGTAACCTCGTACGATCCGTATGGCCATGACGCGCTGCGGCGAGCGCTGCAGCGTCAGGCTACGGGCCGACAGGTGTTGCGCCCATATGGGCGCACCGTATAAAGCTATAGAGCGCACCACTCTGGTGTAGAGTCGCCGGCATCCGACGCTCGGCACGCCCATGTTGGGCAGGAGGCGGCTCGGGGACCCCGCCGCTCGAATGAGCTTCGGGCTCAGTTGCCGAAAGTCTAACCTCCATCGGCCGTCGAGGACCAGTCCCAAGTGCTTCATTGAAGTACCGACGGCGATGGAAGTCCCACCGACTCTCAGCTCCGCTCCCGGTGTAGGCACATTCCGAGCGCCGTGGAAGCATAACGCCTAGCACTTTCTCAGCGCCACCTCCAAACCCAAGCGCTGAATGCGCGCGACGACATTGGTTACGCCCGCAATCGCCAACACGCGCGCCTCCCTAAAGGTGCGTGCGCGAGCCGTCACCAGGGTGTCGTCGGCGTCACAGGTCACGTCGAGTCCTCCGAGGTTGGCTCCGCGCAACACCGAGTCGTAGCCGATGTTCCACAGGAGCGGGCGAGGACCGGACCTTGCGGAACACCGCACGACACGCCGTGCCGACAGCACTCGTATCGCGTCGGGTACCTCACGAACCTGTCCGAGAGGTACCCCCCGATCGTACTCTCAATATATAATTTGTTATATACCCGTAATATTGTATCGTAGTATATAACTTTCTCAGTTCAAGTTGCTACAGCTGTTCAGGTTTTTCAAAACGAATGGTGTACCGCGTTCGAATTAGTTCATATTTATATTACTTATGGTTTAATACAGGATGATTTATTTTAATACCGGCAAAATAAAACCGGCTTGGACTAGAAAAGAATAGGTGAAAAAAACTCCGCGGTATATATATACGTATACATATCCCGCTGAGCGCATATACACGTTTTTTTTTATTAAAAAGTCTTAAATTATGAGTAATTAAAATAGACTACTTAGGGCTTAGGTGTTAGGGCCTAAGATAGGTACTAGTGTATTTCCCATTCCTATAAGAGATTCAGAGGATTTAGCATAATTAATAGTAACAGTGGGAATGTTTTGACCGAGACACGAAGCAATGAGATCCAGAAATGCCCATTTTAGACCACGAAACCTTAGTTTATTTAAAAGTTTTTCATGATCTACACAATCAAAAGCTTTATATAAATCGCATAATTGTTTATCCATGAGTCTTATATATGTTTAAAGTAGTAATGATGCGCTTTAAAAATGGATCATTTTCGTTGAGAACCGAATCATAGACGTCAAAACGACGACACAAATTTCTCTCCGAGAGAATATCGACATCCATATATAGAAGAATTCTATAAATTTAACACCTAACCGATGTCACATTCGTCGATTTGAATCAACTTATGCTTATATCGTGTCTTGATCAGATTCAATCGACTTTCTAGAACGTGGTGCATCTTCGACATCAAGATTGCCAGATCGAAATTTCGGCACTAGTGTATTGTCAATACGTCTCCTCCGCACACATCGATTAATTTCGTTCTCGCTTCAGCAGCATCTTTACCTTTTCCGCAGTAAAAATGTAAAATATGACGAAAAAGTTCCTAAAACATGTAATGTTAATGAGAAATCTGTGTGAAATTACTTTCCGAACCATCAACATTTTTCTAAAAACCATTACTTATAGATGTTGGATAAGTCTATAATTTCCAGGATGGTTTTTATTATAATTTTTAACCAGTGGTATAATTTTTGTGTTTAATTAAACCTGAAAATGATTCTGCTTCAATAAATTTGTCCAAAACAAAAGGTAAAGTGACGAATAATATAAGAAAAACTCATTATTCTAGTTTTAACATGTTATTACGGCGCAAACATCCTAACTGACTTGACAAATCACTGGATAAGAATATAGATAGTGAAGAATGATTCTTGTTGTAACTATGAGGAAGCGAATAATATATTGTATTAGATGTTAAGTTAAATTTATAACTATAATAAGAATAAGCAAGAGAAAGAATAATATGTATAAATGATTATTACAATTGTATGTTTTGACAAACTTAAACAGTACTATGCTTCTTCATGTGCCTGAGTTGGTAATCGACTATTTCACCTAAAAAAATATAATTCCATTAGTAATCAAGAGAAGGAACTTCAGGACCGAAAAAGTTTTTTCCAACTTCAATTAGATGATGATGAATTTCAGTTTTAAAACATCCTGTATTACGCAGTTACAACTAACACGGAAACAGCCTGCGGCAATGAATTACTCCGTCCGTGTAATGAGCTTGGTTTTATAATTCTCTGTGATTGGAACTTTCGCATCAAAAGTTTCCATCAGCATCAAAGAAAATATCGACGAATGGATTACAAGAAAATTATATAGATTTCTCGCCAATTATTCTTTTGATTAAAGTATTTCTTTTAGATCTGAAGCCAACTGTAATTGAGCTATGCAGGGTATATCTACTCGTATGAATAAATCGATATCAATTATGGCAAGTCCACAGCTGGACTTTTCCAAGAAACATCACTCAAATTATTCTGCAATATACGTCCAATAGTAGCCAATAGTAGCCGTGCGCAATCGTGTTATGGATAAATACATACAAACCTTTCTCATCTTCAGTTTCGATAGGATGCTCCAACACCCTCAGTTCATAATTTACAACGAGGATCTAATATATAACTCCGGCGTGCTGGTGAATATGGTTTCACATTGCGCTTTCCCGCTCGAGGCTTTAATCACATTACGTTTCTTAAACTATTACCAGATTTATACTTGATAACTTGATAGGTACAAAATTTTAGTTTAAAATGAAGTAATATAATTTACTCATAAAATTACAAAATATAAAGACACTTAGGTATGTTTCCACTGCTGGACTTTGAGACTTCCACACAGAGGAGCAGTTCTTGAAACCTACAGATTTTTATAAACATTTTTACAGGAAGTTATATCAGTAGGCGGATAGGCTCGCTAAAATCAAAGTGCTTTGTGTATAAAATGTATTTTATTAAACAAAATGTCACACAGAGTTATTTCTATGTGTAAAGTCAAATAACAAACACAATGATGAAAATTTACTAGGCCATTTAGACAATTGGTGTGTCGTTTGATTTGCTACAGAGGCTTTCATACCAGATCGCAGTAATCTTTAAATATTATATTTTATCAGAGGTAATAGACACTGTCTGTCCAATTAGCATCTGACAAGACAGATCTTGCAGCTTTTTACACACGTATTTTTTCGATATATATTATATACATTTGTATATTTATGTAAGTGGTTATAAAGTCGTTTGTCTCACGACCAGACTTTAAAGATTTGTTGCAATTTAAGAATTCTCTATTTTATATGTATTTAAATTTTCTCCTGCTTCAGGAATTACTTCACAAGCAGTGTTTAAGAAGATACGTTCTATAACGAACTCCTTTACACCTTTCCTTTAACTAATTACAGTCAATTATGTAGTTTGCATATTTCTTATTTACTAAATTTTATTTATTATCTAGTAAGAGTAAAAGGCAAATTTGGCGTAGTCTTTCTCCCTTCATGTAGCTCAATTTACTAATTTATATGTTAAATATAGTACGGCTTAAAATCTAGCCCATTAGCCATAACGTAAGCTTTATCGAGTGAAAAGGTTGAAAATCTTAGCTGAACCTAAGTTGAAGTAAGAATTTATCGCATTTCTAAATCGAACTATGCAATAATCTATCATGTTGCATACAAGCGCAATAAATCATAATGTAATAATTCTGCTATATATAATGTAATTCATAGAATTTTACAGTAAATATTTAAACTGTCAACAATTCTTCTTGGGTCATTTCAGTGTGACACTCGTTACAGCGTGTACGTCTTCCGGTTATCGACGAACCAGACTACGAAGGTACGTATTTGTGACGGCCGCAGTGTTACCACAAATTCCGATTCGTTGTTCTCTTGCGTCTCCGAGCTGCTGTCGATGCCCTCATCATCCTTGCTGGCAGTTCTGTAAACAATAAGAATACCCTCCACATTAGCAAATATGTTGATATTGTTTAAGTATCAATGAAGTCGTGGATGATGGTGTGCGCTCAGACTATTTTGATTTTGTTTCTATGTGGACAGACGGATCACAGTAATATATTTTTGAGGACAGATTTACGAAACGAGTGGTTGCTAGACGTGCAGGTACAGAAAAAATCCTACCATTAGTTACTCTACACGTGGTCATGCATAAAATTTGGAGCTTCTATGTTATTAGGCAAACGATACTACAGAAACAGTCAAAACTTCATATATATTTGACTTTTTTTTAGCTTTGTTACAAAATTGGCACTAATTGCATAGTCATTGTTAATACCTAAATTCTTTTACCTTTTTTTCCTTGTATTCGACCATTTCTCCCCGATTTCTCCGCTTTCTAGGTCCTCCTCAGTGCCGATGGATATACCTGCTTCGTAGTCCTGGTAACCCCTGCTTTCCTCTTTCCGTCTCTTTGCTCGAAGGTGAGCGAGCTCGGTTTTCGGCGCGATGTGAACTAATTCTGGTAACAGAAATGACTTCTATAAATTATGCTTTCAGTTCACAAAACAAAGATGCAGCAATTCGAAAGTTAATATGAGATGGATGACTGGTCGCTTAGCATTAATTTCCGTCTATGTACACACATTCATAAAAAAAATTTAAATTTACAGTTTAGTACACAGTTTGTGGACAAACTTTCATACCTTTATGTGGTTGAGCATTGGTTTTTTTATCTTCTACTTCACCTCCGTTTTCGTGTTCAGTATTTTCCTCCATCCCAGTCACCTTATCTCTTACAGCCTTCCTCTTAACGTAATTGGTAGCGACCGGAACCTCGGGAGTAGCATAACTTTTGCCTTTTCTCTTATTCCTATTTCTTCTCGATTTCCTTGTAGTGTGTTCCGTGGGTAGGATTTCGTCGTGTTTCGTCTTTTTGCCTCTGATTTTCTTGAATCTTCTCGGCGTGGTAGTCTGTATGTCGGGGCGCATTTTGAAAGCGTTGTTCGGTTTTATTTTGTAATACATTTCGTACATAGAGCGCGTTATGCCGTCGTCAGGTTCGTTGGGATAATAGTCTAGAGAACATGATTTTACTTTTTTAGTATTATAGAACCACTTTGAAAGTATCAACTGTTATACAATTTCAAAGACATATCTTCATTGACAAGGTCTTTGGGGGAGGCTTACGTCAGGCAGTGGACGTTTGTCGGCTGATGATGATGATGAAAGATATATCTATGTATAAAGTTTTTGATATGCTGTTTTCGATTGGCAAGAAGCAGATTAATGTGAAAAGCAAATGCAAAGGCGTAGGTAGATATAAACAACTATTTATGTCTAGCTATAGAGGCACAGGCTTATGATGATAAAGTTTTACTTATTTACAAATATAGATACTTACTACTTCTTTAGTTTTATAAGAAACCTTGTACACAGTTTTTTTGTTATAAAGTAAAATGTATATATTAGGTTGGGGAAAAAGATATCCATTATTTTTTCGGTAGATGGCTGTAGTGATAAATTTCTCGTAAAGTATCGATCAAACAGTTTCAGATTTATGCTCGTTGGAAAGGTGACATTTCGCAGTAAAAAAATTCTTTTGCTGTTTTTTGTTTGGTGCATTCAATTGTGAGTTACAGGGTGTTAAAAATGGAAGTGAACAAAGAGAAAATTCGGTACATTTTACAGTTTTTCTTTGACAAAGGCGAAAATGCAAGCCAGGCGGCTAAAATTGTGAATGGTGTTTATGGACCCGATACTGTAACAGTCAATTATGTGCGATTTTGGTTTCGTAGATTCCGTTCAGGAATTTTTAATGTTAAAGATGCACCTCGCACAGGTAGGCCGGTCGCCGAAAATGTCGATAAAATCGGAGAAATGATCGAAGTTGACCGGCATGTTAGCAGTCGTAACATCGCCCAGGAGCTAAAAATGGACCACAAAACAGTTTTAAACCATTTACACAAAGCTGGATTCAAAAAGAAGCTCGATGTTTAGGCGCCACACCAATTAACAGAAAAAAACATGATGGATCGAATTTCCATCTGCGAAACCTTGGCCAAACGGAATGAGATAGACCCATTTCTTAAACGGATGGTGACTTGAGATGAGAAATGGATCACATACGATAACCCTGTGCGAAAACGATCATGGTCAAAGAGCGGTGAAGCACCTCAAACGGTGGCCAAACCAGGACTAACGGCCAGGAAGGTTCTGCTGTGCATTTGGTGGGACTGGAAGGGGATTATTTATTATGAGTTGTTTCCATATGGCCAAGCACTAAATTCTGATCTCTACTGTCAACAACTGGTCCGTTTGAAGATAGCAATTGACCAGAAACAGCCAGGATTGGCCAACAGGAGAGGTGTCGTGTTCCACCAGGACAACGCTAGGCCACACACGTCTACAGTGACTCGCCAGAAACTTCGGGAGCTTGGTTGGGAAGTTTTAATGCATCCGCCATACAGTCCGGACTTGGCACCAAGCGATTACCATCTTTTTCTTGCATTACAAAATTTCTTTAGTGATAAAAAATTGGCATCTAGGGAAGATTGTGAAAATCGGCTACTAGAGTTTTTTGCAAATAGAGAGCAGGACTTCTACGAGAGAGGCATTATGAAGTTACCTTTAAAATGGCAACAAATCATAGAACAAAACGGTGCATATTTGACCCAAATCGGACAACTCGAAGCATGTTAAATAAAGTCCTGAAGTTCATATAAAAATAATGGATTTCTTTTTCCCCGACCTATTATATGATACAGACCCATGCGTCTCTCAGTTTTCACGCCGTGACTACCATTTCTTCTCCTTGTCGACCTCTTCCGTAAATTGGATGAAAAGTCGTCTTCAGAGGATCCTATCTCCTCAGAGTAATTCCCCCAGTCCACGAAGAACTTCATAGGTTTCACCTTGCTACGGATAAAGTTAACCTTTGGATTCTTCTTAAACCCGGACCGAAATCTGTTTCTAATTAGATCATTCCTCAAATCGGATTTTGTTGGGAACGTTGCTCTTTTGATGTCCATTTGTGGGATAGACTCGTTCCGTACATTGCCCTCGTCGTATTTTATTGTATTGTTGTAAGAATCAGTAGTACTCTCCGTATGTATTTCGATTTGGCTTGTATCAGTGATATTCGTGTCGCTGACCGCGTCTATGAGGTTTTCGGTGATGTTGAGCGATCGCTTGCGCCTATCGTCGTATTTGCTATAACGAGATTTATTAGGTTTTATTTTAAGAGAGATACCACCATTTTTACTGGGCTGTTTCCTTATAAAGTATGAATCTTCTGGTGAAAAATCTGAAAGTGATAAATTGTTATAACTTAAAACTTTAAACTTGAGTTTAAAATAAAAATTTATAAAAGAAAGTAAATAGAGTTAAAATGAAGAAAGTTAATCGATGTAAATATTGAATTGCGCTTTATTATAACATGTAGGATAAATAATAAAAATTTAAGCATAATGAAAACTTCTAATTGTATCTGTTATTGATTTTTATTATTATATCACTTCTTTACTTTGAAATGAATATGGTAGTGAATGTTGGGTATGGCAGAAGAAACATGAAAGTAGGATTAATGCTGTGGAGATGAGAGGCCTGAGAAGTATAACTGGAGTGAAACGGATGGACAAAGTGAGGAACAGCGTGATAAGGAAGCGGTGCGGCGCGGTTGAAGATGTAGTGACAAGGATTGAGAAAGGGATGCTTAGATGGATCGGCCATGTCGAAAGAATGGATGAAAGAAGATTAACGAAAGAAATATACAAGGTAAGAATGATTGGAAAAATCGGTGCAGGTCGACCTAGGCGGACATGTTCCGATCAAATCGGAGATGTCCTAAAGAAAGGCTGGATCAAAAGCACTCGCAACCGACGAGCGTGCATGAAGACGCTTATGAAAGTGGAGGAAGCGAGAGAGGTGTGCCAGGATCGTAGCAGGTGGAGAGAGCTGGTCTCTGCCTACCCTACTGGGAACGAGGCGTGATATATATGTTTATGTATGTACTTTAAAAATTTTCATGACACATTAACAATGAACATGTTGGTTAGAAGTATAGCAATGAATTACCGGAATCCTTTCTTTCAGTTCGTTCTAGCTTCTCGTCCGTGTAGTCCACATTGTCCTCGGGCAGGATTCCATCGTCGCCACCAGAATACACGTATCTATAGAGTTTGGATAATTATTTTCATTATCATCATTAGTTCTATTACCAGTACTATGACAGACTTTAACTGGGTATGTATAATAATTGTTAACAAAATCATATATTTAACAATGTTTATAAAATACCAATTTTTTCCTATTGGTTTCTTTGTTCTCTTGAATAGGTATTGACTATACTTCTCATAGTTAACTTCTAATACATTACCTAGTACTCCAGTCCATCTGTCTAGCTTCCTCCAACCACTGGTTAGCAGCTAGCGTAGTCTCTCTCACCATCCTCACTTCGTGCTGCCCAAAGATCTTTCGCAGATCGACGATAATGTGGGTGGTCCTCGGTCCTTCGTCAGTAGTATCTTTTTCCATTTTAAATATTTCTGTATCAAAATTTGATAGCTGCATTCAATTAATGACTCTAAGGTCATTATGTAATACATTATCAGTGCCAGTGTAGTCTTGAAGTTACCATGGCTTTTACTATCAGACTTTGAAATGGAAATCAATCGATAGGGTAAAAACGTGTTACTGATAACATTTATACAAGATTTAGAAGAGACAGTTTTATAATAAAACATTCCTAGCTATCTTAATCATTTAGTAGTCTAGTTCATCAGCAAAGTTCCGGAGTGTCGTCGTGTCGGACGCGAAGGTGTTGCAACAATCTGGTGTTGATCGCATTATGCGCGCGGGTAATCGGTGTGGAGTCCATGACCATCGGTGGACATTTAGTAACGTTGAAAATATCTAGGTTTTTTAGATAATTTTTGCTGAACAATTAACTTTACTACTTAACTAAGTAGCTCGCTGGCCTAATGGTTAGAGCGTGCGGCTTTCGTTCCGAAGGTGCGGGTTCGAATCTCGGCATGTACCTATGACTTAATATTTAAGTTATGTACATTTGTGAACTTAAGTTACAACAGCGAGAAACAAACGGTGAAGGGAAACATCGTGAGGAAACCCGCACACTGACATCATCTTTGTGTGTGCGACCGAGCAATGGCGGTATGACCATAAACCCGGTCAGGCAACTGGCTGGATGAAGCTTCAGCACCCTTGAGGTATAAATAACCTTTAAAATGCCTGGTGCAGAAGGCAACGGGAAACCACTGCACTATATTCCCTAGTATTCAGCAGGTAAAGTCCAAAAAAAAAAGGACTGTATTACGCTGATCGCCAACCTTCACTAGTTGGAGAGGCACTTTAAGAAGAATTAACTTTACCTTTATCAGCGCTTTCGAGTGTATTTTCGAGCCTGAGTAACACGGAGCCAGCTTTCCACGGCTCAAGAGTGATGATGTGGATATGGCGCGGCAATCCGTGTAATCTAATTGCTGAATACTGTAAGAGATGAGGAAAATAGACAGTAAAATAAATTATGAATAGATAGAATAAGTGCACGAAAAATGTATGGCGTTCGAAGAGAGCAGAACCCGTTGTTATATTTGCACGTTATAACTAAATCATTAAACATAATAATTTGTAGGCGGGAGTACCTAATCATGTTTAATGTATCATCATACACCGATATACGTCCGCTTCTGGACATAGGCCTCCCTGCGCCAAATGTAAACAAAATTTGATAACATAATTTTCGTAACTTAGGTAATTTGTAATTCAATGTATAGAAAACAGTAATTTTATTCACTGACCCTTTTGTTCCTGACATTCTGCCATTTTCTCCTGTTGATCTTCTCTCCAGGCGCGAGAAATAGCCAGGGTTCCATCAGCCACTTTCTGGCAGTATATGAAACTCTCTCGGAGAACGTCTGTTCATCCACTATGTAACAAATGTACGTTGTGGTAAGTTAACTACAATACATTGTTTAGGGATTCCCATACAATACAGGGTTAGAATCACTACACTGAGCATGTGAGTTGCAGAGTGCATTATGATAGTAAAGGTCATAAGAAAAGCAGCCGGATGTGTTCTGGAGTTGTTTTCTCTCAGTTGAGGATGCATTGAGTGCACTGTAAGTACATATCTATTATATTTTATTAATATTCACAACTTCGTCAAGTTATTTGCTGAGGTAGGCACGTATATTGCAAGCATGCTTCGTAAAACAAATTATTCTAACAATACTAAATTGTTTATAATAATAGTAATAAAGAGCACATTCAGTGGATTGGATGAATAGATTTGTAAGAGACGTGTACTTGATGAATCTGTCTGGAAGTATATGTTCACTAAAAACCATCAAAGATTAAAAACAACCTGTCCATGTTTATGTTGTTTTTCAGAAAACGAGTCATATATCCTGTGATATAATGTTATAAAATATTTACGAAAGCTACTCACTCTCTTGTCGATAGTTGCCGAACATGATCCTGTGTTTCCCTTTTACCACCAAACCGACTCCAAAAGCCTCCTCATTGAGGGTTTCCTCAAGGCCAAAACCGTCATCCGTTAACAATCTTCGGTGAATCTAATAACAACAACTTATATCTGGATTTGATCATACATAAAAGAAATAAATAAAAAAAATATATTTATTAATATATGTTATCGCTGACTTGAATTCTCAATTGTTCAAGATTTACTGGGGTTCAGTAATCTAATGAAATTACCGAGACAACGAGAGTACTATTACATATTGCAGTGTCGCTTGTTCAGTGATGCAGTGTAAATATTTCAACCAGTGAATAATTTTTATGGGTATTCGTGCTATTCGACAACTTCATGTATTAAAGTACGATAGACATGTGCTAGAAAATGCACAAATACAACTTAAACAAACATGTTTATATACAGAATATGTGAACGCGTTGTGGCCGCCATTTTCTTTAGTATCTGGAATTGTCGAAAGCATAACCTTGAAATGTTTTACGTTGATTTTCTATCTCCTATTATCCAATCGGTGGTTACTTTCTGTGCATTATGGGGACCTTATATGAAAAGAGCTGTAAGTGGTCCCCGCACAACAACTCACGAGACCCAAGCCAACCTCGCCTGTTTGTGGTGCAGTCTGCTAATCAATAAACGAAGCTCTGGCTCCCACCATCTCGCATTGGGCCAGCGTGGTGGTAAATGGTCCAAATCCTCCCTATATGAATTCTTACCAACGACGGTCCTTAGTGCCCGGAGGCAGCGGAGGCCATATTTACAGTTAATGTCGCGGGATATCGCTAGATGTAGGCAGCACAGGACCGATCGATGTGGAGATCTTTATGGGCGGCCTATGTCCAACTGTGGACGTTTATTGGCTGATGACGATGATATGAAAAGGATCAATGGTAATTATAATTATAGCTAACCGGGTCCTAGCCCCTACCATAAGTTCAATCTCTCCCTCATTGTAGGAGGTGCCGCCCTGCGCGCGGTCCGAGAGCACGCACAGCTCCACGCTCGCGTTGTTCGCTCGAATGCAGAGCCGTGACGTCACAGGGTAGTAGCACGCCGCAACAGGCTTCTTCACCTGGTGATCTAACGAGGAATATATCACAACTCTTTCTCTTTAATGATAATATATAGATGGTGCCAGACTGTAGCAGAGAAGCGAAGATCGCAACGACGAGGAGTGGAACGAAAGGCGAAGCTAAGACCGCACGCGAAGGAAATCACTGGATCTCCATATAGGATATTAAGTGTATCAATAGATAATGGAATTAGTGTTGTTGGTTTCTGAAGAGGAAATAGATACCTTCCTTTAAGGTTAAGCCTGGTATTCTCACGATTCGATGTGGTTTGTCTGTTACGAGAAAATTTTATAAAAATATTAATTATCGACCAAACAGTTCTACTACTCCCATTATATGACTTATTGCCATTAATTTTCCAAATCTGATAACGTAAAATAACTCATGCATGATTAAGTAATATCTAAATAAGAACAAATTATTTTCAGATCTTTGCTGAAATTTTTCTTCTTTTTTTAGGTTTTTCTAGTGAATAAAATCACATACTGTTAGTCTCATTCCAACAGCTTCGTTTCATCATTTGGCGAGAGTTGGCGTCGGTGTAGAATTCGCCGCTGTTGCTGATGTTGGTTTTGAGGATGCTAACCACCTCTTTGCCGAGATCGTTTCTATAAAAAAAAGAAAATCGAGGACATCATATTACAATGATGAGTACTGCTGTTTTTGTTATACTTTCTAGTAGCTTTTATACTAGAAAAATGGATGAAGGACTCGTACTGTATTTTAAGTAATATCTTCCGTTCCTTTACATGAATTTTTCGTAAATAATGGAACAAATATTAATAAGTAAAGTAAGAAATAAGATACCAAAAATATTAAAAAAAGAACCAAAATACTCACAATTTGAGCAACCTTTAAAAAAATGTTTTTCTTGGCAACAAAAGTAGCTGCTATATTGGTTACAATTTCAACAGTCTCACAAAAGATGCCACCATTACTTAATAAATATTGTAACAAGAAGTTTTCCGATAACCCAACAGATGGCGCCACCATGAACAAAAGATCACGCTGTAGTTTATCAAAGCGAAACTCCTTCAGAATCGTACATCTTTGTGTACATTGCCTCCGGCCAATAAGTCATTACGGAGTATACTTTGTATCTATTAACTGGATCTCTCTGGCTCTTTGTAATAATATACTAAGCGGGGTTCTTCTATTACTGTATCAGTTCTTAATCTCAGCACCTCATCACTAGAGTTCTACAGTAGAACTCAACTCGCGGGTACGAATACGCACCTGATGACTACTACAATGTTAAATCTGTGTGAAGGATTAAAAGTCAATCCTCCAAATTCCTTTCCTTTCCTTGGTTTTGCTAATATATCTAAATAACAATCCTTACTTCTTTCAATTCCTTATTATGTGTACTCTTATAGTTTAAACATAATACATACCCAACAGGAATGGGACCAATGATCCACTCTAGCTCGATGAATTCCTCACCCCGGTACAGCCTAATAACCTGCGTCACCCAGTCACTAAACCTCTGTCTGATTTCCTTGATTAATGATCCTCTTACTGCATGGTATATTACTTTCTCGGTGATCTACAAAACACATATTTAAAGTGTTTACTATTAAGCACAATGTTAGATGAGCAGAATTAACCTAGTAATAAATTTAAGCAAGATCACGTTATGCTTAATGTAGCCATGTTACAAAGTGGATTGGAAGATCGTGGTTTGTGGAACACATTACGAGTACAACGGAACTCTGTCCAGCAGTGGACGTCCATCGGTTGAAATGTTGTTGATGATGATAATGACAAAGTGGAATTAGTAATACCTTCTCTGTAACATGGGACCTTTTTTTTTTTTTTTGATATCGGTGGTGGAAATGCTGTTACCGCATACCCAGCGTCCTTTTCAAGGGGGGGGACGCCGGGTTATGTGGGGCTCGGGGCCACTGAGATGTTGTGCGTGACCCCCATACCCACTAAAACCACCACCGCTTGTCCCGCAATACGCATACTGGAGACGCCCGGGTTTCAGCCAAGCAACTCTCCGGGCGCCTCCGCGTATAAAACTCCTCCTGGTGGGTGCCCGCGGGGAGCAAAGGCACCCACCTGCCGTCCCGTACCAGCCCCTCGCGGGACCGGCACGTTGGGGCTCCCCGACCCCACAGACGACCGCGCGCGCCCACGACGGAGCGCATGCCCGGCCGCCGCCTTCCCGTGAAGGAATTGGGCGGCGGCCTCCTCCCTCCAGACTCCTCCCCCTCGTTGAAGTGGGAGGGGGGGACAAAAACCAAGACTCCCCCGGAGGACGCACCCCCAGGGGAAACACGACAAAAGGCCCAAAGGGCCACGCCTAACGGCCCGAACGCTGTAACATGGGACCTAATCTGACCACATCTGGCGAAAAGTGGGTGTTTATTCACCTCTGCTGTGGCGTGACAATATAAAAAAAAATAGTAATATGTGACTAGTGATCATTAATAGATAGAGAGAATGCCGTAGCTCGTACATGCACAGTCTAGATGAGATGTCTACCACCAGTGCCCCACACGAGTGGGTCCTTTAAAATTTACCCACTCATTTACGTTAAAGGATGAATACTTAGTTCTATTCTTACAGGAGTTGGCCTGTTTCTCGACGGACGGAAGCTATAGGCTCCCGATTGCAACGGCTGCTGGACTTGACTGTAGTAATAAAAGTTCTGGGAGATCAGTACTTTTACGCCGTCCACGTGCTGGATCGATTCCAAAAGACCGGTGTCCTTGTCTATTGTTACTTTCAGGTACTGTAAGATTACAATTTTAACTTATGTTTTTTTTAGTTAAAATTTTCTATGAACATTTATATAAAAGGGTTTTGTGTGCATAGATTAAACAAATTACCTCATTGGAAATATTGGGTGTCAGTTCTTGATCTGCTTCAGGGTTGTGATGAGATTTCTTCGTGAATGTACTTTCTTCCTGTAATGATAACAACGATTGACAACACATTGAATACAAAAATTTCATCAATAGTTATGCCTTTCTCATTGTATCTTAGTAAATATTTACGATCCAATATTTGCTTGCAAGAGATCCCATAATATATAATGAAGTAATTTCTATCCAAAAGTTTATAAATTAGTTAATGGTGTGAGATACATGTTGATAGACGTTGGAGACTTAAAGTGCTGGAATGACGAGCCCGCACCGGAAAGTATATCGTTGGCAGACCCCAACGGGGCAGGCAATATAAAAGAATCGCTGGGAGCCACTGGATTCTAACAGAGCAAGACCGTGTTATGTGGAAGAGTGTTATTAAGACATTACAAGAGACATACTAGATTAGACAGACGACTACATTTTACAAATATTCTGTCTTTACAGGTACACCCATACGTAACAGTGTTATTTAAGGCGTTTGCAGAACACCACATTAAACTCGTTTTAATGTGGTAAACGAATACATATTTTATTAGCAGCAAGAAATAGCAATATATTTATGCTAAGCTTTTTAACAATTTGGCAGAACTCTTAACAGTTACTTATGGACCGTTACCAATGGATCTCTTATAGGGGCGAGGTAGTAGGCTGTGTATCCCAATGGTGGTATGTTTTCAGCTTCGAAGCACAACTCTTGAATAGCGGTGGAGCTTCTGCCGGGAAGATTTATCACGGACGCCGGCAGTGGTATTAGTTGGTACTCCACCTCTTCGTCTGAATTATAATAAAGCAAGTAAATTAGTACAACTTCATTCTAGTAGCGTCACCTAGACCATTGCTGATCTGCTTCCAGTAGCTGTTAACGGGGACCAAAGAGATTGTCTGAGTGAAAACTGTGTGATTTTATTAAAATATTTAACGGCAGTTATGTTTGTAAAATAAACGAAAACTTATTATACTACCATTGAAATCCCGTATTGAGTAATGCATCGCTATGGCCGGAAGTCGGACGTGGTAATATGTCTTGATACTAGATGGATTGTACACCAGCAGTAGCATTGTGTCCTGGCTCTCTGAGAACTATGGAATTATATTTGGTGTACAAATTGTGGTTAGATATTATTTTTTTTTAAAGATAAATAACGAATGTCAAAAGGTTAGTGAGTACTTCGTGGCGATCATAGATAACAATCGGCACGAAGTACAAAATAATTAATTTAACATTCATGCAACTCACACGGCACTGGCTCATGTTTAATTGGTGGCATATGATAAACTGCTGGTTGTTCTTGGAGCGACGGCTGCCGCCCCAAGTCGGTGTCAAGGAGCTGGAAGGAAGAGTAACTGAATCCACTGTATGAATATATGAAAACAAAATATTGTATAATAAATCTGAATCGATTATTAGTAAGTGCGGTTAACGATACTGTTTGTAACGTCATTCAAACACAATGTCTGCGCATACAATGATTTATTGACAACTTATACATGACTACCTTACACTGTTTCGATGAACAACAGTTATTATAAATAACTATCTAGTCCATTATTAAGATGCATTGCTAACAACACCAATCTAGGGTTAATCCAGCTTTAACAGGAATTACAATATTCATCATCAGTCACGTGCGTTATCAAATAGCTTACCTTAGATACTGAGAAACTTTCTTTGAACACGACTCGACAGCATCGGTCAAAGTTCTAATAAAATCAAGCGTCACGTGCTGTTGGCTTGTTCCTGAAAGTTTTAGTAACAATACTATATTTATAAAACGCAGACTTTTTTACTTCACAATATTTAAAAATTATCTGTTATTATCTACAAATGAAACCTGTAATAAAATATAATACTAGATCTCATTACAAAAGTCCCTTTAGATAAAATATAATAACTTTCCTATTAAATAGCTACTGCGACGTTGTTTAAGTGGTTACGATCATTATATTTTTCGTGAAAACCTTTTTAAATCAAGTTAATTAGCTCTATTCCATTTAAACGATTATTCGAGATAAGTATGCTATTAATATTTCAACTTAAAATTTATAGTGGATAAATAACAGTGACCCCAACTCTTTACCTTGGTGTACACCTCTAAGTAATTCATAATCATTGAGGTTGATGATGATTGTAACGTTCAATTATTGTTTCTAATTAATTTGAGATGTATTAAAATCGCAAAATAATGACAAACACCTGTTATGGCGTCGTGGTGCAGCAACAAGCTGACTGCGTGACGTAGTAAATGTAGTTCATAAGAGTCTCCCATCCGAGATATAACTGTCAGTTGCTTCACAACCTGAAAATATCAGATAACACAGCAAAGTTTAATTTTTTTTTTATCTAAATATGTATTATTATTATTATTATTAGTAGTATTTGTGCTGTTTTCCAATCCCATCTCTTCTTTAAAAACATGAGATAAATGTATTAAATCTTTTTTCCTTTAACTCCTGAGGATCAATATTGAGTAGTGAATAATTTGATTATTTTACCGGTCCTCGAAACTCTTCTTCTTTTAAAAATTTACTGAACTCCATTCATCATCATGAATGTAAAGTATCATTCCGGAAAGATATGGTCACATAATCCAGTGTTGTTGCCTTACCTGTTCCATGGAAGTTTAACATGATTTACCTGAAGGAATATGTGAGTCTTTCTGGCGAGGTACTTTAGGCTGGGACGAGATGTGTAAAATCCCGTCCAGTATGTTGTAGAGTCACTACCGTACGGCAAATAATCGCCCTGTAAGTCAAATTTATTTTTGAATGCTACTGTGTACTTCAAAAACTATGTGTCAAATAACTCCTTTTTGATTTGTTTATATAACATTCGTCTCACCTTCTCCGTGAACACAGATTTATCTCGCCTCCCGTACATATAGATGGCTTTCAAGTAACACGAGGGCGTAGAGTAGAACACGTTGACGTCGGATAAGTTCGCTGGGTGTGTCGTCACATGGCTGAGAGTACACAAATAAATAGATTATAATAATTAATCTAAATTTTAAAAGATTCATTTACAGTAGAAAAGCTGGTAATTTACCAATAAGAAAATTGATGAGTAATATAGACAAACAGATACATGATCAGCTCTGCGAAATGAGTAGCATTCAAAATAAAAAGCAAAAGATGGAGAAAATGTCAGTTCAGATGTTTGGATGCCATGGATACAGATGAACTTTTACTACATCTCTCTGCAGCCGTTGGTAAAAAAATGTATAGCGTACTTAATGAGCTTATCAATATTCATGAACCAGTTCGCTGCGCTCTGGTAGGTGAAGTCGCCTCCCATGGTCACCATGATATTGTCATGGTCGTAGTACTTGGCCTGCCTCTCAATCTGGGCTATGAAGTCGTTGACCTGCAATTTACATGTATTCATTCCGAACAAACGTTTTCGCTTGTTACATCATTGATATAACAATCGAAAGATTCGATTGAGATATACTCTCGCATACAAATAAAATCCCACTGATAACTTCTTGAATGCTGGTGAATAATTTATATTGTATTGACAATATGACGTGAATAGGTGTAGCACATTACGTTGCAAGACCAATGTCCAGCTGCAGTCGCACATCTATTAAGATGATAACGACGATGATGAAAAATATTAGTGAAATAGGCAGTACAGTGTACAGGTACAAGTATTTTTTCTATTTCCTGCGAATAAAAATCGTTCTATAGAATTGAAGATAAAATTGAAATAGAGGCCATGGTCGTTATTTAAACAATAATACTCTTGAATCGATCGGCAATTAAAAGTTACTATTTACCTGCCATTTGCAGGATTGATAACAATTGAATGCTTGTTTCTTATTTAATTCCTACAAATTTTAATAAACAATACCTTTTTTTTTTTAATCGATCCAATTTTTTTAAATCTCAATTATAACTAAACTCTATAACGCACTATATTCTTGATTGCTGTATTTATTAAGAAATCAAGAAGACTAATTTATTTATTCTTATAAATGCAACCTAAGTATGAGATCATAATGCCCCGGCATATTCCAAATAATAAAAGAAGAAAAGAATACTATAGAGACTTCCTACAAAGCGACAGGAAATGCCTATCTTTCTGCAGTAGACAATTTACAGGCTGATGATATTCATGACGACTGCCGGAAATATAACTCATGTGAACATTTTGTTTCTTTGGTGAACCGAAACAATAATATATCACTAATCAAGATAATATCTACTACATGAAATTGTGGTATATATTGATATTATTAGCTGCAACGCACTTCAAATCGGAAATAGTAATAATATTTGCATACTACTGCTTTGCAGAAATATGTATTACTGTGGTACTTTGATTGTCTCCGGTCACCAAGACCTATTATCTGATAACGGGTATCCGACAGGATGTTTAGTATAATCTTAAATGCTTTAATAGATCAGGTTCTAACGAGATGTATTTTTTTATATTAAATCCTAGTCCTGTACCCTCATGTCTGCGTTGTAGACGTGGCTATCCGGATCGTCTATAATCGGCTCGTCGCTGCAGAGGAAGTCGAAGCAGAACCCGTCCGGCGCGTTGTAGAGGTTGAACAGGTTGTGAGTCATTATATCCGACATTTTGCCTGAAAATAACGACCCGTGAATTATTGTCGATGTTACATCAAAGTTTAACAGGGTTACCCCATTATAGATAAAATAATATGATAATATTGGCTTAAATGAACGATATCTTAAACAATAGAGTATACATCTTAGGTAAAACAGGACTTCATACTCAAATGTATTTATAAGAAAGTAAACTCACCAAGAACGTTGCTTCCGCGCCACATAAACTCCATTCTGTCTTCTTCTATCATCGACTCTCTCTCCTTATGATCTACTCGCCCTGTGTGTGTAAGTGTAGAAATTAGTTCAACTTGCAAGGTACAGATACTATGCACTAGTAAACTTTTGCTAATAAAAATGATCCTTAAGGTTCAATTGCCTAGAGGAGGGGAAGTTTATGTTGATTTTTCTGTGATGCAAGTGTGGAATATTCCTAATACTGGGACTCGGGGCCTTTTCAGAGATACAGTAGTTTGTTCAAAACACGGAACAATTACGGGTCGGTGGATGTCTACGAGAGCTTTTGCTCATGGAATATGTTACTTTACTCACACTGTTTCCCTTCACATCAGGCTCTACGAGGATTAAATATTACAAGCTGAGCTATCACCGCTTCGATGGTATTATCGAATGCTTTTTATCTAACGGTAGGTCTCTTGTGTCACGTGCCTTAACATCTCCGTAATAATTATTAGTGCCATCATGGTGCCGTTGCTCAGCTCATTGTTATATATGAATGGAACTGTAGTTTATGTAATTATTATTGTTTAGCGTATCAACTAGGTAACTACTAAATAAATTAACATGAATCTAGGATATTACCTATAAATAATCCATCGTATCCCATTTGCGCTAAGAGTGAAGCCTGCTCCCTGGTGTGACCATACGTGTCCACCTGCCAGGCGGCCTTTGGTTTGCCACAAGGACCCAAAGTGTCATTAAGTTTCCTGATAAGTACAAAGTATTTATATATTTCGCTTTTCCTCCTAAACATAAACATTAAAACTAATGTTAGTGGATAAATATTATACCTTAGGCCCCAGGTGTACTGATCGATTATCTGCAGGTAGTCGGTGGTGGCTTCGTCGTTCTGCACCCAACCACCACCTGCGAACTCGACGCGGCCTTCTGCCACCAGTGCACGGAATGTAGCACGCGTGGCAGGTCGCTGCTCCTTCCACCAGCGCCAGAAGTACACAGTCTCCGAGAATGTGAACCTGATTTTAATTAGATTATAGATTACAGTAGTATAAATTGTGATTATATTATATTTATACTTTGTCTCCGATGACAGTTGCACAAGTTCATACTATGGGCCTAGTAACTTATTATATTTTTCAAAGATTTGTTTAACAGCATTCATAGACTATAACTTATAATAATTGTGAATTACTTCTATATTCTCATGATTAAGTAACAGAACTCGTTACTTTATCTATTATAGAAATTTAAAGTAGTTTTTTAATCACTATGGTTTACCATTTACCTTCAGGGTAAGATCGTCAAAATTCGACCACGCCAAATACAAGGAGGTTAGCTACTGCTCAAAGACTGTTTCGATTTCAATATCTAAAACGTTATGTTTCTAATAATAAAGAATATATCTATATTTTGACTTTTTCATCGTAGATAAGTGCAAATTTGAAAATTTGCATTTGGCTCTGAATAATATCGACAGTCTCAAGGTGAGGTTTTTGTGTATCAACGTTCACCAAATATTTAGATTACGAAATCGCGTACTAGTTACTACATAGTCACTTTGTAGGACTAATTTGTATGGTACGGTCTAGGTAGGTACTATATCTAAGCTTATTATTTCATAAATATGTCTGCGAACACAACTATTTTCGAAAGACATAGTAGATAATAAAACTTAGCGGACTATCAACGTGTTTAATTCACATTAAGAAGGGTATGCTTTCTAAAATAAAATATCCATAAAATGTTTATAATGACAATTATCCTCTGCATATTTTGATCCTCTCCCCACTAGTTACATTTTATAACTAATTATGCAAACTACCAGTCTATGTTTATATTTCGTACATATTTTTGTTACTATCAAAACAAAGAAGAAAAGATACGTTGAAAGTTCTGCTTGTCGTCCTCAGATACAACGTGGTATTATCGCTCCTGTAATTTCACTCGATACAGGGCCTTGAAAAAAGGAAAATACTGATGATTGTACACAACTGCAATAAAGACATATATAAAAAAACTTACTTCCTACGTTTATCATGAAGAAGTTCAGATAGCACCGAGTGGTATATCAGTTGTACGTTTGCTGTACTCACTGACGTTCGTGCTGAAATATCATAAAACTAGCGTTATTATTACTGTTAAAAGAAAGAAGGAAATATACATCATATATCCAGTTAGCAAATTATTCGAAATATCAGTGTTTACCAGTGAACAGTATGAAGCTGATATGAAGATCATAAATGTAAATTCAAAATAAAGAGATGAATTTATTCCTTATCATGCTTCTCCAACTCCAGCCTCCTTGTGTCTTAACATGTGTAAACGAGGTCAGGTCTAAGTCCATTGTTCCAAAAAAATACTTGGTGAAATTCTAATGTGTAAGTAATTTATCTAAAAAAAAACGTTATCATCACTCACTTCCATAATAATATTCATCATAAGTCTTCACCCAGCCCGCGTCCATGTGCGAGTGCGGTATGAGGTGCACGTTCAAGGCACCATCGCGGGTTTGGGGACATTGCTGCGGAAATATGAAAGGTCCAGAAATTAATTTATGAGGTGAAATCCTGAATTTGTAGTTAATATAAGTTTGGCAAATATCTCCCTTCCGCTTTTTTGCTCTTTATTCAATGCTTTATAAAAAGTGTTACAGTGATCGGATTTAGTTCAAATATGCGCCGTTTTGTTCGATAATCTATTTCCATCTAGACGGCAACTTCATAATACCTCCCTCGTAGAAGCCCCCCTCCTTATTTGCGAAGAACTCGGACAGCCACTTTTCACAAGCCTCTTTTGAGTTCAACTTTACACCACCAAGGGCGTTCACCATAGACAGGAACAGGTGGTAATCACTTGGCGCTATGTCCGGGCTATATGGTGGATGCGATAAAACCTCCCATCCGAGCTCCCGTAGCTTCTGACGAGTCATCAACGAAGTGTGTGGTCTGGCGTTGTCCTGGTGGAACACTACACTCTTCCTGTTGGCCAATTCTGGACGCTTCTGGTCGATCGCCTGCTTCAAGCGGTCCAGTTGTTCGCAGTAGATGGTAGAATTAAGCGTCTGGCCATATGGGAGCAGCTCATAGTGGATGATTCCCTTCCAATCCCACCAAACACACAGCAAAACCTTCCTGGCCGTCAATCCCGGCTTGGCCACTGTTTGGGACGATTCACCGGCCTTCGACCACGACCGTTTTCGCTTGATATTGTCGTATGTGATCCATTTTTGGTCGCCAGTCACCATCCGCTTCAAGAATGGGTCGAGTTCGTTCCGTTTCAGCAGCATATCGCAGGCGTTGATTCGGTCCAGAAGGTTTTTTTTGCGTCAAATCATGCGGCACCCAAACATCAAGCTTTTTTTTGTATCCAACCTTCTGCGGATGGTTTAAAATGGTTTGGTGACTAACTCCCATCTCCTGGGCGATGTCACGAGATGCCACATGCCGGTCTAACTCGATGTAGTCCATGATTTGATCGGTATTTGTCGTCACAGGTCTTCCGCCGGCTGGCTTATCCATGGTGTCGTTTTCACCGGCTCTGAATCGTCGAAACCATTCCTCCGCGGTTCGAAGTGATAGAGTACCATCCCCCAAAACACCATTATTCTCACGGAACGTTTCTCTAGCGGATTTGCCATTAACGAAGGAAAACTTTAAAATAGCGCTAATTTCGGCGTTAGTGAACTATATGTTTACACGTCTATAACTGTTGAACGTAATATCCAAACTAATTATGCATAGTGTCGTTTTGTAGGTTATGTCAAGACTTTCAAATTATGTATAGTATTGCCAGATACGAGCTCTGTAGCGCTTTGTACATAGCCGCGAAATTCAAAAGACAAAAAGGCGGAAGGGAGATATTTGCCAAACTAATATTTCTTATAGCCTTAATAACTGTTATAGCAATGACGAATTAATTAACAATTGAAATATTAGCTTTTTATAACATTTGTGATTTATGTTCCTTTTGTGTTTAATATTAACTTATTATAATCAATATTTTCACATCCGCTATTGGGTAATACAAAATAAAATTTTAAGTAATAAAAACAATTGTGAGCCTAAAAACAGTCCTTGTGTAACCACAAATAATTCTACATAAAATTAAGCAGGTTTAGGTTAGCTTAGCTTGTCTCTCGTGTATACACATGGAGGAGGTCGAACCGGATCTGAGCGAACACCAGTTCGGATTGCGCCGGGGCAGGTCCACCGTAGACGCGATAGCGCGGGTGCGAGCCTTGGCGGACGCGGCGGTGGCTCGCGGAGAGGTGGTGTTGGCGGTGTCACTTGACATCGCCAACGCGTTCAACACCCTTCCGTGGAGTACGATCACCGCGGCGCTGGTCCACTTCGGGGTCCCGGTCTACCTGAGGCGTACGATCAGGGCGTACCTCTCGGACAGGTCCGTGAGGTACCCGACGCGCGACGAGTGGTGTCGGCAAGGTGTGTCGTGCGGTGTTCCGCAGGGGTCGGTCCTTGGACCGCTTCTGTGGAACATCGGCTACGACTCGGTGTTGCGCGGAGCCAACCTCGGTGGAGTCGACGTGACTTGTTACGCCGACGACACCCTGGTGACGGCTCGCGCGCGCACCTTTAGGGAGGCGCGCGTGTTGGCGACTGCGGGCGTGGCCCACGTCGTCTCGCGCATTCGGCGCTTGGGGCTGGAGGTTGCGCTGGGCAAGTGCGAGGCCTTGTGCTTCCACGGCGCCCGGAATGCGCCTCCGCCGGGAGCGGAGCTGATAGTCGGTGGGACTTCCATCGCCGTCGGTACTTCGATGAAGTACTTGGGACTCGTCCTCGACGGCCGATGGAGGTTCGACGAGCACTTTCGGCAGCTGGGCCCGAAGCTCATTCGAGCAGCCGGGTCCCTGAGCCGCCTCCTGCCCAATCTGGGCGGGCCGAGCGTCGGATGCCGGCGACTCTACACGGGGGTGGTGCGCTCTATGGCGCTATACGGTGCGCCCATATGGGCGCAACACCTGTCGACCCGTGGCGTGACGCTGCTGCGCTCGAAGCAGCGCGTCAAGGCCATACGGATCGTACGAGGTTACCGTACCATCTCTTTCGAGGCGGCGTGCGTCCTCGCCGGGACACCGCCGTGGGAACTCGAAGCGGAGTCGCTGGCGCGCCTCTACTGGCGGCGGAAGAGGGCCCTCGAGCGGGAGGGCTCGTTTCCGTCGCCCGACGAGGTGGAGAGGTGGCGCCGAAAGGCGCGTCGAGAGGTGCTTCGGGGATGGGAGCGGCGACTCCTCGAACCGTCGTACGGTCGCCTCACCGTTGAGGCCGTCCGGCCGGTCATCGGTGACTGGCTGGGCCGGGACTTCGGAGTCCTCAGTTTCTGCCTGGTGCAGGTACTCACGGGGCACGGTTGCTTCGGGAGCTATCTGCACCGGCGGAACTGCACGAGTAGGACGGACGAGGCGTGCGACGAGTGTGGCCACCCGGTGGACACATCGTCCCACACCTTGGCCGATTGCCCGCGATGGGGGGGGGGGGGGGGACAGGGCCGCGCTCGTAGCGGCGATAGGGAGTGACCTCTCGCTACCGTCCGTGGTCCGGACCATGGTCAGTGGCGAGGCGTCATGGAATGCGGTATCCCGATTCTGCGACTCTGTTATGACGCAGAAGCGGGAGACCGAACGTATCCGAGAGCGGGCGCCGAGGGGACAGGACGCGGTCGGAGCGCGATGACAGCTCACCGCCGCAAGGCGGGACCGAGCGCACGACCGCCGAATGGCTTCTCGGCAGGAACCTGGCGCCGCGACCGACAAGGGCCGTCGGGCCGGTGCCCCCCTTGGAGAGGGTTCCTGGGGTGGATATGGTGATGCGTCTCGTATTCCGACGCGTCGCCACGTAGGGATTTTTAACGGGAGGGGTGCTTCACACCCCTCCTCGAGGTGGGCCCGGTCATTCGGGCGCCGTTCGGGGGGTCGTGGATGAACTGCAATACTTTATCCCGCGACCCCACGAACACGTGGATGAGAGTGGAATACCGTGTGAAGCTTTTTAGTCGGTTGGAGTCCGACACTACCACTGTCGCCGGCCCAATTTGGCGACGGGGTGTGCATTTCCGTTAGCATTTTGTTACACACGTAAATAAAAAAAAAAAAAAAAAAGTCTCTCGTGTATAACTTATTATTTTTTTTTTTTAATTAAACCAATACTACTAATCACTATCAATTTAACATAGCTATGACGTCCGGGCAACAGTTTACACTGTCAAAAGCTTTTGCAGATGTGGCTTTAATGTGGATTAAAAGCAAGTACTAATTAATTATGAAATATCTCTTTAGGAAATTAGATTATCTGTAATCTAAGCAGAACATGCTCAACGTTTGATTTAATTTTATCAATAGACTACAACTGAATGGTAATTCTCAATCATCATTCGTATTAATATTAGAGTATTTTCTAATTTCAACAAGTTTACGAATCAGATAGTAATCGATATTCTTTTCCTGGAATTTTTGCTATATCTAATCTGATGAAATAGTTGATATGATTTATATCATATTAAATTGCGATCTTAATGTACATAAAAAATAAAACAATAATAACAACCTGTTCAGTAATTTATCCATTAATGTAACAATAACGTTAAATTAATGCTATGAATATATTAAGCAGCGTGCATACGTCGCTGTTGTCTGTGTGTGTTGTTTATTTGAAATTATAATAACTTTAGTATAATTTTATCCTCTTCGTGCAGATTTATTTAATTTTCCTAACACAAAGCTATCAGGACCATAGAATATTTATGTAGTAGAACTATAACAAGTTTAGCATAATTGAATATGATGTTACTTTGAATTCTTGCATGCAACGATATTACTTTAAGAGGAATGATATTAAGTTCATAATTTGTTTAGTAAATTTTACTAAGGGGATAAGGTAGTTTATGCAGAAGAGCGGAAATATATACAAGCTGATATTTATTAGGCCAATCCCAGCAGTGGACGTGTATCGGCTGATAATGATCATGATATTTATTGTTGGAAGTAGATCTGGCGATAAATAGACTCCAACGTGGAATGTTATATATTACCACCTATGTATAGAGATAGTACGAAGTTCAAAAATGTATGTTCATCACGATTAATCGAGTTTTCATAAATTTTTAACAATTTCGAAATAACGTATTATGTTTGTTTTGATAATATTATAATACAGTAGTCATCAAACTGTAACATTTGATTTCCTAACCTTGCGATACAAAATGTCAAAAGTCATTATCACAGCAAATTTAATAACTTCAGCATCATGGTACAATGAAACTTGCATAAAACTTCTTAACTGAAGAAAAACTATCCGGATAACATCTTCAGTTATGATTTATCATCAATATATTGTCAAGCGTTCATAGCTTAGTTTGTAAAGCGGTTATATACGTTATGAGTTTTGCAGGTTGTACTTAGGCTTGAGATGAAAGAGACCAACATATTCCAAGATTAACAGACTTCGTGAATATGTGACACCAATCACCGTGATATGTAAATTATTTTAATTCTCTCTTTGTGGGAGAAGACCTCGAGTTCTAACATTGGGAAGTAAAGGGGCTGATTATTATAATGAATAATAATCAGCCCCTTTACTTTCATTGTATTACACATTGAATTTCGAATTAATCAATGCTATCATATATACCTTATATCCACATTCTGTCTTTTGCTTCACATTCATCATCGCTCGGTTGCCGTGCACTAAACTTAAAACTATAAAAATTCCAGGGATCATCATTAACTGTAATTTAACATATAGTTACTATGAAACCTTCTACACTTTTTTATTCATCTACAATGGCTTCTTATTGAAATCGACTAAAATATTTAGCATTGTTCATTTCTATCTTCGATGATCATAATCAACAATTAACGACTATGTCGTTGATTTCGGGTTCACAATTTATCACTTTATATTTAACATCACTTGTATCAACTTAATCACTTTGAGTTAATCTTAAAGTTACTCTTTCCTTTTAAGTGAAGTTATTCGTGAAAAAGGCAATTTGATACTGCGCCACAGACAGATATTGAACCCGATTTAACGTAAGGAATCGTGCAATACGTACTGTGTTTATAGTAAGCATGCGTTCACAATGCCACTGGTCTTATCGAATATTCATCGCTATATTTTACTAAAGACATTATTGACAAAGGTTACCGATATAATTATTGAAGTATTTATATCACTGATCTATCACTACTCCTTGTTTTAAGCTAACAAATGCACTATCTGAATTAGCTTTATAACGTTCAAGCTTTCGTTTGATTTACAATCGAGCAAAAGTTCTCGTCGGCTCAGCTCTCTGGATTTATAAAGTCAAATCTTTTCTCAAATATATCTGGACTCAAGTTATAAAAAGGATGATTAGAAAAAAACAGTTAAAACATTTTTTTTCACTTTCATCTGATTACAACCGATAATCTAACATAGCGCTAGAAAAGATAATATACACTGCATCGCATTGTTATCGTCGTGAGTAATTTCATTGGCTTCAATGACCATTAAACTAAAATATAGTAATATCTACTTTTTACTGTTTAGCAGTAGAAATAGATGCCGCGTTTATTTCTTATTATTTAACAGGTTTTAATAAATCCAAACCACTATTAGTTACCCAAGTTTCCCCAATGCTAACATGCTATCTTTATCATAACATGACACAATCTTCTCATTTCATCACTCCTATAATTTTACTTTTTGACTTTTGTTTTAAACAATGTTGTAACTACGGTTACTATAGCAATCGTATAAATAACACCAAATGAAAATGTTCATAAAACTTAATTAGAAATAAAATGATGAAGAGTGTATGAAATTCAAAATATATCTAGCCTATACCCATCTACAGATCATTCCGCGACGAATGCTCATGATCCCGTGTCGATGCATTCACTAGTTTTTACGTGATTGATGAACAAATAAACCTATAATCTCTTCTGCAGGCAATTTATCATAATCCCACTATGTTTGTCATTAGTTTTCTTATCTATCTACTTTATTATTTTTAGCTGCAACTTTTTAATATCCTCCAAATAAATTTCTCAAGTCAATACATAGTACTTAAACCATAATTAATCAGAGAGTATACTAATGTGTAATATACCATATACACATCCATTCCACAGCCTCAACTTGTTACATATAATATTCTTATGTTGATTCTAGTTAAAGTGATAGTCTATAGTGAGACCTAGATATCTAAATGTCTTTACAACATCCAGGTTTGGACAACTGCACATATTTTACTTGTTGCCATGGAGGCAATCATAAGAGTACCTTTTGTATCTTTCTAAGGGTCCCCGGAAACTGATAAACCAACAGATCTACTGGACCATTTAGATATTCCCCTAATTGCAATGCAGAAACATAATGAACCGTCAACAATGGTTTTATATCCATGATGTCCACGTCTCTACACACCTTATGGTTAAGCGGCGAAGTTCACGCAACCAATAACATAAGTCTCGGGTTCATATAAACATTCAACAATTGGGAGTGATTTCACATGAACTGTTTCAATTTGTATAATAATATATCACCTGCGTGTGTTTGAGTAAATATTCTGGTGATCTCATAACCACATCTCGTTGGAGAGTAATATTTCGTCAGTATATCTGCTCGACATTCCAATTCTTCCCAAAGCATAATTGATTTCATCACATTGATTACCATGGCTCCAATTGGGGTTAATTCTATCCCCCATGTTGGACATGTTCGTCGAGATCACAGTGGTCATTGCATTTTTCCAAAATTCATTCAGAAATGTTTCAAGTAGCAACTCTTTTCAACTCTTCTCTGGCCCCAGTTGTAAATAAAAATCAATAGATCAAGGGATCCTTTGCTGAGCCGCCTAACATCCACAAGGACATTGTTAAGACTATCTATCCATGGTGCTGGCCAAGTGCGACTTGGTGGAGGATAGGGAGACGATCTTTAAAAGTAGTATATACGCAAGATAGAGTTTTTCCCATGATAATATGTGGATACCGGGACGTTATCCATTTCTTTTCCATGGTACACTGGTGATGTCATCTGCCAGATACCGTTTAGGTAAGTACCACCGCAGCCCCTATTTCTGCAGCCGAACAATATTCTGCTAACAGTACCATGTTCCAGGATGAAAGGCGTTGTAGTTGGTGGAATTACTGGGGTAATGGGATTTAATATTCTGTCTCAAGGCGATGAGCGCAATGAGGTGCAGTGCATACCATTCTAACTAACGCCGTTGTTTATGGGCAGGCGTATTATTTACCACCAGGTGAACTACCTCCTAGTCTGGTCTAACTGGTCTCGCTAGTCCCATCGCGTCCTTGAATAAAAAAAAACTAAGAATTATTTACTTTTCCATGCTTGGTGCAGCGAACGGAGTTATAGCATGGGTGGCATTCTTCACGAGTCTACCTTAGGAGACGTAGAATTGTTGAAAGCAGGAGTAAATAATAACTTATAACATACAAATATACTACAATATAAATAATACTAATGTAAAAAAACGAACTATGACTTTGTGTGACATATGAGACCGATCATGTCTTCAAGTAATGGAGACGAAGCATCCTCTTAAATGCGAATTTATTGGCGGATGTTGTAGTTGACCTTCGCGTTGAATAAAACATTTGTCGCACACAAAACATACGATTTTTATTAGAATTTATAATTTTTTTATATCTATTTTTGTGATTTGGTACAATACAATAGCAATTAAAGAATAGATAAGAAGAAAATAAGGAAAAAAAAATATTTCCTTCGTAGATATATTCCGTCATTATTATCGCTTTAGCACTCATCGTCATCATACGATTCAATAAGCACTTTTTGAAGTATATCTGGAGCTTGTAGCTTAAGTATAACTTAAGCAACTTAGTCGCAGAACGATAATAGCACTATTACTCAATGTGTATATATTTACACGGCTATTTATAATATAAGCAATATATATTTATTTATATATACATATACACTCGATGTCTAGAGACTCGCTGACTCATCACGAGAACTACGAAACTATTTTAAGTGAACTCTCAAAATTTGCTAGAGATATTGTTTCTGCCGTTTAGAGGTCAGCTAAGAATGGTATTTATAAAACCCCATCCCCAAAGTGAGATACGGGGGTGTTACGACCAGAAAAGTGAACGAGGAGAAGCCAGTGTTAGTACATAGAAAAGGGTGTATGTTGTGAAGTGGTAGTTTATACCAAAGGTGACGTGGATAGGTAGAAGTACGTAAAGCACGTAATGCAGAACTGGAGGTACCGGAAGCCTTTACCTGATGGTAAGTAATACGCCCGTTCATTATAACGTGGCGATAGTTAAAATGATATAGACCGTACCTTATTATGTTCGTCGCCCGTAATAACGTGGCGCTAGTTCAGGATGATGTACACTACGCCAGATTGTGCTCGTCACCATAACATACAAGATGTTGAATCTTGTTACCTCCTTTATTTCACTAGTAACATCGCCCTTCTAACCGAAACACAGTAATATTTGCTCACTATTGTTTATTGGCTTAATAGGCTCTGCGGTGGTATCTAAACGGTCTCATAAGTAAAATAGTTTCTGATTAAAAATATGATAGGCAGTTGATATTCGCGTCTTTTTATCCCCTTCACTACATTTTACATATTGTATAACATTATACATGAGATATATACACTGTATTACAAATACTTCACATCGCTTTGTTTCTATAAATCGAAAGAAGAAAAATGCCGCCGACATTGGAGCAGCCGGTTCAGCGTCACGCGAATATTTAACAGATCGTGTACTCGATTACTTACCGGATGTATTGATCGTGTAAACAATTATTTTTGTTATTTATTTATTTTTTACCTACAATAAGCTAACACTCTAATCTCACGTGATATCGAGTGACTCTCAAGTCGACAGCCAAACAGCGATGCTGGTCGCTTACCGCTGTCCAAACTGGTATATAACCAGGGACCTTCGCAAGTGGCTGACTACTGCGGTACGTAGGTAGTTAATCAATCATTTAATCTATAAGGCCTAAGGCATCGAATTGCGCGGCCTTGGTACATATTTGTGCTGGACCCGAGCGAAATGTCCGTGGCGCTATTCGAAGACATTTCGCAACTACTGATTACTGTGCTAAAATGTTCGCACACACCTAATTTCCTGTCGGTTATACGTTAAAGTGTTTATGACAACAGCGCGAGGCGCTGCTCGCTTTCATATTAAGAAGATTTTTCCATTTAGTTTGTATTCGCATCCTCATCAAGAATGACGCTTGAATTTATTTGGAAGTTTGTTTTCAGATACAAATTAGTATAATTAGAGTTCCGTTAATAAATAGTATTATACTACATTTACTATCATATTTGTTAGTTGTAGGCTAAAGAAATACTAAAGCTGTCCTGATCTTTTATTATGACTTCCGGAAAGAGAAAACAACTATCAATAAAACCAAAACATCTAGAGAAGAATTGTCTGCAGGCTGTTGGATATCGCACATCCCTGAATACTGGTCTTCAAACATATCGGTTTCCTCGCCATGTTTACCTTCATCAAAAGCTCGTGCCTAGCCGATACGCAACCAGCACCTCGAATCATGCACTAGTAAGTTCCATTGCCCATCCAAGACTTCACCACTTACGGCATACCCTACTTTAATAGAAGAAATAACCGTTTTTATTTTTTTAGGTCATGTTGTTTTTTAATATTACTAATTTAACTTTTATGGTAAGTATAGAAAAAATAATAATTATTAAGCGTTTGTCCTAAAAGAAAATGACTGTTCTGTTGCCTTTTTCGGTATAGAGATTTAAGTGCACTCCGCATCAGGAGATATTTGATGAATGGAGTCTCCAATATTTCCGAATAAGTATTTGATTGTATTAATTAATTACGCATTAAATTTAATTTTATATGTCTATAAGATGTCAATGACACGTTTGAAAAGATAATTAATGAGATGCAATGAAATATTAGCGAGTGTCCTGTTAGTGGAAAAACAGATAGACATGACAGAGTATTAAAATATATAAGATAGAGAAGAGAAAAAAAAGAGAATAAAAAAAAGAAGAACAATGAAGACACCAGATCTAGATCACTATATTAAAGATCATGGAGAATTTTCAACATACTCCAGATGGCAGATATCAAGTACTTAATACTGATTAGTTTAGTAAAGAGTAATCATTACTCTGTTACAGTTGTGTGCATTAGTGTTTTATTTGGAAGTTATATTCTTGGATAGACATCTGATGGTCATCGCTTACTATCAAATAAAATTGACAGTAACGTATCCGTTTCGATCAAATAAAAACTGGAAAGAGAATATATTCTACAATATTTATTTTTTACCATAAAGCATTACTGTGTTATAGCTTTAAAGGTGATTTATCTAACAAAATTAGAGGAAGTAAATCTTGAGGTAACTGGTTTAATGTGGATGGTAAAGCTTCTTATAGACGTATCCTTTATCATCAGATGAATCCTGCTCCTCTCTCTACTCTTAAAGAATGTAAATGACACAAATTATATATATGAAGTTACATGTGTGTAAGGTCACATGATAAGGGAAGTGTGAAAGTCGAGATGGACATTAAATATTCAATTAGCAAACAAGCTGCAAGGTCGACTGGATCAGTACACAGCAGCACGTTCGCGGACCATGAGCTCTTTGGTAGACGAGCTGGTGAGTATTTTACATCAAGAAATTTTTATTGTGTATTTTGGATATTTATTACTAGAGGAACGCGGGACCCATCGACATGGAAATATTTGGGGGAGGCCTGTGTCAAGGAGTAAACGTCTATCGGGTGATAATGATGATGATGAATACTAGAACAGGAGATTCAATAGATCTTGCCCGCTGCTGTGTTTTGGGATCATATCTCGGAAATAAAGAGTAAAGATCATGATATTGGTTATTTTCGAGTTTCCTAATAACAAGTGTTTTCAATACCTCATCTTTTAATAACTTGGATTCATCTCTGAGTATTACTTATCATCGAAAGCTTTAGTCCAGTGGTCATCGAACCTACGTCAGTTGGGCTAATATAACGCAAAGATCTAAACTACACTTTAAAGGATGTTACTTCGAAAAAATATTTTTACAAAGATAATATACAGCATTGAAACTATTACAAATCTGTTTTTCTTCCAATCTTCATTTTGGTTTAAACAACGTTAGAACTTCATCATTATCAGCAGACGTCCACTGCTGGACATAGGTCTCCCCCAAAGATCTCCATAACGATCGATCCTGCGCTGTCCGCATCCAGGTGCTTCCAGCAACCGCAGGTCATCGGCCATGTCTCGGTGCCATAAGTCATCACAGGCAACAGGCACGAATTAAACACCTTGCTTGGTCTTTAGGCACTGCGGTAGTCGGGACGAGAATATGCTGTGTAACCTCCCAAAAGCTGCCCACCCGAGATAGAGTCGTCGGTTGAGCTGATTCTGGAAGTTGGACTACCAAGCTGAACTATTTGTCCCAGGTAAATAAAATCTTTAACAACTTTCAGTGTAGAGCCTGCAATCGTAACTGGCGTGGGTACAATATGGCCATTAGACATAATTTTTGTTTTTTTTTTGTGAGTCATGTACGCGCCGTTTATATTGATGTCAAATTCTTCCCAATCCAAAAGCTTGAACACGTCTTCCAGCGCAGCTGTGGACAGTTTCGGCGGTATGACATCACCTTACCTGACACCTCCCTGCAGCTGGAAGGGTTTCGAGAAATGGTCCTGGAGATGGACTGTCATGGTGGCGTTTTCGTACAACGACTGAAACACTTGGATGTATCGATAGTCTATTAGGCACCTCCGGAGTGACTAAAGCACTGCCCAAATTTCGACTGAGTCAAAGGCTTTTTCATAGTCTACAAACGCTAAGCGTAGAGACCAGTACTCCTCTGTCTTCTGTGTGACTTGTCGTAAAGTATGTAAGTGATCTAAGGTGCTGAAGCCTTTTCTGAATCAGGCCTGTCCGTGAGGCTGGAAGTTGTCCAGGCTGCGTTCGTGATGATTCCTTATGACTCTTGAAAACAGCTTATAATGTATCTCAGAAGTGTGATAGGTCGATAGTTCTTCAACTGGGTGGTCGAAAGTTCTTCGACGGGTTAGAACTTCACATGGTATTTCCAAGATGGTAAAGTATGTAACACAATATTGAGGTTTTTATATAGGCTAGATCAATTCTAAATTTACCACTATAACTTTCTAATCCCGGAAACGAACCAGGAACTACCGCATTAGCCGCTGTATTAAGGAGGAAGTGGATACTAATAAATCATTGATTTTTTTAGACTTTTGCGTTCAGTTCTCAAGGGTACGTTTAAATTGTAACGTTACAAAAACCTAATGCACACTTCGAATAGATTAAGATTACTGGTTTTGCTAATGTCCAGCGCTGGTAAACCTTTCCAAATTCGGATTGAACTGGTTGAGGTGAGGCCGCGGTGCTGGCGGGCAGCGCCGGTGCGCATGCGTGCATAATTGTCAGCGAACAGCGCAAAGCACACAAACCTTGGCATGTAACCGCACAGTTCAAGCGGTTTGGGGCGTGGCACGAGATTTAGCGGAAAGCGGGTGAATATATATCTATGGTAGATCTTTTCAGATATTGCTGGAGATCGTCTCGGAGAGGATCGTTTGCCGACAAAGAGCAATGTGCAAAAATTTCTGTGCTCCAGTTGGATGGGTGTTGTAGCTAGTAAAATTACTGGGGTAATGCGACGACATCTTATGTCTCGAGGCGATGAGCACAATATGATGCTGTAAATATCATCCTAACTAGCACCATATTAGTATGAGCAACCGAATCTTATTATCAGGTGAACGTTGGGAACACGGAGGTATGCGATTCAATTAGGTATTAGGCGGTGTCTATCTGAACTTACCTGACTAGTTACCACCTTCAATGTGAATACTCTTTACCATTTTTGGCATCATCCTCACTTGGCATAGTGTAAAATTGTGGTTTAGTTTTTTTAGAAACACATCTTCAATTTTTGATTATACCAGCGCTGGAGAGTTGCGGACGAGAACGGTTCACCATTTTTGAGCTCATTGATTATTGCATTTGAAGAAGGCTAGTGGTTAATAGTAAATATCATTCGACTAAAATGATAATAATGGTAATCCTTTATTGATAAAAAAAAACCACATTCGCTTAGGAGATTTCTATGTAAACAAAAATCAATTCATATTTTTTGTTCCGTATAACTGTGGACCCATCGTTCATTTTCGTTTTCTTTCTCCTGCGCCCACCGTACTTACTTTGTACATATGACCCATTAGATATTTCTTCTGTTCAATTAATTCGACTAATTCACCACAGATGGCGGCTGACTGACTAAGCTTAGTCATTGAACTATTTCGCTCGCCGCAGGAAGTCGTGTGCGTTTGATTATTAAATTAGAAACGTAACGCCGGCTCCGATAACAAGGAAGCGTTGTGTTGGTAGTTTTATTACCAAGGTTGGTGTTTAAATGTAAATGATTTAGATATTACCATTTGGTACCTATTTATCATCAGTATTATATATATCCATCCTCTATCCTTTGTTTTCCAATCACGTGAAAACTAGTGACTCTATAGACACGGGAACAGGAGCATTAGACGCGGAATGATTTGTACATTGTTATAGTCGCTCTTATGAATTCCATAGATACTTCATCATTTTATTTCTAATTAACTTTTATAAATATAATCATTTGTTATTATTTATGCGGTCACTATAGTAACGGTTGCTAAAGAAAGTCATTTGCGGTTGAGGTTGCTATCAAGGAATATTTCAAGTCTATCTCTATATTACATCCAGCAAAGCGGGCGGGGAACAGCTAGTGCATATATACTCACTCGTCTCAAAGAAGGTTTCTTTCAATTAATTCAGCTGAAACTAATTAAATATATATATTGTTTATTCTCTTGTTTAATTGTTTTATGATTTTTATTCTAGCTTTCCTTCCTTCTGTCTCCCTTCTATTTTAAGTACTTAATAATTGTCATTTTGTTTATGTCTACTCTTTGAATGTTGTGTGTGCCTGTAAGTGACTTACACATCATCTAATTGTTTCATAAATGTTTTCTGGATTTATGCATATGCATCGTGTACTTTTTAAATAAATAAATAAATCATCAGGGCATACACGACTACAGATAAACATTATTTCTCAATCGTAATAGTTTTAGCTAATCGTGGTCTTTAAGTACTCGTAGCGGTCCCTAGGCATTTCTACCTTTTCCTGCTATCATTCGCACATTAGCACAGAGAGGCGCCTACTGCCGTTCTCATCTCATCAGTCCACCTCGTGGGTACCCTATTATTAGGCTATTCGGTAAGCTTATTCCGTCTACACAAAAAAAATCCGATATCCGTATTCTAAGACAGCATTTTGCCTTATAATGATAAGTCGAGGGTATTTCTTAACAATTGTTGACGTATACCGAAATTATCAGCTCTTCTTAAAAGAAGATTTTAATTAATCAAAGGCAGATTGAAAATTGTTGTGCAGTTAATTCTTTCTACAATTTTTGACTGTTCACCTGATGGTAAGTGCACTCACTTTACCTCACCGGTCCCCGTCGAGGATCTGTAGGATGTGATTAAGCAATCTTATAAAAACCTAACCTAGACATTTGACCATTCTGCGCGTGACGAATTTTATGAAGCTGGGTCTAGCCTCGCTCCACATGATCCGATCGCAATTTCACTTAAACTAAATGTATACAAACTGTAACAGAAAGGGATATCTAGCAGTTAATACATTAACTACGAACTTGTTATGTAGTAAATTGGTAAACGGAGACCAGTAAAGATATATCTTACTTCGAAGAAATTTATTACATATACATTTAGTCTGTCTATATAGCTTCTAAACAGCAGAACAGTTTATTATTAACTTTTTTGTTACTTTCATGATTCGATAAAAGAACCTACGTTCACCTGATGGTAAGTGATACGCCTGCCCATAAGAACGTGGCGCTAGATAGGATATTGTACATTACACTACATTGAGCTCCTCGTCTCTAGACATAAGATGTTATGTCTCACTACTCCAGTAATTACACTAACTTCAGCTGTCTTAATATCAGAACACAGTAATGAATATTACTGTTGGTCAGCTGCAATAGGCTCTACGGTAGTAGATACGCAGACAATCTTCAACAACAGAGACCTACCACCTGTATATAAATAGTTCACTTAAAAGTAAGGAAGCGGTGATTATAATGGCATACGTAATCGTCGATTGGATGCGACAACAATGCGCGCCGGCGCGGCGTGCGCGTGCGCATCTAGGTCAATAACACGGCGCGCGATCAGGGTGAAGGTCAGTGGGTTCGAGTCCTGGGTGAACTGCACACTACTCTCATTACTGTAATTATTACAATCATTATCTAATCAATTAATTGAATGTAAATCAACCCTGATCTAAACAGCTGGAAACTAAGAATGTGGGTGTGGAGTAAATTAAATATGACCTTGTTAAATATAAAATAATATGTATAGAAACGAGTTACATCATCGTAACTGCCGTTATCAATAGCTGTGATAAGACTTAATTCTTAAACAGTCACTGTTAACAGTTATATTATTGACTGTATTAATATAATCATATAATTAAAGAGTCCGTTACTTAATAATATATGTAGGTACCATTCTAACAGTTACTTTTAAAAAAATCTGTCAAAAATAATCGGTTCTCTCTGCATTCGGGATATTCAAGTCCTGTACTATTTTTGTAGCTTAAACTAGCTTTAAAAATTCTCTAGAACTTTAGAGCTTTAGAACTACTCTTTGGCAGGAGTTTAATCAAACATCAGATGAACTTCTCGTCGCTGTAGTCAATGTTACTTCGGTAAGAAGGCAAGCAGTTTTCATCACGGATGTATTGTGATGCTGCTGTATACAAATTCCAACATAGCAATGTTATAGCAACACATCAAGAGTTAGACAAACATCACATGACTCAATTATAACAAAATAATTACATTTTTCTATCACAGTAATGAAGACTCAGTACTATAAACATAAAGGAACTTATTAAAAAAAATTACAAATACAAGTAAGTAGTTATTACCTTCTTCTTCTTCGCTAGTATCACTTTTAACAGAGTGGTCGTGGTCATCAGTTCAGGTATTGGTCGCAAGCTTGACAACACGTCGCCATTACTCTCTGATGGCCGCCTTCCTAGTGCACTCATGTAGTGGTGATAATGATGAGCCATTTATAGCCGCCTTTATCTGGTCAGTCCATCTCATAAAGGTTCTTCCTCGTGGCCTGGTACCCTCTACCTTTCCTTGGACATTTCGCTCAATGGCTACTACCCCTCGGCAGCATACGTGGCCAAAAAAGGTGAGGAGACGAGGCTACCAAAGATGATAAACGCTGTTTAATGCCGAGTTCTCGAAGTATGGACTTGTCGGTACAAAATTCAATCCAAAACACTTCTTTACGATACTTTATTATATTAGAGCCCTTAAACCCTATTTTTAATGTTCTTTTTTAAAAAAAATAATCAACCCTAAACCGGTAATAAATATCAAGTACCGATCTCATGGCGAACTTACCGACAGTAAGAAATACAGTTTTTAAATAACCTTACACGTACCATGAAGGCCTGAAAAAGTAATTAAGACCTAACTAATAATTAGATAAAACTCCGGGCTAATTGACACAAAAACGTTTGAAAATGGGACGAGCAGCAAAACACCGAGTTCCGGATGGGTTGGCGGCGGCCGCGGCGCGCGCGAAAAAACCGACGGCCTTCGGAATTGAATCGTGTAATTTTATTAGACGATTAACCGGAAATTATTTTGTTGATATTAATTATATCAGGAAGCTGTGATAGATCAGTTCGTGAGGCTGTCGTAAGTAACATTTATTTCATACAGGTTCGAGCCCACTAAGCACGAGCTTACATGGAAGGGAAATATCATGAAGTAGCTGTTTCTTTCCCCCTTCGTTGGCCGTTACTCCCTCGTAATTCCTTTTGGGGAAGGAATTTTGTGGCAGAAGGTATATCTTTTCCAAAATTTTCAGTGTTTCCGTCTAATAGCCTCGTAGATCTAGTAATTATGCAAGGAATCTCTAAGCACTTATATTTATATATACATAAAAACCAGCATGTTCCAAAAAAGACAACTATCTTGCGCAATGTGCCATACATTAGCCCAGATTTGGCCAGCCTGGTGGATAAATAGACTTTATTTTATTAAAAGAAGGACTCGGGGCTAAGCAGTGGGACTATTCAGAGAGCTATTTAGTCATATTTCAAAAACTTTATTTACATTTTGTAATGTGAAAATTCTGTATGTCGTGTGAATTATTGTATCGCCATTCTTATGTAATTGTGACCGCAATATGGTATTGTATGCTGACTGGTGCCTGCTTGGGACGAGTGGATTGTAGTTAGCTCCAGGCAAATAAGGTAGTTTTATGTAATAATTAACCGCGAGGTTAACTACATTTCTACACGCTCAAGCTTGACGTCGGATTGCAGACCAAAAAATGTCACTTATGCGTTTATGTCTTTTGTATGAGAGTTCACCTACGCAATAAATGCTATAAAAAATAATCTATTTTTTATTTACATAAGGCCGTACTCGACCTGAATTTCACGTGGTAATAAGTGACCCAGAATACTCTGGTTCTCGTACGTTAATAGCTGGAATACTGTTATGGCGGTGGACTTATAATATAGCAGTGGTAACTATACAGTTTCGAAAAAAAGCTATCTCCAACTAAAATATACAATGTAACAAAAAAAAACCTTTTTGAGTTTCTGTTGCCGCACCGTCTAATTTGATACTACCACAGATCCTAGAGCAATCAATAAACAATAGTATGCATTACTGTGGTCAGATTTGAAAGGCGCTAGTGAAATTACGGGATAGGGAGTTGGCATCACATGTCAACTATCTTTACCCTTGAGAAGGAGAAGGAGCATAACGCTGTGCCGTATATATTAGGGGGACCGGAAAGTAATGTCGTTTTCTTACGCTAAATACAAACACATACATTTTTAACGAGTCTTTATTTTTAATCAATGATGTATTCCCCATCATTGTCAATAACCTTTTGCCATCTAGTGAGTAAATTTTCAATCCCTGATCGATAAAAATTAATTGGTTTTTCGGCAAAATATCTAGAGATGGCATTTTGGATATCATCCAAATTTGCAAATGTTTTGCCACTAAAAAGTGTTGCAGCGCTCGGAATAAGTGGAAATCCGATGGTGCAACATCGGGCGAATATGGTGGATGAGGCAGCACCTCCCACCCCAATTCATTAATTTTTTCTAGAGTTCGCCTTGCGCAGTGCGGTCTTGCATTGTCATGTTGGAGAATGACGCCTTTTCGGTTGACAATCGCTGGCCACTTTTCAATTAAAGATTGATTGACTCGCTGCAATTGTTCGCTGTAGAGGTCTGCAGTAACAGTTTCTCCAGGTTTCAGTAATTCAAAATGAACAATGCCGCGAATACTCCACCAAACACACAAAAGCGCTTTTTTGGGGTGTAAACCTGGCTTAGCAGTACTCCGAGGGATTTCATTTGGAGAGAGCCACTGCCTTTTGCGTTTTGGGTTATCATACAGGACCCATTTCTCATCTCCTGTGATCAAGCGATCAAAAAACGCTTCTGTGTTGTGTCGTTGAAGCAATAAGTTGCATGTGATTGATCGGTTAGCCTTATTCTGTTCGGACAGATTATGCGGGACCCAAACACCTGCTCTGCTTACTTTTCCAATCTGCTTCAAATGTTCTTGGATGGTCGACCAAGGTTTGTTGAGACTGTTTGACAATTCCTCGATCGTCTGACACGGATTTGCTTCCACTTCCGCCCTTAACACGTCGTTGTCTAACGCCGATGGTCTTCCTGATCGATACGAGTCGGAAAGATCAAAATTACCCGATTTGAACTTGGAAAACCACCTTTGGCATTTACGAATGTCCAGTGCATTTGGATAAACATCGCAAATGTTTTTGGTAGCAACTGTTGCGTTATTTCCCTTGCGAAACTCAAAGAGCATGCAATGCCGGATGTGTACCTCTTCTGGTATTTGGCTGGCCATTTTACCCAAAATTACAAAAAAAAATTGTAATTCAATTGTCTATAAGTAAAGAAATCACTATAACCTCACAATGTCTTTGGTACGCCTCTGAACAAAACAATGAGCTGACAAATGACAATCAAGTATTGGCATGCGCAGAAACGACATTACTTCCCGGTCCCCCTATTATTATCCTAACTAGCGCCACGGTGTTGTCACACTCATCTCATCATAACAATTATTACAAAATTAGTATTCACTTTGCTGGTAATCTTACTATTTCAAAGTGAGATTGCTTACTCCGGTCGTTGTTTTTTAATCAACGAAACGAGCTTAGCTGAAAGTTTCCTTGCCTACAACAATATGGTGTTAGCTAGGATATTTATACATCACATAATGCCTGGACTACTGAGTGTTATTCAATAAATATTCAAAGAAGCTACATGAAATTTTATAAGCTACAGTACCCTTTAGGATCGCTGAAATAAATTGTTAACAGTGCAGCTACCATAAACACAAAGATATATTTATTTTTCTAACATTCCTAATATTCGGAGATAGTTTAGCATATTTCAGGGAAGTGGGAATATTGCGCCTTAAACCTATAACGATGTGGAGGTAGCTGGTTAAAGTCGAATATTTGGTAGCGAAATGCACAAAAGGGAAGAAGAGACTCGTACTCTACAGGCAATCATATTTTACAATAATTGGCGATTAATGAAAATGTAAATAATTAAAAGATACTTATATAACAATAAATTATTAGCTTTTTGTATATAGTGTACATAACTGAATTGTGATTTAATTTATGTAATCAATACGATCTATATTTTGCTTAATCATTTAAAAAGCACCTAGTGTTGTTTACGACCTCGTCCGGTGACTGAACTCTGTACTCGCTATTCCATTGTCCATTATTCTAACCGCTCGGCTACGCGGTCCTTTACTGTCACTAAACGAGAACCTTGCGGCCTAAGGTCAGAATTGGGGGCTATTATTGTCGCGAATGTCCCGTTTCAATTCCACTAAGTTTGAACTTAGTTTAGTATCAATAGATATTTATTTATCTTTGTTTCTGGCGGCGCGGGTTTTGAAAGCGAGCGATCAAGTTCTTCCCTTCATCACGACTAATGTGGCTTTTTGTTAAGACAACATTCAACTTTATGGTTTAAAGTAAATGCTAAGAATACCGACCGAATAGTGTAATTGCATTAAAGTCGGTTCAGCCGAACACGAGACTTGCAAAGAAGTACTTTTTGGTTTTAGATCAACTGATTGTGGAAATTGTGAATAATGGATGAAATTTTAAATTTGAGTTTATGAGTGAGGGGTCAGTTTACGTTGGTCTATCAGGCGCCTGATTACGTCAAGTATAGTTCAATGATATAACTTAGGCAGTTACTTAAGCAGAAGGTTGCAGCGGCAGCGTTCAGTCGAAGTAGACGCGGCGCCGGCTGCGTTTGCGCTGAGCACAAGTAAATTTATGTGATATTAGTTACTTGTGATAAACTTAACTTACTGGATAGTGTTGTGGCTTTTTTTTAATTTTGTGTGAACCCTCTCATTTACGGGATTCGGGTGAGTTTACTTTTTAATATAATTATTCTGTGGTTTTAACATTAAAAGCATATTACAAAAATATAGGTAAAAAAAAATAGGTCAGATTTAAATTAAAAAAAAAAATAATTATATAGTTACTAACAAAATATAAAATAACAAAGCAATGAATATGTAGGCCGTCCGCGATATGTTGCGATAAGTTAAGTAAATATTTTACTTAATATAAGTACAACAGTTGGCAACGAAATATTTACTTGTACGAATTTTTGGTGTGTGAGGAATGCGTTCGCTCTCTATCGTCCGCAATAGAAATGTGGTCAGCAGCGGGGACAAACACCAGCTCTTTAAAGGGAAACTGGAAGAGAGTGATAATTTTTTATCCCATGATCACTGAATACTGATCAGAGAGATTCGGAAGATTCGGATGATCCAGGATAAGAAGCTATAGATGAACACTTTACCGGAAGAAAGGAGAAAGAGAAAGTGGTAGTCGTTTCAGTCAATGCAAGGGTTCTGTAGTTGGTTAAATTACCGAGGTAACAGAGCACTCTCCCGTCGCAAGACTATATACAATATTTGTATGATTAAATTACTGAGGTAACAAAACAAACACTGTCTCAAAACTCCACACGAGTACGAACAGACATCACTTACCAAACATTACTATTATAGATGAAATCCATTCGAGTGCAGGATTCGAGCCTGTATACTCTACTACCGTGGTACAATTAGCGAAAAAACACTAAGCAACTAATATATATTCAAAAAGAGCTTTATCTGATCCATAATTAAAAACCGGAAGCCATTTTTTTTCTCTATAAACATTGTAATTAATTACGCTGATGAGTTTATACATTTTTTGTGACAAACTATTTTATATTATTTCATAATGACCCTGTTATCTTATAACAGTAGTCACCCCACACACCCTTTCTATAAAACAAAAGTGAAAAGTCTTCCTAATTTTAGCCCATTTATGCCCACTGCTGAAATTAAACTTGACCAAAGCATTAGCTGTTCCCACGCTCGTCGTGGGTAGTACGTAGCACGTAAGTAACGTTGACAGTAGCCTGCTGCTCTCCCCCGGAACTACTTCCTCCTTTAGTTGCCTTTTACTAAATAATGAGTGTTGTTGGAGTGGAGATATCCTTTCCAGTATCCCACAAGTGGGATTATAAATATAATAATTTATTGAATATTTACGTTTGTATTTAATATTACGGATATATCGGATATAATAGAAGGGACGAGACAAAGGCGAAATTCACCTCGTGCGTGCAGAGCAACGTGTCGCTAATTAGAATTATATACACAGCACCACACTATATTCGAGACATTAGATGCTTTATCTACAGCGCCCTTCAAACCGGAACACAGTAACGTTTGCACACTGTTTGTCGGCTGCAATAGGTAATACGAGTTTACCTACCTAGATGGTCTCCGAAAACAAAGACTACTACTAAAATATTCTCGTCTAGTTGAGATGTTTACCATGTGATGCTGTGTAAATATCTCAACTAGCTTCATATCTAGTAAAACACCATCAAGTGAACATATTTATCTCTGCTTTGTTGAATGAAGAAAAAAATATCTGAGGGTTTTGATGAATTTTCTATAAAGCCTATTATTTTTTCCTAGCTTATAGGTTTGCGTGTAGTCATCCTACTTCACCACTTATGTATTGCCTATTTTTAAATATTACGTATAAATTATTATTTAATGTAAAAAAAAACTGTCTATCAAGCTGTTAGTATCTGCACGCAGCTTCCGATTCGAACCTGAGACCTCCGTGCAGTATAGACGGCAGATAAACCGCCAATTGCTTTGCCCGGTATCGGTTCCTATGTGTTACTTTTATCTTAAGCCATAATAAGACATGGCCATATAACAGTTCTGATGGTATTAAATACTACTATATGTAACTAGTTGTTCCTGACCCATTGATTGGTAGTAACACCCCCGCAACCCTCTTTAGACCTCCAAACGGCAGAAGCAATATCTCTAACCAATTTTGAGTGTTCAGTTCTAATAGTTTCGTAGGTCGCTTGCTGAGTCAATGGAACTCTGGATATCTTCTATATATATTAGCTGTTCCCCGCCCGCTTGCTGGTCGTAACACCCTTTGGGGGTAACATTTCCTAAAATGCGTTCTTAGCTGCCCTATCATCATCATCATCGTCATCCGATAGACGTCCACTGCTGGACGTAGGCCTACCTCAAACATCTGCACATCGATCGGTCCTTGGCAGAGGGAATATTCTTACTAAATTCCATGTATCTGTAAGCCCTATGGCTCCAGAGATATCGTGATTCATATGTATATAGGAGGAAATCTGAAATATATACATATATGATGATAATGGATTTCGTTTTTCACCAATCACGTGAAAACTAGTGACCGCATCGACACGGGAACGTGAGCATTGGACGCGGAATGATCTGTAGATGGTTATAGGCTTTTTATTTATTGAATTTCATGTATACTTCGTACAACATTTTCATTTAGTGTTATATATTTGGTTGCCTTGGAAACGGTTGCTATAGAAAGAAATTTGCGGCTGCTTTAGCTCTCAAGGAATGTTTCAGACATTTCAAAGCTAATTCTTTATTACGGCCAGCAAAGCGGAACAAAAGGTAGAAGAGAGACCAGCTAGTGTGTATATATACATTTCACTACTAGGACTTGACATATATATATATAGCGCTGGCTTAATGGCTAGAGCGTGCGGCTTTCATTCCGAAGGTCGCGGGTTCGAACCTCGGCATGTACCGATGACTTAATATTAAAGTTACGTACATTTGTGAACTTTAGTTACAACAGCGAGATACAAACGGTGAAGGATAACATCGCGAGGAAATCCGCACACTGACATCATCTTTGTGTGTGTGTGCGTGTGGTGGTTCCAGTACAGTGGCAACAGGCTCGCCCCCTGTTACATGGGACCTAATCTGACCACATCTGGCGAAAACTTGGTGTTTATTCACCTCTGCCAACCCCTACTGGGAAAAAGGCGTGACAATATAAATAAAATATATATATATATGTATGTATGAGTGAATACTTCGCACGGCGCGCTGCGATCTCCTCTATTGTCCTCGGATACAAATGTTAATGTAAATACATTTAATTAAAATTATATACAATATATAACACTAATGACCTTTTTATAATAATACGAAAATCAGAAAAACAGTTATATATGTATATTATTACTGATCTTTTTTTTTATTGACCACCTATGAGACGAGCGAGACGTTCACTTGACTAACAGCATCATGTTACGTTCGTCGTCTGATACATAAGATTTTGAGTCGCATTACCTCAGTAATTACACTAGCTACAGCGCCATTCAAACCGGAGCATAGTAATGTATGCACATATGTGTCAGCTGCAATAATCGCTGCGGTTTACTTATACGGTCTCCAGCAACAGAGACCTTTGACGTTTAAAAACAAGAAGGCTGATGACAGTTTTTATTAAAGACCGAAAACTCATAGAGGAATTATTTAAGACCGAAAATTCTGAACTTAATACTAGAGATGGAAGATCTAATATTAAAAGGATGAGAAGGTCTAGAAATGGTGATAGAATAATGATAACGATTCGAGTGTATTTAAGACTTTAGATCGTATATCGAAGACCTATAATATAAGACCTAGAATTGTTTACCAAATTCCTATAGTTATACTAGACCGAAACATCAAACACTGGTGGAAAGTCTCTTGACGAAGACCGTCTAGGTACCACCGCAGCGCCTAATACACCCGACAAAAAGTACTGTGCAAACATTACTCTAGTCCGGTTTGAAAGGCGATGTAGCTAGTGTAATTATTAACGAGACTCAATATCTTATATCTCAAGGCGACGAGCATATGGTGCAGTGTATAACATCTAACTAGCGCCATTTTGTCGTGGGCAGACGTGTAGTCCTGCGAGATGGTAAGTATACCGTCAGGTGACCGTCGCGCTCCCCTCGTCATTTTGTAGAATAAAAAAAGTAAGACTTAATTGGACAGTAACTAGATATCCAGATAGGACCTTCGGAAAACAATATAACTGAACTGCTGCAAGGTGGAAGGTATCGATCGAGCTGATCACCGACAGGCACCGGCTGAAGGCTGTAGGATGAAGGCTTCGCCCTCTAGGAAATACATTGTAAAGCGATTTACGCGCGAGCAACGCCGATCTGTAATAAACGGATGCGGTAATTTAGAAAATAAATATTCGCTTTATCATCACCATTATCATCAGCCAGTCCACAGCTGGACATAGGATATCCACATACAATCAGCATTCCTTCTGGGCACTCGGGGCTGTCGTATGTAGGGGTTCATATGGAGGGATTTTGTGCGGAACCGCTTACACCCTTCGGTTTTTACGACGAAGCAACGAGACCCGCGAGACGTTCATCTAATATGATGATGATATATCACGTTTGACCATAACGTGGCGCCAGTTGCGATGATATACACTGCACCAGATTATGCTCATCTTTAGACAATATCTCTTATTAAGAAAGTGGATGCAGAATAAGTCTACTGGCGTCAAGGATAGTACTACTGACGGAGGAAAAAAATATTCGACGTAGAGACCAGCGAGCCCCCCCCCTCCTTCTTCTCCCAGAAATGTGAAGCTAGTGAGCGTGATATACGCTGCACCACATTGAGCTCGTCGTCTTCAGACATAGCTTATCTCAGCAATTTAACAGCGCCCTTCATACCGGATAACTAGTGTTTGTATACAACTCTTTGGTGGTAGTTATAGGGATTGTGGTGATAACTAGACGGTCTCCGCCAACATTTATTTATAATCAGTAAAATAATTCAGTGGGCCAACATTACTGTTCCGGTTTGATAGGCGCTGGAGTTAGTGAGATGATTGAAGTGATCGGAGCTAAACATCTGTCTGTACGTTTGGAGTGCTGTATATCATCTTAACCATAGCTTTATTTATATGATCGGGTGGATAATTTACCAGAAAGTGAATGTGGAAGGAGATGGTTACATAGGCCCCTCCAAAAGATCATATCGATCGGGTAGGGATTCATATAGGGGGACACTACCCCTGCCCATTGCAGGTTGATGGGAGGCAGAACCTTGTATGGCGATTAGCAGGGTATACTACCTGGTGACCTACGCTTGGATCCTGCGAGTTGTGCTAAATATTAATATAGTTATACCCGCTCCGAATTTTCTCACATCGCTGTAACCGAGAGGCGAACAATTGCTTCGTGATCGCTACCCATCGGGGCCATTGCCATCGCTATTCACTACAACAATGTTCGTCACACAGAGAACAACCGCCCGCACCTTATTGCAACGCGATAAGAACTATTTTCTATTAACTCACACGTAATACAAACGTTTGTAATATAACAAATTAACACTTACAGTTTCGCTGAGCTATTTTCAGCTTTACTCCTATTGCAATAAAGGCTACAACAGTTGCACACTTCAATGCAGTTATTAGCCTTTTAATAATAGAATGTTTGTGTGCTTTATAGGTTAGTTTTTTTTTTCATTGCCCTCACAATAACTCAGCGTTAGTATAATATTTTAAAGTTAAGTGAATGTGGACCAGTTTAATAGTTTACTAAGTTATTAATTCGACAGATAAAAGTCGACTAAAACGAATTTGTATGGAACACTCTTCGTATAGGATGTTTACACAATACACTGAGATGTCAAAACGTGTAGCTGTAGTAATTTGCCGCTGGTAGGTCTCTGTTGCCACAGACCGCCTAGGTACCACCGCAGCTCCTATTGCAGGTAACAAACAATAGTGTGATCCGTTTTGAAGGGCGTTGTATACGAATGAAGAGTAGATCATAGACAAATTTGCATGATAAGACTTAACTAGTATTGTAGTGTATAGTTGTGATGTCCGCGCCGGTCGCCGGTCGCGCCCGTGCGCCGTGGACGCAAGTAAACGAGCGCGGGTGACGAGGCAGCCGGATCCTTGCGCTGGTGCGGGCACAAAGAGTACATATAAAACAGCCGCACTAGAGGTGTTGCGCAACGCGGGACCTTGTGGTCACATAGTCACCTACAGGGTGTCCGTTAAGCAGCCGCTTATGAGGATAATCGAAGGACCTTGAGGCGCTGTAGAGCTCGGACCTCTGAAGTAAATCTAATGGATTTCAAATCGATTTAGACACGCTTTTAAACAAGTTAATACTTTAATAGTAAAATAAAAAAAAATACATTTCACTTAGCATTTTTATATTCCCACTGCTGGGACTAATGATCAACACTCACTCATCACTATCACGATCATTCTATCATGAATTAGTGTTCTTGGAACATGTAGCTTCCCTAGTAAATTAGACTGGTGATAGGTCTCTGTAAGTAGGTATCACCGCAGCGCCTGTTGTACCAGACGAACAATACTATGCAAACTTTACCGTGTTCACGTTACATATTAGCAAGGAACGTTAAATATTAGCCAAGAGGTAGAAGAAGTGCTTGTTATTAGCCAAGAAGAAGTTCTAAATATTAGCCAACAGGTTGAAGAAGTGCTTGATATTCGCCAAGAAGAAGTTCTAAATATTAGCCAACAGGTAGAAGAAGTGCTTGTTATTAGCCAAGAAGAAGTTCTAAATATTAGCCAACAGGTTGAAGAAGTGCTTGATATTCGCCAAGAAGAAGTTCTAAATATTAGCCAACAGGTAGAAGAAGTGCTTGTTATTAGCCAAGAAGAAGTTCTAAATATTAGCCAACAGGTAGAAGAATTGCTTGTTATTAGCCAAGAAGAAGTTCTAAATAATAGCCAACAGGTAGAAGAAGTGCTTGATATTAGCCAAGAAGAAGTTTTAAATATTAGCCAACAGGTAGAAGAAGTGCTTGATATTAGCCAAGAAGAAGTTCTAAATATTAGCCAACAGGTAGAAGAAGTGCTTGTTATTAGCCAAGAAGAAGTTCTAAATATTAGCCAACAGGTAGAAGAAGTGCTTGTTATTAGCCAAGAAGAAGTTCTAAATATTAGCCAACAGGATGAAGAAGTGCTTGATATTCGCCAAGAAGAAGTTCTAAACATTAGCCAACAGGTAGAAGAAGTGCTTGTTATTAGCCAAGAAGAAGTTCTAAATATTAGCCAACAGGTAGAAGAAGTGCTTGTTATTAGCCAAGAAGAAGTTCTAAATATTAGCCAACAGGTAGAAGAAGTGCTTGTTATTAGCCAAGAAGAAGTTCTAAATATTAGCTAACAGGTAGAAGAAGTGCTTGTTATTAGCCAAGAAGTAGCGCTTGTTATCATCCAAGAAGAAGAAATGCTTGATATTATATAGGAAGAACAATAAATGCATCATATAAGTCAAGAAAAAGAGCTTGATAACAGCTAAAAAGAAGAATAAAAGCTTAATATTAGCCAAGAAGAGGCGCGGGTTCGATCCCCAACAAACTTAAACTTAAAGCGTAAGAAAATATCAATAGGTAAGAGATAAGTTCACAAATCAACAGCTTAGTGGATAAATAGTCTGGACTCTGTCCCTGTGAAAAAAGGCCCAGCTGTGGGAACATTAATAGGATTAGCTAGGAAACACCCTATATATGTATATGTAACACCCTATATATGTATATGTAACACCCATAGGTCCGAATATCTGTATTCAAAGTAACTCTACGGAACAAATTGGTACAAACGTTTCGGTGCGGCCGGACTGTTAAATTCGAAATACTTCTCTTTATTAGTTGTTTGGTACAATATTGTTCGGGCTTTTACAGCATGCGGCGTGGCGACACTAGTTGTGTATACATCCGAGCTATGAAACAGCCGGCGCAGGAGTTCCCTTCGAATGACAACAATTGTTTTTGTTCGCATTCTATTCGCAGTTCACTTTAACGATTTACCGTGACATTTTGTTTTATGCGTCTGTACTATGATAATGACTTGTTACATTATCTACTTATATATATATATATACATGTATATATATATATATAAAGTATTACACACTTACATAGTATTATTAGACGATTATTGATGTACGTTTTTTTTATACAATTAAGCGATTAAACGAATGGTACGTTCACATAATTGTGAGTGATACGCCCGGCCCTAGCATCGTGGCTCTAGTTAGGACGTTATACACTTCTTCACATTGCTCTCGCCCTCTGTAACATAAGATGTTAAGTCTCGTTACCCTAGAATTTTTACGAGCTACAGCGCCCTTCAAACCGAAACGGTAATGGTTGACGGCTGCAATAGGCGCTGCGGTGGTATCTACCTAGACTGTCAACGATAACAGAGACCTACCTAGTATTGTTTATATCATCCTAACTAGCGCCACGTTGATCAGGTGAACGTCCCGCTCGTCTCGTCGCTTAGTTGTACAAAAAAGCTCCGTCACCTCGCAATCCGGAAGCCGCGTCTAGTATCTCTGCGATAATAACAATAAAGACCTTGTATCGTATATAGTATATATGCAAAATTTAAAAAAAATCACAAAAACAATAATTAATTATATTCATACAATCGCAGTGTAACTGTTTCATAGTTTTGTGATTAATTTTCAAATACTTTGGAATATTTTAAGTGTTAAATACTATCTAGTATTTTATGTACAAACTTGGCGGTACGTCTCTCGCATATCTCGTATTACGCAAATTTAAGTGACAAGAATGGAGACACTGACGCAAATACTTCTGCCTGTACATCAACAACACTGTTGTATTGTTGTTGCAGCTGGTGTACTGTGGGAGAGTGTCCTAACATTTGTGATTGATATTTGATCATCATCAGCCGATAGACGTCCACTGCTGGACATAGGCCTCTCAGAAATCTCCATTTACAATCAGCACGACCTTTATGGGGGGATTTGAGTAATTTCCCACCACACTGGCCTAATTTAGGTTGGTGAGAGTCAAAGCCTCGTTTGTTATTCAGCGGGGTGCACCGCAGTCGGGTGAAATGAGCGTAGTAAAGATATAGAAATTAGTTGAAGTATAACGAAGGAAATTCTTTATCAGTTATAAGTAAATATGTAGTAATATAACACGAGTATTGATTGACGATGACTGATTCAACTGAGCACTATTTAAGCTTATGATCATTACTGAATCACGATTTGAGTGCGTGATTACTAGTCCTGAGTAATGATTGCGAGAGACAGATGTTTGCAATGACATGAATTGGATCTGAAGTATTTTTTTTATTTAATTAAGCGATTATATGAGCTAGACGTTCACCTGATAGTGAGTGATGCGCCTGCCCATAACAATGTGGCGTATGTTAGGATGTTAAATGATTGTGCGCGTCGCTTGAGACGTAATATGATAAGTCTCGTTACACCAGTAATTACACTAATTAGAGCTGTTTTCAACTAAAACACAGTAATGTCTACATACTGATATTTGGCGTACTAATAGGCACTGCGATAGTACATACCTAGACAGTTTCCGACAACAGAGACTTACCAACTATAAAAGGTTTATAGATCTGTTACAAAATACTAGTATTTTTACATAGATATTCCCTAGATGATTAATAGATATATCTGTCATAAACACTAGTATAACTTTGTAACATAATTACTGGTAATATGTTATTCGGAATGACAGAATATCTTCACTGATTTGAAGATCTACAACTAGGCTACATATCTCTTGACGCTGCTGTTCTCCATCGACTGCTGTTACCATCACCTCAGCCGCTTGTCCGTTTAGTTACCTTTACAAAACTAGTAAACCAGTATCCATCTTTACTAGATCTCTCATTTACTACTGGTAGATCTCTATTGCCGGTGACCGTGTAGGTACCACCGCAGGGTGCGATACCTAGTGTAACTACTAGAATAACGAAACTCGACATATTACGTCTCAGGCGACGAGCGCAATGTTGTGCAATCATGCTAACTAGAGCCGCGTTGTTATATGGAGGCCCATCACTTATGATCAGGTGAACACCCCGCTCGTTTCTTATATAGAATAGAAAAAAAAATTGCTACAGTTCATGCGAACGCATCCGTTTTTTTTCTAGTTAAGTGACGAGACGGTCGTTGGTGCTTCTGATTCAAGTGCACTTAGTCTAAAATAGGTTTCATGTAGCTCTTACCCCTGAGCGTTGAACGGTTAGGAGCCTGACCTCCGTCTGCACGTACCAGTAGATTGCTCTACGTTTTTCCTGTTTCTATATTTTGCTGACCCTCGCCACTTTTTGTTGGTGCTGTCGTGGCGCTGAGCGGTTATTGTGCAATCGCCTTGTAATCATTACATCACTATGAAGACGTTGCTTTTTCTTAAGCTGATCACATCTTTATCGTATATATTTTATTTTATTACATATTTTGTACGTAGGTATATATCAATATCTTCCAGTTTGAAGGGCGCTTTAGTTAGTATAATTACTGGGGTAACGAGTCAATATCTCATGTCCCAGGCGTCGAGCACAATGTGTATATTCCATTCTAACTAGCATCAGGTGAACATCCAGCTCGTCTCGTACCTTAATTGAATAATAAAAAAAAAACATTAGCACTAAATGTAGCAGTTTGTATATTGTCAATAAATTAGTTTGTTCTTCTAATTACGATTAAGCTTACTGATTGCTAGTAATTCTTCTAATTTTTTTTAAAGGAAGGAACAGCGCTGGTTGCATTAAGGTTAGTTTTTTATAAGCGTTTCAACAAGCGAAACGAATCACCAATAACCTGCATGTACAAAGTTGCTAAAATTGGTTTCAATTAGTTTACTTATTAAACAAAGCACAATGGCCGCCGCGCCCTCACGAGATACAAAGCACCGGAAATTAATATTAATTATTAATAATTTTCTTTTGTTACAGATTAAAACGCTCAAAATTAAATAGAGCATGTACATTATCCTGCGTTCGTGAAGCATTTAGAAAACTATACGAATAACAAGATGGCGCCGCAAGAGCGAACTCCTTGTTGCGAGCAGGACGACGACTCCCGCCAAAACGCGAGCATAGACAACAACCTGTCAAACATCGATTTAAGCGGGAGTTTCGTGAACAAAGCATTTACAAGCGATGTAACCGATAATGTGGTGAACGCAAAGAACGTTACAAACAGCGATAGTACAAATAATAATGAGGTACAAGAGAATAATGCGAAGAAACCGACAGATTTCGACGATCTCCTGCCGTATGTGGGGGAGTTCGGTTTATACCAGAAGATGCTGTTCCTATTGATGATACCGTTCGCATTTTTCGTTGCGTTCGTATATTTCTCTCAAATATTTATGACGATAGCGCCGGAGCAGCACTGGTGCTGGGTACCGGAGCTGGCGAACTTGACGGTGGAGGAGAGGTGAGTGAATGTTCTGCTTAGTTACAAATAAATTCATCCGTAAATCAAAAACTAGTTTTTACGGGACGGTCTCTATTATTGTGATGTGATATTTGTGTTTTTTAGGTTTCCAATTTGTATTACACTGTAGCTGGTGAAATTACTAGACTCAATCTCAATGCTCTGTACACAGTGTAGTGCCTATTAAAAATCCTAATAAGTACCACCTTGTGCTTCAGATTAAAAAAGAAGACTAATTGTAAAATGAGCTGCCTATTTGATAACCTTGACGTTCGAGATAATAGGAAAATATTTTCTCTGATTTGCTTTTATTTCTTTAAAGCAAGTCTAGAAAGTTTATTTTTTATCATTCATAATTGCTTCGACACAGAAACAGATAAACATAGCGTGGAACTTTTTCGAACAAACAAATCGCTTTGATTTAATTACCAGCGGATCAAAGTATACCCACGGATATCATTAAATTTGCAAACAAATCACCATCATTAATTCAGTGTCTTCGTGCTTCATTTTCATTAGTAACATTAGAAACACCTCGTAACCATTTTGTAGTTTTCATCTAACTTCATCTATTACTCCCACAGAAAATTTGCATGCAAGAGTAATCTATGTCTATCGTTAAAGTTCAAACTACCTTTTATTTTTTTAACTGCTTCTGTGAGGCATTTGCTAAGCACTTCTCTTCTAATATTCATCCCTGGTACAATTTCTTGGATTCGTATATTGTAGAAATTAATTTTATCGGACCTGTCCTTTTTTTGATGAACTTTGCGCCTCTATTTACTCGGATAACTACAGCAGCTTTATCGGATTTAAAAACTAAATATAAAAGAGAAAAAGAATATTAATTTAAACATAAACCTAGAACCAAACACAAAAATAAAAACTAAACACGCAAAACACAAACCTAAACATATACATGAATATAGATAATTTTGTAAGTAAAAAAAGAGCCCCTCCAACGGGTTCCCGCCTTGTCGTGGCGGAGGGGCTTAGTAACCGTGGGGCCAAACACGGTAAAGCTAAGCGGAACCCACCCGGTCGGCTCGCAGCGAAGGGCCGGCCGAAGCAGCCGCTCCAGGTTCGAGTTGGGATAACTTGAGCTCAACGGAGCGGCCTTAGGCCCTGGAGCGGCCTTATGCTGCCTTACACCGTTTTACACCGCCTTTGCAGCCGAGGTGGGGTTGCAGAGGACGTATCTTCCGCGACCAACCGGTGTCACACCGGCGATGCGGTAGTGGTGGGGCCGCGGGGGAAGAGGAGAGTCGGTATTACGATGCAACGCTCTCCCTATCCTCCGCGCCCGGTAACGGGTAGCGGCGGGCGCAACATCTGTCCGCCGCGGGGAGCCCGGAGAGGATATCTCCCGGGGCTCCCGTGGCCTCTAGGCGACGGGTTCGAAGGAATGCGTCGTCCGCACACAGGAGGCCGAGGTAGGGGCGCGCTGCATGTTTCGGCGCGCCCTGCAAGGAGGGTTTAACCTCCTTGCCGAGGTGGGGCTACGCAAACGGCGGTGAGGGTCGCTGACGCAGGCACCAAGCCGTAACCCTAGCCACTAGGCGACGAGTGGGGAACTTAGTCGTGGGGGTTTTAGTCGGTGCGAGTCCGACATAACCCGTCCTTGCCTCCGCGAGGACGAGTATGCGTAGGCATTTCTCCCAAGTAAAACTAAAAAAAAAAAGTAAAAAAAGAGTAAGGAGAAATGTGAGATAATTGGTACATGTTAAAAGATTTGGTTATTAAAATATTACACAAACACTTCAACTACTCGACTTGCAAAGAAATCAAGGTTAGTTTGTGCAAGCGCAAGCTCGCAGGCAAACACGAATGTCGAAAATCATTGAATCTATTAAAACAAATGGTTATCGGTGAAATCCCTTTACCGCAGCAATTGTCATATAAAAAACCAATATGTACCGTTTTTATCAGCTCACCAAGACGTAGATGCTTAAGTACTTGGTTAAATAAAAATGATCTGGTAAAAACCAATGACGATACATCTGTAAAGAGTTCGCGGTTAAAGTTTTTTACTTTCATTCACCACTTTAATTTAACTGCGAGCTATTGAGAAAAAACATCATCATCATCAGGCTTCCATATATCTGCGCACCGATCGGTATTAAGATGACACAATGTAATTATTGCTTGAGTAAGAAAAACTATTTGATCATCATCATCATCACTCCAACTTGTTGTTGTCCACTGCTGAACAAAATATCTACAATCGGTTTCCAACGTGACTGATCTGTATCCAATGATTCCGTAGGATCTGCTCCAAGTCATTAGACTACATAGTAGGTGCACGACCCATGCTACAATTGTCCGTACTTCATTTCTACTCCAAGATCTTTGTTTCATCGACCTTCTGGTGTCCTTCTTCATTAATTCCCATTGCCACTTCCGCTAATAACCATTTGGGCTATATTACGAACTTAACTATTGGAGCAATCATTGATCATCACAAAAATTGGCTACGTATATGCAATTCTTCATGGAAAAGGTGTTAATAATCACTTTATCAGATTATGTTGAAGTGTCTTCACTTCTGTACCGTTTAATGAATCTTCATCAAAATCTATTACACCATCTCACTCTGGTTCGTAACGAAGGTATTCAGCTCGTCTCTTCACTTCTGTACCTGAACCAAGTCGAATGCGATAAAACTTGAGCAGTCCCGACCTTCGATATTTGGAAGTCTATTAGAAGCGACGTTTTGAAATTGGCAACATCAAGGCTTTTCTTTTAGTAAACGATAAAATCAATAATTATTAATAGTAAGACTTTTAAAACTATTATAAACTAGGATATAATATTAGGTTCATCTAATTTAGTGTCTGCCATGTTTCAGATAATTGTTTTTATCCAGAATCATACTAGTTAAAAAGCTAAAGAATTTTTCTTATCAGTCTTGACGGACTGGTCGTGATCATGACTTAGTTGGTTTGGTTTACCAGATACTTCCATTCCATTCCAACAGCTACATATAGATAAATTTACAAAGAAACGTGTGTGCGTGTGTTTATATGTGTAAACATTTGATACTTTTATAACGATCGATCGATACACGAACACACGTCCCGCTATATAAATAACCTGTAAAAAAAAAACAGCGCATTTGATATTTATATAATAATAGTGACCTTTGCACGGAAGGCATTTAACCGTGGCAATGGCTGTTTCCGACTGTTTTTATAGATATTTTGAATGTCACCGCGATTTCCGGAAACTGGGCAGCAGTGGTGACGGTTTTTTGAAAAAAATAATAAATTAACTGAGCCATTTGCATAATTATAATAATATACATCGGTGTATCAGAAATAGACATAAGTGTAACGGTTGTAAGGTCTTTGTACAAGGCGACATTTATTTATTTATTTATTCTTAACCTAACACCTAGCTTAAAGTGTTACTCTATGAGGGTACGCAGGGCCGACCTGATACCGCACAGGCATTTTATATCAATCAACACTAGGGAAGAAATTAATTTTAAATGTTAAAAATTAAAATATATGAACGAATTACAAACACATACATAAAATATAAGTCACATATATATATTATACACGCACATATATATATAATTATCACCAAGCAACAATATATACAGTTTACGACAGGTAGGTAGGAAAGTGATACAAATAATCGCTGCGGCGGTACCTAGACAGTCTCCGGAAACAGAGGCCCGCCAGCGGTAATAGTTACAACGCCCTTCAAACCGGAACACAGTAGTGTTTGTCAGCTGTAATAGGCGTTGCGGTGATACCTAGACGGTCTCCGGCAACAGAGACCTACCGCCTATAACAGGTTTATAACTCTGTTACATAATACTAGTATTTTTACATCAAAATTCTCTAGATGATTAATATATATATCTGTCATAAACACTAGTATAACTTTGTGACATAATTACTGGTAATATGTTATTCGTAATGACAGTATATCTTCACTGATTTGAAGATCTACAACTAGGGTACATATCTCTTGATGCTGCTGTTCTCCATCGACTGCTGTTACCATCATCTCAGCCGCTTGTCCGATTAGTTACCTTTACAAAACTAGTAAACAAGTATCCATCTTTACTAGATCTCTCATTTACTGCTGGTAGTGTCTCTGTTGCTGGTGACCGTCTAAGTACCACCACAGCTTCCATTGCCACTAGACATTATTGTGTTCCAGTTTGAAAGGCGCGGTAGCTAGTGAAATTACTGCGGTAACAAGACTCAACATCTTATGTATCAAGCGACGAGCGCAATGTGCTGCAGTGTATACTATAGTAACTAGCGCCAGGTTGTTATGTGCAGGCGTATCACTTACCATCAGGTGAACGTACCGCGCGTCTCATCGCTTGATTGTTTTAAAAAAATAATATAACCGCGCGTTAGTTCCGACCTTGTGCGATAATTACTTCATTAATACATATTAATAACTTGAAACTTATGTTAATGAGCGCCGCATTATAACTTAATAAACTCATTGTTATAGTTCGTTACATAACATTAATTTATAACAATAAAGTTGAACAAATCTTAATTCATCACACTTAATTACTTAATCAGCGCGCTTATTAAGTTAACTTGTTGAAATGTTACTCCCGCAGTGGGCGCGGGCTTCCGACAGCCTGATAACTTAATCGATTGTTGTTCATGTTAAAGTTTGGAGGGCACTTTTTTTTTAATTCATCGTAGCAACAGGAGAAGGACGTACACCTGATGATGAATGATGCGCCTGTCAGTGACAACGTGGCGCTCGTCAAAAGATATACACCACATTACGCTCGATGATTTGAGACATGTTAGATTTAGTTACCCCAGTGATTTCATTAGCTTAAACGCCCTTTAATCCTGTTCACATTAATGCTTGCATGCTGCGGTGTTAATTAGATGATCTCCAGCCGCAGACTTACCAACAGTATTTAGGTAGTAATTAACCGTAGGGGTACGAATAAACCCTTAACTTCCGGTAAAGTAGCTCAGGAATCGAACCAAGGTCTGTATTTTACTAGTAATGATAACGAATAACTCGAATAAACCTAAACTCACTGATATAGACCAAAAGATTGCTAGCCTCCGATGGAAATAGGCAGAACAACGCTCGAAGGACTGACAGCTGATGGGGCACTAAGGTCCTCAAATGGCGACCGCGTACCGGAAGACGGTGGCAGGCCCCCCACAAGGTAGTCCGACGATCTGGTGAAGGTGGAGATCTTTGGGGGAGGCATATGCTCACCGGTGGAATTCTGTCGGCTGACGATGATGATGACCATAGATAACCAAGCCTCCATTCAAATACATCAGTGTGTTGGTTTATGGCAACACTGAACTGTATATGAAGGAAAGAGAGTAATTGATGATAGAAGTATGCAATTTCCTGGTGGTAAGTCTCTGTCACCACAGAAAGTGTAGGTACCAATGCAGCGTTTATTGCAGTCGACAACCATTACTGTGTTCCGGTTTGAAAGGAGTTGCAGCTAATGTTATTACTGGTGGAACGAGACAATATCTTATGTCTAATATCACAAGCGGAAGGCGATGCAGTGTATACCAACCCAACTAGCGCCATATTGTTACGGGTAGGCATATCACTTACCATCAGGTGAACGCAGATTTACAATATTAATGTGATAACCTAACCAATCCACACGTGGCCCCGGGATCGAACCAGGGACCTACGTGCAAAGGTTAGCGCTCAGTTAAGACGCACCTTCACCACACTAAACGAGAACAAGTCTAAAATGCATAATGGTGCTAGTGACCTCTGTCCAAGTTCACTGTTAAGTTTAACTGCGTGTCTGAATGTAGTCAGAAATTAGGTTTTTTTTTTAATTCTTGAGGCGTATTCACACAATCTGTGCGATGCGATGGACGGTCGTGTGAAATTTTAATGTTGTCTATACAGGTTTCTTTTTCTTCTTCATCTTAATATGTCCACAGAGATACATAAAGAAATAATTTCTGTGGCATTTTAGCATATATATAATTAATATCTCTTCAGTGTATAAGTAAAGATAAATAGATAATATTTGAATTGTCAGTCTATCCGCTTCCGGATTCCATAAGGCGGGAGCGGTTTTGGCAATAGCCGACACTGATATACATATGTATTAGGTTAAGTTGTAATGCGCAACTTGTGTTACTTAAATATCCATTTATAAACATATAACGTACTAGTTAAGTTACTTATTTAAGATTATAGATATAACTAGCTGCCCCTCGCTCGCTTCGCTGGATGTGATACCTTCGCATCTCTTGGGGGGAATATTTCCTAAAATCGGTTTTCAGGTAAGCTGTACTCGGAAAAAGAAATATTCCTACTAAATTTACGGTTCCAGAGATATCGTGATAAGTCTTTTCATAGGTGAGAATGTCTTATATATATCTCATCATCATCATCATCAGCCGATAGACGTCCGCTGCTGAACATATTCCTCCCCCAAAGATCTCCACATTGCTCTGTATATATATATATATATATATATATATATATATATATATATATATATATATATATGTACCGATAACTTAATATTTAAGTTATGTACATTTGTGAACTTTAGTTACAACAGCGAGATACAAACGGTGAAGGAAAACATCGCGAGGAAACCCGCACACTGAAATCATCTTTGTGTGTGTGTGTGTGTGGTGGCCCCAATAAAGTGGCAACAGGCTCGCTCCCTGTTACATGGGACCTAATCTGAACACATCTGGCGAAATATGTGTGTTAATTAAAAAAAATATATATATGACAGTTCCTCCCGTTCGCTTTGGTGGCCATAATATAAATTCACTCGCAAATGGCTTTCTATAGCAAACGTTACTATAGCAACCGCATAGATAATACCACATGAAAATGTTTATAAAAGTTAATTAGAAATGAAATGATCAAAGATATATGAAATTTAAAAAGTAAATAGCTTACAACTATTTCGCGTCGTATGCTCATATTCTCGTGTCGATACGTTCACTAATTATCACGTGATTGGTGAACATACAAAACTCATATTCATTATATATAAAACATCATTTTATCACATTCATATATATTTAAAGAAATATCGATATGTAATGAAAATGGGGTATGTTTGTTCGTGATCACGTGAAAACTTGTGAACGTATGGATGGTTTGTAGATGGCTACAGGCTATTTATTTTTTTAATATCATAGATCCTTCATGATTAAAGTTATAACCTCGAGTGGACGGTGAATCGATTCTCTCAGTCACCTCATACACGGTGATAATATCCAATAGATCACGGATCTATTCAAAGTCCACGTTTTGCAGGAAGAGCCTTCGGCCGCCGCCGGACCTTGACTTGTTTTTATTCGCCACCGTGTTATTTTATACTTTTCATTTATCATTAAATTGGTTCATACTTAATAAATAATCTAGTTTTATTTATTAAGTGGGTTATTACCTGTAAACTTTGTTCTTCCGGTGGTTGTTTTAACTATTATATGGTAGTAGTTTTTACTGGCGGCAGGGCTCTATTGCAGCCGACAGACATTACTGTGATCCGGTTTGAAGAGCGCTGTAGCTAGTAAAATTATTAGGGTAACGAGACTCAACACTTTTTATGTCTCTATGTGATTCATCAATTGATCTATTCGTTGGGAGCTCGTAGGTGATAAGAATATGTCCAACAGTGGAGTCTAAAAGCTGATAGTGCTGATAATCATAATAAGCAAGAAATAATATAGACTTAGAAAGGCTTCCCGTTCCATCGAATTTACATATTACATAAATTTTATTGATAGAGAACGCCTGAATATAAAGTTAAGTTTTTATTCAGCATATTAAAAATATTGCTATAATATAATAACAGGCGCTATATAAAAATACTGTAGAATAATGTACTGTGTATATTTGTCAGTTAAGGTTTTAGTTCGAGTTTTGTTTGTTATAATATGTACTAAAATTTCTAACATTGTAAGTTAAATGTTCACGGAGACAGTAACACGATCTACATTCAGTTCCAGTGATGCCTCTCCGAGATCTTCGACTTGCTTCCAGTTCCTACGATAGAGCCTATAATCATATTTTATTAGGGTTTTTTGTTTTATAAGAATTGACCAGTTTCATAACAGCGCCGACATAAATTGAAAATCGCTAACATAGAACGATATCACATTGCCTTTGAAAACATTATAAAGCCTGAACCTTTTCACAGACGAGCACTGGCGATACCACCGAAGTCGGATGGACCATATCCCCACGAGAGATGCCGGATGTACTCTGCAGATTGGAGCAAGGCCTTGGCACAAGGGAGGACCACGCCCGACGATGAGTGGCCGATCGTCTCCTGTACCAACGGCTGGGAGTACAACAAGAGTGACGTACCTTATGATACCATTGCCTCCGAGGTATATCCCTCTTCCTTAATAATTAATCACCTATGGGACCTATCATTCAGCATCAAGTATATCGTCAGTTTAAGCCATTGATGCCTTAATTTTTTTTGTGTAGTAGACATGGGAAAGAAAACAGAAATTGATTTAATTAGCTAATTAAACTCTGATAACAGGAATATAGGAATATTACTTTTAATCAGATGAAGCTGGAAAACTTAATATATTCTTCAAACCAGTGAAAATATTACTTGAATGTTAAATAATAACAACTCTCCTCGTGCAGCTGGATTGGGTGTGCGAAAAGGACAACCTACCTGCGACTGCACAAGCTATCTTCTTCTGCGGTGCTATCGTGGGGGGTTTGGTCTTCGGATGGATTGCCGATAAGTATGGCAGAATACCGGCTTTAGTTGGTAAGGACTACTTTGTCTAGCAATAGCCTTTTCTTCTAACTTAATATTTTCCTACCTACCCTGTTCTAAAGTTTGGTCTCGTCTAGGACTCATATCATCACGTTGCTATGAGCATGCGTATCACAGCTGTCTATCATCAGCCGATAGACGTCCACTGCTGGACATAGGCCTCCTCCAAAGATCTCCACGTCTAGCAGCCGCCTGCGACCTTACAGTTCGAATGGCTTCCGATACCGCCGGGCACTAGGGGGCATCGATTGTAGGGATTAACATTCTTAATGTAGTACCATATGGTAGGTATTCATATTGGCGGATTTGAACCATTACTCACTCCGCTGGTCCAATGCGGGTTTGGTGGGAGCCAGGACCTCGTTTGTTAATTACCACGGTGGACTACGAGCAGGTGAGAATGGGTTGGGTTGCGTGAGTGGTTGTACGGGACCCCTTACATCCCCTTTGGAGTCTTTGAAAATTGACGGACTACATCTCAAAAGACACTATGACATCTTTTTTCATCGTTTCCTCTTTCAGGTACAAATACAATGGGATTCACCGCTGGTATTGGTACCGCGTTCTGCTCCAGCTTCTGGTCTTTCGCCCTGTGCAGGTTCCTCGTGGGACTGGCCTTTGACAACTGCTTTACTATGATGTATATTCTAGGTACGTAATGTTCTAATCTAAAATTTATAAAATAGAAAGTAAAATAAACTAAGCAAAACATTACGTAAATCTGAACTCTAAATAGATTTAACTTTTTTCTTTCAGTTTTAGAATACGTGGGACCAAAATGGCGAACATTCGTTGCGAATATGTCAATCGCACTCTTCTTTACTCTGGCCGCCTCTCTTCTCCCTTGGATAGCGCTGTGGGCTGATGACTGGAGACTGTTCGCCGTGGGCACTAGCGTGCCGTTCATTTTGGCGTTGGCAACCCCGTGGGTGGTGCCTGAAAGTGCTAGGTTCGTAATCGGATATATTCGTCAATCAGACGTCCAAACCTTTATTCCATATACACGCTCAACAAATATATAAAGTATTTTACAAGTTTCCGACCTTCTCTCTGTGGCAATGAAAAATCTTTTTCGGACTTAGATTCTATTCAGACGTTATTTACATTTTCAGGTGGTTGGTCTCACAAGGTAAGATCGATAAAGCTTTGACGATAATGAAGAAGTTCGAAAAGATCAACAAGACTAAGATTCCTGATAAAGTTATCAGTGAATTCACGGTAAGTTTCTACTACTGTTATATTTCCGCAAGTGCTTTCCTTCCTTTCCACTAAAACTATCTTTCCCATCATAACTAAATGTACATAGAACAACATTTAAAAGCCTTAATCCACAGTTTTTGTGATCTCACGAAGTTTGGAATTAGTTTCCCCAAAAGAAAGGACACATTGATCACCAATAATGTTTTCATCAACTTGCTTTCTACTTAGTAAGTATTCGTATATGTCTCCTCAGTATCGTTAAACTATTAATAGAGATCGCTTGGTTCGAAATACAAATAAATAAAAAGACAATAGATAAGATAAAGTCATCATGAGCATCATCATCTCTATCTAATTGTAATAAATGATATTTTACGAATTGTTAATCTTGTTTTTACTCAAAGGAATCGTCGTTAAAAACTATCAAAGAGTGCGAAGCCGAATGTCGGAGTTATTCGGTACTGGACCTCTTCAAGACCCCGCGCCTGCGCAAGAACGCGATCCTCCTCATCGTTATCTGGATGGCTATATCTCTGGTCTTCGACGGGCACGTGAGGAATGTTGGTTCGTTGGGTCTAGACATCTTCCTGACTTTCACCATCGCCTCCGCGACTGAGCTGCCTGCTGATACGTTTTTAACAGCTGTTCTAGACAGGTACAGTTGAATACAAATTATTTACTGTTATATTATATTATGATTACGAAGTAAATGGAAATATGCATACTGTATTGATTCCAATTAAAGGCTCTGACGTAGAGATAACTGTTGTATATATTGGAAGTAGTTTCATGTCTTTGTAGATTATTGTTATTTCAAACCGGAAATAAAGTTACTTACTAACTACCACCGCTTCTTGTATTATTGGGTAGTTCAAAACTGGCGACGAAGTTGGGGTTCGAACCTACACGTGCAAAGGATTCAATTACAGAGGAAACCATACGGCGTTTGTTACGATAATAATAACATTCATTATAATCAAATTTGTATGATCATTGTAGATTTATCTTTATAAAGATTTCAAGTTGAATACAGAAAGCGAACAAATATTGTTACAGCCCCATGAATAAATAATGTAATTAACCATATCATCAAAAATTAAACTAGACATAAGATGATTCTACTAGTTTCATGTAGTATCAATTTTAATCACTTCACAGATGGGGCAGAAGATGGCTTGCTTGCGGTTCCATGGTCATCAGTGGTATATTCAGTCTGCTTGCGACAGCAGTGCCAGTCGGTAAGTTTGTTTCTAATTACCTAAGGAATCTTTATGATTATCAGAATGAAAAGAGTAGTTTCCGGCATTTGCAGCGTTTCCTCCGTCAAGAAATTAAGAAACGCTTAAATAATAACAACATTTTAGGGGCTATTGTTAAAATCATATGGCCTATTGTAGGTGGTCCATCAGCATCGCTTGCGATCATGGGCCGATTCGCCGTGAACATCTCCTACAACATCGGCCTGCAGTACGCGGCCGAGCTGCTGCCCACCGTTGTGAGGGCCCAGGGCGTCGCACTTATCCACATCATGGGCTACGTGGCCTCCATCGTCGCCCCTTTCGTTGTTTATCTGGTAAGCGACATACAACTTGTTGTAGTTAACACTCCAGTTATTACTAGTATTGACTAAACAGAACCTTTCCATCATTTTTATAATAAATTTTTAAGAACAATTCCGTATCTCCAGGCCAATATCTCGCCAGACCTGCCATTGTTAATTCTCGGAGTGCTTGGAATACTTGGAGGACTTCTGTGCCTTTTCCTCCCGGAGACCATGGACACAGAGATGCCGCAGACCCTCCAAGATGGGGAAGATTTTGGGAAGGATCAGAAATTCTGGGATAATCCTTGCTTTTCTAGGTATTTGAGATTTTTTACCGCTTTTAGGCATATACAAATGTTTCTATTATCAACAAAGCGTTTTTTGGAAGGAACCTGCTGGAGGTTTCCATCCAGATCGTGCGATAACCTTACCATGAAGAGAAGAAACGGGTGGATACAAATAACAAACGATTCGCTCTGTTTCTGTTAGAAGGCATTGGAAGGAGGTTTTTATCCTGCAACGGATAAATATAGAGTAATAATGATAACAGAACTCTTGTATTGTTTTACTCTAGTTGACATGGTTTTACTGTTTGCGGAGTTAAAACTGTAAAGTTTTAGTTAAATACCACCGTGAACTACAACTCTCTTCATAGCATATTTAATAAAATATTTAGTTCTTATTAAAAATTTGATTTTCAGAAAAACCATTGAGAAAGAGAACCCGGAGCGATATATGAAGCGTGCCTCGGTGCCGACAAACCACGAGGAGCCTGCGCATTTCATCAGGGCGATGCCAAGCGCCATCAGCTCCAGAGCATCAATCAGGGCCTCCATACGGGCATCCACAAGAGGTTCTTTAAGGCAAAGGGAAATCGACAGAAATAGAGAAGTAGTGTAAAAGTACAAAGGAGAATTATGTTAGAACGATCTCGAATGTATTGTTAAAGGTATTTACAATTTATATTGTAACTATGGTTTTTGTATATTCAAATGTACATACTGATATATCATTTGTGTATATAGTAAACATATAACATTATTTAATTATAACAAACTATGTAATCTTTAAATAGATTTTCACGGCCTTAACGTTCACGTTGAAATAAACTGAAGCAACATGACGTTATTAAATTTACAAATACAGAAGTAGAAATACAGTAATAATAGAATATTGCATAATAATGTGAAGGCTCTAGTGCATCATCGTCATCATATCAACCAACGGACGTCCGCCGCTGGACATAGATCTCTAATGCAGTGTGTTCTAAATCTTAGGTTTGAAACTAGAATCAGTAAATTTGCATCATCAATAACCGATAGAGACCCAATTTAGGTCCTAATCTAATCTAACTTTCCTTCAATGAGTCGTGTCTTAGCCATACCTGTTCCTCCTTGGGATCTTTACTAAGTCGACAGTTCTTCTTGTAGTTGATAGCGAAACTACATCTACCTATTCACGGCCTCCACTCGAGGGTCTCATTGCTCCAACAGTCTGTTATTCAAAGGTTTCTCATTTTTGATTCGCTTCTTAGTTTTCCTGTAGTGCTTAGTGCACTTAGTATTTTCTATAACACATTTCAATAGTTCAAAATCTCTTTATGGCTCATTACCGTCAACACGCTCGAATTTAATAGCTACGTCTCCAGACACTGCGGTAACTGAAGTGAGAAGATCTTGAGCAACCTTTGGAACACTGTCAAGTTCAATCATATCTTTATAGATACATAAAAATCTATATCCGGATCAAACCAGTTTACGCCATCATCCAATATTAGCAAACTTCAGATTGATTGACGTTAAAGTCACTGTAAATTTACTGAGAACGTAATCACAAATATGGAAAGCAAATTGTGTGCTTTACTCGCAGAGGATGACCTTAAAGGTGCCAGCAAAGTGGAGACTGATGTGGCCGAGGAGTTAGAAGACGATCAAAATTTAATTTGTTATAAATCCAATAGATAATAACCACTGCTATGAAGTTTATCTTTTCTATCAGATCACGAAGAAGCAGATTGTAAATCACTAATACATAGTGGAGTTTGTTCGAAAGGAGCTGGAATAAGACAGTACTTAATCAGTGCAGAAATCTTTGAGTAATCCAGCGGTAGACTTCCAGCTGCTCATGATAGTGCTAGGAAATATATTTGAATTATCATCAGCCGACAGTCGTCCACAGATGGACATAGACCTCCCCCACAGATCCCCACATCGATTGGTTCTTCGCTGCCCGGATCCAGCGGCTTCCTGCGAGCTTCAGTCGTGTGGTCACACTGGGAGGACCTACAAATGGTAATTTCTATTATATCCTGTTCGTAGGAGATAGGTCTGACCATGACAATAATAATACTTAGAATTTTTACTGAACTGGTAAGTAACGTTTTCACATTACTACTGGACGGTAGAAATATTTAATGCGACGGTAGGTATTTCAACCCCTTTTTTTGTTTCATAAGGCGACGAGACGAGCGACGCGCGCACTTAATATGTGCGCTAGTTAAGATGTTATACACTGTACCATATCGCGATCGTCGCCTTGAGACATAGTATGCAAAGTCTCATTACCCCCGTAATTTAACTAGCTACAACTCCCTTCAATCCGGAACACAGTAATATTCGCGCACTGCTGTTAAACGACAAAATAGGAGCTGCGGCGGTACTTACCTAGACGGTTTCCGGTAGGAAACCATTTCTTGCTTTATTGTAGTTCATCATCAGCTGATAGACGTCCACTGCTGGATATAGGCCTCCTCTAAAGATTATCATTTTTATAGAGTATCATATGGGGGGATTAGGGCTATTTCCCACCACCCTAGCTCAATGCGGGTTGGTGGGAGCTACAGCCTCGTTTGTTGATTAGCAGGCTGCACCAGGAGTAGGTGTAATTGGTTTTGGGTCGTGTGAGTTGTTGTGCGGAACTCTTAAACCCCTTTATTGTTGTTATATATTAAAAAAAAGTTTACTACATTATATGAAATGGTAACAGAAGTATTGTTTGGTTATATTTATTAGAGAATTTGTCAATATTAGTTCCTTAGATGAAATAATTTATTGCTAGAATATTGAATTGATCTTTTGTATGTTGTTTTCTATATAGATAAAATCAGAAAGTTGTTAAATTTCCGTTTCATGAGCATTTTTTACATAAAAAGAGGATTTTTTTTTTTCATTTGAAACACGACCACTAAGTTAGCGAGTTTATCTTTTCTTTTTATATGTAAATAATCTTCATACATATAAATATTTAATTTTTTTTTTGTTATTTAACATTTTTCATTAGGTTTAGATAAGTAAATGCGTACATTTAACTTTATTTAAATATTATTTAAGTCATGAGGAAATACAAACAATAGTATTATATTAAAGTATCAAATAAGCTGCACAATAAAGTGAGATACAACTTTATATATATTGAACTATTGCGCATATACAATTTTATTTTTTGCCTGTTATTCAAAATTTTAATATACCCAAAGACAAAATCAACGATAATTCTAATATTTTTTTTTGTTTTTATATGACTTAAGTAATATTTAATATAATTTCTATGTAAGTTTAGAGTAAGCTGCAAACTTGTCCTCGAACAGTATTCTCCTGTTGCCATCCGTAATTCTGGTTATGTGACTCTCTGTTAATTGGAAAACGATTCTGTGATAATGAAAATGTGTAATAAAGTAATAATTAAATAGTTAATTAGTTTTATTGTAGAGTTTATGATAGAGCTGCGTTTTTTTTTTGGTATTCATAAAAACAACAAATGAGCGGGACGTTCGCTTGATGGTAAGCGATACACCCGCCAATAACAACGTGGCGATAGTTATGATGGTATACACTACACAACATTGCGCTTGTTGACTTGAGACAAGATTTTGAGTCTCGTTACTCAATAATTACAATACCTACAGCTCCCTTCAAACTGGAACACAGTAATTTTCGCTGCAGTAGTTCCCGTTTAGACGGTCTTCGGCAAGTGAAGCGTTGGTTAAGTTTGAATAATGGTAGGGTTGTTTTGGTCCTGCCGGAAGAGCCGCTGCCCTTATTGTGCTTGGATAGACAAAATAGAAACGCAAGAGTATTTGGTGGTGGTGGATGATGATGAATATCTATGGTCACATTGTAATTAACATCACGTAAAGTTTTCATCATATATATAGTTCCAACAACATAATCGCTATCAACTGTGGATGTTTACAAATAGTCTCTATTGGAATACCCTTTATTAACCATTTTAAGATTTTATTAAGTATCATCATCATCAGCCGATAGACATCCACTGCTGAACATAGGCATTTCTCAAAGATCTCCACATATAGTCATCTTTGTCACCCTGGACACTAGGGGCTGTCGTATGTAGAGATTCATATAGGGATTTGGGTTATTCCCCACCATGCTGGCTCTATGCGAAATGATTGGACCCAAAGCCTCTTTGATTAACAGGGTGCACCGCGAGCTGGTGAGATTGGCTTCAGATTCGTGAGTTGTTATGCAGGACCCCTTACACCCCTTCTATAGAAGGGGTGTAAGGGGTGTATACTTTATAAAGTATAACATATTTTTTCAATCAAAAGTAAAGAGGTGTATAACACCTATAAATATAACACAACCTACAGTTGTATTTAATACTGTTATAAAAACATTTGATTCGTATGTTTATATGTTATTTGCAGTTATATCAATGTAAGTTTGTAAAGCGGAAGCGATTAAATAACTACAATACTTTCAAGCGACATAGCAACAGATACATAACGAAATAATATAATACATCGACAAACATTAAATGTACTACCTACGTATGTCAAGAGCTGTCTTAACAATTTGCGTCACCGGTGATAACCGGATAAAACCGGTATTACGGAACTATTTGTTTTATTTAAAAGAAATAGAGGTATATTGTTATTGTATTTCGTCTAATTAAAGCCTCTCTCCATTGGCCGAAAGATTTATGAGGATATAGATATATCTAGTTAAAACAGCGTTTAACAATTACGCAAGGTGTGCGAGCCGGAAGAAGAAGAAGAGTCCATCAGGGACCTCAATAAATGAGGCAAGTATTCCCGCATTAGGCCAGCGTGATGGGAAATAACCCAAATCTGAATATATGAAACCCTACCTGCCCTGCCTACCCCACTGGGAACGAGGCGTGATATATATTATATGTATGTATGTATGAAACCCTATCCGATCCGTTTTACACCATTTTCCACCAGGCTAGCCCAATAGAGTTATATGCAAGGGTGTAAGGGTTCCAGTACAATTACTCACGGGATCCAAGGCAACTTCACCTGCTCATGGTGCAGCCTGCTAATCAACAAACGCGGCTCTGGCTACCACCAAGCCGCACTGGGTCAGCGTGGTGGTAAATAGCCCAATTCCGTATGAATCTCTACCTGAATAAGGTTTAAATCTTTGGAAGAGGTCTATTTTCAGGAGTGGACGTCTAATCGGCTGATAATGATGATGATACCATCATGTCTAAACAAAGTGGTGCTAAAGTCGCTGTCTGGAGCGGACGACCTGCGTCCACCGGTTCCTGTCCAAGACAAATCGGTGTAAAAATTTGAGGAGAAGAGGTTTAACATAATAATACTCGTACAAAAACTCATAAGAAACATATTGAAGAAATTCTCAGTAATGAAAACATCCCTCTCAATGGTCCTAGTATTACAACTCTGGACCTACACTCACAAGGAAACATTCGAGGACGTTCATCCACGAGGCTTGCTTATGTGAGTCTGCGAATATTACATGTGCAAGTAAGATATCGTTCTTGGATCATATCAGTCTCCTCACGGCGTTTTTCTTCACCGAAGTCGTGATAGCTGGTATCACTGCTATATACTGCTGCGTCTGCTGGCTACATAACAGCGTTACTTACGATAGTATACACTACATTACATTGTACTTGATCCTTTGTGGCATGTGTTAAGTCTCTTTACATCAGTATAAGCTACAGCGTCTTTCAAACAAGACAAAGCTATTTGTATTGCAGGCATGGGTATCACTGTAATGTCTGGCACCTCTCGTCGAATAAAAAAATAGAAGTCTGATGGTGAAATGAAGTTGATGATTATTTATAATAATATAAGTAGTCCACTGTTGGACATAATTGGACTTCGCCTGTTCATACGTTGTATCGATGAGTTATGCACGCATTCACTTGTAGACAGTTAATAAAAGCTCCTCGCCACTTTGATCAGTTTTATTTAACTGGAACTGATCATTGATTTACTGAAGACTTATCAACTGGTGGAAGCGCCTTCTCTGTATGAATACTTGAATCTTTTTTATCTATCACAGACTAACACTGCCTTTACTTCACACGGTGTTGGGTGACAATGAGGCCGTCGATTCTTCTTCTTCGTTGGTATCACTCTTGACGGAGTGGTCATCACTTCAGATGTTGGTCGCAAGCTTAACAACAAGTCGCGATCCTCTCTGATGATCGCCTTCCTAGTGCAATCATGTAGTGGTAGATCATCGATAGTAAATCTCAAATTAATCCCGGCTCTTATAGGTAGACAGCCGGAACATACCAATAGTTTTATGACGGAAGATGACAGTTGGATCTTGGTGGTAGTAGCCAGCCAAGAGAGTTCCAATAAATCGTACCAACAATCTATAATAATTTCTCAATATATGGCTATGGAATCGAAACAGGGATTCCATGTAAACTGGCAAGCTGTTAGCCGCTATGGAGGCAGTTGAATTACATCAGCTAAATGAGAAAATTTTCAGAGAATTTTACTTTACGTCGTCATCATCAGCCGATGGACGACTGCTGGACATAACCCTCCCCCAAGATTGCCACATCGACAGGGTAGGGATTCATATCCCCATCTGAATTAGAACCCGATCGGATTTAGACCATTTTCCACCGGGTTGACCCAACAGACTTGTATACATGGTGTAAGGATATAAAACTCACGGGATCCAAGCCAACCTCAACTGCTCGTGATACACCCTGCTAATCAACAAACGAGGCTTTGGTTCCTATAAACCCGCATGGGACCAGTGTAGAGGGAGATTGTCCAAATCCCCACATAAACCTCTACAAACGACGGCTCTAGTGCCCAACGATTCGGAGGACATGCTGACTGGATTGATCGATGTGATCTTTTGGGGAGGCCTATATCCAACCGTGGACGTCAATTAGCTGACGATGATGATGACACAGCAGGGGTAGGTACAGTATCTTTTTTACATACATATTTTCTTTCGTTTCTAAGAGAACTGGAATCAATTTGAGCATCTCGCTGTCTTTTCAGCGTACTTTAGAAAATTATGTTCTCTATCCAGTAACAGATTCTACTGTAGTTTTTACTATTGATTTATTTACTACATTTTTTTTTATAATGTAACGTCTAAACCGCTCCTCGTTTTTACAGCGAACCTTACGCAGCGTGTGTTTCAATGAAGCTGTAATTGTTAACCACACTCCATGCAACATTTAGACATTGTAGCAAAACACCTCATGCAAACAAACTTAGACCATATGTCTATTGGATTTAAGCCTAAATTAGCATAGAGTTCTTTATCTAATAGGATCTATCTCATTCAACGACTAATACGGCCTTTAGACGTGTTGCATGAAAAAGCGCAAGTCTTGTGTGTTATAATAGTTAAGAGCTTTATCTATTTACAGATCAAGGCCAACGAGCGATGATCTCTATATCTTAAACGAATCATCAAGCGCGTTTAATAAAGATAAACTGTATATCATCATTATCATCAGACATCCATTTGTCTCCCCCAAGGATCTCCTGCGAAACTTTATATATATAACTAATTAATCGTTATTTCTCTGATGGTAGGTCTCTCCTGCCGGAGACCGTCTAGGTACCACCGCAGCTCCTATTGCAGTCGACGGACAGTACTGTGCAAATATTACTGTATTCTAGTTTGAAGGATGTCTCGGCTTAAATCGACAATAATATAGTGCAGTGCTGTACCATAATGACGTGCCGCCAGTTAGGAGTATATTTCCTACATGACATCGTGATTGCTAAGACACAGAAGACTGTAGTGTAATGTATTATATATGGACTGGTGGTAGGTCTCGGTTGCTGAAGACTATGTTGGTACCGCTGCAGCTGCTATTACTGTAGGAAAATACTAGTGCTAATATTACTGTTTTCCGGTTTGAAGAGCTTCTAGCTACTGTAATCATTGGGGTGATGAAACTCAACATCTTATGTGTCAGTTGACGAGCGCAATGTGGTGCTGGAATCATCCTACCTAGCGCCGCGTTATTATGGGCAGGCGTATTATTTACCAGCAGAGGAACATTCTTCTATTTTCGTTTTTTTTTTTAATTAAGCGTCGAGAGTACTGGGACGTTCACCTAATGGTAAGTGATTCGTCTGCATAACAACGTGGCGCTAGGTAGGATGATATACATTGCACCACATTGTGCTCGTTACCCTAGTAATTACACTAGCCACAACTCCCTTCACACTGGAACACAGTAATGCTTGCACAGTACTATTTGGCAGTAGAAATAGGTAAATAAAAGGTCTCCGACAACAGAGACCTACCACCAGTGCTTTACTATGCGTTACTAATATATCATTGCTTGATTAATAGAAAAAAATGCTGCATATGTATATCTAAAAATACTTTATGTTCAATACAGATATTTTCAGTATTCCTGATTATGATTTCAGTGTACAGTAATTAACTATAACGAAATCACTAATTAAATATTTGCCAGTAAAGTGCCGCGTTTGATTATAACGAGCGAATTGTTTGTTGTCGGCCATTCGTCGAGCGGCCGCCGCTGCGCGCGCACGTGCTGCACCCCGCGCCACCTCCGCCGCGCACTGCCCGTCTCCCTGCTGATAATAACTAAAACAGTCTGGTAAGTAAATTAAAAAAAAAGAAGAAAACACTGACATAACTCTAAAATTTACTAAAAAAATCGTTTTCAAAAATAATCTGTAGTGAATTTTATAAGTACCCCATTTTATTAATTTGCTTTTCATCATAATTATTAGCTGATAGACTTTTGGACAAAGGCCCACCTCAAATAAATTCACGTTCATAGGGGTTCATATGGAGGAGGGGTTACCACACTGGATCAATGCGGGTTGGTAGTAGCCAGAGCCTCGTTTGTTGATTAGCAGGCTGGACGACGAGCTGGTGAGGTTGGCTTGGGTTCCGTGAGTTTTTATAAGAGAACTTGGCACATAATGGAAGCTGTTTTTTTACTACAGGGTTTTACTAAAAACCCACTCTTTATGGGGAGGAGCCCAGTGATTGATATGGCTGTTTGTTTTAAAGACAGTTGACAATTGAATAAAAAAAATGTTCCCGTTTTTAATTTTGATTACTTTTTATCTTCTTAAGCTTTCTATCTAACTGCTGTTTAACATTTAATAATAACGACTAATAATTAATAATTAAATAGTAAGATACAACAGAGATGTGTTTTATAACGTTTACTAATTCTATTCTCATTATAATATCTTTATAGTTGTGTTATTATATTTAATCTGTTATCTTAATGTTTTATCGCGTTATTTCATCTCGTTGCGATTTCTTTGAGTGTTTACAGAATTAGTTCCATTTGATATATATTTTTTTAAACACAAACGTTGATTTTAAAAATACTTACAGTCATCAGTTATTAGCGAAAGAATTTGTTTTATTACATAAATATATTCGAAACATTCTCTAAGTTAACCTATATGAATCTCACTTATTGTATAATATATAAATATTTTTTATATACACATACAGGCTGTTTCCTGGCCTGACCTGTTTTGCTGGCCGTAATATATAAATAGACTTGGAATTTGTCTGAAATATTCCTTGAGATCAAATGACCTTCTATACCAACCGTTACCATAGCAACTGCGTAAATAATACCAAATGAAAATTTTTATGAAAGTTAATTGAAAAATAAACCTATGAACGATCTATAAAATTCAAAAAGTAAATATCCTATAACCATTGACAAATGATTCCGCGTCGGATGTTTATCTTCCCGTGTCGATAAGTTCACTGATTTTCACGTGATTAGCGAACAAAAAACACCAATTTTTATTATATATACATAGATTAGATCCTTTACTAAACTTAGTATTAATTTTTTACTTGTTTTTTATTATTAAACATTCAAGTGTCGATTTTCTTAAGCTAAAATCTCTTTTAACTTCTATTAAGAAGCCACTTAACACATATTATACTAATCGAGTAAATGATACATTTAATTTATATATATAACCATAGACAATATTTTATTTATTTAAATAATATGATTAATTTTGTCTATTGTCCATTAATTATTCGTGAAGTAGTTGCTAATGTAAATTATATTTTATAATATTATCATATATATCATACTGGTGGCAGGCCTCTGTTGCCGGAGACCGTCTAACACCTATTGCAGCCGACATACAGTACTAAGCAAACATTACTGTGTTTCGGTTTGAAGGGCGCTGTAGTTTAAGATTCAATATCTTAAGTCTCAAAGCGAAGAGCGCAATATGGTGCTTTGTATCCTAACTAGCGCCAAATTATTATGGGCGGAGCACTTACCATCAAGTGAACATCCCGCTCGTTTAGTCGCTTCGTGGTAGAAAGGCTAGCACACAGAGATGTAAGGGTTCCCGTACAACAGCTCGCGGGGTCCAAGCCAACCTCACCTACTCGTGGTGTAACCTGCTAATCAACACGAGGTCCTGACTTCCACCAACCCGTACTGGGCCAGCGTGGTAGGAATTAGCCCAAATCTACCATATGAATCCCTACCTGATCGATGTGCGAATCTCTGAAAGAGGTCTATCGGCTGATGATGATGATGATTGAGGAAGACAGGCTGATTCGAAAAAACTCTAGCACCAAAAACTGCACACTGGACCCCGAATTTTAATTAGAGACCTCTAAGTTACAAAGCAATTACTCAGCAGCGACAAGATTGAACCAAGCAGTTCCATTTTGTCTATGGAACTTATCTAATCGCAGTGACCTCTTTGAGGTATCCGATGTCACTAAAAAAGGTTACCATTTTGAGGCGTGAATATATGTAAAAGCGTGCCAAATTATAAGGTCATCGGCACCGGATATCTTTTAACCTTTACGTCTGATTCGAAGATCATTCAATCATTCGAATCGTTGAAGAATAGAAACCATTGGATGTGTTCTGATGAGAACAAATATATGAAACAAATATCTTATGTTTGACGTTCACCTGATGGTAAGTGATACGCCCGCCGGTTATAATGATACTACATCAAAGTGCGCTCTACATTAGCTAGAGCGCCTTTCAATCCGGAACACAGTAATGTCTGCGCATTACTGTTTGCCGGCTGCAGTAGACGCTGCGGTGGTACCTACCAAGATGGTCAGCGGCAAGAGACCTAATACGTGTACTGATGTGCGATGGTAGGTCCATTGTCTGGAAGGGTTTTCATTGAAGTCTAGAACTTAAGATAAAATCTTACGTAGAGAGAGGCACCAGTGGATTCCGTAGGGAATCCTGAAGACCTTACGATAGTAGGTTTCTGTTACGTCTACTGTCTAGTTAGATACCACTGCTGCTTCCATTGCAGACGCCTAAAGCTAGTGAGCACGATGATGAACAAAACAGTGTTCCGGTTTCAAAGACGCTGTAGCTAATGAAATTAAAACTGAAGCCTTAGTATTAAAAATTACTTGTACCAGGGGGCGATGGTGATGAATTTTCCAAGTACGGCCCATGGTTGATGTAAGGATGCCTCCATGTCACATCAGTCGACAGCCGCGTGCAGTATGACATCATACTACGATAATTGTCTTATATTGTACCGTCAACAAATCAAATGGATCGCGTCCGCAGATAAATGATCTACTTGTTTTGCGTAACGATTTACAAATATGGTATATGATGCTATCGTATTGGCACATTTAAAATTCCTTCATCCCACATCGTTGCTAACTGTACTAAATCAAGTAGAGTCAACAAATTACCTTATTGATTCATCATCATCAACATCATAACCGATGGATAATTTAGTCTAGTCTCTTGAACTGTATTCCATATACCTTGAATGCATGTGTCTTAAGAGTGTAGTGTATATACACTGTTTTTTTTTATTCTACTAAGCGGCGAGACGAGTGGTGCGTTCACTTTATGGTAAGTGATACGCCTGCCCATACTAATGAGGCGATAGTTAGAATGGTATACACTATACCACATAGCAATCGTTGCCTACAGACATAACGTGTTGAGTCTCGTTACCCCAGTAATTACATTAACTACAACTCGCTTCAAACCGGAACACAGTAATGTAAAACAATAATAGTATAAACAACCAAATTATAATTTTTTTAATGTTCATTCTTAGGCTCGGAGCTCTTTCTTCATTTGCCTGTTCGCGGTGAATTCAAAAAAAACATGAAACCGCCTTTCCGAAATTAACTAAACTCGGTCAAGTATAAAACAGTGTTAAAAATTTGAAAATAGCCGGTTTTTTTTAAACATTGTAAAGAAAACAAAAAAAAAAAAATTATGTGGAGTTTAATCCAAAAGTTTGTATCGAGATCGTTCTTTGGTATTATAGGAACAAAATAATTAAGTCATTTTAAGATTACCAGCTCCTCCATTATGGATGTGCTCTATGATTGTAATGTCCGCGATGTGTTACAGGCTTGCGGTCGCAGTCAGCTCATCGTTCCCGTAACCAGGACCACGTCGGAAAAAGTGTCTTTTAAGGGAAAAACTCAATTCGAGAATGGAATCACATGAGAAGATGAAGAAAGCCGGTGGCGCTGCCTTCGACAACGTGGCTTTTGAAATGACGAGCGAGGGTGAGGCCTTCAATATATTGAATCTAAAAAGTATTATCTACATAGTAATTTATCTCCCCGATGCTAGCCCTCTCTTGCCGAAGATAATCTGGTTAATCCATGCAAGCGTTAAAGAGCAGTGTGCATTACTGAGTATGAAGAAACCATAGCTAGTATAATTACGAGGGTAATAAGATCAGTCAAGTTTCACAGCTAGGGATATAACATGACATCTGAATATCCTCACTTTGAAGTCACATTGTTAATATAATAGTATCTCATTTATCACCAGATCAATACCCTGTTGTCGATTTGCTTGATTCCATAAGAAAAAACCTAGTACAATCCCTGATAAATCACATCTGGCGAAATCAATCCAATCCAATCAGCCGGAAGACGTCCACTGCTGGACATAATCCTCCCCCAAAGATTTCCACTCGACTCGAGTCGGACTACCTGCTCGGGTCCTTCCCGGCGGATATTCGTCGGCTGATAAGAGCGAAAAACGCCACAATGAGACTCTACTCACGATACAGATCCGAGGAACTCAGGATAAAACTGCGCCGCCTTCAAAAGCAGGTAAAAGAGCGCATATCCGATCTCAGATCCGACAGATGGGACAACCTGCTTTGCGACTTGGAGCCTTCGAGCGCCAACTTTTGGCGTCTGGCTCGCAGTCTCAAAGCGGAGAACATGGCCCGCATGCCTCCCCTTGTAATGTGCGATGGTTCCTCCCTAGCGTCGGAGGATGCCGAAAAAGCGGATTGCCTCGCCGACAGTCTAGAGAGCCAGTGCACTCCCTCTACCGCACCAGTGGACCCCGATCACCTTAAGTTGATCGAGGACGAGGTGCGCCGTAGGGCAACTCTCCCACCAGAAGGTCCTCCACTAAAACCGGTCTCCCCCGGTGAGCTCGTTGACATCATAAAGAGGCGGAAAACCAGATCAGCCCCGGGACCCGACAACATCTCCAATAGATTTGTGAAAGGTCTCCCGCTCCCGATCGTCGGTCTGCTAGTGGCCATATTCAACGCCCTGCTAGCCGACTGCTCCTTCCCATACGCCTGGAAAGAGGCCGTAGTGATAGGTATTCCGAAGCCCGGAAAGCCGAGGAACCTACCCAACATCTACCGTCCGATCAGCCTACTGAACACCTTGGGCAAACTGTACGAGCGCATCATTCTAAAGCGTCTGCGCCATTTCACCGCAGAGAACAACCTCCTCCCCGACGAACAGTTCGGATTCAGGAGCAACCACTCTTGCGTTCACCAAGTGCACCGACTGACCGAGCACATCCTGGTCGGTCTGGAGCACAAACATACGATCGACACCTGCGCCGTCCTATTCGATGTCGCCAAGGCGTTCGACAAAGTCTGGCACGAAGGCTTGTTATACAAGCTTTACACTCGCAAAGTGCCAGACCGTCAAGTCACCGTCATTCGAGACTTCCTCTCGAATCACTTTCGCGCTATGCGCGAGTACGCTCTCTCCTCGCCCCGGCCGATTAAAGCCGGCGTCCCTCAAGGCTCTTGCCTCTCCCCGTTATTCTTCTCGCTCTACACGAGCGACATATCTAGAGACCCCTTTGTCAAGATGACCCTTTTCGCGGACGACACCGCTCTTTGTCACTCCAGCAGATTCAGGCCGTGGATCCGGGTCCACGAGCCCAGTGTCAGATGAGCTGTAAGAGCCGCTGTGGCTTCCAGCCCGCTCATAACAAGAATATAGACTCCAGCAGATATCCGGGTCTTATAACGATGCGCCTTAAGAACGCGACCACCCGCCTAGGCGAGTGGTTCCGGACATGGCGAATCGACGCAAACCCGGAGAAAAGTGAAGCCATTCACTTCACCAACCGAAAGCCATCGACACTTGTCAAGATGGCGAAAAAACGCGGCCATGAACTCGGCCAGATCTCTCTCTTCGGCCAGCCGATCCCATGGAGGAAATCGGTCAAATACTTCGGCGTCACGCTCGACGCCAGACTCAATTTCATCGCCCCTATCCGTGAGGCGAGAAAGAAAGCGGCCCACGTACTGAGCAAGCTATACCCCCTGCTGTGTAAGAAGAGTAAGCTCTCTCTCAGACACAAGCTTCACCTTTACAAGGTATGCGTAAGACCTATAATGTCTTACGCAAGCGTTGTCTTCGCCCATTCGTCCGAAGACCGTCTCAAACCTATACAGACCCTCCAGAACCGTTTCACCCGCACCGCGACTGGTGCCGAATGGTACCAGCGCAATGTGGACATCCACAGCGACCTTAAACTCCCAACGATCAAGGAGCACTTCAGAGAGTGCTCCGTGACCTACTTCGCCAAGGCGGCAACTCATCCCAACCCTCTGGTGGCCAGCGCGGCCAACTACGAGCTACCTCCGAATCTCAGGACGAAAAAGCGCAGACCGCGACACGCGCTTATTCCGACATCCCAAGGGGTTCCGCAAACCACACACACGCCCACAGTCACCGACAGCACCGACGTAACCACACACACTTTGGACACTACCAACACGCTCCGAATATTAGCATCACGCCGCCCTCGCTTCAGAACGCGGCGCCGCAGCTACTCACACACCGCGTACACTAAGTACACACGCGATCGTGGGCGGTCCTCGCCGCCCAGAAATTCCAATACAGGCGAAGGTAGTCGGGGAACGGGCCCGCGCCGGCCTCGACGACCGAGTAGAATCGCCAGATAAAGCACAACAAGAACTAGACACACACAATATACAGAATCATCCGCCAGACAGCTACATCCCGCGTAGCGCATTTTAGTTTCTAGAAACTTCAGGCTGTGGATCCGGGTCCACGAGCCAGTGTCAGATGAGCTGTAATAGCCGCTGTAGTTTGCAGCCCTGTCTACATGAAGAATTAGGAAGCCTTGGGTTTGTAAGCTAGTCTTTGTAACCTTAAATCCAGTGCGTTACTGTCTAGAAATATCTTGGTCATCTAGTATATAAGTACGAGAAGCAGTTACGAATATGAAATTGGTGTAAACATCTGGATCCTTACTATAAATATAAAAATCTCATGACTTTCAACTGTTATGATCAATTGCAATTTTAAATCTCTATTCATGTCCACAGTGACTGTACCCAAATCGGCAGTTAGTTCTAGCAAGCTGAAAGATCTAGACGACCTGTTCCCGTATATTGGCGACTTTGGCTGGTATCAGAGGATCCTGTTCCTCCTAATGATACCCTTCAGTTTCTTCTTCGCTTTCGTGTACTTCGCGCAAATCTTCATGACGGTAGTACCGGAAGAGCACTGGTGCCACGTTCCGGAATTGGGAAATTTATCGATTGAAGATCGGTGAGTAATTTGTTTTCACTTCTTTCTCCTATTAATGAAAGAAGAATGGATTTTCGTAGGACAAATACAGTGAGACGCTGAAAGAAGAGAATTTCTTTTCTTCTTGGATGTTTAATAAGGATGAGCTGCTGATAGATATTATAATATTTAAAATGTACAAGTTTCTAAAGAAAGAGTAATATTTTCAGACGCCATCTTTCCATTCCACTGTTAGAAGATAATAAATATGATAGATGTTCCGTTTATGATGTGGACTGGAAGAAGGTGATGGATAGTGGATTGAGACAACCAGATATGAATTGGCCAACTAAGAAATGTCAAGAGCAGTGGGAGTTCAACTTCACAGATGTCCCTTACGAGACTATTGCTACGCAGGTAATGTTTTACCTATTTTTCTGGTGATGAGGTCGAAGACTTAACGCCGGTAGCAGGAGACTGGACTATCCATTGCCTAAATAATATATTTATATAGTATTCTCAGTAATAGCTTTACAGCAAATTTAAGCCCGACAGTAATAGATACTACTTCATCTTTAAAAACCTAGCAATGATATTAAAATGTCTAGGGTAGGGTAGTGGTGGTTAGTAGGATTATCAAAAATTCTACCACCAATACCTGTAGCTAGACAATCAAGTAAGTCATCTCTTTAACAGAAGGCCAGCGCTTAGCTACTGGTCCATAGAGGCAGTTAAAATATCTCTTTATCGCCAACAGCTAGGATGGGTGTGCGACAAAGACAACTATGCGGCGACTGCTCAGTCCGTATTCTTCTGCGGCGCGATCATCGGAGGACTGCTGTTCGGATGGATAGCGGATAAGTACGGAAGGATACCAGCATTGGTGGGTAAGTTGAAATTTGTACAGTCTTCATAAAATAAACCATAACTAAAATTTATGTAAATCTATGCTATAGTATAGTTTGAAGATATCTATGGTTAGCTTCCGGCGGAACGAGATCATTTCAGATATCCATTCATAAGTAGAAATCGCTGAAGAATTATCAATTTCCAGGCACAAACATGATGGGTTTCTTCGCTGGTGTGGGGACAGCGTTCGCGAACAGTTTCTGGTCTTTCTGTCTCTGTCGGTTTCTCGTGGGCCTGGCCTACGACAACTGCTTCGTCATCATGTACATAGTTGGTTAGTATGATATAAAAGCATTTCACTTGTAAATATACGAGAGCCGGTGTGTAGGACAGCAGGCTTCCCTATCACCGACCTCATCACTTAACACCACGTGAAATTAAGGTCAAGTGATATCCCATTGCAAATAGAAAAAATTAATTAATATACTTTCCAGTACAAACAGTTAAATATTGTAATGACTACTTTTATCAAAAAAACATTATTACCATTGATTCTAGATCCCGGTCATATGAATTAATGTCAACCTTTATCTTACTAATTACCTTCTACATCACAACTATCAGAAAATACATTTTTTACGACGAAACGCCGCGAAAATAACAGTCACCTGAAGATAAGTGTTACGCCTGCATATGAGGGATGAGTTAAGATGTTTACATTACGCCATGACTTGTGGAACTCTATGTATATTGTGGAAATAAACGTTGTGATGAACTTCTTTTTTTGATATGAGATACTTTTCAGCTCCTTTCTGATGTCTTTTAGAAGTTTACCTTCTTGTCCACAGTGGTGGAGTACGTAGGACCAAAATGGCGGACATTTGTCGCGAACATGTCCATAGCTGTATACTTCACATTCGCGGCGTGTCTGCTGCCCTGGATAGCGCTCGGCGTCGCTGACTGGAAGATATACACCCTGATCACCAGCGTACCCCTGGTGCTGTCCATCTTCACGCCGTGCGTGGTCCCGGAGAGCGCAAGGTTAAAATATTAAAATAATCTTATACCATTAACAGTTTTAACTTGTGTACCGAATATGTTTAGTATCAAAATCGCGACCAGGTTAAACTAAACATCTAACTGTATTTAGTTTTCAAATAAACTATATAATTTAGGTTCTATCATCATCATCATCATCGTCAACTGATAGACCTCCTCTGCTGAATAGGTCTCCCAAAAAAGACCAGCGCTGTCCGCTTTCAGCGGCTATCCTTGCCCTTCACCACATCTTCGGTCACATGGCCTCCGGTACGATTACGTACAATTTGGGCTATTACCCACTATTTGACTCAATTCGGATTGGTGGGATAGGGGTTTAACACTAATTATTAACCAGTATATATTAATACATATATTCTAGTCATAAGTTCTCTATATTAGTTATAGCCATCAATTTTTCTACATCAATGTTTCTAATTTATATTATTCTACTTTTTTAAATGGTCTAGATCGGAGGCCCCATTACCTTGTTTAGTTACATTTCTATCGTATTTCAAAAAACTCGACAAGAATGTTGAGATTAAACCTAACGTAGACCCCAGTCGAATCTTCCGCGAACTACAGGTCCACCTGGACCACTTTGGAAACTAATAATTCGAAGCTTTTTAATATATTATGTGCTGCACAGATAGAACTAATTTGTTTTGTCTGTGCCGTCTAGATGTGTTTGAAAAATGGAAAAATAGATAGAAATCTGAATTAAAAAAATCATTGATAAATAAAATAATATAAAAACAATAAAATATTTGCTAATTTCAATACTTATATCATAACATTGAAATATTATTACAGATGGTTGATATCACAAGGACGTATAGACGAAGCGATCAAGATCCTGAGGAAGTGCGAGAGAGTCAACGGAAAGAAGATACCGGAGTCCGTGTACAAGGAGTTCAAGGTAACACACTGAATCCATTAACTTAAACTACACGTTGCACAATGCAGACGTTGCACTATTTTTTTGTAATACATTCTACATAATAGCTTCTAAAAATTAACTATTTTGGTAATAATGATGTTACAGAAAATTTATAAAACACTCAATATTCATAATCTAACCTAACAAAAGTAAGAGAAACAAACGGAAAATAGAGAAAAAAGATCTTAAAGATAAAAGAAAATTAAAAGCTAATATCCAATCAGCCGGAAGACGTCCACTGCTGGACAAAGGCCTCCCCTAAAGATTTCCACTTAGACCGGTCCTGGGCCACCCGCATCCAATGGTTGCCAGCGACCTTGACCAGGTCGTCGGTCCACCTTGTGGGGGGTCTGCCCACGCTACGTCTTCCGGTACGTGGCCGCCACTCGAGAACCTTTCTGCCCCAACGGCCGTCGGTTCTGCGAGCTATGTGCCCTGCCCATTGCCACTTTGCGACGGCGACCCTTCGAGCTTTGTCGGTGACCTTGGTTCTCCTGCGGATCTCCTCATTTCTGATTCGATCTCGCAGGGAAACTCCAAGCATAGCGCGCTCCATCGCCCTCTCGGCAATCTTAAAAAAAAGTCTCATGAAGATGCCACTAAATATCGGCAGCTGAATAGGCAGGTCTCTAAGTCTCTGACTCGCGACATACGCCGATTTAATACTGACAGTGTTAAAGAGGCAATAGAGCGGAACAAAGGCTCTAAAGTATTCACACGAGATCTGTCTATCGGGCAAAGCCGGTTGACGTGGCTGAAGACAGAGGACGGCAGGATCGTATCGTCAAGGGCCGAGGTTCTGGAGGAGATTGAGCGGTTCTATGGACAGCTGTACACGACTACATGTTCTCCTGGTGGACTAGCATCAGATCCAAGAGCTAGCCCGACACTACTCTGAAGATATCCCGGTTGTCAGCCTACACGAGATTAGTGTGGCTCTGAATCAGCTTAAAGGCAACAGGGCACCTGGTGATGACGAAATAACAGCTGAACTTCTGAGAGCTGGTGGAAAGCCGATCCTCGAAGTCCTGCAGAAGTTGTTCAATTCCGTCATACTAGAAGGCCGATCGCCTCGGGCATGGCACGGAGGTGTGGTAGTGCTTTTCTTCAAGAAGGGAGATAAAACCCAGTTGAAGAATTATAGACCCATCTCACTTTTGAGTCATGTCTACAAGTTGTTTTCCAGAGTCATCACGAATCGTCTCACAATCAGGCTCGACGACTTCCAGCCTCCCGAACAAGCTGGATTCCGTAAAGGCTACAGCACCATAGACCACATTCATACGCTGCGGCAGGTTATACAGAAGTCCCATGAGTATAACCAGCCCCTATGCTTAGCGTTTGTGGACTATGAGAAAGCCTTCGATTCGATTGAGATATGGGCCGTGTTGCAGGCCCTCCAACGGTGCCAAATAGACCACCGATACGTCGATGTTCTAAGATGCTTGTACGAGAACGCCACCATGTCAGTCCGCCTCGAAGACCAGAGCTCGAAACCGATCCGATTGCAGCGTGGAGTAAGACCGGGAGACATCATATCTCCGAAACTGTTCACCGCTGCATTGTTAGATGTCTTCAAGCTTCTGGATTGGAGAGGATATGGCATCAATATCAACGGCGAGTACATCACGTACCTTAGATTTGCCGACGATATCGTGGTTTTGGCTAAGACCATGGAGGACATCAACACAATGCTCGATGATCTCTGTAGAGTTTCACAACGAGTGGGTCTTAAAATGAATATGGACAAGACCAAAATCATGGCAAATGTCCATATTGTACCCACTCCAGTAACAGTTGGAAGCTCTACACTTGAAGTTGTTGACAGATATGTCTACCTCGGACATACAATCCAACTAGGTAGGTCCAACTTCAAGAAAGAGATCTCTCGTCGAATCCAACTCGGATGGGCAGCATTCGGGAAGCTAAGACATATCTTCTCGTCCAATATACCGCAGTGTCTCAAGACAAAAGTCTTTGACCAGTGTGTGTTGCCAGCGATGACATACGGAGCAGAGACGTGGCCGCTTACTGTGGGCCTTGTCCGCAAAAGCTAATAACTGAATCAGAATTGGAATGTGGAAGTAATTCTTTTGTACGGAACCCTAAAAAAATTATCTTTATTATCTGATGATGTTGAACTCTTGATAGTCACTTTGACTCTCACATCTCATCTAATACTGGGATCGGGATTCCACAGCCTTTATTAGTTATCTATGTTATACTTTAAGTATTTTACCAGATCCTACAAAAACAAACACCATCCAATATAAATTATTAGTGTGGGTCGGGTTCAAGTGATTTTGTAACACAAGAAGAAACTTAAATTTCATTTAGTTCATTATCATCATCAACTGATAGATGTCACTGCTGGACATGGATCTCCTCTAAAGATTCGTAATTTCACAAATATCTAATAAGTACATGATTTTAAAACTCCGCATTATCTCAGGAAACGGCGTCGGAGATAGCGAAGGTGGAGAGCGAGAACAAGAACTATTCAGTTCTGGACTTGCTGCGCACGCCGCGCCTCCGCCGCCACAGCCTGCTCCTGCTGTTCATCTGGGCATCCATCGCGATGGCGTTCGACGGGCACGTGAGGAACGTGGGCTCCCTCGGCCTGGACATATTCCTCACCTTCACCGTCGCCACCGCCACCGAGTTCCCCGCCGATGTACTGCTTATACTTACATTGGATATGTAAGTTTCATTACCACGGCATCTCAACTCGCTACAGCTGTAGGGTTGCAGTGTTAATATCTTAATTAATTCATCCCTTGTAATATTTATCGACATTTATAACAACTGCAATTGTTCGTTGGTAGATTTTAACTTTCAAATCACAGAGTTAATTTTGGTAAAGTAAGTAGAGACAGATTCCTTAGAAAAGGAAAAATCATACTTTTCGTCTGGAAAAGATATATTTGGATGTAAAATAAATGTAATTCGCTAGTAAAAAAAATTATCTTAGCTTTTTTCTAAACTAGTGGATAGTGAAAAGAAGTATTCTGCCTAGTAATCAGCTTTTTTCTAAATTAATATTTTTAACATTGCATTTCTTGACTTTATAAACGCAAAAAAGGACATAAAAAAACTCATTTCAAACTACTGCTCGTTTATGTATATAAAAATAATAGATTTAAATCATATAACTATGTAAGAGTTGCAAAAACAAAGAAAAATTTGACAAGTATTCAATTACATTTTTTAAAGTACTCTTTGCCTACTGCATAAAAGGACAAAGCCCTTTTCAACAGCGTTAAGAGTTTGGAGATGTTTCAAAAATTTTATTTTATATGTACTCTTTAGCGTCGGTCGGCGCTGGATGGCTTTTGGCTCCATGGTGCTGAGCGGGATCTTCAGTCTGCTCGCCACCACGGTGCCGTTAGGTAAACACACAAAAGCTAACATAAATTACACCACTAAATACTTTAAAGTATTTTCGATGCATAGATTATACCTGCTCTTTTATTAATCAATTTTTTTACGAAGTGGAAGTAAAGATGAAGATATTGATGCAAACTTTTCCACAATAGTCTAGTTGAGGGAGCCCAAAAGCACTACAACAACGGTCATACTGTAGTTTGGCAAATATACAAGTTGTAGCTAATTAGACAGGTTCACATTAATTTGGAACAACGTCAACTACGTGATGACCGATTGACTCCTAAAAAGATAGTTTTAAGGGACAATACAGAACGTCCACGTTTTCTTCTGTAATCATTCTCCATTCGATCTCTTCAAAACAATCCCATAGTGGACTGAAATAGCACAGATAATCTACCACAATATTTCTTAAGGTATCCCATCGGCTTCGCTCGCCATCGTAGGCCGTTTCTCCATAAACATCTCCTATAATATCGGGATGCAGTACGCCGCTGAGCTGCTGCCCACCGTGGTGAGGGCCCAGGGCCTGGCCCTGATACACATGACGGGCTACGTGGCCACCATACTCGTACCGTACATCGTGTATATGGTAAGTTAAATTGTTATAGCGATTTATCTATACTTTTAATTTGATCCTGATCCAATCTTCATATTGTCGCCAAAATGTCACTCGATCACTAACACTATCCCATATTACCTCATATCTATTCTCAGAAGATCTCGAATCATCTCTCGATCATCGTTACAAATACTTTTTCCCGGACATCATTCAGGCATTACTGCAGCACCAAATCTGTAACTAAACGTCATCTCGAGGACTTTGTTCGCATCTTCATTAATCGTCATACCGTTCATTAATAAAAAAAAGTAATGATCTCCTGTTGCTCCAGGCCACCATCGCGACGGAGATCCCGTTGCTGATCCTCGGAGCCATAGCGATTGTTGGAGGCTGCCTGTGCATGTGCCTGCCGGAATCGACAGGCTGCGACATGCCGCAGACCATAAAGGACGGCGAGGACTTCGGCAGGGGACAAAAGTTCTGGGACATGCCCTGCTTTTCTAGGTATACCCATCTTCAAAATTACATTATGAACGTTATGATCTACATCGTTACTATCATCTTCATCATCTTCATTCTCATTAACGTCATCTTTACCTTTATATTCATTACCATCCGGGATATCGTCGTTATTATCATTATCATTATTGTCTAACATCATATAATAATATATCGTTATTTGGTTTATTTTTCAGAAAAGCGAAAAGTGCTAGCTCTGACCTAAGCTAGAATAGAAGAGGGAAACTAAATAACTGAGGTGGATTTTTTTATTCATATATTATATATTGAATAATAACTTGGATATGATGACAATGTGAATTAAAAAAAAATATTTTGATATAAGTTTTTTTACTTCATCAAGCCAAATTTATTGATCCTTTCATTCACTAACCTAGACGAAGAGGACGTTTGATAGATACGCCTGCTCATACAACGTGGTGCTAGTTAGGATGATGACACACTGCACCAAACTGTTGATGTTAAATCTCGTTTATTTAATAATTTCACTATCTACATAGGGATTTGTCTTTATTAATTCACCTGATGTTAAGTGATACGTGCCCATAATAACTTGATGCTAGCATGTTATACACTCTACCACATAGTGCTCGTCGCCTTGATGTAAAATGATGAGTCTTGTTACTTAGTAATTACTCCAGCTATTGCGCTTCAAACCGATACAGAGTACTGTTTGTCGGCTGCAATAGAAACTGCGGTGGTATCTAGACGGTCTCCTACAACATGGACCTACCAGCAGAACTAAAAAGCAATAAACCAGACTTAACTTATGAAAGCATATGTTTTAAGATTTATTAAAAAAAATATTATGTCTAGGTTCTACAAAAAGTAGTGAAATCCAGTATCAAAAACTGATGAAATACTTTAGATAGATACTGCACCAGTTATTTCCATTAAAATTGTTACAGTTTACAATCAAGATTAGATTGTATAAATTCTATTTTTTTTTCATTTGCATGCGTGTATTCGTAAAGTACTCTTGTCTCTTTCACTTTCTTTCCATCTCTCTCCGCCCTGCATTAAACAAAAGGCACAAAACTCCGCGCCGGCCGCCACGTGCCCCGTTTGTTTATAAACACGCGTATCGCGCAAAAAAAGAGGCCAAAGTCAGGAGGACAGGAAAAAACAAAATTCATACAGAACAAACAAACAAGTAAGAATCAAAGTAAAGAGAACTTTAGTGTTACATATCGATAAATGTTGTCGATAAATATTATTTCTACTGCGATAACGTCGAGGTGCGCTGAAATGAGTAGATAGGAAATTAAGATTTTTACACATCATGTTATCGCCTTGAGATATGACTCTTAGTCTAGTTACCCTTGTGATATTAATAACTATAAGCTGAAGTATGACTATTTAATTTAACCTGTTTATAAAACACTAGCGGCCCGCCCCGGCTTCGCACGAGTGCAATGCTGACGAGAAATGTACCTACCACAGAATGTCTTTATATACAATGTTCGCAGCTTTTTTATCATTAGACAGTACGAACATGTTTTCTTTAGATGTTACCTTTAAAGAGCGACATATAATTGGCCGTGTGAAAAACACTCAACGTTTAAATCTAAGCCTGCAACGTTGAAAGTTTGACCGTGCGATTTATTAATGGTCGTTGGAAAAGATAAATTTACCGGATATTGTAAGAGTTTAAATTGGAACGGTAAATCCGATGGTAGCATAAGAATTCGGGGAGGTGGATTCAAGTTTCTTAATAAAATAACAGAACAACCTACTTTCAATACCATTGCATGAGGAGTCCAGCACGTGTTCTTCGAGTTACTACTGGTAGGATTTGAGGAAAGTCTCCTGAGAACAGAATAGTATCCCCATAGATGCATTTTTGCTGCGCAAATCGCACCTTGTTCTATCCAGTGCTTCCGCAGACATCTTGTTTGACACGGTGGCTTCGTCCCAGACTATTAATGAGCAGTCACGCATCTATTTTCCTTTACCTAATTAAAAAAACTTTAGTAATTAATATACTAAATACTAATTTGTCTTAACTCTAAATTCAAATAAAGAACTTAAATAATTAATAATTAACGTAATTGATAAATTACGTTTTTAAACTTACCCTTAACCTAATGTACTTACTATAAGTGCGGTTGTCGCGCTAAAAAGCACTTAATGTCTCTACGTTTTAAACTCGTAATATCTTCGAAAATATTCATTTAAATGACATGCTGTAAAGAGCCAGATTGATCTATAATAACTGCACAATGTATTTAAGGTACTTAATTGGATTAGGATTAATGTTGTATTGCCTAAAATCGCTTGGTAAAGAAGGTATCATTTCTCGTAAAAAGTATAAAGGATAAAAATGGTTGTTGTTGGTTATCCCTAAGAGATGATGAGATGAACTATCTCGTAGCGTTGAGCCAGCGTTTGCAATATAAGCGCAAAAAAAATGTGTTTATTTACATCACATTAGAAACCTCGAAAAATATCAGTGTTCCTCTATTATATTATGCATGGATATAAACGGGTAAACGGTGCAATGGGTATAAAACTTCCTTAAGAATCACTGAATCTTTTTATAAAAATCGCATCAAAATCCGTTGCGTAGTTTTAAAGATTTAAGTATACACAGGCACAGACGGACAGCGAAAGAGACTTTATTTTATACTATGTATTGATAATAATGACGATATTTATTTGTTGTAAAATATAAAACTATATATATATTAATTTAACCATAAAACAGTAAGAATTTAACATTTTTTTTTTAAAAACTACCGCTCAGACTTAAAATGAAATGATGATGTCAATTTGATAAAAAGATCCAATACTGCCGCATTATTCAGAGTGCCACAAAATGAGATCTTTTGTTTTCCTTCCATGGGATGGCGTGGAATGAAAGAGAAGAATCACTAAACTGTAGTTAAGATAAATAAGATAATAAATAATAATAAGAATTCGTTAAAAATTTGATATCAAATAATTAACAAAAGTTAAAACTGAAAGAACTTTAATCGATATCGACGGGACCAACTTTAGACGAGTATTTACAAATAAACAAAGGAACTGTGTGAGTTTTAAGATATCATTTGACACAAGCAACGAATTCCTTCTTACAACTACACAGAGCGCCATTCCTCACTGTGCTGCACCGCGATATGCTACTCGTGTAGCAGAAGAGTTATGTCGCGCATTATTGTTGTATCGTTGATCTATTCAATAGGTTTGATCACCGCAACGTATTTAGAAAGTGATACGTTCGCAAAACCGAAATTAGAGAAGAACAACATCGTGAATAAAGGGGTATGGATTAAGAAATCGGGCGATGATCAACCAACGAAGACGGTTTCCGGCGACTTTATATTCCGTTCGAGCTCCCTAGACGCGGACAGTCTGCTTCACAACAATTTCGATCCGTTCGGTGACAACTTCATGCAGGACTCTGTGATGATACCTAATTATATTGAGAGGAACAAAAGATCAGCAAATGGTAAAGCACTTGTTATATATAAACTTTTACCAAATCTCGTCTGTCAGTCCTGTTTCAACAAAATTAATTATTGTAAGTGTAGATAGTAAAACAAATACTTTATAAAAAATCTCTAATTATCTAAAATCTAATGAAAAATTTTAGCCGCTCTTATATATCTACATAGAAACACTAGTTAGATTAAGCAAAATTATTAGAGAAAAAAATAATAAATTAAATAGAAAATAAAAATTTAACTATGACTTCATAATTAACTTTTAATATCCTTATATTTTTGCAGTACAATACACTTCATATTTATTACAGATGGACAGTTATCCAAAAATACAGAACATAAAAACTCATCAAATTTAAGAAACCTTAACAATGATAAAATAAATTCTGCGAAAGCAAAATTAATGACCAATGTTCAACCAGATTATCCTTATGAAGTAGCTATAATGCTAGCGAACAACAAAAGGGAACTGATTCGTTCTAAGGGTGTATCCTCTAAAGATCTATATGATGTCAAAGAATACAATTATTCTAATATTAAACCGGAGCTCACTGTTAGTATAGATAATTTAGTTAAAAAAGAATCACAGGTAAAACAAAAGAATGGCACCAATACACATACAAATGCTACTATTGTGATTCCCAAACGGAGCATGCAACACGATTACGAATCGGAAATCATTAAAAAAATCGAATTCAGCGAAGAATTAAACAAAACCGAAGATAGTTATGAAACAAATAAAATGGATCGAAACGTTTTTGAAGGTGAAGATCGAGCGTGGCATCAAACAGCTCCTGTTCCTGACGTAAATACTTATAAAATATTACCTAAAAATGAAGAAAATAAAAATAAAAATAAGCCAATGACTGAAAAAGGTTTAGTTAAAGTACTATCGATGCTAACGAAGACATTTAAAAAAGTTATGAAGCAGCACAATGATATAAAACGAATACATACTAAACTTACATCCATAAATGATGAATTTATGAAAAACGCGCAGTTATTAATGACGAAATTCCAGGATTTCGATGTTAAATACTTATATTTAATGAAATTCAATGAAAACCTTAAAGATTTAGAAGCGAGATTGCGAAGCAAAGAAGAATTTTACAGTAAGAAGGAAACTGAATTGACGAAAAACTTAGCAGAGTTCGAAGCTCAACAAAAAAAGTTTCTAATCCAGCAACAACAATTTTACAACATACAGAAGCTCATGTTAGCACAGAACGAGAAAATAAACTTGAAGCAAAATTTAATAGCGAAGACTCAAAACGAAATATCCCTGAGACAGAATAACTTCGCACGTATTTTGAAAAAAGCAAAGCAAATATACATCGACACTAAAAATCCCATACCGCAGAAATTAAGCGCTATATTATCTAAGGCGAAAGAGAACAACGAAATGACAAATAACGAGCTCGATAAACCAGGAATTACTACAAGCACACTAACACCAAACACAGAGTCGATTAAAATAAACCTTTTCTCAGTTCCATCTATCACTCGCATTATAAATTACGATAATCAATTACTGAAGGAAAAAGATGACCACCCGGTTGATGATTTAATATATAAATATTATTTCAACAACACATACATCGATGTGCTGATGAAGAACAAAATCCTGTCAAGCTTCGTGCCCGCGCCGGGGATATCGTTCACGCGTAATGCAAAAAACAAACGCAACGAGAACCAAACTTTCGAACAGAAAAGCACTAACTTAATACCGGTTAACGATATTAAAATATTTTCACAAAACGGGAAATCCGGAAAGCAGCTCAATCGCGGAAAGCGATGGATAAAATATTCTAAGAAAAACCCTAAAAGGAAGCACCTGGGAAAAGATTTAAACATTTCGATGAAAAGGGACGATATAAAAATAAATATAAATAAAACCAAAGCACCGCTGGAGAGGCACATCGTAAGGCGACTGAAGAACAAAATGCTTGAAAAGAATCCATTTTGGACCATGGCGGCGAGCTTTTGTAAAGAGATCGGTCAGAACGAAAATGATCAGATGCTGCATTGGTGCATAGAAAAGGCTTTGAGGAGGCTGCGTTCTATTGGTAAGATGAACAAACATAGAAACCCTTTATATGTGAGTTTATACTTCTAGGCAGACAAATTAGGAAAAAAACTAATAAACGTTCACAAAGTAGTAGGAATTATTTAGTCCCAAAGCATTGAATTTTTTCTATTACAAGCACAAACTATTAAGAATAGAACAAGAAAGATTTTAGGTACAATGATCGTAAAAAAATCATAACAAGAAAGACAATAGATGAGAAAGCTCCTTCAAAAGAAGCTCCAACCATTGAGGGCAAAGCTCTTAAATTATACCAAAACAAAAATTATCCCCAAGGTCATCCAGTGTTAATTTTTACATACATAGTATACAATTAATTTGGTAAGTTTTGCAGACATGAAGCCATCCCAATCTATAACGACGGAAACCATAGAAAAAGCGAAAACTAAAGCAACGCCATCGCTGAATGTGCAAGTAAACAATATAAAAACTACGGCAACTACTTCTGATGGTAATGTTATTATAATATCAACAATCTTTAAAGGTTTAATTATTTTTATCAACTACTCCGAATAACTACTAAAAAGGTAATTATTTGATTATTTTGAAGCAACGAGACAGTTAAGATGTGCTCATAGCTTTAAAAATAAGGTAATATTAAGCAAAGTAAATTAGCACTATAATTTTTGTAGCTACAGCGACGATTAACAGAAGTATCCACAGTAATGTTTTCTTATTGTTATTTGACAAAACAATGAATAACTACTGGGAAAGCTATCGCCAAGGATTATAGTGTTGCTGATAACCATCGACATCTTCATTTGATTGTCATTCTTGATATATTTCGAAATATTACTTTGACTAGAAATACCTGAGACCAGATCTTAACATGTAATCTTTGATAATTTTATAAATTTTCTATATTTTCTCATTCAGCAGAAACGACAACGTCGTCTACATCCATGAACATTACAGAAAATATGAACCGTGAGTCCAATGACACTGCGGCTGACGAAACAACAGACTCTGCATTGTTTTTTCCAGGTGTACATTTTAAAACTATTATCAGTTAATAAAAATAAATAATCATCATCATTAGCCGATAGACCTCCACTGTTGGACATAGGCCTCCCGCAAAGATTTCCACGTCGATCGGTCCTGCGTTGTTCGCACCCAGAGAGTTCTCGCGGTTATGACCAGATCGTCGGACCTTGTGGAAGGTCTCCCGACACTACGTCTACCGGTACACGGGCACCACTCGAGGACCTTACTGCCTCATCGGCCGTCGGCCTTTCGAGCAATGTGCCTTGTCGCTTAAGTCTAGCAATCTTTTGAGCTAAGTCGGTGACCTTAGTTCTTCTGCGGACCTACACATTTCTGATTCGATCGCGCAGAGAGGCTCCGAGCATAGCCCTTTCAATTGCAAACGTAATATAAAGATTAGGGAATATTCTGGCAACCATTCCAACCTTTTTTATTGTGCGTACATTCATCATCATCAACTGATAGACGTCTATATCGAATGGTTAAACACACATGGATATACGTGTTATAACGTACGACATATATTTAATAGTCAATAACTTCTTCTCAGGCCACTCTTTATAGTGATGACTGCTTAAAGCAAATCATCATCATTTGCGACAGCAGTTTATAGTCCTTAAGGTTGAAGTTGTTTCCATTCCTCTGTTTTATCTTTGTTGGAAAATCAGCAAGTTCAGGTTTTATCACTTGTAAACGAAAGCATCCAGTAATCTATTACAGAAAATCATAATTTTTTATCATAAAAAGAGATTTAAGTGTGATCAGTTTTTCTCTGAATTTGAAAAATTGGTACGATAAATAAATATATATTTGCATATTTTTACAGATAACGATCAACTAGAATCCAATTTGAAAGAATTCGGTAAGCACAAAACTAATACTTTAGAAGTAAATAATTTCTGGTGGAATTTCTTTGGATAGTAGTTCAACAATTTGTGTGAGCAGCATTATATTTGACGGTGCAATAGTATATACGACGAAATCGGCTTAGACACCGATAACAAAGTTTTTCCAAAATCAATCACCACCAGTTAAAGAAATTTCCAAAAATATTTGATTAAGTATGAAGTAACCATATACTCGTAAATTGTTTATGTATAGTAACACAGATATGCTTATTTTAGCCACGATATCACCTGATGGTAAGAGGGAATGTAACGCTGGATTAAAGCACGCTAATGTTGAAGGCTCCCACTTTGTATGTAAGAAATATTAGTGTCGGCAATCCATGAAAATATTAACAGTTAAATTGTTTTAGATCTAAAACCAGACACAGAAGGTACTGTTTACTATGACGGGAGCGTGCATGCTAGTCAATATGGTGAGTACTGTACACGAGATAATTGCAATGGCTCTCTGGGGTGTGGTGTCGGTAAAGGACTTAGACTGGTGATCTACCAGTTGCATATCATGCTGATCTGCGTATTTCTCTGTCACGAGATTGCAGTGACACTATTGTATGTTAATTAAATGACTGTGTTCATTCTCAAATCTTGTGACTAATAACATTCTTTTTCAATTAAGACTCCTTCGAAAATAAACTGGACAACGAGTAGAATGAAACATTTTCTATGAGCGAAATATTTTTATCTAACACAAAGTAATGTAATACGGAGATGTTTAAAATAATCATTACTGGTAATAATAGTTTTTAAAGTGGAACTTTTTAATACTTTAGCCAAGATTGTAGTATTCTTTGTTATATTTGATGAGTCAAGGTATGTGAAATGTATATAAGCCACAGGGCACAATGTTTACTGAATTTGTGTTGGTGTCAATCTTTCATCCATAGAATATCTCTAGGGCTTTCTTCTAGATAAAATATTAATTCATATTCTAGAATCTTCGAAAATATAGAAACAGAAACTCTTATAGATAATAGTATGTCAAACCTTCGTTTTATCCAACCTTTGTCTACTTGACATGGCCTTTCTAATTAAGTGCTGTTTGTTGTCTTTATTTACTCGCTTTAAGATAACCAAATAACTTTAGAACTTTCTTATCTTTTATAATCTTAGCATGTGTGTAATTGTTTGATTATAATTTTTTTCTATAACATCATAGAGGGCCCGGACAGCGAGGGGATCTCAGACTTGATGCCCGGTTTAGATAGCGACTCCCGCGTGGACATTGATCCGGTGACATTAGATCTGCAGCAACGGAGAAGAGCATATGTGCGGAGGTAAAAAAAATCTTTCTTTTTCCCAGATAGAACAATAAAAATTTTAAAAAATATTACATTTTGTATTGGTTTTCTACATTCTTTCTTTTATTCATCTCATTCTGTGAAGTTTTATAGGCTTTCTTCTTTTTCTTTTATTTATCATTAGAAGCAGCGCGTATGTTTTTATCTGTATTGGACATTTTAATTAGTAAAGCCACTAAAACTACTCTGAATCCATAGAATCCATATAGTAATTCGATGTTGTTCCCGAAATATAGAAATTGGTCATACTTCGGGAATTACAGATGATGAAAACAAAGAGGGATATTAATAATTAAAATATTACTTGTTAAAATGTTGAGTGGTAGATAAAATACTGTCAGGTTTATATGGTTCGAGTTATGATTCCTTTAATCAGAACTTTCATATTAACCCTTAATATATTCAGACATAATGTTGACCAAAGGTATGATCATTGGCTGATTGTCGAAATCTCAATTGAGTAGCTTCCATTGGGACTTAAATCATATCAGCGTTATTTTTACTTCCCTTCATCCGAATGCCCAGTTTTCATTGAATTTTAATGTTGTTTCCAGAATCAACGAGGATATAATGCGCCAGGCGAAGCGGGGCTAGCCGCACTTCTCCGTTTCTGAGATTTATCTAAAAATATTGATTAATAATTAATGAACAATCTTTAGATACGAGTTTAAAAAAATGTATATTATTCTTGTTTTTATATCAATAAACGTAAATTTGTTTACTGTTGATTTGTCATTTATATTACCTTTATACTCTTACTAATTATTTCATAGATGGTATAATAAAAAATTAATAACTTATCGAATCTCGGTAGTTGTTACTTTCATATTGAATATTACAGGTAACGGACCCACTGTGATGAACGTCTAGCTAGTCACTACTATAAAGCTTATCACTGTCATCAAGAAGTCTAAACACTGCTTTTATTAAATTAGAGACATAAGTAGCAAAATAATGAATACATTGTATTGCTGTGTGAACTAATTCTTAAGTACGATCATCAGCCTAAAGACGTCCACTGTTGGGCATAGGCCTTCCAAAAAACCCACATCGATTAGTCCTACGCTGCCCGCATTCAGCGGGTTCCCGCGACCTTCAGTCGGTTTTAGGTATTTTGCGGGGATTTGGGCCGTTTCCCACCACGCTTGCACATTGAAGGTTGGCTGCTTAGAGCACAGGTGTACCACGAGAAAGTGAGCTTAGCGTAGGTGCCGTGAGCTGTCGAGCGGGACCACTTACACCCCTGCGATACAATGAATGGATAATATCAATAGCATGATACCGTGCTTTTGCCTATTCTCGGTTTAGTTATTTGGTGTTAAGGAAGAATAAATCAAGAAAATTTTAACAATTCTCTCTGGAAGATTTCTTTTTGTGAAGAAATGTATGTGTATGTAATATAAGTTAGTAACATACAAATTTAAAAATTTAAAATTTTTGACCATTTAGTAATTTTGGTTTATTGACGGCGCACTTTTTTAAAAACATACTCGATATAAACATATATTTATATGATATAATATTCAATACATATAATTAAATACTCTTTAATAAAAATCGAAACCACCAGTTCGAAGCCTGTTCAACCATTTTAGGAACTCTGCGTGCTCTATGAACGAGTACATTTATTCCAACTCTCTCTTCAGCTCGTTTTATTGGAGCTTTTATCTTTCAGGGTATGTCAGTCTCATTGAAAATGAACATTGGCTTGAAAAAAAGTTAAGGTGCAAATAACGTTTCTAAAATATCTCGTGCTGCCCCAGACTTTGGTTCACACAACGCCATGTATAGAGCATCCAAGTCCAGTATACTGATGCTATGTTTACGCATCAACGTCTCTCTTTTGCTCTATTTTAAACACTCCATCAGCAGGTGTTGGACATTTTTAGTCCGATGGTTAAGAAGAGGCTTACTTCATTGCCACATTCGCAGACATCAAATTATCGAGCGATGTTTTGAATACCCCAAGGTATGTTTACGACGAAAACATGAAAACAAATATCCAACAGAACTGTTTGCGCTGGTCTTGTATCACGGATTGAATTTGTAAACCTGAATATTTTAACCACTGCATATTACAGACAACGTACAATTAAGTTATTATTCGTTTTATATAGTATCGGTACCATTCATTGTTATTTATTTCATCATCATATCTTGTTCAACTCGTTTGCTATTTCCGCTGTATTGCTATTGTTTCAATTGCAATGTAACTAATAGAAACAAACATAAAACGGGGAAGATATTGATTTTCGAGTTTTTTTGTTAATTCTGTATAATATTTTTGACCATAAAAAGTAATCAATGAAACCAAAATTAACTAAAAAATTATAATTATATCTTCACCTACTATAAGCCTTTATTCAATTGAGGATCATTATTTCTCTTAACAATCATTAAAAACAAAAAGGACTGTCAAACAGTTAATAGGCAGTTAAAGGGATGTTTGTTAAACAAGTCGTTCAATGCGCGAAATTGTAATGCGTGGGTTTTAGTCAAATCAGTAGTTAGCTGTTGACCGACAGTTTTGTTCGTCCGCGGCTATTGTAGTCAAATATATTCCCGCTTATGGTGAGTACACTGTTTTTTTGGTTAACACTTAAGATTAAGACAACGACGATGTGTAAAATTGATAAAAATCTCTCAATTAAATGATTTCATACATCTTTGAAGGGCTACTGAAGTAAATACAAAATAAAACACTGAGTTAAATGACAAATGAAGACTTTAATAATTTTTCATTATAGATGTATGCTTGTAATTTATTAAATTTACTGTGTTACACACACAACAATACTATAGATTTTGTGCGTTTAATAGTTTGATATATAATTTTAATTATTTAGTTACATCTATAACATAAAATTCTCCTTTATTTACGAAGAGAAAGTTTAGTTGCGCAGATAGTTACTATGGAGCTGATGTCAGTAATTTTTAAAAAGTAAATCCTAAACCTCAAGCTTATGATGCTATTAGCAAATAAAATAGATATGGTTATGAGATATATAATCAATCTTTTCCATTCTTTCAAACTGAGGAAAGAACTTTTTTTAATACTTTGATAATAATTTATAATAAATAGATTCAAACAAGAAGGATTTAACAAAATCAGAGAATGCGTAAAACATTACGCCTAGTCGTATTATACTATTACTATACTATAAAAGCATCGATTTTAGGATCCCGTAATCTTTTATTAATCGTCAAATCAAAATCAGCCTTTAGTATAATATATTAACTAATATTTTTCTCAATCTAGATTCAATAATTACATACTTTTTAGATAAAACATCAGGGAAGTATTAGAGAAGCTGATAATAAACAGCCTCTACATGTCACGATGCGACTACGACGGCGTGTTCTACAGGGTGTTCTGCGTTACGCTGTTAGCTACGGCATTCACATTCACCGTCATACTGACCAACGTGTTCATCGATATCGATGGATTGTTGTCGAAAAAAGGTAATGCGACCATTCTCATCCACCCTACGGAGACAGAAAATAAGTTATAGCAGACTCTTCTTGTTTAAAACTCAACGGTGTCTCTATCAAAGATTTTGGCCGAAACTAGACATTGTCTTAGTTTCACGAATGGTGGTTATACTATATCATATAGTATATCACGAATCATACATGTCCTTTGCTATATTATCCACCTATCCAGCTTTGTTCTTTCTGAACCTGATATTGTCTAGTCAACGATATTTCACAAATAATATTTCACTACTGTCATTAGATTTCTATATTAAATGTCTTTATCTTAGCAAAACAGAATCAGGATCGTAAAGAGAACAGCGACTATACAGAAAATGGTGTTAACAACGAAGTAACAAATCTTCCATACAATCCTACCGGTGAAAATATCTATGAAAAGAATTACATAGATGATCAACCGGAAACATCTTATAGGACAAAAAGATCTTTAGGTAAATAATTTAGAAATATAAATTTATAATTACTAGTGTGAACAAGTGTACATAGCGTATCACAATGATTTAATTTTATAGACTTATTATTAATTGCAGCAGAACTATATCGTTAATTAAATTAGGCAATAAATTACAATTTATCCCTAATTTTGCAGATTTTTCTAATTCTCCATCATATATAAATAATTATGATGTGATAACAATCCTTACAAACCAATTGACAAAACTGCTTCAACAATCGGATGAACTACTTGATTACGGGTTAACTGAAAATTATAATAAAGTCAATACAGTTGATAATTTAGATTACGATAAGGCACCATTAAAAGAAAACTACTCTAAAGATAAGAGAATGGACGATCTCAATGATATTTCTAAAAATCGTAAAGCTTATAACAATCACCTACACCGAGCCGTACATAAAATACTGCTTAATGGCATCGCAGAACATAAGGATATCAGTGACGTTTATAAGACTGTTAATAAAATTTTAAAGAACTTCAACAATAAAAAAACTTCACAAATCACAGGTAATATAATAACAATTATCATCCCTAATATCCTAAAACAGATACAACTTAAAAGAAATTAAAGTACAGAAGCGCTTAAAATCAAATCACATTTCATTTTTTATAGATGAAGAACTACACAAAGAAACTAAAAATCACATAAAAGTACTTAAAGGTGTAAACGAAAAACAAGGAACATTAAACAATTGGCAAATTGCGAGTGACGATCAAATACAGTTTTTAAATGAATTAATAAAATGCGAAAACCTACACAAAGAAATTATGAGGAGGACAAAGAAATTCCATGTCACACCCACTGCACAGACCACGGCAACTTCTCCCTTGGAAGGTATATAGTAGTGGTGAAGTTTTCTCTTGAACATCCTAGATATATTACCACATTGTATGCCACTTACATCTCCGCAATTAATATAAATGGAGAGTTTCATGCAAAGAAATATTACGTTTTATATTTTCTTGATTTTGGTCACAGAAATCTATGAAAAATTTCTTCTATAATTTGGTTTCCTCTTTTTGACTAAACCAAGGGCGAACTTGTGTGGTAAACTTTTAATTATTTACTTATTAGCAAACTACAAAAAGCTTTATCAAAGTAGTTACTTTCAGATCCAGAGCTGTTAATTAAAACATTTATAGAGATAATTCCTTTAGAATTAAATAAAATTGCAAATGAAAAATTTCGGTAAGTGAACAAGTCATTACTTTGTGACAATAAGGATTAAAATAATAGCTAAATACATACATATTTTAGCAATGCTCAAGAAAAATCTAATAGTACTCTTGGAACAACTGATAAGCCACCACATGGGAACAAAAGCAATAATCATTTCTACAACATCCGACAGAACCCTAATACAACATTCGAATTCAAACTTTTGAAACAAGTGTTAAACAATGAACTAAACTCATACAAAATAACAGATGTAGTTCCTAAGCCGGATGATAAGTTAATTTTTTTGAGAAAAACCTTAAAACAGTTAGAAAAACATTCCTTCTATAATAGAAAGCCATTCGAAAAACTGATCGATCGGATAGATAAAGATTATATAAAACGTTCAAAGAGACAAGTTAGAGTAAAATACGAAGACTATGACTCTACTACTCCAAAAATAAAACCTGTTCGAAAAGGGAACAGAAAAACTGATGACGAGTTATACGTTGAAATCGAAACGCATTTCGATGGCACCGGTGTAAGAGGCGAAAAAAAGAAGAAACTTGTTAAAAATCTTATAGATAGAATCCAAAAAGCTATAAGATCCGATATTTCACATGACAACAATAAGAAAAAACAACGTCAACATATGCACATAAAGAAAAGAGTTCAAAATCCTATAAAACATAAAAATGCGAAACATTCAAATAATTATATGTTTAAAATGCAATCCGTTGAACACCGGCAGTTAAACCCTATTAATAAAATATTACTGGAAAATGATATTCAACCAGTGAAAGATGTTGAACGAATAGAAAACTGGGAACAACCATATTTTAACCCAAATTCTTTTACCATGCCAAATATAGAAGACTCTGAAGAAATAAGCAATCCTCCCTTAGATTTTAATAATGTTTTAAGTAGTGGCATTCCTCAGAGAGTGCAAGTACCTTTAAATACTCGTACTGTAAATGTTAATAATGAGAAATCTCAAAACACCAACAGTGACAAAGGTAATGTTACACTTTTTATTAAAGATATAGACGGTAGTGGATTTTCAGTAGGATTCAACCAATATGTCGACGAGCCCCCGGACGTAGACAGTATGAAATTATTTTCTGGATTAGAAAATTTAATAGAAACATATCATGAAAACTATGATCAAAATAATAATGAAAACACTAACCTTAATGAACTGGATGAGTCTATTGAAAAACAACACGAACTCATGAAACGCGACGCTGATCTAGGAAGAAATGAGCACATACTACTACGACGGTCAGTTCAGGAGCTGAACAATGAAGATTATCATTCCAATGCTTATAAGGTTATTTTCGATAAGAAAATTTTACCATATGAAAATTACGAAGAAATATTACAAAGACCACTTCAAAAATCTTTAACGTCTGACTATGAATATAAAATTAGAAATTATAATTACAATCCTAAAAACATTAAAATTTTTACAAAAGATATTAAAATAAAGGCACTTCCGGTGATACTAGATAACGACATATTAGAAAAAAAATTAAAACCTTCAGAAATTTTCAGCTTAGCTAGCTTGCTGTTAAATAATGTTAAAAATAGAAAAAAGCGGTCGCTGAATGTAAAGAGAATTACTAATTTGAAATCCAGAATGAAAATTAATAGATATATTAACACAAATGATATGCAATCACGAAGTATATTTTTAAAACATAAGAGAAATAAACGCGAAGTCAACAAAATAAGGATTATCGCTTCGGACAATCTACACGATATGCCTAAAAATTCAGAGGAGAATATTTTTTTAGTCTCAGGCGAAAATTTATTTACGAATAGAGCCGTATTGAGAGAGATTGAACTCCCGGAAAGCGACACTGGAGATGAGGCAGTTGAGGATCACTATGACGGAACCATGCCTTATGGTTATGAGGAACCTAATTCAGAAACTAGTTATGTAACAAATATTTTTGATGCCAAATATAGACACAATGCATTAATGTCAAAATATCCTCATTTATTTACTAGCAGTGTGACAGAATCCAAAGAGCTACACTTTGGAAACAATAATGACTATGCGCCCGGTAGGAGTGACAAACAGAAGTATAAATTGGAAAACTTACTAGACATGCACGTAACAGAAAATAATGCTTCAGCAGAAAAGAATAGCCATGTTCCAGATATAGTTAACGCCATAATGCCCTCGCCCACGAAAAGTAATTATAAAGTTACTGTAAAAATATCACCAAAAAATTTAACAAATGCACCTTCAGGATTTAAAGAAATGCATACTGTTATTAATAAAACATATAATAATAATGGAGTACAATATTATTCACTAGTTAACGTCTCTGAAATATCTAAAATAGAGAAAATTAATAAAACAAAGGAAATACTTGAACACTCAGATAAAAAACCAACTACTTTAAACCCAATTTCAGAACAGAAAAATAACATAAAACTGCTTTTAGCACTACAGAAACAGAAAATTGAACAACAGTTACAAAATTTGAATAAACAGAAAGAAAATTTAGAAACGATATTACAAGAGAGAGACGGAATTAAAGAGAGAAATGTAAACGATTTACTCAAAGAATTCATGCATGCAGATATACATAAACCAGGTGACGACTTGGCGTTATTGCACGAACCATACACTAGTTACGTACTGAACCACAATCCGGTAACTATCGAACACTCAACAGCAACAACTTCCTTGGCAACGGAAAAGCCTGAGCCAAAAACCACTTTAAAAGAACTTAACAATGATGTTGAGAAGAATAAAGTGAACACATCGATAAAAGAAAATGAGCACTTAACAAATGAAATATTATCTAAGATAAATAAAAACACTGACATTCTTCAGTGTTTTCTGAAGAAATTATCTGATAAATTCGACCAGCAACTTTCGGTTCGAACATCTTCCACGACACATCACTCTCCTACCGTGGAACACATCACAGAAGCCGCAAAGCATTTAAGAGAACGTGTCGAGATGCCTAAAGATTGGGGTTTGAATCTGCACCATTTGCACGATTCATTTTTTAATGACCACATGCCAAGTAAGAACGACTCGCACTACGCCATACCTTTCGTGTACGCGTACCAACATCCGTACTTACCGCAAAGTAAGCAACCGATACCGATGGCGAAAATAGTGTACCACGGGCACATTCACACGAACGCCCTGCACAAGCATCCAAACGATTCGCGAAATTACAACGCGAACAACGGCGACAATTCCAAACACCATCATACTAGCACCGGAACTGTCAACCACGACAGTAGTAAATTCTTCATAGATACTCTAGCAAGAGACGGCGTTGGAATACCCCCTACACATGTGCAAAAACCGGATGTCCACATCAGTCCTAACGCAACGAAAATGTATTAATTTTTTTTTTACTTTTCTATATGTGATTAAAGGAAATAATTTTTATCTGTGATTTTATTTATTTTTAATAAAATAATGTTTAACACAATGCTCGATGATCTTTGTAGAGTTTCACAACGAGTGGGTCTTAAAATGAATATGGCCAAGACCAAAATCATGGCAAATGTCCATATTGTACCTACTCCAGTAACAGTTGGAAGCTCTACACTTGAAGTTGTTGACAGATATGTCTACCTCGGACATACAATCCAACTAGGTAGGTCCAACTTCAAGAAAGAGATCTCTCGTCGAATCCAACTCGGATGGGCAGCATTCGGGAAGCTAAGACTCTCTCTTTTCGTCCAAAGTACCGCAGTGTTTCAAGACAAAAGTCTTTGACCAGAGTGTACTGCCAGTGATGACATACGGAGCAGAGACGTGGCCGCTTACTGTGGGCCTTGTCAGCAAACTTAAGATTGCCGAGAGGGCGATGGAGCGAGCTATGCTTGGAGTTTCCCTGCGAGATCGAATCAGAAATGAGGAGATTCGCAGGAGAACCAAGGTCACCGACATAGCTCGAAGGGTCGCCGTCGCAAAGTGGCAATGGGCAGGGCACATAGCTCGTAGAACCGACGGCCGTTGGGGCAGAAAGGTTCTCGAGTGGCGGCCACGTACCAGAGGACGTAGCGTGGGCAGACCCCCCACAAGGTGGACCGACGACCTGGTCAAGGTCGCTGGCAACCATTGGATGCGGGTGGCCCAGGACCGATCAGAGTGGAAATCTTTGGGAGGGGCCTTTGTCTAGCAGTGGACGTCTTCCGGCTGATTGGATTGATTGGATTGAAAATAATGTTAAATCGTAACTCATATAATAGCGGAGCCAGAGTCGGTCTACTTAGGTACACCGAAGTAATTACTTCTGCCGCCAGGCAGTGAGTAGCGTGCTAGTTTACTAGATTATAATGATGTTCCGGAAGAGGCTTACAATTGTATAATATAACATTAGTAGATTTTCAAAGCAAACGGCCACAAGCACTGATATGAATTATTTCACAAATCACCAGAGTAGTGAATTTTTATAAAATGTAATCATTAATAAAAAGTACACGCGGCGAGCTTAATGTCTGCAGGCGTTGTGGTAGGTGGTAAATTAAATGAAGAATAAAAGTTATAAATAATTAAAGCATATATTACATATACTTACTTGGGTGAAAGGTAATAGGTGTAAAAGATCTGTTAGGGCTAAAGTATAGCTCGTATTCTATCTATCTATGTATGGAATATCCCATCCAAAAACAATGGTTCTGGAGTTATTAATTTTTTAAAGATTTTTCAAAAATACCCGATTTTCTAAGAAAAAGATCGATGATTTTATTTTTTACTCATACACATATTGTATTGTTATAATTATTGTTTAATCATTGTGTTATTAAATTATTGATCATCACTTAGAGGCTAAAACTTTTAAATTAGGTTCTTTGAAAGTCGTGACAGTAAGAAATAAGGCGCCATACTTAAATTTTTATTTAAACTTAAAATATAATTTATTTATTAAAAATACGTATAAAGCACATAAATAAGTACTTGACTTCAATACCTATCCGTCAAGGTATAAGAAAGTACATGTTTTCTAAAATTTAGAGAAAAAAAAACTTTTTAGCTCAAACTGACGGGTACGGTTTCTGATACAAGCACGAAGCCTTTTCTTCAAGTCAGATCGACTGAACTGAACTCGCTGTGCTGTGTGAGCTGTTCTCTTACTCTGTCAGCAGCGAGATGAGTGAGAGAGAGCGAGAATGACGCGTGACTTTAAATCTTCTAACGAGTTAATTGTTATGTACACTAAAGATCTCATTTGACCCCATAAGTAATAATCACAAGATATTCAGCTAAATAGCACACCTTGCGGGTCACGGCGTTGGTCCAATCCTTTAATCAATCAAGTTGGTCCAATCAATCAATCGCTGCATCAATTCCTAGAAAATTGGGAATTTTATGAAATTATTTAAAAAATTAATAACTCCAGAACCATTGTTTTTGGATGAAATATTCCATACATAGATAGATAGGATACGGGCCATACTTTAGCCCTGACAGATCTTTTACACCCATTAACTTTCGCCCTGTATATTACTTAGCATCCGGTGAATGACTCCCTTGTCTTACCACGAAACTTAATACATACATACATATATATCACGCCTCGTTCCCAGCGGGGTAGGCAGGAAAAAAAAAACAAATTTAATAATAAAATTTATTGACTGTTCACGCTGAGTTTTTTATTATGTTCTATGAAAACTGTACAGTTTACAATAGACTTTTAATCAATATAGAATTTTCCTCACAGTAGACTCTTCCGCGCAGTAGACTTCTCCTCACAGTAAGCTTTTCCTCACAGTAGACTCTTCCGCGCAGTAGACTTCTCATAGTAAGCTTTTCCTCACAGTAGACTCTTCCGCGCAGTAGACTTCTCCTCACAGTAAGCTTTTCCTCACAGTAGACTCTTCCGCGCAGTAGACTTCTCATAGTAAGCTTTTCCTCACAGTAGACTCTTCCGCGCAGTAGACTTCTCCTCACAGTAAGCTTTTCCTCACAGTAGACTCTTCCGCGAAGTAGACTTCTCATAGTAAGCTTTTCCTCACAGTAGACTCTTCCGCGCAGTAGACTTCTCCTCACAGTAAGCTTTTCCTCACAGTAGACTCTTCCGCGAAGTAGACTTCTCATAGTAAGCTTTTCCTCACAGTAGACTCTTCCGCGCAGTAGACTTCTCCTCACAGTAAGCTTTTCCTCACAGTAGACTCTTCCGCGCAGTAGACTTCTCATAGTAAGCTTTTCCTCACAGTAGACTCTTCCGCGCAGTAGACTTCTCCTCACAGTAAGCTTTTCCTCACAGTAGACTCTTCCGCGCAGTAGACTTCTCCTCACAGTAAGCTTTTCCTCACAGTAGACTCTTCCGCGAAGTAGACTTCTCATAGTAAGCTTTTCCTCACAGTAGACTCTTCCGCGCAGTGGACTTCTCCTCACAGTAAGCTTTTCCTCACAGTAGACTCTTCCGCGAAGTAGACTTCTCATAGTAAGCTTTTCCTCACAGTAGACTCTTCCGCGCAGTAGACTTCTCCTCACAGTAAGCTTTTCCTCACAGTAGACTCTTCCGCGCAGTAAGCTTTTCCTCACAGTAGACTCTTCGGCGCAGTAGACTTCTCCTCGCAGTAAGCTTTTCCTCACAGTAGACTCTTCCGCGCAGTAGTCTTCTCATAGTAAGCTTTTCCTCACATTAGACTCTTCCGCGCAGTAGACTTCTCCTCGCAGTAAGCTTTTCCTCACAGTAGACTCTTCGGCGCAGTAGACTTCTCCTCGCAGTAAACTTTTCCTCACAGTAGACTCTTCCGCGCAGTAGACTTCTCATAGTAAGCTTTTCCTCACAGTAGACTCTTCCGCGCAGTAGACTTCTCCTCGCAGTAAGCTTTTCCTCACAGTAGACTCTTCCGCGCAGTAGACTTCTCCTCGCAGTAAGCTTTTCCTCGCAGTAGACTTTTCTTCGTAGTAGACTTTTCTTTGAAGTAGACTTTTCCTCTCAGTAGACTCTTCCGCGCAATAAACTTTTCTCACAGTACGATTTTCCTCGCAGTAAACTTTTCCGTGCAGTAGACTTTTCCTTGCAGTTAGATTTTCCTCGCAGTAAACTTATCTTCGCAGTTAGATTTTCCTCACAATAAACTATTCCACGCAGTAAACTTTTCCTCGCATTAGACTTTTCCTTACAGTAAACGTTTCCATACAGAAAACTTTTCTTTGCAGTAACTTTTCCTCGCAGTAGACTTTTCCTCGCAGTAATATTTTCCGGGCAGTAGACTTTTCCTCGCAGTAGACTTTTCCTTGCGGTAGACTTTTCCTCGCAGTAAACTTTTCTTTGCAGTAAATTTTTCCTTGTAGTATGATCTTTCTAACAGTAAACTTTTCAACACAGTAAACTTTTCCATCAGTAAGATTTTCCTCACAGTAAACTTATCCACGCAAAAAGTTTTCCTTGCAGTAAACTTTTCCACGCAGTAAACTTTTCCATGCAGTAAGATTTCCCTCACAGTAAACTTTTCCTCGCAGTAAACTATTCCTCGCATTTACATTTTCCGCACAGTAAACTTTTCCTCCCAGTAGACTTTTCCTCGCAGTAAAATTTTCCACACAGTAAACTTTTCCTCGCAGTAAACTTTTCCTTGCAATAAACTTTTCCATACAGTAAGATTTTCCTCACAGCAAACTTTTCCATGAAGTAGACTTTTCCTTGCAGTAGACTTTTCCTCGCAGTAAACTTTTCTTTGCAGTAAACTTTTCCTTGTAGTATGATTTTCCCAACAGTAACCTTTTCCACACAGTAAACCTTTCCTCGCAATTAGATTTTCCTCACAGGAAACTTTTCCTCGCAGTAGACTCTTCCTCGCAGTAGACTTTTCCTCTCAGTAAACTTTTTCTTGAAGTAAACTTTTCCTTGTAGTATGATTTTCCTAACAGTAAACTATTCCATGCTGTAAGATTTCCCTCACAGTAAACTTTTCCTCGCAGTAAACTATTCCTCGCATTTATATTTTCCTCACAGTAAACTTTTCCTCGCAGTAGACTTTTTCTCGCAGTAAAATTTTCTTCACAGTAAACTTTTCCCCGCAGTAAACTTTTCTTTGCAGTAAACTTTTCCTTGTAGTATGATTTTCTCAACAGTAAACTTTTCCATACAGTAAACTTTTCCATGCAGTTAGGTTTTCCTCACAGTAAACTTTTCCTTGCAGTAAACTTTTCCTCGCAGTAAGATTTTCTTCACAGTAAACTTTTCCACGCATTAGACTTTTCCTCGCAGTAAGTTTTTCCTCACAGTAAACTTTTTCACGCAGTAAACTTTTCCACGCAGTAAGATTTTCCACGCAGTAAACTTTTCCTCCTAGTAGTCTTTTCCTCGCAGTAAGATTTTCCTCACAATAAACTTTTTCACGCAGTAAACTTTTCCACGCAGTAAGATTTTCCACGCAGTAAACATTTCCTCCTAGTAGTCTTTTCCTCGCAGTAAGATTTTCCTCACAATAAACTTTTTCACGCAGTAAACTTTTCCACGCAGTAAACTTTTCCTCCTAGTAGTCTTTTCCTCGCAGTAAGATTTTCCTCACAATAAACTTTTCCACGCAGTAAACTTTTTACATAACATTTTTTTCATAATAGTCATTATTGGGCTCTGCGAGGTGAAAATCCCCACGTGATTAGCGAAGCAGCTCATCAGCGAAGATTCTCCGTAAACGTGTGGATGGGCATAATTCATACTTGATATGCCGTCTTCTTGCCCAATCATTTAAATGGGGAGGTGTACTAAGATTTTCTTTGAAAATTTTTTTTTAATTATCTGGAGGATATACCGTTGGAAACCGGAAGAGAAAGGGTGTTCCAGCATGACGGTTGTCACGCGCATTTTCGTCTCGGCGTAAGACAGTGATCGGACACTACTACACTCGGCACTCGGCGATGGATTGGCCGAGGCGGACCAACACCAGCCCACACAGACACAGCGGGTCCAGTTCACTCGATCTGACTTAAGGAAAAGGCTTCGTGGGAACCGTACATGTCAGTTTGAGCTAGATTTAAATTAATTGTTACTTTAAACTTATACTCTGAATTCAATATCTAAAACGACAACACCAAGCTCGCACGTGTTACAACAACAACAAAAGGGTCAAATTAAGGGCCGACGCGACGTCTACTCTTATGAGTCTCTACAGTTTGATATTTCATGCGACTTGATTTTATTACAAGTGTTTTTTTTTTTTGGTAAATTTTAGAAATGTTGTGTATTTTCTGATACCTTGTCGGATAGGTATTGAAATCAGGTACTTATTTATGAGCTTTTTACGTATTTTTATTAAATAAAATTTTATTTTATTATTAATTGTACTGCGAGTGCCGCCCAACTATTTCACCTCGCAAGAGACAAAGTTAAATTTGGAGAACTGACCGCCAACCTTCGCTAGTCGGAGAGGCACCTTAAGAAGAAGAAGAATTAAATGTAAATATAAGCATGACGCCTTATTTTCTCCGTCACGACTTACAAATAACCTAATTAAAAAGTTATAGCCTCTAAGTGATGATTATTAATTTAATTTAATAAAACAATGATTAAACAATAATTATTAGATTAAAATTTGTATAGAAAAAGTAAGAAATAAAATCATCGAATTTTTTCCTAGAAAATCGAGAATTTTTAGAAAAATATTTAAAAAATTAATAACTCCAGAACCACTATTTTTGGTTGGGGTATTCCTTTCACCCCGTATGTACAGAGTAAGATAAATGTATCCATTACAGCAAATATGTTAATGAATGTAGGCCTGAGCCCCACTGTTGAGGCACAGGTTTACCGCGCGGGCCTAACGCGGATTGGTGACTCACACACATCTTAGAAGAAATTCTAATTCATGTGCGGGTTTCCTCTTGATGTTTTCCTTCACCGTTTGTATCTCGCTGTTGTAACTAAAGTTCACAAATGTACATAAATTAAATATTAAAGTCATCGGTACATGCCGAGATTCGAGCCCGCGACCTTCGGAATGAAAGCCGCACGCTTTAGCCAGGCCAGCGAGCTGTAATTTACATGATTGTAAATAAATACTAAAAACTTTCAAGAAATAGCCAACTTATCGTTCCCACAGCTAGAACTCGGTGCCTTATGCCGCAGGGAAAGTCACAGCAGTTCATTTATCACGCTAATGAAACGCGGGGTGGCGTTCATTATTATAGACCTTTAAATGAAATGACTTACAATACATGAAACAATTAGTTTAGAGCAAATTTACTTTATTTCTTACTTAAACGCTTAATTACATTTGAAGACTATTCTATATATACTAGTATACCTTACTTATCACTATTCACATACACATTTACAGCTAAGCTACTTTTTTATGTTTAATTTGACAATTTGTCTATCTACTCATTCATTGATTCATTTGTTTTTTACAACGTCGTATTGAGACAGATCCAGTAACGTTGTCTTAATTAAATCACCATTGCTACTATTATTTCATACATCAGTCGCTGCCGTATTGATGTCAGAGTTGCTAACGTCAGCTTCGAGAGATGACGCAGCTTGCTTTGAGTCGTTTTCAATGCCTTCCGCTGTTTTCGAATCTGAATCGTTTTTATTATCTACAGATGCTTTTAACTTATTAGTTTCTTTATTTGTATTATCTATACCTTTAGAACCGCTTATTTTTTCAGCGTCTGATTTTAGTTTTTCATCTGAGGATTTTGTTTTTTCAAATCGATCAAATGGTTTTAGGTTAAAAAAATCATTATTTGGATGAAACAAAAAGAAATTAATAAAGTGTTCATTGCCTTCGAAGTTAGTAAAAATCGACTTCGATTTTTCTTTATCGTAGTATTTTTCAGCTTTGTTTTTTTGGTGCTTGACATTGTTGGTATTATTCTTACTACTTTTACCCTTTTCTTTTATATCTTCTGACTTTTTTTCAGTAATATTAGTATTCGGAAGTTTGTTAACGGTGAGTAATTCTATAATGAATTCTAGTTCTTTTGCGACCTCAGATTTTACGGTCTCTCTGAATTGCTGAAAAAAATAATTTTTTTATATTATTTTACATTTGAATAATATAAAACTGACTCCTGAAACCAGAAGCAGAGGTGTAAGGAGTATTTTAAAGTCTTAAATTAATAATTTTACAAAAAAGGTAGCTGGAAAACCTTAATTTGTTAAAAGGTAACAATAAGAGAATATATTTTTACTTTACAACGTTAGTGATTACTGTGGTGACTTGATCATATATACCTACATTTGATTTTTTGAAAATGTCATCTTTCTGTTCTCCCGCTTCACTAGTCTTATTGGCACTGTTTAAATCATTGACCTCTTCATCAGGACGGCCTTCATGAGTCTTTGTTTCATTAACTGATAATGTTTCGTTGGCAGAAGAGAGTTCTCCCGTTTCCTGATATTTTATCGATATATTAATATTAATGTTTTTGAATTTCCATTATTTCTATTAAGCAATATTCAATAGTACTACGCTATGTTCAGATGGAAAATGTCGTTATCGGAAGTGTTTTTGGTGATTTAAATAGGATGAGTTTTTTGTACCAGAGCATGTGCTCTCTCTAATAAACGTACAAATAAATAAAATAGACTTTAATTACTTACATTATCATTATCAGCATCTTCTACATTTACGTCTAGTAGATCTTTATCGGGTTTATCTTCATCAATGTGGCTAATTGTTGTATTCGTTGATTCTGTAGTTAATTCCGTAGTCAATTCTGTAGATAATTCTGTAGTTGATTCTGAATTTAAATCTGTAGTTGATTCTGTAGTTGGTTTTAACTGAGTACTATTGTTGTTGGGGTACTTAACGGTGGTAGTTGACGATTCTTTGTCAGTATCGCTACGTTCAGTGTATAAAACATCGTCAGAAGTAATATTCTGATCCATTATCTCAAACCGCGGAGTTTCCATAACATTCTGAAAGATAGTTCCGATGTAAGAAATCAAATAGATTATATATTATTTAGTTATGGTTAAAGTAGTTGCCATATTTATTGATGAGAAATAAGATTTTTTTTTTATTTCATTAAGCGACGAGACGAGCGGTACGTTTACCTGATGGTAAGTGATAAGCCCGTCCATATCAACGCGGTGCCAGCTAGAATGGTATACATTGCACCAAATTGTGCTCGTCGCCCTGAGACATAAGATGTTGAGTCTCGTTACCCCAGTAATTACACTAGCTACAGCGCCGGACAGACTTCCACTGCTGGTCTCACTTAATTTAATAAAAAAAGTAAAGGAAAATATTCTACTAATACATACCTTACGTTTGTAGTATACCTCTTTTTCATAAGCAGGTTTCTTGATTTGCATCCGTCGGCCGTTGTTCACCATCAGGGCCTTCATCAGCTCGCTGAGTACAGTGAGGACATCCGGTGCGTATTTCTCTACGTAATACTCATTCGTGTTTATGTATCTAGGAGGTAAGTTGATAGGCGACTTCGACGAATCCTGCGTTTAAATTAAACATATTACTATATTAAAAAAAAAACTATACTCATTCACATGGTACTTGATACCGCTGCACTTACTTAAGATATTTACACAACACTACATTACGTTAGTGTTCAAATATAATATAACAAAGCCTATTAGCTGGTAGGTTTCTTGCCGGACACGATCTATTTGTACCGACAGACAGTAGTGTACTAATGTTACTGTGTTCCTCTTTGAAAGGCGTTGTAATCGTAACGAGATGTCTTAAAGCGACTACAACGTGGTGTTCTGTACATCACCCTAACGCCACGTTATGAGCAGGCCTATCACTTACTATCAGGTGAACGTCTCGTTCGACCAGTCGCTTTAAAGAATAAAAATATAGAGAGTCAAGACCATTTATTCACAACGCTGGTACAGTATGTACAGTGGTTGGTGTATGTCATAGGAGAAGTTCCCTCGCGATTATTTTCTTTCACCAGAACCTCAAGCTTAATAGGAATCGAACCCACGCCTATTTGACACATGTAGCGCAAACGACCGGCATATATATTGAGTCATCACAACTTTAAAATGTGAATGGTTATTGTCAAAACTTACAAATTGTTCTGTATATATAATCCTCGGAGGCTCGAGCGCGGGCCGGGAGTTACTTCTTTGTACCAGGTTGACTTCTGGATCGTTCTATAAATAAAAGAGAAGATAAATCAACCAGTTCAACCTATTGAATATAATATTCATCAGCCGATAAACAAAGATCATCATCCCTAAGATTTTCACATACAGTCAGCATAGCTTTCGGTACCGCCTGGCACTAGGGGCTGTTATATATAGGGGTTCATATAGAAGGATTCGGGCCATCTCCCACCAAGCTGGCACAATGCGAGTTGGCGGGAGCTGGAGACTCCTTTGTTGATTAGCAGGGTGGATTACGAGCAGGTGAGATTGGCTTGGGTCCCTTGAGTTGTTGTGCGGGACCCCTTACACAGCTATACATAGATTATAAAACCTTTTTTTAATAACGAACACTTACATAGGGCTGAATGATTGGCACCGAATAGTATTTAGGAAGGAGATTGAAATCGTAGCTCGGCTGTGTGGACACCAGTGGCGACTTCTGTAATTAAAGAAATACAATTTGAAATAGAGGGTAATTGACTAAAATAGAATAAAGGTTAGGGATGTCATAAGAACACGTCGTATTGATGCCGTGTGCTGCTTAGAAGCACCGCGGTAGTAAATGAAGAAAGAAATATATATCTCTATATATATATATATATATATATATATATATATCTCAATCTGCATACTGCGTAGATAACTGTTGTAGTATTAATACTTAAATAATAATAACAGGCCTTAATAATTTACCCACAGCTGGAACCCAAGGTGTTCTCTCATAAAAGGAAAATCTAGGTTATTTTATCCAAGTCAGGATAGAGCAATACTTAAATAATTTTAGCATTTATAAGTACAGTATCTTAGATAAATAAATAAATGTTAATAATAAATTGAGAACTTGAACTATCTACGTCGTTATTGGGGATTATATATATAGGAGATATCCTGATATCCATTGACTAATCTCGAGATCTCCGAAACTATTACACGTAAACATTCAAAATTTGTTATAGATCTTGCTTCAGCCGTTTAGGGGTCAGCTAAGAATGGTTTTTAAAAAATTCCTTTTCTAAAGAAGGTTGCGGGAGAGCCAGCAAAGCGGACGGGGAACGGCTTATATATATAATTATCCTTTTTTAGCAGTAGTTTCGGATTATAAAATTTGTATATATTAATAGTCCAAACGACAACTAACAATTATTAAATATGAAATTTTAAGAAATCAAACACGCGGAAGCGAAACTTGTTACCTGTCACTAAACATATTGAACGCTTATTACCACTATAACATATTAAAAATTACCTTTCGGTGGAACACGGTCCGTTTCCCTCGGCTCGTCGCAGCATCCTAAAACAAACAATGAACTGTAAAAATATTTGTTTCGTATATAACTAACTAACTTTATATATAAAATGGAGATGAGGATATAAAGCGTTCAACAATATTTGTCAAAGTACTTTGGTTGATACAATGTTATATCAATACCAGTAGGATTTTATAATGTACATACATTTTGCCTGAAAGACATATATATACACTATAGTCAGCTGGCAGATAATTTTACCAGTGGTATGTCTCTATTGCCGCAAACCGTCTAGGTATCACCGCAGCGCCTATTGCAGCCGACAAACAGTACTGTGTAAATATTACTGTCTTCCGGTTTGAAAGGAGCTGAAGCTAGTGAAATTACTAAGGCAACTAGAGTTAGATGCACCGTGCATTGTATGTCATCCTAACTAGCGCGTTTTGTTATGGGCAGACATATCACTTACCATCTGTTTTATCGGTCACATAGTGCTCATCGCCTTGAGGCATAAGATGTTAAATCTCGTTACCCCAGTAATTTCACGAGCTAGCAAGGTACTAATAGAAATAATATTGTATTAAAATAAAAAAAGCGTTGCTGTGACACCAGTCCTAGCATTGGTATATCGGTTGTATTACTTACCTCTTTTTGGAGGCCGCTGCTGAGAGTATTGATGTGCAGAAATGTTAATATAATCTGTAGATAAAGGAATTTATTAATATATAATTTCAGCAATAATCTCTTTAGAAAAATCAAATCTATTATTAGATCTGAAAAAATAATGGCAACATTAATACCTAGTGGTACGTGATGGTTTCTATCCGTACAATGTTTAAATTGTTTTAGGTACTCTTAGCACCACTTTACGTAGCATCATTAGTATTTTTTTAACAAAGATATTTCATATGAATTAAAGTCAGCTGTTTCACCTTAGATATGGAAAAAAGTAATCTTTCACAATACAATTTGGCAACAGAAATGAACATGCCGTTCATCCCTCAACAGCCTTGTGATACATTGGATGAATACGTTGGAGTGGACAATAATAGTTTAAAATGGTGGTTGAAATAATATATGTATATATATATATAAACTTTAAAACTTACCACCGCGCACTTCATTTTACTGGTACTCCTTCTAAACACAAACAGTGACTAGTATGGATATTCATTTTTTATTACCTTTTATACATTTATTATGATATTTAGATCTGTAATTAACTAACGATTTAGGTAACACCATAACATTAAGGTATGTAACGATCGTCTTAATTAAGAAATGTACTAATGATTTTGGAGAACTCTTGCAAAATTGATTCATTGCCTGGAATCTCTCGCAAGAGCATTATTTTTCACTAGCAGTAGGCTTTTGTCCCCGGAGACCGTACAGGTAAGTATCACCGCAGCATTTACTTCGAAAGACATCATAGAATAATTACTGAGGTAACGAGATTTAACATGTCATATCTCAAGCCGACGAGCATAATGTAGTGCTGTGTATGTCATCCTAACTGGCGACACGTTTTTATTTGTAGGCATATCACTCGTCATCATCTCAATCCTCTCGTCGCTTCGTTAAATAAAAAAAAAATGAAATGCACCATTTGTATTTGTAATGATACAAATTATGATAAGGATTTTACTTAACTATTATGAAAAAGAGAGTATTAAAAGAAACACCTTTTGAAAAATAAACACGTTTATTTCTAGAATATTAAATAACAATTCCAAAATTGTATGGCACAAGTGCGATGAGTTGTATTCATTAATAGAAAAATATAAATTTCCAATTACAATCAGTAATCACGAAATACTTGCATCTAAAATTCATCATTAAAATAATAGACCAACGACAAACGGTCGCATCGCAAGAAACATTTTTTTTCGTAAAGAAAAAATCATTCTCACTTCCCATAAACATTTCCGAACGGGTCCGGGACCATAGACAAATGTCGGTGTGACATTTGACGTTTGACACTGACAGAGAGGTAGCTAGTACGAGGAACATTACTACTGGAAGCGGCAGGAAGGTCGGAACTTCGTGTGCTTACTAAACTAAGCGACAAGACCGAGGCACATTCAGAATGAAGTATACACGTTAATAATAGATATAGCTGCTATTAATTATTTATAATAAATTAGATAAATGTACAGCAGCTTCGCAACGAGTTCATAGATTCTATTACAATGATTAAATCTTTTCACTTATTATTTAATATTATAAAATATTTTAATTGCTTTTTCAAGTTACAATCGTTTTAACAACCGTTACGAGGTAACAAAAAATATAAAGAAATATTTAAAATAATATCCATGGCCGATATTCAACAGTTGTATTGTCATCATTTTATTTAAAGACCTCTGTCTTTCTAACATATATTAGCTGCAGGGTAAATTGAAAAGCGACCGATAATACCTCCATTCTGTTCATGATTTATTTATTTTGACAAAGTAGATAAACTTCATTTGTATGCGATGTATCTTCACATTTTCCAGTCGAATATAATCAACGGAAATATATCGTAATGTTAAATAAAAATTTATTATTATTTTATCATCAATGCCAGTGTAAAATCGAGCTACACCATCATTCGATACACACCCCGGTCTTGCAGCAGTTACTCTATGATAAAATCTTAATTATGGCAGTTCATAGATCTTATTACTAAATTTATATAAAAAAAATATATCTCTATTACAACAAAAGTACAACGCTACAGATTAAATACAAACATGAAGAATTGTTTGAAAAGAGTCAGGATAAAACAATACTGTGTGTTAGGAGACCGCTTCCGAAAACGAAGACGGACGATACTACTAATGACACCTTTGATGATAGGACGGAAAAATACTCGATCCTGATTAAAAAAGTAATATTTTTAAAACGTTTTATTAGCATTATTTCCGCTCCATCGTGTTGGTACAGCTAAATGATATGATAGTTTCATAAATATACTTTAGTTTACTGAAGAAAAAAAAGCCAGCAATGAAACACAAAATAAAAAACAGCTCATGCTCGGATCAACGAACGTCCGGGCGCGCAATCTAAATGGTCCGTGACCCCATGAAATAAGGTTCAAATCTAGACAAAATACATGTTCAGTTCCCGCCGCGCCCGGACGCACGTCGATCCGAGCATCAGCTGCTTTTGATTTTGTGTTTCATTGCTGGTTTTTTCTTTTTTTTTTTTTTTTTTTTATATTGTCACGCCTTTTTCCCAGTAGGAGTAGGCAGAGGTGAATAAACCACCCACGTTTCGCCAGATGTGGTCAGATTAGGTCTCATGTAACAGGGGGCGAGCCTGTTGCCACTTTATTGAGACCACCACACACACACACACACAAATATGATATCAGTGTGCGGGTTTCCTCATGATGTTCTCCTTCACCGTTTTTGTATTTCGCTGTTGTAACTAAAATTCACAAATGTACATTACTTAAATATTAAGTCATTGGTACATGCCGAGGTTTGAACCCGCGACTTTCAGAATGAAAGCCGCACGCTCTAACCATTAGGCCAGCGAGTAGTAGTAGGCTAGTAGTAGACTAGCGGTTTTTTCTTCAGTAAACTAATGTATTTTTTATGAAACTATCGTTTCATTTAGCTGTTCTAACACGATGGATCGTAAATAATGCTAATAAAACGTTTTAAAAATATTACTTTTTTTTAAATCAGGATCGATTATTTTTCCATCCCATCAAAGGTGTAATTAGTAGTATCGTCCGTCTTCGTTTTCGGAAGTGGTCTTATAAGACACAGTATTTCTGATGCTGCCAATTATATTTAACATGCTATTACTAGTAAACCTAAGCTATTAAAAATAAACTCTACAATAGTTTCCATAACCGGACATAAACTAAAGGAAATTGAATGCAGAATGAGGAGTTAAAAAAAAGGAGTAATATCAGGATATATTACGAAGGAAGAAATTCAGATACATAATTTTATTTCACACTTCCTGTGAATATAGTTTTACCTACTTTTATATTAACATAATATGATATTCATATAACGTTTAAATATTCTTATTATATATCTATATATTACTTTAATCGAAATATATGATTTTATGATAATCTTAATAAATAAATCTCAAATTCATAACACAATATAAATTGTGTTATATATATAAGCTGCCATTTGGAGCTTTTAAATAACCAACCACATAATATATAAACTATGTAGTAGAGTAATAATAGTATATTCCATAATGTTTCTAATATATATTATTTTCTGTTTTTTTTTTTCTTTTAATTTCATTCCATTTAAATGTATTGAAAAGAAAATAAGACGCGTCAGAATCATAAATGCCTGATTCGTTTTAATGCAAAACCGGATAAAGACAAAAAATAATATTACAAGGCAAATAAAGTATTAAAAATAACCTTTATTATTTGTGTATATTCCCTCACTAAATATATGTAATAATTCATGAAATTCGTGTATAATCCCTGTAGAAAAAGATATATAAATTATATACCGGCAACAATAGACAACCTTGACTCTCTGAGAGAGAAGGTTCAGAGTCCCAGTGCTGGGAACATAATTTGTGCCGTTTATTAACTGGCAAGCAAAGTAGATATTAATATGTCCTATTTATACTACAAAATCTAGATATTTATATTTTATAATGTATTGTTTATTATTAAATATATAAATAAATCAACAAAAGTGATTCATTCAAATACATACATATATCTCACGCCTCGCTCCCAGTGGGGTAGGCATTCATTCTAATATTACTCACATATATAACTTTACCAAAATAACCTTAATTCATGCAAATGATTTCACGTTAAATACGGTGTTATGCAAATGGAGTAATTAAGAAATAATTTAACAATTACTAAATCACTCCCGTATAGTGAGCATGACTATTAATCATTACATTAATCAATCATTGGATGATTCAAGATAAACAACACATGAAACTTCATCTCATTGATAGATCCATCGCCAAGTGTTATGTGAACAATGTGGTGTTAATTAGAGTGATATACACTGCACTGCACATTGTTCTTGCAGCTATGAGACGCAATGTTAAATCACAACAAAGTCACCACGCTGCTGTCCAGAGATAGGTGCTGCGATAGTACTCAACTACACGGCCTGAGAAAACTGCTATTAGCAAAAAAAAAAATACTAAATAAATATAAAAACTCTTTCATACAATTAATGTGATAAATTTTTGATTATTAATATTCTACTTTTGCTTATATAAGAAAACTGTAAAGATTCCTATATCATAAATAAAAAACGATATCTATAGATCATAGATTGAAGAATTAAAATAAATCATTCATTCCATTCACCCGAACGAATGTTTCTCAAATAATATCATGTTCATACTTTTTGATTAAATAAATTCAATATACAAATATAAATGTTAGTTTCAACAGTTCCATCATCAACTCTTCATACATATAGTTTCATATATTATTAGAATATGTTATAATCTGTATGAAACTATATTACTAAACTATATATAACACAAGTGTTTTGTATAATAATTGATGACAATATAAAATTTTAATAATTAAAAGCATATATAAATAATATTTCCTTACATAACTTTTTGCACGCTCTCCGGTAGAGCAGCTGAAGACATTCCAAATGTACCATCAGTTATCGCTTATTCTCAATTCGGCCAGCTCCTTCTCCTCATCCACCTCGTCTTCGTCGTCGGAGCCGTGGACCGATGCGGCGGGAGTCGTTGCTCCTGCAAGGATCATTGTTATTTGTCACTTGATAGCCTATTTGTAAACTCATATTAACCAATACATTCAAGGACCTCTATAACGAAGATGCTCCAATAGAATAAATAGACGAGCTGCAAGATCTAATTTAATAGTCCTTTTGATGATTTTTTTTTTATTGGATAAGGGACAAAATGAGCAGGTACATGTCCACTTGATGGTAAGTGACACGATAGGCGCAACAATTTGGCGATAGTTAACATGATATATAAGACGTGCAAGGGGTTCCGCACAACAACTTACGGGACCTAAGCCAACCTGCTCGTGGTGCACCTTGCTAATCAACACACCAGCGTGGTGGGAAATGGCCCAAATTCCCCCCACATGAACCTCTACAAACAATGGCTCCCAATACTTGGCGCCACCGGAGGCTATGGTGACTGTCTATGAAGATCTTTGGGGAAGACCTATGTCCAGCGGTGGACGTCTATCAGCTGATGATGATGAAGATGATATATACTGCCTCATATTGCGCTCGCCACCTTGAGACATGAGATGATGATTAAGTCTAACTACCCCAGTAATTTTGATAACTACAGCAATGTTGAAACCGGAACACAGTAATGTTTGTATACTGCTGTTCGCCGGCTACAAAAGGAACTGCGGTGGTACCTACCCAGAACGGTCTCCGGCAACAGAGGCCTACCACGAGTAACTTTGATTGACGATGTCTATTCATTATAGACACAAGACAGTTACTCTTTTATTTAACTAATTTAATCAGTCATCAAAACACAGTAATCATCACAGCTTACTGCTCGATAACAACCTAGCTTGTTTCCGGTTGCCGTCAGTCTCACCGATGAAAACAAACTTACTTAACTGGTTATGATGCATTCAAACCATCAATACAAACCACACCGCATGGTTTCAAAAGAAAAAAAAAACTTGATTAAATATTGGTGTGTAGCAAATTCACACGTAAACAGTGACTACATTTCACTATGTGCTGGTGAAGTTAAACACCACCAGAAATTTACTTAATACCACAGTGCTGCTGAAATCGGAAGTGCTTCATACTATTCAAATGTGCTTAGTATAACATTTTTATTAATGTTCAATTAAGAGACGACGATGACGTTCATCTGAAATTAAGTGATACGCCTGCTCATAACGTGACGCTAGTTAGGATGTTAATGCACCACATTGCGCTCGCCTTGAGACATATTGTTAAGTCTCACTACCCCAGTAATTTTGCTAGTTACAGCACTCTTCAAACCGGAACACAGTAATGTATGCACACTGCTGTTTGTCGGCTGCAGTAGTAGCTGCGGTGGTACTTACCTTAACGGTCTCCAGTGACAGGGACCCACCACCACTATATCTATATACAAGTGATTCCATAAATAAACGAAAAATATAACCTCCTTTTAATCTATTCTTAAAAAGGTGTGTCGTGAGTTTAACGCGTGATGCTGTGCGTCTGTTTATGGTGTGGTCTAGACTCAATCTATTTCTACTGACTTTTTTTAAAGTGACTTAATTAGAAGCTCCAAATAATTTAAAATAAAGATATCCTACCGTTTGTTAATCTACCTTCTATTTTAGTATTGTATGAAACAGCGTGACCGTCACTCGTGAGAATCAAAATACTATTTATAAGTATGAAAGACCTATTCGTCCCTCCTCTCCTCCGCGCAGTCGCTCAACTTGGAGATCAGCTCGTCGATCTGCTCTGCCACTGCCTTGTTTAACGGTTCTAGAAAGTTCTCGTTAGGCGTCCTATAGTTCTCGTGCTCGGACTCGGAGAACGGCTTTTCGAAGCTGACCTCAGCGGCGTCGTCTCCGTCGTCGGTTATTTGTAATATTTCGAGAGACTTTTGCACGCTGAGGGCTGACTTCCTGTGCACCTCCGCGATGAACTCGACACTCGTTTGGACCTGTTCGTCCTTCGTTTCTTTGTGGCGCTCCACGTCGATAGTGTACGAGGCGGTCAAACGATTCGTGGTCAGGCGTACTGTTAAATGTATTTTCTCTAGTGGTAAGCGATAATCACGCTCTTATCAACGAGAGGGTAGTTAGGATGTTTACACAAGGTAAAAGGGACATCGCCGGGAAAAAAACAATATTTAAAATATAAAGTACATCAGTAATCTGACGATCTGAAATTCGTGGGAGAACACTGATGGCGGCAACGCGTGATAGTTCGGCGTAGAGATCTTTGGAGGGGCTGTACGTCCAGCAGTGGATGTCAATATGCTGATGATTATAATTAATAGTAGTAACACTTCACAGAACATTAAAATATGATAATTTGATGGATTCCGTTGATGAAACATAAATCGTAATTAAGAAGTCGTGTACTGACTGGAGTGCGTGGGGCTGGGCGGCTCGGAGATGGGGCGAGGGTAGTTGAACCGCTTTCCGAGTTCGATGTCCATCTGGTCCACGTAATCCGGGTACACAATTTTCAGCGCCTGCGCACGCGCCTGCCTGTAGTACTGTAACAACATGTCCGGAGTTTATATATATCTAAAATATGCTCCTTGTGAAAGATTTAGTTACATATACAATATATTTAATCTGTTTTCATTAAAATAACTTTTTTCACGTTATATAAAATTTGGAGATTGATGTACTAGAGACGCGATACAGGCGTTTCAAAGTATTTTGACCTAATATTTTTTTAATAAAAAATCCGCGTATTTTTGTATACAATCCAAATTATAATAGAAATTTTGGGAAAATTAAATAAGTAGAACATTGTGCACAGTTCCAATAGTTTAAACTAGAGGACTTGAATCATTTACAGGTAGAAAGAGCAACACAAAGTGTGTCAAAACACAATCCCCACTCTCGTAATGTGATACTAACAATGCCGAGGTTCCTCCAATCCATGAGGTCCGAGAGCCGCTCCGTTCTGTTCCTCTGTATGATACGCTGCCGTCTTGACAATCTGTGGAAGGGCAATGAGACGTTGTTCAAAAACGTATATTACAAAAGATGAGTGAAAAGATTGTTACCATGTTAATGCACTTGATCACCATATACTACATGACTAAACACTAGACAAGATCAAGTACTAACCTACTCATAAAAAAAAGTAATGCTGCAATATACCAGGGTTTTGAGATACAAGCTTAGCTTTGTTCAAGACCCGCGGTTTCTCACTGTATATGTAAATGTAAATACTGCTAATAAATCATTTTTATTATTATTTATATTCAGTTGAGTCAACATCTGTAGTCATTTATAACAGGAAGATAAATATTTCTGCATTATAAGCAAACGCTACATATATAGCACCACACTAAGATGGAGCACAGTACTGTACCAAGGTGATGATGAGGATGGTGCAGTGTAAACGTCCTATTTAGCGTTACACTGGTAGGTGCTGGCGTATCATAGTATTAGCAATTCAGGTCTGGTCATTTTAATAAAAAAAAAAATCCAAATTAATGTAGGTTTTGGTTTTTTTTTTAATTCAATTAACCGACTAGTCGATTGGGACGTTCACCTGATGGTAAGTGATACGGTTGCCCGTAACAATGCGGCGCTAGTTTAGATGATATAAACTGGACCACATTGCTCTCGTATAATTGAGACATAAGATCTTAAGTCTCGTTACCCCAGTAATTTCAACAGCAAAAGTATCGTTTAAAACAGGGTGTTGTATGTAATCTAGTTTACACGGTGGTACAATTTTTCGGACCCACTTTGTTGAGTTCAAACCACTTTATCAGCTCTGCACCTGGTTGTCATATGATGGTAGATAATTAATGAGTAACAACACAGTAATGTTGTTACTCATTGATTACCTAATATCACTTGACACTGGTGCAGAAAAATTGAAAACCTCACATTATCTTATCTTCTCTCGGATAAATGTCTACATGAATCCTCTTTATCATATAATAAAAAAAATATGGTACTCACTTGGTGAAGTCGAACATGTACTGCGCCAGCTGCTGGACGGATCCTTCCAGCGAGATATAGCGCCGGTCCACCACGTAGATGCCGTAGGACATTGGATCCGCGATGTGCTCCTGCATGAAGCAACCGAAGCCTGCCAAATGGTACACAACAGATATTAATATATTATATGAATACTTCAATTTTAGTTAAGTATTATTTTAGTGTTTCTATGGGTTTAATCCTAGCTGATGCTTAGAACATGCTTTGCCAGAACACAGGGTCTAATATATAAATACATCAACACTGATATATGTTGCGTTGAATTAGCCAGCTGAATTCGAAAGAACTTTATCACCAATGAAACTCCATAATACGTTGTCCCGGAATTGAACCAGAAACTTTCATATTACTATGCATGTCATTAAAAACAGTTGGTAACTTTATAAGGAACACAGGAAACAGTATTGATGCACGCCTACTAACCAGATAGATTGGTGGTGATACTTGGTATCCCCATCACGGTGCACTCGGCCGGTGTGTAACCCCACGGCTCGTAGTATGACGGGAACACGCCTAAGTGGCAGCCGCGAACAAACTCTTCGTACTCTAGCCCGAAGAGTGGGTTAGTTGAAGTCAAGAATTCCGGATGGAAGATTACCTGAATATAAGAAAAGAGATATAACAGCTTACGTTAGCTCAGTTATTTAATTGAAACCACAATTATTCACGATAGTATTAGTCTATTTCATATGTTGTTTATTTCACTGATGTGAATGAAAGAATCTTTTACAAACCTTGACTTTATCATTAATAGTGTTGAACATTTGACACCTCCGTATAGAATTCAAAACTGGATCGCTCCAGTCGTCAACCTGCAAGAGATACACCATTAATAAAAATGATGATGCTGATGATAGTAATTAGCCCACAATAATATCATTAGTGAAATTAAATAGACATTTCTAAAAATAAATAGTAAAGATATACTATAACAGATGTGGCACTAGTTAGGATATTTACACTAGTCTAAGTGCTCTTTGCATTTAGATGTAAAGACGTTAATTCTAGTTACTCTAGTAATTTTACTATTAACAGTGCTTTTCAAATCGTCCTGGTTCCCTTAATCATTCCAAGTCATGATTGTGTTTTATAAAAAATATAAACATACAACGTTGTGTGTGGTGACTGGCGGGAGTCCATCCCTCTGCAGCGCGTAGATGCACCGCTTCAGGCGGACCGTGTCATCCTTGTGTAGCATGTCCGAAGCCTCTGGCAGGTGACCTCTGTTTTTAAAGGACAGATCCATCATTATCTTGTAATCCATAGTACTCATAACAAAGAGACGCTAATTAGGCGTTTAGAGCCCCTAGCTCTCATTGTTTCGAAATATAATAGAATACGTATATCAATCATTATCAGCCGATAAATACACTGCTGGACATAGGCCTCCCCCAAAGATCTCCTTGTTGGATTTCATTAAGAGGAATTGGGCCTTAGCCCATCACGCTGGCCCAGTGCGGGTTGGTGGGTGATCAGAGCGTCGTCTGTTACTCAGCAAGGTACAGCGCGTGCAGGTGAGGTTGACTAGGGCTCTGTAAGATGTTGGGCGGAACCCCTTACAACCCCTCCGTGATCACTACAGCTTGGTGGTAGAAATAAGCGTTGTGATAGTCATGTGGTCGTACGATAAAACTAAATCTACATGTGCGAAGAACAAAGTTATCTGAATCTTTTTCCCAGTGTGACTGATGATTGACTGTGAGTCTTGTAGTAAGGGAAGACCGAGTCTCAAAATTAAGTAGCTGTGGAAAATAATAACAAGGGTTATCCAGTAGACCTTATTACCTAAGGCATATGTCATACATCCGCTTGCCTATCTTCTGCTGTATATCCTGTATGGTATCGCGCAAGGCTTTCGTGACGGCGTGACCTCGCAGACTCTCCACGTTGAAATTGTTGGTCTTGGTCGGGAAGATCATGAACGCTATCACCGTGGTGTCTGAGTCAGCTGCCTGGAAAGAGTGAGTACATACTGAGAGTGCTTTTACAGGTTATAAATCTCTGTTTCCGGAGACCGCCTGGGTAGGTACCACCGCAGCCCTTATTTCGGCTTATAAACAGCAGTATGCAAAAATTATTGTATTTCAACCTAAACATCGTTGTAGCTAGAAAAATTACTGGAGTAATAAGACTTCACATCTTATGTCTGAAGGCGACAAGTACAATGTGAATATCATCGTAACTAGTGCTATATTGTTATGAGCGGGAGTATCATTTACCATCAGGTAAAACTTCTGCACGGCACATTACATCGCCAAATAAAAGGAAGTACGGCAAAAGAGAGACAATAGATATTTCTTCTTTACCTTTAGATAGTGGTTGAGCCGCGCCAGGGCTTCTATAAAGATGTCCGCCCCCTTGTTGCCGAACTCGTACCGACCGGCAATGAAGAAGTACAACGTCTTGTCCAGGTCGAAATTGAAATGCCTGAAGAAATATTAAATACACTTAATATATTAGAGGATAAAGGATATACATATCATTGTTTTACAGCTTTGAAAATCGGATATTGTCCAGGTAGACTAACCGACTCGACCACCGTCATCGAACCAGATATTTACCTGTTCGTAAGTGATGCGACTGCTCATTACAACGTAGCGCTAGATCATAAAGACTGCATCACATTGTATTCATCGAATGGAGACGTAAGATGTATAGCCACGTTACCACAGTAATTTCATGATAAACGTTACATCTAAAAGTGCAATACGTTTTTGTTGTGTACTTCTATAACTGACTCAATACCGTGGGCGAGCACATCGCTCAGCATCAGCTTAATGTAATCTCAGTATATATAGATAGATATACTGAGAAAGAGAGAGAGAGGCAATTTTGTCTATGCCCGAACTTTATAAAACTGCTTTACCACTCACTTAGCAGGTGTTTTTAAAGAAGACTATCGCCTACTTCTAGAGAAACACTGATCTGTTCCTACTACCTTATTTTTTCATTTCTACTGACCCATAGAAATGTCCCCTCGCGAACTCGTGTATTTTCTCTTTAGCGAGTGCGTGCAGGTTCTGGAACTCGTGCAGCGCTGAAAACTTCTTCACGTTGAGACCGTTCGGCGTGATAAAATCCGGTTTCCGCTTGAGAAGATGTTCCGCTTCGTAACCTGGTGACAAATACAGTAATGGATTTGGAATTTAATAATAAAAAATCGTTTATAATGTAGCTAAATATTAATTTATAATAATTACTGCTATTACTGTCGAATTATTTGGGTATATGGACCATCCAGTGTTTTATATGTAAAAGGCTATATTTGTTCATATATTTTTTTATAAAAAATTACTTCGCCAACTAATCTTAGTAATGATTTTCAAAAAAATGCACAGACCAAAATATAATTCACACCTGTTATGTCTGAGACTGTGGTGAAGATATGCGCCATATGCGCCGCCGCCCGCTCCATGCAGTATCTATGATATATCTGTCTCTTTCCCGCCTCCTCGTCTACCGAAAACTATAAAGTGACAAAATAATAAAGATTACGTTAATGTTAGGAACTACATGAGTTATATACCCTATAAATCTAAAATGTACACAAGAACATGAGACTAGTTAGAACTAATAATGCTGATAGCATTGATAGATAATAGCTATATAACAGTTAGTTTCAAAGTGACTGGCTGAAGATAGTGTAAACATCCTAACCAATGTTACATTATTATGAGGTCCGACGTAAGACCTGACATGAGGTTCTGCTTTGACTCTTCGTGGAATAAAAGCAAAGTTGTTGATTAAAAACTAATTGAGTTACCTTATCCAAATTATTGTAGAAATCTGTATTGCCAGCGCAAAGGTATCTCCCCAGGAGTGTAGCGTGCGTGGTGAACACTGTAGCGACGTCTACGTGCCTCACTCTGAAAGGTACCAGCACAACTTATATTACCAGCCCCAGCTGAATATCAACACCGTTTTTGCTGCAGCATGTAACTCCATTAACGTATATATATAAATATCTAAATTTTTTTTTAAATCCTATCTTTATTGGTACACACCAAAGTTGATTGTAAACGTGAGATAACATTATGTCTGTTATAATGATTTTTAATGAGAAATCTTTTACACTATATACGATCAATAAAAAAATCATCAACCCTGTAATTTATTACTGGAATATGGTAATGAATACACAGAAGTAAGATAGTAAATAATAGAAATAAGGATAAGTAAATACTACTTTATACATATGGGCACAACAATATTTTGTGCAGTTCTGTAGATATTAGATAGCATAAGTATAAATAAGGTAAAGAAATAATGTTAGAAAATAATTATATAAATTAGCAGTGTATATTGTAAATAATAGGATAACATAAAGCCCTGAATAATAATATCAATGAAAATTAGAAATAAATAAAAAAACTCATACACACTATTGTGCAGTGGTGCACAGGCTCATATTTAATTTACTTCAGATCTTCAACCGATATCTATATTTACAGCTTCTTTACATAACTTTTGAGAGTATTTAAAAAAAATGTGTAATAATTGTACTTAAAAGAAATGTTTGTTTGTCTATGGTCTTATGATATTTAGTTTATATGGCGTCGTTCTTCTGTTTTTTGTGCATCATTGTACCGTAAGCAACAGGTCCCACCTGAGCACTATAAGACCGATGCCCGCTTGCCACTCGTGGAAGTGCGCGACCACCCTCGGCGGGGTGTCGCTGTAGTTCTCCGCTGCTTTTCTAAACTGTAAAAAAACTACATGATACAAACGCTACTGAGGCTTTCTAACTACTAGGTATTAAATGACAATAACCGTAGACAGAGCATACGCGCTCGACCTGATTTTTCCGGTTCTCATACGCTGACGGCAGGAAAATAGCAATCCTGATATGACAGCAGATTTATTATATAATGGTAGAAAAACTTCATAATGTGTTGTTCTGGAATCAAACCCGAACCCTACTATCACAAAGCAAGCTATGACAGGTACAATTCAAAAGACTGAACTAGAACTGCTGTTTGATTCTTTTAATTTAGTACTGACATATGAAAAGACAATCAAAATATTTTGTTTGTGAAAAAAAAAAGCTTACTTCAATTATGAACTGGGCTACCATGAAACCCAGGATAATAGCGTCGTTGGCTTCAACGTCCAGGTGCGGAATCCCAAGCGAGCAGGTATCCCAAAGCTCCTGTTTGTAGCTGTCCATCTGCCACGCCCCGGAGCCAATGTCGAACAGAATGATCTGCGGATTGCCGTCCACCAACCAGGTTCCCGTGTGGAGCTGGAGAAAAATCAATGATGAGAGTTATAGTTATACAAACAGTTTCTTTACAATTTCTAATCCAGAACTCACATACCTTATAACCTTGACTCCTCATAGCATTTACTGCAGTGGTGAGTGGTGAATTCGGTGGAAAGTCAGCTTCTTCAACTTCAGTTCTCGCACAATGCTCCTTGTAAGGTCCTTGACAACAATATACATCGTTTAATTTTTATTTATCACCAATGAGCTAACATTTCATTTCAATAATATTAAATAATGAATAATTAAGCGTCCACACACAGAATATGCTGTAGCTAGATTTTAAAAAAAACTATACTGCACTAACCTAATAAACAGTAATTCTCTCCCATTTCCTCGGTGGAGACGTAGGCCTTCGATCTTATGACTGTGTAGATTCCACCGACTGTAACAAATTATAAGGAGAAACGCTTTAGTTCATCACGATGATCAAGTGTGGCCGTTAACCTTCAGATCGTCGAAAGCTGTAAATATTTGGACCATGAGAGCTTCTTCCGATGTCCTTCACCAAAAACCCAAGCTCAGTGGGGATTCAATGTGCATCTTTCTGTTATGCGTATTTCCCAGTTTTCATATTCTTCTTTAAGACTAAGTATTAATGGAAGATCTTATCACCTATCAGTTTAAAATATTGATCCTATCGACACCAGAAATTCTTAAATAAATCAGATGTCAAAATAGAAGAAAAAAATTTCAATCAATCAAGAATAGGAAGCGGGTAAAACCCCCATGGGGTGTAAGAGGTTCGGCACAGCAACTAACGGAAACCAAGCCAAACATACCTGCTCTTGGTGCACCCTGCTAATCAACGAATGGGGCTCTGGCTCCCATCAATCCGCATTGTACTAACGTGGTGGAAAATAGCCCAATTCTCTCCCATATGAACCCTTACAAACGGTAGCCCCTGGTGCCTGGCGGTACCGGGGCCGAACTAATATAACGAACGTTGGCAAAGCGCGGAATTATGGCAGCGCACAACTGATCGATGTGATCTTGGGGTGAGGCCTATGTCCAGCAGTGTACGTCTATCGGTTGATGATGATAAACATCTCCACAACCACATTATTTTCAACTTTTTTTTAAAAAAAGGCGACTAACAGAAATCATTCGAAGAGAAAGGCTGCACCATTTCCTGCTCGCATGCCTAGAGAATAAGTAGACCTAAGTAGTCTCTATATTCATCAATCATCATAAAAAGAGTAAAATGAAGATATGCCATTACATAAAACAGCAAATATAACAGATGTGTATATTCATCATCATCATCTGGACCGATGTTAATTTGTTATTAAAATATTTAAAATATATCGACTTAAACGTGTGTCAGATCCAGTTAAAAAATTGAAGAGTCTAGCAAAAGTAGCGGATAAAAGTTGGTGTTAAGTGGGTCAACGTCGCGGACGGAACGCGCGGAACCGGTTCCGAGTTATTCAAGTTACCACCATACAAGTGTAAGTAAGCTAAGTCATTGTGCTTAGATGTTGCAGCAACTGGAGCGTCGCAACGCCGTCTTTCAAGACAATAATCTTTTAACCGCTGACAAAAGGAGAATAGCTATTAGTTTAACACGTTTATCTATCTGTAACATTTTAGCTCCCCCCAAATGAACCCCTGCAAATGACGGCACGTGCTGCTCGACGATACCGGAGGCTATGATGAATGTGACAGACGTCAGCACTGGACTGAACTGGAGAGGACATGGCATTCGCTGTCATGAATCACATCGTGATCATGAAATAAAAGATCTTGGCAAAATGCTCGATGACCTCTGTAGAGCGTCCCGACGTGTGGATTTTAACATGAATATGGAGAAGACAAATATTATGTCTAATTTCAATATTGTACCCACGTCAATAATGGCCGTGGGCAGTGGACGTTGTCGACGAATCCGTTACCTGGGACAACAGTCCAATTAGGTAAGTCCAACTTCTAGAAAGAGGTCAATCGACGGATCCAACTTGGGTGGGCAGCGTTCGGGAAGCTACGCAGCATCTTTTCGTCTCAGATACCGCAATGTCTGAAGACAAAAGTCTTTAACGCGTGTGTGTTCCCAGTATTGATATACGGTATCGAAACGTGGTCCCTTACTATGGGCCTTATATAAAGGCTGAAAGTCACCCAAAAATAAATGGAGAGAGCTATACTCGAACTTTCTCCGCGTGATCGAATCAGAAATGTGGAGATCCGTAGAAGAACTAAGATCACTGACGTAGCCCAAAATATTGCTAGACTTAACTGACAGTGAGCAGGGCACATTGCACGAAAGACCAACGGCCGATGGGTAGTAAGATTCTTGAGTGGAAGACGTAGTATTGGGAGGCCTCCCACAAGGTGGACCGACGATCTGGTGAAAATCGCGGGTACCCACAAGAAGCGAGAAACGCGAGTCCGATCGAGGTGGAGATCTTTGGGGGAGCCCTATATCCATCAGTGAAAGTCTAACAGCCGATAATGATGATGATTGCCAAGACTGTATCTTGATACACTTTAGCCGAAGTTTCCACTCGTTTTTGACGAAAATGTATTTTGATGACTCCTTGATAAGACACGCCCTACCAAACCATCACTGACGCAGGATGATGACCACGTTGTACCTTTCTGACCACCACTAAAGCAGCTTCTTTCAAACGGTGAGCGTACACTTTATCATTTTGCTTATTGTAGAGTACTTTAATCGTGAAAATTTTTTTCATCGGAAAAGAGGATATTTCTGTGCCTATCACCTGCCCGTTTTATCGCGACAGATGGTTTGTTCGTTTTGATCGATCCACTCCATCCACCTTTAATTATAAAGATTGATTTAGGGTATGTCTTGTATATAGACCGTGACCTGATAAGCACCGAGCTTCAGATCTTGTTTTATAATACGCGATTAGCGGGAATCTTAATTTCTACCGATAAGATTTTTTACTTCCTTATGGGGTTTCGACGAATTCTGGCTTTATCAGCATTAACAGCCTTTGTAGTTCTAACAGCTGACAGCACGCGGCCGCCCCTTCTTTTCTGGTCTTCAACAGAGGAAATGTTGTTGTATCTGTTGATACTACGACATACGAGCATACGGCTGATAGCAAGCTTTTGAAGTGTCTGGAATGTGACCGACCGAACCAGCTCCATACCCTCACCCACTTTGTGCAAGGCGATCACTGCCATCCTATTTTCTTTAACACCCCCACTTCATTTCATATTGTAATTTGATAATGAACACGAAAAATGTGTGAAATGGCGCAAAATGGAAACAAGTATTTAAAACACGTGTTCCAAATTCAAAATAATTTTAAAAATTGAAAAAAAAAACGTTTTTATGCATCAGTATTTATGGCCTCAGTATCTCATGTCAACTCCCTCGTGTAAGCAGTATTTCTGTAGATATTGTGGCTAGAAACATTGCTTCAGGGCGGAACTTAGCCATCGTGGGTTAAGTTGCATTTAACATGTAACTTAACTATCTCACCTTTATTCGCCGCCTCCCAAGCAGTCTCGAAGGTCCACCTGTTCTCCTCGATGGCCGCCTGCCCCCGATCCATAAAGGAGAGCAGGTCGTGCGTGGACTCCGCCCTGTAGAAGCGCCGGGACGACCTGTCGCGCGACATTGTTACCTGCGAACAATGTTATTAAAACTTATATATCCCTTTTACTTTTTTTATATGAAAAGCGATGAAACAAGCGGGACGATCACCTGATAGTAAGTGACACGCCTGCTTATAACAACACGGCGCTAGTTAATATGTTATACAGTGCATCTCGTTATTCTCGTCGCCTTGAGACATAAGATTTTGACACTCGTTACTGTAGTAATTTCACTAGCTACAGCTCCCTTGAAACTGGAACATAGAAATATTTCCACACTGCTGTTTTGCGGTAGCGGTGGCCCTTTACAGTCGTCGGCAACAGAGACCTACCACCAGTACTTAGACTTTTACACAATTAAACTAGATTTATTTCATTCACATCTTTGTGAAAAACCCATCTAATAGTGAAACTATCAATGGTGGTAGGTCTCTGCTGCCGAAAACCGCCTCGGTACCACCGCGGCGCCTGTTACAACCGACAGACAGTACTGTGCGGACATTATCGTGTTCCGGTTTATGTGGCGTTATAGCTAGTGAAATTAGTACGGTAACGAAACTTAACATCCTGGTTAGCGTCACGTAGATGCCACCTAGCGAGCCACAGGAATGGATTCACAGAACTGGTGTCCAATCTTCATTAATTAGAGGCAGAAGAACATGATGTCAGTCATTAATAGGTGAAAGTCTAGGCCGTCTCGAAGCCTTGTCTAATAAAAAACAATATATTTATGTAGATATCCTGTAATGATCAGTCTAACTTGGATATCCTGAAACTACGTATCATCATAAGTACACTATTACTCAGTACATATACAGTGCATGCAAATTTTTCGCAAACTACTTTCATAATACCGCATCTAACGAGCTGACGTACATCCATCCTTGGAGCTGGTCCAAAGAGTCTATTTTCATAATTTATTACCGATCCATTCCTCAAACTATGTTAACATGAACCTTTTGACAAAATATATTTATTTGATTTTTTATTTGCACAATAAAGAAGATGGAATAAAAATTCAATATCACTGGTGGTAGGTACGCCTATTGCAGCCGACAAACAGTACCGTGTAATCGTTACTCTGTTCCGGTTTGAAGAGCGCTGTAGCAACGGATCAAGACGACGAGCGCAATGTGGTGCTGTGTATACTACTCTAGCTCCACGTTGTTATGGGTGCAAGTGTGACCGCAACACAACTCACTAGACCTAAGCCATCCTCAACTGCTTGTGATGCACCCTGCTAACCCACCCTATCCGCATTGGGCCGTCGTGGCGCGAAATAGCCCAAATCCTATATGATTCCCTACCCGTTGTGGGAATATTTTGTGGAAAACCTATGTCCAATAGTAGACGTCAATCGGCTGACGACAATGTTATGGGTAGGCGTGTCACATACCATCAGATGAACGTCTCGCTCTTCTCGTCGCTTCCTCGAATAAAAAAAAAAAACGTAAATAAAAATCTCTTATATATATATGGAAGATACGTGTCACTGATACAAACACGAGGTGAAACTTTATATATCAATGGTGTAAAGTTTGTGTAAACTGACCGCGAACTCACCACAGGATATATTATATCGATGATTAAGTTGTCTAACTTCGCCATGTTGGCAACATTTTAGCGCGCAAATCGGATAACGAAAATGGCGGCCGGCGCGCGCTCGCTGCGGCGACGCAATGGCACCGTCTGGTGCAATCCAAACCAATGCGAGACGTTACACCTAGGACTAGAGATAGACTACCTAAAGCTCACAAAGTACCTATCTATTGAACACTGAGATTATATAAGCGACTAAGACCTTTTATAGAACCGTCCGACATATTTAAATAAAACTTCTTTTGGGACGGTGCAAAGTAAACTGTGTGAAACGAAAAAGAGACGTCTGTAAAATCTAATTCTATAGACGTGAGTTGGAGATAGAAAACACTTTCTATACAGTTTCCCTGTCCTTCATCTCGTGTGCACTACTCCACCGCCGCACTCATACACTGCACACCATGCAGAAGTCTCCATACCGTATACGGTATGCGGTATACCGCACTCTGAATATACGAAAAAGAGAAGGCAGATAAAGTAAGAGAGAGAATTGAACCATGAATTGTATAAAATTATTTTACTCTTCTTTCGCTATATCCTATTTCAACCAATGAAAAATTTGATCTTCAATCGCCTCTCTCTCTCTCTGTCTCTATTAACCGCACATCTATAGTGTGTTCATCTTATTCTCTTGAAGATTAACCAGATCACAAAATCTCTACTACCGTGTCTGAAACTCGCACAGGATTTTTTATATATTTTGGTTTACCATCAGATGGTATGGCAGTATGGTCTATATATTATAAAAAATACCATCCAAAGTAAGGGCACAGAGATTGGACTGAATTTCGCAAGGTGTAAAATGACAATCAAGATACGGATAGTGAAGTGTGCTCGTTCAAATAATGCAGTCCTCATTTGTTAACAATGATAACACCGTAATGATATGACAGCAGATCTACAAGAGGTAGCTATGCAGGCGTTTTAGAAACAATCCAAACATTAAACACAAGAATCTAATCAGTGTCTTCCTTGTTACTAGGCAAGATGTTAGGTGCTGCACTACAGAGGAAATTAAGGAGCATTTAACGTACTTTCCATCTCAGCATTCGGAGATATAATGGTGGTAACTTATCATCAAGTGGTTTAACAAAAGCTGTCGTCACCAACCAGCTTTTGGGTAAAAGATTGTTTGTGATAACAGGGAGCGAAAGTTAATATTGTAGCCATTGATGATTGTATTTACTACACGTTGCCGCGTTGTTGTGATAACCGTTATCAGTAATATTAAGGTCAAGCGCCCGTGACTGATAAGGTGCTATAATCGCTCGATTAACGGACGATCATATTTTTAATCATACATTATTTAATAAAATTATAACAAATAATTATTTTAACACTTAGACCATTTCGAATGATGTTAGCGTTATGGTGTTATTGACGATTACAGCAGCCTCATCAGACTCGGGGCAGAAACACTGACAAACCAAGAAGCGTGACGATAGAATCATCAAATTTCTTTTTGTTTTGTCAATATGCATATGTGTGACTTACACACTGAACTACCAACTGATCTCATCACTTCATCGTTAAAATTTAAAAAAAGAGTAACAGCTTGTGCAATGAAATTCTATTTATTTGTCACCACAGTCCAGCTGATATGTGCCATCTTTACAATATGGAAATCCCAAATGTAACCACAGATTGTCGAATTCAGATGACACTATGGGATCTTTTCAAAGCTGCCAAGCTTGCTTCCTTGTAATAGTAATTTTATCATCATCAGTCTGCTATAGTTCACTACTGGATGCAGGCATCATATCTCTTACAGCATTTTTGACATCCTGTATTTGTCATTTTATTTTTGTTACTAAGGAATAGTAAATTTAAATTTTGAATTCAAGACAATTGTCTAAACAACCTTCAAAAGCAACTTTGAATGGATAAACTAAATTATATCCTACCTAATGACATTGGTTGTTATGTTATAAGTAATGTAAACATCTTATCTTATAAAAACCAGCTAATAACAAATCATTTATGAATTATTCTTAAATCAATTTGTTATTAAGTATTAATATTAAAAAAATTACTTATGTTTACAGGAGTTTCATAAGAATATTTTCCCTCCTCAGTTTATCTACAACTGATAATATATTTTTTTATCCTAATGTACAATTGTGTAATATAAAAAAAACCTTATCATCATCATCATCACAACTCTGCTCTGATGGACATTATACTAATATAATAGCAATAAGCACAAATTGAAAATTATAACTGGGAATAATGAAAATAATTGGTAGTTATTCTTATTTGCAGTAGTAGATTCACTGGAAACTGTTTAAGTATCACCATCGCCCCCAATATCTGATGTTAAACAATAATCTGCTGTATTCCACTTTGAAGGAAGATGTAGTTAGTAAAGTAACTACAGTAACAAAACTTAATTTCTTGTCTCAAAGCCACAAGCACACTGTCGCTGTGCATATCATCCTATCTTGCGCCACATTGTTAAGTGTTGGTATACTATCCATCAGGTGAACCCTGTTGCTTGTTGCAATGCTGTTATCATCTAACTAGTATCCAGTTAGTTGTGAGCAAGCATATAAGTTATCATCAGGAGAATAGTTTGTTTGCCTAATGACAATGTGGAATTAAAAACAATGCACTTATATTGATAATATTTTCTGTATTTAAAAAGTTTATTAAACAAGTTTACATTTATTAACAAACATTACTGTAGTGATATGTAGAAAATCATATAATTATTTTAATTAGTATAAATTCAATTGCATTTGTTAGAGATAAATATCTCTTATGTATTAACTGTTAAATAAACTTAAAATTAACTGTTTTGTGCTTCACTAATTCTGCTATATCTAAAAAAATAACTTTTCCTAGAAGATATAATTGATTTTTTAATTTGTAATTTTTAATGTCAATAATTTTTGTTTCTTTCTTAGTATTGATTATATAAAACATTTGGAATGTCTGACCAGAGTGTTAGGGGGCATATCCACTTAAAATTTAAATGTACATCTGCTTTCATTACTTTTGTTGAAATGTTTAAAGCAAAATGAAAATAAACTTCTACTACTTATTTTACTAATAACAAAAAAACTGTGGAATATATCTGAAGACAGCTATGATTTCATTGAAGAATTTTGCAAAGTAAATCATTAATTAAATGTCTTTGATTTATTATTATTAAAGGTAATAAAATTGTATTCACTAATTTCAGTACTTTTATAAAATATTAAATACGTTTATTTTTACATCAATTGACTCACATTTATTTAACTTTTAATACATAAAATTACAAAAGATATGACGTGATACGTAAATTTTTGAATCAATTTTGTGCCTGCATAAAATTATAATTATGCCGCAAATTTTTACCAAAACATGTATTATTACAGGATTTGATAAAATAAAATAACTTTTGTAACTTTGACGCAAAGTCAATGGACTATAAAAGTTGGCTTACCGATTAGAAAAGTAAAAAGAAAAAGCCGGTACTTGTTGCGGAAAATTGAGCTTTATCACAATTTTATCACTGTAAACGTGACACTTTATGTTCAGCACGTTTTTTACGGCTTCTCTTTATTTTATACTACGCGAATACATAACCCAGGACTGCGCGGGTAGAAAATTCAAATGAAAATATTTTTAGTAGGTTATAAACGTCAAACTGGAATAATATGAAGGTGACCTTCAACTGACAATGATTTGAATGTTTCCAGTGCTAAGAACTAATACATAATAAATTTTACACTGGTGCAATGTAAATAAAAAATAATAAAAACTATGCAGGTTAGAGTATAGTGACGAGAAATTATTTTAATTTAAACGCAGTAAAAATTACGTTAAATTTTTTTTATATAAATATTGTTTGTACCTATGATTATTTATAATCCAAAGTATTTAAGATTAGATATTTCAATTTACATAAAAATTGGACCGCTTTCTTTAGACTTAAGTAACTCCTGTGCAATAAAAAGCTTAACATCGAGCTGCAAATGCGAAATAAAAAACATGTACAATCAAAATTGTATTATAAATTATACAACAAACATAACTTTTAAGCGTATCAAAATGCTGCAATAGTTAAAATATATTTAATATGTTAGATTTAGTGACTAAATGTTTAAAGTTATTGCTTAATCTAAACTAAAAGGTAGACTTGCATCAAATTCTTCTGCAAAGGGATCTATATCCTTATCATCACTCTCTTCGCTTGGAGCCTTATAAAAGTTTAATTTCATAGGTTTAGCACTTTTTCTATTTTCATTATTATTATGATTAGTTATCACAGGACAAGATACATTATCTATCTGATTCCGATTTTCTTTTAACTGTTTACTGGTAACATTATCTGAATTTTTATTATTTGTTGATATAGGGCTTTTAAAAGCGCTTGCCGCATTCTTCGATTTGTTTATAATATGAATGAAATTTAATGGCGGGGGTTCTCCATACATTTTTAATTTAGTTATTTTTTCGTTAATTGTTTTTTTTCTTGATAACGTACTTATTGACGAATCTTGAATATCGTCTTGTTTTAAAGTCGAGACTTGATTTGGTTTCCGCGTCAGTGGCGAATCTATAAAGGCTCTATGTTTCGAAACATTGTACGCACTATAATCGATTCTGTAAGGCGATATATTCTCGCTGTTGCTTTTAAATAACGATTCGTTTTTCAAGACTTTGCACTCTTCACATAGCTTTTTAATATCGATAAAGCTTAACGCTTTGTTCAAATCTTCCGCCAGTTTTCGAACATTTGCTAACTTCGATGTCTTTGTGAAGTAGGAGAATTCGGTAGCACGAAACTGCAGTATACTTTTCTTGCTATATCCGGCCCTTTTTTGAATATTCATGGCGGCGACCACTTGGCCAGTGTCGAGAATATTTTCATATCCAAACTTCCGTATGCCTCCCCAGAAATTGACGCAGACAATGTTCTTATCGGCGTCTGTCAAATAGACATTCTGAAAGAGTTGTCCCTTGATCGATTCGAAGCGATCATTCGGTGGGTCGATCAGAAATACGAGGCCGACAATGTCTACCTCGTTGTAGTGTATGTGTTTTAATTGGTTCTGTATCAATTCTTTCGTACTATAACAAGTTCTTGCGAGATTTGAAGTTATGCTATTAATTTTTTCACACAGCTTGCTTTTTGACCTTTTGAAAATGGTGCGTCTGCTAGCAGAAAGTTGAATTTCTGAATATCTAGAAGGTATGATCATATTGGATTATTTTACTCATCAATAATTAAGAAGTAGGAAAAGGACCGCGTAGGTAGGTATCATCGCAGCCACTGCCATACAGTATTACGAAAGCAATACTAAGTCCAGGTTCGAAGCTATTATAATAACTGTGGTAACGAGAGTTAACATCAGTATGTCTCAAGGAGTTGACCACAATGTAGTGATCAATTGACAGACGTATCACTTACCATCAGGTGAACATCCCGCCCGCCTTAGGCTTCGTCAATTAAAAAATATATTTACCTAACAGCTGTTGGAGCTGTATTGAAGACATCAATCCATGTCCCTTCCTTAATAACATCGAGCACCGATTCGTTTGGTTTCCAAATGGACATTACCGCTGTAATAAATAAATTTAGTTAGTGAACATTATTATTAGTATATACATAAAAATGTTTGACATCGACAAAGTGTTTGGAGGCCTCCCACAAGATGAACCGAGGATCTGGTGAGACTCGCGGGAACCCACTGGAAGCGAGCAATGTGAGACCGATCGACGTGGTGATGTTAAGAGAAGGCCTATGCCTGCCAGAGTACGTTTATCGGAGGGGTCGATAAGGCTGATGATGATGAATCGACATCTGGGTACATGTGCGTAGTGTGCGAACATTATAAATCAGTTTGAAAGGTTCTATAACTAGTGGGTAGCAGCAAAGCAATTTTAGGTACTATCTGAAATTACAAAGGTATAAGCACAACGTGGTCCAGTGTACTACGACTTCTCTGGCGCTACGACCCAAATGTGATTCTTGCCCTCCGACACAAGAGTACGCCATCATTACCTGTTTCTGGTGGTACAATGTACACATCTTAATATGCATCATATTAATATAGGTAAGCATATCGTTTAAAATCTATAAACTGAATAGACTAGTCCCATGGGTCATCTCATCAGGTGCTCATAAGAAAATAATTCATACAGATATTCATATTCATACTTCCATTCAACTATTACATAATATATTTTTTCAAAATAAATGAAGGTTGAATACTTTTTTTAATGGGAAATAATTATTAATCCATGAATTGCAGTCAATAACTCATCATCAGCCGATAGACGACCACTGGTAGACTCAGGCCTCCCCAAAAGATCACCACATACAGTCAGCATGGCCTCTGGTACCGCTTGCCACCAGGGCTGTACTATATAATAGTTCATATGGAGGGGATTTAGGCTGTTTCCCACCACGATGGCCAAATGCGGGTTAGTGGGACTTCAATAACTCTAGTGTGAAATTATTGAAGTTACATTAAGTTATAATTGCCATACCTTTAGTTACTTCGCCATTCCCACTTACATCAGCAATGCGAATCTTTAAAACTGGCACCACATTCCGACCGTTGTGCAGACCCATTGCCTTCAACTTCTCCACCAGCCGAGTTTGCATTGATTGAAGTACCTTCTCCCGACGTCTGCTTGTGTAGTCTTGTAGCATTACACATTGGGTATTTGTTAAGTTTTCCTGTAGCCATAACATAAGTTACTTTTCAAATCCGCAATAACTCAGTAGTGTAGCTTGTAAGGTGCTTTAGATGTTTAGAGAACGCGTGTATTCGATCTTTACTTAGCATCAGCTACCAGTGACAGCAGTAAATCGACATGGATAAAAAAAAACATCTTTAGAGGTCAGATTGGCAGGTTTAACAGCTTCCGACAAAAACTCTATTAAACACCTGCCATATGCTTTCCATTGATACCAAGATCTTTGAGAGATGCATATATGCACTGCCCGTGTAACGGTGGTCGGCTGTAGAGTTGACTATCAGCCGATAATAATAATCATGAATTCAGAAATGCAATTACAGATGAATTAAGACAAACATACTATGAACTCCCCGGTGTCTTTGCTTTGTTTTAGTAGTCTGCTGATTTGCGAAGCATTCCCCAAACTTCTCACAACATCGTTATCACACTCGGAGTTTTGTGATTCCTATAAAATAAGAATTTTTATTAAATACAACAAATCAGGAGAATGTTTCCACTATCAAATTTATTATATACCCATTAGATCAAATAAATTATATACCTCACGCCAACCCGCATTGGGCCAGCGTGGTGGGAAATAGCCTAAATCTTCTCATATTAAACTCTATATACGACAGCCCTTAGTAGCCAACGGTACCGGAGGCCATGCTGACTGTATGTGATTTTTGGGGAAGGCCTACGCCGAGCAATGGACGTATATCGGCTGTTGATAAAATAAAATAAATATGCATAAATAGAGAGAGTATAATTACATACAAAGATGAAGGTTGTAGATTAGAGGCCCTGAGAGACCTCCAACTACTTCGTTGACAATGATCAATAAAGATCTAAAGAATAAGAAATTGACAGGAGCCATGACACAAAATAGACATATATATAAGAATGACCAGGAGGGCTGACCCCAAGTAAAGATGGGACAAGGTCTAGTAAGAAGAAGAAGATTGATTTATTTATTCCGGATAAAGAAAATGTACATCGAACCAAACTAATCAACTTGGGTAATCGTACAACGTCGAACCTGGGATATTTACTGGTGGGAGATCGCTGTTGCCAGATATTGTCTAGGTGGGTACAAACCCAGTGCCTATTGCTGCCGCCAAACGGTACTATGTTGAACATTACTCTGTTCCGGTTTAAAGGGCGCTGTGGATAGTGTAATTACTAAGGCAACGAGATTCAACATCTTATGTCTCAGGCGACGAGCGAAATGTGATGCAATACATACCATCTTAACTAGCGTCACGTTGTTATAGGTAGGCGTATCACTTACCATTAGTTGAACGTGTAATTACATAAAAAAATACGTTACTACACAAGCAGTTAGCTATTATGCCACCGACTCATTTTAATGGTCACTGATATAAAATAACTAATACATACCTTATCTATGAATTCCTTCTCTACTTCCTCGTAGAGTCTCTCGAGCAGTGCCTGTGTTTCCGACTCATATTTCATTTGATGGAGATGTTCCAGACGTTCTGAGCGTGTTACTGAAAATTAAATCTTCATCAGATAAACTCTTTAAGGTCTCGTGATTTCATGTTTCAAACAAAAACACGCGGTGAAGAACTTTATCACTTGCTGGTATATAACCCCATGAATATAAGCTTGGTAGACTCATCGTCTTAAGACGACTATCACAGTATGGTGCCGTGTATATCATCCTAACGCCACATTATTATGCGTGAGTTACTGCGTTATTTAAAAGACAATTATCAAATAATAACAGAGCCAATGATGTTGCTACTTTAATTTACCTGTACTCCCATCCTCAAACTTTTCAACGTACTGCGTCGGGTATACGCGCGTCACAAATACTCGCAATCCCGACACTTTCCCGCCATCCAGTTCGATGCATGACAGCGGAGTCAAGATGGCGGTTGCGCTATGGTACCCCAGACGAGCGTCCCAACGCGCCCGGCGTGTTGAATTGCCGAACAGTTTCAAACGTACAGATGATGTATTCTAAAAATAGGAAATCTTTTACATAAAGAATTAGAGGTTTACGTTGCTATCATATTTACTATATATTTTAGTCATCATCATCAGCTAATATACGTCCACTACTGAACATAGGCCTACCCCAAAGATCCATCCTGCATGGATCAATCCTGCGCTGCCCATATTTTTACATATATAATTATATTTTAAGTTCGTTTCCCCGCTTCATGTAAAAGAAGTACTTAGAACATTATTTTCCATTTAATTTTAACATCAGCGTTTCTTTATTATCAGTTCGACAATTATTATATCGACAATCATCTAATAGACACAAATTTAATTATTAAACTTTACCATTAGTTCACTTTGAATTTATACATACATACTTATTAGTAAAATATATCTATATCATTAATATTTAAGTAGAAAAATCGTGATCTCAATTTTTATAATTGGATAATTAAAAGTTCTCTACTCCCTCTTTTCAAATCCTCCACCTATATTATTTTTACCTTCTAAAATACTCAAATAAATTTACCTCCCACGGTGCTACACCTTGTTCACAATTCAACAACTCTGCGCCGTGTGTAATCAGCTTAGTCCAAACTTTTATTTTACTCCTGCAAACAAGTTTCTTTAACATGGGATCCAAACATGCCTTGATGCAGTACCAACCGTCCGTCAAAAGTAGCTCAGCATCATCTGCGTCTGTCACACTGAAAATGAGATTTAGATTAATCTGGCGTAGATGAAGCATTAGCACAGCCTGTGGATACCAAGGTGTAAAACATTAAAAAACAATAATAAAATGGCCCCTCCAGCCTTGGCAAACGCGTCAATGATCAGAGAGTATAAAAAATCACGTTTGCTATCTTTAACAGTAATCAATCTAAATAGACTAAAATATCATATAAATTTAAAATAAAACTAGATAATTTGAGGTAGCTCGCTGGCCTAATGGTTAGAAAGTGCGGCCTGCATTCCGAAGGTCGCGGGTTCGAATTTCGGCATCCACCGATGACTTTAATATTTAAGTTATGTACATTTGTGAACTTTAGTTACAGCAGCGAGATACAAACGGTGAAGGAGAACATCGCGAGGAAACCTGCAAATGAATTAGAATTTATTCTAAGGTGTGTGTGAAGTCACCAACCGGCATTGGGCCAGCGTGATGACTATGGCCCAATCGCCCTCATAATGAGGGTAGGCCTGTGCCCCAGCAGTGGGGGCGTAAATTGGCTGTTATGAAATTTGAGATAAAATACATAAGTCAGATGTGAGACGGTGTTAATAGAAAGTGTGTAATGAAATAGAAAATAGAGTAAATATAGTTATGTGAGATAAAATTAAGAAGAATGAATTTGATGTGAATGTAGATTGTAAAAATAAAGGCGAACGAAGAGTCAGAAGCAATAAGTGGGAGAGAGAATGGAATAGAGAGAAAGTAGATATGCAAGAAATTGTGATGGATGATGAGAGAAATTAAAATAGTAGAAGAAAGAAATATGAGAATGTAACAAAAAGAAGCAATAAAAATTTAGGCTAAAGGTATGTCTTACTTTGTAGGAAAATGAGAATATAAATAAAACTAAATAAACATATTACGAACCTTGATACAGCAACGCCATCTACATATATTGCGACTACCCGCAAAACCATTGCCTTGGTTGATACATCGTCCTTTTCGAGTATCTTTCTAAAGGCTGACCTCTCCACATTGTACAGTTCTTTGTCATACCGGTATTTGAGCTGTTCCAACACATTTCTGACTGAACATACACGCCGCATCACTTTCTTAAATTCGGTTTCGTAATAAATTAACTTAGATATAATTAGTTTCAAATGGTTGTCCAACCATCCGTCTGGTACGATCTCCTTTTTAACTAAAGATAAAAAATAATACTTTACATCTTCTGTCCTCCACGTGTCTTCGCTCAAATCATTACGTTCATTAGAAAATTCAAAGTCTAATAAGTTGTCGTATTTAAAAGACAAAATGTATGAATCTGCTTCAAATACTCCTTTATCAAGTTTCTCCATGTCTTTTATGTCTGAGAGAAACATTTTTTTATTCTTTTTATAATTTTCATCAAAAACAAACTTTGATTTATTTTCCTTTGTAGCAATAATTCTGGATTCCAATTTTTGTTTCCGATCAGTCCTGTACGGAACTTTAAAGTCTTTACGCTTTTTTGCACTTGGAAATATTAGAATAGGGCTACCCGACCTCTTAGATTTATTTGATGTAATTTCCTTACAAAAGTCTTCCGTATATAAGGTTTCCTCAAAATCATTTATAACTTGAGTATCAATTATATTTTCCAAATTTAACTTGTCTTCGCATTTCTTTGTAAGTTTACCTTGAAACAAGTTATTGTTTTGATTATTTTGTATAGTGTCTTTAATTTCGTTGTTTGCTATTATAAATCTTAACTCATCCCCTTTACTTTTTATTTTAGTATTTAAAATATTTTTACTCTCAGAAATATTGCCGGGCAACGAAATATTTTCTTTAAAATCATTTATAGCGATAGAGCTTTGTTTATAATCGTCGTTTAAATTTAAATCTTGGAATATTTTTTTACTTTTAGCCAATGCATCATCTGAAACTTTCACGCGTTTATTACTCCCTGTTTGGAAACCCATGAAACCATCTTCAAATGCAATTTTATTACGTTTTAGGTTACTATTATCAAAACCTTCATACTTTTTCCGGCTAGCATTATTTTCAAAATTTTCGTCATTAGCACTTGTTGTTTTATTGACTTTCGAATTATTGATATTGTAATTTAGTTTATAGTTCTCACTATCGGGATTAAAATCATCGTCTAAATTTTCAGCTTTAGCTTCATTATTTTTCACCTGTTGACTAGCCACAATAATGGGATCTAAATCTTGAAGTATATTTTTACTATTGGCTATAGCCATTTCCGAAATTTTAATAACTTTTTTACTAGCGGTTTGGAAGTTGTGATCAAAATCCTCATCTTTATTTGCTGTTTTAAACTTGCTGGATTCATTTCCAAATTCTTGTTTTACACCTGTAGAAATGTCTGGATAATCTTTATGAATCTCATTAAAGTAATGATTGTTTTCATCGAATTCTAAATCTTTAAATATTTGCTTACTTTTAGCCAAAGCTTGATCTGAAATTTTTAATTTCTTCTTACTAGCAGTCTGAAATCCTTGGAAGCCTTGATTGCATAAACTGTTTTTTTCTGTAACGATATTAAGTTCATCAAAGCCATAATTATTATTGGCTATTGCAACGTCTAGGATATTGTTGGTACTTGATGTAGGTGTGATCTTGGATATTTTCGTATTGGTTACTTTATCTGTTAATAATTCCTTGCATCCAAAATTACAACACATCTTGTTGATATCCTTATCATTTTCAAAATCTTGAAGTAGTTTCTTACTTTTAGCTACTGCTTCTTCAGAAATAAACACATTCTTACCGCTAGCCGTCACAAAACCTTTATAGTTAAGATCATTATTAACTTTAAAGATTTTTTCGTTTTCAAAATCAGTATTTTTAGACCGAGAAACAAAGTCATCAATGTCTGGGCCATTTTGTAAAGCATTTATTAAATGTTCTTTTAAAACATTCTTAACAAGTTGTTCATTATTATCATCACTTAAATTTTTTTTTTGCTTTTCTGTCGCTTTACCAGAAACGTTATCTAATTTTTGGTTTGTTTTTTCAAAACTTTCTTTAACGAAGTCACCGATTTTTAAAGAAGAATCTAAAACGTTTAGTCCTAAAGTTTCAATTTCTTTTAATGACTCTGAGATTTTAACTGTCCCTGCTGATGTTATGACTATTGGATCATTATCAGATGTTTTAAAGTTTTCATTAAACTTATTATTTGATTGTCCGATTTTATTTTCTACTTTGGTCATATAATCCAGACTTTCAGTTTCAATATTTTCTATGACTACTTCATTATGTTGCACAAAGTTGTCAGAAAATATTACTTCTCCTGATGATATATCGTGACTAGAAATAAACTTAGTTTTTACACTGTTATAGTGGCCATTAAAAAGGACTTTACAGTTTTTATCAACATCATCTAATACATTACAGTCTTCAAAAATATTTTTCGTCTTTGCCAAAGCCTGCTCTGATATGGTAATTTGCTTATTATTTGCCGTTTTAAATCCCATAAAAGTATTTTTAGAAAATTGGGTGCTACATACTGGTTCTTCACTTATTTCCTCTACATTTTTATTAGGAGTTTCTTTATCCTCTCTATGACCTTCTACAATTTTTTTGTGATATTTTGTTAAATTTTTATGTCTATCACTTGCAGGTGTTTTATTATTGTTACCTTCAGATACCAAATAATTTACAAATTTTTGAGTGCTCATTGGAACAACAGGTTTAAATACTTCGATACAATTGTTGCTTTTATTACCATTATATTTAGAAAATACAGCATCTAAATTGGTAGAACCTTCACTTCTCACATTATATGTTGTGTTGCAAAGTGCATCTTTTGTTTCAAGTATATCATAATTTTTATCATATTCTATGTCTTGAAGCACCGGTTGACACCTAAGCTTTGCATAATCTGCATCTAAAGAATTTTGTTCTGATGTAATAAAAATATCTTTGTTCTTTTTCATGTCTCCATGCATCATACCTGATATTCCACTAGAAACTGGTAATAATTCTTTAGATAAATTACATTTCTTTAAGCTTGTATCTACTTCTAAAATATTTTCTTGATCACAGTCCTTTTTAGAGTTATTATCTGATAAATTTACATCTGTATCATAAAGTACAATTTTTTCATTCATGTTATTTTTTTTGCCAACATCATTATTTTTTATAATTTTTTTTTGTGTCAGTGTGAAATTATTATTATCTACTTCCCTTAAAACATCCAAAGCATTACAAAAAGAGTCTGTTTTAATTTCTATTAATCTATTACTAGCTGTCTGGAAGCCAACTAACATAGTTTTATCTAAATTATTATGTTCATTGTAAAATGAAGTTTCTAAAGCACATGTAAGTGGTAAATCACGAAAATCTGTTTCTTCCCTATTTTCTTCCTCACAGCTAAATAATACATCATCTTCAAAAATATTATTACTTTCCATTTCAATCTTTTCTGCTCTTGCACTAACAACATCTTTGTAGCTTAAATTACAGGGAGGTGTTTTTAAATTTACCTTATTTATATTCAAATCAGGATTTAGAGGATCATGTTTTGCATTTAATACAGGTTTTGTTTGTGGACATAAGCCTAACATTTTTCTTTTAATTTCACTATCAATGAGGTATTTTGCTATTTCTGGATCTGTGTTCCTTTCAACAATTGGAAAAGCTATTTTTTCAAAATTTTCAAAGGCATCTATTGTGCAGATTAATGGTGAATGACAATCAAGTGTTAAAGATTTATTGGTAATTGCATTTGACTCAATATTGTCTTCGAGCACTTCCTTTCGCTCTTTTATTTCTTCATTATCTATTAATTCTGCATGAAGAGATATTTTTTCTTCCCTGATGCATTTATTTTGGTGGAGAGATTCTTTAATAACTGTTGTTGTGTTTAATTCATTAAATATTTCATTACACTCTTTTCTAAAATTATTACAAGTTTTATCTATTAATTGTTTTGTACTTGTTTGTTGTTCACAAAAAGAATTCTCAAATTCTTGTGTCATGCCAACCGGAACCAACAAATTTTCAACATTTTCAACAATTTGTATTAGTTGTGTGTCAGATACACCCTGTGTTTCAAATTTATTGACATTTTGACAAGATTGCTGAGGATTCTGAAAGATCAATTAAAGACACTCATTATTTACTTATGCAACCATGATATAAATATTAAGCATTCATATACATTTTAAAAATATATTCATTGACAAAAATTATACAATGTACATATAACAGGCTTTACAATATTAATAAATTTCTTGCATAATGTTTGCTTTGTATTAATTTTATTTAGTTGCATTTGAAAGTAATGAAGAATTAGTAACATCAGTACAAACAAATAAAACAAAAGTAGTTCTTTATTTAGCCGTATTATATTCGCGTTCAATAATGTATATGAATGGTAATTATCTCTTAAATTAAAGCGATTTCTTATGTCATTAAACTTTGTTTATAAAATTATATGGAAATATATGCAATCAGAATAATGCATTTTATAATAAAAACTGACTCCATGCCAGTGAAATAACGTTGTAAATCTAAACAAAAAAAACTTACGTTACAGTCTAGAGACAACAAATGGAGGGGCTCTAAAGCTCCTTTCCTCCAATTCGAAACTTTCAACTTTGAATTTATATTCTTCATACTATCAGCTCTCTGCAATGCCCATAACTGTTTGGATATATTAGATAGTACGTCTTTGGACGTGTATTGCCGTTCAGAGCAAATTTTGGAAGAAACATTTTCGACTTCTTCACTGTATATCACCTGTCGTCGTCTTAACTTATAGTGTTTTAAAATCATCTCAAAATTTATTACATCGTCTTTATTTTGTTCCATTTATGTAATAATAAAAAAGAAAGTATTATAACAATAACAAACCGCATCCTATAGCAATATTGACCTTGATAGTATGACACTATTGACAGAAGTGTTGCAGTAGATAACACAAATTTGTCAGATAAAACTTTTACAAAATAAATATTTTTTATGTAATCTATAATCAAAATAAAAGTGTAAATATGGGTCTTTATTAAATGTATGTACTGATTCTGAAATTATTACATCGTTAGCTAATATAATTTGATACTGCGAAACTAAAAAGTTTACAACATAATTTATAACATTACAACATAATTTTTAAATTTTATAATGATGTGAAATTTGGACATGATAACAATTTTTTATTTAATGCTTTATGAACTATATTAAATGAAACTTATTGACATTATCATTTTATTATAAAATTCGTTTCGAAACACATAATTTCTTATTTGTTATCTGCAATTATAAAGTTACGTGAAATATAAACATATTTCTATAATCTGTAGTTTCATATACAATCCAAGCTGGAAGTACTTAAGCGATATATAATTCTGGAAATAAACACTGTTCAAAATACTATTGCTTAAAAATAATTAAGAATAATCACAGCTACGCACTGCTTTGTTTTATTCAACAATGGTACGTTATTATAACACAAAACGCAAATCTTTTATTATAGAAAATAATGGCGGTAATGTTTAGGTTATGTTTTACTTTTCAGTCGCATACAATCCTTCTCGTTCAGCCTGGGCCTAGGCCAGAAACCAGGACGTACTCAGATTACGAAAGCGTTAACGACTGCATGGAAGGTGTGTGTAAAATATATGAAGAACACTTAAAGAGGAGAAACCCTAACACACCTACAATAACATATGATATTTCTCAATTGTTTGATTTTATTGACCAGGTAATGTTAATTTAATAAAGATTTAAATCAAAACATTTTTATTATTTTATAAATAATAAAGACATTTTGTAAATTCTGGTTATTCATCAGAATGTGATTATTCTTTTACAGCTTGCAGACCTAAGTTGTTTAGTGTACCAAAAATCAACAAATACTTATGCTCCTTACAACAAAGATTGGATTAAAGAAAAAATCTATGTATTATTGCGTCAAGCTGCCGGGCAGAGCGACTGAAGTGAATTGTACTTATAAGTTATATTGTAAAATTTTGTTTTTTGTGATTCAAAAGATAAGATAAAACTTTTTTTTTTAACAAATTAATTGTGGGTGTTTATTGTTATTGTAAGAAAAACTGGGAACTTAAATATTTAACTTGAGCCAACACAAACAGTAGAGATTCCTTAAGATACATGAAAACATGTTTATATCTGTACTGGTTAATGTTTTTAAGAAATCATAGTTACTATGTAGTTCCCACTTCTTAGCCTGTTACCTTTTTTTCATCAAAGAAGGAATAAAGTGAAAATTACCTATATTTTGAAAAATTTGAAGTTTATACATTGTGATTCTTTTAATTAACAGTAAATAAGTAAGATCATTTAGATTTGTTTGTATAAAAGCGAGCATTTCTAGATTATTGTAAGACTACTAATTGTGCAAAATAGCAATAAGTCACAAAATATACTTCAAATGGCAACAAACATTTGTATTTACCTATTTTCCTTTATTTCAATGTGGCAGATCCTGACTGTGTATATTAGTTTATAATTGGAGCAAAAAAAGGTGTTTACTTCAAAGTTGAAGATTTACCAATATAATTAATTTAAAAAATCTGAATTTGTTCATAATTATAAGTATTAAGGTTTTTTTTTATAAAGTATCTAAAATAAAACCATTTGCATTATTAAGATTATTGAAGAAATACAAATTCACCATTTTCTATTTCAACTAACTACTTCAGCTCTGCAGATATTATCTTTCTCTGACATTTGACTTTAAGAACTTGCTACAAATATTTAAAATTGATTTTTGATAGTCTGAAATGATTGACTTATTCTAAATCATGTTATACAGTAGTGTTATTAAACTTTTACCAAGATTTAAATGATGCTGAATCAACTTTTTCCCATGAGAGTAAAAAACGCGCGTTAAGCTCGCTAGGCTTTAGAAGTTTTTTTTAATGTGTTACTATAAACCATCTTGAACTTCGTACACATTAGAAATGTTAAGTATGAACGCCATGAATCCATTCATAGTCGTGTAATACTTTTTTAAAATATAAATTAAGGAGACATACAAGTATACGGCCTGCATGATGGCCCAGAGAAACTTCTAGCCCTTTTTGAAACACGCCAATTTGTAGCAGATAGGAAAAACCTCGACAGGTAGTTCATTCAATAACTTCATGGTTCTTGGGAGAAAATTCCTCTAGAACCGAATTGTTGGTAACCACGGCACACAAGACTACGAGGATGTATTCCCTGCCGGTGCCGGACGGTATGGTGGTGATTAACAAGTGTTTATAAGCCCCGTGAAAAAAGGTTTATAACCATTATGCTACTAACTAAATGAAAAGCTTAAATGGGATTTTTTTGGAAGTGTGCTTATTAGCCCGGTGGTCAAAACACAGCAAGGTTTGACCACATTTCATAGAAAATTATGAAAATAATGCTGGACTGGGCAAAATGAACAAAAAACAAACACTATTTAAATTTATTTAATATACAATAATAAAGTTCGAATAATATTTACACTCTCGTTAGTGACATAACAAAACACGAAGAATAGATTCGAGATACATTAAAACAACAAAATACTCAATAAAATTTCGGGAAGAACGAGCGATTGCAGGTAACTTAAAATAATATTAGATTAGTAATTTTTAAAGGTCTTTTATCTCATAATCTTTATTAAAATAAACTAGTTTAGATGTACTACGTTGTTATTATAACGCGTACTTTCATTTGCGTAATTATCTAAGAAATTAATGTATCGATAGATTTTGCCTTTACTTAACCTGAACTCGATACTGGATAGTTGCCGACGCATAATCCGTTTCTATTTCATAATTATTAAAAAACAAAGATATAGTAATAATGTAATAGTAAAAACAAATGTAAACATCAACATATCTGTTTATTAATTAAAAAAAATATACGTTATTATTGGAGCAAAGGAAAACTGTGAAATGAGCTTAAATGGTCTAACTTTCCTTTTGCGTGGAGGTCCTGTAGTGGGAATAGTTTAGAAAGTAGTTCAATACACGTTTTCAAGTATCTAAATGAAAAATAAATTGATACTGAAAATTTTAACTTAATATAACGTGAAAGATTTCCAAATAAGCAATTATTTACACCAATAATGTAAAATTTTTAATTTATATTTTAAATAACCTCTGATAAGATTTTACGATTGAAATTCAACAATTCTCTTATCCGATTCTAATTGCACGAATGCATTGTAAAAATATAAAACTGTAAAACGTTTGTCATTAATTAGTAATTTAAAAAAAAATATTTAGTACTACACGTTTTTGTCGTCGCTCAAAATTTTGCCGCCATAAATCTATTTTTCCTTTGACGTATACACTGGTGACAAAAATGGTTGGAAGAACTTTTACCTTTAACTGGCCACATACGACCGAATTTGATCTAATGGAATATGTTATTTCCTATTAAACAATTATAAACAACTTTGCAATGGATCAATGCGACCACAATAACATTTTTCTATTTTCTCTACGTAGTGTTGCCGCTGCTATGACTTTTTCGAATTGTATTTTTTTTTCAACGAAGCGTCGCAATAAGCGCCAAGTTCTTCTGATTCTAAATGTTATGACCGTCGATTACGTGTACTCTGTACTGCTACGTACTGTACAGATTTACACTGACAATTCGTATCGAAATGTAACTTAGTAATTTCACTAGCCGCAACGCCCTGTAAACTGAACACAGCAATATTTGGAAATATTGTAAGGGTGTAAATTTAACAACAATCTAGATAAGTTCGCACACGGGCAGTTATCGATTTTAACATCCGTAAGTACAGAATTATTTATCCGCTGGTTTATAATATGTATATAAAGGCCGGGTGATCGATGATTAAAACGTTTAACGTATACAATATCTAAATGGTCGTTTTATTACTGTTATGCTACACCTTTCTAATTTTACTTTTAGCTTATATTAAAATCGTTTGTGATGATATCAACTGCTTGGTGGTTACATCATATCAACAGAGTTCAATTTAACAACGGTTTAAAATTATTCTAGTTTTAACTAAAAAAATTATGTACATAACATTTAAGTGGTTATAAAGGTTAGTGATATTTTTATCTCTTCAAATAAATAATAAGCAACTTGAAATATTTTTTTTTTCTAGTTTTAATGTAAAAAATCTCATAACCTGACTTCTTTACGTCAAGTGGATTTCTTACGTCATTTACATTAATAGCATCAATTTTGAATTAGTACATTTTATTACTAGAATAAAAGAAAATCCCAAAGATTTATTGATATGTCTAAAATTGTGAAGTTGCGATAGCATCTAAGAAAATGAATAGTGCATTTACAATCGTTAGTAATAAACATACAGACGTATTCTACAAGTACAAGTACCTCATGCACTCGATTAATCCCAACAAATACATTTAACTTACATTATTATCTAGACAAAGAAATAAAAACATTCTAAATATAGCCTGGCCCAAGGAATGAAAGGTTTTTCTATACATTTGCTAATCACGGGTGTTAAACAGTTTCCTTTTAACATATATATATATATATTTATACAAAAAAAAAATATTTATCTAACACCTAATTAAGTTGTTATATTACAAAATTAACATTAAAACGAAAGTGGTCACCAGAGATATACATTTTTTTAAATGGTAAATCTTCTTTTATTTAACAAATCACTTTAAAATTCAATTGTTACAAATAAAAGATAAATTAAAAAAAAAAACCTTTTTTCATTGGTTTAACAAAATTTATCGTCTCTGGCAACACTAAACAATTAAACATAAAGGCGCAATGTCAATAATAAACTACATTGCATCCTCGACAATAATATTTAGGTTAATAATAACATTTAAGATAATCCTCCACTTTAATACTGTACACGAAATAATTACACGATATATCCCCACCTCACCATTTTATAAATGATTATTTACCATATAACAAATTATATATGTCATCTCGCTTAATACATAAAATCGTAATATACTCTGTTCAAAATAAAAATCATACTGCGCCATATTTAATAAATCACCTGACAGCTGTTAGCTGACAAATGCTGAAGATTAAAAAATGTCGGCCGACGTATATCTTTTTATCTTGCACAGAGTATAAATAATGTATAATTTTGGTATACTAAAATTATAAAATAACCCTTCACATTTTATATTAATTACAACTATATTTCCTATCATTTCATTTAACGTAATCTTACCGTGATAAATCCCAACGGACAGTTTCCAATTGTTTTTTCTCTCTCTACAATCGCGGTAAATAATATCGTTTGATAGAAGACAATACGGTTGCTATAGAAACAACACAAATACCGCCATTTTTTTGGTAACCATTAAACGCGGGAAAAGCATATTGTTCGAAGTAATAAGAGCTTAGAGTGGCTGCAGCGTACATATAGATGAAATGGTTGAAGGCCATCTATGAGGTGAACTAGTGATTTGGTAAAGTACGCGGGAATACGCCGAATGATGGCTGTGCAGTATCGATCATTGTGGTGGTCGATGGAAAAAGCAGTAGACGACTATCATCTGATGATGATGGAACGTTACGTTCTTGAATGTAAATGCCACCTAATAAAATGCACAAAGCATTTATTTCTGTGAACATTCCACAACACTTCCCTTTAAAAGTAAACGTTTTTAGGTAGTGACTCAAATTATATAATATATAGCCTACTATCCAATTATCAATGCCTTGAACAGAAATAAATATATTGTAATATATATATATATTTACTGCAATAATTATGGAATTAAAAAAATGTTAATATTTAAATTCAGATTAATAAATAACGGTAATTTAAATACACGTAAAATTTGGTAATGTGCTGTTTAGTAAATTTTTTTCGATATAATTAAAGATTTCAATTTACGTTTAACATTGCATCATTAACATAATATTTTGTAATTAATCTATATATTTACTGCAGTGAAGTGCTGATAAAAAATCCTAAGCACATACTCCGCCATATTTAAAATTTTGTATGTTACTCTTTTATAGAAAAAAATACATAATTGGATAAATAAAGTATTTATCGCAGTTGATTTACTTATAAGGCCTTTTTGGTCTTCACGGGATCCTCTTTTGTTTTCTTCTTTTTCTTTTGTCTATGGTTAGTTATTTCCCAATGCAATTTTTATAGTTGGATGGAAAATCGTTATGGGAGGTTATGAAATATTTTAATTAACATAGAATGGCTTCATTTTCTTAGAACTTTACACGTTGTGTCAGTCACGTTTGTGATTAAAGTATATCCTGGTGGTGTAATTTTCCACCTGTTTAAAGGACTTCTTGCCATAATTGGCTACATGGATGTAATATTATATATACCGTTATTATAATTATAAAATTGTTTACATATTCCTAATGTTCACCAAATTGTTTTACTAAAATATTATTTTTTTATTTCGCAGTACAATACTAATCACAGACAATATTGGTTGTAATGTTGCCAAATTTAATATGTTTTGCATCATGTTTGTGTTGTGACTTGACTTATGTACATTGTCGTGTGCGTCTAACACCTATGCCATGTGAAGTGTGAAAACAAAATATTTTAAATGCTTACTTAATAGCCGGAAGAAACCAACATATTTCAAAATTTAAGATCTGGAACTTGTGCTAAGCCACATTTGGCTAGTTTTATGCATAAAAAGTCACTCACCTGGTGATGGAAAACACTGAATTCCAATAATGAATGCAATAAGACTTTTTTTTATATCTAATGTATAAAATTTAAAACTTGTGTTTATGTAAAGTGAACTGAATTAACCTTTATTTATCCAATTATATGTGATTGGAATTTTCACATTCATTTCATCATCGGTGAACACCTTTCATTGTGTTTATACTGTAGTGATTTGCGGTCAACAAATATTTTCATACCTAGACCGGTTCAAAGCAAACCGCACCCATACAATGATGTTGGTAAGTTTTATTCGCTGTCACTGTGAACTTTCTTCTTCCGCTTCCCTTTGGGGTGTGCTTTGTACATGTGCTTTCTTAGATCTTTAGCTTTAAGATATCTGAAAGTAATCGTAGCAAAAATTATGAATTAAACAAAGAATTGACATAAATGATTATGGCAAATATATAGCGGTGAATTATGGAAAAAATATGGGCTGTGCTTATAAAGTATGCTCTTTTTTTTTATTTATGATTACAGAATACTTTATTGATGGTAGATGTCTGTTGCTAGGGTCTATCTGTAGTAGTGTGAAAACATTACTGTGTCCCAATTTGATTTGTTGTAGCACCCACAGCAATGTAGTGGATTAGTAATTACACTAAACTATTGGAGTAAAGAAACCTCAATCAATCAATCATCAGCCAGTAGACGTCTACTGCTGGACACAGGCCTCCCACAAATATCTCCATATCGATCGATCTTGCGCTGGCCGCATCCAGCGGCTTCCGACCTTACAGTCAGCATGGCCTCCGGTACCGCCGGGCAGTAGGGGCCTTCGTTTGTATGATTTCATATGATGGAATTTGAGCCATTTCCCACCACGCTGGCCCAATGCAGGTTGGCGGGAGCTAAAGCTTTGTTAGTTGATTAGCAGGGTACAACACGAGCAGGTGAGGTTGGCTTGTGTCCCGTGAGTTGTTGTAAATTATATAACCAAAGGAGACAAGGACTATGCAGTGCAATAAATGTCATTCCAATAAGCAGGACAGCGTTATGATGGATGTATCATTTACTATCAAGTGAAGGTTGTGCTCGTGAAGTGAAATCAAGGAATAAAATAAAACTTACCAAAAACTTTAGAAAGAAAAAATGCAAAAGGGGCTTTCATAAACAGATAGCTGTATAATGACTTACATAAGAAAGAGATCTAATTAAACTAATATTGGATGCATTAGAATATCTCACCTGCATGGACATTGGTTGCATGGGAACTTGAAGCTGTCGGGGTCCCCGTGGAGGCGCTGCTCGTGCCTGTCGCGTATTACCTCCGACACGAATGACCGGTGACAGGTCTGACATTCGAACGGCTTCGACGTACTGTGCGACTGTGGAGACGTATAACTTTACCATTTACTCAAGATTAAAAGAAACCTATCAGTGCAATGGCTTTTAATAGTGTGAAAGTTTAGCAGAAAACTAAATCGCATAAATCTATATTACATATACCCTTGGAACCCTTAAAGATATTACTAAGACTATTACCACATGGTTAAAACAGTAGGTTACTAATCACAATATATATAAAATATGACAACACTTTAGTCAATATATTATAAGCATTTTCTGAATTTACTTACTACTTTAAGATGCCTCTTCAGGCTTGAGTTGGTGCCAAAGCTGGTGTTACAGATTTCACAAAGGAATGGCCTTTCATTTCTATGTGTTCGCTCATGAACCTGAGAACAAAGTTATTTATAAAGTAACTACCTCTGTGGCATAGCAGTGTCACAATTGCTTAGTGAACATGAGCAATCCTGGTTCAATCCTGTCACATTTTTTGGAGTTTGGTCAGTGGCAGGGATTTTTCAAACTCATCCAGCTAGTTACCACAGTTTTGTTGTGAATTTGCCGCCATAATAGCAATGGTCTATGTTTCAACTGTCAACTTATGAGAGCCCAATAATTCTGAGCATAAGTGGTTCATCTTCCATAACCTTGTTGTCAACCCCAGATGAATTCACAAATCCCTTTTAATTAACACTAAAACACTAAGTTACCTGTAAACTGTAAGACTCGAAGAAACCTTTTCCACAGTAAGTGCAATGGAAGGTGGTCCCTCTCAAGACTCTTTCGTGAGTCTTCATATGCATCTTCAGCAGCTTCTCGGAACCAAACTTCTTCGGGCACTGCTCACAGCCATGAGTTTTTTCCTGATTATAACAATACAATAGTTGTTCATTAACACCATTAGAAGCACAATGGTTTAAAACAGGGATTGTATAACAACAGCTCTAGGCCAAGTTGGGCTTACAAGCACTGGTTAGCTAATAAGGTCCAGAAAAGACTGGAGGTGCATAGTGCTGTTGATAAGCCCACCATTTATATATAAAATTTTCTCATGAAAATTAAATTGATGGTCTTAACTAATGATAAGAAATATGCTTACTCATAATATTATGCTGATAAGAATGTTTATTCTACACCACAATGCACTTGTGTCTCCCCCCACCATTTTAGACATATGTTAAGTCTTATTATCCTTTTAATGTTATAAGCTATTTGTTCTGTTTACTGTTTTATTATCACATTGTTACTTACTAAATGTGTGTCCCTATGTTTTGCCAAAGAGTGGGAGTACTTGAACCGTTTAGGGCAGTCGCTGCATTGGTAGCCCGAATCGCTGGTGTGTGTTGACAGGTGCGCGCGCAGAGCTATCCAGCCCAGGACCGTCTTGCCACAGATCTTGCAGTCACGTATGCGAGTAGGATGATACCTAAACAAAAAAACACATTGTATCCGTGACGCAGGGGTAGATAAGAGAGAAGTACATCTGATAGTAAATGATACCCCTTTTTTTATGTGAGGGAAATGCCTTCGTAACCCCTTGCTGGAGCAAAGACAAATTATGTTGGACTTGCACCAACTAAAATTTCCATGTCTCCTTCATCGCTTTATGGCGGGCTTGTGATTTCGCACACCTTACAAACCCGTCGGCGCCGGCTGCATCACACAGCCCTATCTAAGGGGTAGGATCCCTCCCCTTTTTTCACCTCTGTAAGAACGCGCACGAATGTACAGCGTGTCCTCCTCTTGACCTCTTATCGTCACTGGAGCAACGGATCCTTAGTGATACGCCTGCGCAAAACATGTTGCTAGTTACGATGTTATATACAGCACTACATTGTGCTCGTGACCTTGAGACAAGATGTAAATCCACATTACTCCAGTAAAAAAAAAAAAAAAAAAAAAAAAAAAAAAAAAAAAAAAAAAAAAAAAAAAAAATGTTAAGTAGTTAACTTTTGTTTTGTGTTCTTTTCTTTTTTAGGGTTCTGTTTTTCTCATATCGTACTGTTAATATTCAAATTTGACTGGTTTTTCGGTTGTTTGTAAACTTGTTGTAACATGTCATAGTGCGATATAAAAGATTGCTGTACATGCCTGTTATTGGCTTACATACCCGTACTTAATTTTATACTTGTTAATTTTGAACTTGAATGTTTTGTGTGTATTGCTGTTGGTGTGTCTAAATAAATAAATAAAAAAAAAAAAATAATGCCATTACCTACAGAACCCTTTACACCTGAACACAATAACATTTGCACAATACTGTTTGGTGGCAGAACTAGCTTTGTTGGCAGATTCTCAAATCACATTAGGTAGAATTTGAATATTTTCATACTTCTAGCTAGATATTACCCTTATATTATAAATCAGTTGTTATAACAATATTGTTATATATCAGCTATTAACATATAACAAGAGTATTATGGTTGTAAAAGGTTCATTGAGTATATTATCTGCATTGTCACTTTATACACACTTTCTGCTATAAAAAAAATTAATGGAAATTTATTAAAAAAAATTATTATTCACACTCTTCTTATTTCAAGTATAAAGAACCCAATTCGTTCAGCTATGCTTTCGCTTTACAACACTACAAATAGACTCTGCAAACTATTCCCATGAACAAATAGAGTTCCGGTTTAAAGGGTCTTAACAATAATTGTTAAGTTATTATTACATTACAAAAATTTATCACTGACGTACGATACTGCTTTATTGTACACCTGGTGATATTTTTTACTTTATAACAAAACAAAGCATAAACCACAATGTTACCTCTGTCTATGATTTTTCAAACTGCCTCTGGCACTGAAGACTTTATCACAGTCCTTACAAGAATATTTTTTGCCTGTTGAACTCATATCTTTCACTTCATTCATATTCATCCTTTGTATAACCCTTGCTTCTCTCCTCATGGTTTTCCTTAACTCCTTTTCTCTTGCCAAGTCAAGCTTTTTCACAGTGTTGAGACCAAAAAAATGCCATTTGTAATGAACAAGAAATCTCTTGGGATGATTGAAAAGCAAATTACAATGTGGACATTCAAAATACTTCTCCTGGGAACCTGTCAATAACCCTGTAAAAGTTAAACATTTCAGATTCCTCATGCTCATTTAAGGATTAGTTCAAAATCTGTTACAAATTTAATGAGGTTAGAGAGCTTTTAAATGAACTGTCACAGCAGGACAGGATATGATACCTAGTTATTATCAAAGACAACTTTAAGTAGTTATATGGACAGGTAAGACAATATTTCATGATAAGGTCCCTTTTAAGCTTTGCCAATTTAAAAGTCTGCTTTGCCACTGATAGGCAGTACAGATAAACATTACACAGTTCATATTTATGGCCACAATTTCGTAAGAAAGATATATTTACATAAATTTTTGATAAACAATACAAAGTTTGATTAATTTTAATTAATGGCGGCTTTATTAAATGTTTTGTGGCAATCAAGTCTCATTATGTAAAGTAGAATGTTTTCACACTGCACTACACAGTTAACAAGTTGAACAAATTTTTAAATGTCATACAAGTTAAAACAAAAGATATAACTTTCAACTTGGTATTAAATATGGTATTGTCGATCACATGCAATTGTTATAATTTAACTAATTTTACTCTATTTTGTAAACCAACTTCTACACCTTTCAACATATACTCATATCTATCCCCATAGATAATATACACAGTAAGTAATAACTAGTATATACTACATTTACAGTTACATAGAAAAATAATAAGACATGAAATCCCACATATATAACAGTATAAAATAAATGTTAGTAGCTCGCTGGCCTAATGGTTAGAGCGTGCGGCTTTCATTCCGAAGGTTGCGGGTTCAAATCTCGGCATGTACCGATGACTTAATATTTAAGTTATGTACATTTGTGAACTTTAGTTATAACAGCGAAATAGAAACGGTGAAGGAAAACATCGTGAGGTAACCTGCACACTGAAATCATGCGTGTGTGTGTGGTGGCCCCAATGAGGTGGCAAAGGGTCGCCCCCTGTTACATGGGACCTAATCTGACCACATCTGGCGAAAAGTGGGTGTTTATTCACCTCTGCCTACCCCTACTGGGAAAAAGATGTGATAATATAAAAAAAACAAAACATGAAATATGATTATTTACCATTTTTTACAATATTCTTTGCCTCATCCACACTTATATCACTTTGTACAATATTTTCAATAGTCACATTTTCCATGGACACTCCATTCACATCCCTTTGGAATGGATTTATTAAATCTGCATCAACCCAACTGGTTGGCTCTACTTTTATTTCAACATCGGTGTCTATTTGTACATTTGCTTTGCACGAATTAGATGATGCAGTGAGATCTTCTGGTACAGCTTCACTCTCTGCATCTGAGTAATCATGATCTAGATTCTGCACTTTTGGGGAAGCTGGTAAGAGATCTTCTTTTTCTATCAAAGAATCAGAGCTACTTTCATCATCTTTAGATTCTATTTCTGGTTCTTTATCTTCAGAATTACTTTTGCTATCATGATGTGCTTGATTTACTTCAGAGGGTTTAGGTGAGTCCATTTTAAGAGGATCTACATCATTTGAATAGGATTGAACAGAACATGCCTGTTTAGATTCCATATAGGAAGTGTCTATGTTTGTTGTTGGTTTTGAAATGCTATCATTCTTTCTACTACTATTAATTAGAATGTTCTCAATTAATTTAACAGTTGTCTCTAAGCTTTTTCGCCTTGGATCCATATCTATCCTAGATTTAGTGCTCAAATCTAGATTACAATCTGCATAGTGCTTAAAGCTACTTGGACTAGGCGTGTAGTGCTGATAATGGTTATAGTGGTTAGTTTCCATACTAAGATGTTTATGGAATGCTTTAGTGTGCACCTGAGGCACATGTATAGGCATTTTATTATGAAAAGTGTGGTCTCTGTAGTCATTCATAGGTTCAGATCTTTTTGTGGCCGAGGTCGAATAATTTAATGTAACATTATCACTCTGCATGTTCAAACTCATAGGTAACATACCGTTCTGCCAATTGGTCTCGTGAACTCCCGAAGGACTTTGCGACATATAATTAGGTTGAAAGCCTATGTGAGAGTAGTTTGGAAAGGGACTCATTGCAGGATTCATGTTCAAGTGTGGATGCCCATACGTCGGATAGCTCGGCATATGATAATGCGCATTAGGTGCCTCTGGAGGCTGTTGGGAAATTTTTGACAAATTATTTATATTATTTGCTATGTTCATTGCACCACTCATCGGGGTCATGTTTACTGGCGCGCCCATGTTGATTGGAACGTCGCTCGGTCCAAAAGGACCACTGTTGTGCAACATTATTGTAAAACATACACGATAACACTTTATTCACGTTTTAACTGTAAACATTCCACGGTAAAATCAGTGTATAAACACTGTCTGCGTTAGCCATTTTGACATTCAAAGGCTATGCAATAAAAAATTATAATGAGATAAAACTTAAAACGTAACTATGGCTTTTTGTAGCATAGACAATCGTGTCAATCTGTATACTTCATCAAGTGCACTCAATCCTCTGGTAAACGCATGAAATATAAAAAGTTAAATGAGACTTCAAGAGATAATTTAATTACTCAATTCTTTTAAAAACGAATAAAATTTAAAACTTTTTATTTTTTATATAAATGTTTTTAATAATATATGACAATAAATATTATAAGCAATTATAAAAACATTTTCATTGATTCTTAAAGAAAATCTAAAGTTCTAAGTTTTTTATTGATCCTTAAAAGATGCCATTAGAACATCTTCACTGTAATTTAACAAAATATTCTCTACGATTAGCTAAAGCTTGTCAATGTTCCTCGTCTATGACTCATTGATTGTTTTGACGTGCGCGGAAATAGATGTGCTGTTTTTATTCATTACATTTCATTTTATCCCCTATTTATAACTGAATATCGTTTGAATTATGGAAATAATTGCAATTAGTTAAAATTCAAGTTAGTACGTTTAGTGCTTATTTTTAAATATGGCGTTAAGAGAGGCTGCAGAAGAGTACTTTCGTACAATGAGTCCGTTAGCTGCAAAAATTCACGATGATATTACAGAAGCGAAAAATGCCTACGAAAACATTTGGGATACTCTATCTTACAAGGAAAAGGTTACATCATTTTATTAGAAACTTTAATGTTTCATAATTTTTTAACAGCATATCTATTTATAAATTTAGATTAGTAGCATATAACTATTATTTTTATATTGTTAGATAAATATTTACATAAGTGTTATACATCGTTCGAGTTTCCTGTGGTCTCTAAAACACCACGCGTAATTTTCTTAGCATAAGGCATGTTATCAATTTCTAAATACTAGTGGGAGTATTTATTTTTATTTTTAACATTGGTATTAATTTAGTATTATTAAATTTATCTTAAAACAATATTTATAATATCTGCATACATTAAGATTTTTTTTTTAATGGTGCATAACTTGCTAGGACAAGTGATAAAATGACATTATTTTGCAGTTCACATCGTTCAGGATTATTATAGGTATTTGTGATGATTCATGTAAATATTACTCATTGAGGACATTTTGAAGAGATGCCAGTCTCAATGGGTTAGAATGAATAAATGTATTTCTAAAACAAAATTTACCACTTGTTAACTGAAAATAAAACAGAGTACTTTGAAATATTAATTTTCTGATGTTATACCTTTAGAGTAAATAGGAATAGTTTACTGAATTGACATTTTTTTTACACTTAGCAGTATTATTCATTGATTAACAATAAGCAGACTATTTTTGTCTATGATGATGGAGATTATTTAGAAAGTTTAGCAACAATTTCAACACCCATAAATATAAATTTTTTCTTTACTTTCTACTTCAATCTGGTTAGTAACCTTTTATGTTCAATTGATTCCCCTAAAAACATTGCTGTATTCTAGCTATCAATATATAGGAGTCGGAGTATTGTGGACAGGAGAATGGTTAACTATTTTTATTCTTTGAGAAATCATCTGATGACAGCGCATACATTGTATGGAGAAAATCCATCAATTGAAGATTTTTTAAATAATTATTTTTCAAATTACAGGCAGAGATAATTAACGAATCAATAATAAAGCCTGAGATAGCACTCAAATACACTCTATTAGATTCACTAGAGTTTGATTTGGACGATCCCCCTGTACACAATGATGACTTGATGTCATTCTTTGGTAGAGAACATGGCATGAAAGTCATACAGGATGACAATGGCTCATATAGAGATGAGCACTCTGCGCCGTTCCTCTATCAGACGACGAGTCAACTCAACTTGTGTGTACTCAACGAACATAGAGCGGCAAAGGAAGTAAAATGTACATCGCCACCACCTATTCTGACCAAGCTAGCTCTATCTCATTCTAAAGTTGTGAACGAACTGAAGAACGCGCTCAAATCTCACGACGTGTTAAAAAGTAAATACAAGGAGCCCAAAGACAGGGACGTGACGTCACCGACGGGTTTGTTCAGCAAATTTATCGGTAACTTCAAATGCAAAGACGAGGAGAGGGAGTGTTTGGTGAACCCTCAGAACACGCACATAGTCGCATCCTCGGACAACTTCTTTCGGACGAACTTCAAGAGTCCGCAGTGCGAGAGTAAATTTGAGAAGGACTATAGAAGCAGTGTTATCAAGTCCAATAGTGGTAAGTTTATTATTCTTTTAATAGTAAATACCTTTTTTATAATCACACCTTGAGAAACAATGGACGAATACATCATCATCATTATCAGCAGCCTTTGTTTATCCACTGCTTGGGATAGGCCTTCCCCAATGTCTTCCATCAAATGCGATCCTCAGCTTCTCGCATCGACCCACTTCTGACCGCTCTGCTGATGTCGGTCCATCTGGAGAGAGGACGTCCTACACAACTGCGACCTGTGCGCAGCCTCTACTCCGAGACTTTTCTTCTCCATCGGCCGTCACTGACACGACAGACGTGGCCGTCCCGCTGCCACTTCAGCTTGCACATTTTGAGAGCTACGTTGACAACTTTAGTTCTCCGTTGAATTCTGTCGTTCTGGATTTTGTTCCTTAGAGGAATGCCAAGCGTAGCTCTCTCTATTGCTCCAAGACATGTGCCATGTCTCCGTGCCGTAAGTAAAAGTGGAGAGGACGAATACAGATTAATATTTTTTTTTAATAAGTCTACGGGTTGAGACGAGACTGATAATACACTTATAACGTGGCACTAGTTACGGTGTTAGCACAGCAACACATTGGGCTGGTCTCTGGTCAGACATGTCAAGTCTCGTTTCCCCAGTAATTTTTCTAGCTACAAACAGCAGTGTGCAAACATTACTGTATTATGGTTTGATAGATGCTGTAGTCAGTGAAATTACTGGAGTAACGAGACTGAACATCTTATGTTTCAAGGCGAGGAGCGCAATGCGGTGCAGTATATACCATTCTTACTAGCGCCAAGTTGTTACGGGCAGGATATCACTTATCATATTTTTTTTTATTTATGATGAAGTTTGAGCCGCAGTTTTATTTATAACCATTGCGGCTTCATCGGACTCAGGGCTAAGGGCTAAAATAATAAAACAAGAAGAAAAAAAACTAAAACTAAATGAACACAATAATACAAAAACTAAACACAAACCTGAAACCAAAACATAAAAATTAAGTATGTACATATATATGTAGATAAAGCTGTAAATAAAAGAGGGGGTGAAAGGTGAGAAAATATTGGACGCGGAAGGGTTGAAGAGATAGATAGCGCTATAGATGGATATATGTGCATATATATATACTTATCATCGGGTGAACCCTATATTATTTTAACTATGTCGGCGTGCTTGTGTAAATACCGTAACAGAATACGCTATTCATCGGCGCGTCGCGGATAAACATAGGATTATGTTATTAGATATATGCCTGCGTAATACACCACATAGTATTCACAACAATGGCCACCAGCATTCCAAGTATTCACCGTGGGCTACTTCCTGGATAACATCATCAATAGCATAAGTCGTAGCCGGAATCGAACCAGGGACTTCATTACAATACAGATGATGAACAGCCTTACATCAAGACAGCTGAAATATATTGGAAGTGTTTATGTTTATATGTTGATTCCAGTTTGATCACCAGGTGGATGATATAACCATATAATACTTGGTGGTAAAGCGGTGCTCGTGTAAGATCGCTTACATGGTTGCTGGTGACCGTCCTGGTACCACCGCAGCTCCTATAGCAACCGACAGACAGTACTGTACGAAAATGCTGTATTATGGTTTGAAGGGCGTTGTAGCTGTGATATTACTGCGGTAATGAAGTTTGATAGACTATGTGTCAAAACGATGGCAATGTGACGCAGTGTATATCATCTTAACTACCGACACGTTGTTAAAGACTTTCTCCTCCCGTAGAATAAAAAAAAAATACTTTCTAATTTAAGTAATCATCATCATCATCTTCGTCATCATCATCTACCTGTCCTGTTCCCACTTCAGATCTCATCACATCTCTTCTCTCGCTATGCTGTAAAACCTTCGGCATATGTTAAAGTTGACATCCAATCCGTCTTCACACTACCACATCCATACCATTTAGTGGGTAGGTACCACCTACCACTGGTGGAAAGTGGTACCTACATTACAGAGTGTAGGTACCATCGCAGTTCCTATTGCAGCCGACACAGTACTATACGAAATCTACTGTTTCTTAGTTTGAAGGGCGCTGTAGCTAGTGAAATCACTGCCGTGCCGAAGTTTGATACTGTTCCCACTTCAGGTGTCGTCGCTCTCCTTCCGCCAGCACAGTACCCCGGCTGTACCATTCAGTCCCACTGGTGGCAGGTCTCTGATGCCGGACACTGTATAGGTACCACCGCAACTCTTATCGTAACGTACAGGTAGTAGACAAGCGGGACGTTCACCTGATAGTAAGTGATAAGTACTCATAGCAACGTGGCGCTGGTTAGGATGATGTATACTGCACCCCATTGCGCTCGTCGCCTTGAGATTTAAATAGGACATGATGAGTGATTACCGCAGACATTACACCAGCTATAGCGACCCTCAACTTTTGGACGTCACGCGAAAACTAGTGAACGTATCGACACGGGAACATGAGCATTCGACGCGGAATGATTTGTAGATGATTATAGGTTATGTATTATTTGAATTGCTTAGATCCTTCATCACTTTATTTCTAGTTAACTTTTATAAAGATTTGCGTTTGGTATTATTTGTTCGGTTGCTATGGTAACTGTTGCTAGAGAAAGCCGTTTGCGGCTGCGGTTGCTCTGGAGGAATATTTCAGACCAATTTAAAGTCTATTTCTACACAGTAAGTGTGTATGTAAAATTAGATTCTTTACGGTTACTTTTTTTTTAAGGTTTAATTTTTTTTTTTTTGTTTGGTATAGGCTGTAATAATACCCGAAAGTTATTTTACTCATAAATATATATAAAAAAAAACAACGAGGTGAAAATGGAAAAGATTGATGGAGTGAAGTATGCCTGTTGAAATATGGCCTCCGGTTTATATTTACCGATGATCAAGTTGTAATAATACTGATTACAATCTGCTATATTCTTCGCGCGAGCTGATCACTGATACACACACTTGATAAGCAGCGTAGTAAATGAAACATTGAACTGTTCAATGGGCACGCGAGCTGGTGTTGTCGGTAGTTCGGAGCGCGTGCCGCTCGCTCAAGATCGGTGTGGATATGTACGTGATCCGTTTTGCGCGCATGGAACTGTGAGGTGCTGATAGGACATGCGCCGTGCGATCATATATTTAACCAACCTCACAAAAATGAGCGGTTCCGTGTTTAACAATTGGCTTAATGAAAAATATAATACGTTTATTATTCTATTCACATCTGTAAAATTTGCAATTATTACATATGCTGGCCGTGGCCGTAAAACCCTTGCAAATCCCGTTGGTGAAGGAATCTTGTATTATTCATTCTAAGTTGACCTCTAAACGGCAGAAGCAATATCTCTAACAGCATTTCGAGTGTTTTCGTGTAATAGTTCAATCTCGTGATTAGTCAATAAATCTCTGGAAATATTCTACATCATCATCAGTCGATAGACGTCCACTGCTGGACATCGGGATCTCCTATGAAACGCACCGGTGACCCCTGCACCCTGGCTAAAACACCGCACGGAAGGCAAAGCCCTCAGCATCCATTTTGTACTACGACAAATACAAGACCACCATGCATTTGCCGACCTCCTAAAGCTCGCTTATTGAACTCCGAGGACCGCCACCCTCAAAATTCAGGATCCTTCCAGTCGTCTTTCTCTCTTAGTTCTCCAACGGATCTCCTCATTTCCGCTCCGATGACGCGGGGGATCGTAACAATATACCACCCACCGGCGGTGAAGCTGTACTGCTGCTACTTTCTATTTTAGATATATGTTACATAACACATTAAATATAATGTATATGTATGTATGCCACTTAGCGTTTGCAAGATATATGCGAATCAATTTAAACCGTGCATCATCAATATTAACGCGGACATCCTCGCGCTGCTCACTTGCTGATCGGCCACTTGTTATGCAACGCTCGCGCACAGCCGCATCCATACGTACACCACTCGGACCAGCCGCGGACGGATTGCTGGTGATACATGAATATTTAATGATACTCAGTCTTCCATACGAGAGAAGCGTCCCAACGACGAGCAGGACTTCGACGTGATTGTAACTGATGAGCCAGTTCATAACGACGTGGCGATAGTTATGATGGTATAAATTGCAACGTATTGCGCTCGTCGTCTTGAGGCGTAAGATATTGTCTCGTTACCGCAGTAATTACTTACCAGCAACAGCGGTCCTTCAAACCGGAACATCGTAATCTTTCCACATTACTATTTGTCGGCTGCGATAAGTGCTGCGGTGGCACTTACCACCAATGTGACTAAATGGTGTGGGTGAGGTATTGTGAAGTGGACGGCGATGTTAACATATGCCGAAGGTTTCACAGCGTAGCGGAAGAAGAGATGTGACATCATCTGAAGTAGGAACAGGACGGGTAAATGATGATGATGAGGATTGCTTAAATTAGAAAGTATTCTTTTTTTATTCTATGGGTCGGGGAAGACTAACAACGTGGCGGTAGTTAGGCTGATATACACTGCGTCACATTGCCATTGTTTTAACACAGGATATCAAATCAAACTCCGTTACCGCAGTAATATCATAAGCTACTGCGCCCTTCAAACCATAATACAGTAGATTTCGTACAGTACTGTCTGTCGGCTGCTACAGGAGCTGCGGTGGTACCTGGACGGTCACCAGCAACGACGTATACGATCGCTTCTCGTGTGTAACCAAGTATTATATGGTTATATCATCCACCTGGTGATCAAACTGGTATAACCATATACACATTAACACTATCGATATATTTCAACTGTCTTGGCTGTTCACCATCTGTAATGAAGGTCCTGGTTCGATTCCGGAGTTTGGATGGCACTGGCAGTACTACTCTTATATTATCAATCTGCACGTTTCAGATTTGTCGGAAGAGAACCGCGGCCTCCTGTCCTCCAGCCAGGCGTCGTCCGGCACCGATTTCCAATCTACGGAGACCCTCACCGAGACCATCAATGTACCAAAGACCGGTTACGACTTTTTGGATAACTGGTAATACTGTGGAGATTTGATCTAAAATCTTAGGGTGGGTTCACAGCAGCAGGTTGCATGAAAATATTTATTATCTGTTTTTTTTTTTTTTTTAATATAAAATCAACTTACCCAAAAATGTTATACTGTTATCCAGATATGAACAATTCTAAACCATTCGGTATAAAGGCTAGATCTAGCTTAAAATATTGGTTGTGTGCGAGTGTTCCCTTTGATAGGACGAAAAGTCAAGCGCAACTCTTCTATTGCCTACATCATCATGCATCCATAGCAGAAGCATATCCGATGTGGGGTTGCCCTAGGGAAAGATAGGTCTAGTCTCAAACTGAGAAATGTGCCACGATAAAGAGGTTGGTAACCTCTGCGCTGAAGCTTTTTCAAACATTATAACGAAGTGAGGTTTCATTGGAATGATGTCAATGCTGTTAGTCTCTTTTATTTCTTCTACTCTTCGACCTTTATAGTTTTATCTAAAGGAAGGGGGTGAAGATATTAAAGTATTGGTTGAGTGAAGGTTGGGGTGGAGGGTGAAGAGATGGACAGTAATAAATTGGAGATACTCTTGATGGAATGTTTGTATGTACTAAACACAATTCTTCTGCTGTGAACCGTCTCTGCTTTTCACATGACATATTTATTTAATCATTCCTTTCACAGGAATTCGAATTAACCAAGTATTAGCATTATTATATGTTCTAATATAATTTAGATATATAAGTCGGATAGCTTTGATATAATATGATTTTTTTTAAAGGATCCTTCTACTAATTAATGTAAAGTATACAAAGGTATACTGTATATAAAGAATAGTATCATTCAATTTTATTTATTGGCTTTCATCGAACCCATAACAGATATTTTCTTTTGTTAATATACTAAATAATTATGTTATATACTATATATTATATTTGTCTCCAAACACATATATGTTTATGTAGAAAATTTGTAAGAAAACTATATGTAACAGTTGTTTTTGAACATTTGTAACCTTACTGAGGTTAACCGATTTGATTGAAGAGGCTACCCCTGAATTTGTTGAATTGGTGAAACAATTGAAAAGTAATTGTTTATTAGATATACATTTACTTGTTATACACTTGTCAAGTTAATAAACAATAAGTTAAATAGTGATTTAGGTTTCTCATAAGAAACTTACATATTTCATTTAAGAAGAGATACAATTAGAAAAAAAATGTGTACTTAGAATAAGCTTACTTCAGTCTCCAATATCTGATGCTATAATATAAATTTTTAGCCTATTTCTGAACTGATGGTCACTTTCACGGTTTTTGCTGTGTACCCCCATAAATGATAGTCTTCTCGCCATAACCTCTCCTTGGCTTAATTAGGTCCATCAAGTTGTTGGGAAAGCAAAAACTGTGTGATGACAAAGTCAGACGCTGACTGAGCACCTACTAAACTACTCCAGCACTGATTTTCAGCAGAGACCAGGTAACTGAACACTACTATATTGTTAACTATTCTGTGGGTAGTTTGATAATAACAAGAAAATGTTTGCAGAAGACGCCTTAAAGGTACATCTCCTTATACAAGTATTAGCCTATCGAGTCTATAGTCTAGGTATCTAAGCGAAATCCTTTAGTGTGTATGTTTGTTCACATATTATGTTGATATATCAACAATTATCATTAATATTATATAGAGTTGTGTATATCTTATCATTAGCTGTAACACCGGTCAAGTAGATTATAATAATGATGTAATGTATCTTCTAGAATAACATCTTAGTAATTACTGTGATGTGATAAGGTAAAAGGTACCGAGTCTTTATATACACATATTATCAATCAGGATATTTTATACCCAGGAGTCAAATTTATACATGTTCTCTATTCTCTGATGATGTATCTCTCTGGCTAGTTATTTTTGACTTCAACTCATGACACAAAGTTTGTGGTTCCGGTGTCTGCAGCCTAATATAATTCTTCTTCTTAAAGTGCCTCTCCAACTGGTGAGTGAAGGTTGGCGATCAGCGTGGTACATTCCTTCCTGTCTGGTTCGGCGGATCAATTCGGACGCCCCAGATATACCAGTCCATTCCCTGATATTCCTCAACCTTGATGTTTTCTCATTATAATTAAGTTATTTCTAAATTCGTTATTATCATTAAAAAAACCATATTATTGCAACTTTATAATGGAAATATTGTAACTACATCCATTAACTCCTTGGCTAATCATATTGCACCCTAATCCGAATCTTGAGTAGCATGTGAGGTTTGGACGGTGGTTAGGTTTTTGAATACAGTGTTGCTGTGCTCTGGCTTCTGAGCTGGAGTATTCTGTGAGAACAAACTTCATCACCTATATCCTTGATGTCATTTAACACCGTGTAGAATTAAGTTTTAGATGTTAGCCTGATGGAGATAAAAAATATTGGCATCACCAAATACAGGCAGACCTTTCACCTTACAGCATCATTAGAACTAAGACTAAAGGCAACATTCGTTAAAATCTCATGATAATTTATCATCTAACTATTCATAATTTGTTCATCATCATCAGTCGATAGACGTCCAGACAGCTGGACATAAGCATCCCCCAAAGATCTCCACATCGATCGGTCCCGCGTTGCTCGCATCCAGTGTGCTCCCTCGATTCTCACCAGATCGTCAGTCCACCATGTGGCAGCCCTACCAACACCACGTCTACCAGTACGCGGCCTCCACTCTAGGACCTTATTGCCTCATCAGCGGTCGGTCCTGTGAGCAATATGCTTCGCCCACTGCCACTTAAGTCCAGCAATTTTTGGGCTATGTCGTTAACCTGTCTAGCCCTTCTGTTCATGTTTATTGTAATATGTTGGTGATGATTATTTTAAATGAAGTTCCTATATAATGTTAATGACAAAACTCTACATATACTTCATCACCATCATCAGCCGATAGACGTCCACTGCTGGACATAGGCCTCCCTCAAAGATAACCACATCGATCGATATACTTATATAAAACATTCTACCTATATTACTATGCATCCTCTTAAGGTCATCCCTATATCCTTTCACTAACATCAAAATATTTAATGTGACACATCGCCAAGTTCCATCCTGACCTGGATGACAGGCTTTCCTCCTTACAGGCGCAATTTTAACCCCCGTACTACCCCTTTGTGGAATCAGTTGTCGACAGCGGTATGTCGTATGATTCCGTTAAAGGTCGGCAACGCAGCCGCAACCCCTCTGGTGTTGCGGCTGTCCATGGCCGTCAGTGATCACTTTCCACCAGGTGAACTGTTCCCACGCTTGCCCACTCTTACTATAAAAAGAAGTGAGTTATCGTAATAGCAATATAATAGCAATATATAATAGCTTGCCTATGCCCAGCCGTCTATTGGCTGATGATGACATAAATTGTCCATTTCTTCTTCTATAAATCTTCTATAAAATTCTTCTATAAAACTTCCTTCTATAAATCTTTAGAACAGGTTAAAATTCGTAACCTTTTGTTTTCCTATTTAGTGTCAACTTTTTTTTTCTGTTCTTTTTCGGGAACAGGTTAAAATTCTATGATCATGCTGCCTCGTTTTAGTCGGTGTCAGTTATTTGCTGTGATTTCGTTTTTAAACTGATAATATCAAAGCTCGCTGTGTTTTCTTCCACTGAGGAAGTTACGGCCGAAAAGTTTTTTTTTATGGCCCATTAAATGATTTATGGTAGGTTTCGTATTTTTTTTTTACCACTGGAGTACTCATAGATAAAGTAAGAGTATATAAAGATAAAATATAATGACTTTTAGTCGCATACTCTTTTTTTTTTATTGGTTAAATTTTAACATTTGTCTTTGTTATACAAATCGATATTACGAATAATCTTTAATTTGTGTTTTCACATCTTTTGTATTTTTTATATACATTATAAGGATACGCTTCACTATAAATTGTCTATGACATTATTGAAAAGACTGTATTTGTATGTCGTATCTGTAATAATTATTATAAACAATAATAAATAATATTATATATAATCTTTTGTTTGTTTTTCAAAATGGTGCCCAAGGGTTCAGGATGCTGCCTAGATAGTTTTCAGTTCTAATTCGCTATTAGAAATATCTACGACTATCTAGAACAGACATATTGACCAGATTTAAGCAAATACCTAAGCTTTAAAATGTTACTCGAATTATGGTGAAAATTAGGCAAGAGGGGACTTCGATACCCACTGAGCTCGAGATGGAAAAAAAACCTGTAATCTTTGCCTGGATCCTGGCTGGCAGCAACTGGATGAGTGTAGACGAAGATCGGGCTAAGTGGCGTTCTTAGAGATAGGTCTAGCAGTGGACTGCCGCTTGCTGTTAATGATGATGATGATCAGCCAAGATTGTAGATAAATAGTGTTGGCTGTTATGAAAGAAAGTCCTATGTACCAGCAGTGGCTATTATAAAGGATAGGTAGTAATGAAATGAAAACAAATCGGTTATTTATGTGATGATGATATGACTCCGGAGTGTAAGGGGTCCTAACAACTCACGGGAGCCAAGTCAACATCACCTGCTTGTAGTGCAAGCTGCTAATCAACAGACGAGGCTCTAGCTCCCACCAACTCGCATCGGGCCAGCGTGGTGGGAAATGGCCTATATCGTCCATAGAACCTCTACAAACGACGGCTCTTAATGTCCGACGATACCGAGAGTCATACTGACTGTGGACCGATCGATATAGAGATCTTTGGGGAAAGCCTGTCCAGCTGTGGATATTTATCGGCTGATAATGATGATGTAGAAGATATCCAGAGATTTATTGACTAATCACGAGATCTGACTATTACACATAAACATCACAAAAACAAGGCTTTGACATCCACTAACCCGTATTGGGCCAGCGTGGTGGAAAATGCTATCCCTCAAAAGAACCCTTACAAACGACGGCACCTGGTGCCCGGCGTGGGGATGTGAGGATCTTATATCCAGCTGTGGACATCTATCGGCTGATGATGACATGATTCCTTTAATCAATGGGAGACCACCTGGTTTCGAGAGTAAATCTCGGTCTTTTATTATACTGCACAATGTTTAATTGCTTGGAGTCGAAATTACTGCAATTAACTTTAATCGTTATACAATAACTTAAACACAGTAATATAAATTAACTTAATCATAAAATTACTTCACAGGAAATAGAAACTGCCACATTTACGGTTAATTGCAAAGTTTCTAAACGTTATTACTTTTGTACCGCACAGTAATTAACCTTTGCCTCTGTTATAGAAAAAAATGCTTTGTTTTTTTTATACAAGTCAAGCGAGATAATTACATGGTGGTAAATGTATCGGATTGTTTTATAATGGACCGCCGACCTGGTGAGAATCGCGGGACCGATCGATGTGGAGATCTTTGGGGGAGACCTATGTCCAGCTGTGGACGTCTATCGGCTGATGATAATGATGATGATGAAGTGTACCGGGGGTTGATGACTGCGAAGGTGAGCAGCGTGAGGCCGATTGGTGTGGTGTTCATTAGGGGAGGCCTGTGTCCGGTTGTCGGCGTGTGCGGCTGATGAAGTGACACCTGCCGAACGAAATTTAGTGGTAGTATGTTTACACAGCATCACACAGCGCTAGTTGTCTCCATGCGTAGTATGATCTGCTTACTTAACCTAAGTAAACAGCATTTGTAGCATTTTATTTTTAACAACACACAATCTTCTGCAGTAGAAATAGACGCTGTTGTGATCTACTTAGGTACTCCGGTAATGGAGACCATTTTTTTTTTGTTCAGAGCGAATCTTCGTAAGATACCTTGCTTCGGGGAGGAAGTCAGGGTTATGAGATTTCTACCCACTAAAACCCCTTTGGTGGTCTGCATCAGTGCATTCGGAGAGGCTCCGGAATCTCTTATAGAACGCACTGGTGCCCCTCTACACTTTGTGTTACACCTCTCTGAGGAGGAGCCTGACCCTCCTAGGCACCATCGCTGATCCATATACTGTCCCACGCAGGTTCGCTTTGAGCGATAACCTCAAGGGCCGCGAAACTTCTAGACCCTTTCAGTCGCCTTGTACGACAGGCAGGGCTTCCCTTAGTCCTATTCTTACTAGCCCGAGACTACAGCGCTCCGGCAATGGAGACCTACCATCCGTGTTCATATCACACACCATTCATAGAGTGTTTTTAGGTTTTTGTGCATATACATTATATCACTTAATGTGCGACTACCCTGTTGTTACGAACCATAATGACAGCGACAAATGAAAGGGGAATCCCCTAATGAGATTTTTAGCGACTGTTTATTTTGTTTTTGTTTAATTTTGTTTCCATTTGAAAATAAATGTGTGTACTTACCGACTTAAACATAGTCTCGTTACCTCAGTAATTACACTGGCTACAGCGTCATTCAAACCGGAACACAGTAATGTTTGCGCAGTACTATCAGTCGGTTGCAATAGGCGCTGCGGTGGTACCTAGGCGGTCTGCGGCAACAGAGACACTACCAGCAGTAATACTGGTAGTTTCAGTATTCGCTGCGGGAACTCCAAGTGAGAGAGATGCGAATTTTTTTTTTAATTAAGCGAAGAGACGGACGGGACGGTCACCTGATGGTAAGTAATACGTATTCTCAAAACAACGTGGCGGTAGTAAGGATGTTATACACAACACCACATTCCGCTCGTCGCGTTGAGACATGTTGAGCCTCGTTGCCCCAGTAACTACACTAGCTACAGCGCACTTCAAACCGGAACATGGTAATGTTTGCATAGTGCAGTCTGTCGGCTTCAATAAGCGCTGCGGTGATATCTAGACGGTCTCCGGCAACAGAGACACCACCAGCTGTGAGTTTAGTCCTAGTTGTAAGTACTAAATGGTTTTTAATGCATTGCGCCATTAAACAATGCGCTGTTATTATTATAAACAGGTATAAATAAAAAATGCTTCGCTAATTCATCACGACATTTGGCTTCAGATGCAAAAAAAAAAACAACAACAATGCGATTGTTCTTCCTCGAAACCCACGCAAGAGGAAAAACACCAGCGTAATAATGTTTTTACTTAAAGTTTTCTAGATCCATATTGTAGGACAGTTCACTGCTGGTAGCGCCTATTGCAGCCGAGAAACAAGACTGTGTTCCGGTTTGAAGGGCGCCGTAGCTAATGTGATTACTAGGGTAATGAGACTCAATATGTAATATATTACGCGATGAGCGCAATGCGGTGCAGTGTACATAGTCCTAAATAGGGCTATATTGTTATGGGTGGGCGTATCACTTACTATCAGGTGAACGTCCCGCTCGTCTCGTCGTTTAATTATATAAAAAAAAATTCAATAGAGGGAATATTGCAAAGAAAACTTTCAATCAATTCAACTGATTCATAAACATATATGAAAATCGAATCACTTCTTAGTGTCGCAAGCATACACACAACCCTTAACGTCAGATTTAACACCCCTCTTTTTGATCAGGGGTTAAAAAGGATTGAAGCAATATAAATAATTAATTTTAATAAGTAGGGGTTCCGCCCAAAATCTTACAGAACCCAATTTAACCTGATCTGCACGCGGTGCATCCTGCTAAATAACAGACGTGGCTCTGACCATCCACCAACTCGCACTGGGCCAACTTGGTGGAGCGAAGACCCAATTCTTCGTCAATGAGGTTCTTTCAGGGAGGTCTATGTCCAGCAGTGGGCGTTATCCGGCTGATAAGAAGAACAAGTATATTATAAAGAAACAGTACTGTCGAAACAGATTCAAACAAATTTCTTGTAAAAGTAATATTGCTAGTAAATTTTTTGGAGGCGCCATTTTACTTCCTATTTCAACGGAAGTAGTTCAGCATGAAGACTATTTAAATTATTACGACGAACTATATATCTTCTTCTTCTTGCTAGACCATATCCCATCTTCACTTGGGGTCGTCTCCCCTGATCATTCTTCTAAATCTATCTCTATTTTGTGTCATATCATCATTGATCATCATCAACCAAGAAGTCGGTGGTCTCCCAGGGTCTCTCTTTGCAGTGTCGAGATCCAGCGCTACCCTGACCATACGCGTTGTTGGTCTTCGCATAACATGGCCGCACCAACGCAGGCGTCTCTCTACCATTTACTCCTGGATTTCTCTCGAGGAATCGCAACAGATACAGAGCCACAAAGATCTTGCTCGTTCAAGCTAGGTTCCCTATAAACATGGAACTTGCGAGAAGTAGAGAAGAAGATAGACGCTCCAGTAATGTGGTGCTGGAGGAGAATGCTCTGAGTGTCGCGGACTGAATTTTGTACCAATGAGTCTATAATTCCAGAACTCGGCATCAAGCAGCGTTTATCATCTTTAGTACAATCCCGTATTGATCGACTCGTTGTCCAGGGAAGGATTGAGAGTACCAAGCCACGAGGAAGATTACCTATGAGATGGACTGACCAGGATTTTTTTTTTATTTATATTATCACGCCTTTTTCCCAGAAGGGGTAGGCAGAAATGAATAAACACCCACATTTGGCCAGATGTGGTCAGATTAGGTCCCATGTAACAGGGGGCGAGCCTGTTGCCACTTTATTGGGACCACCACCACTGGCCAGGTAAAGGCAGTAAATGGCTCATCATCGTCACCACTACATGAGTGCACTGGGAAGGCGGCCATTAGAGAGTAATGGCGACGTGTTGTCAGTCTTGCGACCAACACCTGAACTGATGTCCACGACTGTCAAGAGTGACACCTACGAAGAAGGCGCAGTGCAGTGTAAGCATTTCACCGGCTTCACAGTGTTAAGGAAACCATAAGCAAGTGCAATGGCACTTTGTTTCATCGATTAAATAAATAATAAAAAGGTTTTGCAAAATACAGGTGTTATAAAATTAATACATATAAACAATTTCTTTTATATAACGTAGACGAGTCGAGAGGGACGTTCACCTGGAAGTAAGTGATACGTTCGTTGTAACATACCGCGGTAGTTAGGATCATATACACTGCACCGCATTGCGCTTACATAAGATGTTAAGTCTCCTTGCCCCAGTAATCACACTAGCTATAGCGCCCTTCAAACCGGAACACAGTAATGTTTACACAGTACTGCTTGTCGGCTGCAATAGGACGGTCTCCAGCCACAGAGACATACCACAAGTAGTGCGCAAACATTACTGTGTTCCGGTTTGTAGGGTGCCGTAGCTAGTGTAATTACTGAGGTAACGAGTCTCAACAGTTTTGTGCAGTTCCGTGCTTACCATATTTACTAACGCCATATTGTTGTCGACAGGCGTATCACTTACCATCAGGTGAACGTTCTACTCGTCGCGTCGCTTTATTGAATTAAAAAAAAAAACTACTAATATTATAAGCGACAAAAACACTATGGATATAAATTAATCCATTACATAATTTTTTTTTCACCTTTGCCCTTCCTTTTGTTTAATACATCTTCTTTTGACGTAAATATCTCAAAGCTGTTGTTCTGTTGCAATTTCTTGTTCTAATAATTATTTTTTATTATTTAAAAATGTTTTATGGACGTCACTCTGCGCACCTTTGCCCTTCACCTTGCGTAATAATAAAAAGGAACATTTTCAAATGACAGTACGGCGTACGCAATAAGCGCGGTAAAATGATAAAATGGCGCCGTTGAGTGGTTACTGCGTGACGCGGGTAATTTTCTAGTTGTTAACTAACGTTCGGTTATATTCACTCGTAATTGCGTGTTCGTTGTAAACAAACGTTGCAATTAAATCAGTCGTTCACGTACAAATATTAATAAATAAAACTTTTTTTTATTTCAGCTTATAATTTAGTAATTAGCTCACGTGATTGGAGTCACTCTTTAAGCAAACAGATGCTTCCGCTCTTCCTTAACAATATTCTATGAATACTCTATATAAACTAAAATATAGTAATAAAAAATATATAACCTCCATATATACATATAAGGAAGATCTTTTTTTTTTATTTACTTAATTACTAACAATGTTCGGTTTATATTTAATTATTTCATATATAATTTGATTTATTATGATACTGATTTGACTCTTTACTGAAGTGGGAACAGCACAGATAGATGATGATGACGATGGTTACTTAACTAACTTACTTATTTTTTTTCTACGAGAGGAGGAAGACGTTCACATAACGCCATTGACAAGGTGGCGCTAGTTAGGATGGTATACACTGCACCACATTGCCATGGTTTTGACGCAGGATATCAAAGCAGTGGAAGTCTATCGGCTGACGGTATCAAACCTCGTTACCGCAGTAAATTAATTGTGGTAACAAGGTCATTGACCTTTCAATATTGTCTAAAAATACTTTGAACTAAATGATAAGGAAGCTACAGAAAAATCTCACAGAAAATCAGCGTGAAGTGGGGGCCTCCTAGAGGCCACCGCGTTTCGACTGGTGAGTGAGAGTCCCGGCGCCCTTATTCCTCTACCTCGGGGCCCAAATAGCAACTGGCACTTTCATTATACTACACGTACCGCAACAGATTTTCTAGGGACTGTTGCGTTGCGTGTGGGAATAAGTATCAGTTGGCCCCTTCCTGTCTTTTTATTCCCTGTCCCACAATTCCTCACCCTCTGTGACCTTTCTCCTTCCCTTTCCTTCCCCACCCCTTATGCTCTTATTGTGATGGCGACGAGTGATACAAATAAAATACCCCAGGAGGGTACCAGTCTCTTAGAGACTGGAGAATCCCTCTCTGAGCGAGAGCGAGATATGCTATCCCCTGGCTCTCGCTCAGGCTGCCCGTCGTATTCTGGGGGGGCACATGCAAACTGAGCCCAATCACGAGGAAGTCCCCCTCCACTTTAGCAGTGGATTTTTCTAACATCAGGGGACTTCACTCGAACTTAAATGCCGTCCACCACCATCTCGAGACGGAAAGGCCAGATTTGCTTTTCCTGACGGAGACGCAGATTTCCTCCCCGACGGACACTTCATATCTAAAGTACCCGGCCTATAGCCTGGAGCACTTTTTTGTACGCGCCGGCGTGTGTGTGTACGTCAGGGAGGGAATTTGTTACCGTAGGCTCAGCTGTCTTGAAGGCAGAGACCTGTCGATCCTTTGGGTGCGCGCCGATTGTGAGGATCACATTCGCGTCTACGCGTGCCTTTACAGGTCTCATAGTGGAAATTCGGAAATTGATCGACTCTTCGAGCACCTGCAGGTGTTCACTGACAGAATACTTGAGCAGATTCCTACCGCAGAAATTATGGTTTTGGGTGACTTTAATACCCACCACTCTGACTGGCTTGGGTCAACACGTACTGACCATGCGGGAAGGTCTGTTCACGATTTTGCTATTGCCAATGGTCTGACGCATATGGTACCTTCTCCCACACGTGTGCCGGATGTGGAAGACCATTCGCCTTCCTTATTGGACCTTCTGCTGACCTCTCGCCCCGAACCCATTCGGGTATGGGTCGATGCTCCTCTCGGGTCATCGAACCATTGCCTAATTCGGAGCGTGGTGCCTCTCACCGTCTCGTCGCAACCACTTCCATCTGGTAGACGACGTGTTTGGTACTACAGGTCAGCGGACTGGGACGGGATGCGCTCTTTCTTTGCATCCTACCCATGGGGGCAGATTTGCTTCAAGTCAGAGGATCCTAGCAACTGCGCTGATTCGGTTGCCGGCGTCATGCTGCAGGGCATGGAATTGTTTGTTCCTAGCTCAGTGGTGCCCGTCGGTGGCAGATCTCGGCCCTGGTTTGGTGGGTCCTGCCGAGACGCACATCGTCGCAAGCGGGAATGCTACGAAGCTTGGGCTAGGGCAAAGGCCGCTAAGGATATAAATTCTGACTCACTCAAGAAGAAGTACAACTCTGCTTCCAGGTTCTTTAAGAGGCAAATTGCATTGGCAAAGTCGAATTACGTTGGGAGAATTGGCGAGAGACTAGCACGGCTGCCATCTGGCTCTCGTGCGTTCTGGTTTCTCGCCAAGGCTGTCCAGGGTAATTTCTGTCGGTCGACACTTCCACCTTTGCGCGGGGAGGATGGTTCATTGGCCTATTCCGCAAGGGAGAAAGCCGCTCTTCTTCGCTCTATCTTTGCGGGAAACTCGACTCTTGACAACAGGGGGAACACTCCTCCTACCATCCCGAGGTGTGAAACCACAATGGCAGACGTCCGCTTCACACAGTGTGCTGTGCGGAAAGCACTATTCTTCCTGGATGTCAACAAGTCATGTGGGCCCGATGGAGAATCTCCTATTGTGCTGAAGGTGTGTGCTCCAGAGCTGGCATCGGTTTTAACGCGCTTATTCAGACACTCTTATGTCCTCGGCGTAGTCCCACATTCATGGAAGACGGCTCTAATACACCCGATCCCTAAAAAAGGCAACCGCTCAGATCCTTCCAACTACAGGCCTATCGCTATCACCTCCTTACTCTCCAAAATTATGGAAACCATAACCAACCGCCAGCTCATGGGCTACCTGGAAGAGCACTAGCTGATCAGCGACCGCTAATATGGCTTCCGCAAAGGCCGATCAGCTGGTGATCTTCTGGCTTTACTAACTCACTGTTGGGCGCAGGCGGTGGAAAGTAGGGGTGAAGCACTAGGCGTTAGTTTGGACATAGCGAAAGCCTTCGATCGGGTTTGGCATAAAGCCTTACTATCGAAACTTCCTTCCTATGGGCTTCCTGAGAGACTCTGTAAGTGGATCGGCAGTTTCCTTGCGGAACGGAGAGTTAAAGTCGTCGTAGACGGCTCATGCTCGGACCCCCGGACCGTAAATGCTGGTGTTCCCCAAGGCTGCGTGTTATCTCTGACATTGTTTATTCTGCATACCAGTGGCATTCATTGCCATGCGGATGACATTACCGTGGATGCACTGTACTTCGGCCGCAGCAATATCTCTCGGGATCACGTCGATGAGTGTCGGAACAAACTTGTGTCTGAAATCGAATCATCCCTTGTGAAGATTTCCGATTGGGGGGGACTAAATCTAGCCCAGTTTAACCCTTCTAAGACTCAAGTTTGCGCGATCACCGCAAAAAAAGCCCCCTTTGTCGCATCGCCACTCTTGGGAAACACTCACCTTTGTGCCAAGCCGAACATTGGCATTCTGGGCGTCGACATTTCGAGTGTTGTACAGTTTGGCGGTCATTTGGAGAGCAAGGCTAAAATGGCCTCTAAAAAACTCGGAGTACTCAACAGGGCCAAACAGTACTTCAAGCCGGCTCACTGCCTTAAACTGTATAAGGCGCAGGTGCGGCCTCACATGGAGTATTGTTGCCACCTTTGGGCCGGGGCTCCGGGTTATCAGTTATCTCCATTTGACCGAATCCAACGTAGGGCATCTCGGATTGCCGACGATCCTGAACTTGCCGATCGGCTAGATCCTTTGGCACTGCGTAGGGATCTATCTTCCCTATGCATACTTTACAGAATTTACAATGGGGAGTGTTCCGAGGAGTTGTTCAATTTAATAGAAGCCGCTGATTTTCGCAACCGATCGTCCCGCCGGAACTATCATCCGCACCATCTGGATGGTTGGCGTTCCACTACAATGCGTTTTAAAAACAGTTTTCTGCCACGCACAGTTAGTCTCTGGAATTCGTTGCCATCAGCGGTCTTCCCCAACAACTGCGACATTGGGTTATTCAAGAAAACAGCATATTCTTACTTGAAGGGTAGGCAACGCACTGGCATCGCTGGTGACCGTGGGCGGCGGTGAATCACTTACCATCAGGTGACCCGTCTTGCTCGTTTGCCTCTTAGATGTTATAAAAAAAAAAAATACAGAATAGAGCCGCCACTCCCTCTGGTGCTGCGATCGTCGTCAGTGATCACTTACCACCAGCTCAATTGTTCCCACGTTTGCCCACTCTTACTATGAGAAGAGTGGGCAAAGACCGACCTGTTTGTGTCGCCATTAATCACAAGATATGTGTCATTATCAATGGGGTCAGTGGTATAGAGGTCAGTGTGTACCGCGGTACGATAAACCTCGAAGAGGCCTGGGTTCGATCACCGGTGAGTTCTCGCTACAGGTGGTGTGACTTTCTACTGGTGATAGATCTCTGTTGCCGGAGACCGTCTAGGTGCCACCGCAGCGCCTGTTGCAGCCGGCAGACAGTACTGTGCGAACATTGCTGTGTTCCGGTTTGAAGGGCGCTGTAATTAGTGAAATTACTGGGGTAAAGAGTCTCGTAATGTTATGACTCAGCCGCAATGTCATCCAGTGTATATCATTCTAATTAACGCCTCGTTGTTATTGGCGGGCGTATCACTTAATATCAGGTGAGCATCTCGATCGTTCCGTCGTTTTTAGGAATTAAAAAAAAAACAAAACACACATGTAAATTAGATAAATAAACATTAGGGTCCCGATATAAACATTAAAAACCTTCAATATCGTAAACAAATTTTTGCTGTTTTTTTTTTAGTTTTGGAAAACGTTTGACATTTCTTTTTTTTTATTCAATTAAGCGATGAGACTAAGGAAACGTTCACTTGATATTAGGTGATACGTTTATGCCCATAACAACGTAGCGCTAGTCAATATGGTATACACTGCACTACATTGCCCTCTTCGTTCTGAGACTTAAGATGTTAGGTCTCGTTACCTCAGTAATTTCACTATCTATAACACCCTTCAAACCGGAACATAAGAATACCTGCAAAGTACTATTTATCAGCTGCAATATGCGCTACTGTGGTACCTAGACGGTCTGTGGCAGCAGAGACCTGCCACCAGTTTCTTCAGGCAGTACCGGGTTCGATTAGTGGTAAGTCAGTAGCTTCCTTCTGGATCTTTGACATAATACATGACATAAACATAGATTAACACAAATATCAACCATGATTTTTTTTATCTTAACCTCTAGACTACAGGGTTGCCAATTTTCAAAGATTTTTTTCCACATTTATTTTCCCTAATTTAGTAATTATTATAATTATGTTCACAAAAAAGAAACTGTTGACAATTATTTTTGATTAATTTCACTTATACTGGTGGTAGGTCTCTGTTGCCGCAGTCTAGATAGGTACTACCGTAGCACCTATTTCTGCCCATAAACAGTACCGTGCGGATGTTACTCTCTTCCGGATGGAAAGGCGCTTCAGCTAATAAAATTACTGCGGTAACGAGACCTAACATCTTATGTCTCAAGGCGAGTATATCCTTTCGCTGATCTTGTTGTTACTTTGAATAAAAAAAAAAGTTTCAATAACAATTATCGTAGATACGTGATATTCTACCAATCATGACGTGATAATAAGTCATCACTCTTTTCACAAACAGTTAACGAATATTAAAAGAGTTTTTTTTATTATTATTGAAGACGCCATTACTTCTGATACCGATTACAGTTTGACATAAAGAGAACTATTTATCTTTTTTTTTATTAAATTTGATGGCTTCGGATCTTTACATACAGCCTATCATTTTTAAAGATTTTTTTTAAATATTAAAACAGTTATTTATAATAAAAAAAGCTTTTAAAAATTATGATTTTTTTTAATATTAAAAAGCATTTTTTAATTTTAGATTTGACTGTGGATTTGTAATACATACAGCCTATTCCTCGCTTTAGTTTGTTTTTTTTTCGAATAAGAACTGTGCTGTCATAAAAAAATTATGTTTTTATTAATTTAAAAAAAAACAACTAAAACCCGCTAAAACGCAAAGCTATTGCGTAATTATGACATTAGTTAAGATTTGATCCGGGCTAACGCCTCGCCGGCCTTGCGCCGCCGCCCGATGCTCGCGATAACCCATCCAGGCGAACACTTCCATCGGACCCGGCCGCTTTTGATAAATTAGGTGATAAGTCAATCTTGTTTTGGCGATGTTGTTATTCGCCAATTGTACGACACACAAACAAATATCTGATGCTGGGAACAAGTATTTGGCAGTTTATTGTGAGCCAATTGTTTCTGCTGATTGATGTATTTACTGCAATATTTTTATGATGGCAACTCTCCGTTGCCGAAAATCGACTGTGCAGTGGCTGCAGCGTCTATTGCACATGACAAACGGCAATGTGCAAACTTTTTTTTTATAGGAAGGGTGGGCAAACGAGCGAACAGTTCATCTAGTGGAAAGTGATCACTGACGTCCATGAACAGTCACATCACTAGAGGGAATAATGCGCTCTGTTGTCGAAGGTCTCCATGTCGTATTGGTTTGGAAATACCGCTGCTGACAACTGATTCCACCAAGGGGTAGAGCGTGGTGAAGAGTTGGGTTCAAACACACAGTGGAGGATCGCCAGTCATCCAGGTGGTGAGGATGGAACTTGGCGTTGTTCCGTATATTGCGCTGGTGGAAAGCGGCAGGAATAATTCCAAACAACTCCTCGGAACATTTCCGTGATTTTGTAAATAATCCAAAGAGATGCGATGTTGGGTCAAGGCTGTTGGGAAGGACATTACTGTGTTCGGGTTTGAAGGGCGCTGTAGCTAGTGTAACAGTCGCTGCGGTGGTATTTACGTACATAGGCCCCGGCATATAGACCGCCAGTGTAAGCAATAAATATAAATGTAAGTCAAGGATACTGATACTAATACAGATGATTAACTTGGTTAAGTTTCCTCAAGTTTTTACAATTTGAAATCTTTTCAAAGTACGTGATCGAAATTACTGAACAATACAAGTATGAGTCCTTGGGTTTTCTGAAGCGCCAGTGGAATTTCGTCATCATCTAAGTTTGTGGATGACAGGAAAATTAATGATTCGACGGAAATGATAAGTGGTATATCTATCGGTTGGTATTTCGGTTTGGATATAGGCCTTCCCCGATGTCTACCACCAAATGCGATCCTCAGTTTCTCGCATCCACTTACTTCCGATTGCCCTGGTGATGTCGTGGGTGTAAGAGATCTCTGTTGCTGGAAATCGTGATATAGGGATTATAATAAAAAACTCTCTACTATGTTTCGAGTATTTACATCTATCAGTTTCGAAGATAGCGATGAGTCGATGGGTCTCTAGATATATATACACAGAAACATTGTATGTTTCGTCAAAATGTCGCGCTCTGTGAATATGAAAGTGAAAGATAGCGGCGTGGTGTGCGTTACTATGGTAACAAGGTGTAAATTTCGAAGATTTCAATTTCCAAAGCGGACGCTCGCCTCTTGAAAACACTTTCACATTCCGCATTTCAGTCAACATATATTGAGACCTAACATTTTAACTCCATACGGTGTGTACCATCCTAACTAGTATCACGTTGTTATGGGCAGGCGTATCACTTACCATTAGGCGATCGAACCGCTCGTCTTGTCGCACTTAATACCTTAACAACAGTTGATACTTTAATAATAAGAATGTTCTAGTTCCGTTGACACGTACCGATGGTGATGATTTTTTTTATACTACGAAGCAACGAGACCACCTGATGGTAAATGATACGCCTGCCCATAACTACGTGACGCTAGAAGCGTTAGAATCGAAAGAAATAATAAAAAAAATTATCTTCTTTTCTTGATAACCATCACCGCTCCCTTACAGTTATTTTCGCCGCCAAGTGCACTTATGTCCATCTCCGCCTCCCTGAATGGCTGCAGAACCTACCAGAGGCCAGTGACGCATACTTTGGGAACCAATGACTTAAATTGACGACAATCTGTTATTCTAATAGAACGTTAATAAAAATCGCAAGGTGACACTATACAATGTGACCTTTTATTAGAACTGAATTCACATCTATATACTACTGTGATTTTATACACAGTAATATATGTAAACGTTGCAGTATATATTACTGCGAATTAGACATAACTGGGACGTTAAAAGATGAATGGAAAGTTCACCTGATGGTCGTACTCTTGTCCGCAGCACTGTATTATCTAACTAGATAAACTGCTCAAGTTAGCCAATTTGTCAAAAAATTTATCACAGTGTAGTAAATTCATTAGCTACAGCCCCTTTCTATTGGAAAAACATTAACGTTTGCGCAATTTTGCGTAGTCTTGTGATGGTGAACCTTACTATTTAAAAAGATGGTTCAGTTAATTTAAAGTTTATTAATTACAGAATACGCTTTTGTTATTTAATTAGGCGACGAGATGAGCGTTCACCTGATGGTAAGTGATACGTCTGCCCATAACAACGTGGCGCTAGTTCTGGTGATATATAATACACCATATTGCGCTCGTAGCCTGTATCATAAGATGTTGAGTCTCTTTACCCCAGGTCTGTCAGAGACCAGTGAGTCTTACCATCAGGTTAACGCCCTGCTCATCACATCATTACGTTGCATAACAAAAAACCTAATAAATTTGACATACATATGCATGTATTTAATAACTTTACATTAATAAAACATGTATCGTACGTAACTATGAAGCGTAATGTTCGATTTTACTATTTCACTTTTTTAATTTTTTAAGAGGGAATGAGAAAATAAAAAAAATATATATTTTACTCTATTATAAAAACGTGTTTATTTTTGAGAAAAGTCATAACTAGGCTGTATTGACCTGTTCTTTGCTCTTTCATCAGAGGAAGAAAATAAAAAATCAACTGACTTAATTTTTTATAGGTTAATAAATTAAATTATGAAAGATAACATTTTTTTTTCATTTAATATTAAAAAAAATTTAAGATTGTTTTAAGTTTTTTTTTTAAATGAATCGTTGTGTACTTTTGTTCTTTTTGATGACTGTTCATCGAGCAGGCGGCAAAAATGTGTCGCAACGCGCTTTTCCACGCTACGATCGTTCGCACAGGGTATCTGTGACGTCTTCGACTGCCTTCGCAGTAGTAGCAGTGAGTGGTAGCTGCAACGCTGCAGTCGGGCAGCGAGGCCCGATTTGGCAGTACGCGTTGGCGGTATCCGCGTACTCTATTAAAAAAAAAAAGTTTAAACGCAATCGACTTCAGTTCACTTTCGCGCGCGCGCGCTTTTTGACAGTGACAGTAGTTTTCTTCTATTTCAGTGATTTCTTTTTTTTTAATTGATTGATTGTGAAATGTGATTGTTTGTGGCCGGTGTTACACATATACATTTTTTTTTAATATCGCAAAATTTCGACACGGCGCATCGGCGATTGAGGTAGGTTCCGATTGCAGTGTTATGTCATTATTAGTTTTCGCTAATGATATGCTTTCACTCGGCGGGTTTGGGCGGTGGGGATTTGGGTCAGTGGGCCGGTGGAAAGTGATCTTTTGGTACAGAGGCTGTGTGGCGTGATCTACGTTCGAGGCGGCGGGCATTACTTTTATGAGATTGTCGCAACCGGCATGAGTACTTTAAAACGATGTTTTCTTGAGTCACGTTCTTAAAATTGTACATATTTTGAAAGTGTGACATGACTATGTTTTTTTTTTGATTATTATATTATTGCAAGCGAATAAAGGATGAATAAAGATAATATTAATTTTCTTTTATCAATGAAGCGACGAAACGAGCGAGACGTTCACTTGATGGTAAGTAGTACATCAGCTCATAACAACGGGGGCCTAAATAGATATACACTGCACAACATTGTGCCCGTAGTTTTGAGACATAGTATGTTTTGTCTCGTTACCCCAGTAATTACCTTAGTTACAGTGCTCTTCAACCGGAACACAATAAGTCATATTTGTCAGCTGCAATAGGCGCTGCGGTGGTACCTAACTAGAGAGTCTCCGTCAACAGAGACCTACCACCCGTTATTTTTTTTTTCTTATTCATATAAGTGACGAGGCGAGCGGTACGTTCACCTGATGATAAGTGATAGTATCGGAAAGATTAACATATGATTTCTAAACATCATGTTAAATTTTGAAACAATATTTAAATTGAACTTATTATAATGAGCGAAGACCCTGGCGGCTGCCGCTCTGACAACTTGATTAATGAAGATTATGCCGTCACCAGTGATTTAGAAGTAAATGTAGGTTAACATGTAAATAGAAGGGTAAGCTAATTAGGTGATACGAATTAACGAAAACCATTTCATACATTTGAATATATAACATATATAACAAGAAGCTTTGATGGTGTTTCTTAGTTACTTTCAGAAATAATTATCGATATTAAAATTTTCTTTTCCATCGATAAAGAGAGTTGTGTAAGTTTTCTACGTCATTGTGAGTCTAAGATGTTTCCATAAGAATATAAGTCGAAATAGTTTCGTGAAATGGTTTTGAATATACTTCTTATCTCTATGGCAAATAAATAAGAAACGTTTAGGAAGGTTTGCTACCTTACTTCATAAAATAATCTTTAATGTTACACTAGTACATGGAGCTATTTCTTTTCATTTTATTATAAAATAATCTTTAATGTTACACTAGTACATGGAGCTATTTCTTTATATTTTGTTATAAAATAATCTTTAATGTTACGATAGTACATGGAGCTATTTCTTTTCATTTTATTATAAAATAATCTTTAATGTTACACTAGTACATGGAGCTATTTCTTTATATTTTGTTATAAAATAATCTTTAATGTTACACTAGTACATGGAGCTATTTCTTTTCATTTTATTATAAAATAATCTTTAATGTTACACTAGTACATGGAGCTATTTCTTTATATTTTGTTATAAAATAATCTTTAATGTTACACTAGTACATGGAGCTATTTCTTTTCATTTTATTATAAAATAATCTTTAATGTTACACTAGTACATGGAGCTATTTCTTTATATTTTGTTATAAAATAATCTTTAATGTTACATTAGTACATGGAGCTATTTCTTTTCATTTTATTATAAAATAATCTTTAATGTTACACTAGTACATGGAGCTATTTCTTTATATTTTGTTATAAAATAATCTTTAATGTTACACTAGTACATGGAGCTATTTCTTTTCATTTTATTATAAAATAATCTTTAATGTTACACTAGTACATGGAGCTATTTCTTTATATTTTGTTATAAAATAATCTTTAATGTTACACTAGTACATGGAGCTATTTCTTTTCATTTTATTATAAAATAATCTTTAATGTTACACTAGTACATGGAGCTATTTCTTTATATTTTGTTATAAAATAATCTTTAATGTTACGATAGTACATGGAGCTATTTCTTTTCATTTTATTATAAAATAATCTTTAATGTTACATTAGTACATGGAGCTATTTCTTTTCATTTTATTATAAAATAATCTTTAATGTTACACTAGTACATGGAGCTATTTCTTTATATTTTGTTATAAAATAATCTTTAATGTTACATTAGTACATGGAGCTATTTCTTTTCATTTTATTATAAAATAATCTTTAATGTTACACTAGTACATGGAGCTATTTCTTTATATTTTGTTATAAAATAATCTTTAATGTTACACTAGTACATGGAGCTATTTCTTTTCATTTTATTATAAAATAATCTTTAATGTTACACTAGTACATGGAGCTATTTCTTTATATTTTGTTATAAAATAATCTTTAATGTTACACTAGTACATGGAGCTATTTCTTTTCATTTTATTATAAAATAATCTTTAATGTTACACTAGTACATGGAGCTATTTCTTTATATTTTGTTATAAAATAATCTTTAATGTTACGATAGTACATGGAGCTATTTCTTTTCATTTTATTATAAAATAATCTTTAATGTTACATTAGTACATGGAGCTATTTCTTTTCATTTTATTATAAAATAATCTTTAATGTTACACTAGTACATGGAGCTATTTCTTTTCATTTTATTATAAAATAATCTTTAATGTTACATTAGTACATGGAGCTATTTCTTTTCATTTTATTATAAAATAATCTTTAATATTACACTAGTACATGGAGCTATTTCTTTTCATTTTATTATAAAATAATCTTTAATGTTACATTAGTACATGGAGCTATTTCTTTTCATTTTATTATAAAATAATCTTTAATGTTACATTAGTACATGGAGCTATTTCTTTTCATTTTATTATAAAATAATCTTTAATGTTACACTAGTACATGGAGCTATTTCTTTATATTTTGTTATAAAATAATCTTTAATGTTACGATAGTACATGGAGCTATTTCTTTTCATTTTATTATAAAATAATCTTTAATGTTACACTAGTACATGGAGCTATTTCTTTTCATTTTATTATAAAATAATCTTTAATGTTACACTAGTACATGGAGCTATTTCTTTATATTTTGTTATAAAATAATCTTTAATGTTACATTAGTACATGGAGCTATTTCTTTTCATTTTATTATAAAATAATCTTTAATGTTACACTAGTACATGGAGCTATTTCTTTATATTTTGTTATAAAATAATCTTTAATGTTACACTAGTACATGGAGCTATTTCTTTTCATTTTATTATAAAATAATCTTTAATGTTACACTAGTACATGGAGCTATTTCTTTATATTTTGTTATAAAATAATCTTTAATGTTACACTAGTACATGGAGCTATTTCTTTTCATTTTATTATAAAATAATCTTTAATGTTACACTAGTACATGGAGCTATTTCTTTATATTTTGTTATAAAATAATCTTTAATGTTACACTAGTACATGGAGCTATTTCTTTTCATTTTATTATAAAATAATCTTTAATGTTACACTAGTACATGGAGCTATTTCTTTATATTTTGTTATAAAATAATCTTTAATGTTACGATAGTACATGGAGCTATTTCTTTTCATTTTATTATAAAATAATCTTTAATGTTACATTAGTACATGGAGCTATTTCTTTTCATTTTATTATAAAATAATCTTTAATGTTACATTAGTACATGGAGCTATTTCTTTTCATTTTATTATAAAATAATCTTTAATGTTACATTAGTACATGGAGCTATTTCTTTTCATTTTATTATAAAATAATCTTTAATGTTACACTAGTACATGGAGCTATTTCTTTTCATTTTATTATAAAATAATCTTTAATGTTACATTAGTACATGGAGCTATTTCTTTTCATTTTATTATAAAATAATCTTTAATGTTACATTAGTACATGGAGCTATTTCTTTTCATTTTATTATAAAATAATCTTTAATGTTACATTAGTACATGGAGCTATTTCTTTTCATTTTATTATAAAATAATCTTTAATGTTACACTAGTACATGGAGCTATTTCTTTTCATTTTATTATAAAATAATCTTTAATGTTACATTAGTACATGGAGCTATTTCTTTTCATTTTATTATAAAATAATCTTTAATGTTACATTAGTACATGGAGCTATTTCTTTTCATTTTATTATAAAATAATCTTTAATGTTACATTAGTACATGGAGCTATTTCTTTTCATTTTATTATAAAATAATCTTTAATGTTACACTAGTACATGGAGCTATTTCTTTATATTTTGTTATAAAATAATCTTTAATGTTACGATAGTACATGGAGCTATTTCTTTTCATTTTATTATAAAATAATCTTTAATGTTACATTAGTACATGGAGCTATTTCTTTTCATTTTATTATAAAATAATCTTTAATGTTACATTAGTACATGGAGCTATTTCTTTTCATTTTATTATAAAATAATCTTTAATGTTACATTAGTACATGGAGCTATTTCTTTTCATTTTATTATAAAATAATCTTTAATGTTACACTAGTACATGGAGCTATTTCTTTTCATTTTATTATAAAATAATCTTTAATGTTACATTAGTACATGGAGCTATTTCTTTTCATTTTATTATAAAATAATCTTTAATGTTACATTAGTACATGGAGCTATTTCTTTTCATTTTATTATAAAATAATCTTTAATGTTACATTAGTACATGGAGCTATTTCTTTTCATTTTATTATAAAATAATCTTTAATGTTACATTAGTACATGGAGCTATTTCTTTTCATTTTATTATAAAATAATCTTTAATGTTACACTAGTACATGGAGCTATTTCTTTTCATTTTATTATAAAATAATCTTTAATGTTACATTAGTACATGGAGCTATTTCTTTTCATTTTATTATAAAATAATCTTTAATGTTACATTAGTACATGGAGCTATTTCTTTTCATTTTATTATAAAATAATCTTTAATGTTACATTAGTACATGGAGCTATTTCTTTTCATTTTATTATAAAATAATCTTTAATGTTACACTAGTACATGGAGCTATTTCTTTTCATTTTATTATAAAATAATCTTTAATGTTACATTAGTACATGGAGCTATTTCTTTTCATTTTATTATAAAATAATCTTTAATGTTACATTAGTACATGGAGCTATTTCTTTTCATTTTATTATAAAATAATCTTTAATGTTACATTAGTACATGGAGCTATTTCTTTTCATTTTATTATAAAATAATCTTTAATGTTACACTAGTACATGGAGCTATTTCTTTATATTTTGTTATAAAATAATCTTTAATGTTACGATAGTACATGGAGCTATTTCTTTTCATTTTATTATAAAATAATCTTTAATGTTACACTAGTACATGGAGCTATTTCTTTTCATTTTATTATAAAATAATTTTTAATGTTACACTAGTACATGGAGCTATTTCTTTTCATTTTATTATAAAATAATCTTTAATGTTACACTAGTACATGGAGCTATTTCTTTATATTTTGTTATAAAATAATCTTTAATGTTACGATAGTACATGGAGCTATTTCTTTTCATTTTATTATAAAATAATCTTTAATGTTACATTAGTACATGGAGCTATTTCTTTTCATTTTATTATAAAATAATCTTTAATGTTACACTAGTACATGGAGCTATTTCTTTTTATTTTGTTATAAAATAATCTTTAATGTTACGATAGTACATGGAGCTATTTCTTTTCATTTTATTATAAAATAATCTTTAATGTTACACTAGTACATGGAGCTATTTCTTTATATTTTGTTATAAAATAATCTTTAATGTTACACTAGTACATGGAGCTATTTCTTTTCATTTTATTATAAAATAATCTTTAATGTTACACTAGTACATGGAGCTATTTCTTTATATTTTGTTATAAAATAATCTTTAATGTTACACTAGTACATGGAGCTATTTCTTTTCATTTTATTATAAAATAATCTTTAATGTTACACTAGTACATGGAGCTATTTCTTTATATTTTGTTATAAAATAATCTTTAATGTTACGATAGTACATGGAGCTATTTCTTTTCATTTTATTATAAAATAATCTTTAATGTTACACTAGTACATGGAGCTATTTCTTTATATTTTGTTATAAAATAATCTTTAATGTTACACTAGTACATGGAGCTATTTCTTTATATTTTATTATAAAATAATCTTTAATGTTACACTAGTACATGGAGCTATTTCTTTATATTTTGTTATAAAATAATCTTTAATGTTACACTAGTACATGGAGCTATTTCTTTTCATTTTATTATAAAATAATCTTTAATGTTACACTAGTACATGGAGCTATTTCTTTATATTTTGTTATAAAATAATCTTTAATGTTACACTAGTACATGGAGCTATTTCTTTATATTTTATTATAAAATAATCTTTAATGTTACACTAGTACATGGAGCTATTTCTTTTCATTTTATTATAAAATAATCTTTAACGTTACACTAGTACATGGAGCTATTTCTTTTCATTTTATTATAAAATAATCTTTAATGTTACACTAGTACATGGAGCTATTTCTTTATATTTTGTTATAAAATAATCTTTAATGTTACACTAGTACATGGAGCTATTTCTTTTCATTTTATTAAAAAATAATCTTTAATGTTACACTAGTACATGGAGCTATTTCTTTTCATTTTATTAAAAAATAATCTTTAATGTTACACTAGTACATGGAGCTATTTCTTTTCATTTTATTAAAAAATAATCTTTAATGTTACACTAGTACATGGAGCTATTTCTTTATATTTTGTTATAAAATAATCTTTAATGTTACGATAGTACATGGAGCTATTTCTTTTCATTTTATTATAAAATAATCTTTAATGTTACACTAGTACATGGAGCTATTTCTTTATATTTTGTTATAAAATAATCTTTAATGTTACACTAGTACATGGAGCTATTTCTTTTCATTTTATTATAAAATAATCTTTAATGTTACACTAGTACATGGAGCTATTTCTTTATATTTTGTTATAAAATAATCTTTAATGTTACACTAGTACATGGAGCTATTTCTTTTCATTTTATTATAAAATAATCTTTAATGTTACACTAGTACATGGAGCTATTTCTTTATATTTTGTTATAAAATAATCTTTAATGTTACACTAGTACATGGAGCTATTTCTTTTCATTTTATTATAAAATAATCTTTAATGTTACACTAGTACATGGAGCTATTTCTTTATATTTTGTTATAAAATAATCTTTAATGTTACGATAGTACATGGAGCTATTTCTTTTCATTTTATTATAAAATAATCTTTAATGTTACACTAGTACATGGAGCTATTTCTTTATATTTTGTTATAAAATAATCTTTAATGTTACACTAGTACATGGAGCTATTTCTTTATATTTTATTATAAAATAATCTTTAATGTTACACTAGTACATGGAGCTATTTCTTTATATTTTGTTATAAAATAATCTTTAATGTTACACTAGTACATGGAGCTATTTCTTTTCATTTTATTATAAAATAATCTTTAATGTTACACTAGTACATGGAGCTATTTCTTTATATTTTGTTATAAAATAATCTTTAATGTTACACTAGTACATGGAGCTATTTCTTTATATTTTATTATAAAATAATCTTTAATGTTACACTAGTACATGGAGCTATTTCTTTTCATTTTATTATAAAATAATCTTTAACGTTACACTAGTACATGGAGCTATTTCTTTTCATTTTATTATAAAATAATCTTTAATGTTACACTAGTACATGGAGCTATTTCTTTATATTTTGTTATAAAATAATCTTTAATGTTACACTAGTACATGGAGCTATTTCTTTTCATTTTATTAAAAAATAATCTTTAATGTTACACTAGTACATGGAGCTATTTCTTTTCATTTTATTAAAAAATAATCTTTAATGTTACACTAGTACATGGAGCTATTTCTTTTCATTTTATTATAAAATAATCTTTAATGTTACACTAGTACATGGAGCTATTTCTTTATATTTTGTTATAAAATAATCTTTAATGTTACACTAGTACATGGAGCTATTTCTTTTCATTTTATTATAAAATAATCTTTAATGTTACACTAGTACATGGAGCTATTTCTTTATATTTTGTTATAAAATAATCTTTAATGTTACGATAGTACATGGAGCTATTTCTTTTCATTTTATTATAAAATAATCTTTAATGTTACACTAGTACATGGAGCTATTTCTTTATATTTTGTTATAAAATAATCTTTAATGTTACACTAGTACATGGAGCTATTTCTTTTCATTTTATTATAAAATAATCTTTAATGTTACACTAGTACATGGAGCTATTTCTTTATATTTTGTTATAAAATAATCTTTAATGTTACACTAGTACATGGAGCTATTTCTTTTCATTTTATTATAAAATAATCTTTAATGTTACACTAGTACATGGAGCTATTTCTTTATATTTTGTTATAAAATAATCTTTAATGTTACGATAGTACATGGAGCTATTTCTTTTCATTTTATTATAAAATAATCTTTAATGTTACACTAGTACATGGAGCTATTTCTTTATATTTTGTTATAAAATAATCTTTAATGTTACACTAGTACATGGAGCTATTTCTTTATATTTTATTATAAAATAATCTTTAATGTTACACTAGTACATGGAGCTATTTCTTTATATTTTGTTATAAAATAATCTTTAATGTTACACTAGTACATGGAGCTATTTCTTTATATTTTATTATAAAATAATCTTTAATGTTACACTAGTACATGGAGCTATTTCTTTTCATTTTATTATAAAATAATCTTTAATGTTACACTAGTACATGGAGCTATTTCTTTATATTTTGTTATAAAATAATCTTTAATGTTACACTAGTACATGGAGCTATTTCTTTTCATTTTATTATAAAATAATCTTTAATGTTACACTAGTACATGGAGCTATTTCTTTATATTTTGTTATAAAATAATCTTTAATGTTACACTAGTACATGGAGCTATTTCTTTATATTTTATTATAAAATAATCTTTAATGTTACACTAGTACATGGAGCTATTTCTTTTCATTTTATTATAAAATAATCTTTAACGTTACACTAGTACATGGAGCTATTTCTTTTCATTTTATTATAAAATAATCTTTAATGTTACACTAGTACATGGAGCTATTTCTTTATATTTTGTTATAAAATAATCTTTAATGTTACACTAGTACATGGAGCTATTTCTTTTCATTTTATTAAAAAATAATCTTTAATGTTACACTAGTACATGGAGCTATTTCTTTTCATTTTATTAAAAAATAATCTTTAATGTTACACTAGTACATGGAGCTATTTCTTTTCATTTTATTAAAAAATAATCTTTAATGTTACACTAGTACATGGAGCTATTTCTTTATATTTTGTTATAAAATAATCTTTAATGTTACGATAGTACATGGAGCTATTTCTTTTCATTTTATTATAAAATAATCTTTAATGTTACACTAGTACATGGAGCTATTTCTTTATATTTTGTTATAAAATAATCTTTAATGTTACACTAGTACATGGAGCTATTTCTTTTCATTTTATTATAAAATAATCTTTAATGTTACACTAGTACATGGAGCTATTTCTTTATATTTTGTTATAAAATAATCTTTAATGTTACACTAGTACATGGAGCTATTTCTTTATATTTTGTTATAAAATAATCTTTAATGTTACACTAGTACATGGAGCTATTTCTTTATATTTTGTTATAAAATAATCTTTAATGTTACATTAGTACATGGAGCTATTTCTTTTCATTTTATTATAAAATAATCTTTAATGTTACATTAGTACATGGAGCTATTTCTTTTCATTTTATTATAAAATAATCTTTAATGTTACACTAGTACATGGAGCTATTTCTTTATATTTTGTTATAAAATAATCTTTAATGTTACGATAGTACATGGAGCTATTTCTTTTCATTTTATTATAAAATAATCTTTAATGTTACACTAGTACATGGAGCTATTTCTTTTCATTTTATTATAAAATAATCTTTAATGTTACACTAGTACATGGAGCTATTTCTTTTCATTTTATTATAAAATAATCTTTAATGTTACACTAGTACATGGAGCTATTTCTTTATATTTTGTTATAAAATAATCTTTAATGTTACGATAGTACATGGAGCTATTTCTTTTCATTTTATTATAAAATAATCTTTAATGTTACATTAGTACATGGAGCTATTTCTTTTCATTTTATTATAAAATAATCTTTAATGTTACACTAGTACATGGAGCTATTTCTTTATATTTTGTTATAAAATAATCTTTAATGTTACACTAGTACATGGAGCTATTTCTTTTCATTTTATTATAAAATAATCTTTAATGTTACACTAGTACATGGAGCTATTTCTTTATATTTTGTTATAAAATAATCTTTAATGTTACACTAGTACATGGAGCTATTTCTTTATATTTTGTTATAAAATAATCTTTAATGTTACACTAGTACATGGAGCTATTTCTTTTCATTTTATTATAAAATAATCTTTAATGTTACACTAGTACATGGAGCTATTTCTTTATATTTTGTTATAAAATAATCTTTAATGTTACGATAGTACATGGAGCTATTTCTTTTCATTTTATTATAAAATAATCTTTAATGTTACACTAGTACATGGAGCTATTTCTTTATATTTTGTTATAAAATAATCTTTAATGTTACACTAGTACATGGAGCTATTTCTTTTCATTTTATTATAAAATAATCTTTAATGTTACACTAGTACATGGAGCTATTTCTTTATATTTTGTTATAAAATAATCTTTAATGTTACACTAGTACATGGAGCTATTTCTTTTCATTTTATTATAAAATAATCTTTAATGTTACACTAGTACATGGAGCTATTTCTTTATATTTTGTTATAAAATAATCTTTAATGTTACGATAGTACATGGAGCTATTTCTTTTCATTTTATTATAAAATAATCTTTAATGTTACACTAGTACATGGAGCTATTTCTTTATATTTTGTTATAAAATAATCTTTAATGTTACACTAGTACATGGAGCTATTTCTTTATATTTTATTATAAAATAATCTTTAATGTTACACTAGTACATGGAGCTATTTCTTTATATTTTGTTATAAAATAATCTTTAATGTTACACTAGTACATGGAGCTATTTCTTTATATTTTATTATAAAATAATCTTTAATGTTACACTAGTACATGGAGCTATTTCTTTTCATTTTATTATAAAATAATCTTTAATGTTACACTAGTACATGGAGCTATTTCTTTATATTTTGTTATAAAATAATCTTTAATGTTACACTAGTACATGGAGCTATTTCTTTTCATTTTATTATAAAATAATCTTTAATGTTACACTAGTACATGGAGCTATTTCTTTATATTTTGTTATAAAATAATCTTTAATGTTACACTAGTACATGGAGCTATTTCTTTATATTTTATTATAAAATAATCTTTAATGTTACACTAGTACATGGAGCTATTTCTTTTCATTTTATTATAAAATAATCTTTAACGTTACACTAGTACATGGAGCTATTTCTTTTCATTTTATTATAAAATAATCTTTAATGTTACACTAGTACATGGAGCTATTTCTTTATATTTTGTTATAAAATAATCTTTAATGTTACACTAGTACATGGAGCTATTTCTTTTCATTTTATTAAAAAATAATCTTTAATGTTACACTAGTACATGGAGCTATTTCTTTTCATTTTATTAAAAAATAATCTTTAATGTTACACTAGTACATGGAGCTATTTCTTTTCATTTTATTAAAAAATAATCTTTAATGTTACACTAGTACATGGAGCTATTTCTTTATATTTTGTTATAAAATAATCTTTAATGTTACGATAGTACATGGAGCTATTTCTTTTCATTTTATTATAAAATAATCTTTAATGTTACACTAGTACATGGAGCTATTTCTTTATATTTTGTTATAAAATAATCTTTAATGTTACACTAGTACATGGAGCTATTTCTTTTCATTTTATTATAAAATAATCTTTAATGTTACACTAGTACATGGAGCTATTTCTTTATATTTTGTTATAAAATAATCTTTAATGTTACACTAGTACATGGAGCTATTTCTTTATATTTTGTTATAAAATAATCTTTAATGTTACACTAGTACATGGAGCTATTTCTTTATATTTTGTTATAAAATAATCTTTAATGTTACATTAGTACATGGAGCTATTTCTTTTCATTTTATTATAAAATAATCTTTAATGTTACATTAGTACATGGAGCTATTTCTTTTCATTTTATTATAAAATAATCTTTAATGTTACACTAGTACATGGAGCTATTTCTTTATATTTTGTTATAAAATAATCTTTAATGTTACGATAGTACATGGAGCTATTTCTTTTCATTTTATTATAAAATAATCTTTAATGTTACACTAGTACATGGAGCTATTTCTTTTCATTTTATTATAAAATAATCTTTAATGTTACACTAGTACATGGAGCTATTTCTTTTCATTTTATTATAAAATAATCTTTAATGTTACACTAGTACATGGAGCTATTTCTTTATATTTTGTTATAAAATAATCTTTAATGTTACGATAGTACATGGAGCTATTTCTTTTCATTTTATTATAAAATAATCTTTAATGTTACATTAGTACATGGAGCTATTTCTTTTCATTTTATTATAAAATAATCTTTAATGTTACACTAGTACATGGAGCTATTTCTTTTTATTTTGTTATAAAATAATCTTTAATGTTACGATAGTACATGGAGCTATTTCTTTTCATTTTATTATAAAATAATCTTTAATGTTACACTAGTACATGGAGCTATTTCTTTATATTTTGTTATAAAATAATCTTTAATGTTACACTAGTACATGGAGCTATTTCTTTTCATTTTATTATAAAATAATCTTTAATGTTACACTAGTACATGGAGCTATTTCTTTATATTTTGTTATAAAATAATCTTTAATGTTACACTAGTACATGGAGCTATTTCTTTTCATTTTATTATAAAATAATCTTTAATGTTACACTAGTACATGGAGCTAGTTCTTTATATTTTGTTATAAAATAATCTTTAATGTTACGATAGTACATGGAGCTATTTCTTTTCATTTTATTATAAAATAATCTTTAATGTTACACTAGTACATGGAGCTATTTCTTTATATTTTGTTATAAAATAATCTTTAATGTTACACTAGTACATGGAGCTATTTCTTTATATTTTATTATAAAATAATCTTTAATGTTACACTAGTACATGGAGCTATTTCTTTATATTTTGTTATAAAATAATCTTTAATGTTACACTAGTACATGGAGCTATTTCTTTTCATTTTATTATAAAATAATCTTTAATGTTACACTAGTACATGGAGCTATTTCTTTATATTTTGTTATAAAATAATCTTTAATGTTACACTAGTACATGGAGCTATTTCTTTATATTTTATTATAAAATAATCTTTAATGTTACACTAGTACATGGAGCTATTTCTTTTCATTTTATTATAAAATAATCTTTAACGTTACACTAGTACATGGAGCTATTTCTTTTCATTTTATTATAAAATAATCTTTAATGTTACACTAGTACATGGAGCTATTTCTTTATATTTTGTTATAAAATAATCTTTAATGTTACACTAGTACATGGAGCTATTTCTTTTCATTTTATTAAAAAATAATCTTTAATGTTACACTAGTACATGGAGCTATTTCTTTTCATTTTATTAAAAAATAATCTTTAATGTTACACTAGTACATGGAGCTATTTCTTTTCATTTTATTAAAAAATAATCTTTAATGTTACACTAGTACATGGAGCTATTTCTTTATATTTTGTTATAAAATAATCTTTAATGTTACGATAGTACATGGAGCTATTTCTTTTCATTTTATTATAAAATAATCTTTAATGTTACACTAGTACATGGAGCTATTTCTTTATATTTTGTTATAAAATAATCTTTAATGTTACACTAGTACATGGAGCTATTTCTTTTCATTTTATTATAAAATAATCTTTAATGTTACACTAGTACATGGAGCTATTTCTTTATATTTTGTTATAAAATAATCTTTAATGTTACACTAGTACATGGAGCTATTTCTTTATATTTTGTTATAAAATAATCTTTAATGTTACACTAGTACATGGAGCTATTTCTTTTCATTTTATTATAAAATAATCTTTAATGTTACACTAGTACATGGAGCTATTTCTTTATATTTTGTTATAAAATAATCTTTAATGTTACGATAGTACATGGAGCTATTTCTTTTCATTTTATTATAAAATAATCTTTAATGTTACACTAGTACATGGAGCTATTTCTTTATATTTTGTTATAAAATAATCTTTAATGTTACACTAGTACATGGAGCTATTTCTTTTCATTTTATTATAAAATAATCTTTAATGTTACACTAGTACATGGAGCTATTTCTTTATATTTTGTTATAAAATAATCTTTAATGTTACACTAGTATAATACATGGAGCTATTTCTTTTCATTTTATTATAAAATAATCTTTAATGTTACACTAGTACATGGAGCTATTTCTTTATATTTTGTTATAAAATAATCTTTAATGTTACGATAGTACATGGAGCTATTTCTTTTCATTTTATTATAAAATAATCTTTAATGTTACACTAGTACATGGAGCTATTTCTTTATATTTTGTTATAAAATAATCTTTAATGTTACACTAGTACATGGAGCTATTTCTTTATATTTTATTATAAAATAATCTTTAATGTTACACTAGTACATGGAGCTATTTCTTTTCATTTTATTATAAAATAATCTTTAATGTTACACTAGTACATGGAGCTATTTCTTTATATTTTGTTATAAAATAATCTTTAATGTTACGATAGTACATGGAGCTATTTCTTTTCATTTTATTATAAAATAATCTTTAATGTTACACTAGTACATGGAGCTATTTCTTTATATTTTGTTATAAAATAATCTTTAATGTTACACTAGTACATGGAGCTATTTCTTTTCATTTTATTATAAAATAATCTTTAATGTTACACTAGTACATGGAGCTATTTCTTTATATTTTGTTATAAAATAATCTTTAATGTTACGATAGTACATGGAGCTATTTCTTTTCATTTTATTATAAAATAATCTTTAATGTTACATTAGTACATGGAGCTATTTCTTTTCATTTTATTATAAAATAATCTTTAATGTTACAATAGTACTACTGTAACACACACTAGTACATGGAGCTATTTTATTACATTTTTTTAATTGACTAAGTGTAGAGAGGAGAAGATTGTTAAACTGATAGCAATTTATATGGCTGCTCTTGAGACATAAGATGGTAAGTTTCGTTACTACAGTAATTTAGTTACAACGTTTATGAAATCGGTACACGATAATGTTAGTATTAGGGGGACCGGAAAGTAATGTCGTTTTCTTACGCTAAATACAAACACATACATTTTTAACGAGTCTTTATTTTTAATCAATGATGTATTCCCCATCATTGTCAATAACCTTTTGCCATCTAGTGAGTAAATTTTCAATCCCTGATCGATAAAAATTAATTGGTTTTTCGGCAAAATATCTAGAGATGGCATTTTGGATATCATCCAAATTTGCAAATGTTTTGCCACTTAAAAAGTGTTGCAGCGCTCGGAATAAGTGGAAATCCGATGGTGCAACATCGGGCGAATATGGTGGATGAGGCAGCACCTCCCACCCCAATTCATTAATTTTTTCTAGAGTTCGCCTTGCGCAGTGCGGTCTTGCATTGTCATGTTGGAGAATGACGCCTTTTCGGTTGACAATCGCTGGCCACTTTTCAATTAAAGATTGATTGACTCGCTGCAATTGTTCGCTGTAGAGGTCTGCAGTAACAGTTTCTCCAGGTTTCAGTAATTCAAAATGAACAATGCCGCGAATACTCCACCAAACACACAAAAGCGCTTTTTTGGGGTGTAAACCTGGCTTAGCAGTACTCCGAGGGATTTCATTTGGAGAGAGCCACTGCCTTTTGCGTTTTGGGTTATCATACAGGACCCATTTCTCATCTCCTGTGATCAAGCGATCAAAAAACGCTTCTGTGTTGTGTCGTTGAAGCAATAAGTTGCATGTGATTGATCGGTTAGCCTTATTCTGTTCGGACAGATTATGCGGGACCCAAACACCTGCTCTGCTTACTTTTCCAATCTGCTTCAAATGTTCTTGGATGGTCGATCAAGGTTTGTTGAGACTGTTTGACAATTCCTCGATCGTCTGACACGGATTTGCTTCCACTTCCGCCCTTAACACGTCGTTGTCTAACGCTGATGGTCTTCCTGATCGATACGAGTCGGAAAGATCAAAATTACCCGATTTGAACTTGGAAAACCACCTTTGGCACATCATTTACGAATGTCCAGTGCATTTGGATAAACATCGCAAATGTTTTTGGTAGCAACTGTTGCGTTATTTCCCTTGCGAAACTCAAAGAGCATGCAATGCCGGATGTGTACCTCTTCTGGTATTTGGCTGGCCATTTTACCCAAAATTACAAAAAAAAATTGTAATTCAATTGTCTATAAGTAAAGAAATCACTATAACCTCACAATGTCTTTGGTACGCTTCTGAACAAAACAATGAGCTGACAAATGACAATCAAGTATTGGCATGCGCAGAAACGACATTACTTTCCGGTCCCCCTATTATATCACTGTTTGCCTGCTGCAATAGGCGTTGCGGTAGTGCTTAGAGGGTCTGAAGCAACAGAGACCTACCAGTAGTATATACTTGTTCTTATTGTTATATATCACGATATGTAAGTTAAATAATGTGCAAGGGTTCTTGTGTTTTGAATAAAAAAATTCTGTAGCTTTCGTATGTATTAAGTTTAGGGTAGAGTTGCAATAGTTGGGGTCGATGGAAGTCAGGATGGGAATTTTAATCGCTCTCTTGAACGATACTCAGAAGGACAGTAGCTGGATGTGGTGTACTTGTGGTATCATATCGTATATATATCGTGGTATGATTGAGGTAGTACCAGCGGAGGTGGTAGGGATCGCACAAAACAGATTCCGCGATGGGTTATCCCGGCATAGCGTTATATGAGTACGCTCTTCGTAATGTTACGTAAACATTCTAACAAGTAACTCTTTGTAAAAAGCATTTTTTTATTCAAATAAGTGATAAGTCGCGCGGGACGTTCACCTGATGGTAAGTGATAGGCCAGCAAATAACAACGTTGCGCTAGTTACCATGACCATACTGCACCACATTACGTTCATCGCTGGAGACATAAAATGTAGTCTCGTTACCCCAGTAATTACACTAGCTACAGCGCCCTTCAAACCGGAATATCCGTGTCTTCACACTGCTGTGTGGCTGGAAAAATACACGGAAATTTGCTTCACTAGTGTATACATTTGCGTTTAAGTATTATAATATATTTAATACATGCAGTCTGAGTAATAAATAATAACATTAACAATAAATAATCTATTAACATATATGTTATTTATTTATATTGTTTAATCGCTTAATTAATATAACAGTTATACAGGTTTTATAAACGTTATTAAAATAAACGGGAAATACTAATAGTGTAATGATTGAAGATAATGCTCGATAATCTTAAGTCGCAGGTTCGAATTCAAACTATATTATTTACTTACAATGGGGCTTTAAAGAGTCCCGAGCAACAATCACGGAATCCAAGCCAGCTGCCCCTCAGCACAAACGAGGTTCTAGCTCCCACCAACAAGCATTTAGCTAATGTGGTGGGAAATGGTCCAATTCCCCCCCCATATGAATCGCGATCAGTGTGGGAATCTTTAAGGGAGGTCTATACTCAGAATTGGATGTCTATCCTCTGATGCTGATGATATTTAGAATATATCATACACATATACTCCAGTTAACGTCTTAGTAGATCTTAAGAATGATTTTTTTTTTAAATCGTAGAGTAGGAAAAGGAATTAGAGTCATACTACCCTAAAGATAGAGAGTGAAGATCTAAAATGACGTTATATAGGTAAATTAAAAAAGTGCAGCGGATTGACAGTACTGTGCAAAGGTTACCGTTTTCCGGATCGAAGGGCGCTGTAGCTAGAGTGATTACAGAGGTAATAAGACTCAAATTACAAGCGCAATATTGTACAATATATATCATCCTAACTAGCGCTACTTTGTTATAGGAAGGAGAAGAGAGAGAGGGTATCACTTGCTATCAGGTGAACGTTGCGCTCGTCTCATCGCTTAATTGAATAAAAAAAAAAACCTAGTATTTATCACTCTCGCTCTCTGTGTATAAAAAGTATCAAGAACATACACGCGACATAACGTTTCATTGAACTTTTTTTTTCTCGCGTTCTCTTATCATTACTACACGCGTACTATATTAACCTTGAACCGGTCCGATAACAGCACGTCAAACGTCGCCTTCAGGGTTGTCGATAAGGAGAAAATGATTTTCAGAATTCAGCTGTAAGACAGTGGGTTATCTATTAAAAAAAAAACTGCACTTTCAAGTTAGAAATATATAAAATTAGATATAAAGAGGAGTATGATTGTTTGTTAAAATTACTTTGTTACATTTACTTGTTACATTTATTCAACGAAGCAACGCGACGACTTGGACGTTCACCTGATTGTGAGTGATACGCCTGCTCTTAACAACGCGGCGTTAGTTAGGATGATACGCTGCACCACATTGCGCTCATCGCCTTTAGCCATTAGTTGAGTCACGTTACCACAGTAATTTCACTATAACGCCCTTCAAACCGGATCATGGTATTATTCGCATAGTACTGTCTGTCGGCTGCCATAGGCGCTGCGCTGATACCTAAACGGTCTCCGGCAACAGAGACCTAATAGTACATCAAGTTCTATTCCTAATATCGTCAATAGGTCAAAGAATATCTAGACGCGAAAATGAGTAAATAATAAAAAGTACTATTCAGCTAATTCGTAGAAAGTCAAGTTTGTACCCAAGCGATTGTATACCGTATTCATAACGAGATAAACATATAAATAGATCAATACGGTAAGTAGTGTAAGTATATTAACAACATTTAACAAATCGAGGTGTTAATCGCCGAGACGAGCGAGACGTTCACTTAATGGTAAGTGATACGCCTGCCCATAACAACGTGGCGCTAGTTGTAAACACTGCACCACATTGAGCTCGCCGCCTGAGACATAAGATGTTGAGTATAATACCCTAGTGATTTTATTAGCTACAGCGCCCTTCACACCGGAACACAGTAATATTCGCAAAGTGCTGTGTCGGCTGCAATAGATGCTGCGGTGATACCTAGACGGTCGCCGGCAACAGAGACACTACAACAGATTGATGACACAACAAGTGATGATACAGGATGTTCACTTGATAATAAGTGATACGTGTACTCTAATAAACAGGTGGTAGGACTATTCATCACCATATTTCGTTTAATAAATATATTGAATATATTGATTTAGAAATATAGATATTTTATACGCATATATCCTGCCACCATACAGTGCAGTGCAAACATTTCGGTGTTCCAGTTTGAAGGGCGCTGTAACTATACTGCGGTAACAAGTCTCAACATTTTATATCTCAAGTATACCATACTGAATCGCGCCTCTTTGTTATGTGCAGGCATATTACCATCAGGTAAACTTCTTTCCCCCAGCAGGGGTGTAAACACCTGCTCGTAGTGCAGCCTGATAATCAATAAACGAGGGTCCCACCAACCCGGATTAGGTCAGCGTAGTGGGAAATGGCCTATATCTCCCATATGACCCATACATACGTATGAAGGTCGCGGGAAGCTGCTGGATTTAAACAACGCAGTACCGAATGATCTGTGGATCTTAGAGGGAGGCTTATGTCCAGCAGTGGACGTCTATCGGCTGATGACCTTATACTTATTTATCGTCTCGTTGCGTCGTAAAATAAAAGAAAAACAGTCGCATAAAAATTGAAAATAAATCAAATAAGACCTTCAGTTATTATATTAATATATAAATATTGTGATGGCGATAAATAAATGCGAACTGTAAAGATCCGGCAACACTTAAGCAATTGTGTAACGGATCAGAGACAATCTGTTTCGCGCCTTTTTACCGTTCCGCGTTCTATTAAAAAAAAAACTATTTGCGTTATATCACACGGTCTTTTTAAAATTGGCAATGTTGTCAGCACTGAAAATCCTCTAAAAATACGCGCCAACTTCTACTTAAAGATGGTTAACTTTTAATTGTATTTGGTGATGATAAAGGTTTTTGTAACATGGAGCCTATACTGTTCAATATATAATTTTGTATCACAATATACTCCTGTGTTGTGATTTTTGAATAAAAAAATATTTATCAACATCTTTTATAATTTTCCCACTGTTGGGGCTCTGGGCTTATTGTGACAGGTATGGAGGTAGGTCAAGGCCGTTTGTCCAAGCGCGAGTGGACGGATGTCCATGGTAGCTGTTGTTTTTGCGTGATAAAGTTGTTCTACTGACAATTTTTTTCACCGGAAGCTCAACTTCACTGAGCATCAGACCGTCACCATTTCCTGTATACTGGCTGTTTATATAATAAATGTATATATTTTTATTGAAAATTTTTTATTGAACACGAACACGTTACAAGAGGTGTAAGAGTTCCCCAAGAACTACTCACAGGATCCAAGCCAACCTCACCAGCTCGTGGTGCAGCCAGCTAATCAACAAACGAGGCTCTGCCTCCAACCTATCCGCATTGGGCAAAGGTGGTGTGAAATGGCCCAAATTACCCCCATATGAATCTCTACCCGATCGATCTCTTAATCTTTGGGTGAGGTCCACATCCAGCACGTGGACGTCTATCGGCTGACAGTGAACACGTTACAAAACTTTTTTTTTTCAACGTAGGCACATGAACCCGCGCGCTTGTGCCGTAATTATTTAAAAATAGCAAAAAGAACCTACAAAGATCAATGTATTACGCGACCTCGATAATTAAGCACCAAAACATGAAAACCAGTTTACATAACCGGCCGCCATTTTAATGCTTAGAATTTATGTGAAATGTTTTTACTTCTCGAGACTGTTACGATTGTGACGTAACGCTTTTACTTAATATATAATAGTACTGGTGGTATGTCTCTGTTACTGGTGGTAGGTCGATGTTACTGGTGGTAGGTCTCTGTTACTGGTGGTAGGTCTCTGTTACTGGTGGTAGGTCTCTGTTACTGGTGGTAGGTCGATGATATTGGTGGTATGTCTCTGTTACTGGTGGTAGGTTGATGATATTGGTGGTATGTCTCTGTTACTGGCGGTAGTTCGCTGTCGCTGGTGGTATGTCTCTGTTACTGGCGGTAGTTCGCTGTCGCTGGTGGTATGTCTCTGTTACTGGTGACAGGTTTCCATTGCCGGAGACCGTCTAGATAGGTACCACCACAGCACTTATTGCAACCGACAAACATTACTGTGTTCCGGTTTGTAGGGCGCTAATCTAGTTCTAGTAGCTATTGTAATAACTGGGGTAACGAGACTCAACATCTTATGTCCCAGGTGACGAACGCAATGCCGTACAGTGTATAACATCCTAACTAGCGTCACTTTTTTTTATGCGAATAAGCAACGAGACGAGCGGCAAGTTCACCTGATGGTAAGTTATACGCCCGCTGTTAACAACGTGGCGCTAGTTAAGATGGTATGCACCACATTGCGTTCGTCACCCGAGACGTTAGATGTTGTGTCTCACCCCAGTAATTACACTAGCAACAGCGCCGTTCAAACCGGAACATGGTAATGTTAGCACAGTACTGTGGCGCTGCGGTTGTACCTAGACGGTATGTGGCAACAGAGACACTACCACTAGTATAGCACGTTGCTATAGGCGGACGTATCACTTAATATCACGTGACCTTTTTTAAAAAAAAAAACTCGTCAATAATTATCTCAACGTTTAATCAAGTGTCGTCTCCAAGTTAATGGACGAACATAAACAACTTAATGATGATAACGAAATGTTATCAATCAATAAGTTTCTAATATTTATTATTTATTAGATAACTATTTTGTTTGTTTATGGTATAAAGTACTTTCATCATCATCATCATCAGCTGACAGACGTCCGCTGCTGGGCATAGGCTTTCCCCAAAGATCTCCACGTCGATAGATCCAGCGCTGGCCGCATCCAGCAAGCGCTACAGTAAACACTAAACGACATTGATTTTTCCTTTCGTAGAAATATTACTTAGGATTACATACACTGTCACAAATACCGAAGGATCATAAGGATATTGGTATTAATCTTGTGTATGCTCATCATCATCAATTCCTCGTTCACCATATGGTATATTATACCATCTGTACCCATCACTGTACTAGTCGCAGTCCTTTTTTACTAGCGATAAGTCTCTACTGCCTCAGACCGTCCATTGCAGCGTCTATTGCAGCTGAGAAACGGTACTGTGCAAAAATTACTGTTCCGGTTTGAAGGGTGTTATGACTGATGATGTCATTGTAACTAGCGTCCTTGTGGACAGCCATATTACTTAGCAGTGGTGTCTTCTTCTCTTACGTGTACTTTATGACTGAAGGTCGTGCTGGTCCTGAAATGCTCTTGATGATCCATCAACCAGCTGCCTCCACACCGATCTGTTCTCAGCACGTGTCAGTGCATTCGCAATGTCAGTGTCTAAGATTGCCTGTATCTGGTCGGACCTTCGGGCAGGCGACCAACCCTGGGATCCCTTGCCCTCGATCTTTCCTACCACAACCAGATCATCCAGATTACCTGGTTATCGCCGGGCAATATGGCTGAAGTAACCAAGAACTCGTTTCTAGCAAATGGAATATCTGGTGATGATTATGAGTTGTTTAAAACATATTAATTGTATAATAATGATGGTGTTCATGACATATCCGTATGTCTCCATCTGAGTCGTGATGATTAAGTGGAGAACTGGTTTCCGCCGTCGGATCCCTTGCCCTTTAAAGGCGCTGATGATGAAACGCGCCGCGCAGGTCCCGCGGACGGATTTGTAATCAGCCAACAGTTATGACACAGCTGATGAAATTCTTTATTATTTAAAACTTATGTACTTATTATACTAATGATGGTATAACAATTTTTTTTTTATACTGAATAAACTAATGTTTTGTCTATTTACATTGGACCATGATCATCATTCACCATCATCTTATAACATTAAAAACCAGGTTGGAAATGACGAAGGTCACTATTCTGCCTACCAATATATATATGGCCGTAGTATAGAACAAGAATTGCAATTCGTTTGAAATATCCCTTGAGAGCAGCCGCAACCGCAAACTACTTTCTATAGCAACCGTTACCATAGCAACCGCATATATAACACCAAATGAAAATGTTTATAACAGTCAATTAGAAATAAAATGACGAAGGATCTATGAAATTCAATAAACAATCTATAACCATTTACAAATCATTCCGCGTCGTATGGCTCATGTTCCCGTGTCGATACGTTCACTTGTTTTCACGTGATTGGTGAACAAATAAAACCTATTACCAGTAATATATATTTATATACTCTATATCCAGATATACATTGAGTTATCACGCGACCTCGGAGACTATTACACGTAAACACTCGAAATTTGTTAGAGATTGTGCTTCTGCCGTTTAGAGGTCAACTAAGAATGGTTTATAATTATTTCCCTAAAAGGAGTTGCGGGGGTGATACGGTCAGAATGCAACAGGTGGTATATATATATAGCTGAGACTCCTTTTACTGGGGATAAAAGACTGTTCTCTTATATGAAAACGTGTCCCTGTTTGAAGGGCGCTGTAGCTGATGAAATTACTTAATAACGATTAGCTTTAATGTTAGAATGATGTACACAACGCCTCATTGTGCTCGTGAATTTAACACATAAATTTTTAAGTCTCAATAGTCCTTTCATTTATTTAACTACAGCGCCCTTCTAGCCGGAACACAGTAATGTTTTCACACTGCTGTAGTGGTAGACCGTCTACCTGTACTATGCAGAGGTTCAAACATATTCTAAATACTCCATTATTCTTAGATCTGGATTCTTCTTTGGTCCTCTGCATAAGAAGCCATGGAGTGACTGCGTCAGGGATCATCATCAGTCGAGGGACCATCGCTGCTGGACGTCAGCCTCTCCCAAAGATCTCCACATCGATGGCAATCGGTACCAATGGGTACTATAGGCGATAGGGGATAAATATGGATTTTCTACCACGCTGCCCCAATGCGGGTTGGTGGGAGCCAGAGCTTCGTTTGATGATTAGCAGGCTGCACCGGGAGCACCAGAGGTTGGCTTGGGTCTTGAAGTTGTTGGATGGGACCCCTTATATCCCTACTTCTGCCCCCCTACCCTTGTTATCCGGTTCACATAACGGATGCTGTTATGTAATAACGATTCATCTCGCACAAAATGGCCGCCTGTGGTTGCCGCTACGGAGTCACACATTACCTCCTTGTTACTATTTCATTCATAATTCTTGCTGGTGGTAGGTACCAGCTCCTACATCTGCTGCCAAACAGCAGTGTGCAAACATTACCGTGTTCCGGTTCGAAAGACGCTGCAGCTATTACTGGGGTAACGAGGCTTAACATATGCCACATATGGGCGCGCGTATCACTTACCATCAGAAGAGATGTACACTATAACTGTCATCTAGCTGATGTGATTAGATCCTAGGTATTACTAAAAACTATATATATATCGTCATCATCACTGGGTGTTAGGGTTCTAGGACAGCAACTCAGGAACCGAGCCAACATCACCTGCTCCTGGTTCACCCTGCTATTCCTTATTGAATCTTTGAGGGGGGCATCTGTCCAGCAGTAAACCTCTCCCCACCATCAGTACTGCACAGTTATATTCCTATACTCTTGAGAACACGAGGAACAATGAGTTTCTCGCGTGCACAAATTGTGCAACGTTTTTTTTTTTTCTTCAATGGCGGCATTAAATGTTTATAATGTATGCGCATAAATCAATTATTCAAATGTAATCTAAACTTATATAGGTTAACGTCCGATCGCAGAGCCCTAGTGAAGGTTGTATATTAGTCGACTTTTTCTCTTATGAATCATAGTAGACTAATACAGCATACTTTGATAGGAATCTTCTGCAATAGTTAAGACATATACTTTAGCTTAATATACTAATGTATAATGAATACCAACGGTTAAATAAAACTGTGTAAACATTACTGTGTCCTGGTTCGAAGGATGCTGTAACTAGTGTAATTACTGCGGTAACGAGATTCAACATTTTATGTTTCACTGACCGACGTATCACTTACCATCAGGTGAACGTACCGCTTGTCTCGTCGCTTAACTGTACAAAAAAAAACTGTTTAAACATTACTGTGTTCCGGTTTTAAAGGCGCTATAACTAGTGTAATTACTGAAGTAATGAAATCCAACATCTTGTATCTTAAGGCGATGAGTACAATGTGGTGCAATGTATAACACCCCAACTAGCACTAAATGGGTGGGCGTATAAATTACCATCAGGTGAACGTCGCGCTCGTTTCGTCACTTTGTTAAATAAAAAAAAAACTTAAGTGTATGATTTTTTTCATTGATAGTGGGCTAACACTTGACCTTAATTTGTGGTGATGTAACAACGAGACCTTGGATGGTGAAGCGTTCTCGCCCAGAATTCTTTGCCTATGATATATTGGCAGCGGGAAATTGTCGAGCTGTAGCAGGCCAAATACACGGCGCCGTGTTATTAACAGTAACAAACCAGACTTCTTTCTATCACTATATTTATATATATATATATATATACAGAAAATCTCTATTTTTATATATATATATATTTTCTGACTTATCACGAGATCTGACTACTGATAAAGATATTGTTTCTGTATTTAGAGGTCAGCTTAGAATGGATTTTACGAAATTCCTTCTATCAAAGAAGTTGCGAGGGTGTTACGGCCAGCAAAGCGGGCGGAGGAGGCCAGTTATCTTTTGTTACAAAGCAGTAAGATGGAAACATCGGTAACAATGTAAGCGGTCATCACTATGAGATATAACTTATTAATTAATTTATATTTAATCAGTAGTTTAACCAATTACGGCGCCATTTTAACCGGAACACTAATGTATGCGCGATTGCTTACTTGCCTGTTGGACTTTAAAAAATGTGCTTTCGTAGTGCCGTACCGCGAATGTTGACCGAATGAAACCAATCTCCGGCCGCCGGATAACCAGTTATTGCGACATCCGGCCAACCGCGCTCCAAGGGTTACCACAAACTGAAAGTTCGGATATTAGAATGTTAGCAAGAGTTCCGATCAGATGTGTCTAATATATATTTAGATTAATAGAAACTAAACAGGTGGTAGGTCTCTATTGCTACAGACACTCTAGGTACCATTGCAGCTTCTATTGCAGCCGAAAAACAGTACTATGAAAATATTACCGTGTTCCGGTTTGAAAGGCAATTCAACATCTTGTGTCTCAAGGCGACGAGGGCAATGTGATGTGTCTATCCCAACAAGTGCCATATTGTTATGATCGAGCATATCACTTACCATCAGGTGAACATCCTGCTCGTCTTGTATAGTTTCGGTGTCTGATGACGTTGCCTTCTTTTACCATACATATAATAGGGGGACCGGAAAGTAATGTCGTTTTCTTACGCTAAATACAAACACATACATTTTTAACGAGTCTTTATTTTTAATCAATGATGTATTCCCCATCATTGTCAATAACCTTTTGCCATCTAGTGAGTAAATTTTCAATCCCTGATCGATAAAAATTAATTGGTTTTTCGGCAAAATATCTAGAGATGGCATTTTGGATATCATCCAAATTTGCAAATGTTTTGCCACTTAAAAAGTGTTGCAGCGCTCGGAATAAGTGGAAATCCGATGGTGCAACATCGGGCGAATATGGTGGATGAGGCAGCACCTCCCACCCCAATTCATTAATTTTTTCTAGAGTTCGCCTTGCGCAGTGCGGTCTTGCATTGTCATGTTGGAGAATGACGCCTTTTCGGTTGACAATCGCTGGCCACTTTTCAATTAAAGATTGATTGACTCGCTGCAATTGTTCGCTGTAGAGGTCTGCAGTAACAGTTTCTCCAGGTTTCAGTAATTCAAAATGAACAATGCCGCGAATACTCCACCAAACACACAAAAGCGCTTTTTTGGGGTGTAAACCTGGCTTAGCAGTACTCCGAGGGATTTCATTTGGAGAGAGCCACTGCCTTTTGCGTTTTGGGTTATCATACAGGACCCATTTCTCATCTCCTGTGATCAAGCGATCAAAAAACGCTTCTGTGTTGTGTCGTTGAAGCAATAAGTTGCATGTGATTGATCGGTTAGCCTTATTCTGTTCGGACAGATTATGCGGGACCCAAACACCTGCTCTGCTTACTTTTCCAATCTGCTTCAAATGTTCTTGGATGGTCGACCAAGGTTTGTTGAGACTGTTTGACAATTCCTCGATCGTCTGACACGGATTTGCTTCCACTTCCGCCCTTAACACGTCGTTGTCTAACGCTGATGGTCTTCCTGATCGATACGAGTCGGAAAGATCAAAATTACCCGATTTGAACTTGGAAAACCACCTTTGGCATTTACGAATGTCCAGTGCATTTGGATAAACATCGCAAATGTTTTTGGTAGCAACTGTTGCGTTATTTCCCTTGCGAAACTCAAAGAGCATGCAATGCCGGATGTGTACCTCTTCTGGTATTTGGCTGGCCATTTTACCCAAAATTACAAAAAAAAATTGTAATTCAATTGTCTATAAGTAAAGAAATCACTATAACCTCACAATGTCTTTGGTACGCCTCTGAACAAAACAATGAGCTGACAAATGACAATCAAGTATTGGCATGCGCAGAAACGACATTACTTTCCGGTCCTCCTATTACATAGTGAGCAACTTACAATAAATTATGTTTATATTTATTTAAAAAATGTTCGTAAATTTATCATCATCATCATCATCAGCCGAAAATTAAATAATAATATTTTAAATATGTATATAAATCGATTTTAATACATAAATCGAGTAATTAATATTATTAATAATCGATATATGAGTATAGTTGTTAGTGAATGACATGTGTTGTAAGCGGCCATATTGGATTTTTTGACATTGCAACGTATTTGATTTCTAATGGTATATATAAGTATACCATGTACCTTGCCATACCACATAGATCGTGATGATTTAAAGTAATTAAGATGGTTTGTTAATATTGGTAAATGTTCATGTTTAATTATGGTAAATTATACGACAGGCATTTATCTATTGGCAGCGGGACGCGGTACGTTCCAAAGGAGATCCCGAAACTCCTCCTAATGCAATGAATGAGAATGTGAAGAACGAAAGATTGGACTAGTCTGCCAGCGCCGATATCCTCATAAGTGGGAATCTATAAGAAGGAAGTAGGTTACTTATGAACTAGTTCGGTTTATTATATAATACTATAAAAACCATCAAGTAGGATTATAGTTAAAAGCTTGTCTTATTACAAAAAAAGCAAGTACTGGTTAGCTTGAAGCTGTGACCGGACTGCTCTTGCACAACAGCGTACCTTGTAACTATAAATAAATATCCTATCCTTTACTAGATATTACTGTACATTAATTTAATTAAGCTACACTTATTACTACTTACGAGTAAACAAAACATTGAAATGCTAGTTAATAGTGGAAGCCCTGTAACCTAGTGCCGGTGAATTCTTGCGTTTTCGCTTGAGGAAGTATGCTGCTGTCCGCGCTAGTGATTATTGCACGCCGCAAGTTATGATGGTATAAACTGCACCGTATGCTCCTCATCTTCAGACTAAATATTAAGTCTCATTACCACCACCATTTTACTAGCCACAGTCCCCTCCAAACCGGAACATAGTACTGGTGGTAAATCTCTGGTGGTGACTACTGCTACTATTTGAGAAGTATGCCGCTATCATAAACTTTCTTTACCTAAAGAAAAGTATTTAAGAACGAAATAGAATTGAGAAACAATGAACTAAGAACGTAAGATGAGATCGGAAAACAAGGAGGAAATAATGAGGAGTGAATGGAGAAAATGAGAGGTCTAAGTACCATCACATCTCCTATTGCAGCCGACAAACAACAGTGTGTAAACATTACTGTGTTCCGGTTTGAAGGGCGCTGTAGTTAGTGAAATTACGAGGTTCAACATCTTGTGTTTCCAAGGCGACGAGCGCAATGTGGTGTTATGTGTAAAATCCTAACTGGCGTAATTTTGTGGCAAGCGTATCATTTACCATCAGATAAACGTCTCGCCCGTCTACTCGAATCTAAAGTAGTGTACACACACTACTGTATGCCTATATAAACGGTATCCAGCAGCTAAAACCTATCACCAAATATAACGTGAATTAGGTTCACCATCAGGTAAGCCTGGTTCCACTTCAGCTGTGTGAACATCGAGCGCGAGTCCAACGAGTTGCGAAATACAACTGAATACGCTTCAAATCCGTTTTAACTTACGTAAAGCGCCGCTGTGTTACTTTTAAGTTATCGCACTGTTTATATAACTTAACGGAGCGGTGGTTTTTTTTATTATTATTCCACAAATCGACGAGACGAGCGGGGCGATCACCTGATGGTGAGTGATACGCCCGCTCATAACAATGCGGCGCTAGGATAATATACACCGCACATTGTTCTCGTCGCTTTCGAACACATGTTAAGTCTGGTTACTATAATAATTTCATTAGCTACAGCAACATTCAAACCGGATCACAGTACTGTAATCATGGTGTTGTAGCCACTGAAATTACTAAGGTAATGACGTTCAACCTTTGTCTAAAGGCGCCGAGCGCAATATGGTGTAATGTATATCAATCTTATTAGTGCGACGTTGGTGTGAACAGGCGTATAACTTATCATCAGGTGAACGTCACGCTCGTATCGTCGCTTTATTGTATAAAAAAATAGTATTTAACATGTAATTAACTTAATTCGCAATCAAGTTACATAAGATGCGCGGAGTTACATAGAGGCAGTAGCGAGGTACATCGGGAGGTTAAGTTGTGCAAGTTAAATATTTATAATTATCTATTAATCTTTACAAACGGATCCTGAGGCCTTTTGGACTAATGTCCAGATAACCGGACGTTTAACCCCGAATAAATTTTAATTTGCCGATAGCGGTTAAACGCGAAAAAAATGGCGGGAATTATTCTTTTTTATCTGTAATACATTAAAGCTTGACTGCTTGATATGTTAATAATATATCACGCTATAACGCACTTAGGATATATAAGAAGGAATAGGAAAGGAAGTTAATATAGAAAGTATATACTTGGATAAGGAATAACGATTAAGATATAAAAGAAAAAAATAAATGATTTCAAGAAACTAAAGCGGGCATCAGCTATTCCTTTTTAACTGATAGTATTTGAATACCATCAGCTGAAGACGGGATTAAAGTTCCTCAACATTTTGATGAAAACACTTCGTGATGATGACGAGGAAGGAGAAACTCCAGAATACTACTATTCATATGTTGAAAGGAGGAACGAAGCGATGCAGTTATGACGGTAGATTTGCGTTATGAAAGGTTGTGATAGTGTCTCCGGAATCGAACCAGGAAGCGGTTTGACACTCCGCCTCTGAGCCAGGTATGCCTCTGTATACACAATGGGTGCGAGTACCTTGCGCCGTCAATAAAAAAAAATACAATCATTGAATAAAACGGTTGTTGACACGCGCGCCGCAACTCACACGGACCGGTAGCCGAATATAACGTTGTTTACATTGGTGATTGGTCTACCTACCTGGCAGCAGTATGCAAATATTACCGTGATCCGGTTTAAAGGGAGCTGTAGTTAGTGTAATTAATGGGGCGATGAGATTAAACATCTTAAATACGACGAGCACAATATGGATTTCGATATAAACATTTTGAGTAGCGCCACGTTTTGGCGGACACTTAACATCAGGTGATTGTCCCGCTCGTATCGTCGCTTCGTCGAATAAAAAAAAAAGTGTTGTTATGTAACTATCAGCTCATTATAATTGTATAATTAACGCGATACTCTGAAATTTGATTATAATTAGCCGCGCGTTTATTAATTCATATGTGCAGCTAGCGTATGACGTAAATAGTCTTACACAAGACGAAGAGCGCAACGCGGTGCTGTGTATATTACTAGTATCATCATCATCAGCCGATAGACGTCCACTGCCGGACATAGAGAAGGAAGGTGGAAATGGAGCTAAAGAAGTTGGTTGTACATACTTAAACCGTGATGGTGTTATGTAGAATACTTACAGAAAACCTACATCTAAATGTGGAGATCTAGTTTTTTTTAAAGATGGTTGTGCAAAGGAGTGAACACTTCACCTGGTGGAAAGTGATCATTGACGCTGATGGACAGTTGCAACACCAGAGGAGGCTTACTAGCTCGAGACTACAGGACTTCCAGCAATAGATACCTTTCATCGTTTTTTTTAGATAACAGAGTGACGAATCTATTGTGCTCTCATGAGGAATCTCTGGCGAAGAATATTAAATAATTTGCTTATGCTATATAATTGTTACTTCATTACCTCATTTCCATCATTTAGTCACAGAGTATAAATTCTCAGCTGTACAATGGTCACTTCTTTCTAATCCTTTGTCTTTGCGAAGGACCTTGAAAAAGACTACGATCACTTTTAGATGTTCCGTGTGAGTTCTGGTGAAAATTGACGTTTTATTTTTTTCCCCCCTCTCATTGACACAAATACATTCATCGCGACGAATCAGTCGAAGCGATGTCGAGCTTCTCTTGAATGTTTCGCAACTGTGACAATCAGACAGGCGTGGCTGGTCAAGGGAGTCCTTCGGTAGCGGATTCGGTAGGCCTTCGAAATGTGAGCATATCGCCGCATGCTCAAAATCGATTGGGTGAAGATGAGGAAATTCCTCGGCGAGTGAAAGGGAAACGAAAGCTTTTCCTAACCATCAAAAACCATAAGTGCTGTTGGTGCTGATCTAGCGCCACATGTCTTGAAATTTAAATGGTGGCATGGTACTTTCGAACGTCTGGCTAGTAACCCCTAATTCTGCCACTACAACAGCATCACTAGGTTCTGCTGACAACAAAATATGAGAGGTAGAGAATTCAGAACAGATCACGGCATCACTATCTACGACCGCATTGCCGCTTGACATCACGTGAAATTGAGATCAAGCGTTGGTTTATATCTTCTTTATCTACTCCACCCTCATTTTCTAATGTATCATCATCAGCCGATAGACGTCCACTGCTGGACATAGGTCTCCCCCAAAGATCTCCACATCGATCCGTCCCCCGTATATCATTTTTTAATTAAACACTTATCTATTTCTCCATTTAACCTTCTACATATTTTAGTTTCCTCTTCTTAGCCCATCCTATTCTTTTTAAGTTTTATCAACTTCTTTATTAAAAAAATATTTATCTATATATATATATTATATATCATATTATGTGGGTGTAAGGGTTCCCGCACATCAATTCAGGGGATTCAAGTCAACCTCACCAGCTCGCGGTGCACCCTGTTAATGAACAACCGAAGCTCTGGCTACCACCGACCTACATTGTACCAGCATGGTAGGAATTGACCCAAATCCCGCCATATGAACCCCTGCAAAAGACGTGGGAATCTTTTGGAGAGGACTATGTCCAGCAGTGGACGTCTACCGGCTCATATTGTATATACTTATTTAGATATGGATCAGATGTAAAATTCAATAACACTAATAGTTCAAACTTCACCCGAAAAAAAAATTTTACGTTTACATTATTTTTTTAATCTGTGCAATGAATAGGTCTATATAATGACAAGCCGTTTCCGCCGGTTTGGTCATGTCATTATAATAATTATTAAATTTAATAGGTTTATAAATAAACGTATATTAATTTGTACGTTTCAATGATTTTAACCGGAAGACGCAGTGTTAGCAAACCCCCCCCCCCCCCCCCACCAGGTGGTTCGACGATCCGGTGAAGGGTGCGGGAAGCAGCTGGATCCGAGAAGCGTAGTATCGTTCGATGAGGAGATCATTCATCATCATCAGCTGATAGACGTCCACTGCTGGACATAAGCCTCTCTCATAGATCTCCACATCGAAGAGTTCATTGAGAGGAATTGGGCTGGAAACCACCACGCTGGCCCAGTGCGGGTTTGTGGGTGGTCAGAGCCTCGTCTGTTACTCAGCAGGGTGCATCACATGCTAGGGAGATTGACTGGAGCTTCGGAGGATGTTGGGCGGAACCTCTTACACCCCTTGGAGATCATTAGGGAAAAGCTATATACAACTGTGGACGTTTGTCGGCTGATGATGATGATGAATGATTTTAACATGTAATGATTTCAAGGATATACCATTTTTTAATCTATAATTTCTAATAATAAAAAACAGTCATCTTATCGTTACCATTATTTAGATTCGTGTTGCGGTACAGTAATGAGATTTCTCACGACATGAGACTGACCCACATAATTTCTTTTACAGATTGTCTCCCGGTGGAAAAAAAAATTGAGTTAATGTAAGTAAAAAAAAATGTAGTAAATAAACATTACTTTCAACAATACTCATAAATGTTAATACGGAACATTTGGCAGTTGAAGATCATCGTCATCAGCTTATAGATGTCTACTTCTGGATGTAGGCCTCTCCCAAAAATTCCCACATCGATCAGATAGAGATTCATATGGGGGGATTTTGGCCATTTCCTACCACGCTGGCCCAACGCTAGTTGGTGGGAGCCAGAGCTTTGTTCTTGAATAAGCAGGGTGCACCACGAGCAGATGGGGTTGACTTGGGTCCTGTGAGTTGTTGCGCGGGACCCCTCAGGCACCTTTTTGTAAACAGTTGAAGATCAGTCGCTTTTAAGCTGGTGAGATGATGAGGAAAACCCTAACTGGTTTCAGACTGTGAGATTAGGCCAAAGCTACTAATTACCAGTGCAAGGGAACAACCATTATCATCATTATCAGCTCTCTAAATCGATCAATCCATCCTGCTGCTTACCGCATCCTTCACCAGATCGTCGAACTGCCTGAACTTTCTCTACAACCTTTCTAGACCATTTCAGCTGTCTTCTACAATATGCAGGGCCTGCATTAGTCCTAATATTACTAGCCAGAGACTACAGAGCTGACGGGTTGGTGTCTCCACTACCATCGCCCTGGCGTTTTCTTCCCCGAGCGGAATCAACCCTCTCTCAATTCCGATTCTCTACCATTACGGCTTCACAGAAGGAGACCAGCGTTGCTCATGCAATTTACCTCTTCATCGAAGCCGCTACTACAACTGGCAGCGAAAGATTGTATCTGATCCTGTTGACCAGCGTCTTCCGGTATTAGGTCGCAATTCAAGAACCATGGTGCATGACTGTCAGTTCTTTGAACGATGTGTCCAGTCCTATTGCCACTTAAGGCTTGTAAACCCCCAATCTCATGCAATTCTAAGCTACAGTGGAACTTGGGATCGTAGCCCAGAAGACTGTTAATGGTGAGAGCTGGAATAAAAACGGTAACCAAATTCGATAAGACCGTACTACCATTAAAACTTCATTGTATGTAACCGATATAGAATTAAGGATAGCCATGGAGGCAGTATACCATAAAATCTCCATACAACTACTCATGATTACTGTAGCCGATGGTGTGATGATGACGAATTGATTCCGGGATGGTTTTCTAGAAACAATAGAAGGACATCTTCCAATGTTACAATTGTTTATTTATAGCCCATTGCAAAACCGCTGAAGCTATTGTTAATAATTCCAAGATGTATCATGATAACCTGAATATTTTCATCAGACTCTAATTTTGTGACATTTCTATTATCATGAATAATTCATTTATTATTATTACAGCATCTGATACAGTATTAATTATTAATAATCGTATAGATCTTGGAATATTTCTCAATTTGATGAAGCGCTGTAAAAAATCTCGGATATTCAGATGTATTGGTACATTAAGGTTCAGTAATTTTATTCAAAGATCAATGCTAATCTTAAACTAAATTTAATGATTCTTTTTTTCTAGAACCTAACCCTTAGTCATATTATAAACATTTTGGAATAATTAATAATAGCAATGTTCAGTCTGCATAATAGATGTAGGCAAAGTTTTGATTTTTGGAAATATTATTGAATCTGTAAGTCACTAATGTGTAAATTTCAGGTAAGTCTAGCATGTTCTTCTTCTTCTTCTTGTGCCCCCCCAATAGCAAGCTCCTCCAAGCTTAGCATGTTGGACAAGTTCAAGTTTTAAATGCATAAGTTAAGTTTTTTATGTTCCATGAAGTCATCGGATGTTTCTATAATTATAGCTATTTTATGAACGTCTTCAAGACAATATCATTATCAGTCGATAGACGTCCGCTGTTGGAGATAGGCCTTCCCCAAAGATCTCCACATCGATCAGTCCTGCGTTGTTTTCATCCAGTGGGTTCCCCCGATTCTCACCAGATCGTCGGTTCACCTTGTAGACCGGTAGACGTAGTGTTGGAGGTCTCCCAACACTACGTCTACCGGTACGTGAGCTACACTCGAGGACCTTACAGCCCTATCGGGCATATATTTGTATTGTAAGAATTGTTGATCGATGATAGGATGAAAGTCACGAGAAGCTTCTGAATCTAGTAGTGGAAAGATCAATGTGATTTTAAGAGAACTATGTCCAGCGGCTGATGATGATAATGATCAAGTTATTGCGAAGAACTGTCCCTTTTTTTATAAATTAGCATTAATTATTGTTAAAAACTAATGTAACGGTCGAGGGCTCTATACTGGCAATTGTCGATGAATACGTCTACCTGGGAAAAAACGGTTCTGCTACGTCTGTACGTCCTGCACGTCCAGAAAGAGGTCGGTGGGCGAATCCAGCTCGGGTGGACTTCGGAAAGCTATGCAGCATCTTTTCGTCTCAGATTCCACTAGTGTCTGAAGACGAAGGTCCTCAACTCGTGCTCGGAGTTTCTCTGTGCGATCGAATCAGAAATGTGGACCTCCGCAGAAGTAAGGTCACCGACATATCCCAAATAATTGCTACACTTAAGCGTCAGTGGGTAGGACATATTGCTTGAAGGACCGGCTCGCCGATGGGGCTGTAAGGTCCTCGAGTGGCGCCCGCGTACCGGTAGACGTGGTGTGGGGAGACCTCCCACAAGGTGGATCGACAATCTGGTGAGAGTCGCGGGAACCCACTGAATGCGAGCAACGCTAGACCAATCGATGTGGAGATCTTTGGGAAAGGCCTATGTCCAGCAATTCACGTCAATCGGCTGATGATAATTGTTAATAACCACTGTCAACTCTCGGTAGCGAAATGGAATATTAAAATGGATACCGTCCGAATATCAATATTTATCAACAAATCAGTGTCTTGGCAATATTTGATTAGACTCCATCGTAATAATCAATGCGGCCATGAACCGGCAGCCGACAGCTGACTGCATGATTTGTGCAAGAATTTAAACAGACACATCTACAACTTCATTACTCACATATTGTAGTTAAGTGATGAAGTTAACTGCAGTTTAGTTATGTAGCTCATACTAATCATCATCATCATTAGGGTCATAGCTAACTATTACAATATTTTTAATAATAATAAAATGTATTATATATTTCTAATGGAAACTGCAATTGCGGTGCACCCTGCTAACCAATAAACTAGGCGAAGGCTCCCATCAATCTTTAGTGGCCCAGTGTGGTAGGAAATAGCCTAAATCTCCCACTCATTTTAACCCCTACAAACAACAGGCCCCTAGTGCCCGGCGGTACTGGCGGCCATTCCAACTGTAAGGTCGCGAGAAGCCACTGGACTTGGGCAACGCATAACTGATTGATGTGGTGATCTTTGGAGAAGCCCTATGTCCAGCAGCGAACGTCTGTCGGCTGATGATGAATTACTCTACCGATGCCTATTTCTTATGGAAAAATAGAGCGACATTTCTATAGTACCTGAAACCATTTGTTGTTTCAACACTGTACTTTCAAACTCATGAACCCATTTACTCTTAATAGCTTGATACTATGAGCAGATTCTGCTTAAGCTCTATTCTAATCAGCTCGAAACTATAAAGCTGTCGGATGGGTCAGAGCGTCTGTTGCCTCCGACCGATGTGGGCCTTCCACTTTTACTATTCCTGTCTTCTTGTAGGTCAAGGTCAATAATGTCTCCATTGCGGTTAAACTCTTGCGTTTGTAACACGGAGGGACTATTTTGATTTGGGCGTCTCATGAGGTGCAGTCTTTCTACGAACCTTCGGACACGAAGGAACGACTCTATAAAGAGTAGAGTGGAGTTTAAGTGGCGATGAGGTTTCTTTAAATCCTGCTGGTTAGTAGCTTTTATGTTACAAATCCGCGAAATAGAACAATATCCAGTTGATTACAAAATAGGTACAAATTCTATGTGGAGTCATCAGTATCATCTAATGACTCTATTCATAACCCCGATATGATGTAGGTCAATAACGTTTGACACTAGCCTTTGTAAAGAATCTAGATCTGAAGCGACGTGACGATTTGTTATCGAATGAATCACCTAAACAGACAGATTTTTCTAAAGACATCAAGGTAATAAACGAAGGTTTCACAGATACGTTGTATTACTGCCGCCAAACAGTACTGTGCAATCGCTACCGTACTCCGGTTTGAAGGACGCTGTACCTAGTGAAATTACTGAGGTTATGAGACAAACACAAACGTAATATGTGAGGTGTATAATATCCTTAAAAAGCGATTAGAAATATGTTAAGTTTTAATACCAAAATCTTCATCACCATCATCATTATAAACCGACAGACGTCCACTGCTGGACATAGGCCTCCCCCAAAGATTTCCACATCGACCGATCCTGCTCAACCCACATCCAGCTGCTTCCCGCAACCTTCATCAGGTCGTTAGACCACCTAATGAGGGGCCTACCAACACTGCTTGCTTCCGGTACGCGGTCGTCATTCGAGAATCTTGGTGTCCCATTGGCTGTCAATGCTTCGATTAAAATCTTAATGTTTATTAAAGTCTAGATGTCTAGTTCGTGTAATTGCTTAAATAAGTAAATATCGAGTGACTTAGGTTATGATTATCGTAGCTTGGCCGTCTATCGGAAAATATGTTGTCAAGTCATATTTTATAGATTGATCACATTTTGATGCAAACATTATTATAGGCTTTAACTTAATTAGTGTAATTACAATTACAACTGTGTTAGAAATCGATTTATCTAACCACGTGACAAGGTAACCACTCAATCGAACGGTGAATTACAGCGAATATTTGCTAGATCAATGTAATTATAATCAACTAGTTATTTGTTCTGAAGTATATGAAATATAATAAATAAACGGTACAACAACTCACGAGATCCGAGCCAACCGCATCGGCTCCTGGCTTCCACCAACCCGCATTGGGCAAGCGTAGTGGGATATGACCCAAATCCCCCATATGAATCCCTACCCGAAGTGGGAATTTTTGTGTGAGTCCTATGTCAAGCAGTGGACGTCTATCAGCTAATGAAGATGTATGTTGAAAAGTATGGATGTGCTGTTTTCTTCTCTGTTAAATATGTCTCAATAAATTTTGCCAAGTTAATGTGATTGGTTTAACAGATAAGTATCGATTTTGTTTTCTTTTTACCTCCGCGAAAGTGACCGCGCCGCCATAACTGTCATTTGTTTACGCGCGAAAGCTGCAAAATGGCGGCCGCTCGAAAGAAAAGTTCATTATTGCGTGTAACCGAACAACGTAAATGTGTAAAAGTAAAGGTAAAAAATGGTTTAAAAACAAACATATTTTTATACAATTTATATCTGTTTATAAAACTCTCGCTACCGTAAAAATTTAAAATTAAAATTAAAAATATGTAAAAATAGACATGTAAGACAATGTAAGATAACATAATAAAAGTAAAATAACAAATAAAAAATGAAGAAGACGAAGATCAGGAGGAGACGACGCGGCGACTGAAATCTTCACACATCTTGCGAGAGCTATGAAAGAAGGAAATGGAATGGAGAGCGAGAGAAAAGAGGAGGAGAACAAAAAACAAAGAAAGATAAGTTTAGAGCGAAAGATGGAAGTATGAAAGAAGGGAAAGAGAAAAATTGCAAAAATGTTATCGATGTTAAGTGAATCGAATTAAAAGTCCCTGACCCGCCATACGCTGGGGAACAATAAAAAAAAAAAAGATAAAAAAAAAAAATTCTCGCTACTTTGTTGTTAAATTCCGTTTATTTAATACAATTTTTAGCAAAGTGTTAGCTTATCCTCCAGTTTGATATATTATATAATATGTGATTAAGATTTTATTTACAACTTTTAATCAATATACAATGAAATATGTACAATACTCTTGAAACCATTTAATACCAACTGTCTCCGGTTAGCTCTCGCTGACCCTCCAACTCCTCCCTGACAGCTCGACGCCATCTTGTCTCGTCCCTTCTGTGTTGTCATATTTTAAATGTTGCTAACTTATAAATAACAAAAGTATTGACATCGGCATGAAATGTAATATATTTTATTATTTATTTGGTAACGCTAACGAAAGGTTGCGGGCTTTTACGTTCCGTTTTATTTTTATCTGTCAGACAGATATTCTATAAAAAAATTTTTAAACATAACCAATATAAGAAAATTAAATCAGTTTATGACGTGAAAATATTCTCATAACTTTTCATCTGTAACCTGTAAACATCTTTTGTTCTCTTAGATAGTATTTAGGGTGCTAGAGCAGTGTAGTTAGGTCTTAACGCAGTAGAGTTTGAAAGACACTGTAGATGACTTCTCCTGTTACCGTCTCAAGTTTCCGATAGAGGCGAAGATGTTCGAAGAACGAACCTGAGCCCGTCTTGAATGACCGAGTAGTTTCAAAACATTCAAACACACACAAAGGGAAAATCCGTCGTCAGACAAATACACCCCGAGAAGTACACTATTTTAAAAATAAGCCATCGTACCGGATCCACGAGCGATGTATCAGATGAGCTGTAAGACTCAAAATGACTATCAAGAGCTCAACATCATCGGAGAATAGAGCTGCAGATGAGAACAATCGTTGAATAATAAGTTTATATTTTTTAAAACTTTTCTATTGCTTCGTCAAAGGCTATCATTGACTGCCTACTAAACGACATATACATATATTATTTATAATATTTTTGTATATTAATATATTCATAACATCAAATACCTCATTAATAATATCGAATATCTATTCTAATATTAAATCCATCTTTGTAATATACAAAACTATCAGAATGACCTACATATATATAGTAGCTGATCCTCACCCGCTCTGCTGGCTGTGACACCTCCGCAACTTCCTTTCGGGAGGGTATTTGGTAAAATCTATTTTTAGCTAAACTAAACTGCATACTAAAGAAACAATATCTGTACCATATAACAAGTATTTACGTGATCGAGTTGTGTAGAGTCGTAATGTAAACAAATGGTCAGTGGCTACCGTAAATACCATCTCGACGCAAGAGGTACTCCATTATCATTATCCGTTCGTAATTGAACGGTTTGATGTCGTCGTCACACGATATCACTAGCGAGCCATGAAGGCCGTATCAGCGTCTCATGGTCATCCCGCCAAGGGTAAGCAGCTACTATATCAATGGCTATCTCTCTCTTATCTTTTGTTACTATATTTTTTATCCATAATAGTCCAAAACTTGATCTCGATTTCACATGACAACGAAGACGACCGCGTGTATATATATAGTTAATAAAAGTCACAGCCTGCTAATCATCAAACGAGGCTCTGACTCCCACCAAGCCGCAATGGGGCCAGCGTGGTGGGAAATAGCCCAAATCCTACCAAATTGCCCCAGCTGATTGATGTGGAGATCTTTGGAGGGTATATAGTCTGATGATGTATGTATTAATAAACTTATCACTTACCAAAGATCTATCGCGATGGTGAGAATTGGAACTTGTTCCGTTCCGTTATAACCTAGCCCTTAATTGATGCATTTTAGAAAGATGGAGTCTGAGACGGAGTTACCTCGCTCTAAAATACATTCACTGACATACATACGGCTGCTAGTCATTTAACCGCACAATTCCAAGTACAATGTGTAATGTTGACTTAATCGACATAACGTTTTACTTACAACCACCCCATATATAGTTAGCATTAAATTCTTAGTAGTTAGTTATAAGCTATGGGAAAATCCCGCCGCTGAACGCTCGGAATGGAGATCCTTTGTGAAGACGAAAGTGAATATATTTAAGGTTCACCGGCGTCATAACCTCAATATCAGACGCGATTCAATAATAGCGCGATCACCGGCGGTTTATAACTATACGTTAACAGCAAACTAAAGTGTCCGCATAGTGCGTGGACGTTCTCGAATTAAATTGGCTACGACAGCCACACTAAGGCACATGAGAGGCAAAATAACTGAACCAGTCGCCGTAGCCGAAAACGGCGTGGAGGACAAGCAATAAGTTTTTAGTAGATTTATGTTAAATTTCTATAAAATAAGTACCAAAGAAGCTGCTGCATGGTTCAGTCGGTAATATAGTTAGGAATTACCGTGTTATTCACTTGTTTCTTCTTCCTATATAATCCTAAATACGTACATACGCGGTGTTTACAGTTCTTTCGCGGTTTTGCACGCGCAACGACGAATGTAGGTTATTTTGATATTTTTATAACTGACTGATGTGTTTAATGTAAGAATAGATATTTGATATTCTTAATGAAATGATATTTAATCATATGGGCATGTAAGAGCTTCCGCCCAACGTCTTACGGAGTCCAAGTCAACCTCACCAGTACGCGGTGCATCCTGCTAAATAACAGACCAGGCTCGACCACCCACCAACCTGCACTGGGCCACCGTGTTGCAGCAATACTCAATTCCCCGCTCAATGAGGATCCTTGAGGGAAGCCAATGCCCAACAGTGGGCGTTATCCGGCTGATAAGAATGAAAGTCATAATGTATATTATTTTCTGTAGGCAATATTATCATACTGTATGTCTGTATTTTCTATATCAGGATTAAACATACAAAGCTCTTGAAATTACTGTGTAATATACATACATATATGAATTTCATGCATCATATGATATATAGTATATCTAACCATCAAATCAGCGTCCTGTATCGTTAAAAAGTATAACTATTTAAATATAATAAAACATACCATTTCATAATTATTTATTAATGAGTAATTAAACAGTAATTACACATGAAAGGAGGCCATACATGTAAATGTATTGTATCCGCTATTCTCTTGTCCATTAAAAATTGTATAACTCGATACAGAATCATATTTATAACATTTCTTTAATAATCTTCAAACGATTCGTGTTTTACATTAAATAATCTTTAAATGTGATATCGTGATACCGCCATTATTGTTTAGCCGTGACATTAATTTTTTTTAATGGACAAAGGCACACCCGACATGCGGCCTTAGAGCCATCGATTATCTACGGGCGGGCGTAGCGATGTGCAGATAGGCTGCAGGCGGGGCGGCGCGCGCTTGCGCAACCCACCCAGTGACACACAGCGCCATTTCCTGCTGCCCACTCGGCGGCCGCTCGGGTTACGCGAACTGCGATTGCGAGATCGCAGACATTATTGAAAAGTTCAACGCTCAGTAAAGAACTTTTGTTTTAATCATCAACATCTTAATTGAGAATCAGAAATAATAATATATCATTCATTCCCACAAAATAACAAAAAAAAAATACACAGTAATATAAAGAATAAAACAAAATATTAAGCTTTGATTTGTTCATGTGGGACAGGAACCCACTCAGGTAATGTTACAACTTACAAAGATCGCAAACCTAATTTATAATGGAGCCTAAAAATACACTTTAACTATGAATTAATTTAAAAGCATAACAGTTTAGAAATATAGGTTTGATCTCCGTAAAGCTTTTGACAGGAAATTATCTTTTTTTTAATTATACAAAGCGACGCGAAGAGCAATCCTTTCACCTGATGGTAAGTGATAAGCTTCACTATAAATATGAGAGATTATGAGATTCGTGCTTGTCACTTTGAGACATGATCATTACTCCAGTAAATACACCAGTTACAGCGCCTTTCAAACCGGAACAAAGTAATATTTGGACATTATTGTTTGGCAATTGAAATAGACCTTACGGTAGTTCCTACCTAGTCGATGTGTGGTAACGGAAGAGAGGAAATGGATATAATTAAATAAGAACAGATTTTTTATAGATAAAAAACTACCAAATAAAGGTCTCGACTAGCTTGTGGAAGATCCTGAATCCCAGTATTGGGAACAATAAGAGGGTTGTTTTAAGCATAACTGAAATCAATTTTAATCAATATTTCTATATCTTTAGAAATACTGAAGGGAAGGTATGGGACTACTGAACAGGTGAAGCAACTATATCGCTGATGACCAGGCTAGATGGGCTGCCTTGGCTATCCAAAAGTTGCCTCCGACAGGTTTACGATGGCGATGTATGATAGTGATACTTAATCAGGAGAGTTCAGAAAACCTTATTACCTTTTATACTCCTCAAATGGCCGCGGAATTTATTCGTGATATTTTCACACCAAAAAAAAAAAAAAAACTCCTATAAATTTAACCATTCAATCATCTCGTTGCCTTGACGTAAAAATAATCTTCAACCAAATCAACGGGCACACATGAATGGCACTTTAATTATATGAACGTTATTGTACGAGACCCGCCGCCATTATAAGAGACCCAAATTCATCTAGTGCGAGACGTTCGATCAGGTATTGTGAAAGACTTGACCCCAATAGCCGGGTGGCGCGCGTCCGGGGCATCTGCACCGCGGCAAAACCGGTCCGAGCACTTTCCCTGTCGCTGATTTTTATTATAAACTTATTGTGATATTGTTTATTAATTTATACTCTGTTTATTTATCGACGGCGTTTGAGTAAAGAGAAACGTTCAGCAATGATTTGAAGTACGTTACAGAGGTCTGTATACCTTGGATTTAGCTGTTAAACCTTTGCCTTGTAACACGAACGTTTCTCATTTGATTCTGGAGTCACATGAGCACAGTTTCGATCGTGAGAGGAATTTTTATAATCCACTCAGTTCACAACCCTTACATTATAAATCAACCACCATAACAGCATTGCTTTCTTCTAACTGCCACGAGAATATACTGAAGGAGCAAGCTTTATTATTTTCAATCCCATTGTCTCATAATATCCCAGGTCTTTGAAGCCGGAGACCGTCTAAGTAGGGACCATTGCAATTCCTATTGCACCGGAAAAAAAAGTACTACACAAACATTACTGCGTTCCTGTCTCAAGAGCGTTGTAGCTAATGAAGCTATTTCAATAACGCATCTTAAATCCTAGTATGACGAGCATAATATAGTGCTTTGTATGTCATCTTAACCAGCGTAATGTTATGGGCACGATTATCACTTATTATCAAGTGAATGTTCTTAATCGTTTCATAGTATGTATCAAAGAGTATTATGTAGATACATCCTTTAAACAATTTCCAACGGCTTTGCGTCATTAAAGGCTGGACGCGAGACGTGAAGTATTAAATAAGATTTATACACAACAACATCTAGCGAATCAACGAGTAAATATTATAATAAATAATAAGGTTTGTTCTGCTTTGTCGCCGCGTAGTAAATCTTCGTGACAGTAATGGATTTTTAAATAATAAACCGCTCGGTTCAGTGGGTCAATGGAGAAGTCTCCAATTCCTTACGTTGTCAACTGTAATGCGGTGTTATTATATTCGTACAAGAATATATATTTATTCATAAATTATATACAAAAGGAAAACAAGGGTAGGTGAAAAAAATATAATTAGGGTTTTTAGGATGTACGAGGTTTACGTATTATAAATCTATACTATCTTCTGTCTATTTTTTTTTTTTTTTTTTTTTTTTTTTTTTTTTTTTTTTTTTTTTTTTTCAATCATTCCCCTGCGTATGGCGGGTCAGGGCCTTTAATTGCACTTTTAAGCTTTACTTTACATTTATCACTTATCATTCAAATTTTCTTATTTCTAGTACTACATTCTCTCCTTTCGTCCATCTTCTCTATCATGCCTATTCTTATCTTTCTTTCTTTTTATTCTCTTCCTCTTTTCTCTCATACTCCATTCCATTTCCTTCTTTCATACATCTTCTGTCTATTGTTCGAATCAGGAATGTGGAGATCCGCAGAAGAGCTAAGGTCTTCAAGAGCTAAGGATTGCTAGACTTAAATGGCAGTGGGCAGGGCTCATTGGTCTAAGGACCGATAGCCGATGGGGCAGTAAGGTCCTCTTAGTCTTGGGAGGCCTCTCAAACGGTGGACTGGACTGGTGAGAATCGCAGGAACATTCTAGATACTAGCAACGCGAGGTCGATCAATTTGGAGATCTTTGGGGGAGGCTTATGTCCAGCTGTGGACGTCTATCGGCTGATAATGATATTGTCTTGAAGACGTTTAATAAACAAGTTTTTCACCCGCTGAACCTAACACCCCTGCACATCCTAGGTGGGGGAATATTTCGTAAAATCCATTCTTAGTTGAACTACACTCGGCAAAAAGAATATTCCTACCAAATGTCAACTCTCCAGGCCTTGTGGTGTCAGACATATCTTGATGAGTCTCTACGTGTGGGGAAATCCCTATATATATATATTGCTTCTCTCTGCTGCGAGTACGGCACTTTAATAAAAGAGAAAGAGAGAGTCGAGATTTTTTATTCAGCGTCTGGCACTTGCGCTAGGGAGTCCACGAAATTTCCTAGTCTTGGAACATATCAAATTCCTGTCGTCTTTTATCATAGGAAGCTCAAGTTCATTGGGAATCGAACCCGCACCTTAAAACACAACGCGTACACTCACCACTGTATAAACGAGGGTATATAATTTTGAAGACCATTTATCCTTCAAGGTCCTGAAACTAAGTTCAGTTTGAAATACTGTAGTTAATATAATTAATCTCAAGTTATTAATAAACTTCAAAGCATTGTTATTATTATACTTAATTCCCTAAGTTACGAGTAAGGTATTATGTATATTTTCTAACTTGCGCCTCATTGTCGATCGTTTTTCTACTTCGTTCTAGAAGATCGAAACGGGCCATAAACTCCAATAGAGTTTTAATCGATCCATAGATAAGATACACTAGAACACTTCGGTGCCAAGTTCCGGTGGACCCCAGCCAGTCGTATGATAGTAATTTCACAGTTCCACCAGCGGCCTTCGACCCACATTACCTATAGAAAGTCAATTCACAAAAGGTGAGCCGATGCAACCGCGAAAACTACGAACATGAATAAAATTATTTAAAAGTATTTTTTTAATAAATCAATATAGATCATTATCTATGTTAACGATTCTTAATTTTTTTTTCAATTCAACAAAGCGGTGGGACTAGCGAGACATTCACCTGATGGTAATATATGAGTGGACCCATAACGTGGCGCTAGTTAGGATTATGTACACTCTACATTGCGCTCATCGCCTTAAGACAATATATGAAATCTTATTACCCCAGTAATTTCATTAACTACAGTCCTTTCAACCGAAACATAGTAATGTTTCTACAGTGCTGTTTGTCGGATGCAATAGGCCGTGCCTTAAAGGTCGCCTACGCAGCCACATTTCCTCTGGTGTTGGTTCCGTCCATGGGCGTCAGTGATCACTTTCCTCCAGGTGATGTATCTCCAGTAAAATCGACATATAATTGTACTGCAGCCTTAATACCATGATTGTATACCACCAATCAAAGTAAGGGTCAGAGCATTCTGAACTATCACACACAACGCTCCAAGGTTCAATCCCAAGTAATCACTTGACACCAAGTTAAATTAAGTACCAAAGTTACCATTGAGCTCTCCAAACGCTGAATGTTACCACCGAGGAGGATTACTTGATAAAAATTTCGACATAACTATCATTCTTTCCCCAGAAGACAGGGTATCTTTTTAAAGATCCTTCACCCTCCAAAAAAAAGGAAACAGTTCCAAGTTAACCCAGTTGCATTTAAAGAGTTATTGATACTTCATTACAGTAATTAAAATATATTGTCGTGTACTTAATTATGTATCTAATTTAAATTTAATTACCGCAGTAATTATCATCAGCCGACAGACGTCCACTGCTGGACATAAGCCTCCCCCAAACATTCCAACATAGATCTGTCCTGCGCTATCCGCATCAGCGGCTTTTCGCGACCTTTGTTTGTAAAGGTCGTATGGGGGGTTTGGGTCATTTCCCACCACTCTAGTCCTAGCCTTAGCTAGGGGTGTAAAGGGTCACGACAACTCAGGAGACCGAAGCCAATCTCACGAGCTCGTGGTGCAGCCTGTTAATTAACAAACGGGGCTCTGGCTCCCACCAACCCGCATTGAGCCAGCGTGCTGGGAAATGGCCCAAATCCCCTTGAATGAACCCCTACAAACGACAGCTCCTAGTGCCCGGCAGTACTGGAGACCATGCTAACTGTACGTGGAGATCTTTGAGGTAGACCTATGTCCAGCAGTGGACGTCTATCGGCTGATGATGGTAGCCGCATGCGGACCTCGTTTGTCGATTGGGATGCACCACGAGCAGATGAGGTTGGCTTGGATCCCGAGAGTTGCTGTGACCCCTTACACCCTCATCGTAGTAATATACCTAATTAAAAAAAAAAACTATTGAGTTAAGAAATTGGCCAAGCGCGCACCGTACCCTGGCTACTGGGTTCCGTTACAACGACATTTCAGGTTTTCGTTTTTTAATCTATAACAGGAAATAAGAACGAGCGGTTAAACCTTTTTTTTTATTCTACGAAGCGTCTAGACGAGCGGAACGTTCACGTGATAATAAGTGATACGCCTGCTCATCACAAAATGGCGCTGATTAGGATGACCACTACACCACATGGCGCTCGTCACCTTCACACGTAGAATGTAGTCTCGTTGCTCTAGTAATTTCAACATCATCTATTGCTGTAGTCATTGCGACCGTGGGCAGTTTATCAACATCATCATCTGACGGAATCCCACCGTTGGGCAAAGGTTTCTTATATCTGCTTTCGGTAAGACAGTCTTCAAACCCGACGGCTCTCGTCTCTCTCTTAGGTCTCTCGTTAACAGTTAAATAACGTTGTGATGTACCGACTGCTCAATTCCCACCGCTGGGCATGACAGGACAAGACGGTGATGATGAATTTCCAGATAAATGAACATAAAATAAATAAACCGAATCGTTTTAATATCGACGAGTGGTCGTAAAATGTATCGAATAATATATTCTATTACCGTAAAGCGAATCGTAAACTTTGCGGTCTCGAACACGATTGTTTTTATTTGTGCACCCCGTGGCTCAGTGTCGAATGCCTCTCGACCCGTTCCCAGGTTCGACGGCGTTCGAACTGTATTAAAAAATTAATTGTTTCCAATATGATGGTAGGTTTCTGCTGTTGGAAACTATCAAAGTATCCCCGCAGTGGTTATTTCTGCCGTTAGACGACAGTATACAAACAATACCGTTTTCCGGTTCGAAGGGCGCCGTAACTGCGTTACTATGGTAACGGAATTTACCCCCGTTATCCTATGTCTTAAACCGACGAGCACAGTGTGGTGTGTTAGTTTTTTTTCATTCAACCAGACTAGTATGATCTGGCTAGTATGATGATAAACTGATGGTGTGAGACACGAGTCAATATTCCAATCACACTAGCTATAGAGTCATTCGAACCGGAACATAGTAACATTTGAATACTGCTAAAGTAGAATCTGCGGTGGTACCTATTAAAAACATTTTAGTCGCCTATTACTGTAGATAAGGGTTATTTCAGCAGTCCAAGACTACAGTGCTGTACGTAGATGCCATAGCCACGGGTATCGTATCTGCTTGACGAGCTTTAGAAAGCTATTTATCGAAAGCTCTGTGTAATTATGATACCGTCAATCATGTACAAGGTCGGAGAAAGGTCAACGACTGCTCTCGCTTTCCCTCTCAGCAGCGCGAGGAGGCCGGAGGATGTCGAATGATTATGAGATTTTTTTTTTATTCAACCCAGCGACGAGTTGAGAGAGACGTTCACCTGATATCAAGTGATACGCCTCCTCATAACAATTATTGTAGTACGAGCGTTTTTTTTTTATTTATGCTCCTTTCCGTTATTAACACCCTTCTAACTTGCCTTTTGGAGAAGGAATTTTGTAAAAACCATTCTTAGCTGACCTCTAAACGGCAGAAGCAATATTTTGAGTGTCCACGTTCAATAGTCTCGGAGATCTGGTGATGAGTCTCTGGATATCTAATATCTTCTAATGAAAATGGCTTTTGTTTGTTCTCCAATCACGTGAAAACTAGTGAACGTATCGACACGGTAATATGAGCATTTGATGTAGAATGATTTCTGTGTGCGTTCACGCACCATACATGTGTCCTAAGGATAAAAATCGACGGCTGTCTTTACTTATTTAAGAGAACGGAATACAAGAAGGTGATAGAATAGAGAGTGAGAAAGAGTTATTACGACTGGTATAAAAGAAGAAAAGAAAGAAAGAGGAGAATGATTAGACTGAGATTTATACATATATACACTTACACGCACGCGCGTACGTACGTGCGTGTGTATAAATACGCATACGTATAGACAATATTCGTTTTTTTTATTTATAACAGAATTCCACCATTTTTATTGTGCTGGGGTGCAGCCTTGTGCAGGGAGGAAAGGAAAATATAGTTCTTTCCTTTAATCATCATTTTATTATTTATGATCCATTGTTTTTATTTTTATTATTTTTAAAAAAGTATTTATAATAAAATGGATGATTAAAGGAAAGAAATAAAAAAAAACAAATTTGTCTATACGTGAATCTATATAAATACGTATTTATATACACGTACGTACGCGCATGCGCGTGAGTGTCTCTAAACAACAGTACAAATAACGTCAATTTGAAGAATGATACATCAATTTCGTTGAGAATGTAACACGGTTGTGCTGATTGATGAACAGTGATCTAAATTCAACTTTAGTGCTTAAATTTAGGGTTCAAAACGGCTTAAACGATTTGGTTAGTGCCTAAAAGAAATTCGGAAACGGGGCGCGGAATGTTGTTTTAACACTCGCAATCACTTGACAATGGTATACAGCTGTACCGGTCGAATGAAAGCTTTTTTTTTTTGTTATACAACGAAGCGACGTGACAAACGGGACGTTCACCTGATGGTAAGTGATACGCTTGTTCATAACGTGGTGATAGTTAAGGTGGTATCACATTGCGCTCGACGTGTTAAGACATGTTGAACAGGAACACAGTAATGTACATAAGGCTTCATGCATAACCAACTCACAGGACCCAAGCCAACCTCACCAGCTCGTGGTGCAGCCTGATAATCAATAGACGAGGCTCCCACCAACCCGCTTTGGGCCAACATGGCGGGAGATGGCCCAAGCCTCAAGTGGTGCTCAGCGATGCGGGCAGCGCTGGACCGATTGATGTGATCTTTGGGGGAGGGCTATCTCCGGCAGTGGACGTCTATCGGCTGATGATAATGATAGGTCTGTTATCCGTTTCCTGTCTTTGCTGTTCGAAACACCCCTGCAACCCCTTTTGAGGAACGGATTTTGTAAAAACCATTCTTAGCTGACCTCTAAACGGCAGAAGCAATATCTCTACCAAAATTTGAGTGTTAAGTCAACTTAGTTCTAGACATCTCATATATATATATGCATATATTAGATTAATTAATGATGTAATTTGGTTCATGTATTAGTTGTTTGTTAATTAAATTCAATATTTAAAAAAAAACTTTTTAAACGTTTTTTTAACCGTCCGTTTGTGGGAGCGGTATTCATTTGAACCAGCGGATCGTCTCGTTAACTGCTTTTACTTTAATAACGCTTTCTTTAACCGAAGCGTAAACGATAGTGTTAATTACTTTTACAAATTACTACTGTCTAGTGTTTAACGTGATGATCACGATGATGATCATCATCATTTTTCTATAAAGCCTCATTAGACTATATCTCTATTTCTATCACACGAGCATTTGTTTATTTTAATATGTCCAAGGAATTGTTGAGAGAAGAAATTATATATAAATAACTTTGTTAACGTTCCCACTGCTGGGAATTGAGACTCTTTCACTAGGAGATAGTCTATGGTATTGATTCCTCTCATTGGCCAAGTTCGAGTTGACATGTCACATGTCTACGAAGGTCTGTCTTTTGGGAACAAATATCCTCAACTACAACAAATGTCCTCACTATGTTTTACTTTACAAGATGTCCAAGGTCAACAGGAACCGAACCCGTGCTTCTTCTATACGAGTACAACCACTTTAGCAACTGAGCACACCGTAAGATATTAATACGTAGATTCGAACCTGATTGAATTTGCACATCCCCGCTATGCCTTCCAACCCACACCTTGATCTGAATAATGTGGAGTTGACTGTCTTGTTAGAGATCTTATCCCAGTTGTGGGAACATAACGTGGGGTCTTTATGTTTTTATTACTTATGATTATGTTGGTTATAATAAGAAGATCTAGCATTTATTTATACTTATTGTTAGAATTAAGTTGTTATAAGAGTGTAAAGAAACTCGCACAACAACTCACGGGATCCAAGCCAACCCCACCTGCTCGCGGTGCTCTCTACTTTGGCTTCCACCAATTGGGTCAGCGTAGTGGGAAATTGCTCAAACCTGCCCGTAAGAACCCCTACAAACGATGATCCCTGGTACTCAGTGATACCGGAAGCCATATTGACTGCGGGAAGATCGTATGCGAGGAGCACAGCACCGATCGATTTGGGGATTCTTAATTTATACCCAACAGTAGATTTCTATGGGGTAATAATGATGATGATATATATAGGTATCAAGATATCCGTAGACTCATCACTAGATCTCCGAAACTATACATAAACACTCAAAATTTCTTAGAGATATTGCTTCTGCCGTTTAGAGGTCAGCTAACAATGGTTTTCACAAGATTCCTTCCCTAAAAGGTGTTGCGGGGGTGATACGACCATCTGAGCGAGCGGCGGAACAGCTAGTATTATATATTTACATGTTAAAATATCAATATAAATATAACGATAAACATATATAATAACATATATTTAATCCGGATCTACTTAATACGTAACACAGGGTAATTACCGTAATAAAACTAACGATTACAAGTAATTAATAAAACATTTAAACAATTTACAGCAGTTAAACGCCACATTACAATACTAAGAGTTCATATTGTTTTTCTAAAACAAGTAACGATTGTATCGCGGCGGAATAATAATATACAATTGTATTGCATTAAGTATTCTAACTTGTTAAGTTAATTAACTTGTAACTTATTTGTTGTTAATTTTGTATTTAGTTTATTTATCCGTTTAATAGCTTAACTCGCTTTGTTTACTTTGGCGTGAGAATATGAATGTAAAGCATGGTAAGTTGCACCGTCAAGTGAATGCTGTGTTAACTTACCAAGTGATTACAACTGAGCTGGTGGTGAGTCTCCGATGAACAGTGCTCTGCAGACATTACTGTGTTAAGTTTGACGAGAGTCGATTGTTCTTTGTACGGTTGCTATGGCAACGGTTGGTACACAAAGCCATTTGCGGTATCAATTGCTCTCAGGGAATATTTCAGACATATTTCAAGTGTAATTCTATTATATAGACAGAAACAACGGCCGAGGAACAGCTAGTATGTACATATATATATATATATATATATATATATATATATATATATGTAATACGTTGTATCATAGTGAACAAGTTTTTTATTAAATAACCTGCCTTTGTCTCGGAATATTACGGTATAGTTACAAAAAAAACTAGGGTTGCCTGCTGTAAGAAAAGAAATAAAGTTATTGCGTGTGTTTTCTTTAAAATGAAATTATCTTTGAGACGGTGTGAATGAGCCTTTATGAAACGAAAAAATCTAACGAAAAAGACAACTAGATTCTGTTCAATTCTTCCTTTGTCTATCCTTCGTCTCCTTTTCATTTTACTGGGAACCGGATGTTGCATAAATGTATAAAAAAATATTTCAACATCCGGTTCCGATGAATAAATCTTTATTAAAATGTTACTATGAGTGCTTCTGCTCTTTCGTAATTCACTCAATCATATATTTTTTTTATTTAATTAAGTGAAGAGATGAGCGGTACGTTCACTTGATAATAAGTGAAACGTGAACGCTAGGTATAATGATAAACACAGCATCATAATGCGAAATAGCTGGAGAAATCAGTGTGACGAGCGTAATATGGTGCAGTGTATACGATCCTCATTAGCGCTACGTTATTGGAGACGGGCGTATCACTTACCATCAGGTGAACGCCTCGCCGGTCTCGTCTTCATTTTAGACGATAAAAAAGAATTAGTAAATCCAGTTGTCGTGTGTGGCAGCCTTTACGATTAGGTTGCTAATGTCGCCGTTCACGAGATACAATGTTGTTGCAATCGAGGAAATATGTCGCATAAATGTACAGCACATTGTTATTGTTTGATTTTGTTTATAAATACTTTACATTGGGGTTGAGGGGGTTGAGAGGGGTAGTTTGGGATATAATAATAATAACTTTATTTCAAGCTCAAATATTATGCCCATAATTTTGTTAGTAAGGCACTTAAAAACTATATTAGTAATAATAAATATAATGAGTCAACATCAACTCGCGGGACCCAAGCCAACCTCATCAGCTCGTGGTTTACCCAGCTAGTCTATATCCAGCTATCCAGCTAGCTATCCGACGCTGCGGCTCCCGCCAACCCGCATTAAACCAGCATGGTGGGGAATGGCCTAAACCCTCCCTTCATTACGAGTCTCTACATACGACACTCCCTACTGCCCAGCGGTAATGAAGGCCACACTGACCATATCTGGAGACCACCAACTTGTATTAAGCCAGAGTGGTGGGAAATGCCCCAAATCCTATTTAAATCCGTACCCAATCGATGTGGGAATCTTTGGGGAAGGTCTATGTCCAGCTGTGGCCTTATCATGATCATCATTATCAGCCGACAGACGTACACTTGGTAAAAGGAAAATTTCTACCAAATTCTTAGTGGACTTACGGTTGCAGAGATATCGCGACGAGTCTCTCAACATCATCATCATAGACATCCTTCACTGGTGAACATAGACCTCACCCAAAGATATCCACATCAGCACCTTCACTCGTCCTTGGAGCGATGTGTCCTGACTATTGATCACGTCTATCAGATGACAATGATGGTGATAATTTCGGATTGTCTACTGCTTCGTATCCGCCGACTTCGCCAGCGCAGTAGACAAACAGCCTTGACTTTCTCCTTATATAAAGCCTCGAATCCCAGCAGTGGTACCACTAAGTGGGATTGCTTATATGGTGCAGTTATAGCCTAATACATGTCTGTTTATTCTGCGAAGCGTGGAGACCAGCGAAACGTTCACTTGATCGTAAGTGATGCATCACAACGCGGCTTAAGTTAGGATGATACACAGCATCACATTATGATCGTTGTCTACAGATATAGTTACCTCAGTTATATCACTAGTTATAACCCTCTTCAAACCGGATCATAGTATTGTTTGTCAGCTGCAATAGGAGCTGTGGCGGTACCTAGATGGTCTGTGGTAACAGAGATCTACCACCGGGGAAAGTATTTATACAATCATGGTAACTGGTCTGTGGTCAGTGGTCGCGTGGCTCTCGCCGCCCTTGAACGAGACGGGTTGCCGGGGGCCCGCTCGGGGCAACCGAGCGGTGCTGATGAAGCACCCTCATTGCATCACTACCACACGGAACCAGGAATATACCCTCACATCCCTCATCGTCACTAAACTTGATAGGAAATTGTTCGCCGCCTCTCGGGAGCTCTCTTGGGATCTTTTACGTCATCATTATCAAAGATCTCCACATCGAGCTTTTTAGAAGCCCTTTAAATAGCCTTTTAGGAGCCATCTTGGGAAGCTCTCCCGGGAGCATTTTAGCAGCTCCCTTGGGAGCCCTTTTTAGTCTTCTTGGCAGTCTCCTTGGAAGCTCTTTTGAAAGATAGAATCCACTTTGGAGTCCTCTTGGAAGCCCCTTTGGGTGCCATACGGGACTCGTTTTTTTATGCTGTTTAAAGTCCACAGCTCAGTTTGAAACCTAGAATATTGAGGTTAATGAAAATACTTTAACACAGTAATAATTGCACACTACTGTCTAGCAGTAGAAATAGAGCATATGGGGTCTGGCAACATTATAATTATGGTAGGTCTTTGTTGCTGAAACTTCCTAGGTACCACGGCAGCTTCTATTGCAGCCGACAGATAGTACTGTGCAAATATTGATGTGTTCCGGTTTGACGGGCGTTGTAGCTAGTGAAAGTAACAACGCTTAATATTTGCTATTAAGGCAATGTATATCATACTAAGTGGCGGTACATTATTATGCGCTTATTTACAGTGAAGTTGATGTCATGAATGCGCCATTACTTCGTCTTCTTCTCTTCATATCTACATCGTGTAGTTAAAAGTGAACCTTATAAGTAATAACTTAATGAGGTGCTAGAAGAGGTTGAAGAAAGAGAGAGAGCGGGGGAGGCAGAGAGCTAGAAGGAGATAGGGAGCACACTTTCAAAATTAAGATTAATATTAGAGCTTAAAAGAAACAAAATTGCTTACGAGTTGTACGAGTCGATGTGAAGTGATCAGGGGAGGAATAAACGTAAAGGAAAACTTTTATCAATTTATACATAAATGAAAAAAGGTTGAGATACACTACACTAAAATATATACACTACAACTATATTTACTTCACTACAACATAGTAGACCATCACCAGCTTTAAATTAGGCGACAAGCAAAGGACATCTCGTGTCACTCTATTCGCTATTGATTTATAGAGATTTGAGATATATTAACAGCAATTTTACAAGTTTTTTTTAATTATATGATTAACACAACTCTATAGAATTACAGAGGGATGATTGGGGATGTAGTGTAATTATCCTATGTTATGTCATTATTATAATTAAGATAACAACAAAAGAATAGCGAAGAGAGAAAAGCTTTGAACAATATTCATAGTCGTTACATCTGTGTAGTATTCAGTACTAAAGAAGCCTCTATAGCGCAGTGGTTAAGCGCTCGTGTGTACAGAGGTCGCTCGTTCGCATCCGAAGTCATAAGTTATGTAAATATTCTAGACGATGACGTCACCATCAAAAGCTACGTCAACACGTAAAACTGAGTGCGCACCGTTGCATTCGTTTCTATAGGTATGTTAAAACTTGTTGCAGTGTAAGGAGTCGGATGTCATCCGGAAGTATTGTTCAGCTTCAATAGAGAGATGGGTCACAAGCAGTACCTGGCCGTGGGCCAGTCGGCCAGGAACAGGCTGTTCGGCCTGACGCCCCGGATATCCGGCGACAAGCGCACGCTACCACTCAACATGCTGATATCGCAACAAGGCAAAATAAATCACGGTGAGTTGTTGAATAATTTATTTGAAACGATGTGAAATATTCCCACTGTTGGGACTCTGGGCTTTCGCTTGGAAAATGTCTCAATAAAGTAACTAAATTTATATTATCAACGAATTTATTTTCAACAATATATTAATTAACCATTCTCAATATTCCCACTGTTGGGACTCCGAGCATTCGCTTAAAATTTATTTAAATAAAATAACTGCACATATTACAAACGAATTCGCTTTCAACGATAAAAACAAAAGCCATTCCAAATCTTCCCACTGTTGGGACTGGGCTTTCGCAGTGCAGTTGTCCGAGGTAAATCAATATACAGCGGCAGTGTGCGGCGCGCGCTGTGCCAGTTGCTGAGGTCAATACCGTCGGCGGCGGGCGCCGGCTCGGATGCCCACCCATCCGTGAACCGTTGCCAAAGCGCGACCGGTGAACTGAAAATACGCACTGCAACTGTCTCAGCGGCCGCCCGACGATTACTGCTAACTAGTAACTAGTAACGAATTGTAGTAGTATACAGTATACTTGAAATTGATCATATTTTATCTAACATAGCGCAGTGGTTAAATGTCTGATTATAAAAGACGGAAGTCCCGGGTTAGCAGTACTAACATCCATCACAACAATAGTCCAAACATCAATCACACCATACATCATTTTGAATTAACCTCATGGCGCAGTAGCTAAGCGCCTCACCTACACGGACGTCCCTGGTTCGAACCCGTATCCACATATGGAGACGAGACGAATCAGACGTTCACCTGATGGTAAATGATCCATCCAATATTACACTAGTTAGAATGATATACACAACACCATATTGTACTCGTCATCTAGAGATGTATTTTAAGTATTACCTTAGTAATTCCACTAGCTACGACTCCCTTCAAACCGGACAGAGACCTATCATCATAAAGCATATGAATCTGCTGCCATAACAACATTGATGATAGGTGCAACCGACTGTACTGTGCATACATTACTGTATTCCGGTTTGAAGGGCTCCGCAGTGTATAACATCCTAACTAGCGGCGCGTTGTTATGGGCAGGTGTATCACTTAACATCGAGTGAACCGCATGCACGGCTCGTTGAATAAAAAAATATACAGTCCCTCTAGAAAATTCGAGAGATGTAGTCGGACCGCTGTTGAATACCAAGGGTGTTTAAGGTATGTATTTATAATTAAGGTTAAGCTCACAAGTGGGACACGGTGTCCACGTATTTAACGTGTTTACACAACGTGAAACCGGAATACTTTAATCACTTTTCTTCTGTATTTAAATTGGTGACAGGTCCATGCCGCTGGAGCTACCAAGACCAATCGAATAGTAGCCAGCAAACTAATACTGCTAGTTATCCCATTCTCGGGTATTGTGGAACAGACACCTAATCTCGTTACCGCAGTAATTTGACTAGCTACAGCGCCCTTCAAATCAGAGTACTGTTTTTCGGCTGCAATAGAAGCTGTGATGGTACTTACCTAGACCGGCTCATCATCATCAGTCGATTGCTGGACATAGGCCTGCCCTAAACAGTGCTTCCCACGGCTTTCACTGGATCCTCGGGGGTCTATCACTAGAAACCAATGGAGACGTACCACCAGTAAATAATGGAGGCTTACCATGAATAGATAACGGTGATCAACCACCAGTAGACAACGGAGAACTACCACCAGTAGACAACGGAGAACTACCACCAGTAGACAACGGAGAATCATCATCAGTACCACGGCTAGTACCTACCTTGACGTCTCAAAAAGACTTAAACGCCACAAATACATTACTAGTTACAGTTTTCCGTTTCATGCAATCCAATAAACGCCGTCACCAAAACAAGGTTCGCTGCGTAAAGTCATAGTTATTTAGAAATTTGATATTTAATCTGTTTAATTAGAAATAGTGTAAGTAAGCGTAAGTAATTGGGTTGGAGCCGCGTCAGCGCGAGCGGTTGCGGCATCGCGAGCGGTTGCGGCGCAGCAGTGCGGCCCGAGTGCGAGCGGTCGCGCGCTCGCGTGACTGCGGCGCTGTCCTGACCTGCGGGAGACCAGCGGACCGGACGGACGGTGGCGGTGGCGGTAATGTCACCGCCACCATCAAACAGTACTGCCCAAACATTACTTAAGTGGGCGCTGTAGCTGGTCAAGTTACTGCTGTAACACATAACATTACATCTTAATTGCAATATGGAGAAGAAGAGGAAGAAAGAAGAGAATGAAGAAAAGCAACAAAAATATATAATAAAGAAGGAACGAAGCCCGGGCCCAAAAATGCTCAAGAATTCTTTAAAAAAAAATAGCAATACGGTGCTGGGTACATCATCCTAACCAGCACTGCATCGTTATGGACAGGTATACCGTCAGACGGACGTGATCCTCGTCTCATGGAAAAGAAAACCATTGCAATCCTAAGATTGGTGGAAGGTCTTTGCTATCAGAAACCGTTTAGGTATCATCGCAGCTCCAATTGAAGCCGGCAAACAGTAGTATGCAAACACTGTGTTCCGGTTTGAAGGGCGTTGTAGCTGGTGAAATTACTGGGCTAATGAGACATCATCCTAAGTCTCAATGCGATGAGAGGAACACGGTGCAGTGTATAACGTCCTGACTAGCGGCACGTTGTTATGGGCGGGCGTGTCACTTGCTATCGAGTGAAGGACCCGAAATAAAAAAAAAAATTATCAGATATTGCATCCTATAGAGTTCTTACGAAACTCTTCATTTAGTTTTATAAAAATACAGTTCTAGAACAATCCTAACTGAGTATCAGTAAGAAATAGATGTTAAAGCAGCGCCTACTGTAGTCATAAGGCGAACGAAAACTACGTTTTGTTTACTACGTTGCAGTTAGATGCTGTAACTGGTAATAGGAATAGCACAATTTAATCACTACAAATAGATGCCGTCATCTCTCGATAGTTACATCACAGTTGGTTAGATGGTGACCATCATGAGGAAATCTTACTAAGTGCTAGTAATTTCTTATTGGATGTATTGTGGAGACTGTCTTCAGTACCACCTGATGGTAAGTAGGACTCATAACATTACAGCACTAGTTACGATATTATATTATACATTGTACCATATTTAACTTCTACACATATTTTAAATCTATATTTTTGTTTTACGGTAGTGGGTTACCCGCTACCTCTTATGAATTACGCCGTAGTATTATTACGAAAATGTGCATACATAGCGATCATTTGGCAACAAGTAAAAATTGCAGCGGGCGCACGCGGGTGGGTCACCGTGTCGCTGATGCGATTCTATTGCGGCCTGCTGTTGTGAAAACATCCGGGAAGTGAAAGAGGAAGTTACCACCAATGATCGAGCAAGGAGTTGAGGTGATGCGTATAACAAAATGGCGGACAAAGATGGCGGCGCGTCTTCACTATACACGTAAAGAGACTAAACATCTTATGTCTTAATGCGATAAGCACAATGTAGTGCTGTGTATAACATCTTAACTGGCGCCACGGTGCTATAAGCAGACGTATCACTTATTATCAAGTGAACGTGTCACTTATCTCGTCACTTAATTGAATAAAAAAAAATATTGACTACAACAAACAAACACTGGCGGTAGGTGTTTGTTACCACAGACCGTTTAAGTACTACCACAGTGCTTATTGCAATTGACAGACATTGGTTTGCAAATAATACTTTATTCCGGTTTGAAGGGCGCTGTAGCTAGTGAAATTATTGGATAATGAAACTTAACATCTTAAGTCTTAAAGCGATAGGCACAACGTGGTGGTCAGCACTACATTCTAACTAGTGTCGCGTTATTACAATTATGCGTGTCTTATGGACGCCATCTTTTTTCTCTCTCTGACAACCACATGTCAGCTTCTCAGTTCCTTTTTTAAATTATCCCTTTTTGACATTGATCTCCTGTAAAGATCTCCACGTCGATGGGTCCTGTGCTGCCCTGGTCCAGGTGCCTTGCCAGTTAGCATTGCCTCCGGTACCACCAGGCACCAGGAACCATCGTTTGTAAGGTTTCCGTATATCAACTCCCATTCTTTTTTTTATGCCTCCTGATATTGCGTCTAAGGCGATCGTACGCGTTGCACCTCTCAAAGGGGACAAGGTTTGATCCCCGCAAGCTTCAGCTTCCGGCTAATGAAATATAGACAGGAAACCGTTGCAGTCTACCAACATCTTTCTAGAACATGTCTTCTACCAGCTCACCCTTGGCTGGTGGTGACAGACCTTGATTCTATACTTAGGAAAGGTCGAGTTCCTCTTTATTGTTCAACGAAGACTTGCCACCGGTGTTTGTTTGTTGTTGCCAATATTTTCACATTCTCTTACACTCTCCAATCTCTTCAGATAAGAGGAGAGGAGAGAATGTCCTCTCCAACTCCTTCCACGCTCCTCCTCCTCGCGTTCAGATTAAGTATTAACTTAACTGCTATAATAATAGTTATTATCTCAACGAGCAAAAACTTGAATGTTATCTTGTCACGCAATCGGCATTGCGACAGAGTCACTTTACATAAACACCACTGCTCAACTTAAAAGGAACTTGATGCCGTATTGATGTTTATTTATCGACTGGAGTCCCTAGAGCCGGAATCCATTTTAATTCCGTTGCTGATTTACTTCCGGTTAAAAATACAACGCTTTTGTTTTCGAATGATTTAACACAACCAAAATGTATGATAATTTGGTGTCTTCATACTTCGTTCCGGTTAAATGGAATTTTCATTGTTGTTACGAAATTTGTTGTAAACTTTTTTTTTTATAATGATTTAGTTACACAATTGTTACAGCAGGTATTGAATTACTTAAAAAGTAACACATGGAACAGTTATCAGATCATTAAAACAGTCATTTAGGTACATTTCTTTTGATCATGAACATTTTGTGACTACTTTTTATTGTATCGGGGAGAATCTTCGAAATATAACTTACTTGTGGAGAGAACTTAGGTTTCTACGGAAATGTCTTACATGTGAGGGGTTCCACCCAATATCTTACGGAACCCAAGGCAACCTCACCTGTTGAAAAACAGAAGAGACTCTGACTCCCTACCAACCAGCACTGGGCACCAGCGCGGTGGGTTAAGACCCAATTCCCCTCAATAAACTCTGTGGGGTTTGAGGGAGGTCTATGTCCAGCAGTGGACTGATGAAGAATCGTACTTTGATGGTCATCTGCAATGCTTTGTGAGTAGTTCTGGCAGTTCGTACCGAAACCATAGATAGGTCTCTGCAAAAAGTTAGAAGCTAGCACTAGAAGTACGTTCCAGAGATAACTACCCAAGAACGTAGCTGTCATGATAGAACTCTTCTTGATATCTTATCATTACTGTAATAAGGTACGAGCTGAACCATCATCAGAGGATTACAGCCGTGGATAAGCATGGATCTGATTTAGTGGATATCTGCAGGATCTTCTAGTTTGAGCTGTATATCTCCAGCTCTTGTCGCCCACTCTTTAAGGACTCGTCTTCCAGCTATCTTAACTCTGGCCTTCAAATCTCTCTCCAATAGACAGCTTTTACTTGCTCCAACGTTTTCATTTACTATTTATACAATATATTTAAAAAGATGGAGCAACTGATACATGAAGGAAGTCCTGACTCTTTGTGATGTTCACAGCGTTGGAGTAGAGACGAGATCAGACCTGGTAGAAAAGCAGCGCTCAGATAGATATTTTCCTGTGATCCCAAATTTAAACAGCTTCAACTGTCCAAACTGTAGCTTGATATAAGCCAAGGTCAAGATGACATTCTTCTTCTTCTTCGTCGGTATCATTCTTGACGGAGTAGTCGTGTTCGTCAGTTCAGATGTTGATTGCAAGATTCACAACACGTCGCCATTCAGCTCTGATGGCCGCCTTCCTAGTGCATTCATGTAGTGGTGACGTTGATGAGTCATTTACTGCCTTTATCTGGTCAGTCCATCTCATAGGTGTTCTTCCTCGTGGCCTGGTACCTTCCCTGGACCACGAGTGGATCAATACGGGATTGCACTAAAGATGATAAGCGCTGCTTGATACCGAGTTCTCGAAGTATAGACTCGTTGGGACGAAATTCAGTCCGCGATACTCCGAGCATCCTCCTCCAGCACCACATCACTGGAGCGTCTATCCTCTTCTTCTCTAATTCTCTCAAGGTCCAGTCCACCTCATAGGCGTTCTCCAAGTTGACATTAGTTAATTATAAGTTATTGGTATTTAATCGATGCCCTTGGAGCGAAGTTTGTAACTTAAGAACTTACGACATTGACACAGATTTAAAGTTGTAACAAATTAATTTGTATGGTGACAGGAACCGATTGATTTTTTGGACAAAGCGACAAATTCTGGTTTCACTCATGCTGATGATGAAGCAGTTAAGATATTTACATAACACAATCTAATCGCTTTTACCAGCTGGTTTTTTTATAATCGTTTGATAGCAAATCCTCGCCACCCAGGGATTGTTAGCAGCCCTGGTACCGGTGCCACTCCGACTTCCGTCATGATGAGTAGGGTTACCTGCCTCGCCGGGCTCTAGGGTCCGTCTTTTGTTGGAGTTCATTGAGGGGAATTCGACCGTAAAGCACCACGCTGGCCCAGTGCGAGTTGGTGGGTGGTTAGAGCCTCGTCTGATATTCAGCAGGATGCAGGTGAGGTTGACTTGGACTCCGTAAGATGTTAGGCGGTGGTAGTGTCTCTGTTGCCGGAAACCGTCCAGGTACCACCAAAGCGCCTATTGCAGCCGACAAATTGTACTGTGTAAACATTACTGTGTTACGGGTTGAAGGGCGCTGTGTGTGCAGTATACAACGTCCTAACTAGCGCGACGTTATTATGAGCGTGTCACTTATCATCAGGTGATTACCTTCCTCCTCTCGTCGCAGTGCCATATCATCACTTAAGGGCTTTGTCCGGTGTGACGGCTGACCTTGACCGGAGCTGAACAAGCGGCACTTTGTTCCGTTTCAGACGACAGTTAGGCTAGGTCAGTGACAGGCCAATCGCGCCGGACGTCCGCTCCAGATAGTAACTTTTTTTTATCTCTTTTACATACTAATATTAATTCAGCGACATTGCGGACTTTGATCGGTTAATTGTTGTATAATATATTTACTCTTACTTGCGACCTTCAAATGGAAGCCATGGGAGGAGAAGCAGAGTCAAACCCACCCTCCACTATTTTCATTCTCAGATGATAGACACAACGTTTCGGATGCTGTGATCATTAAGATATCTCGCCTTTATCTCAATATTATCGACGGGAAGCTCGGAACCATTTAAGATAGAACCTTTGACTCCTCTAATTAAATTTACTGGTAAGTCGTCAGTTATCAGACCGTGTTTTTTTCGTCGGTTAAACTGATCTCCGCATGGTGTACGTGGAATAGCTTTGTGGTCACGTAAGAAGAAGCCCACCTGACGTTGGCAACTTGGCACTGCAGCTCTCGCTCCCTGGTCGAAGACCTACAGGCAGACCCAAAACAAAGCAGTGTCAAGAGACGATGATGTTGAAGATGGAGTGAAGTGGAGAGGGAAAATAAAGGAAGCTGATTCCACCACCATATTGGAGAATAGCTAAGAATAGAGAGAGAGAGAGGGAGAGAGGTTAATCTGGTCTCCAACTTTGAAGACACCGCAGCGGTTACGGTGTCGTTAGCCGATGAAACGTTCACGGCATCGGAGACTGATGTACGCGCAACCTCCGTTAGATAACGGACACGTAACTATAGGGTGTTTATACACTACACCGTTTACAAGCTGCCTCCCTCCCCCTATACTATCACGCCATATCTTACCACACCACTTACCCCTATTTCTGGTGGTAGGCTGAAGATGGCTTTGTTTTTCCTTGAGATCTTTTAGCCAGAGTGCATCGGTACACCGGTGCGTTCCGTAGGAGGTCCCAGAGCCCCTCCTCATGCACTGAGAAAGACCATTGAGGGGTTTTTAGTGGGTACAAGCCCCACATAACCTTGTCTTCCCCCCAGGATATCCTTTAAGACTATTCATCATCATCATCAGCCGATAGACGTCCACAGCTGGTCATAAGCCTCCCCCAAAGATCTCTACATACAGTCAGCATGGCCTCCGATACTGCTGGGCACTCGGAGCTGTCGTATGTAGGAGTTCATGTGGGGGGATTTGGGCCATTTCCCACCACGCTGGCCCAATGAGGGTTGGGGGAAAACGATTACCCCCAGGATATTTAAAAGGTCTAGGTAAATAATATATCTGCCCATAACAACGTGGTGCTACTTAGGATGATATACACTGCACTACATTGTGCTCACCGCCTTAATGCATATGAGGTTGAATCTTGTTACCTCAGTAATTTCACTAGCTAGCGCCCTTCAAACCGGAACACAGCAATGTTTGCACAGTACTGTTTGTCGGCTGCAATAGGTGCTGCTGTGGTACCTCTGCCTAGATTGTCTAAAGCAACAGAGACTCGCCAATAGTGCGCAGACATTACTGTGTTCCGGTTTGATGGGTGCTGTAGCAAGTGAAATTACTCAGGTAATTACACAACATATGTCTCAATATATACAATAGCAACTTGCAGATTACAAACGTTACAGCCGATAAACAGTAGTGTGCAAAAATTACTTTGTTCCGGTTTGAAGGACGTTGTAGCTAATGTAGTTCATGGAATGACGAAACTTAAAATCTTACATTTCAATACGATGTTCTCAATTCGGTGTAGTATATACTATCATATCTAGCGATGCGTTATTACACGAACGGACAGGCATAACACTTATAATCGAGTGAACGTCCCGATCGTAACGACGACTATAATATATTATCTTCTTCTTCTTTATGAAGAAGAATCTCTTTCCTTCTTTAGATTCTTCCATCAAGCTAGGGTCTCTCTTTAAAATGGCGGTGTATTAAAAGATGAAAATGATTATATATAGAGAATAATGGAGTTTGTGTAAGCATCTCATGACTCCTTCAGGAGCTAATAGAAATCTTGAGAGTAAGGGGGATATTGTGTAGACATCCTAACTAGCGTACATACCTGTAACATCGATTTGTCCACTCATCATCATCATCAGTCGATACAGTCAGCATGGCATGTACCGCTGGGTACTTAGAGCTGTCGTATGTAGAGTGTAATATGGGGGTGGATTTGGGCCATTTCCCACCACTCTGTCCCAATGCGGGTTGGTGGGAGCCAGTGCCAGATCCTCGTTTGTTAGTTATCAGGGTGCACCACGAGTTGGTGAGGTTGACTTGGATCCTGTGAGTTGTCGTGTGGGGTTCCTTACACTCCTTAAACTCACAGATCTCAAATAGAATTAGTATCTAGAATATGTCTAGACTTAGTGTAAATCTTGTGTAATTATTTTATGCATATTTCAAAGCAATCTAAGTTAATTATGTGTATTTAACTTAGATTTTAACTTAACTCTGATTATGTTAGACCACGAGCGTTTTACACCGGATGTGTCGACAGCAGCGCGAGCGGTTATGTCATACTATGATCAGTTATATAGGAGTATTTGGGGTGGTGGTAGGGGAGACTGATCGTCGTGGAGGACTTTTCGGGAGGCTTATGTCCAGCTGTGGGAGTGGGCGTGGGCGTCTATCGGCTGATGTGGGGTGTTATAGTGTGGTTATATGTGGTCTGTTGGACTAGGTCACCGTTGCTCTAGAACGTCTACTACTAGTCATGTTACCGCAGTAATTTCATAGCGCCCTTCAAACCGGAACATAGTAATGTCTGTCGGCTGCAATATTTATCAGCTGTAATATGCTATTGTATACATTGAAGATGGATATATTTATAAATAGTTTAATAGTGTGTTTCGCCAACTCCGTTCCACCACTTACCCTCTCCAACCCACGAGCGCTATTCGGTGCCCGTGCGCGAGTGTTGTTATTAAATTTCAAGCGCTAATTGAATCGGAAGGCGAGTGAGAGCGCTTACACAACAGCGTTTCGCCAGCGGCGGGCCATCTCGCCGAAGTGTGTCAGCCGGCTGCGCCTCCAGCGAGCGCGGACTTTGACCGCCGCTTGCTTCATAACCAGTTAACGTGGTCTACTACCAGCTAATACCAACCCCACCACTCAAACCTCACAACACGCAATATATATAGCCACGTTTAACCACTTTTTCCCAGCCAAAGGAAGGGGAAAAATAATGAGTACGAAAGATGAAAGAAGAATATTAAGCAGAAATGAATAATGAAAGAACTAATAAAAACGAAGGTCATGACCCTGAACAAGTTTGCAAGAGAATAATAATAAAAGAAAAAAGTGTGAAAGCACTATGTTCCGGTTTAAAAAGCTTCGTATACAGTCAACTAAATTGAAGATCAGAATAGACCTTAACACAAGTCTTGACCACCCTATCAGAAGACTATCAGGATTTGGTGCTGTGTAAACTTCCTAACTAGCGCCAAGTTGTGAGTTGATGAATCACGTTACTATCAGATAGATATCCTACTTAAACTATTTGTCTATGATCTTATTCCTGTTTCTGTAGCAGCGGAGGTCGTGGTGCCAAGAGATGAAGAAGAGAACGTTGAAAACAATCCTTCTGGAAGACAGCTGGTTATGTGGAATTTTTACTAAAACCATTGCAGTTCTCTCCCTCAGTAGACTAAGGGTTGATTTAGAATATCCGGTTTGAATAGAGCTGTAGTTATGTGCTCAATAGCTGTTCGAAATCCATTTTAATATTATTACAAAAACTATTCTCTCTCTAGGGTCGTTCCCTCACGTCTGAGGATTGTGCTGTAGGGAGCTGACGATCTGCTTCCACCAGTTCCTGTTCAGCGGATCTTAAGAGACCTGCTGTGTAGGTAGGACTTCTAGGTTACGACTATGCAAAATTTAGAGGACGATGAGTCTTTAACTTTATCGATTCATCTGGTTGATACACGACCCGAATGATCTTTTGCCATCAATGTTCCCAACGAAAATCGATTTATTCAAGACAATCGTCGCCTCTGCGCTTTATGTAGCCGTTGGTGGCAAATTAAACTAGAACATTCGAGAATATTAATTAGAGCGACGTTTCGATTGTCATAATAATCGTCGAGTTTAGAATATCATCATCATCCGATAGACGTCCACTGCTGGACATAGGCCTCTCCCAAAGATAACCGATCAATAAGATCACCAACAGCCCAAAAGATTGTCAGACTTAAGTGGCAGTGGGCAGGGTTCATTGCTCGAAGGACCGACGGCCGATGGGGCAGTAAGGTCCTCGTTGTCTTGGGAGGCCTCCCACAAGGTGGACCGACGATCTGGTGAGAATCGCGGGAACCCACTGGTCGCGAGTTAAAAATCATCATTTAATAAGAGTCATCATTTATTAATTAGTATTGCATCAGAAAGTGTTCTCTGGAATTTTCTAGAATAATACTCGAACGATTTATATAGGAGTACACCAAGCCTATAAACGATTCAATAATTTTAGACATGTGAAGAGCTTATTTTATTTGGACTTTTATTATATATGTATATATGTAAATAATAAATGTTTCTATAAACCATAACCAGATCGTAACAATATAAAAAAAAAAAAATCACCACATAAAACCTCGTTAGTTGTTGCAAAGAAACAATTGCAGTGTTACTGTATACGTGTGGTGGAACATTAACCCAGAAGCGTTTCGTTCACAACGCTCGTTATGGCCCCTTCACACTACACGCGAATCTAACGGACCTATTACTGTTTGATGTATTAACCACTTGTCAAAAAGGCGTGTTACAACTTTAACATTTAACATATTGTTAAACACCTGTTTCTTTACTAAATAATTCTTTACTGTATATACTCATGTCGAAGAACTGATGTAAAACTCAGGGTTTGTGTATTCTTTATCTACAGTGGACTAAATGCCAATTAGGATGATGAACCACATTAAACTCCTCGCAGTGAGACATATTATACTAGCTATCTTCTTCTTCTTAAAGCGCCTCTCCAACTAGTGAAGGTCGACGATCAGCGTGATACACTCCTTTCTGTCTCTGGTCCGACGGAACAATTCGGACATCCCAGATATAGTCAATTGCCTGATATTCCCTAACCATGAATCTTTCACTAGCTATAACGCCCTTCGAACAGAACTACAGTATTGTTGGCATGCCACTGCTTAGCTTCAGGAATAGGAGCTGCCAAGACGGTCTCCGATAATAAATACCTAGCATCAGTTACTCTAAGTAATAGTCTGTTTATGGTGAATGGTCCTTGCCAAGAATACTCTGGCCCTCAAATGTTGGCAGCAGGACCAGAGCGTTGCGGTTATGGCGGCAGATTTACATTATGAAAGTAGAAATTACTATTTACCTTTATTTTAATTAAAGAAAGTACTATTTACCATTTTGTTTACTCAATAACACATACAGGTTTTAAAAAAATTATTACCAATTACATTGTTTACCATACAGAGGTCAATCGTAGCTGGCAAGCAGGTTCCTTCAAAATTACGAAGGTCTCTGTGGAATGAAGATATGAAATAGTTCCTCGCTTGCTCTTAGTTTGCCATTTGGTCTTATTCTCAATAACTTGATCTAGACCGTATATTTATCAATCCATCGGACTCCTGTGAAAGGTTTCACAGGAGGTTAAATGATGAAGAGGATAAGAGCAGGTGCTCTTATCCTCTTCATCATTTAAAAATCTTCATAAAATGCGTCGTGCTTCTTTAATTCTCATAGAGACCAGTAAACTTTGACTCATCACCAGGAAACACAGTCTGGCAGCTTTATGTCCGCGCTGTCGGATTAACTGACTTAATGTTCTACAGTCAACGGCATGTTTATAACATTTCTTGTAATTTATGAATTGAAACAAATTATATACTACTTACCGGTAGCCAGTAAGGAATAGTTATTACTTTTAAAATAAATAAACCGGTAACCCATCCACAGAGTAAAGCGTTGTAACATTCATTAAGATTTTTATAAACAATGAGGCAGTAATCAGAAATAATTTTGTTTCCTTTTCGAAGTAAAATTTTTCTCAATAATGCAAGCAACATATTCCCACTGCTGGGACTCGGATTCATCCCTCACAAGTAGAATTAAGATTATTCATTCAATCAAACACCAAATATCCAAATTTATGGTTATTGGCAACGTATTTACTTCATCTTGCAAAGTAAAAGTGAGCCGGGAGTTCAAAAAAGGTTACCCTGTACTATAAACATATTTTGGTTTAGTTTGCAATGGATCCCTTGGTACAGTGACCTTGACCTATATCACAGAGGTCTACGATTCGATTCCTTGATCACATGATATGGAAATTGGTTTGTGTTTGGAATTTTTCGATCTAGTCTAGCTATTCACATTGTAAATCTGTCGCCACGACATCATCGCTTTGTTCCAGCTATCAAATTATGATAACTGAAATATTCTTGTTGAGCATTTCGACATCCAGTGTCCAACTATCACTTCAAATTACGTGAACTTAAGGATATAATTTACTTCAATAAAAAATGATGAAAAGAAAAACCCAGTATAGGTTGAAAATGCAAAAGTAGGTACATCTGATTTTGATGATACGTTGGATATTGTCAGACAAATCGATATTTATGATATTCCCTGATGAACTCATCAGAGAACATCATCATAAACATCCATTGAAACTGTTTAAGTTGTAAAGCAACGTTTTATTAATAAAATATAAATATTTATTAAAGGGGGAAATCTTTAAAACTACGGCTCGAGAAACTTCCAAATCGATGCATTGTTTATTTACATGTTTACATCGTCAAAACTCTACTTGGATATTTTTTTACATATACAATGCTTTACTATTTTATAGGTTCTGCAGCTGATCAAATTACTGCGGTAATTAAATACCTTCTTCGAGCTTTTTACGACAAACCTGAAATAGAATGGAGGAGGGTATAACCTTGCCTAAGTTCCACGTTGTATTTTAAATATGTAGCATGTGAGCAAACTGGATACTTCGAACCAGATTCCTGCTGATTACCAGCTCTGCTGCAATTACTCCAAATCACATGCCGAGTTCAAGATTCATTTCATATTAAACAAATTTTCGTGACATGAGGAGATGGTGAGGGATACGCTGGCCCATAGTAATGTCGCACTAGTTAAAATGATAATATATATACTAAGCACCACATTGTGCTCGTCTTGAGATATAAAGTGTTTTGTCGTTACCCCAGTAATTTCACTGGCTACGACATATTTGATCGGCAGTAGGGGGTATCTATTTAGATAGTCCGAAAAACTCTTTTTTTGTTTCGCGGAAAATCTTCGAAAGATAGCTTCTGGGGCATGTGAGATTATTACTCACTAAAACCTCCTCGATCTACACTTTGTGTTACAAGTGTCTGATGAGGAGCCTAACCCTCCTAGGCACCATCGCTGAGCCATAAGGGCCCCCACCCTCAAGGACTGCGAAACTCCCTGAAAACTTTCAGTCGCCTTGTACGACAGGCAGGGCTTACCTTAGTCCTATTCTTATTAGACCGAGACTACAGGACTAAGGAAACAAAAGATCTACCACCAGAAAATATTTTTCTCTTATCATCTATCTCTTTCTTCTTCTCTTTGTTTTTTTTGAATACGTTGGTGGTAACAAATTAAGATTTGTCTAGACTAACAATTATTTTAATGATACATAAGTAAACCTTCCCGCCATTTCCCATCCTCCATGATCCCTTTGCACCATGACTCATTGAACGGAACCCGCAGCAGTCCGTGGGTTCCGTAATTGTTCACTGACAAGGAAACGATGGTGAGAGTCGGTTTAGTGACAAAGATATTAAAACAATAGACAAATTAGTCAGCACTGGCCCCGAGCCAGCGCTGCCAAGGACAACGGGACAATGGTAGGGTGTTAGGTACCGGTGCCGACGCATACACTACGGACCTCGGCTAATATTATTCCGCGTCATCATAATCGGACAATTTACTGGTGATAGATCTATATTGCTGGAGATCACAGCACTTGTTCCCACCGCCAAATACTAACTAGCGATAGCTAGCTCGTGAAATTACTACGGTAACGAGATTAAATATCTTACATCTCAAAGCGCTAAGCAAACTGTGATGCAGTGTACATCATCCTAACTAGGGTCTCGTTGTAATGGGCAGGCGTATCACTTACCACCAGGTTAACGTCTCGTAGAATAAAAAAAAATCATGTGCTTGTTTTGAGACATTAAGTTTACATTACTCCAATAATTTCATTAGCCGCAGCGTCATCCAAACCGGAACACAGTAATATTTGTACACCGCTATAGGTCGTCAGGAATATTTGCTGGTAGGTGGCAGCTAGACGGTCTCCAGCAGCAGAGACCTGCCACCAAGTATGTAAGCTGGATCCATCCACAGTCCATGTCTACAGACAATAAGCTTCAACTTACCTTTAAAGCTACATTAGAAGCTTATTTAAGTAATAACTTTTCTATCGACATTAACTTTATACTCCGAAGCTAATAGACGAACGGGACTTTCACCTGATTTTAAGTGATACGCCCGTCCATAACATCATCACTAAATAGGATGCTATACACGGCACTACATTGAGCTCGTCGCTTTGAGACATAGAATGTGGGGGCTAGTTTCCGCACTAGTTATAGCGCCCTTCAAACCGGATCACGGTAATGTCCGTGCAATGCAATTTTGAGAAACTAAGCAAACTATTTATCTATAAATATCCAATTTTTATGTCCCCTTAATTACATCGCGGCTATTTAATATCATCATCAGCCGATAGGTGTCCACTGTTGGGCAAGGCCTCTCCTAAAGATGTCCACAAAGTTCATTAAGGGGGTTAGGCTTTAGGCCACCACGTTGGCTAGGTGCAGGTGGTCAGAGCATCATCTTTTATCCATCAGGGTGTACGCGTGGTTGACTTAGGTTCCGTAGTACGTTGAGCGGACATTCTTAACATCCCTACTACTGTTTAATATTTGTTTATAAAAAAGCAAACAGTGTTGCAATGTATATATTTCAATAATACATATCGGTCGGTGTGAAGCTATAAATAACGGTATTAATATACATATATATATGTATATATATATATATATATATATATATATGTGTGTATAACTAACACAATATGCGGTGAACGTTTATTGATAATATATTCCGCATAAAATATCTTGCGCAGATAAATCTTAAAAAATTTAAATATCAGTTGCAAATGTATGTTAATAGTGTAAATATTCTGCAATAGTTACACTAGCGAGATTCTTTTATAATCTAGCTTTAGCGATACTTATGTGGTTTTTTTTTTTTCTTCCTTGTTTACCTCAGACTTTAGTCCGAGATCTTTTATATCCTTCTTCATGTACTGTTGTTCATGTTATGTTTATTATTACCTTATTTATTTATTGAACTCCTCTACTTTCTCTCTGATTCTTAATCTATTTCCGTTAGAATGATTATTTCTATTCTCTTTGGTTCCAATATTATTGTAATAATAATAATAAAGCGACAATGTTAGGTTTTAGTGGTGAACGTGTAAGTATCACCAGTACCACTAATGTGCGAACACTACCGTGTTCCGGTTTGAAGGGACGTAGCTAATAAAACTACTTATGTGAGAGACTTTAAATATGTCATGAGGAACACGATGTGGTGTATATCATCTGAACCAAAGCTTTGCTGGTTGTGTTGCTTCGTCGAAGAAGTCTAGAAATCTAGAAATCTAGAAATATAATATGATAAATCGTCATCATCATCAGCCGATAGATGTCCACTGCTAGACATAGGTCTCCACCAAAAATCTCCACATTGATCGGTTGGTCTCCGACACCGACGGGCATTGGAGCTCGTCGCCTGTAAGAGTTTATATGGGGGGATTTTGGGCCATTTCCCACCACGCTGGTCCAATGTGAGTTGGCGGGAATCAGAACCTCTGAACCAGAAGTTGGCTTGGGTCCTGTGAGATCTTGTGCGGGACTCCTTAAGCAGTAATGCTTATCGCCAATTAGATGTCATCACCATCGCGTCGTGGTAAGAGATAAAGAGACTGCATGTAGTAATGTATGCGCAGAGGTTACGTGTTTGAGTCCAAGAGTACGTGGAAATCTTTGACGAAGACCCATGTCCATCAGTCAGCATGGCCCGACGGATGATGATGATGACGAATACATTTTTCCTGGTCATCCACCAATCTGATACCGTTAATCTGTCACCATAATAGCATCCCTATGTTTCGACTGTCGATATTTATAAACGAGCCCTTCACCACGTAGCGCTGGATAGGATGATACAGCTTCGTTACCCCAGTAATTCCACTAGTTACAACGCCCTTCAAATCAGAAGACAGTAATGTTTGCACAGTACTGTTTCACAGTCGCAATAGTCTTCGACAACAAAGACCTACCACCAGTACAATATGCGTGGTGAAGGCCAAAGTATACTGTACGAGCCAGGTTCAGCTTCGACATTACGTCTTGCAAATGTGAAAGAACAGTATGCGTTTATGCTAAAATATCTCAAGTCCTAAGTCTACGTGGTCGTAAGTCAATCAGCTGATGCGACGCAGTAGCATTGACCTTAATGCGAAAGTGACTGGTCCGGCCTCCGCGCCCGATGGCTTCCACAACCTACACTTATTAGACGTTTTAACTGCAGCCATTTACCACCGATGATGTTACATCATCATCATCATCATCACCAGCTTACAGCAGTTCACTGCTGGGTTAATTACAACCTTGAAAGTTAATAACACAGAAGAATTTTCTTCGAATCAGGAATGAGGGTATCCGTGGACGAGTCACTGATATATTTTTTATGTTCTTATGTCGCTGACGTTAGATCTCGTTACCCTAGTAATTACAATAGCTACAGAGCTCTTTAAACCGGAACACAGTAATGTTTGCATACTGTTGTTAGTCGACTTCATTAGGCGTTGCGGTAGTACCTAGACGGTCTGCGGCAAGAGACCTACCAGCAGTAATAAAAGCAACTGGAGGGAAGTCCTTTGATACTAAGTCTGGTTAAGAGGTATAAGGGGTCTCGCATAACAACTCACGGTACCCATAGCCAACCTCACCCGCTCCTGGTGCACCCTGGCAATCAACAAACGAAGCTCTGGCTTTCACCAACATGCATTAGACCGGCGTGGGGGGAAAGGGGTAGTGTCTAATCCCATCATAAGAACAAACGACAACAGCTGATGCCCTACAGGTAGTGTGAAGCCTCGGGATGCGGGCAGCGTAGGAACGATGAAGCATTGATCCAGCAGTGGAGGTCTATTGGCTGGTGATGATGATGGGCTTTTGATAGAATTATGAATGAGGAGATCCGAGGAACGAAGGTCGCTGACATAACCAATTAGCGAGCTGAAGTTGGTATTCAGGTTATTATATACAAAGATCTTAAAACATGATTATTCATTTAAAAATTTACATATTTTTAGTACATATGTACATGACAGTTTTTATCTCTCTTGTACTTTTTTGTAATTTGATGTATTTGTACGTATAATGTGGTGAAATAAAAAAGCACTAACATTTAGCTGCTAATATTTAACTAGTAACACCCCCTTTTTAATAATGTTAGTCAACAAATGTAATGATTATGTTAATGAGTTCGGGGACACTGCTATACGAGTGCTCGTTGATCACGACGCGGAAAAACCAAACGCTGCGCAGGTTTCGCAACAGATAATTCCGATGTTTGCGTTGCGGGCTCGCTGTTTATGTTTACAGCAGGTGATCAGCTCACCGGCGACGGTCAAGTTCTTTTAACAGCGTTAACTAATCGTACACTGTCAAGTTCTTTCAACAGTATCAAATAATCGTGGACTGTCAAAATCTTTTAACAGTACCAATTAATCGTAGACTGTCAAGTTCTTTCAACAGCATCATTCAATCGTAGACTGTCAAGCTCTTCAACAGTATCAACTGATCCTAAACTGTCAAGTTCTTTCATCAGCATCAATCAATCGTAGATTGTCAAGTTCTTTTAGCAGCGTCAACTAGTTGTAGGCTGTCAAGCTCCTCAACAGTATCAACTGATCCTAAACTGTCAAGTTCTTTCATCAGCATCAATCAATCGTAGACTGTCAAGTTCTTTTAACAGCGTCAACTAGTTGTAGACTGTCAAGCTCTTCAACAGTACCAACTGATCTTAGACTGTCAAGTTCTTTCATCAGCATCAATCAAACGTAGACTGTCAAGTTCTTTTAACAGCGTCAACTAGTTGTAGACTGTCAAGCTCTTCAACAGTACCAACTGATCTTAGACTGTCAAGTTCTTTCATCAGCATCAATCAATCGTAGACTGTCAAGTTCTTTTAACAGCGTCAACTAGTTGTAGACTGTCAAGCTCTTCAACAGTACCAACTGATCTTAGACTGTCAAGTTCTTTCATCAGCATCAATCAAACGTAGACTGTCAAGTTCTTTTAACAGCGTCAACTAGTTGTAGACTGTCAAGCTCTTCAACAGTATCAACTGATCCTAAACTGTCAAGTTCTTTCATCAGCATCAATCAATCGTAGATTGTCAAGCTCTTCCAACAGCAGCAACTATTAGTATTGCTTTGTATCAGTACACTCTAAAATACTATAGATTCCATAAGTTGGCAAGCTTCCTATCAAAAAGGTCCTTAAGTTGACAAAATACAAGTGAAATTTATGGGAAAAGCCATTTTCAACTTAATCCTTTGTAGGAGATATTATTATGGGAATAATTAGGATTAAAAGCAAAGGAGCATTCATCAAACAAATCTTAGTTTAACTGACAGTTAGTTAAATAGAAATCAAATATAATTAATTAAATAACATAAAAGGTATCCTTATAAATAACAGTTAAAACTCTATTAATGTAAACGTTGTCCTTGCGTTTACTTGGAAAGTTAAGTCAGGTTTGTGTGATGAAGTTATTAATTGGAGGCGCAATTCAAAGTTGTCGAAGTGTTACCTTTTTATAAGGTTTAAAAGAAATTAGTAATATATCGAGATTGCTCTAAACATCTGGTGGAGGAGCCACACCTGCGGAATCAACCCGCGTCATACGTCGTGTACTGACCACTGTCAGACCCTAACAGTCGGAACCCATCGATGCTGATACGACAGGTGAGGTCATCAATTCGCCAAAGTATAAACATTATAAACGGCTCTATTAGTTTCATTGTGACTAGTTGTTAATTAAATTGCGGAAACCCATTAGGAATAAGGACAAAGGTCTCGATAGGATCAGCACGCAATCCAAATGCATTTCCTGGTTTGGTAGCAAACGTTTCAACGGAAACAGCTTTTGTGAAAGATGATGTTTAGAATAACAAAGAAATGAAAAATAATTAAAATATAAAGACGAAACACTTTCTCTATATACAATGGGCATCTCTTGATGAATGATGATGATGATGAAGCGATGTCGTACTGAATATTCTGACTCATAGGTTGACAGGCGACATTAAGATGATAATAGATCAGCTAGACGAGAATGATAGACCAAAAATGTTAAGACCATTGATCAGAGAGATGAGGACGATAGTTTAAAGAAATTAAACGATAGGTCAAAGATGTGAACACGATTCATCAGTGAGACGAGGATGAAAGATCAGAATAATAAGATTAATAAATGAGAGAGAGGAGGATGTTAGCTGGGCGATTAGAAAAATCCCTATCATCATCATCATCATCATTAGCCTAAAGACCCACCGCTGGATACAAGCTTACCCCAAACATCCCCAGATCTATCGGTCCTGTGCTGACCATATCCATCAGCTTTCCGCTACCTTCAGTCGTTTGCCATTTCCCACCACACAGGCACAATGGGGGTGGTGGGACGAAAGACCCTATCATCAATTAAACCTCACCACATATCGGCGCGGAATCAAACTGAGATTTAGAGGTTACAAGGCAGGAGGTTACCGACTGAACCACGGAGCCAGTTAAAGAGACTACTCACAACAACCAATTGTGAAAGTTCTGTATATAATATACATCTTTATATTATAGGGGTGTGAAGGGCACAGCAACTTACGCGACCCAAGCCAACCTCACCAGCTCGTGGTGTACCCTACTAATCAACCGACGAGGCTCTGGTTCTTACCAGTCTGCATTGGGCCAGCGTTGTGGGAAATTGCCCGAATCCCCCTCATATGAACCCCTACATACGACACCAGTAGTGCCCAGCGATACAAGACATACTATGTGAAGATCTTTGCGAGAGGCCTCTGTCCAGCATTGGACGTCTCTCAGCTGATGATGACAATGATACGTCGTTATAAATACGCTAAATGACGTGCTAACTATGTAATGATATAGCCTAATCTGTAGGTCATCTAAAGGTCTGGAAATTCCTCGGTAGCGTGCTAACGTGTGACAACTTGTAATTTGCATTTCGTGACAACGTCTGCGATGATTCTATGTTCTTTGCACATATAATTTAATTTAGAGGTGGACGACTCATAATATATGGCTTAGAGACTTGGTGGCGCAGCAGCTATGAGCTTGTCCATAAACGGAGATCCTAAGTTCGATTCACCGACCTTAGATGGTATTAATAAATTTTCTAAACCTTTATCATTTTTCCTTTTGTAAATCTATTAAAGTGTTATCAAGTTAATCTATCTATCATCCTCATCTCTCTGATCTGTCATACAATGCTGATGACAACCATCATATTTCGTACATTTCAAAGAGGATCCATTTATGAGGTCCCAAGGTTGAACCTGGAGGGCAATATTCTTGGAAAACGTGCACCTGGTAGACAGCGGAAGAAAGGGCTTGAAAAGAATATCTGGGGATCGAATTGCTTTTTTTAATCTGATTGCCAAACCTCAGTTTTAAGTGGACACTTCATGATGATGATGATGGAGGTATTCTTGACGTTGTAACTTCTAAGCGTAACCAAAACTCTATTCATGAGCACAACTCGCAGGCAGTTAAGATATACACCGACGGCAGTAACCTTGAGGGAAGGTTGGAGCCTCACTTTCCATATGGAAAGGCGAGGCTGAGATCCAAAACCGGAAGCTACGTGTGTCCGCATACTGCGCAGTCTACCAGGCCGAACTCCTGGCCATATGTGAGGCAACTATAACAGTTAGCAGGAGGACAGAGGCGAGCTATGGTTTTTACAGTGATTGTAAAGCCGCGCTCAATACTGTTACGAATCATGGCTCGCTTCATCCTCCTGCCGTAGTGGCCAGGGAGAATCTGCAGAGGGTTTCTACCCAGAGCAAAGACTTGTCTTTTTTCTGGGTCAAAGCCCACGCGGGCGTTCCTGGTAATGAGCGTGCTGATGAATTAGCCAATCTGGCCGCTCTTAACAGCCGAAGGAAGCCAGATTACGACTAGTGCCCGGTACCGTATTTTAAACGTTTGCTTCGAGATGCCTCAGTCGCGAGATGGAGCGCCCGATGTAGCGAGGGTAGCACCGCGTCCGTCACTAAGTTATTTTTCCCGAACGCAGCAGAGGCATGTCAGTTAATAAGGAAGGTCCGGCCAACGGGGCAGTTAACCCAGATATTCACTGGTCACGGTGGATTCTTCAAATACTTGATCCGTTTCAAGTGTCGGGAGACCCCGTGGTGCACATGCAATGACACCGTGGAAGAAACGGTTCTTTATTTGCTGACGGAGTGTCCTGTACATAGATGCCTGACGTATGATTTTGAGCAGGACACAGGCTTAATGATAGATACAGCCGGTCTGCCGGAAATAGTAAAAAATAAATTATTTAGAAGTTTATAAACGATTGCATAAATATATGTAAGATAGTAAATAATAGAAATAAGGATAAGTAAATGTCACTTTGTGCATATGTGCACAATAATATTCTGTGTATTTTGTGAATACCACATAATTAGATAGCATAAGTATAGATATAATGTATAAAAAAAAAAAAAAAAAAATATCGGTATGTTAGAAAAAATGTATACAGCCTGTAATAGTGTAGATGCTATAAATGTAAATGTTGTGTGAAAATGTTGTAAATAATAGGATAATGTAAAGCCCTGAATAATAATATCAGGGATAACTTGATATAATAAAAAAAAAAAACTTCTAAGCGTATACTTGTAACTTTGGTTCCTTGCTAATCACTAATGATAGAGTGATTAGCAGAAACTATATTCTAGCTTCAGCTATAATAAATATAAAATATCCTTATCAAAGAAATCTTTGAAAAGAAACACTTTTGCTGATCCAGTAACAGCCATTAGTTCGATAAAGCTTTAAATGATAAAAGGTACAATCCAAGTAATGTGAGTAGTTCATCTCGTTGTAACCTCCATCATCCATTTAATGCAAATTGACCTTTATTACATATGTAATAAAGTCTTCAATTAGCTTGTCTTCGATGTTACGATAATGGAGGCGACCGTGGACAGGGCCGCCTGATGGTATCGGGACCTTAATAACTCTCGCTAACAACCCTCAATAAGGACCACATTACATTCAATAACTTATCTAGCTACAATGTTGGAATGTACAATTATTTCCTTTCATACGTAGTAATGCTTATCTCATGAGGAAGGTGAGGAAGAACAATGAAAGAAGCATTCCATAAGCCTGATACGTGACGTGAGGAGTTTGGGAAACTGAAGTGGACTACATACTGATTGTAGTTTTTAGACATTAGCTTCCCTTATTTTTCATCGGTTAAATGGTGTTAAGCAATAAATAGCTGGAGCTGGTGCGTCCATACCGGCGGGTTTCCGAATCGCTGGCGTTTGGAAATTGAGGAAGTCACTGATTACCAACTAATGCTGATTGGAGATTGCTGCAACTTATAAACTCAATGCTATTGCTTTTTAATTACTGACAAAGAGTAATTAACTCGAACTGAACCAGCAGGAGCTGACATAGACAAGTTTTTAATTACAGTTACAGAGGGTTCGTTCTCTACGGACTATAGATTCTGGTGAAAGAAAACATCGTGAGGAAACCGAACGGTTTTTGTGGACATCCTCTATCTGCCAACACACTCTTGTCTATGGTCTGTTCCTTGACTCTCTCCTGACAGAAGTCCTCGAATCCCAATTTTTAGGTTTATCTCCCCATTTACCTTGTATAATACTATGCACAGAATTGAATTAGATAAATTCTTTATATCATATAAATAGATATTTTTACATAATATTAAAAAAAAAGTGTCCAGCAGTGGACGTCTACCAGCTAATGATGATCATATGTTAATATATACAGATTAAAATATTTACAAGTATATAAATATATATAAGGAACAACAATATAAAAAATCGGTTTAACTACATGAGCTGCTGCTTATAAGTATTATAAATAGATCGCTGCCGCTTATGAATTAAATGAATAATTTTCAACAACGCACAAAAATAGTTTTCTATGCTCTATTATTATATTAAGCTATAATCGGCATTATTAACTTTAACTTTAGACTCAATTTCGCATGAAATTACTAATATAAACACATTTCCTCAAGGTTAAAACTATCATGCAAATAGAGGAATAAGAAGCGGAATATGTTGCATTACACGCAGCTAGTGAAATTACCGCGGTAATAAGACTTAATATGTTATACCTCAAGGCGATGATAACAATATGGTGCTGTGTAAACATCTCGACTGATAAGTTATTAGAACAATTTGGTTAACGGAAGTGAATTGATGGTAAAGTCAGGCCACAGAATGCGAAGAATGGAGTGACCTGGCAAGTCTGTGCACCTGGCAAATCTGCAATGACCTGGCCAAGTGGATTAGTGACCTGATGATTCGTTTGACTAACATGCCATCAAACGTTGAAGAACATTTGATGAACTAAGATAACAAGAGATCACCTTCAATATTATTTTCTTTTGATACTTCCTATATAATAATATATGCAAAATTATTTATTAAATTTTTATTAATTTTATTAGTGTTGTAAACCATTGCCCAATAGTGGGCACAAGGATTCCGTCTGGAAAACTCTTCAAATGTATTCAACTCCTCAAAATTTGTAACAAGTATTTCTTTTGTATCTCAAAGATATTCAAACATTGCCTTAAACAAACATTTGCGCCAAAGTTTGCCAAACATTTCCAAACTTCCTGTTCCATGCAAACGGTACCGTACGGTTAAATGGCCTCATAATCTTTAAGATCCCTATCGAAGAAATGCTTTAGAAAAAAAAAACGCAGCTTTCCTTCAAAACAAGTTCCCACGGTGTGTTTGCCGAAATTTCCAACATTTTTTCCCCCTCATTCGCGAAACTTTCACCAAACCACCAAACAGTACATGTCGACCCACTTTTCCCCGTGTGTCATTAGGACCGTAATATGAACAAAATAGTGTTCATTACCATCACGTTGTAATGTCTCTTTTTAACCAACGACCTGGATTAGTTTCACCATGGACACTTGGAGAATGATTATGATTAACGATGCTGGTGACTGTCGCGGGGAAATCGATATGTTCTATGAACAATAGTTTTTTTGTATACGTAACATCCGCTAACTCGCACTTGGCCAATGAATAAACGTCCTGTCTTGTAAGAGAAAAAAAGAAGCTTCTAGATTTTTTTTATAATACGAAGCGGCGAGTCGAACAAGATATTCATCTGATGGTAAATGATAGGCCTGACCATAAACAATGTGGCGCTCGCATCAAAGCTCACCAACCCGAGGATATTTTAGTCGCCTTGTACGACAGGCAGGGAATACCTTCTCCTATCTACCTTCTCTACCTACCTTAACAGCCCCACAGGTCTGAACACAGACCTTCCACCAGTATAAACAGTTGCAGTAGTTGCTATAACAAAAGGGATGTCTGTTAATTGATTATCTACATGTTTTGTTACAAAGAATAGTTTTTTTTTTTTTTTATCATCATATTGTATCAAAACAAATTATTTTTTTTTCTAATTCTTTATATAAATAAATTCCATTTAATCAGTTTTCTATACCACTTAATACTGATAGTTAAATTATTTTTTTAACAGTAATATAACCTCCAATCGCTGTTGTCATTGAATCCGCCATTTTGTGATGCGTAACACGACGCTTCATGAAAAAATATAGCTCCTGCTTACAAAAGTACGTGTAGGGGCTAATTCTAATTGTAAAGTAGATACTAGTTTAGTATGTGATTACGAAGACATGTGGGTTCGATCCTGATGAGTTTCTAACAAAGGAGGATACCGCGAGGAATCCTGCATGTTCCTAGTACAGCTATCGGGTTAATGGGATTTCCGTCAACTTGCTAGAGTTATCGATAAATGATCTTGACTCATGTAAGAGTAAGTCCCATCAGTGGGATCGTTAAAACAGATGTTTACTGGTGTATAGAGATACCAATAATTTTTCTAAGCCCATACATTGCAGCTACATTTATAACTAGCTGTTCTTTGCCCACTTTGCTGACCGTAACTGCTTTCGAGGAAGGAATTTTGTAAAATCCATTCTTAACTGACCTCTAAGCGGCAGAAGCAATAACTTTACAAAATTTTGAGTGTTTACGTATAACAGTTTCGGTGATCGCGGGACGAATCAATAGATCTCTTGATAAAGGACTAACTATTCCCGCCTGCCTTAGTGCCTGTAGCACCACCGTAACCCCTTTTGGGGGTAACATTTCGTAAAATCCGTTCATTAGCTGCCCTGTACTCTGCATAAGATATATTTCTACCATATTACAAGTGTCCAGATTTTATGGCTCCGTAGATATCGTGATGAGTCACTACAGGGGTGAAAATCTATTATATATATATATATAAGTACTATGCTGTATAACTTAGGTAAAGTTGGTTCCTTATATAAGATACACTTGGATTCCCACCTAATTGGAGGTCAACCGGATAATAGCGCACGATTTCACTAGAGTACAACGCTGATGTTACTGTAATTACAGTAATAAATTGACCTTACTGCGTTGGTTTATTATATGTCACAAACCGATAAGACGACAGTAGTAATAAATAGTAAGATTAATTAAAGTGTAGTAAGTAGCAAGTAAAACTATTTGCATAAAAAACTCAACAGTAACATGGAAAACATGTTGTTTACTGCTGGTAGGTCTGTCGCCGTGATATCTAGGTACCGCATCGACTATTGCAGCCGACACAATACTGTGCGAATGTTACTATGTTCCGGTTTGAAGGGCGCTGTAGTTAGTGTAATTACTGCGGCGACGAGACTCAACATCTTACGTGTCGGGTGACGAGCGCAATCTGATGCTGTGTATACTATTCTAACTAGCGCCACGTTATTATAACGTATCACTTACCATCACGTTACCGTCCCGCTCATCTCGTCACTTTGTTGAATAAAACTAATACTATGTTATGTTTAATTTAAATGCAATGAAAAGCTTTAAAAAACAAATAATAATAAACAATAATGAGAGAAAACAAAAGAAAATAAACATACACCAGCTGTTCCCTTCCCATCTTGCTTTGCAGGCCGTCATGTAAAGTTATATTTGAAATTTGTCAGAAATATTCCTTGAGAGCAACCCCACCCGCAATTGAATTTCTAAAGCAACTGTTACCATAGCAACCGCATAGATAACACCAAACCAAAATGTTTATGAAAGTCAATTAGAAATAAAATGGAGAAGGTTCTATGAAAATCAAAATATTATAACCATCTACAGATAATTCCGCGTCGAATGCTCATGTTCCCGTGTCGATACGTTCACTTGTTTTCACGTGATTGGCGAACAAACCATTATTACCATTATATATATATATAATCTAGTCTTAGTGTGAGGTGCAGAGAGAAGAAACTAATAGTCAGAACTATGTTGGTCCCCCTTCCAGTATGACTAAACTATTGTATACTCCGTAATAAGTTGTTAAGCAATATACACTTTTTTTTTATGACGTTGATAAGAAAAGTATACAAAATTAAATTAAATAAATATAAAATAAATAAGCAATAAGAAAATTAGAAACAAATTTCTAGAATTTTGTAAATACGTTGCACAGAGAACTTCAAATAGGAATAGGTGATTATATATTAAATAAGCGCGTAAGTTCGTTTATCAAATGCGATAATTGTCTGTGTATCAAAGTTACCTGTCAAGAGCCAGAAGAAATTAGAAAAAAAATTTAACATAGACAAAAACATGATAAGACAAAATATAAGAAAAATAAGAACAAAAACCTAATCACTTAATGTACACTTTTTTTTTTTTTTTTTTTTTTTTTATGGTGATGTTTTCGCCGCAGTTTTATTGACAACTATAGCGGCTTCATAGGACTCAGGGCTCGCGGATCCGGTATCCGCGAGCTAAACTAAATAAATTGATATATACACATATATGTAAATAAAGTGGCGTGTATGAGGGGAAGGAGAAAGATGAGAAGATATTGGATGTGGAAGGGTTGAAGAGTAGGACAGTGCTATGAGGGAAGAGAGAGGGGTGTATTATAATATATACATAGATAAATATACATATGAATTTAAGACGCGCGCGGTGCGCGTTGGGTGGCGGCAATCCTAAGAGGTCATCGGAGGGGGGCTCGGGCCCGTCCTCCGATCACCTTCGCCTGTGACACGGGACGAGGGCGGTGTGGACCGCCCTGTCGGCCGGGTGTGACTTGTGTGCGCGGTGTGCGAGCTTAACGGGCGCCGCAACCGACGGTGGAAGCGGCGCGTCCGAAATGTGGTGAGTGAATGTTTTGTGTCGTTGATGGGAGTATCGTGCCGACCCTCTGTATCGACGCGGAGCGGAAGCGCGTTCCGTGGACGTCGATTCTTACTGGTGGCATCGGAGATCGGGACGTAGTTTACCGTTTGCCCTATCAGTGGGTTCGGGTGGTGTGTGGCCTTGTCGAAGTGGTGGATAGCACAATCTTGCATGAATTGTGCTATCGAAGGAAGTTTGAGGTCGCTGTGCAGATCGATGCTGCGCTGATACCATTCCGCACCCGTGGCCTTCCGGGTGAAGCGGTTTTGGATAACCTGTATAGGTTTGAGGGTGGTAGGGGAGGAGTGCGCGAATACAACGCACGCATAAGTCATAATAGGTCTTATGCAGGCCTTGTACAAGTGCACCTTATGTTTGAGGGCCAATTTGCTCGATTTGCAGAGCAAGGGATGGAGTCTGCCCATTACATAGGCAGCCTTGTTCCTCACTCTGCGAATGTGACTCCTGAAATTCAACCTTCGGTCTAGATTGACACCGAGGTATTTGACCGAGTCTCTCCAAGGGACAGATCGGCCGAAGATATGGATTTGCTTGGGAGTGTAGCGCCAAGCGCGGGTGGGGATTCGAGGTTTTATTCTCCTCGAGAAGTGGAGGGCTTCGCTCTTGTCAGGGTTGATGTCGATTCTCCACTTCCTAAACCAATCGCCTAGGCGTATGGTTGCGGACTGGAGCCGTTTCGTCAACCGCGGCAAGATCGGGCCCGAAAGGTAGAGCGCAGTGTCATCTGCGAATAGAGCCAGGTTAACACCGAGGTCTCTGGGGATGTCGCTGGTGTACAGCGAGAAGAGGAGAGGGGATAAGCAGGAGCCCTGCGGAACCCCCGCTCTGATGTGACGGGGAGTGGAGTGAGCGCTTCCAGCTCGGTAGCGGAAGGTGCGGTTCGACAAAAAGGCTCTGATGATGGTGACGAGCCTGTCCGGCACATTGAGTGCATATAGCTTGTAAATCAAGCCATCGTGCCAGACTTTATCGAATGCCTTGGCTACATCGAAGAATAGGGCTACGGTGTCGTGCGGTCTTTTGCGCGTGAACCCTTTGAGGACGTGCTCCACCAGTCTATGTACTTGGTGGACGCAGGAGTGGTCTCTTCTGAACCCGAACTGTTCGTCGGGTAGAAGATTGTTCTCCGACACGAAGTCGGAGAGACGCGAAAGGATCAGACGCTCATAAACCTTACCCATGTTGCAGAGAAGGCTTATCGGTCTGTAGCTGGAGGGAATGTTCCTAGGCTTGTTTGGCTTAGGAATTCCCACAACTTCGGCCTCCTTCCAGGCATCCGGAAAGGAGCAGCTAGAAAGAAGCACATTGAAAATTGTCGTCAGCAAGACGATCATAGGAGCGGGGAGGGACTTGAGCACTCTGTTCGAGATGCCATCAAGGCCCGGAGCGGACTTGACTCTTAGTCCTCTGATAGTGACTGCGACCTCGTCCTCTGAAATCGGAGAAAGGGGTGGACCCACCGTAGGGTCGGAGGATCTGCGTGCGACCTCGTCCTCCACCAGTTTAAGGTGAGTGGGGTCGGCTGGAGAAGATGATGGAGTGCACTGGCTTTCCAGGCTGTCGGCTAAGCACTCGGCCTTTTCTTCGTCCTCGAAGGCCAACGACGACGCGTCGACGTCTTTGATTAGTGGTGGCATGAGTCCAGGGTTCTCTAACTTGAGACCCCGAGCCAGACGCCAGAAAGCGTCTTTGGAAGGCTCGAGGTCGCTGAGTAGAGAGTCCCATCTATCGGCTCTGTGTTCTCTGATGCGCTCTTTTACAGCCCTCTGAAGGCGGCGCGCATTTATTCTATTCACCTCGGATCGGTACCTGTCGTACAGTCTCAAGGCGACGTTTTTCAATCTGATCAGGCGTCGAATGTCCTGAGGGAGAGCCCCGAACTGAGGTTCCAATTCGGGTATCGTCCTCGTGGAGTCTTCGACGGCCGATGAGATGTGTTTGGAGAGTGAATCGATCGCCCGAAATGCCACTTCGGGCGTTTCGATCGTTTTCGGTATCTCGTCCAGGTGCTGGGAATTCGTAGACTTGAGTTTGATCTCAAGTTTACGCCAGTCGACGACGGTTTTGGTCAGAGGGACCTCACCGGCGCGCCGGCCCAGCTTAATAAGGACCGGAAGATGATCAGATCCGAGGTCATGTATGACCTCGACTGAACGAATGAGGAGAGCTACATTTTTCAGTAGCGCTATGTCCAGGACAGAAGGTCTCTGGTCTTGCCGCTGAGGGAATCTCGTCGGCGAAGAAGGGGCGATGATGTCAAAGTTGAGCTTTTCCGCTAACTTTGAGAGTCTACGGCCATTTGGATTTTGGCCGAGGGGGTCCCAGCCGCTGTGCCTGCTGTTGAAATCGCCAGCGAGCACAACAGATGGACCGAGATCGAGAAGGGTCCTGATATCTTCGATTTCTACCTTTTTGGATGGTGAAAGGTAGCAAGAGACGAGAACGAGGGGTTGATGGCCGGTGAGACCAATTTTACACGCCGAGACTTCGATGGTTTTCAGGTGAGGACATTCGAGAGGGACACAGTGGAGTGACCTCTTATAATAGATCAGGGTGCCGCCGTACATGGCGGATAACCTGTCGTTCCTAACGAGGTGATAGTTAGCGATTTTAGGGTCGTTGTGGGATGGTTTCAGGAATGTTTCCTGAATTAGGATGACGTCGACGTCGTGGTGTCGGAGAAATGCGCTGATTTCTTCCTTCTGGTGTCGAACGCCGTTCGCGTTAAAAGTCGCGACGGTCAACGAGCCAGGTTTGGTTTTGCCTAATACTAATGTACACAAAGATATGCGATCCTTATATGGATTTGGGCTGCGACAAACGATAGCGTGATCTATTGTTCATGGTGACGCCATCTGTTGATTTGATTGAAAACTTCTTCTTACTATATATATTTTTATTTTTATCACTTCTTTCATTAATTTGTCCTATTCTTAGCACGATTTGAAATAGAAATATATGTGTGTGTTATCATCATGTCCTGTCAATGTCACGATAAGTTTTTAACTTAAACATGAAACATTGATTTGTGATAAAATAATACTACCTTACCTACCATAAAATCTCAATATTTCATCATTATAATCCGCCGATATACGTCCACTGCTGGACATAGACCTTCACCAAAGATTCCCACATGGATTGGGTAGGCATTCATATATATATAATGCTTGGTGATAGTAGCCAGAGCATCGTCAGGAGTTGAGGTTGGTTGAAGAGCAGTTGGAAAACAGACTTGAAACCCATGAACAGTAGTGTGAGAACCTTCCACTCCTATACCAATATATCGCTTATTTATTTATTTTTTTCCTTAATAATAAAAAAAAATCGTTGAAAACTACATATCATACATGTGAAATCTAGAAACTTAACACACAACAAACATTGAGATCGCAACAAAGATTTAATGCGCCTCATTGATATGTAACAGAAGTTGCTGATCTCGGCTGCATGATGATGATGATAGTCATCCGGTCTCCGTGATAAATCACCAAGTTATGCATATCTTCACATCAAGCTGCGCCGAGCTTGCTCCTTCCTAAGGACCGAGTCTGCGTGTATCTGAATATAATTATATAACAGCGCCATCTAGTGGAGAAAGGAGACTAAAAAATTATAAATAAATGAAATTCACGGAAACCATAAACTGCAACAAATTATGGTCGTAGCTCTCTAACATCATCATCATCTTCAGTCGATAGACGTCCACTGCTGGACATAGGCCTCTCCCACAGATTCCCACATCAATTGGTCGTACACTGCCGTCATTTATATGAGGTTTGAGCCATTTCTCATGATGCGCCAGCAGGTTTGACCGCATTAAGCCATATGTAGAGACATATGTTAAGTCGCCTAAGTAATTTCACTGGCTACAGCACCCTTCAAACCGGAACACAGTAATGTTTGCACAGCACTGATGGTGAGTCCTGTTACCGAAGACCGTCTAAGTACCACCGCAGCTGCTATTGCAGTCAACAAACGGTACTGTACAAACATTACCGTGTACCGGTTTGAAGGATGCTGCAGCTAATGAAATTTCTGAGCTAATTACACATCACGAAGAGTCGACCATGAAGTGATGCTGTATCATCCTAATAATTCACCAGTTATTATGGGTGGGCGTGTCACTTACCGAACGTCCCGAACCTGAACGTCATACTCGTTACTATAGTGCAATATCAAACGACCATCAACAATACATCCGTTCGTAATATCTGAAACTGAAAAAGTGACTCACTTTTTAGAAGATTTCCATCAGCTGATAGATGAGCATGACCTAAGAAGATTACTTTGTTACTAAGATCTAGGGTTCCGCGAAAAACAATCAAACCAATAAAGTTATGAACATATTACTTTTATGAATCATATGAAGAGTTCTCAAGGTAAATATCTTTTTAACTATGGTTTAGTTCTCTTTTGTTTGTGAGGCGACTCGGTCGATTGAATATATATACACAGACTATATCAATATCATTACATATACAGAGACAGACACTCCATTTTCTTTTATATATATATACAAGTCATATTGACCTATATACCTGAAGGACTACAGCTTAGTTAGCTAGTAGCTTAGTAGTCAAGCTTCAATCAATGGGAAATGAGATAAGAGAATTATACAAAAGTTTGTTTTTTTTTTCTTATCTTTTCGTTCTATAAAACGGGACCTTCACCTAATAGTAAGTGATACGCCCGCCCATAATAACGAGGCGCTAATTATGATACACAGTACTACATCGCGCTCGTCGCCTTGAGACATAATACGTTGCCTTGTTACTTCAGTATTTTCACTAGGTACAACGTCCTTCAAACCGGAACACAGTAAAGTTTGTGATCTGCGAAAGATGCTGCGGTGTTACCTAGACACTCTCCGGCTTCGGAGACTTTCCAGCAGTAAGACTGGTGATAGGTCTTTGCTCTATTGAAAATTCAAAATGGCGGTCCCTTTTATATCTTATATACATTTGTTTATACAAAGAGTGGGCAAACGGGTAAATAGTTCACGTGGTGGGGAGTGATTACTGATGCCCACGGACAGTCCCAACACCAGAGATTCTATTATGTATATGTATGTCTTAATAAAATGATGTTTCGTACTGAGGAATATATAATTGTCTGCCGCAGGACGCCTGGCGGTGATCATGTTCAGCATCTGCACGGTGGTGCTCGGGATAATACTGTCTTTCGTGCCCTGGCTGGACTACATCATATTCAGGGTGAGTAATAATTTTTTTTTATTAAATTAAGCGACGACGCGAAAAGTTCCTTCACCTGATAGTAAGTGATACGCCTGTCTATAACAACGTGGCGCTAGTTAGTTTGATGTACAGCACCACATTTCACCCGCCGCCTGAGACCTAAGACATTTAGTCTCGTTACTTCGTTCACTAGCCACAGCGCCATTCAAACCGGAACACAGTAATGTTTGCAAATAATTATTTACCGGCAAATATATGAGCTGAGACCCACCACCAGTGATTAAAGAAATATGATAAGTAAATAGACAGTATCATTTATTTATGTCCAGGCATCTATTGACTCATTAAGAGATCTTCGAAGCTATTAGACGGTGAACACTCAAAATTTTGGTGATGATATCGCTTCTGCCGTTTAGGGGTCAGCTATGAATGGATTTTACAAAACTCCATCCCCAAAGGGTGTTGCAGGGGTGCTTATCATGACCAGCCGCTATACATCTACTGCTGGACATACGCTTCCCCCAAACTCAGCATGTTATCTCTTAAGACGACGAGCGCAATGTGGTGCAGTGTACATCATCCTTACTCGCGTCAAGTTGGAATAAAAAGACAACACTTGTAATCGGGTGATGGGCCCCCTCGCTTAATGAAATAAAAAAAAAACTAATTTGTCGCCATTTCTTACCATGTCCAAGTAGACTGGATAGAGACACTACTTAGGCTTAACTTATTTTTTTTTAACTTTACAATATGTTATCACCTGGATAAGGAGCTCCGGCTGTGGAACGGCTCCCTGAGCTACAGCTACTGGCAGAAGCCTGGAGTGGTGCGCCTGACCAAGGTCTACATCTTCAACGTCACCAACCCGCAGGGATTCATCGAGAACGGCGAGAAGCCGAAGCTGGCCGAAGTTGGACCCTTCGTGTACAGGTATGAAGATAGCCTATACCAGAAGTTCATCAGAACTGTATATAGCTAGTTCAGGTCCAGTGCGTTAGGTGATCTAAAGGATACCCTAGGAGTCTTTCAGCTGATGCAGTGCCAAGTATCATTTTCTCCGCTTCTGTGCGGGAGACAGCAATATCTTTAATATTTAACAAACATTCACTAAATTCACTAATGGTAGGTGTATATTCCGACGAAGAGTACTATGTAAACATTGTTATGATCCGGCATGAAGGGCTCTGTTGCTAGTGTAAGTACTGCGGTAACGAGACAATTTATGTCTCAAGGCGACGAGTCCAATTCGGTGTAATGTATATAATCGTAATTCGCGCCACGTTATTACCAGGAGGCGTCACTTAAAATCAGGTGAACGTCACGCTCGTCTCGTAGCTTAGTTAAATAATAATAGGGGGACCGGAAAGTAATGTCGTTTTCTTACGCTAAATACAAACACATACATTTTTAACGAGTCTTTATTTTTAATCAATGATGTATTCCCCATCATTGTCAATAACCTTTTGCCATCTAGTGAGTAAATTTTCAATCCCTGATCGATAAAAATTAATTGGTTTTTCGGCAAAATATCTAGAGATGGCATTTTGGATATCATCCAAATTTGCAAATGTTTTGCCACTTAAAAAGTGTTGCAGCGCTCGGAATAAGTGGAAATCCGATGGTGCAACATCGGGCGAATATGGTGGATGAGGCAGCACCTCCCACCCCAATTCATTAATTTTTTCTAGAGTTCGCCTTGCGCAGTGCGGTCTTGCATTGTCATGTTGGAGAATGACGCCTTTTCGGTTGACAATCGCTGGCCACTTTTCAATTAAAGATTGATTGACTCGCTGCAATTGTTCGCTGTAGAGGTCTGCAGTAACAGTTTCTCCAGGTTTCAGTAATTCAAAATGAACAATGCCGCGAATACTCCACCAAACACACAAAAGCGCTTTTTTGGGGTGTAAACCTGGCTTAGCAGTACTCCGAGGGATTTCATTTGGAGAGAGCCACTGCCTTTTGCGTTTTGGGTTATCATACAGGACCCATTTCTCATCTCCTGTGATCAAGCGATCAAAAAACGCTTCTGTGTTGTGTCGTTGAAGCAATAAGTTGCATGTGATTGATCGGTTAGCCTTATTCTGTTCGGACAGATTATGCGGGACCCAAACACCTGCTCTGCTTACTTTTCCAATCTGCTTCAAATGTTCTTGGATGGTCGACCAAGGTTTGTTGAGACTGTTTGACAATTCCTCGATCGTCTGACACGGATTTGCTTCCACTTCCGCCCTTAACACGTCGTTGTCTAACGCTGATGGTCTTCCTGATCGATACGAGTCGGAAAGATCAAAATTACCCGATTTGAACTTGGAAAACCACCTTTGGCATTTACGAATGTCCAGTGCATTTGGATAAACATCGCAAATGTTTTTGGTAGCAACTGTTGCGTTATTTCCCTTGCGAAACTCAAAGAGCATGCAATGCCGGATGTGTACCTCTTCTGGTATTTGGCTGGCCATTTTACCCAAAATTACAAAAAAAAATTGTAATTCAATTGTCTATAAGTAAAGAAATCACTATAACCTCACAATGTCTTTGGTACGCCTCTGAACAAAACAATGAGCTGACAAATGACAATCAAGTATTGGCATGCGCAGAAACGACATTACTTTCCCCTAATATATATATATATGATCCTATTGAGAATTGAACGTGCTGCTTTGCTAAGATACAGATAAGATTTATGGACATCCTGGGGAATATGATACAAGCTGTTCGCCTCCTGCTCTGCTGACTGTATCACCCCCGCAACTGCTTTTAGGGAAGGAATCTTTTAAAAACCATTCTTAGCTGACCTCTAAACGGCAGAAGTACAATCTCTAACAACATTTCGAGTGTTTACGTGTAATAGTTTCAGAGGTCGCGTGATGAATCAATAGATCTTTGGATGTCTACTATATTAATATATATATATATAGAGAGAGAGAAAACTACTTTTGTTTGTTCGCCAAAACAAATCACGCGAAAACAAGTGAACGTATCGACACGGGAACATGAGCATACGGAGCGGAATGATCTGTACATAGTAATAGGCCATTTGTTTTTTAATTTCATAGATCGTTTATCATCATATCAACATCATTATATTTCTAATTAACTTTTATATATGGTTGCTATGGTAACGGTTGCTATAGAAAGTCACAAAAGAGTAAGTAAAAAAAACTATATATATAATAATATGCGGTATACTTCTTCATTACGGCCAGGGAACAGCTAGTATATATATATATATATATATATATATATATATATATATATATATATATATATATATATATATATATATATATAACCTAGTACTAGTTAGTTAAGTCATATTTCATAATATACTTACTGCCTGCTTATTCATTGCTTATTCTACTTAGTGTTAGCGAGTTAACCATTCATCCTCCCTTACTGCACGCAGTAAGCACCAAGTAAGGAGTTACCAGGTAAGCTACCTCCGCTGTATGGTCACATTGTCCCATTAACACTAATTACCAACGCCCTATTCACATGGAAGATGTAAATAACATGTTCATTCAAGCTATTCACGTCATTCATATTCATTGACAGATGCTAATGTTTCTGTCGTGATTAGACCTAGATCATTAAGCTTAGAGTCTAGACATCTAGATCATACGTTGGAGAAGAGTAATGGTTATTTTCTAGTAACCATAGAAACGAGCGAGAAGATCAGCGTTGATGTAATACTACGCAGTGCTCGTCGCCTTCAGATGCTCTTAGGTAGTGCCCGTGCCACCTTCTCAATGAAGTCTGTTCCAGGGAGGACATGGAGAAGGTGAACATCCGTTTCCACGACAACGACACCGTGACCTTCCAGCACAACAAGATCCTGCGCTTCGTGCCGGAACTGTCCGTGGACAAGGGCCAGAAGCTCGTCGTGCCCAACATACCCCTACTGGTCAGTGCACACATAAATAATATCGTACGTAAAGCATCACCTCGTCATGTCCACTGCTGGACATAAAACGTGTAATGTATCCCACGCAACGATAGCCCAGTGCTGTTCTTACTATATTTATTGTATTTTTTTTTAATCAGACGGTGACCTCTTTCTCCCCCAACCTGGCGGGGTTCGTGTTCAACCTGCTGGTGACCGGCCTGGCCATGACCTACAAGGACCGGGCCAAGCCGTTCGTTCACGTCACCGCCGAGGAACTGGTCTTCGGGTAAGTCCGAAATCTCCAACTTATTCTAGTTTCCTCATACTATTACAACATATTGTTTTTGAATGTTGACAACCCTACATTAATCTTTACTATCTACCCTCGTGGGCTCCACCGCTCTCTATCTCTTTCTCCCTCTCTCTTTATCTCTCTTATGTTTGATTAAAAATAACAGGAAGTAATTAAAACTCCTGTGAAATTTCATTATTTTACATGACAATACACCGGGTTTCACAAGATTCCGTGTGGTCCTTTAAGCCGGATCTGCATAGAATATTATATATACGAATCTACCTAATCGTCTGAAGAAATTGAATATATTTTTTTTATTTTCTTTAACTAATACATTTTAACAGATTAAAAAAAAAATAGTAATTAACGATGCCTAATGATATAGTAGTAGTAGTTAACTCGCTGCAGTGTATAAGCACCCTTATTTGTGAATGATGGAGTAGTTCCGTTGTTAGTAAAATAGTTCTTTTGTACTACCTACATATGTTAAAACTTTTTAAATGTTTTATTTAATATATATAATTGGCAATCTTGAGGATAAATAATCATCATCATCATCAGTCGATTGACGTCCACTGCTGGACATAGGTCTCCCACAAAGATCCTTACATGGATCGGTTGCATCCTGCGGCGGCAACCTTCATTTGTATTGGTTCCATATGGGAGGATCTATGCCATTTCCTACCACGCTGGCCCAATGCAGGATAGTAGGAGCCAGCGCCTCGTCTGTTGATTAGCAGGGTCACCAGGAGCTGGTGAGGTTGGCTTGGATACCGTCAGTTGTCTTTTGGGAACCCTTAAACCCCTGAAGCTCTATTCTCCGATGATGATGAGCGCTTGGTAGTCATGTTGACTCTTAAGGCTCATCTGACGCAGGTCTGTCGCCTGTTGAAAATAATAATTAAATAAATACAAGGTTAGACTTTTATATAGAAAAAAACTCAGTCATTCGAAATTTCTAGAACATACTTTAGGCATAGCTCAGTTATAACTTTGTGATCTAGGATTTGTATACTAATATAATTTTTTTTTATATACAATTAAGCGACGGCACGAGTGTGACATTCACCTGATGTTAAGTGATGCGCCCATAACATGCCGCTAAATGATGGTATACACAGCACCAGATTATTCTCGTCTCGTTACCCCAGTAACTACACTAGCTACAACGCCCTTCAAACCGGAACACAGTAATGTTTGTACCACTTTCGACCAGTTCATTAAATAATGAAGTAAATAGATCACATCGGGATCCTGTTCTGTACCACATTATATATAAATGAGATCGTTCACAGCTACAACGACCCCCTCGTGACCCTCGCGCACTACTTCTACCCCAAGGGGAAGAGGCCGAACAGCCAGATGGGACTCCTCCTAGCCGTAAGTAAGACCCCCCCACTTTACTACCTTCACACATGTAAACACCAAAGAACTTAAGAACACCTATATTCATACCAGCTGTTCTCCGTCATGTTAGCCGTTACACCCCCGCAACTCCATTCGGGGGTGGGATTTTTTAAAAACCATTCTTACCTGAGCTCTAAACGGCAGAAGCAGTATTTTCACCAGATTTTGAGTGTTCACGTATAATAGTCTCGGAGATCTGATGATGAGTAAATGGATCTAGGGACATCACATTTAGACCTGATGGTTATAATTACTTTTCTCGAAATGTCATACTGGCAGATCTCCTCCCTCTCTCTCTCTCTCTCTCTCTCTCTCTTTGAAACAGACGATTATCCCGTTATCTTCTATGTATGAAAGAAATGGAAGTCATCAATGTTGTTCCAGAGGAACGGCACACTGGACGAGGTATCAACGATCTACTCCGGCGAGAGGATGGACAGGTTCGGGTACCTGGACAAGGTGAACGGCATGGACCGCCTGCCGCACTGGAGGGACAGGCCCTGCAACAATATCAGGTGAGGCGGGCGAGGGTCCTTGCATTTGACTGGGTAAGAGACGGTGATGATGTTGAAATGTTCGCCGTATACCACCAGCTCGTGTGTACAAATGGAACAGTGCTGATGTGACGACGGCAGGTATATGGTGACCGGGTTCGAATACCATCAGTTAAAAAAATAGCTGAGGATCGAAATGGTGTTATAGCGTTATTTATTATGTTATATACTACATCACATTTTTATTTACACCAATAACTAAATAATCTGCAGCGCCCTTCAAACCGGAACATAATAATATTTGCAGACTATTTGGCGGTAGAAATAGCAGCTGCGTTGGTATCTACATAGTCGGGGCATGTTTAAAGCTAATGCTGTTGCAAAGTTTATAACCGGAAGTTCAAGCTAAACGGGAATCGAACCATAGGCTGTTGGTGACGTGCCGCACGCACTGCGCCGTCGCGACTCCACCGCCGGCCCAACGCACGGCTCATTGTAATAACTAACCGATACCTTGAGGACGTGGAGTTAATTATTCATTTAATTGTTCAGTTAAGCAGTTAAAGCGATCGTTATAATAAATAGCTTTTAATGCGGACAAGCTGAAGTTATTATTAGCAGTTACATATAATAGTTTCTGTTTAAATAATAAAATAGCAATTGTTTTGTTCGTTTAAATAATAACTCGTTATTGAATTCTATGAATTAATGGCGGCGTTTAATTTATTGTGTAACCTCAGAGGATCAGGGTCGGGAGGTGCTGGCTTGTCCTCCTCCTCGCTTCCGTCTTACTATTCATTGGATGTTTATTATGTTTAGTGTTGGTAGTGTCGTTGTAGCCGACACAGTAATGTGCAAGCAATACTGTGATCCGGTTTGAAGGGCGCTGTAACTGTTATTGCTGATAGTGTCTCTATTGCCGGAGTCCGTCTAAGTACCACCGCAGCGCTTATTACAGCTAATACATAGCAATGTGCAAAATTTGCTGTGATCCGGTTTGGAGGGCGTTAAAGCTATCACTAGTGACTTTCTATTACCGCGGTCCGTCCAGGCAACGGAGATCTACCACTAGTGGACTAGTATTACGCAGTTACAAGTCACGGGTACATCACTAGTGTTTAAAAAAAACAAAACAATCGGTGCACATTGTACCGGTACTTCCCCCGATTACAGCGAAACGGAAATATAATAGAAATCTTGTTTACCGCGCGATGTCTCAACACTTGTTACGCGATCACTTAAGTATGTTATCACTTATTATCGCGTGGCTTTGTGGAGTAAATGTTGTTGAATGAGGTTGGAAGGTTAGGGTTCCCAACAACTCACCAGCTCTTGGTGCAGCCTGCTGATCAACGAACGTGGCTCTGGCTCCCACCAACCCGCATTGAGCAAGCGTGGTGGGAAATAGCCCAAGTAGTGGGTGTATATCAGCTGATGGTGATGAAGGTTGTTGAGGTCTAAGAAGTCGACGATCTATCAAAGATCCCCCCCCCCCAATATGAAAAAAAAGTCTCGGTTTCCAGCGACCGTCTAGGTTAGTAGCACCGTAACGTTTACTACACGTGACAAACAGTACTGTGCAAACGTTACAATGATCTGGTTTGAAGGGCGTTGAAGCTATATTTACTTATATCTCGGACGCAATGTGGTGCAATATAACTCAATCAATATATCATTCCAACTAGCGCAACATTGGTTACGCAACTTGCAGTGTATATCATCTTAACTGGCATCACTTTTTTATAATCTGCATCACTTAAAATCAGGTGAGCTTTCTCGTCTCGTCAGAAACTAAAAGAATTTATCTCGCACGCGTTGAACTCTAAACTATAGGAGATTTGCGTATATATAGATTTATTTATATACATTGACGTCATTGAATGCTTTCATTGTGCTTCAGCATCAACTCTGAAACAGCCCCGTGTTAATGTCACACTTAGACTGCGTAGCGATAAACAAGCAGAAGTTTATCGCTACGCAGTAAAATAAGTAAACTTGAGTCACGTTGTTTTTTATTATTGCAAAATCATGCCATTGTTTTGTTTTATGAAGGAATGTCGTAAATTAAATTTAACAAGCATGATCTCAGCTCCCCTGAGTTACCAACAATATAGTATACTCTCTATGTACCTTAAATAATCAGCGTGATTATTCATCATTGTCATCATCAGCCGATAGTCATCCACTGCTGGACATAGGCCTCTCCCAAAATATGCTCAGAGTTTCTCTACGCGGTCGAATCCGAAATGTGGAGATCTGCAGAGGAACTAAGGTCACCGGCATAGCCCAAAAGATTGCTAGACTTAAGTGGCAGTGGGCAGGGCACTGCTGGAAGGAACGACGGCCGATGAGGCAGTAAGGTCCTCGTAGTGTTGGGAGGCCTCCCACAAGGTGGACCGACGATCTGTTGAGAATCGCGGAAACCCTCTGGAAGCCAGCAACGCGGGACCGATCAAGGTGGAGATCTTTGAGGGAGGCCTAGGTCCAGCACCTTGAATATTAAATTTACCTAACTATAACTTCAAAATACTCTATAGTTTCCGTTTAAGAGACTACTTCTCTTTGAATTTGTTATAACATAATCTTTATTAAGTTTCATTGAGTAATGTAACCGGATGTAGGTTTTAAATAGAGGTGCTTTTTTTATTTAACTAAGTGACGAGACTTGCGCGACGTTCAACCGATAGTAAATGATACGCGCGCTTATAACAACATGACGCTATTTAGGATGTGACACCGTGACTGATACATAAGATGTTGAATCGCGTTACCCCAGTAATAGCACTAGCTACAGCATCCTTTCAACCGGAACACAGTAATGATGAAATATTATTGTTTTTCGGCTGTAATGGGAAATGCAGCTGTTACTTAGAAAACATCTGAAAATATTCTCTCATCTCATATTCCAAAGAGTGTAGATCCAATTGTATTCCGTATGACCTCGGACTGAACTGGAGACCTTCGTGTTCCAAGGCCAGATATTACTAGGCCACGGAGTCAGTCAATGTCCTCACGAGCTATTTACTTATATTACAGACATATATTTGCGTAGGGGGAAAATGTACACGCGGTCAGACCTTCGACACGACAAACAAGCGGACAAACAAGCCCAGCTGTTTGTCCGGCAAATAATCGCTGGGCAAACAACGGCAATATTATATACTCGTTATGTCTTCACCGAAGCCGTGATGCTGTGGAAATGCTGTGGAAACGCGCGGATTCGGTGCTGATTGAGCTCGAGATTCCGGTGAAGGAAAAACAGATCTGGTCCGTAAAGACAGAGAACAACAGCTTACGTAGACAGCGCCTGTAATAAAGGTCAATGACCTTGACCCTGCCTTAATTAGTACAGGTTTAATGACAGGTCTCTGTTGCTGGAGACCGTCTAGTTACCACAACAGCCTCTACTGCAATCGATAAACAGTACTGTGTAAACATTGCTGTATTCCGGTTGGAAGGGCGCTGTAGCTTTTGAAATTACCGAGGTAACGAAACAACATCTGATTTTTCAAGGCGACGAGTACAATGTGGTGCAGTATATAACATCCTTACTATCGCCCCGTTGTTATGACCAGTCGTATCACTTACCATCATGTGAATGTGACTTCGTAGATTAAAAAAAAGTTCCAAATCCCAGCAGTGGGACTATTAATAACGCTGTTCATGTTATATAATTCAACGTAACCCATGATATCCGTCAGAGCATCTGAAGGCTCCTTCTTCCCGCCGCGCGCCGTCACCAAATCGGACATGGTTTACGTGTACGACAAGGACCTCTGCAGGATAATGCCGCTGAAGTACAGGAAGGACGTCTATAAAGATGGTGAGTTAACTTACAACAAACTACACTACATTTACACTGCAGTATTTCCAAACTATATATATATATATATAAAAATATACGGAAGTATTTAGTACTTTAAGAAAAGGATATAGGTTACTTTTTTAGCGAAACTAATACAGGATATAAGAGGACCCTGTAGTCTTGAACTGTTAAGAATAGAACTAAGGTAAGCTCTGACTGTCGTAGAATGCGATTAAGAGGATTTTCGTGTTCGTGGCCCTTGGAGGTGGGAGCCTTTGTTATCCCAAGTGAGCTCAGGTTGAATGAGAAGTACGAGGTGGTCTAGTGCTTTATCAAAACGAGAGCGCCGAGGAGGGTTACTGCTTTCCTTGGCACGTGCTTTAGGCGTAGTGCCAAGAGCCACTGGTGAGTTCCACAGAAGGTCCCAACGCCTCTCACATCAGAGTAAGGATGATTACTGCGAGTATTTTCTTCTCCTTCTTCGTCGGTATCCATTCCTCTCTGAGAGGGTTTTAATGGGAAAAATCCCACATAACCTTGTCTTCTCTTGAAAAGTGATATAGAACGTGAATGATTCCTCAAGTATGTAAAAAAGAACCATTATTCTGTTGGTGTTTTACTCGCGGTCGCTTTATAACCAGATTTGTCTCAAGCAATAAATATTGTGTTGCGCTGCAGGTATAAAGGCTGGATACTACACACCGCCGAGCTCCACCTTCGAATGCGCCGACCTGAACCCCGACAACAAGTGCTACTGCGAAGGGGAGCAGTGCCCGCCGAGGGGGCTGCAGAACATCAGCCCCTGCCAGTACAGTAAGTAAACTGCCAAGACATCTCTGAATGTAGACGAAAAGACCACGAGGTCCACACAGTTTGTTTGGGTTTCATATGGCATAATTAATGTTCATTAAAAATTAAAATATGTACACTAATACATCTGCTATACTAAAATACTTCTCACAAAAACCGGATGTGGATTAAATATCATCATCATCCGACCTAAGGGGAGGGCTTAATTCCAGCAGTGGATGTTTATCGGCTGATGATGAAGTAACCCTTATCTCCGTCACAAAGTAACGCTACTTGGATGATGTACGCAGCACTACATTGTTCTCACAACCTTGAAATATAAGATATTATCTTACCCCAGTAATTCAATTAGCTGCAGCTATCTCCAAACCAGTGCAGGCTAATGTTTAACACTGCAGCGGTATCTGCCTTAACGGTAGACCTACCACTAATAATCATCACAACAAATCATGTCATCATCGTCATCTCCCCGCAGATGCGCCCGTATACCTCTCGTACCCGCACTTCTACGACGCCGACCCGACCCTGCTGGAGCCCTTCGAAGGTCTGAAGCCTGACAGGAAACGTCACGAGACATACTTCTATATACAAGATGTAAGTACACTACTTATATGGACTTCCATAGTTTATAGTAATAATACAATATTTATAAATTCGTGAGTCTATTTGTTTCATTATCAGCCGATAGCCGTCCACTGCTGGACATAGGCCTCCTCTATAGATCTCCACATCGAAGAGTTCACTGAGAGGAATTGTAACGTGGTCAGAGCCTCGTCTGTTATCCAGCAGTCTGCACTGCGTGCTGGTGAGGTCGACTTGACCTCCGTCAGATGTTGGGCGGAACCCCTTACACCACTCTATATTTTTATATGCATTATATTTTATCCATTGCTTGTTGTGCCGCCATCTGTAATATTGATACTAAATCAAAAATGGCGGACGGAACGTATATAGTATTAGTTGCCAAAGTGATCCACGTACAGCGGACATTAGCTCCAATCTTCACATTTTCTGTCGAGGTTTAAGAATATGATAGAAAAGCTAGATTCCATTGGAACCAGCTAAATTTTGGATGTAGTCTTATGAGAAAAAATTCTAAGAAATTTTGGTGCAAGAGAAGTTCTCTTCCCATCGAAACTATAATAGAATACTAAGTTATGTTTCTGTTATTTAATGTAGGAATTAGTAGAAATATCACAATTTTACCTTTAATCTTGAACATAGTCACTTCCGAAGTATCCCCAAGACTTTCAGCATATGACAGTCAGGACATCCATTAATAACGAATATTAATTAATGAAATTTGCAGAAAATAGGAGTACCACTGGAAGGCTTCGTGCGCGTGCAGATGAACCTCAAGGTGAACCGCGCGCCGAACATCAAGATCAACAGCATCAACAAGTTCCCCGACCTCATGTTCCCCGTGATGTGGATCGAGGAGGTGAGTAAGGTTCGAATCATGGACCACATGAACAGCAATTATGTGTAGTGCTTGCTGTCATTATATCTACTTTTTCCTCATATTCCTAGAGGAATGGTTGTCTGGAAGGCTAATAGAACCCCTCCACGAGGAATGAAATATGAAAATTCCTGATATAATTGCAGGGCATCCACGAAGTGACGACATCGATATGGCGATGGATATTCCTCGCCACCGCAGTAGGACCCATAGCAGCCCCGGTGATATCCTACTCCATGATAATCTTAGGACTCTCGATACTGATATCCGTCTTCGTGAGGGCGTACAAAAACTTCGTGATCGGACAAAATTCAATAGAAATAATGGAACTAGGAAAGGAAACGTTGAGGAGAGGGTCCACACTCATCCACGGATCCCACAAGCTGATACCCAACAAAGATGTCTACCAACCTTTGAGCCAGTCGAACTCCTCGACAACTAACAGCAGCCGCGAGGAGAAACTCCACGAATTGAAGTACGTCAGGAGGTCGGAGAACCTGAGCCAAAGCCTCGACGAACTGAAAGGGAAGGTGAGGGGTGAATTTGTGAAGACGATGTTCAGTGAAGGTGAGAGGGAGTCGCTGATAAGTTCAGACAACTCTTTCATAGTATCGGAGCACAGGCGGTGTAAGGTCTTCAAATTACCTGATAGTTATTTTAGTTAATTAATCTTGTGTTCAATCTGATCTTTTAGACAGTTTCTCAATCTTCTATATTATTGAGGATCATTAGGACATATACAAGTGAGAGTAGATGAACCTATTTCCGCCGACTTTCAGTAGCATGCAAATGTTATCGTTGTTCCGGTTTGAATGTTGCTAGTAAAATTACAGATATAACGAGACTTAATATCTTGTCTGCTTTAATATAGTGCTGTGTATATCTTCTTAAACAGCGTCTCAATACAAATAACATCCGGTGAACGACTTGTTAATATCACTTTGTGATATATAATAATTCTAGAACCTGTATATATCATCATTAGCCGATAGACGTCCACTGCTGGACATAGGCTTCCCACGTCGAACGGTCGCATGCTGCCCAGTACCAGCTGCTTCCAGATATATATATAAACTTAATAATACGACTGTCATAGAACTTGAAAATACTTTTGATGTAATATAAAGTACTGAGAGGGGGAAAGTCCGGTACTACACAGTAGAATAGTGATGAGGTCTAGATCTGCTAACATAGCGAAGGTCCTTTAGGAGGCATGAAAACACTGCGGTTATCTACTACCTTCGAACTACTCAGAAGCGCTGCAAATTCGGTTCGCGACCAACGAGGTCGGTTCTCATGGAAGGCTGGACGTACTGAGAAGCACAGATTATATGAAATAGAATCCGTCTAGTTATAGATAAGTTTTAAAGTTTGATACATAGAAATATTTGAGAAACTGTCTAACAGGATCTATAATTGTAAGAATGTCACGTGATTTCATTGGGAATCTGTTTTAGAATATGTGACTTGCTCACCGTAATATAAGTGTATGCCAGTGAAGCGGCATGGCGATGAATGTATTCGTCTGTTTAATGTTTGTATATAATCAAAAATTGTTGAAAATTTCTTTGTAACTTTAGAACCTAAATAAGAAAACACTAAAAAGTATTCATGGTAACTCAACGAGTGTTCATGTCTTTTGTTTGTTAACTGTTTTATTGAAATAGATCCGTCTATCTATATAGAAGTATTATTTGCGGCTATCTATAGTAGACATTTGACCTTAATTACACATGGCTTTAAGTGACGACGAAACCATGGATGATATAGTTTACTCGCACGAAATATTATAACAGCATTGATATGTTCCTGCTGTGAAACATGTTAACAGCAGGAACATATCAAGGCTGTTATCGCGGCAGATGTACAATGTGATGGTGGCAGGTAGTCAAATGGATCCCGGAGTCGAATCTGAGACCTTCGTTTTAAGAGATAAGAGGTTAGTCACTGCGCCACGGAAGAAGTTAACTAGTTTATGAATAACACAGACAGGAGCACCTTGACCAGTTGTTTCATCAGCTCACTCCTCTACTTGTACGTTACATTTGATTTTAATCGTGTATTTGTATGTTTGTTAAATGGAGCGCCATTAAAACTGTTATAAAACGTTTTACGAGCGTGACAGAACAGTTCTATGGCTGGTAATAAGATTCTGTGACCGGTAATTATTTGTTTAAACCTCTATTATTCAAACTAAAGACATGTTGTAAATATCAAATGAAATTACAGATAATGACTGTTATGTTTACTATGATAAGCGAAAAAGACTAGAGACACAAATTCGAGACGATTGTCTACGTATACTGTAAGATATATATTTTTTTTCGCTGATCATAATATAATTATAATTATTCTTCAGTTACCAATACTTATTTTAAAGTATAAATTACTTGTAACAAATTGTTGTTAATAAAGTAAATTAAATGTATATCTTGTTATAGCTTTATAGGTATATGATATGTACATGATACACGGTACTTTCATCCATTTTGTGTCGTGATGATTTTCTATAACTCTCAAACAGTGGAACAGGATACAAGGGAATAACATATAAATATATATTCGCATTTTACTCCGAAAGTATGTAACATATAGTAAAAAGCCTGATGGATCTGTAATTTATTGCAACCGGTAATTAAAAACGTCTACAATAGTTTTATATTACTCGCAGAAAGTAAAAGCAAAAAGAAATAATGGAGAGAGTAGTGTTGCTCTCCCAGAAAAATAACAAAATTTAATATCGGGTTGCCAACAACCAGAAGCTTCTCTTTTATATGAGAAAGAATCAACTATACAATCTGATGTTATATTATATGTTGCTCTTATTTTGTATATTAAACTGCATTGTAGTAGAAACTTTATTATCACAACACATTCACCATCCATTTACTTCAATATTGACAAGATATAGAATTTGATTCATAGAAACAAGTTTTTATTGTTTTTTTTTATTTAATTATTACTCAGCGACGCACTTTTATTTATTTAAAAATATCTGTGGGATATAGTCTATGGTCAGTGATAGACAACATTAGGCACGAAATGATGATTGTGATGATGATCTGTCCAATTCAACTAACCACTACTCCCTTTCCGTAACGTTTATGTTTAGTATAATATGAAATACCTCTAGTTTTATTTTTAAGTGATTTTAATTCAAATCCCGTTACCAAATAGCTTCTTATTAATTTATTGACTGTAAGATCAAAATATAAATGTGATCTTGGCATTTCATTTGTCATTGCCGCGTTTATATAAAAAACAATACAATAAGTTATCGCCAGCTGTTTTTCGTTTCTATTCTCATTCCGAACAAACTAACCACAGATTATATAACTCAAAGTAATCCTATTTTAACCTGTAACGAATTTAAACTGACAATAAAATTTAATCATTTATGTTAAGCGTATTAAAATTTAAGCTGTAGTAAATTTATTATTTCTACTCAACCGGCAATAGTTACACTTAAGTTTGAGTGACAGTAATATCTGGTTTAGGTTTTTTTTTATTTCTTGCCAACACAAGGACATGGGAACTCCGGTAATTTTGCGTTGTAGCAAAATTTTACAATCTTTTATATAATTAATTTTAATTAACTCTAAATATTCACATACACGGCTATGTATGATTATGCCAAAATTTGTAATTAGTTTAAGTTTGTTTGTTTTACGCGTACTTAAATAGATTTTGTATCGACGTGTACACACAGCTCTGTGTATTGTTTGACCGTTCGTAAACTAGTCGGAATATTACAAAAATAAATTGAACAAATATAATACAAAATTGGTTAAACAAAGTAACTCTTTCGGACCAGTTGATGTATATAAACGATTCATATTTGTGATATAAATGTAAGTTTATACTTGAATAAGCTAACGTTAAGGACCGACAGATATTAAACTTTATCATCAATCGACTTTGCAATGGACTTGCTCAATTATACAAATGTTATTTATATCTGCAAGTTACACGTTCACTTGAGTGAACGTTTCGAAAAGCTCATATCTAAGCTTTAAATTTGCAAGACTTATTGTTAATATCTAATTTTAATTAGCAATAAAGGATAAGTTTTTAGTTTAATGTAGTAGTCGATGAAAACATACATTCCCTCCACGTGAGGAGTCGTGGGGATATTTTTCTTATCTAAATGTATCGCGAATTGTAAATAATTATTAAGGTCTTATTTTTGTATCGGAAACTGTTTATAATAAAGAGATGTATTATTTACTTATATCGTTATTTATTAAGCTGCTACAATTTATTTAATTTTCTTTGTCACTGGGGTAGAGAAAAGAAGAGCCATATTAAATAGGTCAGCTTTTATATATACAGGATTGACGCATAACCGTGATTTCATATGCTAATCAGTATAATAATGCCGAAAATGGCATGTATGGAAAAGCATGATTGCCTTGAAAACTGGCTTTCATTAGTAAAGGTTTCTCTTTATATTACATAGCGTAGCGTTCTCTATGGTAATTGGACTTCCTCCAGAAAGCAGAGTATCTTTTCGAAGATTTCCCCCGGAAACCAAAAAGTCATTTCACTAGCTAAAGAGCTCTTTCTGCAGAAACACTAATTATAAGCGTTGAGAGCGGTATATATCTATATTTATTTATTTTTCTATATTTAGTTCAGAGAGCGGAATTATTACCTAAAAAGCATTCTCTACCAGTCAATCCTGGGAGTCATCGAAATATTGAAAGGGCGTATAATAAATGATAACATATGTAATATAGATAAACAAATTATAAAGAATAGATATTATATAAACAAATATTAATATAAAGATACGACACCATATTATCGTCGATAACGGACTTACCACCAGAAAACTTCCTTGTTGGCTGTATTCTCAATAAGACATTAAATCTTAGTGAATGTAACACTGAAAATTGAATTAATATATAGATATAGTATAGAGGGTAGTTGTTAAATGAAACTAAATAAATTCATCAGAGATACTGTATTTTATTGACTAGTAAAATATTATGTCGTATCGTATATATAATAAACTTGAAACGTCTCTTACAATATCTAGACAAGCGCGGTTTCGTTTACAAACTATAGTATACTAAAAAGTGGACATTTTTTCGCTACACCTTCGTAATACTGGAGCGCGCCCCCGGAAATTTCGAATCTAACGTAAAATAAAACAACGGATACATCACAAGGCGCAATATTTTAAAACACTTTAAAAATACAATTTTTTTTTTTTGTTCATTTTACCGCTAGACAATAGTTTAATACGTTTCAATTAAAATTTATCGTAAAAAAATCTTATATTTGTCACTATCCAATTACGTATATCCGTTGCATCGTATAACAGGCGACGCCGCCGATACTAATATAACTAGAGTAAAGCCTGATTCATAACGTAAACCTATCATCCATCTTAAGAATAGTTTTTATAGAAAAAAAAAAAAAACAAAATAATGTTTGCAGTACTAAAGACATTGCTTTCAAGCTTGCAACACATTCATGTGGTTTAGAATTTTAGAAAAACATAAAAACAGTTAATGACGCCCGCTTGAGATGTATATATCATCATCATCATCATGGTCAGCCGATAGGTGGCCACTGCTGGATATAAGCCTCCTCCAAAGATCCCTACATCGATCAGTCTTGCGCTGCCCGCATCGCCGGGCACTAGAGGACGTCGATTTTAAGGAATAGGGGACCCAATGCGAGTTGATGAGAGCCAGAGCCTCGTCTGTTGATTAGCTGGGTTCACTACGAGCTGCTGAGGTTGGCTTGAGTCCTGTGACTTGTTGTGCGGGACTCCTTACACAACGAATAGTGTATGAACATATATATATGATGTACAAGCATATATTCACTTATTGAGGAAAATTAAAATACTTCGATAAGATTGTTAAGGCGTTACGTAGCCAATCAATTACATTGATCTAACAATTATTTACCGTTATTACCAACCCCTCTCCCCCCCCATTTTCACTATAATAGCAACAATAAGCATTCATAAAAAAATAACTCAATGCATTTTTGTCCAACTAGCCCACTAGTGACCTCTAGTGTTTTATATTTACATCACGTCAAGATCAGCAATTATAACATGGCAATACATGAACTATAAAAATTAATGTTTTTGTTTTTAGTTGATAAAAAATACATTTTTCAATAAAAATTACTTCATAATAGCCAATTGTTTGAGCGACGGAAACAAATAGAAATCGCAAACTATTTTTTTATATATAATAAAATCATTTCGTATAATATATAATTATTGCACAAAAACATCGGCGGAGGAATTAAAGTTGTAAAAAGCAATAGCTATATATATATATATATATATATACACATATATATGTATATTTAATAGCAGCTACAAACATCGTACAGTTTATTTAAAATAATATGGGAAAGTGTCGTATACATAAAAATCGTATCTCGAAAGGAAACGGACGCGAACCGCCGCCGCCGCCGCCGCCATTTAACGCCGCCCGAGCGCCTCCACGGGTTACTACATCTAAATTTTAATTCTTCGATATATCATCCGCGTATACAGTTTTGAATCGAACAGTTAACGTTTTGAGTATACAATTAATTAATTAATTAGTGGTATCGTATAATTATCTCGTATATAATAATCATTTAAAATACTTACAATTAGTTTAAACCTACCGCTAATATGGCTGCGTAAAAACAAAGTAATAATGAAAAACGTAGTCACCATGAGTATATTAAAACTTATTTTTATACAAATAAATACAACTTTCTGTCTATGGACGGTATTGTCTATAGTTTTTGTTTTCTTCTTCGTGGTAAAAATATTCTTATTACTATTTCATTTTGTTCAGTCGGCAAAGAGGGTGGAAAAGAAAAAATAAAAACTACTTTACTCACAACCGGCTTCGAAATTGACAAACACCTGTTCACAAGCGTTATCAACTAAAGGGCGATGGACAAGATAACTGCAGACAACGTAAACTTACCTACACAGTGGGTAAATTCAACTATATGGCAACACTATCCGTTTTAACGCCAGAATAAAATTCAGCTGGTAATAACCTCTACTTTTTCATGCTTAATTTACAAAGTAAAGCAATAAAAACCAAATATAATAAGTGTATGAAGTAAAATTTAAACATTTTAAATACACAGAACCAGCGATTTCTGTCTACTAAAATTCAATCTAACGCCTGTACACGAGTGAAAATATTTACGTAATGAACAGACAATGTTGCCATAAAAATTATGTAATTTTGGGGACTCAAGTAAATGGAAGAAATAAGTCCCGCAAAACCATTATAATTCAATTCTCAATTGTTGATCGATTAAAATTAACGTTCGTAGCACAATCTACAGTGCACCAACGATTTGATGAAGAAGTTTTTTTTTATGAGAATCGAATCATACACTACCTCGAGTTCTGCCACAAGTTATGCCACAAAACGATCGTACACCGTAACATACAAATTCAGTAACGTTAAAAAAATCAAACAATGATATGAAAATGAATTTTCTAGTATGTACTAATACCTACAACTACGCAATAAGTCGCATAATCTGTGGTAGAGCTCCCGAAAAAAAATATGTACACCCCACAAAAACAACACCCGCCACAATATCCAATAAAGCGTTACGGTAAGTATATTAGGAATTTTTTTAAAATAGTGAGGTACGAATTACGTATACAAGTTTCTATTCTACGTTCACTTATTGACTATGGTATACACAGTAACGATGTCTTTTCCCTTAAAAAAACAATGACAGCTGTCATAACGAATTCCCGCCAAAATTTTTTTTAAACGACCCATTGTTTATTTTTTGTTGACAGTTTAACATACGTTCAGAAACGTATGTGTGCGTATAATAAAAAATAAAGACCCAAAATTATTAATGACTTTCTGGAAAAAATATATTTTTTTTGTTAATTAAATGTATGTAAAATTAGATGTTAATTATATAATTTTAAAATAAAACTGATCTATTTTTCATGTTTGTTATTATTTGATTATCACTTCTCTTACGCTATTTTAGGCTTTTTGTCAATTTTAAAAATTTCAAATCTGCACGATTTTAAGTTAAATCAATAAAGGTCAAACAATCTCTGATCACTTAGAATTAAATGTTCGACCCCCCATTTGTAAACATCTCACATATAAGATTCTCTTGTAATATTATTTCAAAATACAAATCCATAATTCTTCTCATCACATAGAGATAAATTATTTTTCTGGTCGACGACCAGCAGGATGTTCTCGTGACGGTGACTGACATGCCCGCCAATATCAACAGGGCGCTAGTGAGGATTGTATACATTGCACCATATTGCCCTCATCGCCTTGAGACAAAACTCGTTAAATTTCGTCACCATAATTTGTCCTAAATAAATTGACGCGCCGCCAGAAACAAAACCTGGTCCAGATACTAAAATTCTTTTATGACGACTAAATATCTCGTGGAACTACATAAAAAGCTCCCGGACACGACTTACTCTATGACCATAATCAGAAATAGCACACAAAAACCGTCTGGGTGTCAGGCACAAATATATTCGCAGTCTTTTTTATTCTATCTAGATGAGACATATTTATCTCGCACTAACTTTTTTAAAAATCAACCAGGTTAGCGTTTTACCACGATCCCATCTGGTGGTATGTGGTACATGATGGTGAAGCGCATAAACCTAGTAACAGACTATTTACTCTTCTCTTCGAGACGCCCACGTCGTATTTGGACGGGAACACCGACGCCGGCAAGTTGTTGGTGACGTATATATCTTAAGCAAAGTGTCGTCTTCCGTTGGTGGAAAGGTGATGGAGGAGCTGCTTTATAATACTTTTTGAAGTAATACTTCGGTTGAAAACTTATTTAGCGGACGTTGTATATTTACTTACATCACTTAAGTCTTTGTGAGCCGAATGTCTTCCGATGCTTATACAATGAATGTCACTGCAATTATTGGTGCTTGGCGGGGACTTAATCAACCTTACGGACTTACATACATCTTCTATGCGGATCTCTAACAAAATTTCAGCGGGCAATTCAGAAAGACTAATGCATTGGCTGCTGGATGGGGGGGTAGTTCGTTTGTTCGCTGGGATCGTCATTATGCGCGTCTTGTTCTTCTCCCGATTGCTCGCCGTCCTGCTCTTCGTCCTCAGATGAAGATAGCAAGCCTACCATAAACAAAATAGCATATATTTAAATATCTAAACTAAAGCAGTTAAATACTTCGTTGGAGCCCAGGGCATGTGTTTTGCTAACAAACAACATTGCTTAGTATTGTATCTAATGGAGTGACTGTTCACACCGCCCAGTAAGTCCTTACACCGTGAATACTAATATTTTCCATGGGCACAAACTTGAGTGCATGAGACATGAGCTCAAAACCTTAATGTGGTCATCACGTTTTGCTTGCGAAAGTACCTCGATTAAGGTAATAGAAGCTGCTGCTTCTGTGCCGTAGTTTTTGTTATTACGGAATATATTAGGGGAATGTGTGATTCTACTTACCAGCAGTAAATTGAGGATTGGTGAGAGCATCCGGCCAGTATCTCTTGCTTATTGATGATCCGTTTTTACTTTTCTTTCCTCCTGTAAATTATAAAAATATTTCTTTTTCAAGATTCTCTTTATGAGACTAAGTCAGGAAAGGATTATCATCATCTTCATCATGATGTTCGTGGTGGCCCTAATAAAGTAGCAACAGGCTCGCCCCCTGTTACATGGGACCTAATCTGACCACATCTGGCGAAAAGTGAGTGTTAATTCACTTCTGCCTACCCCTACTGGTAAAAAGGCGTGATAATATAAAAATAAAAAAAAAATCGTCATGATCAGATATGCTCTATCTCGGCATCAATTAGTCTCCTATTGCTCGCATCCAGTGGGTTCACGCTATTCTCCCCACATCGTCGGTCCACTTTCTGGGAAGCCTCACAACACTACAGATGTACTTATGTATGTACTTTCCGGTAGATACCGGAAAGTATATAACTTATATAAATCGTGTGATAAGAAAATCCGACCTGGTTTATCCGCGCACTCGAGCATCGGCTGCAGGATGCGGCGGCGCGCGTTGATGAACCAGTTGTTGACCTGCAGGAGCGTAAGCCGCGTCTGTGCAGCCAGCGTGCGCTTCTCCTCCTCCGTGGGGTAAGGGTGCTAAGGAAGCGCGAGACGCAAGTTAATAATTATACAGCACAAGTATGCATGTGTGTGTTTACGAATGAGCGAACTGACCACGAGGTGTTGAAAGAGCCAGGCGCGCATCGCCTGAGTGGCGTGTCTCGGCAGTACACCACGCTTGCCCCCCTCCTCCTCCTCATCAGGAGGCGGCGAACCCGACACCGAGGAGCAGGACTGCGTCGATAGCCCCGACTGGTTAGATGTCGTTGAGTTCGTGCCTGCAGTGATATTCGCTACTATAAATGGTACCGAAGGTATCCTGTGAAATTTCTTTATTTGACGAGGCCAGCAAGATGTTTGGCTAGTGATAAGCTGTACCTCTGGTGCTCTCTCATCGCATTTCATTAAATTCTATAAGTAAAGCACCTTTAAACTTGAACACAGTAATCTCTGCACAATATATACTATTACATCTTGTGGTGCTCACTATATCACTATGATAGACTCAAATGAAATACTTTGAAGCATACTTGACATAGGAAAGGAAATAAATTACACATATGTATTAAATTTTCAACAGCTGATTGACGTCCCCACTGTTGGGGCACAGGACGGGCATATGAGGGCAGGTCTGTGCCCGAATTGTTGACTTCACACACAGCTAAGAATAAATTCTAGTTCATGTGCAGGTTTCCTCACGATGTTTTCCTTCACCGTTTGTATCTCGCTGTTGTTACTAAAGTACATAAATGTTCATAACTTAAATATTACAGTCCTCGGTACATGACGAGATTCAAACCCGCAACGTTCGGAATGATGACCGGCCAGCGGGCTACTATTAAATTTATAGTTGTAGTATATACAGAATTATATACAGTTTATTTTTAGATACTACAGGTCTGTTTTATTATATGATACCTACCAGTGAAAGAATCCGCCGTGATCAAACCAGCTCCGATCTGACTAATTGGTGTCGAGCCCTGCACCACCATGGACGCTGCAAAGACAGGCCGAACAATCTGTTATATTGATATTTACGGAAGTAACTACCTACAACCGGCAACTGACTGTTAATTATGAGAGAACAGGTCTTCTTTTATTCTTAATAATACCACACTGTTCATTTCAATGTCGTACTACTTCGATATCTTCAGAATTAGGAATATACATCATGATGTATTAGTAATTTAAATATCTACAGAACCTTTTAAACAGGAATATAGTTACGACTATTAATGAAGTGACAAGGAAGTGGAAACAAGGTTACCGATATTATTCTTGGACCACAAACGGCTCTCAGCATCGAGGAACCGACTTAAAGAAAGAAAGTAACTTCTTAATTTTATTTATTCACCGTGTGAATGAAGTTATGTATTAATTGATAATATATATAAAGCACTAAGTGTGATAAATATGTACTAATAACATACATAAATAGTAATAGAATTATAGGGAACCCAGTATTTTATTACTTGAGCGCTATCATCTGCGTCATCATCATCAGCCGATAGACGTCCACTGCTGCACATAGGCCGTCCTTAAAGATCTGCACATCGATCGGTCCCGCGTTGCTTGCATCCAGTGGATTCCCACGACTCTCACCAGATCAAACCACCTTGTAGTGGGCCTCCCAACACTACGTCTACCTCTACGCGGGCGCCACTCAAGGACCGAGCACTCGTACGTCATCTGCGTACAGGCGCCTATTCGTATGCCTTGCGAGCGTTTCTGTTTACCTTTATATGTGAACACATGCACACACGCACGTGTGCATGTGTGTGTGTGTGTATGTATTCATTTCTCTGCGTTCATGCGTACTCACGGGTGTCGCGGTGCGGCGGAGGGTAGTGCAGGTCGGCGGCGTGCGGAGGGAACACCGGCGGGTATGAAGGCGCGGCGAGCAGCGCGGGCGGCGACTGTCAGACCGATACCAGTTATCAATATTATAGAAAATATAAAAGTACAAGTTGTAATAGGATAACGGCTCCTAGTTACGGAAAGGAAAATCATGCGTAGGATATTCAGCCCGACCCAGAGAGAGGACGGTAGGTGGTGAGCTCGATGCAATAACGTAATCGAGTCTGGTTGGCGAACCGAATATCATAGGGGAAGCCAAAGCCCACAGACTTTGCTGGATGGGCCACTTACTGAGGATGAGAGATGATAGTACAATCAAAAAAGCGTTTCTCGGTACCCCGATCGGCCGTCGCCCAGATATCGCTGGAAGGATGCCATAGGAGCACAACCTGCACGAGCTACAAGCAGTGAACTGGCGAGAGGCAGTGCGGGACGGATATCGCCGGCGCTCTCTTGTGTCGGACATCAAGACTCGCTTTGGGTCGGTGCGCCAGAGGATTATAATAGGATAAAGAAAGTATGCGAAGCCGAAAATTATCCTTTGCAAGTATTAAATTAAAGATTGAGTATAATTTGAAATTTTTTTTCAGGGTCATACCTTTAGAAACACCCATTTGTTATAATATATATACATAATAATTTGTATCGAGACTGACATACTTTTGGTACCTGATACTGTGGCGAATTGGATGTGCTGGAGTGATCGTCCATCGTTCCAGACACGTTGTTGTTGCTCTCTATACCGCCTGGAACATTCACATAATAGAACTAATTAAAAAAAGACATTACATCCATGTTGCACCAGCGGCGGAGGCAGTACAGAACGCCATCCTGACTTTAACCTCCAGAATAAATCTAGGATTCAGGAGAGAGAGAGATTTACGGTACTATTCTTCAAGTGAGGGTTGTGCGAGTTTTATTACAGCATAATCATCTCGTAACTTGGTCAGAGCATGGTCACTAACCTATAGCTGTTTGTTAAATATCTAAAGATTCTTGTGAAGGAAGACGAAAGTCTGTATTTTTGAAAACGTGGACAGAAGCAACCTTAAAATTCTTGATCAGATAGAAATTTTTGATTCTAGGTAATTTCAGAAACATTTATATTATATTAATAAAGCTATATTCATCACCTGAAGTATAATCGGTTCGGAGAAGATTCTCGCTTTGCATCTTGGTCTTAAGACACGCGATGTACCGACCGCAGAAGTCGCGGCACAATTCCTGCACCTTCTCCAGCTCCAGCAGATGGATTCTGAGCACCTGCAAGTTAAATAGAAATGGTTTCCTCTTCAAGCCATAAGTTCTCTAACTTGTTATAAATTATTTTCACTGCGCTTTAAATTTTATATATTTAAAAAAAAAAATATTTTTTTTTTTTACAAAAAAAGTGGAAAACTAGCACACAGTATGCATGGTGATAAGCAGTTAACGTTGCCTATGGACGTCTGTAGAACCAGAAGCATTCTAGGGATTTGACCAACGCGAAGTAAACCTTATACATTTTCACTTCTGTAGGTAATAGGGGGACCGGAAAGTAATGTCGTTTCTGCGCATGCCAATACTTGATTGTCATTTGTCAGCTCATTGTTTTGTTCAGAGGCGTACCAAAGACATTGTGAGGTTATAGTGATTTCTTTACTTATAGACAATTGAATTACAATTTTTTTTTGTAATTTTGGGTAAAATGGCCAGCCAAATACCAGAAGAGGTACACATCCGGCATTGCATGCTCTTTGAGTTTCGCAAGGGAAATAACGCAACAGTTGCTACCAAAAACATTTGCGATGTTTATCCAAATGCACTGGACATTCGTAAATGCCAAAGGTGGTTTTCCAAGTTCAAATCGGGTAATTTTGATCTTTCCGACTCGTATCGATCAGGAAGACCATCAGCGTTAGACAACGACGTGTTAAGGGCGGAAGTGGAAGCAAATCCGTGTCAGACGATCGAGGAATTGTCAAACAGTCTCAACAAACCTTGGTCGACCATCCAAGAACATTTGAAGCAGATTGGAAAAGTAAGCAGAGCAGGTGTTTGGGTCCCGCATAATCTGTCCGAACAGAATAAGGCTAACCGATCAATCACATGCAACTTATTGCTTCAACGACACAACACAGAAGCGTTTTTTGATCGCTTGATCACAGGAGATGAGAAATGGGTCCTGTATGATAACCCAAAACGCAAAAGGCAGTGGCTCTCTCCAAATGAAATCCCTCGGAGTACTGCTAAGCCAGGTTTACACCCCAAAAAAGCGCTTTTGTGTGTTTGGTGGAGTATTCGCGGCATTGTTCATTTTGAATTACTGAAACCTGGAGAAACTGTTACTGCAGACCTCTACAGCGAACAATTGCAGCGAGTCAATCAATCTTTAATTGAAAAGTGGCCAGCGATTGTCAACCGAAAAGGCGTCATTCTCCAACATGACAATGCAAGACCGCACTGCGCAAGGCGAACTCTAGAAAAAATTAATGAATTGGGGTGGGAGGTGCTGCCTCATCCACCATATTCGCCCGATGTTGCACCATCGGATTTCCACTTATTCCGAGCGCTGCAACACTTTTTAAGTGGCAAAACATTTGCAAATTTGGATGATATCCAAAATGCCATCTCTAGATATTTTGCCGAAAAACCAATTAATTTTTATCGATCAGGGATTGAAAATTTACTCACTAGATGGCAAAAGGTTATTGACAATGATGGGGAATACATCATTGATTAAAAATAAAGACTCGTTAAAAATGTATGTGTTTGTATTTAGCGTAAGAAAACGACATTACTTTCCGGTCCACCTAATACTTTGGAAAACATCAGCAGAGAAGTCATGCCATATATTGAAGGTTCTTGGGAGAAAATGTCGCTGAAACCGGACCGTACGCGACATGTCAGTTATATTCATATCATCATCGGCCGATAGACGGCTACTGCTGGACCTCCCCTAAAGACTTCCACATCTATCGGGTAGGGACTCGAGTGGATTTGAACCATTTGTCCACACGCAGGCAGAATGCTGGTTGGTCGGAGCCAGAGTCTCGTTTGTTGATTAGCAGGATGCACCACGGGCAGATGAGGTTGGCTTTGGTCCCGTGAGTTGTTGTGTGCACACCGTTATATATTCATATAATATCATTTATGAATTATACTGCGTACCTGTATACTCTTGATCATGAGTCCGTCGATCTCCGGGTCGTCGACGAGGAACGGCCTCCGATCGCGGCGCTGGTGCTGCACGAACGCCTGCAGGTCCGCGCCGAACGCGTCCGCGGCCGGCGGCTCTGCGCCCGCCGTGGCCTGCTCGCATCTCTCCAGCAGCAACGCCAGGAGGGGGAACAGCGGATGTCTGGAATAACGAATCGGTGCGATTTTTTGATTTGCTTTTTACATTTTACATAAAACAAATTCCATGACATCATCCGCCAATTGGCGTCCACTGTCCATTGGACATAGGCGTCCCCCAAAGATCCTCACATGTATCGGTCCTGCGCTGCCCGGATTCAGCGGCTTCCTGCGTGTTTACAGTAAGCATGACCTCCGCCAGCACCAGTGACCGTCGTTACTATGGGTTCATATCGTGGGATTTGTACCATATCCCACTACGCTGGCCCAATGTGGGTTGATGGGAGCCAAAGCCTCGTTTGTTGATAAGCAGGGTGCACCACGAGCAGGTAAGGTTGGCTTGGGTCCCGCGACTTATTGTGCGGGACTTTACACTTCAGTTCCATGTGGACAATTTTAAACACGTACTGTTTGGTTATATTACTTACTTATACACAGCACGCTTGTCGGCTTCGAACTGCGCCTGGTCGGCGTCCGCGGCGGGCGCGCCGCCGCCCTGCATCCCGCCGCGATCACCAGCTGCGCCGGCGCATCTGTAAACACACACTCACACATTATCATCAACAAATACGCACGTTGACATAACCACCTAACGTAATCAAGTTGAGAGGCATACGAAAAACCACTGAAACCACCACCATTTTATGGTAGTAGATCCACGCCTACAGTTCACTGTAGCACATAATTGGGCAGAATCGACCGGTGCGACACTACCCTCTCACAGAAAATCAGCGTGAAATGGCTGGCTTCCTAGTGGCTGCCATGTTTCGTCTGGTGAGTGGGAGAACCGGATGCCCATTCCTTTTCCTTTCCTTCAGACCACCCGAATTTTGACGTTTGTTAGATGGACCGGTGCGACGTTGCAGTGTTCTAGGAGCTGTGATGTTGCATTTGGTTAGAAACTAACTAGTGTCTGGTGGTCCGTCCCCTTTTATTCCTACTCCTGTTCCTCCGAAACCCTATCCTATATTTACCCCTCCCTTCTTTTAAATGTTATGAGATGGCAACGGCCTAGTAACACTTTTGTTGTTATTTGCATCTGTGGGCAGCGGCGAATTCACCTACCACCAGGTGACACGCTAGCTCGTTTGCCTCCGTTATAATATAAAAAAAAAAATGCATTACGTTCATGTCATTAACATCAGCTCATAAACAGCCACAATTGGACACAGGTCTCCCCCAAAGATTCTCACAGTATGTAAATAACTTTAATCACAATAAAAGATTCATCTAATTATGATACGCCTACCTATGATAATGTGATGCAAGTTGAAATGATACACATTGCACTATAATGTGCTAGTGTTAAGTCTCATTACCCTAGTAATTCCACCAGTAACAACTCCTTATAAACCGTAACACTAAATGCTTGCACAGTCTGGTGATGGAATGAAAAATATTCAAGTGAATGTGTTATTGAATTTTTGAGCGCTAAATTTCAGCCAAGTGTCCATTGACCGACAAAACACATCGACAATAAGAAATTATTAAATCGGTCGAGTGGTGCAATTGAACGTCAATTTGGTGCAGATCGAGTTGACCTCGGAGTGCAATAACGCGGACACCGCCGCAGCTCCTCTCCTTAAGTGGGATGCAACTGATTGAATGAGCAATACCAATAATACTTAAATTCATCACTCTTACTCATATAACTTTAATATTTTTATATATAAATAACAAAAGTCTTAAAAAGTGAAGAAAAAAAAAAGTGGGGTCTTAAAGTGCTGGAATGGCGATCACTCACCGGAAAGCGCAACGTTGGTAGACCCTCAACTAGATGGTGAGAGCACCAGCTCTGTAGTCCTCGGGCTAATAAGAATAGGACCAAGGTAATCCTTAAGTGTCAGAGAAGGCGACTAATAGGGTCTAGGAGCTTCGCGGGCCGTGACGGTGGGTTGCCCTTATCGCTCAACAAGCGAACCTGCGTGGGACAGCGTATGACTCAGCGATGGTGCTTAAGAGGCGCGGCGGTGCGTTCTATAAGAGACACCGTAGCCTCTTCGAATGCACGGATGCAGAGCACCTAGGAGGTTATAGTGAGTAAGAATCTCACAGTCCTCTGACTTCCCCTCAGAAGCAGTATCTTCCAAAGATTTACCACCAACCAAAAAAAAAAGTGGACAGACAAAAAGAATCGCTGGGAGCCACTGGATTCATATAGCGCTAGGCCGTGCTTTGTTGAACACATTAAAAGAATCATGCCCAGCAGTGGACGTCCATCGGTTGAAATTATGATTATATTTATTTTTAGCAGTCTTATATCTACAATAGGATTACATTTGACTTCAAATTACCACGGCGTTAAGTAATAATGATGCCGTGAATGGAGGATGAAGTATCGACCAGGATACTCCGGCTTTTATATGCTGACGGCCGGTACAGCAATAAGGTTATGGCGGAAGATTTTCATACATATATATCACGCCTCGTTACCAGTTGGGTAGGCCGAGACCAGCTCTCTCCACTTGCTACGATCCTGGCACACCTCTCTCGCTTCCTCCACTTGCATGAGCGTCTTCATGCATGCTCGTCGGTTGCGAGTACTCTGGACCCGGCCTTTTTTTAGGACATCCTCGATTTTATCTAAATATGTCCGCGTAGGTCGGCCTGCACCGATTTGTCCAATCATTCTCACCTTGTATACCTCTTTCGTTAATCTTCTTTCATCCATTCTTTCAATTCTTCCAGATTTACAATATGTTAGCTAACCAGTCGAGATTGAACCGTTTAAGCAACAGAAGAAATTTAATGGAAAATCATCAATACTTTAAATGTTTATATAGTTCAGCATTTGTAATGTAGTGTATATATTCTAGCACTAGTTGTACCCCCGCCTGCTTTGCTGGTCGTAACTCCCGCAGCACCCTATGAGGAAAGAATTTTGTAAAATCCATTCTTAGCTGAACTCTGAACGGTGGAAGCAATACCTTCGCCAAATGTTTGAGTGTTTAAGAGTAATAGTTACGGCGATCTGGTAATGAGTGAATGAATCTTCGGATATCTCCTTTTATATACAAATAATCTTCATATTTCTATGTGCAGACATATTTCCACTGATATCCTTAATCACAATTCGTAATATCTAGAACAGCAGTCAATTCTGTTGACTGCTGACCTTTTACTAGTACATATATATATATATATATATATATATATATATGGGAATGCAGTTTTATTTCCGGTCACTTTCCAACGAATCCATCTCTCAAAAACAAACACTATCATAACAATGCAATAAAACATAACCAAGCACGAAATAACGCCCGTAAACAGGGAATAAACACAACATGGCAACACAGGCGAGCCCGATCGCGGAACAGGGTTGCCACAAGCCAACAATTAAATATTATATTTATAATTATATATATGCTAATTATTACAGACAGTTATTCCTTATTGGATGGTTATAGTCAATAATTTTTTTACGCTTAAGTTAAAACCTGAATCACACTATAGTATCTTTATGTTTATTACTTCAATACTAATAAATGAAGAGACACTTCTGAGAATTTTTTTTTATTGAACCTTTAAAGATATTTTATTATATTTTTGGATGTATCTGCACATAATCGTTAACTTTGTCTACATGACATATATTATATTATACCGTTGACGAGTATGGTGGAAAATAAATGATCGTGCCTAACTCTGACAGGAGGCACTGGGCCCCAATAGTGGGATCATAGGAAAATGGGTATGGACGAAAGAAGGGAGAGAATTATGGAAATTAGATGGATAACAGTAGAGATGGAATGCGAAAACAAATAAATAAAGCAAATGAAGAACAAGACTGTCGAATTAACCACTAAAAAAATGTGGGTACATTAACATTACTATTTGTTGTTTATTTTATATAGTAACTGTTTATAGATATATACAATTATTTTTTATATTATCTATTATTTTTAGGAACAAGGTAGCAAGGTAATTTTGAAGCCATTATTTGTCATTATAATAGTATAAACGTATATAAGCCTGATAAAAATTTTATGTATTGGGGGGGTCTTTTCCTACAAGAATTTGTAGTAGTGAATTAGTAAGTAGTGTAAGTACTTGTAGCCACAAGCACTGTAAGTTTCATAGTTTAACAAATACATGTACTAATTGAATCATCAGTCTCACACAAGAGTCGTGTTAGGGTAGTTACAGATAACAATGAAGGCACTTGTAAAAAACAACAAACATTTGTTTTCTTACGGTTCGCATGGCAACCCTAAGCGGTGGGCAAGTTGCGGCGGCAATAAAAAGAGATATTAAAAGCCAAGAGCGTCAGCGAGATCACATTCATCACAAGTGTTGCCACTAGATTGATATAAGATACCCGCTTCCGGTCTACCCTTGCGGTTAGTGTATTGTATTAAGCCCGCTTTAAAAGGGGAGCCCCCATAACTTTTTAAAAACAAAATAAAAGCCGGAAAATATCGTGAGATAATCGACACTATCCTCAAACAGCTTTCATGGATATGTGACATCTACCAACCCTCAGTTGGGCAGCGTTTGAATAAATGGTTTCAACACTCTCCTCATACTCTCAACAAGGGTTGGTAATTTAAAATATTTATATACATAAACTCCTGGTAGTGTCTCTGTTGCCGGAAAGTTTTATGGCTGACTTGAAATTTTGTGCAAATAATTGTATATGGATGGGAGTCGGTGCAAGAGAATCCTCCTAACATCTTACGGAGCTCGAGTCAACTTCATCAGCACGCGGTGCACCCTGCTGAATAGCAGACGACGCTCTGATCTTCCACTGAGCCAGCATGATAGGTTAGGACCCCAATCCCCTCAATGAACTCCAAGAAACGACGTGGAGATCTTTGGGGCAGGCCCATGTCCAACATTGGATGTCCGTCGGCTGATGATAATGATGAATTGAATGGATTATTTGTTATATATACATTCATCATCATCATAAACTAAAAGATATGTACTCCTGAATTCCTTCAATGATCTTCACGAGGACAATCATGCGCTATTCACATTAAATGGCTACTCGTTCCGATCAGCTCAGCAGTGCGTCTAATGGTACTCGATTTGCACTCCTCCTCACTACCTCAACTCCTGACAGCGTTTGGAGCAATGTGCCAAATTATATTAACCTTTCAGGCTGTAAACGCTGGATATTTGATCCGTAACGATATTAATAATAAAGGCTTGGATAAAAGTTGCCCGCTTCAAGACCTTCGCTTCGGTCACAGCGAGCGATGTAATTTGACAAAGTTAGATCAGACGGGGGCCCGTCCGCTCGCGAAATTAGCCACTTCCCAGTTTCACCAGCAGCAGTAGCACATCAGGTGGCTTGTTATTGGATTAAGTTGAAATTTACGATCCCGGATAGTAGATATTCTCTTTAATCAACATTCTCTTAAATCAGTACAATGTCAATCGTCCACTTAGTGAAGGTACGATTGAGAGTATAAGTTCACGATATTAACACACAAGACCTGGTGGTAGAGCTCTTTTACGCGAGACCATCTAGGTAATTACTAAGGTATCAGCCCTATAGTCTCGGGCTAGTAAGAATAGAAATAAGGTAAGCCCTGTCTGTCGTAGAAGGCGGCTAAAAGGGTGTAGGAGTTTCGCGGGCCTCGAGAGTGGAAGGCACTTATCGCTCTATAAAAGATCTCGGAGCCGGATGCGGAGCACGCGAGTGGGTTTTAGTGAGTAAGAATCTGACATAATCCTGACTTCCCCCAGAAGCAGGACATGTTTCGATGATGACGCATCAAAACTACATGAGCAATGTGATCTGACTATATTTACCGTAGATATTATAGGTGTTTGAAAGTATGAGTCAGATACGAAGTGCTCGTATAGATAGATAGACTCTCGCCGAAGGACTCTAGAAACCAATCTAAATTTCCACTTAACGGAATCATCTACAGCATGCATTGTTGTCAGAGCTTTATCTAGATCTGTAGATTATCCAGCCGAATTAAAACAAGTCAATTTGCAAAGTTAGTCTGCAACAAGGGCTGTGCGGGCGCGTCGCCCCGCGGCAACCCCCACTTGCTCCGTAAGCACCGGGGATGGGTTAAGTTCAACGACTTCAGGACAAAGCCTGCCGCCCTCGGCATCAGCAAACGAATCGCTTAACTTAACTGAACGAACAAATTAAGATATGGGGATAAATACTAGTTTCGAGTTCTGTCTTTATCTGCAGTTTTTTTTAAAAAAAATACATTTTCAGCATATTACCTACGTTCGTCATTACACCGCGTGGGTGATGGTGTCAATATCCAAATCGCCACACAAGCCATGAATTGATAAAGAACTCTAGGAAAAGATCAGCTTTATCCTATACAGCTTGAGTATTTTTTTTATAATGTAATTAAGTGACGAATTGAATGGGGTGGACACCTGATGGTGATACTTCCACCCTCGACAGCGTGGCGCTAGTTAAACTCGCAGTACATACCATATTGCGCTCGTTGCCTGAGACATAAGATGTAGTTTCTCGTTAACCCAGTAATTACACTAGCTACAGCCTTTTAAACCGGAACACAATAATGTTTTCACACTTCTGTTGAAGCTCTGCGGTGGTACTGACCTACACGATCTCCAACAACAAGGACTTACCACCAGTAAATTATGACAAATATCCCTAAAATTCAAGAGTTAGAGCTAGTTCAGCATATAACTAGTATATTTATATTACAACAGTCTAACAACAGGTATTATAAATTAAACACCCTTTTATTACCATTGATCTAACGAAATAGAGAATACTACCCCGCTATCCAAATGTAGTAAAACTACTACACCAAAAATACTAAAATTATGTGGTAACAATATGGTTACACTATAGGATGAGGCAACACCTCTCTATATAGAAGTGTGTTCCCTCATCATCGTAATCATCAGCCGATAGACGTCCACAGCTGGACATAGTCCTGCCCCAAAGTTCTCCACGTTTATAAGGATTCATGTGGATAGGATTTTGGCCATTACCCACCACGCTAGCCCAATGCGGGTTGGTGGTAGCCAGTGCCTCGTTCATTGATTAGCAGGTTGCATCATGATCAGATGAGGTTGGTTCTTGTCCCGTGAGTTGTTGTGCGGGACCCTTTACACTTCTAGTGTGTATGTTGCCACCCCATCTCTAATTTCTACATAATGGTTATACCAGTTTTTCCCAATCCTTATCAGCCGAACAGAATCGGGGATAGCGAAGGACACTCATTATATCCTTTGTGGTAGGACATTTAGTGCACTATGATATTTTACTACACTATTAAATATAACGCAGAGTTGTGATAACCGACAAATTTATAAATTATACCTTACGGTAGATAAAGTTTATGGCATTTAGATGAAGGGACCGTTCACTTGGCAATAACCGTAGACTAATCTACATCAACATCATCATCAGCTGATAAACGTGTACTGCTGGACATGGCTTTATCCAAAAATACCCACTTCAATAGAATGGGGATTCATATGGAAGGATTTAAACAATTTCCTATCACGCTGACTGAATCCCAGTTGGTCGTAGCCAGAGCTTCGTCTGTTCATCAGTAGGATGCACCAGGAGTAGATGAACTTGGATCCCATGAGTAGTTGTGCAGGAAACCTTACACCCCTGATCTGTATATCGTATGTATTATAGATATTTTTATTCTTCACTTATCTATATTAGTAATTTAGAAAATGAAAGGTTATTTATGAAAGGATTTCAATTTACTTACAGATAGTTCTACGTTATCTATGCCATTAACAATATGGAGGCAAGATGGACGCTGAAGGCGCGGGAAAACTACGCGCCTTACTCAGCAATTTGTATGCTCTGTTCTGTACAATAAACACGGCCTAATTCGCCCCCTTTTCCCTTATTTCCGGTGGAGCGTGAGGGAATAATTATCTTCCGTTTATTCCTTGCCGCCATGAAAAAAGGGAACGAAACCTTGGCATGCTTGTACCGAATACTAGATAAGGTGAGTGACACACCAACTTCTAGCGAAAGTAATAACCGCGTTGATGTTGATGATGTTGTTGAAAAGCAATTTTATATTTTTTTTCCGTAGTAACTCTTTCCAGAAACTGTTTAGGTATGTACTATAATAACTAATCCAGTAAATGTTTTTAAATATTCAGGTTCAGATTTGAAGAGTGCTAATAATTGTAAATTTAATGGTTTACTGACTGAACTAACCACAGGGTGTATGGTTTCCCGCACAGCAACTCACGGGACCCAAGCCAAGCTCACCTGCTCGTGGCTCTGGCTCCCACCAACCCGCACGGGGCCAACGTGAAGGTAAATGGCCCGGGTCTCAACATATGAACCCCTACAAACGGGGGTCGCGTAAAGTCACAGGATGCGGGCAGCGCAGTACCGATCGATGTGGAGATCTTTGGGGAAGTCCTATGTTCAGCAATGTACGTTTATCGGCTGATGATGATGACTAACCATCTGCGGCAATATGCCGGGTAACCATTACAAATTATAATCTCATGGTTACTCGGTAGCGAATACAGCTTACTACTAAGTAAACTTCTTGCTGATCGCCTAGTTTTACAAAAACAAATAACGCATAGTTACCAGTAATTACTATAATTGGATCTTTAGTCTCCTCAACTTATCGAATGGTACCAACCTGGTACTAACGTTAGAGCATCAGTAATTTGTTACTTTTTGTCGTGCCTGACGATTGCACAAGAGAAATAGAATATTTAATCACTCATCCTGCTCGTCGCTGGACATAAAGTTAATTTGTAATAAAATAGACTTCTAGTAATTTATCCTTCCCATTGGCACCTAAGTCAAGTAATTTTCAGGACTCTATCGGTAGCCTTAATTTTTCAACTGATCTACTTATTTCCAATTTGATCGCGCAGAGACACCAACATAGTCCTCTCCATTAACTTTAAGAGTCTTTAGGAGAGGACTGTCTCGGTTCCATTTTTCCAGCCTTCAAGTACACAATAAAGTCCAGTGTGAGGGTTTGAAGGGTTCCGCACAACTTACTAGACCCAAGCTAATCTCACCCGTACCTGGTGCACCCTTTTAATCAATAAACGTGGCTCTTGCTCCCACCAACCCGCATTGGGCCACCGTGGTGAGAACTGACCCTAATCCTCCCACATTACCCACTACAAACGACAGCCCCTAGTTTCCGGCGGTACCGTTGACCATGCTGATTGTAAGCTGACGGAAAGCTGCTGGATGCAAATAACGCAGGGCCAGTCAATGTGAATATCGTTGGGGGAGGTCAATGTACTATCGGCTGATGATGATGTTTTTATACATTAACTAAAACTATAAAAAATTAATGAATGTAATATTTATCTTGGTACTTTTTTAGGACCTGTATATCTTTAAAATATCAATAATAAAATACTGTGGTGTCAAGAATTTACATCAAGTCTGAAGGTGACGAGCACAATGTGATGCAGTGTATATTATACTACCTAGCGTCACATTTTATTTAGTTTCGTGTAAAACCGGAAGCTGCGGACCGCGTTTGTGGCTTAAACTGATCCCAGTGTATCAGCAGCTCAAAACGGGAAGTATACGTAGCGCCGGCGAATGAGATGAGCAAAGGAAAGCGGCGTTGTTAATAACCAAATATAATCTTCGGCCGGGATGCGGAAACAACGGCAGACTTTTTATCATCCAATCTTAACTAGTTGTTGCGACAAAAATATCAAAGTTTCAAAGACAAAAAAACTAATTTGCTTTATAATTTAGTTTTATTACAATTTTATTAAATTACATATACTACCTTTATACATTTTTTATTGGTTTCGGAGGTGAAATCATCGAAAGATACACTACACAAAAGGGAAAGTGAGGGTTATTTCAGATTCTTACTCACTAAAACCTCTCGGAAGTCTGCAGCACTACATTCAGAGAGATTTCAGGATCTCTTGTAGAACGCATCGATGCTCCTCTATACTTTGTGTTAACACGTCTCTGAGGAGGATCATAACCTAGGCACCATCGCTGAGCCGTACGTTGTCCCGTTCGCTTGTTGAGCGATAAGTGCTTCCACCCACAAGACCCGCGAAATTCCTAGACCCTTTTAGTCTTCTTCTACAATAGACAGGGCTTAGGTTAATCCTATTCTTATTAGCCTAATACTATAGAGCTGAAGAACTAAAGTCATTCAACGATGATAAAAATTGCTTTCCATATATGATAATAGTCTAGCTCGTCGTATTTCTTCGTATATGGTGGTGAAGTATTTTTTCTAACAGTCTACTTGTTTTTACTATCATAGTTAATATGTTTTCAAAATATTGTGTTGCCGGAGACCGTCTTAATAGGTACCACTGCAGCTCCTATTACTGCCGCCAAACAATATTGTACAAACATTACTATGTTGAAAGGAGTTGTAACTATTGAAATCACTGGGGCAATGAGGCTTGACATATGTCTCAAGGAGACGAGGGCTATGTGTGCCGGGTGCATCGGGTATCACTATACCATCAGGTGAACCTCCCGCTCACCTCGTTGCTTCGTTGAATAAAAAAAAAGAACCATAGCATCCTGTTGATGTGTTTATATTGATTACTAGTGTAAGATAAAGAAAATAAACAGAAAACTGCGTTAAACTTAAAGAGAAGTCCAAGCGATGAAAAATTCCCAATCTCGTTCGTCTAGAGCCAATATGATGAAGGTCTGTTCACGTATAGAACCGGTGATACAAGGAACAGATCACAATTTCCACGACTGAAGTTTCTTCCCCGGATAGCATTATGTCTGTCTTTTTTTAAGGAAAATAAATTAGAAAACAATAGCTGTGCAAGTAATTACGGGACAGGTCGGTTTCATAAAGTATTTACACAAGTTTAAGTGAAAGGACAACCAGCCAAGTGACTGTAATCCTGAAAAATCAAAGAACAAGATACACTTGATAACAGACTAATCAAAAGTGTAAGACGGCTTTCCTCCAGATGGACCGACGACATCATCAGAGCAGTTGGAAGTAGGTGATTGTGAGAAATTGAGGTTAGCATTTGGCGGAAGACATTGTAAAGAGCCTATATGGAACAGCAGATAAACAAAGGCTGATAATGATGATGATGATGTACAAACTGATCCATAAACGAGAGATAAATATAATTTAGAAGAAAAACTAAACGGAGAAGTAAACAACAATATATGTAAATTAAGTAGCAGTAAAAGATAATAAAAATTAAAAACATGTGATAGTTAAAAAATAAGATGAATACATAAGTATTTAAGACAAGATAAATTTCAAAGAAACACAAGAACGGATAATCGTGTACTCTGAAATTCAAGGGGAATACATAATTAAAACGGCAAACAAAGCTTACATGATCCAAGATCAAAAGTGGGACAGATGAAACGATATATAAAAGAGCTGATGCAGACAAGAGCAGACACACACGAGGAGTAATCGGATGGGATGACATCGAAAAAAAACCAACAGCACCGAGTTAATTATGCAAATTAAACTTTAATTACGCGAAGACGGTACGAACGAGTTTTGTATTGAAATTGTGTTTTTATTTACATTTTCAATTATTTCTTGCGGCTGAAATAAAACATGTAAGAGAACAAATCTATTTTAGAACATTTGGTCTTTTGTTTATTCTTAATATTTTGCCTGCCTTTTGATAAATGACTCCTCTAAAGATTTTCTTTGTTGGAAGCCAAGACTCGCTTTAGGTCGCTGCTCCAGAGGAGCAAGTAAAGATTTCCACACGTCTCTCTTCTTGGTTTTACGGATCCATTTCACTAGCACCTTTCCTCATACCGTCTTTTTCACGTCTATTTTATCTCGCTTTGCTATCTCTTGGAAACCATTCTGTAATAACTTTCGTCCATTGTCTCTAGTTTCCCATAGCATGTGCCATAACCACCGTCATATTAAGTTAAGAAAAAATGTAGTTGTTGTCAAAGTGACTGGAAAAACACCAGTTTACTTATGGCCGTCTGTTGCCGAGAACAATCTAGATAGATACCACCGCAGCTCCCATTCCTACTACTGAACAGTAACTGTGTTCCGGTTTGAGGAGCGCTGTAGCTAGTGAAACTACGGGGATAACGAAATTTAATATGTTATGCCTCAAGGAAATGAGCACCATTCAATGCATTTGTACTAGTTCCATTGTTATGGGTCAGCGTATCATTCACGATTAGGTGAACGTCTCGATAGCCTCTGCTGGTCTGAGCAGGTGAAGTCGCTCTTAGAGCTCCCTCTTAGATCTGTTACCAGAAAAGCAAAGGACCGGACTCTATAGGAAGAAATAGCAATGAACGCAATGAAGATACTGCAATGCGGAGACTACCTTTAGTAATAAAGAGTGCTACCTTAAATATATTCTGGTATTAGGTACATCTAATTTCAATGTATAAAATAAAGTGAAATCCCTCTGGATTCACTCTCCAACTGAGTTTAGATACGCATAATCTTCTTAAGATGCTTACAGTGATAACAAATTACAGAAGAGAGAATTCAGATGGTAACTCTAAAAATAACGTCACTTGAAAAACTGTGGTCAAAGAACTCTACAAAATAGACCCATTGTTTTTATTTAAAAATGCATATTAGACAAAAGTAAAATATTCAACAGACTCGGTAAAATTTCAAACTAGAGATTACTTCAGTAAAGATATACGAAATGATAACAATAAGATTAACAAAGCGAAACTTGGAGAACTCTTGTTTTTATTAAGGTTTTCTAAAGCGAAATAAATGTATCCAATAATTTTATTTAACATAACGTATATATATTCATTTTGTCTAATACTTTTCAAGGTCAGCTTTCCTCAGAAGCCATTCACCATTGTTGTTTTCTCTTAAAATGTACTACGTATTAACTTTTCAGTTTTATCACAGACAGAATAATATAAAACCGACACGCTGCGGCACTAGGTTATACATATTACTTTTATATCTCATAGGTTATGTTCCTAGGTAGTTTATATTGCTTTGATTTTCTTATGAGAGAAAAACCTATACAGCGATATATACAAAGATATTCCTGAAATATAGAGTAAATATGCAAACATTACTGCGCTCCAATGAGATGGATCAATAAGATTACTAAATTTAAGTGGCAGTGGGCAGGGCACAATGATCGAAGGACCGATGGCCGATGGGGCAGTAAGGTCCTCGAGTGGAGCCCGCGTACCGGTAGACGTGGTGTGGTGGTAGAGTTGCAGGAACCCACTGGATGCGATCAACGCGGGACCGATCGATGTGGATTTCTTTAGTGGAGGCCTATGTCCAGCTGCCTGGACGTCTATCGACTGATGATAAAGATATCATCGAGTAACGGTCTAATGTTTAAAAGGGTTGATAAGGTATTGTGTAAATATTCTTCCTAACAACTCATTGACATGGATGTATCACTTGGTGAATGTTTTACTTCATTTAACCATCCTGGTGTTAATTGGTGATATGATCTGGAGCGGTAATACTTATCTTGAAGACACCTGCCGGCACGTTCTACCACTACTTGCTCGTCTCTTCGCGTTGTAAAGCCTACTTTAACTGGATACAGATGCACTACGTTAGTGTTCGAAAACATTCCCATATTTCCGCCCAATCGTTTTTGGTGTGACTTACACTGATTTTTTTTTTTATAACAGCTAAGAGGCAAACGAGCAAGACGGGTCACCTGATGGTAAGTGATTCACCGCCGCCCACGGTCACCAGCGACGCCAGTGTGTTGTCTACCCTTCAGGTAAGAAAATGCTCTTTTCTTGAATAACCCAATGTCGCAGTTGTTGGGGAAGACCGCTGATGGCAACGAATTCCAGAGATTTACTGTGCGTGGCAGAAAACTGTTTTTAAAACGCATTGTAGTGGAACGCCAACCATCCAGATGGTGCGGATGATAGTTCCGGCGAGACGATCGGTTGCGAAAATCAGCGGCTTCTATTAAATTGAACAACTCCTCGGAACACTCCCCATTGTAAATTCTGTAAAGTATGCATAGGGAAGATAGATCCCTACGCAGTTTTGTTTTGCCCTGTTACACTTGTTACACTGATATAGCGATGGTGTATGTAATATAGTTTCCCGAAGAAAACAGTACATAAATATCGTGTGTGTCGTATTGGTTGGTCGTGTATCGAACGACGAAATCGTGGGGCACGCGTGCGGTGCGCGCACCGCTGTGGACGCGACGCCGACGCCGCGGCGTGCGTTCGTGTACCGCATCCGAATTGCCAACTTATCTACATTCGCTTAGTGATGCGACGCGTCAATATACCGTATTGATTGGCTACGACTCCTGAAACATTGTAACGTAACGTACTTGATAGTAACTGACACGCCCGACCGTTACAATGTGGTACTGGTTAAGTTAGTAAATGTGACGGTCGCTTTGAAGCATTATATATCAAAACGCATTACCGCAGTAATTCCTGCAATATCCTTCCCAAAGTATAACGTAATAGTATCTATAGAGGAGTAGAAGGGTTCCCCCGCACAACAACCCACGGGATCCAAGTCAACCTCATATGCTCGAAGCGCAGCCTGGTAGTCAACAAATGAAGTTCTGCCTTAGACCAACTCGCAATGGGCGAGCGAGGTGGGAATCCACTATCCCAACCCGCTCGATGCGGGACATCTATTATATCTGCAGATGATGATAATCTAAGGTCTGTCTCAGGCATGGTAGATCTTCATGATTTCAATCAAAGCGACGAGACAAGAGCGACGTTCACCTGATGGTTAATTCACTCTACACATTGTGCTTGTCACCTAAAGTCACATGATGACGATTTTATAATCTGATGATGTATTGTCTTTGTATCATATAATAGATATCTGGTCTAATAATCGTTAAAAATATATAAACTGTCCATGTAAACTTTTACAATTAATAACTTCAATGACTATTGTTTATTATAAGACGCACCTTTCACTTCATCATCATCATCATCTCAACTGATGGATATGGGTATACTCTGTGCTCCGGTGTAGGATCGCCATCATCATCATAAAGTGCCCTCTTATAACTGCAGTTTAGCGATCAGACTGAGAAACCCAATTCGGTCCACATCGTCCTGCCCGCAGTTTGTTCCCAACGGTTCATCCGGTTCATCATCAGCACTTGAGCATCACGTCTCGTAAGGCTATATTGGTAACTCTAGTTCTTGACCGACTTAAAAGTTGTTGAAAACGACGATTACCAAATATCGATATAAATCACGTCGCTATTTAATCGATATAAATATTAACCGAAGGCCATCACCATCAGTCTAGTGTAGAGAGGATATGATTCATAGAATTAAATTTGCATGCAGTGTATGGTATCTATAATAAGATAATATACACTATATTAACATGTATAATAAATCTTTTTTACCGCGCTGTGAGTTAGCTTGGAGACGGCGGCCTCTGTGGCGGAGTTACTAGCCATTCGCCTCGTGACGCGGATAGGTCAATGGTTCGATTCCGATGCCATATGTTGCGTTGTTTAGTTGGTGATAGGGTTTATCAAATCCGCCTGGTTAGTTACCACCTTTATATAGTAAATTAATCATATTTCTATTATTTTGAAATTGTAAAAAAAATTACATTATGATAAATCTGCTTATTATGTGTTCTGCGTTAATATAACCGTTTCAACGCTGATATGATGTATTACATCTTGTAACTTGCTACTTAGCCGATAACTATCTTCCAAATATATATATGTAAGGGGGGAGTAGAAAAGAGCATCTCGTGATGAAAAACATCATATACCCATAACCAGTATTTAGCAGTATTATGATTTTATTGTATAGAAGGAAGTGACGAGCAGAAGCGTGCGCTTCATATAGGCAAATAACCATCCACATACCCTAGCTCTTTAAATCTATCTAGATAATAATTTCTCTGTATCTAACCATGCTTACTTTAAATTGTTAAGTTTATCGTAAAGTACAGATTTCGTGTAGGATATGCATACTATATCCGAAATGTCTGTTCTGTCCTTGTCCTGGAAGACCAGAGGCAATGGGTCGGGATATAGAGTAAATTAAATTTTTCATTTTAAATTAAAAAGGACAAGTATTAGTATTAAGACCCATTAGATGTGAGCAACGTGGGACCGATCTATGTGGAGATCTTTGGAGGAGGCTTATGTCCAGCAGTGGATGTCTATCGGCTGATGATGATGATGAAGTATTAGTTTCGCTAGTGATAAGTCTCTTGCAGGAGAACCCTTGATGCATTTTATCAGTAGACATAACCAACTTTTGCATATATATATAGCCAAGTAGCAAGGTATACATACTTTTGAGAACGTAGTCGGAAGTAGGAAAATCGAAAACCTGTTCGTTTTGGTTTCGCTTTTTTTTTCATCGTTCCCTCTAAATTCGCGCACACTCGAATTAAAAGCTCTCTTAAATGCAGGGAATAGGATAATTAAAACAAAAAAAGGGAGTCATCGAACGACGTCGCTCTTTCCGCCGTCGGCCGTCGGTCGTCGGTCGTCGGTCGGCAGCCGTCGGTCGGCAGCCGTCGGTCGGCAGCCGAGGGTCGGCACACTCAAAAGCTCTCGACGTTGCCTTCGCAATTAGTTCAATTTCTGAGCGCTGCGTCTGTTTTGCGAGAGCTAAATTAATTTCTCGGCGAGCAGCTCTCGAGTGGCGATTAGGCCTTTATTCCGTTCGAACGTCTGTTTGTCCTCCTGCTTAAAAAACAATTACGAAATTTGCTATGTAGTTAACTACATTATCAAATAAAGTATCCCTACCTATATACTTATTTTGATTTATTGTAAATATCATCATCATCATCCAATAGACGTCTAATGATGGACACAGACCTCCCCCAGAAACCTCCACATTAATCGGTCTTGCTTTTCCCGCAACCAATAGCCTAACACGACCTGTGTTTGTAGCGGTTCATATATGGGATTTTGGCCATTTCCCATCACAGGTGCCCAATGTGTGCTGGAGCCAGAGCCTCGTTTGTTGATCAGCAGAGTGAGCACCACGAGCAGGAGAGGTTGGCTTGGGTTCCGTGAGATTTTTGTCTGGGATTTCTTACTTACCATCATTATATAACATAGACTAATAGAACATATAAAAAGTATATTATAAAAGTAAGAACTTTTCGATAAAACCTATGAAATACTTTGAAATAGATTTTTTCATACGATTGAAGATATGGTAGAAAAACTCAATTTCATAGATATTTCCACAAAGCGAATTGTTATATTTTTATAATATTAAAAATTTTAATAGTAAACATATCAGATATATTAAATTTTACAACATTTTATCTGTGATATTGTCACAGCGATCGCGTTCATCATCAACCGATAGGCTGCCGCAATTAGACATGGCCCTGCTGCAAATATCTCGACACCAGCAACGGTCTAAATAACCCCCCATCTTCCCATATCATCGGTTCGCAGCATCCGCGCAATTAAATAATTCGACAGCCATATCATCCATCATATTTATGATAGTCATCATCAACATCACAACATTAACATCATCATCATTATCAGCCCACGTATATCCACTGCTGGATAAAGACCTTACCCAATGTCACCTAATTCTCTTTCACTGCTCTTGTTACACGGTTTGTTTCGTATTAACACGATTTTCATGAACAATTGAAAAAATAATATTATTGTAACTAGTGCCAAGTTGCCATTGCCAATTACATAACTTATCATCTCGAACGTCGCTTAGTACAATAGTAAAAAAACAAAAATGTTAAAATAAAAAAAAATTAAAATTTAGCTCACGCGTCTTTCAAGTTCTTACAAGAATGTTTGTACTATTGTTTCTACGTAATTGCGTTTCTATAGGATTTTTGGTAGAGTGGTGTATTCGCTTTAAAAATATATGTATCCGCCATGTTGTGTGAAAACGCGCGCGAAAGCCGCACTTTCCCGCCAACGCGTGAAGCGATAGCGAAGCGGCGCCGGCGGAGCTCCGGCACGCAGGCGCTTACAAATCAAATGCTTAGCATAAATCGACAGTAAAGCGACTTAGTGTAGAGGGCGCGCGTGAGGGAAATACTGCGCGGCTGCTTACTGCCGGCGCACCCGCACCCGCACCCGCACCCGCAACCTTCACACACACGCACACTACTTCTGTCTATGCCTTTTTCCCAGTTAGGGTCGGCCTTCCTTGTCCTGAGTCTCCAGAAAGCACGATTCTTAGAGGCTTGTTCGTCAAGGTCGATTTATTTAATTAATAATGAAATCCTTTTGGATCGTCGTCAGCCAATTGGTCGATGGTCTTCCGCGATTTCGCGTCGTCGTCAGCTTGTTTAGGGCCAATTTTACATGTGATCTTCAGGTCGCCTCTGAACATGGCCATACCAACGTAGACGTCTCTTATGTTGTAAACATCCCCAGCTTGTAATGGAGAAGGCAATGCTTGCCGGAACAACTTGCCGGCGTTGGTGTTTCAGTCCAAATACGACGTGGGTTTCTTCTCTAAGGGAATAGTCAATAGACTTTTATTGGTTTAGTGCGCTCTACAATCACAGACCACATCACCACTTAACATGAGAATGTTTCTAGAAAATTCTGGATTATTATTCTCGGAAAATTTCTAGAATTATGTTCTCTAGAAATTTGTAGAAATCTTTGGAAATTGTAAGTATTATGTTCTCTAGCAATTCCTGGAAGTGTTTTTGGAAATTTCAAGAATGTTGTTCTCTAGAAATTTCTGGAATTTTCTTTAGAAATTTCAAGAATGATGTTCTCTAGAAATCTCTGTAAGACTTCTTTGAATATTTCTGGAATGATATTCTCGGGACATTTCTACAGTAATAGGTGTATGACTATATATGTAAATAGACGTCTGACGAGCAGATGACTCATTGTCTTTTCGAACTTGTAGACGCACCGATTAATCTACACGAACTATACGACTTGGTCAAATCAATGATTTTGTACTTGCGAGGAGCTTATTTTATTTAGACTTTAGCTATAACATAAATAATAAACGTTTTTATCACGGAACATCGCATCATCAGACCGAATGATTACCAGCGGTAAACATTATGTAAACATACTAATTAGCGCCATTATATGTGGTGGTATCACCATCGGGTTAACGCGCGTCCTCGTTGCTCCATCCGTGGAAACATTAATATGTAAATTACGTTCTTATCAAGTATTATTCACGTTTGACAATAGTCGGGCGGTTCGCAGCGGCGCTGTTCACAATTAACATTCAAACAGCCACATACCATAAAAGCATCAGCCTGCATGAAGGCTTCAATAATTGTTAATATCATTAGACCAAACTGTCTACAATGCAACATATACCGTATAAATATAAAGTCTGATGTGATTTTTTTTATAGAAAAAGCAGGCAAATTCCATAACAGCCAATTTACGTCCCCACAGCTGGGGCACACGCCTACCCTCAATATGACAGCAATGGATCATAGTCACCACGCTGGCCCAATGCCGGTTCCTATTCTAATTCATGTGCAGGTTTCCTCGCGATGGTTTCCTTCACCGTTCGTATCTCTGCTGTAACTAAAGTTCACAAAATTTACATAACTTAAATATTAAAGTCATCGGTACATGCCGAGATTCGAACCGTGGAAAACCAGGGTACTGTAGGCAAGTATGCTTCATTATTTATGTATGAATCAAGGTCATCATTCATTACCCAATTTTCAGTTTAAAAAAAAATTAGGTCAGTTATCATTACTGAAAAATTTTGATGTTTTTTGAGGTTCAAAATCTTCATTAAATCTTTTATTTAAATATAAAACGTCACAGAGATTTTTCTTACAAAGAGAAGACAAATCCTCACGGCTGGTCAATATGACCTCTTGGTTAACTCACGAGTTGAACGCGATTAAATGGATAAGGAAACTCTTTAATTGGTTGAAACTAAAAACCTCTATAAGATACTTAAATGAAATCGCAGTCTTAGTATTAGATTTTAGTATATATATATGGCCCAGGACAGGTCTGAGTGGAAATCTTTGGGGGAGGCCTTTGTCCAGCAGTGGACGTCTTCCGGCTGATTGGATTGGATTGGATATATATACCGGGCTTTGACAGCACTACATTGCGCTTGTCGTCTTGAGACGACACGTTATGCCTCGTTACCCCAGTAATTACACTAATTACAACACCTTTCAAACCGGAATACAGTAATGTGTGCACACTACTGCTTGGCGGCAGAAGTATATGCGGAAGTACCTACCTAGACGGTATCCGGCAGAGAAAACATATCTAAAACAGAAGATCCACCTTTAGACATGATTACACAAACAACACTACAAACCAGTGCATCAACATCCTGGCACGAGCTCGTCGTGCTAATTGCCGCCACCAACAAGCCGCCGTCCGCCATCCGCCGCCCACCACCACCACCACCACCGCCGCACGCAACATACTTACGTACCCACACTTATTGTGATAACCGAACTAGCTCATACGATCGCGGACCTCTGTTAATTTATAAGAAGCATCACTCTTCGTGGGACAAGTTATAAGCGGAAGCGATTATACACATAAATATATTGAAAACCAATCACTACTTACTTTAGGTTGTTTTAAAGTTTGCAATATCAATTTCATCACTCATTTTCATTACTAATTGGAAGTGCATTAACTTCATCGAGTTCCGGTTTCAAAGGCGCTCTAATTATTGAGTTGACATTTCGAATCTCATAGCGACGAGCAAAGTGTTGTGTAGTCTTTATCATCCCAACTAACGCTATATTGTTACAAACGAGTGTATCACTTAGCATCAGATGATTCATGTCAGCAGTATCAGGTTCATGTCAAAGTACAGTCCAAATCGAAAGTTAGTGCCTTTCATTAAACGTACAATGGTGGTGTAGATAAAAAATAATGGTGCGACACGCACAATAACGCATTTCCGAAACATCTAGACCCAGTGTCTATTGTCTAAGTTGGCGTCGACTTCTAAATGCTGCTAATGCGTCCGCCACTGGCTGCCAAAACTCGACTGCGAGACCTGGACTACTTCCATTTCTGATCATCAATTAGACGACACAGTTACTACCGGGAAGGCATTTTTAATAGCGAGAAGGAAATTCACGAATCGTCGCATACGCCATACCATTTATTTCAGAGGTTTGTCAATTCTTTATTAGAATGATTGTGAACGAACTTGGGAATTAGTAAAAAAAATCAAATACACCCCTTGAGACAAGGACGTAATGGCTAATTTGGAATAAGTTAAGTTCACTTCATGGTAAAGGATGCCTATAAAAACATGGCAGGAGTTAGGATGATATATAGGAGACCAAGTTGTAATCGTCGCTTTGAGGTACGATCTTAAGTTTAAGTATCTATTTTGTGACTAGAGAGAAAATTTTTCTAAAGATACTCTGTTTTTGGACTAAAAGTCAGGGCGGAAACTCCATCGGTGATAATCCTCAGTGCGTTGAGGAGAGTCCTGGCATCTCCTACGGAAGACACCTAAGCACTTCCTACCACAAACATGAGACATAGATGGTCTGCGGCAACAAGATCCAGCTGTAATGTATTTTTGTTCTCTATCTCTAACACATTTTTTTCATGATATTTATGCTGTTAGTCTTTATGAAGATTTATGCAGTTTCATCGGGACTTAGGGTTTTTATCGGTATTTAATTGTCATCCAACTGCCAACATCCAACAATTGACATCCAATGCTGGACATAGGTTTCCCACAAAGATCTCCACATCGCTAATCAATAGACGAGGCTCTGGCGTTCGCCAACCTGCATTTAAAAAAGGAATATTGTCGTCGAATATAAGCATGGAGACTTTATCGAATGTGTAAGATCACGTGGAAGCAGTTTGTCTGCAAGGCTCAAGTCTTCAAGAGAGCTAACTGAAAATTAAGACTCATGACACCTTAAAAGAGGATCTCTTTATGAGTTCTTCATCCTGCAAAAGAATAGCTGAGGATCGAATTGGTTTCCTCAATCTGATCGCCAAACTTCAGTTTAAAGGGGGCACCTATAAAAAAAACTCGGATTTAGCCAGCGTGGTGGAAACTGTAATTCGCTGGCCTAATGTTTAGAGCGTGCGGCCTTGATTCCAAAGATCGCGGGTTCGAATCTCGGCATGTATCGCTGACTTTAATATTTAAGTTATGTACATTTGTGAAGTTTAGTAACAACAGCAAAAACCAAACGGTGAAGGAAAACATCGCGAGGAAACTTGCACATGAATTCGCGAGGTCACTATGGCGCATCGCCCACATATTGAAGGTACGCCAGTCTCCGAACAGTGGGGACGTAAATTGGCTGCTGAGAGATATTGAAATGGTGGGAAATGACCCAAATCTCCTTAAATGTATATTTACGATATTTTATATGTATGTGTAAATATTAATAATTTATAGTAGACCGCTGTGCGCTCACAGCGCGCCCCACGCGTGCGACTTCCTCCCACCGGGCCCACACACCGCAGCAAATTACTCCCAATTAGCGCGCCGAAACTCGCTGATGGAGGTTTTAAAAGGTGTAAAATTGTGTTAATTGGCACCAACAACGTTCACTTAACATCCAGCGCGGTGCGCGCGCGCGCTTGCGACACGCTCGCCGCCGCATTACTTACCCGCCCTATCAACTTAATCATTCACCGATTGTTTTTACTTAACACCACCATCAAAACTTTTTGCTCGAAACAAATTCTTAATACGCCGCATACACACACACATACATACAAACACACACTCACACATACAAACACACACACAAATATTCGTTTTTTAGTAGTTGACTAAATTAACCGTTTCTCTCTACTGGTTATTCATCGTCGTGGTGGAGGGTTGTTTCAACGTCGTTATTTTTTTTTTTTAAATTAATGAACCGACGAGACGAGCGAGACGTTCACACAGTAAATGACACGCCTGCTAATTACAACGTAGCGCTAGTTAGGATGGTATATAATGCAATGCCTCATTATCATAGCACAGTAATGTTTGCACAGTACCGTTTGTCGGCTGCAAGAGGCGTCGCGGTGGTACCAACTTATACCGTCTCCCGCAACAGAGACCATCATCATCATCAGCCAATAGACGTGCACTGCTGGACATTGGCCTCCCTCGTATATCAGAGCCTTGTCTGTTATTCATCAGAATGCACCGCGTGCAGGCGAGGTTGACTTGGGATCCGTAAGATATTGGGCGGAACGCCTTACACCAGACCAGACAGAGATCAACCAAGAGTAAACTTGTTACCAAACTTGATAGGTAAAACCAATTTAAACCACATCCGGCATAGCAGCATAGCTATTTTCTGCTACCGTTGTATTAGATACAATGTATTCTGGGCGAGCATGCCTCATCCTCTTCTAATTCATATTCACTCAATGTTACGTGTTATAGAGTTAGCAGTGATGATGTCAAGTGTTAGTCATTGTAGATAAAAAGATAGGTCCACTGGTCAAGTCTGTAGTCTCGAGCTATTAAGAATAGGACTAAGGTATTCCCCGCCTGTCGTACTAGGCGACTAAAAGGGTCCTCGGGATCGAGGCTTGAGGGTAGGAGCCCTCAAAGTTCAATAAGCGAGCCTCAGTAGGACGGCAAATGCATGGTGGTCTTGTATTTGCCGTATCACAATGTGGGTCTTAAGTAGAGCGTTGAAATCTCGCTCTGAGGGAGACCACCAAGAGGGTTTTAGTGGGTAGAAGCCCCACATAACTTTGGCTTCCCCTCAGAAGCAAGGTATCTTTTAAGAAGAATTCCCACGCGATAAAAAAAAAGTCTTCTGACGATAGATCTAATGCCGGAGACTAAGGTAACGAGACCACATCCAATGACTTAGACGACGAGCGCAATGTAGTGCAGTATATATCATCCGAACTAAGCACCACGTTGTTATGGTCAGGCGTATCACTTACCATCAGGTGACTGTTAGTCTCTTCGCTTAATTGATTAAAAAATATTAGACGAGATATTTAATATTCTAACACATATATAAATTTATCAAACAAATGTCATCATCATCATCATCAGCTGACAGACTTCCGCTGCTGGATATGCCTCTCCCAAAGACCTCCACATCGACCGGCCAAATGTAAAAGGCCGATACAAAATTATCATTAATTACCAATTTCTGATAATCATCAAAATCAATTAGCGATGTTAGATTAACGGCTGTTGATGATGATAATCATTTTATATCATTAAATATCAATTGATCCTTCCGTTACTGGCTCGGATATGAAACTTAATTATACTTAATAAATGAAAGCCTCGTTTACAAGATATATATATATATGATAAAATATTCCATACATATATTATCTGTTTTTATACAATAAAGCGACGAGACGACTGGGACATTCACCTGATAGTAAGTGATACGTTTGCTCATAACACCACGGCGCTAGTTAGGATGATATACACCACACCACATTGTTCTCTCATTGTTCATACATGTCTCCAATAATTTCACTAGCTATAGCGCCCTTCAAACCGGAACACGGTAATGTTCGCTCAGTACTGTCTGTCTACCCATGAAATCGTGGTTCACTAGCTACAGCGCCCATCAATCCGGAACACGGTAACGTTTGAAATAGAAGTTACGGTGGTACCTACTTTTTTATCGCGGGGTAAATCTTCCTTAAAGATACCCTGCTACTGGGGGGAATACAAGGTTATGTGGGGCTACTACTCACTAAAATACCCTCGGTGCATTAGGAGGGGCACCCAGATCTCCTACGGATCGCACCAGTGCCCCCCTGCACTCTGGGCAAAGCCCTCCTTAGCACCCACGCTGTGCTACGGCAAATACAACACCACCATGGATTTGCCGTCCTGAAGCTCGCTCATGAGCTCCGAGGGTTTCCACCCTCAAGGCTCACGAACCCTAGAACGCTTTTAGTCGCCTTACACGACTGGCAGGGTATACCTTAGTCCTATTCTTAATAGCTCGAGACTATAGGGCTGCGGTGTTTACCTAGATGTTCTCTGGCAATAGACACCTACCAGTTCCAATTTTTTTTTAATGGTTTCCGACCGGAAATCATTAATTACGCGTAACAAATGACGGGTTCCGTGTAATACGGCGTTTGTAACACTTTGACATTTACTATATCCCCCACGTATCGTAACATGTATAATGTCATCGGTTCAAGGTTAACGGTTTTTTGACCCTAAGGATTTTTTTTTAAATACGCACCCACTTTGTTTGGCTGGGGCCTATTTTGACTTTAAGTATCTGAGGTCTGGTCTCTATTGAAACGAGACGTTCACCTGATGGTAAACTATACGCCTGCCCGTAATAATATTGACGTAGGATGATATACACAGCATCGTGCTCATCTTATAACGTGACGATAGCTAAGATGTAAACTGATGCTCTACAGAGACATATTTGATTAAGTCTCATTACTCCGGTCATTTCAATAGCTACAGCACCCTTCAATCCGGAACATAGTAAAGATTGCACACTACTGTTTGGCAGCAGAAATAGCCTAAATAAACTGAAATATATGCATAGAATAATGCCGGTATGTCACGTGGTTTCTGCAAAAGCTCAATATCAAAAAAAAAAAAAAATCCGGACATCTTTATAGTAATAGTACATACTTTTATCTTCCCAAAAAAAAAAAGCTAAAACTACAGCCCATTGGAAGCTCAAACTGTGTAGGAGTCAAATCAATGGTGATAAGTTTTTACTATATATCTTAAAGTATTGTTAAATACGGTCATCATCAACCAAACACTACTGGACATGGTCCTCCATGTTGGTGGTTTTGGGCCATTTCCCACCACGCTGCCCCAATGCGGGTTGGTGGGAGCCAGAGCCAGAGAGCCAGAGAGTAAGGTTGGCTTGGATCTCGTGAGTGCAAACATTACTGTGTTCCGGTTTGAAGGATGTTGTTAGGAGAGTTAACAATAATGTTGAGCAGTGTGTATCATCCCAACTAGCGCCAGGTTATCACTTAACATCAAGAGAATGTCCTGCTAGTCGCGTTGATTCATTGACAAAAATATAGACAGAGATTGACTGCTGGCGTCAGCGTCCCTGTCCAGGTCTTCTCAACTGTAGGCAAGAGTTATCGATAAATCAATGGGTTTTACCTGCAGGTGGGATGTAAGGGTTTCCTAGCCAACCCCCACCTGCTCGTGGTGCACCCTGCTAATCAGCAGACGAGGCTCTGGCTTCCACCAGTCCACATTGGACCTGCCCATATGAATCCCTTCGGTGCGGGAACCTTTGAGGAGACCTGTGTAGCAGTGTACGTTTAAGAGCTGATGATGACTTCCAGGTGGTACCGCAGTGAAGCGCTAGTGTACATATATCATAAAGTCAATCTTATGCATAAATCAAACGCACATTAACCGGATAAAATGTATAATTACAACATTAGATTGAGAAAAACCATTCATAAGTTATTAGTAACAGAACTCTGTAATTACGCGGGTAATTGGCGCCGTTACCAGCGCAAAATAATAACTTCCGGTCAATAAATATGTTTCGAAATAAATTACATTCCGAGCGGCGTTACGGAGGCGGTTACCTAAGTACCTAAGTACATACAACCTTAAGTGTTCTACTGAATAATTCCCATCTAGATTACAGACAGATCTAGACTTGAGTCGCCTACACTACAACCTTGAGCAGATTAAGTTGACTTGGGTACTATGAGTTGTTGCACCCCTTACAACCCTCATACAAAACCCATTGTTCATTTTTTCTTTCGACGTAGAATGTCAATCCTCGTTACCACGGTAATTTCACTAACTACAACGCCCATCAAACAGGAACAAAGTAATATTTGCACGGCACTATTTAACGGCAGAAAGACACCGCGGTGTTACCTAAACTTAGGTTCATTTAGTACCTAGACAACGAACAAGCGAGGCCTGTAAACAGTGTGCCTGTACCCTAAGGTCATAAAAGTTTAAAATAATTTTGTTATTGCATAATTTAAATGATTATTAATTTATTCATTACCGTTTTTAATGACGCGCTAGTGTTCGACCTCGTCGGGGGTCCAAAGTGGGGGCTGCCCCCGGGCCAACAGAAACCTTTGTAATGATATTAGCAAGGTCAAAATTTAATTATTGCCTGTATTTTAATAACATCCACATGTAGCGCACAGTGAGCGGGTTTTTGTTTAATTAATTAATGTTTACTGGTGGTTGGTGTAAAGGGACCCACGGTATCCTCACCTGCTCGTGACCTAGGCTGCTAATCAACAAACGAGGCTCTGGCTACCACCAACCCGCATTTTACCAGCGTGGTGGGAAATAGCCAAAATCTCCCCATATGACTCCTATAATCGAAGGTAGCGATGTGACTATCTTTGAGTGAGGCCTATGTCCAGCAGTGGAGGTCTATCGGCTGATGACGTTGTTGATGATAGGTCTTTGTTGCTGGAAACCGTCTTGGTACCACCGACGGGAAACATATAGCACCACGCATACATTACTACTTCGGTTTGAAGGACGTTGTAGCTGGTGAAATTACTGGAATTACGAGACTTAACATGTCTTACGTGGTCGAGTGTAATGTGGTGGTGATGGTATCATCATAACTAGCGCTATTGTTGTGAGCTGACGTATTACTTATCACGTGGTGAACATCGTCTATATCTCGATACCCCAATAATTTCACTAGCTACAGCGCCCTTCGAACCGAAACACAGTAATGTTTACTACACAGTACTGTTTGTCGGCTGCAATCGATCAGTAATTTTTTTTTTTCATTATTATATTTATGTTCATATTTGTACTTTACTAATATTATTTTTTTTTCTTTTTACACCCCCTTGTGCATATATTTTGTATGTTTTTTGTTTCTCTTTACAACCTGAAGGGTTGACTAAGAAGAGAAAGCGTTGTGGCAATACGTGACCGTCTTTTCGATTGTGCCAACTCTATTGTCTTTTGTCTCATCATCATCATCATTATCAGCCGATAGACATCTACTGCTGGACATAGACCTCCCTCAAAGATCTCCACGTCCATCGATCCTGCGCTACCGGCACCCAGCCGCTTCCCGCAACCTTCACCAGATCGTCGGACCATTTTCGTCTCATGTTTTGTTCATTGTGCAAATAAGTATAAATAAATAATATATAGAAAAAGTTTATTTTCACCATTAGAATATATAGATATACCTATTATATTCTCAAGGTATATATATTAGCTTTTATTTATAATTGTCACGATAATAGAATATAGAGACACGGTTTGGACAACTCTACACTAAACAATAAGCTCCAGTCTCAAAACGAGATTACAAACGTATATGGCGTCATTATCAAACATCATTATCAGCCGATAGTCCACAGCTGGACATGACCCTCTCACTAAGATTTCCATGCGATCGCGAAAGAATTCCCATGGATTTCGGCTATATCCCACTACGCTGGTCCAATACGAGTAGGTGGTAGCCAGACCCTCGTTCGTTGATTAGCAAGCTGCACCGCGAGCAGGTAAGATTGGCTTGTGTCTAGTGAGTTGTTTATGCCCTTACACCCCTAATAGCGTATACAAAAAAAAAACTAATGTCTCACTCTACTTTCAAACAAAATACCTTTTTTTTCTGTTAGTTGATAAACAAGAACTTTAGTAGTCGACGGTGCTCCGACTCCAAGATTTACGAGGTTGTTTTGATTCGCCCGGGGGCAAAGGATTGTAGGTCCGCGACGGCGTTAATCTTTCTGTTGTAAGACAAGAATAATTATTTGCTAGAGAAGACATTTTTATGATAATAAAGTTGGATGGACGGCTCGCCGATAAACAAAAGGGTAGAATCAGATAGACAACCTAATTTTCTCGGCCCCGTAATATATTATACATGAGCTATAGTTTCTTTTTTTCTGCGACGAAACGACAGGATGAGCGACTTTTTCAACTAATGGTAAGTGACACGTTTTACCCTTATGATTAAGTTAGGTTAGGAAACGTCACCCCAACAGGTTTCGGCCTTGTAGTGGCAGTGGGGCTCAGTACCCGTGGATTGGTCGCCCACGATGAAGCGAAGAGGAACCTACCCGGTCGGAACGAGGCGTAGGGCCGGCCCGAGGTGGCCGCTCCAGGTTAGTGCTCGGGGGCTCCGTGAGCTCATCTCGGATACGTGCCTGTGGGCTGCAGGGGCAGCTTTATACTGCCTTTTGCAGCCAAGGTTGAGTTGCGGAAGGAGAGGCGATGCGCCGCTCTCGTAATCCACCGCGGCCGAATAACAGGCGGCGAAGGCACCCAACATCGGATCCGCGCAGGGAGTCGAGTTTTCTCTCTTGGTTCCCATGGCCTCTGGTTGAAGGGTTCAGGGGAATCGGTTCGCCCAGAGGACTATAAGATGCCGAGGACGGAGCGCGCTGTGTTCCGGAGTGCCCTTACAGAGGTGGAAAGAGGTAGTTCTTCCCTCCATCCTGAGGTGGGGATGCGTAGAGCGGCCAGCGCTTGTGGGGACGCGGATATGTGCGAAAGCGTTCCCGTGACCCTGCCTTAAAGCGACGAAGTTGAATATCATGGGGGTTTTAATCAGTGCAGATCCGACTACTTTTATAACCTGTCCTTGCCCCCGCGAGGACGGGTATGCGCAGATATTTCTCCTACGTTAAACAAAAAAAAATTAGGAAACGTCGTATAGGCAATGTCAATAGATTCTATGTCGCGAGATGTAAACTCCTTTCGAGGTGTTGTATCAAATGAGGCTGCTGAGCAGGATAGATAGACGACAGATGCCGCTTGGAGACGAGACCGTAGTGGCGCTATACCCTAAAGGTGAAAAGTGTTGCCCCACTTTAAAAGGGCACTCTATAAGGTCCTTGGCGGTTAAGATAGAAGTTCTAAGATTAAACGATTGCGAGGAGGGGTGGTTGGACGTGGTTTCAGGCGTTTGTAATAGTTTTCGCGAAGATGCTAGGAACTATAACAAAACAGCACCTGAACGGGCAATGCTAACATAGCATTAGGGAGACCGCGTTATGATCCAGAGGGAGAACCCGTAACCCCTTAACACGCTGACGGCAACCATCGAAGGGGTTTTAATAGGTAAAAGTCTCCACATAACCCAGCTGCCTTCCTCCCAGAAGACAGGATATCTTTCCGAAGATTTCCTCACGAAACCGATAAGTAAAGGTCAGGAGTGGTATTTAGTGCTAGATAAGACATTTACACAGCACCACGTTGACCGAGTTCAATTTAAACTTATGTCACTTAAACCTTTCCTACACATTTCACCTTACAAGCCAGACCCAGCGCGATCATTATCCGTCTCCTCTTACCACTCACCTTGCCCTCCACATAGTTCAGTTCCCATATACTCCATCTATTAGGGTACCAAGTTTTATATCCTTTTGTCATTAGAACTGGTTATTCAAGTTTATGACTTCACAGATTACATCCACCTACTCAATCGAAGTATTAAAGAATTGTAAATCATTGACAGTAGCATGGTGACAATATCAACAGCTTTAAATTCTAACACTATTAAATCGTCTAAATAATAATATAGACACAGCGATGGCAAGACAGGAGTAATCTTTTTATCAGGCAAGTTAAAAAAAAACATATAGCCCGATATTTTCTCTGGGTAACCCTTCCGAAATTTATGGTAATATTCGTTAAATAATAGAGAAGGATCGTATTAAGAAACAAATTCTTGTTTCGTTTCAGTTCGGGGGGGCGAAGGGGGGCATTGCCCAGAGCAGGCGTCGAAAGGGTAATTTTTAGCGAAGGGTTGTACAAATATTTAGATATTAACTTTAAAATATTTATATGTTCTCATACAACAAATAAATCGTATTGTTAATTTATAAGGTATGGTGTGGGGGTGTAAGGGGTTCACAACTCACGGCCCCCAACCCAACCTCACCGGTTCGTGATGCACCCTGCGAGATCAAAAACGAGGCTCTGGTTTCCGCCAGCACACATTGGCCCAGCGTGGTGATAAATGACCCAAATCCTCCCATATGAACCCCTACATACGATAACCGCTAATATCCACCGCTGCCGTCGGCCATGCAGACTGTATATAGAGATCTTTGGAGGAGGCCTATGTTCAGCAGTGGACGTTTAACGACTGATGATGATGATTAATTTATATCAAGCAGTAAGATATCCGTCTAGTTCAAACGTCTGTACAAAGTCGGATCTTTAAATAGTTGCAATCAGTTACGGGTAACAAGAGGTTCTGTCCTCGTGGAAGTCGAAGGTAAAGAGCACATCTATCTTTTTTCGTATTCTCGAAAGGTAGTACGTAATTTAAGTTTTGAACTCGTTTGGAAAATATCCAAACATATTTGGAACTAGAACAATACGAGTCCATCATACAATGTTGTACATGATACACGAGTTTGGAGTACAAAATCTGACCTTTTTTTTTATTCCACTAAGTGACTAGACAAGAGACATGGTCATATGATGGCACTTACGAAACGAAACGTTCGCCCATAGCAACCAGGCAGTAACGATGAAATACACAGGAACACAATAAACTCGTTGCGTTTAAATAGTTGCGCCCTTCAAACCGGAACTCAGAAATTGTTGCACAATACTGATTTGACGGCAGCAATTGGAGATAAATCATAGAAATAGATGTAGATGAAATTGATTATCAAATAATCGATCAACGGATATGAATTAACAGCCTGCAATCCCGCATCGATATCGACACACCCCCGCCCTTTTAGAGTCGCGGGGGCGCGGTGGGAGGTAGGGGGGGATGTAGCAGCAGCGGCATTTCCATGTGGGTCGCATAAAAATAACATTTTCGCCTGGCAGCCGCCCCCAGCAGCACATCTGTTCAAATATTGAGTTGCGCTGCACGCCGCCCGCCGCCCGCCGCCCGCCGAATAACAGATCGACTCCACTGTCTTAAGATTGGCCCCTCACTATATATAGAAATATTTCCTATAACATGGCAACATCGGTAACACATAACAAAAATATTTTATAAAAACTAACTACCGCCTCCTCACCTTCCTATAAATAGAAACTTCCGTAGCTCAAATAAAAGGAACGAACAGCAATGATATACAAATCTGATGTCGCGGGTTCGAATCCATCCGACTTTAGTCGCCAAACCTCCTGGCACAAACAAGCTTTCAATTAAGAAATTATAGCAAACTTTAGAACGATCACCACATTAAATCTTTTTTGATAAATACATACTGATAATTATAATCGCATGACAACATGTGCGGATTAATCGAATCTTATCAAACTAGTGATAACATATCGAGATTTTGTGATACTTAACTATCACGATCATGAGCGAACTGTGTGTTATAATTTATGATTTCTTATATCCCACAAGTAGAGAGTAAGAAAGAATATATTTTTCTCCATTTCTTACAACAATTGATAATCCACACTTTCTTCGCCCTATTTTTATCTCTACATCCGTTTCCTTTCACGTTTAAAATTTTCATGATCACAACTAGGATTTGTTCTGATGACATGCTAATTACTAATCTAGTCTGTAACTCCCCAAGTTTTATCTTATAGGATACAAATCCATACTTCCTTAGTGCCTTATACTTTCTACCACCACATATCTAACTCAAAATTCCCAACTGAGCGACAAAGAAATATTTGTTTTCTACCTTCATTTCAACAAAGTTTTCTTTATTGATTTAAGCTAGGGTCTTTCCTAACATTTTAGCTATCTGCCCGAGTAAGCTCCGTCAAAGTCTATCCAGCTATATCGGAGATTACTCCTAACAAAAAGAGAGAGAAATATTTTTTTGATTAGAAGGATTTGCTGCGCGTCTCATCCGCTTTGTATTATTAAAAACTCAACATGATTACGAATCTCGAAATATTTTCACACCGCGCGCTTCGTATTTAATATTGCGCAAGGAGCTTTATCCTAAAATACGGGTGAATCTCCTCAAAATGCACAGAACACGTGAAACAAGGATCATGCCTCCGGTGCTTACTTTTCATTTCATCACGCACTTCCTGTTAGACATAATAATAGATGCAAAAATATGAATACTGAATATCTTAATAAAAGCATTATTGGTATACGAGGAACACATACGAACCGCTGTTTGAATTTTGAAGACGTAAAAATGGTTTCATGGCATCACATCAATAATTTCAACAGGTATAGAGAAATTCAAATTGGAGTATAGCAATACTTGACTCCTGAGATAGCGGTAATCACTAAGATCTTTCATTATTAAGATTTTAAAACAATTAAAAAAATTTCTAATTAATGCTACGGAGATGATACTAATGGCGTGGTTGAAGATGTAGTGACAAAGATAGAGAAAGGGATGCTTAGACGGTTCGGCCATGTTGAAAGAATGGATGAAAGAAGATTAACGAAAGAGGTAGACAAGGTGAGAATGGTTGGACAAATCGGTGTAGGTCGACCTAGGCGGACATATTCCGATCAAATCGAGGATGTCCTAAAGAAAGGCCAGGTCAAGAGTACTCGCAACCGACGAGCGTGCATAAAGACGCTCATGGAACTGGAGAAAGCGAGAGAGGTGTGCCAAGATCGTAGCCTACCCCACTGGGAACGAGGCCTGATATATATGTATGAATAAAATTGACAGCAAGGGCTCGAAGTCGCTGCACACTAAGAAAGAATTAAAGCTGTTAATCATCACACTAGCCTCATTCAAGTTGGCAAATGACATTCTATTGGAAACTTTTGGAATATGTCAGTTTCCTCAAGATGTTTTCCTTCATCAGATGGATGGGACCTACGTCTCTTTGAATGATATAGCGCGTAGTTCTATTGCACTTCCTATAATGTATTAGATAGATCTTTTACTATTGATCGCATGTTTAAGTAAAATGGATTTTATCAACGGTCTATTTCACATAACATACTGTTATTTACACATGATTTATATGACAGTGACATAAAAAATGAAGGAAACTAACAAGCCGTTCACTTCATAGTAAGTGTTATGCCTGCACATAACGAGGCCATAGGTGCACTGCTGTTTGGTGGTGGGAATAGAAGCTGCGGTGGTATCTACCTAGATTGTCTCAAAACATGTCTGAAAACTTACCCCAAATTGGGTAAATAAAAAAAAGATTAGGGTCATTTGATAAACTGTCTCCATGTGAAACAATAATTTAAGGGGAAAGTTGGTAAAGTCCGCCAGTGGGGTAGATAAACTTGATGAACTGGCGTTATCGGTTATAACTCCTCAGCAATTTGTTACGCAGCGCAAACTTTTAGGTATTACGTTCTTTGAACATGTTACAAATTAAATGTTCTATCGCGGTGTAAAAAATTAACAGTACAAAGATACTGGAAGACAGAGAAGGTCATATGATGAAGAGAAAAACTCAACAAGTATCATTAAATAAATTTATATATGCACTTTGGTGTTTCTTTATTTACACCTACAACGACATTCCGACTCAAATGCAGTTACGTTTACAAAGGAGTATATTTAAATGTACATTACTTTAAGTATAAAAAAAAAATCACTTATGAAATAAAACCCTTCATCATCAGCCGATAAACGTGGACTGCTTGGCACAGGCCTCCCTCAAAGATTCCCCACACTATCAGGTGAGGATTCATATGGAGTAATTGAAGCCATTTCCCACCACGCTGGCCCAATGCGGGTTAATGGGAGCCAGAGCCTTGTTTGTTGACTAGCAGGGTGCACCACGAGCAGGTGAGGTCAACATAGATTCTGGGTGTTGTTGTACGGCAACCGTTACACCCCCATTTTAAATAATATAATAAAACCCTTACAGTACTTAAATAAGTTGAACTAGATTCAAGAAGTAGAAAGCTTCTAATGATTCATACAAATTAAGAAGTGGGTTTAAAAGTGGCAATCTACCAAAATAGTTTATTTGTAAGAGTTGTATGATAAAATTGATCGACTCACAAAACTGGCGTCAGAAGCCCGCCCAGATATTCAACGACAAAGTGAAATCGTCCGAAAAACAAAGCGCTACGTAACAGAGCTCGAAATGTACCCTCAGAAAGTCGACTCAGCATCCCTTCCGATCCAATTTCAAATTTGAATTCGGAACTGCGCGCCTCCGCTTCCGGTGGCGCTGGGGAAAAAAAACGGAGGCCCTGCTCTGCCATTTTCAATCTTTTATATTCCACTCGCGTTGTTGGTGGGTGTTATTTTAATTTTGAATGTGTGTGGAGTGTCCGACACTAGCCCCGCACAAATAGGGCGCTGCGCAATCTGAATAAGTAAAGATGGACTAGCATACAATTCGCATATATATAAATATATATTTTTCCAACAGGCAATTTACGTCCTCACTGTTGGGGCACAGGCCTACCCTAAATATGAGAGCGTTGGGCCATATTCACCACGCGGGCCCAATGCGGACTGGTGACTTCGCATATACCATAGAATGAATACTAATTCATGTGCAGGTTTCCTAACGAGGTTGTCATTCACCGTTTGTATCTCGCTGTTGTAACTAAAGTTCACAAATCACAAATTTACACAACTTAAATATAAATATCATCCGTACACGCCGAGATTCGAATCCGCGACCTTTGGAATGAAGGCCGCACGCTCCAACCATTGGGCCAGCGAGCTACTACATGTACTATAAATATGTAATCTAGTAAAACTATTGCCTAATAAGATGGTGTGCATATTTGATGGAGTGTTGTATCAACACTGACAATAAATCATGAGAGCAATGATTTGGACAACAAGCTCAAGAAAAAATAAAGTTATGAGTCCTAATTCTTCGAAATGGTGGGGTATTACGGCTGGTTAATTAGTAGGTATATCCAGAATATAGCATAATGTATCATACTAATTATGATATAAGTGAGATACGAATTGGAATATCCATATATGACGACAAAGAAGGAGTAATTCAAGTAAAAAGACACCGGTTTTTCCGGGGTACTCCTTGGTAAACTGTCCTCGCCGATCTACGTTAAATACAACAAATACTTCCTCATGCGAAACCAAGACCAGCAGCAGACATCAATAGACTGAAGTAGTAATGTACCAACTTCATCAGCAGTCTATAGACGTCTTCTGCTGATCATAGGTCTACCTGCGATCTTCACCAAATGTACAATTGCCATCAATTCAAAAATCAATAATCCAAATGAATATAGATACATAAAGTTGATTAGTATAGCTGGACTAGCAACATCTCCCTTAGAATACGCAACTAGGGCAGCAGAATGGAGAGACAGCACAGAGGATCCAGAAAGGTGTAATAGCTATAAGAACAAAATTATAGATATAATGATAAGATAATAGGGGAAGTAAAATTCACTTACTCAGATATGGTCAAGATCTGAATTAACAGCGAGATTTGTCGAACAAAACTAGATTTCTGTCTCAATGCGAAGACGCCGTATTGTTCTATTTGTAGATCGGTTTTTTTTAGTACTAGGAAACAAGCGAGACATTCACCTGATGTTAATTGTGATTATTGTGGGTGGGCACAGTAATGTGGCGCCACATTGCAATCGTACTTGCTCGCTATAAAACATAGTGTTAGGTCTCGTGAGCCGCCTTTCAAATCGGAACACGGTTATTTCCGTACACCACTAGCTGGCTGCAGAAACAAGAGCTGCGTTGGTATCTACCTTGAAGGTGTCTGGCAGAAGAGACCTATCATCAGTGAAGTTCTGCAGTTCAATGTTAGTGTCAAGTATAATTCTGACTACTATATCGACCGTAGTTCCAGTATTTTCGTCTTTTAAATTCTCACAGAAAACCGTATCTGCTGTGCCTTAACAAAAAGACACTAAAATCCATACCCTAAGAGGTCGAAGCCAGTTTTTAAATAAAGTCTTGCAAATAAACGAGTGTAGTTTATTCTGAAAGCAAAAGACTCACGGCTGTCGCAAGTTTGCGCCCGTTTTTAATGACGTACATTTGGTCATTTTCTTTTAGATCGGGGGCCTTTGAGCAGACTGGACAAAGGTCTTTTTCATTAGACAGTGCACTTCCTCACCAACTCGCCGCCGCGGTGCCCCGTCCGCCACATCTTAATAACGATCCACCACGACTACCCGCTCCCATTCAGATATAACAACCTTAACATTTTTTTAAGCTTTTGCAAAGTTGAAATTAGAAAATTTTCTCTTCTCATGAAAAAATAGACCGTTGGCGAAAAACAAAAAATAACTAGACAATAGACTGAGTAATCAGACTGTTGTAATAAAACAGTCCGTGACGTTATTTTCAGAGGCGAGTTCAAGTTATAATCGAGACTAGAATAGAAAAGTTCAAGTAAAAAAGATACAGTTTTGTGTGCAGTATACTATAGCGTTAGAAAGCAATAAATGTAGATAACATAATTATTTTAGAAAAATCTCCCAGTTAATAAAAACTAAAAGAAAGAACTCGCCTGATTATCTATTACCCTCATATTGTATATCTTCCGCCAAAACCTCTTTGCTGTGCTCCTGCTGTAAACATGAAAGCCAGAGTATACTAGGTGAGCAGACAACACCATCCACGGCTTCATTATCATTTAAAACCAAGTGAAATTGAAATCAACCATTGGCCGTCGTAAGTAATACATTTGTCTGTACCCTCCGTTCTTAAAGAGGGAACTTTAGGACAAACTTCTAAATTTAACCATAGTTTTGAAATAAAATAACTTATTAAATTACTACCATCTTTTCATTATAAATTAAAATTCTTGATTTTATAATTTTTATTCATAAAAAACTACATCAAAATCGTTTATGGTTTGGGAGTTATCATAACACAAGCCATCATTTAGTTTTTGCACCTCTTTTTGGAGCTCACAAGGAAATCTCCCCAAATTGCACCTATTTTATGACTTTTTATTGTCTCATCGATAAATATATGAATGTATTTATTTTTATTTATATTGTTTTTATTTATTTATCTATAAACATTTATAAATTACTTAGTGCTGTTATGCCGATGATCAATTTTTCTATCACAATTTTAACTCTTCTTATAACTACAAAATACTTATTAAAATTCTATAAACTAAATTATAACAAAGAAAATATTTTCGCGTGTGAAAATATCCGAAGTTGTTTTTCTTACGTAAATAAATAATACGAAAAACCATAACTTGCGGTTTAGCGTTATTAAAATCTGTCCATAACTCGCGCGCGCCAATTATCCCGCCGGCCGAGGCGTCACTTGTCTATAATGGCCGCTGTTCCCGCCTTTTTCGCTGTCAAAGCGCTTTTTTTTCTCAGCACTGCTGTGTAAAATCGTCCATTCGGCTTCTGCAGCCGCGACAAAACCAAACTGATATACAGTTAGGTAAGAAAAAAAATTGTACAATTATTTTATTCAAAACATTATATATAAAATAAACATTGTATATGCTATATGGTCGTCAGAGTGTAAAATTAAGTATTTATTATGTTTTCATCTCAGTCTTAACCCAATGGGATAATTACTATCTTGAATGTTTAGTTCCAGATCATCATCGGATTCGAAATCATGTTTTGACATAATCATTAATAACGTAAGTACCTGATCAACAACAATTTTGTTTTGGGATTTTCAAATTAATTTCGTTTCTCCTCCTGCTGATAAATGCAACTGTCTTTGCAACAAACTTAAAAAATACAATGGACGCTACGCAATCAGTTAGGAAAATTATAATCATACAAATCAGTAACGTCAAATTAGCTTTGACATAACAAAGTGAAATAGCGACATTCAAATCTTAACAAGCTTTTACTGCTCAGTGATCAGGATCTAAAATTAGTTAGTAGATTGTATCGCTCGATTCCATATACTATTAGGGGGACCGGAAAGTAATGTCGTTTCTGCGCATGCCAATACTTGATTGTCATTTGTCAGCTCATTGTTTTGTTCAGAGGCGTACCAAAGACATTGTGAGGTTATAGTGATTTCTTTACTTATAGACAATTGAATTACAATTTTTTTTTGTAATTTTGGGTAAAATGGCCAGCCAAATACCAGAAGAGGTACACATCCGGCATTGCATGCTCTTTGAGTTTCGCAAGGGAAATAACGCAACAGTTGCTACCAAAAACATTTGCGATGTTTATCCAAATGCACTGGACATTCGTAAATGCCAAAGGTGGTTTTCCAAGTTCAAATCGGGTAATTTTGATCTTTCCGACTCGTATCGATCAGGAAGACCATCAGCGTTAGACAACGACGTGTTAAGGGCGGAAGTGGAAGCAAATCCGTGTCAGACGATCGAGGAATTGTCAAACAGTCTCAACAAACCTTGGTCGACCATCCAAGAACATTTGAAGCAGATTGGAAAAGTAAGCAGAGCAGGTGTTTGGGTCCCGCATAATCTGTCCGAACAGAATAAGGCTAACCGATCAATCACATGCAACTTATTGCTTCAACGACACAACACAGAAGCGTTTTTTGATCGCTTGATCACAGGAGATGAGAAATGGGTCCTGTATGATAACCCAAAACGCAAAAGGCAGTGGCTCTCTCCAAATGAAATCCCTCGGAGTACTGCTAAGCCAGGTTTACACCCCAAAAAAGCGCTTTTGTGTGTTTGGTGGAGTATTCGCGGCATTGTTCATTTTGAATTACTGAAACCTGGAGAAACTGTTACTGCAGACCTCTACAGCGAACAATTGCAGCGAGTCAATCAATCTTTAATTGAAAAGTGGCCAGCGATTGTCAACCGAAAAGGCGTCATTCTCCAACATGACAATGCAAGACCGCACTGCGCAAGGCGAACTCTAGAAAAAATTAATGAATTGGGGTGGAAGGTGCTGCCTCATCCACCATATTCGCCCGATGTTGCACCATCGGATTTCCACTTATTCCGAGCGCTGCAACACTTTTTAAGTGGCAAAACATTTGCAAATTTGGATGATATCCAAAATGCCATCTCTAGATATTTTGCCGAAAAACCAATTAATTTTTATCGATCAGGGATTGAAAATTTACTCACTAGATGGCAAAAGGTTATTGACAATGATGGGGAATACATCATTGATTAAAAATAAAGACTCGTTAAAAATGTATGTGTTTGTATTTAGCGTAAGAAAACGACATTACTTTCCGGTCCCACTAATATATTCATGTTTTTTACTCCATATCGTCAGTTACTTAAAGAATCATTCACTCGATAATGTAATGCTCTTGAAATTTTTATTAGCATTGACTTTACAAAGGTTTGGATTGTTACTTACAGCCAATTATTTATTACCATGAGAAGATATTAAATTATTCTTAATAAAAAAAAACTTCAATTGACAAATAGATGAAAATAGCATTATAATTTCAAAGATCAATGTTACTCCCAGCTTTTTGTCGAGGCCGTCGCGAGGGTAGATATACAACGTCGGGAAAGGGTAACATTCTATTGTGTGAAACTTTATCTTGCGGTTGCCAACTCGGCACCCTTATAACTATGATTGTTATCGTCCACATATATAAATATTTCTTGAACCCTTGCATGCATGTTTATACAAAGTCCGAAATTTCTTTCACCCTTGCAAATACAGATTTTAATCATAAAACCACTGAGAATATCTGACAATCCAGATTTTTTTATTATATATAGACTAATCCATAAACACGATTCCGATTGACGGTAAGTGAGCATGTTTCTTATGGCCAAAATGCTCATCAGAAAAAGTCCTTACTTATTTCAAATTGTGAGATTTTTTAATTTATCCTGTGACATTGTAGGTTTAAAATCAATCAACGTATTTTGCTTGTGTTCTTTAACAAAAAATATGTCAAGACTATTATATACAACAGGTTCTACTTTATTTTGGATATATTTCAAAGATTTTATTTTATTATAAGAGGTTTTTGTCACGCCGGATGGTATCACTGATCATAGATAATACAAGGATAATGTCAATGGTGGTTGATCTCTGTTGCTCGGAGACGTTCAGGTGGTTACCATCGAAGCACCAAACAGAAATGCGCAAAGTTTGCAGTGCCCCGTTTCGAAAGAAGCTTTAGCTAGTGAAATTACTGGAGTAACGAGTCTTAACATCTTATGTCAAAAGCAATGAGCGTAATGCGGTGCGGTACATGTCATCTTAAGTAACATTGTTATGGGCAGAGACGTATTACTTACCACCAAGTGAAAGTCTCGCTCGTCTCTTCGTCAAATAATTATTGTTTAATTAAAATTTCAAAAGATAAACTAAGATCATTATCAGAATATTATAAGATAAAATAATTTATACAAAAATGAATCAATTTCAATGGTTGGTAAATTTAAAAAGTGTGCAATACACATCACAATCAATACCAACTTAGAATTACCAATACACGAACAATCCGCGTGCGACGCAACCTATTGCCGCGTTTGTCCCCAATAGACGACGGAGCAGAACGCGCATTATGGCAGAGTACATCCTCTGTATCCTGCATAATGTGTATAACTGCTTAAACAATACCACTCCATATGAAAAATATGTCAAGTCTCCAAATCACCAGTCTTTTTTTAAGACTAAAGTGACATAATGATAGAATGTCATACGTTACGTACCTTCACAATCTATACCTTTTAAAATATAACTTGATCATTTTGGCAGATCACAATAATTACTAATGACAATAATCGATAATCGAATACTATCGATTACTATTCATACATAATTTGTTATCGATAGTTACATAATTATTACTCAGTATGTAATCTCTATTTATGTATGTAGTATGTTTAAGTGGATTATTTATTTGTCGCGTTAAGCATCAAACTATCATAGTTTTTGTTAAAAAAAACATAACAATAAAAGACTTTTTTAAAAAACTTATATTAATATATCTAAAAAACTTTAATTTATTAAATTTTATTTCTGAAACAATTTTTATAGTCTGCTTTTTCGTTATGCTTGTCACTTCTCGAATTGGCGGCAATTTTCTCTAAACTATGAAAGCTTAGTATAATACATATAACGGAAAAAAAAAAACTAAAATTCACGTGCGCGAGCTGTCAAAATTATCATACTATATTTTACAACGTATAATCACATCACATTTTAATAAAGGCGGAACATATTATCATCTCTTCAAACTTAATGCTCCATTTATATTCTACTTCATCATCATCAGCTGCCGAAAGACGTCCACTGCTGCGCATAATAAATTATTGTTTTTGCTAAACGGTCATATTTATTTATACCTTCACCTGTACTATGACTTCTCAATAGACATTTAACGTAACGGCAATTTAGTGGACAAGCATGATAAAATCGATTTAATCAATATTCAACTATTCCGTTCATTAACAAATCGATTACCATCTATAAAAAAAAATCGATGTATATCTATATATATAATTTTTGTCTATTAGGTCACGCGCCGCCCACACTTAGGCACGAACAAATCATACTGACGCTGACGCAATAGTTTTAATAATGTTAAACTGATCGTTGTTCAGCTTTAGTGTACTTTACACTGGTGGTAAGTCCCCGTTGCCGATGACTATCTAGATAGGTACCGCCGCAGCGCTTATGTCAGCCGACGCAGTACTGTGCAAATAATTCTAAGTTCCGGCTCAAAGGACCAACAGCTACTACTAGTGGTAGGTCTGTTTCGACCGTCTAGACAGGTACTACCGCTACTCCTATTGCAGCCAAGAAATATCAATGTGCAAACATTACTGTATACTGACTTTTGAAGTAGGTTCACAGGTAATAAAATTATTACTGATTTATGTCTCAAGATGTTAAGCACAATGTGATGCAGTGTATATCATCCCAACTAGTGTCACATTGTTGCGAGTAGGAGTATTACCATCAGGTGAAAGTCTCCCTCGTCTCATCACTTTGTGGAATAAAAAAAAATTAATTGAATAGCCTGATTAAAGTAGCTTTCATTTTGTTTTCATCGCCAACATTTACTCCACAGTTATAAAGTTATACCTATATATAAGTAAACCTGATATAACTTGTGTTTGGACATAAAATAAGCATTTACTTAATAAAAAAATTGTCATCATCATCATCATCAGCCAATAAAATTGAAAATCATCATATTGAATATGATATTAAGATAAATTGCATGTTAAATTTTGATAATATAATTGAAAGTTTCTATCAGCCATTTACTCCATGATATCACAAAGTTAATTTGATTTTTTAATAATATCTTATCATAATATAAAGATCTGAGAACATTGCCTGATTAGAATTTTCAATGATATCTGCATAAAATCAATTGAATCACCTGATGTATAGGCATACCTGCTTGAAAAAAATTTTAATTATGTAATTTAATTTGTTGATTCAATTTGTTAATGCACTGCATTGCAACATTCAGCCAGATGATAACATTTCCTCAACAATAATTCCTTAGAAAAACTTTCAGTAATATTTATATGAAAAAAATCTATCTGGAAATCTTTAAGATAGGCCTGTGTCCAGCAGTAGACATCTAATACATTACATATGATACAACATACAATATATCACATGGCCATCTATCCTTTAACATTATGCCATGACTACAGCCACTTACTAACAATCCTCTGTACAATATTCTCCTAAGAAACAGCAAAATTTTTGAATGATCCCGCAAGTAAACCCTGAGCATATATTATATTTTAAGTAAATATCAAAACTTATATTTCATTAAAAATATTCTGTTATGTGTACTCAGTTACATAGATAATATTCAGCATCTGAACTTGGCCTCTTTAATATTGCAAAATTAATAAAAAAATTGTCTACATATGTTTATTAAAAATTGAATGCGATGTATTTTACATATCAATTGGATATTTATAGTTTCTACTATTTAGAAACATAAAGAAAACAATGTTGAATTAATAGCATTTTAAAGTTTTGTTTCCATTGCAATTAATATGTGTTATAAAATCTATAAGAACAATGGTCAAAAGACAAAGTACCACAACTATATACATATATAAAAATCAGGATGCAGATCTTTCAATGCTACTTTGACCAGAAACAGTGGATATAACACTAAATAAAACGTTTTAATTAAAAAATTTTACTATCAATAGAAGTCATGTTGATTTTTTTTTGCTGTTTTTTATGTTGCATGAAACAACATTTTAACAATTTAAAATTAAATTGAATATCAAAAAATTCAAAAGTTTATTCACTATACATAGTATAAATACTACGTTTTTTGCTTCCTATAATCTGAATAAATAAACTAATATTGCCAAAAAACAAATTATTACTGATAAAAAAAATAAACAGTGAATTAACTGGTTTAGTTAATTAATGGAATGTTTTATAATTGAATATCTTTATTTAATTATCACAAACCTATTACATTTTCGCGGAATAAATATAATTAAACAAAAACATCATTATAACAGATTATTAACAGTTGCTAGAACCAATTCTAAATAAATGATACATTAGATTGCACGTACAACATTCTCGGAAAGTTGAATAGTTAATAAATAATAATATAAGTGAGGAAAAAAATGTGAATTGTTATTATAGTAAACATTTGAAACATTAAATAAAAAGAAAGCTCAACGACTTCAAACCACGTGGAGCGCCAAGGTCGAATTTATGTTTTCAACTTGTCAAGCGCGGCGTGTGATAAATTAATTCCACGGGCTGTTATCGCCAGCGCTGCTGCTCGACTTTACACCTTACGGCGAGGGCATTAGCGAAGATACTCCCCTGCGCATTCCCTCCACGCATAGTCGCCAACCCAGGCAATATATCTTAGGCCGTGTACTGCCCGTGACAGTTCGTAAACAAACTGGAGCTACCGCAACAAAGGATAACTGTCATTTTTAACACAAAAAAATAACAAGCACAATAAAAACACGCAGCGACACCGCACCTCCGAACCTTAGTATTGCAATGCTCAGTATTTACGCCAACAATAATTAATAACGACAATATTAAGCTCCGCTTGTACTCACCAGAAATACAGCGGAGAATGAAATATATTGCAGAGTCATCTGTAATACATCTTGCACATATCGATCACGGACTTGCAGCTTCTCTTAAAAAAACACCAAGTAAAAAAAAAGAATGTTAGCACCAAAAATCGTAGTCTTTCATTTATTCGTCGTATCACTCGTTACGGAACAAGTTCAAGGAACGTTTTTATTGCAAACGTTAGTGTACGCACGGTTTAAAGTAATAAACTCACAATGTGAATCACAATCAAAATAAAAATAGTCGAGCAGACGCTGCGTCGACGGCCGCGCCACTGTCTGTCTGCCGTGCTGTCAATATTCGTCAAAACGAAAATGGCGACACCCTCGACAGAATACGATCAACGCCAGCCCGCTCGCCTCGCGCCTCTCGTTCCGGCGCGAGCGTGGGACAGGGACAGGCTATCGACATGTTATCTTCAACCCGACCGGACTGATTTGTGATGTCACGCCCAGCGGCGTAACGTTTTGCGTAATTACATGCTCATGGTAGTCTGTAAACTTGTTTTAATAACGTTAATTTACGATCGTTTCGTATATGAGGTCGTCAGATGAAAGTGTCGGTCATGCCATAGGTTAATTATAGTGTAATGCGCGATTTATTTAGGGTAATACGTCTTTGCGCATGTAAGCCCGTCCCACTACTCAATATCTGTCGTAAGAGCGCCTCCTACTTCTTCTTATTTTATTCACTATTCTTTTTTTTCATGATCGTCTCGACTGCATTAATTCGATGCCTAGAGTTCAGTCGCAATGCAGTTTGATTAATAATGAAGAGGAGTCACGTGGTTACGTAAAAAGTGCTACAGGGATTTCTATTATTCGTATATCAAATTAAATTTATTTCAAAACTTTTTACTTTTTCATAAACAGCTTTCGTTTAACTTTGTTTTAAATTATTTCTGTTCTATAACAAAACCATATATCTAATACATTTTTAGCGATCTCACAAACCAAAATGTTTGGGATTCAACTTTGTAATCAATATTAAAAAAGGAAAATTTTGAAATTATTATCAGGGTAATTTAAAAAACTTTGTATTAGCGTAGTTTGTTGTCGTGATAGGGACTTCTGAAAAATAAAAAAAAAAACAAAGTTTTTGTGAAGTAAGGAGTGTTTATATATAGTTATGACAGTTACTTAAAAAAAATTGTTTAAAAAGAACACATAATGTATGTCCATAACGTTTTATTGTCAAAAAAGGCGCTATAGCATGTAGAGTCTATGAGCACAACCATAGACAAATTCTTATGACTGGAACTGTAAATTATAAAACAGTTTGTTTTCTGATGTACTAATAAAACAACAATTATTAAAAAATATTAGTAATTATGTGCTAAGAAAACGTATAATTTTATAAAAATCTAACTGCTCCAATTTGTTTTTATTCATTGTAGTGTGCAAACACCTTGTAACATAAATTTATAATGACAACACAGTTTTTAAAATTTGTTCGTTGTTACTTGTTAAGGAGTCTTTGTGGTATCTTAGTAAAGTTTTATACGAGGCTTTAGTTACGAATTTTATTTTACCTTTATTAAGGCCATTTAAATATGGGTGACAAAAGTCATAACTCAAGGCTAACGTCGTATAAAAACACCGGTCATGGTAGTAATGTAAGTATAAATATTTTATAATCGAATAGCATGCGGTATTGTTCATTGCATTTCGGTACTTATTTTATTGGCTTGCTAAGAACTATAAAGGTATATTATAAGCAAAATTATTAAACATAAGATTGTTTTATCAACCCGTACTAAACTGCTGTGTAATTTTTTCAACTCATTTGTATTTGTACATAAAACTATGTTTTTAACATTCATCACATCTATGCTTAACTAATTAAATATAAATTACTAACGCACGTAAAATATCACTACTCCGTTTTATTCATACTGACGTGAAAGTTAAAAGATTAATTATTTATTATTAATGCTATTTTTTGCTTAAATGTTTATCTATGAATGATTTAATTTTATCATAATCTTTAATTAAACGAATTGATTTAATTCATAGTTTTTCTATTAAATATATAAATCATATATCAATGTAATAATGGATATGTTACAACTTTGACTACTACCCACCATATTTAGATTTGTTTCTTTAAAGGATTTACTTTCCGATCATCTATATTTTTATTATCATCATCAGCCAATAGACATCAACTGCTGGACGTAGGTCTCTTCCAAATATTCCCACATTGATCAGATAGAAATTCATTTGGGGGGGAAAAGGGGATTGGGCCATTTTCCACCATCCTGGCCCAATGAAGGTTAGTGGGAACCAGAGCCTTATTTTTGATTAACAGGTGCACTATGAGTAGGTGAGGTTGGCTTGGATCCTCTCAGTTATTGTGTGGGAGCCCTAACACCACTCTATATTATAAAATGTTCAAAATTTTTATTAGCATATTGATTGATTACACATAAAAATCGTACATCAACCCATTATTCATAAGTGAAATGGTAAGTCCATGCTTACCAATTACCACACAGTTTTACTTACAATTAATAAAAGTAAAGTTTTCTATACCATTTTAATATCAATGGAGACATATTTGTTTAATTGCATTTAAATCAGATATCAGATCATAAAGATTACATTTTCTTACTAGCCATAAGATTACTAAAAGTAAGATAGATTACATTATATATAGTTAATATAAATAATACATTACTGTACAGATTTTTGAAGTAGACAAAGTCAAAATAAATTTTTTTTAGTGTACCTACTTGCATATAAAATATACATATTTTTTCTTTTCCTATATACTAAAGTGATTCCTTCTATGAAAGAGGTCAGATTTATAGCTGATTAGACTATTGTTGCTGATATTTTCTACCTAGGAGTTACGCCGTAAGAGAGCCGAGCTAAGTGTGACACTCAGGAAGCAAGCACGCGATGAGCAACTCTTGAAACGCAGAGCCTTATCTCCAGATGCCAATGAAGAAGTATCTAGGGAAAATGACATCAGTAACCCAGAGGAAATTGTACAGGGTAAGTTGATGGGAACATTAAAAGTGTTATCTTTAACATTTAATAGGAATTGCAATCAGCATAGATACATGAGAAAGGAAACTTAACATCTTATCTGCCAAGGCCACAGGCATGTGTTGGTGTATAGATATCATCCTAACTAGCGCCACATTACTATGAGCAGGTGTATCATTAACCGATAGGTGAATAGTTAATTTCACATATCCCTTGAAAAAAAAAATAGGTTAAGTAATGGAAAAATAAGTTATTCAAAGCTATACTGACACCATGAAGAGACCATCATGACAACATTTTTTTAGGCTGTACTGTATTTTATCAGAAAATATTGTCAAGTATGGAGGGTAATTCACAAATATTTATATTTCAATGTACATGTAAGTTTTACTAAATTTTACATATGCAACCAATATGATTGAAAGAATTTAAGAAGACTAATTGATCCTTTTACCATCAAAGTAATAAATTTTTGACAACCTTATGGAAATTACATAACAAACAAAGTCTTTCTATAAGAGTTATGTATAATGTGTGACTATATGCTTTCAGGCCGTGGATCCGGGTCCACGAGCCCAGTGTCAGATGAGCTGTAAGAGCCGCTGTGGCTTCCAGCCCGCTCAAAACAAGAATATAGACTATATGCTGAGTGGCTAATTAGTACAGGGATAGGAATCCTTCATGTTAAAGTGTTTATAAAGACATTTTTCAGAACCAGAACATGTTTAGATCTCTGCAAATATGTGAATTATATGCAGTTAATTAAAATAGATAGTTGGCCTGTATATAATAAAGAAAGTAATGAGAATTAATGTGGATCGTTGATAGATAACATGTGTAAGAAGAGTGTGAATTCAGATATTACCCTACATAGCTGGGAAAAGGTCAGAAGGAAGAAGTTGGCCTGTATCTATCTTTGTCTCTAAATATTATTCACTTTATTATACAACCAATTTATAAAGTTATTTCCATATAGCATATTGTGACATCTATAAATCTTCAGAATACTTATGGTGTCCTACTGTTTTGATCTCAACAGGTCTCAAATGCAGTGAACTACCGATTCAAATAAGATCGGCGCGTAGTGCTAGGCGTATACTGTCACAGGAGAAAAATCCGCCGATTACCCTGATGGTTAACGCTGGAGTTATCAAACCATTGGTGGAGGCATTGAAAAGAGACGATTGGTAATAATTTAGTTATTTTACTGGTGATAGATCTGTTGCCGGAGACCGCCTAAGTAGGTTTCACCGCAACGCCTATTTCTGTCGCCAAACAGTAGTGTGCAAATGTTACTGTTTACTGGTTTGAAGTTTCAATAAATAAATTTTACTTCTGAAAACTGTAGCAGCTTTCACTCTCTTTTACCAATGTACTGCTACTCTGCGTACTGCCTGCATGTCAAAAGGTGTTTATACAAATATCTTATTTTGTGGATGCCTATAAACCAAAATGATAAAGAAATTATATAGCATATATCCCTCAAATAATTATAGTATTCATTTTAAAATACTAATAATCCTCAACTAGAGTTAACAAACTTAAAAGCCTATCTATTCTTTGTTAATAATTTTTTTTTTAACTACACATGGAAAACATATCCAATTCCGCTGCTTATCTTGCTATCTTTACGGGCTTACTGCTATACACTTACCAGTACAAGTGCCAGTAGTAAGCTGTTTAGCAATTCTTTCCTCTTTCTGAAAACCTGTGTTAAAGAGTGAAAATTACTAAAACGATGATCCAAGATTATTCTTTTCATAATCATAAATTCTTTATTTACTTTACAGCCACGATCTGCAATTTGAAGCTGCTTGGGCGATAACAAACATAGCTTCAGGCACTCATGAGCACACCATGGCTGTTGTGGATGTTAGTAATGAATTACATAAACTGCTTTGCTAATTTTTGACTTTACCAGATAACTTTGGATAAAGAAAAACAACAATCTATCATTAGGATAGTCTTCATTTAGGGTTATAACTATCACCCAGTGACAAAAGGCCTCTGGTTGCAGCAGAGGAACAATGCTTCCATGTAAGACACCAAAACCCTATTGCAAAGAAGTATAGACTATGTGGAATGGAAACTTTGCAGTGAGATAGAAGATAGTGTAAAGGAATTTTCGAATCTCTGTTAGCTTGATCGACCATTAATATTTTCAAAGGGTGGTGCCATTCCAAAATTGGTGTATCTACTCGGCCGCGGTGGTATAGTGGGGGAGCAGAGCGCGTGGGCGCTCGGCAACATCGCGGGCGATGGGGCTTTGACGCGTGACGCTGTACTCGCAGCCGATGCACTGCCGGCTCTGCTGCCGCTTCTGAACAACACCACCCCATCAGCGCAGCTGAGGACTGCTGTTTGGACTTACAGCAATTTTTGCAGGTACCTTCCTTTTTTTTGAGAGTAGACTCTAAACCCCCGTAGTAGAAACATATAAATGGACTGTTATTAATAATCCATTTAAATACACCATTGGATAATAATGAACCAATGTCAAAACAATGTTGTCACAATAGTTCCATGATGAGTACCTTGTATATATCTTTACTAGATCATTGTTTCAAGTACCTTGACATTTTTTACCGCGCTACTTTTATCTTACGCTATCTTTACCCCATAGATATTTTTAAATTCCGCTACTTGAGGAGATTAGCAAACATTTACCTGATATAATTTACCTTCTCGATTGCTCCAGGAACAAAAATCCGCTTGTCAAGTTTGAAGCCGTGGCGCCAGCGCTCAGTTACGTTTCGAAGCTTCTGGAAATATCCGACCATGATGTGCTTGGTACGAGAATTTATTACAAATGTTTGTCTTCCACAATATGATTTACTGGTGGATGGAATCAGTCGCCGGAGATCATCTGTCCGCAACTCGTATTTCTCTCGCCAAGCACAAGTGAGCAAACATTACTGTTTGAAATTACTGTAGTAACAAGCCTTAACATCTTATGTCTCAAGGCAACGAACATATTACGATGCAGTGTGTATCATTTACTACCACGTGAGAAATCTGCTGCTATGCAAGGTTTGATTACATGACGCCAACGCAAGTAATATATCACGTAATTAATTTTTAGCTGACGCGTGTTGGGCTTTGTCTTATTTAACCGACGGACCGAATGACCGAATCGAAGCCGTGCAGTTGACCCCCAACCTGTTGCCCCGGCTCACTATGCTACTCGACCACAAATCAACAGGAGTTAAAACACCTGCACTCCGCGCTATTGGCAACATGCTCACGGGTTCCGATGAGCAGGTACCACTGTTTACTTAAGTATTAACTCAATATTTTGTACAGCATCTGACACTACTGCTAGCTCGCTGGTATAACGGTTAGTGTGTGTGGCCTTCGTTCCAAAGGTTCAAATCTCGGTATGTACCGATGATTTTGATATTTATGTACATTTGTGAACTTCAGTAACAACAGCTACATACAAACGGTGAAAGAAAACATCGCGAGGTAAACTGCACGTGAATTAAAATTCATTCTAAGCTTTGTGCGAAGTCACCAATCCGCATTGGGCCCGCGTAGTGACTATGGCCCAATCGTCGTTATATTAAGCGTAGGCCGGTGCCCACCAGTAGAGACGTAAATTGGCTGTTAAAAAAAAAAATCTGACACTAAAGAATTTTAATATAGATTGTAGATGTAACAAATCTAAGTAAGATGATATATTGTTTAGAACTGATAAGCATGGCTCTTAATGTTAAACAACCTCAATTTTTTCACGAATCTTTTTCATTAACCTGTTTCCACAAGATAACGTTTAATAATCCTCTTCCTATTCCCCATATAAAGAAATTTTAAGAGGGATGGTTTTCTCTAAATTGTAAAAGCTTAACATAGAACCATACAGATAATCTCTTAGTCACATTGTTGATAATTGATATTGTTTCTATAGACGGATCGGTGTATCGAGGCTGGCTGCTTGGAGTACCTCGCGAAGCTGCTGAATTGCGGCAAGTTCTCTCTCATAAAGGAGGCTGCTTGGGCGGTGAGCAACGTGCTGGCGGGCACGCAAACTCAGATCCAGCGTGCCATCGACGAAGGGATCCTGACGCACCTGCTGCAAGTACTGTCATGTGAGGACATCAAGTAAGAATAAAATCATATCCTATGTACAGATGTCATCCTCCAAGCATATTCAAGTCATAGAATGAGCTTCTACTGTTATTTTTCTTATAAGATACAAAGTAGTTTTCTAAAAAAACCTAAGCGATTCTTTTTGTACAATGAAGCAATGAGCCGAGTGATACGTTCACCTGATGATAAAGGATACCTGCAGATAAAATCGTGGCGCTAGTTGAAATAGTACACATAGCACCACATTACACTGGTCGCTTTGAGATATAAATTGTCAAGTCTCATTACTCCAGTGATTGATTTCGCTAGCCACTAGTTTTTTCAAACCGGAACACAGTAATGTAATGTAGGAGTAACAGTAATGTAGGAGCTGCAGTGGTACCTTCTTAGTCGGTCTCCAGAAATAGAGACCTACCACCACCACTGCAGTTACGGTACTTACTGCCTATATATATATACCATCTTGTCTCAAAAGAGCTCTAGAGAGGTTCAATATTTAAACTAACACTACATTAAGGTAAGTTTCTGTTGCTGAAGACCGTGATGGTACATCTTCAACTCCAATTTCTGCTGCTGCTGTACAGTACTGTGGGACATTACACAATTCCACTTTGAAAGGCACTGTAACCAGTGAAATGAATATATCAAGGATTGGCATAATGTGATGCAGTGTCATTTCAATTGATGGATTTCTACCGTTGGACGTGTTACATAATGTATTCCATAAAACACTATTCGTCCTCGATACATGTGGCATTTGGTTAACGTCCTGCTCATCTCGTAGGAAATTGCTTTCTAAATGAGACATTTGTAGGACCGATCGATGTGGAGTTCTTTGGGGAAGGCATATGTTCTACAGTGGACGTCTATCGGCTGATGATGATGATAATGGATGAAAATGAATAATGGCAGTGCATGCTTGTCCGTGCTTTGATTGTTTAATAAACGATCTGGATTGCATCAACAGGTGTCAGAAGGAGGCTGCGTGGGCGATCACGAACCTGTTACTAGGCGGAACGCCATTCCAGCTAGACGCTCTGATGGGCCTCGGATTTCTGGAGCCGTACTGCGCGCTGCTCAGCTCGCCCGACCAGAGGGCCATCACCGTCGTATTGGACGGAATCAACAACCTCATGCAGGTAATTGAGTTTAATTTTATTTTTGATGAAGACTTGACTAGGACATTTTTTTATTTCCTGTAAAACTTCACAGCATTCAAAAGGCGGCGGGCTTAATGCCTGTTGGCCTTCTATATCAGCCACCCTTCGGTGAAGTGAGATGTGGTTGGTGATAACTACTAACTTAGGACATTCACCTTATTGTGGTACTCTTGCTCATAATAATGTGACGCTATTTAGGATCATGATTAGAGACAGACAAGGCTGGCACTCTAATGTGTTGGAGGCCAAGACTCACTTTGGGATGGTGCACCAGAGGATAAGTAACTTAGGATCATATACACTACTGAGATTGTGTTCCTAACAAAGATCCCAAGATCTTTCTAAACTCCAAATGATAACTTATAGAGTTTCAGTGGTTAACAATCTCCACATACTGTCTTTTCCCTCTAAAATACATGATATCTTTTTGAAGTATCACCACCACTCCCAAAAATAGAAGGATTATATTCATAGTATCACCTGGTGCATCATGACCAAAAGATTATCTTAGTTATAATGAGACTTAACATCTTAATTTGAAGAATGCTGTAGCTAGTGAAATTACTGAAGAGTACAGGATCCTTCAAGCTGGATAATTTTTGCACATTACTGCTTGTTGGCTGCAATAGGTGTTGCTGTGGTACATACTTAGATGGTCCTCAGCAACAGAGATCTTACATTGCCATTTTAGAATACTAATGATTCCTTATGTATAATAATGTCAAACTGGGTTAACTTAAAATTATGTTATGTACCCAGGCTGCAGCGAAGTATGAACAGGTTGAGCCCCTGTGCTTGAAGCTGGAAGAGATTGGCGCCCTGGACCGCATCGAGTCATTGCAGGAGCACGAGAACGAACAGGTTTGTTATAATAATGCTGTCAGAGAGAATTGATAGTAATGATAATGATAATAATGATTTATTAGCAGTATTTACATTTACATATATATGCTGAGAAACCGCAGGTCTTGAACGAAGCTAAGCTTGTATCTCAAGACCCTATTTTCTAAAAATTTTTGGTTTAGTTTACTGCTGGTAGGTCTCTGCTGCTGCAGGCCATCTATATAGTTAACAACGCAACGCCTTTTACAGCCGGCATACAGTACTATGCAAACATTACTGTGCACATAATACTGTGATCCGGTTTGGAGGGCGCAGGACCGAATGAAATAACTGGTATATCGATACTTATTTCTCAAGGCGACAAGTGCAATGTAATGCAGTGTGTATATCATCCTAACTATCATCACAATGTTAAAGACAAACATATCAATATCAGGTGAACATCCCACTGGTCGCATTATCCCAAAAAAATAGGATTATATACATAGCATTACTGCACCACGGCTGTAAAATATAGATAAGTCGTGGCAGGGTTTAAGAGGGGGAATAAGCTTCCAGACTAGACTATATGCTTCACGATCTAGACAACTTGATCATTTATCAGGAACCATCATAGTAGAGTAGTAATAGATTATAATAATATTTGTCCACAGATTTACAAGAAGTGCCTTCATTTACTCGACACATACTTCACGGACCAAGATGATCAGCTAGAGCAGCCGGAACAGACCGATGAGCAGTACCAATTTGGAATTGAACAAAATCAGAATATAAACTTTTAAATGTTAGTATTTTAATTAATATTTTTGCTACAAGTATACAATCATATATCAATTTAGAATAATAAGTACAATGGTTGCGGAAAAATTAAATCTTGGAAACCAGCAATTATATGTCCATAGTTTGAAGTGAAGTTTATATTTGGAGCTTTACATCCTTACTCAGCTTTAATTAGTTCAATTTAAAATAATTCTTATCGCACACCAGTTATAGTTCTTGTTAAATTTTATTACCATTTGAATGATCGGATGAGACTAATTATGTCCGATGATTAAATATTAATTTGTGCTGTTTATAAATAAAGTGTTTTTTTTAAATTTTTGTAATATTTTGTTGTTATTATTACAAGACTCACAACTGTCTCGATGGTGAAGCTGCTAATCACATTGCAACATGGAGGGTCGTGGTTCGAATCTCCCATCATATATTTATGATAGTCCTGCATATACGAAAACCCCTAATATCACCTTTTTTATATACATTTAAGTGACAAAACGAGCGGAACGTTCACCTGATGATGTGATACCGTCCGCCCATAACAACGTGGCGCTAGTTAGGATGTTATACACAGCACCACATTACAATCCTCGGCTGAGACAAGATGTTGAGTCTTGTTACTCCAATAATAAATTACACTAGCTACAACGCCCTTCAAACCGGAACAGTAATGTTTGCACATTACCATTTGCCGGCTGCAAGAGGCTAGCTGTGGTACCTACTTAGACGGTCTCCGGCAACAAAGACCTACCAGTACCAGATCCTACAGATGAGAGTCGAAGTATTCTGGATTAGCTAAAGTCATTATCCACAGCCTCGTTGTCAATGACAATGAAAGACAACTCATCATCACTCGCATTGAGGAGTTGCCTCAATGTAGATAATAAGTAACAAACATGTACCCTCAATATAGAATAGCAAAAGCATACGTCCATAAGGTCTAATGATGCTAATATACCAGTTAACTGGGAGCAAGTAGAGAGATACTACACCAGACCTTCACAATGTTACAACTTGTGGCCTTAATGGTAGGTTACCATTAACAGTCCCCTAGTAAACCATGCACCATCAATTTCTGTACTACAGGAGTAACAATAGGACATACCAAGATGCTTTAAATGGATGCAGCTGCTAAACTTATCACCAGACGGACATGCTGATCACCTGTTCAAATTTAGATATTTAAGCTTTTGTTTACGAATACCCTCAAATGTGTATGAACGTGTTCGCTTTCTAATAACCAATAAATAATAAACTTTGTACATATAAACTTAAGCTAAAAAATTAAAAAACGACTCCTGCTTCATACATCATCAGTCCACAGCTGGACATGAGTATCTCTAATTGGGACACCTCCAAAAGTGAACCGTGTGCTCATCTGCGGGATTCACTTATGAACTCCGCGATGAAACCTAATAACTATTATACACTATAAGTGCTGTGTGTAAAGGGGGTGGGGGTGTAAGGGGTCCCGGCTAATCAACAAACGAGGCTCTGGCTCCTAACAATCCGCATCGTGCCAGAGTGGTGGAAATGGCTAAACCCCCACATATGAACACCTTCAAACAACTGAAGGTTGCTGGAAGCTGATGGATGCGGGCAGCGCAGAACCGACCGATGCGGAGATCTTCGGGGAAGGGCTATGTTCAGCAGTGGAGGTCTATCTGCTGATGATGTGTTGTGTTCCGTGGAGGAGCAGATTCGGACATCACTGAACATAAGTTAAAAGAAAACATCGAGATAAAACCAACAAGGTTACTGGCTGCAAGTATCTGTTGATGTCTAGGTAGGTACCACAGCAGCTCCTGTTGCAGCTGACAAACTACTGTGCAAATTTTGCTGTGTTCCGGTTCGAATGGCGCTGCAGCTAGTGTAGTTATTGGGGTAAGAAGACACAGCATCTTATGTCTCAGGCGACTATCGCAATATGCTGCAGTATATCATCCTAACTAGCGGTACGTTGTTATGGACAGACGTATCACTTACCATCAGGTGAACATCTCGCTCGTCTTGACGCTTAATTGTGAATTTATAGCATGTACCCACTCGCACTCGGTCAGCGTGTTAGAAAAATTATCTTCACTTCTTCTGCTTCATGCTTCTTGTGGGAGGTCTAGTCCTAGCGGAGGGTAGATCAAGTTATCTATTTCTTATTAATATTACACGTAGTGAAACATAAAATGATGTGTACTAAATTATAATTAGTTCAATAACGAATATAAAAATGGTAGCTGATAGTATTATAAGAGATATGGAAGAGAAGTACATACTGTGCCGACCCCATATAGCTGGGGAAAGGGCAGGAGGAAGGGAAGGGATGACATTATAAGATTTTATTTAGTTCTAGTTATTTTTGTAAAGAAACTCTAGCGATAATACTTTTCATTTATTATCCAGTCATAATTTTCATCGATTGTTTTATTTGCCAGGAGTACGATCTTTCATCCGGAGGCCATATTAATTGACCTTCATGTTTTCGATTCAAAACAAAAAATTTGTATAACACTGCCAACAGTATCCAAGAACAATGCAGCGGCAAACATTTACCTATTTTTCCCTAGATTTTTCATCAATTTTCATTTCCGATTTTCTAAAACAAATAAATCGATAAATATTTTCACACAACTCATGCTACATAACTGAAATCGATAAAATATAATTTGGTGATTAGAAATATTACCAACTTTTTCTTTGGAGACGTCGACGTCCCTTCCTCCAAATGATCCTCCCAATCATCATCCAACGCTTTCGGGTCCAGATCAGCGATCTTGGCTTTCTTATTAACTGGTACGTGATGGATATTTAATATAAGCTATTAAACTATTCGTAAAGTATAAAATGTTAACAATATAATTTTATAAATTACATCTTTAAATGTAAGAAATTGTTATTGGAAATAAAAGTATTATCATTAATTTTATATCAATATTCCTTTCTTCTGCCCTTTTCCCAGCTATGTTGGGTCCGCACAGTATGTACTTCTCTTCCATATCCCTCTATCAGCCGTGATATCTGAATTCACACCCTTCTTACGCATGTCTTCTTTCACACAATCCATCCACACTTTCTTCAATCTTCCTCTACCCTTATAACCATCCACGTTCATTCTCATTACATATACAATTTACGTAAATACATTTTATATCAATATTCATGTATTTAAAATTTTTCCTATTAAATCTTACTTTCTTTTATATATTTATTTTCCTCCTTATCATCTAGAATACTCAGGTCTATTTCTTCGGGGTCATTCTTATGTGATGACATGTGCACAGAGATTTATTTAGTAATAAATATTTAACTTCAGATATCTGTGTGCCATAATTTTGTAGGTTATGTCAAAAATGGCGGTATGTCGTCTAATTCATGATATTGTTAATAACGCGCGATTTAAGTAAAATTTTTAATTAAAAACTTTAAAACAAGCAAAAGTAAAATGACAAAATCCAACCAAAATAAATTTGTAGTAAATTGATTAACCAAAAAAAATTTTACATTTTTTACTTTTTCAGATAATCATCAAAATGCATAAAATAATTATGAAATTTTTACTGGCAGTTAGTTGAAAACAAAGCTTAAAACGAACCAATTAAATTAAAAATCTATGACATTAGCAAAAAAATAATTTTTGAGGAAGATCAATATTATTGGCAAGAAATGTGTGGGTTTTCTAAAAACCCGTTTAGGTTTTCTTTGGCATCAACAATAATATAATTGTTCAACCTTTCCCACACTTAATTGGTTATAACTTCATCACAGTTACACAGTTTTAGCATAATAGTGGAAAAAAAACTTGCTAAAAGTCAAATTTCTACATATAACAGTAAATAAAACTACACATAATTTATCAAACAATTTATTGTTGCAAAGTTAGGTTGTTGAGTTTTGCAAAAAATGCAATTAACACATAAAAAATCAAAATGTTACATCCTGTTTTTTTGAAACTTATTTAATGATATCACTACAATTAAATTTAACCTTACAATTATAACTTCAGAATTATGATTTATTCTTATCCTTGAGTTTTTCCAATTGTTGTCTGAAATAAAAGTTATTTTTTAAGACTCAATATTACAAAATACACAGGAACTTAGTCAATAACCGATTTAGTTAAATTATCATGTTCATCACACCCATGTAACAGAAGATGTTAATATCCAGCAGTAAAAAACTTTTTCTAATACCAAGAATTAACATTTAAAACCCTGATTCAATATTTAATGCTTTACAAATCACTATTCTCGTTTATTCTATGTTTGCTGGAATCATGTACATAAGGTTATAAATTTTCTAAAGATGTTAGCAAAATAATTTAAAAGGTAATCTAGGACTATAATTTAGACATAACAACATATACATGCTTTTAATGAGTTACAAGCTTTTTTTTAACATATCAATAGCATTTAAACTAGTGAAAAAGTACCTACTTTAACTGTTGATTAAAATCATCCTGTACGATGTCGTCCTCCCAGTTGTCTTCCCACACGGACACATCTTCGTCATCGGCGTCTTCGGTGCCCCAATCTTAAGAAATCCATAAATAATTATTAGTTGCACTACTTTTGTTCACACACGTAAATAATAAATACATACTTTCAGCGGGAAATTCTTCAAATTCATCATCTTCTTCTAAAAGCCCAAGATCTACTTTTTGCTTGTCTGTCATTGTAATTGTGTTGTTTTAAATATCACTACTCAAAATTAACGATGAACAATCAAGAATGATCAGGAGAAAAACAATGATTTTGACAGATGCCTAAATTTGAAAGTCATTATTCAAAATGTTGCCATAATACAAATCATCGGTTAATATGTAACATAGTCTGTTAATAATTATTTGCTTATTTTTCAAAAAAAATATGCAGTATTTAATGCGTTCAGTAGGAAATTAATAATATGCTTTTCACTCTAAAAAATCACATAAAAGTTAATAATATTCGAAGATTTATTCTTACAATTAATAATATGTAAAGTAGATTTAATTTTAACAAAAGATATTATTAAGAATTATTAGTCTCAATTAAATTTTATACCTCTATTTCTTATAATTTTATACTATATACTACAAAGTGTCTTAAAATTAAATAGTAGAAACAACCTTTTTGGCAGTCCTCATTTGATTCACTGCTATATTTCCTTAACAGTTGAAAATACTTTGGGAGTCATTTAAATAAATATAGATATTTCTTTCACACGTTTATTATACTTAAAAGAGAACAGTCACATTATATGCTTGATACATCATTTTACATTTCAGTCGCAGGTAAATATCTTACGTCTAAAATTTATCACAAAATATCACATAATAAGTATGTAATCAGACTACTAAAAGCATAATATATTTAAATTAATGTTTAACATCAGATACATTAAATGTGTTAATCATTAAATTTTCATAAATAAACTGCATATACGCATCGAGAAGTTTCGAAAGTATTTTCATTAGCAATTTCTATTTGTTAAAAAGATAAAATTTACAAAATATAAATAAATAATGAATGTTTTTATCACAACAGTTATTTTTGAAGATGTTGTATTCCTGTTAAACATTTTTAGTTAATTGACACCTATCAATAACTAATAAAAAATCATTTTGAATAACAACAAACCGTCACTGGTGTAATTTAAAATACGGACAATGTCCGGTAAGCGAATAATTCATATTTATCCTTGTTCGATAGGACAATTATTATTTTGTAATAAAAATTACTTCTTTATATTAATATAACAAAAAAGATCAATAGTATATAGAAATAGTTTGATATCTCTCCTTACATTTGAAACATCGTATTGAAAATTCCCAAAAATGTAGGGAATTTATTTTCAATCTGGCTACAATTGTAGCCAGATCTTTAGAAATTGACTGAAAATCCTTCAATCAATAAAAGAGAAATCCGAAATAAATCAGATTCATTTTAACGACATTCAAAGAGAAGGTAATGATGAAGTGTAATTGGTATTTCCATATTTTTGACGACGTCGGCCAATTCTGTGCCGAAGTACCTACGCAGGAATATCCTCGTTTGCGCGAGCAAGGTGAGGGGATTCTTCGCGCGGTCTATCAAGGCCTGTTTTTCCATGGCGGCAAGAGTTGAGTTTCTCTTTATCATGCACAAATCAAACGCCTCGGCCGCTTCTAGCAGTAGATAGAAGATATGTTGGTATTCCTCCGAGGAAACATTTTGCAAATGATTCAGGATACCGTCGGGATCACGAAACTGAGTTTTCATAATTACCTGAAAATTATTAAGATTCACATAAATTTATTGTAAATATCGTTATGACATGGAATTCACAATTAATTTGATTTTTTTTTTTTCATAAAAAAATATGAGTAAAAAATTTGATAGTAAGAAGCTCTGCAAGTGTTGAATAATATCACACTTTCATTTTAAACTCTTTACTGGTGGTAAATATCTGCGATGGGTACCGTCTAGCATCACCACCTACCTACACTAACACATACATCACGAAAAACAGTAATGTGCAAACATTATAGTTTTCCGGTTTAAAAGGCGCTGTCACATAGTTATAGCAGGGAGTATCACTTAACATAAGGTGAAAGTCCTGTGGTCTTGTTGATTCTTTGAATTACAAAAAAAGATCGAGCCTGAAGAATGTTTCCATGCTCCGACCTGCTATGGACTATACAGGAAATAGTCTTCTTTCAGGTTGGTAGTGAGTAAAACGTATCCAACCTAAATGAATAATTATTTAAAAACTGATAAAATATTAAATATTGGAGAGATATTCTTAGTTGAATGAAATTATTTTTATATTAAACTGAAAAATCGGTTTACGAGGAGAAATACACTTACGCGTGCGCCGTAGCGGAGCAGCAGCGTGATGATGGCGGCGCATGGCTGCGGGTTGCTGGCGAGGTACTCCGCCAGCGCCGGCCGCAGCTGCGCCCCGTCCTCCTCGTTAAGCACCTTCAGGTTAGGATCCGCCCCGCTCTCCAACAGCAACTGAACATCATATTTGAGAGATTATGTGATGGCACAGATAATGAATACAATCGCATTTGATATAAAATGACAATTTTTTAATGATTTAACAAGTGATCATAAGTTGCACAGCGTGACAAGTTAACATAACCTCAAAACTAATTTTGACAGTTAAATATTGTACAAAATATTTTAGGTTATATTTGCATAACACTAATCTACAAATGTTTATTACGATTTTTATCTTTTTTTTGTTATAAGGTAATATACTTGTAAGTATTTTGGTTGTTATAACTTTTTTATACATTTGCAGTTGGTGCGGGTTAGGTTAGTTTACTTTTTAATTTTTAGACCCCAATAAAAATCAGTGTTCCTGTCTTTTTTGGCAACAACACATCTTAAGTGGATTCCAGTTCCGTGAAAGTACAGATTTTTTCGTTCAATATTTTTTTTATTTTATTTTTTTTCTGACGGGAATAAACAGTACATTATTATTAAATTAACCGTTTTTTAAACAAAAAAAAAAAGGAAACAAACTTTAACAATCTCCTTCCTGTTGTCTATGTTGTCGGAACAGGCGACGTGAAGAGGAGAACCGATCACCGAGCTGGACGCGTTCACGTGAGCGCCTGTCATAAGAAATATATGTTGCAGTAAAGACCTCGAGAGACGGCATGCACCTGTCCACGCATTAGAAGCTCTCAACCAGGTGAATCAATGGTCTGGTGAGAAATTGCTGGATACGGACAACGCTATAGCGATTAGCATGAAGATTTGCTGGAGCTTCCTATGTTCAGCAGTAGTTGTCTATTAGCTGATGACGATTACTATTTATAGAACTCTTACCGGCAGCCATCAACATCTGCACCATGGTAACGTCCCCCTTCAGTATCGCGAGGTCCAACGCACTCGGCTTGTTCAGCTCGGGCACATCGTAGTTGACGCGGCCGCCCTGTTTGATCAGGAGGTTGACCATATCCGGGTTGCCTGGCGGATATAAATTTTACGTATTCTATCACATATGAACATGAAGCCTAACAGAATTTTTTATTCAGTTAAAATTTGCAAAACCATTTCTAATATTATTTAAGAAAAAGAATATTTCATCACCGATTTTGAAGTGAGAAAAGATATTGTTATTGACTATTTATATTCAATTAAGTGACGACATCAGCAGGACGTTCACCTGATGGTAAGTGATTTGCCCGGCCATAACAACACGACGCTAGTTAGGATTTGCGATCATCGCCTGAAACAAGATGCTGAGTATCGTTACCTCAGTAATTATACTACCTAAAGCATTTTTCAAACTGGAACACAGTAATCTTTGCACACTGGTATTTGATGGCAGAAATAAGAGCTGCAGTCGTACCTACCTATACGTTCTCCGGCAAAAAGACTTACCACCAGTAAAGTGTTAAACGTGATATTAAGTGACAATGAGACTGAAGATTGTGAAACACGCTCGATCGGAATACGCCGAGGTCATAAATTGATAGAAATAAGTAAAGGTGAACGTACCACTTAAAACTGCGTAATGCATGACGGTCCTGTAGTCGTTCCTCGCGTCCGCCATCGCGTTGACATCCGCTCCGTAGCTTATCAGCAGGAGAACAGCTTCGATGCCCTGAATCAGGATTAAATTATTCATTTATTAATCAAAACAATATTCTTTTTTATCAATGAAGCGATGAGAGGAGCGAGACGTTCACCTGATGATAAGTGATACGCTCGCTCATAAAAACGCCCTTCGATCCAGAACCCAGCACTGTTTGTCTACAAAAGGATGCCATGATACCTAGACGGTCATCGGCAACAGAGACCTATCGCCAGTGGTAGGTCATTCATAGGTCAGCACAAAGATGAGATGGCAGAAAGATTTTTTTACTTTTGACTTAATTTAAAACAAGAGTAGAAAAAAGTAAAGGAGCACCAATCGGTTTTATAAGAGATCCTGCAGCCTCTCCGAATGCCCTGATTTTGACCAACGAGGGGATTTTAGTGGGTAAGAATCTCCATAACCCTAACTTCCCCCACAGAAGCAGAAGGTTGTAGGAGACCGCCTACGTACCACCGCAGTGCCTACTGCAGGCGACAAGAAGTAGTATGTAAAAATTACTGTGTACTTGTTCCGGTTTGAAGGGCGTGTAGAGAATGCAATTACTAGAGTAACGAGGCTCAACATATTATCTCGCAAAGAGCAATATATAACATCCTTATTACCGCCATGTTATGAGCAGACGTATCACTCACAATCAAGTGAACGTCCCGCTCATCTCATCGCTTAATTAAATAGCAAAAAAAAACTGTTTAAGAACTTACTCGTTTCTGTCTAGCAGCCTTCATTAGTGGAGTCAGCCCGGCACGGTCTCTAGAGTCAGGGTTCGCTCCGAAAGTAAGCAGCAGGTCCAGGTACTCGGGGTCGGAGACCAGGTTGATCTCAGCTCCGAAGAAATAACGCTTGTTGGGATCTGCGCCATGCTCCAGCAGGAGACGAGCTACTTCCTGTTGATGATATATTTTTTTATATTACAAAAGATTCTGATGAACTGGTGTTGGTGAGGTTGGTGCTATCTAAATATGTAAACTAAAATGATAGATTTTTTTTTCATTCAACCCTGCTACGAGACAAGCGGGACGTTCACCTGATGTTAAGTGATATACCATTCGATAACAAAGTAACCCTAGTTGGAGTGACATACACTTCACAACATTGCGGTCGTTACCTTGAGATATAGTATGTTGAGTCTCGTTACCCTAATAATTTCATTACCCACAGCCCCTCCAAACCGGAACATAGTAATGCCTACACAGTACTGTTCGTCGGGTGCAATAAGCGTTGCGGTGGTACCTACACGGTCTGTAGCAGCAGAGACACTACCATCAGTAAAGAGTAAGAGAAATGCCATCATGCTTCAAAGATTATTATGACCGCGAAATGGTGTTGTGTATACGTACTAACAACTCATACCATTTTTAGTGAAGTGAAATATAACAATGCCGCGTTTATACTTTTGTCCATGGCTACTTTTATATATATATATATATATGCATACTAACTGATCCCCGCTCGCTTTGCTGGCCGTAATATAGAATTACGCCAGTAATTAGTCTAAAATATTCCTTGAGAGCAAAATGTTTATAAAAGTCAATTAGAAATAAAATGGTGACGGATTTACGAAATTAAAAAAATATATATCTTATAACCATCTACAAATCATTCCGTGTCGATGCGTTCACCAGCTTTTACGTGATTAGCGAACAAACAAAATCCATTATCATTTTATCATTTACTGTGTTTTTTTTAATTGTCTACATTATAACCCTTCATAGATTTTAAAAGAGAAAATGTTGCGACTGAAAAAGAAAAAGCTTTTGCCGCGATCTCTTTTAAGAGATTTTAAATATGGCCGCCAGTAGCGAGTTGTCAGTTTGCTGTAAATGTATCAGTTACTAGTTCATTTCTACATTTTATTGGGCGTCAGTGATAGATTCTCTCGGATCAGTGTATGCTGGAGTACTAACGTAGTGCTTGTTCCTGATGGCGAGGCGCAGCGGCTCGTCGCAGAGCGTGGTGCGCGGGAACTCCTCGCCGCTGTCCTCGCGATAGTCGATCGCGGCGCCGCTCTGCAGCAGAAGCCGCACCAGTTCCGTGTACCTGGTGATGATGGAGAACTACGTCAACAAATATTTACCAATTGAATTGTAACACCTTTCCTAATTAGAGTTTGAAGCAACAGTTGCTAGAGTTCGGATGAGACGCAACTGGCAAGACTTTTACTTGAAGGTAACTGATACGCCTCTTTACCCTAGTAATTTCACTAGTTGCTACACTCTTTATACTGGAATACAGTAATGTTTACACAGAACTGTTAGTCGGCTGTAATAGTATTTGCGGTGGTATAACAGAAACCTACCATCAGTAATATCTGCGTATTGTGTATGACATCATAAGAGTATTGGTCGTCACATGAATTGCAGAATATTCTGAGTGAGCATGCTGCTTAAAAGAAGTATTTCGCTGGTGAATAAAAAAAGTGTCTTCTGGTACCCGTGCTCGGCGGCGAGGTGGAGGGCGCTGTAGCCGCAGTCGTCGCGCGCGTTCACGTCGCATCCGCGCACCAGCAGCAACCGCGTCGCCTCCAGGTGCCGCTGCCAGATCGCGTAGTGCAGCGGCCTGAGGCCCTGAGTCACCGGCTCGTTCACCTGAAAGATATTAACAATAATATTAAACCCAACATTACAAAACACAACTAGCGGATGATGTAAAATAAAATAATAAAAGTCTATTCATTACCTTCGCACCACAAGCCAGGAGTATGCGTATTTCATCCAGCGGCACCATGCGTATAATGGAATCGGCGAGCTCACGCTGCAGGGACTTCCCCGATACCACTTCTGACGGCATCTTGCTAAAATATATAAATATCTTGTACTATATCACCTTGGTTGGAACCTAACAATAAATTGATAACTTGTTATGTTCTTAGGAAAATACCTGATAAATTAAATTCTAATACTACCGATATTACAAAAATATTCTTATATATTATTAAATTATTTTAAAAGCTACTACAATGTATGAGATGACAATGTTTGTAGTTACAATTCTGCATACCGAAGTTGCCTTATAGATAATTAAAAATAAAGTGACATACTAGTATTTTTTTTTGTATTAGATTATCTGTGGCAGTAACGAGTCGCATCGGATAGTTTTAGCATGGATGAATCTAGTGGGCGAGTCGATATTTACAAGCGGCAGTCAGCTGATTTACACATCGACACGTGATCTAAATAAACCCCGGCGCGCAGCTCCGACGTGGCGCGTGTCGCCGCGCGCTGCGATTCTTTCAACGCACTGTTTATTTATTAACAAAGACGCAACGCGATACTCTAATCAACAACCTGTAGCTTTTAAATTGATACGCAATAATTTAGTTCAATCGCATTAATTAACGCGAAGATGCATGCGTTTATTTCTCTAAAGGTTGAGCTGCTCGTCATCACTGTTTGGAAAGAGACATGTAAAAACAAACTTTTCTTAGACATGCAATGTCTATCAATTTTCACTTTGAGTGGACGGTAAATTGTTTTCACAGGTGACTGCTGTGAAAGCTTCACCAAATAAAATTTTTAAATAGATGAATAGAATTGAATGAAGAAATGGATCAGATACAGAACAGAATCGCTAATCTGCAAATAGGTGTTTTGGTATTGTTTATACTTATTAAGAAACTTCTTCATCGAGTGAGCTTTCAAAAACGAAAGAAATTAAAATCGATTCATTTAAAAGTTTTCTTTAAATTATCGATTTTCATACGTTGAACTTTAAAACCAAGTCAAACAAAATGGTATGATGACGGCAGATGGCGTTCAAATAACGTGTTTATCTTAACGCCATCTCGTATTTCACTTACATAGAGAGTACTAGAACTAGATCTTTGTTGCTGGAGACCTACGTAGGTACCAGCAGTGCCTATTTCTACCGTCAAACAGTAGTGAGCAAACATTACTTTGTTTTATCTTGAAAGACGCTATAACTGGCAAAATTATTGGGATAAAGAGACTCAGTATCTTGTGTCTCAAGGTGACGAGCGCAATGTGGTGCAGTGAATAATATCCTAAGTAGCGCCACGTTGTTATGGGCGGGCACTTACCATCCGGCGAACGATTTTTGGTATAAAAAAAAAAAAAAAATTTACTTGCATCGACAGGTACATACAATGTAAATTAATATACAATGTGTCCATCACAGAACAGGTGCGGTACGAATGGTGGCTAAAGATTTACAAGACTAATCTGGTTAGCTACCATTAAACATTGTTGCGTTTCCGGCAGTCATACATATAATATATTAGACGGAGTGTTATAAGGAAGTATTAAATGCAACCTATCTCTTTGTGTTTGAAAAGTCATCGATATGTTTGCAATATCCGTTTTGTTTTCGTGTATAAAGCTATGACGCAATCAGACGGAAGCATCCTACGCTATGAAGTAGTTAACTATAACGGTCGCGTGTTTGGTATCCATCTCAGAAGTATTGGAACAGCGCCGAGCAGGTTGCCTGATGCGTGGAGCGCGCGAATCGATCTCAATTATTTATCGTGACATATATATTTTAAAAATTATACATAAGTACGTCTGTTAAATATCTACATTAAGGTTTATAATAGCTAATTACTGCTGGTAGGTCTCTATTGCCGGAGACCTACGTAGGTACCAACGGGTGCGTTTCTGCTGTCAAACAGTATTGCGCAAACACGAAGGTTTGAAGGGTGCTGTAGCTAAAGTAATTATCCGGATAACGGGACAACATCTTACGTCTTAAAGCGACGAGCGTAATGCGGTGTAGTTTCATTTTAACTAGTCCCATGTTGTTATGGGCAGGCGTGTCACTTACCATCAGGTGAAAGTCAGGCTTGTCTGGTCGCTTGATTGAATAAAAAAGTTTAGCATTGGGCAGTTATCTATTTTATTGAACGTTTTTATATAGAAAATCAAAAACAAAAAACCTAAGAACATATAAACAAAGACGGCGGAAGTTTTTGAAAGGAATACAGGAACGTAACAATCTGTGCAGTGACGTCACACGGAGCGCAACAAAATGGCGGACGTGTTTATTTATTTTATTTATCTTATAATGATTTTTAGTGTTAATAACTTATATAGACATACATCTATAAATATTTTACAATAAAAAAAAATCAAGCATTATCCGATTATGCTACAACATTCTATAATAAACTAAAATCAATTATAAAGTATAATTTGTCAACTAAGGATAAAGACATGAGACATGGTAACTCTCTATTTGAGATGATCTACTCCTCACCATATTGTACTCGTTTCTCATCACATCTCGTTACCCTGGTAATTACACTAGCTACGGCGCCTTTCAAACCGTAACATTAATGTTTGTATTGTACTGTTTGACAGCTGCAATAGGAGTTGCCGTGGCATCTAGGTGTCCATTCATCTAATTTAAACGTACTTACATTATCAACTTTTTTTATATATAAATAAAGTCGAGAGACGGGCGCAATGTGGTGAGGAGTATATCATCTCAAATAGAGGGTTAGCACGCCTCGTGTCTTTATCCTTTGGTAGTATAAAAACAAAGATGGCGCCCATCCAACGGGTAGCAGCAACGCAATGCACCGGAAAACAATTCGCGCCAATACAAACTTACGTCAGGGAATTTCGTTGTAATTTCATTGTTTATATCGACATCAGAATCTTATTTATCCTTATTTCAAACGTAGACGAAATAAACACTCTTTTGTTGCGTCGCAATGTTTAAAAATAAATTTGTTTTCCTCGACTATAGTATGTAGTAGTCAAAGAGATCTTTGGTTCCATTCTGAGATTACATGTTGCAGATTGATCATACTACCTGTCTCTCATCTTAGACCTGCCTCGTTTGTAAATCTGTATGCCTGCTGCCAATATATGAAATCCGGAGTATTCTAGCTGAACACACCGTACTCTTCTGAGCTTAATTGTCACTCACCACCTCATGAAATTGAAGACAGGTTCCATTGTTGATAAATACATTTTCTATATGATATAAGGCAGAGCAATTTTAATAAACATCGTAGGAATATATTATAGACGTGCATAGGGTCAAATCAGTTCCACTCATATTCTTTTCTCCTTCTCTCCTCCTGTATTATTCTTTTTCATTCTTCTCGTTTTCTTAATAAAAAATCAAGTAGCGATTTCGCATTGTGTGTGAGGAAATTGTAAAAATCGCCAAGAGTAATACCTTTGTCGCAATATAAACATGGATAGTAAAGCTCTCGTAATTAAGTGTTTATTTAATACAGGATAATAGTGAGAGACGATTATATTTTAATATTTCCCACAGCCAGACCTTGATCCATAAATATATTTGTCTGCAAACGGGTCAATGCGCAGTTTTTGCGTTTCATTTTTGATGCGCGCTATTTTTTTTTGTTTTCCTCGTAGCGTGGCTGTGAGTTATTCCAGTCCATTGTTAGTGACTTGCAAATATACAGTAAGGTGGATGAAATCTCATTACTGCATATTAATCAATCTCTGCTAGAGTCTACAATTAATGCGAAGCATTTTTGGTATTAATAGAGGTTTTATCTACCTAGACTATTTGTTGCTGAAAACCGTTTAGGTACCAACGCAGCGCCTATTGCACTTGACAAAGAGGACTGTGCAAACATTACTGTTCTCCGGTTTGAACGGCGCAGTAAGTAGTGCAATTAATGAAGTAACGACTCAAGACCATAAGCGCAATGTCATGCAGTGTATAGCAGCCTAATTAGAGCGACATTGTTATGAGTGGGTGTAACACTTATCATCAGATGAACGTTCCAGTCGTCTTGTCGCTTCGTAGTTTAAAAAAAAATCGATTATTTCGTATCGTTCGCGCCTAAAATAAATTAGGAAAGCCTTTGTCCAGTTCACAGCGGTAGGTTAAAATGACGGTGATCTTAATTTATTTATTAATTATTTAAAATCGTTATTAAATATTTAGGAAATAATACATTTATTTCTTACTATGTTTTTTTTTGCATTATACATTATTTGTTATTACTTTTTTTTTAAATTATTAACAATAGACAACAATCGTTTTAAAATGTCAATGTGACGTTAGTTTTAACACTATCTAGTGATTAATCAATAATTTGTGTTTGTTTTTATGAGTGAATTTAAACTGTAGTTTTGATTTGATGTTTAAGTTCCGCCATTTTTAACGTTTTTTAGCAAATTTAATTTATTTTTCACCAATGTTGCCAACGTAAATAAATTAATTTAGCACTTGTAATACAACATTTAAATGGTTAACTGTTATTATTACACAAAATTTTCAGTTAAATTACTCTGTTGATAAAAAATTATACGCGCCCAACGTGGGGCTCGAACCCACGACCCTGAGATTAAGAGTCTCATGCTCTACCGACTGAGCTAGCCGGGCTTGTAAATGGTTAGCAGATTTGTGAAATGGGTTCATACTTTTAAAGTAGTAAACAAAAGAGATATTATTTATCTTAGCAATTGTTGTATGCAGTGCAAATGTTTGCATGCCTAGTGCTAAAATAAAACTAATTACTTTAATACATCATTACATGGAGTTTAATAAAAGAAAATGATAACAGTAGTTTGCTATTGTAAAATATAAATTTTATAAAAATAACAGTGAAAACTACTTTGGACTAATTATTGTTAACACCTAGTAATAATTATTGGTCAAAAAGCAAACACTGCAGGATTTTTACAAATCAGTACTAAAGGGGATGTAGCTATTAAAACTGTAGTACTAGTTTGACAAATTTACCTATTCCTCAAGGCAACCAGTGTTGTGTGGTAATCTAAATATGTCGAAGGTTGAGTAGTAAAATAGCAGATATGCCAGTTTCTATGATCCCCTTGTCTTTGTTCTATTCGTATGTTATAAAAAAATAAGTTGAATTTGTATTTATGGTTCCATTATGAATTAAGAGAGGTTCGAATCGTTACTATAGTTTTAAATGGCGACATGATGTCTGTCTCATTTGCCAGTTTTAGGCAAGGTGTTGTCATGTGGCCACGGAGTAAAATACATGACATGACATACGGCTCATGATATTGACAAGCAAATAACGCGGCGGTGCCAAGCAGGTGCGCCGGCAGCGTTGACTTCATCGTCATCATCATCAATAATAATAACTTTGATGAAGCATATCGAAATCTACAAAATGTACAAAATTTATTGACATTTAGTCTTTATTGTTGGAGGCCGTCCAGATAGGTACCGCCGCAATTGCTATTTCTGCCGCCAAACAGCACTGTGCAAAAGTTAGTTTTTAGTTAGTTAAAAGGGAGTTGTAACTATTGAAGTTAATGGGATAACTGATCTTAACATCTTGTGTCTCAATGACAACACTGTAGTGCAATGTATATCTTTCAACGTATCCCCAAAAACAACATAGTCTGTTTTTTTAACAAAAAGTAATAAATACATTTTTATTTATTATTTACTTCTAAGTATTCGTAATTAATAAGTTAATAAATTATGGACAAAACGTAAGATTCAAAACATTTGTGTGCTCAATTACCCCACGCCAAAGAAATATGGCCGCCGGAGCTTTGCTCTCGACCTTGTGATCAAAAATATCGAGAAGCTTTTAAACTCTTTTTTCCATTGATGCTGTATCAGCATGCAATGCAGCAGGCAATGGTGACATATTGAGAGTTTATAATTTAAAAAACTTCTTTATTCTTCTTAACAATATTATATGTTGGGTTCATTTCCCTTTTGTACTTAATTTACTCCATTTTAGATTTATTCATGGATATTTTTTTCCTGAATCTGTAATAATGTTATTAAACTTTGATTTTTTTTTAAAGAATATTTTTTAATTTTTACTTTATGGTTTTCATCATTCATATGTAATGAAATATTTTCCTTAGAAATCGATTCAATGTTATCACTGTTTATGTAGAATGTTCTTTGTAAAAAAAAATTAAATATAAATAAATATATTTTTATTATAAATCAAGACAGACGGAACTGAATTATTATTTGTATATAAGCAGTATCTGCCCGGCTAGCTCAGTCGGTAGAGCATGAGACTCTTAATCTCAGGGTCGTGGGTTCGAGCCCCACGTTGGGCGAAACTTTTTTAGTATTTCTATCAATACTTATACTAAATTATATAATAACAAAAAATTAACACCTCTGTACAGAAACAGCATTTTGAATAACTAAGAACTTCAAAAAAATGTTGGTAACCGGGAAACGTTATGCAACACAGAAAAAAGGCAATATTTTATTACTGCCAAAATATGTCGTAAAAAATTTTGCCTGAAGTGACTATCACATTTTTGATAATAAACAGAAAATAAAATGAATTAATAAACTAATAAAAAAAACTTGAAATTATTTTATTGAGAGATCGGTGTTAAACCGTGTTGGTTCTACTTTTGCCTAAATTTAATGAGTACAATAACCTCAGAGGAAGTCAGAATTTTTAATAGGTCATTAATGTTAGAAACAAACAAACATGGCGTCCGTTTACCGAGCGGCGCTGCGTCGCGCATTTTGGTTTACAAACATTCGCCCACGCCCGCCATACGTTGTTTTGCCGCAGTTTTTGGCCTCCGGCAAAGATTTATTTTGCGCCATTTGTGTCTCATGAGATTAAGGTATTGCGAATGAATTTATTGTATGCAATGTACTAATAACGTATATGTAAATACAATGCTAATTATACGTTGTAATAAATACAAATATAATATAAAGAATAAGAGAAAAGAATGATGATTGGTAATTCGACTCACTGCTCTCCGAATAATTTATTTTTGCCGATAAACAAGTTTTTTTGTCTTCAAGTTCCTTTGTCCCTATAAATGTTGGAAAGTTGAATATAAAATATATGTGTTTATTATTTCCGTGAAACGTATTTAAGAAATCAATTTTTTATTAGAAAGGAAAACATTAAAATGTACGCAATATACATCGTTGATTTTAAAAGTTTTTGGTAAGTAAAATAAATAAAAAAAATTATACTAATAATAACCTCTAAATACAAGGAATGGATAATTTTACTGTTAGTAAAAATATTGAATCTAATGGTTAGTTTATTCAATAAATATATGAAATAATTATTAACTGTTCATCTCATTAATTACTGTTACAATTACATCATATAATTTTATATTTAAGACACTTACCTTAGTGTTTGCAAAATAGAAGTTTCGAAAGTGATTTCACAGGCAGACAGTACACAATGCCTTTGTCTCCGCGCCCGCGCAAAAAGAAAGCAATTTCAATTCCCCGCGCAAAAGTAAACAATGTAAAACGCTATTAACAAGATAATTTTGCAATTATAATTGCAATAAATATTGTTTCAATCGGTTATTTAACGCGAAACTATTAACGACTGTTCAGTTTTCTATTCACAAGTGAACTGTTTTCAGTCGTGATGGTATAACAGACGTCCTGGAGTGACGCCAATGTGGCGGCGTGCCAAGTACGGAGTACAAACCGACCGGCGAAACTTAGGGTAAAGGTACCTGGTGTTTACATGTTAAATATAAACATTTAATAATTTTTTTTATTCAATTAACCGACCAAACGTTCACGTGATGGTAAGTGATACCCCATGACAATTGCAATACTTATGATGACATGTACATCATAATGCGTTCGCCGCCTTGAAACATTAGATGTTGAATCTCATTACAACAGTAATTACACTCGCTACAGCGCCCTTCAAACTGGAACACAGTAATGTCGGTCTGCGTCAATAGAAAGGTACCATCAATTACGTTTACAAATTATTAATATTTATTAACTGACTACTATAACGTTGCGCTATTACCATATCGGTTGGCCTTTTGTCTGCCATCACGTCTCAAAATACAACAGGGGCTACGGAGCGTCTATCTGTTCTTCTACTTTTAAGAGGTCCTAGTCCGGCTTCGATGACTCGTCGCGTTGTAAAGTAAACAAAACTATTCTGACCTAACCTTTTTTTTTTATTCAATGAAGCGACGAGAGGAGCAAAACGTTCACCTGATGGATGAACAGCGCGTGAGACACAAGTTGTTAATTCTAGTTACCCTGTTAATAGTTACCTATAGCGCCCTTCAAACCGGAAAACGGTATTATTTGTATAGTGCCGTTTGTCAGCTGTAAAATAAGCTGTCATAGTACCTACCTAGATGGTGTCCTACCACCAGTATGTCTGAGTATTATCACCTATTAACCTATCGTTACGATCGTATTCGTATCAGTTCGTTGTTACTGGTGGTAGGTCTTTGTTGTCTGAGGCCGTCTGCATAGGTACCACGGCAGTTCCTATTTCAGCCGCGAAACCTTACTGTTCCGGTTTGAAGGGCGTAATACCTAGTATAATTACTGGGTTAACGAGGCTCAATATCATATGTCAGGCGATGAGCGCATTATGGTGCAGAATATGCGCCCCAACTAGCGCTGCGTTTTTATGGGCGGGTGTATCACTCACTATCAGGTGATCGTCCCGCTCGTCTCTAACAGTACTTTAACGATAATTTAATGGTGTTTTTACCTTACACAAGAAAACACACGTGAAAATCAACAAACGCAATTTGTGTACACCTTTAGGGAACAAAGATGTGAGAGCATCTCCTGATCAGAAAGTAAAGGGGAGGACTTCAAACTGTTAAAGCCTATCCACTCCTTACTCAATTTTAAAGTTACTGATGGAAGGAGACCTTGATGTTGCGGTTCAACATAGTCTGACCACGTCCATGTTTATGTCCAGTTTAAGAAAATAATAAATAAGCTTAGTACTAGACTAGACTTACTATCTATATTTCTACATCAGGTGGGATTGTAGTCAAGTGCCGGTCTATATTCATAATAATAGATTCAACACTTTTTTTTTATTCAACGAAGCGACAAGACGAGCGAGACGTTCACCTGATGGTAAGTAATACGCCCGTCCGTGACAACATGATGGTTTATACTGCACCACATTGTGATCATCGCTTTAAGGCATAAGATGTTATCTCCTTTCCTCAGTAATTTCACTAGCTACAACGCCCTTCAAACCGGAACGCCGTTTGGCCGTTTGTCGACAGAAGCTGGAGTTGCGGTGGTCCCCGCCAACAGAGGCCTACCATGGGATTCTGTTCTTCAATGTGAGTTATGAAGAATATCTATCCATCAAAACCCTTTCAGTGGTCTTCAGTAGAAGTGGTGTAAATTTCACTAATTTACTGTGACGTCACCAAGATCTGCGGATCAGCTCTGTTAAGAACAATCAGCAGACTGACGGGGAACATCATCATCATCAGCCGATAGACGTCCACTATTGGACATAGGTCTCACGCAAAAGATCCCCACATCGATCGGTCCTGCGCTGCCCACATCCAACGGCTTCCCGCGACCTTCAGTCGTTTGTTGGGATTCTTACTGAAGGGAGGGGGGGGGGGGGTTTGGGCCATTTACCACAACGCTGGCTCTATGCGGGTTCGTGAGAGGCAGAGCCTCATTGTAGATTAACATGGTGCATTACGAGATGGTGAGGTTGCCTTAGATCCCGTGAGTTGTTGCGCAGCTAATATATAAATAAAGATATAAACAGTTCAAGAGGAGAAAGTGTAATTGCTATCCATCAGGACTGTCATAGCCACCAGCTCGTAACGACTCCATCATTGAAAGGTAAGATGAATTTAAATAGAATTTATAGGATTAGCCTATGACGGTGTCCTGTAAGGGTCGTGGTACACTAAGTGACAAACATTCAAAGAAGTAAATTTTTAATGCTGGTAGATCTCTGTCCTACAGACCGTGTAGGTAGATACCACCGCAGCTCCTATTGCAGCCGACGAACAGTACTGTGCAAAGATTATTGTGTTCCGGTTTGAAAGGCGCTGCATCTAGCGAATTTATTATGGTAATGAGATTTAACATCTCATGTCTCAAGGCGATGAGCACATTGTGGTGCAGTGAATACCATCTTAACTAGCGCCACGTTTTTATGTATAGGAGTATCCTTTACCATCAGGTGAACGCGTCATATATCAGATGATAAGAAATATGAATGAAGATTGATAAGAGGAGCAGTGCGTTCATCTGGTGGTAACTAATACGCAGATCTATTTCAATTAGGTGTTAGTCCGCTTTAATCCTAAATGATGTATATTGGGAATATCACTAGCTGACTTTACCATCAGGTACAGATGCCGATGGTCGTTAGAACAGAGACTACAATGAAGGTACACTTCAGGAAGAAAACATCACTGATGTTATAAAACGTCTTATTCTACGAACCAACGATATGTATAAGACGTTCTGATGGTAATATGTAATACGCCTGCCAAAAAAAATGATGTGCTAGATGTTGTAGACAACACAACATTGCGCATATCGTCTTGAGATATAGGATATTAAATCTCTTTATCCTTGTAATTTTATTACCTACAGGGCCTTTCAAACCGGAACACAAAAACGTTTGCACATTACAGTTTTTCAGCTGCAATAGACTGTGGTGATACCTAGACGGTCTCCGGCAACAGACAACACCAGTAAGTGCTTTCAAAGCAATAGTCCTAAATCTAAACTGATGCTTTTTCTTCAGACCAATATTATTCTATGTATTTAATATTTTGGATTTGGAATAAAAAAAAATGTTCCTACTGCTGGGATTCAGGGTAATTTTTCAGAAAGAGAAAGTCATACTCGTCATGTAGGCTAGGTGCGCTTTTCAGGATGTCACATTTCCAACAAAAGCTTATCTGATGTACTTGAAAGACGTCGGTTTCGTTGCTATGTTCACCTCTAGGTCAGTTAGGAAAACCCTCATCTCCTGACGAAGCTCAGCACCAGCATATTGAACTATCACCTCCTCAAATAAACAAAGTAACTAGTTAATGAAATGAAGAGTTACTCAGTGTGCCACCGCCCTGTAGCCACCCTTAAATATTTCCGGGCCACAGCCGCAGGGTACATTTAGTCACCGAGGCAGTCTGCAGATTGACGGTTGTCCGGAAGCGGCGCGGACGGAACACGGTTCCTAATAACTTAGTCCAAAGTTCGATTCCTTTCAAGTAAGTGGACATTAGAATTATTAGTGTCTTGTTATAGAAAAAGAAGGAAAAGGTTTCATCATCATTATCAACCGGCAGACGCCCACTGCTGGACATAGGACTCCCCGAAAGATCTCGTCGACTGATCCTGTGCTGCCTGTAAGGAAAAGGTTTTGTTTTTTTTTTTTTAAATAACATACCTTCACCTTTTATCATGATGATAGGCGTGATGAGGATATTCTAAACAGTTACCATCATCACATTTTATACTCGTGCTGTTCTACACGAACGTGGTGGTATTACCAAAGACAGGAAGAGCTGTAACCGCGCTGATCGTCTACCTTCACTAGTTGGAGAGGCACTAAGAAGAAGGAGAAGGAGGCATTACTATAGCCCGATTTAAAAGGATTTGTGTCTAGTAATTTTTTTTATTAGGCGACGAGACGAGTTAGACGACCTGATGGTAAGTGATACGCCCGCGCTTAACAATGTGATGTTAGTTAGGATGATATACACTGCGCAAGTTGTGATCATCGCTTTGAGACATATGTTGAGTTTCGTTACGTCACAACCTTCAATGGTTACAGCGCCCTTCAAACCGAAACACAATAATGTGTGCACAGTAGTATTTGTCGGCTGCAATAAACGCTGCGGAGGTACATAGACGGTTTCTGGTAACAGAGACCTATCAATGGTTCAACAGAGACCTTCTTCTTCTTAAAGCGGCTCTCCAACTGATGAGGGTGGCGATCAGCGTGGTGCAGTTCTTCCTGTCTCTGGTTCAGCGGAACAATTCGAACGCTTCAGATATGCCAGTCCATTCCCTGATATTCCTCAACCATGACTTCTTCCTTCTCTCCACCTTTCATACAGAGACCTACCACTAGTCAATAATCTTATCATATATATGAGAGTGGTGGTGATTTGACCTTCACTTGTACAGAGCATGGTGTACACCCGGCCGAGCTCCGTGCCGTACCCGAAGGTGTGGCACCGGTTCACCGTGCGGCGCGCCGGGGCCGCGTGCAGCCTGCGCGTGCAGGACCTCACGGAGGACACCCGCGAGGAGGCCCTCGCCCTCCTCTCGCGCCACTTCACCCGCGACGAGCCGCCCTGCAAGTACATAGGCACGTACACTGCCGCACGTCGAACTGGCATAACCATTTATTACTTCATCATCATCATCACAGACGCCCACTGCTGGATAAAAGCCTTCCCCAAAGATCTCCACATCGGTTGCTGGCGTTACTTCATAATTATTATTTACCATCAGACACACACTTACCGCCAAAATTAGCTACAGGTAAAGCATTTCACTTTGACTACCCTCATCTAAATTTATTAGCAGTAGGTCAGATCAACAACATCACCAACCAATAGACATCCACTACTGGACACAGGTCTCCCACAAAGACCTGGTAGTGGTCATCCATCGATCTTATATACCGTAGTTCCTGTTTCTGCCGCCAAACAGTGCTGTGCAGACATTACTTTGTTCCAGTCTGAAGGGCGCTGCATGTGACAAAATTAAAATAAATCTCAAGGCAACGAGCACAATGTGTAGTGTATATCTTCCTACCTAGCGCCATGTAATTATGGTCAGGGGTATAGTAATACTCCTAGTATGGTGGTATGGTGAGTATACCATCAGGTGAAAATCGTACTCATGTCACTAATAGGTTAAAATTTCAAAGAGCGAAGAATTGAAACAGTCTGCCAAAGTCAATAATTCCATCCAGGTATGATGTGAAGGTCTTTAGAGAGGAATGAATAAGCTACTTCTAGACTACGCTTTACCATCAAAGACTACATTTTTTACTATCTGATGGTATCAGATAGACACATACTAATCTTTTTTGTAATAACTTCTCTGTATTCAGAGATTAATATGTACTATGTGATGAAGGTCGAAAGAAGCTGCTGGATGTAACCAACAAAGAACTGGTCGATGGGGAGATCCTTGGAACAGCCCTATGCCTTCGAATGATTGTCCATTGGCTGTTGATTCAGAGGATAAGGATGGCGTAGTTCATAGAACCGATGGACGTAGGGGTCTTGTTATGCTGGACTGGCGACCCCGCACTGGAAAGCTCAGCATTGGTCGACCCCATTGGATAGATAGAGGATATAAAAAAAATCCTTGGAAGCCTCTGGATTCAAACTGAGCAAGGTCGTGCAGTTGATGTCTATTGGCTGATGATGATGAAGATGAATCGCGTTGTCAGGACGATCTCGATCTTAAGCCTGCCCAGGAGTGCTACAATTGTAGCGTTGATAAATATGGTAGCTGACTTCCAAAACCTCTAGTGCTGGTTTATGAGTGCAGAACTTCTTCCAGGCATCAACAACCATCCATCAGCTGTAGCGCACCTGGAGAGCCTGTGGCGCAAGACGGTGGGAGACAAGCTGTCGTTAGTATGCGTGGAGGATAAGGACGACGGCTCGACGGTGCTGGTGGGAGTCAATGTCCTTACCGTTGCGTGCAAGGAAGATGAGGAGGAGCCGTTCAAGGTCAGCTGTTACTTTAATGTGTCAATGTCGCTGGTAGTGGGTGGTGGATTTCTGTTGATAAAGACCGTCTAGATAGCCACCACCGCAAAGCCTATTGCAGCCGATAGACAGTACTGTGCAAACATTACTGTGATCCGGTTTGAAGGGCGCTGTACTGCTGCTGGGTCTTTATTGCCAAAGACCGTCGGCGTAGGTACCATCGCAGTGCATATTGCTGCCGATAAACAGTACAAGCTTACCGTGTTCCGGTTTAAAGGGCGCTGTAGATAGTGAAATCACTGGGGTAACGAGACTCGACATCTTCTCTCAACGCGTGTAGTGAGTATCAGTCTCAGTGTAGTGTATATCATTCTAACTAGCTCTACGTTATGGGCAAGAGTATTACTTACCGTCGGGTCTTGTTCGTCTTGGCGCTTCGTCGAAAAAAAGGAGAACAAGTGAGAGAGAGAAAGAGAGAGAGAGAGAAAGAGAGAGAGAGAGAGAGAGAAAGAGATGTTGAATTAATAAATAGATTTCTCCTTAATGAAATCTAAGTGTTATTTTTTTACAGCGTCATCTTTCTTACTACTTAATAATCTTTTTCTTCTTCTTGTGCTCCTCCAATTAGTGAAGATTGGAGACCAGTTCTGCGAATCCATTCCTGTCGCGCAGCTGCGCAGTACTCTTCATCTTCGTACATTCCTTAATATCCTCCAGCCATCAGTCCAACCAGCTACTTTTGTCTAATCACTGATAGATCAGTTCCTATCACAGACGGACGACAGAGTATGGGCGCAGCTGTTCGGCGCCGTGGAGCTGGTGGGCCGCGGCGTGGACGTGTTCCAGCGCTACGGCGCCGACAAATACCTGAACGCGTACGGGCTGGTGGTGGCGCCCGAGTGGAGGGGCTGCAGCATCGGCAAAGAGATCCTCAAAGCCAGGTGATCTGTTCACTACTCTTATAACCGACATGGTGACGAGACTCTAGATTCATTTGTTTTTTAAGTGTGGGTTACTTACCACAGACTGAAACTGTACTGAAAACATAATTGTGTTCCGGTTTGAAGGGCGCTGTAGCTAGAGAATTTACTTAAGTAAATACAACACCATTTATCTCAATCGGCGAGCACAGAGTGGTACAGTGTACATAATTTTTTTTTTATTTATTTAAGCGACGATACGTGCGGGATGATCACCTGATGGTAACTGATACACCTGTCTATAAACAACGTGGCGATAGTTAGTATGGTATACACAGCACTACATACCGCTCGTCGCCTTAAGACATTAGATGTTAAGTCTCGTCCTACCAATAATTAAATTAGCTATAGCGCCCTTCAAATCGGAACAGTATGTACATGAATAATAATCAAAATTAACATAAACATATATATATTAGGGGGACCGGAAAGTAATGTCGTTTCTGCGCATGCCAATACTTGATTGTCATTTGTCAGCTCATTGTTTTGTTCAGAGGCGTACCAAAGACATTGTGAGGTTATAGTGATTTCTTTACTTATAGACAATTGAATTACAATTTTTTTTTGTAATTTTGGGTAAAATGGCCAGCCAAATACCAGAAGAGGTACACATCCGGCATTGCATGCTCTTTGAGTTTCGCAAGGGAAATAACGCAACAGTTGCTACCAAAAACATTTGCGATGTTTATCCAAATGCACTGGACATTCGTAAATGCCAAAGGTGGTTTTCCAAGTTCAAATCGGGTAATTTTGATCTTTCCGACTCGTATCGATCAGGAAGACCATCAGCGTTAGACAACGACGTGTTAAGGGCGGAAGTGGAAGCAAATCCGTGTCAGACGATCGAGGAATTGTCAAACAGTCTCAACAAACCTTGGTCGACCATCCAAGAACATTTGAAGCAGATTGGAAAAGTAAGCAGAGCAGGTGTTTGGGTCCCGCATAATCTGTCCGAACAGAATAAGGCTAACCGATCAATCACATGCAACTTATTGCTTCAACGACACAACACAGAAGCGTTTTTTGATCGCTTGATCACAGGAGATGAGAAATGGGTCCTGTATGATAACCCAAAACGCAAAAGGCAGTGGCTCTCTCCAAATGAAATCCCTCGGAGTACTGCTAAGCCAGGTTTACACCCCAAAAAAGCGCTTTTGTGTGTTTGGTGGAGTATTCGCGGCATTGTTCATTTTGAATTACTGAAACCTGGAGAAACTGTTACTGCAGACCTCTACAGCGAACAATTGCAGCGAGTCAATCAATCTTTAATTGAAAAGTGGCCAGCGATTGTCAACCGAAAAGGCGTCATTCTCCAACATGACAATGCAAGACCGCACTGCGCAAGGCGAACTCTAGAAAAAATTAATGAATTGGGGTGGGAGGTGCTGCCTCATCCACCATATTCGCCCGATGTTGCACCATCGGATTTCCACTTATTCCGAGCGCTGCAACACTTTTTAAGTGGCAAAACATTTGCAAATTTGGATGATATCCAAAATGCCATCTCTAGATATTTTGCCGAAAAACCAATTAATTTTTATCGATCAGGGATTGAAAATTTACTCACTATATGGCAAAAGGTTATTGACAATGATGGGGAATACATCATTGATTAAAAATAAAGACTCGTTAAAAATGTATGTGTTTGTATTTAGCGTAAGAAAACGACATTACTTTCCGGTCCCCCTAATACAAACATCCATTGACGCAACATGATATCTCCGAAACTGTTAGACGTGAACACTCAAAATTGGGTACAGATATGGCTTCTGCCGTTTAGAGGTCAGCTGAGAATGGTTTTTACAATATTTTTCTTTCAAATGTAAATTCGGAGGTTTATTCTAGGTGGGCGAGGAACATACATACATATATATATATCTTTCAAGTTTAAGCATCACTTGATGGTGATGATAACCATAAATACCTCATTGGAGAATTTCATTAAATACGATCGGGAAGTCGTCACCCCTCACTGCTCAATGGGAATGTCGGCCCCGGTATTCCCGTTTCCATTATTCAACGCGCCCGCGAACCTGATGGAATTTTTCTCCGGGATATAGAATTCCTCGGACGCCTGTAGACACGCCTAGGATCCATTACAGCCACCAGACATTCCGCTGTATTTGACCCCTGTGACCTTAAAGGCTAAACTACTATTTATTATATATTTAATCCTTTCGACTTTGACTGAATTTAAAAAAACAGTATAAAAAAAATTATATATCATTATCATCATCATCAGGTGCTCTCTTCAAACTGAAGGTTGGCGATCAGACTGAGAAAACCAATTCGATCCTCAGCTATTCTTTTAAACTGATGGTATTTAAACCCAGTCCATTCCTTTATGTCTTCAGACCATTTCTTGTGCTGTTCACCATCAGCACGTTATCCAGGAATTTTGGCCTCCAGGATCAACCTTGGGAACTCATAAAGAATTTTTTTTATATACTAATGAGTCCTTTAGTCTCGTGGTAGAGGTAGAGGCTCTATAGGTTCAGCCCTGTAGTCCCGAGCTAGTAGGAATAGGACTAAGGTAATCCCTGCCTATCGTAGAGGGCGGCTAAAAGGGTCAAAGAGTTTCTGGGGGACAAGTGAATCTGCCTGGAACAGCGTATGGCTCAACCATGGTGCTTACCAGGGTTTGGTTTTTCATCATACACGTATAACGCCAAATGTGGAGAGGCACCGGTCCGTTCTATAAGAGATCCCGGAGCATCTCCGAATGCATTGACACAGAGCACAGAGGGGGGTTTTATTGGGTAGAAATCTCACATTACCCTGACTTCCCCCCAGAACTAGAGTATCTTTTGAAGACTTCCCTCCGAAACCAAAAATAAAGGTCGCTGTTGTCGGAGACCATTTAGGTAAGTGCCATCGCAGCGCCTATCACAGGCAACAAACATTAAAATTTCCCGGTTTGAAGGGCGCTGTAGCTAATGAAATTACTGGCGAAACGAGAACTAACATCTTATGTATCGAGGCGACGAGCTCAATGTGGTGCTGTGTGCATCCTAACTATCGCTACGTTGTTATGACTGGTTTTATCACTTACCATCATGTAGAGGGTGCGCTCATTTTGTCGCGTCTAGAAAAAAAAATTAGTGTTCCGGTTTGAAGGGTGTCGTAGCTAGTGGAATTATTGAAGTAACTATACTTGATATGTTATGGGTCAGTAGTTTGTTCAATAGTTTGTTTCTTGTAGGATGCCTCTGTCCACCTGTAGGGTAGACGATGATTTTTTTATTCAAGGAAAGGATATGTAAATCGAAGGTCTACTCCCAACATTGAGGTGGTAGACAGGTTGCTTCATTCTATATACTACCTCGTGCTCATTGATTTAGTTTAAAAGCTCCCCAGTAGTTGGACTACTTTTTTTTTACGTCGGTGAAAGGCATTCGCGGGGGCAAAGTCAGGTTCTTATTGACTTCCACCGACTAGAACCCCCAGGATGTTCCCATAGTAGGGAGCGTGGAAAACAGCAATGCCCTCACTGTTCTTCTTCCGCGACTCCACCACGGTTGCGGAAGGCGGTGCAAACCTGCAGCCCACCGGCACACATCCAAGATGAGCTTTCTGACTTCACTTGGAGCGGTCACCTCCTGCTGTCCCTACGATTACGGAGGTTCCTCTTAGCTTCACCGTGGGTGACCAAGTTACGGTTATTGAATCCCCATCAATAAGGCGAGATCCCGTTCAGGGAGAGTATTTGGACTACCTACAATGCCCTTCAAACAGGACTTTAGTGGAATGAGGGATGTTAACGTAAATTTTACTTCTAACTTAAACCTTTGCATCTCTTAAGATAAGATAAGATAAAGGATAATTTATAATATAATTTTACTTAGGGTAGTAAGGGGTCCCGCACAACCACTCACGGGTTCCAAGCCCACCTCACCAGCTCGTGGTGCAGCTTGCTAATCAACAGACGAGGCTCTGGCTCCCACCAACCCGCATTGAGCCAGCGTGGTGGGAAATCCCTCCTATATGAATCCCTACATACAACACCCCCTAGTGCCCAGCGGTACCGGAGACCATGCAGACTGTTTGTGGGAGGCCTATGTCCAGCAGTGGACGTCTATCGGCTGATGATGATCATTATTCTACTTCGTTAGAAGAATTAACGAAGTCTTCTCACAACTGTACGCCACAATCACTTCATTAATATACAACAACGGTTGCCTCTCCCCCTTCAACCACAGCCCAAAACCAGATTAAGTAACCTTTTTGTTTATTTACCAGTAACATTGAACCTTTTTTTACGAACCTGTTTATGTTATTTTTTTTTTTATATATTATTTCATAACTAAAAACTTAACTATTACTCGATTATATTCTATATACATATAAAAATATTCTGTAACTTATTGGTATATTATATTAGTATTAGGTACCACCGCAGTGCCTATTGCAGCCGACAGACAGTACTGTGTTCCGGTTTGAAGGGAGCCGTAACTAGTGTAATTATGGGGAACAGTCTGTTTGTGTCGATGCTTGATTGAATGAAAAAAAAATGGTTAGTTGTGGGTTTTTTTCAATCAGACCTGGCTAGCGATCATCATCACGGAAGCATGGACATCCACCTTAACGTTATTGCTGTGTTAAGGCTGTCGCTATATATATATCTGGACAAGTGCGTTTCATCATCTCGGCTTTATGGTCAACATCAGACACTGAGTCGGCCCACAGATGATAAAAATTGCATTATCTGTGCAACAAACGTATGACGTCTTTGCCATTTAAAATTGTCAAATGATTGTCGTACATTTAATAAATATTTACACTATTTATACAAATTAATATTTAAATTTTACAGCAATGGTGACAAAAAAATCAGGAAAGAAGAAATGTATTTGCAACAAAATAGAACAGCTGAAGAAGATAACGGGGAACCCGCAGCCGCTGCCTGTGTCGGAAATTAATAAGATACGTTTGAACTTGTTCACCGAGAGGAACTCCGACGGCACCGGATATCTGGTGCTGCGGGGTAAAGATATACACGACAGGTACAACAGGAGGATCCGGGACACGGACATCACGGCCATATTCCTTTACATCAGGGAAGCGCCGCGGCGGATAACTAAAATCGATCTGTGCTACAATAACATCACCGACGTCGGTTTCTTCAAGCTCCTCAAACGGTTGCTCGTGAAGGGCAGGTCTAGTGTCACAGACCTTAACATAATGAACAACAACCTAACATATAAATCAACAGAATATCTAGCTAGGTACGCTAAATATATCAAGCTAAAGAAGCTAAGGCTGAATGGGAATGACTTGGGAACGGACAGCGGGAAATATTTAGCTCAGCTGCTGCTGGAGAACGACACGATAGAGTTCTTGGATTTAGGTGAAACTAGTCAGACTTTGACGAGTCTAGCTCAGATTATAGGCGGCTTCAGGAAGGATAATGACGGAAATGAAACTGTGAAAGTTCTCGATTTGAGCAGGCTGACGCCGCTGTTCAACCGTTACTCGTACGAGACAAAATGGCTGGCGTACCACATAGAGTATTTACTGGAAAGAAATTCAGCTATCATAGAATTGCATTTACAGAAGAATCAATTGATTGCTCACGACCTGGAGTATTTAGTTAGAGGTCTGAGGAAGAACACAACGATCCTTTACCTAGATATAGGATACAATAGAATAGGTAATCACGGAGCGCAACTGCTTGCTGAATATCTCACAGAGCGGCCGCAGTTAATTTACATAAACATAGCCGGAAACGGAATTGGGGATCTAGGTGTTAAAGCTTTGAGTTACTGCTTACCGTATTCAAAAGTTAGAGCTTTGGATATTTCCAGTAACAAGTTATCGGATCAGGGCGTTATAGATTTGTTGAATACCATTAAAAAGAGATTTTTCTTGAAGTTTTTGAATATATGGGGCAACGAGCTGGCACAGGGCAGCTGCGAGCTGATACAGCGGATGTTGACGAGCGGCACGCTGTACCAGGACACGATCGATGTTAAAATATACGAAGTGGACGAGCTGCTGTACGCGGCGTATTATCCCAACCCAGCTAACAGGAGCAAACATTTCTATTACTGCGAATTGGAATTCGGCTACGCGCAGCCGATATACCACATCAAAAGAAATGTGTTGCCAGAGAACAAAATTAAATCTTACCTTCATATGTAACGGACCGATTGGGAGGAACCCACCAAATGATTAATTTGAGTTAACTTTTTACGTTGAATTTATTAATGGTAATTATTGTTTTCTTTTTTTTATTTTTTATTATCCTTCTATTAAAGATTTTATTTTACGGTGAGTTTAAATAAAAAATTAAATAAACGGTTATGAACTTTAAAAAATATAAGTTCTTGTATTATATTTATTTTATTGAAGAAGATAATAATTGATTATTAAGTAACTTAATCACGATCTTGTCTGGTGTTAAAAAATGTCATCTCCGGCGGTAAATCGCACTAGTGTAGTAATAGGCTATTCTAAGGGTGTTCACAACATAAAACTGCATCGCCATGTGTCTGATCATCAGGCGGTGAAAAGTGGGATGGGAGAACAACGCGGAACTCAGTTCCCTAGTTCAAGTCTATACAGCCCAGCTTCAACAAACTCTTGGTCACCGAAAATCGACAAAAGATTAATGTATTGATATGTGTTGTTTTTTTTTACAGAATTCCTCTTTGCAAAGCGCTAGGTATTAAGGTGACGGCCACCGTGTTCACCGCGGCCGCGTCCCAAGCTGTCGCCAAAAAGGCGGGATTTGTCGATCTTTTCGAAATAACTTACGATGAGCTGGCGCAAAAAGGCTTCGTGTTCCCAGGTGTTCAGGCTGACACCAAATCGTCGAAACTCATGGCTCTAGTCATTGATTAAACTTCACCAGCTTGTTTTTTTTAATTCTTAAAATTTTATGAAATGTTTCTTTGATGATGAAATAATCTTTCGAAACATTTAACTTTATTTATGCATAATAAGATCTGCCAAATGATGACGATAATGATGCTTGTTCATAATTAATAGTACCTATTTATTTAAAGATATTTTAAATAGTCCTAGATTATCTGTTTTTTTTATGTATAAATTTTTCGTTACTGTGATACATACGACTTGATCTCATTTAGGTTTTTAAAATATACAATTACAATTTTTTCCACAATATTGTTTGGTAAAGAAAATATAAATATTTATATTTATTAATACATTTATACAAAGTAATAGTTACTTTGTTTGTTTTAAACATAATTATGTTGTTGTAGTATAAATTTTTATTTCAAAATATCTTTTAATAATAACTTTTAATACCTGTTTTAAAATCGAAATCAGTATTGTACATGCATTAAAAAGTTATCAAGCAAAAGAAATTTAAAGATTATATGTTTTTTTAAGTAATTTAATTTATTATTATCTTTATCTTGTTGTAAACTATTTTATACTGCTATTAGAAAATATACTAGGCTTTGTTTAATCATTTTTTTTAAATTCTATCGTAATTTATTTATTTTAGAACAAATAAAGAAATGTAAAGAAACTGCTTTTAATCATTGAAGCCCTCTATGTTTTTTTACAATTTATTGTTAGTCCTAATTGCATCAATCCTCTTAGATTCTTCTCTTGTTTCATAGATGTCTCTAACAGTTCAATATCGGTGAAAAGTGCATATAATGAAAATTTATTCAATGTATGTGCATTTCCTTAAATTTTTGGTTGAAAAAACTAATTTGCTTGTAAGGAACAATTTTATAAAAAGCTATTTTTTCTGCGTGTAATTAAATGTTTTAATTATATTTGCAAAGGCAACATTTAGAACAAGATGGCGTCGCATCCATGGTCCAAGGCTACTACGAGCTGTCAAACGGTTGTTGACTCTCGCGAGTGGTCGTCCGTTGCAGCGGCAATAGTAATCTTTACTGTCAATAATTTGTTTATGCGAATAAACGCGTAACATTGTGACAAAAATAAAAGACACCCTCGTCAATATCGTGTTGTGTTGATAGTGAGATAAATATACGTTCTAATTAAGCTGCGCCTATATTTTTCCTGTAACGTCTTATATTTCGAGGCGCACCATTTATAAATTCTATCAACGTTTTACGTTGTCTCCAATTCAATAACACTGTGACAGGTAATTTGATATTGTACTTATCAAAAAATAAATAGGTGGTTTGTGTGAGTCGGAATGTTCAACGAATGTGACGGATATGGATTTTCAACCTGCTAGTGGAAAGAATTACCCCCTGCTTTGAAGGTAAATTTATCATTAATTATCTAATTATACACTAAACTATCGGTCATGATAACGGCGAAATCCACACCTTCATTAAATTCATTATTTACAACAATAGATAATATATTTTTTGATACATTATTACTAGTTATAAAAGTAATTGTTATGTATGATAAAAAATTTCTTATTGTTTTGGAATGATGAAGCAATTTGCTTATATAAACTTTAAGTAGTCAAATAACATTAATTGTACTTTACCATTTTAGTTAACAATATGTTAGGAGCGATTGTTTTGTTTTAGAATAGTATTTATTATCGTTACGAAAAGTATCAACATCCGTTAGGGAATTAATTTATTACCGTTTAGTTCCTAATCACTTCGTTATATGAATGTTACACCTTCCAAGATTATTTTATATTATATGACGAGCAACATATTTACAACGTCTGCCGTTTATAATGTGACTATTAAGATGGTTAAGTCTCGTTACCGCGGTAATTTCATTACGCAAGCCGCCCATCAGGCTGGAACACAACAATGTTTCTCTCATTATTTTTTTTTTTTATTCAACGAAGCAACGAGACGAGCGGGACGGCCATCTGATAATGAAGTAATATGCCCGTAAGTTAATTAGGTAATGAATGCTGAACACCTTTTTACTGGTGGTAGGTCTCTGTTGCTGCTGATAGTCTAGGTACAACCGCAGCTCCTACTCCTCCCGTCAAACAGTAGTGTGAAAACGTTGTTCCGGATTAACGGACGCTGTAACTAGTGAAATTATTACGGTAATCAGATTGACTTATTATCATATTAACTAGGCCCACCTTGCCATAGACAGCTATTTCTATAAAAGATATTTTTTTATTCCATTAAGGGACGTTCAGCTGATGGTAAGTGATACGCCTACCCATAGCAACGTGGCGCTAAAGAGAACGGTATACACAGCACCACATTGCGCTCGTCGCCTTGAGACAGGATGTTGAGTCTCGTTGCCCCACACTAGTTAAAGCGCCCTTCAAACCTGAACACCTACCGGTACCTAGACGGTCTCCGGCAATAGAGCCCTACCATCATATAGTTAGATAATTTTTCTAGAATTCCGTCGCAGCACAGGATTGACCGATGTGGTCCTCGTTGGAGACCATGATGATGAAGGATAGGTAGCAGTTGTGTGTGCTTACTAATGTATTTATATTCGTATTGCGCAATTGCAGTTGTATTAAGTGTCGCATACGTGCGACCTTCGCTGAACACTAAACCGGAATCCGGTTTATTTTTTCGCCCGGAAGATCCGGTTACGGGCGCGCTCTTACAATTACTGCAGCTCTGTACGCTCACCGTATTTCCTTAGACTTAATAAAAGAAAAAAAAAATACTATTTATTACTCAATGACCAGTAAGATTTATCAGAGTAACAGTCGTCGACAGTCACTCCGAGGTTGGTTCGCAATGAGCCACCTCAACGTGACCCCGTACGTAATCTGGTTTAAAGCTGTTTATAGAATTGGGTATTAAATAATCAAAGTTCTGTCACCATAAGCATTTAACGAAGAGACCAACGAGACGTTCACATGATGGTAAGTGATGCTCTTACCCATAACAGTGCAGCTTCGTTACCTCAGTAATTACATTAGCTACATCATCACCCGATAGATGCCCACTGCTGGACTATAATCCTCTCGTCTAGATCTGCTCGTCGGTTATACGCTGCTCGTATCCAGCTCCACGCGAGCTTTGTTGGTAGAGGTTGATTGTAAGGGATTTGGGCCATTTCTCACCACGCCGGCTAAATTCTTGTTGGTGGGAGCTAGAGCCTCGTTTGTTGATTAGCTGGCTGCAGCATGAGCTGGTGAGGTTGGCTTAGATCCTGTGAATTGTGCGGGACCCATTACACCCCACTAACGCCAACGCCCTTCATTCTGTAATACAGTAATTGTTGGTTAGGTGCACTAGGCGATGCTATGGTACCTTGACGGTCTCCGGCACCAGACCTCATGCAGAGCCGGTACCCCTCGTGCACATTGGAGCAGCTCGCAGTGCGTAGCTGAGCTGGTACAACTTTCCAAATTAGATCCGCCGCTAATTGCCGCATCTGGGCCGGGAAAGTGCGCGGACATTAAGATCAATTAGAGCTGATCTAACGGTTAACCGACATCGCGGTTAACGTTAACCAATGAGAGGTATGTTAGTTAAATTCCTATTGCCATGGTGATTCTGGGATTAGAGGAGATTGGCGACGTTTACACTAATATCAGATATGACGCCCTTCAGGCCGGAGTGCTTTTTTACTGGCTGTAAGTCTGTTGCCGGATATATAGGTCGGTACCACGGCAGCTTCTATAGCGGGCGATAAACAGTACTGTGCGACATTACTTTGTCCGGTTTGAAGGGCGTTGTAGTTAGTAAAATTATTAGAGTACGAGACTTAGCACCTCAGTCTCAAGACAACTAATGTAGTGTGGTATACTGTTACTGCTAGCAGGTGTCTGTTGCTGGAGATTGTCTTGGTACCACCGCCGCACATATTGCAACCGTAACACAGTACTGTGTTCCGGTTTGAAGGGCGCTGTAAGTAGTAAAATTATTGGAGTACGAGACTTAGTATCTTCTGTCCCAAGGCGAAGACCGCAGTATGAAATATTGTTACTACTGGTAGGTCTCTGTTGCTGGAGATTGTCTAGGTACCACCTCAGCTCTTATCGCAGCCAACAAGTAGTAGTGTGCAAACATTACTAGATAATCTGTTGCAGTGTATATCATCCTAACTGACGCGATGGTGACGATCACCTGGTAACTGATCCTCCTGCCTATAATAATATGGTGTTAGTCAAGATGATACACACTGCAACGTTTAGTGCTCATCGCCTTGAGGTACTAGACGTTAAGTCTAGCTACTTTAATAATTTCACTAGTTACAACGTCTTTTAAACCGGAACACGGTAATGTCCGCATAGTAATGTTCGTCGGCTGCAATAGGAGCTGCGGCGGTACCTAGACTAGCATAATTATTTAGTGCATTTCTTATAATGTCGGACACGGTCAGCGGCTGTCGCTCCATGTTCGGGCCGGGTGTCGAACTTCGGACAATGGCAACCCCTTTATGGCCACACAGTAACCACGCTACGTGAGCACCCTGACAATGGACCCACGAGAGTCTACCAAGGACGAGTTACCATTTTTATTGCTATCAGCTTCTGTGTTCTGGTTTGAAGGGCGCTGTAGCTAGTGAAATTATTGCATTAATAAGACTACATCATATGCCAAGGCGAGCACAATGCGGTTTGGTGTATGTCATCCTAACCAGCGCCACGTTGTTATGACAACCTGAAGGTAAATGATCCGCTTGGCCATGATCATCATCATCAGCTGATTGACGTCCACTGCTGGACATAGGCCTCCCTCAAAGATCTCTACATGGAATCAGCATGGCCTCCGGTACCGCTAGGCGCTAGGGGCTGTTGTATGTAGGGATTGATATATGGGTGGATTTGAGTCATTTTCCACCACGCTGACCCAATGCGGGTTGGAGGGAGCCAGAGCCTCGTTTGTTGATTAGCAGGACCACCACGAGCTGGTGAGGTTGGCTTGGGTCCCGTGAGTGCGGAACCCTTATACCCCTCGTCCACAATAATGTAGCACTAATTAGGATGGTATACACTAGACCTCGTTGTACTCGTCGTTTTGACTATTAATATGATGAGACTCGTCACCACAGTCATTACACTAGCTACAGCGCCCTTTAAACCGGAACACGGTAATGTTTGTACAGTGCTGTCTGTCGGCTGCAATAAGCGTTGCGGTGGTACCTAGACGGTCTCCTGCAACAGAGACCTAAGATTAGTAAAAAACATTAAAGCGTTCCGGTTCGAAGGGCGCTGTAGCTAGTGAAATTACTAAGGTAACTGGGTCAAATAACTCATTGTTATGTTTACGGTTAAATATTATTTGTAGTATTGAATGAGTGATACAATATTAGTGCTTTGATACTTTCGTTTAGAAATGTAACGTTGCGCAAACGTTTCGTTAACGTTACGTGACGATTAGTTGCGTCCGCGCAACACCACATGCGGCAACCGGCGCGGAGACGTGCTGCATCTAGATCATAGATCCATTCGATCATAGATCTTACTCCTGTTAGATCTTTAGGAAAGGTATAAAAACAATCTCAATACAAATCACTGACGAAAATATTTGCTTAATATCAGATTAGAAGAAGTTAGGATTCGATTCCCACACCAGTGTATAAAAAATCTTTGTTTCCCAACTGTGGGAATATTTAATAATTGTATTATTCGCGTTAATAACGTAGCGCTATTTAGGGTGATTATACACTATATCATATTGCGCTCCTTTCCTTTGAGACGTATAATATTGAGTCTCTTTACCGTAATAATTTCGCTAAGTACAACGCCCTTGAAACCAGTACACAATAATGTATGTACACTACTATTAAGCTGTACAGATAGGACTTGCGCTGATACCTACGGCGACGGTCTCCGTCATTAAAAGCTCATTAACAAGAGATGGAGCCTGTATCGGGAAGACCTAGTAACCCAGCCGTGGGACAACCAAGTGGGCGCTCGATTAAATGCTTTTTTTTATCAAGCGACAAAACTAGCGAGCCGTTTATATGGAGTATGATATATATACTGCAAGGGTGTAAGGGGCACAAAAACTCACGGGATCCACGCCGACCTCACCAGCTCGTGGTGCGCTCTGGTAATCAACGAATGAGGCTCTGGCTTTTACCAACTCGCATTGGGCCAGAGTAGTGGGAAATAGCCCAAATGAACGCCTACAGACGACGGCTTCTGGTGTCTTTTGATGCCGGCAGCGCAGGACCGATCGATGTGAGGATTTTTGGGGGAGACCCATGTATCACATCTGCATCACATTGAGCTATTCACACTTGTCTAAAAAAAAAGTTTTTTTATTAAGTCAAATTAATCATCTTGGTAAGTACAATCTCTTATCAATGTGTTGTGTATGCGTTGGCGAGCTCGTCCCCAAATTGGGCCCCCCCCTCTATCGATCAGCGTGCGAGCGCACCGGCCCGCGTGGAAAGTGGAAAGCGTCCGCCCGAGGTCCAGTGAAACGGCGACACGCCTGGAATACCAGTTTACATTGTTTTAAATATATTACTACTTGGACTCTCTCTGGTAACCTTCGAACTCGGGAGAAATAAAGAACGGCTGTCTCCCTTATTTAATACCTGTGATAGAAGGAAATAGAATGGAGAATGCATGAGACAAAGAGGAAAAGTAAGAGAGAGAGAAGAAAGAAGGAAACAAATTCCACAAACTGTAATAAAAATGTAAATTGAAGCCCAGGTCCACAAATGCCCGTGGAAAAGAGTCATTAAAAGAAAAACCTTCAAACTCTGTAATGTAGTCATAGCCGATATATTTAGCTACATTCTCTTATAAACTACAAAACTACGAGAGTAACGGGCGTTGAAGCAACGAGACTGCTGGTAGTCTCTGTTTGCCGGAGACCGTCTAGGTACCATCGCTGCTCGTATTGCAGCCGACAATGAGCGTGGCGCTGTCATCACCATCATCAGCCGATAGATGTCCACTGCACATCCCCCTAATAAGGATAGGATGATGATGAGGGATAGGTCCCTCTCCAAAGATCTCCACATCAACCGGCCCGGCGGTGCTTTCACTCAGCGGCTTGCCGCGACCTTAACAGTAAGCATAGCCTCCGGTACCATATGAGGGCATTTGAGCCATTTCCCATCACGCTGGCCCAATGCGGGTTAGTGGGAACCAGACCCCCCTTTTTTGATTAGCAGTGTAAACCACGAGCAGGTGAGCTTGGCTTAGGTTCTGTGAATTGTTGTGCGGGAACCCTTACACCCCTACAGTGTGGCTCTGTAGCTAATGTAATTACTGGGGTAACGAGATTCAACTTCTTAGCTCTCAGCGACGAGCACAATATGTTGCAGTGTATACCATTCTAACTACCGTCGCGTAGTTACGGGCGTATCACTTACCATCAGGTAAACATCTCGCTCCTCTCGTTTAATGGAACAAAAAAAAAATTGACACTAATACTGCATCGTAATCTCTTCATACTGAGAGATCCATCGTTACTGGCAGAATTTCACTAGCTACAGAGCCCTTCAAACTGGAACAGTAATGTTTGCACACTAGTGTATGGCGGCTGCAACATGAGCTGCGGTGGTCCTCTACTTAGCAATAGACTCAACATCATTTGGCGATAAGCGCCACGTTATGAGCTGGCGGTTTTCTTACCATCAGGTGAACCAACAGAATATTTAACGGTTCTGGTGAAAATTGGTTCACTGGACGTGTGACGTAAGCAGATGTAGCTTCCTTTAATCCTTTGTTAGGATACAAGGATTAATTGCCCCCAATTGGCGTGTGCACACGGGCCCTTCGTTAACCCATACTAAAGAGAGGCGCGTAGCTATGCTTACTGCCTTACTACTCAAATTAATTACTAGAGAGCAGTTCAGTTGAACTGTTAAACTATTTGATAAAATCCATATATATATATATACATATATATATATATATGTATATATAATTTTTTATTCAACAAAGCGAAGAGATAAGCGGGACGTTCACCTGATGGTAGTGTGGCGCTAGTTGTGATGATACACACTGCACCACATTGTGCTCGTCGCCTTGAGATGTCTCGAGTCTGGTTACCCCAGTAATTACGCTGCTATATAACCTAATGGTAAGCATCTACCTAGATGGTCCAGTGGTGCAGTGTATATCATCCTAACACGGTTTTGCTGTGATCAGGCTTATTACTTCATCATCAGCGTCAGACGTCCACTGCTGGACATAGGCTTCCTCCAAAGATCCCCACATGATATGGTGGGGATTCATGAGAGGATTTTGGGTATTTCCTACCACGCTGGCCCAATGCGGGTTGGTCGGATCCAGAGCCGCGTCTGTTGATCAGCAGGGGCACCACGAACAGGTGAGATCGGCTTGTATGCCCCTGGGAACCCTTTCATCCCTTATTTTTTTTTATTACTTACCATTAAAAAAACGAAAAAGGTCATTTCGATTTCAGTCGAGAAAAGTTTATCATTAGATCTCAAGTGGCCTTCATTAGAACCACTCACCGGCTAATGCGTGACATTTCCTGCTATTAACCATTTAAACGTAAGACGGAGTTCAGCAAAGGGTTTACTTGGTTAACTACAACTAACGTTCAATTAACAAGTTTTCTCTGCTGCGTTTCTGAGTAACTTCCATGAGAGTTTACGAACAAGTGATTGAGCAACTTGAATTGCTTAAGTTAGGACTTTGTAGCTCATTGCCTTTGGATGACGTATTTGGGGGGGATCCGTCGACTCAGCTATATAAGCCCGAAAGGAAGACGCCCTGTGTTCCGGCGCACCCATACAGAGGTGAAAAAGGGGAGATTCTGTCGCTTTGAGACGTATCGAGTATTGTTACCCAAGTAATTACATTAGATACAGCGTAACTTCAAACAGAACACAGTAATGTCTGCACACTGTTAGTTACAACAAGTTTCTGAATATCCAAAGGTGGGGAGAAGGATAGTCATGATTATGTAATATCAGGGAATGGACTGGCATATCCGGGGCGTCCGAATTGTTCCGCCGAACCAAAACAGGAAGGACTGTACTACGCTGATCGCCAACCTTCACTAGTTGGAGAGGCACTTGAAGAAGAGTAGGAGCTGCGCTATTACCTAGATGGTCTCCGCAACAGAGACCTACCACCACTAACGATATAACATACTGCGCTCATCGTCTTGAGATATAAGATGCTAAATCTCGTACTCCAATAACTTGAATAGCTACAGCGCCCTTCAAACCGGAACACAGCACTGATTATACATTACTGTTCGTCGGCTGCAATAGGCACTGCGGTGGTAAATAGACGGTCTCCAGCAACAGACCTACCTACCAATGAAGTGTTCGTGCTGGTGCGCTACACCAGGTGAACCATCCGGTCAGGTGTCTGTTGTATGTGTATACATTGAACTGGAACCCCGGCCATCACCGCAACGAATCGACATCCGGACCAGTTGTATACAGTTAGCGCGGCCGTGCCACTTTGCTGTTTAGAGGAACGTTTCGCGTTAAAATAATTTGCATATTTATTCAGGTAGTAAAATTTGACGGGTGTTCGTGTTGCCATTAGGAGACCGTTACTCCTGACCGCACCAGTCGCTGGTGCGTGCATTAATCGAGTTCGAGTGGTCTTTAACATATATACATATAATGAGGTGAGGTGATCTAGTCTAGTCTAGTCGCCGCGGTAAAGGAAATTCTATATATTTGAAAAAGAGAAACTCTTTTATGAATATTCATTGAGATTTCTACTAATTATATCCTAAACGCTTTTTATCATCATCATCATCAGCCGATAGTTGTCTACTGCTAGATATAGGACTTCTTCAAAGACCGCCACATCCATAGATCCTGCCCTGCCCACATCCAGAGGATTTGGACCATTTCCCAGCACGCTAGCCCAATGCGAGTTGGTGAGAGTCACAAGCTCGTTTCTTGAATCGCAGGGTGCATCACGAGCAGGTGAGGTTGGCTTGGGTCTATGGGTTTGTTGTACGAGACCCTTTACATCCCTTTTTAGGGTATCATTTTGTAAAATCCATTAATAACTTAGCTATACTCGACAAAAGGAATATTCCTGCAAACCTTATGGTTCCAGAGATTTCGTGATGAGTATCCCATATATATATATATATTAATCATTTGACAGGAACTGTTTTGTTTCACCTGATGGTGATTTATACGATGATAAAAACGTAGTGCCATTTAGCATATACAGCACCATGTTGTGGTCTTCACCTTAAGATCTAAGAGAAAGCCGAGTCGCGTTATTACCGTTTGATCATTACATATGGAATATAGTGATACACAATAATAATACTTAATAATTGAAGGTGATATGAAGTCAGAACCAACCCGCAAAGAGCATGTCAGACGAGCCGGCAAACTAGCCAAGTCTAGACTGCGGCGTGTAGGTAGGTATCAGACGCGCGGCCGATAAGGTATCGCCTTACAAGGATTCCCTTTCAACTGCGCCAAGCTTATCTAAAGGGAATTCCCCGAGACAAATATTTATGTCTCGATAGCTCCTACATTAGTACATCGAGAACCGAAACGTGATACTCTGTAAACATTCTATTTACTTCCTCAATCATCAGGAAAGATCTGGCAGGAAGTTTAGTCGCAATAATCCTGTTAATCAAATTCTGATTAAGATGTTTACACAACACCATATTGCGCTCTTCTCGAGACAACATGTACAGTACTACGTTAAACCTAATTACATTTTTTTTTAAATAAACGACTTTAATGCTTATCCACGATCCCATCAGATGTTAAGTGGTGATGTGGTCTCTGGTGATAAGGTATACTGTCCAGTAATAGCTCATTCTTAAAGGTATCTACGTAATATTTGAAGGGGAACATTAGCGCCGGCAAGTTTTTCCACCCTTAGCTGTTCTTGTGAAGATCGAGAACTTCTTTGGTCGTGAATTGGGGTTGTTCACAATGTAAGGATGGTGACCCGCCTTGCGTTTGGTCGTCCGGTGGTAATAGGGCATGGGGGAATTATATCGTGTAATTACAATTGCAGCACTATTAACTGGAACATCTAGGATAAAGACATTTTACCATCAAAGACTACATCGCTTACCATCAGATGGTGTAGTGGTCAATCGCTATTATAATCAGTACCGTGGTAGACGTTACCAACGGAGCCTATTTTTTATTCTACAACGCAGTGAGAAGAGATGGAGTATTCACTTGATATTAAGTGATATCTGAGTATAACAACGCTGGTTAGGATGACACAACACCACATAGCGGTCGTCGCCTTCAGACATAGAATGTTAAGTCTAAACTGCTAAACTGGTACTCAGTAGTATGTGCACACTACTGTGCCTTCCAGAAGAACGTTGGATACATTCTCGCATACTTTTTTCAGGATTTTTTTAATAATACCTGCTGGCACTGGATAAAGCTCGTTATCCTTAAATTTGCTTCGTGGTGATGTTGGGTAAGAGCGAGCGACGGAGCGCCCCACCTTGAGGTTCGCCGACTGAAATTATTAGGTCAAAGGGTCGGCCGAGGTCGCCGTAAAGCCGCGCTCACACTGCACGCTAGTGATAAATGGTGGGCGAAAAAAATATTATTACTACTGAATGAAGTGTGATCAATAATTACTTATTAATAATCGGTATACGTTATAACTATACCAGCTGAAAAAAGTTTATCATCAGCCGATAGACGTCCACTGCTGGAGATAGGCGTGTCCCAAAGATATCCACATTGATCGGTCTTGCGCTGCCGGTATCCAGCGGTTTCCGTGACCTTCACCCGGTAGTCAGCATGGTCTCCGGTACCGCCGAGTACAGGGGGCCGTCGTCTGTAATGGTTCAAGTGGACGGACTTAGGCCATTATCCACCACGCTGGCGCCCAATGCGGGTTGGTGGGAGCCAGAGCCAAGTTTGTTGATAAGCAGGCTGGACCACGAGCAGGTGAGGTTGGCTTGGGTCCAGTGAGTAGTTGTGATTCTTATTGGTAAATAACGAAATAACGACTTCTTTATTCGCCAATCACGTGAAAATTAGTGAACGTATCGACCATGGGAACATGAGCATTCTACGCAGAATGATCTATTGATAGTCATAGGATATTATTTTTTAAACTTCATAAATACTTCATAATTTTCTTATTAACTTTTGTATACATTTACATTTGGTATTATTTACTCGGTTGCTATAGCAACGGTTACTATAGAAAGCCATTTGCGGCTGCGATTGCTTTCAAGAAGTATTTCAGACAAATTTCAAGTCTAATTCTATATTACGGTCCAGCAATGCTTCTGTAGAACATATATATATATATCTACTATAATGTTCGTGTGAAACTTGTACGATGGTAAAGCCGTAAAACAGCGATGACTCATGGGGTGACGCAATCCGGTTCTACCCCTTACTGCTTGTAGAGAAGGGTGGAGGCATTTGTATAGAACAGGTAATATATATGACCTTCAGTAAGCCATTTTGTTGTTCACTAACACCCCAACATATTGCATATTCTGCCCAAATGGGTGTGCCATTTGGACAGAATATGCAACAGCGTCAGTCCTGGGTCAAGGTTCATATCGATACGCGAAAATGATGACGAATGTTTCAATATATGGTCACTGGTGATAGGTTTGTTGCCAGACAGTCGTAAGTACAATCGCAACTTCTATTGCCGACGACAAACTATAGTGTGCAAACCTCACTGTGCTCCGGTTTGAAGGACTTTGTAGCTAGTGAAATTACTACAGTAAGGAAATTACATTTTATATATTAAGACGGCGAGCGTAATATGGTGCTGTGTATACAATTCTAATTAGCGGTACGTTGTTCTGAGCAGGCGTATCACTTATCATCACGTGAACGTCACGTTCGTCTCGTTTGCTGTTGAGAATTAAATATATATGTATACGGTCAATTACTGCAGTAATATTATAATGATTTGTGCGAGTGTTTGTGTATCCAATATGTATGTAGCTCATCGTTTGGCGCGCGGCCCGCGTTGACGGCATTTCGCACTGCGTCAAACCCTACCCATGCTGTAATGGGTCAAGGTCTTCTTCCCACTATATTTTGCAATACCGGGGCATGCTGCTTCAATTACTTACATGACTGATGAATCTACCAACTGTACAACCTGACTTCGGAGACCTGAAGTCTTTATATTCATTCAACGCATTTATTGCAACATCTTAAATTGGGTAACAATAGGCAGACTTAATACCTATGAGCATTCTCTACCAGTCAGACGAGGATGTTGGGAGATGCTGTGGTAGGTCACACAGATCAGAGGCGGAAGAAGGTCTCTGTAACCGGAGACCGTGTAAGTAGGCGCCTCTATCCCCCGCCAAACAGTAGATGTGGATACATTAATCTGCTCCAGTTTGAATGATGTTACAGCTAATGAAATTACTGCGGTAAAGAGACAGAACATCTTGTGGGTGGCTATGTGGGTGCCTGCAATTGATAATAAGCGGTTTACCATCACGTAACTCTAGGTGAGATGTCGAGCATTTAACCATTTCAATTTTGATAAAAAAACCTTTTTCTTGGTATACCTCCGCAACTCCCTTTGGTGAATGATTTTTGTAAGATTTATTCGATGTGGGGATCTTTAGGGGAGGCCTATGTTCAGCAGTGGACGTCTATCAGCTGATGATTCTTAGCCGACTTATACTCTACAAAAGGAATATTCATATACAGCTTCCACGCCTTAGGGTTTCAGAGATATCATCAGGAGTCTCTACATAGAAATCTCTTACATAAATACCATCATCATCAGCAGATAGACGTCCACTGCTGGACTTAGGCCTCTCCTAAAGATGTCCATCGATCGGTTCCGCGTTGCTCGCATCCAGTGGGTTCCTGCGATTCTTACCAGATCGTCGCTCCACCTTGTGGGAGACTTCCCAACACCTTGTCTACCGGTACGTGGGCTCCATCAGCATCATCTATATATATACATGATGAACAATGAAGTCAATTCCCACATAAACTTATCACGTTTATGCATAATTCTTTGAAAAGGATGTAAGCTACTCGGAAGCGTAGGACGTGTGCCAATAGGGGTTGTATATAAAATGAGATGGTAGTTAACAGGGGGAGGGATTCTGGCGGCGTGACGTCACACGACGTCTAGCCGACGCGGCGCCGACGGGTGCAGCGCCAAGGAATCTGGGACAAAGAGATAAGCTCCACGACACCGCAGTGTAAAGAAGTACTGGTTTTTGATACCACGCCGGTTGAGCAACCTGCTTTTTGCAGGTTTTAGATTGTAAGCAACCAAGTGAACAAAATTTAGGTTAGGTTTTTTTTTAAATAAAATCTAGGTAAAGAATACGTAAATGGAAAGTTGAACCATAAACCATTGAGTTATTAGTCACCATTTAAACTTGATCTCCGAGTTAATGCTTTACGAGTGTCGATTATGAAGTTAATTAACAGAAAGTTTTCAAATCTTTAAATGATAATCAGCTCACAGATTACAAGCAGGTCTTCATTGAAGCGATTCCTGACGAGTTCACCTGATAGTAGGTGATACGCCTGTCCGTAACATGGCGCTAGTTGGGATACTAGTTATAACACTATACCACATTGCTCTTGTCACTTTAAGTAATAAGATATTGAATAACGTTACCCCAGTAATTACTCTAGCTACAGCGCCCTTCAAACCGGAACACAATAATGCTCTCACATCTGCTATAGGAGCTGCTGTGGTACCTACACGGTCTCCGGCAGTAGAGACCTACCATCTGGGAAAGGAATACCGCGTTATAAGAAAGCTATCCGTAATACACTCCGCGTTATATGGAAACCGTTACCATTACCATTACTCTGCTCCGGTTTGAAGGGCGCTGTAGCTAGTGTAATTACTGGAGTAACGACACACAACTTGTTTTAAGGCCAGAAGAGCAATGTGGTGTAGTAATATCTAGTATCCCAACTACCGGCACGTTGGTACGGACGGGCGTATCACTTACTATCAGGTGAATGTCTTCCTCCTCTTGTAGATTAATTGAAATAAAAAAAAGGTTTATGTCCAATGGTAGTAGCTGCTTCCCACATATAAATTATATTATTTATATTTATCTTTGAACATATTTAATTACACCCCTTTATCTCTCGCCCTATAGCATTATCCATGTCTTACCCTTCCGCGTTTAATATTTTCTCGCCTTTCTCCTCCACCTTCTCTATACAACTTTATCTACATATATGTATATATTTAGTTTTTGTATATAATATTAATTTTCTTTTCTTTTATTATACTTTTCTTTTTATTTTCTTTTATTTTTTATTTCGTATCGGGTGTCCGCGAGCCCTCAGCCTGATGAAGCTGCTATAGTAAATAAAACATGCGGCGCAAGTTCATCATAAAAAAAAATTACAGCAATCTAATAGTGTATCTGAGTCATGATCCTGTCACAAAAGTTTCGTGAGTGGTTTTCTAGGAACTCCTAGAATAGCATTTGATCTGGGGAACCTAATCCAGTTAAATGTTAGTCACAGTCTTTATATGCTATACCGTCTCCAGTAACGCGGTGTTCATTTCACTTGTGGTAGGTCTCTACTGCCGAACACCGTCTAGGTGTCACAGCAGCTCCTATTGCAGTGTGCGAACTGTACTGTGTTCCGGTTTGAAGGGCGTTGTGACTTGTGTAATTACTTGGGCAACGAGACTCAACATCTTATGTCTTAAAGCGACGAGCGCAATGTGGTGTATTGACCTAACTGGTCTCTTTACTAGGGCCACGTTATTATGGGGTATAATTTACCATCAGGTGAAATATTCAAATAAAAAAAAATTGTTTTCAAGATTTAAGCGTGAAAGAGTAAGGAACAAATAAACTTTGGTATTAGGTGTCTAGGTCTATAATCACTTGGCGAATTTTGGTGTCTTGGTGTACGTTTCACGTCTCAGACCCACGGGTGGCTGCCAGGACGAAAAAGCTAAGACCGCGGCACGCGCTTATTCCAACATCCCAAGGGGTCCCGCAAACCACACACATACCCTCAGTCACCGACAGCACTGACGTCACCACCACACACACTTCGGACACTACCAACACGCTCCGGATCTCAGCATCACGCCGCCCTCGCTTCAGAACGCGGCGCCGCAGCTACTCACACACCGCGTACAATAACTACACCTGCAATCGTGGGCGGTCCTCGCCGCCCAGAGATTCCGATACAGGCGAAGGTAGTCGGGGAACGGGCCCGCGCCCGGCCTCGACGACCGAGTAGAATCGCCAGATAAAATACAACAAGAACCAGACACACACAATAAACAGAATCATCCGCCAGATAGCTACATCCCGCGTAGCATATTTTGGTTTCTAAAACCTCAGGCCGTGGATCCGGGTCCACGAGCCCAGTGTCAGATGAGCTGTAAGAGCCGCGGTGGCTTGCAGCCCGATCTACATCAAGAATATAGTAGGGTGGCTGCCGAGCGAGACAGGAACTGCTTACACACGGAAGTACACATTAATGGCGTATCACACACGCAGACGGTACCGGGGGAGATCGTTGGTGTTAATATTGTAAACTAGATTAATACTAACATCATTTTAGCTAGAAAGGAGGATGAGACAAGCGGTCCTCGTCCAATACATTATTTATAGCTCAAAAATATTGAAGCTTTTAATAAAAAAAAAAACTACTATCGTAGCACTTAATTCTGTCGCCAAACAGTAGTGTGCAAACGTTGTGTTCCGGTTCGAAGGGCGCTGTAGCTAGTGTAACGAGTTGCTTACGTCTCAAGCGTTGAGCGCTATGTGCTACAGATTATATCATCCTAACTATGTTACGTTATGGTAAAGCGTATCACTTACCATCAAGTGAAAGTACTCGTCTCGTCGCTTCGTCGAATAAAAAAAATAGTATAGTAATAAATAATAGGGGGACCGGAAAGTAATGTCGTTTCTGCGCATGCCAATACTTGATTGTCATTTGTCAGCTCATTGTTTTGTTCAGAGGCGTACCAAAGACATTGTGAGGTTATAGTGATTTCTTTACTTATAGACAATTGAATTACAATTTTTTTTTGTAATTTTGGGTAAAATGGCCAGCCAAATACCAGAAGAGGTACACATCCGGCATTGCATGCTCTTTGAGTTTCGCAAGGGAAATAACGCAACAGTTGCTACCAAAAACATTTGCGATGTTTATCCAAATGCACTGGACATTCGTAAATGCCAAAGGTGGTTTTCCAAGTTCAAATCGGGTAATTTTGATCTTTCCGACTCGTATCGATCAGGAAGACCATCAGCGTTAGACAACGACGTGTTAAGGGCGGAAGTGGAAGCAAATCCGTGTCAGACGATCGAGGAATTGTCAAACAGTCTCAACAAACCTTGGTCGACCATCCAAGAACATTTGAAGCAGATTGGAAAAGTAAGCAGAGCAGGTGTTTGGGTCCCGCATAATCTGTCCGAACAGAATAAGGCTAACCGATCAATCACATGCAACTTATTGCTTCAACGACACAACACAGAAGCGTTTTTTGATCGCTTGATCACAGGAGATGAGAAATGGGTCCTGTATGATAACCCAAAACGCAAAAGGCAGTGGCTCTCTCCAAATGAAATCCCTCGGAGTACTGCTAAGCCAGGTTTACACCCCAAAAAAGCGCTTTTGTGTGTTTGGTGGAGTATTCGCGGCATTGTTCATTTTGAATTACTGAAACCTGGAGAAACTGTTACTGCAGACCTCTACAGCGAACAATTGCAGCGAGTCAATCAATCTTTAATTGAAAAGTGGCCAGCGATTGTCAACCGAAAAGGCGTCATTCTCCAACATGACAATGCAAGACCGCACTGCGCAAGGCGAACTCTAGAAAAAATTAATGAATTGGGGTGGGAGGTGCTGCCTCATCCACCATATTCGCCCGATGTTGCACCATCGGATTTCCACTTATTCCGAGCGCTGCAACACTTTTTAAGTGGCAAAACATTTGCAAATTTGGATGATATCCAAAATGCCATCTCTAGATATTTTGCCGAAAAACCAATTAATTTTTATCGATCAGGGATTGAAAATTTACTCACTAGATGGCAAAAGGTTATTGACAATGATGGGGAATACATCATTGATTAAAAATAAAGACTCGTTAAAAATGTATGTGTTTGTATTTAGCGTAAGAAAACGACATTACTTTCCGGTCCCCCTAATAGAAAGATAAGGTTAGTGTCAGATTTTAATTAAACTTAGGTAGTCATAGTTAAAAAAATGTCAAGATTTTAATGGATCTAAAAAAAATATTCTCGCCCAACGTGGGGCTCGAACCCACGACCCTGAGATTAAGAGTCTCATGCTCTACCGACTGAGCTAGCCGGGCTTGTATGAATTTGTCTCAAATAACGCGTTAGTTGGGTTCTACGGTTTGGTGAGTACGGAGGCAGCGCGAGGATCGATTTCAATGGAGATGTTTAAGGGAGGCGTATATCCAGGAGTGTCAGTGTTTTAGACAGCCTCACTTATAATACAATTAAGTTAACGTTCTGATAGTCTTTGTCGATTTAAATGAAATAGTAGAGATCGATAATATTACTTTTAACCATTTAAAGTGTACGCTCGTGTCAGATGTGGTTCATTTTAATGTGCTGTATCGGATTTAACCCGCTTCATATCCCGTACTATTTGTTAGACACTGTGAATACAGCCCTGTAGTCTCGGGATGGTAAGAATCATCATGCTAGACATAGGTTTCCATCAAAAAGGTGACTGAGGTGACTGAAAGGATCTAGGAGTTCGCGCCCTTGAGGACGGGGTTCCTATCGCGTAACAAGGGAACCTGCGTGGGACAGCGTATGGCTCAGCGATGGTGCCTAGGAGGGTTAGGCTCCTCCTCAGACAACTGCTGATATCAAGTGCACAGGGACACCAATGCGTTCAGTAAAAGATCCCGAGGCCCCTCCCAATGCACTGATGCAGAGCACCGATGGGGTGTTAGAAAGATTTTTTTTTGTATAGACTAGCGCTTGACTACGATCCTACCTGATGGTAAGCGGCGATGTAGCCTTTAGTGGAAAAGCGAACTAGTCTGAAGGTACCCGCCTATTTACTGTTCTCTTAAAAATACTGACTTCCTACCACAAGTAGAGTGTCTTTCTAAGATTATTCCCGCGAAAAAAAAAAAAAATTGCTGTGAATATAATGCGAGTTAATAAGCGTTATAAAGTTTTAGAATAACTGTCCATCCTGTTTTATTTGCTTGTATACAATATGTTACGATTATGTAGAATATCCTCGACATGTGGACAATCCCATTGTTCTCCCGCCGCGCTGCAGCTTCAATGTAACATCTTCGTACAATGAGCAAGTGGGCAAATATTTACACTGTTATCTCCCGCCGGCTGGCCCTGCCACGGGCGTAGAAATGCAATTTTTTTAGATGCCCATGACATGCAATGGAACCATTTAATCATCAGTTAAAATCACACTCTCATCATTATTTCACTCTGGACTTTTATCCTTATAAATGATTCCCACTGGATAAATCTGAAACGGCTGAAGTGTTTTTCATCAGACTCTCACTAGTATATAGCTGAAGATATAAGACAAAGCATAAGCCTAGTTTTTTAAAAAAAAATCCTTTTGTTTCATTATTATCAATTTTACTTAGGGTTTTCGTTTGTATGTCTGTTTGTAAACTCATGATGGAGTGGAGTACCAGTAGACGGAGTGCTGGTAGGTACCCCAACAAAGGAACCTACGATTTGATGATGTAGATGAGAAACCGCTGGATACGGACATCACTAGACCGATTTTTGTGGACATTTATGTTGGGATAGCCATGTCCAGCAGTGGGCTTTATTAATTAACAAGGATACTGGTTTACGTTTTCTGTGTCCAAATTTTAACTAAAGGTGATAAACATGAAGCGGATCTTGAATAAGGAGTCATGTGTGACGGTGCGTCAGACGTCTCCGCTCATAGCTGACCGGGTGAGCAGCTATCGGAGCCTTATCGCAATGGTCGCGTCACCGACATTCCCGTAAATGTGGGTAGGACTGGGGAGAGGACAACGATATGGAGTACTAGGGAATGAAGACCGGCCATGTTCTTGAAATATGATTGACTGGAGACGGCATTAGAAGAGACGTAAAGATTATCAGTGATACCACGTTCTTAGTAACAACAAACATACTTTTTACTGGTGATAGTTTTTTTATCACCCCCGTTTCCGACGACAAACATTACTGTGTTCCTGTTTGAAGGGTGTTTTAGCTATTGAAATTATATAGGTGACTAGATTTAACATATATACTAGTTGCTTCCCCGTTCACAACTCCGTTTGGGGAAGGAATATTACGATAATCCATTTTTAGGTCACCTCTGAATATATCTCGTCCAGGTCATCCCTCTATCATAAATAAAATATCTCGCCGATTATACAGTATGTACAGAAGAGATATATGTCATATGAAGTGGTCGTACCGCTGCGACAGGTTTTCACTGCATCTAATATGTATGCATTCGGACCAGAGCGCACCGGCCGCACCAGCCCCATGTGGGTTAAATAGTTAACGATATACAGAAATTAATGTGGCCACATTAACACCGGAACAGCGACCTGGTTGCCGATCAGTTTTGCATACGACATTTCGCTAATGATCCCCCGTTATATATGAAATCAAAATCAAATACCAAGTATAACCTCGTACTACGAACGGACGCACGCACGTACACACACACATGCACACACGCACACACACGCACACATTGATTTATGCATTTTTTTTTATTTGCTTATATATATAACTGTTTTAATTACGGTAATCTATTACGGTAATTCGGTAGTGGTGAAATTAACCTCGTGATACTACTTTCTCCGCATACCTTCGATGAGGTGGCCATAGTGATGATGATGATGATATTAACCAAATTAATCTATCTATATAGTTATACGTAAGCTGATGAGACGAGTGAGACGTTCATGACCTTGATAACGTAGTGGGAGTTAGGATCATGTACACTGAATCCAGTACAACGTATACAATCACTGGGTGGCCCAGGATCGGTCTTAGTGGAAATCTTTGGGGGAGGCCTTTGTCCAGCAGTGGACGTCTTCCGGCTGATTGGATGGATGATGGATGACACTGAATCCCATCCATCCCACCAATCCCACCAAGTCGCATTAGCTCAGCGTGGTGGAAAATGGCCCAACCTTCATGGAGGCAGCGCACTAATCAATATGGATATTTCCTCGACGCTTATGTCCAGCAGTGAACGTCTATCGGCTGATGATGATAATGAAACAGCATCGCGCTGTGCTCGTCGCTTTGATACATAATGGAGTCTCATTAATCTAGTAATTTAACTGTCCAATGCGCCCTTTAAACCGGGCAGAGATGTATTATTTATTTCTTATGAATTTCAATTAGTTATAATAGTTATAGTGTGCGATTGTCGGTTTGCCCACTCGATCATTTCTATTGCCGGAATCGAACCTGCGCGCGCGCACGCCGCGTACTCTGAATTACAATGAGACCAGGACACGGAGTTTCGTTCGCTTCGTTTGTAGCGCTCGCGAGCGAGTTGTTTATGGTCCTATTTCCTATTCTTAGGACGCGGGATCGAATCTATGGTTTCTATTTTTTTTATTTGATAAAGCGACGAGACGAGTGTGATGTTCTCCTGGTGGTGATAATCGTGATGTCTATGGAGGAAAGGAGGGCAGGTGGTATTCAAAGAGATGGATGGACGTACTGTCTTGGACATAGGCTTCTTCCAGACATATCCTCGTCGATCCAATCAGGGGATTCCAGTGACCATCATGACGAAGAACGAGACAAGCACGTGACGTTCACCTGATGTTAAGTGATACTCGTACCAACGTGGCGCTAGTTAGAATGATATACACTACAACTGATTGTGCTCTTGTTACCGGAGTAATGTAATACGTTATTTGTAATATAATAAAGCACCCTCTTCATTAGTGGTAAGTCCACCGCCTATTGTCACCGCCAAACATTAGTGTTGTACTGTATTCCGGTTTGAAGGGCGCTATACCTAGTGAAAATACGATACTTAATATCTAGTACAATAAATTATCATCTCTATATTAATGGCACAATGTAGTGTTGTGTATATCATTCTATTTCCCGTCGCGTTGTTGTGGATCAGCGTATCACTTACTATCAGGTGAACAGCACAGTTCCTTAAAAGAAAGATTAAGTTATACATATGCAATAACATTGTTTGTATGATTTCAGGTACATATGTCTTTCAAGGTGTTACTGGATTACAGTAAGAATTTCTTTACTATAAAATTAGAAACAGTTTAGCCACCGTACAACTGTTCTGATGATGAGTAATGATATGATATATATCACGTTGTTGTCATGGTTTCCATGGTTTGATGTAGAGAGAAAGTAATAGGGGCTACGGTGGTACAAAAGTGACTTGGGTAATTCACTAGTCAACTACTCCGTCTCGTTGTCCCAGTAATTTTATTAGCTGCAGCGCCCTTCGAACCGGAACACATTAATATTTACAGAGCACTGTTCGTCGGCTGCAGTAGGAGCTACCACCAGTATGTATATTGTGTTTTCGTATTCGAACGCTGCAGAAGTTCTTTTCGCAGACTTTTTATGGTACCACCAACCGGCGGTGTGTCATTCAATACGGCCCCCACCCCCCCCTTAACTGAAAATAGAAAAGGGTACTGCTTGCAGGTATTTCCGTTTACACGAGCGCGGATATGTAAACGATTTTTAACTTAAATACGATTGTAATAAGAGCGATAATCGCTTGAATAAATACAAGAGTTGCTTTTAAAATGAATCGATGGAGCGAATGAGCCAGGTTAGATTGCCATTTGCACATGGCCTCTGGTTGACGGATTCGGTGAGATCCGTTGCCAAGGTTTAAAACAGATGTAGTCCCGGGCTATTAAGAATATGACTAAGGTATTCCCTGCCGTTCGTACAAGGAGACTAAAAAGATCCTCGGGTTCGTAAGCTTTGAGGGTGGAGGCTGTCAGAGCTACGTAAGCGAGCGTTAGGAGGCCGGCAAATGTATGGTGTCTCTCTCTTGTATTTGCCGTAGCACAGCGTGAGTGCTAAGGAGGCCGGTAGGAGATCCCGGAGCTTCTCCTAATGCACTGAGGAAGACCACCGAGGGGGTTTTAGGGGGTAGAGAAGCCCCACATAACCTTGTCTTCACACAAGCGAACGAAAGTGACTATAAAAAGCCGAGAGAAGGGCGCGCTGTATATTCCTGCTGAGGTAGATAGGTGGAACTCTCTTCTAGAGATGAAGCTCCACAGTTCAGTCGGATCTCGCAGGCTGGTGGTGTGCGGAAGCTTTACCGTGGTTCCGCCGTAAACCGACGATGGTAGAACATGGGGGTTTTAGTCGGTGCAAGTCCGACATAACCTGTCTTTACGCCCTCGCGAGAGTAGTCTGCGAATGCATTTTCCCCACGTATACCAAAAAAATTGGCTATTATCGCTGACAGATAGTACTATGCAAACATTACTATGTTCCGGATTGAAGGGTGTTGTAAAAATTTCAAAGATTTACTTACTGATAGGTCTCTGTTGCCGGTGACCGTCTAAGTACCACCGCAGTTATAACTGATGTTGAACAATAGTGTGTAAACATTAATGAGTTGCGATTTGAAGGGTGCTGGGTGGCGTAATGAAATGTAATGAGACTTAATCAAATAAGTCTCCGAAGAGCATAATATGGTGCAGTCTACATCTTAGCTATCGCCACGTTATAGGATGACGAGCACGATGCTGTGTATATCATCCTACGTCAATATTATTACGGGCAGGCGTATAGTTTACCATCAGGTGAACGTCTCGTTTCTATAGGGAGAGAGAGCGGCGAGCTGTGTAGAAAAAAAAAAGTAGTCACTATACACATGATGATTCAGGAGTTGCGGTTTGAAGCGTTCGTCAAGCGGCTTTGACAATGGAGCGGTTTGATGGACAAAAGGGATAAAAAAAAACACTGCCTCCGTTCCCCGGCAGGTTCATTGGCATTTCCGTTAGCTGCCAATTAAGCGCGCTGGTGACGGATGGAGACGAGCGAGCATATTGATTCAGCATTGTGCTTCAAACCTGATGCGTGGTGCAGCGAGTTCTCATCAGCTGTACAGTTACACCTCTTATCCACGTCAGATCTTTTTTTTATCATATAATGTGAAGATACCATCAGTTGAAGAGCATAGATGAGGATAGAATTGGTTTTATCAGTCTGATCGCCGAACAGCTTGATGAGCTGATCCTCATCATCGTGAGTAGGAAGATCTATTTCAAACTAAAACAGTGGAAGAGGATCGAGGAAGCTTTCGGTAAAGATGGAGCAACAGACAAAGCCGATTGCTGGTCTCCGACGGAGTGCCTGCTGCAGCCGACAGGTGGTACTGTGCAAACATTACTATGTTCCGGTTTGAAGGACGTTATAGTTAGTGAAATTGCTGGGGTAACGAGACTTAGTATTTTACTTCACAGGGTCCCAGCGCAATGTGGTGAGTACACCATCTTAACTAGCGCCGCCTTGTTATAGGTTTATCACTTAAAATCAGGTGAACGTCCCGCTCGTGGTTAAATAAAAAAAACTTGATATCGATTTCGATTAAATCGATTTTAATAAAACTCGAATCGAGTAAAGAGAAGTATTACTAGAGAATTGTTGATGAACACTACAGTGTAACAGTGTAAATATTCTATCTGCATTACAGTAATCACTCTATCATTGAACAATAGATGATAATTCTGTTAATCTTGGTATTTAAAAAAAAAAAAAAATTATGTCCTACAATCGACTATTGAGATGGTTACTCTGTAATGGTACATTAATATTTATTACCAGCAGCATCAGAACCCGTCGTCCGCAGTATGAAGGTTCACGTGCAATAGACAAGTGTATCCAGCCACCCACCGGGGGGGCGACATTTCTAGGTGGTCTAGTCTAGAATAGTCTAGGTACAGTCATTAAAAAAAGCATATATTGTAACAATAAAAATTGTAAGGTTTGTTTTATTACTATTAAAAACAATTTTTTTTTATTCAATTCACCTGCGAGACGAGTGGTACGTTCACCTGATGTTAAGTGATACGCCTATAACAACGTGGCGCTAATTAGGATGATATACACTGCACTGCACAACATCGTGTTCCTCATCTGAGTCTTGTTACCATAAATTCACTAACTACAAAACCGTTCAATCCGGAACAAAGTAATTTTGTAAAATCCGTTCTTGGCTGACCTTTAAACATTATAAATAATATCTTCACTAAATTTTGAGTGTTTACGCGTAACCGTATCAGATCTCTGGATATTTCCTTTATATATAATGAGTTAGAAAAATAAATGTATTTTCGCTCGCGACTGTACACTGGATGTTTTACACTTGATCGCTTTTTCCTCGTTCCATAAAGCCGTTCGCACTTAACCGATGCTGGTTTAATCCGCGGATAACACCACCCACCCCCATCGCCACCACGCATCCCCGTCCCCACCACGCCCCCCGTCACGGCGCAATGATCCTCATAATCCGTAATAACTTCCTCGTTGACTGTCTCTTCTGCACTCGTACATTGAATGTAACCTCTCCAGCAATGTAACGTTTTTATTATACAAAGCATTGAGACGAACGAGACGTTCACTTGATATTAAGTGATATATATATATATAGCGTGGCGCCAGTTAGGATGATATACACAGCAATATAAAACGCTCGTCGCCTTGACACACTAATATAGAATTTCTCTACTTGCAGCTGATATTGCAGCCTAAAAACAGTACTGTGCAATATTATGTTCCGGTTTGAAGGGCGTTGTAGGTAGTGTACTTACTGCAGTAATAAGACTCAACATCTTATATCTCAAAGCGACTACCGCAGTGTGGTGCTTTGTACACTATCCACACTAGCGCAGTGTTATGGGAGGGTGCATATCACTTGATATAAAGTGAACGTCTAGCTCGTCTCATCGTGAATAAGAAGCTACAGCTTCACTCGGCGAGAGTGAGGACAGTACAATCCGGTCGAAAGCTACATCCAATTGTAGCTGTTGACGAAAATACGGGCGAGGCCAGGACAGTGCTGGTGGCCAAGGTCTCGGAGCCAATGCCGCGTTAGAGACATGTGTATGCCAGAAATAAATTATAAGATGATAAGAATAGACTTTCACGATGATAATAATTTTTAAAGCTGGTACACAGTCATCCGGTTCGAACGGCGCTGTAGATTTTTTTTTCAATCAATGAATCAAGCGGGTTGTTGCCCTGACAGTAACTGATACGTCCATAAAATGGAACTAGTTAGGATGGTAGTCACTTCATCACATTGCGGTCATCGCCTTGACACATAGGGTGCTGTATCGTTACCTTAGTAATTTCACTAAATACAGCGTCTTTCAAACCGGAACATGTTTGTTCGCTGCAATAGGGATTGCGTTGGTACTGATTTAGACGACTTGGGCACATTGCTGGTGTAACGAAATATAACATGTTGTAAGGCTGGGAGCATAAATTGTTGTAGTGTCATCATCGTTATCATCATCATCATCATCATCAGCCGATAGACGTCCACAGTTGAATAAAGGCCTCTCCCAAAGATTCCCACCCGATTGATAAGGCTTCATATGGGGGGGATTTGCGCCATTTCCCACCCCGTTTGCCCAATACGGGTTGATGGGAGCCAGAGCCTTGTCTGTTGATTAGCGGGCTGCACCATAAGCACGTGAGGTTGGCTTGATTCCTGTGTTATTTTGAGGGTACCCTTACACCTCCAGTTGTAGTGTAAACCATCCCAACTAGGTGAACACCTCACACGTATTGCATATATATTCGTAACGTTCCCTCGTTTATTCGGCTTGCGGTCGCCGCGTTATATTCAGGTTAATTACTCACGGTATTAGCAAACAGGTCAGCCGCCGGCACTCGTTGGGTACACGCACGGGACCCTGGACACACACACGTACACGAGCAGCACTAGCTAGCATTCACACACGCACATACACTCTGACACACACGGTTACACACAGGCACACACACACACTCACACACAGATACACACTGAAACACACATCGGCACAAACAGACACACACTCACGCATAGGGACCCACAAATACACACTCACACATAGGGACACACACACAAACAAACTCACACACAGTCACATACACAGGCACACACAGAGACACACTTACACATAGGTACACACACACAGAGAGACACACTTACACATAGGCACACACACAGAGAGACACACTTACACATAGGTACACACACACAGAGAGACACACTTACACATAGGCACACACACACCCACAGGCGTACACTCACGCACACACACTCACAGGCGTACACTCAACACACACTCACACAGGCGTACACTCACACACACACACTCACACACACACTCACACACACACACTCACACACACACTCACACACACACACTCACACACACAACACACACACGCACACAGACGTAACGTAACGAGCGGCACTCGTTAGCAAAGCGTACTTGTGTCGTAAATCTCACGCGGCTGCTGTAAAGAGAACCACTTGGCTTTACTGGATTATTCAGGATCTATAATCCTGAATAATCAGGTTAGCGGGGACGGTGATAATACATGGTAACTGTCAATATATTTAGCTATCTATATTTATATAGCTATAACTATTCTATACTAGACAACCTAGTAGTAGTTGTATTCAAATTTTATATGAATACCATCATGGGCCTCGTGATGTCCGTCGAGGACAGAGCGCAGTGCATGAGAGAGATAAAGATATCCGACACCACCATCACATGGGATATTGGCTGAGTAGAAAGAAGCTAGCCAATCATTATCAGCAGTATAGATCCTCGCTGATCAGTGATCAGCAACCGTCAGTGGATCTCCAGTCCCCACCATAACGGTATGCAGTAAGAAGAAGGATCCGAGTAATACGTTCACCTGATTTTAAGTGATACGCCTATAACAACCCGGCGTTACTTAGAATTTTACACACTGCACCACTCTGTGCTCATTTCTTACGACATAATTGATGTGATCCGGTTTGAAGGGCGTTGTAGCTTGTGAAATTACTGCGGTAATAAGACTTATGTCTGAAGGCAATGAGTATAACATCTTAACTAGCGTCACGTAATGAGTATGCGTATCACTTACCATCAGGTGATCGTCCCAGCCATGTCGAGACTTCGTCCTGATGTAGATATTTTTAAATATGACGCCTTCAATTTTCTCCGCGGTTACTTCAGCGTTCACCTTCAAACCCACCATACCGTTGGAGGTCGGGGTCCGAACCTGCGACCCCGGCGGTGAATGCGGCGCACGCGCAGCTATAACGGTGACCGTTTGACAATGCGTTCATTAAAGAGGTTGATGTTGATCAGTCGTGTTATATACCATATCTTTTGTATTAGTTGTATTACTAGTAATAGTGGATAATTTTTAAACGACATAAAAAGGCGCGTTTATAAATTAAATCGATTTAGATATTATATTTAATACATCATCATCATCAGCTGACAGACGTCCACTGCAGGATATGGGCTTCCATCAAAGATCTCCACGTCGTTTGTTGGAGATTATTGAGTGGAATTTGGCCGTAACCCATCACGCTGGCCCGATGCGGCTTGGTGGGTGATCAGAGTCTCGTCTTGACTTGGGCTCCGTAAGATGTTGGGCGGAACCCCTTACACGGCATCTTTAATACATAAATTTCCAAATATTTTGATGAGAGATGAGGTACTTCAGGTATACTGGATATTAAGTCGGCAGGTACACCGACGATCTGGTATCGGTGGAAGATGAACCCCTGGATAAAGGCAGCGGAGTGCCAATGGAAATGGAGATTTCGAAGAGTACAGCCGTGTCTATCAGCTGATGACTATGACTGTTCTAGTTTGAAAGATGCTGTTGCTAATGGAATTACTGTAGTAGTGATATATGTCTCTAGGGTCGTTCCCTTATGTCTGAGGACTCCTCTGTCTGAAGGACTACAACAATGTGGTCTACCAGATGAACATTGTCGTCAGTCATTCCTCGTCTCATCAGTTATTCGTATGTAATGAGGAAATATTTAATGTAATTAATAACCCTTGGAATATTTAACGTGAGTAGTATCCAAGTGTTCTGCGTGATGGTGAATCATTTAGCACTCAATTCGGAGCGAGGTGAGGGCCCTCCGAGCCGACCTCGCCGCATCAAACTAATTACTCGCTCGCGTCGATGTGAACCTGTACTGCATGCGGAGACGCTCCCAGTGGGCAAATCATGCATAATTAACACGCTCACTCCAGCTGTGGGACTGCGTATATTCATAACGTACTAGGTACTACAGACTTCAGCCCTGTAGTCCCGGGCTATTAATAATAGTACTAAGGTATTACCTGCATGTTGAACAAAGCGACTAAACTGAGTTTTAGTAGATAGAAGCCTTACCATTGGATGCGGGTGGCCCAGGACCGGTCTGAGTGGAAATCTTTGGGGGAGGCCTTTGTCCAGCAGTGGACGTCTTCCGGCTGATTGGGAAGATAGAAGCCTGATATAACCTTGTCTTCCGAGAAGCAAGGTATCTATTAAGAAGATTTCCCCCGTGAAAAAAAAGGTAGTACAGACCTAGTCTTTATATAGTATGTCAAAGATTAGTATATATATATAGTCCTCCGTAATTGATTGGACACTTGACACGTGGTCACCACTCAAGGTCCTTAAGAAAGTCATCTTATCAGACCATCTAATGCGTTTCCGTCGCTCCAAGAATTTATCTCCGCATTATCGTGTTAAAAGTGATGAGGCTAATTCGTAGCCGTGACTGGTCGCCACGGAAACGTCTAGTTTAACTCCACGAATGGGACGCCGTGCGGCGGCTTGCCCACGCAACGACATAATGATAACTAATGTTACCCCACGCAAATATTGCGCTTGCGCACAGAAAATAAATTAAGTCGACTTTATAACTGCAACAGGCACAAGAAAATAGTTGCACTGATAGTTTTACTGGTGGTAGGGATGCAGGCGATCTTCCAGGTATCACCGCAGCTGCTATTGCAGCCAAACGATTGTGTGAAAATATTACTGTGTACCAGTTCGAAGGGCGCTGTAGTTAGTATAATTACTGGGGTAACGAGAATCGAAATCTCATATCCCAAAGCGACAAGCACAACGTGATGCAGTGTATAACATCTTAACCAACGCCACGTCGTTATGGCCGGCGTATCACTTGCTATCAGGTGAACGTCGCGATTGATAGGTTAAATAAAAAAATCTCACGCGTCTAGTTGACACTACTTTTTGAGTGTTGATGGTGTGATTATATATTAAAAGCTTGCCGGCCGTAATATAAAATTAGATTTGAAATAGTCCTTGAGAGCAACCGCAACCGCAAATGGCTTTCTACAGCAACCGTTACCATAGCAACCGCGTAAATAATACCAAATGAAAATGTTTATAAAAGTTAATTAGAAATAAAATGATGATGGTTCTATGAAATTCATAAAATAAATATCCTATAATACAAATATTGTAATTCCGCGTCGACTGCTCAAGTTCCCGTGTTTTTATGTGATTGGCGAACAAAGAAAATCCATTGTCATTATATATATACATACATATATATATATATATATTTATAGATGTAAATTAAATAACCCTTGCCCTTAGTTTAATATTTCAATCTCATTAAAACTTCTTTACAATTATTCAACGTGTTTGTTCTACCCCGTTTAAAATTCAAATTCCCCAGTGGGAGCTCGTTTTGGGGTAAAGCCGTAATTAAAACTTTTCTATGAAGTGGTTAGTGGAATTACTGACGTGATAACAACGGTCTTGGTGATTCCAAGTTAACCATAATCTGGTTAAATAGATTATTTGGTTTAATTAATGACTAACTCATCAAGATTCAGTCACCCACCAGTGGAAAGTGAAGGTTGGTGGACGAATGTAGTTTGCACAGTTTGAACGTGTGACCGTCAGGTTCGCAAGTTGAACTTGCAGCCGTTGACCCGCCGGGCGCTATCCAGTTGTACATCGGCACGAGTTTGATAGAAAGCTGATCGCGACCGGTTCCATAAGCAGTTACATTCTACGCTTATACGCTTGTAATAGCTTTTTTTTTGGTTATTTGGCATATACTTAAATCGATAGCTCATGATGTTCACACTAGAGTCATCATCATCATCATCAAAGATCCCCTCGTCGATCGGTCCTGCGGTGCCTGCATTGCCGGGCATTAGGGGTTGTCATTGGGTTCATTAGACGAGGCGGGTAATTTCCCACCTCGCTGGCCCAATGCCGGTTGATGAGAGCCAGAGCCTCGTCTGTTATCAGGGTTTACCACGAACCGGTAAGGTATAGCGTTGACAGGTAAACCGTAGGGGTTTTAGCTGGTAAGAATCGGGCATAACCTTTCTTTTGCCTCCACAGCAGAAGGGTATCCAAACGGGTCAGTCGAAGTCCACGTGCCAGCCAATGGCGTGAAGTTGCTACAGATTTCACAATACAGTTCACATACACTGACGCCATGCATGCAATTATCATTCTTAAATTCAATTCCCATAACAATTAAACATTGATAGTAATGAAATGATTTTAATGTAAAATAGCTGTTCATATACACATATACATTTTCACTGATTTCCACAACAATGAGTAATTATTATAAGATTGTTTATAAACAAAATATTCACCAATTTTAAGGTTCATAATATCTATATCAGCAGTCAGATCATTTGTCTGTCGGGCTGTTACTAGTATTTCATATGTGTAGGAACAACGCTGAATATTTCTTTGAACTCTGAATGATACGTGTGCGTGTCTAACATAGATTGTTAATTGAAATAAAAGTACCGTTGGGTACTACTCGCCTTCGATAATTATTTGCACAAAATAACACACTTGTTTCACAAAAAAAGCTTTTGTAGGTCATCCTTCCACTTCAATTGCCGCCGACATACTGTTGGGAATTGTGTTATCACCGTACGAGGCAGTATTTCTCCCACCATTTCATTTCCCCCTCCTAAAACCAAGCTCGCATTCTGATTGGTCGGTCGATCGCGCCGTTCCCGACAATAACGAGTGAGCATGTAAAGTGACTTATTTTATAAATTTTTGTATACAATAAATAAATAAATTTCTAAAATTAGGCATTGATAATACATACTATATGAAAGTAATAGTTCAACTCTAAAACAACCATTGCTAAAAACTTTTCAATCATATCATCATTATCAGTTGTCCACTGATGGATGAAAAAAGTCATATATTTGTTCTGTTATATAGTTTTTAATATTTCTGTTATTTAAACATTATAGATAGGCAGATAAATATACTTTATTTGTATAGATAGTAATCATGAAAAGTTACCTTCGCAAAACTCTCGTTCTCTCGTTAAAACGACGCGTGGGTTGGTGGGTCGGTGGGTACACAGCATATCAACTGACTGGACGTGATCCTCTGCATCAGATTTCACTCGGTGCTCTATTATGTAACAGAAGTCTACATATCATGACATATTAGATAATATAATTTCTAACAACTAAACAGATTTTTTTTATTGTATAGACTAGCGCTTGACTACGATCCACTGATCATGGTAAAGCACTTTAGTTTAGAAGTAGTCTATTCAGTCTTCTCTTAAATATTCCGTCATACCTGGACGGAAACACTAATAACTATATATAATGATTCCATTAATATTTCCACATTTATTTGGCTACAGGAATAGGTGGTGTATAACGTCGACAGCTACCTTCTTTTTTTTTTTTGTTCGGAACAGAACCGCGGCCTCGCTAAAGCTATGCTGGGATAGCTCGTCCCAGGGTCAGCATATACAGACCCTACCAGCCTCGTGAATATTACTTCAATGACCGGAGACCACGTCCAGACATTGTCCTCCTCAGGGTCGTTTAGAAGGCGATGAGAACCCCCATCCTGATCGCCAACAACCCCAAAGGCCCCATTATGGTAGGGGAGCACCATTCACCGGTGCGACGTGTTGATGATGGTTTCTTTTTCGAGCGGGATCTGTTCTCTCTCTATCCCACTCGGCAGCCTCCTTTTGTACCATTACAGTTTCGCAAAAGGAGGCTACGGCCCTCCATGCAACGTCGACTGCTACCTAACCTAACCTGAAACCTGATGATGTACAAGCGATTAGGCTTTATCCAAAAATGATTACAGCACTGCATTTCTTGTTCGAAAAGATAAAAAGCGTTATCTTGAAGCTTCTCTGAATAAGATTTCTCGTAAAATTAATAATAAAAGACACAAAGGGAAGCGTCCTCGTTGTCTTCTGAACCCCTCTCCTGAAGAACCCTTATGCTCGGCGAGTCACCCACTTACCCTTGTAAGTTAACGAGAGCTTTTATAAACCTGCTGATGTTGAACAGTTAAACTTTTCTTACTATCATAAACTTTTTGAAACCAAAAATTGAAAGCGAGTTATTTGCTTTTTGGATATATTTTTCCGTCGCCAATTTGTAGTGTGCAAACACATGGTCTGGTTTGAAGGGTGCTGTAGCTAGTGAAGACACTTTGGTGACGAGACTCAACATCTTTTGTCAAAGCGAAGAGCGCAATGTGATGCTCTTTATCATCCTCACTAGGGACACGTTGTTTACCGACCGATTAAGGGCTTCTGCATTTCTTCTGTATTCTGGAGATGTTGAGCGCTTCAAAGTCATGTCGACTGTTACAGCTCATCTGATGTTGGATCCGTGGAACCGGATCCACGCCCTGTTGATAACATACCTCGTTTTCGGTCGGAGTTTGCCTTTTGATAGAAGACAGTCAGAAAAGTAGGTTTCCACCTTTAACAACATCGGTACAGAGCAGTGGAATGTTATTGAGGAATAATTGACCCTGAAGTGAGAGCAAAGATAAGAGGTTGGCGACTCTTAGTAATTAAAGCTGTGTCCACATCGCCTCATTTATATTGAATCTGGTTTTAAAGTCGCAAAAAACTACTGTACATTGGCCTATAATGGGATCAAAGAAGATCCTTCATGGAGAACCTGACAAATAGATAAACTAGACGCTCACATAAATAAGAAAGAGGATAATAAACACTACATTATCTCATTCCTAGAGGACGCTCATTACCTCAGGAGTTTCACTGGCTACTGTCCAGACCGCAATAGCTTAGTTTTTTAGATGACCTCTAGCAGAAGAGACCTATCACCAATACTTTGTGTAACCAGTTGGCGTGGGATAGAATCCCACTATAATGTTCCATTGCGCACGCGACTCTATAGTTAACGAACAAGGAAACAAACATTCTCTATAAATAGACGATGTTGGCCTCAAGATCCCAGTGCTTTTGCCAGACGTCGCGTTACTGATAGATGATAGTCGGATGAAGTCACTCCAGAACTACCTACAGGTCTACACAATATACTTATACAAAAGGATTGTACCACTGCTTCTATATCTTGATGACATTTTATAAAATATGTCGTAACAAGGCTATTAACAGTTAGTCATTATCATGGAGACATTAGGACATGATACTAGGATTCTTGCCGGTCTTGTTTGTTGTCTTGTTGCCGGTCAGGTTTCTTGATATCTATTTCTGCTGACAAACAGTACTGTGACAGCATTAATGTGTTCCAGTTTAAAAGCCTTTATAACTAGTCAAACCGTGGATCCGGGTCCACGAGCCCAGTGTCAGATGAGCTGTAAGAGCCGCTGTAGCTTGCAGCCCGGTCTACATCAAGAATTAAGTTAACTAGTCAAATTAATTTGACAACGAGACTCAACATCTTGTATGAAAACGACGAGCACAATGTGGTGGATGCTGTGTGTATCATCGCAACTAGCGCCACATTGTGATGGCTGTCTAACTTACCAGAAGATGAACCTCACACTTGCATCATAACTGACTAAAGGGCAGAAGTGGTGATCCTAAGTGTTCTAAATTTGTAGTAGATCCATACCCGCTTCCGCACTAGCGTATCTATCTGCAGTTATCCGTATCCCATCATATTATTATAAAGCACTGATGATGAACGAAACTAGTGCGTTTTCACCGGGCATTGTATGCTAATGCCGCTTCCATCCGCCAGCTCCACCGCTGCGCTCACATAAGAGATTATCACCGCTCAGATCTTCCGGCGTACTGTCGCCCTTATATGAGGAAAGGATTGTTTGCAATCATTTCATTATAAACATGTCCTTTTTTAACCTGCATTAGCAAGAGTTGAATAGTTGAGGATATTAATTTGCTTGCTAACTCTTCTCCATACTACATACATCTTATATATCTTCTATCAATTTCCAAGAGGGGCAAAATTCCTGGAAAGCACGTACCCGGTAAACAGCTAAAGAAATGGTCTGAGGACATAAAGGACTGGACCGGGTTTAAATACCATCAGTTAAAAAGAAGAACTGAGGATCTAATTGCTTTTCTCAATCTGATCGCCATACTTCAGTTTGAAGAGGGCACCTGATGATGATAGAATATTTTCTATGTATATCAGTCAATAAACATCCACTGATAAACAAAGGGGCGTAAGGGGTCCCGGACAATAATTTACGAGACCCAAGCCCTCATCTGCTCGTGGTGAAGCCTGCTAATCAACAAATGAGGCTCTGGCTCCCACCAATCCGCATTTGGACAGAGTGATGGGAAATGGCCCAAATAACGACAAATGTGGAAATCTTTGAGGGAGTGCTGTGTCCAGCAGTAGACGTCTATAGGCTGATGATGAATGATAAACATGGGCCTCTCCTAAAGATATTCACAGCCGTAGGTGCTGCGCTGCTCGTTTCCAATTTCATAGAGGTATGAGATATTGAATCTCGTTACCCCAGTAATTTCACTAGCTACAGCGCCTTTCAAACCGGAATACAGTAATGTTCCCACAATACTGTTTCACGGCAGAAATAGACGTATTGGCTGGTGCCTAGACGGTCTCCGGCAACAGCATCAGTAAAAGTTGATAAAATTTAACTGTGTTCTAGTAATGTTGTGTGCATAGCATCAGGAAACGCTACTCCGCCAGGTCAACGAAACCTCACACCGATATACAATTACCTCACCTCTGGCCGCAGGTCACCGTCGGTTGGTCATCTCCGGAGTGCACTCAGGCGCTATGGACCAACGTTCACTTTCACCGCGGCTGCGCGGGAGACACCCCACACCGTCCAGCTCGCACCGCGCACACACTAAGTACAGTGATTGGCGTTTACGAAAGTTTAAGTGATAGACGATGTGAAACTTAAATACACTTACAAAACTAAGTTTCATTGATTTTCTCGACTTCTACGTTTCTTGTCTTGCCGTCAGTTAATCGAGACATCTGATGGTAAATAATACGCCTTCCCATAACATGGTTCCAGTTAGGATAATGTACATAGCAATAGTATTGCTCGCCTTAACACAAAACATATCAAGTCTCGATACCCGAATAATTTCACTCGCTACAGCACCCTTTAAACCGGATCACAGTAATGTTTGCACACTGCTGTTTGTTGACTGCAATAGGTGCTGCGGCCGTACCTACCAATAAATTTTGCGTGACTGGCAGCAGACATGGTCACGGTTGAATCTTGACTCCTATAAGGAACTAGAAACTCGATCACGACTTTGACAACTGTCCTGGTGTCGTGATTATCACAATATCATCACCATCAAGATCCTAATTGATAACCGTCTACTGCTGGGAGTAGTTCTCTTGTAAGGTATTCCACAAAACACAGTCCTTCATTAATTTCATAATATCTCATCTTCATCAACGTTTATTGATCCACTTCTGGATATAGGTCTTCACCGATCTCGACCACCATTCCGTGTCTCCAGGTCTTTGTTATTTAGCGTTGGTTTATAAACTATTTATATGAACTAAGTATAACTCTTATAAGTAAAAGATTGCTAACCTCAAGTGGCAATGGACAAGACACATTGCTCGAACGACTGACAGCCGTTGGGGCACTAAGGTCCTGGAATGGCGACCGCGTACCGGAAGACGTAGTGTCGGCAGGCCCCCACCAAGTGGTCTGACGATCTGGTGAAGGTTGCGGGAAGCATCTGGATGCGGGCAGCGCAGGATCGATCGATGTGGAGATCTTTGGTGGTGGCCTATGTCCACCTGTGGACGTCTGTCGGTTGGTAATAATAATGATGAAGTAGAACTCTTCATCTGCTTAGTACTTAACGGAATGACACCAAAGCAAACTTCAAGTCTCTTGACATCATTAGCCGATGATTCAAAGTGAAAGGGCTTATGACTCATACCATCACTAGATAAATGTATTACAAGTCCGGGTACTGGATTCGAGTCTCTAATGTACCGTGTATTACTTTTTTTTAATTTAAAATGGCTTAGGCACAGTGTATGGTCTACTGGTTGTCTCTGTCGCCGGAAACCGTCTAGGTCGAACAGTACTGTGCAATATTACTTTGTTCCGGTTTGAAGGTCGCTAAAATTAATGGTAAAATACTCAACATCTTATGTCTCAAGGCGATGGGCGCCATATAGTGCAGTGTATATCACCCTAACTAGCGTCACGTTATGGGCGGGCGTATCGCTTACCATCAGGTGAACGTTTCGCTCTTTTCGTCGCTTGGTAGAATATATCATCATCAGCCGACAGAAGTCCACTATTGGACATAGGCGTCAACCAAATGATTGATTGATGATTCCTGTGCTGCCTGCATCCAGCTGCTTCCCGCAACCTTCGTTAGAGCGTCGGACCACCTGGTGGGGGGTTAGCCAACACTACTTCTTCCGTTACGTTGACGCCATTCGAGGACTTTAGTGCCCCATCAGCTGTCAGTCCTTCAAGCGATATGTGTGTGTGTGTGTGTGTGCCTGTGTGCGTGCGTGCGTGCGTGCGTGCGTGCGTGCGTGCGTGCGTGCTTGCGTGCGAGCGTGCGTGCGTGCGTGCGTGTGTGTGTGGTAAAATATGTACTCCTTGATTATTCTCTAGGTTTTTAGTTTTTATGATGATGATGTTCAGTTGTATGATGAATTGTCCCGTGTTAGTCGTCGCACTTCCGTGCATTGTGATCCGTACGGAGTAAACAAACCTCGTGTACTTGCGACGGATAACAGGTTCGCCACGTTGAATGTTATCATGTAATTTTTTTTTATTCGACAAAGCGATGTAACGAGCTGTTGACCTGATTGAAAGCTATACGCCTGCCCATGACAACGTGGCGCTAGTTAGGATGGTATCGCTGCTCGGCACTTTGTACATGTAGTACAAGTTAGGATGTTAACTTTTTACCGCACTAATTTCACTAGCTACAGCGCCCTTCAATCTGAAACACAGTAATGTTAGCACTTTACTGTATGTAGGAGGGAATTGGAGATGCGTCCACGGTGTCCCACCGTCATCGCTTCACGGCGGGGCCATAGAAATGCTTTCGCACACCTCTGCGACCCCGTCAACTTCGTGTGGATCGCGCAGCTCAATCTCGGAGGAACAGACCCTCCATTCCACCTCTGTGAGTGCGCGCCCGAACACTCAGCGCGCCTTCCTCTCGGCCTGTTATCGCCATCCGGGCAACTGAAAACTGAATTCGCCACCAAAAGGCCATGGTAGCCAAGAGGGTGAACTCTCGCATCTCTCTACGGCGGTTCAGGTCTTCGGTTCCGCCGCCAACCATCACCAACGATCTACCACCAGTAAAAATGATCAATTCGTATTGATTACAATCGAAAGTCCGTTCGCATTGATAGACGATTATACCGTGAAGGTCTTTTTGTCGTTTTTAAATGGATAAAAAAAAAAAACTTCGAGCAATTTTCACCGGTTGCGAGAGCAACGAAACTAATGTGCCCGCATCACGCGCTCCCAATACAACAACAACAACGACAACAGTTGTAAATCCAACTCGGAGATTTCTCTCGTTGTATTAATCCGCCGCGATGATTTGTTGCTCTTGATAATTCTGTTTTAAAAGAATGAGTATATTAGAGGAAATCGGAAAGTTGCTCCAGTGACAGAGAAGTTGAGGAGCGAGAGGTTAGCGCGGTGCGGGCATGTTGTGCGGAGGGATGAAGGACAGACATATAACAAAGCAATGAGAATAAACGGGGATGGCTATAAGCGTAGAGGAAGACCTAAGAAAGTGTAGATGGATTGTGTGAAAGATGACACGCGTAAGAAGAGTCTGAATTCAGATATGACGGCTGATAGAGGGATATGGAGAAGTACATACTGTGCCCACCCCTCATAGCTGGAAAAAGGGCAAGAGGAATATAATTTTTTATACTACGATCCAAGTTGGAAGTTCACCTGATGTGAACGATGTGGTGTCAGATTGATGTACACTATACTGGTGGTAAGTCTCTGTAGCCGGAGACCGTATACGTCACAACAGCTCCTATCGCAGCTGACGATAAGTAAATATTATTGTGTTCCGTTTCGAAGGACGCTATAGCTAGTGAAATTACTAATTACAATGAGACAATATAAGGGGGTGTAAGGGATCCGCATAATAACTAATGGGAACCAAGCAAATGTCTTCTCCTCGTGGTGCACCCTGCTAATCAACAGACGAAGCTCTGGCTCCTATCAATCCGCATTAATCCAGCGTGGTGGGTGGTAAATAACCCAAATGCCCTCATATGGACTCCTATAAACCACGGTCTCTGGTGTCCGGTGTTGAATGCTATGCTGAATGCAGTGCAGAACAGATGGATGTGGAGATTTTTGGAGAAGGGCTATGTCGAGCAGTGGACGTCTATCGGCTGATGATGATGATGATGATGAGACTTAAGATCGTATGTGTCAAGGCGTCAAGAATAATGGAATGCTATGTATAACATCTTAACCAGCGCCACTTTGGTATAGGAAGGCGTATCATCAGGTGAACGTCTCTTTTGTCTCGTCGCTTTGTCCAAATACATATATGTATATATAGTGTATCTTAAGAGTAGTTTACACAAGCAAAAAAAAAGGTACCCTCACACTAGTCATGTCGCACTTCCGAGTGGCGGATCGTGTTCTAGAGGGCCCCATTGCCCTTATCGACGCAGGACTCGCCCTCACACCGGCGATACTCCGCGCGGAGGGTCCTCGACGGCGGCGACTCGCCTCTTGAACACGTGGATGTAGATTCCATCTCCCCTCCATCTCAATACCTGTCTGATGGGGCTCCGGTAAGAGTTTGAGGTCTAATTTGTCACATAACCACGAATCACTTTTTTCTCTTCTACGTAGTGACGGCTGTCTGATGGCATTAGTATGTGAATATACACTGCACCACATTATGATCATGGCATTGAGACATAACCTATCAATTCTCGTTACCCAGTAATTTCACGGGTTACTGCGCCCCTCAAACCGGATCACAGTAATGTTTGCACAGTACCGTGGGCCGGCTGCAATAGGCGAAACCATCTAGGTTCATCGCGGCACCTATTGCAAGCGACAAAGAGTAATGTGCAAACATTACAGTTTGAAGGGCGCTGTAGCTAATGGAATTACTGAAGTGACGAGAACTAACATCTTATGTGTCAAGACGACGAGCACAATATGGTGTAGTGTATATCATCCTAACTAGCGCTACGTTGTTAAGCATGCGTATCTCTTACCATCATGTGAGCGTCCAACTCGTATCGTCTCCTCATAAAATAAAAGAAAATAAATCAAACATAAGTAAAACTTAATATTCATCGACAAACAAAGTAATTCGTACCGCGCGTGGTTAACAGCTGATCTAGATAATGAACTTAACTAGGTTTTAAAAAGTTAAGTTAAAAATTAAGGTTAGCTCGGCGGGACGGTTCGCGCAGGCGACGATAAAGTTCAAACTTAACGGTACGTAAGCCGCTGGTAAGTAAAGGTTATGCGTACTTGACAAACTAACTTTCACTTTTATATCTAACTTGATTAATAGTTACCTGACTGTTTAGTAGTAGATCGATATTGTCCGTATTGTCTGTGGCATATATATATATATCATCATCATCAAGAGCCGATAGACGTTCACTGCTGGACAAAGGTCTTCCATCAAAGATCTCCACGTCGATCGGTACCACGTTGCTTGCATCCAGTGGATTCCCGCGATTCTCACCAGATCCGTTCCACCTTGCGGGAGACCTCTCAACACTACGTCTGCAGGTACACGGGCACCACTTGAAGACCTTGCTGCCTCATCAGCTGTCGTAGACTGTCATAAAAAATATAAATTATAAATAAACATTCTCCTACCAACCCGCATTGGGTCAGCGTGGTGGTAGATGGCCCAAATCCCACCATTTGAACCCCTACAAACGAAGGTAGCGAGAAATTGGATACGGGCAACGTAGGATTCATCCATGTCCGGCTGATGAAGATGAATAAATATTCCATGGACAGTACCAATTCGCAGGAGACGAACAGTTTTATGTTGGATTATTTGATTACTCATATTCATAGACGGACATTACTCTGGCGCGGCGACGTTATGGCGGATGTCCTACTTCCGGTATAAGAGCGGTTTTGTTTTAAGAACTTACATAATTGCGTTTACGCAACGCCGCGGCCGGCAATGGCGGGTTGTGATGTACGACAGCAATCTTTTACTTGATTAAATTAGATGATAATATGAGAGAGACAGAGAGAGGAGTTGCAGTTTTTTTTTAATTAAAAACCTTAATAGATTCCTGTGGAAATCGTCATTCTTCTGTACCTGTTCCGATTTTGATAGTCGCTTTGAAAGCAAACTTTCTAGACTGTACTTGGCAACAATTCAAAAGATTTGCTGGTAGGAAATTATCAACTGTTGTCTAGTTTCTATTCGGCTTGAATTTAATATTATGTTAAGCTCTATCAATAAAGTCCACGGTGGTGATAACACGTGATAATTAGATGATACACCGTTTTTTTATGATCATCTGCCATTAGACGTACCAATGCTAGATACATGCCTCTCCTGAATCTTCATGTTGATCGACCTTCACCAGACCGCGAATACACCTCGCGAAGGGTCTTTCAACACTTCGTCTGCTATTTAAAAGTCTTTTGATACTGTAGATAAATACCATACCATCTGATGGTAAACAGAAATATCTAATTCATCCGCTACCGTTGCTATATAAAGCTCACAATCTATTATTCACGGATCATTCCGTATCTCAACCGTGCGTTACGTCTATTTAACCGGCGTTTTTTTTTTCTAATTAACCGTACGATCGCGTGTCTCCGTTAAATCTCAGTCGGTTAACTGAAGCTGTTATGGGATCGGATTGTTTGGTGTTATTAATTACTTAACGTTAATTTTCTTGTGGATTTAACAGACCGTCACTCCGACTCCCGTATAAAGGTTTTATTTTATACAACACAGTGTAAAGACGAACAGGATGTTTGCACAACACCACATTGTGTTCTTCACATTCGATACAAATATTGATAGCTGTTGTTACAACTATAACTTTGCTAGTACCGTAACACAGTAATATTTGCACACTACTACTTAGCGACGGCAACATAAACAGTAATTCGTCACTTGAATATTATCACCAGTAAATAAATAGACTTATCTTTAATAAAAAACACTTCTCAGAACAATTGTTATTCTTATCTTCGGTCCTGACATTTAATCATCAATGCACTATTGAAAATCATTGATTGTAGATTTATACAAAGCATTTGAAACATTTGACTACAATTTTTTTTAAATCTATTCAATTTCCTGTATAATTTTAATATTTGAATGGTGCTCTTTAGGATTTCGCAGATTTAATAGATATAATAATCGAAGAAATACTATTATAGATATTAGTTGATCTTAACTCTGGTGTATCTCAAGGTAATACGTTTTGTTCTATGGACAGTTTTTTTATGAACATAAAATTTTATCACAATTCTTAGTCGCGTCGTGTATGAGTCGAATCATGAATTGGATTATGCATGTTGACGTTTTATAGAATCATTAATATGTACAAAGCGGTAAATTGCACAGTACTTTGATCCGCAATCAGCGTGGCCGGGCACGCGCCCCACGCTGCCACCATAAATCAAACGGTCGATCGATCATACCGCGCAAACAGAAGCGATAACCGCGTCAGTATAATTACCAGTAACAGTGTTTGGATCGAAAGAGAAAAAGATGAACCGGTAGTTTAAATTTAACTACTTTTGTCACGCAGTGGCTCAACATTTGTCTTATTACCTATATTAATGGTAGGTACTTCTGGCTAGATACCATAGCAGCGTCTATTTCTGCCGACAACTAGTCCTTTGCAAATATTACTGTATTCTGGTTTGAAAGATGTTTTAACTAGTAAAATTACTGGGCTTACGAGTTAGAACATCTCAAAACGACGAGCATAATCCGGAAGTATATTATATATAATTTAACTAGAACCGTGTTGTTATAGGCTGATGTATCACTTACCATTAGGTGAACATCGCGCTCGTAGTAGAAAAAAAAACACCATATCCCATATTTGCTTCGGAGTAACACGTTGTGAAGTGTGATTGGTTGCTACCTTCATAGTGTATATCTGCTGCCTTAGCAGTGATTACTGTGTTTCGACTGCTAGCGTGTAAGGGTCAGAGTATTCTGGACGAGCCTGCATCATTATCCACGACCTCATTGTCACAGCACCATGTGAAAGTGAGATTACATGGTTAACCCATTGCAGTTAAAGAACAATCCACACTTTACTATTTACCGACTTATATACGATACTTTTTTTTTTACTCGACTCGTTTAGATGAGCGCGATCTTCACCTGATGGTAAAATAACATACAAAACAAAGTATTATGCTCGTCGCTTTAACACTTAAGATGTTATATCTCGTTTCCTCTGTAACTTCATTAGCTACATAGCCCTTAAAACCGGAATACAGTAATCATTGCACATTACACACAGGAGCTGCGATACCTAAACTGTCTTCGGCAGTACAGACTTACTGTGTACACATGTTACCGGTGACAACAAAGTCCTCAAAACTATCGCCGATAGAAGAACGGTTCGCGTGACTCATACGGCGCGTGTTGGTCAGTAAGCATATCGGTCGCGACCGTCCCGCTGTCCGGATCAGGCGTCATGGCGCTGTTTCCGTGGCTCGTTAAGGGTCCGCCATTAGCGGTAATGCGAGTTTAAACGACACCATTATCGGTACGTACCGGTTCGCGCGAAACACCGCCCGTGCTTACCACCACGTAGCTCACATCCTACTGGTTTCTGGATTCAAATGCACTGATTATTAATTAGACCTGTCATGGATGGCCCTCGGTCCACGCCCTGTTAGCAGTCTTCATGCGATGACGTCACATCCTGTTCCGCTGTATACCGGATAACAAATTATAACACTTTTTTTAATCCATTTTTGGTAGTGCTACCACGAAACTGACTCTTGCTACTATATCAGATATTATATCCTTTTTTTTATAGTGTTACGATGAAGTTGACTCTTCCTCCTTCATCAGATCTCCTATCCATTTAATCTTGACCATATCGTAACTGTAGCATATATCCTAGTCATAGGTCTCTGTTGCCGGAGATCGACTAGGTAAATACTAATGGAGCGCCTATTGCAGCCGACAAACAGCAATGTGTAGATATTACTGTGCTCCGGTTTGAAGGGTATTGTATCTATTGAAATTAGTGAAGTATCCTGTCATAAGACGAGCACAATGTGGTTTAATGTAAATCATCCTAACTAGCGCCTCGTTACTATATTTTTTTTTTATTTCACAAAGCCACTACACGATCACGTAATGAGAAGCGATACACCCGCCTGTATTAACGTGGCGCTAGGATGATATTCACAGCATCACATTGTGGTCGTCTTTTTCTTTTTAGCGCAGTAATTTCACTAGCTGCAGCGCCCTTCAAACCGGAAGACAGTGATATATGCACAGAACTGTCGGTAAATATATGAGCTGCAATGGTATCTAGACGGTCAATGGCTGTGGAGACCTACCAGCAGTATAAATTTGAAGATGTTTTAGCCTTCGTCTGCGGAGCGGAGGCAGAGCGCATCAGTATGTAAGTGGCGCGCGGGGAGCGAGCGCCTCGTTACCGATAGGGTTGCCAGCACTATCAAATTACCCGCAATAATATTTCTGTTTTTTTTTCTAACATTATCAACAGATTTATAATATACTTATTATCACCTCAAAACCTTAAATGAGGTTCAAATGTTCTAAGGAAATGTAACATGTTTAGGTTCCTTATATATTCTAAATCACACGGGAGAGGAAAAAAAATATACGTTTCTGTCAACATTTGGAGGAATTCATTCGATACTTCAAAACTTTACCATCATCATCGTTATTATCATTTCAACCGATGGACGTCCACCGCTGGACATAGGTCTCTTGTCACGTGTTCCACAAAACCGCTTGCCAAGTGTCGTGAATATTGATAATATCTTTGTACGTCGCACAAAATCATAACGAAGACATAAATTTATGTTTAACTGACGTGGTTACCACCCATGTGATCACCACCATCCTTATCAAACCCTTTAAAAACCCGAAGACTTCATAAGCCCTCTGCTACAGATGAACTGGTGTAATAAAACTGTGTCATCACTTACTCTTCTAACACAGCAACCCAAAATGAGTGTTGGAATTTCCCGAGTTTCTTATCAGTTAATCTCAGGAGTGTACGTGAACATTACTGTATTCCGGTTTGAGAGACGTTATAACTAGAGAAATTACTGGGAGTCTAAACATCTTATGTCTCGAGAAGACTAACGCAATGTGGTGTGTATCATGATAAATACCGCCAGAATGTTACAGGCACGCATATGCACTGAAGACTAATCAAGTGAATATCAAGCTAGTCTCATCGAAAAAAAAAATGTTCTAATCCAATTAAACGCAGAAATGTTGTATGAGTAGTTGATGTGATTGTAGCAGCCCTGCGTTTCCTCCAGCCCGAGAACGGGAGCGAGGGAATAATTGAGTGGGAATCATTCCGCGCGGATCGCTTTACGTTTCCCTCCTCACTTATGGCATTTTTATATACTGCTCTGTAGTAACCTGACCTCAATTTGTCACGACACCCTGCTCCTGCGTAGGCTGATGAGGCACGGAGCGATGCTGTTAAGCTAATAAGCTAATAGTATCGATAAAACTCCACTGCCATTACAACTTCACAATATATAGCCCCGGAATCGAACCGGATCTCGCCTTAGGGTCGTGTGGGCTGTTTCGCAATTGTTTAATATATTGAACACTAGACGCTGACACAGATACACACAATCCCATACATACACATACACAGTCCCATACATACATACACAGTCCCATACGTTCACACTACAGTCCTATAGACATACACAGTCTCATACAGCTCTCCCGCTTTGCTGGCCATAACATAGAACTTGAAATTTGTCTGAAATATTCCTTGAGAGCAACCGCAGCCACAAATGACTTACTATACCAACCGTTACCATAGCAATCGCATAAATAATACCAAACGAACTTGTTTTTAAAAGTCTATTAGAAATAAAATGATGAAGGAACTATGAAATCCAACAAATGTTCTGTAACCATCTAAAAATGATTCCACGTCGAATGCTCATGTACCCGTGTCGATACGATCACTTGTTTTCACGTGATTGGCGAACAAAGCAAACCTACTATATCCAACTACAGACAATACTCACATATTTGTTTTCATTCTACTAAATGACGAGGCCAGCGAGACGTTCACCTGGTAAGTGATACTCTTGCCCATAACGTGGCGCTAGTTAAGATGATATATACTGCATTACATTGTGCTCATCGCCTCGAGCCGTTATCCCAATAATTACTCTATCTACAGCGCCCTTCAAACCGGAACTCAGTCCTGTTTAGAGGTAGGAACAGCTGCGGTTGTACCTGGACGGTCGCCAGCGACAGTACATTAGTCTTACATTTGAACTCTTCAATTTCATATGGTGTCAATGAGGACTGGTGACTGATGGTACTCCTTACTCTCACATGATGACACTTGAGTTGCAACATCAGTGGTAGCTTGCAAGACAAGATCCTTGGATACTGTCTAGGTACCACCGCAGCTCCAATTATAGCCGTCAAATGGTGGTATTCAAACTTTATTTTGTTCCGGTTTGAAGGGCGTTGTAGCGATTAGCCGTTACAGTTTAAACTGCTGATATGAAAAACTTACGTGTTAAAACGACGAGCGCAAAGTAGTGCAATGTAAATCATTATAACTAGTGCCGTTCTTATGGGCGTATCACTTACCATCAGCTAATCCATCCTTATACTAAATAAAAGTAATGTGATCGGATTCGTACCGACGACTTCCGTGTTACAAGGCAACAGTTTACCCACTGCGTCACGTGTTAATATGTGACTAACGAAAAAATCTCCATATAACTCTGACTTCTCCCCAGAAGGCAGAGTATCATTTTGATGATTTCCTTCCCGAAACCCAAAAAAAAGGTACCGTGAGTTCTTGTGCGGGACCCCTTACACCCCTTTTGTTGTATGAGACGGAATCATTCGCCATCTCTTTCACTTGTTAGAAAAAAATCCTATTGTTCGCCCCCAGTCAAAGCAAACCGAGTAATGAACGCAAGACCTACTTCCGCCTGTGAATACATTACTTCAATGTTACTTCAGCATTATGTTGGTATAAAAAAAAAAAACCTTCGTGATAATTAATACTGTTAAATAACTTTTTTTTTTTTATTAATAATCAATGATTTAGCTTATTATACTGCTTAGTATTACTGCAGTTAAACAATAGTGAGCATTATTCATACGTATTACCGTGTTCAGGTTTAATCGGCGCTGTAGCTAGTGATATTACAGCGGTAAAGCGACTTAAAATATATCTAAACGATGGGAACAATGTGTTCATCATCATGTTTTTTATTTGTTACGTGAGATTCTTATTAAAACTCTCTCGGTGGATCTGCATCAGTGCATTCGGAGAGGCTCCGGGATCTCTTATCGTACACACTGGTACTCTACACTTTGTTTTACACGTCTCTCAGGAAGAGCCGGACCCTCCTAGGCACCATCGCTGATCCATACGCTGTCCCACGCAGGTTTGCATTGAGCGATAAGGGCCCTCGCCCTCAAGGCCCGCGAAAATCCTAGACCCTTTTAGTCGCCTTCTACAACAGGCAGGGCTTACCTTAGTATATCATCCTAACGCTAGATTGTTATGGGTAATATAATTTATAAATTTGACCAGATAATCAGGACGATCGTCTGGTGGTAAGTGATACGCCTGCCCATAGCAACATGGCGGTAGTTAGGATGATATACATTACACCACTGTATGCTCATCGCTTTAAGAGTTTAACACAGTAACATTTACCCACTATTGTTTGTCGGCTGCAATAGGAGCTGCTGTGGTACCTACCTAGACTGACTCTTGAAACAGACCTACCACCAGTACAGACTTTAGGTACCCCAAGCTTAGCGCATTAACGTAATCCCACGTGGAGACTTCAAGGTCTCTGTGCAGTTGAGTATCATCGCCATTAGATTAACATAACTCGTTGGAAGCGTCATTGAACATCATCAGATACGGAGACGGCGCGGCGTTGGTGAATCATCGCACGGAACCACACCTGCCTAATTAAATCAACTGATTAGAGATCCGTCATCAACTCGTATAATTAATTGCGACATAGACCATTACTTGAATAAAAATCTAGAATTATAAATTTGTACTAGGGGTAGGTATCCGTCGCCGGCGACCGTCTAGGTACCACGGCCAGCCCTGTAGTCCCGAGCTATTAAGAATATGGCTAAGGTATTCCCTGTCGTATAAAGCGACTAAAAGGTCCTCGGGTTTGTAGGCTTTAAGGGTGGGGGCTCTCAGAGCTCAATAAGCGAACCTCAGGTGGACGGCAAATGCATAGTGGTCTCGTATTTGCCGTCCCACAGCGTGGGTGCTAAGGAGGGCTTTACCCAGAGTGCAGGTGGGCACCGGTGCGTTTCGTAGCAATCTCGGAGCCCCTCCTAATGCACTGACGGAGACCACCGAGGGGGTTTTAGTAGTTAGAGGCTCCACTTTTTTTCTCTCCAGATTTCCTTAGCGATAAAAAAAGGTGTTTGTCACCAGAGACCCTCTAGATAGATATCACCGCAGCGCCTACTGCAGTCGAAAAACAGTACTGCGGAAAAATTACAGTTTTCCGGTTCGAAGGGTGCTATAGCTAGTGATACTACTGGATTAATAAAACTTAACATCTTGTGTATCAAGGCGACGAGTACAATATGGCATATTAACTAATATTCTAATTAGTGCCACATTGTTACGGGTGGACATATCACTTACCATCAGGTGACGTAACGCTCGTCTCGTCGCTTCATAAAGTAAAAAAAATAGTATTGCAGCGTCTATTTCTACTTCTATAAAGTAGTATGTATATATCTTCACTTCCCTATTTGATAAGTATGTTAATAAAACTACTGTGGTAACGATAATTTAATATATTCTCTAGTATATTATGAGGGGTTTGTACTTAATAAAACCCCTTCCATGGTCATCCTTGGTGGACTCGGGATCTACTACCGAACACACCGGTACTTCGTGCTGTTACTCTCGCCAGCACTATCTTTGCTACGACACACACGAGAGCAAATCGTCTCTATCAGGCAATGAGGGTCCCCCCCCAGCCCACGAACCCGAAGAATTTTTAGACTCATTCTACATCAGGCTGGGGTTATCTTAGTTATGTTAGTACCAGCTTTTGACTGTAGAACAGTCGGCAATAGAAAAGTCTGATGGTAGCTTTCTGAATGTAATTATAAAAAAAAATCATATCGTATGAGTTCTGGACTCCAGATCGATATGTGCTATCGCGGCGCTTGCGCAGTTTTCCTATACAGTTTATTAATAGCACAGTTAATATTCGTGTTTATGACTTTGAATTGTCCGGGACGTTCGGGCGGATTCTTCGCAGCCGCGAGGACGGCAATTATTGCGGCATTGCGTCACCGCAGCCTCATGATGAGCACATGTGACGGTACACTAGGGCTCCGTCTCGCTCTCGCCGTACACACAAGTGTCCATTTATAATAGAAAAAAAAAAAGCTTTAAAATTCATGCATACGACTTACTAGTGATGGGTCTCAGTAAGTAGCCGGTTTAGTAGGTTGAAGCCCCGCATAACCTTGTCTTCCCCCCAGAAGCAGGGTATCTTTTAAGATTTCCCTTGCGCTGAATAAAAAAAGGGTCCCGGTAGCCGGAGACCGTCTAAATAATACTGTGAAAATATTACTATGTTCCGGTTTAAAGAGCGCTGTAGCTAGTGTTATCAATAAAGTAACGAGACTTTACATCTTATATCTCAGATGAGCGCAATATATATCATACTAACTAGCGGCATGTTAATATGGACGGTTATATCACTTAACATCAGGTGAACGTCCCTGGCTCGTATCGGCGCTTAATTGAATAAATAAATGAATATTTTACACGCTATTGATTCCAAACAACCATTTAATTTTATGTCTCTGATAGCTCGACCATTTTTAAAAACGGATCTTCCATCGAAAAATTAAATAGGATTTATGGAATAATGGGTTCTCATACTTCGGAAACAAATATAAGATTTCGCATTAAAAATCGTTATACTTTAGAAGAGGCAGCATGGTTTAAACATCTTCGCCTGTTATTAAGAAAGGGACGAAAAAAAATAATATTACTAAATAGTTAGTTATTGCACGTCTTTAGATTTATTAAGTTTTCTTAGTCTCCTTTAGTACTAAATAAATATCGCTTTCCATGCCAAGAGTCGTGATGGACCGCAGACTCATTTTAGCACCGTCATTGTATAAGATGCTAAGGATCACTTTTCACTTTTTTTTTATTCAAGGAAGCGACGAGATGAGCGATCACCTGATAGTAAGTGACATGCCCGCCCATAACGTGGCGCTAGTCAGGCTGATATACACTGAACCACCTTAAGACAAAATGTTAAGCCTAGTTATAAATAGCTTCAAACCCTTCAAACCTGAACAGTGACGTTTGTCGGTCTTGACGGTCTCCAGTACCAGAGATCTACTTGATGAAACTTGTTTACAGTAATTAATAAAATTTTATTGTTGATGCTGATGATGTTAGAGCGTCTTACAAACCTGCAGTGTTTATAATCTATGAACGATTTTTTGGCGGCAAATTTTTTTTATCTGCTGTTTTTAATTAAACGATCTCCGGTGAAACATAGGCAAAAGTGTAATAATAACTTTGTGGTTATATTTGGCTTTAATATTAATTTAACGTTTGTCATCCATAGCCATTCACAGAAGATAAAAGACTCGGCCAGCTCCTGCTTTATTGATATGACTCTCCATCCGCTGTAAATGGTTATTCGCATATATTTACTAGTTTTTCCTCGAGTTCGTATTTACGTTTTTCTCTTTAAATGTAAATTAAACAAATCTTAACCAATTTAAATATTTCAATACGTAATTTAGTCATTTATTTGTTTTTTAATCGTATTATGCATCAAGAGCTAAAGTTCATTAGACATTTCATTCAACGACGCATTAAACGATCGATGCAAATTCTTATTGCGTTTTTAAGCTGACGACCCGGTGTTGCCAATGTCGCTTTAATTACATTCAAAATTACAACGATTAAATTTATAATTTTTTTAAATAAAAAAAAAACTGGGTTATTAGGTTAAAACAATTTGATTATGATAATAAATTCAATGCAATTTAAATTGGTTAAAAATATTAATTCATTGTTAAATAGAAAAACACACTTAGACATATAATGTGTATTCATAAACTTTTTTTGTCGTACTAAAATTCTCTCTTAAGGGTACGAGTTGTGTTATTGTTTATTTATATTCACTTAAAACTTTTTTTGCTATGAGTTTATTGAAAAACACATATATTTGTAACTTATTTACTACGATAACGCGTTAAAATTTTTACCCGAATTAGATTATTCCCACGCAGAACTTTTTGTATCCTAGCGCTGGCAACACCGGCATCGACCGGATGGCATCGACGGAATGACTGCGGTGCGAGGCGCGCGGGACGGGCAAGGCAGAGGGGCGCGCGCCGCTGTCAAATCGAATTACGTCTTGAGTTACGATTCGCTTTTATTTTAATGGAAAAAGCTTTTTCCTGACTTAATTATCGCAAAATTTTACGAATTAGTGTCGGCCTAATGTCCCGCGCGCACGCAGATAAAGAATATAACAGCTCACGGGGCACAGTTCGACATTCGCCGCGGCGGTTTTCGGTTGCTATTTTTGTTTTGTAGCCCAGTTCCGCAGTAAATATTGTTTTCAGTTACGATACGGCGTTAATGCGGCCGTTCATTTTTTCGTTATTTCTTCGTCTCCGTTGCCGTTTACGGTCCGTGAAGCATTTACAATTGTAGTTATCAGTTGCGAAAAACATTTCGAAATCGCTTCTTGCGATCTCGCAGTTCGTGCCAATGCGACCACAGAAACCTTTCTCGTGCTCTAAATGCAGTGCCAAATACATAGTATTGTACATAAAGTAAAAGTTTAAATTAATACGTGCTACTATTTAATGAAATAATAACTGTTAAATCGTATGTGAGTCTGTGTAAATAATAGTTACGAAATGGCAGTTAAATGGCAGTTTTGGAAGAGAAATTGTTGACATTTAGCGTGAGCCAGTGATGAGGCGTGTGTTTGGTGTGTGCTCCGACGGCTGGGTGCTCTGCGGACAGAATGTGAGCCGTCAAATGTAGCTCGCTGTCTAGATGTTGCCTGTATGTTTGTTTCTTTCATGTATTATTATTTTTTTATTATTTATTTTCCCACCATCACAAACCGTATACTTACAAATATGCCTTGCAAATTAACTCAGTCTAACAATTGGTTCCGTGAGAATATTTCAAAGGTATTTTATGCTTCAGTCTTGTGTATATATATGTTTTTTTAAATCATTACAATTTTAGTGGATTACTTTACAACATCTATTCTGATGAATGGTGTTGGTATGATTATTTAATAAAGTCCAATTTGAAGTAAATTATTGATATCCCAAGTAATAAATTGGTATTATCTACATTAAATATTTCAAAATAAACTGATATAATGTTTTGAAGATATCTAGGCATATCCCTTTGATGTGATAGCTGATAATCGACAACATATTAGGTACTATGACAAATAAATACAAGAACCTTTCTAGTGTTCTATTAATTTATATTTTATATAATACAAGCAAGATGATATAAATAACTGCTAAATTATTATATGCTCTAATTCCTATGTTTATTAACATCAATATTATATTGTCTTAAACAATCTATATTAAAATTGTTAAAATTTAAAAGATACTGTAGTACTAAACTGCTAAACAAGCTTGCAGCTTTCTTTTGTTCGGCTGGTCCCCACAACCGAGGACTGCATGTGTATAATTTTTGAGACACCAAAAGTCTCATTACCCAAATAAATGTACTAGTAACATTACTTTACAAACTGAAACATTAATGTTTTCCCTATTGTATGGTGATATCTAAATAGTCTTCTACATAAAAAAAATCTTCCTCCAATCACCATGATAATGTTGCATACGATGAACATACAAATATAACATTATTAAAACATATTTTCCTTACATATTTTTGTTCATTATTGTATGCATCCATGAGGAAATGTCTGCATGCATCCATGAGGAAATGTAAGTTGTCTTAATTGAGTGCCTCAGCATAGTTTATTTCTTGCAGTAAACACTAAATGTGTACTACATGGTTCCTGTCTGGGGAGCACTATAGCTACTGCAAATATTGAGTAATGAGATCTGTGTCTAAAGGTAACATTGACAATTTGATGCATTTTATATCATTCTAACATTGTTATGAACAAGTACATCTCAACAATGTTGGAACTTTCAACATTTGAAAGTTGTAGTATCCTGGGCAAGATCAAATTAGCCCATATATATAAAAAAATCTCAATGAAATGTTTTATCCTCGTCATCTCAAGATGTTATATTATTTATGATTCATATAATTTTCTTCACATCGTTGTACTATTTAATAGAATAAGTCAGCTTTTGTGTTGGTGTGTTACCAATTCTTTTATTTATCCTCATCTGTGATGATCCAATACAATTAAACATATATAGGTAGCAGTTAAGTCTAACTCTCACAAAATACAACATAACATATAAACATACAAATGTAAATCATTGCATGGTTTTCTTTTCACAATTGTGTTTCAATAGATTGCGCATGTGTAGGTGTCTCGTAATGTTACTGTCGCACGTTTTGAAAAGTGTATAGAATTTGTTTTACCCTAATTAATAATCTTATTCATAAAGTCTACACTACATAAAATTCTTACGTGTATTCCAAGTGCGGTTCTATTTTTCTGTTCTTCAACCTGCAACAGTGTACTACTTCGTGAACAGTTGCTCCATATCATAATTGATGTCAGTTGTTTTCTGTATTCTCATATGGTTATATCTTTCATTGACAACTATTTCAACTGAGTAGATATTATATATATACTTGACAAGAAAACTGATCAAACTTTGGTAATAGATCTCTGTTGCTGAAGACTGTTTAGTTAGGTATGTACAATTGCAGCTCATATATCCACTGCCAAACTACTGTTTGTTTTGTGCAAACATTACTGTGCTCCGGTTTGAAAGGTGCTGTTAAATTACTATCTATAACGATTCTTAATAAACAACATGCACAATGTGGTGCAGCGTATATCTACTAGCGTCACGTTTTAACCAGGCGTATCATTTACAACGTTCCGGAATAGAGTAAACCTGTTGTACGGAACCGATGAGACTTGAGGGTGTTGAAAAAAAAACTAGGTAATGTTATTACATCACGCCATGAATCCCACGAAATGGGTTAACGGCGTGTCCGCTTGATGTATGGGAGGCGTAAAATGTTATGATGACATGGTGTCCTAATTGCATATAGTTAAGTAATTCATATAAATGGTATAAAAAATAGGATAAGAAAATATACAATCCTGAACAATAACATCAGGTAGAGGCAGAAGAAAAGCGAATGGTAGTAAGCGTACGGATACCTCACTATTCAGCCATGTTATAAAAATATAGTATAGTCTAAAATAGCAAAACATCTAACTAAACTTTTTTTATCAGTCGAGCCGACGAGGTGACTGCTGCGTTTACCTGATGGTGAGTACGCCTGGCCCATAACAAAACGCCTCTTGTATATACACTGCATCACATTGTACTCGTCTTGCTATCTAACTAGCTAGGGTGCCCTTCAAACCGAAACACAGTAATGTCTGCACAGTACCGTTTTGCTGCAGGAATAAGCGCTACGGTGGTAACTAGAACGTCTACGGAAACGAAGCTCGAACTCTTTAATATTAAATAATTAAACATTGTCATAAAATAATTGATTTGTAACAATAAATATCTTCCAGTATCAATTGGTTTTTTCCCGGAAGTGAAGAGTTATGCAGTATTATTAGAGTGGCAAAGGGGAGAGCGGAACCAAGACTTAGATCACTGGTGGTAGGTGTCTGTTGCCTGAGATTCGTCTAGGTAGGTACGATCGCAGCGCTTATTGCAGTCGACACACAGTACTGTGCAAACATTACTGTGTTCCGGTTTGAAGGGCGCTGTAGCTAGTGTAATAACTAGGGTAGCGAAATACAAAAATTGATGTCTCAGGCAACGAGCAAAAGCGTATAAGCGTAATGTGATGCTGTGTGTATCGTCCAAACAAGCGCCATGTTGTTATCGGAAACCGGTTCACTTGTCATCTGGTGAACATGCAGTTCATCTCGTTTAATTCATTAAAAAAATGTTATTGGGAGGAAATGGTGTCGACGGTGGTTCTTGTAGCAAATGCTCCCTGTGGGATAAACGTAGTTTTAGCAACCAAATAACTGATGGTATAACCAACCTCTTTCTCTGTCTAAGCTAGAATACATTAACGAACGTAGTTAGAATCGAAGGTTACCAGCATCAGGCAGGTTTTAAAGTGTCTGACGACATTCGGCATTTCACCAGAAAATCCAAGATCGACAAATTTTACAAATGGAGAAGAAGAATATCTATTATTGGTTCCAGAAACTTTTCTACCTAATTGTCTCATTAGGTGCATAGTGCATAGCTAGACAATTTTAGACTGAGCATTTTAGTACTTATATAATAATACGGTATTCCAAAATGAAAACTAACTAGGGGAGAACAATCAAGTCAACAATCGAAGTATGCGCAATCAAAGTGGAGCTGGAGATTGTTAAAAAAAATAAGTGGAGGGTGGGGAGTCCGTTAGTGGTGCGGGCACTTGGCGACACTCGATCACACCGCGTCAAGTGGACTTTGTGGAGCGGAGTCGGGGCACGAGTTATTCGGAAATGTCGTTATGGAAATCGCTCGCAGAATTTCGATACCGTTTCAAGATTCATCAGCTCCTTTCCAGTTTTAATCGTTAACATTTATGTCGGAAGTGATTTCAATTAAATGATATTTGCATTATATTTTCATTGACATTAATTCAGTTTATCGATCTTCACTGTTTAACATAAACTTGACTAATTGAGAGTAAACTCGTGTGACAAGTCGAGCGAAATTTTCAACTTATAGTTAGTGACATTTGCCTGCTGAGAGGATATACAAAGCACAGTCCTCCCCGTTTTAAGACATAAGATGTTATATGTATCTCGTAACGCCAGTAATTTTACAGAAATAGAAGTAGCGATCGCACCTACCTGGACGGTTTCCGGCAATAGAGACTTTTTATGGTCGAGGAGAAAATCTATAAAAGATCCCTTGCTTATAGAAAAGACAGTGTTATATAGGACTTGTTTCAACTAAAAACCTTCTAGGGTAATTTTTAGTGCTTTGCAAAAGGATCCAACACCCTACGGAAAATACCGGTATCTTTGCACTGCGTTTAAGTACGTCCCCGAGAGAGCTGTAAACTCTCCTCAGCACCTTCTCTTTGCTACGACAAGCACAAGACCATTTGGTACTTGTCGTTCACCATGGGTTCGCTTAGAGCTAGACAATGAGAGCCCTGATTTAAAGCCCACGAACCCGAAAACCCTTTCAGTCTCCTACGACAGTGAAGAATTATTTTAGTCCTATTCTTAATAGCCGAAGACTATTAAACCTACCACTACAAAAATGTATATATTACGAGAGAAGAATTTTATCTATAAATATGATATAATACTGTAATAATTATAGATATAATATAATACTGTAATAATTAAAGATATAATACTGTAATAATTTGCTACCTTTTATGTAATTAATTGAATTCCATTTGGTTGAATTAAAGGTGGTAAGAAAATTGTGTTTCCGTTGCAGGGCTCGCCTCACGGCTCGGTGATGTCGTGCCAGTCGCTGGCGGCGCGCGCGTTCGCCGAGCCCGACAAGGACCAATCGCAATGCGTCGCCTTCCACAGGTAACACTGCTCAACATCACCACCACATCTACACTATGAACGTATAGAAGAATAGAAACTACTTTCATCATCATCATCATCAGCCGGTAGACGTCAATTTCTGGACATAGACTTCTCCCAAAAATCTCGACATCGATCGGTGAACTAAGGTCACCGACATAGCCCAAAAGATTGCTAGACATAAGTAGCAGTGGGGCAGGGCACATTGCTCAAAGGACCGACAGGCGATGGGGCAGTAAGGTCCTCGAGTGGCGCCCGCGTACCGGTAAATATGGTGTGGGAAGATCTCCCACAAGGTGGACTGACGTTCCAGTGAGAATCGCGGGAACTCACTGGATGCGAGCAACGCGTGTAAATACTTTATTACGTACGAAATAATATAACAACAACTATATAACTAAAAGTGTTATATACCACAAGGACTGGTGACGAGCATGAATGACGCTTAATCGATGGTTATCGGTGATAGGATTGTGCTGGGTTATATTCGTTACTGGTGTAAACCAAACTTAGACTATGAGTGTAATATCTAATCATTAGATTTCCGAGTGAATTCTTTCACCATTCAAACTTCAGAAATGGCAATGAGACGGAAGACAGAGACGTCTGTGTTATAGAGTAAGCGCGTAACCACTGCGCTATAAAGGCAGTTAAAGGATCATCTTAGGTACCTTTATTTTGGTTTCGGGGGGAAATACCCAGCGTCTGCGTGGAAGTCAGGGTTATATGAAATTCTTACATACTAAAACCCCGTCGGTGGTCTGCATCAGTGTATTTGGAAACAAACGCCCGAAAATCATCGATTTTTCGTATATTTAAATATATTTTGATTTGTTATATACAGATCGGTTCGCTTCAGCTCGGAGTCGCGCAGCTCGGCCAGGGTGTCCAATGATCCGGACTGCAAAAGGGACACTTCCGGTTAGTATTATAATGTACGATTTTTGTACTGTGGTAGTTTTAAATCTGTGGAAAAAAATACATAGTGAGGTAAGTCGTTTCACCACGATAGAAAGAGAAGACTCGTGATCCATATCCATTACAAAGTACTTGATTATTAACAGTTTGTTTACTATAGATAGATTATAGTCTAAATAAAATAATATTTTTCATAACTTAAAAAAAAATTAAAAAGGTAAAGTAAATTTTATTTCCGGTACTCTAATTTATCACATACCGGAAGCAGTGTTTAAGAATGGTTACAGTCTTCTCGTGGTGTACATAATAGTTGCTGTTTGTCGTGTTGCAGGTGGTATGTCCGTGTCGACGCTGGCGGTCACACCCCTGCCGCCGCCGGTTGCCATGAGCCAGTCTGCGCCGCCCGCATCCATCTCCTTCGACCTTAACGACGAGGTCAGCACTGCAAATCTAATCTACTCACACGAACATATAAACTTTAAAATTTCGTGTTGTATCCATTGGAAGGTTGGAGATTTATATATAGATGGAATATATTCATCTGGGTTAAACAGCTCAGCCTATTAAGTCCTGGCAACGCCAAGGTTTGTGTTTCATGGGTGCAGAAGTATATAATGCAGGAGTATCAGTAAAAGCAAATTTATTTTTATTTAAAAAAAAAAAAACCTACTAAATACTATTTAAACATTAAGTTTATTTCTTAGTTGTCATGATTGTAATTTGAGTTGAATTTTCATCAACAGTTTTCATCATCACTATCATCATAAATTCCAATGATGGACGTCCACTGCTGTACATATATTTTGTCATATACGCTGGTCAGGATATATCACAGTTTAATTTTAACAAAACGGTAGTAATAGGTGACTACTCAGCCAAAGGCTTGATGTAGCGCTAAGGAATGTTCACTTTTTTTTGTACCTATACAAAAAAAAAAACTCGCAATATCTGATTACTATTTCTTCACCGTTTAACTGATTTAATGGTTTGTTTTCACTTTCTATTAATCCAAAAACAGTTACGCAGCGTTTCGCGGTTCCGTGGAGTTTTTGTTAGGCTACTTGTTTTTTTCCCCATTCATTGCCATTTTTTGTTATTGTTGTTACACTTTTAAGTACCGCTAGTTATCTTACTCGGCTGTGTAATTTGGTGTTATGTCTACTATTATCCTCATCTTTAGCATTATTTTTAAATGGATTATCATTTTCCGTTGTACCTTTACAGACACCGCCACCGCTGCCTTCCTGCAGGTTCCCCAAGTTGGAAGAGTGCGCGCACTTCCATTACGAAAGGGTGTCATTGGGAGGACTCAATATCGAAACTGTGCCATGTGAGGAGCAGTGCGAAGACAACGATCCTAGTGAGGGTGAGTTATTAGAAACGTCAATACAAATGGTCTAAAATCGAACAGTTGTAACGCGAAGAGGATCCCGGTTCGATTTCGGGGCTCGTATTGTGGAGGTGTTTAATAAGAGCGTTATATCAAGCCCGCCTGGATAGTCTATCACTCTCTTATTGTGTTATCATGCCACACTAACAGCATTATTGTGGTGGCGTATTAACATTGCTGATTCTGGTGTCAGTATATGAGAGCTGGTGTGTTCTGGATGACCACAGCACCTTCCATGGTCTTATATTCAGTTAACATCATCAGGATATTAGAGCAAATGTTAGTCCATCAGTGAAATAATAATCAAATGAAATATCTGTCTCGTAGATAAATAAATTCTAGACTTATAATATTTTTGCTCAGATTAATCACAACAATATCTCTTTCACATGGTAAATTTTCTTTAGGTTGGATTTGTCTCCGGGTACGGTCCCACGTTAGCCGGAGTGAATGCGAAGTGACGGTTGTGGGGGATACACACTCGCACGCGAGCGGCTGGAGTGAGCCGGGCGCCCTCAGGGAGTGGACCCTCACGCGCAGCCGCGATAACTTCTTGCAGCTAGACGACATGTTGCATAGGTAAGACAAGTTCAGATCGCGCAGTCCTGACCTAATAAGATTAATATTATGAGAAGTATTGTGGTAATTAGAGCGGCCCAGAATAAAGTCTCTTAAGGATCAAACTTGGCATTTCCTAAGAAACCTAGCACCAACTCCACAATATGTGCTCTGGAACTGAATCAGCAACTTCTGTGTTAGTAGATAAGCAGTTATCCACTGGGCCATGAATGTTTTCGGCCAATGAAGAATGAAATCAATTAGAAGTCCAGGTATAATTATCATCATTAAGACAACGGAAGTTACATGTCATTGTTATCATACAGGTGCATATACGAGCGCAAGGTTTCCGGTCTACCCAACTTGTCGGAGGAATTGGCTTTGTGCAGCGACGAGGCGCGTTACCAGCAGCTCATTAGCGATTACGTGCACCACCTGTCGATGATCGCTGACGACTCTATCAACTGTGGTCCCGTCCTCAACTGGCTGCAAATGGATAATAAAGGTATCCATAATAATAACTTCAAGTATGTGCTGGTGCAAGAGTGGTCAAATATCAGTCAAGTTATCTCATTAAATTAATGAAAGATTTAGTGGGTACTTGAGAGGAATAGACAACTAGACATTCTGTATTTCAACACTATGGACATTACTCCAGGGGTCTGCAAACAGAGATTAGTGCGTAGTTATATTTTGTTGCTTCCTTGTTAAAAAAAAGTCAATACCACTACAACATCCATTTGTATCTTAGTAGAATTATTAGGATAGATAGATAGATAGTAGGATATTATTAGATCGACATAGACCAAAGAATAAATTTTTTTAAGGACACAAGTTATTGGTTGCCAACGAAGACTCCAGCTCCATCAATACGCCTGCGGTTGCAGCCGCTTACTCCGTTAGGAAATATGTTTCACAGGTGAGTACACAAGCTCAAACAAAATTTTTATTAATAGCTCGTATATATAGCATAGTATAATATTAGTAGCTCGCTGGCCTAATGGTTAGAGCGTACGGCTTTCATTCCGAAGGTCGCGGGTTCGAATCTCGGCATGTACCAATGACTTAATATTTAAGTTATGTACATTTTGTGAACTTTAGTTACAACAGCGAGATACAAACGGTGAAGGAAAACATCGTGAAGAAACCCGCACACTGAAATCATCTTTGTGTGTGTGTGTGCGTGTGGTGGCCCCAATAAAGTGGCAACAGGCTCCCCCCATGTTACATGGGTCCTAATCTAACTACATCTGGCAAAAAGTGGGTGTTTATTCGCCTCTGCCTACCCCTACTGGTACAAAAGGCGTGATCATATAAAAAAAGCACATTTTACTTTTCTAAATAATAGTGTGCAAATATTACTAGACGGAGTGTCGGGAGACTCCCACAAGGTAAACCGATGATCTGGTAAGAATCGCGGAAACCCACAGGATGCGAGCAACGCGAGGCCGATCGATGTGGAAGTCTTTGATGGAAGGCCTATATCCAGCAGTGGACATTGTGGACGATGTGCAGTGATATCTATCTATTTTTCTGCTGATGATAATGAAATATTTCTAGATGGGATTTGAAAGACTAAGCTAAGTAATGTTACCACATTACTGGGGTAAAGAGATTTAACATGTCATGTCTTAAAACCAAGAAGAAGACAAGCACAATGTGGTTATTATTTATCAATATAACTAGCACCATATAGCACACGACGTCTGGTCCATTTCATCAAATTCGTCGCAAAATACCAAACGTTTCATATTATAAGTTTACAAATAGTTTTTATACAGCAAGAAGAACTAAAAGAATATTTGTGTTAAATATGCACAAAAGTTAATTAAAACTACTCGTCTTTTTACAGGCTCGAGATGAAATTAGCTTCGAAGTCGGCGATATGATATCAATCATCGACATGCCCGGTAACAATATTTCCGTTTATTATTTGATCGAAATATTTTGCCGCGCGTAGCCGCGGTTGGTTAAAACTTTATTTAAATACAATTATAGTAATATATCTTGTTCGTGGTAAAAACTTCAACCTAGGTCGTCTAACCTCTGAAAAACGCATAAATAAAAATACCTTTGTTTAAAAGTAAATATTTAACTGGTGAGGCTTATCGGTGATATGTGTTGTGACAGGTCCGCAGGAGTCAGTGTGGTGGCGCGGCAAACGCGGGTTCCGCGTTGGTTTCTTCCCGCGTCACTGCGTCGCTGTGATCGGAGACAAGGTGCCGCGCCACATGACTCAGCCGCCACCCATCGTAGGGTGAGTGTCAGAATTATAATAGCTGATAGCCATTCACGTGGTGTGAGTGGACCTATATTAGAATTTCCTATCTACTCAATACCTCAAATGTCCTTTCTTTATCAGGTCAGTGGCAGTAGCACCCATAAAGCCTGTGCTCAGGAAGCACGGCAAGTTGATTTCCCTGTTCCGGAGTTTTATCCTATCACGACCTTCCCGGCGGAGTCTAAAGCAACAGGGCATTCTTAAGGAGCGCGTCTTCGGCTGCGATCTCGGCGAGCACCTATTGAACTGTGGTCACGATGGTGAGTCGATATATCCTGTTTTCGATGGACCGAAAATACCGCACCTAAGTTATTTCCAAGTTATAAGCCCTGGTAACCTCGTCATTATATACGCATGTTGTAGTCAAGTAAGTAAATTTTTTTCTTAAATTCAATGCTAAATTAGAAACACGCACGGGGTAAAGAAAATGAGATATTGTTATAATATTGGATTAAAACTTTAAAATGGTTGCGACTGCTTTAATTAAAGCATAAAAACAATATTGAGACATCCATCGAATAATATATGTTATTATACTTAAAGCATATTGTGGAACTTTATCTAATCGCGTTTTATTTACCTTCTTATACTTAAATGTGTTTCGCGTGGTGGGTGGCAGTGCCGCAGGTGCTGGCGGAGTGTGCGCGCGCAATCGAGCGGCGCGGCGCTGTAGATGGCATCTACCGGCTGTCCGGCGGCGCGGCGCTGACACAGCGGCTGCGCGCCGCGTTCGATGCAGCTGGCGACGCGCCGCCGGACCTCGCCCCGCCGCTGCAGCGCGACCCGCATGCGCTCGCCAGCCTTCTCAAGATGTATTTCCGGTTAGCATTGACACATGAAATTCTGCCGCCATAATAGCATTACTCTGTAAACCAGATTAGATTATTCTCATGTGATCTCGCTTCACCATCTTCGACATCATTGCTAAGTGATAGACCATTGCTGTTGAATACCACATTATTCAACAAAGGAGAAAAATATACAAAACTCTCACCTCGTGGTATCATCACCCTTAAAGATCGAGTCTAAAATAGTTACTTCTTCACCCCACGTTACTATACTACTACACTGTACTATATTCATGGAGTCATGTAATTGTTCTAGCAACAGGAACTATAAAAAAAAAATAGTTTTAGGAGTGAAAGTAGACTATCATTAGAGATGTGTTTTAACCATATTATTATTGCATTTTTCAGTGAGCTCCCAAACCCGTTGTGCACGTACCAACTGTACGATAGCTTCGTAAGCGCGGTGCAGGTCCCGGAAGAGGCAGCTCGGCTTCGAGCGATGCGCGAGACGGTCGTCAAGCTACCGCCACCGCATTACAGGTATGAGATTTCAACACCTGTAAGTAATGCCTGGTAGCAGTAATTGCATCCAAAGTATTCCTTGCACTTTTCTGTTCTTCCTTTCAATGTCTGCGCTTTTTGCAGGACGCTCGCGTACCTAATGCGCCACCTGCGCCGCGTGTCGTTGCTGAGCGATGCGACCGGCATGACTGCGCGCAACATGGCTATCGTGTGGGCGCCCAATCTACTGCGATCTCCCGCACCCCAGCATGCGCTGCAGGGCGTCGCCGTACAGGTCAGTCTGCCTCTCCATACTTCGTACGCAGCGTTTAAACAGACTGGTTTCAATGGTGTTGCGTCACTGTTGCTAATCTAAATAAATAAAAATATATACACACACAACGTAAATGTTACACTGTTTCATCCTATATAAAAAGTATACAATGCTCCTCTAATTTAACCTTTGTACTTTGCAGGCGGTCGTCACAGAGTTCCTGATTTGCTATGCCGAGGAGTTATTCGCGCAAGAGCAGGGCGCTGACTCCGGCCCTGATTCCTTAGAGCAGGTAAATAAAATAATATTTTATATCATACATCCGATAGGCCGTGTGAGTGGTCTACTCGCAAAAAAATAAATAAAAATGATATCATTCAAATTGACGGTAATCTTCGCCTTGTTGTAGGATTACTGTGACTCTGCGGTGGAGCTGCGAGGAAATGAGTCCTGTAGGAGACCAAAAAGCCTGCCTTTGAACCCGCCGACTAAGTTGCTGAGGTTACTTTTTATTCTCTTTATTATAAAACCTTACGCGGGGGTATACAAAGGGCGGGATTAATGCCTATAGGCATTCTCTACCAGCCAACCTTCGGTGAGTTGGGATGTTGTGGTAGGTGATAAGTACTGCCCCCCGAAGCTGTTGCGGTGGGAATCGGTACCTGTGGATTGGTCACCCACGGTGAAGTTAAGTGGAACCTACCCAGCCGGCCAGAGGCGGCCGCTCCAGGTGAGCACCGTGAGCTTACCTCGGGTGTGTGCCGGTGGTTTGCAGGAGCGGGTTAATACTGCCTTTTGCAGCCGAGGTGGAGTTGCGGAGGGAGAGGAGTGTCGGTATTGCGTTTCGCCGCTCGCCGTATCCCCGTTGGCGTTGGCGGCTGAACCCAAGATTAGATCCACCGCAGGGAGTGGGGAGAGTTTTCTCTCTTAGCTCTCTCGCTTGACTGTAAGAGGCCGAGAGGAGCGCGCTGTGTATTCCAGCGTGCCTTTACGGAGTTAGAAAAGAGAGGTTCTTCCCTCCCGAGTTAAGGCATCATGGTGTGGAGGTGAGAGAAATCGTTCCCTTGACCCTGCCATAAAGCGACGAGGTGGAACATCGTGGGGGTTTTAGTCGGTGCAAGTCCGACATAACCTGTCTTAGCCAACGCGCGGGTAGGTATGCGCAGGCATTTCCCCCACGTAAAACAAAAAAAGTGATAACTACTGACTTATTTTTGCCTACTACTTAAACTTTTCTATAATAATTCACCGTTATTAACATAAGAAATATATGTATCGAAACTATAAATATTTTCCAAAATAAGTTACGTGTATGGTGCAAATATAATGACAATCCTCTAAATATACTTTAACGACAGAAAACACAGTGCTTTAATTTACCGTATACTTTTTATTAGCTTGGAGGAAGCACGCAGGCGTGGTTTGGGGGCCGGCTCGGGTGCGAGCGTTCCGCCCGCGTCCGGCGCGATCGCGGCTGCGGCAGCAGCGAGCAGCGCGCCGTCACCGCACGATCGGCAGCTGCGCCCCGCGGGACATCTCAAGCCGAAGTACATCGAAGTAAGCGACCAGCGAACTGCGCACGGAGAACGGACACCTGATCCAATACATATGCCATATAGTGTAGACTTTGGTTAATGTCTAAATCTGCTTGGACTAGCTATATCCGCCATTAATAGTTAATCTGTGTCCATAATAACAGTGCTACATTCAGGCTGTTAACATATATTATATGAGAGCTAGAGTATTCAAGAGGTCCACTTTATAGTCTTCTTAATACTATTTGGCTCACTGCACGAAGGGTCAACGGGCGATGGAGCAGTAAGGTCCTCGAGTGTCGCCCGCGTACCGATAGACGTAGTGTGGGGAGGATTCCCACAAGGTGGACCGACGATCTGGTGAGAGGCGCGGGAACCCACTGGATGCGAGCAACGCGGGACCGAACGACTTGGTGATTTTTGGGAGAAGCCTATGTCCAGCAGTGGACGTCTATCCGCTGTTAATGATGATGATATCCTTTGAGGTCATCATAGTATTAACCTATTGTAAATAAAATATTTAAAAATATTTTACTTTCATCCGACTCAATGAAAGAAACAATAAATTCTCATTACCTTTTTGCAAATATATTAAATGAAGTTGTTTTCAGGTCGGTTCGGGACCAAACAACCTGCCGCAGTATCACACGGTCCTGGATCTGCCACTATCTGGTACGTTTACTTATTCTGCTTCAATAAATCTTACATTACTTAGAAAATAGTCATAAAATATCTGTTCTGAGGTCCTATAATGCTAAATAAAAAAACGAACTCAAAACAGGACTTATAAAGTTAAGCAAGGTGTATTTTAATAAAGATTTTCGTTTTAAAAGCAATGTGATTGAAAGTTTTCATAGTTGTTAAGTTAATAGTAAAATTTTATTCAGACAGTTTAATATTAAATAACCAATTGTTTGATCTGTCAGGTGGCAAACGTGGCCTTAAGCGATCTCCGTCAGGCTGGCGCGGGCTATTCTCGAGGAGCAAGTTGCAGCGGGCACGAGCGCCGCCGCAGGCCCCGCCCGCACCGTTGCCTGTCCCCACACAGGTAATTACTAAGATATTGTTATTTTAACGTGTGATTATCTAACTATATAACTATGCAACAACATGGTAACCTGAATAGTAAAGATTTCTTTTTAAATTTAGCGTTTACCTCTATTTAGAGAGCTCTTACAAACTACTAATGCATTGGTGCAGTTGTCACAGGACGTGGTGATGGCGGGTGCGCTTCGGCCGGTCAAGTCGTGCGAGTCGCTCGCTTCTGACACGGACACGCTGCCGCCGCTCGCAGACCGAGCCAGCGCGCCTCTTAAACACCACACCAGGTGATTAAACACAGATTGATTATTATTAAACTAAAATATATTCTAAGTACAAGCGAAAATATTAATTAGCAGCCTATCTTTAACATTACGGAGCCAGTTAAATCGTTTGCGTAGCACGACATTGGGACCGTCGCTTTGTCTTTAGGGGTAGCATTACCTCCAGCCCTATAGTTTCGGACTATTAAGAATAGGACTAAGGTATTCATTGCCTGTCGTACAAGGCGACTAAAAGGATCCTCGGTTTCATTGGCTTTGTAGGTGGGGGCCATCGAAGCTCAATAAGCGAGCCTTAAGAGGGCGGCAAAGGCACGGCGGTTTTGTAGTTACCGTAGCGCAGCGTGGATGTTTTGCCCTTCCGTGGGATGTTTTAGCCAGAGTGCAGCGGTACACCGGTGCGTTCCGTAGGAGATCCTGAAGCTCCTCCCAATGCACTAACGGAGACAACCGACGGGGTTTTAGTGGATAGAAGCCCTACATAACCTTGTCTTCTTCCCAGAAGAAAGGTATCTTTTAGGAAGATTTTCTCCGCGATAAAAAAAAGGTGTAGCATTATCTTATTAGTTATATTTACTCTAGCGCCACACAGTTTGTCCACAACTACTTCAAGATATATACCATTTTGTCCTCAAAATATTTAGGCATATCATAATATTTGATTTTCCTAATTAAATCTGTGTGGTTAGGTCCTCGTCATGCGACTCGTACTTTGAACCGTGGCAGGCGGAGCTGGCGCACATGCGTTTACGCCTCTCGCCTCAGGAACGCGATCATCACATGTTCAGCGAGGAAGACGATACACAGCAGCCGCACAATGCGCAGGTACCATTGTCATGCCTTTACCACTGGAACTAATTCATATACCCCAATAAAAACATGTACTGTTCTTTATTGATAAAACAATACTTCATATGCGTGTAAAATAACATATAACATTGTAATTTGTTATATTTATTATTGAGGGTTTCGTTATGAAATATTATTTTATTCCATTAGTTGGGTGTTAAGATAAAGGTGTTATCACCTGATGGCACCAGTTACGATAAAATACACTATGCTATATTGCACTCCAAGCTTTGAGACATTAGAGGTTAAGTATCGTTACCTAGTACTTTCCCATGTTCGGCTATACTTTACTTAAAAAGTAATGTTGCTAGAAGAATGTTTGTGCGCGTGCGCAGGAGTCGCAGTGGTCCACGCCAGCGGGGTCCGGTGCGTGCAGCGCGGCATGTAGCCCGCGTCGTGCGCTGCGCGTGGACGTGCACGCGGCCAACGACGCCGCTGAGAGGTGAGCACAGGCTGCTGTGCTAACAAAAATTTTAAAATGTTATATTCTACATAGTTTTTACCTATATATATACCTTTGAGGCGCTATCGTTAAATGTTTACCTTGTAACACTAAGGTCCCTAGTTCTATTCAGGATATATACATTGTAGAATTTGATTACCAACCTCATTAACTGTAATTCTACTGCTAAAACACAAGCTGGTTCTAATTCTTAAACTTCGGTAGTTAGTGCTCTGCTCTCGCTACCCTTGAGACATAAGATTTTAAATCTAATGTAGTCATGCGATAATGTACAATACTATCTTGTTATTGTCTATACAAATGTTATCGCACTCTGTTGTTTAAGCACAAAATGAATTAATTTGAACTAGGCGTCGCGCAGCAATGGAGGAGCAAGTGGCGCAGATGGGCTACATCGATGGGGAGTCGCCGCGCGCGAAGCCAGCGCCGGAGAAGCGACATGGCACCGCCGATCCTGATCCCGCTAAGAGGTACCGTTTCCTATACTACTACTACTAGACACCCAATTTACGTCCCCGCTATTGGAGCACAGGCCTACCCTCAATATGAGGGCGATGGGCCACAGTCACCGCGCGGGCCCAATGCGGATTGATGACTTCACACACTCCTTAGAAGGAATTCTAATTCATCTGCAGGTTTTCTCTCGATGTTTTCCTTCACCGTTTGTATTTCACTGTTGTACCTAAAGTTCATAAATTTACATAACTTAAATATTAATGTCATTGGTACATGTCGATATTAGAATCCGCGACCTTCGGAATGAAGGCTCCATGCTCTAACCATTAGGCCAGAGTGCTCAAAATTTATTTATAATGCAAAATACAAACATATTAACAAGTGGTAGTAAAGAGTAAGTGATCATCTTACTAGGGCAGGCACTAATGTGAACTAGAATTCGAAGGTATATTAATACATTACATCCTTCACAGGGATGAACACAACATCACCTCTTACTTTCGATAGGTTCTGCAGGTTCTGCATAGGTTCGATAGGTTTACTAGGTAGAGCGTAATCTGAACAGCATTAAATGCATACTTTAGCTAGGCGGTAGAAATATTTGTTACTATATAATATACCTATATAGTTGGCATCACCACTGCAACACTGCAGCAGTCGAAACATTACAAGGTTTTAAAGTGAAAAAAAAACCTAAGATTGCGCGTATGTGGAGATGTTTAAAATAAACATCGTTACAGATTGTGCAAGGACCGCGACAGCCCTCTCTCGACGCTCCCAGATTTCCAGTCCTCCAGCAACGTCAAGCTGAGGTAACTATACTCACGTTTCCTGGTCACTTGTCGCATATGATAACAGTTCTCTGCATCCTTTATCAATTCATTTACATGTTGAAGTCACTTTTAGTTACATTGGAGGCATCATTACCTAAAGTTAAATCGAAAGTTTGTAAATAGGCATTGTGACCTTAGGTCATATACATAGTCTGTTATCTAGCTAGTCTAGTTTTATAGGTAGAAAGGAATGTCAGTAAATTTTTTCTACAAAAAAGTTAATATTTATGTTCTATTATAACAAAGATTAAGAAATCTTATTTTCTGTATTCAATATATTGTCTAGAATTAATTAAAGACAATTCTTGAAATTATACTATATTAAATATTTTTTTAATCAACATCCGTTTAAATTTCCTATAGCCGATAAAGGAAATATCGTTTGATTTACAAATTTTCGTCATAAATTACTTTATCACTCATTTACAGATAAAAATAAAATATTGATTTCTAATAAATATTTATAGATATCAAAAAATATTTGGCTTTAATTAATCTTCATTTTTTTGGTTTATACATAAAACAGGTTTTACCTTTTATTCTATTCTAAACCTTTTTTTTTTCTATTCAAAATTTCGTACTAATACATGTTTTTCTATCGAAACGCATGCTAGTGTGCAGTAAACTGTTCTATATAAATGTTGAAAGGCTAAATGTTTTCGTCCGCGAATCACCTGACAACCCTCACGAAACTAAAATGACGCTTCCAGAGAACGCAATTCACCGCGGAAAACAAAAACAACGTCGCGCTACAGCGGCCTCCACCACCCGGTCGTGTCCGATCCGGACAAGAACACCCGGCTCACGTGGCACGGGAAAGACGGCCATTCTACTTTAATAAAGATCGACTGGCCCGTCGAGAACTCGTCGGTTAGCAACCTGACGACCAGCACTCTTAATTCTAGCCCACTCACTCCCGTCACACCCGTGTACGACCCGCTCGAAAGTGATTCCGAAGTCAGCGAGAACAAACACACGATCAAGATAAAAACAATAGAATGCGACAGCTGCGACCGTGAGAAGTGTCTGAAGTGCGAACTGAAAGCGACCGACTACGAAAACATGAAACTCAGCCACGACTTCTCTGAAAGCAACTTACACGACAGCTTAGAACCGAGTCCCATTCATTCCAGCGACATAAGCTACCAGAACCTGAACAGGTTGTCAGCCGTCTCGACATCATCCAACTCCGATCAGAACTCCGAGAAGAGGAAAGAAAACGATGTCCTTAAAGTCATGTCGTCATCACACGAAAGCTCGTCCAGTTACTCTAATGTCAGCCTTACAAAACAAGGAGACGAATTATACGAATGCTTCAACTTCAGCCGGCCTAACTACATTAATTTGCAGTCGTCTAGCACTTCTAAAAGTTCTCCTGGGTCCCCATTGAAAAGCCCCCTCAAATCAACAATTAGTATAACATTCCGTTCGCCTACTAAATCCAGGAACAGAGAATATGAGCTTATTGAGAATATAGACACTCCGACCAATGAAAGAGATTCTGTTTACGAGGATATTGATCTAGAAAAGAATTTGTCAATAGTAGAAGAGGCGCCCGTTCCCGAAACTGACGCCAGTCTGCCCACTCAGCAGGCCTGTCAGCCGGAAGATTTCTCTGATGATTTAATAATACTAGAAACACCCACTGAAATTACCAATATCGATGATAACGTAGATGTTTACAGTCAAGTAAAATTTTTCAGAAAGAGCATAGAAGAAGTCAATGCTATGATCCTTGAGTCTCCTGAAAAACCAAGTATTAGGAAAAGCATTGAAGGAGTTAACGCCTTGATACTGGAATCTCCCGAAAAAGAAAGACGTTATGAAAATGTAATTTTTATAGAAGGAAGAGAAAGAGAATATGAGAATATCAATGTTGATACTCTCACAATCTGTGATAAAGTAGATATAAGCGATGTTAATGAGATAAAAAGTAATCATGTACAGGAGACAATTATAGAACGGGAAAATGGCAATGTGATAAAACATAACGCCGTTTCAAAGAATCTCAATGTAAGAGAGCTGGCTATTCGCTTTGAAAGCCCGACGGAGCAGAAAGGTCCTTTTACCTTTGATAAATTTAAAACAGAAATAAAATACCCAGCGACCGAGAGAAGAGAAGAGAAAGATGAAAGAAAATCTGAGTTGAGGAAGAAAGAGGTGCAAGTTAAATTACTTCCGACTGTGTCACCTAAAACATACAAACTATCAAAGAATTCGGCGCGTTCGCTGGATGAAAATGCATTCGTTAAAGAGTTCGGCAATGAAACAAATGATAGGCGTAAGAGTTTAGAAGTGAAAGAGGCAAAGAAGCAAACAAAAATTCTTCCAGATTTAAATCTTAACATCGAAGAAGCAGACACAAAAGCTGATAGCATAACACCGACTACGGAGAACAAAATATCACTAATACAAAGGTTTGAATTGAAGAAACCCGAATTAAAAAACCTTATAGGCATAGAAACCGAAAAGAAATTAAGCAGAGAAAGGATAGAGAAATATAAAGAAGAGCGAAGAAATTTTTTACGCGAGAAATACAGTTCACAATCCTTTAGAAGCAATCCTGAGCAGTTGACAAGAATCAAGATCAAAAGGGATCCAGAAGATAGGACGGAAGTATGTGAGAGGCTGCAAGACGACTTGACGACCAAATTCGAGAGAAGGAACACGGTTGACCTGGGACAGAGGATGAGATTTTCACTTGCGAGGAGCAGTAATAACTTAGACACAATACCTTCACCGGTCAGCCCCGTTCGAGATATAGACTGCTCTGCAAATCTAGATTATTCCAGAAAGGAAGAGAACTGTAAAAGGGACAACGCGCGGCGGGAAGAAAGGTATGTTTCACTTTTAATTTCATTCCATATCCACATTTACTTTTTTTTCCAATGTTACTTGTCCGTTTGTGGTAAACGTTGCACAAATAACCGGTCCAGCTATATTACTTTGTTATAACTATTGCTTATTGACAGTACCGCATCCGCTGCTACTTAACTATTATCACATTTGATTTCCTCAACTTCTTCATCTATTAGTTAAAATATTTAGTTTAAATACTTACTTTTCATAGAATTAACTTAGATTTGTAACTATTTTGCGATATTTGCTTAAAATTGCGTCTGCTGAATTTCCATGGCAACAGAAACTTTAACTTTAGACAAATATCTCAGATACCTCCAACAGAATTCTCAAAGTGCAGTATCTTGTCAAAAAATCTATAGCTTTTTATTCTATTAAAGTTATATTTTCTTGTGGACATATTTAAAAATGATATCCAGCTGAAGATGATGATGATGATGATGACATTACTTCCTTAGATACAATAATTAAGGTAATGTTCAAGTACATAGTTATTGTAGCCATTGCAACTATTTTATCAAGTTAATGAAATTCAATTAATAACAGAGCCTTTTTTGGGCAGCAATAGAAATCAATGTATTTTATTTCTAACTTAAAACAGTTTTGTTAAACATTTACTCGTATAAATCCACAGGATTAACTTTCCATATGTGTTGAACTAGCATGAAATTTTCAGGAAGGAGAAAGTGTCGCCGTCGTTCCACATACGCGACATGGCCGCCATGTTCGAGCAGAAGTCGCAAAATAGCAACGACTGACGAGCGAACCCAACGGCCTACAAGTCGAGACTGCACTAGGTAGAGCATCACGAGCAGAGGCGTAGCTAGAAATTGAACTAGTCAAAAACGAGCCCGGCGGTTCGAGCCCGGAAGACGGTGGCGTTTTCACGCAAACCGAAGTGAGATCTGAGAGTCCTAGTCTTTTGATAATAACAAAAAGGAAGTGGAAAATGCAGTGCATCTAGTTTGTAGGACCGTGGCGCTATATCATGGTTTCAAATGTATTCGAATTTTTCCTCGTTGATAGATCTTATAGTGTTAGTAGTACAGTGTGAGGAGTTCCCGGGGGACTCTTCTATGCCCTGTATTGTTTAATACATAGCTTGTTCCGGTTTAATGTTTCTAGCTACGTCGCCAACGCGATGTGATAATGATTGATGCTTCCGGTATATTTAAAGGCCTGTCACTTACGCCTAGCTCGAACTGTTTCTCATTTGTTTTTAATTGACCCTCAATGGGTCCCGCCGGCCCTGCCGCTGTTTTTTAAGCAACAACTTTGATTCCAATGTTATTTTCCTTTGAATTAATGAAAAAAGGTTGTATGTATGTTGTTTTGAACTTCGATCCGAATCGATGTTGTTTTAAAGAAAAAAATATATTTAATTATATTACATGGTAAGGTTCTGGAATATTCTGTCTTCCGTATAGTACTGACTGCATTGATTCAGTTTGCTTTAGTTAAGTCATGTGCCTCTGTCTCACTCCACACGCTGATTACGATCACAGACGGAGGTTTTAGTGGGTACAAACATCATCAAGAAAGAAGAAGGACTCCTTTCACTAATATTAGTCCTCTCGATACTAAAAAAAAACCGTCTTTATTTTCGGAACCTGAATAGATAAACCAAAAATGTTCAGATTTCATTGAATTCTTATTAATTAGTATTGTTAAAGCTTGTATTGAAGTCATTATCGGCCGTTTTTTATTAATCGGGACTATATGATGATAATCTAGATTGTTGCTGACGAGGGCGCAGTAATCACACCGGCCTAATATTGTTATACAAGAGCTAGAAGCCGGTGGAGGCGGCAGGCCCGGTGGTGGTCACCGTTACGTTGTTTGTTGTATATTACGCGGTAAGGTTAAGCATTGCACTATTTATAAGTTACGGTTTAACTTTAATGTTACATTGTATATACGGATCCGTGCGGATCTGGCGCTTGGCTTAGCAAAAGTCTGTTCGTTTACACGCGTGCACAGTGTCCGCGTGTTTGTAAATATTTTATTTAAAAAAAAATTGTAATGCGCTTGTCGACACTTTCTACCGTATACATCACATCTTACTTTTCTACTGATAGTTATGGTTGTAGGAATTATAAACTCTTACGGACATAGACAAAGCTTACAAATGAAAGCTGTCAAAAGTTTTAAAAAAAAATTGTGGATGTGTCATGAAGAGGAGGAGAAAAGAATAATATATACAAATACTCTTTGTGGCTAAATATATTAAGCCTTTACTATTAAGAGCAACCTTTCTTCTTAAATACCATTGTGAGAGTAATCCTCGATGACCCTAGTCAAAAGCAAAAAAAAAATAAAAACTATTGAAATTGAAGAAAAATTTATATCAGGTTCCAAGAGCGTCGACGGCTCCACTTCATCACCAGCCGATAGATGTCCACTTCTGTACATAGGCCAAAATCTGCTATCAGCATGGCATTCGACACCGCAGCGCACTAGGGACCGTCGTTTGTATGAGACCATATTGGGGATTTGGGCCATTTCCCAGCACGCTGACCTAATACGAGTTGGTGGGAGCCAGAGCGTCGTTTGTTGATTAGCAGGGTGCACCACGAGCTGGTGAGGTTGGCTTGGTTCCCGTGAACTCTCCCCACTTTGATCACATACAGTAAATACTCCATTCCTCGCTCTAGACCAAAGACCATATAAATTGACCATAAGGCAGTTGACCTGTTACACGGAAGCCGACAAGCGCACCACTCGGTTGTCAGCATGTTGTTGTGTTTTAACTTATTTTATTAACTTAATCCCTCCATCGCCATGTAAGCCCTCATCACAGATGCTTAGTATTATTTCTTATTACGTTCTTATCATTTTTATATACGAAAGTGCACTTTTTTTTTTGTTGATTATATTTGTTAAGAATCTCTTGCGAACTTTGTAGTGTAATTACGAGTAGTAGATTGTGGTAGATAACTGGTGGTAGTGGTGATCGACTGATGCAGCAATCACCAGTTCATTCGTTTCAATGCAATGGTCGGAGGGGTACGGTTCGGTCGCGTTCGTGACCTGGACTTCCGGACCACGTGGTCCCGTTTCAGCGATGTCAAACGTTACACGTCACAGATTAAGTGATACGGACGTGACGGATAAATATATTTAAAATATTTTTTTTTAATCTGTAATTCCATTAAGGCGACTCTGTAACTCATTAGGCAAAGGGAGAGGGCTGTGCTCATTTATCTGAGCGAGTTCAGTAGAACTAAGGTATACTGGTGATAGGTTTCTCTGTTACCACATACTGTCTAGGTTCCACCGCAGCGCCTATAGCAGCTAGTGAAATTATTAAAGCAAACAGGCTTAATATCTTATGTCACAAGGCGACGTGCTCAATGTGGTGCTGTGTCACCTGGCTGCACGTTATTGGCAGGCGAATCAATTACCATCAGATGAACATCTCGCTTATCTCGTCGTTTAGTAGGACATAAAAAATGTGGAACTAAGGATTGCTAGACTTAAATGGCAACGGCCTAGGCACTGCTTGAAGGACTGACGACCGATAGGACAGTAAGGTGCCAGCTAAGTTGGTACTTAGTCGCCACTCAATGTACCCCTGTGTACACGTAGTGCTGGGAGGCCTCTCGAAGGTGAACTCCGATGGTCTGCTGAAGGTTGTGGGAAACCGCTGGATGCGGACAGGGCAGGACCAATCGGTATGGAGATCTTTGAGAGAGGCCTATGTCCAGCTGTGGACATTTATAGGCTGATGATGAATAACACATACCGCCATGACAGTGTCACAGTATTCTGGATGTTGACTTACGAGAGACAAAGGATTCTTTATGAGCACCATCATGTGAAGATTGTCAGTTTCAGCATTTAAAAAATTAAAAAAAAAAATCCCATTTGAACGACCATCGTTACTCATCACATTTTTCTTAGACCATCGATAAGTTATTCATCATCATCAGCTTATAACCTTCCACTCCTAGATACGGGCCTTTCACCCAGTACCATTTAATACCTAACTTGTCACTTTCTGAATGAAATTTGATTTGGTGGTGGTCGTATGCTTGTGTGCCTTCTCGCATATATATATATGTGTGTTTCTGCCCATTACAAACATACAGACGGACAAACACATCACACTATTTCATACGTATATCACGTGTATTGCCATACGTAAAGTGATATTTATTAGATTTGTTCAAAGGTTAATCCCGTATTAAATGTCGCGTGTTGCCATATGTAATAACTACCGGAAATGCATTTATAACTATATTTTTGTAAGCGATATTATATTATCTGTATGCTGAGTTGTTGGGTTGGTGAGGTTTGTATGTTGTTTGCATTTGTAAGATCTCTGTATTTGACGTTCTACGCAGCGACAGGTGTGTAAAAATTTCCGTGTTCCGGTTTGAACGGCGATGTAGCTGCTGCTGTTGAATTTGCTGCGGTAATGGGTACTATACGGTGCAGCCGTATATAACTCTATCGCCATAAATGGAATGAGCATAAATGTAAAATCATTGTATTTCCTCCTCACAATCAATCTACCATCCCAACCACTACAGACGCTGTAAAATATACTGTTACCTGCATTTTTTTTAATTACAGACAAACACACGCACAGACAATAATAGTGTGAAACAATGAATTGACTTTTTGTAATATAGTTAAATTACTTCAGAATATCTCGCTTGCAACACTTCAGCTGCCAACGATACAAAATGGCCGCCGCGTGCGCGCGTAGACACGATACACACGTGTATTGTGATAATGTTGCGTTTCGATTTTGAAATGAGTCATAACTAATAAAAATTATGAGAAGTAAATGAATTATTTTTCAATAAGAACGCAATGTATATATCCTAGCCATAGAGTCGTTAACGTATCAAATAACAGGACATTTATGTGTAAGATGTCCTTATCATACTTGTCAAAGGACGATGTTATCTGTAGCTGATAAATGGAGTCTTCAGTATATGTAGTGTGAGTACTCCAAGAGCCACAGCACGTGTCGCGCACACAAAACCAATTACGACTCGTGAGTGGAGCGCCATGCGACGCGGCGGCCATTTTATTTTTACTATATTCTTAAATATTTCGACTTAGAGAATATTTACTTCCAATAATGCATTTTTCTATTATAACGTATTCGTACCGGGCGGACGGATCGGGGGAGAGTGGAAACGGAAATGATCTGAAACAGTGAACCCCCGCCGCCCGATCCGTTCGCCGCGTAAATAACAGACTGTGAATCTGCCAAATAAATGAACGGTGTAGCCATATTTCCTCCATTTTGTATAACACAATTTTCTATTAGCGTCCGCGCAGCGAGCGGAAGTCACTGTAATATATGAAGTTGTATACCGGATTAAATAATATGTAAGTACCATTGTAAAGTATGATAACTTGCACAAGAACTGGACCGGAAGTGGGCGGGGCGGGGCTTTGTTGTACCACACGACAGATGTGTGTGTAAGCTAATTAAAAGTTTCAGTTTATACCGTCGTCGCTGTAACCAGTCTTTCAGATGACTTACTGAGGGTTCCGGATCCCACTTCTGGTTCCGTGTTATTGTAAAAAAAAGAGCTTTAAGGGCAGCAGCGGGCAGCGCGCGCGCCCCCGCCGCCCCGGCTTGTATCGTAGCGTAGCGCCGGAAGTGATTGTACACAATAAAAGTATTATTGAAACTTAACTCGCGCATTTTATTTCTGAAACCTGATATATATAATATGTAAGAGTTATCCAGTGATCTCCGTAACCATTATACTGCTGCTAGGGCTCTTGCCAAAGACCAATCTAGGTAGGTACCACCGTAGCTCCTATTGCACCCAACAAACAGTTCTCTGTTCCTGTTTGAAGGGCGCTGAAACTAATGAAATTATTGGGGTAACGAGACTTGACATATCGTATCAAAGCGTTGTGCACAATGTGATGCAGTGTATAATATCCTAACTAGTGGCACATTATTATTGCCGTATCGCTTGTGTTGATCGTCCGGCTAGCCACCGAGCACCATGAATACTTAAAACATGGTAGAGATATGGCTTCTGCTGTTTAGAGGTCAGCTAAGAATGGATTTTAAAAAATTCTTTCCCCAAAGGGTGTAGCGGGTGTGTTACAACCAGCAAAGCGGGCGGGTAGCAGCTAGTATATATGTATACAAATTCTGATTATGAAAAATGTAGACAGGCAATATCACCGGAAACTACAACTTGTTTCGTCGATACATTTTAAAGTTTGACAAATTTGCCACTAACGGCTCAACCATTTTTTTCAAAAAGACTGGTTAAGTTTGTTTGATATAAAAACCTATCAGCTGTACCTTACCGTATTGAAATTAAAAGTAATGGTGTTGATAAACAGATAATCCTACCAACCCGCATTGGGTCAGCGTAGTGAGAAATAGCCCAAATTCCCTCATATGGTACACTACGAAGGACAACTGCTGCCCGGTGATGCAGGTGGCACAGCCTCGATCGATGAGGGGATTTTTGTGGGAGGCCTATGTCCAGCAATGGACTTCTATCGGCTGATGGTGGTGGTGTTGATAGATAACATTTCCTGAGTGAGGTTCATTCCCATGTGCTCAACGCACAGTTTTTGTTTTTATCTCATACAGTTTTTTTCAAATAAACGGTACATTATTTTTTCACTAATTTTTACTATGAGTATATTAAAAATAATTCATAATAACGTTATCAACATTTTCGTCTACACACAATACTCGGTTGCGACGTTCAATAAGCAACAACTGAACGGAAATAAAATAAAACAGCGTTTCATATAAAAAGCAATTTTATTTACACAATCTGTTAAAATTCTTAATTAAACAAATATATAGACATTAATAATTTCCGCTCACACGCCCGCAGACAATAAACTCGAATTGCACTCAAATAGTCTCATAATAAGGACGCCACGCCCATTGTTCAGGGGAATCCCCAGCGCGCACTGTGGTGCCGGTCTATCGCAGCAGGATGCAGGGTTAGAGCGAGATGCCTATATATATATACATTCGTCCACGTCCGCAGCCAGGTCAGCTTTTAGCTGGTCGGCAACGTGTGGACCCACCTATAGAATCTCATGTAACGAGCCGAACGATAATGGAATCAAAGCATACATAATATTTATTTCACGGCCCACGTCCAACAGTGGACGTCCGTCACATAATAAAATAATTATTTTTATATAAACTATTACGTAATTTTAGAATAATACAAAGAAAAAATACTTTTAAAACATTGATGTAGTAAAATAATACATCAGCTGTTAGGTCTCTGTTACCTTACCACAGCTACTCTTATTTCTGCCGTGAAGCACTAGTGTGAAAACATTACCGTGTTCCGGTGTAAAGGGCGCTGCGTGTCTCGAGTGGGCGTGCATGTGCAGTGTATATCAGCTTAACCAACGCCGCGTTGTATAAAAAAAACATTGCACTACTGTATACGTTTTACTAGAACGGAACATTTATTATGTACAATTCTTTGGTCAAACAACTTTACATAAGCTATAAAATGTATAGACAGGACATACGAAAATAAAACGGATAAAGTTATAACTTGTTGGATAAGTTATTATCATCATCATCAGCCGATAGACGTCCACGGCTGGACATAGGCCCATGGACCTCCCCCAAAGATCTCCACATATAATAGATTGGTCCAGCGTTGCCCGCATCTAGTGAGTTCCCACGATTCTCACCAGATCGTCGGTCCACCTTGTGGGATGCTCCCCCCACACCACGTCTATCGGTACTGGGGCGACACTCGAGGACCTCACTGCCCCATCGGCCGTCGGATAAGTAACACAACTTACTCAATAAGTTAAACTAAACGTATGACAGACAAACGCTGGAGATAACTTAAAACATAAACTAAACCTCAGTACTATAGAATTATTTAATGTCATGAAATTAAACAGCCGCGTTAATATTCCCACTGCTGGGACTCGACGCATCAACACAGTCAGCCATAGTCATTTAATAACCACGCTGACAAGAGAGAGGATGACCGATGTGGTGTCTCTACGACCACGTGGAGCATGTCGGATCCGGATGTTTATACCGGAAACTCAAGTTATATGGGAATCGAACCCAAGCTTTTTCTAAAGCTATCACAGATATACTTATCCCTGGTAGGTCTCGGCTGCCGGAGACTTCTATACCACTGCAGCTTCCATTCCACCCGATAGAGTAGTGTGCAAATATTACTATGTTCCGGATTGAAGGACGCTTGTAGCTAGTGAAGATACAATAGTAACGAGACTTGACATATGTCTAACGACGAGCACAACGGGATGATTTATTCTAACTAGCGCCATGTTATATGCAGCAGTATCACTTAAATTCAGGTGAATGTCCGCTAGTCTCATCGCTTCGTGATAATAAACGGGTAAAGCCCTTTCCTTCCGGCGCCGCTTCATCGAGCGAACGTTTCTGTGTAGGGAAGTGTAGTCTAGACCTTCCTTAGGTTTTGGAGGAGCTGAACAGGAAGTACTTACTGTGTAGGATATCTGATTTACCACCAGATCGTTTACCACCAGGTGAATAGACGCCATCGCTATATTGTTAAGCAGAATAGCATCGCATACTTTTACATTGCCACCAACCCGCGTTGGACCAAATCCCCCCAAATGAATCCCCACCTGATCGATTGTGAAACTCTTTGGGAGAGACTTATGTCTGGACATGGCCATCTATCGAGTTGATGATATTTATACACTAATCTTCATTGTACTGACGTCATTTCCGATGCGAACCGTCGCCGGGTGAGATAAGTTTTAACCTTCTCATTCATTCTTTCATCCATTCGGTAATCCTTTCATTCATGCATCCAATCATTTGTCCATTCATTCATTCATCCATTCAATACATTATGTATCATATTATCTTCTTTATATATATAATCACAGTTCACTTATACAACACGTACTATTACCTGCTACACACACACACACACACGCACACGCACACGCACACGCACACCGGCGGGCGGGCGCGCGCTCAGAACACCATGATCTCGGTCCGCGGCACGTCGGCCAGGTTGTCGTCGATGGTGAGGTACATGTTGAACGAGAAGAACATCGCGGTCGACGAGAGGAAGTGCCAGATATCGTGCGTGTCGTACAGCTCGAGCAGCGAGCACATCCGGTTGCTCTGGCGCGACTGCGCGGGCGTCAGCTGCGCGGGGAAGTCCCCGGTCGATAAGTTGCACAGTTACATATCTCTTAATTACTTAGAAATGCCGGTGGAACTAAGTTGAGTAGTAGTTCTACCGATGAGCAGCAGTAAATAAATTTTACTCTGTTCCGGTTTGAAGGATGCTGTAACTAGTACATCACTGCAGTATAGATACTTAAGAGCTTGTCTTAATGCGAACGGCTCTATGAAGTGCAGAGTATATGATCTACTCGCACCTTGCTGTCATGAGCATGTCACTTGTTTTCAGGTGAACGTCTACTCATCTCTTAGTCGAATAAAAATATGACAAGTTTAATATATGGTATGATCATCAGGTGACGGTACAAAGAAAGTTTTTTTCATCATCAGAAATCCAATTCCCTACGAAGAGGTATTGATATGTACCAGGTGACACCTGGAGACAATGGTAGCTATATTGTTGTGTGATCACTCTAAATAGGGTGTAACTGTTATGGGCAATGATTCTCTGATTTCATGTCGTATATAAGTTCTGATGGTACACCGTTGGTTAGCTCAGCAGTGGGAGTAGTCGGGGAGGAGGATGAGTGGTACTCACCGCCCAGTTGGTGCTGAGATCTAAGTAGAAGTAGCTGGAGCCGAACCACACCGAGTAAGTCAGCGCGATGAACACCCAGCTGTGGGAATATAACATCCAACATATAACAGTTAGATTATCCAGGACTGGATCAGATGTAAGTCCAGATTAAAACAAAATGGCAGCCGTCTCGACCGCGCGTACCAACCTGTACCAGCGTATGGTCTCCCGGTGCAGCAGTTTCATCGCTATGTAGAACAGTGTGTACAGGAACAGGTTGCTCATCAGCACCAGCAGCAAGTGGGACGCAAAGTCGCGCCCGTGCTGAACCACGCTGCGGGCAATACGGTAACGTTTATATCCCACTGTTGGGTATCATTTGGAATAAATTTTGGATAATTTAATATTTGTAATTGCTGGTGGAAGGTTTCCGTTATTAGGCACCGTGTAGGTCCATCGCAGCTCCTATTGCAAACGTTTCCGTGTTCCGGTTTGAAGGGTGATGTGGTCAATGAAATTATTAGAGTCCGAGATTCTACATCTTATGTTTCAAGGTGACGATCACAACTTACTGCTGTGTACATTGCCTTAACTAGCGGCACGTTATTAAGAGCCCGAGTATCACTTAAAATCAGGGGAATATCTCGCTCTTCTCATCGCTCCGTTTAATAAAAAAAAAGTGTTAGACGTTCACTTTTGAGCGTCGCAATCATCATAACTAGTAAGAGTCTCACTGCTGTGAAGCTGCCTCAAAAAAATATCCGCATTTAGTTGGTGTGGAGGAAGGCCGGCGTGATCAGCACGTGCACGTACCCGTACGCCGCGATCGCCCAGTTGGCGAGGTTCGCCAGCAGCAGCAAGACGCAGCGGCCGCAGCGCGACGGCGTTATCGCGGCACGCGGATGGGTGATCAGCTCCCGCGCCGCCCGCCACACCACGCCGCCGTCTGCAACAATCACGTTTTGATGATAAGTGATAACCTCACCCATAACAACATGAGACCAAGTTATGTTCGTCGCCTTAAAACGTACAATATTAAGTATCGACACTTAGATGATCTACAGCGCCCTTCAACTACTGTATATCGGCTGCAATAGGCGCTGAGAAGGTAACCACCTAGACGGTCTCCAGCAATAGAGACCTAGCATTTATAAATATGATTTTCCGATATCTCACCAAGCCGAAACCTGCCGAGGTAATATATCTGGAAGGTCATCACCAGGCAGGTGACGAGGTGCAGCACCGTGAACGCCACCCAAAAGTAGAAGTTGGCGTTCAGCACGCCCACCAGACCTGCGCAGAACGTAGATCGTTCAAAAAAAGACAAAAGCAAAAGTCATACCCGACATTAGGATAAAGTCAAATATTTCCCAGAGCTCCGGTTCGAAGGTGCAATGAATAAATAAACAAACAGCGTTCCTAATTTCCGTCTCATGGGATTCCAGCTTCTCTTATAAGGAGAGTCTAACTCACGATCCGTTATGCAGTGCAGGGTTGGAAGGAGCAATGGTTCTTATCCTCATAATTGCAGATGCGACAGAATATCTAAGAACTTAATCTTGTATCTGTACAGAATGTTCCATAGATTAAAAATATTACATAGAATGAGGAATTAAAATAATGATCCTTTGCCTGTTTAAAAAAAAAATATCGTGAACTTTATGCTAAAATAATATCTCGCGTGTCTATGGTCGCGCGAACTCACCGACGAATATGATGAACGCCAGCACGCCGAAGGTCGCGTGCGCGCGCGCATTGATGTCGGGGTGACGCGCCTGGTAGATCTTCACCATGCACAGCACCGCCGTCACGTACATGAACGAAGTGTCTGATGAAAAGAAAGAATTGATTATGTTTTTGCATCATCTCCGTACTTCCCCCACCCTCACCCTTAGCCTTACGATATGAGGATAGTGTGCTGGTCAAATCCGTTAACCAAGCTTATCAATATGTTTTACCGGAAACGAATCAGAGGTCTCCATGTCACGGAGGCAGCAGGTTTTTTTTATTATTCAATTATGCGACGAGTAGGACCTTCACCTAATGATAAGTGATACTCCAGCCCATAACGTCGTGGTGCTAGTTAGGATGATATATCACTGATGATATAGCACTACTCGGTACCTCAGTAATTTCACTAGCAACAGCGCGGATCAAACCGGAGAATGGTAATGTATGCACACTACTGTTGGACCGCTGCAACAGGCGCTGCAATGGTACTTGCCTATACGGTCTTCAGCAATATCATCACCGCCAGTTCACCTCAAAAGCTATGGACAGGAACGGCAATGAAATGATTAGCGTACCGAACTGGAAGTTCATGCTGTTGGGGCAGACGTGGTACGCGGCGGAGAGCAGCCCCTCGCTGACCAGCGCCACGCCCATCGCGTACAGCAGCCCGAAGTGTTGCGGGATACCCATCGCCTGTGACAAATAGCGGTCACAATTTTATCTCACATCGAGGACTTCAAGTATTTACGGAACCATCACGTGCAATGGTATTCAAGTAACGACGTGGTGACCTCTCGAGCAGTGTTGCTCCGGTGCTGCTTGTGACGGCGCCACACCTGCACCAGGAACAGCGTCCCGAGCAGCACGTAGCCCAGGTTGGAGTACACGTGGTTGAAGTCCGACAGCCTCATCAGCGGATGAGCGCAGAGGAAGTTGAAATAGCACAGGTCCTGGTTACCGGATTGATTTAACAACTGTAAAAGGAAGAAAGAATATTTATGGATAGACTTCGACTTCCGGCATCCTGATTTCCAATTAATCAGTTATAAGGTTCCATTAATTTATTTAAATGAAAAGCACCGCACTACATTGTGGTCATCACAGAAAGACGTATGATGATGTGAAGGTCCTTACCACAGTAATTTTACTAGTTACAGCCCTTTAAACCGGATCGCAATAATGTTTGTACAACACGGTTTATTGCCAGTAATAGAACTTGAAGTGGCACCTACCTAGAACTCTCCTCTACAGAAGAACCAACATAATTGAACTAAGGTAACTTCTTCATATTCCGTGGCAAATGGTAGAGTCAACGTAAGCTACTTACGAGTTGATAAGTGACGACAAGCTGCACGACAGGCAGCGTGTAGAACACGGCCACGGTCAGCACGTTCCACAGGTACATCTTGGAACGAGCCGACAGCACGCGCGGACGACATCTGAGGTATCATATTGTAAATTTACTGCGTTAAGAAACAATTATCGTTACCCCGGTAATTTTACTAATCACTGTTTTCATACTACTACGTAAGGATAGAAACGGTCGCTTTTAGTAGCGGTAGACAATCTCAAACCACTAGTAAAATGTAAAGGTTTTGACATAGATTTTGGACATGCATTTGACTAAGACAATCACATTATTTATTAATGGTTAGGTTCTCTGCACGTAACTTAGAATTTCTAAGTTAAAGTAGTTAAGTTACATCTATAATTTTACAGAATTATATTAACAATAGTAACAAAGACACGAATTTACCGTGTAAAACAACATGAAGTGTTCCCCAAGGCATCAACTTAGGTCCACCTTTATATTAACAAAGACTTGTGTTAATGTAACAATAAACAGATAAATTCAAATAAATATTTTCCTTTTTAACCAAAAACTTAAAACAATAATTTACTTACCTTGACAGATTAGCCACGCAGAGTCTACCACCATGACGATAGTCACCTTTTTTCATCATTACATCGTCCTCAAAGTTGTCGGATTCAGTATCCGACATAGAGCTGCGATCTGTGACCATTTTAACAAAATTGTGTATTGGTGTACACATACCAAATCAATGTATTTATAATCAATATTTTTTTAGGTTCTTGTCATGTGTTAGTGATCACGGCGACAAACTTGACTTTTGGAACTAACCATGCGCGAAAACCCCTTCACTAATACAACACTCACAGAAAGGTTCGAGAGACAAAGAATTTCTTTGGTCATTTTTAATTCTATTAGAATTTTCAGATAATTGTGACCATTACATTTTGGGAATTATAGTTTAAATATAATTATGTTTTTTTTTTTAATTATTTTTTTTTTATATTGTCACGCCTTTTTCCCAGTAGGGGTAGGCAGAGGTGAATAAACCACCCACGTTTCGCCAGATGTGGTCAGATTAGGTCCCATGTAACAGGGGGCGAGCCTGTTGCCACTTTATTGGGACCACCACACACACACACACACACACACAAAGATGATATCAGTGTGCGGGTTCCCTCACGATGTTTTCCTTCACCGTTTTTGTATCTCGCTGTTGTAACTAAAGTTCACAAATGTACATAACTTAAATATTAAGTCATCGGTACATGCCGAGGTTTGAACCCGCGACCTTCGGAATGAAAGCCGCACGCTTTAACCATTAGGCCAGCGAGCTACTAAATATAAATATAATTATAATATATATATATATAATACCAGGTCGCACAGGTTCTGCATCCCCGGCCGGGTACTGGCTCGAGTTTTCGCTTGTAGCGTTCACGGTACGACGCCGTGGTGCTAACGGCTCATTATGTTGAACTCCAATAGTTGCCACGCCCGCTTCTGCAATCCACAGCAGACAACGTGACTTACTGATAATTCTATCTCTTTCTCATCCTCATGAATCGTTATAAAATTCGTTAACATTACCGTGACTGTCTAAATGCGATGCTAGATAGGATGATATACACCGCACCAAATCGTGCACATCGCCTGTAGGCCATAAGATGTTAAATCACATTACCTAAGTATTAGGAACATAATAATAATCAAATGCTTCTACTCAGTATCAGAAACAGAAGCAGCAGTGGTACCTACCCAGACGGTCACAGAGTTTATATCCATCCAACAAATATCATCCATACATATAAATATTGCATTTTTTGGCAAGTTGGTCAATAAATGAAGCCTCATAGTACCTTCACTTTGACTGATATCCAGGGAGGAGTCGTTAATTCTTTGTCGCTGGCAAAGAACGGCAATAATAAAGGCGACGTAGAATGAAAGAAAGAAACCCAGAGCAGCGCCGGCAGCTATCATATACTCTCGGTAGGATATAGTCTGGATTATCTTGAACCTTCAAAAGAGCAAGTGCAAAATACTGCATTAATTAGATATTAAAACATAAAGACAATTAAGTAATAATTAGCCTAAAATTCACATCCTGTCCACACATGATTCCCTGGGGAGACCCAAAACGATCTCCCCACCGAACGGTTGTACGTTATCCGCAGCGGTTTTTATGCAATATCAAAGTTTCCCAAATTTTTGTGTCTTAAAATATACACTTTTCGCAGACAGCTTTTAATTTAGTCACCTCTTACCTGAAGTGTTTAAGCCTGCCGTCGGCCGCCGCTACATTCACGTGCCTCTCGTCCCAGCCTAAGATCCGAGCCACGCGGGGCAACGTAGTATTCCCGCCGGTAGCGATGCAATCATCATCTGAAGTTTTCACGATGAACACGATGTAGAAGCCCAGAGGAAACATGTCTTGCTAAATTTTAGTAAACAATACAAAAATTTTCAATAATCTTTCGACTTGTCGTTTCCTTTAGAGAAAGAATTCTTTTGCAAAAATGCATTAAGTGAAGTCGATGTCTTTTAAGAAATAAATAACAATAAAGCTGTGATTTAAATTATGAAAAGGAAAAGGTCAGGTAAATAGCGCGATATCGATATAACTGGGTTGCCCCAGGGCTTTGTTATAAGACCTCTGCTCTTTGTAGTATACAATACAATTATTAGTTTGGCAAATATCTCCCTTCCGCTTTTTTGCTCTTTATTCAATGCTTTATAAAAAGTGTTACAGTGATCGGATTTAGTTCAAATATGCGCCGTTTTGTTCGATAATCTGTTTCCATCTAGACGGCAACTTCATAATACCTCCCTCGTAGAAGCCCCCCTCCTTATTTGCGAAGAACTCGGACAGCCACTTTTTTGAGTTCAACTTTACACCACCAAGGGCGTTCACCATGGACAGGAACAGGTGGTAATCACTTGGCGCTATGTCCGGGCTATATGGTGGATGCGATAAAACCTCCCATCCGAGCTCCCGTAGCTTCTGACGAGTCATCAACGAAGTGTGTGGTCTGGCGTTGTCCTGGTGGAACACTACACCCTTCCTGTTGGCCAATTCTGGACGCTTCTGGTCGATCGCCTGCTTCAAGCGATCCAGTTGTTCGCAGTAGATGGTAGAATTAAGCGTCTGGCCATATGGGAGCAGCTCATAGTGGATGATTCCCTTCCAATCCCACCAAACACACAGCAAAACCTTCCTGGCCGTCAATCCCGGCTTGGCCACTGTTTGGGACGATTCACCGGCCTTCGACCACGACCGTTTTCGCTTGATATTGTCGTATGTGATCCATTTTTGGTCGCCAGTCACCATCCGCTTCAAGAATGGGTCGAGTTCGTTCCGTTTCAGCAGCATATCGCAGGCGTTGATTCGGTCCAGAAGGTTTTTTTGCGTCAAATCATGCGGCACCCAAACATCAAGCTTTTTTTTGTATCCAGCCTTCTGCGGATGGTTTAAAATGGTTTGGTGACTAACTCCCATCTCCTGGGCGATGTCACGAGATGCCACATGCCGGTCTAACTCGATGTAGTCCATGATTTGATCGGTATTTGTCGTCACAGGTCTTCCGCCGGCTGGCTTATCCATGGTGTCGTTTTCACCGGCTCTGAATCGTCGAAACCATTCCTCCGCGGTTCGAAGTGATAGAGTACCATCCCCCAAAACACCATTAATCTCACGGAACGTTTCTCTAGCGGATTTGCCTTTAACGAAGGAAAACTTTAAAATAGCGCGAATTTCGGCGTTAGTGAACTCCATGTTTACACGTCTATAACTGTTGAACGCAATATCCAAACTAATTATGCATAGCGTCGTTTTGTAGGTTATGTCAAGACCTTTCAAATTATGTATAGTATTGCCAGATACGAGCTCTGTAGTGCTTTGTACATAGCCGCGAAATTCAAAAGACAAAAAGGCGGAGAGGAGATATTTGCCAAACTATTATATAAACAAGAATTTGGTTAAATTATTAAGATAACTTTTCTAGTAGCAGGCTTTTGTTTTCGCAGCGCTTACTGTTACTACCATACAATACTCTGCAAATACACAACTGCGTTCCAGTTTGAAAGGGGTTATTGTAGCTAATGAAATTAGTGGTGCAAAGAGACTTTACATTTAAGATTATTGCTACAGATAGAATGTGTAAGTGTAGTGTGTATCATTCAAACTCGCGCAACAATGTTATGGCGAGCTTACCGTCAATGTGATCCCGCCGCGTCTCGTCATCGTTAAATAGTACCCATCATAGAGAATGTCTCTTTCATTGTCAAAGACTGGACACTAAAACAATAAATTGATATTTTATTTTTAGATTATCTTTTATTTTACCGCCTATTAAAATGGGTAAAAATGATAAGATAATGAAAAAAAGATCCAAAGAAAACGCATACAAATCAACTAAAATAATTCGACTTAGAAATTATAACTAAGGTACACTCACGGAAAAGTTTTGTATAGACACAACAGCACAAATGTCGTCGTCCGACTCCATCATCACTATTACGCTCTTCGGTCGGGAGAACCATCCGTAACTCCTCTCCATATTGCTCTGCACAAAATATCTTTCCAACGTCTTCTGTTCCTTGTCGTCAAGTTTCTTATTACAAACATATTTCCTTTTGATGCTCTGGGCACTCAGATCGACCATTTTATTGGGCTCCTGGTCGAACGGATAGAAATAGTACTTCGGCTGACTCGGAGTGCTGGTTAGATTTGTCTCCGTGTTCAGTTTTATGTAAAAGTCGCGAACGGTCTCCACCATGATTGTTACCATAATGGGATCCGGAGATGAAGACGTTAGATGAACTATCGGTGTGTTTAGGGTCGACACGTCTGGAATAGAATTTAGCGGTTCAACCATTCGAGCATGTCAAGCACAGTAGTGGTGCAAGTGATGTTTTAAAAAGATCTAAAAGAGATGTGTCTATAGAGCCTAAAAAGTGAATGAGATCAACCTCAAACTATATTTATTTCAATTTCTACTATTTATGGATAGAACTGTTGCAGTTTTAGATATTAGAATGATAATTTGAAAAGACATTTTTAAGACCAATGAGATCAAAACCAATAATTGTTAGAATGCTCGAATATGATGAATCTGATCAAAAAATAGTTCTTCAAAACTTAACGGAATTGAACAGGATGATGCCGATTTACAAAACTGTTACATTCTCTACGGCAATGTATTGAGTTATACATGAGTCGCGTGTAAACATAATGCAAGGCGTATTTACGTATCAAGGGACCACAGTAGACCCTTATCCGGTCCCCTCTGACTGAGCAGCCCAACAGAAAAAAAAAAATAAAAACTTTTAACCGTTCCAACGCTGTCTCAGTGCCGTTCATTTATAATTATGTAACAAACAATTTTCTTCAATTTCACATTGTTTTAAATTAAATAATAAATTCGTAGATGGTAAAGCATCGTCCAGAATACTCTGACTTTGATATGATGGTAGCCAGAACATATGAAGTCTGTTCTGGCGGCAAATTTAGAATATGAGGGTAATATCTAATCTGAAGAGTTCGAGTGAATCCTTTCACCATTCAAACTTCAGAAGTGGCAATGAAATGGAAGCAGAGACGTCTGTGTCACAGAGTAAACGCTTAACCACTGCGTCAGGATCTCTTAGTTACCTTTTTTTTTGTTTCAGAGGTAAATCTTCGAAAAATACCTTGCTTCTGGGGGGAAGTTAGGGTTATGTGAGATTCTTACTCACTAAAACCCCATTGGTCTGCATCAGTGCATTCGGAGAGGCTCCGGGATCTCTTAAGAACCTGGTGCCTTTCTACACTTTCTTTGAATATGTCTCTGAGGAGGGGCTTAAACCTCCTAGGCTGTCCCACGCAGATTTGCTTGTTGAGCGATAAGGGCTCCCACCCTCAAGGCCCGCGAAAATCCTAGACCCTTTTAGTCGCCGTCTACGACAGGCAGGGCTTAATTTAGTCCTATTCTTACTAGCCCGAGACTACAGCGCTGTTCCTTTAGGTAACTACCTATGATATTATTTATATATCTTTTAAATATCTTAATTTAAATCTTGCGCTTTGATATATTGGAAGATAAGATATAATGATATATTCTAAAACACGACCTTGAATTCTACTCATCATCGGTTCTAGTTTAATTTAACTTAACATATAATATTATTACTTATAATAATATTGGACTTTTAGAACCTTAAACCCATTAAATTGCATAGTTCGTGATAACCCATTAAACAATACCTGTGATAATCGTGACAATGTTGAATAATTTTAAATTTGTTTCTGTAGATTATAAAAAATATTTCGACTTAAACTCCACTTCCATTTCATTTCATGTCTCACCGCAAGTTTCCTCGTCCTCGGAGAATATGTTGTTGTGCGGGCACAGCGTACGCGATATGTTGCTGAACTGCTCCAGGCTGAGCGGTGTCTGCACCAACATCGGGAGCTGCCACGAGAACACCCCTAACGTTCCACGCGGTTAATGGATTCAATAAATAACCAGACTTCACAACAAATAAATTTCCTTATATAAAAGTGACATGGGATTTGTCATAATTTATAAAATAAATCGTAGATTTAAATATAGTAAATAATGTATGTATGTATGTAGTAAATAAGTCCATCAGTGGACTCTGGCCATTCGCAGGTTGGTGATCCAAGAAAACTGTTATTATATAACATGTCAGTTTTCATACAGTTTTTACCTTCACCGGAAGTTATACATAAAAAAGGAGTTTTCCTCATCAAATTTTAGCTTTTACTAACTTATCGTAGAAACTTCTCATATATTTAATTATATTTTTTATTCTAATTATTTTTAGGCTACCATACCCGACCATCAAAATTTTTGCATACTACTGGACAGCCAATAAAGATCTTTAAAAGAAAATCTAGTTATTGGGATGTAAGCAGATCAGTTAGATATCTCACAGAAGGTTATGTTGACTTTCTACCTGGTTTAGTCTAAACAAGCTTACCTTTCTGTTGTCTAGCGGTAATGAAGAGTGGGTATGTTCTGTTGGCGAAATCACTTGCTACTGTCACCCTTGCCGGAGTGTCATAGGCATATTGATCCTTTTAAAGCACACACAAAACCAATTATGATGTAGAAATATTTTAGATATAGCAGGGAACATGGCAAAAGATGCCTCTCATTGACAATTATTATTATTATTTAAATATGATTAAGGAACTTACCCCAGCAAATTCCATGATGTATTCAGTATTTTTACTGACATACACCACATATGGCATATCATATTTATAACTGGAACAAATATTAAGATACTTTAATAAGTTAAACTTACTGGTGGTATATCTCTGTTGCCTGAGACCATCTAGATCAGTGATTCCCAAAGTCTATGGTCTATATCGACCCCTAGGGGTCTATGACAACCTGCAAGGGGTCTACGTCAGCGAAAAAGAATTTGGCGGTCCATGAAACGAAAATGGGGGTCCACGATAGTGGATCTTAACACATACACTGATAGTACCTATTTAGTTAGAAGAACTAAAGGTTTAGTTTAAAAACGGTTATCAGCAATTCTGGCTGCAAAACAACATACCCGTTACTTATCCCGTATTATGGAATATAGCGAGGAAATTTTTAATTTCCTTTCCATCGTCATACCTAGTGGAAAGGGGGTTCAGCGCTGTTATCAATCTCCTAACGAAAAAAAGAAACAGACTGGACATCATTAACCGAGGAGATTTAAGATGAACCCTTACAAAATTGACGCCAAATATTGATAATTTATTATTAAAGCATCAGGATCATCCCTCTCACTAAAAATATTGACTTAATGTTATTTTAGTTATAGTTTATTTTATGTTTATTCAATGTTACATATATTTTACATAACAGATACAAAATTTTATTTTGAGTAGTTTTAATTTAAATTCAATTAATAAATGTATAAATTAACATGTGTTTTTACTTTTTAACACAAGTTTTTAACACTAAACTTCACTACAGTTAGAAATTTACAGGAATTCAATATCAGGTAAGTAGGGGGTGTAAGGGGTCCACCCGACACGGAAAAACATGGCAAGGGGTCTACACCACAAAAAGTTTGGGGAACTCTGGTCTAGATCTACCACACCTATACCACCACAACTAGTAGTTATGTTGCCAAACAGAAATGACCAACATTAGTGTGTACTGGAGTAACAAGACTGTGGTGTAGTGTATAACTAGTGTCACATAGTTATGGGCAGGCATATCACTTATCATAAGGAGTGTCCCATTGCTTTATTAATTATTTTTTTTTTAAATTTTCCTCTTAGGGTGAATTACATGCACTATGGAGGCCCAAGTAATGTGAAATGAGAAGTACCTTTACTGTCAATTCTCCTGTAAATATTATAGCCCGAGTAAGAGCACTTTCATATTCTGTTAAATCAGAAACAGAATTCTATTTTACCCTCAACACCAATAATATACACCACAAGTGTATAATTAATTCTACAAATAAGTTTTATGTACAACATGTTTACAAGAAGTGCTTCACAAATATTTTTTAATTTTTGAGAGACTTGTGCATCTACTAATTGAACTTTTTTTTATTTAATAAAGCAAAGAGATAAATGGAACAGGAACTATCTCCTTTAAAAAGATAGGCATGAGCCTTAGTAGTATTATATTGTTATAAGATTACAGACATCAACTTTTGCTAGACACACAATAGATATAAAAAGGTCAAAGCCCTGTATAAAGCAGTCTATGTAATCTATACTTGAAAGTAAATGTAAGTAATGAACTTATCAACCGCAATAAAAAAAAGCAAACAATATTTCTATACTGTGAGTTATGTCAGTATTGAGACTATCAAGAGTGTTCAAAAGATTACAGTACGCACAATATTGTCAATACAAGTTAATTTATTTTGTCTATAATTATTTTGATGAACAATAGAAATTCTTCCTTGTTTAAATAGGCAAAGAAATGCCTTTTTCTATTATCTTTTTATTTAGATAAACTTGTCAGTAATATTATTGATGACTCTTACTGTTACATTCACATGAGAACACCATGAGGTCAATAATCGTCGAACTATGTAAAATAAGATATTGATAAAGATAAAATGCAAATTAATCATTGAAAAAGTTAGTCCCTAAATGATCCTTATTAATATGCTGCTGTAAAAAAGTTTAATAATTGAAAATTGTTGTTCAAGCCAAATTTGAGACCACTATTGATAGCGCAAATACATTGTATGCTCTAATCTATTAGTACCTAGAAAGTATTATTTTATTACACAATATTTTACTTCATAGGAATTAATTAAAATTGTTACACAAATGTATGACTTAATTTTTGTTGCAAAAAGATTAAAACAATACTCACGTATTATTGTAATGAAATATAATTCCGTCAGACCTTTTTAGTTGGCAAAAGGAAGAATGGATAACAAATAATAAACATAAAACTATGATCATTTTTGTCATATTCGAATCAAACTCATCGCTATATAAAACGACACATTCAAGATTATTTTCAATAATACGAAATTATTTATATTTTATTTTGAGTAAAAACAAAAATTTCGTAAATAAAAATAAAAAGTAATATTGAACCCTTTACTATTAGACAATAGGGAATGACGTTTAAATGTTTTGGCACAATATTATCACTCAAGTTGTCATTTAACCTCAATGTTGCCATAGACAGATATGTAATTTTTTGTCACTGTTATTGTTTTTTGTTTTAGTATATAACTTCAGAAATAGTATTCATCACCAGTAGACGATAGATGGATATCTCCCGCTGGATATACGCTTTCCCCAAAAGTCACACCTCTAGATTCTGACTGCTCACTGCAGCTACTTATTTCTGCGGTTTTGCACGACCTTGTTTACTACGTGGTATGTGGCTCTCGCTCAATTTATTATTCTCTCGGAAGGATTAATCCTTAAAGTAATGTACCATGCTCATAGGCCCTTAAGTCTAATAATGAACGTTATTAAGCTATTACTATAAATCATGGTTTCAAGAATTTTAGAAACAAATTTTTGAATCTTAAGAAACTAATAAAAAACTATAAAAAAATCAAGGGAGACAAAATTGTAACACCATGTTTTATTTAATTAATTGTTAATTGTAACAGCTTTGCTGTGTTCCGAAAATAATATATGTTATAGGTCTACCAGGATATGATAGCAAAAAAAAGTTTGAAAATAGCGATTTTCATATGGCAACAAAAAAAATGTTATCTGTCAACTGAAATTTCGAAGAATTGTTTTTGGTTTGACTTCAAATTTCCTTTATAAAGTGGTGAAAATGTCGAAGAAGCCTCTTCGATCGCAAGCAAGAAATATTTGTTTTCAATGTTTATTAAAGAATACTTGATGAACAAAGTGCAAAACAAATAAAATCATCATGGTTAGTAAGAATGACACGTCTTGATACATGTCTTCGTTTATTACATTTTTCGTATGTATTATATTATGTATACTAAACTTTACAAGCCGACCGTATTGCTACTATAAACGAATGGCTTCAATCAAACAATGTCCCTTACGACGTTAATTAGCATAAATGTTATTTACTGGAAGCAGTGAAAAATCATAAGTCTGAACCAAAAGATCAGATAGACGAGATTTTAAAATCACACGGCCACGAAGTGCTGAGGCTTTCACCATATCATTGTACGTTAAACCCCATAGAATTAATCTAATAAACAAAAAGTTAACAAATCTAAAAAACAAAACAAAAACGGATAAATGAAACAAAAAGTTGAAAGTAAACATGTCAATAGACCTGCAAGTGATATAAAATCTTTAACAGAAGAAGCTTTATCTCAAATAGGGATCGATGAATGGCGAAAATCTTGTGAACATGTAATAAAATTAAAAATCAGTACATAGAATAAGATCGATTAATTGAGATGCAGGAGGAAAGGTATATCATAAATACTGCGTTTTCCTCCTCTTCCCTTTCCGATGATGACTTTTTTATTGATGTACAGTATTTGGAACCATTTTCAAGTTCCGATAGCCTATAATTAATTAATAAAGTCACGAACAGAGTAATTAGACTTTTCATCCAAATTTCGAACCCCACATTCGCCACAGTAAGATTTTCAAAAATTATCCTTGATCATTGGATAAATTGTTATATTTGCATGTATCACACACAGAATCGGCCGCTAAAAGGAAAAAAAAGTATCAAAACGTTTTACTCCCAATTTTCCTAATATTGCTAGCGTCAATTTTTTTTTTTCTTTCCGTTTTTGCCATCAGATCCTGGTAGGCCTATAGTCTTGTTGTCACTTGAAAATTTTACCACTTGGGAATAAAAGAATTGAATTTGATGACATATCCTGAACATAAAACTGCGTATGTACATTATCTTACTTGACGCCATCTTCGTCTGTTAATGTTTCTTAATTCTTTTTTACAACAATCTTTCTTTTCATATGAAAATTTTATTATGTTCCAGAAAGATTTTAGTTTATCGATAATAACATAGGTTCCAAAACGTTAGCGTAGATATTAGTTACGGTGTCATGATCAATATTTTGATCATGACACCGTAACTAATATCTCACATATCTCACATATTCATAAAGCTAAATATATCGACAATTTCGTAATAATAGGAGTATATTGTTTCTATAAAATATATCAGGTTACAATATAAATAAATTTCAAATTGAAAAGGTATAAATAATGATATGTAGTACATAAAAAACGTAATCAACCAAAACAAATACATTTTCTGGTTTTGTAACAGTAAGTAATAGACAAAACAAAACATCCATTAAAATTTATTAAGAGATTAATTTATTTATATATAAATTTATTAAATTCTTTCTGCAAATTAGTTTCAATGAATCACGTTTTTATTTATAAACAAGATAATAAATGTGAACGCGTCACTTTTTAAGGAAAAAGCATAGACAAAGACTCTTCGTTATTTAAAAAAAAATACTCTACCCAATAGAATTCAAGTATTTTTCTCAACGGTCAAAAAGCGGAATGTGATTGGATCCGCCATTATATAGATGCTATGCGTCATCTGCCATAACGTTTATCCTGTCTCGAAGCTAGAATTTATTTCTTTTACTAAATTTTCAATTAATTTGACTTTAATATAAGTATTTAATGTGTTTCTAACTATGACAACGTGGAATATAATTAACGATCGTTTCAATGGGAACCACAATTCTTCAGAATTGTCAGTGGAAACCTCATCTGGGGATATGTCCGACACATACGACATATTTTCGGACTATTTAAGCTCCATGCCTACTTCAATAGTGCCCAGGAAGTTGGATTTTGGCAATTTGGATGAAGATGACCATGATAGGACACGGAATGCCTCCGTGTCTCACAGTCCTCCGTATAAAAGAGTTAGAGCTTTGAGGTAAGTTGTCATTATATCCATGTACTGTTTAATACCATGATTAATAAATTCATTTAAGAATTGTATTCTTGAAAATATATGTTCAGATTCCTTGTTATTGTTATGATTTTCATAACTAATGTTTTCAGAAATATAGGTTTAAACTCTAGCGTTGTTAGTATATTGATAGTTGCTTTACTTATTATGTAAGTTTGCTATAGTTATAAACCATTATTACTTTGTAGGATATTCCGCTAGTGTATACATATCCGTATTTAAATAATTTGTTTAAATCACAACATGCCATTTTTATTACTGTCAATAAGAACAATCTAGACACATTATACGGTTCTTCAACCAGAAGCCAAGTCTATATATGGTTAATATTTTGGATAAGAATCGAAATGTTTGATCTTTAGTTCCATAAAAGTATTGAAATATACATTTGCAATTTTACATTAATAATTATAAATTTAAAATTAAGTAGAAAAGTATTACAGAACAAATAGACAACCAAAATCATGTTATTAATCTAGGAGATTAAATATTGTGGCATATCGAGGTTGATAAATTAAATAAAAAGCATGTTTGATTTGTATATGTCTCATGATTCCTTTAATACTTGATTTAAGTATTAATATATACATCTACATGTTTTAAAGACAAATAATTTTGCTTGTTAAGTGCTAATGCGGTCATAGTTTGTGAAGCTTTCTTGCTCCGAGTATTGATTTGTTGACAGCCACATCAAACACCCTGATAAGGAGGCAGATTTATTATATGGGAAATGCTGCTACTAACTAGCTAAGCTTGAAAAAACACTACCGCAAACTAAATTAATATGTAAATTTTCTGTTGATATTTTTTTATTATGTGATAGAAAATTGTTTCTTACAAATCCTTAAATATTTGAAATTGAGTATTCTTTAAACTTTCTCATATAATCTTTAGAACTTTACATGGTTCGACATATCTGTCCTAATTTTATTGTCATGTGTTAACATGTCTGAACAGGAATCTCTTTAACCTCATCCAAACTTGTCAAACTAGTAGTATTTGTGTCACTATAACATCCAACTAGTTCTTACTTTCTAAAATGTTCTGACGATGTAAATTAGCATTGAAAACATTTTTGTTACATTAGAAGTTGTTTTTAATCAATATATTGCATATCAATTTGATTGAATTTTTTTTAATTACAAATAAAATATATATGCAAATGAAAAGCTGAGCATAGTAATAGCCTTCTTCTATATTAAATTTTATAATTTTTTTTAAATAAAACATTTGGAATATTTATTTAGTCTTGAATTTAGAGCTGGTCACAGTAATTAATATTTATTTTTACATACTTATCCATCAGAATGTATCATTCTTATCGTTTACAGTAACCTTAAGAATAATATGTATTATAAAGCTATAAGGACAAAAGATAATTCTTCTCATTTTAAGTGACACACACAACACAAGATATGTAAAAACATCTCCAACGTGACCTGAGTATAGTGTTTATAGACAAACAAACATAAATATGTAATTTATGTAAAATCTAAGTTATCTGAATACAAGCTGTCAAAATCTAATTCCATTTCCTATCGAGATACATTTAGATAACCTTTTAGTAAATATTAAATTTGTATATCATAAACATCGTAAACCCTATCTCATACAGCACTAGCGGATAGATCTCTGTGTCAAAAAATATCTACGTACCACCACAGCACAGCACCCACAGCAGCTATTACAGCTAATAGTAGTGTGCAAACATTACTGTGTTCAGGTTTGCAGGGCACTATAACAAGTGTAATTACTGAGGTTACAAGTCTCGACATCTCACATCTTAATGAGACCAGAGAAATGGGGTGCCATATATAATATCCTAACCCCACATTGTATGTGGCGGGCAATCATATATCTTCCCATCAAGTGAAGGTCTTCCTTCATCAGATTTTAAAAAAATATATAAATTACTGATACTGTTAGAAGTAGGCTTTAAAGTCATATATACCATAATAAGCACACATATCATACCATAAGCATTCCTTATCCACCTTGTGTACTTATTATCAAAACCTAGATGACCTCGTACGAAACCTGTTAGCATATATTATTTTTAGTTCAACAAAAAAAAAACTTTCCTATTTTCAAAAGCTCGGGAGATTCGGTTGAAATCAGTTAAACTACAGTTAATCAACACAAAAGGGCAAACATATGATCGGAGAACAGCTGACATCTGCCGAATGGCAGAAAAAAAATACACCCACACAAAAAAATACATCTTACGTCGTGAACACCTTTAGATGATACGGAGCGTTGGAAATTGGACCTTAACGTTTTCGTACCTGCTTACATTTTTTTTTTTTTTTTTTTTTTCAACGAACGAGACGTTCACCTGATAGTAATTCACGTGCCTGTCCATAGCGTGACGTTAGTTAAGATATGCACCATTTCTAATTTCATTACCAAACAATACTTGCTGAAATTACTGCGGTAACGATACTTAAGATCTCATGTCTTGAAACGACGAGCACAGTGTGCAGTGTATACTATCCTCACCAGCGTCACGTTCTTGTAGGCAGACATCACTTACAATCAGGTGAACGTCACGCTCGTATCGTTGCTTTGTAGAATAAAAAAAAACACTGTATTATGCTCGACGCTTTAAGACATGTTTCTCGTTACCGCAGTACTTTAACTATCTAAAACGCCCTTCAAACGGGAAGAAAATAATTGCATAGTACTTGAATGTAGGTATGTAGCAGCTGCGCTGGTACCTACACTGTTTAAACTACCATCAGCTTTCATTGCTCACCTTTGTATTAATAATTATTTTATTTTTGATTAGTAAATATTTAATGACTGAAGTCTAGACTTAAAATAAAACTTTTTATCAGACGCGGTAGAAATGAAATTGTCTAGTTTATAGGAGTAGGTAGTTAGGAGTTTCATTTGTGGGAGAAAAAAAGAATACACTACGGAGTTCAAAGTTTTTTTTATATTCATGTTATATATATATATATATATATATAATTCTCCGTACTCCCACAACCGAAAAAGTTTAAGGACAAAAAAATGTCATAGTTTTCGCTTCTTTATTCTTTATGGTATTTTCTCTCTTTTTATTTATTGGACCAAAAATATATATAAATATTACTGCGTATACCTACGGCGTAGTATACAGCATGAAGACCAGTTCCCAGATGGAAGGGAAGCTATATCATTTATTATTACTATTAGCATAAAACTATATTACAGGTCTTCATGCACACGGTAATACCTTTATAGTTCTCTTTCGCTTCACAAAAACGCATTCGACAGCAGGACATAAAATTAAAAAAAAAAAAAAAAAAATCGCAATTCGATTCGCCTCCTACAATTTAAAAATGAAACGTCTATATATAAACTTTTTTGATATTTTAATTCTGGCCGCATGGAATAATATGAAGCCGTTAAATTCGATAAAGAAAAAAGAAATTTATACGTGTTTTTTGTGTTCTTTACAAAGTAGTAGATGTATTTTGATTGTATTAATGATCAGGCCCACTCGAACGTTCCCACTGTTGGGACGTTTCTCTAATGTTGAAGCATGTTTATCCAGTGGGGGGTGGTGTTATCGATGTTTACGTTGTAAATGTGAATTGTTTCTTAAAGGTTACTCTGAAGAATTCGCGTGTCAGGTGTTCGCGGTGTGAATACTTGTGCGTGTGTGTGTGTGTGTTTTATCGTCACAGCGGCAAGTTGTGTGCGTGAATAAAGAAATACTGTAGGGGCTTTTCGACAATGGCTGTGCGACGGTTGGGGATTACGTAAAAACTGCGTCTTTAGAAATTATCGCTCCGTAGTATCACGATGTTGACGATTTCGAAAATGGCGAGCGAAAAATAAATAAAGCGTATTTACGAATATTATCTACATGTTTCTTAGTTTAAATGAGATATTGATTTTATATCGCATTGCTTGTCGAAATGTGATGTTGTTTCTTAGCTAATAGAAAGTTGTTGTATTTGAAGATTTTTTTTAGTAGTACTTGAACAGATTAATTTTATTTAAATCAACTATACACAATTCCTTTTTAATGTTAAGAGTATTTAAAATATTAATTTCGTATATTTTTGTCATTAAGAGACTTAATGACTTTTTGATATTAATTATTATTTTTTAATGAACTAGCAAATAACCGTATTGAATTCAATGCACTAATTTAATTTTTTTTTTTTTTCAATATTAACTTTTTTCTTATAAAAAAATGTACTTGAAGTTGATAAAAAAAATCTAGTTATTAATTACATTTGTTTTCAGATTCCATTTATTTGATAAAATTGTTAAACAATCACAATCATTATAATTAATTGGTGAATATGTATTATATAAACAATTTATTTTCTTTTCACTTTGCGTAGGTTGTTTGACACCCCGTTCACGCCTAAGGCCAACCCTATTCAATTCACGCTGGACAAGTGTTCTACACCATCGCAATACCCGTTCAGATCTAGAATCTACCCGCCGAAAATTAGTGCACCGTCAGGTAATTTTATTTTTGGTCACTTGTTTTTTATATTCAGGTCTCATAGTAGTTTATGATAAGCTTCGGCTTCATTATGATTGAGGCACAAGCACATGTAAACTCTTTAGAAAGTCTGTATTTAGTATTCTTGGAGAGCCCACTACCATTCGTGGCCTCATTGTCAATTAGCACACAGTACATGAAAGTGAAGTTTTAGTCCTCAAATACGTATAATCTAAAGTAACTGCTACACATAGTTAAAATAATGTAATATAACACTTATTGATTTTAATCAAATAAAAAATGATACCGTGAGTAGTTCATTGAAGAGTTTTTTTAATTTTTTTCATTTGATCAATATGTTTTATCTTATAAATTGATAATAATCCAGGGGTCCCAGCTGGCTCGAGCCACCACCTCCACCCACCCTCTGCCGACGAAGACAGTGCGCTGGGCAGCTTACCGCCAGATGACCTGGACGAGTCTCGACGACCTCTCGTTAACATCAACCCCTTCACGCCAGAAGGTAATTCTTTTAAAATTATGATTCAACTTCTTCGTGTTTCTGTCGAGATATATTAATGAGAAAAGATTTCATCTTCAGGGGTATTTATAAAAATTGTAAATTTTCAAACAGGTCAAGCATTGAACAAAAAGAAGCGAGCTCTGTCTAAAACACCAACTCTTTGGGGAGAGAGATCGCCCGAGAAGCCGGCTAAACGATTGAAGGTTTGTATCCATTAAACTTATCAGCCCATGGCAATCTGCTGTTGGACAAGTGCCTGTAATAATAATTAATAAGCAAATAACTAACACAATATCTACGAGTAATATATATAAAATTATCTATTTAAAATATACAGCGATCAACATGAAAACTCGACTTGAATTGATGAAATGTCAATCAGATGTTAGTGAGGCAGTGTGCACAAACTCTACTACATCATTAGCCCGTAGACGTCCACTACTGGAGGACATAGGCCTCCCCCAAAGATGCCCATACTATCGGGCATGGATTCACCTATTCACAAACTTTTGCGTTCATAATATCAGTATAAATATACTCTATTACCTATTACATATTATTCTTTTTAAATATATGCGTGAATAATATTTTCGCAGGAGTCCAATATATCCCGCTACAGCGTAGAGTTTGTAGAGCTGGAAGTAATTGGGCGCGGTGCGTTCGGTCGCGTCAGCCGCTGCGTGAACAAGCTGGACGGCTGCGTGTACGCGTTGAAGCGGTCGCTGCGCCCGGTGGCCGGCTCGGCCGCCGAGTGGAACGCGCTCACCGAGGTGTACGCGCACTCCGTGCTGGGAATACACCCGCATGTTTTACGGTGAGCTTCTGAACATTAACAGACAATTTACGTCCCCACTGTTGATTGGTGCACAGGCCTACGTTCAATATAAGCGACCTTCGGAATGAACGCCGCACGTTCTGACCATTAGGTCAGCGAGCTCAGCATCTGGACACTGGATATTAACTGTTACAATCTCTGTTCAATGTAGTAGACTAGACGGCATTTAGCTACACAGATAAGTAAGCTGAAGTGTGCTAATTGTAGTGCTATTTAAATGTGGCTGTTGTTCCTAGCGAATAACTGCAATAGCTTTACATATGTCAAAGCCATGACTGCTTTTTTGATGATGTTTTTTTCACCAAAAGCAGAGCAAGGGTAGGGGTAAGCTGAAGTGTGTATGGGGTCTTGCACAACAATTTACGGGACCCAAGCCATGTTCGTGTTGCACGCTGCTGATCAACAAACGAGGCTCTGGCTCCCACCAACCCACATTGGGCCAGTGTGGTGGGATAAGGCTAAAATTTCCCATATGAAACCTACAAACGAAGGTCTTGAGAAGCCGCTGGATGCGGGCACTGCAGATCCGATCCATGTGGAGATCTTTGGGGGAGGTCTATATCTAGTAGTGGACGTCTAACGGCTGATTATAATTATAATAAGCAGAGCTATATTGTTGTTTTATCCCTTCATAACTAGGATAAAAAATAATAAGCTTCAAGCTTTCAACAGGCTTGATGATGATGGTGATGTTATATTATCATTACAACCTATACTCAAATGATAGGCAGTGGTCTTGAGAGATGCTTAAACAACATTTATTTGTTATAGTTATTATTCGGCGTGGGCGGAAGACGACCACATGTTCATACAGAGCGAGTATTGCAACGGAGGGTCTCTGCAGCAGATGATGGAAGAGGCACCGCTGCAGGAAAGTGAACTGCTGCTACTGCTGGCTCACATCGCAGATGGGTTAGCGTAAGTACACTTATTTTTTTTGGGACGGTAGTTCCAATGTGTTACTCTAGATGTCAATGTAGCTGATTTATTAACCATTCTGCAGATACATACACGCGCGGCTACTGGTGCACATGGATGTGAAGCCTGGCAACATATTCGTGAGCCGCGCGGAGCAGAGCGGAGAACTGGACTCCGACGATGGGTACGACGACGAGGACGCGCCCCAGCCCAGCTCTCAGAACATCTACAAGTTAGGTTAGTGTGAGCATAAATGATAGAAAATCAACATTATAGATATATACTAGAAAATAAGACTTTCAGGCTTGCTGTGGGGCTAGCCTAGCTAGAAAAAAAAAGGTTAAAAACCCACATAATTATTTTGTGTGTGTATTTATTTGTTTCTCTTATGAGCCATGCCTTTCTTCGCAGTCATAATTTAGGATCACATCTCTCAATTCAACCAAATGAACACATATTTTTTTGATTACAGGCGACCTTGGCCATGTTACCTGTATCACGGCGCCATCGGTCGAGGAGGGTGACTGCCGATATCTGCCCAAAGAAGTCTTACAGGAGAACTTCGCGCACCTTACCAAAGCTGATATATTTGCATTTGGTAAGTAAAAAAAATCTTTAATAGTATCATAGCACTCGTGCAACGAGTGGCATTGTTAGTTAACATGTTCTTATATTGCAGGTCTTACACTGTACGAAGCCGGCGGTGGTGGTCCATTACCGAAGAACGGTCAGGAGTGGCACGATATAAGGGATGGTAAACTACCAAACTTACCAAACCTATCCAGAGCGTTCAATGAACTGTTAAAGGTACGTTCACATTTTAAAATGTGAGAAAAATTTGATTGATGCTGCATAGAGGAATCTTTGTGGAGGTCTCTAGTAAACTTGGTGTATCATTATTTATTTATTTACAATTTTCCCAATTTATTAATCAGGGCTTTACCTTATCCTCTTATTTACAACATTATCACAACATGTACTTACAATATATTTACTACTAATTTATTTACATTTTCTCTACCACTATTTTTTTTTATATTATCTATACTCATGCTATTTAATATTTACAGAAATACACAATATTATTATTTACATATGTATAAATTAATATTTACTTTGCAATAATTTATCAACTTCTGATTTATTTTTTGTCATCTCAGGTAGACTGGCTGTATCTATTCTTAGCCTGTCTCCTGTTCAAAGTTATTCCTCAAGCAACGATGTATAGGACTCCGTCAGCAAATGAACCATTTCCTTCACGAGTGTTATATGTTATATGATGAAGAGTTATTGAAATTTTTCAGAAAATGGTGGATCCGGATCCCACGCAGCGCCCGTCCGCGGCCAGGTTAAAACGACACCCGCTTCTCCATCCCGCAGGCAATAAGAGCAAGGCGCAACTCCGCAGGGAGTTAGCCGCAGCCCGTATGAAAAACGAGTTCCTCGCCAGGAAGCTGCAGGATGTGGCCAGGTGAGTTGTATCTAATCAAAGACAAGATAATAAATCTTTATTGAGAGTTTCATTATGTGTTTAAGTTATTGGTTTAACTGAGGTTTATTTGTTTATTATTAATTATATAAATTTTGCAGATTAGTTATTATTAATTTGACTTTATGGGCATTTATGTAATAGTTTTACTATTTTACAGATGTATAAAATCTAACGTTGCGGCGAAGCAGGATTCAGCCAAGTACCGTACCAGATCGGCCAAGGCCAGGTACGCCGATAGTGGATATCATAAAAGCAGTGACGTCCCCTATTAGAGCAGATGGAACGGGGTAAGAAGTTGTAACACAGCATTGACTTTTAAGGAAAATGTTGTCACTGGTGAAAACTTGTCCATCCGTTAAATTTAACCTGAATATGATAAGGAAAATTAAAAACATGTAAATAAATAAAATCGAACGTAAATAATTGGGAAAGCTTGGCGACTTGGACGGAAGACATTTGAACGGATACAGATGAACAGCTGATTGACGGCGGAACAAGTTGAGTGTCAAACCGTCCTCGGCAACTCCAAACAAATGTAGTAGTAATTACTGTGCAAATATGTAAACGAATCGATTCTCACATACAAGGGCGACAAGTAAACTGATACTGTTGCTATCAGTTAACTGTTTGTGATTTAACCATGCGTCACGACGTGTCCCATGACGTGTCTATCCGTCGAGAGGCGCGAGTGAAGACTTTGCAAGTAATGTTCACTACCAACACTAATTTTACCTTTAAACTGTTTCCCTTGTACAGTCATCCTCTATATGGCTCATTTTATACCGGAAATATATTATATATTACAAAATATAGTTTACTGTCTAAAACTCTCTCTTTAAGTCTAACACTAGATTACCTAAAAAAAAACACTAAAATTTCTTGTAATATTATATCGGGCAACTTATGTGTAACTATTCACAGATAAAAGAAATAACATGTAATTAATACTTATCAAACACATAAATAAATATTAGACAATCTCAGTTTTTCGCATCCACCCACATCCGACCGCCCTGATGATGTCATCGGCTCATCTGGAGGGAGCGACTCCTACACTTCTGCGACCTGTACGCGGCCTCCACTCCACAAGACTCCTCCCCCATCGGCCGCATCGATTTAAATTTTTTTTTTGTTTTACTTTCATTCAGAAGTACCAAATTCAAAGTATTACACAGAAGAATCCATAGAGAAGAGCACGACATATATTAAAGAAAGGTATAGAAAATTCTAGAGAAATAGATTACAAAAACGCCTGACATATGTCTAATATACATTTAAAAAAAATTCTACGAAATCGTAAAAAAACTTAGGCAATCTAGTGTTAAACCCTGCACTTAGAACCTGTATGATTATGTGCTCGTCATTAAATATATATATATTAATAACTAGTACATAAATATTACTGAACTGTAACCTAATTTGTGTCAATAAGACGATTTATAAAAAAAAATCGCTTTTAATCAACTTCAATCATCAGTTCACACCAATAAGAATATATAGTGATGTAGTGTAAACATTTGAATGTATCTTAGTATAACTATCGTCCAGTATATATATTTCGCAATGATCTTACATTTTATGAATTATCCGGAAAAAATATCTAAATTATTTTGGTTCAATCAAGCTGATGTCGCAGGCTTTGTAATAAAAAAAAAAAAAACAAATGTATGCCTCGTGAGGTATGCTTAAGTTGAAACAGACAGTTAAATGGTTCTGCCAATATTACCATACGTTACAATGCATAGACACCTGTTTTTTTTTTATTTGTTGCGAAATATATATATATAAAAAATCATTTGATCCTATTAAATTGGGTTTCATTAAAAATTTTAACATAAAAAAATAAACTTTGTCTATGATTAATTCATTAGAATTTATTTTATTAAAAAAAAAAAAAACCGCCGCAATTGGACAGTCGCTCAACCTGTTAATGATAATGATTAACTTAAGTTTAACGCGTTAATGTTGTTTAACCGCCATTTTATTTACGTCGTAGAATAATAAATAGGATTTGTGATGACATGAAAGAAATGACCTGAACTTAATAAGTGCCTTTGAAAAAAAAAATTAAAAAAAAAATGTGATTTGTTACTAGTAATAAACGAATTTACATCTATTATATGTTTAATGTATGATTTATAGTTGAGGAAAGGTAAGCCTTTTGATATATAATTCTTCCATTTTTTTTTCACCCTCTTGTGATATTTGTTTGAAAGGTAATGTTTTTTTTTTAGATATAAGAGAATGCCGCGCGTTTGTGTTTTTTGTCGCCGTTTTTTTTTTAAATTTATAAACTTCACCACAAATAATTAAATTTTTTTTTTATTTTTTCAACAATTATCTATGATAATTAAAAATTATATATTGATTTTAACGGTCAACTCTCGCAGTATGAGAGGAACTGATTAAAAACAATATACGTAACTAATTAAAAAAAAAAAATTAAAAATTATTAGTATATTGCAAAATTTTTCGTTTCATTTCCGGTTTTTATTTCAAGATGGACGGCGGCAAAAGTGACAAGCGCGAACCGCACGTCATCCTACTATAGTTATAATGCAGCTTTTATACGAGTCGGTGGCGTAGTTTATATGTTAGCTATGTTAAGGAATGTAATATTTATACTTTATTTATAACGATAGTGCGTATAGATTTAAATAAGTTTATAACTGTATTGTTTAAGTTAATGCAACGCTGTGCGGAAACGGAAACGTAGAGTAGCTCTGCACCCTGAACAGGAAACGGTACGCGGCTGTTGTCTGAAGCATTCGTTTGTTTATAACGTAAACTTATTTATATTATTTAAATCAAATGAATTCGGTTTTTATGTTGAGATGTATCAAAGTTAACTCATCCCAAACCCACCGCACCAGCGGTGGGCCAGCGCGGTGGGCTAAAGCCGCGATTCTCCTTAGCTCACCCAAAACCCACCAAACCGCAGAGCAGCCAAGTCAGCTAAGGCCCGTTAATGCACTCCAATGATGTCTTTGGAGATGGCCTGTGTCTAGCAGTGGGACGTCTACCGGCTGATGATGAAGCGACTTCCGCACACTTGGACCTCTCGAAACTCGACAGGGTTGTCTCACTTACGTCCGAAACACAGCCAGCACCGGCAGTCAGCACCAGCAGCATCAGCTATCACCGCCGACAGACAGCAGCCTGCTAACCATAGTATTACTCATTGAATAGCGACGACACTAGACATCCTGTCTCCCGAACACTTGCAGCATGTCTCTTATCTCATCGCACCGGAAGGTGAACTCCGGAAGGTGGTTTCCGGAAGACGGACTCCGTAAGATCCCCCTGTCGAAAGTTACGTTCACTACGACCAAGTCTTCTATGCAGTGCCTTTATCTCCTCCACTCTCCAACCCACCACGATATAAATACCAACGTAGATTAATTAACAACAACATAATATATTATTAATATAGTTGATTTATTAATATCTTAATAATTTCTTAATTATTATTGTTTAATTATAAAGTTACTAATGTTAATTATTTAGACGCGTCAGTTGGGAGTCGGACCGCCGCGTGCGCACGCGCCGATCTACATGGTAGGTTGGTCAGGTCTCGTTAGGTTTATGGATCTCAGCGTGGTGATTAATCAATCCTCTATTATTAACGATACACTACATACATCAATCTATTGATTATTATTATTATTTTATTAATAAAGTAGGACGCGGCGGTGTTTGTTTAATGTGTACGGTTACAAACAGGATGGGTCAGATCGTTCAAAATTTTTGTATAGTTAATTAGTCTGTACTGATAAGTTACAGTTTTTGGTGGTTTATATTCTCTTACCTTCTAACCCCTACCCACCTCCCCCCTCCTCGCGATTAGGTTTTAATTAGGCTCTAAGTGCAGAAATCATATTATCAAAAGAACTGTGTATCTAGTGAACATATTAATTTGGCGAGTAGTAAGTAATGTATTATTAAATTATCGTATAGTTTGGTAAATGTTTTTTTTTTTTTTTAATCTTTTTCTTTATCTGTGGTGATTCTCGTTCTGGGGACGCGAGGTGTTCCGATCGGTTCGAGCCTGGGTTTCTCGTTATATATATATTATATTAGATTTGACCAAAGCGGCAGTCGGAGCGGTGGATATGTTGAGGAAAAAAATTTCTTTTTTTTTTGTATATTTGCTATTAAATGGATATTAAAAACGCTTGTTTTATATACTTTGGTTCTTTTATTTCTGCCTACCCCCACTTTATTCATTAACTTCTCTCATCTGTTCCATATTATCCATAAGTAAGTGATAAAAAACAAGTTCCCAGATTCCCACACACTTTACTGGTGGTGTCTTACCGGAAACCGTCTAGGTAAGTTCCTCAGCTCCTGTTGCAGCCGACAAACAGTACTGAGCACACATTACTGTGTTCCGGATTGAAGGGTGTTGTGGCTAGTGAAATTACTGATGGGTAACGAGACTGTCTTGTGTCTAGCGACGAGCGGAATGTGGTCCTATGTATACCATGTTAGCACACATTATGGCCGGGTGTATCATATTAGTCGGATGATTCTCCAGTTCGTATTTCATCGCTTCAATAAATAAAAAAAAAAAACTTGAATATAACTCCGTTCAAAAGGTATTCGTTTCTGGAGCAATAAGTAAGTTTGGTAGGGTTATTTCGAATCTACTTGGCCCCTCAAAATCTGAACGGTCATTGTAAATGTATAAAAATAATTGTCGGTAGCCATAGCAACGTTGCTGTGATCTGACAGTCAAAATATGAGAGGCGGAGTAATTTGTCCTTCACTATTCTCTGATAAAGTGTAACATTAGTCATAAGCTTTTACAGCACATCTATACTGGGCTCGCGGACCCTTTTACTATCAGCGGATCTATTTTCACTAAACAGCATGTAAGATATTCTAAAGGCTTAAAGATAATCAATCAACGAAGCAGTATATAGATGCCTACTGCTGAACACAGGCCTTGCCCAAAGTTCTCAACATCGATTGACCCTGCGCCACCAGCATTTAGCAGGTTCCCGCGAACTTTACCAGATCGACAATCGGCATGACTTCCAGTACCACCGAGCACTAGGGGCCGTCGTTTGGAGGGATTGGAGTCATTTCTTACCATGCTGGCACAGTGCGGGTTGGTAGGAGAAATAAAGAAATGAATAATTAGCGTTTATCTGTCTGATGTAAAAAATAATGAATTGCAATCTAAAAAATAGTGAACTAGGGAATCTCCATAGAAAAAATATAATCACTACCTTGTTACGCTAAAAAGGTTTCACCATAATTCTATTCTAGATGACAGCACTGGATATAAACCTTTAACACACTACTTGGCAATAGATGTCAGTTACACATTAATGTATATTGTTAGGAATTTCTAATAATCCTTATCTAGGCAGGTCACAGTATATAACATTCGATTCGTAGTCTACATACTGATTTCATAGTAAATTGTAAACTGTAGGGCAGTTTTAATACAATTTAAATGAATAGATAACCATGAAAGATTTGAATAAATTTAAGCTGAACCATTTAATCGGCCATTACTGCAACAAAGATCTGAGCCCGAACGAAACGATATAAAATATAATTATGACAAAACAAAATCCGCGTGACAAATATATGAATGGGGAGCGCGGCGAATTCAACAAAAGATGGCGTCACGTGTGGCCGGCTTCCCGCCAAAATCTCTGTCAACCGACAAAGTCATGCGCTCGTTAAAAAACTTTTAAATTATTACCCACTGCCAACAATTACAATAGACATAAATATTATTAAATTAAATAACAAAAACTTTGTATTTTTTTTAACATATTAAAAACAATTTAATATTTATAATTTTAAATTTAAAAATAAAAGTTCCTTGTTACTTTTTTCTAGAACTAATATGGTGAATAATCTTTACAGGTCGTCTATTATTTATCATAACGGATATTATAGAGAGAGTGTTGGCGTTGTAGCTAGTGTAATTACTGGCGTGGGCAGACCCCCCACAAGGTGGACCGACGACCTGGCCAAGGTCGCTGGCAACCATTGGATGCGGGTGGCCCAGGACCGGTCTGAGTGGAAATCTTTGGGGGAGGCCTTTGTCCAGCAGTGGACGTCTTCCGGCTGATTGGATTGGATTGGAATTACTGGGGTAACGAGACTTTATATCTTTTGTCTCAAAGCGGTGAGCGCAATGTGATGCAGTGTATATTATTCAATCTAGCGCTACGTTGTTATGGCCAACCGTACTTACCATCAGGTGAACTGTATGCTCGTGCCGTTGCTTCGTCGAATAATAAAAAAAAGCCCGTTTTATTTCTGACCTAATAATTTTCATTAGAATAAATTTGAAGATTGAAGATTAAGCAGTTGTATTTGACAGAATACGAATAATTAAATAGTTTTTGTTAATTAGAATTTCATACATTACATATGTGCATTCATTTTAATTTTTTCTTATTCTATTAATCGACTACACAAGCGCGACATTCACCTAATGGTAAGTGATACGCATGCCGGTAACAACTAGGCGCGAGTTGTAATATAATATACTGCACCATATTGCGCTTGTCACTTGGGGTATGAGGTGTCGCCTCTCATTACCCCAGTAACTTGACTAGCTACAGCGCTTTTCAAACCGGAACACAGTACTGTCTGTCAGTTGTAATAGGAGCTGCGGTGGTACCTAGAGGGTCTCTGGTAATAGACCTACTGCCAATGCCATTATGTTATGAACAAGCGTGTCACTTACCATCAGGTAGACTTCCCGCTCGTGTCGTTGTATTGTGGAATAAGAAAAAAAAACTACCACCATAAATCGATGCCATTAGAAAGTATGATGTGAAATTTATTAAAATTTAACGTTGTTTTGACATCACCCCTCAGCGACTGCGCGTGACGAATTCGCGTAATTGCATAAACATGGCTCCCCTGCGCCGGCTCCTCATCAGCGTTAATTTGATGATTTATGCACAATCAATATTATATTATACGCAATTATAATAAAAAAAATATTATAACATTACAACAATAACTCTTTTTACTTAAATCATCATTATTATCACCAGCCGAAAGACATCCACTACTTGACAGCCCTCTCCCAAAGGACACATTGATAGGTTCTAGCGCCTTGCTGACGTCACAGCCAGCATGACCTCCGGTACGGTCAGACACTAGGGGCTGTCGGTTGTAGAGGTTTATATGAGGGGATTTAGGCTATGTGCCACCACGGTGACCTAATGCAAGTTGGTGGTAGCCAGAGCCTCGTTTGTTGATTAACAGGATGCACCACGAGCTGGCGAGGCTCGCTTGGATCACGTGATTTGTTGTGCACACCCTTACACCCTCTAACTCTATCCACTACACCTATATATATAAATAAAATAGGTTTCCTTTGTTCGCCAATCACGTAAAAACGAATGAACGTATCGACATGACAACATGAGAATGCGACGCGGAATGATTTATATATGGTTAAAGAGTATTTATTGAATTTCATAGATTCTTCATCATTTCATTTCTAATTAACTTTTATAAACATTATCATTTGGTGTTATTTATGCGGTTGCTATGGTAACGGTTGGTATAGAAATTAATTTGCGGTTGCGGTTGCTCTCAAGGAATATTTCAAACGAATTTCAAGTTTAATTCTAGATTCGGGCCATCAAAAAGGGCGGAAAGCAGCTAGTATACATACATATATATATATAATAGAAAAGTTGTGATAATTATTTAAGTAAGAAGCTGCATGTGAAGGAAGTATATCGGATTTATTCATTATTACAATTCATTGAAAAAAAAAATATATATATATATATAATATAATATAATGATTTATCAATGACATACATACATATGTACTATTGTGACCTTGGATGCATTTTTAGGTTATATTGAAAATGTAACGTACTGGTTCACTGGTGGTGGTGTCTCTGTTGCCGGAGACTCAGACTCAGCAACGCCTATCGCAGCCGACACACGATACTGTGCACACATTACCGCGTTCCGGATTGAAGGGCGCTGTAGCTAATGAAATAACTACGGCTACAAAATAACATCTTATGCCTCAAGACGACGAGCGTAATATGGTGCGGTGTATAACATCCTAACTAGCGCCACGTTGTTATGGAAGACCGAGACCAATGTTACTCATCACCACTACTCTCTATTAAATGTCGGTTAAATATTTTATGACAAAGTAATGTTAATGTTTTTTTTATCATATGATCTAGTGTAACAGATGCTTGTTATAAAATAGAGTTTAGAGTAAAAGAGAAGAAGATAAACAGAGAAGCTATTCGTTTTAATAAAAGAGAAGACTTTAAGTCTTTGCCTTTTATAGAAAGCTTTTTCTTTAATAATAATAAACACTCACTGCTGGTATATCTCCATTACCGGAGACCATCTAAATACCACCGCAGCTCCTAATTACATTACCGTGTTCCGGTGTGAAGGGCGCTGTAGCTAGTGTAATTACTGGCGTAACGAGATTCAACATCTTATGTGTCAGGCGACCAGCGCAATGCGGTGGTACATCATGTTAACTAGCACTACGTTGTTACGGCCACGCGTATCACTTACAATCAGGTAAACGTCCCGCTCGGCTCGTCGCTTAATTGGATAAAAAAAAACCTCCATTCTTTCCATTACTTACATTCACAATGGTGAGAGGAACTCACTTCACTCTCGTTCATTTTCTTTCATATCTCTTGTTATGTTCGTCAAGCAAAAGCAACCCTTGAAGCGAGCGGTTAGACATAATATCCCTTGTTGTCTCTGTTGGTGGTTAAAGCCCTTGTTTGCTACGTTTACAACCAATACCGTATCGGGGGTGTGTCTGATGGCAAAATCGAATTGCTTTTTTTTTCCTTTATACCCTCTATAGGACAATATACATGTGGACAATTGATTGTGGAATTATTATTAGATCAAAAAACTCCAAATCTAGGAAATGTTGAATGATAGTAATTAATACTTGATACTAACCAGTTTTGTATAAGATAATTAGGATATGTAGGGGTTCCTGCACAGAAACTCACTGGACCCAGTCCAACCACATCTATTCGTGGTGCACGCTGGTAACCAACGAACGTGGCTTTGGCTCCCTGTAACCCGTACTGGGTTAGCGCGAGGGGAAATGAACCAAATCCTCCAGATGAACCCCTACAAACGACAGCCCCTAGTGCTTCGGCGATGCCATCGGCTGATGATGAAGAAAATTATCTTTTTTCATTTCCTTAAAAACTATGGAAAATTTAAAAGCTATACAGTACCAACATTGTTAGAATTGTTTAGTACTTCTACCATTTCTATCAAAATGAGTTTTTTTATACACAACATTGGAAGCAATAATGCTAATAGGTGCTTTTACCTTCTAAAATAACTGGAGAATGAGATATTAGTACTAAATATTACAATAAATATACCCTCTTACAAATTGAAATGTTACTTTTTTTTAACAGTGTTGCTTGCTGGTAGGTGGCTGTAAAGATAATTATCTAAAAGTTGTCCTGCTGAGGCAACTTGCTATCGATAGTAAAGAATATTTGTATTTATATTTCAAGTAAATAACATAGTATTTTAATAAATAAGTTAAGTACTACTAAAACACAAGGACCTTATGAATACAGCTCATGTTTAATATAAGTGTACTCCTTGAAATGTTGCTTAAAAATAACTTATTTACCTAGTAAAGTATTTATATAAGTATGGGAACGTTTTGAGATTCCAATGCCTTTTCATTTTATCGTAAGTCTATAACTATTTATATCTAATCCTAAAAAAAAATTGTAAAAATGATTTTTTGTATTAAAAAAAAAATTAACTTCCTCTCCCTAGTTACCGTCCTATATGGGGGGGTTCGTCATTTTAAGGCGGGGACAGCTAATTCTAAATAGTGCTTATGTTCCCTTTTAGTACAGTCTTCCGCCGCATGCGTCGGCTACAGAGCTACTTCATTGGATTAACTACATTGTGATATAACTACAAATACATTATTAGTTTAGTTTTCACGTTTTTTACTTAAATACTAATTATAATAAAAGTTATTAACATCAAAAGAAAAGTATTTGAACAATTCAGTCCGTTTCAATTGTATCCTCTCCGACGTAATGAGTAAACATCCCTTCAGGTAATGACTAGTAAAAATTTCATAAACGTATCGAATAAGGGATGTGTAGAAAGAAATCCATTACCGACCATAAACCCTTTTGTCTCTTGACCTATGAATAAAGACTCCCGTATAAGCAATCTAGTGATACGGGACTTACAAAGTTATCCAGCGGCTCTGCGGTGAGCTAGAAATGTCAGTACTCCCTTCGCATAGGTATGGATTTAGATTAGCAGCATCCGAATGTTAAAAGATTGGTAGATGTTGTAGACCGGCGTGGGAGAGCAGGGAGTTAGTGCAAAATGGTCTCTACTGCGCCGGTACAGGAAGCCGGTGAGGTCCCAGTGAGGCTGGACGATTGCGCACAAAAGCGTGGCCGAAAAGCCACCCCGTGCGGCCGGAAACCCGCCCCTTTCTGAAGAACCACTCCCTTAAAGTCAGTCGACGACCGGCCTCCGACTGCGACGCATGTGCCGACCCGCAGCCCCCACCACACGACATCACCATTCATGAACTATTGTGATCTGAATAACTTACGATTTACTGAACTAAATATTAAACGTGAATAAATTATTCATTGATTTTTTTTCCGTGAAGTGATATTTGAACAGTCATGTCTCCGAGAGTACTGAAGTGAAGAATAAGATTAATTGTCGGCGATAAACCACCAGCGACGTATGATGTACCCAACGGACAGTTTGAAGCATGGCCCGTTGAAACTGAACCCGTTCGTGACGCAGAAGAGCATCGACCACAACATTATGCTTAAGACGATACAGAACCTATGCTACAACAAGACGAGCGCGAACCCGTTTAACATGTCATCGCCGTTCCTGGTCGACAACATTCTGCACCAACAGAAGGCCGCCAGCTTCCACAACCAGTACATAAACCAGCAGCTCGAGAGCTACGTGCTGCACAGGCAGGAGTACGACCGCTCCAGGGAGAACACGCCGGAGATGGAGGAGGCGAAGGTCAACGAGGAGGACGAGGTGAACCGTCGCGAATCGGTCGACGAGTCCAAAGAGGAGAACGACGAAGACTCCAAGAGCAGGGATGAGGAGGAAGGTTACAATCTTAAAAACGAAACTGTTTATTATAATAACGAATATTACGCGAGGAATGAGGACGTTAGGGCTTCGGAGAAAGAGGTCCTGAACATCCCGACCCTCGCGCGGCGCTGTCAGACGTGCGGCGCTTACGACTGCCCGCCGTACACCTGCAAGAAATCAGGGATACGTCGCCTGGAGGAGCTGGAGAAGCGATTCAACTTGCACGGCTACCAGGAGAACTCGGGAGATGAGGCGGACGGCGGCAAAGATGGGAAACCGTACAGCACCGACGACATCGTGAGGAGTTGTGAAGATTACAACGAACAGAAGAAGCCGCCGCTGAAGTTCAGTGTTAGTGCGATCCTGGGCGACAGGGAGGACACCACGAGGAACAGCAGCATCAACGGTACGTATACGTTCATTTAACGGGATCTAATTGGAAATCATTTCGCCATGACCTGAACCTGACGAGGAGCTGAAGACGCATCACGCAATATAATCTAACCCTATTGCCAAGTGTGAGTCGGCGCGTGTTCTCGAAAACTTTCGGGTGCCTTAAGACATTCCTCCTCATTGGAAACTCAAGTTCCGTGGGGGTCAACTGGCGGAAGTACAAGTCTTAGGCTTAGATGATAACATATAACTAGAGCATTTACTAATCATAGCATATATACATCCTCCTCAGGAGATATCCAGAGATCCTTTCCCTCATCACGAGATCTCCGAAATAATTAGATGTAAACACTCAAATTTTGGTGGAGATATTGCTTCTGCCGTTAAGCTAAGAATGGGGTTTATATAATTCTTTCCCCAAAGGGTGTTGTGGGGATGTTATAGTCAGGAAAGCGGATAGGAAATAGCTAGTGTATATATTTTTTTATAGCAAGGGTGGGCAAACGTGAGAACAGTTCATTCGGTGGAAAGTGATCACTGATGCCCTGGACGATCGCGTCACCAGAGGGGTCGCGGCTGCGTTGTCGGCTTATATATAGACCGACCAATATGGAGATCTTTGGGAGAGGCGTATGCTCAGCAGTGGACGTCTATCGGCTGATGATGATATATATATATATATATATATATATATATATATATATATATATATAATTTGTCTAAAACTTATGTTCTAGCACAAGCTTATATGTTGAATAACTTTTACACGAAAACTTTCATTCGTAAGGAAAACGTGAAGACGACAGTAATTATTAATTTGCTTATTAATTAATTTTTTTTTTTATTCTCCTACAAACATCTGTTTAATTTTTTTTTTTTCGATACTAGTTTCTAACAAAACTTATCGACGGCTAACAATATTATACATTTTATATGTCCACTGATACCTTTTTGACTTAGATATTGATTTGTTTTGATGAAACAGTGTCGCCGGATGTATATATATAAAATTAACAGTAACAGGAAATAGGATGAGGTATATTTTATGTTAGTTTGTGTAAAATATTAATAATTCATTGTGGAAGAGTATTTACAAAGTGATCAGTATTTTACGTAGTCTTCATGTTTGTAATGAAGTCGTATACTTATATCGTAGTATACTTTTATATTTTAAATTTACTATATATTTGTGGATATTTTGGGCGTTACCAGTTTATTTTTTTATATGTATATGAACGTTGATATGGTTGTTTTAAACCACTCCCCATGGAAAGGAGGGGTCGCCAACAGGTCTCCGGGGAGTGCTTGTTACGAAACAATCGAAACGATTTGTTCGTTGCGCGTTTAGATTACATTTAAACGAGTGCTCATTTTAACATTTCAATATATCGGATAGGGCAAGGGTCCCGCACAACAGCTCACGGGATCTAAGTCAACTTCACCTGCTCATGATGCCTGTACCTCACACCAACCCGCATTGGGCCAGCTTGGTATGAAATAATCCAAATCCTCCCCAATACACGATAATTATAGCCCCTAACCTGACGGTACTGGAAGCCATGCTGACTGTACTGCTGGACTGATCGATATGGAGACTTTGAGGCCTATGTCCAGCAGTGGACATATATCGGCTAATGATGATGATGAACACAATTTTATGGATGACCTCTTCATTTGAGGCACTAACAAAAATTAACCATAAGAGATTATTTTGTAACTGTTAATTAAAAAGTAGCTTATGTTAAATAGCTAATCTAAACAAACAGCTCCCATGTTATTCCCACTGCTGGGACGCGAGGCCTTCTCTAACAAGGAGAGAGTTGAAGCAATTTAATCACTACGCTTTTGCTGGTCGATAGAAGTATAAGATATCCTTATAATATGTCATGAAGAAACTAATGTCTTCCGTAACTTCCAGTTCCAAGAAATTCACGAACAATCCATCAGGTTTAAGAGCATTATTTAAGTACACTAAAGTACTAAAATTATTCGGATTAATGATGAAATGATAACGTTGTAGATCTGTGACGTTCCTACCAATCAACCAATCTAGTTTCTTTAACTACTACTGCGACTTGTCGGGGGTCACTTGGGGGTAGATCTAGAAAGTCTAGATTAATTTTCACGTAAGGTGCATAATCATGATCTAATCACTTCTTACCACACGTAACTGTTTTAAGTAATCATTTGTCGCCAGCTATTTTCCGGGCTGTTTCAATGTGAGGATTATGAGGAAAGATATTAAGCATCAGTGGTAAGTCTCTGTTGCAGGAAATCCTCTAGGTACCTTTGCACCTCCAATTTCCTTCGTCAAACAGTAGTGTGCAGAGATTACTATGGAATAACTGAGGTAACGAAACTTATCAGTTAATCTCGATGCAACTAGCACAATGTGGTGCTGTGTTTATAGTCCTGACCAGTGCCACGTAGTTATGTGCCGGCGCAGCACTTACTATCAGATAAATACCTGCTCGTCTCACCATTACGTCCAATAACAAAAAAACACTTAGAGATCAACTAAGCAATTTGGATTTCTCAAGTTATGTTAGCTGTTCGGTTCTGTTCCTGACGGTGACTCCGCTCCCTTGTGTGTCTATCTGGTGAATGTCCCTCGCTCGGTGCCTGTAGGATAAGAACAGAGCAGAGCTGATCAATATGGACATCTCCGGGAAAGGTCTATACTCAACAGCAAGAGTCTTCCAGGTTCAGGTTTTGGACAAGTAAAACATTTCTTTCTTTCTTCCGGCTCCCAATGTACAGTACGAACAATAAAAAATCATGTTTTAAGAAAACTATGAATGATCTAAAAATTAGGTTTTGGTGTCTTCTGAATGTTCATGTCTACTGTTCATCAGGCCGCAATGGCTCCTTCCTTCATACAAGCAGTGATATGTATAAATGCGTTCATAGTTAATGTAATTTTTTTATTGTAACAGGAACATTTGTTTATTTATTGAATTTTAAAATCTAGCAGCCATTCGCAGAGGAAAAGCCTTAGACCTGAGAAACATAGGCACAATAAGCTTGGGTGCTATATTTATATATTCTTTTTTAATTAATCACTTGTGTTACCGTGTTCGTGTATAAAACACGCTGTGACATTATAACACGAATGCTATCCTCGCAATTGTCTTAGTAACATATCCCTAATGCCCAGTGTTGCAGACGTCCATTGGTACGGAGATCTGTGTCCAATAGAATTCATAAAAACATAATAAAATCCTGAATTTTACTTAACTGAAAGTCTAGATTTATTTTCACATACAAATCCTTATTAAGTAACTGTTGAAACGACAGTAAATGATACCACCAAATTTTTGAATAACATCAATAATCCATACACCATTTACTCATAGCTAGGTTTTTTCCTAAATAGTATCATAAATATCAGACTACTTCATAAAATGGTAGTAAGATTATATGGTGATATACCATTAAATGTACCATTACTATAAAGTTTTTTATTAATTTATTCATACATATTATATAACAGAATTATATTATATCGGTAAACCTTCAATTGTCTCGGCTCATTAATAATAGTGAAATTGGAAACAATTTATAACTAAAGAAGTTTTAATATAAATAACGTATTATAATTAAAGTATTCGCATAATATTTAATACCTGCTAAATAGCTTAGCAGTTTCGTTAATTTTTCTACCTTCATAAATAATCACAAATAATATTTCTAAGCTATCGCATCTGTTGACGCGATATTTCCGCGCTATTTTTTGCTCTTCACTATTTCCTTGTCAATTGAAATGTCGCCACTGTCAAAGAAACATCTGCCGCATCAGTTATAATGATTTGCAGTGTAAAAGTGTGCGGATTTTTGTGCGAACGATTTATATACAAAAAAAAAAAACATTATAACAGACATATTACTTTTGTATATTTTACATATTATATTCATTGTCTGTCTTCTCTCTATTGCTGAAAACCGTCTACGTAGTTACCACCGCAGCGCCTGTTGCAGTCGGCAAACAAATAGTACTATACATATATTGTTGTGTTTCGGTTTGAAAGGCGCTGTGGCTAGTGAAATTACTGATGCAACTAGACTTAACATCTTATATGTCAAGGCGACGAACACAATTTATTGCAATGTATAACCTCCTAATTAGCGTCACATTGTTCTGTGACGGCGTATCAGTTACCTTCAGATGAACATCCAATTCGTCTCGTCGCTTCGCAGTTGAAAAAAAACCATACTTTATAGAAGCCATGTAGAAGCTCGAGAAGATCGCAACACATGCCCTTTATTACAAAGGTTTTATTATCTGTGTCCGCTACACGACACCCTAATGGCTCGCTAAAGAGACAATGAAAAAAATATATTAATAGAGAAATATCGAGAGCCGACATCAATAATAAAATAATAAAGCAACTTTCCTCCAAAGAAAGCGTTAAGAAAGGGACATATTAATTTCGCTCTCTCGGACCCCTCCCTCTCTCCCTCTGGAGCGTTCTCTCCCTCTCTGGCGGGCGGCGCGCCGCGTGCAGCCGTCCCGCTCCGGCGCCCGTGCTTAAGTGTCCCGCCAGATGTTGCCAGTTTTATTGAAAAACTCGGCGGCCATATTGTGACTTTCTGCTAGTGAATTAAGATGTAGCGTCGGATAGAGAAAATTGTTATTGCCAATAACGCGTAACATTAATACTGCATTACAGCGGAGCTACGATTACTTTTTTTTTCTTCGTTTAATTAAATCTTGTCGCCGTTTAGTATTGCGTGGGGTGCAACGTTATCATCAATCATTTATACTATTACATCGATTTGGCTTTGGAAAAGAACCTGCATGAAACGTATAAACCTAGTTCTAATTTACCATAGACAAAGAGAAATCATTGTTTAGAACAGTTAAAATTACTGAGAAGTAATAATATTTTGGGTACTTTAATTATGATAAATTACTTTTTTTTTTACCTGGGGACTTTAATTTTAAACCCTGTAGTGCGCTAAGTTTTTCAAAAATGGATCCACCGTACCGCTCCGGATGGAATGATGGATGGATGAAGAAAGCAAAACTAATATACTCCTTAATTTAAAAACTTATAACTTTACTGATGGTATTTCTGCGAGGAGACTGGACAGCTACACGCTGGCAATACTTAATTGATCATTTAGGCAATATAAACTTTAGAAAGCTTAGATTTGAAGGACTAAGTTATTATCTTAAAAATTTACTCTTGTACTTGTGTGTCGCTTAAAACATTATGCTTAAGGTGGTAGTGGTTAACTGGTGGTAAGTCTTTCTTATCGGAGACCGTCTAGATCAGTGTTTCCCAACGTGAGGCACACACCCCACAGGGGGCAATTTGATTGTTAAGGGGGGCAATTCGAAAATGGACTCAACACTAGTTTAACCCTTTCAATGTAATGATGGAATTCGGTGACAAATTTAACGAAACAAGCACATTCTTAAACAATTAGATTCTTTAATATTATAAATTATCTATGTTACATAAGAACTTTAGAAAGACTAAGATGAAGCATGGCAGAAAAGAGACAAAAAAAGGTTGGGCAACACTGGTCTAGATAGTGTGCAAACATGTGTTCCAGATTCAAGGAAGTTTTATCTAGTGAAACTACTGGGGTAATGAGATTTAACATTCTGTCTTACTTACAAGGTAAAGAGTGTTATATGATGTCGTGTATAACATCCTAACGAGCGCCACGTATGCAAGCGTTCAGCTCGTCTCATCGCTTCATTGTATAAAAAGGTTATATATATGTATTTTTTATTCCAGTAGCTTTTAAATTTAAATACATACATATATATCTCGCCTCGTTCCCAGTGGGGTAGGCAGAGACCAGCTCTCTCCACTTGCTACGATCCTGGCACACCTCACTCGCTTCCTTTACTTGCATGAGTGTCTTCATGCACGCTCGTCGGTTGCAAGTGCTATTGACCCGGCCTTTCTTTAGGACATCTCCGATTTAATCGGAATATGTGTATGTGTTAACTTGTATACCTCTTTCGGCAATCTTCTTTCATCCATTCTTTCAACATGGCCGAACCATCTAATCATCCCTTTCTCTATCTTCATCACTACATCTTTAACCACGCCGCTCTACTCCCTTATCACCCTGTCCATCAGATTCACTCCAGTTATATATCTCAAGCTTATCATCTCCACAGAATTAATCCTAATTTCAGGTTTCTCCTAAAAGATCTAAATAATAACAGATAAAAGAAAATATAAGCAGAAAGTCTAGATGTAGAATAATATTGAAATCGAGAATATAAAATCAAACATTACGTGCTCAACCGATATCGCGAGTTCACATCGTGCGATATAAAATTATGCATTTCGGTCCCGGAGGCCATATTAACATGTCATCGGACGCCATATTGCGATAATATTCGAAATTCGAATTTGCGCGCGGCTCCGCCCGGCGCGTGCCGCCGCGCTCTGGCAACACTGAAACCTTTCCACCTACAAAGTAGACCTTGCGCTTTGAACGCAGAGACTTTCGACAACATCTAAGGCCGTATCAAGAAAGTTTGCTAGAGTTCATATAACTCGGAGTACTTTTTTACGGTAATGCTATAAAGTCTAAGTCGGGTTGTCGGGAGCGATAAATCGTTTCGGGAAACTTCGATTCGATTATCCAATGGCCGGAATAAATGGGAATTATCGCGGGGCGCGCGGCGACTCGCCCCGATTGTTTCCCCCAGGTGGGCTTTATTGTTATTGTGTTACTTAGACAGGGTTGATGATTTTGGTGTTAGGGATAATTTCCAGATTTGAGTGGCTGTAAATATTTATAGCGATCTTATTGTTTCTAAATTTTACCTATAACGTCGGGAATGTCTGATATCGTTCCTCGGGCAATTGTTTCTTAATAATAAACTAGATTAGTGTTTCAAACATAGACAATAACTTGTTAATTGGACACTTTTTTGAAAAGTTTATTGGTTTTTAGTAAGCAGTACAGACTTTCGAGCGTTTCGAGTGTTTTTTGGGTTTCAAATTATATTAATATTGAATTAATTGTCAATTATACCAAAGTTTTAATACAACTGTCCAAAATATTTCGCATGACAGGCCAACAGGACATTAACACAATAGAATGTTAAATTTCTCACTACTCTATAGTAATGAGTTATGAAGTTTACTCAGTTAAGCTCATTATGGTTATTCTAGTAATTTAAATAAACTACTACATTACTACTAACTGCTACAGCGGTGCAAAAGTATTATGTTACTGCTTTGCTGTGTATCTTTGGCCGGAAACCGTGTAATTTTTATGGTCTACTATCCGAGAGTTACTAAATCTTTAGGGGAGGCCTTTGTCCAGCAGTGGACGTCTTCCGGCTGATTGGATTGGATTGGATCCCAGAGTTAAATCAGTATTTCGGAAGTTTATTATAGTATCTTGTTATTCTTAAGGTGGCTCTCCGACTAGCGGAAGTTGGCGATCAGTTTATCATATTTCGTCCGATCTCTTGCGATGCGGAACAGTTGGGCAGCATTCGCGATGCCGGTCTAATTCTTGATGTAGACAGTATAATATTAAGTGTTTTAATGATAATAGAATAAGCGAGTACATCAGAGCGCAGCTCTACAACTAGCCACTTACTGAATAAACCGTGAAGGGGCCGTGCTCCAAAATCCTGATACATACACTCCACCCCGATAACCCGACCGCAGACGCGCCGGGAATATAAACGACCCGGAGCGACTGCGGTTTGCGAATTAACGCATTGAAACAAACATATATGTTATTTCAGATAATTCTTGACCTTTAAAATTCCCCATTTTAACATGAAATCTATACACCTGCGTACAGCAACAACCGGTATAGAAGGAAGAGTTTATTTTTCACATTTTTATATCAATTGAAAGTCTTAAACTATTTTTATAGTAGTACTTTCGTCTTAATCTGCCAACTCACACTTGGCAAGTATGTTGGATAAATGGTATCGAACTTCCTTATAAAAAACCACCCCTTTTCTAAAAGTGTAAGTTATTTTTTGACGAGTTTTTAATGGTAGTAAATGTAGACATCCCTTTGTATTAATGTGCGGAAAAGGTAGCAATTAAGGAGTGGAGATCCTTAGTGAAATTGATCACTATGTCTGATGACCAAGACCAGTTTATCAAGCCTGATACGGTTGAGAAGAAGATAGAACACCAGTCCTGGGAATCCATTCCAAGTGTATATTCATGTAAATTACAGAACGAATTTGTCTAGACATAACCTTAAAATAAATTATAAACCACTAATAACACCGCAAATTAAAATGCACAACACCACTTAAAAATAACAATCGCGTCCCGTGGCCCGCAATATTCAGGATCGAAAACAGATTTCAATGAACGGAGCAGGTCCCCTCCGAAATCAATTATTTTCACACTTACCCGCGTAAAAATTGGCGCCGAACCGCCATGACAGCCGCCGCCGAGCAATGGCCGACTCGATCGTTCCGCGAATAGCAGTTAATTAAATAGCGCTCCCACTGCTATAGCCGTTGATTATTTAGCAGTTAATTCGTTGTTCGGTTACGTATTTTATGACATATTTAGCTTTGTTTACTGGTGATAGGCCTCTATTGCTGGTCGACGTCCAGGTACCACCGCAGCGCCCGTTTCTGCCGATAAGCAGTAGTATGCAAATCTTACTGTTTTCCGGTTTGAAATGTGTTGTAGCTTGCGAATTGACTATGGTAACGAAAGATAATATCTTTTATCTCAAAGCCATGAACACAATGAAGTGAAGTGTCATCATCATCATCAGCCGATAGACGTCCACTGCTGGATATAAGCTTCTCTTAAAGATCTCCACAGTCAGCCTGTCCTCCGATACCGCTGGGCACTACGGGCTGTCGTATACAGGGGTTTATATGGGAGGATTTGGGCCCTTTCCCAACACGCCGACCCAATGCCGGTTGGTGGGACCGAGGCTCGTTTCTTGATTAGCAGGCTGCACCGCGAGCAGGTGAAGTTGGCTTCGGTTCTGTGAGTTGTTGTGCGGAACCCCTTACACCTGTTGGTGCAGCGTATATTATTTTGACTAGTACCATGTTTTGGGTAAGCGTAAAGCTTACCATCAGGTGAACGTTTTGCTCCTCTCACTGTTTCGTCGAATAAAATAAAATCTGGTTTAGTTTAGTGCAACATAGGAGAAGATCTATCAAACTTTACAATGGAGACAGTAAATTTTATTAATTTAAAAAGTTTAACAGATGGTCATGATTAGAACCTACTATTCAAATAAACTACGGTCACTGGTCTTCAATTAACCGTATAATAACGTCATTCCATTATACGGTTTATTCGAGACCATCATCGCCATCAGCCGATAGACATCCACTGCTGGACATAGGCCTCCCCTAAAGATCTCCGCATTGATTAGTTCGAGACCACATAGGTACAATCCATATATGGCATGGACATCTTCGGACAATCACTTCCTGTTTTCAGAAGTAAGCTGCACTACCCTTTGCATAGTCACGTCTGATTCTCCTGATTCGTTTTAATTGTATAGTAATAGTTATTTTTGACGAAAGGGCAGTAAGGTCCTCGAGTGTCGCCCGCGTACTGGTAGACGTAGTGTTGGGAGGTCTCCCACAAGGTGGAAGAACCAACTGGTGGAGGCACTGAATGCAGGCAACGCTAAACCGATCGATGTAGACATCTTTAGCGGAGGCCTACGTCCAGCAGTGGACATCTACCTGCTGATGATAGTTATTTTTCTCTTCCCATGTATTTTTCCTTTAATAGTATCTTCAATTTAATCTTCATAAGTATGTGTAAATGTGTGCGAATGCTGTCTGACTAAACCCTTCTTTTGTCTGTTGATCAATATAACTTTATATCAACGATGACTTGTCAAATAAATAACTAAAAAACCGGAAATGAGAATGTGTACCATTACAAAGTCAACCTGTGTATCTTAACCTAAATAATACAATAAAAAAGGGAGATGTAAACCGCGTCTGCTTATACTTCTTAAGGTGCTTCTCCAACTAGCGAAGGTTGGCAGTCAGTTCATCATATTTCGTCCGGTCGCGATCCCGATTACCCAGCCACGATTTCCTGCTCCGACCAACACTCCTTTTATCCGCCATTTTATTTACACTCAAAAGTATTTAAAGGTAAACAGTAAAGTGTATTTATACTGTACAATAATTTTTTAATTACTTTGAAGGTGTATTTAAAAAAAACAATTAAATTCAATGTGAACAATTAAGCATAATCTGTGGAAACACGATGTTTGCGACAACCGCAGCCGTGTCGCGCGCATGACAATATTATGTTTTATCTGTCGGCTTGCCACAGGTGGGAGGGGGAGGTGGAGGTGGAATTAATACTTGTTAATAATGTCGCGCCCTTACGTCAAATAGTTACAATGTATACCTTAACACGCTTTTTTTTATTCAATAAAACGACGCGACGAACGGAACGGTCACCCGATGGTGAATACGCCCGCAAATAACGTGGGATGATATACTGCACCACATTGTGCTCGTCGCTTGCGATATAAGATGTTGACCTCGTTACCCTAGTAATTACATTAGCTATAACACCCCCCAAGTAGTGTAAGAATCCCGCAGAACAACTCACGGGAACCAAGCCAAGCTCACCAGCTCGTGGTGCAGCTTGATAATCAACAAACGAGGCTCTATCTCCCACCAACCCGCATTAGGCCAGCGTGGTAAGAAATGGCCTAAATCCCCCCATTTGGATACTATCTAATCGTGTAGGAATCTTTGGGGAAGGCCAATGTCCAGTAATGGAGTAACACACTTTAAACTTGAGCATAGCAAAATTTGTACACTGCTGTTTAGCGGCAGAAATAGTAGCCGCGGCGGTATCTGGACGGTTTTCGGTAATGACGACCTACATTATAATGTTAATGTATAACAAAGTTAACCTGTCGTTAACATGTATGTATATAGTATTTAAAATAGATTGCTGCTTAAATATAATCCCTTCATCCTTCAAACCGGAACACAGTAATATTTGCACAGCACTGTTTATTAGCGGCGGAGGTACCTAGATCATCTGCGGCAATAAAAATCTACCAACAGTAAAGTAATATACTACATTCCGTCACCACAAACATTAGTTTTTGACAGTTACATTTTTTATAAACTACAGTCATAGACATTCAGCCCGCGCAGTTCAGTCAAGATTATAACTGTTATTAAAAAAAAAATAGTTTTTTTGAATATTTATGTTTATTAACAATATGAATTTTGTGATAAAACCTCAAACGTTAAAACACGGCCTATTTATTGCGCGACGCAACAAACAAATGATATTTATGGTCCGTCGGCTCAACGAACATACGGAGGCGTGACAATAATGTTGCCAGTTTAAAGTGAACAATCGCACAAAATCCCAACGATAAACAGATATTAAAAAACATGTCCAAACAATGCATTTATAGCTAATATTATTTTAATACAAATCCCTAACGAATTGGGGTTGGACGGGATGTTGTAAAAAATAACTTTCTATTGTGCGCGTCTTCGTTTTCACCCCCTGTTTATCTTCGCGGAGATTTAGTTATTGTTAGTTGGGCATTTTATTGCGATCGCATTGTGGAAATGATGCGAGGCGGGATTTAAGGTTTTTTTTTATGTGCTGCGTTGTTGTCTCAAGTGTGTGATGGAGTTTTTTTTTTTTTTTTAAAAAAATATATATAATTTTAATGCTCAATTCGCTACTTTGAATGATTAGCCAAACATAAAGTAAAATGTAATATACTTTATTTTATATTCAATGACGCGACTATACGAGCGGGACGCACATCTGATGGTAAGTAATACGCCCGTAACAATGTACTCCCAATTAGAATGGTATACACCGTATCATATTGCAGTAATCTCACTATCTACAACACAGTAATATTTGCATTGTTTGTCGACTGCAGTAGGGATTCCGAAGGTACTAAAACGCTATTTTTCTTTTTGGTTTTGTGGAAGGGAAATCTACGAAAGATACTCTCAATTTGGGGGGAAGTTAGGGTTATGTGAGATTCTTACTCACTAAAACCCCTTCGGTGGTCTGCATACATTCGGTGAGGCTCTGGGATCTCTAGCAGAACTCACCAGTGCCGCTCTATAGTACCTTGGCACCATCGCTGGACCATATGCTGTCCCACGAGGGTTCGCTTGTTGACCGATAAGGGCCCCCATCCTCAAGGCCCGCGAAACTCCTAGATGCTTTTAATCGCCTTTTTCAACAGGCAGGGCTTACCTTAGTCCTATTTTTACTAGCCTGAGACTACAGGACTGAGCAACAAAGACCTATCACCAGTGAAGTTCAAGCAGTCTTTTTTGAGCTGGACAGCTTTGAATATAATGTCTACCTCAGTTACGTCATCGCTGAGGAGAATGAAGAATAGACAAGAGAATATAATAACCTGAATTTAAAAGTAATTATTGCTGGCGTTTAAAAATTAACCGCGTCCCTCTAATACGAAGTAATATTATAATGAAAAGGGAAAACGGAGAGCCCTTCGAGAAGATATTAAGGGATGAGGGAGGCGTCGCGGCGGAAAAGTTTGCCCTCAAGCAGCCCTCCGAGAGGCAACGTGTGCCGGCGCTGGATTTAATTATTTCATTAATTGCAGCAGAGGTGAAGAGAGGAGTTGATTCCAGTTTTTTTTTATTGGATGAAGGGTGACGTTGGAGTATGTTTAATCACATCCTAAAAATATCCTGTAAGGTAGATGAGACAAGAGTAAGATTTAGACATCCTTGGTCTTGGTCTTGGATATGTTCATCATCAGCCAATAGACCTCCACTACTGGAAATAGGCCAAGATTCCTACTTCGATTGGGTAGAGATTCATCAGGACTTCGGCTATGGGGCCAGCGCGGTGGATGCCAGAGCCTCGTTTGTTGGTGCAGCATAGCATGGTGCACCACGAGCAGGCCAGATTGTCTTGGATCCCGTGAGTTGCTGTGCAGGAACCTTTGCACCCTTTCATATGTCCAATTTATGATAAACAGTTAACTCATCATTCCAACGGAATTTTCCTTTAGTCTCGAGCATTTGGTCTTGGTCATGGTCTTCATCATCATCATCAGCCGCTTGACGTCCACTGCTGGACATAGGCCTTCCGTAAATATCTCCACATCGATAGATCCTATGCTTCAAGTAAAACCAGGCACTAGGAGTCGTCGTCTGTAGAGGTTCATATTGGAGGGATTTGGGCCTTTTTTCACCACGCTGGCCCAGTGCTGGTTGGTGGAAATCAGAGCCTCGTTAGTTGATTATCAGGCTGCACCACGAGCAGGTGAGGTTGGCTTGGGTTCTGTGAGTTGTTATGCGCCCGTACACCACATGGTCATGGTCTTGCTCGTGTCCAATTGATCTTGGTCCTAATAAAAAGCAATCTTACTCATCACTAACTGTTATTATATATTAAGTATATTAATGATGTCGTTTGATAATTAATTAGGTTAATGAGGTGGTTATAGAAAAAAATGTTTATCACTCATTTATATGTGACAGTAGAAAATATAATTTTTTTTAAGAGTGTACATGAGGCTTTATTAATGAAGAACGAGGAGGTATCAGGAGCAGAACACACCACAGATTATATATATGAGGTAGGTCTCTGTTGTCGAAGACTATCTAGGTACCACCGCAGCTCCTTTGCAGCCGACAAGCACCACTGTAAAAACTTTACTGTGTTCCGGTTTGAACGGCGCTACCGCTAATGTTATTACTGTGGTAAGTAGACCAAACATCTTATGTCTCAAGACGACGAGCTCAACGTGGTGCTGTACCATCTTAACCAGCGCCACGTTATGGTCCAACTTTCCTTTCTATTCTAACACTTGGACTAAGTTATCATTTACCATCGGATCATCTTGAAGAATAAGACAATATGGTTTACTCCCGAATAAAAGTTTAGGATAGTTGATTGATGGATTCCATATTGAATGGATGATCGGGAAGTTCACCTGATGGTAAGTGATACACCTGTCAATAATTACGTGTCGCTAATTAGTATGATATACACTTCACCACATTGTGCCCATCGATATGAGACATAAGATGCTAGGTATTGTTACCTCAATAATTTGACTAGCTACAGCGCCCTTCGAATCGGAATACAGTAACGTTTCCACAATATTATTTGTTGGAAAAATCTCCACATACAGTTAGCATAGCCTCGGGTACCGCTGGGCATTAGGGGCTGTCTTATGTAGAGATGAGTTTAGGTCATTTACCACCACGCTGGCGGGCTGCGGGTTGGTGGAAGCCAGGGTCTCGTCTGTTGATTAGCAGGGTGCACCACGAGCAGGTGAGGTTGGCTTGAGCCCCCTGAGTGGTTGCGCGGGGCTCTTGCACCAATATACTGGATATTCAGTGTATTCATAATATATTTAAAACAAGCTCGTAGTAGATCGCCGGGCAGGTCCCGCCCCGCCTGCCGCCATATCACCATAGGTAGTTTAAATTAATACCGGGAGAGTCAAAAACAAAATGCTTTGAACGTGATTAATGGCATTACAAAGGCTATACAATATATTAGGGCGGGCGTGGCTTTGACAGTCGGGGTGGTAAGAAATCGCAGGGGTGTTCAGAAGGCGGCGCAAGTCCAAAGCGATCGCGTGAAACTAACAACTATATATTTACAGCGTTTTAAATTCAAAATTTTAATACATGATTTACTGGTGGTAAGGTCTCGTACAATAACCTCACCAGCCCGCGGTGCACCCTGCTAATCAATAAAAGTGGCTCTGGTTCCTGCCAACCCGCATTGGGCTAGTGTGGTGGGAAATGGTCCATCGGTACCGGAAGCCATGCTGCCTGTTTCTGGAGATCTTTGGGGGAGGCCTATATCTAACAATGGATGTCTATCGGCTGAGGATGATGATGATGAGGTCTCTAATACTGGTAACAATCTAGGTATCATCGCACCTACTATTTCCGCAGTCAGACAATAGTGTGCAGACTTATATGTTATGTTTCTAGGTCATGAGCACAATGAAGTGCAGTGTATATCATCCTCATCACTCCCGCCCATTGCTTCTCTCAATGACCTCTAAATCGAGGAGTTCATTGAGGGGAGTTAGGCTTTAGCTCACCACGCTGGCCTAGCGCGTGTTGGTGAGTGCCGCTTGCAGGTGAGGTTGACGTGGGCTCCGTAGACGTTGGGAGGAATCCCTTACACCAATAATTGTATGTTACTATGTTTTTTTACGACCAGTACGAACAGTCGCACGGCGAGTCACAATCTTTACGTTGTGGACATCCCCAGCTTGCGCACTAACGGATCATCTTCTTATTCTTGATAAGAACAGCAAACGAGTGGAACAAATTGCTAGCGAACGGTGTTTACGTCCAAACGTGTCTTCTAAAGTAATTGTGGTGTTACTATGTTGGTGCGCTTTACCATCACTTGATACCACTTAACACCAAGCGGGATTGTGGTGAAATTCCAATTTATAATATATATATAGGCAATTTTTAAAAATTACTTTGTTATACATTTATATTTCTAACTAGTGATAGGTTCCCATTACTGAAAACCGTCCAGGTACTGTTGCATCTTCTATTTCTGCCGCTGAACAGTAGTGTACAAATATTACTAAAAGGGCAATGTACCTTGTGATATTACTGTGGTAATGACGGTTACTTATGGTAGGTCTCTATTGTCGGTGACCGTTTAGGTAGAAACCAACATAGTGCCTATTTCTGCCGCCAAGCAGTAGTGTGTAAATATTACTGTGTTTTTGAATGATGCTGTAGCTGTAGTGTAAATTACTGCGGTAACTCGACTCAATAATTCAATGTCTCATAGTGACAAGCGCAATGTAGTAGTATGCTGTAGTGCATAACATATTAATTAGATGCAAGCTGTTATAGTTATTATAGTCATTAAGCCAAGATTTTGCGACTCTCACATTTTAAGAAATCGCTTCCGCTTCTGTATTGCGTCACGGGGAACAATCGGGAACACGCTCCCGTACTGTTTGTAATGGTGTTGTAATACGATTAGGGTGTTTAGAGTTCGTACTTGACGGTTTTATGCCGATTTGAGGCGTCTTTAGTTAATTGCGTCCCACCCGACATGTCGAACTAATTACACGAGCACAATACCAGATACCTAGCTGATAAGTTGATCTGAACCCTGACAGCTGTACTGGATGTTAGGTTGAGACGTTTTGTATTCGACGAGACGGCGAGACGGGCGGGATATTCACCTGATGGTAAGTGCACGTCCATAACAAGATGCTGTATACAAGATCACATCATACTCATCGCTTTGAGACATAAGATGTTGAGTCTCTTTACCGCAGTAATTACACAAGCAACAGCGTCCTTTAATGCAGAACAGCACAGTACTATTTTTGCGCTGTGGTGGTACCTAGACAGTCACCAACAACAGAGATCTTCCACCATACACCGTCCGCCAACTTATCACTTGACTACCATGGTATATGACTATGTCTTTCCTTCTAAAAGAATATCCTGAGTCCCAGCAGTGGGAATATTAATTACGCTGATTATCGCCCAACATCCGCTTTCTTTAAAATGATTTATCTTTTAAGGAACCGTTAGTATTTAGACAATGTCTGAAAAGTTTAGACCTTAAGATTAAGACCATAATGGTATCACATAAGTCAGGTTTGACTCGTTCTGTAACTAATAAAGTCTTGATGTAGAAAGAATGATGTTCTATCTGTAATGGACGTCCATTGGTTGGGATGATGATGTAAAATGATCTTTTGGTGATAGCATCTGACAGAAGTTTCGAAAGTAAGTTATATCTTAAGAGGAGGAAGTATTCTCATAAAATGTATTATCCTCTAGATATTTACATTACTGTATAAAACTTATAAGCTAAAAGTTTGTTGAATTATAACATTTTTTACAGATTACCGACAACCAATGATGGGGAACCCGTGGCCTATCGCGAAACCGATCGCCAGCAGACCGATACCGGTGCAGCATCAGCATTTACAGCATCTCCTGGCTCACTGTCACCATCCATACTTAGCGGGTAAGTGACTGCACACCATTGTGACAATTCATAAAACATTAGATAAAATCCAACCTAAAATTTAAAACATGGCCGATAACTTCTGTCAAAACTTTGTAACAACACCTCTGCTGTGTTACCATTAAAAAAAAACTAAATATCTATAATAATTAGATGTTTGTTTAAGAAATTTTATTGTGCTAGTACTGATCATTTGGAACCTATTTCTATTTTCATAAGCCATTATCCTCGTCCAATTTTACGGATTACTGCTTGTAGATTTGCACTGTACCAGCCACAATAAAATCATCACTTAACCGCCAATCGACTGTTTAAACACCGATCGATATAAAAACCAACAAAAAAAAAAAGCAGTGGTTTCTTATTTACAGATAATATTTCTAAAAGCATTGAGTGGCATAAAACTAGCAGTCTGTGCCTCGAATACAAATCTTCAATATTTGCTTTATAAAAAAAACAAACAATGCAACAATGGTTCTATTGAACATTATCATAACCTCAAATGTACCATTTGCTAATGCGCCAAATACGATAGCTTTTTGTTAAATGTCCGACGATAATGGATGTTGTGCGAATTGAAGAAATAATGTACGAATTATAGACGGTCGGGGTGATAGTTGTGGGGGTTTTTTATTGATCCTAAAAAAATCTAATTGTCATTTCCGATTGCAAACGTACTGTACTTGTCCTTGTAAATTTCTATATTTTGCAATTGTAGTAAATTAATAAAAACGATCGGTCGAAACATAACCTTAAAATTTTAATGATGAAATTGCGCTATGTCTAATGTAGCTATGTGTATAGCTAACTATATCCTTGGCGCAGTAGGTAGCATATCCTTTGATCCCAGAGGACCTTAGTTTGATACCCGGTCATGTTAAAGAGTTGGATTAGTGGAATGTTTAGCGGAACCCTCTTAAATCTGCCGCCATAACGCTGTTATCAAGCAACCAATATATGGAGCAGGAATATTCTTCTCGAGCATACTTCAACATCTGCAGCCTGATCTTAACACTGTGCTATATGATAATAAGGTTTTTATGGTGTAGTGGGCTTATCTAAAATATCATGACCGTAGTTTAATAATAAGGATCGTAGTTAGCTAGATCTTTTCGAAGTACTTTCACCATATACAGGGTGTCTGGTGGCAGATTTATGTTTTCAAATTTAAATAAAAAATAATATGTTTGACATATAATTTTACTAAAAGTATTAAAAGATAGAGTACAAATGCGGATTTCATTTTTTAAAGATAATGTCATCCAAATGTCTTCCATCCTGTTACACACACTGTTCAAAACGGAGCCTCGTATTCCGTGCCACACGTTGCAGTAAACTTGGTTCAATTGCGCTGATTTCTCGCCGAATATTTTCTTTCAAGTCCACAACAGTTCGCGGATTGTTGGCGTAAACTCTCTCTTTGAGGTAGCCCCACAAAAAAAAATCCATTGGAGTTAGGTCGGGTGACCTCGGTGGCCACGGGATGTCCCCAAAGCGACTAATCAGTTTTTGAGGGAGATTTTCTCGCAACAAATCCATCGAAGCTCTGGCCGTGTGTGCGGTCGCAAAATTTCATGCACGCATGCTCTTGCAAGTCCCAGTGAAGCTGCCCTTTTCCGTATCGAAAGTCGTGCATTTTCACGTAAAATGCGTTCAACCAGTTCAATGTTTTCGGGGGTCCTTGACGATCGACTAGGTCCTGGCCGTGGTGTGTTCATAGCCGAAGCAGTTGCGCGGAACCTCTCCACCCACGAACGAATTAAATTCACACTCGGCCCATCGCCTATCCGTCGAATATTGAAATGGGAACAAAACTATCGGCGAGAGAGTACGTAAGAATCGTTACTCTTGAAAAATGCTTCAATAGCGAACGCGCGATGCTCACCCGACCACTGCACCACTGCGACATCATGACTAAGAAATCCGCACGATCGGTGATTCTAATGACACCACCTTCCCCCCGCACTGTTTATAACTTATTGAGATATTCGTTTTTTAAAATATAAATCTGCTGCCAGACTCATTTATATATTCTATCCATGTTCCGACTAACTCTGCCAAATATCTCCATAATAAGACAATTCAAAAACAAATCACTTGTTTTCAAGCTGCTATTGCTTTATATTTGATATTAGCTATTAATAAAGGGAATATATTAATAAAAAAACATCCCAATGCATTTTCCCACTGTTGGTACTGAGACCTTCTCTTACATTTGCGAGGTTTATTAGAGTACTTAAAGTCATTCGACGATTGTTACATCCATCTACAAAGAATCGCTTTTTTTTTATTCTACTAAGCGACTAGTCGATTGAGACGTTCACCTGAAGTTAAGTGATACGCCTGCCCATAACAACGTGCGCTAATCAGGATGATATACACTGTACCACGTTGCGCTCGTCGCCTGATACGTAAGAAGTTGAATCCCGTTATCCGACTAATTACACTAGCTACAGCGCCCTTCAAACCGGTTTGCACAGTACTGTTTGTCGGCTGCAATAGGAGATGCGGTAGTGTCTACCTAGATGGTCACCTTCCTCTCTCTTTAAGTCGGTTCCTCAATGCTGAGAGTCGTGACTATCATCTAGACGACGATCCACAACAGTAAATTCCGAATAATCATTCATGTTTCGTTTCATGTTTTTTGTATATAAATTAGTAGTCTATACTCTTCTCCTCATCATCATCATCACTTCATGATATTATTGTTTGTGACAAACTCAGTTGTAAATATCTAGCAAATCAACACACATACGTATCCATTTTTATTCTCATCATCATCATCAGACGGCCACTGCTGGACATAAGTCTCAAAGACTATCGCATCTAAGAGTTCATTGAGGGGAATTGGGTCTTAGCCCATTACGCTGGCCCAGTGCGGGTTGGTGGGTGATCAGAGCCGCGTCTGTTATTCACAAGGGTGAGGGTGAGGTTGATTTCGGCTCCGTAGGATGTTGGACGGAAACCGTTACCTTTTAATCTCGTACTTTTTTGCAAATAGATTCAATTTAGTATATAAAGATCTGAACGTAGATGAAAGGAATTTCAACAAAAAAAAAAACAATAACAAAGCGAAATGTTTATATTATACTTGAAGATCACAGAATATACGTAAAAATGGGTGTTCTATTGTCTGCTGGAGCCCGTCTTTTTTCAACGAGTAACCACTAAGTCAGACGTTTAAGATAAAGTTACCTTACTTTGGTTCATTGTATCAAAAACCTTTTTTTTTATTTGATAAGGCGACCAGACGTGTAAGTCTCTTTAATCGGAGCATCATCAGGCTTTAGGGGAAGACAGGGTTATGAGGGATTCCTTACCAGTAAACGTAGTATCCTTATGGGTGATCTCCTACGGAACTAAACTACTCATTAATAATGTTGTGTAGTATATGTCATCATAACTAGCGACACGTTATGGGCAGGCGTATCACTTAATATCAGGTGAACGTCCCGTTCATCAAGTTGCTCATTTGAATAAAAATTCAATATTCATGATCCGCCAAGTCTCTAGCAAGCCCATTTTGCTCAAGTCCTTCGGAAACGGCTGGTAGATTTTTATGTCTAATAAGAGAAGGAATTTTCCTATGTCGAATGAAAATATATTGACTTTGTAATAGTAAGAAGTAAACTCTGTCCGCAGTGAGGCCTGCGCAAGCGCACACTCAAGTGTTCCCGTTGCCTGGAGGATTCCCGTGGGCGCACAGTTCCAGAGGTGAGTTTCATTATCTTTATGGTATGGATATATGTATAAAGGCAAAAAATAAATTCAGTTCCTAATAATAAAACATTGTCCAAATGCGAATAATTCTTAGTTTCCATCATAAGGGTTATTTATATGATCTTTCGAGGAGGCCGAAGTCCAGCGTGGACGATTAATGGCTAATGATGACGATGATAAAGGATATCAACAATCCTTCCGTCATCACGGTATGATCCTTATGGTATGATGTTAATATCGAAGAATATATCTTTGAATAGCTTTCTGGAAAGAGGTTGAGGTTAAATAAGATTTTTACCATCTAAAATCTCGGTGTTGGCCTTAACTGAGAGTCGCCGAAAATAGACCTGATGCAAAGATAGTCAGTCATTTATAGAGATAAGATTCCGCCATATTTAAGATAAATTATTAAGTATGATATACGATGATGATGGTAATGATGATGATGATAATACATGAAATAAAGATGCTATATAGAAGCGAGAAGTCAAGAAGTATCACAGTAAGCAAATAGCCTGCTACATAAAAATGAGGTTTATTCTGATGTTACCATGTTTACTTTGATACAAAAAACTCTTTAATTTCTGTAGTAAAATTTGAACATTACTGCTTGACAGTAATAATAGATGATGGTAATCAGATAAACAGTCCCAAGCAAGAATGTAGAAGACCTGTCATAGTCTATCCGATATCTTCGTATATAATTTTTCCAATTGTAATGTTCAGGAAAACCACGCCGCGGGATGATGAGGCGGGCGGTGTTCTCTGATCTTCAGCGCAAGGGGCTGGAGAAACGCTTCCAGGTCCAGAAGTACATCTCCAAGCCTGACAGGAAGAAGCTGGCGGAGAAGCTCGGCTTGAAAGACAGTCAGGTGCGCTTTAGTAAATACTTTACGAAAGTTTAAAATGTAATTTACTACCATCTTACTGTACTTGAATATAATATACTGACCGTATAGTAAACTATTTTGATCTCATAATAATTCCCTCGTTGCTTGTCCTTGTTGCTGTAGACCGTCTAAATAGGTCCTTCCGGAGCTCTAACTTCTGTCTACAAACGGTAATTTACAAAAGTTACTGTGTTCCGGTGTGAAGGACGTAGTAGCCGGTGTATTTACTGGTGTAACAAGTACTATCATTACCACTTATACAAAGAACGCAATGTGCTGCACTGTAAATCATCCTAACGCCACACTGTTGTTAGTATTTGCATCACTTGTCTTTGATCCTTAATCAAAAAATATCTTATTTTTATCGGATCTGGTCTATATTGTCTATTGTATGAACAATGGCTACTAACGAACACGGGCTAGTAGTGTATTAAGTACACTATTTCATCATCAGTCGATAGACGTCCACTGTTGGACGTAGGCCTCCCCAAAGATCTCCACATGCAGTCAGCATGACCGCTAGTACCACTGGGTACTAGGGGCTCGTATGTAGGGGTTCATATGAGAAGATTTGGGCCATTACCTACCACGCTGGCCTAATGCGGGTTGGTGGGAACCAGAGCCACGTTTGTTGATTAGCAGGCACCACGAGCCGGTGAAGTTGGCTTGAGTCCCGTGAGTTGTGCGGGAGTCCTTACAACCCTATACACTATTTATAAAGCATTGAAATAATATTATCAGCTAAATTTATTTGATAGGTATAAATGTCTGACATTCTGTTGTCTATGGGATTTGGAATTGTAAGAATTACATATAGACTACACTTTTGTCTTAATATAATTACTTATTAAATTCACCACTCCGCGTTTGACTAGTTTGGAAGTGGATAATTTATAACAATGTATATATGTTATATACATATGATATATATATATGTATTGAATAAGGTAGCTCGTTCAGAACAGTAGAAAACGCAACATGAACCGCGATCACGGTAAGCGAAAGTTGATGGAACACGAACGCGCGCGTTAACGTACAGCTCAAGGGGAACTAGTAACTGGGGTGTTACAAAAAATTGTTACCCCAAGGGTATAATAGAAGGGAGGGGTCTGTCAGACGCAGGCGGCTAGGGGTGGAGTGTTCCGCCCCTACCGCCCGGGAAAGGACGCTTTAAAACAATTACCGGCTCCTGAACTCGATATTTGCATTTTGAATCTGTGCGTGCAACCATAGAGTTCGATTAGGTCTTTTTGTCGGCCGAAAGGGTGGCGTTGCCTTCGCCTTTTCCGCTCCGGTGTGGAGGCATTTTTGACAGGTTGCTGTTTTGTTTTTTAAATTTTTTCCGTGGAAATTTCAGATGAACTTTGTATTGTTTCGGGCTATATTTTTTAATTATTTACGCAATATCTTTAGATGTAATGATAAGGTATAAATTCCTTCATTATAATTGTCATTACTGCAACAAAGATATTCAAGCTTTGTAATATGACTAGTAAATATTATGGTGCCCTAATCTAGTTAATTAAATCGATTATAATTAATCATTTTCAGTATATAGAACAGATTGAATAAACAGTCTTATACGCAAATTATAATAAAACATCTTTTATACTTACATTTTAATGATTACATTTGTGTTCTAATTAGAAAAAAAAATTTTCAAAGAATACCATACATTTTTTTTCTTCAAAATATCTACATTTACTTTTCTATGAAAACGTCTTCTCTTTACTTATTTCGTTCCCTACCCTATATAAAACTTAAGTTATAGAATTACGCTTTATTATTTTAACATCCATTATAAACTTGCAAAAACATTTAAAGGCTAGCAATATATTTATTTCCGGCGGCAGCGGTCTATCAACAGATAGACACTTACCCTTTCTTCATAATAAACAAAAACAAAGATATGTGTGTATATTAATAATGTATTTTTGCCAATAGGTTTCATATCTTGTTATGGGTAATCAATACAATTATTTCTTACGTTTTATGTACTGTGTTGAAGCTTAATGTTCATATTTTAATATTGAAAACATCTTTATGTTCTTCCGCCCCCACCCCAAACTTTATTTATCTTTAATACGATCTGCCGCACCAATTATGTTGCCCGCTCTGTCCCGACGTCCCCGCCTACGATTGCCGAAGACGCGACCGACGCGACCGCTCACCAAATGATGACAGCATAACTTTTTTTAATTATCAACATGGTAATGAATTTGACAGATTAAGCCTATTGTTGCGGGATATATTTGAAAATAAAAAGAATAAATCTACTTAATATTTAAATTAAAAATATATTTATTTCAGAAATACAATAATAATACATTTTTGTTCAAATTAAAAGTATACAAAATTATTAAAATGGTTGGGTTCTCTTACCGGTGGCCGTTTATGTTACGACTAAGGTATTTGTTTCCGTCGCTACGGAGCAGTGTGCAAATAATAATCTGTTCCGGTTTTAAAGACACTAAATAAAATTTATGTTTTGTTTTATTACGAATCGTACTGCGTTATTCCTTTATAATAATGTTAGAGTAACTTTTTAAATGATATTAACTGGCAATGGGATCAGCGATAGTATAGGTGTTTAGTAAACATTTTTTGACTCTCCAGTTTCTAGACAACAGCAATGCTGTTATGGCGGCAGACTAACAATGTATTGCTAGCTAGGCGAAATTTGTAAAAATCTTAGTATTTCACAGAACACCCCCCTTATAGGACCGCAGATTTCAGTTACCAAATTTCTTATGACAAGATAAAGACTCGCAGTATCAAGATGATGAGCGAAATCTGGTGTTGCAATAATATTGATACTACCGCTTCATTGTTAAGTAGACAATTGACCCTATCATCTCATCGAAAAAAATTACATTACCTAATTTTCCTCACATCTCAACAAACACAACCATCCGAATGCGTTACACGAAACGTAAAGCGCATGGGAACGAGGAGCGCGGGAAATTGCCCGCCGAAACCGTTCGACCCGCCGTTTGATACCAATAAAACGTAACGACAACAAAAATGGCGAGCGAAACAAAAAGCAAAATATAATGACGCCATAAATATACAAAATATCATTTCTGGCTCAAGACGACCGGATGGAGTCGGACGGGGGCCGGGAGAGAAGAAGACGGGCATAGCGCGGGCGCCGCGTCTTAGCTCGCAGCGCATTGGCGGGCTCGTGCGGAGCGAGGCCGCGGCGCCGGCTCGCATTGGTTACCGGCCTTTTAGCCTTTTTTTAGTCGCGGAAACAGTTTGTGTGCGTGTGTTTTTTTTTACGATATCTGATTTTTATAGGATACTTGCGAGCAGGTTTAGCGTTTATTGAATGTTCCCGACGTATTAACTCTGCCGTTGGACCTCACCGACTTGGTTTTATGGGTTGCGTTATTTGAAACGCGACGTTCCATTGTATTGTATTGTCTATATGTTTTTTTTTTTATTAAAATGTCTGAAGTACAAATATATTTCTCTTCAATAATTTTTTTTCTCAATTCCTGTATTTATTTCTTATTCTTCTTCTTATCACTTTTGGTAATTTATATATAGATATTAATGAAAGAAATATAATTTTATCTCGGCTCTTTTACTGGAAGGTTTCTATTGACGAAGACGGTCTAGGTAGGTACCACCGCGACCCCTATTGCATCCGACAAAGAGTAGTGTTCTCACAACGACAAATAATATTAGTGAGGTGTGGTTTAAAAGATGCTTTAGCTAATGTAATAACTGGGATACCGATAGTTAGAATCTTATGTTTCAAGACAACGAGCGCAACATGGTGCAGTGTACGACATCCTAACTAGCGCCCTGTTATTATGGGCCGGTGTCACTTACCATCAAGTAAACGTCTCGTCCCACTCGTGTCATCACTTCATTGAAATAATAAAATAAATTCCTTTTTTTATGAATGATACCCTAGATAGGATGTTTACAGCATCATTTTGTTTGAGACGCAAGTCTCGTTACCCTATAATCTAATCTTGCTACTCCAATAATTTAACTATATGCAGCACCCTTTGAAACATAATGTGACAATGTTTGCGGTAGCTACAGGCGCTGCAGTGGACTCTTACTAAGCGACTTCTGCAAATAATATACAAAATCTTATCAACAAGAAACTTATCCTCAACTCCTTCATCATATCACCATCATCATCATCATGATGAGGTGCACCTTTGTATAAAACTATTTCGATCTTCGTCTATTCTTGTCAACTGTCGTAATTTAAAATCACGTCACTTCTTTACTACATCAAAACATTTCCGCTTTTCACCAGTACCGCAATTTCCGGAAGTTTTGCCATCCAGAATCAACTATTGAGGTTATCTCGTGAGGTGAACTCTTCGGAGAGGTCCGAAATACGCAGCCTTGTCATGTATTTTTACATTAACCGTCTACTTGGCGACTCCGCGTCCCATGAATCTGATATTCGGACGCGCGCTTCCAAATTTGAAATATTCATATTTGTATGAATATTCAAACGGTGGCCGTGTTTACATTCACGGCGTTCCAATTTCAAATATTTGCATTTATTTATTTATTTTGAATGCGGACTTTTTGTCGTCGCGGTGTTCGCAACCGCCTCGTGATTGACAGGGGGCCATGTTTGTTTTAAAACGATACGTCGAAAAAGATATTTTACGTGTATACATTGTATGTGGAACTAAAGTTAAATAAAATTATTTAAATATATTTTAAATATTTGCATACCAATTTTTTTTTTACCAACCCTTTCTTTTTATTTTAATATTTAAATGAAATAATTCGTTCAATGAGTCGCGTTCGACTTCTGTTGTTTGCATTAACAAAACGTTATTTTAAAATTGACTACAATTGATTTGATTTGATATTTGCGATGCGTTACTCGTTTTTTTGTTATTCGACGAAGGGCTATGATGGCTCTAGTTAGAACAATGTACACTGCAACAAATTGCGTTGATAATATAAGTTTCGTTACCACATAAATTTTACTACTTACCGTCACGTACCGTTTCACAGTAATATTTGCACATAGCTGTTTGGCGGCAGAAGTTGGCGTTACAGTGGTACCTATCTATTTGTTCTCCAGAAATCTACTAGCAGCTATATTATATATTATTTTTATAAACGTACCGGTATTCTTAATCACTAATCATTTAATATTTTACGTGTCACGGCTCCAAGGGAGAAATACTTGATAACAGATCGGCGTCCCTCATCCTATCTCTGAAATTATTCCTCCTTGAATCGCCTTTCATAAAGCCACAATAAGTGTGGCAGTGGCGATGTTCTAACCTATATTATAACAAGACCAAATAACTTACATGTTTTTATTATTGTATTATAACATGGGAAGCCAAGAGGTCTACCGTCACTGAGTTTAACTTTCCGGTGAAGGAAAACATCGATAGATATTATATGTTCCAAAAACAATATCTTTTGTGAACGTGTGACCCGTTTGGCAAGCGGGCTCAATAAATGCTCCACTCTATCCTTGTGTGAGAAGCCCCAGTGCTAGAAACATTAATTGGGCCCTTTATTTATAAAAACGTCATCAAACATAGGATATATGTCACTGCATGCTGTCGCCCCTCTACCCCTGCGCGCACCCTCGATCATTCGCTCGGTATCACTTATTCCGTATAAATTGTAATAAAAGTGAATATGTCAAAAACTAATTAATTCTCAGACGGCAAACCCTCTTCCCTTGGCAGTGATGCACCGATTCCCTATCGACATATCGATGACGTACAAAAAAAAATATTATTGTACGTAATGTCACCATTTCGTACTAATCTCAAAGTATTTTTTTAAAAAATATATTGTAATCTATGTATAAATTAAGCTCTAGTAATACAGTAAATATTCTACTAAGTATTAACTTGCACAACGTTCTTTCATCATATCCAAGTCTCTCCGGTTTATTATAAATGAAACCTTTAAAACAAAGCCGTGAATATTTAAGAAGGCATATAGATATATAGAAAGGCTATATTGATTAATTATATAGTACAGATCATGTTTTCCAAGAAAAGATACATAAGTTAAGTAGGTAATTATTGTTGTAAAAATGAACCAGTCTTTTCTTCATAGTTACAAAAGTTGAACTGGTGTGGAGATTAGACACTTGATATATTTACTCAGGATTAAGTTGGGTTCTTGGCTTTGAATAAAATAACAAATCTCATTATAGATTAACCCTAACACAGTAATTATTATAAACTATATCTTGTGTTAAGTTACTGAATAACTGTAAAGGTATAATTATTCCATTGTAATGATACTAAATCTCTATTACCGTTTATGTTTCAACATACAGTAACGTACAGATCCCTAATCCGATTTTGAGACTACATGTAGTGGAGTGGACAGATGTAGCAAGTTACTATCCTCATTTATAACCTGGTTCCTATCAGAGGTGCTACATGTACAGACTGTCAATACGCGCGAGATAGATTGTTCTAGTCGATCATCCCTCACTTTTCGTTCTATAGTCCGGAGTTGTTACCTTATTGTTGATAAAAAACAAAACTGATTTTTTAACTCACCACAAAAGGATGCCCACACAATAACTCACAGGACCCATGCCAATCTCACCTACCCGTGGTGCAACCTGATAATCAACAAACGAGGCTCTGGAACCCACCACCCAGCATTAAGCCAAAGTGAGCCATTATTGAGCCAGTATGGTAGGTAATAGCTAAAATCCCCTATATGAGCGCTTACAAATGTGCAGATATTTGTGGGAGGGCTATGTCCAGCTGTGGACGTCTATCGGCTGTTAATGATGAACAAAACTCGGACGGTTGGTCTTCGATGAATTATGATTGGAGTTGTAGTTAATCGAAACAAAAAATTAGATAAGTACCACCTATTTCTGGAGCCAAACAGTTTTGTGCAAACATCACTGTGTTCCGGTTTAAAGGGCTATGTAGCTAGTAAAATTAACGAGACCTATATCCTATGTCTCAAGACGACGAGCGCAAGGTGGTGCAGTATATATCTAACTAGCGCTACGTTGTTATGGGCGGGCGTATCACTTATCATCACGTGAACGTCACACTCGTCTCACCGCTTAATTAAATAAAAAAATATAGAATAGTGATAATGATTCGTATAGTGATAGATATTATATATCAAAGGGTAAGTTAAAAGAGCGCGTCTCGCTATCAAACGTAAATTTTGGCGAGGGTAATTATGTAATACTTACATAACTACCCTTATAACGTTTGTAATTTTTGTTTTATTAATATATTAAGAGAATATGTTAACAAAATTAAGTTTAGATAATTCAGTGGGCGCTGCATACAACACTAGGGAGATGTAGAAAGGGCCGCCGCTGGCGTCAGCTGCCGGCGGCATATTGTCGCGGCCCTTCAGGGAAACGTGTCGCCGGATCCGACCCGCGGTCAAGACGGCCGCCCCGCGTTTGTTTTATATCACTGATAAATTATTGCTGCACCACCACCACCACCACACTTCGCACTCTCGCATTACCTAAAACATATCTTCAATTCATTTAAATGCCAACTAAATGTTTATCAGGATAATATAGTAAGATCAGATATAGAAAGAGTACCGTTGTTGCGCGTGCGATATCCTGGAAGAGAAGTCAGTAAATACTGCGATTTACTGGAGACCGTTTAGATACCACCGCAGCCTATAAGGGATGTCCAGGCGTATCTATTACCATCAGTCTCGTCATAAATGATTTATGCAAAAAAAATACGTATCTAAATATTTAAAATAAAACAGGAAGAAGAAAAACTGAACTGATAATACACTGTACTACAGTTAATATACTGGTAATACAGTTAGGAACTGGTTCCTATACATCCTTAAACGACTCTTCATAAAAAAAGTATCATGGTGATCTAGAAATTTCTGAACTTCTCTTGATACGAAGAGAGAATTACGTGCACTTTATTTAGAATAATAAATAAAACAGCCTTCAAACCGACCCCACCACCACCACCAGTTCTACCCGGTATTCTAAATACCCTTACAATCTTTGTTAATTAGTTTCTTGGACAAATAAAGGTATTAATGAAATGCACTGGGTAATGGGCAACGGGCGATGGAAAACAAGCGTGGCAGTAGTACCTATTTAGATGGCCACCGCCATCAGGACCTACGACCAATAAATAATACCAGAACGCCACGAACTACCTTTGGATGTGGGTAGGATCGATTGCAGTGGAGATATTTGAGAGAGCCCCATGTTGCGAGCGAGCGGATATTGGCTGATGATGATGATACGTCAAATTTTGTTGACGATGATTTTTTATACTCCATAGAGCGACGTAGGGGGTGAAAGGGGTTCCGCTTAGCAATTTTACGTAGTCCGACTCAACCTTACCTGCACGAGTATATCCTGTTGAATAACAGACGAGGAACTGACAGACCAACTCGCACTGGCCAGAGTAGTTGGCTAAAGCCCGCTAAACTTAGACGTCTATCAGCTGTTGATGTAAACCATAGACTATAAAGTGTCGTACTCACTATAGATTGAAGTATTTCTATTACAGATTATAATAGAAATTGATGATTGCAGTATTAGTAGGAATCTCTATTCTTTTTCGAATTTTAACGTGTTTCATGTACACGTATATTTTTCTTTTTGTGATAGTTAACATCTGCCGTTTGGACAATATCATTATCAATCGTCGGCGTGTAATTTCCGGCGCGTCACCATTACGCCACGTTAGCGGTAACGGCTCAATCGGCGGGCGGCCGTTGACGTTCGCGCGCCGTTCGATATTTAAAAAGTTTGACAAATGACCCGCCGGCGCGAAGACGCGAATCGATCGCTAACCGATTGGTTCCGGCGTACGATTTGTCATTTCCGTTTTAAATATTCTTTTAACTTTTTTTTTATTCTACCTCGCATCGATTTACTTGTTACACCTACCTTTTAATGTTTCACAACGGAACATGGGATGAGATCGTGTGTTTAGTTAATGTTTCTTTTAATAATTGTGTATGCGTTTTTTTTCTTTTTTTATCTGTCTCTACTGACTGTGATTGTATAATCTTATTATTTGACCAAAGTTAGACGATAGATAATTCAGTGTGAATGTGAATATGTTATCCTCATCTGTACGATACCATTTCAACACAGTTTGCTTTGTCTATATAAACAAAGGCATAAAAAGACATCAATTAATTTCACTTACTTATTGTACTTCATTTCACTGGTGGCAAGTTTCTGTTGCTGGAGACCGTCTAGGTAGGTACCACCGCAGTTCCTATTGCAAACGACAAACAGTGCTGTGCAAATATTACTTTATTCCGGTTTGAATGGCGCTGTATCTAGTTTAAGTGTATAGGGTAACGAGACTCAATATCTTACGTCTCAAGTGAGCGTAATGTGGTGCAGTATATATTATCCTAACCGGCGCCCCGTTGTTATAGGCGGACGTATCACTTATCATCTAGTGGACCTCTCGTTTGATTCGCGTTTAATTTAATAATAAAATACAAATACATAAACTTAACTTCAGCTTACCATTTGGTCTACTTACTGCTAGGTTAACATTTGACCAAAATTATGAAATATTTAATTGGTGATCTTTGTTATGCTATATTACTGAAGAGCCTGCTCCTGTCGCCTCATCGAGTAACTACTTTGTTGCTGTAGCTATAGATGTACCTCTAGCTACAGTGACATTCATACCGGAATTATATAATAAAACAGTGTTATAAAATTAGAATTATATTGCTTGTAAATTACCACAAAGTGAATATGAATTAGGATCTTTTCCTTATAGAATTTCTTAAGAAAAATATATATTTTAGTACAGATAGTCGTAACTATATTAAAAATATATTTTTCCTCAAATATATTTATCCAAAGCACTTAAAGTAAAAATCTCTCTTAATAGTCAAACTCGAAAACGAACTGAAAAAAATGAATTAAAAAAGGCGCGAAACTTTGACATAATGAACGTGTTACGTGTGACAGTCGCAGTGATGACAGAAAAAAAAATAAACGATTGATCACGTTCGGTCGTCCATTTGTGGATCCTTGGTGACATTCATCATTCATTTGCTCCATCACGCCCATTGTGATGCTGTGCAACAGCAAACAGAAATAAAATTGGAAATAATTTTATCGATGCCCTTTTTTTCTACAACGAGCCGAGCGGGACGTTCACTTAATGGTAAGTGATACGCAAAAAGACAACACCACATTGTACTCGTCGTTGTGTCATAGATTGTCTCGTTAGCCAGCAGTAATTATCTACAACACATTTTAAACCGGAACACAGTAACTGTTCGCACACTACTGTCTGTTGACTGCAATAGGAGCTGTAGTGGTACTTAGCTTAACAGCTAGCTTTGATCTTATTTCCTAAAGCAGAAAGTCAAAGGATCACAGACCATACAACCACTACGTTTAAGTGTTATAAATATTTATTTTATTTTATCTGAGGCTGTCAATAAAATATGGAATGTTAATCTTATTAGGAAATAAGTGAACGTTTTTCTGTAATACCGGGGCGCAGGAACACCCGCGTTCTGCCACGCCCCCCCACCATCAATAAAACGCGCTGGCAGCAGCACAATGCGTGGATACGGTTTATTCCGAAAACTGTTTGCAGGATTTTACCAAAAAATCGGTGAATATGAGAAATCAATGGACGTAAAAAAATAAAACCGTTCCTCGCCCTTTCTTATGATAATCATAACGATTATGAGTAGTTTTTTTTTCGTTATTGTTACATTCTGTGTGTATGGATAATTTAGAAAGTCAAGGTTATTTCTATTTGTTTGTTTCTGTTATTTTATATGCCACATAAAAACTAAAAGACTATAATGATAACGTTTTCGTTTGGCGGTGGAAACGGGATGAATGTATAAAGAATTTCGCGTCTATAACCACAGGATGTCTCTTCTAATGCAGTTACATCATCACTAACTATTACCACCACCACAGCTCTTTGATTAAATTATTTCACTTGCAGGTGAAAATATGGTTTCAAAATCGTCGCATGAAATGGCGCAACTCGAAAGAGCGGGAACTGCTCGCGTCCGGCGGCTCCAGGGAGCAGACGCTGCCGAACAAGAACAACCCTCATCCCGACCTGTCCGACGCTGAGGCCGACAAGTCCAAGATGTCGCCATTGTCGCCGTTAAACGACGAGCAGAGCGACGATAAAAATAAAATGTTCGCAGCCTCCTCGAGCCAAAGCGACAGTTACCGCTACGATGACAAGATGGCCACCGGCGCAATGTTTTCCCGCGAAAACTATTCCAACATGGACGACGGCGACGACTTCGACAGCGACGCGAGCGCTTCAGACGAAGAGATAAACGTAACATGACGTGTTTTTTGTTAAATTTAAGACAAATTACAACTGTAAATTGTTTTCCATGTAAGTTAATGAGTGTAAAGTGTAACTTATTGTACTATAATAGCGCAATAGCTCCTTCAATTGTAACATTGTTCACAAACGATCTGTCATATATCCAACTATAATAATTATAAACACTTAAATATTAGTATTAGCCTAAAATTCCTTTTAATTTTAGGATACTACTAATCATCTCCCGCCATTTGTAAGGATAAATTATTAACCATCGACAAACCATTCCATTGTTCAATATATCTCCGCATTTTCTTCGCACGTCCGTCCCTATTTGTCTCTGTTCATTAATAAATTAACTTCTGTAATTTTACTTTTAAAAATTCAATTGTAAATTCATAAATATTAAAATGTATGTAAATATATTATTTGTATAGATTTTAATAGTAAACTGCAGAAATATTTTTGTTTTGTTTCTGTTGGACATTTTACCTTAATTGAGAACATTCTAACTCTATATATTATATGTACATTGTTTTCGACATACTATAAAAGTTGTGTAGAATAAACAAACAATAAAATTTATTTTCCTTTCCTTTAACGAGAAAAGCAAAGGAACATAGCACATGCAGCCAAGTCTCTAGTTTTTAATACTGTTCAGTTTTAAGTACTGATCTCAATAGGAATATCCTTGAGGAATCTCATGATACGCATCAAAGCGCAAATTATGAGATTTTTAACAAATGTATCAATAACTTCTCTGTATACTTTTGTATATTACATTTGTCTTATTCCTTTGACCTACTCAATATTTATTAAGCTAGAGCTTTACCAAAGAATAAAACAAAATGTATTACTTTCCCAAATGTAACAATAAATGCCACCAACTATTTCTTTAGGACCACTTTTTATCGAATTAGTTAATCTAATAGGGTAACTTTAAACTAACTTTCAGCTTTAACATACGTATATATGTTAAAGCTGAAAGTCAGGAACGACTGCAAATGTCTCATGTTTAATATAGATGTAAATCTTTAACTATGATTGTAAATAATTTAACTGTATATAATAATATAACACGATGCCATAACTCACACAACTTAGCATTATTAAGTCTTCGTGAATATTGTCTCAGAAGTTTAATGTGGAAATAAATGGAAATTATTGAAAATTCTTGTAGCATTTCATTTAGAATCTCTTTTAATCTGATCACTTTACTATGTGTTTATTATTTGGAATATTACTCACCTTTGTATGGGTTCATTTGAAGGGAGACATATGGAGCCGAGACTTTACTCAGCCTTTTAAAAACACTCAAAGTCAGTCAAAGGGCAATGGAGGTTATGCTTGGAGTTTCTCTGCGCGATCGAATCAGAAATGTGGAGATCCGCAGAAGAACTAAGGTCATCGACATAGCTCAAAAGATTGCTAGACTTAACTGGCAGTGGGCATGGCACATTGCTTGGCTGATGGAGCAGTAAGGTCCTCGAGTGGCGCCTGCGTACCGGTAGACGTAATGTTGGGAGACCTCCCACAAGGTGGAAGAACCATCTGGTGAGGGTCGCGGTAAGCCACTGGCTGCGAATGATGCGGGATCGGTCGATGTGGAGATATTTGGGGGTAGGCTATTTCCAACAGGGGATCATAGTCAAGCACTGGTTAATGTTTTATAAAAAAGGTAGTAACTTCAATAGGAATTCTAGGGGAACCTTACAATAGGAGTAGTAGGAATCTTAAAATACCTACTCAGGTAACAGTAACATTAGACCGAAGTTAATATTGTTTTTTTTTATTCGACGAAGCGAGGAAGCGAGCGAGGCGTTTACTTGGTGGTAACTTACTGCCAATTACAACCTAACGCTGCTTAGGATATACACTACACCACATTGTGTTAGTTACCTATAGACATAAGGAGTTAAGTCTCGTTTCTCTAGTAAGCAGCCGAGTGGTTACTGTCGTTTGCCTACCAGCAGTATATATTTGACTCTTCTGCATAGACGATTTCATGGCTTAGATCTAAGTTTGGGAATTCGGCTGCGGATTACTGATCGGATACATCTTGAAGTGTAATGTTGATAGTGATGCTGTTAGAGCAGACGTTACCACAGTGCACTTACCTGGCGCAGATAATAAATATGTCAATATTACTACATTTGAAAAACATAGTGAAGCTATTGTATCAAAGACTTATGGAGCATGGAAAATAACTGCAGACAAACTAGGGACGATTACCATATCGATATATTGTTTTGTTTTTCCACAATACAAGAAGACGAGCACTACGTTCACCTGATAGTAAGTGATACACATAGCGTTGAAATTAATGTAAAATCTTATTACCCCGGTAATTTCATTAGCTACCACGCCCTTCAAACTGGAACATGATAACATTTGCACGCTGTTGTTTGGTAACGGAAATAGGTACCTGGACCTTCTTCGGCGAGAGACCTTTGTATAGTAATCTGTTTGATACATTTTAAGTATTGATTTCTCGTTAAGAGTTGTTGTTGTTGTTTTTAATATCATTGTATTCGAATGACGTTTGTATTACATCATCATCAGCAGATAGAAGTCCGCTGCTGGACATAGGCCTCACACAAAGATCCTCACGTTTGCACGAATTCATATTGCGATTTGGGCCATTTTCCACCACGCTAGCCCAAAGCGGGTTGGTGGAAGCAGAGCCTCGTTTGTTGATTAGCAGGCTGCACCACGAGCTGGTGAGGTTGGCTTGGATCCTGTGAGTTGTTGTGCGGAACCTCATACACCTGATTATTACATCGTATTATAGCAAAATTATGTTGGTAATAACCTCCATCGTAACCAACAACAAGAGACGAAGACTAATAATTAAATAGCCAATGATATACGTAAACGTATAGTTGTTTTTTTTTTAATATACAATAATATGTTATCAAATGAATTATTCTCAATGCCAAAGGGAAGATTTTTTCCATTATTTATTTCAAATAACGGTAAGTGGGCGGTGCGGGCCCGTTACAAATGAGAAGGTGGCACAACATGTAGAATGACCAGCGTTTCAAATTTGCGTCGGACTTGTCCCGGTAACAGACTAGTAAAAACACTATTGAATTGATATAAAAATGATAACCAGAATTTCTTCTTCGTCAGTATCACTCTTGACGGAGTGGTTGTAGTCATCAGTTCAGGTGTTGGTCACAAGCTTCACAACACGTCGCCATTTTTCTCTGATGTCCACCTTCCTAATGAACTTATATAGTGGTGATGATGATAACTAGAATAACGTAATATAATTAAAATATCCTTTCCCGGCATTTCCAGGGCTTTAGTAAGGTGATAGATGTCCTGACTTTACAGATATCTCGGAGTAAAATTAATTATTTCTTGCTGGTTCATTCATCTAAAATGAGCCTGTTGTGTCTTCTAGTGGTATGTGCTAGTAGATGATGTGAATTCCAAGCAAATAGTCCAAAATGAGCATTGCAGACGTGGTGGCCGTAGCCCTGCGTCAGTCGCAGTCCACCTTATTTATAACGTTTTTAGCGCCTTTACCTAACGCCCCGTGCGAGGACTTTGATTTGTTGTCCTTTGATCTCACAAACGCGTGAAATAATATTGGTGTTGACACACAAATACATCAAAAAATAAACAAATTTCGATAGAGAATATGATTAAGTACTCCCACTAGATTAGGATCCTATTATTAATAAAGATAAATCAAACACTAAGCACACCATGACAACACATTAAAAAGACAGTGACACCTTCCGTGGTGATCGGTGCATTGAAGCTTTTGAAACGTACAATAAATAATTAAATAAAAACGATAAAATCGATTTAATTGTTTTATTCGTCTCTCCTCTTATTACTGATGGAGATTAATTTCAGTCGATGTTGTGAGATAATCGATATTTGTGAGACAATCGATATTTGTGAGATAATCGATTTTTGGGAAATAATCGATATTTGTGATAATATCGATATTTGTGAGATAATCGATTTTTGTGAGACAATCGATATTTGTGAAAATATCGATGTTGGTGAGATAGAGAAAGAGAGAGATGGCTATTTGTGAGTTAATCAATGTTTATAAGATAATCGTTACTAACGAGAACTCCCAGAAATTTGAATTTTGCTCAAATTTTTTCTAATTATGTTAATTCTCCACATTTGATCTGAATTTCAAATGTTAGTAAATGCAAGGCTGTGTGGATGATGAAACAATTATCCAGACTCCAGTGTTCATATGTTGACAGTATATGGCGCAAGATATACAATTTTTAGATATTAATTAGCTGACTACCCTTCCGACTAGATAGAGTAATGTAAATAAAAATCTCTTCTATCAATTTTTATGACATTTATAATTTGTAACCAAGGAAAATCGTGCGTAGAATCTTACATCCGACCCAGAGAGAGGACGATAGGTGGCGAGCCGTATACATACAATATTGAAAACGAGAGGCAGGTTGGAGAACCGAGCTTCGTGGGAGAAGCTCCCAAACTATGCTGGATGGGCCATTTGGTAATGGGAAACGATTGTAGCATGAAATAAGCGTTCCTCGAAACGCTGATTGTCGGCTGGCCCAGATATCGCTGGGACGATGCCGTAAAGCACGCGACCTCCAAGCAGTGAATTGGCAAGAAGCTGTGCAAAATAGGCTACGCTGACGTTCACTCTCTTTGGCTCACTTGGTCAGAGGAGTAAATAAATAAGTTATAATCTGTTGCGGATTATTCGTTGGGTTGGCGCGAAGACATGGAGCGCGATGGCGCGGATCGATGGCGCGCAGGCGGCACGTGCCGCGCGCGCGCCGCCGCACGTCACAAACATAAGGCACGACAAATTGCGCCCGGAGCCAGCCGATTACACGCTCTCCTCGCCCACTGCTCCTCCACTGCTGGGGATCCGATTAACAAACAAACTCCGCCGTCTAACCATAGACTAACACCCTACGTTTAGAGCACAGCATTAACAATCGCTGTAAAGTGCGAGCGCGCGACTGAAATTTGCAGCGATCTTTGGAGGAAGGTTATGTTCAGAAACGTTCTGGACTGATGATGATAGTGAACATTGGATATATCTTCATAAAATATATAAATTATGGTACGAGTCTGTTGCCGGGGACTTGTATAAGGAATGCTGTGGCTAATGAAATTACTGAGGTAAGGAAACTCAACATATTAGATAACAAAATATGAACCAAAGAAATTATTTTAAGCCATTGTAGGTCTATTCTGTTAGATATTGTGCAGGCGACTGCATCAGCTGTTCTATGCTGTCAATCATCTTAACTATACGATCAGTTACCATCATTGACTTGGTTTTTTGGGGTTGTTTCAACAAATCAAAAATTACATTTCTATACTTTCGCATGTTTACGACGTCTGAATGTCGGAAAGGATACAGAGGGGGTGTAATTATTTAACCAAGCTTTAACGTATGGTATAAGATTGAAAAATAAATCGGCAAACAGCAAATGCGCCCCTGCATCAGATCCATTATATCCAAACCAATAAAATAAACGCGCAATGGCGTACAGAATCCGCGCAAGTGGTCACGTGACGCGCACGCGCCGCCGAGCGGGACCGCAGCTGCCCTCCCCACCACACAGACCCTGGGCCCTGCTTCGATATCTTGGCATCATCATATGAATTTATCTATTCAACGAAGCGGCAAGACCAGCGGAACGCCTCTGCCCATAACAACGCAGCACTAGTCAGGATGATACACAACATCATATTGTGCTCGTTGCCTTGAGACATAGATGTTAAATTTCTCTAACTGTTTTTTTTTTAACGAAGGAGGAAGGAATCTTCTAAAAAGATCATCATCATCATCAGCCGATGGACATAGGCCTCAAAGTTTCCCACACGATTGGGTAGGAATTTATATGGAGGGATTTTTCGGGGTAGTGGGAGCCATAGTTTCGTTTGGTGATTAGCAGGCTGCACCATGAACAGGTAAGGTTGGCTTGGGTTCCGTGAGTTGTTGTACGGAACCAGTGTACCCTACTTAAGGGGAAAAGAAGGTTATAAGGGATTCCTATCCACCAAAACCCCTCAGTGGTCAGACTCAGTACGTTACCGGAAGCACCGGAATCTCCTACGGAATGCACCGACGCATCCCGGCACTACCCCTAAAGCTCGCGCCAGGGAGGACTGTCACACTCCTCGGTACCCTCGATACCCCCCTTTGATACATCTAGCAGACCACCTCTTGACGTTCATCCCTGGATCGCTTAGTAGGCAATGTAGAAATACAATTTACCTTACTACCATTACCCTACCATTAATCCACTAGCTATAACAACCCTTAAACCAGAACAGTAATGTCTGCATGCTATTGTTTGTTGGCTGCAATAGGCGCTGCGGTGGTATCCAAACGGTCTCCAGCTCCAAAGACCTACCACCAGTACTTTCGTTGGTACTAGAATTATTTCATATCCTAGCTAGATTGACCTTAAGTAGATTCCAGAACTCCAGCACCACCCACACTCCATGTTATCACGATCATCTCCAACAGGTGGCAAGTTTACTGCTGGTAAGTCTATTACCAGTACCACTAAAGTGCCTATAGCTCCCGACAAACTATACCGTGTAAACATTACCGTGTTCCGGTTTGAAGGCGTCGGCCATAATGTGGTGGAGTGTAAATCATGTTAACTAAGCTCCACGTTGTTACAAGTATTACCTATCATCAGGTGAATATTTTCCTCGTTTTATAGCTTCATCACAATTGACCTTTATCGGCTGATGATGATGATGATGATGACTAATATAACAATAGTTATAATCTATACTGTAATAATAAGGTCATGACCACGATTACCTAATGTAGCATTTTAAGAAGGAAGGTCGTTAAGGAGTCTAGACTCTATAATGTCTTTACTGAGACTTTACTAGAAAAACGAGAATTAATTTTTTTATCACAATCACGATACATTTGAGCAGGTGATATCACTTAACACCAGGTGATCGCGCCGCTCGTTCATAAAAAAATCGGTAACTTCAATTTCCCATAATGATCACAAAAAGCGAGAATATAAACGCGAATGATATGAAAGGGTGAAGGGGTGCTATTAATAAAATAACTATTACGTCATCAGTGTTTACTGCGCTCCGATAAATCAATGCGCCGAGTAATGACACGTGAAATGCAAGGATGTATTTATTAAACAGATATTGCATTTATTCGTCGCGGCGCCATTCAGCGAGTTAGTTACGACCCCGCACATGGCGGCATTAAACGATCGTAAACTATCAACCCCCTGTTATTTACAATCAAGATTTCCTTACAAACAATCATATATTCATCGATAAATATATTTACAAATAAACATGTTCATATATACTATTGTTTATAACGCATTTATGCATACTCTTACTGGTGGCAGGTCTCCATTGTCGCAGCCCTGTAGCTCTAGTAAAAATAGGAGTAAGGTAAGCTCTGCCTGTCTAAAAGGATCTAGAAGGTCCGCGAGTACTGAGGATGGATGCCCTTATCGCTTAACAAGCGAACCTGTGTGGGACAGCATATGACCCAGCGATGGTGCCTAGGAGGGTCAGGCTCCTCCACAGAGACGTGTAATACAAAGTATAGAGGGGCACCAGTGCGTTCTATAACAGATCCCGGAGCCTCTCCGAATGCACTGATGCAGAGCACCAAGGGGGTTGGTGTAAGTAAAAATCTCACGTAACACTGACTTCCCTCAAAAGCAGGGTATCTTTTCAAGATTTCCTCCAAACTCTAAACAAAGGTCTCTGTTGGCGGAGACCGTTTAGGTACCACAGCAGCGTCTAATACAGCCGACAAACAGTTATGCAAACATTAATCTGTTCCGGTTTGTAGGGCACTATAGCTAGTGAAATTACTGGGGTAATGAGACTCAACATTTTATGCTTCAGGCGACAAGCGTAAAGTGGTCCTATGTTTAATATTCTAACTAGCGCCACGTTGTTATAGGCAGGCGTTTCACTCCTGCGAGGGGTTCCACAAGGATCGGTCCTCGGACCACTCTTGTGGAATCTGGCGTATGACGCTGTTTTGCGAGTTAGTCTCCCCGCAGAAGTAAATGTTGTATGTTATGCAGACGACACTTTGGTGATTGCCAGTGGAGACAACTTTGAAAGGGCCAGGGAGCTCGCCGAGCTTGGAGCGGAATCTGTCGTCGCTAAAATACACGAGTTAGGATTACAAATAGCGCCCCACAAAACCGAGGCGCTATGGTTCCACAAAATGCCGAGGTCTAGGGAACCACCTAACTGGTGTGTCCAAGTAGGTGGGCACGATGTGGAAGTGGGCCGGTACATGAAGTACCTTGGCCTGACATTGGACAGTCGTTGGGGCTTCGAAGAACACTTCGAGCGTCTAGTACCCCGGATCGAGAGGATAGCCGGTGCAATGCACAGACTGCTACCCAATCTCGGGGGACCAGTAGAGGAAGTTCGCCGCCTCTATGCGGGAGTAATACGATCCGTAGCCTTATATGGCGCGCCAGTATGGGCTAAGAGACTAGCCATCCGACGCTGTAGAACTAAAATCTATAGCGTTCAGCGAAGAATGGCCATAAGGATCGTACGAGGATACCGTACAATATCCTTCGAGGCGGCGACAGTCTTAGCTCGATTTCCACCTATGGATATTCTGGCGGATATGGATGCGAGGGTGTACGACCGCATCCGCGCCATCCGCCAGAGCGGTGGGAGTGAGCCAGACGAAGTACTCAAGACGGCTCGACGGCAGGAGCGGCGCAGGGCTCTTGCAGCGTGGCGCGATAAGCTCTCGGAAGAGAGGTATGCGCGCAAACGCGTTGTGGGGGCGATCTTGCCGGTCTTCGATGCCTGGATGCAACGACGCGGAGGAAGTCTCACCTACAGACTTACACAGATACTTACTGGGCACGGGTGTTTCGGTGATTATCTGTGCAAGATTGGACGAGAAGCGACGGCGAATTGTTTTCACTGCGGAGGAAGAGAGCTGGATTCCGCATCGCACACGCTCGCGGTTTGCCCGGCATGGGAACCGGAGCGGCGGATCCTGATAAACCAGATCGGACAGAACCTCTCCTTGCCAGTAATCGTGTCGGCGATGCTGGGAGGAGACGTTGCATGGAGGGCCGTAGCCTCCTTTTGCGAAACTGTAATGGTACAAAAGGAGGCAGCTGAGCGGGCTAGAGAGAGGACAGATCCCGCTCGGAGAAGAAACCGTCGTGGCACTACCGTGCGTCAACACGTCGCACCGGTGAATGGTGCTCCCCTACCATAATGGGGCCTTTTGGGTTGTTGGCGATCAGGGGGTTCTCATCGCCTTCTAAACGACCCTGAGGAGGACAATGGCTGGACGTGGTCGCCGGTCATTGAAATAATACTCATGAGGCTGGTAGGGTCTGTATAAGCAGACCCCGGGACGAGCTATCCCAGCATAGCGTTAGCGAGGCCGCGGTTGTGTTCCGAACGGAGATCCCGTGACCTCGCCAAACGCCGAAGGTGACCACCGAGGGGGTTTTAGTGGGTAAAAATCTCCACATAACTCTGACTTCCCCCCAGGAGGCAGAGTATCTTTTCAAAGATTTCCCCCGCGAAAAAAAAAAAAAAAAAAAAAAAAAAGGCAGGCGTTTCACTTACCATAAGATGGACGTGCTGCTCGTTTCGTTGCTTAATTTTTTAAAAAAAAGTTTTTCCAATGTTCTCATATATGATTTATCCCACACATTATTTCAACTTGGGATACTATTATTGATAAAATCAAATGAAACAGCAAGCAGACGACCAGAGGAGTTCAGTACGCAGCGAGCTCATTCTGCGTAGATCGGACTGCGGGTAGTAAGTAAAAAGCTACAGGTGCACCGTGATGATAATGAGGTTAGGACATCTATAAACTCAGATCTCCTGGGTCTTTGGCTGTTGCAAAGTACCCGAAACGTCGGAATGATATATAGTTACATAAACACGATAAAATGTATGTATATACATATATTTATTTGGTAAACATCATAGATAATTGTATTCATCTTCATCATTTCAACCGACGGACGCCCACTGCTGGACATAGGTCTCTTGTAATGTGTTCCACAAAACACGGTCTTGCGTTATTTGAATCCAGTGGCTCCCACCGATTTTTTTTTATGTCATCTCTCCACCTAGTGGGCGATGAATTGTAATATTCATGAAATAATCATAAGATTTTTTTTTTTTGCAACTAATTTCATATTAAAAGAAAATTAAAAAAAAACTTTATTGGTGGCGGGTCTCTGTTGCCGGAGACCATCAAGGTAGGCACTGTGCAGACATTACTGTGTTCTGGTGTGAAGGGGGTTATACCTAATAAAATTACTGGGGTAACGAGACTCAACATTTTATGTCTGAGGATACGAGCGCAATGTGGTGCAGTGTATATCACTCTAATTAGCGCCACATTGTTATAGGCAGACACTTACCATCAGATGAACGTCCCGCTCAACTCTTCGCTTAATTGTATATAAAAAAGGTGTGAGATTAAGTTAAAATCACGTCAGTATAGGATTTAGCGTCTATAGTCCTTTAAATAAAAACCTATTACACTAAACAATAACTAGACGATGTAAAAGTCTTGGATTATGAATGAATTATTTCACTTCCTGTTCCGCGATCCGGCGAATAATATTAATATCGTTATTAACAATATTAATTTGTCAACAACAACAACAAAAAAGAAATGTGTCGCTCGCAAGAGGTTTATGTACCGGAATGATTTTTAATCAAGACGCCGGAGGAACCGGATCCCGGCGCGCCGTTTGCCGCGATCGGCATTCTGTAAACATTAACCGCTTTAAAACCAACTGTAGCGTGAAAACGTGAACGGCGCGCCATTATTTATGGTCTGCAAACGCGAAAGAATGAATTTTTATAAAACATCATTAATAAAACGTCTCCTTTTTGTTATCAAAACATCGATAAATTATCCGACAATTGAATTCGCGCGTTTTTTAATGTCAAATTAGGCCGCCATTTTAGCGACTGTCAAACCTCCATTGTTCCTTTTTTGGATGCGTTCGCGCGTTCATCTCTTATTTTTGGGGTCTCGTTGTGAAACGTAAAAACCATTTTTATTATACATGGTGTTTAGTTATTCATCGTTTTCACCATCATTACCACCATCACCATCGATAAACAAAATTTAAAATAATAGTATTCATCAACATTTTATACATTCATTGACGGTAGGTCTCTGTTACCACACACCGTCTAGATACCACCGCAGCGTACATTGCAGCCGACAAACAGCAGTGTGCAAACATTACCGTGTTCCTGTTTGAAGGACACGCGTCGCTGGAACTGTAGTTACTGCGGTAACGAGACAACATATTAGATCTTAAGACGATGAGCATAATATGGTGCTGTGTATACCATTGTATCTATCGCCATGTTGTTATGAGCAGGATTATCATTTACCGTCAGACGAACGTCCCCGTCCGTCTTGTCCGTTTCGTTAAATAAAAAAAAAAACAACATATGATATAATTTTTGTATTACTTGAGGCTACAAGACGAGAAGAATGTGAAACAGATAATTGGTACCATAATAAAGTAATAATAGTCAAGATGATATACCCTGCACCACTTTGTATTCATTACCTAGTTTGGAATGGCATTCTCCTATACTCGTTATATAATATACAATAACTGCCAGTATTAGTTTATATTAAATGTAAGATGTATTTACCTGTAATTGCCTTGTTACATTTAATTTAATATAATTGCATGTATTTTTGTTAAAGAATTAGTGTATACAAGCGTTGGTAAATCAAATAAATAAATAATAAATAAATAAAAATAAATAAATAAAAAAAAATAATTACTTTGAGATATCGGTCCAGGAAATTCATGTTCATGTTTGCTCACTATTGTTTGCAAACACCTTTTTTTTGGGCTCGGGTGGAATTCTTCGAAAGATACCCTGCTTCTGGGAGGAAGGATGAGTTATGTGAGATTCTTACTCACTAAAACCTCCTCGGTGCTCTGCATCAGGGTATTCGGAGATGCCCTAAGATCTCTTATAGAACGGACCGGTGCCCCACTACACTTTGTCTTAGCACGTTTTTGATGAAGGACCAAACCCTCGTGGACACCATGGCTAAACCATACGTTGTTCCATACAGATTCGCATGTCCTGCCCGAAACTTCTAGACCCTTTTAGTCGCCTTCTACGACAATCAGGGCTTACCTGAGTTCTATTCTTAATAGCCTAAGACTACAGGGCTTTGCAAATACACCTAGACGACAATCTACCAAAGAATAGTATACTAGAATATATTAAACAATCATCATCATCATCAGCCAACTGAAATCCACTACTAAACATAGGCCTCCCTCAAAGATCTCCAAATCAATCATATAAAACTACAACGTGTACGGAACACGCGTGTGTAAGGAAGAAATACACTTGCCCCCTTTATTTTTATAATAAGTAGGGGTGACGAGCGCAATGTTTATATGGGGGTGAGTTTTTTAGTATCTATTTGTAAGTTGCGTGTGGCCCATTCAGGTCGGTCCTTTCGGTTGAGGCTCGTTTTTGCACCGCGTAATCCCTGATGGTATGTTTCCGAACGTTTCAAGCTTGATATCTGCTAAAGCTAAAGCCGCTACAATTTTCGCGTGCTATCGTGAGAATTACTTTTTTTTAACTCAATTTTGAGTGACAGGTTGCAATTTGTTTTTTTTTTTGGGTTTATGTCTCACCTTGTGCGGCATTGCCTAGACGTCAAGATATCTATATATATATGTATGAAATAGGATTTTATTTGTTCGCTGATCACGTGAAAACTAGTGATCGTATCAACACGTGAATACGAGCTTTCGACGTGGGATGATTTGTAGATAGTTATAGGCTATTTGTTTTTTTTAATTCATAGATCCTTCATCATTATATTTCTAATTAACTATTATAAACATTATCATTTGGTATTATATACGCGGTTGCTATAGTAACGGATGCTATAGAAAGTCATTTGCGGTTTCGCCTAATAGATACCATTGTACAAAAAACACTAGAAATTATCAAGAATTAACGTAATGCACACAAACGCTGTTATCGACGCCATTTTATCATCATTGACAACCATAGATAATTATTTCTCTTTTCTTTTTTAAATTAATAATAATTTAGACAAAGTTAATATACTCAGTGAATACACTGCCTTTTTTATTCAGTAATATTTATACTACTCGTATAATATATGATACGATACGTTCACTTGATAGTAAGTGTCATACACAGTGCCACATTACGATCATCGCCTTCAGACATAAGATATTAAATCTCGTTACTCCAGTAATTTCACCAGCACTCTTAGCCAGCAGCAACAGAAACGTACCACCAATTAACCGGGTTTAGCTAGTTAATGAGTAATTGTGTTATAAATGTTATGATGGTCTGATTGCCATATCCGGTGTGAGCGTCGCTCGCGGGGCAGTCGATACGTCATCCGCCGGCGTGTAGTTGCGTGTAGTGCGCGTGTAAACACGAGGCTCGCAGATCGCACGCGGGGCCGCACTTGGAACACTACATTATAAAATGTAGTCAAATCAACTATTGCAGTCGTAATATTTTTATTACTACGATTAGCTCCTTAATGTTTCTCATTACAATAATGTACAAGGACTGGGACATTTAACGTGACACCAGTTATGAGAATATATATTACACCAAATTGGACTCATCGCCATGAGACATAACTGTCTTGTTACCGCAGTAATTTCACTAACTACAGCGCCCTAAAAATACGGTTTGTCGACTGCAACACGAGCTGCGGTGGTCCCGACTTAGACATTTATAGGTCATGATGTGACACCAGCTCTTAAGCTTATTTAGATTTCCCATTTAATCAAGTTTAAAAAATATGTTATTTTACATACATATATACATATATATCACGCGCAGTTCCCAGTGGGGTAGGCAGAGACCAGCTCTCTCCACCTGCTACGATCCTGGCACACTTCTCTCGCTTCCTCCACTTTCATGAGCGTCTACGATTTTTTTTGGTAATTACTTAAACGATAATTACAAAAACTAATAAAACTTGTAGATTCTCAAGTTAAAGTTAAACAATTTTGTAAAATAGACTGGCTGTGGATATCTATTGACTGACGATGATGAGGCTTTAAAAACATATGTTGCAGCCATTTTATTTAGAACCGTCACACTTCTTTTGCGAAGGGTTGGTTAGATTCGGTCCTAATAACTGACTGTAAATTTAATAAATTCGACTAAAGAAATTTATCCACCACACTGGCCAAGTGAGGATTGGTGTATATCATATATCTTCATGAGTTTTCGCAGCAACCGTTGCTATAGCAACAGAATAAATAATACCAAATGAAATATTTTATAAAAACGAATTAAAGAGAAAATGGTGAAAGATCTATGAAATTCTATAAATAAATCGTCTAAAACCATTTACAATTCATTCCGTGTCGAATGCTCGTGTTCAAGTGTCGATACGTTCACTTGTTTTCACGTGATTAAAGAACAAAGGAAACACACTATAATTTTTATATATATATGTAGATAGATTATTCTGACATAGATATCTTTGACAGTTCACAAAGCTCAGTACTGTGAAGGACTGTTAAAATAGTTAAATAGGTTTGTAATTTTTTTAAAGCACTAAGTAATTTAGAAGGAGCCATTCACGATCTGCGTATATATTATTTATAATAAGAGGAATAATAAAATTATGCCGAGGGGCCGAGTACGGCGCTGGAGCGTTCCTCTTAAAGCCCCGTACAGTATTGTATGTCGGCGAGCAATTTGTGAACATCCGATACAAAACCCTCCCGCCCTCTGCAACCCTCAATTCTCACATCTCTCGTTTCATTTCCCTTATAAATTCGTTTACAGATTATTTTTTTTTACTGAAACACTTAAAATCCTAAATCCTTTAATATTATCCGGTGTTAATACTACTCTTAATTGATTATGTAGGTGAAGCAGCGTTGGTTTCGTCGCGAAGCAATTCAAATATAACAACAACAACAACAACTCATCAACCATCAACCAGGGTGATTCGGAAGAACACGCTTCACCATTTTTTGTCTGATTATAAGTGTAAATAGTTTCTTAAGGCGTTAAAACTTCTACAGACTTTATCACTTTTAACTAATAGATTAACTGGTGATACTACACTCGGCTTCAGATTCTGTTATTGGTATATTTAAATGAAAAAACATACTTTCTAGTAGTATTTCTTGAAGTCTAGTATACCGGTAGAACACTTCAAGATCCAATATACTCATACTGCGTAGATAGGACTATGAACAAAGATTAAAGACGCTTCATATACTCCGTGATAGATCTCTGTCGCCGGAGACTGTGTAGGTATCACTCACTGTACCTCCTATTGCAGCAGACGAACAGTACTGTACATACATTAATATATTCCGGTTTAAAGGGCTCTGCAGTTAGTGAAATTATTGGCGTAATAATACTTAACATCTTATGCCTTAATACGATAAATGCAATGCGGCGCTGTGTATATCTTTCTAATTAGCGTCCCGTTATTATGGGCGGGCGTATCACTTACCATCAGGTGAGCGTCCCGCTCGTCGCGTCATTATCATTAACATCCGACAGACGTTCACAGCTGGACATAGGCCTCCACCAAAGATATCCACATCAATCAATTCTGCGCTGCCCGCAACCAGCTGCTTCCCGCAACCTTCACCACATCATCGGAGCTCTTGCCGGAGGGCCTGTCAACACTACTTCTACCGGTACGCGGTCGCCATTCGAGGACCTCAGTGCCCTACCAGCTGTCAGTCCATCGAGCGATGTGCCCTGTCCATTGCCACTTGAGACTAGCAATCTTTTGGACTGTGTCGGTGACCTTAGTTCTCCTGCAGATCTCCTCATTTCTGTATCGATCACTCTCGTCTCATCACTTACTAAAATAAAAACAAAGCATACGTCCTTAACTAATAGCTGCTAGAAAGAACTCCATACTTCAAAGTAATAAATAATCGAAAGAGATGTATTGAGATCTGTTAAATTTCGTCAACACCTCAACTATATGGTGAAGTTCTAGGGAAACCACTGGATGAAAGCAGCGAAAGACCTGTATCCAGCTCATATAGAAATATGTTATCTTCTTTTTTATTCTATGAAACGATGAGAATAGCGGGACGTTCACCTGATGGTGAGACACCAACGTGACATGATTAAGATGGTATACACAGCATCATATCGTGATAGACTTGAGATATAAGATATAGAGTTACGTCACCTCACTAGTTTAACTAGCTACAACGCCTTTCAAACAGGAACACAGCAATATAGTCGACTGCAATAGGAGCTGCAGTGGTGCCTACTTAGATAGTCTGTGGTAAAAGAAACTTACCACCAATATACAGAAGGGATGTTGCATGTTACAAATTAATTAAGTTGTTTATAGAGATGTTAGTAATTACTTCCTAATTAATATATCTCGTTAAAGTGATAGTGTTGTTGTAAAGTAAACAGTAGATGGTAAAGGCCACAGTGCAGCGTTAAACAGATGTGTTGCCGCAGTTAATGGATTCAGTCGGTCGCAACACAATCCATCAGTAACCGGAGACGGTGCGGAGTGCTTCGGCAAACGTCGGCGGCCCCGGGGTCACTTGCTATTTGCCAGGGTCTCAGACCGATGTTTGCTTACTCGTGGTGAATCACTTACGTATGTTACACAGGGCTAATTTGCGGATTAGTTTTTTTTTAATAAAATAATCTTACTGCCGCCAAGTCTCTGTTACTGGAGACCGTCTAGGTACCACCGCAGCCCCTATAGCAGCCGATACACAGTACTGTGCTAATATTACTATTCCAGTTTGAAGAGAGCTGTATGTAGCTGGTGAAATTGCTAGAGTAACGAGGCTAAACATCATATGTCTTAAGGCGAAGAGCGCAATGTGGTGCAGTATATCATCTTAACTAGCGTCACGTTAATTAAGCGTATCACTTAACCATCAAGTGAACGTCCTGCTCGTCCTATTGCATAAACAAACTATAATAATTCTCCACAAGTACTCGCTCACCGCCTCAACGCACATCAGCTCGATACGAAAACCATCCAGAGATATAAACTCTTTATCAGAACCAATTTGTCAAGCGAGCGGGAGATGCGCAGATATATTCAAAAACAGGCGCAACGAATGCGGGGCGGCGGTGGTAGGGGTAGGGGTAGGCGGTAGGGGGTTCGAGTTCCTTTATTGTGCGCGCCCACGTCACCCACACGACCACCATTATCTTATCTATATCCCTTTCATCTGCTTTTTAAAAGGCTTCAAGACGTTTAATGCTCGCACAGCCTTTTACGGAAACAAATCGAATTGTGTTACCAGTTGTCTTATTTATAATACAAACCGCCGCCATATTTATTTATTACTTAATAACTTCAGCCATTAGATACGGATGTATGTATTGAAACTGCTTTATTAGATAGCTGGTGATATGTCCTTAATTCTAGAAATCGTCTAGTTAGGTATCACCGAAACCCTGTAGTCTCGGGCTATTAAGAATAGGACTTAGGTGTTCCCTGCCTGTCGAAAAGACTTAGTGAGTGGAAGCCCACAGAGCTCAATAAGCAAGCTTTCGGAGAACTGCAAATGCATGTTGATCTTGTATTTGCCATAGTACAACGTGGGTGCTAAAGAAATCTTTGCCCATCCGTCAGATGTTTTAGCCAGAGTGCACGTTGCAGCACTGTGTTTCGTAGGAGATCCGGGAACCCCTCCTAATGCACTGACGAACATCACCGAAAGTGTTTTATTGGGTAGAAGCCTTAACTTATCACCTTCCTTCCTTATCTTATAACCTTGTCTTCTCCTCAGAGGCAAGGTATTTGAAGATTTCTCCAGCGATAAAAAAAAATGTAGGTATCACCGCAGCACCCCTTGCAGCCGAAAAACATTACTGTTCAAACATTACTGTGTTCCGGTATGGAGGGCAGTACAGTTATTCAAATTACCAGGGTTACGAGACTAAACATCTTATGTCTCAAGGCGACGAGCATAATGTGGTGCAATGTATATTATTCAACTAATGTTGTTATATGTGATGTATAACTTACCATTAGGTCAATTAGAAAGATGTCGATTACAAATTTAACTAAGTCCAAAGTTTTTTTTATTAAATTCACCTGATGATAAGTGAGCGCCTGCCCATAACAACGTGATAGTAGTTACCATGTTATACACTGCACTACATTGCGCTAGTCGCTTTGAAACATAGATTCTCACTGCTCCAGTAATTAAACTAGCTACTAATTACGCGAGCTTCAAACCGGAACAAAGTAATTTATGCACAGTACTGTTTGTCGGCTGCAATAGGCGCTGCAGTGATACCTAGACGATCTCCGCCAAAAGAGACCTACCAGCAGTAAATATATCGATAGAGAGATAGTGAAGATGTCTCTTTGGAAGATAGACTCTCATGACGAAATTAATCGCCTGATCTGAACATCAACCCAGGCCAGAACTTCTGCCTGGACACAGCAGCCTTTGCTATATGTAATACGAGCAATTTTCACCAAGAGTTACATACTAACATTCCAATATGCAGAAATAAATTAAATATATCTTCAGCAAGACTTCTGCAGGCCATTAACTAATAATTTATACACTATATCAAGCAACGGTTGTTGCTAGTACTTCCATTAAATAATAACAGGGATATATTTACCAATTGTGTATATATATTAAATAAACAAATACGAGTAAAATAGTCAAAATATCCGAACGTCAATCCCGCTCTGCCAGTTCGGAACAAATCAAATTCGCCGGTGATTCAAATTAGGACGGAGTGTTCCTGACCGCGCTCTAGGCGCTCGTAGTGTTGCCAGCTTCGAGGACAAAAATTCAGGACCAGATAGAAAACTGATCTCAGCATAATAAGGACTATCAAGTAAAGAGAAGAAACACAGCAACTCTTGTCTCCTGCGCTGTACTTCACTGTGTAAATATAAACCTCGTGTTCCGGCTATACTCAAATCACTGACTCCAGAGGATCTGACATGTATAGACAAATAGTAAATTCAACAAAAAGGGAATGAAGGCAATATAGGGTTGTGTAAATATCTTAATTAGCTCCTCGTTGTTACAGTCAGACGCATCAATTAACAGAAGGACTACAACCTGTTCCTACTTTCCACAGACCCTGATTAGTACCTGAATGTTACTTGGACTTGCGACCGACAGTTATGTTCGTCTCGTCATTTCGCTATATAATAAATACGCTCAAGGTAATGTCCGCCGGAAATCCGGCTTCGTGGTGACCCCGCCCGCCTGGGGCCACGTCAATCAGCTATCCCGGCCGGAGCCGGCCGCTGGTAATTGTTTCTGTTTCCGAACGCTTCCCTAGGAACTTGCTTGGCGAATTTTTTTGTTGTTGTTGTTGTTTATAATCTGTGAAGTGTCAGGTATGAAATTGCGCGGGAAACTTTGACATGTTCGTTTAGATACTCCTACAGGTTAGATAGGTTAGCGTGGAGTATATTTAATATTAATTTCATATCAGAGCAAGAGAACACTGTGAGAAAAGTATTCATTAATTGTTTTATGCAAAATTACACAGTAAAATAACACCTAATGAATGTTATCAAAAATAGCTTAGTGCTGCAGATTTAGAGATGAGAGAGAAGTCCCTTTTGCCGAAAACCTTTTAACCAAGAGGTAAGAACAACCGCAGCTCCTATTTTTACCACCAAATAGTAGTGTGCTAACTTTACTTTGTAAGAAGACATTTTGTCTCAACAAGAGGTAGAGATGGTGCGGTTCTATGTACTCATATATAATAAACGTCACATTGGCACATATTTTATGTTATTTTTATGAGCAGGCGTATCACTTACTATCAAATGATTTGAGAGTAGAGATATTCCTCAGTAAATTGACTTAGAGTACACACACAAAGTAGATAAGTTTTTATTTGTAATGGTGATAAATTGATAATATGAGAGAAATGGCAGCAAAGGTATTTTTATTCTACAAAGCGACGAAACGAACAGGACGTTCAAATAATGGTAAGTGATACGCCTGCCAATAACATCATGGCATTACTTAGGAATCTCGACGTTTAAATAATGGTAAGTGATACGCCTGCCAATAACATCATGGCATTACTTAGGAATCTCGACGTTCAAATAATGGTAAGTGATACGCCTGCCAATAACATCATGGCATTACTTAGGAATCTCGACGTTCAAATAATGGTAAGTGATACGCCTGCCAATAACATCATGGCATTACTTAGGAATCTCGACGTTCAAATAATGGTAAGTGATACGCCTGCCAATAACATCATGGCATTACTTAGGAATCTCGACGTTCAAATAATGGTAAGTGATACGCCTGCCAATAACATCATGGCATTACTTAGGAATCTCGACGTTCAAATAATGGTAAGTGATACGCCTGCCAATAACATCATGGCATTACTTAGGAATCTCGCCGTTCAAATAATGGTAAGTGATACGCCAGCCCATAACAACGTGGCATTACTTAGGAATCTCGACGTTCAAATAATGGTAAGTGATACGCCTGCCAATAACATCATGGCATTACTTAGGAATCTCGCCGTTCAAATAATGGTAAGTGATACGCCAGCCCATAACAACGTGGCATTACTTAGGAACCTCGACGTTCAAATAATGGTAAGTGATACGCCTGCCCATAACAACGTGGCATTACTTAGGAATCTCGCCGTTCAAATAATGGTAAGTGATACGCCTGCCCATAACAACGTGGCATTACTTAGGAATCTCGACGTTCAAATAATGGTAAGTGATACGCCTGCCAATAACATCATGGCATTACTTAGGAATCTCGACGTTCAAATAATGGTAAGTGATACGCCTGCCCATAACAACGTGGCATTACTTAGGAATCTCGACGTTCAAATAATGGTAAGTGATACGCCTGCCAATAACATCATGGCATTACTTAGGAATCTCGACGTTCAAATAATGGTAAGTGATACGCCTGCCCATAACAACGTGGCATTACTTAGGAATCTCGACGTTCAAATAATGGTAAGTGATACGCCTGCCAATAACATCATGGCATTACTTAGGAATCTCGACGTTCAAATAATGGTAAATGATACGCCAGCCCATAACATCGTGGCATTACTTAGGAATCTCGCCGTTCAAATAATGGTAAGTGATACGCCTGCCCATAACAACGTGGCATTACTTAGGAATCTCGACGTTCAAATAATAGTAAGTGATACGCCTGCCAAAACATCATGGCATTACTTAGGAATCTCGACGTTCAAATAATGGTAAGTGATACGCCAGCCCATAACAACGTGGCATTACTTAGGAATCTCAACGTTCAAATAATGGTAAGTGATACGCCTGCCAATAACATCATGGCATTACTTAGGAATCTCGCCGTTCAAATAATGGTAAGTGATACGCCTGCCCATAACAACGTGGCATTACTTAGGAATCTCGACGTTCAAATAATGGTAAGTGATACGCCTGCCAATAACATCATGGCATTACTTAGGAATCTCGACGTTCAAATAATGGTAAGTGATACGCCAGCCCATAACATCTTGGCATTACTTAGGAATCTCGCCGTTCAAATAATGGTAAGTGATACGCCTGCCCATAACAACGTGGCATTACTTAGGAATCTCGACGTTCAAATAATGGTAAGTGATACGCCTGCCAATAACATCATGGCATTACTTAGGAACCTCTACACATCACCACATTATGCAAGTCGCCTTGAGATATAAAACGTTGATTTTCGTTACCCCAGTAACACCGCTACGGTGTCGTTCGAACTGGAATACAGTAATGTTCGCACAGTACTATTTGTCGGCTGCAATAAGCGCTGCGATGGGACCTAGACGGTCTGCGGCAACAGAGGTCTACCAGCAGTAAAGGTTTACGTAGTTAAATACAGCTTCCCACCATGATGTTTGCTAATAGAGGCAGGTATTATTTACGACCTGGTTGAGGTTTAAGAAACTTTGTTTCTTACAATAATACACAATTCACTTATGCGAGAAAACAATAAATAATAGATTGTGCTAAAATTACGAACGTAGACAACAAGTAAAGCAACAAACTTTATTCATATAACAACAGACAACAATCGGCCAAAGGAAGACAGACGCTAAAAAATCAATGTTTAAACATATTTATTGTTTTGTGGTGAATTTAAGACATGTTGTGTAGGAGTTTTATTAAAAATAAATATGATTTAGCTTTTTATAATCATCGGGAAAACTGTTGTATAATTTAGCTCCTTCGTATAGTACACTTTTTTACCCATAGTTAGTTCGCGGAGGACGTAATAGGGGGACCGGAAGGTAATGTCGTTTCTGCGCATGCCAATACTTGATTGTCATTTGTCAGCTCATTGTTTTGTTCAGAGGCGTACCAAAGACATTGTGAGGTTATAGTGATTTCTTTACTTATAGACAATTGAATTACAATTTTTTTTTGTAATTTTGGGTAAAATGGCCAGCCAAATACCAGAAGAGGTACACATCCGGCATTGCATGCTCTTTGAGTTTCGCAAGGGAAATAACGCAACAGTTGCTACCAAAAACATTTGCGATGTTTATCCAAATGCACTGGACATTCGTAAATGCCAAAGGTGGTTTTCCAAGTTCAAATCGGGTAATTTTGATCTTTCCGACTCGTATCGATCAGGAAGACCATCAGCGTTAGACAACGACGTGTTAAGGGCGGAAGTGGAAGCAAATCCGTGTCAGACGATCGAGGAATTGTCAAACAGTCTCAACAAACCTTGGTCGACCATCCAAGAACATTTGAAGCAGATTGGAAAAGTAAGCAGAGCAGGTGTTTGGGTCCCGCATAATCTGTCCGAACAGAATAAGGCTAACCGATCAATCACATGCAACTTATTGCTTCAACGACACAACACAGAAGCGTTTTTTGATCGCTTGATCACAGGAGATGAGAAATGGGTCCTGTATGATAACCCAAAACGCAAAAGGCAGTGGCTCTCTCCAAATGAAATCCCTCGGAGTACTGCTAAGCCAGGTTTACACCCCAAAAAAGCGCTTTTGTGTGTTTGGTGGAGTATTCGCGGCATTGTTCATTTTGAATTACTGAAACCTGGAGAAACTGTTACTGCAGACCTCTACAGCGAACAATTGCAGCGAGTCAATCAATCTTTAATTGAAAAGTGGCCAGCGATTGTCAACCGAAAAGGCGTCATTCTCCAACATGACAATGCAAGACCGCACTGCGCAAGGCGAACTCTAGAAAAAATTAATGAATTGGGGTGGGAGGTGCTGCCTCATCCACCATATTCGCCCGATGTTGCACCATCGGATTTCCACTTATTCCGAGCGCTGCAACACTTTTTAAGTGGCAAAACATTTGCAAATTTGGATGATATCCAAAATGCCATCTCTAGATATTTTGCCGAAAAACCAATTAATTTTTATCGATCAGGGATTGAAAATTTACTCACTAGATGGCAAAAGGTTATTGACAATGATGGGGAATACATCATTGATTAAAAATAAAGACTCGTTAAAAATGTATGTTTGTATTTAGCGTAAGAAAACGACATTACTTTCCGGTCCCCCTAATATAAATTCAACCGTTCGTCCGATTAGAAATCTTTTAACAAGGAAAATAAGTCACTTTTTTTATCAAAGGTTATTTTAGTATGTAGTTATTTATTTAGTACTTTATGTATAGTACATAATGCGGTAGTAATATGTTCATAACTTTAGTATCTTTGTATAACTTTTCGATATAGGTAAAAAAATCGTAGTGGAAAAGAACCTTTATTTAATTGTTTTGTCATACATTAAGGCTATCTAAATTATTTTTTGGTGTCGTACCCAAATTCCAATTAAATAATCTATGTAGGGTTTGCTTAACAATTATATATTGTATATTTCACTTGTCAATATCGAGTTATACGTTGTAGTGATTCTGTTGAGGATATAATTTGGGTTTTGTGTTTTTCAATTTGCGGTTTCAATGTTACTTGTGATTTACTACAAGTCTTAAGTAATTTTCTTGACTTTTCTTATTTATAATTTCGTTATTTATATTTAACTTTAAGTTATTATTTCTTTTTTTGTTTTAAGCTGAGAAAATTATATAACTGATTTTTTTTAATATTGATTGTTTGGAGATTTTCCAAAAACCAATTATTAAGTATATTAAGTCCATTTGTGCGTATTCCAAAAACCAATTATTAAGTATAATGCGTGGTTGAAGATGTAGTGACAAGGATAGAGAAAGGGATACTTAGATGGTTCGGCCATGTCGAAAAAAGATTAACGAAAGAAATATACAAGGTAAGAATGATTGGAAAAATCGGTGCAGGTCGACCTAGACGGACATATTCCGATCAAATCGGAGATGTCCTAAAGAAAGGCCGGGTCAAAAGCACACGCAACCGACGAGCATGCATGAAGACGCTTATGAAAGTGGAGGAAGCGAGAGAGGTGTGCCAGGATCGTAGCAGGTGGAGAGAGCTGGTCTCTGCCTACCCCACTGGGAACGAGGGGTGATATATATGTATGTATGTATTAAGTCCATTTGTGCATCTTCCAAGACATCTAGAGAATGTCCATAGTAAAAGAGATAAATATCATCTGCATATAATGTTAGATCACCCGAGATGCCTAAGGCTTTTACACTATTATATTAATACACATAATAAAAAGAAGTGATCCCCGCACCGATCCTTGGGGTACGCCAATGGTAATAGGCATGAGATCACTTTTGTACTGTCCAATCTGAACAAGTTGATACCAGTTTGATAGATAATACTCAAACATGCTATACGTAGTTGGAGTGACTCCGATGTCTTTTAACTTATTGACAAGTAAGCAATGATCAACCATATCAAAAGCCTTTTTCAGGTCTATAAATATTAAGAGGGCTACCTTTCTTTGATCGATATGTATTTTGATTTTTATAACTAGATCTGCTCTCACTCTAGACTGCCGAGAGGGTGTTTGATTTTGGCCTAACGCCGTATTGTTTGTCATATATGTAATCTATTGCCCTTAAATATTTTTCAAATCTGTTTTGGATAACTTTTTCAAAAACCTTCGATAATACAGGCAGTACCGAGATTGGACGATAGTTGCTTGGGTAATTTTTGTGTCCAGTTTCATTATATGGATGAGACTTGCTAGTTTCAGAGAGTCAGGGAATATTCCAATTTCGAGACATTTGTTTATACATGCGGTAAGTTTATATAACACAAATGTTTTTACACACTTTAAGGTTTACTTGTTAATACAATCAATATCGGCACTTAACAGTAGTAATGCCTATTCATGTAATTTTTATTACTGTTACAATCTTATACATGTAATGCCATCTGTCGGTGAATATAAACTAATACCAAATGTTGTCTAAAACGACCTCTGTCAGTAAGAAGAGTTAAAATATCACTTTTATTTAGTTATGGCAAAATTTTAATACAACAGTATCGTATGTTTAACAATGGGGATATATCTCCGCACAACAATTCACAGGTGCACCTTGATAATCAACAATCGAGATTCTGGCTCCCACCGACCTGCATTAAGCAAGCGTGGTGGATAAAGGTCTAAATCCTCTATATGAATCCTTACCCAATCGATGTGGGAATCTTTGGTGAGGGCCTATGTCCAGCAGTGGACGTCCATCGGCTGATAATAATATGTTTAATAAACGTATATATTTTAGTGTGATTAATAAATTTAATAAATCCCACCTTTATCCGACTACAGCTTGGACATTGTTATTAAAGCTAAGTGAATTTAAATATATTATTTTGGTTAGTTTCAGTAGTATAAAATTGTATGTACTGGTGGTAACATTCTAATTCCCGAAGACCGTCTAGGTAGGTACCACCGGTTCCCGCGAGTTCGTGGGCTTTGTGGGTGGGGGCCCTATGAGCTCAACAAGCGAGCCTTAGAACGGCAATAGCACAACAGGAAGTCGCGCTGTATGTTCCTGCACGCACTTACAGAAATGGAAAGAAGGTCTTAAGATGGAACTGCGCGGTGCAGCCTGAGTCACCGAGGTGTGTGAAAGATTCCCCGTGACCCCGCCGTAAAGCAACTACGGTGGAACATGGTGAGGGTTTTAGTGGGTACTAGCCCGACATAACCTGCTTTTGCCCTTGCGAGGGCAGGTATGCGAAGGCTTTTTCCCCAGATAAACAAAAGTGTAGGTACCACCGCAGCGCCTATTGCAGTCGAAAAACATTACTGTGTTCCGGTTTGAACGACGCTGCAGCTAGTGAAATTACTGGGTTGATGAGATTTTGCATCTTATGGGCATTTGATGCTGAGTAGATCATCCTAATTAGAGTAATATGGGTAGGCGTATCACTTACCATCAGGTGAACGCTTAGTTGAATAAAAAAAAGTATGTACTCCTTAGAATATGATTATTACTGGAAATTACATAAAACATTGCTCGTAGGACCGACGGCCGATGGGGCAGTAGGTCCTCGTAGTGTTGGGAGGCCTCCCACAAGGTGGACCGACGATCAGGTGAGAGCTTCGAGAACCCACTGGATGCGAGCAACGCTGGACCGTTCGAGGTGGAGATCATTAAGGGCGGCTTATGAGGCTGTCCAGCAGTGGACGTCGATCGGCTATTTTATCAGTACAAATGAACAAAACAAACAAGATACAGTTGACAGGAATTAAACTCTAAGAACCCTTTGGTAAGCGGCATTTAATTATAAAATGATCATACAAAAAAAAAAAATAATCAAAAAGTATCATTAGAAAAAAAAAACTTCCTTAAACGTAATATTTGATATTACAGATTAAAAAAAAAATGATGTGATGAAAAACATTAACCGTAGGTACGCACACAAATCTCTTGGTAACCAGTCCTCTACACGATGTCAGAATACCCTCACAGCCCGCACACATTGAACGAATCAAATAAATGAAATATTTGTGTATACCCTCATAGAACAAAGTCTCATAGTTTTTTTTTTTCCGTTGTTACAATATAAATTCTTCCAAACACTGTCTCGTAAAGGACACAAGTTAAGGGACCCAAACCAACCTCGGCTGCTCCTGGTGCAGCCTGTTATTCAAACGAGGCTCTGGCTCCAGCCATCCACATTGGGCCAGCGTAGTGGGAAATTACCCAAACCCCCCCACCCCGTTTGAACCCCTACAAACGACGGCCCCTACCCTGGCGATACGAGCACCCCAGGATCGGTCGATGTGGAGATCTTTGGAGGGAGGCCTATGTCCACCAGTGGATGTCTTTTATCTGCTGATGATGATGAGGAGGACTCTGCAACTAGCACTAGTAGTGAAACCAGTGGCCAGTGACTACAAGAAAAGAACCAGTATAATAAGGATGACCATAATAAACGCGCGATAAAGATCCTGTATTTATCACCAGCAGTATATGCAGCAGATCAACCATTTTTTTAACGTCGGAGGAAATCTATAGAAGATACCCTACTACTGGTAGTGATGGGTAAAGTAAGAACAAGACCAAGACTTGGACAATTTTGGTCTGGCTTAAATACTTCTCCGTACTCGTAATACTCTCCGTACTATTCTCCGATGATGAGCCCTTGGTAGTAATGACTCTTACAGCTCATCTAATACTGGGCTCGTGGAGCCGGGTTCATGGCTTGTTCGTCTTCGACCTGGTCTCGCTTAAATACTTCCAGTATCAGCCTTAGTTTTGCATATTCATTCTTGTAATATATTAAATATTTTGTTTTCAACGAAATTTTTATTTTTTCGTTTAATCTTGCACTTTTGGTCTTGGTCTTACATGATAGGCATTCGGTCTTGTGTATGCTTTTTCACAAGACCTGGACCACTTTTATGCATATCTAATCACTGGTAAGTGGACTAGGTTGTGTGGAATTCGTGTCCGCTGAAACCAACGTAGCGGTCAGCCTCGTGTTGTGAGAGTCCCCTAGACGTTCTTCGGAACAAGTTTGTAACCCCCTTCCTCTCCTTCCATTCCTCGCTCTTCTACAGACGTCTCATGAATGTAGAATGAAAATATCGAATTTTGCGTGGGGACACCTTTATGTATTATGTACGACGTCATAATAAAAATGTTTCGGGATTTTTTCTTTATAATTGATAGATCATCATTAATAAAGAGCTCACAGCTGGGCATGGACTACCTTCAACTATACTCAACCCTCAACAGAGATCTATTTTGAAAATACTAAATGTACTTAATTCATACTTAAATCATGACTTTTTGCCACTTGCGAATTCAAAAATCATGTTTATGTTAGTGAAACAAGATTGTCTAGCACAAAACAAGTTTTACGAAATCCCGCTCCCGCCCCTGTCCTCCTCTTCTTTCCCCAACCGCAAATCTCTTTGGAGAGGGAATTTTATAAAATCCATTCTTAGCTGACATCTCAACTGTAGCGGCAATATATCTAACAAGTTTTGGGTGTTTGTGTTATAGTTTCGAAGATCTTGCGATGGATCATCTCCTAGAGAGTTCAGAGTTAAATCTTTGGAAATATTTACGTTTAGCTTTAAATAATAATATGTAGAAAAAATAATAATATTCGCATCTTTATGCGATTTTGTTTAAGAAAGCTTCAATAGTGATTAATAACATTTTAAAAAAAATAAAAAAAAAATATGAAGAGCGAGTTGTTTCACATCATTAAGGCGATCTTTTTTTTTCCTTATAAAAACCAGTTTTGTACCAATACGGTTTCGAAGACTTTGTTCTATGAGAATACGATTCATGAAAAAAATTATAATTACGTAAAGAACACTCTTGCAAAATTGTTCTCATAATTTACGTATGACAGTGACATTCATAAATATTGACAGTCGACTTCATTTTATTTTTATACAAAAAGAAAATAATAAATTTGATACACCCAAAGCGAGACTTAAAAAAAAAAGCGATAACTCATTACAACGCTTCTCCTCACTTTTTGATACTTACAATAATTCATAACACCATTTTCATTTGCGCATAAGAAAAACCAGTCCAAGCATCGAAATATTACATCACAATTTATAAATTCACTTAATAATATATCAAAAAAAATAAAATCACCTGTCTTGTATCCAATAGCACATTTTATACTCGTATCATTCAACAGAGTAAAAATATTTCTTGTATGATACATATACAGTGTTAAGTACATTCCCCTGTGTAAACATTCGAACTTCTCTGATTTTTCGCACGAGCAAACAAAGTCCCGTTTAGCCTAAATCTACCGCCCTCTATACATTACATACAGCAAGGCATACAGTTGTATAATCACAATCCAATCCATAGGAATCCAGAGAGCACATCATCATAACCTATATCACAATAAAAATAATCTGGCATGCCATTGACTCGTAAGGCAACATTTTCGTTGTACCGCGATTTAAATAAACAGTTGTTTCAACTATATACTAATTTTGATTTTAATACGTGATTGTCTATGGTTCTGATGATTTAATTAATCATAGACATTCGTACTTTTTACTGGCCTGTAAAAATATGATTACACTTAAATACATCATGATAGGTATATCATTTGTAGGAACAAATGCATGCAATTATTGAAAAGTTTTTTTTTTGTAGAGATTGCGATTGCATTTTTTTTTTAAAGTATATTAAAAAAATGCTTCAAAAATGTCATACAAAAATATAAAAGTGTAAACTAAAACATTGGTTTTGCAATATAAATAATGTTCATAATAACATTAATTGTCAATAAGCACATTTTATAAAACATTTCAAAATCATAGTTTTATTAACTGGATCTTGAATTGTGGTTTATTAAAAAAATTATATATAATTTTTTATTTAATTCAACTTCCGTATATTTCTATCCAGCCCAACATAGATTTGAAATATTCGCGAGTTCTCACACTTCACACATACTATGGTTACTTTTGATGGTGAAGTGTGTTCACGCCATACTACTACAATTTCCATGTAGCAATACTATAACTGCAACAGATATACATCATGACAGTAGTATCTTGACGTAGCTAGGCTGGTCTGAACAAACTCTAGCACCAACCATACTCCAACACATGTGGTCTTAGTATGGAATTGGAGATCACTGCTTCAAGCCAAGCTCATAACCACTGCATCATTGAGGCAGTTAATTCATGAATTGTATATATAATCATTTATTGTGATCTCCGTTATATATAGAAATATCCTTAACAATGCTATCACATGTTGTTAATCCGTCAAATGACATGCCCATATCTTAAAACTTACTTTACACCTTTGAACTATAATTGCGTTAACCTACTATACATATTGAGAAATCTTGGAAAACTTACATTTGTAAAATCGCCTGTAAAACTGACAATCGCCTACTATTTACAGTAACGGACCGTAATAAAAAAAAGAACACTTAAAACATTATCACTATGACTGAACTGGCAACGGCTCCATTATTTTATCATGGCAGACATCTTCTACATACACAGGGTCGTCTTTTTTAACACTCAGATTTTGTATTGTCTCATCACTGACGTCTTCACACTTCATCAGGTTTAAACCCTGGTTGTACTCGCTCACAAATTCAATGTTCTGTTCGCTGTGCTTGAACTGTAAATGCTTCTCCAGACTCGACTTCTGCACACACCTGTATGGGCAGTGCGGGCACTTGACAGACTTCTGACGGGGCCTGTATGGCTTCACCTGGCCTTTGACCTCCACTTTGTCCCCCTCCTTGTCGTTCATATGCCTCTGTTTGTGTTTGGTTAGGTTAGTCTTCTGCACACAACGGTAACTGCACATGTCACAGCTGAAAGGTTTCTGGTCTGTGTGTAAGTACATGTGTTTCACTAAATTCGGTTTCTGAACGGTCCTGTAGTCGCAGTACGGGCACGCGAATGGCTTGTAGCCCGTGTGCGTCCTCTCGTGGACGACCAGGTTGTTTTTTTGTGCACACCTGTAATCACAGTACTGACACCTGAACGGCTTCTCCTTCATATGAACTAGTATGTGTTTCGCCACGTTGTTCTTCTGACCGGATTTATAGTCACAGAACGTACACGAGTAAGGTTTCTCACCGGTGTGCGTCCGCTCGTGGATTTTCAATATGGCGGGCGACTGGCAGCGGTACGCGCATTGCGTGCAACTGAACTTCCCCAGTTTCTCTATAAGGTCGTTCATCTCGCCGTTCTCAACACACGTTTTGACGTGCTGCTTCAGGCCGCGTTTGGACGGGAATATCTCGTTGCATTTGTAGCATACATACTCCCCTTTTATATTCATGGAGACGTCTTCCAGGCGCAGTTTATTGTGAGAACTCGAATCGTTCTCGTTCTTTTCCGCGCTATTTACGAATGTGTTCGGATTGTACTCCGCATAAAATATTTTGTTTTGATCTGTTGGTTTCAGATTCTCTTTAGGCTCTTCGCTTTTGGTGCTATCTATTTTCCCACCGTCTTCTACTTCCTCGCGTTGCTTTTTGAACTCTTCCGGGGTGTAAGGGCTGCAATTGTCGAATTGCCTGTGCACAACGAGATTCTGTGGGTTCTCTCGAATAACATCGTTTGTTATGTAACTCTGTACATAATTTTGGGGGCGTGGGTATAAATGATCGATTGAACTCAATGCGGAAATTGGTATGTGATTATTATATATTGCGTAGACGTGTTCCTGCGGAAGCGTCGTTGGATTGGTGGTTGACTGCTCCGTATGTAACGGAATATGACCTGAAATGAAAAATGTTGTTGTTTGAAGATGTGTAGGATAAAACCTTTACCAACTGTTCAATAAAAAAGGACACTATCTTAATGGATACGGTAAGTCTAGAAGGACTGGAGCTGAGACGACTTAAGCAAACATCGGGGCTATAAGCGTAGGAGCGGCTGCAGTTGTATCCCGAACAGAGATATAAAAACACATCAAATATCGAGGACCACCGCAAAAAAGTACCCAAAGTACGTCATTCTAGTAAATTCCAACGTTTTTTTTTTATTAAATTAACGCCATAATATCCTCATATCGCTTCCAAAGCGGCAAATATTCATATCATTTAAATTATCTTTAGATACTAGTCTACGTAGTACGACAAGCGATATAATCAATCGTTATATATATATGAATATATAAAAAAAAAACAGACTTTTGGTCACATGAAGGTGAAATATTAAAATCCGCAGCTACCTCCGAGGTGTATTTTATTTGAAATTTATAACGTGCTGATATTTAGAATTGCATATCACACAAGGGGATTTGCATAACATCATATATCCAATGTCATCTTCACTGACTGGTTTTTCGTGTTTCAAATCGAAATAAGTTCTCAGTGAAAATATGAAAATACACAAGAAGGTCCTGGACAGGCATCACATAGACAAGTGATATTAGAAACCAGTCTACCACTGACCTTTCTCATTGGCATTATATAAATATTCATAGGGATGATGCTTCGAAACTTGTTCAGACAAATAATGCAGTTTCGAATAAATTACAAGCCATTATAATAAACACTAATTAAAATATAAGTTACATTAAAATTTAATGCGGATGTTTGACTATGGGCGACAATTTTACGTCTTGGATCAAATTAATCAACAAAAATCAAAGATAAACATCACCAGTTCCCAACTATTTCGTGTTGGTTGGCGTGAAAACGAAGACTTTATTTCAACAAATTGACGAAACTAGAGGAATGTTTCTCTGATATTAAGTTATACTTCCACCCATAACAAAGTTGCGCTAATTGTTACATACAGCATCAGATTGTGCACATTCCTTGGTGACTTATAATGTTAAGTCCCATTAATTCAGTAATTTCTATACCTATAAAATCCTTCGATACCCAATACACACACTAATGTTTGGATTCATCTAGCAGTAGTAAGAGAAGTCAACCTACCTAAAATGTCAATTGCCAGTAATAGAGATTTACCAAGAGTCAGTGATTACAAACTAAAATTGCTTACCATTCAATGCATTGTTATTTAATCCCTGATTAATACTATCATAGAAATATCCATCATCCTCTTGTTCAGATTTGATATGGAATGGCATTGGTAACAAATGTTCGCCCTGTTCTATTTGCCGTTGACTAGTCTCCTGTAAATTCAAACCAAGCCTATGTTCAATTCTTTGGCCCATTGTTTGGTCCAGCCTTTGTGCCAAGTTCTGTTCTAGTCTTTGCACCAAGTTCTGTTCAAGTAAATGACTGTCTTGAACTGATTGTATTAAAGGTGTTCTCCTTTCTTCCTGATTTAACAAAACATTTTGATCAATGTTAGCACGATTCAAATGATGTGATAGGTCAATTTCGTGGCTCAAGTCATGAGGAATGTTGGAGTCACTTCGGCCAATATTTTGCTGTAAAACTACTTCATTAATCCTTCCTATATCAGAATTCAGATTCCGAGTTAACTCCTGATCATTTATGTTTTGTACTAAAGTTTGTGTTAAACTTGACTGTAATTCCAGTTCATTACTTAAAGACCTTAGTTCAAGATTACGAGTCAAATTTCCATTTAGTAGTAAGTCCTCATGTCTTCCAAGATTTTGAGGTAAGTCATTAGCCAGATTATGTACTAGATCCATATCATTTGTGAGATTACGAGGTAAATGTGCAGGCAGTTCATTAAAATTTAGACTGCGACTAATATGATTTGACTTTAGCATTAGAGTGGACATCTGTCTTGGTGATAGAGGCAATTGAAAATTGTGAGCTATAGTGCTGGCATTGAGAGATGTTTGCATTGCTTGATGAAGCTGCTCCATGGATATTGGAGTGTGGTATTCTGATACATCCATCTGATGTGTTTTCTGAAACTGTAAAAGTAAAATGATATAGTAACATAACCTGAAATACCTCACTTTACAAAAGCTACTCTGGGTTAGCACTACCATCTTTTTCTACATAGAAACTTACTGTGTTTAGCTGTCAGGAGTATTGTAGGTAGTAAAACATGTGATATTGATAATAGCGATAAATATAACTGAGTGCTGTGTCAACATTACCCTCAGGAGCCTATATCCTTTCACCACAATACCACCACATTGTTATAGATTCAATTATCACTTACTAACAGGAGAACATTAATATATTCTTGAGAGTTGTTTTACTCTGGTAGCACTCTTAAATTTGTTCAAATAAGTAATGAATATAACTCCACTGATTTGAAAACCTTTGAAATTTCACCCAAGTCTTATGAACTCACAGAAGTTTATTCATAATAATAATAAATTTTATTATATTAAAAATCATGAAATACATCAATGCAATCAATAAGCAATAGCATTTTATATAAGAGACCTAATCTAATGTACATACTTATTTTTAAAGATTCTATCAATATGCATATATTATTTTTTTAGCATAACATTTAAATTATTGTCTAGGTCAAGAGATAAAACTTAGTGTATATATAAAAAAAACATTTTATTACTACTATTTATATCTGTGCTAATCTAGAGAAATCTACTAATTTCACATAATGTTACTTATTGACTGACAATGAATTGTCTGACACTCCTTCTCTAAAACTGCATAGATCTTTATAAACAAAACTTGTTATGTGTCTTCTTTCAATAATCCTAATTAATTAACAAATTCCAATTTTTTTATATTTATTTATGTAAACAAATTAAAACTGTTACAAATGTTGTTGGCAACTAATAACGTTAATAAGATATTGAACACAATATTTGTAGACCAGTTCTCGAAAAAAATGTTTTGTTAGCTCTTACTAAATAGAAAAACACAGATATAAAGTTATTGTATAATATAAAATAAGTTCCATGACAAACTTACACTATCCAGATAAACCTTGTAGCTCTCTTCATCAAGGATATTTGGTTCTTCTCTTTTAACAAAATCCATATTAAAGTCTGTATTAACCTCAGTCAATATCATAAAAAAATCAGACAGTGATTAAATATGACCAGTTTCTAACCTCACTGTAATATTTACACTATGAACTAACACGAAAGTAACACCTAAAATATAAGAAAAAAACTAAGGCTGGACTAGTGACTATATAATTACATGATTCAGGACCAAAAGGTCAAGTTTAATCATAAAATTAATAAAACAAAAAGTATAGTTTTTTTGTTCGCTTGACGTTATGTTAGCGATGAAAAGGAAGCTGCTCATAGACAAAGTAAATGAACCGTCAACGAACATCTGTTGTTTAATTAAATATGAGATTCAAAAATTATTAGATTACAACAAATAATAATTAAAAAAATATATTAATTTACAAATAATTCTTGGTAATCGGTCGCATCTTTGTTTTATACCTAATTGACAGCATGAAAACTTTTCTGTTATTTTAAAATTAGAAAAGTTTTCTTGTTCAGTTAATTTAATATAAAAAATTAAAGTACATTAATAACAGTTTTTAATGGTAAGAGGCCGTTGGGTGAAATATTTTCATGCTATTTGAGATTCAATATTTATATGCTAGTTGAGATTTGACTATAAATCGTTGGTAATTCAATTCAATAATTTGAGTTGATAGGCATTTCCTTTTAGATTTCCTCAATATAGAGTGCCTTGGGTAATTCATATTCAAATCATTGTTTAAACTAGATATTATATAATACATTGCTTATTTTTTTTCAACGAAGCGACGAGACAAGCAGTACGATCATCTGAAGGTAAATGATACACCAGTCCTTAATAACGTAGCGTTCGTTAGGAAGGTATACACTATACTACATTGCGCTCGTATGTGTGAAGATGTTAAGTCTCATTACTTTCAATTAAATCAAACCGATATACCGGAATACCTTTGTACTCTACTGTTTGGAGGCAGAAATAAGAGCTGTAGTGGTACCTGCCTAGACTGTCTCCAGCAACCTTCCACCAGTGACAGTGCTTCTACGACACTAAATTGTTTAAGCATAATAGGAACTCTGAATGAAAAGAGTATTTACATTTCTGTAATATATTTAATTAAACCTTACATATTCGATTTTTCTGCTTTATAATTTTATTTACCGAAAAATTCTATTAAAACTGATCATTCCGGTCTTTCACAATTACTGCATGTACACAGACCTTAATTATGCAATAGAAAATTCTCGAGAACCAACTATGACCTTCGCAGTCTTCTGCTATTGTCAATTTTGATGTTTTCTGTTTTTGAAACATCGTCAAAAACTTTTACAAGATTTGCGTATATTCGATCTGCGCACCAGTGTCATACACGCAACTTTACTATTTCACGTAAAAGGTATATTAGACTTGACTTTATTCTTTCTTTAAGTAACATGAATATATTTAGACCATAATAACCTTTTGAACCCGGCTTTTTGCAGATTATGAAAAAAATTGTTTTATATATATACTATATAAAGGTATTATTTTTGGCAAGACAACAATAAAGCACAATAAATAAACCTATTAGTAATAATGTAATAATATTAGGTCATATCTATATAACTAAGAAAAGTTTTTCAAAATATTTTTTTGGTTGCTCTATCTAACTTTATGGTTATATTTTTATTTTATTTTTCAATACTGATTATACACTGTACAGGTATCTTAGAACAGGTCAAACTATGTCGAAGACGGCTCTTGTAATTCTAGCCCAAGGGGCAGAAGAGATGGAGACAGTAATTACTGTTGATATGCTAAGAAGAGGTGGCGTAAGTTTCAATAATTGTATTATCATATAATTTGAAAGATTACTTCATAACAATGACTATTTAAAAAAGCCAATATATGATAAAGTATATTTGAAAGAAACAGTAAGATTTTTTTTTTATATTGAGGCCTGATTTATGAGTGTTGTATTGCAAATATTTTTTTTAAAAATTTCAGGTTTCTGTAACATTAGCAGGTTTGGATGGTAATACCCCAGTTCTATGTTCACGTCAGGTGACCCTTGTTCCAGACAAGTCTTTGACTGATGCTTTGGCAGAAAACCCACAGTATGATGCGGTAATTTCTATAAACTGTAACTAAGAATACTAACATAAAATATTTAAAAAAGTTAATATAACTGTTAATAAAAATAACAGTTAAAATATATTTATTATTAATTTTTTCCACCATAGAAAACATTTTAATGTTTTGTGATATATCTGTCAAAGTATAGAGTAACATACAAGCTGATATTCTATATCGGTTGGTCCATTTCTTGCATACTCTTGCTTTGTTTCTTCTTTTAATAAAAATATATGGGGTTATACTTTAACCTGTACAAATTCTTTAATAATACTAGGACTATTTTCATAACTGACAACCATGGTCTTTATGGTAGACTTTGCCGTAATGAAATTGGTAAAATTTGGTCTTTTTCATGAGATGATAGGAAATAGACCACCATATAATTGTTGATGTATTACATGCTAAAGTAATCCTTAAAAGATGTTTCAAAATAATGTGTTATTTTAAAAATATCTTTTCTAGGTGATCCTTCCAGGTGGCTTGGAGGGCTCTGAACGACTTTCAAAATCTAATGTGGTGGGCAGCCTGTTAAAGGAGCATGAAAAGAATGGCAGAATTGTTGCTGCTATCTGTGCTGGTATATTGCATACTTTGTAGTGATAACTATAGTGTACTTATTATGCATTATTTCTTAATTAATGTAAATATTAAAAGTTGTTGATTGTAAGCTCTAAGTTTTTTGTAACATATGGGTTATTATTAATTAGTTTTTTTATCACTTTCCAGCTCCTACAGCGTTTGTGGCCCATGGGATTGCCAAAGGCAAGCGTTTGACATCATACCCTAGCACTAAAGATAAAATCACTGGAGATTACCAGTACATAGAAGGTGAAAGAGTTGTCGTGGACGACAACATTGTAACAAGTAGAGTAAGTATTGAAACTATTTATGAAAAATCTAATTGAAAAATGTGAAGTGGAAAAATTGTCAATAAAGTCACTATAAATCTCTGGTATTAAGTACCATCTTTGTATGGGTACAGAAAAAAATCCATTGACAAGCAGAAATGTTCATATGTTCCTTTTTCAGTATAAATATTACTCTTTAATGTTCTTGAATACTGTTTGTTCATTAAGAACTAAATCTTCTGTCTCAATATGATTCAGGCATTATTGTGTTGAGTGGGAATGTCTTAAGTAGCAGCTGGTTATTATGGCCAGGTGTCACTACAATCAGGTGAAACTGTTATATTTCTTAGCCTTTGTGTGTTTAAAAAATATTGCATTTAAGAGATCAGTTTACGACACTTTATGAACTTCCGGTAGTCAGAGTGGTACAAGCAAATAATAAAACAATAACATGTTTATTTTTTAAAGATTATAATAATAATATTTTGTGCAATAAAAATAATTTTGTCTGCTATTCTAGGGTCCTGGCACGGCTTACTGGTTTGGTCTAAAGCTGATTGAATTATTAACTGGAAAGGAAAAGGCTGACCAGGTTGAAAAGGGAATGATAATCACTGGATATTAAGTCTCAGCTTATCCTTGTAAAATATGTACTAGTTGTATAATTCTCCTTATCATAGATATCAAAATACATAGCTAAGAAATTTCCTTTTAGCAACATCTGCTTGATGAAGGAAATTAAGTTTTAAGTACAATTCTAAAAATTTTTAAGCTTTTTGCTTTGAAGTATTGCTATACTTGTGCAAGTTGAAAATGTATCGTCGTTTAGGACTGAATAAAATATTCTATTATTTTAATAAGTTTTATTTGTACCTTTAAATTTCGTCTGTATTGATGACAATAGTACAATAAACGAATTCTTCAAGAATTATTTTTGTGTAGTTTTACAATATTTAATACTGATCATTCAAAAAAACTATTCTTATAATGCCTAAAATTATTAACTAAGAAAAAAGTAGATTATATTGCCAGTAAAAATATTTTTTTTGTAAAATATGTCTGAAATTATGTATATTTTCAATAATTTTCTCCCTCATTTTATATAATCTTCGAGAAACATTTATGAAATGGTTTATGTTAAGTACATTTTTATTTACGTTCTGATCGTTTTAGAAAAATAATTCAAAACTTGACAGATACTGACAAAAAAAATATTAGGTTTCAATTAAAGATAAACGGTGTAATCTGTTATTGTTTATATATTTTTTTACATTTGATGAAAATAAGAGGTATACAAGTTTTTTAATTCGAACAAATTTATGAATGAAGTGAAATAATTAGTAAAGTGGTATCACTAAAGTGCCATGCCCTCTTCGCGCAACACGAGTGGGCAACTGTTTATGTAAACTTTCTGTCAAGTCAATCGTGTTTCAAAATAGTCGAAGCCGTGAAAATAACAATCCGTCTCGTTCCGAACGAAGGTGTCGCAAACTTAAAACTTTCATAAAGCTAGCTTTGCGAATCTAGTCTATTAATTCAAGGAAAAAATAAACCTTTGCTAGTTAATATATCGACAAAATAAAAAAAAGAGCGCAACAGGTTCAAAACGAACTGTTTTCCAGTGGCTCATCACATGTTTTGTTACTTTCAAAGTAAACTGTATGAACATTAAAACTTTGCACCGGTTGATTTTAATTTGATCATAAACATGGTTATATAGTGTGTTGCCTTTGTTTTAGTTATCAAGTAATAGTGTACAACAGTGCTTTGATAAGAGTCGTGACATAAATTGTGTTTTGTTTATATAGTAACACGAAAAGTGTAGTTTGTGTGCATAAACATGTTCGCTGGTTTTAAATAATGATATCGTCGAGAAACAGAGTACAAGCCATTAAAAGTAAATTTGAAAATTTAAATGCCGAAAACGTACCTGTTGCTCGCAAAAAAACTAACGCGAAACAGCTGTGTATACAAAGTAAGGTCGGCGAATTGGGTAACGAAAATATTTATAAAGGTAAAGCAAATATAACTGTACGCGATGAAATATCGATTAAGGAAAAAAGTAATTGCGCTGATTCAGACTCTAGCGAGGATCTACCGCCTAAACCTAACCACAGCTATTTGTACCGTGAAGTGAAGAGAACCAGTAGTGATACAAAAAAGTCTTTAACTCGACAATCCAGTGATCCTGGCAAAAAATTGCATAGGAGTCACGCATTTAGATGTGATAGGAGCCAGAAAATCAACGACAGCCCCAAGAGACACGGCAGTTGCAGCGGTAGGTCGGAAACAAGCGATTTTACATTAAAAATGGGCGAAAAGAAGTTAAGCAAAGAGAGACTGAAGCACCTTGGAAACTTGTTGGAGGACCAAATGAGAAAAGAAAATTTTAAAGTTACAAACAATGAAACTCTAGTCAAAGAAATAGCTATGATCAGAGTTGCGGGGGATTCCATTCCTGACTCTCAAGTACCAAAACATATACTAGATCAGTATGCTAAGGTTGTTAAAAAGAAAGATACTGACAATAAACAGGATGCCATGACAGATAGTGGTGTCAGTTCTGAGACAGAGAATATAGAAGAAGAAAAGTGTAGTAAGATAAAACAACTAGTGTCTCATTATGAAAAACCTGATATAACCCATGACATACTAAATGTTAAGCAGGAAGCGCAGGAGACTGAAATAACAGAAAAAACAGTAGATGATGAAACTAACTTAGAATCCATGAATGATCTATGTGCCTCTAGTGAAACAATGAAACTGGAACGTAAGAATCCACACTTAGTTTTAACAGACACCTTGAAAAAAGCGTTAAAGCAACCATTACCTTCTGGTCCCCCACCTAAGAAACCTCCTAGAGTATTTTCTGCTCCTATTAAAGAATCTCCTATAGAACCATCTCTAGAATCCTCTGACAAAAAGAGAAAAGATACAAAAAAAATGATAGAGAAACTTGAGAAAGTCTTACAGAAAAGAGAAGCCCAAAACCAGCCTAACAGACATATTTATGATGTTGTGGAAGCAGATTTGAGTAAAAAGAGACCTAAAGAGATTCACTACCTTTGTACAGAAGTTCTGGATATAGCACAAAGGACACTGTTGCCCAATCAAAATGTGTTTGATCCTATAGCAAACTGTTTTACGTCTTTAAACTGTGCCATAGTTACTAATAATTCTACATTAAGCCTGCCATACACAAGACTAAGTACTGGATCACACAATCGTGACTCTGTACATTTTTGTTCTAGCAGTAACTGTACAGATTGCAGGCCTCGTTTGAGTACATTCTTAGATGACAAAACATCAAAACCATGCACCAAGTGTGAAACAAGTGATGGTTTTAAATGCTATTTGAACTGCAAAGGGCAATGCGAGGAGAACAAAAGTGATGGTAGATTTAAAAGTTTCATTAAATCGGAATCAAAACTCAACAAGTTGGATTATTTGGATGAGGAGCCAATTTATGATGAACCATTTACAGGAGACAGTGATTGTGCACCAGTGTTTAAAGGGAAATGTGAATATGGTGCGCTGAGCAGTTGGAGGTTTAAAGGGAATTGTAGTAAGAGCTTGGAAGACTTGAGGATTGCAGAGAAGTCTGAGGTGAGTGTTATATAATATTTTTAACTGTTATTAATACTTTTTTATTATGTGAATTTGAACTAAGCTATTGAAGAAAAGTTGTTGTAAATAAAGTACTATTATATACAGCTATTGTGCACTAGCATACCATTGTAATCAGGTTATTGATTCAAGTGTTGTAGGTGTGATTCCTGTGTGATAGTATATCAGACTCATATTAATAATGGAGTGCAATAATTATTGTAACACATGTAGGTTCCTTTACCAATATATTAGAGATATCCAAACATGTAGTGACTCATATCTCTACAACTATAAGGCCTGGATACTTGAAGTTTGGTTAAAACATCCTTCATCTCTTCAACATAGACCTGCATTGGCGCAGTGAGGTGGGAATAGCTTAAATCCTATGAACACCTACAAACAAAGGCTCCCAAAGCCCAGAGATGAAATTCAGGACCAATCAATGTAGGGATCTCTGTGCAAGGCCTATGTTTAGTAGTGGACATCGAACAGCTGATTATGATGATTCCTTTTGCTGAATATAAGTCGGATTTTAAGAAATGTTAGTAGCTATTGAAATTATTGCAGTATTAAGATTCAACATCTGTCAAGGTGACAAGTGCAATGTGGTGCTGTGTATAACATCCCTAGTGCCACATTGTTTTGGGCGGGTGTATCACTTACCATCAGGTGGACATCCTCGTCTCATTGCTTGGTAGTATTAAAAAAAAATGTGTAATAATTATGATATCATTATCATCACGAGGTGCCTTCGATATCAGGCATCATTCTGTGATGAATGTACTGCTTCTCTCGTCATTATAAATATATATTATTATGGATGAGTATCCTTCTATCATCTTACCCGAGTTGGTGTAAGGAGGTTACATTACAGGTGCCGTCATATACTGTAACCGCGTACTCGTACCTTGGACCTTCTTGCTTGACGATGCGTGACGCTCGATATCTTTCATTGATAACAGGAAGCGGCTGCTGATCGCAACTTGTATTGTTTTTCCGGAAGTCGTACATCGGATGTGTACTATATGTATAGTAATAACCCTATTGTATATGTCATGGTTACTATTTAGTATTAAAGTGTTAGTACTAATGCTCTAGTACTTATGGCTGTATAGGTTAGCCGTCTTGGTGGAGATCGTCTAGGTAGGTTACCAAGTAGGGTAGGTACCGCCGCAGCGTCTGTTGCAGACGACAAATATTAATGCATTCCGGTTTGAATGGCGCTGTAGCTAGTGGTATTACTTGTTTATTTAACATCTACTAAAAACTTAACGTGTTATCTCTCAAGGCGACGAGCATAATGTGGTGCAGTTACCATTGTAACTAGCACCATGATGTTATGAGCAGGCGTATCACTTATCATCAGGTCAACCTCCCGATCTTCTAGTCGCTTGATTAAATGAAAAAAAAAATGTCTTTCGTTGTTTGAAGGATTTTCTAGCTTGTGATATTACTAAGGTTAATATAACTAATCGTTTCAAGGAGACGAGCATAATGTGGTGTAGTGTGCATTATCCTAACTAGCGCTTCATCGTTATGGTCAAGGGTATCACCGTCGGGCGATCATCTTGTCTGTCTCATCGCTTCGTCGAATGTAAAAAAAAAAAAAAAATATTTAAACGTGTTTGAACGCTCTCTCCCTCTCGTCGTCGACGTCTTAATAGCGTCTTCCTGCCCTTGAGTCACGGTAGCTGGTTTCGATTTCCGGTCAGGTTCAAAAGTACCTTGAATATGTTAGCTATATTACATAACGTATGTTGTATATATACAATTTATTTATGATATTAAGCAGTAGTATGCACATATTATATTTTGCTTTGAACAGCGCTTTAGCTAATACGACGAGACGTGGCGATCACAATATGGGTACCATTGAAGTTGTGGGCGGTGGTATCACTTACTATCAGATGACCGTCTTTCTTGTTTCATAGTTCATTGAATAAAAAAACATCATCATCAGTCGAAAGACGTTCACTGCTGGATATATGCCTACTCCAAAGATTCCCATATCGATCGGTTTCGCGATAGTCAGCATGGTCTTCTGTATCGCCGAGCAATAGCAGCCGACGTTTGTAGAGGTTCATATGATGGGATTTGAGTCATTTCCCACCACGCTGGCCCAATGCAGGTTGCTGAGAGCCAAAGCCTGGTTTGTTGATGAGTAGGGTGCACCATGAGCAGGTGAGGTTGGCATGAGTCCCGTGAGTTGTACATCCCCTTTTACAAATAACATGCGTATGCATAGCATATATATTTTACAAGATCTAAGTTCGGAATCAAATGTTGCATCAATAATAGCAGTAAGGTTAGCAAAAAATAAAACTATGTATAGGCAGTAATAAGACAGTAGAAAGGTCATTCACTCACACGCACACAGGCAAATGTACACTACCACAGTCAAAGGGACTTGTGTGTATTGCTTCATTGATACCCGACGTACGTCCGCTTGACTGATAGCGCACACTTTATGCCTATCACCTGATGATGCTCATCACTTGACTGACTTTTACAGCTGATTGGATAGAGCTGAACGATCCTCTGCTATTAGTAAATACTGCTTTTCGCATACTCTCGTAAGGAGAGTGTTCAAACCATGGTAAAGGATTAGGCCGCTGTTACCCCGTGTCCTCGAACCCACTATCCGGCGAGCTATTTAGGTCGATCAATGACTAGCAAGTACTCTACATCATCAGGGAATATAGAGATGTCTATGAAAGTTGGTACTTTTATTGGTGCAAGGTTTTCGGATACCGTATAGATATACACCATCGCAACGCCTATTGCAGCCGACAAACAGTACTATGCAAACATTATTATGTTCCGGTTCGAAATGCGCTGTAGCTAGTGAAATTACTGGTTCAACGAGACTCAATATCTTAGGTCTCAACGCGACGAGCGCAATGTGGTTCAGTGTATACTATCCTAACCGGTGACATGTTGTTATGGGCGGGCGTATCGGGTGTAATCGCAAGTTCAGATCCGAGGTTACACTTATATCGTCAACCCTGTTCCTAGTATAAGATGAAAGCTTGAGGGTGGTTTAATCGGAAGGATTATTTAATTTTTATTCCAAGAGACATGTGATATGTTCACCTGTTGTTAAGTGATACTCCAGCGTGATTATAGTTTCATATATTTTTTTTTTATATAAATAAAGTGTATTCTAGTTGCTAGAGACAGGTTGTGACGAAAGTACTGAAGGTCATTATGTCGTTTCATGTCACGTCATGTTCAGTGACTTTCACTAGCGATTTCTAACGCAGTGCGAATTCCACCGACGGCGAATGGAACACCATTATAAAATAGCAGCTAGTTAGGATGACATACACTGCACCGCATTTTGTGTCATCCCAACCACAGCTATAACTATAGCGCCCTTCGAACAGAACAACAGTAATGTTTGTACAGTACTGTTTGTCGGGTGCAATAGGAAATTTGTTAATGGGACTAAGTCTTGTCTCAAGGCGACGAGGAGAATATGATGCAGTATATATCATCCTAATTAGCGTTAGCTACTTTGTTATAGATAGGCGTATCATTTATCACCAGGTGAACGGCTTGCCTTCTTCAATATAAAAAAATACCCGACAGGCCACATCGTCCGAAGGACTGACAGCCGATGGGACATTAATGTCCTCGAATGGCTACCGCTTACCGGAAGACGTAGTGTTCGCAGGCCTCCCACCAAGTGGTCTGACTACCTAGTGAAGGCTGCGGGCAGAGCAGGGTCGATCGATATGGAGATCTTTGGGGGAGGTCTACGTCCAGCTGTGGACGTCTGTCGGCTGATGATGATGACCAATTAGGGTAAATGCGATGGAAACTTACCATATATCTAAAGCATAAAATCTCACTTCCGCCGAGAACGGAGTGAGAAAGTGATTGTACCGACAAAAACTTAAATGATCCAAGCTGGGTGGGAGACGGTACCAATTAAGACTTACAATACAATCGACAAGCGGGTAATTGATGATAATGATGATGATGATGAGTAAAAGTCGGATGTCGATGGAAGAAAAATATCGAAACGGCTCTGTGACAATAAACAGTAGTGTACCATTATTAATGTGTTCCGGTATGAAGTGCGTTGTAGCAAGTGAGATAAATATTTTACGCTTTATCTGTCACTGGAACAATGCACTCTGGTGAGCCGTGTCACTTACGATCAGGTGAACGTCCAACGAATAAGATGAATTATAATATAACACTTGCAACTGTGCTTAATGTATCATGCCGGGGTACGCGAGTTACATTTAGTTTAGTGACTCAGCGCCGTTTAATGACCCCGCTCCTCTCGCACTGAACATATGCGTGCACCCCTCATATCAACCGGAGGGGTGACAAAAACTAAAAAAAGAAGACTACATGAATATTCAGATTTTGTTTATTACGCCGTAACAACGTGGCGCTACTTAAGATGTTTTGCTATACTCAGCTACAGCGCCCTTTAAACCGGAACACAGTAACGTTTACACTCTACTGTTTGTTGGCTGCAATAGGCACTGCGGTGGTACTCATCTACATGGTCTCCGCAAAAAAAGACCTACGACCAGTAAAAATACCATGTAAATGTATAAGTAGTACGTTTTCCATTGCTTCGTCTATTTTATTCTAGAGTAAACATTGTAAAAGTATGAATTACATGAATGAGGAGCTATCAGTGAATAGTCGATACTACGGATGATGAGATTTAGATATAACCATCTACTATTCTTCTACCTTCAAAATCTCACCACTACCATCTACTTTCCTAAAGTAATCATCTGTCGTTTCACTATTATAATCTCTATTCTTACTATCATCATCAGGTGCCCTCTTCAAACTGAAGTTTGGCGATCAGATTGAGAAAACCAATTCGACCCTCAGCTATTCTTTTTAACTGATGGTATTTAAACCCTGTCCATTCCTTTATGTCTTCAGACCGTTTCTCGTGCTGTATACCAAGTGCACGTTTTCCAGGGATTTTGCCCTCCAGGATCAACCATGCGAACTCCTAAACATCATCTATTATCTCGGTATTATTACCTACCTTACTACTGCTCTTATCAATCTATCTTTACCACCTCTACCACCGCCATTACCATCTATTTTCGAACTATTGCCAACTATCTTATTATTATTACCTTTTACTATGTTACTGTCTTCTGTACCAATATCACCATCTACATTCGTACTGTCACCATCTACATTCCCACTGTTCCTATCTTCTTTCCCACTATTACCATCAACCTCTTTGTCTGCAAAACAAATTCCATTTGAAACATTCCTCTTCGATACGTACATCCATTACTGACCATTACGACCTCTTTTAGACGCCCTAGATTCAGCGCAAATACCAGTTGCGAGTGACATACGGCCTCGTGAATTTGAATCGCTTCGAACTGTCTCCGCCAACACGAAATGAACCTAAACACCAAGTTAAAGAGATGCTTTTCCCTTATTCATATCAGATCTATTAAGTAGGTACGAATTTTCTCCGCAAAGGGAAAATAATCCTAAACACATACGAAGAGAGATGTTTTTCCTTTGCTTATATTAGATGTATGAAGTCAATAGGAATTGAGGTTTATCGTGTACCGTTCATGGTAGAATTTTCACTAACCTGTTCATGAGGTCGTGATGTTTAACGGCTAATCCATCTAATGCACATTGTACAATGGAATATGCGTTGAACCGAAACAGTCATAAAATAAGTGTTACTTTGTCATAAAAGTTATCACCTGTGTAATTCTTTTAGATGTGGTATTTGAAGGAAAATTTACTTTGAATCAATTTCACAGGAAGTTCTCACAGCACACTTCCGTCATACGTGTATTATTTTAAAATGACGCGAAACTGCAGCGCCGCTAAGATTTTCGTGGAGGTTACAGTACCTGATTTCTTTGCCATAACGAAAAGACGCTTTGTTAACTTCTGGAAGAGATTACTAATCTCTTACAATGAGCTGATGCTGAAACTTTCAGAATGGTAACCAAAAAGGACAGTGCTACAACAAATGAACTAACCCAAATGGTTTTTACTTTTAGTAAAGCTATTCCATTTCCTTAGCTTTTGTCAATGCGTAGATAAGTGTGAATGATTGTGATGATTAGGAATTGATGATCTGAAGGACGCAGAATGAAGTAGTAACTTGTAAGGAAGGGTTCGTTTCTGTTGAAGATATTTTGATTAATCATAATGGAACTATGTAAGAATTTGATTGGATATAACAAAAAGAAGAGATATGTATTGTAATGAGAATATTAATGTTTTAGCCGATTAATAATAACTATAATATGTAATAGATCTTAGGTCAGTCTGCAAATGTTTCTGAAAGGTAACAGTGGATTTAAAATTCACACGACGTTGAGAAAGAGATCAAAGATCGTAAGACGTTCTCATCCAAAATATTCTTGTTGTTATATATTGAAAACCTGAATACAACAGTTGGTACGATCCCAATAACATGGTGGTAGGATGAAGAGTTCCAAAATCTACCACCATCCAAACTGATGTTGCTTCGGAATTTAACTAGACAGCTCCGCGTTACAAGGCATAGTCGTCTATTGTTGTACAACATTGCCACATAAATACTAAATACTGTTATCGTTCGGCTTTATGGTCCCTGACGCTTCTAATTTTAGTGTCCTAAATACGTCACTCCAGCTCAAACGTTTGCATTAATCCGGTTGTGTAATTAACCGGTTCCAACGTCCAAATGTTAACTATGATAACACAGCATTGTTCTCCTTTGTCTCCATTGTGTTATGTAGGTAGGATATGTGTATGTCGTAATCTATATTAGGTCTTTATCTATGAAATTGCAGTTTTGTGTCGTTTTGTCTTATTTGTGTTATTTATTTTAAAGTAAATTAACAGTTCATTGATGTTTTGTCCTTTGAAAATCGGCTGAACGGTCGGCAATAAATTCTTTATAGGCATTTCGTACGACGCCTCGTAAACTGAAGTTTTTTTCGTTAAAAAGTTGTCTAAATTTTGTAAAAAACAATAGTCGGTAAGCACAAGGTTTGGTGAGTGTAGTGGATGAGGGAGAGCTTCCAAACCCAACTCTTGTAGCTTGGAGAACGTCTGTTGTGGAGTATGGCGTCTCGCGTTATCGTGGAGCAGGTGTCGATGGCGATCTTATGTTCATGAGACACACATTTACTAAGCTTTTTTACTCTGCCAATCTGTCGCAAAAAGACTTGAATTTAATTTTCATATTAATATCAAAAGCTGTCGCCAGTTCAGCTCTTGATCAAGTAGCATCAGCTTCCACAATAATGACCTATAATTAACACATATATAAACCTCTTCTGTCAAAAGCGTTTCAGTTTTCAGTTCAATATCTACTATGTTGCTTTAATTGAACTTGATTATTTTGTAAACACGATACATAAATAAAAAGTAAGTGTTTCTTGTCTAGTGTTTTTCAAAAAAATTACACATATGAAATGATATTTAGAGCAACTTTCAAATATTGATATGTTGCTTGTTGATTCAGTTATTAGTAACATGAAAATGTGATCGTGTATTAGTTAGTTACCATCTAGTGAGAGTAATGAAGCACTAGTTTATGTAAAATAAAATAATATAAACAAAAGATGTACATAGGGCTTAACTGACAGCTCTGTAGTCGAGGACTAGTAAGAATAGGACTAAGGTAAGCCCTGCCTGTCGTAAAAGGCGACTAAAAGGGTCTATGAATTTCGCGGGCTTTCAGGGTGAGGCCCCTTATCGTTCAATAAGCGAACTTGCATGGGACAGCGTATGGCTCAGCGATGGTTCCTGGGAGGGTTAAGGCCCTCTTCAAAGACAAACTGTAGTGGGGCACCGGTGCATTCTATAATTGATCCCAGAGCCTCTCCGAATGCACTAATTCAGACCACCGAAGGGGTTTTCGTAAGTAAGAATCACGTATTCCTGACTTCCCCCCAAAAGCATGGTACCTTTCGAAGATTTCCTCCCCTAAACCAAAATAAAAGGGTTTAACTGAATCTTTCATAAATATTGGTACAATTATTGACATTGGTTAAATAGATAATAAAGACGTAAAAGCAGCAGAATCTCTTTATTATTGAATACTTAGTGAAGCTGTGTATTCATCAGTGCACAGTTAATCCGAGAAATACTTGCACGACGCGCAAGAACCGTTTGCTGTTAACGGTAACGCATCAGTTTACCTTTTAACATGTTATTACCGAGCCGCTGGTGTTGGCGGTTATTAGGTAATTATAATCAGCTGTAGCCGCTTACGTGTCTATTAGCTCGTTCGCGAAACGGTTAACTGAAATTGCGTGTACCGATATGCTGAATGATCAGCCTCGCTTCCGAATGATTAAGTGATGTTCTAGAGAACTAACTTATTACAGAAGACATTTCAGAAATGCTGAGGTCAGTTGTAGACTGTACATGTCGTTGACGGTGATGATTTTTCTACCGAAATAGTTTTGTTTTTACATCGTTGTATGAGAAAGTGTACAAATGAAATCAAAGCTTTTATTACTTAACTCTCGCATTGGGACAGCGTGGTGGGAAATGGCCCAATCTTCCCATTTGAATCTCTATCCGAAGTGAGAATCTGTGTGGAAGGCCTATGTCTAGCAGTGGACGACGGCTAATGATGATGACGATGACTGTTGACCGAGCATGGACGTACAAATAGAAACAATAGCGAGTACGGGTAGGACATAAAATACGTCCTTGAAATATATGTAGCGCCCTGGAACGGGTGGAACGTAAAAAAAAATTAATTGTGTTCTCCGGGCGTGACGTACTGACAGGTCCTAGTGAAACAACTCTCCCTCCGCAATTAAAAAGGGAATTCCCCGATTAACAAGTTAACTACTATTAATTTTAAATAATGATGTTTGAACATCAGAAGGTTATTTTTATGTTTTTTATAAAGATGATTTTAATAATGAAATAATTCTACTCATATTATTAACCAGAAAATTCATACATACATATATATCACGCCTCGTTCCCAGTGGGGTAGGCAGAGACCACCTCTCTCCACCTGCTACGATCCTGGCACACCTCTCTCGCTTCCTCCACTTTCATAAGCGTCTTCATGCACGCTCGTCTGTTGCGTGTGCTTTTGATCCGGCCTTTCTTTAGGACATCTCCGATTTGATCGGAATATGTCCGCCTAGGTCGACCTGCACCGATTTTTCCAATCATTCTTACCTTGTATATTTCTTTCGTTAATCTTCTTTCATCCATTCTTTCGACATGGCCGAACCATCTAAGCATCCCTTTCTCTATCCTTGTCACTACATCTTCAACCACGCCGCACCGCTTCCTTATCACACTGTTCCTCACTTTGTCCATCCGTTTCACTCCAGTTATACTTCTCAGGAAAATTCATCATCGTCACAATCACCTGAAACGATGGTGATACAGATAAGTCGCATTTGAAAAACATTTTTAACATTAATCTATAGCCCAAGATTATATCAATTTTATAGATTTCGACAAATTTATCGATTGGTGTTCGACACTGAATTTTTTAGGATTTTTATCATCATCGAAGCCTTCGGAAACAGTAAGTTAATACACCACCTGTAAACTACAAGTTAAAATATTCCCTCTTCTACTCTGCCCTCGTCGTATCGTAAAAGGCGACTGTTGGAATATCCTCCAGTTGAACAAATAATATTCCAGTGCTTCGAGAGAGACGAATCACAATAAATTCAGACCATTCGTTTAGTGTTGCTATATTTGAAATTTCATCTGAAATGTATAATTAACATAAGCAATGACAGCGTTAAAAAATTCAATATTTTATTATTTCGTGATAGCGCTAACACGACTAAGAATAGAATAATTTCAAGAAACCGGACAACAGGTTTTCTCAAGATTGGTACCATGTCGGGGTTACTAATTAGTATTCAAAGCGCCGCGAGTACGGCAATTAATTGGGAAAGTAAATATACACTCAGGATTGGATATCAATAACATCCTGGAGGAGGTCGCAGGGTATTACTGGATGCCAGGGCATCAAACTGGTCGCAGTGTTCAATGGCCTCAAATGATGATGTTGATCATTACGCGGTGCACGTTGGCGTTTATGTAAAATGGTGATGTCAAACTTATTACGGTTTAGTTTATTTCTTTAATCTTTCGGAGTTGGACAAGTGTTTACCTCACTTTATCCTTACTATCAAAATACTAATAAGTTAACTTTCACACGGCGAATTATCACACAAATCTGTGCCGGACGTGGTATAGATTTGATCAAAATTCGTATCGGTTTGTTAGTGTCACACGTTCATTAACATTTGTGGTAATGGTATCCAAGTATAAATTTCCAATAAATTTTATAACAAGGATTCTGTCTATAAAAATTAAATGAATTTATGACGTCCATTTTATATTTAGATGAATAGATCTAACTAATTCATGTTTTGGTGGATCCACTGTCCTCTAACGCTCTAGAACTTGTCTAAAGCAACATCCCATTAAGACTTGGATTTTGGAGAATTTAATCATATGGTCTCATGTTATGATTTCCACGAAACAGGTCTTGAGTATTTTGAATCTAGTGTCTCTCAGCGATTGTTTTGAAGTTATCTTTCCTCTGGGATGTCTGCCAGTGCTTTCCAGGGCAGGGAGGCTATTACAAGAGATCTTGGTGCAGCAGTGTCTTCGGTTAAAATGATGATGTTCAATCTTTCGGACATAAACACAAAAATTACTTATTAGAACAGACTTACTTGATTATAACCAAACCGTACCATCAGCTTACCAATTCTCTCTGTTGTTACTTGCCATTCGAGTTTTGTTTTCTCGCTCAGATGATGCTTCTAATAAACAAATGTTTTCCTTTCCTTTGAAATTACGTAGTACGTATTTATCCTTATATATATACCATTATACCTTATACAATATTTAATCGTGTATTGGTGTATATGTTAATTATTATTTTACCTTGAGAGCCAGTTTCATATCCTGTGCCAGTCGACCGGTTGTTAACCCGCTGTTCAACCAGATCTCCGTGTTAAAGTTGTGCTGTTTTGAACACGAACGTTTCTATTATATGTGTAATATGATAGATAATTTTTTTTTCTTTAATCTTCTGAATGTAGTCAATGAAGTGAAATATAAGTAGAAATTCCAATTTGTGGTAAGCCATACGTCTGCCTATAACAAGAGGGTATTTTCGGGTAACGTTAAGTAATTTAAGGAGATTATTGGACTAATCGTGGTCATCGTTTGAGGCGGAAGACGTCCCATCACTTCGTTTTGACGAGTTACTTTCAAATCAGACCACAGTAATAGGTGAATATTAGTATTAGAGCTAGTAGAGGTGATAGAGGAAGTAGGAATTTACTATATATAAATTGTTGATTATAATATTAAGGATGAATAGAAGCGTGTTGTGAACATCCACCTGAGGGTACGCTTGCCCATAACAACGTGGCGCTAGTTGGAGTGGTATAACCAGCACCATATTATGCTCGTCGCCATGGAGACAAGATGTATGTATTTAACCTGACGATACATTTTAAAATATAACGTAATACTCATAACGTTATAGTTTAATAAATACATATTTATGTATGTCCCGTCCCACATTTTCCTGCTGATCACCACTTTGGCGACCTGTTTAGTTTATATTTGTTTTACTTGTATTAAAGTTTTCATATTATTTTTGTAAATACTTTCTGTGCAGCTGGAACCTAGATAAGCTAAAAATGCAACCAGCGCGTCTAAAACAGTTATATTTAAATTCTGGTCCCAATTGTCCAAAACAAGAATCACGATATACTATATGCGGTATTGCTTATTGTTTGAATTTGATGTTTTCAGTATATATTGTTACTTTGATGCTGGCGGCCGTCTAGATAGGTACCACCGCATCATCTATTTCTATCGTCAAAGAGCATTGTACATACATCTCTGTGTACCGGTTAGAAGGGCTCTGTAGATAGTGAACTTCTTGGAGTAACGAGATTAAACATACTATGTCAGCAGTGTCCACCATTCCAACTAGCGCCACGTTATGATCAAAAAGTTCTCTACTATACTCGTAGTAAGAGTTCGTTAAACGGATATCGTACTAATATTGACAAAATGAACCGGTGATCAATATAGATAATATTTCGCGTGTCGCCGTCGAACCGGCTGCCGCTGGGCCGGTTATCCGTATCTTATCATTTCCCACGGTTACAGCCTCGCGTCGTGTAACAACACTATATTCGTTGTACAAACGTAAAAGTGAAAGTTTATAATGTATTCGATCATCTAATAATAATAATAACGCCTCATTTGTATGTGTGGACGACTGTCTATGTGGTAGTGTATGGTTACATGTGTATGTTATGTATATATATGTATATACTAAATGTAAAATCTAATCATCAGCGCCAATTCACTATTCCCATCATTTTCGTATGATGTTTGTGTTGTGTTTTTGATGATTTTTACAGCTTTGTTTTTTTAAATCAAAAAGTATACTGACTCAATCCCATCTGGTGTTATTATGGTCTGTGGTCGTAAAGCGAAATAACCTAATAACATCCTTCCACTCGGAATTAGCGACTTAAATTATGAATATATATGTACTTGCTTTTCCCCGTTCGTTTTGCTGACTGTAACACCCCCGAAACTCCATTAGGGGATGGAATTTTGTAAAATCTGTTCCTAGCTGACTCCTAACGGCAAAAGTAACGTCTGTACTCATTTTTAATTGTTTACGTCTAATTGTTTCGAAGAGCTAGTGAGGAGCCAATGAGTATATATATCTATTTGTATATGTTTGTACAGATTCGTGCTCTAATAAAGCTGAAGCGCTAATTGGGAACGGGTCCGTCCTCTTTGGGACCTTGTGGTTTATAGATGATCCTGATATATGCCTACCCTTAGAGTTGTTATTTGATTATTCAGGATCTAATTGGTTTAATAAAACCTGTATTTGTTTCCTTAGTAAATTTCACAAGGAATTAGACTAATGTACGCTTTCACTGATAACAGTTTACACATACTTTATCAACTGTGCTCTTACTTCCGGTTTTCGTACTCATGTATACAATAAGCAAACATTCATCAAGTATTCTATTAAGATGATAGTGTTAATTAGTGCTAACTGTGTAGTTCTGTTTGAAAGTAAACGTCACTTAGTTTCTTGAATGAATGGCTGGTGGGTGGAACCGAAGTGGGTAAAGTAGGTTATTGAACTTAATACATTTTTCTTTGTGCTGTTTCAGATAAATTGTGTAAGCCATGTTGTGTCTTATTGTGAACTCACATTTGTAGTATCTTGTTTTACTTTTAAAATTTCATACAAGTGTAAAATGACTTCGGAATGTGTAAGTATATATTTGTTAAAGTAATCATCATTATCATGAAGCAATAGACGTCCATTGTTGAATATAGGTTTGCCAGCGAGGACCTCCACATCGCTCGAACTTACGCTTGCCTCGGGTGTTGATAGTTATCATTATAGTAATTTCAGCCTATCGCTGTTCGTATCCCATCAGTGTTGAATATAGGTCTCCTCAATCGATTTCCGGGACGACCGGTCCGATATCACCTCCATCTATAGAGATGGAGGGAATCTATCCATTTATATAAATGGATAGATTACCAGCCATTTTCACCACGTAGTCGGACAACCTGACAAGCTGTTCTTTGCTTATAACAAAATGATTTAATTTAAACTTCTTTGTCTACAGAGAATTATCACAAAAGACTGAAATTATAAAAGTGGCAATACATTTAAAAAGGCTAAACAGTTTTTCTTGTTATATCTTTGGGTATTTTTCCACTTATCATTCAAAGGATTATATGAAACTGTCGTTTATTGTATGAAAGTTAGAGTGTAATGCTTTATCAGAAGACTGACTACATTCAGTCAATTAAAATGTAAAATATTCGATATGTAGATTGGGTATTGAGTGCGATTGAAGATAAAGAACATTAGTAGCTCTAGATCAGCTGGCACGGTTGTGTTCCGAACGGAGAACGCGTGACCTCTCCAAATGCTGAGGATGACTATCGAGAGGGTTTTATTGGGAACAAAACCTGCAAATAACCCTAACATTCCCAAAATTCAGGGTTTCGTTTTAGATTAGCTTTACTTAACCAGTAGCCCGCCGCCGAACGTTTGAAGCTGGCTCATCTGCAGCATTTTACTTTAAACCATTTTGGGGATGATATACTCTGCATCACATTGAGTTCGTCGCCTTGAGATATCAGTTAAGTCTCGCCACCCCAGTAATTACACTAGCTAAAGCGCCCTTCAAACCGAAACAGAGTGATGTTTGCACACTACTATTTGTTGGTATAAATTGGCGCTGCGGTGTTCTACCTACCTGGACGGTCTCCGGCAATAGAGACCTACCACCAGTAAAGGTTGATTACCATCGCTACGAATAATAGAGTATTTGCACGCTGGATAACGCTGCGTACGCGCAACGCTCCGTACAATCCACGCAATGAAGGTCTCTCGTTGACCAATGAATAATACATTTAGTTGAAGGCGAAAGTTATTTTGTATCGTCACATCAGTTCACGTTTTTTTTTATTCAATTAAGCGAGGAAACAGGCGAGACGTTCAACTTACGTAAAGTAATACGTGTGCTAATAACAACGTTACAATAGTTAAGATACACACATTATCTTCGCCGCCCTGAGACACAAAATGTTGAGTGTCATTAACCCAGTAGTTACACTAGCTACAACACACTTCAAACCGGAACACATTAATATTTGCACAGTACTGTTTGTCGGCTGTAATAGGTGCTGCGGTGATACCTACTTAGATATCTGGCAACAGGTACCTACCACCAGTGAATCTATGATTTTTGTACGTGTGTTCTGTTCCCCTTCCTCACAGGGTGTAAGGGACCCTCCCCAACGTCTAACGGGATCCAAGCAAACCTCCCATGCACATGGAGCCCTATGCTAATCAAAAGTCGAGGCTCTGGCTCCTACCAACTCACATTGTGCCAACGTTGTGGGAAATTGCCCAGAATGCTCCCATTGAATACCAACCCGATCGATGTGGAAATTCTTGGGGAAGGTATACATACTGCAGTGGACGTCTATCGGCTGATGATGGTAATAAGTTCTGTTCTATAATCAAGGTTTTTACATCTTTCACACACGTATACTTGTACACATATAAACCCACACACAAACACCGCTGAGACGTTAAGTTTTTCTTTGCATGTACTGCCTACGTTTATTACATACTATTAATGTATGCTTATATAGGCAATGCTTGCGTAATTCATATGCGTGTTGGTAGTAGAGTTTAAGAGTTGCTGGTGTCCCACTCGCTCGTAGAAGTTCCCAATAGGCGCATCCCTTTCATGTGCATGTGGAGCGAAATGAGAAGTGTTTTCATTACGCTGATATTGATTACATCTAATCAGCTGTACGTCGTTAGTAACTGAATAATTGAACTGAAAATGGAATTTGTCTAATATCACATCTTCAATATAGTAAAGACCACTGCTGGACATGGGACTGCACACAAAGAGATTCCGCTCCGCATTCTTGATAAGAAAATCAATGTAGTAGGACAACTTGCCGGCACCGTTGTTCCCATTCAAACGACGTGACCTATCTTCGAAAGTGAATAGGGTTTTATTATGTTATAGAGTTTAACCACCGCAGACCATATCACCACAACACCAGGCGCGATCATGGTCAACCACTATCATACTTTAATCGTTCTCAAGGCACATAACCTCCTTGAATAACCTGCTCTCATTACGTGACCATACAATAACTTCAGATTAATTGTCTGGTTAATTTTGATAACCACAATTGCGGCTTTTCATGCTACAGCACAGTAGTGTTCATACACTACTGTGCTGTAGTTCAAATTACTGGGAAGATGTGGGAACTAATCAACAGTAATTATAAGGAAGTATTTGTAGACAACAATTAATCTGTTTATGAAGATGTGTATGAAAATAAACTTTGTTTTCTTAACATTACTACATGATGCAGTAGGTTATCGTTTGATATTGAACCAGATTAATACTACATGAAGTTCGTTTCCTGAACATAATTTTATACTTTACTATTTTATAAGATAGTATATGGAATTCTATATTATATATAAGAGAGAATTCCGTATTCTATCTTAGTGAGGAGTAATGGAAACTGAACAGCTCGATAGCATAAGAATGAAGTTTACTTACTGGTGGTAGGTCTCTGTTTCCGGAGATCGTTTACGCAGGTATCACTGCAGTTTCTATTGCAACCAACAAACAGTAGTGTTCCCGTTTGAAAGGCGCTATGGCTAGTGAAATTACTAGGGTAACGAGTCTTAACATTTTATGTCTCAAGGCGACCAGTACAGTGTAGTACTGTCAATGTCATAACTAGCGCCGCGTTGATGTGGACAAGCGTATCACTTACCATCAAGTGAAAGTCTATTTCGTTTTGTCATCACTCAATTCATCACAAAAACTCTCGTTTCACTAGATCTTGATTTCGATAGCACTTGGTATTTGATGTTAATGGGGCTGATGATAATGAAGCGTTGTCACCCAGAATGCTCTGTCCCCCATAAGTTGACAACTGAAATAATAGTGATTTTATAATCAGACTATTTACAATGTTATAATGATTGCTGGCTCAACGGTATTGAAAATGTTTATCATTATCTTATTATCCTCATTCATCTTCATCTTAAAATTCATCGATCATTGCCCCAAGGCTTCCTAGCGATCTTCATGTTTTTACACTTTCTAAGTTACCTAAGTAATATTCATTTCAATGAACATTAGCTGTTGCAAGTTATGATGATTTCGATTATTACTATTACTTGTACATTGTTTATATACTTACATAAAAAAAAAAACAATGCAACTATGTTATAATACTATACGTTACGCTACTATTGGGCAGTCAAAGTTAATAATATCTTTATATGCGTGGGGGAAAGTTATTACCCGTTCAGTTGCAATCATCACGCCACGATCATCAAGCGGGTAGGAAAGTGAAAAGCGCACGTGCGTACGGAAATAAGTTTTTTTTATCGACGTGAGCCATTTATGAATCGATGAATGAGCATATGAATGGATAATCAGCTCCTCGAAACTATTATTTTCTATACCAGTGAAGTAGTAAGCAGGCTTGCGATACGCGAACTACTACATTACGGTTTAACTACACGGTTAAGGAATAGGTTTGTATAAAAACAATTCCTCATCATCATCTCACTCGATAGACGTTCAATGTCGGACATAGCTCTCTTCCAAAGTAAGCCATAAAGCATAGTCTTGCACACTTGCATCGCTGGTAGCCACTGCAGTCCAGCAGCTGCCAGCGATTATTTTGAGGTCTTTCATTCACCTAGTGGGCAGTTTGAAATCAGAGTCACTAGCCATTCCTACACTTGTAAAAATCCAAGGTCCATCGGTCCTTGGGGTATGTGCACTGCCCATTGTTACTTCAGTCTCATGAATAATAAAGCCATGTAGTTCTAAAACAATTTCTAGCAAATCCATTATTAAATCAGTTCGGTATATAACAATGTGATACTCTGGATCATTAAACACAGCCGCAGTGCTCCTAACTGTAACAAATATAATGGCATCACTTATTAGTTTAATAATTGGTCTAGTTGCAGCTTCATTCACTGTAATGTTTTATAAAATCTTTCTTAGTACAAATTTGCAATATGGGTTGACCAGAACAACAGGCAAAGAAAATTCTGCAAGTTTTGTTTTCTTATAAAATACTTCTGGTAAGTTTTGAATAGCAGTCTGAGTGAACAGATCATCATCATTCATCCTAGTTTTCCCTGTAATGTTCACAATTGATATATTATCTCCTTTTTTATCAGTTGGTGATTTTCGATTATAATATATGAAAGTGGCAGTCTTGTCACATCTATAAGAAGTGGTGACGTAATTGTATCACAAGCCCAATAATAAGTTCTAATTGGAGCGCAAGAAACAAGGAAGTGGTCTATATTTAGAGGAGTATGCTCCGTACATATGGCGCGCACTAAAAAATAATAAGGGGCTCCCCTTTTTTACAAATTTTATCTGCACCGGGAGCATGGAGCGAGTTATGAAATGTAGTAAAATTCATGGCTACGAATGTATAATGTAAATTACGGAAGAGAGATACGCGCTTTTATTTCTTACTTCCTTATCTTTTTAAATGAATCATTATATAGTTAAATCGCTATAAATGCATTTGCTATATTATGATTTGCGGCTTATTTGATATACATCATGTTAGTAGTTAGTAAGTTACAAGACACGTCGATATAGTTGACGAGTAGGGATGGGTTATTAAGGGATAAGTTATAAACGTAATATGCCATTTATAATAACTCGAATCGCCGAAGGGACAACTGTTGAAGTAGTTGTATCGTACGAAAGGAGAGAATTGGCTCTTCTTAGCACTTGTTAAACTAAAATACTGAGGAGCACCGTTGCATCTCGTAAAAGATCGCGGAGTCTCTCCTAACTCTCCGACGGAGTTTATAGTGGTTTTAGTAGGTGGAAATCGTATATAACTCTGTATTCCTCCAAGAGCAGGGTATTTTTTTGTAGATTTCATTGATACAAAAAAAGTCGTGTCATAGAAATTCTTTTTAGTTAATACTTCATCAAAAACTTGGCAAAGAAGCGTGCCTTGAGAGACACCTGTATTAAATTGTTGAATGCCATCGATTAATACTATCATACTTCTTATAATTAACATCATATTATACAGATTTATAATCGTTCCTAATTTTATGAACGGCATGTTATATACATTAACCACATTTAGTATTTAATAATAATTTCCTTTATCTAAAGCTAAACCTAATAAATCATACATTTAACATTGATCCACAGTAATTAAATATATTTATAAACTCAGTGTGACCAATGTCGTTTGTTGGCGATAAGCGGGGCGGTTCAGGGATCTAAGACCGGGAGATGAGGTCTAGAGTCTAATTGATTATAATTGTTTTAGCATCACCAATTAGAATAATTCAATTAATCGTTGTGAGATTTTGATTTATTTAGATATGTAACAATTGTGCAATATATCAATTAAGTTGCTTTAGCAATGTATTCTCTTGTTATTTCAAATCAAAGCTTAAATAAACCTAGTGATATTTCTTTGTCATGTTGTTTATCTATGTAAAGTTTTGAAATAGTGGTGTTTTATGTTTCATTTTATTGCCTGGACATTTCATAGTAGCTTCATTGGTGGGCTCCATATCTGCATTTAAACTGATTTGTTTGCGTGAAAAGATAAATAGCTAGTTTACTCAGCACAGTTCTTTAAGAGGTACATCGGTTTCATTCGAAGTTTTATCTAAGATCACATGCACGAGATGAATTTTTTTATTAAAAATTAAAAACTGTTTAATCTCGGAAACAGGATATCCGTTGGTATAACACATCCTCAGGGAAGATGCTCTTATTGCGTCAAGAGGGATGCATCCTTTAATGTCCAATTCAACTAGTTTTGGGATCGTTTTTTTTTGAAGACTCTTTAAATTACTTTCGTATATGTTGTGTTCAGGAAAAATAATATTTATATAAAAAATCAAGTTGCTATGGGCAGAACACATCGCTCGAAGGAATGACAGCTGAAGAGACACCAAGGTCCAAGCCCCCCATTGGTCCGACGATCTGGTGAAGGTTACGGGAAGCAGATAGATGAGGGCGGCTCGGAAATGATCGATGTGGAGATCTTTGTGGGAGGCCTATGTCCAGCCGTGGGCGTCTGTTTGCTGATGATGATATAAAATATGTCATGTTTAGATTAGGTAGTAGTTTCGTCAATACCGCCGTACAAACTTATTGTAGTATTGTATTGTATTGTATTATATTGATATAGTGTTTGTATCTCTTTGTTACTACATGACATAAGTCGCGTCTAATGTTATCTAAATATTGTTTACATATAATTTAATAATTGAATACGCAATAATAGATGTTTTGTAAACATTTAATAAGAAGGACGAGGCGAATAAACAATACCGTTATGATTTAGATAATCTAGTGCGGCCGTGTGCGCTTCATAGAATATCTAGTTCTTACGCGGCTGTACCTGTTGCTTCATATAAAAACCAAGAACCGGGTGGCATTACTGGTGGTTGGTTTCTGTTCATTATCATCAGCCTATAGACATCCACTGCTGGACATAGGCTTCGCTCAAAGATCCCCACATCTATTAGTCCTGTGCTCCTCGCACTCCCATAACGTGGTGCTGGTTAGGATGATATATACCGCACCGCATAGCGCTCGTCACCTGAAACAATATGTTGAGTCTCGTTACCACAGCAACAGTAACACTAGCTATAACGCACTTCAAACCGGAACAGTCAGTAATCTTTACATACTACTGTTTGGCGGCACAAATATGTGCTGCGGTGGTACCCATCTCGACGATCTATCGCAAAAGAGTCGTACCACCACCTAAGTCTACATTATTATTATCATCAGTTGAAGGCTAGGCAGTCCACTGCTGGGCATAAGCCTCTCGCCATAAATCGACCTTTCCGATTTTCTTCAACTTGTACATGTTGTGCTCTTTTATTGGTAACGGCGTGTGAAAATTTTAGAATTATTGTTATAACACAACTTTGTTTGCACTAGCTGTTCCCTTCCCATTTAGGGTAGGATTTATCTTAAAATCGCTCTCCTAATGAGCTCGCTGGCCTAATGGTTAGAGCGTGCGGTTTTAATTCCGAAGGTCGAGGGTTCGAATCTCGGCATGTACCAATGACTTTAATATTTAAGTTATGTGCATTTGTGGACTTTAGTTACAACAGCGAGATACAAACGGTGAAGGAAAACATCGTGAGGAAACCCGCACATGACTTAGAATTTATTCTAAGGTATGTGTGAAGTCACCAACCCGCATTGGGCCAGCGTGGTGACTATGGCCCAATCGCCCTCATATTGAGGGTAGGCCTGTGCCCCAGCAGTGGGGACGTAAATGGGCTGTTATTATATTACTTTATTATCTTAAAATCTATTCTTAGTTTTAAAAATACCAAAATTTTAACTGGGGTTTGAGGGTTGCGATATATCGATGCGTAAGACCGGCGCCTCATCATGAGCCGAGGGGCGACGTAACAGCGGTGCGACGGCTCGCAGCACCTCCATTGTGCCGCATCTGTGTCAGATGACTATCTGACCGGGTCAGCGTGAGCACCGCGGTGTAATTGTACGATAATAGTGTTACGCTGATTACACTGTCATATCACACTCATTGTTATACACTGCCGACTCTCTGTGACTTCGTACACCTATAAACATAATATTTAATAGCTCGCTGGCCTAACGGTAAGAGCGTGCGGCCTTCAATCCAGAAGTCGCGGATTCGAATATCGGCATGTACCGATGACTTCAATAATTAAATTATGTACATTTATGGACTTTAGTTACAACAGCGAGATACAAACGGTGAAGGAAAACATCGCGAGGAAAACTGCACATGAATCAGAATTTATTCTAAGTTGTGTGTGGTGGGGCTAAGGCCCAATTATCCGGACTGAACTCCTACGATATTGAGATCTTTGGGAGAGGTTTATTTCGAGCAGTGAGTCTGTTAAGAAGAGGTCAGTTAAGGTTTTTACAAAATTCCTCTCCCAAAGGGAATTCAGGGTTGTTACAGCCAGTAAAGCAGTTAGGGAAGAACTAGTACATAAATTAGGTTAAGGAAGTCCAAAATTATACAAAGTCTATTTTCTTATGAACAGTATACATTGGGACTTGAGATCGGTAAGATGACTAAGCATATACGTTCTTTTCCTTGTGTATTATCACTTAATTTTGGCGTAAACGAAAATAAGAACGTGCTTTCCTTGAAAGGCGTTACAATGGAGGTCAATGTTAAAAGATTTCGAATTGTAGAAGCTTTCGTATTATTTTTCAATATATAACTCGGATGAGCGGTGCAAGGGTTCCGCACAACAACACACTCCTGTGTGCCACTCCACTCCACACGCCAAGCCTACCCCACCAGCTCGTGGTGCCTGCTAATCAACAAACGAGGCTCTGGCTCCTGACAACCAGCCATCATTGGGCCAGCGTGTTGAATAATAGCACAAATTCCTCCAATATGAACCTCTACAAACGTGGAGATCCTTGTGGGAGGCTCATGCCCATCAGTGGACGTCTATCGGCCGATGATGATAAACACTGATAAATTTAAAGCCTAATGTGGTGTATTCACCGGTGGTAGGTCTCTGTTGCCGAAGGTACAACCGCAGCGACTCTTACAGTCGACAACGATCGTAGAAATATCAGTGTTCCAGTTTGGAGGGGGTTGTAGTTAGTAATTACTAGGATAACGAGACTTAACATCTTATGTCTTAAGGCGACGAGCGCAATGTGGTGCAGTGTATAACATCTTTACTACCGCCACGCTGTTATGGGCAGAGAATCACTAACCATCAGGTGAATGCCTTGCCCGTCTCGTCGCTGCCTCGAATAAAAAAAAACTAACTGCTTTAATAAATATATCTGAAAGTTTGTCTTCGACTCCTCGTACCAATTATGTGAGCAATATAAAAATCTTAAGGGGTAGTAAAGATAAAAAAAAATCAATACTTAACTGCTTTTCTGACCCGTTTTCTTAGTCTTTTGTTTACTCAACGAAGCGACGAGATGAGCGGGTCGTTCACCTGATGGTAAGTTATACGCCTGCCCATAATGTTACATAGCTACATTAGCTACAGCGCCCTTCAAGCCGGAACACAGTAATGCTGCACACTACGATTCGACAGTTTGGAGCTGCGGTAGTACTTACTGGTCTTTTGCAAGACACCATCAGTACGTTTGCTTTTATTACTTAGTAGTTATCATTATCGGTCAATAGACGTCCACTGCTGGACATAGGCCCTCGCAAACATTCCCATATCGATCGTGTAGGAATGCATACGCATAGGGGGGTGGAGAGCAATAGCTCCACCCCGAGATTTTGTCTTATCCAGGCCTCTCATTGTCGGAACCACGGTATTGTGCAAAAGCGTTCATGTGGTTCGAACCCAAATATTAGGGGGACCGGAAAGTAATGTCGTTTTCTTACGCTAAATACAAACACATACATTTTTAACGAGTCTTTATTTTTAATCAATGATGTATTCCCCATCATTGTCAATAACCTTTTGCCATCTAGTGAGTAAATTTTCAATCCCTGATCGATAAAAATTAATTGGTTTTTCGGCAAAATATCTAGAGATGGCATTTTGGATATCATCCAAATTTGCAAATGTTTTGCCACTTAAAAAGTGTTGCAGCGCTCGGAATAAGTGGAAATCCGATGGTGCAACATCGGGCGAATATGGTGGATGAGGCAGCACCTCCCACCCCAATTCATTAATTTTTTCTAGAGTTCGCCTTGCGCAGTGCGGTCTTGCATTGTCATGTTGGAGAATGACGCCTTTTCGGTTGACAATCGCTGGCCACTTTTCAATTAAAGATTGATTGACTCGCTGCAATTGTTCGCTGTAGAGGTCTGCAGTAACAGTTTCTCCAGGTTTCAGTAATTCAAAATGAACAATGCCGCGAATACTCCACCAAACACACAAAAGCGCTTTTTTGGGGTGTAAACCTGGCTTAGCAGTACTCCGAGGGATTTCATTTGGAGAGAGCCACTGCCTTTTGCGTTTTGGGTTATCATACAGGACCCATTTCTCATCTCCTGTGATCAAGCGATCAAAAAACGCTTCTGTGTTGTGTCGTTGAAGCAATAAGTTGCATGTGATTGATCGGTTAGCCTTATTCTGTTCGGACAGATTATGCGGGACCCAAACACCTGCTCTGCTTACTTTTCCAATCTGCTTCAAATGTTCTTGGATGGTCGACCAAGGTTTGTTGAGACTGTTTGACAATTCCTCGATCGTCTGACACGGATTTGCTTCCACTTCCGCCCTTAACACGTCGTTGTCTAACGCTGATGGTCTTCCTGATCGATACGAGTCGGAAAGATCAAAATTACCCGATTTGAACTTGGAAAACCACCTTTGGCATTTACGAATGTCCAGTGCATTTGGATAAACATCGCAAATGTTTTTGGTAGCAACTGTTGCGTTATTTCCCTTGCGAAACTCAAAGAGCATGCAATGCCGGATGTGTACCTCTTCTGGTATTTGGCTGGCCATTTTACCCAAAATTACAAAAAAAAATTGTAATTCAATTGTCTATAAGTAAAGAAATCACTATAACCTCACAATGTCTTTGGTACGCCTCTGAACAAAACAATGAGCTGACAAATGACAATCAAGTATTGGCATGCGCAGAAACGACATTACTTTCCGGTCCCCCTAATACGATGAGTGAGGAACTGTGGGGTTTTAGTCGGTAAGGATCAAGCATAGTTCTTCTGTCGCCTTGACAGCTAAAGGGTTTCTAATGCAGGATTTCTCCACAGTAGAAAAAAAGAGATTCATACAAAACCCATAGTTTTGGTGGTTGATGGGAGCCAGTTTCGTTTGTCGCTTAGCAGGGTGATATGTTGTGCTAACACCTTGTTATACTAGTAGCGGTTTATGGACAGCACACCATCACCACGTGTACGTAAGTATGCGTGTCGGTATGTATACATTGCCGATGTGTATGCTTACCGTCACCAGCCTTCCGCCGTTTCTGGTGACGGTCGTAATGTTTACAAAACATACGCACGTCGCGCTCGTTTGCTAATTTTAAGGAATCCATTCGTTGTTTTGTGAGTTTTTAAAAAAAAAAATTATGTCACATGACGGATCCATGATCTGGTGAGATCTATAGGGAAGGCCTACGTGCATCTGTGGACGTTTATCGGCTGATGATGATGGCACCAAATAGTTAATGTTGTCTAGGTCTGTACAACCGCAGCTACTCGTTTCTGATGCCAGATGGTATTGTAAGAAAAATTACTGTGGTGCGGTTTGAAAGGCGCTGTAACAAATAAAGTTACTAGATAACGAGATTTAACATCTTATGTCTCAAGGCGAGCACAACATGGTGCAGTGTATATCATTCATGGTTGAAAGGTGTTGAAAATATTTGGATAGCGACGTAAATTAGATCTTAAGATGATTAGAGTAATGTGATGCGTTGTGTAAACGTTCTCTTCATCATCATCATTATCAGCCTTTGTTTATCCATTGCTGGGATATATGTCCTCCAAATGTGATACTTATCTTCTCGTATCCGCCCACTTCCGACCGCCATGATGATGTCGTCGGTCCGTCTGGAGGAAGTGCGTCCTAGAATTCTCTCCCACATAGGCCGTCAAAGACACGACAGTTCTGGTCGGTCCACCACTTCCGCTTGCAGATTTTGAGAGCTACGTCGACAGCTTTAGTTCTCCTTCGAATTCCTTCGTTCCGGATTTTGTCCCTTAGAGATATGCCAAGCCCAGCACTCTCCATCGCTGTGCTACTTTGAATCGGTTGAGCAGCGCTATGGTCAGGTGCCATCTCCTCGCCGTAACTTCGAACTCGTTTTTTTTTATTTGACTTCGAGACTAGCGAGACGTTCTATGTTTGCTAGTTAAGATGATATACACTGCACTACCATTTGCTCGTCGCCTTGAGATGTAATATGGTTAGTCTCATTACCGCAGTAATATAACCAGCTAAACGTCCTCTGAACCGGAAGAAAGTAATGGTCGAAAAGTACTGTTTGTCAGCTGCAATACGAGCTGCGATGGTACCTAACAGAGACCAACAACTAGTATAATTAGAACCTGAAACTCTGTGGCATATAATATATGCCACAGAGTTACATATATATGATAGTTAATACAGTAGACATGTACACGTGAAAGTGTTTTTAATACGAGACGAAACTTTGTGTGGGACACCGGAAAAGGTGTGAACGTGCAATTAACAATATCCTGTGAGAGTTCATGCTGCATGCGGTCTAGCATACTTAATGTAGTTTCCGAACGCTGTCGATGACCGAGATACCCACTTCCTGTTCACTTGATTCCTTATAATTCTTATGTGTGATCTCTGTTGCCGGAAACCGTCTAGATACCATCGCAGTTGACAAACATTACTTTGCAAGTATTGCTGTGTAATGTATCTCTATTTTTCCTTATCCCGCTCACTGCCTTCCCCTTTCAACCTATTCCTCTTGCTCTTATCTCATCCCTGCCGTCGTCGTCATCAGCCGATAAACGTCTAATGCTGGACATAGGCCTCCCCCAAAGATCTCCACATCGATCAGTCCTGTGCTGCCTGCATTCAGCGGCTTCCCGCGAACTTATAGTCAGCATAGCCTGCGCTACCACCGACTACAGGGGCCGTAATTTATAGAGGAGGATTTGGGCCTTTATCCACCACGCTGGCCCAATGCGGTTTGGTGGGAGCCTGGTGAGAACTGGTGAGATTGGCTTGGGTCCCGTGAGTTGTTGTGCGGGGACACTTTACACCCTCAATCGATATCAACCATCTCCACAGCTTTCATCTAATCCCATTACAAATAAACCAGATTACTAAATTTCACTTTTGTCGCGTGTGAACTTGAATGACTTTTTTTTTACTGTAATACTTTACTAAGTGTGAGTAAATATCTTTATACAATTGTGTACAGTCGTGGCTTTCGATTTTATGTCGAACTGTCGTGATGGAATTTGTTAATATATGAACATACTTGGATACGATAAACAAATTAAAAAATATATTAGTAACAATGCAAAAATTATGAAAATTTTAGTTAAACATTCCTAGTAACAATTTTTATATACAAGTTTATTGGAAGTTTCACTCGTGTTACGTCTCTGTTGCCGGAGACTGTCTTGGTACCACTGTAGCTCCTATTGCAGCCGACAAACATTACTGTGTTCCGGATTGAACGGCGCTGTAGCTAGAGTAATTACTGAGGTGAGACTGAAAATCTTGTCTCAGGTGACGAGCGCAATGTGGTTTATACCATCCTAACGAACGCCATGTTGTTATGGCCGACAATGTGAAAAAAAAAAACGTATAAAAATATTAAGATCTATACAATAGCAATGCTTTGCTTGCGCAATAGTTGCACCTTCCCTTGTGCAATAACGAATCGCTCGACCTTCAAGGTTCGTTTGCAAGTCGGAGCGATATCCTATGCGCGTATTGTGACAGCTATCCAGTAAACTGATACCACTAGTATCGCAGTAAATTTAACTATTCGTAAACGGTTACCCAACCATCACTCTTGACTGGTAAATGTAAAAATCACCATTGGAAACTACTAAACTGAAGATCACTTCAATGGTCTCTATTGCCGGAGACCGTCTACGTAGGTACTACCGTAGCAGCCTATTGTGGTGTAATGTTTAACACATTGTACGACATCTTGAAACGGAAGATGTTATTTCTGGTTGCTTCAAAAATTTCACTAGCTACAAGCGTCCTTAAAGCCGGAACATAGTAATATTCACACAAGACCGTTTGTCATCAGAAATGAGAGTTACAGGAGTACTTATGCGGTGGGGTAAAGACCACTTTGATAGTGACGTGGAATTACGTGTAATATGATTCGAAGAGGCGTGCATTCGATACCTACCCAACAGGATCTTCCGGTTTTCTACACTTGTTCAAAAGTACTATGTAGAAGTCTGGAAGTTGTCTAGAAATCTTTAAACGAGAAGCGTTGTAACTAATATTATATTGTTAATGACACCATTGGCTGATTCAAAGTAAAACGTCTATCAATCAAAATTGATGAGGTTAGGTTAGGTTAGGTTGCCACAAAAAATCCAGATACACAGGAGTTAACTGATATATATATAGATACTTATAAGACTTCTCCTTTTCGCGAGTGGTGAAAAATTGTTATTACTTTTGGCTACTGTTCGATCTGATGTTATTTAATACTAGCACTGTACGTGTGACGCAACGGGTAACCCTACCCGGACGTGTGGGCGCATGTCAACGGCCACGCTGACGGGTCAATTCGATCTGCGGTTCTGTGCCTGGCTCCGGTTGCACGCTGGATGTGAATCTAGAATGTTCCCAGGACGTTTAGTGAATCGTAACGATACCCTACTGTTCCTTTACTTTATTATTCGACGAAGCGACGAGATGCGAGATGCTCAAATTAAATAATAATGTCATTCAAAAAGGGTGTGGATAGGTTTTTCTGGGGCCGACAATGCGCTTGTGGTGCCAATGGCACTAAAGGCTGAGGTCACTGCTTACTACCACGCAAGCTATATCTGTTTGCCACCCCAGCAGTATACAAAAAAAATCTTATAAATGACACACCTGCGATAACAACGTGACGCTGGTCAGAATAATATACATTGCATTAAGCTCGTAGTGTAAGATGTTAATTCTCATTAATGCAGTAATTTCTTAGCTAAAACGCCCTTCAAACTGGAATACTGTAATGTATGCATACTGCTGTTTAGCAGCAGAAATAGGAACTCAGTCGAAATTACTAGATAATCTCCGGCAATAGAGACTTGCTACCATTCAATATTTCATAGAAGGAATTAGTCGCGTTAGAAAGCTATTGGAGTGGTCTATGTTCAGAAGTAGACTAAGGTTTAATTCTATCAGCACTTCGACATTTTATTCCAGAGATAGACCTCATACCTGCAATCATTAATATTCTTTAGTCTACCCTAGATAGTCTCCCCCAACAGAGACCTTACTTTAGTAGACAACATACAAACGTTTAGGTTTTACTAACGTCTCTCTTCAATATCCGACTTAGTATCATAGCTTCTAAATGGCTGAACCGCATTTTATCTGGTCTAGTAGTTTTTTTTTTAACAAGTTAAAATTCTCAAGGTATTCTTATCTCATGATTAGAAAATGGCTAATTATTTATAGATTTGTAACTTTGATAGCATAAATAAGTAAAGCGAAGAGCGCTCATCATATAACTCTCATAAAAGTCTTTGAGATCCCATCTAAGTTAAAGTTATAGTAGTATTCACTTCACATTTTGTGATTTCTGGATAAAATGTACTTTCAGAAGGAGTCTATTCTAGAGTATGTACCTCTACCAAATTCTGTTTCTAGTACAAATTCTACGGTAGCTCTTGTGCCTTCTCCTATTTTCAAGTACTGTGATAACCGTTATTCGAAGTAGTAATCAAAAGTTAGTGTAGCTCGTCAACTGATTGGTTATTCCGGAAATTTCTTCATTGTTTTTACCTTGCGTAATTGCTAAATTAATTTTCATTGGCCAAGCGATATTTCATAATTGATTTCAATTGTCGTTATTACAATGCGTATAATAATCGTACCCAGTGGAAATGTTTGGATGTGAATTAAGACTACACATATATAGCGATGGTGGACCTGAGACCTGGGGACGATAGATGAAAATAAAAATACTTTTATTTATTTATTAGGTCTACAATCAATCATACACTATTACATTCACTGAAAAATACTAAGAATTTAATCAAGAAATCTTAGTTAAGAAGTAGATACAGCTTTCGCTAATTATACACACTGTATATGGCTACGATTATTTGATTTGGAGATTATGATTGATTACGTCCAAGAAACATTAACCCTAACGGAAGATGCAGCTGACGGCAAATGATTCGCCCGCCCTTAACAAAGTGGTGCTGATTGGAATAGTATACTTACCATATTTCTCATCGCTCTGAAAGGTCAGCGGGCAAGTCTCGATCCCAAGTAATTTCACTAGCTACAACGCCCATCAACTAGCAATACAGTAATGTTTGCACAGTACTGTCTGTCGACTGCAATAGTCGCTGCGGTGGTACTTATCTAGACGGTCTCCAGCTACAGAGACCTATAATTAGTTATCTTCTGCTTGTATTTGATATCTTATTGTCTCAGAGTTGAGATTGACTTCATCTCTCACTGTTAGATGAGCGACCTGATCTACTTAATGACATAGATAATTAATATCTGAAACTCTAGGTTAATATAAAATTCACCGTCTTATCTATCATAGATGTGATTTTAAAAACGTAAATGCATTTTCAAATTATAGGAATGTACGACTTAAAATTTACATGCGTTTGTAAGAGCACAGTCTATTTGCGAATAGAGAAAGTGCACTGTGACGACATTCCGACAAGTCACGGGCCGGCAGATGTCTCCGTTGTCCAAATCTGTTGTGCCGAGGCAACGCTTTCCTTTCACCGTCTTGGCTAATGACGCAGGGTAAACAACAAATGTTTTATTCATGTGTCCATGAAGACGTGTTGGCTCAGTTTGTATACGTCTTGAAGATGCACTGATTCAGTCGCTAACAGGCTCGAATTTCTGGTAACGGAAAACATCGTGAGGAAACTGACATGTTACAATAACAGCTTTCGCTGATATGTTACACCCACCAGGACTTGGTCGATGCGGTAGATAGGCGATGACTTCATTCTTCTTGGACAGGTCTCGAATTCCATTATCGGAAATATTAAATACACTGTTATTTACAACCTTAACTAGCGTCAAGTGACGGTTTCACTTCTTTATCCAATCAGCTGTACAAATGGGTTATGTCTTGCAGCATCATCAGGTAATAAGCATAAAGTATAGGCTGTTGAGTAAGTAGACCTACGTCGGAGTGAAGCTGTACATAAAGTATCGGGAATGTTACCGCCGACTCGCACTTGACCAGCGCCTTTAATTAATGATCTTGACCTTGTGAGACAATAACAGTATTGATTATTTATATATCGTTACTTCGTCTCTTCATCGTATATGACTCTGTGTATATAACTATATGAAAAGTGACCTAGAAGTGGTAAAAATTTAATAATAGGAGGAATAGAATTTTTACCATAGTGGTTTAGCAACTACTTACATTGTCATCATCATCACTATCAAACCAATAAATAAATGAATATATTTTCAGCTGTGCTCTATTCACTTATATATGCTTTTAAAAACTTATGATGATAACCAAAAAAGGGGACAAGTGCATGGGATAATTTTATGATAATGTTTATCAATCAATCGCAATCGCAGCTAGCTCGCTGGCCTAATGGTTAGAGCGTGCGGCCTTCATTCCGTAGGTCTCGGGTTCGAATCTCGGCATGTACCGATGACTTTAATAATATATTTAAGTTATGTACATTTGTGGACTTTAGTTACAGCAGCGAAATACAAACGGTGAAGGAGAACATCGCGAGGAAACCTGCACATGAATTGGAATTTATTCTAAGGTGTGTGTGAAGTCACCAACCGCCATTGGCCCAGCGTTGTGACTATGGCCTGATCGCCTTCATATTGAGGGTAGATCTGTGCCCCAACAGTGCGGACGTAAATTGGCTGTTAAGGTTTAACAATATCTCTCCTTTTTAAATTATGTTCATTTAGGTATTCTGGAATCTGGAAGAAAGTGATAACACCTTTTAACATTGCCAACGTTTCTCTTCTCATGCTGTACTGTTTACGATGTTTTATTTTATGCTACTGTTTTAGATCAATCCATTTTTCATCTTTAACTGTGGACAAAGTATTAAATTTTGAAATATTTGAATCTACTAACGCTGAACTATGCTGACATTGAAAGAATTACAAATATATATTAGTCCTTTCGTTTGTTTGTTACAGGATAAGAAAATCTACGACATCCCCTGTGAAGTATCTCGCCCAGTGACACCAGATTTTACAAAGCCTTCACCTAAAATAGACTTCCAAAAGCTACGGCTTAATTTCGAAGTTGGTTTCTCCGCTTCAGAAACAGGAAATCCTAAACCCGACAACGAAAGCCAAAAAGCGAACTACATCACCGAAGCGAGGAAAATATTTGACAGTGATAAGGCTGTTGAAGAAAGACAAATCGCGAAAAAGGTGTGGAGGTCGACGGAGAACGTGTCTGAGGAATTCAAAGTGGCGAAGAAGTCGATTGAGAAGCAGTTCTCCACCGAGGTAAAGAGGTACAAGAAATTCGAGAAGAGCGAGCCTCGATCCGGAGCCAGGCTCAGCTTGATGAAGAAGGACAACAGTCAGCTCGATGTTGATAGAGAAAACGTGAGTATGGTTTATGATATTCAGTGTTTTTCTAAGGACTTGCAGGATGTTGTCACGACTCTTGTATAGAAATAGTTTCCAATAGGTACTCTTCAGCACCACCTAGTGCTGTGTCCAAGTTATCTACGAAGTTAGTATCACCTAGTTTGAAATATGTAGCCAGTGAAATTAGGGAGGCGATGAACCTTGCTATTATTTTTTATTCGGCGAAATATCAAGATGAGTTAGACGTTCACTTGATTATGAGTGGTACATCTGCCCATAATAACGTGGTGCAGTTATGATGATATACACAGCACCACATTGTCCTCAACGTGGTGAGACATTAGATGTTAATTGTGGTTACCCAGATAATTTTACTAGCTATAACAACCTAACTGGAACACAGTAATGTTCGCACGGCAATGTTTGTTGGCTGCAATAGAAGCTGCGGTGGTACCCAGACGGTATTCGGCAACAAAGATCTTCCACCAGTATTTCTACCTGAAAGAGCATAATATGGTATAGTTTAGAATCAGTGCAGTAATTTAAAAATTTCATCATCATCATCCGATAGACGTCCACTGCTGAACGTAGGCCTTCCCCAAAAATCTCCACGATCGGTCCTGTTCTGTCCGCATCCAGCGGCTACCTGAGACTTTGCAATCACTATGACCTTCGGTACCACGAGGCACTAGGAGTAATGGTTCGAAGTTTTCACATGAGGGAAATTTCATCTCTGTTAGTATATAGTTAACTTACTAATAAATGACTACAAAAAACATTACAGATTATCTGGTTTTATTTCGTTGTATACACTAGCAGTCAATAGAGCGAGTTTCGTTTGTGAGTGGGTGGGCACTGTATATCGAGTGAGGGTTATTTTGTATGAATCAAACCATTGTCTTCGCAACATCTGCTGGGAGGGTTCCCAGTGCATTAATCACCAGAACACCGAGCTTTTGGAATACCATCTTTAGTGTATCGCGATAGAGTTGGAAATCCCTTGCTGCATCCATTAGCTGTGCCTCATTACGAATGGCTCTAGATATATTCTTGCAGTTACAAAGATGGATTGCGTACAGTTAAATAGCTCGTACAGCTTATAGCTTAAGTTTATTAACCCATTTGAAATTAGCTTACTTAATGACAATACAATTGTTTATATATTTAAACTGATGCCGGTGACCGTCTAGGTAGGTAACACACCGCAGCTCCTACCGCCGAACAGTATTGTGCTGATATTACTGTGTTCCGGTTTGAATGGTGCTGTAGTTATAGAATTGACTGAGGGAACACTTAAAAGAGCGCGATGCAGTGCTATGTGTCATATTAAGTATTGCCAATTTTTGTCATTAGGTGAACGTATCACTTACCATCAGGTGAACGTCCTACTCGTCTTCTTTGTCGAAATACAATTAAAAAAAAAAATTGTTGGTCTCAAAAAGGAGAAAACTAGTTATTTTAGTATATTATAGTTATTCCTATCAATATAGAGATTTTTTTAAAAACTCGTACATTTAAGTTATTTCATAACCAGCTGTTCCCCGCCCGCTTTTATGGCCGTAACACCTCTGAAACCGCATTGGGTGTAAGATTTCGTTAAATCCGTTCTTAGCTGTCCTATACACGGCAAAAAGAATATTCCTTCCAAATTATAAGACTCCAGCCCTTATGGCTCCAGAGATATAATGATGAGTCTCTTTATAGGTGGAAACCTCCCATATATATATGTAGTAGCTGTTCCCCGTTCGCTTCGCTGGCCGTAATATAAAACTAGACTAAAAATTTATTTGAAATATTCTTTGACAGCAACCGCAAATGGCTTTCTATAGCAACCGTTACTATAGCAACCGCATCAATAGTACCGAATGAAAATGTTTATAAACTTTAATCAGAAATAAAACGATGAAGGTTCTATGAAAAAAAATATCCTATAACCATCTACAGATCATTCCGCTTCGAATGCTCATGTTCTCGTGTCGATACGGTCACTAGTTTTCACGTGATGGGTAAAGAAAGAAAATTAATTAATCATTACATATATTAGTATTAACATATTGCTTCAATGGATATGCTTGTGAGCTTTTAGAAGCAGGAGACTAGGACACTTCCAAGTCCTATAAGACTAGTAGCGCCATCTAGTTTTCAATTGTTCAAATTGAGCTCAACATAGCTCATGTCTACAGTTCATATGGGGACTAGTAGTTTTCAGTTATATATATATACAAATTCATTCTTGCTTAGCTTCTTCTACGTCGGTATCACTCTTGACAGTGTGGTCGTGGTCATCAGTTCAGGTGTTGGTCGCAAGCTTAACAACACGTCGACACTCTTCTCCTGATGGTCTTAAAAGTAGTCATAGCGCTAGTGCATTTATATAGTGGTAACGATGATGAGCCCATCTACTGCTGCCTTTGTCAGGTCATAATTTATCCGAAATCTAGGAAACATCAAGCATTAACTATTACATCATGTGTTATGTAAACATCTTAACAGGTGTTAGATTATTTTGGTGAGGCCTGATAAGATTAAACGTCTTATTCATCGTTTTTTTATTATTCAACGAAGCGACGAAACGAGCGACACGTTCACCTGATAGTAAGTGATACGCCCGTGTATAACTTGGCGATAGTTAGGATGATATACACTGCAGTGCTGGTAGTACGACTGTTGCTGGAGACTATCTAGCTACTTCTGAATCTCTTATATCCGTCGATAAACAGTATTGTGCAAATATTACTGTGTTCCAGTTTGAAGGGTGCTGTAGCTAGTGAAATTACTGGAGTAACGGGAACTGACATCCTGTCTCATGGCGAGTAGAATGTCGTGCTTGGAATATCATCGTATCTGGCTCCGCCATCAGAGCATGTCGCTGGTGGCCGTCGCTCCGTCCGTCTCTCTCTGTACCACCTCTCACCAGCGTTGCGTAAATTGACCACAGAAATTTGTGTTAATTGTGTCTGATGTAATTGCAGATGAAGAATCTCGTAAGGTTTCCTATTCGGAGTCGACCCTGGCCTGATGATCTTAATTAGACGGCCACATTACATAACGCGAGGCGCCGGCACGGCACCAACTATTCACCTGGTGGTAGATCATAGAATTACGTAATTAATAAAACCAAATCTTAGTATTTTTTTCTCTAGTCACAGCACTATTACAGCCGATAAACGACTGAGTTCAGGTTTAAAGGGCGCTGTAGCTAGTGAAATGATTGGGGTAATACTTAACATCTTATGTCATACGACCGGCATAATACGGTGCTGTATATCATCATAGCTAGCGCTACATTGTTATGAGCTGGTGTATCACTTACTATTAGGTGAACGTCCGGTTTGTCGGGTCGTTTCGAAAAAAAAATTTATCTCCAGTCAAAGACCTGTCGCAATCATTAATACTCTTCAAAACGAATTTGCTACTGTCACAAACAGATACAATGTACTGTCGCCTCGTTAACCGAATCACTGCGTACAAATACCATATCAGCGCGAACGCAGACCGAACTGATGGTGCAAACCACTGTTGTACTTCTTCCCACGGTATAGTGGGCATAATCGCGTGGCGGCGTGTAGCCGCATGCGGTGCCCGTGGGGATGGTACAATAACGGTTATTATCTTCAGTGAGTCACTCCATAGCGATGGAAAAAAAGTCACGGGACGTTAGAGCTGGTTTCTATGAGGCCGTATTTATTTTCTTTATGAAGCATATAAACAATGAAACATTAAAAAAATATTATAAACATATACCGACGCATTGAATATTATAATATTTTCAATATAAAAGTAGTCATAGCGCTGTTAGATTTTTTTTTGTATCGATTATTTTGCTACTAAAAAATACTTGGAGTCTATAAAATCTGTCGATAAATTTGAGCACATAGTTCATGTGATTATTTCTGATACTATCGATGGATAACATTTTTAAGATACAATAGATAGTCTATAGGTAAGAATAGGTAAAGAACTGAAATGACTAGAACTTGACTGAAAGCGCAGTGCTTGCAAGTCATCAGACAATATCTAATATCAAACCATCATCAATAAAACTTGTTTAAATTGATTGTGAGGTTATGCGTGGGCCATACCATTAGCCGATAGACGACCAGAGCTGGACATAGGCCTCAACCCAAAGATTCAGGTAGGGATTTATATAGGGGGATTTGGGCCGTTTGCCATCACGATGGCTTAATGCAGGTTGATAGGAGCCAGAGCCTCGTTTGTTGATTAGCAGGCTGCACCACGAGCTGGTGAGGTTGACTTGGGTCCCGTGGGTTGTGTGTTCAATAGTGAATCTCATCTGTCTCTTTTCTTTTTCATCTCTGCTAAATTAATATTGTAAATCGATACCTACTGTTTATTAGGTATGCACAGCAAGTACTTTCACTTCATCATTAAACTTGAGATCTATATAAATAACATTGCTTATTACCTCCACGGGTAATGCACGTATCAAAAGAGATTTGTATCTTAAAGTAACTTAATAACATTAAGCGAAACTTAAACAACCCTTGTGGTCGATTAAAGAGCTCATTAAAACTAAGTTAGATACTTTGCGAAACATGCGTATTCATATACACACAATCAAAATGGGTTCTGTTTGTTCACCAATCAAGTAAAAAGTAGTGAAAGTATCGATATGGGAACGTGAGCATTGGCCGCGGAATGATTTGTATACGTTAATAGGTCGTTTATTTTTTGAATTTCATAGATCCTTCATCGTTTTATTTCTAATTGACTTTTATAAATATTTTCATTCTGTATGGTTTAAGCGGTTGCTATAGTAACGGTTGCTCTCAAGGAATACTTCAGACAAATTTCAAGTCTTCTATATTACGGCCAGTAAACCGGGGTCAGTTAGTAACAAATAAAGTAATGATATGTTTATACGAGAAATTGTATAATTTGAGTAAAATAGTAGAATACTATTCCTTTATGCATTAAGTTTCATAAGTATACTTAGACAAGCAATTTTAACTTATGATACAATAATTTTCTTTGAGACCGCACTCTTCATTTCTGAAGGTCGTAGTGTCTTCGTTGCGTTCTTCGCTATATCCTTCCATGCAGTTTGGTCCTCTGCTTTCTGATAGCGGATGTGAAATTCTCGTGAGCTGCTTTATTTGGTTCAACCAGCGACTAGCTCATCGACCTTTCGATCCTTCTTTTTTAACGTTGCAATATTTTTTATATAAATAATATAAAATGTTTTCACTATGAGTATAATGCATCATTTTTATTAGCTATCTCTACTAAAACATATAGATTACTTTTTTTTAAAGTACTATCGTAAACTCTGTCGCAATGAGAGTGCGTTTTGGTCATATACCTACAACTCTCTAGGTCCAAATTGATAATATATAATAAATTCTGGTAGAATGTAGGTCAGTCTATTCTTAAAAGAAACTCGGTGATAAGTGTCATATTTGAATAGGCAATTGTAAAAACTTGGCCGATTTTTTTCTTTATTCAATTGTGGAACTTTTAACTAAAAACTAGGACAGTCCCATCGTACCATAATAAAATTATATTTACGAAATGTTCTTCTACTTAATAAAATTTTAGGATGAATTTAAGCGGTCGTCTAGTTTTTTCCGAGTATGGAGAAGACAGAATCATGAGATATGGACTGATGCCTAATTGATGTATATTAAGGTTATCTTTTGAGAGTTTTTTATACTGAACCCGTTACGGACATATTCCCGTAGTGTATGATACACATCTTCAATTTTGTTACATACCTCACAATCAAAAATTTTGGTTTATTTAAAGGCAATGTGCCAGGAACGAATTTTATGTGCTATTTTAATTATGCTTTTTGAAATTGTTGTTTAGTTTGGTTAGTTTATGTATTAAAATTCATCAGTGGTTTTTCTACATGATACTGTTAATTAATTACTACGTTTATAGTATTGTAACGATTCTTTCATTTTTATATTCATAAATCTAAACGGAATCACAATGAATATTAATGAGATTATTGTTTGCGAACGTTGCATGTGAACCGGGCTTTATACGATACTATGGTTTTCCACAAGCGCCCCGCTAGTCGCCGTCTAACTGCGGAGGGGTGTTGTGTATCTGTGCTATTGTGTGTGTGTTTCTATGGGAATTTTACACTATAAATTTGTGTCACAGTTAAATTGAGACCGTGTATGTGTATAGATACTTTCTACACTAATGTGTTGTGTGAGATCTGAGTTAAATGTAGCTGAAAACATTTAACTGTTCGGTACGAAGTTAAAATCTATTGTGTAGTTTTTTTTTTTCGTTTGGTTTGGTTTGGTGATGGTTTCTATAACGTTTCTGCTTATGTATCGTGTTAAGTGATTTTTTATTAGACGCCGCTTTAATTGGGCCATTGTTTAGTTTTTATTTCGGTGCACAGATAATAAATGGAGGCGCATGATAACGGTGAATATGTTACATACCCTTGATCTGTATTGTTTTGATGATTTCGACGCAACCCCTTTATATATATACGCTTTTAATGAACTGATATATCGCGATGATAAAATTTAACGATTTCGATACGCTCATATATTAGTGTATGTTCTCGCTTAAAAAAAATCATAACTTCGGGATTTATATACAATGATCACTAGCAAGATGCTCTTGGTGATGGTTTAACAATGAAGCGGCCTGACTGGGTGGTAGGTCTCTGTTGCTGGAGACCGTCTAGGTACCGCCGCGGAACCCATAGCAGCCGACAGACAGCAGTGTGCGAACATTACTGTGATCTGGTTTGAAAGACACTGGCATCTTATACATCAAATCGACAAGCACAATGAAGTGCAGCGTATATCATTCCAACTAGAACCTCACACTTTTTATTGGCAGTGTTGCTTTCTTGAATAAATACAAAAACTACTGATATCTTCATTTCTGAGAAGAGAAACTCCGAGTATATCCATTTTCTTTTAGGAGTCTTTGTGCTTTTTTACAGCAATCAGCAGTTCTCCACCACACCCTGGGTTGAACGGCCGATAAAGCATTTTATGACTCTGACCCCTGACTCCAATTTGTTGAGATATGGAAATAAAATATATTAAAAACACTAGTATCTTAGTAAAAAAAAAAATAGTGTAAATTGAGACTTTTAACCACATTCACGTTGCATTGTCATCATCGTTCCAGTTCAAGTCATCAAAATAATTTTTTGATACAATTGGATATAAATTGAGATATTTAAAAGAGATACAACTGATACATAATCAGGTTTACCAGTAGGTCTCTATGACCTCAAACACCCAACTATCAACTGTATGTATTTCATTTAAGAAAATCTTATTACGGTGTGAATTATTGATAGTAATCATCATCATCATCAGCCATCGATGAACGTCTACTGTTCGATATAGGCCTATAGGAATTGATCATTTTGATATGAATAGATGGACTTAATTTAGCGCACCTCTGGATGTTTTTAGTATTAATAGAAAATAATAATATATATATATATTTTTGTTTCTCTTTTCGTTAAATTTACATCATCAGCCTTTAAACTTCAACTGCTGGATATAGGTCTCCTTTAAAGATCTCCACGTTTGTAAGGGTTCATATGGGGATTAGGCCCATTTCCGATCAAGGTGGCCCAATGCGGGTTGGTGGGAGCCAAAGCCTCGTTTGTTGATTATCAGGGTGCACCACGAGCTGGTGAGTTGTTGATCGGAACCCCTTACACCACTTATATATAATGAAGAAAGATATAAACTAAGTATGTCTAGTATGTCCTGAAATTAAGAGTTATGAAGGGTTTACCATAAAATTTATCTAAATATCCTAATATCCAACATTTACTCATAGCTCTGCAAGAGAGTTTATGTTCATCATCTATCCCTTGATTAGTTACAACGTCCACCAGGGTGCGGTGGTGCCAACTTTGGAGATCATTGATAGAGACATGTAATAGACTAAAAGTTAGGCGTGGCACAGATAGAGCTCTGCCATAAATGTTTGACTACACGCGATCCTTATGAATTAGGTTTTAATATAATACTAGAGTAATGCCACATAGAACTTTAGACTTTTCTTTATATTTCACGAAGCGTCTAGATGATCAAGGTCATCACCTGATGGTAAATGATAGGATCATATACACAGCAACACATGCTGTAGTCAGATTTAATATATTAAGCCTCTTTACCACAGCAGTTTCAATAACTACAGCGCACCTTAAATCGGAACACTATCTTAGCACACTACTGCTTTTTAGCAGAAATAGGAGCTGGGATAATACCTACTTCCGGTCTTCAGCAATAAAGACTTTCCACCAGTTTCACTTCTATAAGTTTTTTCTGCTGTAAATATTTTTTTTTATTATTTAATTAAGCGATAAGGCGAGCAGCATGTACACCTAGTTCGTCTACTCATTACATGACTGTTATTTAAGGTGATATATACTGTACTAGTAATGAAACTAGCTACAGCATCCTTCAAACCGTATCACAGCAATGTTTGCACACTACTACAAGGAGTTGCGGTGGTACCTATCTAGACATAACAATGCCTAAATAGACTGAATTGTGTAAAATGACCGTTCTTAAAACACAACTGTCGCCTTCTATCCATTGTTGATTGTTCAGGTACACCCGAAAGGAACTGCCAATGAGGTCTATGGGTTAGTGCTGTCCATGCAGCCATTGTTCGGAGTCACAACCAGGTCACGGCTTACTTCAAGTTGAAATCTTAATTATAATTAATCAATTAATGTCCATTGCAACTTAACGTCAAATTCTTATGTAGCATAGATTTTTGTCCTGTAGTCACGGGCTGTTAGTAATAGGACTAAAGTAAGCCCTGCCTGTCGTACATGGAGACTGAAGTATCTTTCGGATACCTGGGGTTTGAAGATGGATGCCCTCATTGTGCACTTAGCTAGCCCATGATAAAGACAACGGGGTGATGAGTTTGTGTGAGCAGTGTTACGACTCCTTCAGAAGCAGGGTATCTTTAGAAGATTACCTCTCTGAAAATAAAGGGAGTATCAGCTTTATCAGCTAGTAGACGACCACCTTTGAGCATAGGTCTCTTTAAAGGATCTTCACACTGATCGCTTCAGCGCATCCAGAAATGTTGTTTTTTATCTCAAAAGCCTGACTCTAGTTGGGATGATATACGCTGCTTTGAATTCATGTAAGACATAAGATGTCAATACCTGAGGAATTTCACCAGCTTTGGCATCTTTCAGACTATAACACAGTAATGTTTGACGGCAGAAATAGGAGATGGGGTGGTACTTACTTCCGGTTCGGCAATGAAGAGCTACTACCAGTACATAGTTAACTAAAACAAGTAACTCACCAATACAGTTTGCGGTTAACGAAATTGTGATTTGTTTACTCATCATCACTTTCCGGTGACTGTCAACTCTTCCCGGCGAAAAGCCCTTGTGCATCTGACCTGGTTCATATTAGAAGCAGCTTCGTCATATCGCGTTAATGTACCTTACGTATGTAACAATCAATTGATGTGGAGGTCTTTGGTGGAGGACTATGTCCGTCCAGCAGTAGACGTCAATCGGCTGATGATGATTTATAAAAACGCTGACTTCCTCCCAAATCGATATCCCAAAATTTCCTTCACCATTTATAAGAGATTTATATTTAGTTTTAAATTTTCTTCTTTAGTCGACTCTTAAAGATTTAAAAATATTTCTGATCCTCCTCAGTAACTCATACAACCTTGAATTTTCCTTACATTGCCTCTGTAAAACTTATGGATATGTGAATCATTGATAGACTTAGTATTTTAAAAAAAAAAAAAAAAAATGAATAAGCTATGGATGATCTAATTCGCCGCCATACAACCGCTTACGTTTTTTTAATTAACACAATACTGACACGCAAGTACTATGGTACTTAGAATTTAGTAATGGTGTGAAAATTACGGTTCAAGATATAATGGACGCCTTGAGAAAATTTGTTTGGTAACCCAAAATCGACTTGGCTATTATGACGGTAAGTGGTTATTATTATTATATATATGTCATACGAATGAGATAGGATTTAGATTTACCTTTAGTTCACTATGTACTAATTAGGTACCCCTCTTTCTTTATGTCCGGGGAGGTCTTCAATAGATACCCCTTTTTCATTGCGGGGGAAATTTTAAAAGATACACTCACGCTGAGCTATGGCAAATGAAAGACCACCATAAATTTGTCGTCTTCTTAAGGCTCGCTTGAGCTTTGAGGATCCACGCCCTCAAGACCCATGAACCGGAGGATCCGTTTAGTCGCCTTGTACGACAGGCAGGGAATACTTAGTCCTATTCTTAATAGCTCGAGACTGCAGGGCTGCCAATAGATACCTTGCTTCTCGGTGGAAGTACGTGATTATATGGGATTTGGACCAATTACAACCCTGTCGGTGGTCATCACTGAAAGGGTCAAGATTTACCGTTGTCTTGGGATCCCAACCTAAAAATTCCATATATCTGAATACTGAAGGGCTGCGATGACCAACGCGTGCATAGGTGTTAGTCCGTCTTCTCATCCTTCCCATACCAGCCTTACGGTCTTAATTCCATACATCTGACATACAAATTGGCTATTTTAGTTCTATTATGGAAACCACCATGACATGCATGTTTTCCTATACATCTTATCTACAGATACAATCAGCGTGCGATCCATCATTGTACTTCCGGCCGTCTTGTAATGGAACTTAAATCACTCCGTGACGTCATCACCAATCACACTAATTGCGTGATTGTTTGTCTCACCATCACCGGTATTGTGTTATAACAACAATGTATTGGATCGAAACTTGCGATGAGACGAGCGGGACCTTCACCTGATGGTAAGTGATACACCTACCCATAATTAGATGTCGCTAGTCAGGATGATATACACAATACCACATTATCCTCGTCGCTTTTAGGTATAAGATGTTAAGTTTTATTACCCCAGTAATTACACTAGATACAGCGCCTTTCAGACCGGAACACAGCAATGTTTGCGTAGTACAGTTTGTCGTCTACAATAGGAGATACCGAGGTACTTACCTAGACCATCTCCAGCAATAGAGACCTACCACCAGATTTAGATCATCAGCTGCCTCCTGTAGACAACAGTATATAGTTTTTATATTAATATCACTATCCTCATGTCATGGATATCCTCAATTTGCGAAGAAAGAGGTTCAGCTCCACCTTGATAAGAACAGCACAGGAATGAATCAATGTGGTCTTCTAGAGTGAAGTTAGTAGGTTAGAGCTCTTCACCACCGCACGCCACATCACCACGTCACCACTTAACATCAGGTGTAATCGTGTTCCAGCGCTAACCTAGTCCATTTAAAACTGTTGAGAACTGTAAAGATTTATCAAAGGGTTCAGCGAGATTTGCGATGAACCACGAAACCCATAACTGTTCAACAATGGCTATACTAATTAATATTCAACACCATGGATTTATTATTTATGGTATGACCAAGGTTGATTGGAGACTACGTGTAAATATTTCCTCGGAGTAGCCTCATATACTCTACTATCATCACTTTATTAATTTAATAATAAAGAAGACTTCAGGATGTATATAAGAGATTTAGTCTTTACTAGCTGTTCTTACCCTTACTTTATTGGCAACCCCTGCAACTCCCTTTGGGGAAGGAATTTTGTATAATCCATTCTCAGCTGACGCCAAACGGCATAAGCAATATCTCTAATAAATTCTGAGTGTTTACGTCTAACAGTTTCGGAGATATGATGAGCTGAAGAATGTCTGGATTACTCCTTTATGTAGATCACCTGATGGTAAGTGATACGCTCGCTCATACCAACGTGGAGCTAGTTAGGATGATACTGCACCACATTGAGCTCGTCGCTTGACATAGGATATTGAGTTACGTCAGTAATTTTACTAGCTACTTTTTCGTCGCTCCCTCACTGCTTAAGATCGTGAACACGCACGCACATCTACATTGAGCAATCTGCATCTGCATTAGCTGCAGCGCCCTTCGAACCGGGACATAGCAATATTTGCACAGTAGTTTGTCGGCTGCAACAGAGACCTGCCGCCAGTAAACTTGTCGGTTTCCTCTCGATGTTTTCCTTTAACTCGTATTTAGTCAGGTCCGAATCTGCACCTCCACGGAACTACGCATCATCATCAGCCGACAGACGTGCACTGCTGAACATAGGCCTCCCTCGAAAATCCCCGCATCGATCAGTTCTGCGCTGTCTACGTCCAATAACGTTCAGTTGTTTTTAGGGGTTCATATGAAAGGGGTTTGAACCTTTTTCCACTACGCTGGGCCAATGTGGATTGGAGAGGGAATATCCGGTGTATACTGTCACCCATCACCTTTTTTACCGCTTCCATCCATTGTGGTATTCCGTGAGCACGTCTGCCTTCTAGTCTCCCCAAAATAACTTGCCTCTCGAGACAGCCATTGGAGGACGCATGATGTGCCCAAAATAGATGAGGGCTCTTTGTTGGCATATCGAGGAGAGCCTAGCTGCAACTCCTTTCAAGCCGGAACAGAGTGATATTGGCACACTAATTTATCGGGTGCCATAGGAGGTGCGGTAGTATCTACCTAGTCGATATCCGGCAACATAGACCTTCCAGTGATCCGTCGTTAAAAATGCTCATAGGTTCCTTCTTCTGTTCCTCATATCATCAGTTACTTGCTAGTTAAATATCTTGTATTCCTAATAGTTTTAATGATTGGTACCAGCAAACAGTTATTTGTTGTAATTAATTGTTAATATATGTGGGTGGTGACCGTCCAGCACTCGGTGCATCATGAATCATGTTCAGGGGAAATTCTGCGGCGCCGCTTGATAGTGTACCCAGCTTTATCGCGCGATGCTTGTAGCTTCAGGAAGTATTTGTTTCAATAAATATAATAAATTAATGCTAATTGATATAGCTGGAAAGTATTTTAATTCTCGAGCTTTGAATTTCATCATCATCAGTCGATAAACGTCCAGTGCTGGACATAGGCGTCTCTCTATGATCTCCACATACGGTCACCATGGCCCTGGTACCGCTTGGCATTAGGGCCTGTCGTATAGTGGGGTTCAGATAGAGCGATTTGGGCCTTTTCCACCACTCAGGCCCAATGTGAATTGGTGGGAGCTAGGGTCTCGTTTGTGGATTAGAAGGCTGCATCAGCAGAGGAGGTTGGTTTGGATCCGGTGAGTTATTGTGCGGAACTCGTTGTACTTTATTTCGCTGGTGGTAGGTCTCTACTGGCGGTGTAGGAAGGCGACTGAAAAGGTCTTTTCCTTCGCGGACTTTAAAGGTGAGGGTCCATATTGGCCCTTAAGCAAATAAAATAAAATCCAAGGTGGACGACAAATTCGAGGTGTTACTTGTAGCATAGCGAGGAAGAGGCTTCTCTGGGACGTGCAATGGCACAGTGCGTGGTAGCTTTGGAGTGTTCCCCTGGAGATATTCGTTTTAGTGAGAACTGAACCCAGAAGCTGGATGTCTTGGAGATGTTACCTCAATACCAAATAAAAGGTCTCTGTTACCGGAAACCGTTTAAGTAAGAGCCTATTTCTACCGCCGAGCATTGCCGTTTTCTAGTTTGAAGGGCGCTGTGCTAAGGAAAATTTCTGGGATAACAAGCCTTAATGTTATGTACCAAGTCGATGAGCAGAATATAGTGTCGGGTTAAATATATATATAGTTATAATCTAGCGTCTTGTTGTTATAGACGTGTGAATTGCCTACCATACCTCTGGCGAATGTCTAATAGTCTTCTAACGACCGGACCAATATGCCATTTAATATTCTATCAGAAACGAAGAGTTCTATAGTTTTATGTTTCATCATCATCAGATGTGAGGAGATCTGTAGAATACATACATACACATACATATATATCACGCCTCGTTCCCAGTGGGGTAGGCAGAGACCACCTCTCTCCACCTGCTACGATCCTGGCACACCTCTCTCGCTTCCTCCACTTTCATAAGCGTCTTCATGCACGCTCGTCGATCTGTAGAATAACTAAGGTCATTAACATAAACCTAAAGCATTGGTAGACTTTAGTTGCAACGGCCTGCACATATGGCTCGACTTAGACTAGACGAAGTTCTATGATCGATTTGAGTTCCTCGAGATCCTTTGGGGGTGGTTTATGTCCAGCAATGTGGCTTTATCGGCTGTTGATGACGTATCTCATATTGCCCTTTTAATCGTCCATGTATTTTTTTAATTATCGACTGACCGAATTGTACGAATGTTAAGGTCGTCTTCGAGGTTTTATTTGATCAGTATCCGGAAGTTGTGTAACAACACGCACTTTCCTTTTTAACTTGTTACCGGTAAGTATTTTAATGTAACAATGCGGGCCTCGAGGCCGAATGGAACCACCAGCATCCGTGGCAAGGTCTACAGCAATGTGGTATGCGATGTGAACGATTTTTTAATATTGCTCGTGCATATATCTCAGAGTTAAATACCTTATTTTAAGTGATACATGCATTATGCGCAAATAATGGAATGTACTAAATTTACTTAACAACAACTTACGTCAATTACTGCTAATTAAGTGATTCAATTTGCTCGCGAGATGTCGGCACATCCTTTGTCTATAACCTATTGATCTTGTGTATGTTGTGTGCGATTTGATAACATCCACACGCATACATATACATATACACATACACTAGTACACATATACACACATTACTACTGTTATTGTTCCTTTATAATGTGGTCGGAAGTTTTTACATTAGTCTGTAAGCTTTCAACATCATAATCATCATCAGCTCAAAAAGTCCACTGCTGGACATAGGCCTCCCGCAAAGATCTTCACATCAATCGCTCCCCAGAGAGCATATCCTCCGCTACCGTCGTGCCTTAGGGACCATGGTGTGTAGGGGTTCATATCGGCCGATTTTCACCTATTCCCATCACGCTGGCTCAATGCGGGTTGGTGGGAACCAGAGCCTCGTTGATTAGCAGGGTGCACCACGAGCAGGTGAGGTTGGCTTCAGTCATAGCAGTTGTTGTGCGGGACCCCTTTCACACCTGTTAGCTTTGCGTGTGACCTAAATAGACTTCAAAAGCTGTGTCCGTTACTACCTTTCGTGACTTTCCTTGAGATGCTTACGTCCAGCAGTGGATTGTCGCGGGAGAGTGATGATAGTTACCAAGTTATGATTTGTTTCAATATTCCCAGTTCGACGAAGTGGTCGATGTGGTCGATATACTATATAGTATGTATGGATCAGAACATTGTTGAAGAGTGAGATCTTCCAGGATGAGTACTAATAGGAATAGTGCAGAGGAATATCAATGTGTTTCGTAGAATATCCCAGGATCCAGGAGATTACTGTAGGGGAATTACTTGGTTGAAATTCCATATAACGTTGACTGCATTCTTTAAAGGAAGCTGAGTATTTTTTGATGATTTCGATTTTTTTAAACAATTAAGAGATCCTTACCTGATGGTAAGTGATACGCCCGCTCATAACAGCGCGGCGCCAGTTAGGATGACACATATTGCACCATATTGGGCATTTGCTATAGCGCTCTTCATACCAGAACGTAGTGATGTTTGCACACAACTGATTATCAGCAGGCGCTGTGATGGTAATTACCTAGACGGTATCCGGCAGCAGAGACTTACCACCAATGACATTAAATATAGTGCTCGTTATTAATCATTATTTGTATTTGAAGCTGTTTGATGAAAAAAAAAAACAGAAAAGGGATGTAAGGGATTCCCGCACAACAACTCACGAGACCCAAGCCAACTTCACCTGGTCGTGGTGTACCCTACTAATCAACGAGACTCTGGCTCCCACGAACCCGTATTGGTCTAGTGTAGTGCGAATGGCCCAAATTCTCGCAATATGTAACCCTCGAAACGACGGCCTCTGGTGAGGAGCGATACAGGCGGCGCAGGACAGATCGATGTGAGGATCTTTGATGAGACCTATGTCCAGCTGTGGATGTCTGACAATGATGAAAAAGTTGCGGTAAACAACAAAATTGTTGTAGCCGCATCATCACAATTACACATATCAGCTGTAACCACGACTAGAGAAGAAGAGGATTTATTTTTTTGCATTATCTTGGTTCAATAAAGTCCATTACCGGGGGGGGGGGGGTCTAAACGTTATAAAGTGCATCAACAGTAACCCGCATTGCTAAAAATATATATACAAAACAAACACATTCGCTTATCTCTCTGTGTCGATAACCGGGGGGTCAAGTTAAAACAAATTCGGATCAGCTGTTAAACTGGGTGCTGCTTTGTAGTGCCGCCGCGGCCTCCTCAGCTCCAGTTCAAAGTGCTGGTGAGATAAAGCCTGCAGGCAGCTCCCGGGCGCGGCGCGCGGCGACCGTCTGTCTGATCGCCGCGACGTTTCGGACCTCACCGATTCTTTATCAAACATTAATTGTTCGCGTAGTGATGTCACCGGCATCGGCTCGTATCGATAAATATTATATTTAAATTTATTAGAATTTACCAGGATATTATTTTTTATCATTTTTGTTCTACGAAACGGCGAGACGCCTGTAAGCGATAGGTCTGCCCATCGAATGTCGCTAGTTAGGACAACACTGACTATATTATCCTGGTCGGGCGGTATAAGATGTTAAATTTCATTACTTTAGCAATTTCACTAGCTATATGGTTGTGAGACGTGGAAGGTCACCAAGATGACCTCGCATCAGCTCCAGGTATTTGTCAACAGTTGTCTTCGCCGAATTATCGGTGTACACTGGCCCAAGAGAATCTCCAATCGATTTGCAAATCAGGTGACACAAATGTAAGTGGATTGGCCATACTCTACGAAGAGATCCCAACCATATTCCCAAGCAGACGCTTGAGCGGAGTCTGCAAGGAAAGCGCAAGCGCTGTCGCTCCAGACAGACGTGGTGCGTGGCGAAGAAGATCGAGAAGACGTGGGATAATATTAAGGGTGAAACCTAAGATGGCGTCAGTGTGGAGAAGCCCTTTGCCCGGTCTTGGGGTCATACGATGTTAGGAATAAAAAGGCCGCTATTCAAACGAGAACATAGTAATGTTGACCAACTACGGGTTGGTGTCAGAAATAGGTGTTGTGGTAGTTCGACGCCTATAGAGACCTACCACCAGTAAACAGTTCTGAATAAGTTTAAAAAGATAATATATTCATCGCATGGGCAAGGATAAGCATATATTTTTTGAAGGGTATGCATATCCCACCTGAGGGTGATATGATTATATGGTGTGCAGTGTCGTCTATTTCCCTACGTGAAACGCACGTTCTTGGACAGATCGCGCTCTTGTAAATCAATTGTGTAGGCTTACGTCCAGCTGTGGACCACAATGTCATAATAATGATGGAATTCTATTAGACTTACAATATTTCAGAAAGATATCTAATGTTTATTTTTGTCTATAAAAAGTAATATTAAAGAGTATTCTTAGAGTTGATGTTATATTCCTTTGAGGGGATTTGGGTCATTTCTCACCATGCTGGCCCAATGTGAATTGGTGGGAGCCTGAGGTTCGTTTATTGATTATCAGGATGCACCACGAGCTGGTGAGGTTGACTTGGGGCCTGTGAGTTGTGTTGAGAATCGTAAGAATCCATTGAGTGCGAGCAACGCGGTACCGACCGAAGAGGGGATCTTTGAGTAAGATCTAAGTCCAGCTGTGGACGTATATTAGCAGATGATGATGATGATAATTTTTTTTCTGTAATACAATTGTCAAATTAATTTTAATGAGTCAAGGCAAACGTTGCTGGATCAATAACTGAAGCGGGGCTGTAGGGCCTCCATGGATCATTAAAAAATATATATTAGGTTGGGGAAAAAGAAATCCATTATTTTTTCGGTAGATGGCTGTAGTGATAAATTTCTCGTAAAGTATCGATCAAACAGTTTCAGATTTATGCTCGTTGGAAAGGTGACATTTCGCAGTAAAAAATTCTTTTGCTGTTTTTTGTTTGGTGCATTCAATTGTGAGTTACAGGATGTTAAAAATGGAAGTGAACAAAGAGAAAATTCGGTACATTTTACAGTTTTTCTTTGACAAAGGCGAAAATGCAAGCCAGGCGGCTAAAATTGTGAATGGTGTTTATGGAGCCGATACTGTAACAGCCAATTATATGCAATTTTGGTTTCGTAGATTCCGTTCAGGAATTTTTGATGTTAAAGATGCACCTCGCACAGGTAGGCCGGTCGCCGAAAACGTCGATAAAATCGGAGAAATGATCGAAGTTGACCGGCATGTTAGCAGTCGTAACATCGCCCAGGAGCTAAAAATGGACCACAAAACAGTTTTAAACCATTTACACAAAGCTGGATTCAAAAAGAAGCTCGATGTTTGGGTGCCACACCAATTAACAGAAAAAAACATGATGGATCGAATTTCCATCTGCGAAGCCTTGGCCAAACGGAATGAGATAGACCCATTTCTTAAACGGATGGTGACTGGAGATGAGAAATGGATCACATACGATAACCTTGTGCGAAAACGATCATGGTCAAAGAGCGGTGAAGCACCTCAAACGGTGGCCAAACCAGGACTAACAGCCAGGAAGGTTCTGCTGTGCATTTGGTGGGACTGGAAGGGGATTATTTATTATGAGTTGTTTCCATATGGCCAAGCACTAAATTCTGATCTCTACTGTCAACAACTGGACCGTTTGAAGATAGCAATTGACCAGAAACGGCCAGAATTGGCCAACAGGAGAGGTGTCGTGTTCCACCAGGACAATGCTAGGCCACACACGTCTACAGTGACTCGCCAGAAACTTCGGGAGCGTGGTTGGGAAGTTTTAATGCATCCGCCATACAGTCCGGACTTGGCACCAAGCGATTACCATCTTTTTCTTGCATTACAGAATTTCTTTAGTGATAAAAATTGGCATCTAGGGAAGATTGTGAAAATCGGCTACTAGAGTTTTTTGCAAATAGAGAGCAGGACTTCTACGAGAGCGGCATTATGAAGTTACCTTTAAAATGGCAACAAGTCATAGAACAAAACGGTGCATATTTGACTCAAATCGGACAATCCGAAGAATGTTAAATAAAGTTCTGAAGTTCATATAAAAATAATGGATTTCTTTTTCCCCAACCTATTATATACTTACCATGTCACCGGTCTATACCAAACGTTGGTACAATCGACCTGGAGATCTTTGGCGAAAGACTATGTCCAGCTGTGGACATGTATGATGATGATGATGTATACTTATAAATATATATCGATATCATCGTGCACATCATTGAACCAATCATTATCACAATTATAATACGTCACAAACAATGTTGTGTAGTGACCTAGCCTCGTCCGTGTGTGCGTCGGTCGATCGGAACGAGAGGGAGCCAAGAAACGTCCTGGCATTTGAACTGGTATATGTCAAGGCCCGTTTGAATGGGGTCTTTTTAAGGGTAGTTATTAACCCTATAAAACTTTATAAAGGTCTCTTGTTATTCGCAAAGACAAAAATTGATGTTGAAAATTGCCCTCATTTGAAGGGCACAGCGTCCTCAATGAAATTACTTGGGGCGATGAGTATTAAATTTGACGAACGCAATGTGGTGCAGTGTATATCATTCTAACTAGCGCCACGTTGTTATGGGTAAGCGTATTACTTACTATCACGTAAAATTCAAACATGATACGATATTTACTTAGACTGTCCGACAACGAAGTTCCCACACTAGTTCTACTTGCAAACTGGTAGTAAGTCCCTGTTACTGCAGACCGATTAGATAGATACCACCGCCGAACCAATTTCTGATACCAAACAGTAATGCGCAACACACAACTGTGTTCCTGTTTGAAGGGCGCTGTGGCTAGTGTAATTACTGGGGTAACGAAACTCAATATCTCATGTCTCAAGGCGAGGAGCGCAAGTTGTGCAGGGTATGCCATCTTAACTAGAGGCCTGTTATGGGCAGGTGTATCACTTACTATCAGGTGAACGGTCCAGCCGTCTGGTTGCTTGATGAAGTAAAAAAAAACCTGAACTATCATCATCTCTTGCGGCTGCAGTAAGATTATTTCATATCATCATGAACTCCCAATTTTTTGTGTGTTCATATGACAGTAAATGTAACATAGTTATATTCTGGTAGTAGTTTACTGATGATGCTAAAGAGAATTTGGCTCTTATTAGTCAAGTTATAGAGCGACACCGGTACTTTCCACAGGTGAGCTCAGGGTCTTTCCTAATACCCTGAAACCATCGAAGGTCTCAGTAAGTACACTTTAGTACCTTACACAACCCTGAATATCCCACAGAAGCAATTGTCCCTTGATAACAAAAAACGATTCCGACATAACTCTTGCTCCTGCAGTGAGAGTCTGATAAAGGATTTCGTCTTGAAGACATAAAGGGGATTCCCCTTTAAATGTAATTTCGAATGATTTTCTAACATTAAGCAGCGCGCGGCCGTACTGCATGAAGCCCTCCTGCTATCATAATAAATTCGTTATCGGGACACTTTGTGTTTCGTAATTATACAAATTAGATCACTGCCCGCTGACACGCGCGCCCGTAGACGTGTCTCTTTCATATTGTAATTAAAAAAAAAACGCAACATCCCTCATTACTGGTTACCGCGGTAACGGAGTTCAGGTCGCGGTCCGTCCCCCGTTATACGACACCGCCGCGATGGAGTTAAAAGGTGATTAGTGCTTGTGTGTGTTTAAGTTTTTTTTTTCAGTTATTGCAATTTTTTTTTTTTGTTTTTTTCTTCGTTTCTATATGACAGTCGGATTTGTTACGGTAATGTTTATTATTTACTTTTAATACTTTACACATATATATATATATAGGTTAATAGGTTTGGATTAAGTTAACATTTTTAACCATAACATCATATAGGTATCTCTGTTGCTATAGACCGTTTAGGTACCACAGCAGCGCCTATTGCAGCCGACATACAGTACTGGGCAAATATTATTGTGTTCCGGTTTGAAGGGCGCTGTAGCTTGTGTAATGACCGGGTTAACGAGATTTAACATCTTATATCTCACACCATTTTAACCAGGCCACGTTATGAGCAGGCGTATCATTTACAATCAGGTGAACGTAAGGCTTGTATTGTTGCTTAATGGAATTAAAAAAATAAAAAGAACTTACACAAATTACGGGGAAAACTGGACTTAATATGGTACATATCAAAGCGACGAGCATATGGTGTAGTGTATATCATCCTAATTAACGCATTGTTATGAGCAGGAGTATTATTTACCACCACGTAGGCTTTATAGTATATTACAATTAAAATTTAAACAAATTTTTAACGTATATACGTACCTCATTACGAGATGTACGAAACTATTACACGTAAACACTCAAAATTACGTAAAGATATCACCGCGGTCATTTAGAGATCAGCTAAGAAGGGGTTTTACAAAATTCCTACCCCAAACAAGGTTGCGAGGGTGTTACGGCCAGTTGAACGGATGAGGAACAGTTAATATTTAAATAGATCTCATAATTATAAAACTGTATAGAAGATTCATCATCATCATCATCATTATCATCATCATCATGAGCCGATTCGCATCCACTGCGGGACATGAACCTCCCCCAAAGATCCCATCGATCAGCCCCGCGTTGCTCTCATCCAGTGGGTTTCCTCCATTCTCAGCAGATCGTCAGTCCACCTTGAAAGTAAACTCCCAGCACTACGTATAGAAGATTATTGGTCAATAATTATTCTTAAGAAGAATCTCTTTTTTCTTAAAGAGCCATTTTTGAAATTTGCAGTTAAATTAAAAAAAATAACTGAAGTCTTTCTTTAGTTAACTTTCCATCTAGGATTCATATTATATATAACTGAAATCCCTCATCATCTTTCCCTCGGTCTTCAGTGTGGGTGCGTTATAGGTTGCCCAGACCAAGGTCTATTGAAGGTAGATCTTTGGCACCAGGTGATAATTTGCACCCCTGGTACGGCCTCCGGTCCTGTTGGACACTTGCGACCGTCTTTCAAGTTCATTGAGGGGATTTTGGCCGTAATCCACCACGCTGACCCAGTGCGGTGGATTACTGCCAAAATCCCGTCAATGAACAAAAGGGTGGGTTTCTAATTCTTGATGTAGATCGGGCTGCCAGCTACAGCGGCTCTTACAGCTCATCTGACACTGGGCTCGTGGACCCGGATCCAGGGCCTGTGACCCGGATCCACGGCCTGTGGGAAGGATGGGTTGGTCAGACCCTCGTCTGTTATTCAGCAGGGTGCACCGTGTGCTGGTGGGGTTGACTTGGGTTCAGTAAGATGTCAGTCGGAACCCTTTACACCCCAAGTCAACATTAAAGGTATTTCAGCCTGATATATGGAACTCATTAACAGTAAAACTTTCATTAGGTCCTTTCGTGTTACTAAAAATTAAAAAAAAAAAGCAAAGTAACTTAATTTTTATTTTATTTATCATTTTAATTTTTTTTTAATACCACTAAGCGACAACGCGAACAGGACGTTCACCCGATGATAAGTGATACGTCCGTCCATAACATGGCGCTCGTTAGGAACCATGTATACCATACATAGGACCATAATATGCTCGTCGCTTTGACACATATGTTAACTCTCCTTATCCTAGTAATTACACACGCTAATTTCACTTGATACAGCGCCCTTCAAACCCGAACATAGCAATGTTTGCACACTACTGTTTATCGGCTGCAATGGGAGCTGCGGTGGTACCTACCCTTTTTCTTTGTTTCGGAGGGAAAATCTTTGAAAGATACTCTACTTCTGGGGGAAAGTCAAAGTTCATGTGAGATTCTTACTCATAGCTAGGCTCCGGGATCTCTTATAGAACGTACCGGTGCCTCCCTACACTTTGTGTTACACGTCTTTGTGGAGGACACTCCCAGACACCATCGCTGGGACATACGCTGTCCCACACGAGTTCGCTTGTTGAGCGATAAGGGCCCCCACCCTCAAGGCCGCCAAACTTCTAGACCCTTTCAGTCACCTTGTACGACAGGCAGGGCTTACCTTAGTCTTATTCTTACTAGCCCTAGGCTACAGGGCGGACGGTGGTGCCGATCTAGACGGACGGTTACCACACGATACAGCGGTTTCTCTCGACCTTCATCAGGTCGGTGCTCGTTATTAAAAATTTTAATATTCTTCCAAACGTTTCCACGTGTTTTTGTTTCAATGTAAATAATCAATTTAATAATTGCGCATTGTTATTGTTTGAGGCGATAGGGGTATCGCGGGCTATCTGCCGCCGCGCGCTGCTGCCGTGTCCAGTGCCTACAATCATGTAAATGTATAGAGCAAAAAAAAAAAAAAAATTAAATTAACCGTAGTAATAATGTCATTCAATTACTGTCGTAACAGCCTTGACTGTTTGCCCGTTCGTTATCGCGGACACAAAACTTTATAACCTAATCTTTAACTACTCTAGCTAACGTTGAAAAGTGTACGTTGGTTTGTTAATGGAGTAGTTATTTAGCGGTTTGAATATTGATGGTTTTTTTTTTGGGGTACCGTTTATGGATCTCATTAAAGGATACCAAAGGATAACGAAATTATGAGTGTAGTAGGAGAACTAAATAGTTGAGGACGTAACACCAAGGAGGGGTAGTTTAAAATAGCGATGGGCAAGACACGTTACGCAAATGTCTTCGCACGGATGCCGCGGAAATGTGATGATGAAATGGAAATTCTGGTTAAGATACTCTGGGGATACATTCGCTAATTTCATAATATGTACATATCGTCATCGTCAGGAGTTTATGACAATGATGGCCAACTTACAGCTTGATACAGCTCGTGATGAATACTGTTTTCAATAAGGATTCTTTTAACCGTATATAGAGGACTCTACTTGACTACTTAACTAAAAATCGAATCATCATATATAAGGTTGTCAAATATCTCCCTTCCGCTTTTTTGCTCTTTATTCAATGCTTTATAAAAAGTGTTACAGTGATCGGATTTAGTTCAAATATGCGCCGTTTTGTTCGATAATCTGTTTCTATCTAAACGGCAAATTCATAATACCTCCCTCGTAGAAGCCCCCCTCCTTATTTGCGAAGAACTCGGACAGCCACTTTTCACAAGCCTCTTTTGAGTTCAACTTTACACCACCAAGGGCGTTCACCATGGACAGGAACAGGTGGTAATCACTTGGCGCTATGTCCGGGCTATATGGTGGATGCGATAAAACCTCCCATCCGAGCTCCCGTAGCTTCTGACGAGTCATCAACGAAGTGTGTGGTCTGTCGTTGTCCTGGTGGAACACTACACCCTTCCTGTTGGCCAATTCTGGACGCTTCTGGTCGATCGCCTGCTTCAAGCGGTCCAGTTGTTCGCAGTAGATGGTAGAATTAAGCGTCTGGCCGTATGGGAGCAGCTCATAGTGGATGATTCCCTTCCAATCCCACCAAACACACAGCAAAACCTTCCTGGCCGTCAATCCCGGCTTGGCCACTGTTTGGGACGATTCACCGGCCTTCGACCACGACCGTTTTTGCTTGATATTGTCGTATGTGATCCATTTTTCGTCGCCAGTCACCATCCGCTTCAAGAATGGGTCGAGTTCGTTCCGTTTCAGCAGCATATCGCAGGCGTTGATTCGGTCCAGAAGGTTTTTTTGCGTCAAATCATGCGGCACCCAAACATCAAGCTTTTTTTTTGTATCCAGCCTTCTGCGGATGGTTTAAAATGGTTTGGTGACTAACTCCCATCTCCTGGGCGATGTCACGAGATGCCACATGCCGGTCTAACTCGATGTAGTCCATGATTTGATCGGTATTTGTCGTCACAGGTCTTACGCCGGCTGGCTTATCCATGGTGTCGTTTTCACCGGCTCTGAATCGTCGAAACCATTCCTCCGCGGTTCGAAGTGATAGAGTACCATCCCCCAAAACACCATTAATCTCACGAAACGTTTCTCTAGCGGATTTGCCTTTAACGAAGGAAAACTTTAAAATAGCGCGAATTTCGGCGTTAGTGAACTCCATGTTTACACGTCTATAACTGTTGAACGCAATATCCAAACTAATTATGCATAGCGTCGTTTTGTAGGTTATGTCAAGATCTTTCAAATTATGTATAGTATTGCCAGATACGAGCTCTGTAGCGCTTTGTACATAGCCGCGAAATTCAAAAGACAAAAAGGCGGAAGGGAGATATTTGACAACCTATTATATATATAAGAAATATCCACCAATGTAAGAGACTCTTCAGGATATCTTTGGAACCATAAGGTTTGTGGTGAAATTTTGTAGGAACATTCCTTATGCCGAGTATAGTTTTTACAAAATTTCTCCTCTCTAAAGGGAGTTGCGAGGGTGTTAATAAAGGGAAGGAACACGGGGAGTGACGGGATACTACAGGGCGGGATTTTTCCTAACAAATGTCAAGTATAAATTACAAATCGAATTTTCCATTACGACCAAGAAACGCGAACGGGGCACAGATATTAACTATCAGATATATGAGTTTTAGGAGTTTGATGTAAATTTTGCCGGAGTATATATATATCGACTGAAGATCAGGAGAAGAGAAATGACCAGCGCTTTGTTCACTTTAAAATATCAATATTTTAGATGCCAGAAGTTGTTGAAAAGTCTGTTAAAATTTTGATAGTCAGTCTGTGAAACTTTGATTAACCTATTTTTCGATTGTATAAGAAGTTCGTTAGGTGTAAGCCTTGACCATTAACCTATTTGAGTGAGGCAAGTGGCGATACAGTGTTTGGTGTTGAAGCAACTTTATATGTAATTTCTCGTTCAAAGATTGTACTGTATGTAGATAATAATTTCTACGTACAAATAAAATAAAGAGGGTTAAAAAAGAAACTTAAGATTTAATTATGAGAATCGGCGGTCTGTATATATATACAGTATCGCGCGGAACAATGCCCGCACAATACATATATACAAATTGACGCGATTACACAGTCGGTACATTTTAACGTTGACTCATAAAGTTATCGCGAACCAATAAATTACCAACTGACTAACTGTTGGCCTGAACCCTCCAGCTCAACTAATATTGCAGCTTCCACACATCGACCCACATCACAACGCAAAGCTATTCCTGCTCACATACAGTACTGTATATTGTATGTATGTATGGCGCTGAGTTGGGCAACCTAGGGTTCGGATGAAAGGAGATTACATGTGGCCGAGGTGCGAATGTTAAGATTGATGTGTGATGTGACGAAGATTGATAAAATTAAGAATGAGAGGAATTCTGAAAGTTGCTCCAGTGACAGACAAATTGAGGAGCGAGAGGTTAGCGTGGTGCGGGCGTGTAGTGCGGAGGGATGAAGGATATATAACGAAGAAATTAATGAGAATGAACGTGGACGGTTATTAGGGCAAGACCGAAGAAAGTGTGGATGGATTGTGTGAAAGATGACATGTGTAAGAAGAGTGTGAATTCAGATATGACGGCTGATAGAGGGATGTGGGAGAGAAGTACATACTGTGCCGACCCCACATAGCTGGGAAAAGGGCATAAAGATATTGTACTGTATAAATATTCCTTTTTATTCCTGCTTCTCTCTGATATCGTTCATGGCTTTATTATTCTCATCATATTTACATTTATTTCCGTTTAACATTGAATAAATAAATAAAAATCCCTTTAATGCCTTATCACATCGGAGCAGTAGCTTCGATCAGCGCTGTTTGTCAACCTGTTCTGACTTCGTCAAGTATTAGACGGAAGATTTGTATCGGAGGCCTATGTGACTTTAATATAATAAACTATACGAGAAAAAAAAATATATATATATATATATATATATATAAGGTTGCCAAATATCTCCCTTCCGCTTTTTTGCTCTTTCGTCAATGCTTTATAAAAAGTGTTACAGTGATCGGATTTAGTTCAAATATGCGCCGTTTTGTTCGATAATCTGTTTCCATCTAGACGGCAACTTCATAATACCTCCATCGTAGAAGCCCCCCTCCTTATTTGAGAAGAACTCGGACAGCCACTTTTCACAAGCCTCTTTTGAGTTCAACTTTACACCACCAAGGGCGTTCACCATGGACAGGAACAGGCGGTAATCACTTGGCGCTATGTCCGGGCTATATGGTGGATACGATAAAACCTCCCATCCGAGCTCCCGTAGCTTCTGACGAGTCATCAACGAAGTGTGTGGTCTGGCGTTGTCCTGGTGGAACACTACACCCTTCCTGTTGGCCAATTCTGGACGCTTCTGGTCGATCGCCTGCTTCAAGCGGTCCAGTTGTTCGCAGTAGATGGTAGAATTAAGCGTCTGGCCATATGGGAGCAGCTCATAGTGGATGATTCCCTTCCAATCCCACCAAACACACAGCAAAACCTTCCTGGCCGTCAATCCCGGCTTGGCCACTGTTTGGGACGATTCACCGGCCTTCGACCACGACCGTTTTCGCTTGATATTGTCGTATGTGATCCATTTTTGGTCGCCAGTCACCATCCGCTTCAAGAATGGGTCGAGTTCGTTCCGTTTCAGCAGCATATCGCAGGCGTTGATTCGGTCCAGAAGGTTTTTTTGCGTCAAATCATGCGGCACCCAAACATCAAGCTTTTTTTTGTATCCAGCCTTCTGCAGATGGTTTAAAATGGTTTGGTGACTAACTCCCATCTCCTGGGCGATGTCACGAGATGCCACATGCCGGTCTAACTCGATGTAGTCCATGATTTGATCGGTATTTGTCGTCACAGGTCTTCCGCCGGCTGGCTTATCCATGGTGTCGTTTTCACCGACTCTGAATCGTCGAAACCATTCCTCCGCGGTTCGAAGTGATAGAGTACCATCCCCCAAAACACCATTAATCTCACGGAACGTTTCTCTAGCGGATTTGCCTTTAACGAAGGAAAACTTTAAAATAGCGCAAATTCGGCGTTAGTGAACTCGCATGTTTACACGTCTATAACTGTTGAACGCAATATCCAAACTAATTATGCATAGCGTCGTTTTGTAGGTTATGTCAAGACCTTTCAAATTATGTATAGTATTGCCAGATACGAGCTCTGTAGCGCTTTGTACATAGCCGCGAAATTCAAAAGACAAAAAGGCGGAAGGGAGATATTTGCTAACCTTTTATATATATATATATATAAAAAAAACATTTAAACCTACTATCATTACTTACTTCTATGATTTTACTTATGTTATCTTATTATCTATAATACTATTACTCACAAATACTGTTGTATATGTGTGAAGTAATATTTCCTTGTCCTGTAAGTAATGTATTTTCCATCAGCTCGTGTGTACCATCTCCATCTATCCTTACCCCTTTTTCCTGTTTATAATCTTGACTCTTTATAAATGGGATTTTCCGTCAGTAAATGAGGAACAGTTTCCTTCTCGACGACGGTTTCTCCGTATACTTCGAGTTTATGTATTTTTGTATGTAGCTCGCTGGCCTAATGGTTAGAGCGTGCGGCTTTCATTCCGAAGGTCGCGGGTTCGAATATCGGCATGTACCAATGACTTAATATTTAAGTTATGTACATTTGTGGACTTTAGTTACAACAGCGAGATACAAAAACGGTGAAGGAAAACATCGTGAGGAAACCCGCACACTGATATCATCTTTGTGTGTGTGTGTGTGTGTGTGTGGTGGTCCCAATAAAGTGGCAACAGGCTCGCCCCCTGTTACATGGGACCTAATCTGACCACATCTGGCGAAATGTGGGTGGTTTATTCACCTCCCCCTGCCCCTACTGGGAAAAAGGCGTGACTATATATAAAAAAAAAAAAGTATTTTTCCATTAAAGGTCTCTATTTTTAGTGAATTTACTACGCGATTGAAAAAATCGTCTTTATGGGGTTTTAGTGGGTAGAAGCCCCACATAACCATGTCTTTTCCCCAGAAGCGGGGTATTTTTTAAGATTTCCCCTGCGATGAAAAAAAGGTTTCGGCTGCCGGAGACCGTTTAGGTAGGTATCACCGCAGCGCCTTTGCAGCCGACAAACAGTACTGTGTTCCGGTTCGAATGGCGCTGCGGCTAGTGTAATTACTAGGGTAACGAGACTTAACATCTTATGTCTTATGGTGATGAGCACAATATGGTCCTAAGTATGGTGTACATAATATAGATCTTAACTAGCGCCACGTTGTTATGGGCATAACACTTGTTATCAGGTGATCTCACTGTTCGTCTTCTCGCTCAGTAGAATAAAAAAAATATCTGTTAAATTGTTGTCGTTAAAAAAATATACATTAATTCAAAGTGTAATATCCTAGAGAAGGAAGAAGTGGTTGGACTATAAAGAAGAAAGGACCGCGCTTAAATCATATCAGTTGAAATGAGTAGGTGAAGATAGGATTCATTTTCTTGATGTGATTACAAAACTTCGGTTCGAAGAACACATCTCATGATGGTGGTGAAACCTTCACCTGTTTAGACCGGCTGCGACTGTAGTCCAAAATCAACATGTCCTAGCAGTGGAAACTATTAACATTCCTCGGATGTAGGCTTCCTGTCGATTTCTCCACTTCTGTAGGTCCTTTTCCGTCTCTCTTCTTTTTTGTTTTTGTTTCCTATACATCTATCATCTATCAGCTTGTCAGCAGACCTTTCCACGTTGTGGGTAGACGACCTGCAGATTTTTGGTTTATAATATAGAAAATACATGCTAATAGGTTTACGAACAAATTAATTTTCCTATTGTTTAGACTAGCGCTTGACTACGATCCCACCTGACGGTGAACGGCGATGTAGTCTTTGTTGGTAATGTGTTCTAGTCTAGAAGTAGTCTATTCATTCTTCTCTTAAAGAACCCAACGATACATTGATCATTATATGATATTGTCTTGTTATTCAAATATTTAGAGATTCGTTGTACTTGGTGGAAAAAAAAATGCTGGTCTATCGATATACATTCATAAGGTTATCATGGATAAAGTTCTTAAGGTCTCGTCGATAAAGGTCTTTTCCTATTGTCTTTGTTTGATGTCTACAGTTACACAATATGGTGAATATATATATATCATAACGAATTCCGTACAGACATTTTACATCATCACAAAGATCTTTAATTCGTGCGCGTTGTCAGTGATGAGTTATGGCACCGAGACGTGGCCGCTTGAAGTGGGCCTGGTGAAAAGGCTTCAAGCAGCACAGAGAGCAATGGAGAGGGCTATGCTCGAGGTTTCCCTGCGTGATCGAATCAGAAATGAGATCCGCAGGAAAACTAAGGTGACCGACATAATCCAATAGATTGCTAGCCTCAAGTGGCAATGGGCAGGACACATCGCTCGAAGGACTGACAGCCGATGAGGCATTAAGTGCGTCGAATAGCGACCGCGTACCGGAAGACGTAATGTTGGCAGGCCCTCCACCAGGTGGTTCCACAACGTGGTGAAGGTTGCGGGCAGCGCCAGCGCAGCATCGATCGATGTGGAGATCTTTGGCAGAGGCTTATGTTCAGCAGTGTACGTCTGTCAGCTGATAATGATGATGATGACCGTCACATATATATATATCTAAAAAAGATTTTGTAAATGTGTGGAGTCTACATAGTCATGAAATTTTTAATAAGGGATCAGTAAAAGACCAGATAGGTAGATTTTACTGAGGTAGTAAGCACTGTAATCAATTCCAATAGAATACCACGGTTATATATATAGGGCACGTAGCTCGCTGGCCTAATGGTTAGAGCGTGCGGCTTTCATTCCGAAGGTCGCGGGTTCAAACCTCGGCATGTACCAATGACTTAAGATTTAAGTTATGTACATTTGTGAACTTTAGTTACAACAGCGAGATACAAAAACGGTGAAGGAAAACATCGTGAGGAAACCCGCACACTGATATCATCTTTGTGTGTGTGTGTGGTGGTCCCAATAAAGTGGCAACAGGCTCGCCCCCTGTTACATGGGATCTAATCTGACCACATCTGGCGAAATGTGGGTAGTTTATTCACCTCTGCCTACCCCTACTGGGAAAAAGGCGTGACTATATAAAAAAAAAAAATAAAAAAAAAAAAAAAAATATATAGGGAACCAAGCTAACCTCACCTGCTCATGGTGCACCCTGCTAATTAACAGACAAGGCTCTGGCTTCCACCAACCCGAATCCCACCATATGGACTTCTACAAACGATGATCCATTACCCGGCAGTGCCGAATGCTATGCTATCGATGTAAAGATTTATAGAGGAAGCCTATGTGAAGCAGTGGACGTCTGACGGCTGATGATGAGGACCACAGGAACAGAGCAATTATGACGGCACGTTGTCAATGAAGGTGATGGCTAAGATGGGTTTGAGAAGACTAGACTATCGAAAGTCCAATTTGACCTAGAATCTTGTTACAAAGTCAAGCGTACGTTTCAACATATTACTTTAGATCAAGACAGTTTGGAAACATAGCATGTTGAGTATCGTTACTCCAATTTCACTAGTTGCGAAGCCTTTCAAACCGGAACACGGTAATGTTCGCACAGTGATGTTTGCTCGGATGCTGCAGACTGATCTCCTTCCACTGATGCGGAGCTGTCAGCGGCATGTATATGCAATCAGTAACGATGTATTTTTATTAATCACTATCATGTCACACTGCGCTTCATTACTCACCCATAGTAATTGCTCTAATTAATATCTTTGTTTTGTTTGTTAACTATAAGCGGGTTATTGTGTGTTTGTTTTTTTCTTTATTGTTTGCAATTATAAACATATTTTCTTTACAATCCATCCAAATGGCTGAAGCTAAATATATGTAAATATATATATTATCGTCATCAGCCGATAGACGTCGACTGCTAGACATAGGTCTCATCCAAAAGATATCCACATACAGTCAGCATGGTCACCAGTACCGCTAGACACTGGGAGCTGTTGTATGTAGTGGTTGATTTGGGAAGATTTGGGCTATTTCCTAAATATCCCCCCCATACATATATAATAGGGGGACCGGAAAGTAATGTCGTTTCTGCGCATGCCAATACTTGATTGTCATTTGTCAGCTCATTGTTTTGTTCAGAGGCGTACCAAAGACATTGTGAGGTTATAGTGATTTCTTTACTTATAGACAATTGAATTACAATTTTTTTTTGTAATTTTGGGTAAAATGGCCAGCCAAATACCAGAAGAGGTACACATCCGGCATTGCATGCTCTTTGAGTTTCGTAAGGGAAATAACGCAACAGTTGCTACCAAAAACATTTGCGATGTTTATCCAAATGCACTGGACATTCGTAAATGCCAAAGGTGGTTTTCCAAGTTCAAATCGGGTAATTTTGATCTTTCCGACTCGTATCGATCAGGAAGACCATCAGCGTTAGACAACGACGTGTTAAGGGCGGAAGTGGAAGCAAATCCGTGTCAGACGATCGAGGAATTGTCAAACAGTCTCAACAAACCTTGGTCGACCATCCAAGAACATTTGAAGCAGATTGGAAAAGTAAGCAGAGCAGGTGTTTGGGTCCCGCATAATCTGTCCGAACAGAATAAGGCTAACCGATCAATCACATGCAACTTATTGCTTCAACGACACAACACAGAAGCGTTTTTTGATCGCTTGATCACAGGAGATGAGAAATGGGTCCTGTATGATAACCCAAAACGCAAAAGGCAGTGGCTCTCTCCAAATGAAATCCCTCGGAGTACTGCTAAGCCAGGTTTACACCCCAAAAAAGCGCTTTTGTGTGTTTGGTGGAGTATTCGCGGCATTGTTCATTTTGAATTACTGAAACCTGGAGAAACTGTTACTGCAGACCTCTACAGCGAACAATTGCAGCGAGTCAATCAATCTTTAATTGAAAAGTGGCCAGCGATTGTCAACCGAAAAGGCGTCATTCTCCAACATGACAATGCAAGACCGCACTGCGCAAGGCGAACTCTAGAAAAAATTAATGAATTGGGGTGGGAGGTGCTGCCTCATCCACCATATTCGCCCGATGTTGCACCATCGGATTTCCACTTATTCCGAGCGCTGCAACACTTTTTAAGTGGCAAAACATTTGCAAATTTGGATGATATCCAAAATGCCATCTCTAGATATTTTGCCGAAAAACCAATTAATTTTTATCGATCAGGGATTGAAAATTTACTCACTAGATGGCAAAAGGTTATTGACAATGATGGGGAATACATCATTGATTAAAAATAAAGACTCGTTAAAAATGTATGTGTTTGTATTTAGCGTAAGAAAACGACATTACTTTCCGGTCCCCCTATTATATATATATACATAAATATAAACTATGGAATATGATTAAATGTTAATGGTTTCTTTTTTTTATTTACAACGCCCTTCAATCAGGAACACAATAGTGTTTGTAGACTGTCTGTTATCAGAAATAGGCGCTGCGGTGGATCTATCTAGCCGGACTGCGGCAATAGGGACTTATCACCAGTAGATAATATTAGTCTTAATATTTTCTATATATGCTTACTATACCATCACTATTATAGTTTTGAGAGTAGTCTGATCTGGTGATCTACACGTTAATGAATATTTTTGGTTATATACAATAGAGCGTTAGTGTATATATATATATATGATAGTCAGAGATGCATTGAGTAATCACGCGACTTTCGAAAATATTACATGTAAACACTCAAATTTTGGTAGAGATATTACTTCTGCCGTTTAGAGGTTAACTAGGAACAGCTAGTACCTGAATAGTAAAACAATAGTAACAGCTAATATCTAAATACTAACAATAATAGTAACAGCTAGTACCTAAATTAACAAATAGCCAGTCTATTGACTTTTATAAGTATCTACGGTCTATTATAATATAGATCCGCGATTAGTCTTCATCATCATGAATTTTGCCAATCTGCCTGAATGACCAACTGTCGCTCAGGCTTATCTTCATCAGGGGATATGTCCGTTGAAATAATTTTTGTATATATATATTCATATATATCAAAATGTGGCGTTTTCTGTTCAGCTAAACCGTCTGATGACGGAGATCTACGAGACGGTGTCGGCCGCGTGCAACATGGACGACAACCGGCCTGGAAGCTTCCCCACAGAGCTGTCTGACGGCAGCACCAGCGAAGGTACCTAATCTTATGTATCATCATCATCATCATCAGCTGATAGTCGTCCACTGCTGGATAGAGGCCTCTCCCTAAGATCTTCACATCGATCGAGTAGGGATTCATATGGGAAGATTTGGGCCGTTACCCACCACGCTGGCCTAATGCGGGTTGGTGGGAGCCAGAGCCTCGTTGGTTGATTAGCAGAGTGCATTACGAGCAGGTGAGGTTGGTTTGGGTACCGTAAATTGTTGTGCGGGAACCCTTACACCCCTGCAGGGTTGTTGAACTTCTCATTAAAGGCGATAAGTCATTCTGAGGAAGGAAGTTGAGAATGGAGTTTTAATATGGCTTGTATCTCTGTTCTAAACTTGTACATACATGATTTCTTTTCTTTTTTTATTCTATGAAGCAATGAGATGAGTAGGGTGTTCACCTGATGGTAAGTGATACGCCCGCCCATAACAGTTGCTTGCATCGAATGGGTTCCCGCGACTCTCACCAGATCGTCGGTCCACCTTGTGGCAGGCCCCCCAACGTTACGTCTACCAGCAAATATACCATTAAGGAATATGGTAATGAGGTCGATTGTATCCATCCAATCCAGCTGACTGTAGGCAATAGGCATGCAAAGCTGTCAATTAAATTGAGGTTTAAACCGGAAACCAATATTTTCCCGTTCATATAATTAGAATGTTCATATTATTAACTTCAAAGTATATATATAAAGTAGCTCGCGGGCCTAATGGTTAGAGCGTGCGGCTTTCATTCCGAAGGTCGCGGGTTCGAATATCGGAATGTGTCGATGACTTAAATATTTCAGTTATGTACATATGTGAACTTTACTAACAGCAACGAAATACAAACGGTGAAAGAAAACGTGCACATGAATTAGAATCTATTCTAATGTGTGTGTGAAGTCACCAATCGGCATCGGACCAGCGTGGTGACTATGGCTATCGCCCTCATATTGCGTGTAGGCCTGTGCCCCAGCAGTGGAGACGTAAATTGGCTGTTGAAAATATTTATATATATATATAGGATCAAGTTCAAAGTTAAAAAAAGTCAAATGTTGATACATATGCAACTTTTACGGAAAGTTGCATCAGCCCTTATCTTTTTTATAACTAAATTTATCATAACCATAAATGATGTTATTTTTCCTTAGAAAGAGGTCAATAAAGATATCTTGTCATTACTATATGAAACTATATATTTTTTACACACAATTTTGTAATACTAGCGTATACCTGTTATAAATACTTACTATTTTTGTATTAAAAAAATTAAAAAAAACATCTATGCTTACAGAATCCGTAAAACTAACGAGAAGTCTAACAGAGAAGAGGAAGAACTACGTGCGACGCGTGTCGTCGAGAGTCGCCTATTTGGACCCCAAGAATGTTAAGAACCTCCGCTTCCGCCATCAGACCTCCATCTGTTCGTACAAATCGGAAATAATCGACAATCCGTACTCCACTTTCCGTTCGTGGAAGAGCTTCCGTGCGTCGCAGGGCAACCTCGCCAAGGACAAGATGGCGGACGTCACGGATTCCAAATTCAATTTGACGGATTCGCGCGGGAACGTGCTGTCGATGAAGGATGAACTGGCAGTCAGCGATTACAGCATAGACAATCAGAGTATAGACGAGAAGACGGGCTGTGTGGATATAGGGTTGCCATTCGAGCCTAGGGAGCGCGGTCTGTTCAACGTGTGCTTGCTGGTGGGGATGAACTACATGACCGGGCAGGCTTACGTGAAGAACGTGTTCCCGAGTCAGGTTAGCGTCATCAGGACTCATTTAAATACATTCAGATCATCATCATCATCATTATTATCAGCCGATAGACGTCTATTGTTAGACATAGGCCTCTCCCAAAGATCACATCGATCGATCCTGCGCTGCCCGCATCCAGCTGCTTTCCGCAACTTTCACCAGATCGTCGGATCACTTGGTGGGGAGCCTGCTTACACTATGTCTACCGGTACGCGTTCGCCATTCGAGGATCTTAGTGCCCCATCGGCTGTCAGTCCTTCGAGCGATGTGTCCTGCCCATTGCCACTTGAGGCTAGCAATGTTTTGGACTATATCGGTGACCTTAGTTCTCCTGCGGATCTCCTCATTTCTGATTCGATCACGCAGATTATATATCTAAAACTGGGTAGTGTGCCCAACTTAATGGCTAGTGAAGCAGTCTGTCAGTGGATGCGATGATGAAAACAAAACTATCCCTTATCACAGAATGAGCCTATACCGCATCACAAGAGTTTACCATTTGTTAAGTGATATGCTTGTCCATAACAATGTGACAGTTAAAATATTTACACAACACCACATCGCATTTATAGCCTTGAGATAATAGGGGGACCGTAAAGTAATGTCGTTTCTGCGCATGTCAATACTTGATTGTCATTTGTCAGCTCATTGTTTTGTTCAGAGGCGTACCAAAGACATTGTGAGGTTATAGTGATTTCTTTACTTATAGACAATTGAATTACAATTTTTTTTTGTAATTTTGGGTAAAATGGCCAGCCAAATACCAGAAGAGGTACACATCCGGCATTGCATGCTCTTTGAGTTTCGCAAGGGAAATAACGCAACAGTTGCTACCAAAAACATTTGCGATGTTTATCCAAATGCACTGGACATTCGTAAATGCCAAAGGTGGTTTTCCAAGTTCAAATCGGGTAATTTTGATCTTTCCGACTCGTATCGATCAGGAAGACCATCAGCGTTAGACAACGACGTGTTAAGGGCGGAAGTGGAAGCAAATCCGTGTCAGACGATCGAGGAATTGTCAAACAGTCTCAACAAACCTTGGTCGACCATCCAAGAACATTTGAAGCAGATTGGAAAAGTAAGCAGAGCAGGTGTTTGGGTCCCGCATAATCTGTCCGAACAGAATAAGGCTAACCGATCAATCACATGCAACTTATTGCTTCAACGACACAACACAGAAGCGTTTTTTGATCGCTTGATCACAGGAGATGAGAAATGGGTCCTGTATGATAACCCAAAACGCAAAAGGCAGTGGCTCTCTCCAAATGAAATCCCTCGGAGTACTGCTAAGCCAGGTTTACACCCCAAAAAAGCGCTTTTGTGTGTTTGGTGGAGTATTCGCGGCATTGTTCATTTTGAATTACTGAAACCTGGAGAAACTGTTACTGCAGACCTCTACAGCGAACAATTGCAGCGAGTCAATCAATCTTTAATTGAAAAGTGGCCAGCGATTGTCAACCGAAAAGGCGTCATTCTCCAACATGACAATGCAAGACCGCACTGCGCAAGGCGAACTCTAGAAAAAATTAATGAATTGGGGTGGGAGGTGCTGCCTCATCCACCATATTCGCCCGATGTTGCACCATCGGATTTCCACTTATTCCGAGCGCTGCAACACTTTTTAAGTGGCAAAACATTTGCAAATTTGGATGATATCCAAAATGCCATCTCTAGATATTTTGCCGAAAAACCAATTAATTTTTATCGATCAGGGATTGAAAATTTACTCACTAGATGGCAAAAGGTTATTGACAATGATGGGGAATACATCATTGATTAAAAATAAAGACTCGTTAAAAATGTATGTGTTTGTATTTAGCGTAAGAAAACGACATTACTTTCCGGTCCCCCTAATATTATTACAACAGTTTAACGTAGATCGTCTAAAGGTGTACTGCTGCGTCTATCGGAAAGTTATAACAAATTGAATAAAAATATCTATGAAAACATTTATTTTACTTTATTATGAAATGATTGGGGGAGGCCTATGTCCAGCTGTGAACGTCTATCGGCTGATGATGAACCATGAAAAAAACTTCCAAGCGTTTGAGAATCGTTCGATAATATACCAACGTCCCCAAAGTATCAAAACTGGAGATGATCTCAAATGATCTCCAGAATAAAGGTAGGAATTACTTACCGGAAACGGTCTAGGTAGGTAACACTGCAGCTCCTAATCCTCTGAACGCCAAATTGTACGGTGCAGTATTACTACTATTGAAATTACTGGGGTAATGTCTAAATGTCTCAAGGCGATGAGAACAAAGCGGTGCTGTGTATAAAATCTTAAGTAGAGCTTCGTTGCTATGGGCAGATGTAACACCATCAGGTGAACGTCTCGCTCATCTCGTCAAATAAAAAAGGATACCATCAGTAAATTTGGTTATGTTGTCGTTCCAGGTGCAGACGCCCGCGCACATCGAGAACCTGGTGTTCCCGGAGACGCTGTGCGGCGCGCAGTGCGCTGGCGACGCGCTCAGCGTGCAGCAGTACTCGCTGGTGCTGACCGACGAGCGCGGCGAGCGGAGCTACGGGTTCGTATCCTACGTCTGGTTGCAGACCTCTTATAGGAGACCGTCTAGGCAGATAGCATTGAACCTTTATTGCTACCAACAAAAATTAGTGTTCTAACATTACTGAGTTCCGGTTTAAAGGGCGTCGTAGCTAGTGAATTTATTGAGGTAACTTAAGGAGTGCTATGAGCGGCATGTTCACCTTATAGTAAATGATACGCCATTAGTAAGATGGTGCTAGTTAAGATTGTATACACTGCACCACATTGTTCTCGTCGCCTTGAAGATGTTGAGACTTATTACCCGAGTAATTACACCAATCATAGCGCCCTACAAATCGGAATACAGTAATGTTTGTACAGTACTGTTTGTCGGCTGCTATAGGCGTTGCGGTGGTACCTACTTATATAGTCTCCGGCAACAAAGACCTCATCAGCAGCCGATAGTCGTCCACTGCTGGACATAGCCTCCCACCCAAAGACATCCACATACAGTCACCATGGCCTTCAGTACCGCGAGATACTAGGAGCTATAGTATATAAGGGTTATATGGGGTACTAAGCCATTTCCCACCAAGCTGGTCCAATGCGGGTTGGCGGGATGAAGCGACTCGTTTGTTGATTAGCAGGCTGCACCACGAGCTGGTGAGGTTGGCTTGGTTCCCGTGAGTTGTAGTATGAATCTCCCTACACCACTACAAGGACCCAGCACCAGTGAAAACCATCAATTATGTAACATTGCTTAGTTTAGCGTATTGCAGATAACAAAATATTTTTGTGATATAACGAGTAGGTAGACCTATCAACTGCCATGCCATTGCCATAATATGGCGAATGTCATAAGAATGTTTTCATAATTATGATGACATGGGGAGTACAGGGAGGGAAGGAGGGAGGGTTGATTGGCCAACATAAATTCCTTAGATTAATCATTGATCTTTCACCCGGTGGTGAGTGACAGTGTGTTTAATTTCTGTTATCGGAGTATGTTATATAATAATTATGTAACACTAAATTGAGTATTGTAATTGTTTTTTTTTTTCCTATTTAGATACTGCCGAAGGGTTTTACCGGAGGGCGCCACCACATGCCTGCCGCTTTGTTATTGTTTAATAGGAAAATATCGAGCGCCCGGATTTTATTATAAGGTTAGTTTTTTTATTATTTTCGAAGTGATATGCTCAGTCATAAATGGCGCTAATTAGAATGGTATTCACATCACCACCAGCACTACATCTCGTTGTCTTGAGACATCCTTAATTTGTAGGTATTTGCCCTGCTTGCCAGATAAGTCCAAACAAAATGGTTAAGGTTCTATCATTGTAACTATTCTTAGTCGCTTCATACGTCCCGACGAAGCTAGAGCTAAAAAAAAATTCTTTTTGAAGGCATATTTCAGTAGTAATAAAGTATATTCATGTATTTATTTATTTGTTTGTTTATTCTTTTTATATTTAACAATATTTCTGTAATAGGATAGGAACAAGGCACTAGTGATGGGAAAAGATCTATAGGATGATGATTTATTCAGATTGGTTTTAAATATTATTTTGTGTATACAACTCTCAATATAAATTAGAATAAAAAAAAAAAAAACTAATTGACAGGTATTACAAGAAATCGAATCATACCACGGCACCTCAGAAGTAGAGACGAATCTACTACTGCAGCAGCTGTTCGAAAGCGACTTCCCCAAACCAGGGGAAGAGATAACAATCACCGACACGCACACGAACGTGACCCTAGCAACGGGCAACAGGAACTCGGTGAATCTTGGCGAGCTCTTAACCAAGGTCGGTGACCAGAACGTTGATTGGATGGAGACGAAACATCAAAAGGAGAAGAGAGGGCTGATCAAAGTGGAGAGCCTGCCGGAGAATGTGAAGGATATGCCGGAGTTGTACGACCTACACAATAACAACAGCCCGAAAAAGGTTTTGCTTGATCTAGATGGACCAAGGTTCGTTTTTATAACGTTACGTTTTTTTTATTTGATAACTGGCTAACGATTTTAATATCAGGTCAAATTAAGTGATAATCAGTATGTGGGTGGTAAAGACTGCTCCTCCAAATTACTATCTCTCTTTCTAGTATTGAGAGCCCCGAATGAAGCACCATAGACATGGAGACAGATATACATTGTGAAGACGGTAGTTGCCGGGTGGCTATAAGTAAGCCTTCCACCTTCTAAACTCCACGATAAGTGGCCTCTGAAGAGGAACCATCGGGTTAAACACCAGGCAGTTAGCAGTAATCACTAAACCTTTGTTGTTTATCAGCATCATCTAGAAGCTATAGAAAAGCAGGAAAGGGTCCTTAAGGTCCAAGGAGCTACAGATTATCACACCATGGAAGTCTTTTCCATCATTGTTGTTTTAAACCTTTAAAAGATAATCTTTTTTACAGAACGAAGATCATTAAAAGACCTATAGAGCCGAGGGTTGATGAGGACAACTTCTCCGTACTTCTGGACTCGTTCGGCGCAGGGCTGGTAATAAAGGTGTTCGGTTCGTTACTCCTGGAGCGGAAGGTCGTCATCATGGGCAATCAGTTAAGGTAAACTTTGAATAGTTACTATTTCTTAGGATGGCAGGAAATGCCTCTCTAAGCAGAGCTATTAGTGAAATTACTAGAGTAATGATACGTATATTTCTTTATTTTCTTAATTTAATTGTAATACAATAAATAAAAAAAATTGATAATAAAATCTTATTATTAAAATACTTGCGATATAAAGGAGAAACCATTTTTAGTAGGTTGTATGACGAGGTAAAATAAATAATCATCATCAGCCGATAGACGTCCACAGCTGGACATAGGCCTCCCACTAAAATCTCTACATCGATCGATCCCGCGTTGCTCGCATCCAGTGGGTTCCCTAATAAATAATATGTTATGTGATAAATCCTTAACTCCAGTGTCTGTTCGTAGCGTGGTGTCTTCCTGCTTGGAGGCGTTGCAGGGTGCGCTGTACCCGTTCGTGTGGCAACAGCCGCTAATATCCAGCATCCCGTCGGAGATTCAGCGCGACGTACTCGAGGCTCCATTACCAATCCTCGCGGGCGCGCTCAGCGGCGAATGCGAGCCGGACACTACTGGCATACTCTTTGAAGAGGTGAGTAGATGGATGAAAAAGGACTATGCAGTTAGACTATGCTATTATTTCCTGTACACCCTGCCTGTACATCCTTTGAAGACTCCACATATCTGAACAATACCATGTCGCTTGCAAGTTATGGAACAGCCACTGCTGCTCTTGGTAACTAAACAATGAGATAAAGTATTGACTATGGTTACAGGGTATGTTAATAGATTTGACGCATCCCAACAAAGTCCTTTTCTACCAAGGCGACGAGTCGACCATCCTCCCGACCTCCAGCTACAAGACCCTCAAGACTTCTCTACAAATGGAGTCGATAAAACAGAAAGATAAGCAGGAAGATATGAAGACGAGGAATGTTATGATATCGGAGGCGTTCCTGCGGTTCTTCGTGGATATCCTCGGTGATTTCTGGAGGTTCTTCGTCGTGAGGGAGATGAAGGAAGGCGATATGGGCAAAAATGGCGTCGTATTCGAGGTAAATCTTCCTTTTTTTTTAAACGACATATATAATACAAACATGTATTAGTTCATAGAATTTAGAAATGTTAGTTGTAATTTTTATTAAACTACAAAGCTTAGATTTAATAATCGGTTGGGAAAAATACTACTTTAGTAAGCACTTGTTTAACAGAAATAATTACTTAATTAAGTTGGATCACAAGTTTCTACTTCTAAATGTTTATTGAACTAAGAGATTAATATTAAAATTATATTGATTTTATGTCTAGAAAGAGGCTTTCGTCAAAAATGCCACGTCCAAACAGAACCAGTACTTCCTCGAGTGGTTCTCGGAGACAGCCATGTTCAACCACTTCGTGCAAAACATGGCGGCCTGCTACCCCCGGCAATCGGACAGCGGGACCCACCCTGTCACAGTGTTTAGACAATCGAGCCAAGACGCGGAGTTGGTAGACACGCCGCTGCCCAACTTCTACGAGCTCTTCCACCAACGCCTCAGCAGCAGAACCAAATCGGAGCACAGGATAACAGACTCTAAGAGCAATTACAAAAGTGCGGTTAACAAGAAAGTTAAAATGTTGAAGACTAAACTTAGAGAGTTAGTGGCTTAGTGAACTGTGATAGTGCTTAGTGTCGGGTTTAACAAATATTACTTAACGGTGGTATGTGGAGGTTTGTAAGATATTTAAGTAAATCTAAGTACGTTAGAGCTTAACTTCAGCTAGAAATTATATACAAAACCAAGTGGCTTGATGAATCTACACATGACTTCATAACCGAAGATACACCAAAAGAAATACAATATGGTAAGTTGAATTTACTTACTATCATAGACACATCATATTACTTAGCTTAGACAAAAAAAATTATAAAGCGTCTTAACTTAATTCTAAGTTATAAAGCTGTGGCTAGCAAAGGCAGCTGAAGTTTCCGTTTTATAAATCTCTGAGGAATGATATTTAATAGGAGATAAACCTTAATATTCGAAAACTTTCTGTTTCATACATCTCTGAAGAAAGTCAGCAAAGATTTGCACCATTTGTTTTTTTTTTAATCATTAACGTTTGATCACCATCGCACCTAATGTTAAGTGGTCTGTGGAGGTGCAGCTCGCTAATCTAGAAATGATTGATTGATGTGTGTATTATTTCTCTCAATACTAATGCAGGTGTAGTAAATTATTTACACTTTAATAAAGAAAAAAAATTAACATATCTAAACATTTAAATTTTAGTAGAAGTTCAGAATTTTTGCCTTATGGAATTTGTTATGAACAAATACCAAGTTGTAGCTGGTGAATATGATGATGAAAGCTTTATATAATTGTTGTACCTTACATTTAGTTCAAATCATTGAGGTAATGAGATTTAAAGTGTTTAAGTCCCAAAGAGATAAGTAGAATGTGGTGCAGTGTATATCATCCTAACTTATTATGGCCAGGCAGTGTTACCACCTGCATACCATCAGGCGAACATTCTGATACTTCGAAACGTTAGATAATTAAATGGACTGTTTGAAAAACTGTAAAGTGAGAAGTAGGGAGAGAAAGAATGAAGGTTCTAGAATTGCTGCGAGGGTGAGCTGGTGTGATGTATTCAAAAGACAACTGTGCTGTGCACAGCAGCTAGCTCAGTAGCCAAACTGGTGGAAGAACTCTTTTTAAAGAAACATCTAGATTCGTATCACCGCAGAAGCCGCAACTGTAGTGCGCAAACGTTACCGTGTTCCGGTTTGAAGGATGCTGCAGTCAGTAAGCTATAGAGTCCTTGAAAGCGAAGTTTTGCTAAATTACGTCGGTAACGAGACTAATTATTATGTCAAGGCCATGAGCACATTATGGTGCAGTCATCCTAATGGAATATTGTCATGGTTATCACTTACCATCAGGCGAATATCTTGAATAAAAAATACCTGGACTCACCAATGTCACAGGTCTCGAGTCCTAGCAGTGAGAACACTAAGGTTGTTTATATATGAATGTGTAAAAATTTTCTGATCCTCCAATGATGATCCTGCTGGATGATACAAATGTATTAAACCATTCAGTCAATTTGACCTTGTGCCTTTTCTGATTTACCGTTAAATTAATGTGAATAAGTCTATTACGTAATAATTTTTTTTTCGTTCAAATAATAAACATAGATCACAATGGTATATAGACTTTGGATATCGTCAAGACTGGATAGATAATTAAGTTGGTATCATTCCTCCACTAGAGAACTGAATAATTAAATACATAAATAAATAAAAATCACATTATTTACTATATAAATTCTTATTCGTAGACTAAAGGTAAAAGGACTGCTGCTTGGGACAGTAGTACTGTGCAGTGCTGGTTTCCAGCCTCTCCTAACCCTCCGGGGTGTTACGTGAAATGTATATAGTTCATCATGACCATTGAGCTTTAGTATAGCTTTAGTATTGCGAGTATAAGCTATAAGTTTTATAAAAATATTTTATGTCAGAGTAATTAAAGGAGCTTGTGCTGATGAGGATATGACAGGAATCTAGACTTGCACTTAATAAACATTCAATTTAAAGGAAGTCTGACTCAAGGACTTTTTCAGTTAAAATTAAAAGTAAGCTAGGTCCTTAATCGAAATTTTATATTGTTGATTACGATTTTGATGTGTTGAAACATTACAAAAAAAAAAAATCCCAGTCTCTGTATTGTATATTCTTCTTCTTCGGTATCAGTCTTGACAGAGTGGTCGTGGTCATCAGTTCTGGTGTTGGTCGCAAGTTTAACAACACGTCGCCATTTCTATCTAATGGCCGCCTTCTTAGTGCAATCATATAGTGGTAACGATGATGAGCCATTTACTGCTGCTTTTATCTGGCTAGTCCATCTCATATGCGGACTTTCTCGTTAGCTGGTACTCTTAATTTTTCCCTGAACCACAAGTCGCTCAATCGCTACCTCCTCTCGTTGGCATACGTGGCCCAAAAAGGTGAGGATACGGGGCTCCACCAAAGATGATAAACGCTGCTTGATGCCGAATTCTGGAAGTATAGATTCGTTGGTACGAAATTCAGTCCGCGATACCCCGAGCATTCTCCTCCAGCACCACATCACTGGAGCGTCTATCCTCTTCTTCTCTACTTCTCTCAAGGTCCTCGTTTCCGTATTGTATATAGTTAAATTATTATAATTAAAATGTAATTTTGTATTGCAAGTCTATTGCACTTAATAGTAAGATATATTGGTGATTACTGCACCATTAACATATATAGATATAGATAATGAAATCTCAATAGAAATACTGAAATACAGCATTCTTGTGTTCTCTATATAGAACAAAAAGTGTATACATGTTATGAACAACAAAGAAAAAAAATTGAAGTAATTAATGTATATGACTTCATAGTATAGGAGCTAACTCCTTGCTTAGTAATTTTTTGATTTGATTAAAGGGCTGCATGTTGTGGAGTTTAGTTGGTGATAGGGTTTCTTTCTCCTAGTTTAGCTATCACCGTTATATTGTCACAGCTTAAACAGCATCGCTGTACCATAATATTCTGTGTATCCTTCACCATCTTCGACTCCCAAGCGATTCGAACACCACGTGAAATTAAGGAAAAATAAAAAAAAAGCATGTAATATCACATTCCAGGTAATAACCGATAAAAAAAACTGTTTTAAAAATAAATACTTTGGCGAAGGCCCAATGCATCAATGCCATAGACAAACGTTTGATTGTTAGTTGATTGTGTATGTATTTCGTGAATTCGCAGAATTGCTCTGTATGTAATTATTAAATAGATATTGTTTGTCTGTGCACATCGTATGTATTGCCATATGTAGTTTTATATCGTAATTATATGTACATAATTGTTTTAACACAAATCGTAGCGAAAAGACTGTAGTGCCTTCCAGTTATATATTTGTAAGACTGTAAATAGTTTGCCATTGAATAGTTTTTATTTATTATATGTTTTTTTTTTATAATGTATTAATTACAAATTATGTATTATATCCATTCCAAAAAATATAAACAAAAATAAACACGATGTAATTTTAATATAACACTTTATTGTAACTTTTACTTTCGCTAAAACGAAAGGTAAAAGACTAAAGGAACATTCAGCCAATAAATCACTTTTGCCGCCGAAAAATTATTTCCATAGATGATGTTATCTTTATTTTGTATTCGTTCATGTTACAGTTCATTATTAAAAAATTAGAAAAATAAATATAATTATAAAATTGATTGAAAAAGAAAATCCTTATTGCTCCCGATTCTATTGATAAATTGTATTAATTATCTCTTTGGTATTATTTAAATTGTTGCATGTATGATTATCTTAAAAGTTTGGCCGGTTGTACTGTTCTAGCATATCACACGTAACCTAGGGTATACCCGTGTTTATTAACACCTCTATTATCTGATGATGTTCAGCGTTTGGTAGTAATTTTGATTGTTACAGCATATCTGATACTGGGCTCGTGGATTCGGCTCCACGGCCTGCTGGTTTAATAACCGTAGAAGTGCCTGTACTTTGTATGATATTGTATTATTAGGGTTATACATTAATCTACAACCTGTTATAAAGTTATATTGAATGCAATGAATATTCTTTCTTAATGATTTGTTGTTTTCTTTCTGATTATAAAAAAATATGTTTGACCGTTACTTAATTCCTTTCCATATTTATTTATATATATATCTAATATCCCAACCTAAGCCGATTACCAGTAATGCGTTTGTACTGGTGGTAGGTCTGTTGTTAATGACTGTCTAGGTATCACCGCAGTTCATATTCCTGCTAACAGTAGTGTGCAAATATGACTTTCGGTTTGAAGGCGTTCATTGTTATCGACAACATCTCGCGGCAGATCAATGCTGGGCACGGGCCTTTCCCAAGGAATGCCTGTTTACCTGATCTTCGGTTACAGATATGAAGGGCGGTATAGCTAGTAAAATTACAAGAGTAACCGGACTTAACACCGTATACTTTAAGCGATAAACAGAATGTAGGTATGTACTGCCATAGATATATCAAATATCATGCAAGTGATATAGGTTTAAAGGGTACCGCACAATAACTCATGAGATTCAAGCCAAATTCACCTGCTCGCGGTGCACCCTGCCAATCAACAAATGAGGCTCTGGCTCCCACCAACCCGCATTGGGCCAGCGTGGTGAGAAATGGCCCAAATCCCCCCCATATAACTCTTACATATAACGGCTCTTAATGTCCGGCGGCACCGTAAGCCATACTGACAGTATGTGGAGATCGTTGGAGAAAGCCTATGTCCAATAGTGGTCGTCAATAGGCTGATGATAATCATGAGGATATTTTATCCACCACTTTATTAAATCCTAGATATTTGTTTTTTATTGCTACATAAAAATGTAGAATTTTTTTAATCATAAAGGTCGCTTGTTTCTTTATACTGTGATTACTTATTAATTAAAAGACAAAAGATGTATTAATACATTAAACATAATAAAAACTCGTGTATTATGAAAAAAAAAACACAACATCACTTGGGAAAATGCAACATTAAAATTGTGCATGTAAAATAAATATATTTTTTAGAAGTGTTAAAATAAATAAAGATATAGCCATATTTATTACCTAAACACTAAACGTCTAAACATTGTTAAAAAAAAATGATTGAAATTCATTTTAAAATTTTGCATATGGCGCGCGGACAACAAAGTCCTTGTAGATCATTTTAGTTAGATTTATCACCTTCGCCGTGGCTAGTATGATATTTAATGGAGAAACTAATAAAGCAAAGTGATTACTCATAATTGAGTGATTATCTAATCATTCGCGACACAATGACATCAATTATGATCGAGATTTTTTTTTGCCGCCATCATTTGACAGCTGAAGTTCAGTTGTGAATAAAATTGGCCGCTGTGATTGTTTCCTGTTGTTATGAAAACATTTCCTGATAACTGTTTAATAATTAATTAGCTAATTTTATGCTAATTACATAAAGATACGTTTTTTTATGTAATTAATATTTTGTAATTATTGAAATATATTCAATGTCTTATATCCGATAAAGTAAAAGAACAACAGCTGCCTGCTGATTGTATGTATCAGAGAATCTGCCGCATGATACCTGCTAAAAGTAAAGATTAAAAAAATTATTATTGGAAAATAATGTTAAATGATCTACCTGGTCCTTTTAATATAAAAAAATATTATGTTATTTAGATTTTTTTTTTATTATTGCTCACATTCCGATTTACGCAGAATGTTTTTTAAGTGTTATAGCAACGTCAATAAAAGCTCTGGTATAAAATATTTACATGAACGCAGCAAAAATCGTAAAAAATTTATAAACGTGTCATATTCGCGTAAATATAAGAAATTATCGTAATTTATATTATAATATATTACTTTGTGGTATCTATAAATCATCCCCTTTAAATTATATTGAAAGAAAATGTTTAATGGCTATAAATTTGCCTTTTATGTAGTTTGCTTGTACTCGGTATAGGGGAAAGGTTATAGATACTATAAACTAAAAGATTTTAAGATTAGGTTTGAAATATAAAAACAATGTATTATTCTTTTATATAATATATGTTGATTATTATGATCATATATTTGCTATGAAAACCTATTTTGTAATATACATAGATAACATATCTGTTAATCACACCGACGAAACTAGGACGTCAAAGAGCAGCCGCCAGGTTGTGAGGATGTGATTATCGGGAGTAAAGAGATAATCGCTAGCTACACCCTTTGAACTTAAACTTAATAATCCTTGCATGTAATATTTCGGTAACTTAGACGACCTTTGGCAGATAAAGCGGCCGTGCAGTGTATAGGTACAAGTTACGTGTAGATTAAACTATGACCTTTTACCTACGCCGTTACGCGAACACGTCTCACGTTAATTGGAACGAATATATTAAAGATGGGTGTTTGTAATACTTAATTAATATTTTGTAACGCATTTCATTACGATATTCTTCATATTTTACTTAGTAAAATTCCGTAATTAACCGGTGTTGTTATCCTAATTTTTAATTTAATACAGATTATATAACTTGTACTTTCGATGTTGCTGTTTTGATAAAATTTTGAGAAGTACGCAGCGTTTTTAGTTTTAATCTACTATATGCTAATGATCTTAATATCGCATGGTGTTAAATGACAATGAGACCATTGATGGTGAGGTATGTTGGTAACACTCTGGGACTCGAATGTTGACAACCGGAAAGTAGAAAACCTGTCAAGGCGGCAGATTCACATTGTGAGGTTGTAAACGTGCTTCCTTACTAATAAACTTCACAATATATGGGTACAAAGCTCGTTATTCTATTTATAGTAAACTCGTTCGTCCTCGATGTAGGGACAGGCTTTTCATTTATATGTTCTTGTGATCAATCTTTTAATTCCATTCTATCATTCCAATCCTCTCTTCGTCTCTATTCATCTTTTCACACTCTATTCCATTCCTTTTTTCTACCATCGCGTCAATGATTTAAAGATTCGCTCGTTCATTATTTTGTTTACAGTTTCCTATGCTAATTATATTTCTTGTTCTTGTAAATATTATTTCACAAACCTGTATTATTTTTAACTATGACCTTTTACAAAACTTAAAAAAAAAAACCCAGCGACTTGTATTATCACTCATGAGATAATTGAAATTCCCCGTGTTTAGCTCCTCCAGCTCGATCTGACCATCAGCGTGTTATTTATCACAGCTCGTTATTCTAGTATGATACTAGCTGTTACCTATCCGCTTTGCTTACCATAACACCCGTGCTACCCTCTTTAGGGGAGGAATTCTATAAAATGCATTCTTAGGTCAGCTCTAAACGACAGAAACAATATCTTTACCAAAATTTGAGTGTTTATCCTCTAATAGCTTCAGATATCTCGTGATTAGTTGATAATCTTCTGGAGCTGTTCTCCTTCCGTTTTGTTTGCTGGCCGTAATATAGAATCAGACCGCAAATGACTGTCCATAGCAACCGTTAAAACAGCCACCGCATAAATAATACGATACGAGAATATTTATATAAAAAAATATTGGCAATAAAACTGAAGGATCCATTAAATTAGAAAAAATAAATAGTCTATAGCCATCTGCAAATACTTGAATGCTGTTCCTGTGGCGATACGTTCACTAGATTTCACGTGAATCGCGAACAAAGGGAAGTCATTTACATTATACATATACAATATAGATATACAGTAGCTCGCTGGCCTAATGGTTAGAGCGTGCGGCTTTCATTCCGAAGGTCGCGGGTTCGAATCTCGGCATGTACCAATGACTTAATTTAAGTTATGTACATTTGTGAACTTTAGTTACAGCAGTGAGATACAAACGGTGAAGAAAAACATCGTGAGGAAACCCGCACATGAATCATGTTTGTGTGTGTGTGTGTGATGGCCCCAATAAAGTGGCAACAGGCTCGCCCCCTGTTACATGGGACCTAATTTGACTACATCTGGCGAAAAGTGAGTGTTTATTCACCTCTGCCTACTCCTATTGGGAAAAAAGGCGTGATTATATAAAAAAAAAATATAAATATATACGACGACGACCGAGCGATGGTAGGTCAGGTAATATCGTATTGAAACAAGCTGAAGACAATTCCTCATTGTGAGAGCCTTCTACAATCCATCTGGTGGCAGTGGCAGATTTTTGCCACGTACAATAATAACAAACTAGTTCATTTTCACCCGCGATAGCAAGACAGCCCTGCTCCTGATGCATGCCACAGATATTATATATTTAATGCTATACTCGATAGAAATTCGAATATGGGTTTAAAAAATTGTTGGTAGGTGTTGTTTTTTTTTTATAATTCCCTCTGCGTGTGGTGGGTCTGGGCATTTATTTACCATCATCACATATCTTATATCTATTTCCTAATTCTCATCATTCATTCTCTTCATCTTTCATACTCTGCTGTTCTTTTAAACTTCTCTTCTTCCTTTCATTCCTCTCCTTGCTGAGTGAAGACAGTATTCTTCTCTTGCGTTTGTCGGAAGGTATTTGTTGTTGCAGCTCTGTGGTCTCGGGCCAGTAAGAGTAGGACTAAGATAAGCCCTGCCTGTCGTATAAAGCGACTAAAAGTGTATAGGAGTCTCACGGGCCTTATCGCTTAACAAGCCTGCGTGGGACAGCGTGTGGCCCAGTGATGGTGCCTAGGAGGGTTAGGCCCCTCCTCAGAGACGTGTTCACACAAAGTGTAGAGGGTTTTTGTTAGTAAGAATCTCACATATTGATAATAATTTTACTTATACAATTAATCGAACAGACGAGCAGGACGTTCACCTGATAGTAAGTGATACGCCCGCCCATAACAACGTGGCGCTGGTTAAGATGATATATTAGGGGGACCGGAAAGTAATGTCGTTTTCTTATGCTAAATACAAACACATACATTTTTAACGAGTCTTTATTTTTAATCAATGATGTATTCCCCATCATTGTCAATAACCTTTTGCCATCTAGTGAGTAAATTTTCAATCCCTGATCGATAAAAATTAATTGGTTTTTCGGCAAAATATCTAGAGATGGCATTTTGGATATCATCCAAATTTGCAAATGTTTTGCCACTTAAAAAGTGTTGCAGCGCTCGGAATAAGTGGAAATCCGATGGTGCAACATCGGGCGAATATGGTGGATGAGGCAGCACCTCCCACCCCAATTCATTAATTTTTTCTAGAGTTCGCCTTGCGCAGTGCGGTCTTGCATTGTCATGTTGGAGAATGACGCCTTTTCGGTTGACAATCGCTGGCCACTTTTCAATTAAAGATTGATTGACTCGCTGCAATTGTTCGCTGTAGAGGTCTGCAGTAACAGTTTCTCCAGGTTTCAGTAATTCAAAATGAACAATGCCGCGAATACTCCACCAAACACACAAAAGCGCTTTTTTGGGGTGTAAACCTGGCTTAGCAGTACTCCGAGGGATTTCATTTGGAGAGAGCCACTGCCTTTTGCGTTTTGGGTTATCATACAGGACCCATTTCTCATCTCCTGTGATCAAGCGATCAAAAAACGCTTCTGTGTTGTGTCGTTGAAGCAATAAGTTGCATGTGATTGATCGGTTAGCCTTATTCTGTTCGGACAGATTATGCGGGACCCAAACACCTGCTCTGCTTACTTTTCCAATCTGCTTCAAATGTTCTTGGATGGTCGACCAAGGTTTGTTGAGACTGTTTGACAATTCCTCGATCGTCTGACACGGATTTGCTTCCACTTCCGCCCTTAACACGTCGTTGTCTAACGCTGATGGTCTTCCTGATCGATACGAGTCGGAAAGATCAAAATTACCCGATTTGAACTTGGAAAACCACCTTTGGCATTTACGAATGTCCAGTGCATTTGGATAAACATCGCAAATGTTTTTGGTAGCAACTGTTGCGTTATTTCCCTTGCGAAACTCAAAGAGCATGCAATGCCGGATGTGTACCTCTTCTGGTATTTGGCTGGCCATTTTACCCAAAATTACAAAAAAAAATTGTAATTCAATTGTCTATAAGTAAAGAAATCACTATAACCTCACAATGTCTTTGGTACGCCTCTGAACAAAACAATGAGCTGACAAATGACAATCAAGTATTGGCATGCGCAGAAACGACATTACTTTCCGGTCCCCCTAATATTTCACCACACTGCGCTCGTCGCGTAAGACAAGATTTTGAATCTCGTTACTCCAGTAATTTCACTAGCTACAGCGTCCTTCTAACCGGAAAACTGTTACGTTTTCACAGTACTGTTTGCCGGCTGCGCTAGGACCTATCACCAGCGACGAGCACAATGTGGTGCTGTGTAAATCATCCTAGCACCACGTGACATTGTTATGGTCATGCGCATCACTTGTCCTCAAGTGAACGTCTCGGTCGCCTCATCGCTTCGTAGAATAATAAAAAAAAAATAAAGATTTCGGTTAAAGTGTATCCGCTACATCCGGAACTTCCGGTTGCGGGTGTTCGTGTTACGGCCGTGATATGTTTAACTTTTATATAACAACGCGCGTGGGCGGATGGGCTCGCTGAAGCCGTATTATTGAAGTGGGCCGCCTCTTGCCACCGAACCGGATGTTGGCACCGGCTATTAGCACCAGGATACCCGGTTAAGGTTACACAGTTCAGCTCACAATCTACACCCAAGGTTATAAATAAGATATATAAAATACCTTATTTTTCTAGTTTATTGAGATAAAGTAAAATGGATGCTGGTAGTGTATCTGTTGCCGGAGACCGTGGAGGTACCACCGCCTACCAGTGCATATTACAGCCGACAAAAATTACTGTGTTCCGGTTTGAAGGGCGCTGAAGCTAGTGAAATTACTGTGGTGTCAAAAGTTATATCTCATATAATCTCATATCTCAAGGCGACGAGCATAATGTAGTACTGTGTATAATATCTTTAATAGCGCCATATTGTTATGGGTATGCCCATCACTTAATATCGGGTGAAAGTGTTACTAGTCTCGTCGCTTTGTAGAATAAAAAGAAAACTCTGTAGTAATGAGGCTAGAATAAGTCAACTTAATAGCTACAGGGGCCTTCAACAGAAATCTAATCCAGTTCCTGGAACAGCAATGGCCATGACCAATGGTTCAAAGCAATCGTCTCTCAGGATCTATCAGGTTATTCATAATCTACTGGACTTCCTGTTGAAGTTTTTCCAAGGAGTTAAAGAGGTCTTTTCTGGGATCGATTACATTCACAGTATTAAACATCTACAGGCTGCGGTATCTTCAGTCATCAGGTAAGTCCGATCAAGAATTGGTTTACATCAGCTGACAGACGTCCTCTGCTGGACATAGGCTTTTTTTTATTTATGTTTTACTCTATAATTTCCCGGACATTTTTGTGTTTGGGCTTCGTTCTTCCTTTATTACATATTTTTCTTGCTTTTTTCTCTTCTTTCTTCTTCTTCTTGTATTTTGTTCTAATCTTCCATTCTTATTTATATTATCTATGCTCCATCCTACTTCCTTCTTCAACCCTTCCTTTTAATGAGTTAGACCACATACTTATATTTATTTCTCATACTTATTGCTAATACATTTCTTTGTCTTGTTTCTTACTTCTATACAGTATGTTACAATTTCCTTTACATTCTATGTTTATATATTAACTGTATACATTTTGTTCTTAATATAGTTATATATATTTTTTTGTTGACGGTATTATGATATTTCTTACTTATTTTCTGGACATAGGCTATATACTATCAGATAATGATGGAGCATTGTCAGATGTAGTCAAAGGATTTATCTTATCCGGTACCTGTCTGCTGCCATATAGGAACTGAAAGGGAATCCTTACAATTCTGCTGGGCGGAGCTGGCCGAGCTGGCGGAGCTGGTCACCGCGAGCCGTGGAGCTTTCGTAACAGTCTAATTAACTGAATTTACATAAAAATTCACACAATTCGGATCAATGTCGCACTCCTGACGCAACCGTCCGCAGCATCTGTGTAGTATCTCGCGATGTTTAAGGATTATATCTGTATTGTGATCGTATATATTATAATATTTAATATATAAATGTTTTCTGTATAATATAGAGGTTTCGCTTGCCCAACCGGTTCATCATCATCGACTGATGGGCGTCCAAAGCTAGGTGTAGACTTTCACAAAGTCTCCACAGCCATCGGACCAGCGTCAACCGTACAAACGTTAACTAGTTATTATTCAATGATATTACGACAATCTTCAATATATTGAAGAGCTGTTCCAGTGAAAGATTTAAAAAAGAATATAAATATAATGGCTATACATTTCTTCAGCTGGCAGCACCGGAATCGAACTAGGATCCTCCGTATTCCAGACCAAACATTCAGCCGCTGTGCCCAGGAAACATTTTTGACTGGCCTCTGTTACACCGTCTAGATCTATTACAGCCGACAAGCATTACTATGCTCCAGTTTGAAAGGCGCTAGTGAAATTACTGCGGTAACGAAACTCAACATCTCACGCCTCAGGTGATGAGCGCAATGCGGTACGCATAACATCCTAAATAGCGCTACGTTGTTATATGTAGGCGTATCACTTACCATCAGTTGAACGCCCTGCTCGTCACGTCGCTTACTTGGATGAAAAAAAATTTAATAGTAATTCCACAGCATGTAGCAAATCGAATCAGGGACTTCCGGTTTACAGAGCAGGTTTTAACCCTTGTGCAATAGAGATATTGAAGAAATAAACACGCGGGCTATTACACAACAATTATATATCTATAGTAATGTTTGTTCTGTATTATTGTAAACTTCGTCGCCGAGCAAACAATGGCGGGCAAATAAAATTTTTCGATGTAAAGTGTTATAACAATAATGATGAGACGAGGAGTGTGTTCACCTGCTTGGAAAGAACGGACCATGGACCTTAAACATGGCTCTAACCCCAAAATTATTAATATATCCTTATATACTTCTTGGATGCAGACAACGCGGGGCCGATCGACGTGGAGATGTTTGGAGGATATCAGAATATCCAGCTGTGGTCGTCTATCGGCTGATGATGATGATGATATACTACTGCCATTTAGAGGTCAGTTAAGAACGGATTATACAAATTTCCACCCCTAAAGATAATCGCCGGGTGGTTACGACCAGCAAAGCGGGAGCCCAACAGCTAGTAATTAAATAAATTATTTGAGAAATGATAACGAAGCTCGGCGCGAATGACGAACAGAGGGATTGGAGGGAAGATTAATAAGGAGGTAGAGAGAAAGAGGAACGGAAAGAGAGAATTATGAATGCGATTAACAGATTTTATAGATTGAAATAGAAAATAAGGAAAGAACGAGAAAGGAGATAATATATAACTTAAAGTATCATTTCAGTAAACTTAACAGGCTGACCACCCGGGTACATGAGCTCGGTATCAGATGAACTGGAAGAGGCAAAATGACTACCAAGAGTTCATCATCATCAGATAATGGAGGGTAAATATAGACATTGCTTGGATTAAATAAAAAGGATATATTGTCTATTATTCGTAAACGTGGAGTTAAGGTCACTGGCATTATCTTGGATAATCCAGAGATGATGAGGTAGGTGCATCAAATAAATACAAACATACACATAGAAAAACACATATAAATATATGTATACATGATATTAACTAAGTATTAAAATTTATTTCAAGGATAGCAGTCTTAATATCATCGAGGAGTATTTCCCGTACTTTCTGGGTAAAAGTACACCGAATAGTTAGTATTTCAATATTTAGAGGGAATGCTTTACAAAGAAGAATTGACTGGATAGGAAAAGAAGAGTGGACAATATCAGGTGTGAGAAGGGCACAAAAGAAGCAGGTTGTTAGAGAAGCGAAGATCTTTGTTGTCGTCAGTACCTGAATATTTTAAACAGGAAATAAGATAAGGTTTAGGAGAAGTCAAATTTTTACAATAAATCCTTGCGTGTGCTGACGGCTGTGGAGTAGGGAAACTACTAAAATTACTACTAAATCCAAATCCAATTCACACCAAAAGATGCTTCACTATAAAAATAAAACAATACATAAAACAAACGGACGAGTTGTAACTTTATTTATCGATCGTAAAGCTCCCGATTAGGTGCGCTTACATAACTAAAACTGATAAACAGTTCTTCGACCTCAATTTTTTTACTGCCCATCAGTAAAAAATATGCATATAACAATAAATCACGGTTAGTTCATTGTCTTGTTACGATCGTAGATGCTCAATCGTGTTCGGCTATGATGTATTTATTGTCTATGGATCCTTAACATCATCAGGACGCGGAGTGACCCGGATAGACGTGGAATGCTGAATTGTTGCGTGACTGTGGGGAAAGTAGTTCTGTATAATTCATTTATTATACATATTGAAATTATCAGTTTATTAACGCCCACTGCTGGACATTGGCTTCTCACGAAGATCACGACACCACAGCGCTGCCCGCATACAATGGTCCATGATTTAGATGAGATATTCAGTTCATTTTATAGAGCATCTTCTAGTATTACATCTATTGGTGCTCGGCTGTCATGCAAGATACAGGAAGAAAGAAAGAAGTCAAGAAAGGACGAAAAAAGGAACACGGAGAGGGAGCAAGGTAGAAAAAAGAACTAAAGACCGTAAATTAGAAGAAATAAATGAAGAAAGGAACAATAGAGAAGAAGAAACGAAATGGAGAAAGGAATCATGTTTTATGTCCCTTCGCGAAGTAGTGACAAATTCCTTATCTAACACGGAGACACCTAATTCAATTCTTTGGCTTCTTCATGAGAAGTTCAGTGGATGGCAGGGTATTCCTAAACCCGCCAGTCTAGCTTCCGTCATATTGCAATGCAGCTATAACATCAGCACTGTCTTCAGGGTGTGCCATGAGAGCAGGTATATTCTTGATCCTTAGATCACAAGCTGGTCCATGGGCGACTCGACGAGGGTCTACGTTGGCTCTAAACTTAGAACCTTTGTCGACTTTTGGGAATATAGTAGAATTGAAGTCGCGGAGAGTTGACCCTCTTCTTCTTAAAGTGCCTCTCCAACTGGTGGTCGGCGATCAGCGTGGTACAGTCATTCCTGTCTATGGTTCGGCGGATACAGACGCCCTAGATATGCCAGTCCATTCCCTGATATTCCTCAACCATGACTTCTTCCTTCTCTCCACCTTTTGTTTTCCAGAAACTTTACACCATTATAATCAGCTGCGGAAGATCATATCGCTGATGACTGAGTACATGGCCGAGGTAGGATGTTGCTTTCCTAAACTGGATAGTGACCGGAAATCGTTAAATTCTGAAAGTGGTCGAAAAAGAGTTTGGAGCCTTCTGTTCTAGGCAAACGTCCTCAACCTGATGGTGATATTGCAAACATTGCTTGTTGGTGATAAGGTTAGGTGGGATTTGGCTGAACGCGATCTATTCGCGTTACAATATTTAGCAATTCATTCTTGCGGCTCTGCGCTGTTCGACGTTTTGACACGATCTGTTACCAGCGTCGGTTTTTGTGCAACCATCACCAAAAAGGATTCGCTCACCTCATTTATTATCTAGATCAAATGCATTCTTGACGAAATCACTCGCGACTTATTTAAGACTTTCATAAATATTTAAATTTTTATAAATGATGGCTCCGTCACTGCTGGCGACCGTTTAAGTACAGCGGCTTTCGTTTATATATATACTCTATATCTAGAGTAAGAGGTATACAAGGTAAGAATGATTGGATAAATCGGTGCAGGTCTACCTAGGCGGACATATTCCGATCAAATCGGAGATGTCCTAAAGAAAGGCCGGGTCAAGAGTACTCGCAACTGACGAGCATGCATAAAGACGCTCATGACATTGGGGAAGCGAGAAAGGTGTGCCAAGTTCGTAGCAAGTGGAGAGAGCTGGTCTCTTCCTACCCCACTGGAAGCGAGGCGTGATATATATGTATGTATGTATCTAGAGATTCATTGACTCGTCGCGAAATCTCGAAAACTGTTATTTATCAACACTGAATATTTGGTAATTGTAACTGAAAGCATGATAAAATTTGGTAGAAGCAATATCTATATATATATCATGAGGATATTGCTTCGACCACTTAGAGGTCAGCTAAAAATGGTTTTTACACATTCTTTCCCTAAAGGAATGTTCGAGATTGTTACGGATATCTGAGGCGAAATCCCGTAATGGATCAATGCCGTTGGGACTGCGGAAGTATGCGCCAAGGGTTTTGAAAGGATACTGTGATGTTTAAGCCGGTAAGAGTCTGGCATAACACTTCTGCTGACCCAGCAGCAGAAGTGTATCCGACTTGGGATTTCTCCACGAGAAAAAAATAAGCAACAACTACAAGTACCAAGTATTTAATAAACAGTAGTGTACAAATATTAGTGCTATAATTCGAACAGTTGTTGCTGGTGATAAACAGAAGTAATGAGACTTCGCATTTTAGTAATGCAGTCTATATCTTTTTTTTTTTTTTTTTTTTTTTTTTTTTTTTTTTTTTTTTTTTTTTTTTTTTTTTATTTACGTGTGTAACAAAATGCTAACGGAAATGTACACCCCGTCGCCAAATTGGGCCGGCGACGGTGGTAGTGTCGGACTCCAACCGACTAAAAAGCTTCACACGGTATTCCACTCTCATCCACGTGTTCGTGGGGTCGCGGGATAAAGTATTGCAGTTCATCCACGACCCCCCGAACGGCGCCCGAAAGACCGGGCCCGCCTCGAGGAGGGGTGTGAAGCACCCCTCCTGTTAAAAATCCCTACGTGGCGACGCGTCGGAATACGAGACGCATCACCATATCCACCCCAGGAACCCTCTCCAAGGGGGGCACCGGCCCGACGGCCCTTGTCGGTCGCGGCGCCAGGTTCCTGCCGAGGAGCCATTCGGCGGTCGTGCGCTCGGTCCCGCCTTGCGGCGGTGAGCTGTCATCGCGCTCCGACCGCGTCCTGTCCCCTCGGCGCCCGCTCTCGGATACGTTCGGTCTCCCGCTTCTGCGTCATAACAGAGTCGCAGAATCGGGATACCGCATTCCATGACGCCTCGCCACTGACCATGGTCCGGACCACGGACGGTAGCGAGAGGTCACTCCCTATCGCCGCTACGAGCGCGGCCCTGTCCCCCCCCCCATCGCGGGCAATCGGCCAAGGTGTGGGACGATGTGTCCACCGGGTGGCCACACTCGTCGCACGCCTCATCCGTCCTACTCGTGCAGTTCCGCCGGTGCAGATAGCTCCCGAAGCAACCGTGCCCCGTGAGTACCTGCACCAGGCAGAAACTGAGGACTCCGAAGTCCCGGCCCAGCCAGTCACCGATGACCGGCCGGACGGCCTCAACGGTGAGGCGACCGTACGACGGTTCGAGGAGTCGCCGCTCCCATCCCCGAAGCACCTCTCGACGCGCCTTTCGGCGCCACTTCTCCACCTCGTCGGGCGACGGAAACGAGCCCTCCCGCTCGAGGGCCCTCTTCCGCCGCCAGTAGAGGCGCGCCAGCGACTCCGCTTCGAGTTCCCACGGCGGTGTCCCGGCGAGGACGCACGCCGCCTCGAAAGAGATGGTACGGTAACCTCGTACGATCCGTATGGCCATGACGCGCTGCGGCGAGCGCAGCAGCGTCACGCCACGGGTCGACAGGTGTTGCGCCCATATGGGCGCACCGTATAGCGCCATAGAGCGCACCACCCCCGTGTAGAGTCGCCGGCATCCGACGCTCGGCCCGCCCAGATTGGGCAGGAGGCGGCTCAGGGACCCGGCCGCTCGAATGAGCTTCGGGCCCAGCTGCCGAAAGTGCTCGTCGAACCTCCATCGGCCGTCGAGGACGAGTCCCAAGTACTTCATCGAAGTACCGACGGCGATGGAAGTCCCACCGACTATCAGCTCCGCTCCCGGCGGAGGCGCATTCCGGGCGCCGTGGAAGCACAAGGCCTCGCACTTGCCCAGCGCAACCTCCAGCCCCAAGCGCCGAATGCGCGAGACGACGTGGGCCACGCCCGCAGTCGCCAACACGCGCGCCTCCCTAAAGGTGCGCGCGCGAGCCGTCACCAGGGTGTCGTCGGCGTAACAAGTCACGTCGACTCCACCGAGGTTGGCTCCGCGCAACACCGAGTCGTAGCCGATGTTCCACAGGAGCGGTCCAAGGACCGACCCCTGCGGAACACCGCACGACACACCTTGCCGACACCACTCGTCGCGCGTCGGGTACCTCACGGACCTGTCCGAGAGGTACGCCCCGATCGTACGCATCAGGTAGACCGGAACCCAGAAGTGGACCAGCGCCGCGGTGATCGTGCTCCACGGAAGGGTGTTGAACGCGTTGGCGATGTCGAGTGACACCGCCAACACCACCTCTCCGCGAGCCACCGCCGCGTCCGCCAGGGCTCGCACCCGCGCTATCGCGTCTACGGTGGACCTGCCCCGGCGGAATCCGAACTGGTGTTCGCTCAGATCCGGTCCGACCTCCTCCATGTGTCGAACGAGGCGAGCTGCGATGACGCGCTCGAAGAGCTTGCTCACCTCGTCCAACAACACGATCGGCCGATACGACGACGGTGAGTCGGCCGGTTTCCCCGCTTTCCGAAGCAGGACCAATTTCCCCGCCTTCCATATGCGTGGAAACCGACCCTGCCTCAGCAACGCCGTGAACAGCGTCCGCGTCCAGGACTCTAGGGGACCCATAACTAGAGCCCACACGCGGCCGGGTATACCGTCGGGCCCAGGAGCGGTGTCCTTGACACGCATCCTTTGAACGGCAGCCGACAGTTCCCCTTTTTTTTTTTTTTTTTTTTGATATCGGTGGTGGAAATGCTGTTAACGCATACCCAGCGTCCTTTTCGAGGGGGGGGACGCCGGGTTATGTGGGGCTCGGGGCCACTGAGATGTTGTGCGTGACCCCAATACCCACTAAAACCACCACCGCTTGTCCCGCCACACGCATACTGGAGACGCCCGGGTTTCAGCCAAGCAACTCTCCGGGCGCCTCCGCGTATAAAACTCCTCTTGGTGGGTACCCGCGGGGAGCAAAGGCACCCACCTGCCGTCCCGTACCGGCCCCTCGCGGGACCGGCACGTTGGGGCCCCCCGACCCCACAGACGACCGCGCGCGCCCACGACGGAGCGCATGCTCGGCCGCCGCCCTCCCGTGAAGGAATTGGGCGGCGGCCTCCTCCCTCCAGACTCCCCCCCTCGTCGAAGTGGGAGGGGGGGGACAAAAACCAAGACTCCCCCGGGGGACGCACCCCCAGGGGAAACACGACAAAAGGCCCAAAGGGCCACGCCCAACGGCCCGAACGCCCCATCACACCGTGCCCGGCTAGGGGCCCATCGCTCACGGCGGGAGGAAGCGGACGGCGTGGTTCTGCCGCCGCGCTCTCCCGCCGGCCCGCCGCCGCCTGCAAGGTGCGGCAGCGGCGTCGGCCTCCCTCGTGCGCTCGGCGGCCTCCTTCTGACGCATCACTGCGCCGCAGAAGGAGGCTACCGCCCTCCAGCCGACAGTTCCCCTACGCTGACGCCCGGGACGTCGTCCGGGTCGAAGGAGTCTTCCCCCTCCCCCCCCTCCCCAGCGCCGCGGGACAGAGTCGCTGTCGGTGGCGACCCTCGGTCGTCCCGCCGCGGGAACAGTGTGCGAACCGTCCGATCGAGAAGCTCCGGTGAGAGGCTACGAGTCAATGGGGGTCGCCAAGGGCGCAGCTTTTGCCGCACCCTCTTATACGGCTTCCCGAAAGGGTCGCCGTCCAACGACTCGAGCATCTCACGTTCGGACGCCTTCTTCGCCTCGGAGATCGCCGCCACCAGTACGGCCACGTCGGCCCTGTGCGCCGCGTACAGCCGCTCCTCCTCGGCCGTATCGCGCCTCCGTCGACGTCGGTACCTGTGGTACTTGCGTCGGCTCGCCACGCACGCGCTGCGAAGCCGGACGAGGTCCGCCGTCCACCAGTACGCACGGCACTTAGGAGGTAGGGAGCGGCGCGCCCGCGGCATGGCCGCGTCACACACGTGCGACACAGCCTGCACGAGCCTCTCCGCTTCCCGCTCCACGTCGACCGCCACCTCCTCCATGGAGAGGCCCGCCGCCTTAACCCGGCCCTCGCGGACCCAGGCCTCGACTAGGGCCGTCTCCTCGAGCCGGTCTCGGTCGAGGCGCTTCAGCGCCCACCGAGGGCCGTCCCCGATCAAGGGACGACAAGGATCGCCCGGAGTCGTCGAGGTCGCTGACACACTGTATCGGACATACAAATGATCCGACAGAGTCTCCACGCCCTCGAGCACCTCCCAATCCCCGATACGGCGGGCCACGGCGACCCCGGCGAACGTTACGTCCACTATGGAGCCGCCGTTTTTCCGCACGCACGTGTTCGCCGTCCCCCGATTAAGCACGATCAAACCCGCTCCGATCGCAAACTCCTCGAGCGCCGCACCGCGCGCGCTCGTCCGCGGGCATCCCCAAGCCACCGACTTGGCGTTGAGGTCTCCGGCGAGGAGAATGCGACTCGACCCTAGCCGGCCGATGAGAGCACCGATCTCGTCTAGAAGCCGCTCGAACTCCGCCAAGCAACGATTCGGCGAGAAATATGCTCCCACGACCAGCACGTCCCCCACCCGCCCGGCGACGTAACCCCGACCGCGCTCCACCAACTCTAGGTCGGGGGAGCCGTTCGAGGTCACCGTGCCTATGGCCACCGATCCGTCCACGTCTCCCGCCCAGCTCTCCCGCGGTGGGACGTAGTACGGCTCGGTGACCACCGCCACGTTTATCGACCGCTCCGCCATGCTCTGGAACAGAAGGTCCTGAGCTCTGGCGCAGTGGTTGATGTTCGCCTGGAGGAAGTTCAGGTCCATCGAATGCAGTCTATATCATCCTAACCAGCGTCATATTATCAAAGTCAGGAAATTCATCACCAAGAGAAAGTCTCGTCGTTTCCTCGAATAAAAATAAAAGAAGCTTTATTTATTGCTTTCATTGGTTACACTGTGTCCGGTTTGAACGGCGGTGTAGTTAATGTAATTACTGGGGAAACGAGACTTGACATCTTATATGTTAAGTGATGAGCGTACCATTAGGTGAACGTCCCGGTCGTCTCGTCACTTAATAGAATAAAAAAAAAAAAAAAATTATGCTGTATATACATCAGATGTGATCACCATCCATAGAGTAATGGCGATGGTATTTCACACCAGAAACAGACCATAATATATATTCTGTCTTTCTTTTATTTAATCATCATCATCATCATTAGCCCTTGTTTGTCAACTGCTGGATGTAGAACTTTTCCAATGTCTTCCACCAAATGCGATCCTCAGCTCCTCGCATCCACCCCGACCGCCCTGACGATGTCGTTGGTCCATCCAATATTTTATATAATATAATCTGTTAATTTTTGGTATATTAAAAACAAAAGTTACGCTTAAACAATAATGTATCGTCCATTTAGAAGTATGAATATTCGTGGCGCCATTTTGTTTTCACGTCTAAAGAGACAACTAAGAGCCCTCCAGCCAAAGCATTGTATGACTGCTTGTGGATGCTATACTGATCAAATCTAGTTAAAATCGTTAAATAAGACACCTTGAAGGTTTAGCCTATAGTCTAGTATACCTTTCGATCTACATCCAAGTCCAGATTATCTGTCAGAAATAGGAAAAAGCCAGTTCATCGGACAAGCGGCCACAAAGTCCTTGGACTAAGTTAACCTCTTACGTAAAGCGCTTGAACAAACTTAATTGAACAAATAAGTTGAGTAAACATTTAACTTTTGTTTAACTTATCAGGCTGGTGGTACATCGGGTGATATTTTGTAGCTGAATGTAGTGTTATCAATCCTAAATTATATATACTACAATATATATCTTTAATGACAACAGGTTCACATTTGACCTTTATTTTATACAGTTCTGATAGTTAGGTCGTTTTATTGACAGCTATGTAGTCTAGTCTAATAATAGGACTAAGGTAAGCCCTGCCTGTCGTAGAAGGCAACTGAAAGGGTCTAGGAGTTTCGCGGACCTTGGGAGTGGGGGCCCTTGTCGCTCAACAAGCGAACCTGCGTGGGACAGCGTATGGCTCAGCGATGGTGCCTAGGAGGGTCAGGCTCCTCCTCAGAGACGTGTAACACAAAGTGTAGAAGGGCACCGGTGCGTTCTATAAGAGATCCCGGAGCCTCTCCGAACGCACTGATGCAGAGCACTGACAGGGTGTTAGTGAGTAAGAATCACACATAACCCTGATTTTCAAGGAAGCAAGGTATCTCTTGAAGATTTCCCCCCGAAACAAACAAAAGGCGGTGTTATTAAATACATTTCATCATCATCATATCCAGAATATTCCAGTCTTTATATAACTAGGATATACTAGCTAAAATCCTATGCTTTGGAATCGAATCAGAGACTAGAGCATTTAGTTACTGCGCCTCAGTGGCGCTACTGTTTGACTGGTAGGTCTCTGTTGTTGCAGACCATCTAGGTATCTACCGCCGCAGCGTCAATTGCAGCCGACATACAACAGTGTGCAAACATCTCCGGTTTCCGGTTTTAAGGGCGTTGTAACTAGTGAAAATACTGGGGATAACGAGATTCAATCAGGGTCCACGAGTGAGGTTGGTTTGGCTCCCATAAGTTGTTGTGTGGGAACCTTTACACACCCTTACTCCCTGATGAAAATACACATGGTTTAGTATTTTCATATTGATAACCTAAGCTAGGCTATTTAGGCATTGAGATCTTGATATATTCTCCTCACATTTCATCACGAGGAAAATACCATCGAAATAACGTATTGAATCATCGGAGCTGCGTAAGAACGTTGGCGTCGTAAAAATAACGATCAGACATTCCGATAACGTTATTTATTTATAGCATTTTAACTAGCGAATACTCTATAATGCTAAATTTATATAGTGAATAGTTTTTTAATGTTCCCACTGCTGGGATTCTTTGTAAGTAGAGCGAAAGAAATTTATGCTAAGACGAAATCAATCGATTCTAAGAGGAGTCGATATGCTCGGAACGTTTTATAGGAAGCTTATGATTATTAGGCATCGAACTCAGGTCTCTTCTAAATGTACTAACTCATCGCGAACTGAGCTATAATAGTCTTAAATATCTGATGTAGAAAGATCAATATTTATTTCTTTAATATATTTATATATTATAATATATCTACTGCTGGTAGATTTCTGTTGCCGGAGTCGGAGTACCACCGCAGTCCTTATTTCTACCGCCAAACATTAGCTTGCAAAAATTACTGTGTTCCGGTTTGAAGGGAGTTGTAGGTAATCAAATTACTGGGGTAACGAGACTTAATATCTCATGTCTCATGTGACGAGCGCAATGCGGTGCAATGAATACCATTCTAACTAGCGCTGCGTTGTAATGAACCGGCGTATCACATATCAGGTGAACGTCTCTTTCGTCTCGTCGCTTAATAAAATAAAAAAAAATACTTCTGTTTGTTTCCATTTTAAATCATCATCGACTTTAAATAATAAGGTGCAGTGAGACGTTTAATATTTCACGCGCGTTGCACAAGCAGCGCGTAGGCACCTCCGGTGATCAATTGAGCTGCCAACTTCGAGCTGGTAACATTAAACAATAGCTATTAAAGTAACCCGCTGGCATGTCAAGGTGACGAAAGTAGCTCGACCTTGGCTTATTGAAATTTTAGCTTCAAATCCAACAGATTAATGGGTGGTAGGTCTCTGTTGCCGAAGACGATCCAGGTTGCAGCCGAGAGACAGTAACATCAAAAGTCTAACAAAATCCAAAGACAATCAAAAAGAAAGTAATAAGTTATAAATCAAACTATTCTTTTAACGTTTGCGTTTACTGGAGGATGGCCTTTAGATTTCTGGATGTGTGCCTGTCAAGAGCCATGAGGAACAGTTGCCTAACACTGGTGATACAGGTCCACTCCATTGTGTATCTGCTTCAGGATTTATATGTTTTTTTTAGATAGTAATAACATGAAATTAAAAAATAATCTGTACAGATTTCTCGTATCATCAGCAGGAAAGCGGACCTTGGCAGCGTCACCAAGTTTTGATAATCGTTCATCATCAATCGATTCTGTTTTCCATTTCTTCATTCTTTCTTTATTGAATCATCATCATTACAACTGATTGACGTCTACTGTTGGATAGGTCTTCATCTTTATTGAATAGTGTACTAAAATTAGATTTTCCAATAAAGTAAGTATATGAAGTAATCGGTTGAGTCGTTCCAGAACTATTACTGCGTGGCGGACTGCTCGTCTACTGACACGGAAATCCCTTCGATTCTTGGATCTAGGGAGAAGACAAGGTTATATAGGATTGGTGTCCACTAAGACCCACATAGCCCCAATTGCCCTCGAACTCAATAAACTCTTTTAATTGCCTTCTACGACATTAGCAAGACCCACCTTAGTCCTATTCTTACTAGCCTAAAACTACAGGGTGATTCCGGAAAGGTCTCCCATCAGTGAAATTAATAACATAGTGTATAAATGATCCTATTTATTATCAGCGTTATAAGTGTACTTTTTATGTAGCAACGTATTGAGACAGCGTTGACATTTGTCGCAATGATCCGTAACTGATCGGCTTGCGCTCGTGCTCCGGCGACAGGCGGAGGCGGGCGGCCGCGGGATGGGTCGCCGCGATACCTGCTTCTCATTTACCAGCAAGGACGAAATTTGAATTTAATAACAACGCAAGAGTTCACCGCGCACAATGTGAACTTGTCTTCATTGCATACCTGCCCTGTTTCCACTTCATATATCCGCATAAATGACTTAATATCTAAGTTATATACATTTGTGAACTTTAGTTACAACAGCGGTGAAGGAGAACATCGTGAGGAAACCTGCACATGAATTGGAATTTATTCTAAGGTATGAGTGAAGTCACTTACCCCCATTGGGCCCGCGTGGTGACTATGGCGCATAGCCATCATATTAAGGGTAGGCTAGTGCCCCAACAGTAGGGACGTAAATTGGCTGTTATGGTATCCACACAAAATGTCCTATTACACTGAATTGTAATAAGTATAACAAAGTCATACATAAGCATGAAGCTGTAATATTTGTAGAATATGATAGAATAAGATTTTCTTAGTGGTAGGTCTCTGTCGCAGACCGTCTAGGAATCACCGCCACTCCTATTACAGACGAAAAGGTAGTGTGCATTCCTGTTCCAATTTGAAGGACTCTATAATTACTGAATATACTAGATTCTTCTTCACAGGAATCTAGACTTGCATTTAATAAATATTCAATTCAAAGGTAGCCTAATTCAAAGAAACTTTTTCAGTCAAAACTATGCATAAACTAGGTTCTAAATTGAAGTTTAAATATTGTTGATTATGATTTTGATGATGTGTTGAAACATTACAAATAAATAAATAAATCCCAGTCTCTGTATTTTATATTCTTCTACGTCGGTATCACTCTGGACGGAGTGGTCGTGGTCATCACTTCAGGTGTTGGTCGCAAGCTTAACAACACGTCCCCATTCCTCTCTGATGGCCGTCTTCCTAGTGCACTCATGTAGTGGAAACGATGACGAGCCATTTACTGCCGCCTTTATCTGGTCAGTCCATTACATAGGCGTTCTTCCTCGTGGCCTGGTACCCTCAAACTTTCTCTGGACCACAAGTCGCTCAATAGCTACCTCCCTTCAACGGCAAATTACTAGTTTAGAGATCATCGCAATGTGATGTTGTGTATGCTATCCTAACTAGCACCACATTGTTATGAGCAAGCGTATCACTTACCATCAGGTGAATGTCTAACTGGTTTCGTCGGTTTCTTGAATGAAAAAAAAATAAGTAAAGAACGGTTTCTTTTTCTATTCAGGGGATATCTTCGAAAAGATATATATAGATCTTCTGGGAGGAAGTCCCAGATGGATAAGAAGGATGTGGAGATTTTTACCCACTAAAACTTTCTCGGTGATCACCTTCAGCGGCAGGAGAGGTCACGGGACCTGTGTTCGGAATATCCGCGGCCTTTTTACTGCTATGTTGAGGTGATCCGTCCTAGGGCCTGTTTTATGTAATCCCAAATAGAGAACGACATAGTATATCTCACTTAAACGAAAAATCGGAAAGAGAGAAATGGAATCGAGAATAACTGATGGAAGATCCGTGAAAGATAAGAATGAAATGAAAGAAAAGAGAGTATGAGTAGAAAGAACATGAGTAAACAGGAATGTAAGAGGAAGGCAGTACAAGACCCTGACTCCACAACACTGAGGGACAACATTACGACTGCTGACTCTGATGCTCCATCACACTGATGTTGGTGAAACTTCCTTCATCCAGGAAATGCAGACAGGTAACTATCCCATTCAATATATAATTAAAATGCTAACTATCTTGCGAACTTTACGACGTGGGAGAATTCTGCTGGTAAGTTTTCTGGACTAATCATCTACATAGGAATTGATTTCTTTTTTTCGTGAGAAAGAAAAAGAAGAAGGTAAGCCAGATTCTTTCAAACTTCGCCACAATTTCCCTAAGCCATCTCCGGCAGCAAAGACCTACTTATTAAACCATTTCCGCTATTAGTGACCTTCTTCTTAAAGGGCTTCTCCAACTAGTGAAGGTTGGCGATCAGCATGGTACAGTCCTTTCTGGCTCTAGTTCGGCGGGACACCCCAGATACGCCAGTCCATTCCCTAATATTCCTCAACCATGACTTTTTCCTTCTTCCCACCTCTTGTTTTCTAGAAAAGTTTAAGTGACTTTATAAACTAAAAATCTAGATATAAAAGTAGTAGTGCAGGCTGAAGAGGAATAACCGTTTTTTACATTCAATAGCCTAGTACTTGAGTGCGATCTACCCGATGGTTACCTGGTCAAAGAAACTAACAGTAATTTGCACAGAACATTCATTCGCTTTTTAGAGCTGCGGTATCTAAAATCTAGACTTATTGATCGCTAACTTTTTAAAGAAAATTACACTTTAAATTGAAGAAGAAAAGAACTCTATGTTTGGTTCTTATGCCTTCAGCTATATGCTTGTTTATATTATAAGGGGTGTAAGGGTTCGTGTACAACAACTCACGGGACCTAAGTCAATCTCACCAGCTCGTGGTGCAGCCTGCTAGTCAACAGACGAGGCTCTGGCTCCCACGAACCCGCATTGGGCCAGCGTGAAATGGCTCTAATCCCCCCATATGAACCCCTACAAACGTGGCGACCTTTGGAAAGGCATTATGTCCAGCAGTGAACGTTTATCAGCTGATGTAGTAGTAGTAGTAGTATATGCTTGTAATAATCTTCTACACTGCCGTTGTATTAAGTTCACAGTTAAAGTGTTCGCGTAACCGTGATCTAATCCCTTCGAACTGTAATCGGTTGCACGTATCCGCGTCACCAGCCCCGAGGATAATCTCATGCAAATCGATACAGCCATTGTCTCCGGCTGCCAAGGTGCTCACCAGCCGCTCGACACTTTCATACAGGCGAACACATTAAACAAGAACAAAATTACATAGAATAGAATCAATTACGCTGGGCACTGACAGCATATACTCTGTCAAAAAACCCAGGATATTCGTCATCATCTAAAAAATATATTTTGCCGTCAACATAGTACATATATATAGCAATCATGTCATTTTAAATACTCGATAATGGAGCAGTTCTGATTTTTCGTCACGATTCCGTTATTATCAACGATTATCGTAAAGTGATTTCATCAAATTGTTGATGTACGATTTCCTTAAAACGATCAAAATTTTATGTGTTAGGCGACTAATACTGGAGACCATATAAATGAATGTTAATAACGTCCAAAGGTTGATTCAACATCTGTATCTGTAAACAAGTAGATCTAGTAGCTTGTGTAAGAATGATTTTAACTAACAAACCAGTTTAATGATATACTTTTTACTTCTTTACCGGTTTATTACTGTCTCATCATCATCATCATGACCATCTAGAGGTCCATTACTGGAAATAGGCCTCACTCAATGATCTCCACATTGATTGACCCTATGCTTCTCTTAAAAACACCAGGCACTAGGAATCGTCGTCTGTCGAAGTTCATATTGGGGAGATTTCGGCGGTTTCCTACCACACTGGCCCAACGAGGGTTGGTGGAAGCCAGAGCCATGTCTGTTGATTTGCAGGGTGCACCACCAGTAGGTTAGATTGGCTTGGGTCCTTTGAGTTGTTATGTGAGAACCCTTACACCCCTATTACTATCTAGATACATCTTTATCAATTGCATCTTCAGCTAATTTACCAACATTGTTTTATAAAAATCACTAGTTTTAATCCATGGCCGCATGTGGTGGATCTCTTCATCATCATACGAAATTGATCGGTCACCTCGAGCTAATCCTTCAATTGGAATCGGTAGAGTAGTTTCCTCTTTACTTTACCGTGACTCAGTTATTAAACTTTCCGTCACGAAAAGGTGGAAAAGGTTAAAATAGAAAGAGGTTACTCCTGAGTCAGCTCATCTATTAATCTTGTATGTACATATATTATATTCATAAAAGTAAATAACGCTATGAATGAAGAAGACATGTGCCTACATGAATATCAATTGAAAGTAGGACAACGAGATGATGATGATGAACATATGGAAACTAGAGACCTTTACACAGCTAATAAGATAAAGACTTTATCAAAGTTGGATCTGGTAGACAGTTCTGCTCGTGTACGAGTGAAACAGAATCGTTATCTACTTCCAAATAAATCATTGTTCCGCAGCATCAGCGAACACCATGTCAATATTGACATTTGCGTGATTCGCTCCGGACCCCACGGTTTGGCAGCACCTTGACCTTCTGTACATGAGTTCGTGGAACAGGTTTGCGGCATTCCGTCGAGCCATCCGGATGTATTATTACCGCGTTAGTATGAGCCCGTGACGGCTTGTTTTGACGTCGCGAAGGTCTCCGACAATCGGCAATCAATAAACGATAGTGTTCGTGTATCGACTCTATAGAAAGTTAATTTAAGCCTTTTAGCTAAACGATGCCCGATGACTTCAATTATCGACGTGATAAGGTCGTGGTATCCTTACTCGTACATTTTGTTGATTGTTCGACTTTATCATTCGAATTCTAAACTGGTAACATCGTCATCATCATCATCAGCAGATATACGTCCACTGCTGGACATAGGCCTCCCCCAAAGACGTGGGGGATCTTTCTTTTATATGATCACACCTTTTTCCAAGTAGGGGAGGGCAGAGGTGAATAAACACCCACTTTTCGCCAGATGTGGGGGTTCATATGAGAGAATTTGGGCTGTATCCCAACTCGCTGCCCTAATGCGGGTTGGTGGGAGTCAGAGCCTCGATTATTGATTAGCTGGAAGCATCACGAGCAGGAGAGGTTGGCTTAGGCTCCAAGTGGGTTTGGTAGGTTGTTGTGCGAGACCCTTTACACCCCAAACAAACTGGTAAAGTTGGAGGACAAAGAGAATATCACGCATTCAATCCGAATGGTGTTGTAGTCAATCAAAGAGTTGACTACACTTGATGTGACTTGATACATCACTACATTATATGTGTTATAACGAAAACAATACAATATAACAGTGTTAAATATTCAATATTATTTTGTTCAATTAATCGACGAGACAAGCAAGACATTTACCTGATGGTAAGTGTTACACCTGCCCGTCACAACGTGGTATTATTAGGGGGACCGGAAAGTAATGTCGTTTTCTTACGCTAAATACAAACACATACATTTTTAACGAGTCTTTATTTTTAATCAATGATGTATTCCCCATCATTGTCAATAACCTTTTGCCACCTAGTGAGTAAATTTTCAATCCCTGATCGATAAAAATTAATTGGTTTTTCGGCAAAATATCTAGAGATGGCATTTTGGATATCATCCAAATTTGCAAATGTTTTGCCACTTAAAAAGTGTTGCAGCGCTCGGAATAAGTGGAAATCCGATGGTGCAACATCGGGCGAATATGGTGGATGAGGCAGCACCTCCCACCCCAATTCATTAATTTTTTCTAGAGTTCGCCTTGCGCAGTGCGGTCTTGCATTGTCATGTTGGAGAATGACGCCTTTTCGGTTGACAATCGCTGGCCACTTTTCAATTAAAGATTGATTGACTCGCTGCAATTGTTCGCTGTAGAGGTCTGCAGTAACAGTTTCTCCAGGTTTCAGTAATTCAAAATGAACAATGCCGCGAATACTCCACCAAACACACAAAAGCGCTTTTTTGGGGTGTAAACCTGGCTTAGCAGTACTCCGAGGGATTTCATTTGGAGAGAGCCACTGCCTTTTGCGTTTTGGGTTATCATACAGGACCCATTTCTCATCTCCTGTGATCAAGCGATCAAAAAACGCTTCTGTGTTGTGTCGTTGAAGCAATAAGTTGCATGTGATTGATCGGTTAGCCTTATTCTGTTCGGACAGATTATGCGGGACCCAAACACCTGCTCTGCTTACTTTTCCAATCTGCTTCAAATGTTCTTGGATGGTCGACCAAGGTTTGTTGAGACTGTTTGACAATTCCTCGATCGTCTGACACGGATTTGCTTCCACTTCCGCCCTTAACACGTCGTTGTCTAACGCTGATGGTCTTCCTGATCGATACGAGTCGGAAAGATCAAAATTACCCGATTTGAACTTGGAAAACCACCTTTGGCATTTACGAATGTCCAGTGCATTTGGATAAACATCGCAAATGTTTTTGGTAGCAACTGTTGCGTTATTTCCCTTGCGAAACTCAAAGAGCATGCAATGCCGGATGTGTACCTCTTCTGGTATTTGGCTGGCCATTTTACCCAAAATTACAAAAAAAAATTGTAATTCAATTGTCTATAAGTAAAGAAATCACTATAACCTCACAATGTCTTTGGTACGCCTCTGAACAAAACAATGAGCTGACAAATGACAATCAAGTATTGGCATGCGCAGAAACGACATTACTTTCCGGTCCCCCTATTAGAATAGTATATATTGCATCACAATACGCTCGTTGCGTTGAGACATAAGATGTTGAGTCTCCTTACCTCAGTATTTACACTGGCTACAGCGCCTTTCAAACCGGAACACAGTAATATTTGCACAGTACTGTCTGTCGGCTGCAATACGCGCTGCGGCGGTACCTAGACGGTCTCCGGCAACAGAGACACTACCAGCAGTAAACTGCAACAGTTCCAGTTCCTCAAACCACCAGATCCGACCTTAAGGAGTGCAACGAGCGCAATATGATATTGTTCCGATTAACACCTCCACGTCGGAGACGTCTAGATGATCTATAAATAGATTATAATAATTTGTTAGAAGGAGATGTTTACAATACAGATAATAAATATTGATGCTGCGGCGCGACGGAGCCTTGCGCGGGCGCAGGTATACACATTAAATACATTTTTAAATAGTCGTGTGCGCGGGAAAGTCTATTGCTATTGGCATTTAGATGATATTAACGTATCAAGGTTATTTGCAATAGTTATTTAATTAGAATCCGTTTTGGTCTACTCATTTATCCATCATTACTGCGGAAGGTGACCTATGATTCAATTTTAATGACTAGTTTTTTTTCATATCAATTCTGACTAATTATATAGATCTTTTATGTTGCATTGATCAGTTCTTCGGCAATGAAAAACTGTATGAATAAGAATTAAGCTGAAAATTTTTCTAAAATGTTTACTGCTGGTAGGTATCTGTTGCCGGAAACCGTCTAGGTATCACCGCAGCTCCTATTTCTATCGCCAAATAATACTGTGTTCCCGTTTGAAGGGCGCTGTAGCTAATGTAATTAGTGGAGTAGGAAAACTATACGTCTTAGACGACGAGCGTGGTGTTATGCTATGTATATCATCTTAGCCAGCGCCGCGTTTTCATGAGCGGGCGTATCATTTACCATCAGGTGAACTTCCTACTAATCTGATCAGTTCATAGAATTAAAAAAAAGAAGGAAATTATGTATTTAAGATGCAATTTTAAAACAGAGATAGAAGCCATATGAAAAGGTCCTTTCTCAACTTCCTTCCTCAGAATGACCTATTGCCTATAATGACACGTTCGATGACTACAGCAGTGTAAGGGTTCCTGCACAACTTACAGTACACATACCGTCCCAACATATCGTGGTGCAGCCTGCTAATCAACAAACGAGGCTCTGGCCCACCCATCCACATTGGGCCAGCGTGGTGGGGAATAGCCCAAATCATCCCATATGAATCCCTATCTGATCGATTTGGGAATATATAGCCAAGCTTATCGCCAGGTTATAGTGGTAATGGAGATGTTTTAACTAATCCCCGCACGGTTATTCGAAAGGTTATCATCTCTAATTATTAACATACACTTAACTTAAGCATAGGTAAGTTTAATAACAATATCGTAATGATTGAATAACGTCGTCATCGCATCATCAGACGAACGGACACGAGGCCGACGTCACCGTGGAAAATCATTTAAAACTCGTAAACGCTCCGCTCGGATGTAGGCAAGGGGGAAAAGGTCAAAGTGAATGCCCCAAGTAAAGGACAACAGCGAAGGTATTTCCAATTGGGCAACTGGCCAGGGTTGCCCAACGCCCAGCGCATCGGTTCTTGATATAACTCGACATTGGGAGCCCATTTAGTGGCATCGGTCTTTTATAGCGGCTTTGACCTCACGCTTAACTGTTACACTTTAACTTGTCCAGCGGCTTTCGAATATAGTTTAACACCACAGCGTTCTATATATAAATTGAAAGATAAAAAAAAGATGTTCTTTCCTGATGCCTTTAGCATGCCCTGTACAGCCCAGCATACCCAAATAATGACAGGATACGTCAGGTTCCCTAAGCACCAGTATAAGGAGAGCCCCGCCTGTCTTTGTGATAGTACCAGGGAAGAAAACAGTATACCTTTTATAGTACAATGGCTAATAAATCAAAACAAAATCACTTAGATATGTAACTTGTAATGGAAATACAACCTAATAACATAAATAACTTAATAACATATACAGGTTGGTGAAATAAATTTATAAACTAAAGCACAAGTAACCAAAGGTCTAATAGAAAGAAATAGGAAATAATAGTAGTACTGTTTACTAGTGTATAAACAAATAGATAAGAATAATATTATCATCATCATCATCATCAGCTGATAGATAATAAAAAAAAAATACAAGTAGATACTAAGCACAATACCAATATGAGCGGCAGGGTGTAACTTAAACGGACATTCATAACTAATTAGAAAAATAATATCAGGGGAAAAATACCTAAAATATTAAAAAAAAAAACGTTTGTTTAGTCGTTATCATCAGCTTAACTCGTGGATGTCCACAACTGGGCATTGGTCTTAATGCATTGCCCAAAGTATTGAACTAGTGCTGTCTGTATCAATCGTCGTCAGCCGATAGACGTCCACTGCTGCTTCTGAACTGATGGATGCCCGATTTGGACTTTAGCAATAGCGTCTAAGGTACCACCGCATCGCCTATTGCAGCCGACAAACAGTACTGTGTGAACATTACTGTGCTCAGGTTTGAAGGGCGCTGTAGCTAGTGTAATTACTGATGTAACGGTATTCAACATCTCACGCTTCGTATGAACACAAGTGCGTTCAGTTGGTTATAAATAACTATCAGGTTGCTTAGTTGAATAATAAAAAGCAATCCTAGATTCAAGCCCTTTTTGAATTCTATATGTTCTATCATCATCATCATCATCATTATCATCATCATGAGGTACCATCATCACAAATTTTTAAGAAATGGTCTTTATTCAATATTTATACGTACATACTAGCAGTTCCCCGCCCGCTTTCTATAGCAATCGTTACCATAACTTAATTAGAAGTAAAATTATGAAGAATCTATGAAATTAAAAAAAAACATAGCCTATAACCATCTACAGATTCCGCGTCGGATGCTCATTTACCCGTGTCGATACGTTCACTAGTTTTCACGTGATTGGCGAACAAAGGAAACCCATTTTGAATATATATATACGTCACCGATCCGCATTGGGCCCGCGTGGTGATTATGGCCCATCGCTCTCACATTGAGGTTAGGCCTGTGCCTCAGCAGTGGGGACGTAAATTGGCTGTTATGTATATACATATAAAGATATCCAGCGATGCAATAGCTCATCATGAGGTCTTCGAAACTATACATGTAAACACTCGAAATTTGTTAGAGATCTTGCTTCTGCCGTTTAGAGGTCACATAAGAATGGACTTTACAAAAACACATCCTCAAAGGGATGTTGCGGGATATGTATATATATATTCCATAACGGCCAATTTACATCCCCACTGCTGGGGCACAGGCCTACCCTCAATATAAGAGCGATTGGGCCCTAGTCACCGCGGTGGCCCAATGCGGGTTGGTGACTTCACACTGCTGGGCATAGACCTCTCCCAAAGACCTCCGCCTTGATCGGTCCTGTGCTTTCCGCAGGCAGACAGCATAGCCTTCAGTACCGCCAGGCACTAGGGGCTATCGTTAGTACAGGTTCAAATGGGTTATTTGAGCTATTTCTCACCACGCTGGCTTTGTTAAGGTTGGTGGTAGCTGGAGCCTCTTTTGTTGATTAGTTGGGTGCACCGCGAGCTGGTGAGGTTGGTTTGAGTCCCGCGAGTTGTGCGAAAACCCTTCCACCCTATTATTATATAATACATTATTATTTGTTCATCAGAGCTAGTGTTTCCATATAAACATGATGTTGGTGTCTTCAAGAGTATAAGTGAACAATCTGCCGCAATTAATTTTACCACCACACCACCAATTAACACCAGCTCTAATCGTAATCAAAGAGCATCGTATTTGAAATGAAATTTGTAATTTATATACTAAGTAAATATTAGTATCTCTCTTGTACACTCACTTATACTCACACTAAGCCGATTTAGGCCCCTCCCATTATTCTATATTGGGCCACTCTTACCAACCAGCACAGGGCCACTCTCTCCAACCCACATTGGATCACTACCTCGCATTGGGCCACTCTCTCCAAGCAACATTGGACTAGAGTGGTAAGAAACAGCCCAAATCTCCCCCATATGAATCCCTATCCGATCTTTATGGAAATCATTGAGGGAGACCTATGTCCAGTAGTAGACCTCTAACGGCGGTGATGATGAAGTTATACGACCTTAATTCTGTAAAAGAAAAATATATTTTATATTGTTTTTAATTTAACACTTAGCTTAGTGTTGCCATATGCGCAAGCTGTTCACGTCGCCGCAACAAATCGATTGTGTACACATTTTTTTTAATCTTTTTTTTTGAATGCTTGATTGTGTACACTTAGAGTTATTCATAAACTAAACACATTCACTGAATGAAGTATTCATAATCCGTGAACTGTTGGTTCCAGTGGTTATACATCAATATTATATTAACATACGACGTTCATTAATCTCGCGTCGGACGGTCGCGGAGGTGCCTCGAGGTCCGCGCAGCAGATAAGAGATGCTCGGTATGCGCTGCTGACCCTGGAGGTAAACGAAAATATGTCTGCTGGAACCTTGCGGTGAGAGAACAATTCTTCATCGCGATATTGTAATATATAATGAGATGTATTACATTATTATAAAACAGCCCATTTAACTTTCCAACTGCTGGAAAATGGGGCCTGATCTCGTAAGTAAAGACTTCAGATTATCTATGTACGTACACTAGTTAGAAGCGAGGTGGCAGATTTAGAAAGAAAGAATTGGACAATTGAATTGATGGAGGTTGTCTTCATTGGAGGTAGATAGGATCTCAGTCTAGTTGTAGATAGATGTGAAACCAAGATAGGCTACCAAGGTTTTCATCAAAGACAATTCGAGGATCAGTTTGGAAATATAGCATATACTATTGCAAAAGAGATCTACTACGAAGGAAGTAATTCAAGACAATTCAAAGATCAGTTTGGAAGTACAGCATCTACTTCCGTTAGAGAGATCTACCACGAAGGAAGTAATTCAAGACAATTCAAAGATCAGTTTGGAAGTACAGAATCTACTTCCGCTAGAGAGATCTACCACGAAGGAAGTAATTCAAGACAATTCAAAGATCAGTTTGGAAGTACAGAATCTACTTCCGCTAGAGAGATCTACCACGAAGGAAGTAATTCAAGACAATTCAAAGATCAGTTTGGAAGTACAGCATCTACTTCCGCTAGAGAGATCTACCACGAAGGAAGTAATTCAAGACAATTCAAAGATCAGTTTGGAAGTACAGCATCTACTTCCGCTAGAGAGATCTACCACGAAGGAAGTGATTCAAGACAATTCAAAGATCAGTTTGGAAGTACAGAATCTACTTCCGCTAGAGAGATCTACCACGAAAGAAGTAATTCAAGACAATTCAAAGATCAGTTTGGAAGTACAGCATCTACTTCCGCTAGAGAGATCTACCACGAAGGAAGTAATTCAAGACAATTCAAAGATCAGTTTGAAAGTACAGCATCTATTACCGCAAGAGAGATCTATCATGAAGGAAGTGATTCAAGACAATTCAAAAACCAGTTTGGAAGTACAGCATCTATTACCGCAAGAGAGATCTACCACGAAGGAAGTAATTCAAGACAATTCAAAGATCAGTTTGGGAGTACAGCATCTACTTCCGCTAGAGAGATCTACCACGAAGGAAGAAATTCAAGACAATTCAAAGATCAGTTTGGAAGTACAGCATCTACTTCCGCTAGAGAGATCTACCACGAAGGAAGTAATTCAAGACAATTCAAAGATCAGTTTGGAAGTACAGCATCTATTACCGCAAGAGAGATCTATCATGAAGGAAGTGATTCAAGACAATTCAAAGACCAGTTTGGAAGTACAGCATCTATTACCGCAAGAGAGATCTATCACGAAGGAAGTGATTCAAGACAATTCAAAGATCAGTTTGGAAGTACAGCATCTATTACCGCAAGAGAGATCTACCACGAAGGAAGTAATTCAAGACAATTCAAAGATCAGTTTGGAAGTACAGCATCTATTACCGCTAGAGAGATCTATCATGAAGGAAGTGATTCAAGACAATTCAAAGACCAGTTTGGAAGTACAGCATCTATTACCGCAAGAGAGATCTATCACGAAGGAAGTGATTCAAGACAATTCAAGGATCAGTTTGGAAGTACAGCATCTACTACCGCTAGAGAGATCTACCACGAAGGAAGTAATTCAAGACAATTCAAAGATCAGTTTGGAAGTACAGCATCTATTACCGCAAGAGAGATCTATCATGAAGGAAGTGATTCAAGACAATTCAAAGACCAGTTTGGAAGTACAGCATCTATTACCGCAAGAGAGATCTATCACGAAGGAAGTGATTCAAGACAATTCAAGGATCAGTTTGGAAGTACAGCATCTACTACCGCTAGAGAGATCTACCACGAAGGAAGTAATTCAAGACAATTCAAAGATCAGTTTGGAAGTACAGCATCTATTACCGCAAGAGAGATCTATCATGAAGGAAGTGATTCAAGACAATTCAAAGATCAATTTGGAAGTACAGCATCTATTACCGCAAGAGAGATCTATCACGAAGGAAGTGATTGAAGACAATTCAAAGATCAGTTTGGAAGTACAGCATCTACTACTGAAAAAGAGTTCAATTAGGAAGGAAGTGATTGAAGACAATTCGAAGACTAGTTTAGAAGTACAGCATCTACTACCGCTAGAGAGATCTACCACGATGATAGTGAAGAACTGAATTGAACAACATGAGCGTACTTTTCAATGTTAGTCACATCAATATAATATTTACCCGATGAGTGATATTCCGGGAAGACCTTCGTCCAGCAGATGTGTATAGGCTGATGATGACGATGACGATGATTTTATACTATTGTCTCTTTTAAAATGGACTAGATTAGAAACTAAGCGGAATAATTTCAGCTCCCACATGGTCTCAAGGTGGACAAGAACAGACTTTCGTCAGCGGCGAGGTGGCAGGTCGCGACCCGCCATTTCGGTATCTGAACTGGGTCAAATGTATACGCGAGGAGTGACAAATGCATCTATCGAAAGGAAATGACGAAAAAGCACATTGTGATGTTAAGTGATATTTTTTTTTGCAACTCTTGCAACCTTCTGCCAGGAGTTGCTTAACAAATTAGCTCGAAGAATCAATATCCAGCTTCAGATTAATAGACTACATCTAAATATTAATAGAAGACTAAATCTTTTCAAGCTCTCTTTACTTCGACTTTCATAAGGAGCAACATTGAAGGATTGGTATATCCTGCTGATAGATATCATACTTACTACTGCCGAATTCCGTTTAGGTATCATTGCATATCCTACTTCCGCTGATAAACAGCAGTGTGCAAACATTACTGTGTTCCAGTTCGAAGGATGTTGTAGCTGGTGATGCTGTGTATATAATCCTAAATAGTGTTACGTTGTAACTAGGCTCCATCATTTACCATCAGGTTAATTTTTTTTTTTTTTTATCCAATTAAGAGAGGAACTGGACCTGGTGGTAAGTGATAACCCAAGAAAACGTGGCGCTAGTTAGGATGTCATACATTGCACCACATTGCGCTCGTCATCTGAGACATAAGTGAGTCTCGTTACCCCAGTAATAACACTAGCTACAGCGCCCTAGATAGTCTCCAGCTTCAGAGACCTACCAGTATATCTTGCTCATTGCCACGCTTAGTCTAACAAAAGTCAAATAAACTGGCTTATTCTAACTTAGTGTCTTATACCATCAAGGACAATATCTCCGCTGACCATCAGGTGATATCATTATTAATCAATCGTTTTTATTTTCATAAAAAAGTACATACAATTTTGACAAAGGAAACAGCGTGATTAGGCCTAAATCCACGTTTTTTCACATTTCTTACTTAGAAAATAGTAATGTTAATATTTGTAATATGTTTATATACAAATATTAATGTTTATACCATGTTTCGCATTATTTTATTTGTTTATCTATTATTGAAATTTCAAGTACAGTCTAACCTTATCAAAGGTTGGGTTTTGGACAATGTTTGCAGATGTAAACGCTGTACTGTGTATATCTTTATAAAGTTCTATGATAGAGTATTAATAAAAAACTATTTCAATATTTATCTGTGTGGGGTATTTATTAATAAAGTTATTATTATAAATATTTGTTGTTTAATCACCTTTTTAAAGGTGCGTCCTTGTGTTATGCATTGTATGAATTCTTCATTCTGCCGTTCCTTTTCCTTTACCTTGAATTTTGTTCAAAAACAACAATTTATGTTATTTTTAATAATGAAATGACACACACACACACACACATATAAATATATATACTAGTTTTTCTTTGCCTGCATTATTGGCTGTAACAACCCCGATATTTTGTAAAATCCATTCTTACCCTATCTAAACGGCAGATTCTTTAGAAATAAAAAAAAAAAAAATATCTACTGAGGATGACTTTTCAAGATTTTCAGGTCATTTTCAGAAAGGAAAACATAGTGGGAGGCGACAGTCTTCACTCAGGAGAGGGATGGTAGGAAGAATTGGTATGTAGAATGAGAGGAGATGTTTGAGAGAAGAGCAGAGGATACAGGAGAGAGCATACAAGATATGAGAGAATAAAAGATAAGAATGATTAGGAAATAGAAAGTAAGGAAGTGGTGGTAAATGTAAAGCACCATAAAAGCTCTGACCTACCATACGCAAGGGATATGAAAAAAAGCGGCAGAAGCAATATCTCTACCAAATTTTGAGTGTTTACGTGTAGTAGTTTCGAAGAAATATCTTGATGAGTCAATGAATATCTAATATGTGGACATAATAGTTCATGGAAGTCATATGAAAATGACAGCACCTTGCGGAAACTACCGAATTTAATATTACGAAAATATGTCTTCGTGTAGATGCTTTAATAACAATGATCTTTATTAAGTGTAAAGTATGTGAAGTACTTTACCGTCAAATATGGTGGTGAAGATATCAAAGCGTGAAACGATAAATAAATTTATATATATATATGTACGGCCATAAAGAACGGCCGTCGGTTTTCGACCCAGTTTCATACGAATATTCGATTATCACACAATGATTTACGTCTCGCGAGTTGCGATGATTATTGCTTCATTTATAATAGATGATGACTTGTTCACCTGCTGTTGCTATCTTTTTCACTGACTAACTTCATTAAAAATACCTTTCAATTAAAGGTAACGAGTGAAAAATCAATTTCCTTCTTCTCTTTGTCCTTTAACTATTTAATCACTTACTTAAGATAAAAAACTGTTTACCTGTTGAAGAGTTTTACTAAAACCTTTATCTAACGATAAATTATGTATTGTAATAACTTTTCAAACAACTCAACAGATGGCGCGACCATAGACAATAAATCACGCTATAGTTTGTCATAGATACTTTTAAGTATCGTACACTTCGTGTACATTGCCCTCGGCCAACAAGTCATTACGGCCTATACAATTGTATCCATCAACTGGATTCCCCTGGATCTTGGTAACGCCACGCCTTCAGCCTGTTAGCATACAATTGTACTCCTTAATGATTTGTTAGTCAATACAGACTATACAATTGTATCCATCAACTGGATCTCTCTGCATCTCAGTAATGCAAGAATTTTACAGTATATAAATACTTTTTTTATTTCCTTATCTATAGAGTAAAAGCTTTAGTAATATTTATCGTTGGTCAGTTAACACTCGATCTTAATATCCTATGGTGTTTATAGACTTTCAGGTCATAGATGGTGAGGCGTGCTTACGCAGAATAATCCAGCTCTCATGTACTTATATTGACAGCTGGAACACAGAGATGCTATTATGAATATAACTACAATATAAAGGCTACAATAAGTGAATTTTATTTATGACCAGACTCCAAACTTAACCATATGTGAGCCTGGAATTGACCAGGGCAACACCGTTGCTAGTCACACCTTCACGCCATGGAAGCATTCTGAGTCCGTTATTAGGAGAAAGGATTAATTAAAATCTATTTCTTAAAAAGCTTATATCTCTGTAAAATTGCTAATGTCACCCTCAATGCTGATGGTTGTAACTCCTCAAGGATAACCTGCTTCTCATGATATGCCACCAGCTCATTATTTCCGTCGCCTCATCTATAGTGGATGGTTAAAAAAAATACAAGTCCCTTTACCTTCTGTACATAAGTTACGATATCTGCCGATGGTTAAAATAATCTATTTCGGAAGTGGTAGTAGTTGGTGGTGGTGGTGGTAGTGGTGGTGGTGTTTACGTTTCCGCATAACACGCGTGCAACCTTCACGCCTTGCGCTGCCGCACTGAGGACTGTCACGTCTACGCGCTAATGTGTTATTTACATCATGATTCATTGGCTATACCATCACGATGTTCGAGAACGTCAGGGAACATTCGACTCTAACGCATTCTGATACAGTTCAAAATCCAACGCTGCTCCTATCAACGAACAAAAGATTTACTTTTGATCAATTATCTACTTAATTTGTATGAGCATAAGGTTTATGTTTCCATGTATATATGTTGTTTCATAAGTCGTTTTGGAGTTGTTCAGAGGTATAGCCACAACGACCTTACACTGAGGTTACAATTTAGGCCTTTTCAATGCTCAAGATGTTGTTGGGGTTTCAGTGAGGAATTCGCCTAATGTATATAATAGGGGGACCGGAAAGTAATGTCGTTTCTGCGCATGCCAATACTTGATTGTCATTTGTCAGCTCATTGTTTTGTTCAGAGGCGTACCAAAGACATTGTGAGGTTATAGTGATTTCTTTACTTATAGACAATTGAATTACAATTTTTTTTTGTAATTTTGGGTAAAATGGCCAGCCAAATACCAGAAGAGGTACACATCCGGCATTGCATGCTCTTTGAGTTTCGCAAGGGAAATAACGCAACAGTTGCTACCAAAAACATTTGCGATGTTTATCCAAATGCACTGGACATTCGTAAATGCCAAAGGTGGTTTTCCAAGTTCAAATCGGGTAATTTTGATCTTTCCGACTCGTATCGATCAGGAAGACCATCAGCGTTAGACAACGACGTGTTAAGGGCGGAAGTGGAAGCAAATCCGTGTCAGACGATCGAGGAATTGTCAAACAGTCTCAACAAACCTTGGTCGACCATCCAAGAACATTTGAAGCAGATTGGAAAAGTAAGCAGAGCAGGTGTTTGGGTCCCGCATAATCTGTCCGAACAGAATAAGGCTAACCGATCAATCACATGCAACTTATTGCTTCAACGACACAACACAGAAGCGTTTTTTGATCGCTTGATCACAGGAGATGAGAAATGGGTCTTGTATGATAACCCAAAACGCAAAAGGCAGTGGCTCTCTCCAAATGAAATCCCTCGGAGTACTGCTAAGCCAGGTTTACACCCCAAAAAAGCGCTTTTGTGTGTTTGGTGGAGTATTCGCGGCATTGTTCATTTTGAATTACTGAAACCTGGAGAAACTGTTACTGCAGACCTCTACAGCGAACAATTGCAGCGAGTCAATCAATCTTTAATTGAAAAGTGGCCAGCGATTGTCAACCGAAAAGGCGTCATTCTCCAACATGACAATGCAAGACCGCACTGCGCAAGGCGAACTCTAGAAAAAATTAATGAATTGGGGTGGGAGGTGCTGCCTCATCCACCATATTCGCCCGATGTTGCACCATCGGATTTCCACTTATTCCGAGCGCTGCAACACTTTTTAAGTGGCAAAACATTTGCAAATTTGGATGATATCCAAAATGCCATCTCTAGATATTTTGCCGAAAAACCAATTAATTTTTATCGATCAGGGATTGAAAATTTACTCACTAGATGGCAAAAGGTTATTGACAATGATGGGGAATACATCATTGATTAAAAATAAAGACTCGTTAAAAATGTATGTGTTTGTATTTAGCGTAAGAAAACGACATTACTTTCCGGTCCCCCTAATATATATATATATATATATGCTCATTGTTATCGTGATAATATCTATATATATATATATAGCACCATTAACTCATCACGTGATCTCCGAAACTGTTCTGCTCTGATATTGCTTCTGACCTTCAGAAGTAAGCTAAGAATGGTACTCACAAAACTCTTCCAAATGATGGTGTTAATAACGATGAGAGACCAAGGGGTGTGCGGGAATATTTCGGAACAATTCGATTCTATATTACCGCCAGCAAAGCGGTGGGGAACAGCTAGTATATATAGAAAGCTCTTCAAGAGACCACATGGTGATGAACGACGGTCAGGTTCTTCATGGCGAAGAAGTCCAGAATACTCCGGCTGTGAAACAGGGCGATGCTGCGATAACGGCATATTTACAATTGGTGTGGTGGATAACCAGGTTGAAACCCATATTACTGGTGGTAGGTCTCTGTTGCCGGAAACCGTCAAGGTACCAACGTAACGCCCATATCCACCGCCATTCTGTACTGTGCAAACATTACTGTGTTCGTGTTTGAAGGGCGCTGTAGCTAGTGAAATTATTGGGGTAACGAGACAACATCCTATGTCTCAGGCGACGAGCAATCTGGTGCTGTGTACATCATATCATCATTTACTAGTGGTGGGTTTTTAGTGACGAGGACCATCTAGGCAGGTACCACCGCAGCGCCTATTTCTTCCGGTAAATACTACACGGTGTTCCGGTTTGAAGAGCGCTGCGCTAGAACAATTACTGGAGTAACGAGACTCAGCATATTATATCTCAGGCGACGAGCAATCTAGTGTTGTGTATATCATCTTATCTAGCGCCTCGTTTTTATGGGCACGCGTATCACTTACCATCAGGTGAAGGTCCAGCTCGTATCGTCACTTAATTGAAATAAAAAAAACCAAATCTTTCATCACCAAGTCATAAGACAATGGATAGATCAGCGCCAGCTTTCTAAGCTGGAGCTTAATGATTTAATCCTTGTAAATCCTCACGGAGTGAAAGAGTATTATCATGTACAGATATAAGAAGCTTTTCGAAATACCTGGTACATAGTCACCGGTCGTCCGACTGGTGGTATTGATACCACTTGCAAAAACATATATAAAATACCGTTTCCGTCAACGGACGGTTTTTGTTTTGTTATCGTAGGGAAATCTAAAAGGTAACCTTGCTTTTGTGGGGACGACAGTCATTTGGGATTTTTATCCAATAAAACCCCTTCGGTGGTCATCTTCAGTGCGTTGCTGGAGACTTGAGATCTCCAACGGAAAGCACTGGTGCCTACCAGCACTACTCCTACAGCATATCCCAGGGTGGGCTGTTATTACTGCTGGTAGTGTCTCTGTTGCCGGAGACCGTCTAGCTTACCACCGCAGCGCCTATTGCAGTCGACAAACACCACTGTGCAGACTTTACTGTGTTCCGGTTTGAAGGGCGCTGTAGCTAGTGTAATTACTGAGGTATCGAGACAATATCTCAAGGCGACGTCGCCATTTGGTGTAGTGTACATCATCCTAACTGGCGCAGCGTTGTTACTGCCTGACGTATCACTTACTATCCCGTCCTGCTCGTCCCATTGTTTCGTGGAATAATATATATATAATTTAACCTTTAACCTGTTAACCGGCAAGCTTATCTGTTTTTATATATTCTTACAATATATATTTAACGTATTTATACGTCCCGCTCGGTTATAAGGTTAAAGTGACGCGCGTATACATTTCGCGCGTTAAGGTTGCATTAAGCGTTGTGTAACGAAATAAATGCATAAGTAAAGGGATTAAGCGACTAAGTTGGATTTAATTCAATGAAGTATTGTGTTGTGAATTGAAATATGACGTATTATAGAAGATTTATCGAGTGTTACAACTGGATATTTAATATATTTTTCAAAAGTATGCAATATTTAATAAGTTTCTTGTGTAATATTTAACCTGTAAATGTGCTAACTTATATCTCGGGCAATAGGAACTAAGGCCATAGACCTAGTCTACAAGATTGCTAATCTTAAGTGGTAATGGGCAGGACAGGGCTGGCAGTGAAGTCCTCGTATGGCGACGTGTCAGAAGACGCAGTATTGACAGGCCTACCACAAAATAGTCTGAAGATCTGGTGAAGATCGCGAGAAGCAGTTAGCACCTAAAAGGTGCTGTGTGTAGTGAAGGTCGCGAGAAGCAGTTGCTGACGGACAGCGCAGGACCGATTGAAGTCTAGATCTTTCGGGTATGTTTATGTCTACCTGTGGACGTCTATGCTGATGATGATGATGAAAGCTGTGTTCTGTAAAAGAGGCTAGGCGAAGATATCTAAATGGCTAAACTCTTTATCGCACGATTCGACCGAAAAGGCAATTTAGTTCAAAGTGATGTTAGTAAGCATATTTAGCAATCTCATCATCATCACCATTACAACCGGTGGACGTCCACTGCTGGACAAATTTAGCAATCTATTGAAATTAAATTATTTCATTTGGTTTACCAATAATAACCTATTTCCTTTTGATGTTTTTGCTCTGTATTTGATATTAGTATTACTTGTTCATGCTTATATATGTATTATTTATATATTATAGTACATGTAGAGATCATGAATAGGTAAATAAGTACTCCTTTGCTATATGTATAAATTAAACTTGAATGTTGTAGAATTGAATGATAGTATAAGCGTAACTAGACGTCTCTAGACTGATGATGATGATGATGAAGCGTAACAATAACCCATAAGACATGCTTGCGTAGTGGAGCTATCGGAAAATGACTGTTGATGTATGTTCTTGGTAAACAAATAAATAAAATAAAATGTTTACGTGTAGCCAATGAAAGAAAAGAAAGAAACGAAACAGAAGAAACCGTAAAAGTCTTAACTAAACTAGACAATTGATTTTTAGAGACAATAGATAATAATAGTAAACAAATTGTAAATACCTTTAAATAGAAAATAGATCCATTTTGCTCATTAGTGATAAGATAATTTTATCAGTTGTATAATAATTGTAGATAGTATGGGAATATCTTATGGGTGCAAAAATTTGCTTACGCCTTGATTAACCCATGAGAGAAGGTGCCAAATCCGAAGAGTTTCTACTTCACATTCGGCTGTGGATTATTTATAACATTGTATGTAATGTTTTAAAATTTATTTACACTAAACACACACTAGGTGATCTTAAAAAAGATGGTGAAAGAGAAATAGAGAAGGATGTAAATAAATTAGAAATAACGAAACATGAACAACATAAAGATAACTTCAATGTAATAGGCTAATTTAGAGATAAAGGAATGTTGTTTAAAAATAGCCTTAAATAGGAATATCAGAGAAGAGAAGAATAAAACAAAATCACGAGCAGTTAAAGAATCTGACATTCATGATAGCAATTAAACAGAAATGAGATATTTGAAACTACCGCAAGTGAGGTTACAAGATACCATCAGAATAATTAAAATTCTTAGTATATTATCAACTTTGTACCTATTTATCAATCGATCTACAGAACATGTAGCTCATTATCTAGATCTACACGCAAGGACAAATATTTATTATGAAAAAAGATCAATATCATCATTTGGATCTACAGAAGCCTCGTTGAATGTTGGGCCAAGGTTCGTAAGCGCTGCATGCTGATGATCATTAGAACAAGCAACAGCTTTTCTTTTGGAGTTGTCTCTATGTTGCCTAATATTGATTTCTAAGTTTAGATCATCGTCATCATTTCAATTGATGGACTAATTTTCGGTAATACAGTTAAATTACACAAAGATTGTTGATATTATTTACAGATTGACGCTTCAAGTCAGTACACCGTTAACACTTATTACGAAAGAATTATGGCGGCGGACTATTGTTTCCCTTGTAATGGCATTAATTACTGAAATCGCTTTATAATTGCCACTTGCTGTTGCAATCGGACGGACGGATTATCACACTCATGCGATTTCGATGACACCTGAGGCTTTAGCAGATCAGGGTCAAATAAATACCTGATTAACTAAACTGTATTTAGGTGTTGTTAAATATCAATTAGGATCGTGTAAATCTGAAATGAATGTTGTTCCCCCTTCTGTAACGTTGTTTCTTTGTTGTTGATGAATTAGCTCATGAAGACTGATGAAGACGATGGAAGTATTATATATACAAGTATCGTGGTAGTATGTGCAAATGTATCATGGTCTATCAAGGCATACTTTTAGTAAACTAACTAACCCCATCGACGCCTTGGACAATCATCTAGGGGTTACAGAAAATTATAAAATCTCTATAAATTTGACTTCCTTAGAGAAGTTAAGGTCCAAATGGTATCCAAAAAAGCGACTCGTGCTGCTTCGCACGTATCATCATTTTCTGGATCATTGTCACTTAATATCATGTTAAATGGAGGTTAAGTTGTATCCTGCTGCAGTTAAAGAGCAATTGTATAACATTGCACCAGTTTATATTACCCGAGGTCGTTTATTACGGATCCGGCGCTCGCTTCGCCGAAACGATGTTATTATTTGGGAAATTTCACTTTTCGACCTTCATTTAGATCACTCCGGCCTTGCATCTCGTGTGTCACCAGTGACGCACGCAGTTACACACGTGAATCATTCTCCATCATCACAAACGGCTGTGGGCGAGAAATAATCAGATTAAACAATTAGTAATGGTCCATTACTAGATAGCCTTCAGTCTGTTTCGAATATAATTTAATATTAGACAATCATCTTTCAAAAAGCACAGAATCTACAGAATCATCAATCTCACTTTCCTGCTATTGATATTTTTGTTGATATGGGACATATTTAGGAACATTATTTTTTAGGAAAAGATTAAGTTTTACACGTTATATGTGGTGGAATATAAAAAACTTACGTTTCTAATTAAGATTTCGTTTTTAGTTGGAAATACCAGTACATCCGTATAAAAACCAGGAAAAATTGCTACTCTTTTCCTCTATGGAAGACGAGATCGAATATTCCAACCGCTTCTCTACCATCACTGTAATATAAGTGGACTAACAACGGCTCAACTTCTAACAAAAAATGTGTCATTTTTCTCAAAGCGATCAGCGTAATACGGTGCGAATACATCACAACCAATACCCACTTTGTAGTGTCGCTTTGTTGTAATATAAAAAAAAATCTCACGGCTTCTCAGTGAGGAGGCATCTGGAGCCCCGCCCTCGTGGATAATCAGATATAATTACATAATAATCAGAGATAATACAAATGTTTTATACCTTATTATTGCAATTTCCCCGTACGAGGATCCGCATACGGACGCGGTGCGTAACTCGCGACGTCACCACGATGCCGACTCCATGTATCTATATAAGAAAATAAAATTTAACTGTTTATGTATGTTATTAAAATGTAAACATATATATGATCATTAATATTATTTTCAGAAATCAAATTATAACTTTTGTCTGTTTGTTCCGCTTAATGTTCCATATGAGTAGACCCATTTCGGACATGGACATTTCACTATCGCTGGTCAAGCTATTATTAGTACTAGGACAATAACTATTAAAAAATGCTTATTTACCTACATAACCGAAAAAAAAGGTTTGTTTGATGTTTTATATATTTTAATTCGGTTATAGAATCGATCAACTTTTCATCCTTAACAATCGATAAACGTCCATTACTGGACAAAGGCCTCACCCAAAGAGCTCCACATCGTTCGCTTCGACGCTGCCTGAATCCTGTGATCTTCGTTTGTAGAGGTTCATATGGAATTTGGGCCATTTCTCACCACGCTGGCACAATGCGGGTTGGTGGATGCTAGAGCCTCGTTTGTTGATTAGCAGGGTGTGGTAGCACGTGGGGCTTGGGTCCCGTGAGTTGTTATACGGAACCTCTTACATCTTTTCATACAACCTTAAGACGAATCATTTAAATGTTTCTTTATAACTATATTATTTTTTCCCACGTCTATACAAAACATATTACTTTTTTTTCTTTTATTGTTAGGATAATTTTGCATTAGCAAACGCAAACACCAATGCGAAAACAATAACCGTAATATTCGAATAGAGACAAAGGAAATTGAGGAGACTGTCTCTCCTCAAAGGCCGAGTGATTCACCTAATGCATGCCAAGGTTGTGCCAGTGAGGTCGCAGGATGTCAATATGCCAAGAGATGTGGATAAAAATATATCGCACGTGAGCTGTCATAATTTGACGTCAGAAGTAAGTGTACCCTTGTGGGAGGCTGTCGATTTCAACTTGCAATGTTTTAGACATTTTTTTTTTAATAAAGCGACGAGATGAGCAAGATGTTCACCTGATGGTAGGTGACATGCCTAACCATAACAACGTGGCGCTAAATATTATGGTATATACTGCACTAAATTGCTCTCGTCGCCTTGAAACGTAAGATGTTGTCTCATTACTGAAGTAATTTCACTAGCTTTAGCGCCCTTCAAACCAGAACACAGTAACACTACTATTTGTCGGCTGCAATAGGAGCTGTGATGATATGTACCTAGACGGTCTCCGGTAACAGAGACCCACCACTAGCAAATTTCGAACTGCTTTAGTCTAATAATCTAGACTCTAGAGTATAGTCAAAATTAGATCGACTAATACAATCAAGGTAGACTACTATTAATGAGCCTGATTACATTATATTGTAGATAACTTTAGGAGTTTAATTTTTATTTGTCCGATAAACCTATGCCTTATATCGATAATTATCTATCAGAGAAAGTTCCGTTAAAATCGATTACGCCGTTACGATTCTGTGGTATTATTATAGAGTTTAGGTCATATCACACCTGGCTGGCCACCATCCCCTAATTATCAAACATCGTTATCGCTGTTTCGATTGTCCACATTATAAAGTTTAATTGACATTGTTCTCACAGACAAAAACAATTATATGATTTCAGTATAAACAAATACGCGTTAAACTTCTTGCCCACTGTTAAAAATGACATGACATTTCTATTTAGGTTAGGACATTTATAATTATTAATTACAGATTAAATTAATGCATAAAATCAAGTATGAAATATCTGTCTCGATTAAATTATGTATCGATTGGTTACGGTGCTGTTCGAGTGCCGCGTGACAAATCGATTCGGCCAAAGGGCAAATTCTTTCCATTTAAATGGAGCGGTCCGACGTAATGATATTTGTTTTATTTATGTCCGCCATCTTGTTTACGAAGTGCTCGCCCTCGCGGATGTCTACCGTAATGCCTCATTCTTTTTTTTAAAAAATAAATATGTTATTGCCTAACTACCATTCAGTCTGGTATTAAATGGTGATGTGGTGGTAAAAAACACTGACTTGGTAACAACCTGTTTACTTCTTTCTTAAAATTTTGATCGACTTAGAATGTAAGTTAAGTCTTATTACCCCAATTTCATTAGCTACAACGCCCTTTAAACTGGAATATAGTTAATATATATTTTTCTTTTCACTGATGGAAGGCCTCTGTTGTCGGAGACCTTCCATCGGTCAGTTCCATCAGGAGAGTTTAAAAGGTGTCATGTATAGTACACTTATTGGTGTAACGAGACAGCATTTTGCATCGGCGTATCACTTACCATCAGGTGAACGTCCTGCTCATCTCATCACTTCGATAAATATAAAAACCTTCTGTTTACGATCACCAGCAACGCAGACCTTCCGCCAGTTCGTTAACTTCTCGAAATCAAACTCGATTCAAGGTGAAGCAAAAAAACGAAACATTTGCGACGATTTTGCATTTAGCAATTTTCAACCCTCATCTTATCTTAAACCGATTAAAATATCGATAAAGCAACATTATAATAGTTATATTGGCCAACTATCGATATAATGTGCGGGCGCGATGATCGAGTTAGATTGGTCGATTACGCATCAAACTGGTTTTCATTTGGAATAACAAGAAATCGACCTGTGTCTCCGTTTGTGCGAATATTAATTAAACATTTAAAAAGAAAAATTGTCAACATTGACACTGACCGAAGCGATCTTGTTGCTATAGAAACTTAAGCAAAATATAAGTCAATTAAAGTTAGTTTTAGTTGGAATGGAATGATGAATGGAAAAGCTATTGATAAGTCTTTACGAGCTTTAATTAAGGTGATTTGTAACTTCAACTACCCCTTATATAAACCCTTACAAATGAGTGCTCTTAGTGCTTGACAGTACTGGACGCCGTGCTGTAGGGCAGCGGAAGTCTATCGGCTGATGATGATGATGTGACTTAGATGTTTTTCTAACACGTTCTATTGGTGATAGGTCTCTGTTGTCGGATACCGTCTTACAACTGTAGCTTTTGTATCCGCCGCCTAACAGTACCGTGCGAACATTATTGTGTTCCGGTTTGAAGGGCTCTGTGGCTAGTGAAATCACTGGGGTCACGAGACTTAACGTCTTATGTCTCAGAATGCAATGTGCCACGGCGCGTATTACTTATCACCAGATGAACGTCGCGCGAGTGTCATCGTAACTTAGTATAAAAAACTGATTTATATATAATTTATTTCTAAGTTAACAAGATCTTGCGAATAACTTAAAGTTAAAACGAGATTTATAACCATATTTAATAGCTTTCAATCATAACAAAGTGATGCAATTTTTTTTTTTATGTAGAAATAAGTTTGGATGTTTGTAAATCACGTGAACGTCTTTATGTAGATGATGACTTCATAATTGCTGACAACAGGTTCCCTCCAATGTATTTCGTTATACTGGCTTTGATGGTAAGCATTACTCCAATTTGTTGGACTCATAAGGCAGGCAGGTGGGTGGGGAGAGTGCTGGGAAGATGTTCCTGGTAGAGGAGAGGAAATGGTTTGATGTAAAGGAATAGACAGCTCAAATACCATCAGTTGAAAAGAGTAATTGAAGACCGAAGTTAAAGCTTTACTGGTGGTAGGACTTCTGCCGGTGACCGTCTATGTAGGTACTACAGCAGCTGAAAAATAATATTGCGCAAATATTACTGTGTTCCGGTTTGAAGGGCGTTGTAGCTAGTGTAATCATTGAGGTAACGAATCTCATCTTGTCTCAAGCGACGAGTTCAATGTGGTGTTATGTATATCATCGTGACTCACATCACGTCCGGCGGATGTATCACTTACAATCAGGTGACCGTTCTTCTCAACTCGTCACTTAATTTAATAAAAAGAAAACGAAATAACTTTAAGAAATTTTTCATGAACTCTCCTCCTATCATGGTCGAGGAACTCAGCAGCGCAGTCTGAGGGTTAACGGTTAATTAAGGAGGAACTTACGAAGTCCTCACCCCGTCTGCAGTAACATTTGCAGAGGGAGAGGAGTTCCACCTCTCACGCCCTTTCTCTCTATTAGCTAGGATATAACATGTACTATCTCATGAGGAATATGGATAAGCTTCTTTCATCACAACTTCATCAGCTCGCCATTATACTTAACTGCTCCAACAGCATCTAGTCATATCCTTAGTAACAAGGAAACCTGTAGTTCATTTCCAATATAGCATGTAGTAAGGTTACTGGTGATAGGTATCTATTGCTAGATACCATCTAGGTGAATACCGAATATGCAGTACTGTGCAAATATTACTGTGTTCCGGTTTGAAGGACGTAGTTGCTATTACTAGGGGACCGAGACTGAATATTTTAAAGTTTGTGACTCATACTATCCCCCGTATGAAACCGTATAAACGATAGCTCCTAATATCCAGCGGTACCGGAAGTCGTGCTGACTGTATGTAGTGATCTTTGGGGGAAGCCTGTGTCCAGGATATCTGATGATGATAAGAAACAGTAACAGAATAACCGGTTTAAAACGACACACCGCCATTACCAAGTGTAATGCGATATTATCATAAACATGCCATAAACAACTGGTGGGTTATTCCCGTGCTAACGTCTCCAGGGGCTTAATTGGTGACCGGCATCTCGAATGGTCGAAGGTCCGCCTGCAGCAGCCGCGGATAATCATCTCTAACAATTTCCAGGTACGCAGCATCCGATCCGTTATAAAGATCCGTGTAGCATTATTCGTAAGCGGATCTTCCGTTTCAGACACATCTTTATATAATGACAAGTAGTAGCACAGATTAAAAAGTGATGAGAATATATATTAAATAATTAGTTAGAAGCTTTACTCCTGGTTCAGTGAACCGGTTTGAAGGGCGCTGTAGCTTACACTAGCTCACTGGGGTAACGAGACCCTCCCTCTTGTCAATTCGCTTAATTAAAAATATATATATATATATATAATATAGATGGAGGTTCCTGCTACAGGCAGGAGGTTTGGTACTAAGCGTTACTAAGACTCAATATATGGAATGCAACGCCACTACCACTCGCACTGACCCAATAGTAGTTGATGGTCAAGTTGTCCACCAGTGCGATGAATATAAGTACCTGGGTAGCGTGATAGACAAATCCGGTAACTTGGAGCGCAACCTTCAACGCCGTGTGTCCTCCGCTTGGCTTAAATGGCACGAGCTCACTGGAGTTACCTGCGACACTAGGCTGCCTATCAAACTTAAGGGGCTAGTATAAATCTAGGATAAGACCAGTTCTCATTTATGGAAGCGAGACATGGGCAATGACAAAACGGCATGCTCACTTCATTCACGTGGCCGAGATGAAAATGTTGAGGTGGATGTGCGGGATAACGAGACTCGACAAGATCCGCAACGAGCACGTACGTGGCAGCCTCGGAGTACGCGATGTCGCCGAAAACTGCAGGAAAATCGGCTGCGATGGTATGGACATGTCAAGAGAAGAGCATCTGAGTACATAGGCAACAAAACACTCAGCCTCAATATACCCGGCAAACGGCGGAGAGGAAGACCGAAGCTGCGATCTCAAAGAAAGTGATGCTCCAAATAGAGCGAAGTGGAGTGAGAGAAGTAAGAAAGCAGACCCTGTCTTAAGACGGGACAAATGCTACGAAGAAGAAGAAGAAGAATATAATATAAATGGAACAGAGACCTACTAGTAGTTGTGCTGAATATACTACCTTCTTTCATTTATGATTCAGCTCAGCTGTTTTGTAATAAAAAAATAATTAAATATCATACTTCGAGTCAAGGAAAACCCAGTTATTCAACTAATAACTATTAGCGGTTAGTTATATTCAAAAGACGTATAAAAAGTTAATTTTAAACTGCTGTTGTTAAAAAAAAATAACGAGACGAGGATAACAGTGAAATGTAAATACCCAAAGGAAACCACATTTGGATGGAAATATGTTTTTTTTTTAACAATCAACGAGATAGGTGAGTGATACTTGCTTATAATAGCCTGGAGATAGGATGGTATACACTGCACCACATTGTGCGAGGAATAAGTTCTTAGGTTGTAATTTCAATAGCTACTGCGCCCTTCAAGCCGGAGTACAGTAATATTACAGTACTGTTTGGCGGGAGAAGTAGGAGCTGCGGTGGTACCTAGATTGTCTTCGGCAGCAGAGACATCAACTAGTACAAATCACTCGTGACTGTTCCCCTTAGAAACAGAGTTCTATTGCTGTCTCTCTCGTTTTGCAATAGTTAGAAAGAGACAGGTATAGCAATGACTACGGAACGCTCCCGTGTGTAATTCGGAATAACCGTGGGCTATAACAGGACAAACATATCAGTTATTACTATTACGCAATAATAACAGGTACCAATTTCTGTTATTAAATAATAAGTGTAATTTTTTTTACAATTTGTACTTTTCGAGTTGTAATACTAAGTGCATCTCGTTTTAGCAATGGCATATACAATGGTAGTGAGTAAGATAAATTAATCAACCAAAAAACAGTTAACATGAACTAATTAAGAAGTGACTTTTCGAGGATAATTATCCTCTTGAAAGATTACAATTTCTATTTTCCGTGTTATAATACTCGGTGCTTTTCATTTTAACTACAGTCTATCAAATGGGTGTGAGCGAGATAAAATAATCAACCAAATAACAGATAACACGAACTAATTAAGGAGTGACTTTTCGAGTATAATTATCTTCTTGAAAGATTACAAATCCTATTTTTCGGGTTATAATACTAGGTGCTTCTCGTTTTAACTACAATCTATCAAATAGGTGTGAGCGAGATAGATTTATCAACCAAAAAACAATTAACACGAACTAATTAAGAAGTGACTTTTCGCGGATAATTATCTTAAAAGATTACAATCTATAAGTTCCTTGTTATAATACTAGGTGTATCTCGTTTTAACAACAGTTTATCAAATTGGTGTGAGCGAGATAGAATAATCAACCAAATAACAGATAACACGATCTAATTAAGAATTCGCTTTTCAAAGAGGATTTCTTCTTATGAAACGACTTACAATTATTTTGGGTTTATATCATATAATATAAATACTAGGTGTGTCTCGTTTTAGCTTATGACAATATACAAAAGACAGAGACAAGAATAGTTGTTTAATTTTTATTAGCTGTTCTGTTATATCAAGCTATGTTAGTGACCGGCTGTTATCGAATACTGAAAATGTTGTTATTGTATGTTATTGTATAAATGATATTTTTAACAGATATAATAACATCGCAAGTACAACTGTTATCTGTTATCTTCGCATACATGTGGTTTATATGTTATGATAAATACGCATCACACGTAATTCAGATCATATTTCGCGTTAGGTAACGCGCAATGGCGGCCGAGCGCTCCTCTGTTATTACACAAATATAATTGTGTAAGTATTTAAGTGCGCATGATTGGAATTGGGAAATTATAAATATGGACGATTAGGCAAAATTATCCACATGATATCGGTTAACACTTCGAGCCTATTGCTGAACAGAACTCGTCGGAGACCGTTCAGTTTTTCCGGTTTGGATAGCGATGAGGCTTTGTGAAATTATTAGATAATTAACATGTTTTTCTTAAGACGATAAGCTGTGTTGTGTAAACATTCTATCGCCTACTTTATGGTTGGACTTATAGTTTACCAACAGATGAAAGTCCCGCTAGAATTTTCATATCAATGTATCGTAAAAAGAATCGATTAGCTCAGTGATCTTAACATAGATACAGATCTCTTCTGTATTATCTAAATTAATGTCTAGAATAATTAGAACCTTTTTTTGATTCTGTGTATGTAAAAACAAAATTAAAACAGCGAGGACATAAGGATTTATTATAACATAGGAAAAAACATTAAAAGGACATTGGACATTGACATAAAAAAAAAAAATTTGATCCTTTGGAAACAGTAAAAGCGGTAGAACTTAATAATAATAAACAATAAATAAAATAAACTATATGTCCTTTAATTAAATCCTGATCCTGAAGTTGCAATGAAGTATAGTATTAACAATAATTCGCCAGGACATCCGCCAGTAATTAATAATTGAATACTAGAATTAATATAACTACAAATATATCCTTTAGAAGCTGACGAAGAACAAGAAGTTTAAGTAAGATAAATACTTGTAAAAAGGATATGAATATTTTTAACTCAGTATTGGAAATTGAAAAGGATATCCATAACCATAAATATATATTTGAAGCTTTCACTAAAGTCAAGGTTGATACATTGAAAAGAAAACAAAAAGAACCAGTAGACGAGATCCGGGAGCCGCGGATGCGCACACGCATTATATTGCGCCTCGAGATAAGGCTACTGAATTAATCATACATTAACTGACCAGAGCCATGTTTTATTGCCGTTTTTATTTTATTTACTACCTGTTCAATATGAGCGGAGTATAAACACTTTATATTCCCACCGCTGGGACTCGCTTCTATTACCTCTTTTATAAGAAGAAAGTTGAAACTATAAGCAAGCCTCTCTGTTGTTGATCTAACATATAGGTTTCCTCTCGATGTTTTTCTTCACTGAAGTTGGAGTGAAATGGGAATCGAACCTGATCCGGTTTGAGTGATATAGTCAACTATCACACCTTCATTGTATAATATATGATTCAGATCGCTCCACCATCTATTTGTATTTGAGTACAGAAGAGAGAATATCGCTTCTAAACGAAGAAGAAGAGAAGGTTTAAGTGGAATTTATGACTAGTATTTTTTTTCGTGCTTTTGAGCATGACTATCACTTGATGTTAAGTGACACGTGCATCTATCTATAATAAAGTGGCTCTATTTATACACTGCCATACGTTGCTTTGAGACATAAGTCTCGTTACCTCAGTAATAACAGTAGCTACAGCGACTGTCATACTTGAACTGAGTACTGTTTGGTGACAGAATTTGGAGCTAGTATAGATAACCTCTTGCAGCAGACTTACCATCATCATCACCAGCCAATAGACGTCCACTGCTGGACTGAGTCCTACCCCAAATATTTCTATATAATCATGTAAAGATTCTTTGGGAGGATTTTGGGCTATTTCCCACCACACTTGTTGTTGTCCAAAGCTTGTTGGTGGGAGGTAGAGCCTCGTTTGTTGATTAGCAGGCTGCAATACGATCCCGTGAGTTGTTGTGTGGGATCCTTTATACCCGACCTATAAGGGTTCCCGCACCACCAGTACAATTAAATTCCTAATAGTATAACCTTCTTGGTCTTCATCAGATGTTTCTAGAAGGATCAGTCTACTCGGATGACTGTAACCATTCACCGTTGTGATCTATAAATGGATTATACGTAACACATCCGTCGAATGCCAATGGATTGTTGTGAGCGATCGCGTCACAGAAACCTTCGTCAGGGTTATTCCAGACACTGGCATACGCCTTCGGAATGAGAATTGAACGCGATATACATATATATGTATGTATATGTAACCGTTTGTCCGTCTGTAACATCCAAAGACTTTATTTAATCTATATTGATACCTGCACGATAACTATATCGGAGAAACAGTTAACTGGTGGTATATCTCTGTTTTAGGAGACTATTGACAGTATTGTTCAAATATTACTATGTTCCAATTTGAAGGGAGCTGTAGCTGGATTCACTACAGGATAACGAGGTGTATCACAATCGAGTGAACGCCCCGCACGTCTTGTCAGGTCGCGACCTCATCGGCACCGGCAGCATCGCGCAGCTCCATCTCAGGGAGAGAGACCTCTTCTCCTTTCCAGCTCTGTAAGGGCGGAGAGTAGAGAGCACCGAACCACAATATCGATATTCTTCAATCTCAACGACTCCACCACGGCTGCGAATGGCATTATAAACCTGCCGTCGTAGCCATGGGCACACATATAAGGTGAGCTCACTCTGGCCAGCTGGGTAGGTACCTTTTAGCTTCACCAGCCGCTGAGCCCCAACATCTCGACAAGGCGGGAACCTGTTCGTAGCCGGTGGTTCATACCTAGACGGTCCCGACTTGGGAGACCTGCCACTATTAAGTGGCGTTGATACTGCATTGGATTCGAGTAATGCGGTCCGCCCACGCTAATGAAGGTCCGGGTACGAATCACTTTGACACCGCTTCGAGATGAGTTAACGTAAAGTTTAAACACTACCTACTCGTAAATAATAAGCAATTATTACTAGCTGTCTCCCGCCCGCTTTGCTGGCTGTAATACCCCCCCCCCCCGCAACTCCCTTTGGGGATGGGATTTTGTAAAATCCGGCAGAAGCATTATCTCTAACAAATTGACAAAAATGCCTTAAGGCATTCACTTTTTTCAACATTTCGAATGCTGAAAAGAACAGAAAATATACACAAGAGGGTGCAATAAAAAAACAGAATACAAAATTAATGATAGTATGGACATAAATATTATAAAATAATTAAAAATTGCTTATAAATAATATATGTATATATATATAACTAAAAACGTATACTTTTAATAATATGTGCCGATGGCTGCGGTGGCATCTTATACTGCCATTTGCAGCTATGGTGGATGGAGTTGCGGAGAGAAGAAGAAAAGGAAGAGAAGGAAAAGAGAGGCGGTATTGTAGTTTGTCGCTCGCTTACCCTCTGCTCTTACAGCTGTGGAAAGGAGTTCTCTCCCCCGAGATAGAGCTACGCGCTACATCCAGCGCTGGCGGGGTCGCGACGCGACGACACGATCCAAACCTTCACTCGATGGTGATATGCCTCCCCATAACTACATACTCCTAGTTACGATGTTACACATATGCCCTACTAAGGCATAAGACAATGCCCCTGTAATTACTCTAGCTACAGCGCCCTTTAAACCGGAAGTTATTAGATAGATATTAGAAGATATAGGATATTTGCACAGTACTTTTTGGCGGCGGAAATAAGCGCTGCGGTGGTATCAACTAAGTCCGTTTATTCGCCACACTGGCAAATGCTTGACGGATGTAGTGTCAATCTTATAATAGGTAGATTATCTGATGACTGTCATCCACATCCGGTTCATCTCCACTTAAGTCATAATACCTAAATATAACACAGTAAACATTTAATGACAATATTTACGACTTGTCTTGAAAACGTCGGGTTTTCCTCAGTAGTTATTATAGTAATAATATAATAAGATAAACTGTTTTATTGATATTCCCACTGCTGGGATTCGTGGCCTTCTCCCATAAGGACATTGTCAAGGGAAGCCGATAGTTTTTAAGGTCTTCATTTGTCCTCTTTAGTTACTATATAGGTCTATTACTATAGTTCTAAGTAAGGCTATATCTCGTATGATGACTATGGTATGGTAGTATGCAGCAATGTAAACAACCTAACTACTATATGTGATAAGCAGGCTTAAATTCATAATTATTTTACGTAGCTGACTGTACACCATCAGACATGTAAATTACAAGTGTAACTGTGTATTTGTTACTGGTAACACTATTAGACTTTAAGAAAACGATCATTGCATGTAAACGCTTATAAATAGATCGCAATAGCAATTGTCTAACAATGTTGATAGCGGACGTCATAAATGTATTCTGAAATAATAACTTCCTTACATTATCAACTTAAACCAGTTAACTTGAATAAGTTATAATAAATAAACATAAAGTAATATAAGCAATAAATAATGGATATCAGATTCTTACATATTTAATCGACATCCGGTCAAATGTTCATAGATATGTCAGATTGTGTAAATTTAATCAAAAGGGAATAATGACGGTTAAGAAAATTAATAGAATATACAAAAACAAAAAAAAACCTCTTAATTCGTCTACTTATTAAGAGGAAGTTTGATGCGGTTATGGCACTTCCGGTGCAATCCAAAAGTCAATAAATATCATCCCATACAATCGCATGATGTAAAAACGACGGCGGAATATCGTAGGAAATCCTTTATTATACCTCGCCCAAGGACAATTGGTATATAAAGCGATGAGTATAAATTTACGAGCGTAGGTTCCGGATTCGAGGTCGTCTTAGTACAAAAAAAAAAAGATTAAATTCTCCAATGTGAATCATTCGTTTACTTGTATCACTCTTACTGGTCTGTTGATAGACCGTCTAGGTACCACCGCAGCGCCTATTGCAGCCGATACACAGTACTGTGCAAACTTTGCCGTGTTCCAGTTTGAGGGGCGTTGTAACTAGTACAATTACTGCGGTAACGAGACAACACCTTATGTCTCAAGCGGCGAGGACAATGCAGTGAAGCATATAACATCCTAAGTGGAATCACGTTGTTATGGGCAGGCGTCTCACTTACCATCAGGTAAAGGTTCGGTGAAGAGATAGCCAACATCGTCTATCTCGCTCTGTCATGGACCTCCAGTAGATACCTTCTACGACGAGGTATATACTTGGATCAGGATCTGGACCTCCCCTTTTTTACGCTACGAAAAACCAACCAGACGAGAGAGACGACGCTAGTCACGATGCTATATACATCACCACCCTTTACATCGTGAAACATTAGAAGTTAAATAATAACCCCTTCAGCGCCTTTAAAACCGGAACACAGTAATGTTTGCACAGTACTGTCTGTCGGCTATAGACGCTGCTAGACGCCCTCTGGCAACAGAGACCTACCACCAGTCTATAGATATTAGGTTCTATTAAGGTTGGTTTCCATATCCTCTAAATTTATTATAGGGTGTAAGAAGTCTTGAAGTGGTGATGCGTGGTCTTCGGTGGATGACAGAGCGATTCCAAAAACAGAGTAAGTAACTAAATTCAACAGTATTACGAAGATCCAGAGAGATCCAGTGGATGAGTACAGTTGTATACTTCGTGATAGGCTACTGTCTTGATTGTTAGTATTACAAAGATCCAGAGATATCTAGTTAATAGATACAATTGTATACTCTGTAACAAGTTAGTGACCAAGTCCCGGCATTACAGAGATCCAGAGAGATTCAGTTAATGGATACAATTGTATACTCTGTAACAAGTTAGTGACCAAATCGCGGTATTACAGAGATCCAGAGAGATTCAGTTAATGGATACAATTGTATACTCTGTAACAAGTTAGTGACCAAGTCCCGGCATTACAGAGATCCAGAGAGATTCAGTTAATGGATACAATTGTATACTCTGTAACAAGTTAGTGACCAAATCGCGGTATTACAGAGATCCAGAGAGATTCAGTTAATGGATACAATTGTATACTCTGTAACAAGTTAGTGACCAAGTCGCGGTATTACAGAGATCCAGAGAGATTCAGTTAATGGATACAATTGTATACTCTGTAACAAGTTAGTGACCAAGTCGCGGTATTACAGAGATCCAGAGAGATTCAGTTAATGGATACAATTGTATACTCTGTAACACGTTCGTGACCAAGTCGCGGTATTACAGAGATCCAGAGAGATTCAGTTAATGGATACAATTGTATACTCTGTAACAAGTTAGTGACCAAGTCCCGGCATTAGAAAGGTCCAAAGAGATCCAGTTGACGGATATAATTGTATACTCTGTAACAACCTAGTAACCCTAGGCTTGGCATTACAGAGATCCAGAGAGATCTAGTTGACAGATACAATTGTATACTCCATAACAACTTGTCGACCTAAGGCAATGTACGCAAAGGTACGATGCTTATAAGGATTCGTGCTATGACAAACGATAGCGTGATCTATTGTTCGTGGTGACGCCATCTGTTGAGGTGTTTGAAAACTTCTTATAAGGATTATTTAACAAAAACTAATCAACTTAACCCCCCTATTCAGTTGCCTAAGAATCGAACCTGGGATTTCCGTGTTACTAGGCAAGCCGGTGCGCGTAACAGGTTTTAATTAATTTATAAAAATAAAAACTTCGCTTGGTATTAAATAACATTAGTAATGGCGGTTCCAATAAAAAGAGAAACGTGTAAAATAATTTAAGCAATGGACTCGCAGGTGTCTTTATTACACTAGTTAATAGCCGCGACTCCTTGCAAATATTTATATGTTACATGCTCACACAATTTCACGTGATATTGAGTGACGTGGATGATGATTTGTTAGTGTTTTACACTTCAACTCTTATATATTGGCTCTCTCATATTTTGATCTACATGAGAATGGTGGCTGCTTAAACGCATTATTAAAAATTCTACCACTAACCATAAATCAATATTGTGTACCCACGGAATCGAACCTTAGATATTCGTCTTACAAACCAAACATTGAACCACTGTACCATAACGTAGACTGATGACAACCATCATGCAAAGAAATGTTGCATTTTCGGACACCTTCAAAGAGGATCACTTCTATCCTATATTGTACCCAAGGTTGAACCTGGAGGGCAAATTTTCTGGAAAACGTGTACCTAGTATACAAGGGAAGAAATGGTTTGAAGACAAATGCACCTAATGCTGGTGATGATGACGATGACGGTAACTTATATAGCTTTTAAATCATCTAAAACATCAGTAATGTAAATGACCTCCATCTTGTTTTGATTCAGAGCAATGCTAATATCAAAAGATATTCAAGTCGTTTTTATCAACTGCTAAACTTGGATCTGCAGAGAACTATTCTGGTGATAATCACAAGGAAAGTTAGTGTACTTTATCTGCAATTATTCCCTAGTTAGTCGACTTAATATTCAATCTCCTACGCGAGAGTATTTCTTCTACGATTTGTGTATAAAAGATCTTATACTTGTGATCGTCTATCGCAGCTCTTTACTACAATGTTTGAAAAGGTTACTGTGTTTCAGTAAAATGGTCGCTGAGTGTAGTCAAATTACTCAGGTAACGAGATATTACTGATATATTAATGCAAAGAGTTTTAATGTTTCAAAATGACGAGCGCAATGTTGTCCAGTGCAAATGTACCGCCGCCATCTTGTTATCGGCATGCGTTTTATACATCATCAGTGATTCTCGTCTCGTCGTCTCGTTGTATTTATTGTACAGACAGAATCCTTTATATTATTTTATTATACGTATTAATTTAAACATATTATGTAAATTCGTCATTATTTATTTAGTATTTATATTTATGATCGCGTCTCAGCCGTTGAAATGGAAAAAAAAACTCGCTATATGTGTGTTAGTTCTTATTAATATATATCAGTAACTGACCACGGAGTGTATCATTAGTTATATTATTTAATTTTTTTTATATATAGATAACATTCCAATATAACAAGTTCATCACAAATTATCACCAAATATCCGATTGTATTTTTTAGTTGTATATATATAGACAGCCGGTTCATCATCATCATTTCAAACGACGGACCCCCACGACTGGATATAGCCGGTCATTGTATATTAATGTTGTATTCGATACTATCATATAAATAACTTTATTTATTATCACAGTAATACTTTTACATACATATATATCACGGCTCGTTCCCAATGGGGTAGGCAGAGAAAAGCTCTCTCGACTTGCTATGATCCTGGCACACCTCTCTCGCTTCCTCTCCTTTCATGAGCGTCTTCTGTACATAATATTCCTTTTTTTTTGTAGCAGCCCTCATCATAGGAAGAGTAGCTACAGCTTTTTAACTATTGCCTACAGACCTATCTGCTTTATATTCTTCTTCTTAAGGTGCCTCTCAGGATATTCTCTCAGACTCTCAGGTAGGAATATTCCATTTGCAAAGTACCCTCAAAAGGAGTTACAACAAGCAAAGCGGGTGAGGAGCAACTGGTAATTCAATAATTTTATTTTTAAACAGTAACAGGTTTATATCACTTAATGCTAAACAGGTTAAGTAAAATTTTAAGTATGTTATCATACTTAAAATTTTAGAATATAATATATTCTCAAACTGTTTTATTATTATTATATTTATCATATTTCTTATATCATAAATAGTAATAATACAAGAGATCATAACAAAATGATGAGTTTTACTGATAGTAGTGTCTCTGTTGCCGGTGACTGTCTAGGTAGGTACTACCGCATCGCCTATTGCAGCCGATACACAGTACTGTGATCCGGATTGAAGGGCGCTGTATCTAGTGTAATTACTGCGGTTACGAACTTGACATCTTATATCTGAGAGCGAGAAGCACAATGTGGTACAGAGTATCCCATCCTAACTAACGCCAAATTATGGGCAGGCAGGTAAGTATAGGTATCATTTACCATCAGGTAAATGTTCTGCTCGTCTAGTGGCTTCTTTCAATAAAAAAAATATTAATAATGGTATCCCAAGCAGCTGGTACACCTCATCATCTTCTGTATTGGAATTGGGATGTTCTTTAATATCAATAGCTCTCTCTCTCTCTCTCTTCACCAAGGAGCGACTTGATCTTTTCCTTACGCTGATCCTCTGTCTATGAATTTACTTCTATATAATTATTATTTTTTTAATCGAAAGTGTATTTGTCAACGTACTTAATATTTCTCGTTCTCGTTACCGCAGTAATTTTACTAGATACAACGCCCTACACAGTAGGTAATGTTTGCCCACTACTGTTTGGTGGGTTAGATAAGAATAGACTAGTAATACCTTGGTATTTCTAGTTAACTCTTCTCGATACAGGTGTAGTTATTATTTATAATTGTTATTTAATAAAATAGTATTATATTATTATCTATCGATGTCCACTGCTGGGCATAATTTTAGTGTAAATTATTTATTTTGTATATTTTCTTTTAAATGCGCTATTTCTACTGAAACGGGCCGGTACAGTTCAGTTCCTATTTAGATAAAGAATTATTATTATCAATAGTTTCCTGTGTTTATTTAAAAACAAAATTTTCATTTCCTCTTCTATTTCTCTGTTGGTCTACCTCTGTTTGAACCTGGTACCTTGGGAGTATAGGGGTCGAGGGTCCGTTAATTCGAATCGTTTTCCGATCTTCATTCTAGCACTTTAAGATGCTAACGTCCGTCGCTGTGTGTGTGTGTAGTGTCTAGTAATTCAGCGCTGAAGCGACTTGGAGACGGATACGTCACCGCGGAAAGGTCAGCGGGCGTTTCATCAGCGGGGTGTCGGCGGGGTGCGGCAGGGTGCGGCGGGGCGCCGCTGCACCAGCGGATGCTTTAAATATTAACATCGACAGTCGGACGGACGGTTTCAGTGTGTTGTGCCTAACATTGTGGAGTGGTCGGGGGTTACGGAGACTCGTTATTATTATTATTTAATCGTGAGTTTTTTTTTTTATTAATATTTTTTTTTATTTATTAACATTCAGTGGATTCGCTTCCCATGAAAAGTGTTGTGATGACTATCGAATTTATTTGTTTTTGAATTGATTTTCTCTTTTATTTTATAGCAGATTTAAAGATATATGTTATAGTATAAATTAAACAGAAGACAAGTAGGTGCCACAGATATAATATAACATGGAGACCTGCGAAAAAGTTTTACTTTTAAATAAACTTAACAATTTTGCATAGATTTAATAGATTCTTCTCGATATATTTTTTTAATATATAAAATATAAAAATATTAATATAATACAATATATATAACTTGAATTAATAATAGAATAATATATAAAATGAGGGTGAGAAAATATTTGTATATGCATCAAAGTCGATGATAAAAATTCATTGTTCGTTGATGTCTTTATTATGAAAAATTTTCGGGAGTGTTTTAACGAAATTACTTTTGCTAGTTTTTTTTTTATTTCATTCATTCTATAAAAAATAAACTTGAACTTAGAGCCTTGGATTATAAATGAGTTTTTTATTTAACTAATTTTTATCTTATTTATATCATTTAATACGAGCAACAGGAATATACATATATATAAATCAGTTAAACTATGTGGCATAACGGTTATCGAGTCTGCCTTTGTTACAGCAAAATCTTGTTCGATTCTAGATAATTTAAACTTTTTCAGGTTTTTCGAAATCCCTTGTCCAGAGTTTATCTCAATTGTTTACTTTTAACAACATAACAGCATTAATTATCCGTTAATTTAATTCAGTCGGACACCGATAACATCATTATAACATCATCATAGTAAAGTAAGAGAGCATTGTAGATAAAAAAGATAACTTATTAAGTTTTAAGTTATAACTTTGCTTAACGTAACTACGTGACGTGTTGTCCCAAATTCGAATTATGATCAATATTATGAAAATCGTTTAGCGTCGATCGTTAAAGTTGGGGGACAAGAGGCACTCAAGTTGTGAGATGGACATTGTTTGTTTAAGTGTTACTCCGCTCGGTCGAGTTAAACCCTACTTAACGTCTACTTAACAATCGTCCGTTGACAGCGAATTAAAATGTAATCGAAAGTGATAACGATTGCTTTTATTTAAATTTATTATAACTTCACAAATATGGCTCTAGTTGGGATGATTTAGACTTCAACGTCTTGTGCTTTAAGGTATAACTTGTTAAATCTCGTTACCATAGTTACTTCACTAGCTACAGCGCCTTCAAACCGGAATACAGTAGGAGCTGCGGTGGTATTTAAACGGTCTCCAGCAAGTGACCTACCGCCAATAAATATATATAATATATATATAAATGGTTGCTGGTACTTAACTATTTTTTTTAGTGTCTGCATAAGTTAATATGGAAAGGGCTGTGCTCGGAGTTGTCGTGTGTGATCGAGTCAGAGATGAGGAGATCAGAAGAAGTACTAAGGTCACTCACATAGTCCAAAAGATTGAGATCAAGTGGCAATGGACAGGATATATAGCTCGAAGGACTCAGAGGGCGACTGTGTACCGGAAGACATAGTGCTGGCGGACTCTCCACCAGGTGGTCTTACAATCTGGGGAAAGTCAATCGATGTGGAGATCTTTGGGGAAGGCCTATGTCCAACAGTGGGATCTAACGACTAATGATTATGATGATAGGTTTTAACCTTGCAACTCTGAATATGAAAAAATGGAGAAACTTGAGCTTATAAGCACTATACAACTTTAAGGGTCTGGAGTTCGATTCCCAATGAGCTTAAGTGAAAGATAACCTCACACATTTCGTGAACGCACCACATCCGGTATAATAGCGTTGCGCTTAGAATCCCAGCAGTGGGAACTTAAAGTAACTGAGCCAGCTAACACCGCGTTTTTAGTGGCTACACATTTGTTTTACATCTACTTCCGGTTGGTTAAGTGGAAGTAGACGATACGGCGGCCGTGAATATGTTGATACAGAAACATCGGGACGATACTGACGTGGATACAAAAGAATTTATAACATTGAAATGATACAAATATTATAATACAGATACAAAAGTCGATTGATTAGACCGCGTGAGAGTTATGAGTAGTCCATTGTTATAACTTAACATCCTGCTTCTGCTAATCGGATCCTTGTGAACCAATACATTAAATATTCGTTCACCAGCTCGCGGTAGACCCTGATAATCAACAGACGAGGCTCTGGCTTCCACCGACCCGCATTGGGCCAGCGTGGTGGAAAATGGTTCAAATTTCTCTATATGAATCACTACAAATTTGGAGATCTTTGAGGGAGGCCTATGTCCAGCAATGGACGTCTACAGGCTGATGAAGATGATGATGATAACGTCCACCCGATAAGTGATACGTCTACTCTACATTATGCTCGTCATTTTGAGAGATAAGGTATTATGTCTCAAAATGAATGAAAATCTCCACACTACTGGCTAATATTTGCTAATATTTCCTTTGTTCGCCAATCACTTGAAAACTAGTGAAGGTATTTACACGGGGATATGAGCATTCGACGCGGAATGATCTGTAGATGGTTATAGGATATTTATTTTTTTAATTCGATAGAACCTTCATAGTTTCATTTCTAATTGACTATTATAAACATTTTCATTTGGTGTTGTTTACGCCATTGCTACAGTAACGGTTGCTACATCAGTTAAGAACAGCTACATATATACAACGTTTATAAAATGAAAGCTACGTTAAACATCGCGTTTAATATTAATCACATATATATATATACTTGTACCTGTGGGTCTAGAAACAGGTCTATTTTTTTGTTGATGAAATGTGACCTTTCGCATGCGATGCTTTGTTGGTCCGCAGGTAGGCAGCCAAAAAGTCAAGAGCACCTTTTACTGAACATTTAATTATTAATAATTACTTTATTAAAGTTCACCTAATTACCAACCGACACGACTGGTTGAAGGTTCATTTAATAGAAAGCTTAGAGATAGACGTTAAGTCTGGTTACTCCATTAATAACAAGCTACAACGTCCTTCGAAACGGAACTTGTAATATTTGCGCAGTAGTGTTTGTCGGAAAGAATTTTACAACACAATTTGGTGTAGTATATATGATCTTAATCAGCGCCACGTTGTTATGGATACGCATGACTTTACCCTGAGGAGGACAATGGCTGGACGTGGTCTTTGGTTATCGAAGTACTCAAGAGGATGCAAGGGTCTCATGTAGACCCTGGGACGGGCTGTCACAGCACAGCGTTAGAGAGGCGGCGGTTGTGTTCCGAAGGTGTCCACCGAGGATGTTTTTGAAAAATCTCCACATAACTCTCACTTCCTCCCAGAAGGCAGAGTATATTTTCGAAGATTCACCCCCCTCCCTTCAAAACTACTGCAATAATTACATTAATTACAGCACCCTTTAGACTGGAACACAGTAAGTTTTCTGGCGGTAGGTCTCTGTTGCTGGAGATCGTCTAGTTAGTTATCACCGCAGCGCCGAGTCAGAGTTCTTGTCTAAATACATAATTAGTGCATTAATGAATTTACACGCTTATTTAAAATCATGCAAACTATGTAGTCCGGTTTGAAGGAGGCTGTAGCTATTGTAATTACTGCGGTAACGAGACTCAACATATGTATCAGGCGTCGAGCGCACTGTGATGCAACGCATACCATCTTAAACGTCACATTGTTATGAGCAGTGTCACTTATCATCACGTGACTGTTCAGGACGCACCGTCACTTAATAAAAAAAAAAGTATTGTTTGTATAGTACTGTTAGTGAGTTGCGGCGGTGCGTGGACGGTGTCCGGCAGCGGAGAGCCGCCGCTTAAGGACGCGCGTGTTGTATAACGATGTAGCGGAGGCGCGGTTGCGGACGGTTGTCCGGCGAAAGGTCCGGCTTGCGAAATCGGTGCGCGCGTGACGTCACCCGGACGTCTCCGCCGGACCGGAGCGTATGCAAATGTGAGAGCGGCGTGACAGTTGGCCGGGAGACGACCGGACTGCCCGCGCGGGATCGGACCTCTCCCTCGCACCCGCAGCGAACACATATCATAATAACTCATTCTATTTTCAAATTTTGTATTAAAAACTATTTTTCATTTTTTTTTTCATTCAAACCAAACGAGCAGTACGTTAGCTCGAATAATAATAATACTCCTTACTATCGGCCTTATGTCTCAAAGTCACTCGAAGGGCAATGGGAGCTATCGACCGCATCAGAAATGTAAAGATCTGAAGAACTTAGGTCACCGATGTAGTCCAAATGATTGCTAGACTTAAGTGGCAGTGAGCTGGGTACATTGGACCGGCGGCTGATGGAGCAGTAAGGTACTCGACAGGCACCTGCGTGCCGATAGACGAAGTCGGAGGTCTACCACAAGGTGGACCAATGTGATAATGGCGGGAACCCACTGGACGCGAGCAATGCGGGACCGATCGATGTGGAAATCTTTGAGGGAGGCCTATGACCAATGGATGTCTTTCGTCTGATGATGATTACCCCTGCCCATAACAAAATGGCGCTGGTTACAATGTCATTCACCGTTTAACACTTTTTTATTTATATTAAATTGACTGGCGCTTGACTACGATCTCACCTGATGGTAAGCGACGTAGTCTTTGATGGCGAAGTCTAGATATTAAATCTCGTTACCCCGTAGTAACATCACTAGCTACAGCACCCTTCAAACCGGAACACAGTAATATTCCCACAGTACTATTCGTTGGTTGTAATAGGCCCTATAGTGGTACTTAACCGGTCTCCGGCAACAGACACCAGTAGTTCAGTTGTTGATAGGTTCAGCTAGTTGGTGATCCAAGTTATACAACCTGATGCTAGTTAGTATAATATACACTGCATTACACTGACGATCATGATATGAATTGACATGAGGTGATTCAGTATAAGGCAGTAATCTATTTTACTCCTTAAGGAACCCTAAGTCATACAGCCTGTCCCCAGCAGAGTACTCCAATCACTCGCCGTTCGCAGCTCGAACCATATTTATGAGTGATCATAATTTCCTAGGCTTCGAGAATGTTGCAGCTACAACCGGATGTCATGTAGAACTAGTTCTGCAACCTATATTAGGTGCTGCATGACCTGGTGACGTGGTGGACAATGACTAAAAGCATCCACGTGAGAATTCCATTCAATTTCTGTAAGTGAATGTCATTCCTGATCAATTCATTAAGCTGTGACGTCATCACACAATGTCATAGCGTACTCAAGCTTCATTGTTGGAAGGATTTTCTAATTTAAAAAAAAAGTTAAATCTGTTTTGATATATTTTATATCTTTAAGGTGGACGACTGGTATGTCTCTGTTGTCTCTGATCGTTGTAGTCCACAGACAGGACATCCTAGGCCAGGACTATCAGGGAATCGAAATCGAAAGTGTGGATTTTTTTTTTTTTGGAAGTCACTTTAATGACATTCACAAGATGGAGGACGCTAAAACGCGCGTAAAAGTGTGAACTTTCAAAACGCCGTTGCGAAAGGACGCGCCAACCGGATCTCTAGTGATGCTCCGCAACTTACTATTATATGTTATCGATAAGTTTGTGGCGGTGGGCTGGACACATGACCACCAATGCTGCAGCAAGGTCTTCGGATGGTGATCACGTACAGGCCTTCCCACTAGGCAGTTCGAAGATCTGGTGAAAGTCGGAAGCACCAGGATAAACGAAATAAATACAAAGCATTATAACAATTACATAAGAAAATAAAATCATTACCGCAGTAATTTCACTAGTTACAGCGCCCTTCAAGCCGGAACGCAGTAATATTATATATGCGCAATACTCTTTATCGGCTGACATAGGGGCTGTAGTCGTAACCTACCTAGACAGTCTCCAGCAGAGAACTAGCACCTGTGTTCCGGTTCGAAGGGCGCTGTAGCTAATGTAGTTTATCCGTCCAGTTATGAGGTGGGGATCTTTAAGAGCACAGTGAATAGGCTACTTTTAGACGAGTGAGCCATACCACCAAAGATATCACCACTTACCATCAGGTGGTGGTAAAATAAAAAAAACTGCGAGCAGTCTAGTTACCACGGCAGCTCTCATATTCACCGCCAAAGAGTACTGCGCAAATATTTCGTGTTCCGGTATGAAGGACGTTCGTAGCTAGTTAGCGCATTGTAGTAACGAGAGCTTACAAGCCTCATGATCAACACAAAGTGGTGGTGTATCATCCTAACTGGCGCAGTCTCGTAGTATACCGAGTTCCGAACTGCTGACCAGATCCTCAAAGTGTGGCTGCTAAGCCTAGGTCATACGAGGTCGGTTCCACCTTTTACACTTGCGGTACCCTCGTGAGGAGGTAGACAGAAGACCTGGAAGAAACTGCACCACATTTGCGTCAAGTCGTGATCCATCCGAAGTCCATCAGGTCGGATAAAGAGAAGGCGATTTTAGTAGCGACGAGATGAACCCTCGTCCACAGCACCCACATGGTGTAATGGAAATGTCCCGTTAGTATGATTTCAGTAGCTACAGCGCCCTTCAAACCGGAACACAGTAATGTTTGCAGACTACTATTTGTCGACGTCAATAGACACTGCGGTGGCTTGTCGCTTTGAGACATGTGTAAAGTTTAGTTACATATCATTAGCTACAGCGCCCTTCAAACCGGAATACGACAATGTTTGTAGACTACTATTTGTCGACGTCAATAGACACTGCGGTGGCTCGTCGCTTGAAGACATGCGTAAAGTTTCGTTACGTTTCATTAGCTACGGCGCCCTTCAAACCGGAACACGGCAATGTTTGCACACTACTATACAGTGGTGGTGAAAAGAACTGCCATATACCATGACGGTCTCCGGATACATACCACTAGTGAAGTCAATGGTGCGAAGAATCGAGCAACTCAATTGTGAAAGTGTAAACTGTGAAGCTGGACTAGATGACACCTCAGCCTGCTCCAATGAACTTCCGGTTCAGAAGAACGCACTGAGGAAGTAGATAGGTGGATATACTCTATGTTTGAGAGAAATCATAGAGTCCCAGCTGCGGGATAATGAAGTATACTGTTCATGTATCCGATGATTAACCATACCCATATACAGCTTTTTTATATATTATCATTACTCGGGGTGTACGGCTCACGGGAGCCAAGCCAACCTCACCAGCTCGTGGTGCAACCTGCTAACCATCAAACGAGGCTCTGGCACCCACCAAGCAGGGGATAGCGTAATAGGAAATGATCGAAATTCCCCCCATAGGAACACATGGAGTGGAGTTCTTTGAGGGAGGTCTATGTCACAGGAAAATGTCGCTCTCTATGATTACGTTGAAACATTCCTTAGTAATGTCTATGATACAGCGAAGAGACACCTGGTGGTAAATGAAGTGCAGAAGTAGACGCTGTGATGGTAAGCGACCTTCAAATGTATCTAATTACCATCAAGTGCATGCTGTGAACGACCAACAAAGATCTACATGGAACGTGAAGCCGGAAGGAGTTTTTACGATGAACACTAATGAAATATGAATTACATATAAATTTTTTATTCCAACAAACGTGACGAAGGATTTACCGCTTGTGGGAAGAAAACAACAAAAACACAGATAACATTAATAACTTCATAAATACATATATAGATACGTATATATATTAAAAAATATAAATAATGAAAATAGGCTTTGTTTGTTCGCCGTTTATGACATTTACGTTTTACTTTTAAAAGTAAAACTGTCATTGTGTCATTGGATTTGGCGGGAAAATGTAATTATAACGAAATTTCTTACTGCTGGGAGATCTCCGCCGCTCGAGACTGACTAGGTACAGCCGCAGCGCCAATTGCAGCTGATATAAAGCATTGTGCAAACATTAATGTGATCCGGTTTGTAGGTCGCTGTAGCTAGTGAAATTACTGAGGTAACGAGACTCAAAATGCTGTGTATGATAGACGAACTAGCGCCACGTTGTTATAAGCAGGCGTATCACTTACTGTCAAGTGTAGTTCTCACTCGTCTCGTCGCTCGATATAATGAAAATGGGTTTCCTTTGTTCGCCAATCACGTGAAAACAAGTGAACGTATCGACACGGGAACATGAGCATTTGACGCGGAATGATTTGTAGATGATTATAAGCTATTTGTTGAATTTCATAGAACCTTCATCATTTTATATCTAATTAACTTTAATAAACATTTTCATTTGGTGTTGTTTACGCGGTTGCTATAGTAACGAGTGGTATGAAAACCATTTGCAGCTGGGGTATTTTATATATTTTGTATATATTTATATATACAGCCAACAAAGTGGCTGGGGAACAGCTAGTTATATATGTAATGGGGAGTTTATAAATAAATACTTATTAAGTAAACCCGTCAAAGTCAAAATGTTGCCATCCATCACACCATTGACATTGACAGTGGTTGTAATTCCGTGCTAAAGAGTTTGACATGCGTTTGACGTGACACAGGGCGCGTGACGTCACGCGTGCGACATATAATAATGTCAATGTGACAAGGCCCCCGCCCGTCGACGCTCTGGGAATATTTTAACTGACAATTGAACTCGGCGGTATTATATACACTCTACAACACAGTGCGGAAGTAATTAAAATACGAAAGGTGTGTCGTATTTGTCATCTGATTAATAAACGTTTTTTATTTGTTTTATTATTTATTATCAATATACGTCTTATAAATTTATGAGTTTTTTTAATGAGATAGAATAAAAAGCATAATTTATTATTTTATTTATTACAATGATGAAATGTTCCTAAATGTCACCAAATGCCATTTTAGATTTGTCGAATGTTTTGTAGCTTAAAGCAAAACTCTTGCTCTGGAAGGCTGATATTTTTTTAATGCACGATACAGGATCTTTAATTATATCTTCCACATCATTCGGACCCTTAGGTATGAACACCGATCCTAACCATCAACAATAAATATCAAATATTTAAATTGATCGTTTTCGCAATAAATCTCGCTGGTTAATTGAAAATATAAAATATGTCGAAAACTATAAATATTCAAATTTATTCTGCAATGAAATTATTTTCTAGATGTGCCACTCAAATTAAAAAAAAATAGCCACAGAAAATTGCCATTGACCCATTGACACTGAATAACTTGACAAATAAAGACGAAAATCAGATTTCGTTACAACTTAGGAATTAATTAAACGAGTTACGAAAGCTTTGGTGACGAATTATTAAAATATATAATAGTCCACGAATCGTGAGACATGTTTAGTGGGTTCTTCTTCTTTTTTTTTTTGTTTTGATTAATAATCTCTCGGAAACCTGTTACGGAATTTGGTAACATGAATAAACATGGAGACTATAAAGTTACATTGTATTTTAGTCAGTGGTTCATATTCAATTAATAATACATTGCAAAATAAACAAATACTATTTAAGTTAAAATACTTAAGTGTAACTTGTTTATATATATACTCAAAACTATTTAAACACTTACCATCGAATGATTAATTATTTATATACTTTTTTATGTTCCTGGGCCTATCTATATTCTTGTTTGGAGCGGGCTGGAAGCCACAGCGGCTCTTACAGCTCATCTGACACTGGGCTCGTGGACCCGGATCCACGGCCTGAACGTTCCTGGGCGTTTTGGGTCTGGGCCTATGTATAGATGTTCCTTTACCATTATCACTATTACTTATATCTATACATTTTAATTTATCCTTCATACTCTTCTCTCATTCTGTCTTCCATCCATCCTCTACTTATCTTCTACTCTTCTGTTCTCGTTGATTCTGTATTTCATTTCGTTCTTTCATATTTCTCGCAAGTGAAGACAGTCGCCTCGTCGATTATACTGAAACAATCATCCCTTGTCATAGTTTTTTTCTTCTGTCTTCTTCTCCTCACAGCTTTTTATTCTTCTTTTTATTTATTCCATTTACAATTTGATTTACTTCCTATTTTTGTTTCTACTATTTCCATTTCAAACATTTGTATTTTCATTTTTGCTACTTACCTTACTATTTTATTACTTGTTTTATATACTGCAGTTACGTCATAGATTTTTCATTAAATCAATATTAGTTTACTGAAAGCAAACAATATTGTATTGTGGAGATTACTGAGGTAATCAGACTTAACATCTTATCTTTTATAGCGATGAACATTATTCTATATTATCATCCTAACTAGTATAATATTATTATGAGGCAAACAACCTGTTCGTTTTGTAATATAATAAATGCAAATTAATAATATAATTATTATTTTAATAATTTAAAACTATTAAACATTTTGACATTTTCATTTAATATGATAATATTGAAATGATTACCGATTAGCTTCAGCTTCCAGTCGAGGAAATCGATTTATTTCAAGAAGCGCTTTCTTGGATATATAATATGTACTGGTGCCTATTGCAGCCGACAAACAGTAAAGTGCAAACATTACTGTGTTCCGGTTTGAAAGGCGCTGTAGCTAGCGTAATTACAGAGATAAAGACTTAAAAAAGCTCAATGCTGTGCTGTGTTTAATATCATAACTAGCGACACGCTATGGCAGGCATATCATTTATCATTAGGTGAACGTGCCGCCCGTCTTGTCGATTAGTTGTATAAATATGTATTACACCCTTATATATATCTCCTGTTTCGCACAACTCAGGAGATTCAAGCCAACCTCACCAGCTCGTGATGCACCATGCTAATCAACAGAAACTCTGGTTCCCGCCAACCCGCATTGGGATAGCGTGGTGGGTAATAACCCAAATCCCCCTAAATAAATCCCTATCTGATCGGTATGGGAATCTTTGGGAGACACCTATGTTAGCAATGGACGTCTATCAGCTGATGATGATGATAATGATACACACACACATATATTTATACTGTATCGATAATAAAACAACACAGCACTAGCGTTACATTGCGTAAGTAAGAAGCAAGACGTCTCTGCCCATCGGTTGTCCAATTTAATATTAAACTTGTTTGCGTTTAACCAAAATACCAACATTCTCAACTATTAACGTATCCTTAAGTATCATTATATATATATATAAAGTGACAAAGTATACTTTGTGACCTTTTAAACGGTAGCCTGGTTAAATAACATGATACGTAGGTTACTATAATATATCATTATCGATATTAATTATTGATACTGCCAAACAAAAAATAGTAAATTTTTACGCATCAATTTACTTCGTATTATTACTAGTTATTGCAAAATACTATTTATTAATAAGAAATGAATAAATGTCAAGGTTTTATTGACATTTATTAGTTTGATCATTATAAGTAATAACATCTTTAATACTATAATAATAAAAGTAACTGTGTACACATAAAGCTCGAAATAATTATATTTCTGTTCGTCACTTTCTTTCGAATAGGCTAAGATTCTAGGACATGCTGCCTCTTCGTTTGTTCAATTTCTATTGTAATCGTTTTATTTGTTTTTTTTTAATAGGGAAAGGATTTGAATCGATAGAGCCAAATCTTTTCATTTAATAATCATTTTCAAAAAATTTGTTTATTTTTAGTTTTTTTTTTTTTTTTATTTGTGTGCGCGATGTATTTGAGTTAACTATACTCAATACATTTTTTTTATTTTAGAAATTTAAAAATATAATAATACATGTCGAGATTAAAACTAATATATATTTTTTTGGATCATAGTGACAGAATTTAAAAATGGCGTCCAAGAAAGGATAAATAACTGAATAGAAATAAGTAAGTTGTGAATATACAATTGACATAAATATTGCATAGACATACGGACTCTAATTTTGTCTATTGTGCAATTTGTTCACTTTGCCTGAACACCAATAAATAACTGGGTTCTTACATAAAAATAGATAAAGAACTATTGTCACCAATCACAATTCGCATTTAAGAAGTTTCTATGCTATTATATTTACTATAATATGACAGTTATTAAATAATTTATCTGTGGAATCGATGATTTTAATATTTATTATTGATTACCTGAGATTACGGCGTATAATAAAGTGAAAAGATCTTTACTTTTAATTATTTATTGTTAATGTCATTAATATTTGTTCTTGAAGCTTATTAAATGCTGTAATAATACTATTAAAAAGACGGCAAAGATATATAGGTGTAAGGGCGTCTGCGCAACTCATGGGATCCAAGCCAACCTTATCTACTCGTGGTGCAGTCTGTTAACCAACAAACATGGCTCTGGCTCCCATCAACCCGCATTGGGCCAGAGTGATAGGAAATGGCCCAAATCACCTCATATGAACCCCTTCAAACGTGGAGATCGTTGGGGGAGGCCTATATCTAACAGTAGACGTCTATTGGCTGATGATGACGAAGATAATATAATTAATAACAGAGTTTTAACAATTGTGTTTAACATGAGGAAATCAATCATTACTCAGATAAACACATAAGGAAATGTTACATATTTTTTTTTTCTATTAATGATTTAAATAATTAGTAGGTCTTGTTTGAAAATAGTTGAGTTAGGAACAAACAATAATTCAATGCGAACAGCATTAGGCGCCCACTCATACCTTTTGCTTTATGTCATCGCTTTCGTTGGATGGCCTTGCGAAGCCCACGCTTGCTGCTCAAGCCCACTAAAGGCGCTTCGGAACAGTTTAAACACTAATATGGGTGTTACCGACAGATCACAATCAGATACGCACATTTCAGCAGCTCTTAGCGACGCGCATTATTCCTTTGTTACGAGTTCGACCTTTCCGATGTAGTATTGATAGTATTTTTCGACGTTTATATATGGAACAACTACGTTATAAATTTTAGTACACATAAGTAATAAGTACACTATTTTTAAAGCAAACCGAAGCGATATAAGTAGGACGATGATTCGATGATAAACGATACGGTAGAAAATTAATTATACAACGCCAATAAACAGAGAATAACATATTAATTACTACACAGCGGTAAAATATATATTGACAGTAGTTACCCGCGTAAACCGCAGTAATGTAGACTTTATACTAATAAACTTAATTTGTATTCAATGGCATACTATTGTATTGTTAACATTAACTAAAAAAATCCTTTTATCTATGTTAACCACGATGATACAGCAATTGATTTTTTTCAACCAATTAGCTTAACATCAATATATTAAGTAAACGTTAAGCTAAGAGTTTAAAGTACAATTTTTACCACAACTATGACGTGATCCAACTTGAATTTCAATACAATTGAGGTTGTGTAGGCATTCGAGTGTATGAGTAAGTGATATATTCTAATCTGGCGCCGGCATCCCACGTGCAAATGGTGCCAACAACTGGCAGTAAATATAGTATCAATCATATATATATATATGAAGGTTTCATGTGGTAAAGATAGATTTCATTTTATCTAGTATGATATCGACTTTTTTTTATTTGTATGTAAATGAATCTTGATACAATCATTGTTTTAGTATTGACTACAATTATGTAGTGTGATATAATATATTTTTCTATCTAAAATCATTCATAAGACACAGGTCTTTCCTAAAGATCTCCACCTTTTGTTTGTTGAGGGGAATTCGGTCTTAGCCCCACCACGCCAGCACACCAGGCGCTGGTGCAGGGGTTGGTTTCATGCAGAATAGTTTTACAATTGATAATGATGTATTGAGAGTAATCGAGGGGAGCTTCTTCATCATCATACTTGTTATTTCCGCCATATTGCTTTTAATGAGTGCACTAAGATAATGATGTATTGAGAGTAATCGGGAGGAGATTCTTCATCATCATACTTGTTATTTCCGCCATATTGCTTTTAATGAGTGCACTAAGATAATGATGTATTGAGAGTAATCGGGAGGAGATTCTTCATCATCATACTCGTTATTTCCGCCATATTGCTTTTAATGAGTGCACTAAGATAATGATGTATTGAGAGTAATCGGGAGGAGATTCTTCATCATCATACTTGTTATTTCCGCCATATTGCTTTTAATGAGTGCACTAAGATAATGATGTATTGAGAGTAATCGAGAGGAGATTCTTCATCATCATACTCGTTATTTCCGCCATATTGCTTTTAATGAGTGCACTAAGATAATGATGTATTGAGAGTAATCGAGAGGAGATTCTTCATCATCATACTCGTTATTTCCGCCATATTGCTTTTAATGAGTGCACTAAGATAATGATGTATTGAGAGTAATCGAGAGGAGATTCTTCATCATCATACTCGTTATTTCCGCCATATTGCTTTTAATGAGTGCACTAAGATAATGATGTATTGAGAGTAATCGAGAGGAGATTCTTCATCATCATACTCGTTATTTCCGCCATATTGCTTTTAATGAGTGCACTAAGATAATGATGTATTGAGAGTAATCGAGAGGAGATTCTTCATCATCATACTCGTTATTTCCGCCATATTGCTTTTAATGAGTGCACTAAGATAATGATGTATTGAGAGTAATCGAGAGGAGATTCTTCATCATCATACTTGTTATTTCCGCCATATTGCTTTTAATGAGTGCACTAAGATAATGATGTATTGAGAGTAATCGGGAGGAGATTCTTCATCATCATACTTGTTATTTCCGCCATATTGCTTTTAATGAGTGCACTAAGATAATGATGTATTGAGAGTAATCGAGAGGAGATTCTTCATCATCATACTCGTTATTTCCGCCATATTGCTTTTAATGAGTGCACTAAGATAATGATGTATTGAGAGTAATCGAGAGGAGATTCTTCATCATCATACTTGTTATTTCCGCCATATTGCTTTTAATGAGTGCACTAAGATAATGATGTATTGAGAGTAATCGAGAGGAGATTCTTCATCATCATACTCGTTATTCCCGCCATATTGCTTTTAATGAGTGCACTAAGATAATGATGTATTGAGAGTAATCGAGAGGAGATTCTTCATCATCATACTCGTTATTTCCGCCATATTGCTTTTAATGAGTGCACTAAGATAATGATGTATTGAGAGTAATCGGGAGGAGATTCTTCATCATCATACTCGTTATTTCCGCCATATTGCTTTTAATGAGTGCACTAAGATAATGATGTATTGAGAGTAATCGAGAGGAGATTCTTCATCATCATACTCGTTATTTCCGCCATATTGCTTTTAATGAGTGCACTAAGATAATGATGTATTGAGAGTAATCGAGAGGAGATTCTTCATCATCATACTCGTTATTTCCGCCATATTGCTTTTAATGAGTGCACTAAGATAATGATGTATTGAGAGTAATCGAGAGGAGATTCTTCATCATCATACTTGTTATTTCCGCCATATTGCTTTTAATGAGTGCACTAAGATAATGATGTATTGAGAGTAATCGAGAGGAGATGCTTCATCATCATACTCGTTATTTCCGCCATATTGCTTTTAATGAGTGCACTAAGATAATGATGTATTGAGAGTAATCGGGAGGAGATTCTTCATCATCATACTCGTTATTTCCGCCATATTGCTTTTAATGAGTGCACTAAGATAATGATGTATTGAGAGTAATCGAGAGGAGATTCTTCATCATCATACTCGTTATTTCCGCCATATTGCTTTTAATGAGTGCACTAAGATAATGATGTATTGAGAGTAATCGAGAGGAGATTCTTCATCATCATACTCGTTATTTCCGCCATATTGCTTTTAATGAGTGCACTAAGATAATGATGTATTGAGAGTAATCGAGAGGAGATTCTTCATCATCATACTCGTTATTTCCGCCATATTGCTTTTAATGAGTGCACTAAGATAATGATGTATTGAGAGTAATCGAGAGGAGATTCTTCATCATCATACTCGTTATTTCCGCCATATTGCTTTTAATGAGTGCACTAAGATAATGATGTATTGAGAGTAATCGAGAGGAGATTCTTCATCATCATACTTGTTATTTCCGCCATATTGCTTTTAATGAGTGCACTAAGATAATGATGTATTGAGAGTAATCGGGAGGAGATTCTTCATCATCATACTTGTTATTTCCGCCATATTGCTTTTAATGAGTGCACTAAGATAATGATGTATTGAGAGTAATCGAGAGGAGATTCTTCATCATCATACTTGTTATTTCCGCCATATTGCTTTTAATGAGTGCACTAAGATAATGATGTATTGAGAGTAATCGAGAGGAGATTCTTCATCATCATACTCGTTATTTCCGCCATATTGCTTTTAATGAGTGCACTAGATAATGATGTATTGAGAGTAATCGAGAGGAGATTCTTCATCATCATACTCGTTATTTCCGCCATATTGCTTTTAATGAGTGCACTAAGATAATGATGTATTGAGAGTAATCGAGAGGAGATTCTTCATCATCATACTCGTTATTTCCGCCATATTGCTTTTAATGAGTGCACTAAGATAATGATGTATTGAGAGTAATCGAGAGGAGATTCTTCATCATCATACTCGTTATTTCCGCCATATTGCTTTTAATGAGTGCACTAAGATAATGATGTATTGAGAGTAATCGAGAGGAGATTCTTCATCATCATACTTGTTATTTCCGCCATATTGCTTTTAATGAGTGCACTAAGATAATGATGTATTGAGAGTAATCGGGAGGAGATTCTTCATCATCATACTTGTTATTTCCGCCATATTGCTTTTAATGAGTGCACTAAGATAATGATGTATTGAGAGTAATCGGGAGGAGATTCTTCATCATCATACTCGTTATTTCCGCCATATTGCTTTTAATGAGTGCACTAAGATAATGATGTATTGAGAGTAATCGAGAGGAGATTCTTCATCATCATACTCGTTATTTCCGCCATATTGCTTTTAATGAGTGCACTAAGATAATGATGTATTGAGAGTAATCGAGAGGAGATTCTTCATCATCATACTCGTTATTTCCGCCATATTGCTTTTAATGAGTGCACTAAGATAATGATGTATTGAGAGTAATCGAGAGGAGATTCTTCATCATCATACTCGTTATTTCCGCCATATTGCTTTTAATGAGTGCACTAAGATAATGATGTATTGAGAGTAATCGAGAGGAGATTCTTCATCATCATACTCGTTATTTCCGCCATATTGCTTTTAATGAGTGCACTAAGATAATGATGTATTGAGAGTAATCGAGAGGAGATTCTTCATCATCATACTCGTTATTTCCGCCATATTGCTTTTAATGAGTGCACTAAGATAATGATGTATTGAGAGTAATCGAGAGGAGATTCTTCATCATCATACTTGTTATTTCCGCCATATTGCTTTTAATGAGTGCACTAAGATAATGATGTATTGAGAGTAATCGGGAGGAGATTCTTCATCATCATACTTGTTATTTCCGCCATATTGCTTTTAATGAGTGCACTAAGATAATGATGTATTGAGAGTAATCGAGAGGAGATTCTTCATCATCATACTCGTTATTTCCGCCATATTGCTTTTAATGAGTGCACTAAGATAATGATGTATTGAGAGTAATCGAGAGGAGATTCTTCATCATCATACTTGTTATTTCCGCCATATTGCTTTTAATGAGTGCACTAAGATAATGATGTATTGAGAGTAATCGAGAGGAGATTCTTCATCATCATACTCGTTATTCCCGCCATATTGCTTTTAATGAGTGCACTAAGATAATGATGTATTGAGAGTAATCGAGAGGAGATTCTTCATCATCATACTCGTTATTTCCGCCATATTGCTTTTAATGAGTGCACTAAGATAATGATGTATTGAGAGTAATCGGGAGGAGATTCTTCATCATCATACTCGTTATTTCCGCCATATTGCTTTTAATGAGTGCACTAAGATAATGATGTATTGAGAGTAATCGAGAGGAGATTCTTCATCATCATACTCGTTATTTCCGCCATATTGCTTTTAATGAGTGCACTAAGATAATGATGTATTGAGAGTAATCGAGAGGAGATTCTTCATCATCATACTCGTTATTTCCGCCATATTGCTTTTAATGAGTGCACTAAGATAATGATGTATTGAGAGTAATCGAGAGGAGATTCTTCATCATCATACTTGTTATTTCCGCCATATTGCTTTTAATGAGTGCACTAAGATAATGATGTATTGAGAGTAATCGAGAGGAGATGCTTCATCATCATACTCGTTATTTCCGCCATATTGCTTTTAATGAGTGCACTAAGATAATGATGTATTGAGAGTAATCGGGAGGAGATTCTTCATCATCATACTCGTTATTTCCGCCATATTGCTTTTAATGAGTGCACTAAGATAATGATGTATTGAGAGTAATCGAGAGGAGATTCTTCATCATCATACTCGTTATTTCCGCCATATTGCTTTTAATGAGTGCACTAAGATAATGATGTATTGAGAGTAATCGAGAGGAGATTCTTCATCATCATACTCGTTATTTCCGCCATATTGCTTTTAATGAGTGCACTAAGATAATGATGTATTGAGAGTAATCGAGAGGAGATTCTTCATCATCATACTCGTTATTTCCGCCATATTGCTTTTAATGAGTGCACTAAGATAATGATGTATTGAGAGTAATCGAGAGGAGATTCTTCATCATCATACTCGTTATTTCCGCCATATTGCTTTTAATGAGTGCACTAAGATAATGATGTATTGAGAGTAATCGAGAGGAGATTCTTCATCATCATACTTGTTATTTCCGCCATATTGCTTTTAATGAGTGCACTAAGATAATGATGTATTGAGAGTAATCGGGAGGAGATTCTTCATCATCATACTTGTTATTTCCGCCATATTGCTTTTAATGAGTGCACTAAGATAATGATGTATTGAGAGTAATCGAGAGGAGATTCTTCATCATCATACTCGTTATTTCCGCCATATTGCTTTTAATGAGTGCACTAAGATAATGATGTATTGAGAGTAATCGAGAGGAGATTCTTCATCATCATACTCGTTATTTCCGCCATATTGCTTTTAATGAGTGCACTAAGATAATGATGTATTGAGAGTAATCGAGAGGAGATTCTTCATCATCATACTCGTTATTTCCGCCATATTGCTTTTAATGAGTGCACTAAGATAATGATGTATTGAGAGTAATCGAGAGGAGATTCTTCATCATCATACTCGTTATTTCCGCCATATTGCTTTTAATGAGTGCACTAAGATAATGATGTATTGAGAGTAATCGAGAGGAGATTCTTCATCATCATACTTGTTATTTCCGCCATATTGCTTTTAATGAGTGCACTAAGATAATGATGTATTGAGAGTAATCGGGAGGAGATTCTTCATCATCATACTTGTTATTTCCGCCATATTGCTTTTAATGAGTGCACTAAGATAATGATGTATTGAGAGTAATCGAGAGGAGATTCTTCATCATCATACTCGTTATTTCCGCCATATTGCTTTTAATGAGTGCACTAAGATAATGATGTATTGAGAGTAATCGAGAGGAGATTCTTCATCATCATACTTGTTATTTCCGCCATATTGCTTTTAATGAGTGCACTAAGATAATGATGTATTGAGAGTAATCGAGAGGAGATTCTTCATCATCATACTCGTTATTCCCGCCATATTGCTTTTAATGAGTGCACTAAGATAATGATGTATTGAGAGTAATCGAGAGGAGATTCTTCATCATCATACTCGTTATTTCCGCCATATTGCTTTTAATGAGTGCACTAAGATAATGATGTATTGAGAGTAATCGGGAGGAGATTCTTCATCATCATACTCGTTATTTCCGCCATATTGCTTTTAATGAGTGCACTAAGATAATGATGTATTGAGAGTAATCGAGAGGAGATTCTTCATCATCATACTCGTTATTTCCGCCATATTGCTTTTAATGAGTGCACTAAGATAATGATGTATTGAGAGTAATCGAGAGGAGATTCTTCATCATCATACTCGTTATTTCCGCCATATTGCTTTTAATGAGTGCACTAAGATAATGATGTATTGAGAGTAATCGAGAGGAGATTCTTCATCATCATACTTGTTATTTCCGCCATATTGCTTTTAATGAGTGCACTAAGATAATGATGTATTGAGAGTAATCGAGAGGAGATGCTTCATCATCATACTCGTTATTTCCGCCATATTGCTTTTAATGAGTGCACTAAGATAATGATGTATTGAGAGTAATCGGGAGGAGATTCTTCATCATCATACTCGTTATTTCCGCCATATTGCTTTTAATGAGTGCACTAAGATAATGATGTATTGAGAGTAATCGAGAGGAGATTCTTCATCATCATACTCGTTATTTCCGCCATATTGCTTTTAATGAGTGCACTAAGATAATGATGTATTGAGAGTAATCGAGAGGAGATTCTTCATCATCATACTCGTTATTTCCGCCATATTGCTTTTAATGAGTGCACTAAGATAATGATGTATTGAGAGTAATCGAGAGGAGATTCTTCATCATCATACTCGTTATTTCCGCCATATTGCTTTTAATGAGTGCACTAAGATAATGATGTATTGAGAGTAATCGAGAGGAGATTCTTCATCATCATACTCGTTATTTCCGCCATATTGCTTTTAATGAGTGCACTAAGATAATGATGTATTGAGAGTAATCGAGAGGAGATTCTTCATCATCATACTCGTTATTTCCGCCATATTGCTTTTAATGAGTGCACTGAAGTATAGAAAATATAAAATTTCAAAGAAATACAGATAATATAAATCATCAATCAATCACAGATGAATAATCACAATAATATGTTAATTTATATACTTTTAAATTCTATGTATCGTTTAGAACATATCAATTAAATGTTTTAAGCACTAACAATTAAATCTGAATACTAACACTGATAAGAATACCACTTATATAGGCTAATGAAGCAAATTTGTATACACCGAATTAAGTTTGTATATAAAATACTTAAACATTATAAGTTTATATTTAATTTACAAGTTAACGATTCTGTTATAAAAAAAATTAGGCGTTTTAGAAGTCTTAAAGTGGAGTTGTTAGGTTTTTGGTGAATGACAGTACTGTATTGAAAATGAGGGGCGATTCAAAGTAAGTTACTAAGCACAACAGTATTACGAAGATCCAGAGAGATCCAGTTGATGTATGCAATTGTATACACCGTAAATACTTGTTGAGCTAAGTTAAAATAATCCTTGTAACCATTGTACACAAAAATATATGCTTATAAGAACTCGCGCTGTGACAAACGATAGCGTGATTAAGAGTTCACGGTGGCGCCATCTGTTGATCCGTTTTAAAAGTACTTGTTACATTTAATTATTAAAATATTTCTTCTCAGTGGTTTGGTTATTAGCGGTAGGTCTCTGTTGCTGAAGATCGTCTGGTTAGGTATCACTTCAGCGCCTATTGCAGCCGCATTACAGTGGTGTGCAAATATCACTAAGTTCCGTTTTTTTTATTTATTTCCAATTTCCCTCGATTTTATTATTCAGGGCTTTACCACATCCTAATATTTACAACGTATTCACTACAAATTTATTTAAATTTTTTCTACTGTGTCCCGGTTTGAAGGTTGCTGCAGCATGTGAAATCACTGAGATAGCGAGACGGTGTACATTATGTCTTAAACGACGCGCGCAATGTGGTGCTGTATATAGCATCCTAAGTAGCACCACATTGTTATGGGCGTATCACTTAACACCAGGTGAACGTTACACTGGACTCGTCGCTTGATAGAGTAAAAAAAAATGGCATTTTGACATCTCTTGTAATACCTTTTGGTTGTCATATTACGTTTCTTTCTCAATGCGAACTGTCATGTTATTGGATAATTCGTGAGGTCAGTGATAAAGATATTGATCAATAAGTTAAAAGTAACTTTAATTTTTTGATACACGAAGCAATGAAATGAGCAAGACAGTTTACCTTTTTTTTATCTATTAAGCAACGAGATGAGCGGTACATTCACCTGATGGTAAGTGTTCGCTCGCTCATAATACGGTGGCGCTGGTTATGTTGGTATATACAGCACCACATCGCGCTCGTCTCCTGTGACATAAGACACACGAGCTACAGCGCCCTTCAAACTGGAACACAGTAATATTTGCACACTATTTGTCGGCTGCAATAGAAGCTGACCTGGTACCTACCTAGACGGTCTACAAAGACCTACCAGTATAAATTTATACAAGATTGTCAATGCATTAAAGAACGGATATTAAATCTCGTTACCCCAGTAATTTAACTAATTAAAACTGCGCATTAAGAGACGGAATTTAAATCTCGTTACCCCAGTGATTTAACTAACTAAAACTTTAAACTGGTACACAGTAATGTTTGCATACTAATCTTTGTCGGTATATAATAGGGGGACCGGAAAGTAATGTCGTTTCTGCGCATGCCAATACTTGATTGTCATTTGTCAGCTCATTGTTTTGTTCAGAGGCGTACCAAAGACATTGTGAGGTTATAGTGATTTCTTTACTTATAGACAATTGAATTACAATTTTTTTTTGTAATTTTGGGTAAAATGGCCAGCCAAATACCAGAAGAGGTACACATCCGGCATTGCATGCTCTTTGAGTTTCGCAAGGGAAATAACGCAACAGTTGCTACCAAAAACATTTGCGATGTTTATCCAAATGCACTGGACATTCGTAAATGCCAAAGGTGGTTTTCCAAGTTCAAATCGGGTAATTTTGATCTTTCCGACTCGTATCGATCAGGAAGACCATCAGCGTTAGACAACGACGTGTTAAGGGCGGAAGTGGAAGCAAATCCGTGTCAGACGATCGAGGAATTGTCAAACAGTCTCAACAAACCTTGGTCGACCATCCACCATCCAAGAACATTTGAAGCAGATTGGAAAAGTAAGCAGAGCAGGTGTTTGGGTCCCGCATAATCTGTCCGAACAGAATAAGGCTAACCGATCAATCACATGCAACTTATTGCTTCAACGACACAACACAGAAGCGTTTTTTGATCGCTTGATCACAGGAGATGAGAAATGGGTCCTGTATGATAACCCAAAACGCAAAAGGCAGTGGCTCTCTCCAAATGAAATCCCTCGGAGTACTGCTAAGCCAGGTTTACACCCCAAAAAAGCGCTTTTGTGTGTTTGGTGGAGTATTCGCGGCATTGTTCATTTTGAATTACTGAAACCTGGAGAAACTGTTACTGCAGACCTCTACAGCGAACAATTGCAGCGAGTCAATCAATCTTTAATTGAAAAGTGGCCAGCGATTGTCAACCGAAAAGGCGTCATTCTCCAACATGACAATGCAAGACCGCACTGCGCAAGGCGAACTCTAGAAAAAATTAATGAATTGGGGTGGGAGGTGCTGCCTCATCCACCATATTCGCCCGATGTTGCACCATCGGATTTCCACTTATTCCGAGCGCTGCAACACTTTTTAAGTGGCAAAACATTTGCAAATTTGGATGATATCCAAAATGCCATCTCTAGATATTTTGCCGAAAAACCAATTAATTTTTATCGATCAGGGATTGAAAATTTACTCACTAGATGGCAAAAGGTTATTGACAATGATGGGGAATACATCATTGATTAAAAATAAAGACTCGTTAAAAATGTATGTGTTTGTATTTAGCGTAAGAAAACGACATTACTTTCCGGTCCCCCTAATAATAACAGGAGCTGCCTACATAGATGGTTTCCGATAAGAGACCAATCGTCAATAACAACTTTATAGTTTTTTTTATGACTTACGCAGATAATTAAATCTGTGTAATATATAAGTATTAAAAATATATAATTTATGGGAATCTTAATATTATATTACGAAGCCATATAATCCTGTAGACAGGTGGAAACTCCGTCCGATGATATTAAAGAATGCAACCTTGAACTATGGATGGACCAATTTGCATTTGATTAGTTTTTTTTTTCCATCTTAAATCAGATGTCCGTTACGATATGTATGGAAAAGTCGTTATTAATATAAAACTTTAACCTGTGACATCGGGCCACGTGCGTCATAATCATTATTCGTCGCCTATAAACGTTTCGGTGTTGCCGCATAATAAAGAAAAGATAAATTATTAAAATTTGGTATTTTTTTGTATTTATTATAAACATTTGTATATTCTATTATGGAGCAACAAAGCGGGCAAAATGGCCTAAGTCCAGCTGCGGATATCTATCGGCTGATGATGATGATCAAGCAACATATTTTCCTTAATTTAACATTAGTTTTTAAGAATTTATTACTATGATATAAAGTTAAATTAACTTAAATGAATAAGCAGTTTAAGTAAATATAAAAGATTTACTGCAGTCAACAGTAGATCGCAAGCATTTTTGGGATTACTGTTCTTAGTAGATATTTAGTGTTAACTTGTTAATAAAGCTTTTTTATAACTTGATTTATTAAATTAAAATACTATTCGTTTTCTAACGGAATAACGTATATGCATATATTTATATTTACTTAGTTAAGTAACAATTTCGATAATTATAATACTTGTAAGTAAAATTATTTAATTGCCGCTGTATCTCATATTTTGTAACGAAAGGTGGAGGAGAAAAAAGCCATAGTTAAGGAAAATCAGGGAATGGACTGGTATATCTGGGGCGTCCGTATTGTTCTGCCGAACCAGAGACAGAAAGGGATGTATCACACTGATCGCTAACCTTCACTAGTTGGAGAGGCACTTTAACAAGAAGATCAGATTTTAGATTATATATGTTATCAGTATAAGTGTATAATCAAATTCCTTTTGTTTCAGAACAATGAAGCCACTACTCCGAACGGTGGTGGCTGTATGCCTACTTCTCGCCACACACGCACACCCAGAGAACATCGAGGAAGTTAAAGAACTACCACAGAGCAACGAGCCGGTAGTCGAAGCAGAAGAATCTGCACCGCAAGCAAGGGTGGAGCGCTGCTCGTCATGCTCTTCTAAAGTAGGCTTAGATCTTAAGTCACCAAAAGACCTTATCGGAGTGCTGCAAACGCTTCCAGCTGGCGAAGTACACACACAGCAATCATTCGAAGGCTGCACAAGCAGTAAAGGCTGCGCGGGAATCAAACTCCAAGACGGAAAGGTCACTGAGAAGTTCGGCAACTTGAACGCCTTTGGTGGCGAGAATGCGTTTAAAGCTGGATCGAACTTTGGAAGCAATTTGCTCAACGGTAAAATTTCTGGTGAACCTCTGTGGTGGATGGGAGCTAACTCGCCGTTTAAGAACATAAACTCTGAAAGCTACCAGAGCAAAACAAGCTCAAGCTACACGAGCAGCATTGGAGGAGCATCAGGAGCCGGATTCGGAAGTGGACTCGATCTTTCTAAGAATGCTTTCTTGAATTCGAACTTGAACGGCTTCGCCAGTAATGGACAGTCAAAATACCAATCCGCGTCATCGTCTTTCCAGTCAGCTCAGGAAGGAGGAATCGACATTGCTAACAACCCATTCCTAAATGGTAACATTAACCTTGCGCAGAACGGTTTACAGGGAGGGCAAGGGTTTGTGTCCGGTCAGGGCGGTGGCAGTGCTTTCGGCGCTGGTTCCCAGTCCTTGTTTACCAGCGGTACCGCAGACAAGTTCGCCAGCGGCGGCTATAGCGGGTCCTCGCCCCGCCCGTTCGCAACCAGTACTGGTTCCAACGTCAATCTAATTCAGAACGAGCAAAAAGCCAACGAATACGGCTTCGATCAATATCAGCAAACGATTAAGGACGAAAGTTTTGGAGGCAGCTCGAACGTTAACCTACAGGCGGCTTCAGGCGGTGACCTGCAGCAAACTTGCGCCAGTGAGGGATACACCTGCGTTCTCCGTCCGCAATGCAGCAATGGTGTGGTGAACACCAACGGTGCCGGCATTCTACAGGCCAGAAATGGGGTAAGTTCATTTCAGCTATAAGTAGAATATGTCTTAATAGAAATTTTTAACATGATTTGAAGTCATGTTTTCCCTCATTCCAACTTAATGATAAGTGAACTATTTTTAATTTTAGAACAAGAAAAACCCCCAATAAATTTGCGTTTCCTTATAACCTTTAATTATTATCGTAGCTCTAAAATTGTTTTTCCCCATTTTTTTCACAAATGTAATAAAATTTATTACATCAAAAGTTTTTGCCTTGCTCCAATAATATAATTACTCAATTGTCTCTATAGCTATATTTTTCTAAACTTGCAACATTCCCACGATTTGCAGCTTCAAGGAAAAAAATAACGACGTATTCTTAAAGAACTAGCGGCAGAGAAGAATAGGTATAGTTATAAAAAAAAAATATTCAAACTTGTTTTAGAATCGCTGTGGCGCAGTGATATAAATTAGCTTCGTAATTAATTCCGGGTAGCAAGTGTACCTAAGAAAAAAAAAAACTTATTAACCACCGTTTACATCACATTTTCGACGTATTTATTATTAAAAAAAAAAATTAGGTACTATTAATTTTTATATTGAATTTATTTTTTAAACAATAGAATATATCTGAAAGATATTTATTAGTAATATTTTTTGTAGCTAAAACAGTATTTACTATTTAAAAAAAAAATCAGCAATGTTCAATGGTCATCTTGTTATAAAACCTTTATGGTGTAATTTGTATTCATATTAAAAAAAAATCAAACGAACACATTTCAATGCGAAAGGTCGCGCGTGTTTGACTTTACAAATGTCATAATCAGCCGTGAAAAGGTCGCCATCTTTAAATGCGCCATCTTTGATTCGGACGTTTACAAAGCTTCTCTTGACGTGTCACATTACTGCAATGAAGTTGTCGTGCGGAGCTATCGATGGTAATGTTCGAAGTGTTTTGTAAGTACGCTTCGGCACAAAAAGCAAATAACAATAGTCGGTTGAAAGATGAAATGATTATAATCTGTGACAAAATTTGATGCATCTCTATGGAAATAGTTAATGGCGATGTGATGCACTAGCATTTACAATAGAACTAATTAACCGGTTGATTAGGCCACACTCACAGCCTATTCTTGTCCACTGCTGAACTTAACATAAACCTTCCCAATCGATTGTCATGATTACTTGCAACATTTAGCTTATTATATAAACATATAAGAAATATCACAAATAATTTAAGTATTGTTAGGTCTCTCTCGTAATCCATCTAATTCGCTATATGATACTTTTCGGTTAGAAACAACACATCACATTCAAGTCGATGATCGTAATGTAAAAATCCTAATTAAAGCTTAATGTATGTTAATATCACTGAATAGTAACATTATATTTTTTTTTATCATATTAAATTCCCTGATGGTAAGTGATACGCCTGTTTATAACAAGGCGGCCCTATTTTGGATGTTATACAAAGCACCCATTACGCACGTCGTCTGGGACATATATGGCAGCTCTTTACCCCAATTACACTAGCTATAGCGCCATTCAAACCAAAACATAGTAATAATTATTAGCTGCAATAGACGCTGATGTACCTAGACTGACAGCAACAGAGACCTACCGTCAGTAAAACTAGTGCTCGATTTTTAGTATTAAATAAAAGTCAACTGTTCTTAAATATATTAATATTGAGTCTTTACTTTGTTCACCTTTAATAAAATAAGTAAAAGTCTAAGTACAGACAAGTAATAACACCAAAAGATGAAGCGAATACACAACATAATAGAATATTCGTTTGTTATGTAAATATCTGACTTTCTGTCGGGGAATTCTTAACCGGAAGTCGCACTGAAGCCGCTGCATCTCGGTCTAAACTCAACAATGGCATGCTTAGTTATGCTTAAATATATCGACATCTTGACAGTTTGTCTTTACGCTACTGCCGAGTTCACGGACGCCGGATGTTGACGGCCATTTGTTATCGTTATGAGAATAACTATGTTATTATCTCAACCATTACATTATATTATGGAGTACAGTGTATCCGCTTGCCATTTCATATATTCATTGCTACTACATATTAGTTATGAAGTCGATTTCAATTTTGCTACTTTTATAACAAGTATGTTATATATTTGTTATTTTATATCATATATATATAATATCTATCTAGTTATATAGTGTATCAACTTGTAATGTATTAGATTTGCTATGAGCAAGCGTATCACGTAACTTCAGGTGAATATACTATCTGATTGCCTCGTTAAATAAAAGACTACATATATTATGAAGATAAGAGATACGCCTACAAATCTTCCGATATATGTGATGATACACTACACTATACAGTGGTTATGGACTTAAAATCTATGGTAGTAACAGGTTACGAACTCCCCTAAATACACTAGTTATACCGCCTTTCAAACCGGAACATGGTAATGTTTGCATACTGCAATAAGAGCGGATCTAGACGGTATCCGGCAACAGAGACCTATCGTTTTGTTGTAATATATAGTGTGTGGTATATATATATTTCCACTTAAAGTATCACTTGATAAGTTGGGTGTGGAGATACTTATCTCCACACCCAACTTATTTCCCTATCTAAGCAATCAAATAGCTTCGCCACACCTTCGATCCTTGTTGCGACAGTCACCGACGAACCTCTCGACCCTGCAAGATATCTATACTCTTTATCTCTCTATACTCTGACTGAATTGAGAACAGGTTATATATATTCATATTAATAATATATACAACAACTCGCGGGATCCAAGCCAACCTCACCAGCTCGTCGTGCAGCCTGCTAATCAACAAACGATCTGGCTCCCACCAACCCGCATTGGGACAGCGTCGTGGGGAATGGTCTAAATCCTCCTTCTTAATCATATGGTACCGGATGCCATGCTGAATGCGTTGTCGACCTGGTGAAGGTCTCAGGTCTCTCTCATCTGCAAGCCGCTGATAGGACATGACCGATTTATGTTAAGATTTTTTTGGGTAGCTTATATCCAGCAGTAGACTTCTATCAGCTGATGATAATGATGATGCTACTCATAAATCTGTATATATAATCGATATCCAGAGATTCCTTGACTCATTTTAAGAACTCTGTAATTATTACACGTAAACACTCGAAATTTGTTAGAGATATTGCTTCTGCCGTTTAGAGGTCAGCTAAGAATGGATTATACGTAATTCTTTCCCCAAAGGACATACAAAATTAATCCTTGATCTTCGTGCAGTGTATACATTTCGTTTAAGCGCAAGTTCGATCCTTACTGAACTTGAGCTTCCGGCGAAGGAAAAGATCGCTAAGTAACCGGTACATTTCAGCGAAAACTAAGTAAAAGTAAAAGTAAACAAGTAACCATTACCAGCCTTTATGTGAGGCTCTAATTCCCAACAGTGGGAACATTAAGTGGGCTGTTCATATTCATATATTCGTGTAAGTTGAAACGCTTCGCAAATTATCTACCTTTGCATAATAGAGGAGACTTTATTTATGTTATGTTGTTGCCTAGATTTAGATTTTAAACTGCGCTTAAATGTCACAGGAACTTGTTCGTCCAGATTGCAAATTAACTAGATTTCCTGTTTTACAATACTAAATTTCTATTTTGTTTCTTTGTCTATGTAATACTGGATTGCCATTAAAAAAAACATAGACGGGATCTCATCTACATATACATATATTTATATACCAGCTATACTCCACCCGCCTTTCTGGCCGTGGTATAGAAATACACTTAAAATTTGTCTGAAATATTCCTTGAGAGCAACCGCAGCCGCAAATGGCTATCTATAGCAACCGTTACCATAGCAACCGCGTAAACAATACGTGATGAAAATGTTTGTAAGACTTAGAAATATAAATGATTAAGGATCTATGAAATATTAGGGGGACCGGAAAGTAATGTCGTTTTCTTACGCTAAATACAAACACATACATTTTTAACGAGTCTTTATTTTTAATCAATGATGTATTCCCCATCATTGTCAATAACCTTTTGCCATCTAGTGAGTAAATTTTCAATCCCTGATCGATAAAAATTAATTGGTTTTTCGGCAAAATATCTAGAGATGGCATTTTGGATATCATCCAAATTTGCAAATGTTTTGCCACTTAAAAAGTGTTGCAGCGCTCGGAATAAGTGGAAATCCGATGGTGCAACATCGGGCGAATATGGTGGATGAGGCAGCACCTCCCACCCCAATTCATTAATTTTTTCTAGAGTTCGCCTTGCGCAGTGCGGTCTTGCATTGTCATGTTGGAGAATGACGCCTTTTCGGTTGACAATCGCTGGCCACTTTTCAATTAAAGATTGATTGACTCGCTGCAATTGTTCGCTGTAGAGGTCTGCAGTAACAGTTTCTCCAGGTTTCAGTAATTCAAAATGAACAATGCCGCGAATACTCCACCAAACACACAAAAGCGCTTTTTTGGGGTGTAAACCTGGCTTAGCAGTACTCCGAGGGATTTCATTTGGAGAGAGCCACTGCCTTTTGCGTTTTGGGTTATCATACAGGACCCATTTCTCATCTCCTGTGATCAAGCGATCAAAAAACGCTTCTGTGTTGTGTCGTTGAAGCAATAAGTTGCATGTGATTGATCGGTTAGCCTTATTCTGTTCGGACAGATTATGCGGGACCCAAACACCTGCTCTGCTTACTTTTCCAATCTGCTTCAAATGTTCTTGGATGGTCGACCAAGGTTTGTTGAGACTGTTTGACAATTCCTCGATCGTCTGACACGGATTTGCTTCCACTTCCGCCCTTAACACGTAGTTGTCTAACGCTGATGGTCTTCCTGATCGATACGAGTCGGAAAGATCAAAATTACCCGATTTGAACTTGGAAAACCACCTTTGGCATTTACGAATGTCCAGTGCATTTGGATAAACATCGCAAATGTTTTTGGTAGCAACTGTTGCGTTATTTCCCTTGCGAAACTCAAAGAGCATGCAATGCCGGATGTGTACCTCTTCTGGTATTTGGCTGGCCATTTTACCCTAAATTACAAAAAAAAATTGTAATTCAATTGTCTATAAGTAAAGAAATCACTATAACCTCACAATGTCTTTGGTACGCCTCTGAACAAAACAATGAGCTGACAAATGACAATCAAGTATTGGCATGCGCAGTAACGACATTACTTTCCGGTCCCCCTATTACAAAAAATAAATATCCTATAACATTCTACAGATCATTCCGTGTCGAATGCTCATGTTCCCGTGTCGATACGTTCACTTGTTTTCACGTGTTTGATGAACAAAGGAAACTAATTTTCATCATATATATATCAAACGTCGAGACGAGCTGGACGTCCACCTGTCAGTAAATGATACGCCTGCTCATAACAACGTGGCGCTAGTTAGTATGTCATACACATCATTTTGAGTCTGGTTACCTCAGATATTTCAGTAGCTACAGCGCCATACAAACCGGATCACATAAACGTTTGCACAACGCTGTATGTCAGCTGCAATAGGCGCTGCGGTGGTACCTAGTCGGTCACGAGCGGCAGAGACCGACCAGCAGTAAGAAATTTCGTTATAATTACATTTTCCCGCCAAATTTAATGACAATGACAGTTTTACTTTTAAAAGTAAAACGTAAGTGTCACAAAATCTTTTTTGATTTATTGAAATTTTCTTATTCTCACTTCAATAATATTTATATTTATTTATTATCATCATTTATCCAACTTAAAGGTTATTTATACATATTTATATACATCAACTTTTTTTTATTATTTACTTTTTGTAGTCTATGGTTGTTCAACTAACCAGTAGAGCAGTACGTTCTCGTTACTATCTAATACGCCTGACTATAACAATGTGGTTTAAATTAGAGTGATATACACTACGCCAATGTGGTAGTCGTGTCTTCGAAACACAAGATACTAGTCATTACTGGTGTAACATCTTTATATTGATATTTGGTTTCAGCCGCTAAACAGTAGTGTCCAACATTACTATGCCTACTAAGAGTATATATAGATAGGTACTAGATATATATATATATATATATATCAATCTAAATATTTATCATCGATCTATTCCTTATAACGGACAGTTGTACAAGTTTATTTACAATTCACGATTTCACCATAAAAACTACCGCCGCCTTGATGATGTGAAGGATCATTAATAACTGATTATAATTAACTAATTACACCGGATTACAATAATTCTCAGGTAGTAAAGCAAAACAATGCCGCCATCATATCACTTCCTAGAAAACGGCAGCACTGGCGACGGTTCTCCTCGCTGTGTATACATTAATGCTAATTTCGAAAACGTTATAAGTCGCATTGTTTTTTTTTAGATAATCGTTATATTAATCGTTATCGTTATGCATTACTTCAATATCCTCATTTGATTGTAATGATATCTTATAATCATAGTTATGTACGGAACCAATTCTATAGGTTTAATTTAATCTGAACAAAAACCTTTATTGGTTATCTTTCGTTTTTTTTTATATGTTAGTGAATAAGCGATGAGACGACGTCGCCTTGTGACATAAGATGTTACGTCTCGTTACCTCAGTAATTACACTAGTTATGGCACCCCTCAAACCGGAACAGGGTAATGTATGCACAGTACTGTTTGTGAGCTAGTATAAGCGCTGCGGTGGTGCCTAGAAGATCTGGCATCAGGGATGTAGAGCCACTGTAAATGTTATAATAATTATAAATGAAGAAGTGAAGGTTATGTTTCCACTATGCCAACCAAGTGCAGATGTCCACGAAAGCTATCACTCTTGTCATCATCAGGACCATATCCGGTTCTTCGTGATGTTTTTCTATATAGTACTTCCTCGACCACATAACTACTTCCACTAAAACCCTTGGACTGTTAACAGTAAATCTAGAAATTTCTATATCTCAATTCAATTGTAATATACTATGAACTATATGTGAGAGATGGATGAAAGGAAATAGGATGGAGAGTGAGAGACGGAATAAAGTGTGAAAGAAGAAAGGAAAGGAAGAAAGAAGTGAAAGAAGGATAGGGCAAGGAATGAGTAAACATAAGTAAAGAGAGACCAAAGACAAAAGAAAGACAGGGCCCTAAGTAAAACAGAGTAGGGAGGGACGCGAAAAAAAAATACTATGAACTAACTGTTTTTCGCTTTGCTATCGGAATTATTTTTGGGATTTTGTAAAGTCCACTCTTGGCTGACCTCTGAACAATCAATCTCTGGTTATTCCATAGATTCACCAGATCAGGCCTGCAGCAGATTCTAGAGCCACGTGTTGTGGTATTTCATTAATGGTGAGGTTTTTACCCACACAGTAACCTACCACCTTCATGTTGTATATCCGTTGTTGTTATCGCTGTGTTCCGGCTGTATACCATATAAGCGAAACAATAACCTGGACAAGCACACTACCGCATCCAGGATCTCTTCATCAGCACCGTGTGGCTAAATGACCATAGCCCTGAAGATAAGGAAATATTTTCGACATTATTTGTTACCTACATCAACACATCTACATTGGGGAGACAGATGATTAATATCTTCAATTAAATCTAAAATTTACTATAAATTATCTGTTTAATGTAAACACAATTAATTTTCTAATGCTAATGTCAAATTAATTAATCAATATAAGTTATTTACTTGTCGTTCTAAGTCCTTGTAATGTTTAACCCCAGGGTCCAGGTCAACCCATCATTTGATTACTCAATCAAATCGATACAGTAACATATTATTGGTATTGAAATTAATTTTATTAATAGATTACTTAAATTTCACATAATATTGCTATTTGGCGGTCTTCAATAGCTATTATAGATAATTAGGAGTTATCCAACCGCTTTGCTGGTCATAACACCCTTATCTTTGGAGAAGGAATTTTGTAAAATCAATTTTTAGCCGACCTGTACTCGATGAAAGGAATATTCGTACTAACTTCAAGTCTCTACGTAGATGAAAATCTTTTATTTATATAAATACCCTTTGCTGGCTGTAATATAAAATAGCCAAGATATTCCTTGATGTACCGTTACCATAGCAACCGCATAACTAATACGAATTGCAAGTGTTAAGTTAGAAATAAAATGATGAAGGATCTATGAAATTCAAAAACTAAACAGCCTATAATCATCTACAAATCATTCCGCGTCGAATGCTCATGTTCCCGTGTTGATAAGTTCACTAGTTTTCAAGTGATTAGTAAAGAAAGAAAACATTTTTTCATTATTTATATATATAAGTGTATATAGATAGATAATTTCATGTTAAAAAGAGATAGAAACATTGGCAACTCGCGCGGCGTAATATTCGAGATAAGATTATTACACCTTCACGTACACAAACAAACAATCACATAAAACTTACGTAAAATCCGATAAAATATACAATTTGCAAACATATGGCCGATTTAACGAACACACAAACATTCGGTTTGGTCGTTGAATATTAATTTGCAATATTCCATTCGTGTTGTATGAGAGGCATAGATGCGGAGCCGCGAATCTATGCCGGCGTACTGCATTGCGAGAAGCTCAAATATCTGGAGGTCGTTAAATAAACGGAAGGTCAGCGAATATTCTCCAATTAGTTGAAAATATCAATATAGTAATTTTATGTATATGCTTGTTCATTATCATCAGCCGATAGAGGTCCACAGCTGGACAGAGGCATTCAGACAAGATCACGTTTGTAGACATTCATATGGCGGGATTTAGGCTTTTTCGTACCACTCTGGTCCAATGCGGGTTGGTTGGAACCAGAGCCTCCTTTGTTGATTAGAAGGCTGCACCACGAGCTAGTGATATTGGTTTAGGTCCTGTGAGTTATTAGGCGAGGCCTTATTCCACCAGGTTTTCTTACAAATTAACCAGATTAGAAAAAATCTTATTATGACCAAGAATTCTTCGATGGAAGAGTGGATATATTTCTTTTAGACTACTTGATAGTAGAACTGTTAACTGACAGGGTTAATTACTTGCATATTATAAATCTTCCTCTACTGTTATTGTTGTGTTCCTGTTGTCAACATATGACATAACATCAAGAGTTATTCTTAGCGACTGACCTTTATCAACTTCAACATCATCGTTACTTAATATTATTTCAAATTGAGGTCTATTATTAGGTTCGGGTATAAAAGTTATATATAAACTTTAGACTTTAATCAAAACTACGTTAAATTCGTTAGAGACTAGTACACCATTAAATTCTAAAGTACTAAACTATTACCTTATACGTTTGAATAACGGATACAACTGTCCGTAATATATTACACGATTGACGGTTGGCATTCATCACAAATGAACACCTCGTTGTGATTAAGATTTATAAGGACCCTTGACTTACTGATGTTGCGAAAGAGGATCCTGCCAATAGATTAATTTGCTACATCGTCCCCATCTTAAAATTAACCTATTTGATAATCCTGTACCATAGAGATCTAATGAAGAGTAATGTGAACTTCATTATTTATGTCACGCTCTTCATATACCTGATCCTGATTTTGTTGCTCGACGGTGTGTAGTTTACTTGATAGTAAGTGATCAATCATATCCTCGTCGTGGGACTTAAGATGTTACCCCAAATAATTTAACTAGTTACGGCGACTTTTAAACCGGAACACTGTAATATCTGCACAGTACTGTTTGGAAGGAGGATTACGAGCAGCGTTGGTATCTAGACGGGCTCCAACAACAAAGCTACCACCAATTTGGATATTGGATGGGTTAGCACATTTTGAATCAGACCAACATCCATGATATAAACATTAATAATGATTGAGGAATTCCTTTTTAATCTGTTATGTTCAAATACCATCAGCAAATTTTACCATACTCAATCTATTTACAATTCTTGAAGGTCTAAGTCTCTTTTGCCGGACTGTCTAGGTAGATGTTAGCGCACATTGTCTGTTTCTGAGTCTGCAGCTAGTGTAATTGCTTGAGTAGTCTCAGGCGACGAGCGCAATATGTGGCAGTATATATAATCCTAACTAGCGATACTTTATCGACATGCGTATCACTTATAATCACGTGAACGCACCTGTCGTCAGGTCGCGAAAAAAATTTTTGATTCCGCAATCGAAACGTCTGCGTTCGCGAACAATCGATCGACGCGACGCGCGATATTCATAACCTAAAAATTTCACCGCCTCTTCCGTAATCCCAATAACACACAACTTTACGACGTATCACTGAAGAGGGTGAGCAGATAAGCCGTGTCGTAAACTTGGCTGGACATCCGAACGTAATATTAAACGGCAACTGTATAAAGTTCACATTGCTGAGCGCCGCCGCGGGAAGGTCGGACGGTGACATACATTTCTGTGTTACATCGGAGCCTGTTGACTTTGAGTACAATCGCGCGAGAGGCGCACTCATCTTCCATCAATTTTATTTAAATATATAACAAAATTAAACTGTTTTGATTCTCATAATCAATACACTATTATCTGTGGAATACTTCATCTATTCTTCATTATCACTACTCATCCTAATTTCGTTTTAAACCTTTCTAAGATCTATCTCTATCTCTGTTGGCGGAAATTTTCTAAGTACCACCGTTAACTTACAATTCCAGTTTAAAAAGCGTGATAACTAGTAAAATTACTGTGATAATATAGTTCCATATATTGTCTGGAATCCAGTACAATGTGGTGATATATGTGTATGGTCGTATTACTTACCACCAGTTGAATCTGTTCGTCGTATCGCGATGATAAAAAAAGCACTCTTTCACATTTTCCTTCTAATTGTCAATTTATATCGAGTGTAATTAAGTGTTAAACCATTTAAAGTTACTGATATAGTATCATGTGACGAATTTTGTCTATTGCCCTTTACCTTACTCTTCGAAATGAACTTAATGATAGACAGTTGCTCTGTTTACAAAAATTGTAAATATTTACCATTAGCCATAAACTTTTCATCCCTTATTTTACCTTTGTCTGTAATATTAAAAAAATCATGTAATTAAGAATACTTCACACTAAAGTAAAACGGACGGCGCAGTGAAAATATGCATGCGGAGTTTAACCCTCCTTTCACCCCTTCTCATATAAAGCGTAGCGAAACAAAGTAGCCTATAACCTTACCGTGGGTTTTTCTGTGTCATCACTACAATACATCATCATCAATACATTAGGTTCAGCGTGAAAGCTCCACAAGCAAACTCACTTTCGCATCTATAATATTAGTTACGATTCCACGTCAGCTTTACAATGTCACCGTTACCTTCCCACCGCCGTTGCTCCGGTAACAGCGTAATTACCAGCCGTCCACCTTGACAATGGCAATCTGAACAAAAACAACAACCTGCCAACATGATTACGTTTTATTCCATTGACGATGGAAAGACAATTGATTAGAATCTATTCATATATTGGATGCAATGTTGGATGATGTTAATCTTGGAAATCACTGGAGTAATCATAAATATTGACACATACCTCAATATTAGACTATAGACAATAGACTTTAACTGTTTTATAATCAATAAAAAAATCGCTGAAATGGACAACTGATTAGCAAACTGCTGATGAAGAAAACTAGATCATTGAATAGAGATCATGTAACGTTTAACGCAGGGTAGGATTTAGGTCTTCACCACGTTATCAAATTCTGGTGTCACAAACGTTGGATTCGGAATATTTTTGGAAATGAGTTGGACCATTTGTCCAGCTGTGCACAATGGAATGATATTATTTTGACTTCGCACAAGAAAGAGTTCACAATTATATATATATACAACTTCTACTGGATTCAGTATATTACTAGGATATTATATATTAGTAAGAACAAATTTAAGCTCATTCAAAACATAGTAATATTTTTTATTGAAAATTAAGAAAATGTCATAAAAGTTTATCTAATTAATATTCATTATCAGCCGCATAGATGTCTACTGCTGGTCATAGCGCTCCCCAACGATTCCCACATCGATCGGGTTGGGATTCATAAGGGAGGACTTCGGTCATTTTCTGCCAGACTAGCCCAATGGGGGTTGCTGGTAACCAGAGCCTCGTTTGTTGATTAGCAAGGTGCACCACAAGCCGGTGAAATTTGCTTGGATCTCGTGAGTTGTTGTGCGAAAACCCTTACACCCAAGTTAATATATCATTACATTATATTGTAAAGATACATAGATACTTAAAGGATCATTTGGTCCTTGTTCGGAACATATGTATATTTCTTATTTTTTTTTTTAAAGTGCCTCCTCGTTGGTTGGCCGTCAGATTTGTGAGCTTGCGCCTGTCTTGAGGCATATGGAATAGTTGTCCAACACTGGCGATACCGGTCCACTCCCTTGTGTTTCGAAGCCAGGATTTTTTTTCAGCCTATTATTGGCTTGTTGACTCGAAAATATAGACATTACTTTATTACACACTAATATTTACTTAAATCTCAAAAAAAAAATTGATTTGCAATATTTTGTTATATTTAGTATATAACATTTGTGTACTCATATGTACTCGTGCGCAACTGTTGTATGAGCGATGGATAGTCGTTTACCCAACGCAAGGGAGCCGGCTGCGCGCCAGCGGGCCACTGGTTCGATTACCCAGCCCACAAACTATGTTAAAAAAAAAAACAATTACCTCACAAACAATACGATAGAATGAGCATAAGAGAATAGGATTTCAAAGTATAGACAGGAGTAGAGTAAAACAAATTGTATAGAACAGATAAATAAAGTTGGAATAAGACAATAACTACAGAAGGATAAATAATATATATCCTAGCTAACTTAGATAACGTAGCTCTGAATAAAAGACCTAAGAAAAATGTTATTTAATTACTCTTCGACGACACGAGCGGGACGTTCACCTGATTATAAGTGACACGCCTGTCGATAACAACGTGGCGCTAGTTAGGATGTTATATAATGCACCACATTGCGCTTGTTGGATGAAATATAATATATTGAATCGTTACCCAAATAAATTAACTAGCTATAGCGCCCTTCAAACAGGAACACAGTAATAATTGCAAACTACTGTTGACCTAGGCGGTTGTCTTATGTCTCCAAGCAATGGTGACAACACGGTCCTGTACATGTAATCGTAACTAGCGCCACGTTGTATGTATCACTTACTATCAGGTGAACGTCTCGACGCTTTAGAGAAGGAAACAAACTCAAAATTTAATAACATATATTAGATACTACAAAAAAAAACTATGTACACAACCAGGAGAATGTTATTAAGGTTGATAAAAAAGATTGTTTCAAGGTTAAAAAATGCCATTTTAACTGGCAACATTTGTTTATAAAACAATTAAGTGACCTATGGCGGCATACCGTTTAAGAAATAGCAACATTGCTGTATTAATGTTTGTGAGTTCGGTTTCGTCATTGGGCAACACCGACGTCCGCCACAATGGCTGATTGATGGTCCGCATCGACGTCTGATGAGCCTCATTAATCATGGAACAGCATAATTTGATCGTAATGAGGTTATTTTATTTAAGCACCCGCCGCGTGCACTTCTGTTGGCATGACAACCGGTCATGTTACATTTTGGAGCACACTAGAGCTTTACTGGCGGTAAGTCCCTGTTACCGGAGACTGTCTAAGTATCACGCCAGCGCCTAGTAGCGTGCAAACATTACTATGTTTCGGTTTGAAGGGCGTTACAGCTAGTGTTATTACTTGTGTAACGAGACTAAACATCTTATGTCGCAAGACGTGGAACACGTAGACATTTCTAACTAGCGCCATATTGTTATCAGCTGGCATATCACTTATCATTAGATGAACGTCCCATTGCTCACGTCGCTTCATACAAAAAAAAAATACCAACTGCTGATTTACTTATTTGTTCTGGTTTAAAATACGTTTGTATTTATTTCTTAAATTAGTTAATGTGACTTAAATTGATTATTTGTTACAGAAACAGTACTGCAACACGAGGACTGAAGTCTGCTGCAGATTACCAAATGCTGGTGCATCACAGGGCGTTTTGGGTGTTGGTTTCGGAAGCTCCGACGTTGAGAGCCAGGGATCAGGGCTGGCCATCAACACCGCCGCCATCGATTCGCAGAGCTCGTACGGAGCGCAGAGCGGCTTCAACGCAGCAGGCGCTTCTAACTATAACGCGAACGGAGCTGCAGTCGGCTCCGGATACGGATCCACTGTCCCCGTCGTAACAGCCATCCCAGCCGGCTCGACCGGAGGTTTTGGAGTCAGCTCAGTCGGATCATCTGGCTCGTACGGTTCCACGCTCCGCCCGTCAACAGCGCAGAACAACTTCGTCGAAAACGACGCGTTTGGCTCGCAGAGCGAGAACACAAACGTCTACAGGCCCGGCGCAGTCGGCACCGGACTCAAACCCGGCATCCCTTACCTACCTCCCGTTGACAACGTGAACAGTGGCACGAACATTGTCAGCTCAACCGTTGTACCATCCACTTTTGTAACCAACCCGCGTCCGTTTACCTCTCCTCGTCCAGTATTCTCTCCCAGACCTGTAACTACACCGCGTCCCTTCAACACCCCGGTACCGGTGACAACTCGCATACCATTCACAACTGCCAGACCGACTTACCTTCCTCCCGTGTCCTCTACCGCCGCACCAGGATACCTGCCACCAGTCGGTGAACAGACGATCAACAGAGAAACGTTTGTGCCAAGTCCTGGATACGATGAGGGTGGAATCATCCTGGATGAATCAAGATTCCCATCGAGTACTCGCCGGCCTACAGTACCTGTTATAAGTAAGTACTCACTTTCGTCATTACAATATTCTTTTATACTTTTACTTACTAGTGATAGATTTCTGTTGCTAGATACCGTTTAGATGGTTATCACCGCAGCACTTCTTTCTGGTATCATTCAAACAAGGATCAAAGTATTCCGGTTTAGAAATCGCAGTAGCTGATGATGAATGAAATTAATGATGCAATTATAAGACTAATGTGACAACTTGTTGTATCTCAAAGTAACTAATGCCATGTGCTTAAGGGCAGGCATATTATTGACCATCAGGTGAAGCTACTCCTTGTGTCGTAGCCTCGTTATAAACATCAGCAACACTAATCAAATAATAACTATTGTCAACTGATTGATCGGAAGCTGATGCTGTAATATGAAGATCAATTGGAAATGAATAATTGTTTTAACAATACAGTCTTGTTTTTGGTACGACTGTTAATATAAGCCTTTAAAATGACTTAAAGTAACTAAAACAAACTTGAAAACCAGGTGAAATTCCCGCTGGATGCGCTGCCGCTTTGAAATGTACCCCAATCGAATTTTGCACGGCTGACGGTATCATCTCCAACACTACTGTCATCCTCTCCAGAGATCAAGATGCTTACAGGGTTCCACTTACCGTAAGTAACTGACATGTTAATGAACTATTTCTATTGTTATTTATTGTTCATTGTCCACATCAAAATTGGTATTTATTTTAGGACTGCAAAGATCTAGAATCTGGACTCATCGGTAAGTGCTGCCGGGATCCGTTCTACACTGACCCCTGGCCAACGAACCAGCTCGGCAAATGGGTGCCCGGTGCATTCGGCAACGACGGCAAATACGTACCGGACAACCGCGGAAGCTCCAACAATATTAGGACACAGGTCACTAACAGACCCTTCCTCTCTGGAAGCACTATTCTAAATAACTTTAGGTAAGTTTTCTTTTGTTCTCCTCTGAGATTTTTTTTATTAAGTCGACCGAAAGCATACAGTCAAACAGTCTGCACACAGCTGGTGACAATGGAGCCTTTGGTCCGTCATTATTATATAGGATTGATTCACCATTATAATCAGCATCGGTTTCTTAAAAGTTAAAGATCGTGTTCATATTCTCCAAAAATAAACAAATAATTGAAAAAAAAATCTGAAAATCGTTACTTAGCATCAATATGAGATGCTTTCAAAAGTATTCACTCTAGAATTGATATAATATATGAACTGTGTAAGAGGTGCAGGCGGTCCCGCGCAGGATTCACAGGACCCAACCCAACCTCACCTGCTCGTGGTGCACCCTGGTAATTAAAAAACGAGGCTCTGGTTCTCAACAACCAGCATTGAGTCAACGTAGTGAGAAATAGCCGAAATCCCTCCCCCTGAATAAATCCCTAGGAACGACAGCCGTTGGATGTAAGCAACACAAGACTAATCTATGTGGTAACTTTTGGAGAAGATCTATGTCCAGCAGTGGACGGCTATCGGCTGATGATTGAATATATTAAAAGTATATATGTATTATTTCATTAGGTTAGGATCCTAAATGTTATAGTTTTGTTTGGGAATCAGACTTAATGAAAGCCGATTTCTCTCCAAATTTTTTTATACGCTCCAGATTTCGTGGCAAGGCTTAAAAATCACATTTAATCGTTTTTAGTCTAAAACTGCGTCGGTGTGTAATAAATAATAATATTTGTGTATAATACTTCGTATTTGTATCGTTTATATATTTTAATTTATGACCGAAGAATTTATGAAACGAGCGAGACGTTTACCTGGAGGTAAGTGATACCGCCTGCCCATAACAACGTGGCGCTAGTAAAGATGTTATACAAAGCACCACATCGCGCTAGTCGTCTTGAGACATAACATGTTAAGTCTCAATACCCTAGTAATTACACTAGCTACAGCGCCTTTCAAACTGGAACACAGTAATGTTTGCACACTACTGTTTGGCGACAGAAATTGGCGCTGCGGTGGTACCTACTCAAACGATCTCTGTCAACAGAGACCTTTTCTTACTGGTGGGGTAACAAAGACTCAACATCTTATGTCTCGAAGGAATCTCAGTGTTGTTATGGGCAAGCGTGTCACTTATCATTAGGTAAACATTCCACTCGTCTCATCACTTAATTAAATATTTTTTTTTTTATATTGTCACGCCTTTTTCCCAGTAGGGGTAGGCAGAGGTGAATAAACCACCCACTTTCGCCAGATGTGGTCAGATTAGGTCCCATGTAACAGGGGGCGAGCCTGTTGCCACTTTATTGGGACCACCACACACACACACACAAAGATGATATCAGTGTGCGGGTTTCCTCACGATGTTTTCCTTCACCGTTTTTGTATCTCGCTGTTGTAACTAAAGTTAACAAATGTACATAACTTAAATAGTAAGTCATTGGTACATGCAGAGGTTTGAACCCGCGACCTTCGGAATGAAAGCCGCACGCTCTAACCATTAGGCCAGCGAGCTACTGTTATAATAAATAATGTTTGTTAACAACAGTTTGCTTAATGTATTCGAAATATTTCAATGTGAAGAAGACACTTCATAATATAACAGTGTTTGTTTTTGTAATCGCTAAGATCATTTGTTTCTTCCAGGACAACAAAACCAACTCCGGCTTCTTTCGCAACGACTTCAAGTTTCACAGGTCAAATTACCCCTAGTTATAACCAAGTGACAAAATATGGTCAAGGGCAATACACTAAGGGTGGTGTGGGTCAAGTAACTCAAACTGGCATCGGACAATATGAACAAAAAGGTATAGGTCAAATAGGTGTTGGACAAATTGGTCAAACTGGTGTTGGACAAGTTGAGCAAGCAGGAGTTGGGCAAATCGGTCAAACTGGTGTTGGACTAATTGGACAAGCTGGTGTTGGTCAAATTGGCCAAACCGGTGTTGGACAATACGGCGTCGGACAAAGAGGTCAAGTAGGGGTTGGACAAATAGGCCAAGTAGGTGTTGGACAAAGGGGACAAGTCGGTGTCGGACAGGCTTCCCAAGTTGGAATTGGTCAAAGAGGACAAGTTGGAATTGGCCAAAGAGGACAAGTTGGTATCGGGCAAAGAGGTCAAGTTGGTGTTGGACAAGTAGGTCAAGCCGGCATTGGACAAGCAACTCAATTAGGTATTGGCCAAAGAGGAGAAGTCGGTGTAGGACAAATTGGATTAGTAGGCATTGGACAAAGAGGCCAAGTGGGTATTGGACAAAGAGGCCAAGTTGGTGTTGGACAAAGAGGACAAGTCGGCATTGGACAGACCGGCCAAGCTAACGTCGGCGAACTAGATCAATCTGGAGTAGGCCAAACAGGTCAAAGTGGTCTTGGCCAAGCAGGTATTGGCTTAGTTGGACAGGCTGGCATCGGACAAATCGGTGAATATGGAATCGGGCAAAGAGGCGAAGTCGGCGTAGGACAAATTGGACAAGTAGGTGTTGGACAAAGAGGCCAAGTTGGCGTCGGACAAAGAGGCCAAGTTGGCGTCGGACAAAGAGGACAAGTTGGCATTGGGCAGGTCGGTCAAGCTAACGTCGGTGAAGTAGATCAATCTGGAGTGGGCCAAATAGGTCAAAGTGGTCTGAGCCAAGCAGGTGTTGGCTTAGTTGGAGAGGTCGGCGTCGGACAAATCGGTGAATTTGGAGTCGGGCAAAGAGGCGAAGTCGGCGTAGGACAAATTGGACAAGTAGGTGTTGGACAAAGAGGTCAAGTTGGCGTCGGACAAAGAGGCCAAGTTGGCGTCGGACAAAGAGGACAAGTTGGCATTGGGCAGGTCGGTCAAGCTAACGTCGGTGAAGTAGATCAATCTGGAGTGGGCCAAATAGGTCAAAGTGGTCTGGGCCAAGCAGGTGTTGGCTTAGTTGGACAGTCTGGCGTCGGACAAGTCGGTGAATTTGGAGTCGGGCAAAGAGGCGAAGTCGGCGTAGGACAAATTGGACAAGTAGGTATTGGACAAAGAGGCCAAGTTGGCGTCGGGCAAAGAGGCCAAGTTGGCGTCGGGCAAAGAGGACAAGTTGGCATTGGGCAGGTCGGTCAAGCTAACGTCGGCGAAGTAGATCAATCTGGAGTGGGCCAAATAGGTCAAAGTGGTCTAGGCCAAGCAGGTGTTGGCTTAGTTGGACAGTCTGGCGTCGGACAAGTCGGTGAGTTTGGAGTCGGACAAAGAGCAGAAGTCGGCGTAGGACAAGTGGGACAAGTAGGTGTTGGACAAAGAGGCCAAGTAGGTATTGGACAAAGAGGCCAAGTTGGTGTTGGACAAAGAGGACAAGTCGGCATTGGCCAGATCGGTCAAGTTGGTGTTGGCCAAATAGGACAAGATAGTGTTGGGGTCATTGGCCAGGGTGATAATAGAGAATTAGGTCAAGCTGGAGTCGGTGCAATTGGCCAAGTGGGTGTAGGACAATACGGCATAGGAGAAGCCGGACAATATTCTCAAAATGGAGTAGGACAGTATACACAAAATGGAGTAGGGCAGTATACACAAAATGGAGTTGGAAAATATGGTCGAGGACAAATCGGTATTCAAGGTAATCTTTACTAACCAACTAGAACCATAATCTGATAAATATGCTAACAGAACTTCTTCAACTGCAATCAGTCTCCAATTTTAAATATTAAAAAAAAAAACACTACAAACTACACAATCTTCTGCAGGCACTCCTGCATTCTGAAGTTCTTTCTGATTAAACCCCGTTAGCATTTTTAACAGATTTTAATCAATTTTGTTATAATAATTTAAGTGTTTGTAATTTTGTGTTGTTAACATGTGTTGCATGTTCATGAATATTAAAAAAAATGTGCTAATCACAACAATTAAGAAACGTACGCCGGAAACGCTTTTGTGTTTAACATAAATGTTACTTACCTGAATAATTCTAATAAACGTAGTTTAATTAAACAATTTATTTGTCATATATTCGTAATGGTATGTCCATCTTTTTTCTGGTGATAGCATGAAAGAAATTAATTAAAAAAATATTTTCGTCTACAACATGCAGTAATATCGTCTTCCTGTGGAGGTACCGTAACCAGAATAGCCAAATTGACAAATTCAAATTCAATGTCCACCGAAAGAAACCTAGAGACCTATACTAATACCTTCTCCACTTCTTTCATAATTCTAATGACCATATTCTTTTTGTTAATTCTTAATGCTGTTACCGGTAAGATGGACTACTACATTAAGATCCATGTGTTATGTCCGATATCTCTAATAAATCTTTTATCACTACAGGACAGGGACAGATTGGTATACAAGGGCAAGGAATTGGAATTGAACAAGGAGGGGTACGTAAGATTGAAGAGATTTTTTTTATTTAAGGCTCCATATTATAAAAACAATAATTGTAACTATGTCCCCAGGGCGCAATCATCTCCCAAGGACAAGGGCAACTCGTCAAACAGGGCGTCGGACAGAAGAATAAGTTTGGACTCGTTTCACAAGGTATCACGCAGCTTGTCGAGAATGGAGAGGGACAGTACACTGAGCAGGGTGTGGGACAGGCGATAGTCCAAGGTGGGGGTGTGGGCATCAAACAGGGCGTGGGCGTGGCCGTCTCACAAGGCATCGGCTCAGCAGGAGAGAACGAATATAGCGCATCGTCACACAGAATCTATCTGCAGCGTTACGACGGTTCAGGACAGTGTGGTGTTAAACATGTAAGTATATTTATGAATAAATAAATGCTGTAGTAAGTGAGAATTAAGTTTGGTATTAGGTCAGAGCTAAAATTACTTCGATCAGAGATTTCCAGGGCTGTTCATTGATCACTAACAACAATATCAAAGATTTGCACCATGTAATGAATGGCTGAAAGCTTTGAATGGAGTTAAAGCCAAGCAACAATGATATAGACATCATTCTCATTTACAACCGCCATAAATATTTCTAAGTCTATGTCAATTGTCTACGAATTTCCCCTTTATTAAATATGTAATATATTAATATAATCAATGCGTGATAAATCACACAGACTTGATAATACTATTAGTGCATTACGCAAATTAACCTTTTAAATAATTCAAAACTACGAAATCATTCTGGCTACGGCTTCTAACTAATTCTTCAGATCAAAAGTTAATATCTTTAAAATCTTTACCGATATGGGCCGATCGATATAAAGGTCTTTGTGAGAAGCCCATGTCCAGCTGTGACCTACAGCAATGGATAGTATATCGACAGACGATGATGATGACGAATTCACTCTGTCTCTTATCAAGTCACGTGTATTTTCAAATCACATATATTTAGGATTTGCTATTATTTATTAAGCTGTTAGTATGCTTTTATTGTTTTCGTGGTTCCATGGCTCTGCGCTTTCCTATTAACGCTCTAGTTCCGATTCCTGTGCATCATATTGGGTATTTCTGAACCCTCCTGTCTAGCTGTTAATCTCAAATTTTTAGTTTTACGGTAATAACAGCATTGCTGTGTGCAGACAATATGAAAGAGCCGGAGCATTCTCGCCCGCCACCACACACAATCCTCATCTTCATTGTCATTTGTGAAACGCCACGTGATATCCGATAGCAATTAAAAATTCTCGTTTGTAACTAATTCCTTATGTTTTTAATCTGTGGACAGAAGTTTGGTGAACGGCAAATAAATAATAATTATCTGTATTATAATAGGAGATATATTTTAATTAATAATTGATTCGTTTATGTAAATAGATGTTGTGAATGAAGAAATATCTTCGCACAGCATTATATTATCAATTCAAATCCAAATTATATATTTTAATTTTATAAATTATTCTGTTATAATGGACGCTAATCAAATTTGTATTGGGCTTATCAAAATTTTTCATCTTCATTGATTGCTCTACAATGGAAATTAGAAGAGAATAGTCATATTCCAATGTCAGGTTCCGGTGACTCTTTTTATTCTTTTTCTTTATTTGACATAGCTAAGAGACATTTATCGTTCACGGTAGACACTGTCCTTAACAATGGGACGCTAGTTCAGTTGATAAACACTGAACCACATTCCTGTTTTCGTATGTAGACTGTAGACAGTGTTGAATCTCCCCAATAACTTTGCACACTGCTATTTAGCAGAAGAAATAGATGCTGTGGTGGTACCCAAAATGTGTCAGGAAAAAGTCTTTAATTTTTCAAAATACCTAAAACCTTCTTGTTAAAGTCTTCCTTTATATTATAACTCAATTTATAAAATATTGTGATCTTTAATAATATATGCTTTCAGTTCCATGGATACCACTTTCCAGTTTTTACTTCTCTAATCTGATTCACTTTCATCTTTCTTCTCTCCTTATCAAAAAGCTATATAAATCTATGTATTTAGTTTGTTCACCTTGTGGATTCCGCACCCTCATGCCACGAGTGTTATAGATCTGGTATAAGTCAATAAGACTAACAGCACCAACTTATCATTAGAAAAATAAATAAATAGTTTTGACGTTCAGGCCAATGAACTTTTTGCCACCAATTTAAAAGCAATAAATCGCCACGAATATAATTTGAAACATCACGAAATCAATTATAAATGGCCTGATTATTCCACAAATGGCCCAGTTCGTAATAAAATCACCGCCACCATCGGCCGTATTAGGCAACGGACATACATGTTAACATGTTGACATCTATATGATTACCTGCCAAACACCGACTGATGTTTTGAATGATGATTGGCAAACGGACAGAAGTATTTCGTAAATAATATAAATTATGGCCTCGGCTCACCACAACCTAATTTATTATAAAATGTTGTAGGAGTCTTGAAGTGCGTAGTCGTAGCCCCACTCTTGATATTACGAAGATCCAGAGGATCCTATTGTATATTCCGCAATGGCTTGAGCTATGGCAATGTACACAAAGATGTACGATTCTCATAGGGTATTGCGGTATGACAAACGATAGCGTGATCTAATGTTCACGGTGGCGCCATCTGTTGGGTTATTTGAATACTTATTGTTACAAAGTCTAATTTTAAAATTAATCATCCATCATTGAAATATGTCACTTATTAAAAGCTCGGATACGTATCAGTCTAGACGGAATAACTATTTAGTTAGGAGGGTATCTATCCAGTATGTCTACTAGAAGATCCCTTACCGCTAAGCAATATTCAAACAATGGTACAGCTACAGAATTTTGAATTACAATTACGTAGATGCTTTTGTATATCTCCAAATCTGGGATTGTCACATTTAATTCTGAGACCAATTATCCACGACACTTGTCAAGTAAGAGTTGATGGATGTCACACGGCCATGATTTGTTCTTGGAGCATATGAATTTCTTAAAGATGTTATATTTCACCGGAAACTTGAGCTCAGTGGAGATCTAAACTGTCGCTGTTTATGAAGTAAAATTTTCCATCAGATAAACGTAATACAAATACTTTACTGATTTGTCATTAAGATCACCAGCACACGAACCTTTCCTTATCAGGATACATATAAATGTTTATAAATCGCGTAAAGTTCTAAATATTAAGTAAGTTTCTGTAATTTTTCTTAAAAGTAAACGCCATATTGATTAATTCGCTGATGGCCCGACTAAAGACATGCCTTCTTAAGAAGACTTAATGTTTTAAACAGTAATCGAAATGGAAGACGCTGTGATTTTTTTTTAACTCTGAGCTTAATTTAATCAAACTCGATACCATATTCGGACGTACAAAACATTCATCAATTTATGGTAAAACTAAAAAAAAACACGACTCAAACCATGTTTCCAGTTTTATTAATGGCGCATTAACATATTAATGGCATATAAATACGACGTTAATAAAAATTGAATTTGGTGATCTGAAATTTATGATTACCTATAGTCAGACATTAGGAAAATTCTATTGTAATGTTTCGATGCTGCTTTAATAGTAATAAAAGTAAGCTTTGTTTTTAATCGACGCGTGACGCAAATCCTCCATCTTGAATTTTATATGGCGCGAAAATATGACAAAACCGGACATAGTAGTTATCGTTAGGCCTAATAATATAAAAACTTTTTTTTATTATTATTAAGTTTTTCCTTTCTCATTTTCAATATTTTGCCGAAAAAATTTTGTGAAAAATTATGATTCATTTTATAACTAGCAAAAAACCCACAGAATTTGGAAAATTCTTAGTTTTAGTGTGTTTTATTTCATATACTTAACATTCATAAGAAACTTTTTTGCGTCTAGGGCCAAAGACCGTACGGAGACCGTGACAAGCTCGAGGTAGACTTCGCCGAAATCCCATGGCAAGCTATGGTCCTCCTGCAAACAAACAAGAGCCTGCTTTGCGGCGGTGTAATCTCCAGGCCGGACGTGGTCCTTACGTCTGCTTCTTGCGTCGACGGGTGAGGATTCTGTTTAAACTTCTAACTTCTTGCTTAGATCAGGTTATCATCTTTACGATATGGAATACTAACTGAGACTTCTTACTCCAGATTGGAAGCCAAGAACGTGCTGGTTAAAGGCGGCGAATGGAAGCTAGGAATCGACGACGAGCCACTGCCGTTCCAGATCGTTCAGGTCAAGACTATCATATTCCACCCCGGTTACAAGTCCGGCAGTCTTCAGGACGACGTCGCCATCCTCTACCTCTCTGAAAAGTTACGCCTGGCGAATAACATCCAGCCTATCTGCATGCCCGAATCCAAGGACTCCATTGACGCGTTCTACGGCGGCGCCGGAGAGTGCATCGTCACCGGATGGGGCAAGGTGGTGCTGCAAGGTAAGAGGAACTCTATTATCTATTCTATTATCCCTATCAGGATATATTTATGAGATATATATTAATAAAACGGCAGTATTCGCAGAAAATGACAAATACTTTAATTTAGATAAATATGTACTCCATGGACACTAGCCCTTTTGCCATTTTCAAAGCTTCAAGTATCAATAAATATATTAGATTCTTCTTAGTATATACCCGTTGATTTATCAGTGTACTGGTGTTAGGTCTTTGTTGATGGGGACCGTCTAGGTAACTACCACCTTAGCATTTCAGCCGACAAACATTACCGTGTTCCGGTTTGAAGTAAGCTGTAACTAGTGGGGTAACGAGACTCAACAAGTCATGTATCAAGCTACGAGTGCAATGTGTTGCTATGTATATCATCCTAACTAGCGCCAATTTGTTATGAACATCACTTACTATGAGAGGAACGTTCTGCTTGTACCTTTGTTTAATTGATTAATAAAAATAATACCATAAACAAATAGAATTGTTCATAAATTCAATTTCATCCATCGACTTGGTTGAATCGTAAAAAGTTTTACGGCGTCGCGCCAGATGCGGGAGTATCCTAATTGTAGTGTAAATACATTAAGTTTCACTGTTGTAACGGCGTGACGGTGTTATATGTTTGTAACAATATGTAAACACATTTGTTTACACGACGTTGCCAAACGAAGAGTAATAAACAAATATTGAATTTCATAAACATTAAACAAAAGGAAATATGGATGACTTAATATATGTAAAGATGGAGGACAACGAGAAACTTTACATACGAAAGCATAGCCAACATAGAAAATTATCCCATTTAATGTTCCCACTATTGGGACTTCTACAAGAAACGAGTAAATTTATACACTAAAACCAAGTTCCGGTTGAGATAATTTTTTTTTTAATCAATTAAGTGACGAGACGGAGACTTTCATGTAATGTAAAGCGATACTCCTGCCTATAACTGCTTGGCGTTAATTAGGATGTTATACACTGCACCACATTGTGTTCATCGCTTCAAAACATAAGATATATAGTCTCTTTATCTCCGCAATTTCATTAGCAGTAACGTCCTTCAAACCGGAACACAGTAGAACACACAGCTGTTTGTCAGCAGCAATAGGCGCTGCGGTGGTACCTAGAAGTTCTGTAGTAAGAGGCATATCGCCAGTGAAAATCGTTACGATCCGGTTTAAAAGGGGTTGTAGCTTGGAAATATCATCAAGTATCAAAGCGATGAGGACAATTGGTGCAGTGTATAGCATCCCAACTAGCGCTACATTGATATGGACGGTATCACTTACTATCACGTGAATATCTCGCTAGTCTCTTGTGACAAATATTTCTTCATACGATTTGTATGAAAAAAAAAAAACAAAGTTATATTTCATAAAGTAACCGATAAAAGATTTGTTTTATATTCATTATTCACTAATAAACAATATTATTTATTAGTATTTAATGAACATACGACGTCTATGGCCCATGACCCAGTAACACCAGTTTCGCTATATGTTAACAAAAAAAAAAAAAAAAACATATTGAATGTAATTTGACGCTTTGACTACGGACCATAAGTTTTATATGAGACGGCGATGTTAATGTACATGAAATATTATTATTTAATCTTCTAAATGCCCACTTAATGCTCCCACTGCTGGGACAGCGCCTTAGTCCAGCAGGTAAATATCGCCGCAGCATCTATTGATTATCTATAGTGGCAACATCTCTGTCTAAGTGTATGCCACGGGACGGGCGAGATAAAACATTACATTTTAAGCGTTATTACCACAGTAATTTCACGAGGTATAGCGCCCTTCAAACCAGAACACGATAATCTATGCATACTACTGTTTATCGGCTTGTAAACATGACCATGTATTTGACCACATGTCTCTGTTGCCGGAGACCGTCTATGTAGGTACCATCGCAGCTCCTATTGGAACCGACAACCAGTACTGTGTATACATTACTGTGTTCCGGTTTGAAGGACGCCGTAGCTAATAAAATAATGGAATAACGAGACTGGACATTTTTTTAATAAGGCAACGAGACAGTCGTTCGTTCACTTGATGGTAAGTGATACACCCAGCCATTACAACGTAGCGCTAGCAAGAATTTTAATCATAAGATGTTAAACCTCGTCACTCCAGTAATTACACTAGCCACAGCGTCCTTCAAACCGGAACACAGTTATATTTGCACACTGTACTGTTTTGGGGGCGGAAATAAGAGCTACGATGATACTACCAGTGAATATCCTGTCTCAAAGCGATGAGCGTAATGTGGTGCAATGTATACCTTCCTAACTTCGCCGTGTTATTATTGGCAGGCGTATCACTTATTATCAAGTGACAGTCCCGCTCGTGTCGTCCCTTTGTTAAATAAAAAAAATTGCTGTGTTTTGCTGTAGATATTTCAGAGCCAGAGTATTCTATACTAGCGCTTACCATCAGCGGCTATTGTCACTTGAATCCGCGTGAAATCGAGGTCGAGTGTTAGCCCATTGTAGATATAAAAAAAAAATCGCCGCAGTGAGATTAAATCGAAGCAGCTGGATGAACCGGTCGAATTAATAAAACACCGATTGAGGCAGCGAAAACTCGTAAACACGAGATATGGAAAAAGGAAAGTGTACGGGGCGTAAGTGTCGGCCATTTTGGGGTCAGTGTCGGCGCGGTACCGTCAGCACGCGCACGGGCACATCTTGCATTATTTCCGCTTTTCTTATACAACATTTACTGGAGGTAGCTCTTCGGATACCGTCAAGCTACCACCGCAGCGCTTATCGCAGCCGACAAACAGTACTGTGCAGATATTAGCGTGTTCCGGTTTGAAAGGCGCTGTAGCTAGTGTAAATAACTGAAGTAACGAGACTCGACATCTTATGTCTCATGCTGTATATATATCATCGTAACCAGCGCCATGTTGTTATGGAACGATATCTATAGGGGTGTAAAGGGTCCCGCATAACAAGTCACAGGACCCAAGCCACCCTCAACTGCTAGTGGTGTACCCTACTAATCGTCAGACGAGGGTCCGAGGAAACCTGCATTGGGCCAGTGTGGTGTTAAATGGCCCAAATCCCTCCTTATGAACCTTTACAAACGTCGGCCACGGACCACTGGATACGAGCAGCGCAAGACCGATCGGAGGGGTGATTTGTAGAGAAGGTTTATGTCCAGCAGTGGACGTCTAACGACTGATGATTGCTTGATTGAATAGTTTAGGACACGAGTTAGGATACCTATAAATGAACACCAGCACTATACCTGTCTCTTACCGTGAAGTAGAAATTCTGCGGCGCTTGATGCTGTCCTCCTTCTTGATAGTCTTCTTAAGAAGAATAGCCTATTAAAGAGTTATTACAGCGATTTGGTGATTTTTCAATCTCATCGGTGAGAATATTTACTGTGGCCGGATCTACATCAGCAAATTAAGACTATCAATCTGAGGAGTGGTGATGAGCAAAGAAAGAGCTAGACCAAGACTTGAACTTGGTATTAGTCTTGAATATTCCATTGATAGGAATCCACTGGATGCAGGCAACGTGGGACTGATCGACGTGGAAATCTTTGGGGGAAACCTATGTCCAGCAGTGGACGTCTATCGGCTGATGATGATGATGATCTTCGTTTCACTTTGATCTGATACTTCAGTTTTTTTTTATGTATATTCTAAATACATTATAATCTCTATTATCTGATGAAGTATAGCTCTAGGCAATCATTTTGATTCCAACAGATAATCTGATACTGAACTGGTAGACCTAGGTCTACGGCCTTTTTCGATTATAACCATTTAACTAGTAAAACACTAAGTTTAGATTAAGATAAATATTTTAGGTTTAGTCTTTAGTTAGTTGGTGTCGATCTCGTTGATTCCGTCTGACGAAAGAGCAGTACCGGGACCGAGACTAATTTCACTCATCAGTGCTGACGTTTAATATGTTATAAATAATAAAAAAAAAAAAACCCACAGTCAATAATTTATTTCCAAACAAACGAATTAACGATCCGAATACGTTACGAAACGCAAATATTTTCATAATGAATACAAAATATCTTCACAACAATTAAATAAACGGCCTTCAGACGAACCAGTCGGCAATCTCTTCTAATTGATAAATTTACCGTTCTGAGCTCTAAAATTGTAAACGCTAGCTTCAACGATTACAAAAAAAAGACATGAATCTTACATTTTGCGGAATATGTTAATAGCTGAACAAAAAGAAGCTACTTAAAACCAGGCATTTCCTTGATCATGTACAGTTTTAATAAGATTCTTATGAGGCCTTAGTTTTTGCGAATACAAAAAACAATGGATTTTTGGTTTAATTTTCAAAAGGTCTGCGGTCACAAGTTAAATGCGTAATATCGTTTTTATTACATTCATAAATTACCCGTAACGTAAACACTGAGGTGAATTATACTTTTTAATAGTTTTTAAACTCACTAAATTCCCACTACTGGGATTTAGGACCTTGTCCCACAAGGCCGAGTGCAGGTCAATTCTCATTTGTAAATTCATTAATATATGTATTCAATGGCAGATGTTACTTCTTATGATTATAGTAAATAATTAGTGTATGATTATAATGAATAATTATAGTAATTATAGTAAATACTAAAATAATCTATAAACCTGTACTGGGCCAGCGTGGTGGGAAATCCCTCCTGGGTGGGAACTTTGGGGAAGACTATAACCAGTAGTGGTCATCCATCGGCTGACGATGATGATAATTAATATTAGTAGCAGTAGTAAGGGCTCCCGTACAACTCACGGTATCCAATCCAACCTCACCAGCTCATGCTGCACCCTGGTAATCAACAAAGGAGGCTCCGGCTCCCACCAATCCGCAATGAACCAGCGTGGTAGGAAATGATTTAAATCCTCCCATATGAATCACTACAAACGTACAGATCTTTGGTGGAAGCCAGCAGTGGAGGTCTCTAGACTGATGATGATGATGAAATCTTCATTAGCTCGCCCGACTAGTCCGTTTTGGCGATTTAAAAAAAAAAAAGTTAACCACATCCGCGTTGACTTTAAAAGCCTAAGGCGTACAAGCGTACTCTTTGTTCGCCGAATATATTTGTTCAATCGTGTATAATACCTAACATTGAATTTTAATTACTTGACCTATTCATACGCGGCCATTTTGTATTATTATAATTCGCGCCTCAAGGTCGACTCAATCAAAATACCACTTTTGTTGAGAAATCGTAATAAATCACAATATTTATAGTAAACAACAAAAGAAATCGCGTTCATAATGAGGAGGACTTTGTTCATGTAAAACAACAGTTATTATATATTACACTTATAATATATAATAATCATTATCACGTGGCGGATCTCTACGAATCCAGTACTAAATGAGCTGTAAGAATCGCTTTGGCTTTCAAGCAATCTTCAGAATCTAAGAATGCTAATTAGAATTGACGTTTTTTTGTTCAACTATTGATCATAGGTGATACGCATTAGGTGCTAATTAGGACGATATACATTACACCACATTGCGCTCGTCGCCTGTTTTTTTTTTTGTTATCAAAAGGTAAGTCTACAACAATACCTAGCTAACACTAAAACTCCCTCGGTGGTAATTCTCAATGCTTTGCTTGGTCCTAGGATCTCCTACAGGACGCACCGATGCTGTAGCGCTCCTAGGCACCGCCGCTTTGGTACAAGCACTAGACTACCTCGTACTTATCATTCACCATCTCGTTTAGTGGACAATGAGAGCACTAACTTTCAAAGCCCACGAAGCTGAAAACCCTCTTAGTCTCCTTCTACGACACGTAGGGCTTTTTCCATATTTAATATATAATAGCTAGACTACAGGAGATACAGTGAGTACTAGGTAATGCGCTCGTAACCTGAGCTATAAAATGTCGAGTCTCGTTACCAAATACAGGTATTATATGAGTGAAGCACAAATAAAATATAATTAGTTCTTAACAGGGCATTCACTTGTTAATGGCTTCACGAAAATATCCATTTGAATAGAATTGTTGGACGTAACTGCTTTATGCTAATTTCCACCCGGATGCGAAGTCGCTTATTCATCCGCCATTTGTCACAAACAAGTCCATACTTCACATAAAAACCTATCTACGGACACCATAAGATTACGGTGAGTAGTGGAGTAATAGAAAAATACTTACGTCACCATTGATACTTTATGTTAAACCGGTACGTCTGTCACCACGCGACTCCTCAAGGTTAGAAAAACAAATTGTTCACTCGCTTGTGTATATTTACTTACTTTTTGTTAATTACTTAACTGGTACATATATATATATATATATAACTGGTGATAGGTCTCTGTGGCCGGAGACCGTCTAGGTACCACCGCAGCGCATATTCCTGCGGACAAACAGTACTGTGCAAACATTACTATGTTCTGGTTTGAAGGCGCTGTAGCTAGTTTAATTACTGGGGTAAAAAAACATCTTATATCTTAAGCGATGAGAACGATGTGGTGCAGTATGTATCATCCTAACTAGCACCATGTTTTTATAGGCGGGAGAGTCACTTGTCAAGTGAACGTCTCGCTTGACTCATCGCTTAATTGTATATAAAATAGTTTTTGTCAATACACTCCTTCCGGATAATGTTAGAAAAGAGGTTTTATAGCACGTTATGTATGTGTGTATTTATTTATGTCAATATACTTATTTACGTTAATATATACGGGACCCAAGCCAACCTCACCTGCTCGCTCCCTGATAATCAACAAACGAGGCCCTGGCACCAACTCGCATTGGGAAGCGGGAAAATGGCCCAAATCTCCACATAAATCCCCACCTATTCATGTGGGAATCTTTGCGAAAGACTTATGTACAGCTGTGGACATCAATCAGCTGATAGTATATATGCATTGACATATATCTTATTTGTATAATTTTATCATCTTTTTCTAGATTCAATTTCAATCTCTCCGTTCATTGTTGATTAGTTAACGAAGAATGCAGGCAAGCATTAAGCCCGCCTGTTATATAACCTCACTTTTGAGCGTCCCAATGAAGCTTTTAAATAAATAAGATTCTTGATTATCACTTCGATAAGTATATTACGAGTAATAAAAAAACATATAAGCCGCTCGCAAACTTTACTTGCGAACGGTCCATCAGCAAACTTGTTTGGAATCCCGCCGGTGACCGCGCACACCCACTGTTAAACTATTCACGTGAGGTTATGTAATATTGACCGTTACGTTTAACCGACTTCTTAACTAGGTTAGTGTAGAAGTATCGATGTTATTAAACAACATGATTTTTCTTATAAACAACAAACGAATGATAAGTAACTAAACCGCTATTTATATTGAATTGTTAGTTTTACACGGTATAACATTATACTGACCTTTGTGACAAAAGGTACGTGACTTCAGTCAAGATTTATTATTTTTGAGGATGACGTTCACTTGATGGTTAGTGATTACTGCCCACAAGAATTTGGAATTTGTTAGGATGTTAAACACTGCACCACATTACGCTCGTCATCTGAGACAAGATTTTGAGTCTCAGCAGTCTGAGCGGTAGTATCCACCTAGATCATCTCCAGCAACGCAGATCTACCACCAGTATAATAGTTATAAGCTACAACATCCTTCAATATAAAACTTGCCGCGAAAATTACAGCAAATGTTTTATACTCTCGGAAAACTTTAAAGGCGGCACTGGCAGCGTGGACATGCAGCCATATCTTTTATTATATATAATTATTTATCATAAAATACTCGTAACAAATGAAAGTCAATATAAAAGGTTATAAATAATAATAAAAATATTTTTTAATCTTAATTCAGTTTACTTGTAGATTCTTAATGTCTCATATAAAACGTGTTAGGTATTCTTATTGATGTTTGGTTTCTATGAAAAAGAATAGCTCATATTGTGTACATCTTCATTTTACGAACAAAGAGGTTCAGTTCCTCGTTCTTCATGAGAACAGCAAAAGATTGGAATAAATTGCTGGCGCCGGTGTTACGTTGAAATACGACGTGGGTGTCTTTAAGACTGAATAGGCTATTACTAGGTTAGTGCACTTTACCTCTATACACCACATCACTACTTATATACAGGTGGGATTGTGGTCAAGCGCTAACCTTGACGATTCAATAAAAAATAAGCAAAATATTTAAGAATAACACAAATTTAAAAGAAAAGTGTTTTTATACATTAGTACCGATACGGCCAAAATTTTCGGTATGCTAAATAATTGCCGTTTAGGAGTTCTCTGATATTTTGTTGTTGTGCAACTCACTGCAGAAAGTACCTGATGATGTCATTGATGTGAACGAAGGTGTTCTTAGTGTGAATAATAGTTAAAACTTTTACGTAAATATTCTTTTATTTAGGAAAAGATAATACATCATAAATCCATGTCATGTATAACTGTTGGGTATTTGAGTGCAGATCCCAGCAAGAAGTATTATTTTATCATTTAGAAAGTAATTTTTGAAAAGCATTGGGGTTTATGAGTAGAAAATACTAGATTTACTCCTAGTTCCAAAATTATTCCTAGTGGTCCTGATGTTTCGTTTGATGTGAAGATTTTGAAGAAACAAACAGAAGTAGGGATTCACGCATAAATTTTTAAGAGACCATGGAATGACACTAAACCCTAACATCACATGATAAACGCTCTCGGAACACTCTTTGCTCTCGGTTATAATATGTTTGTATGTAATATTTGCACAATACTGTTTGGCGGCAGAAATAGGAATTACGATGGTGAATACCTAGATGGTCTCCGGCAACGGAGACATGCTATCAGCATTATATAATGTTGACGAGTTTTCGAAACAGCTATATCATTATCAAAATCGGGCATAAGGATACGCAGTCAATAGTATCATGTAACTTCTCTTTTTGGGTTGGCGGTTGGAAATAACGTTGACAATTAACGCGGTCAAAGACAATATACCTAAAATCTTTATTACATCATGGTTACCGCAATTTAAATATGCTAACTTGAGGTTTTCCCGAATCGAACGCGGTGCTGGTTCGCGATGTACTCCAATGCAAATTTACACGAAACCTGTTCTACTTACCGGAGTCTTTATTTGACTAGGTTTTTTTTAATACCAAAAGGTCATCGTTGTTATGGAGGTCGTACACTACAATTGTAATAATAATGTTATCTTAATGAAGATATTATCTCAGTAACTGATATCTATGAGTCTGCATATAATGCCAAAAAAAACGGGAGTGTAACAAAAAAACATTTTTGGTACCATAACACTAACAATATATTTATAATCTTTATTCGAATTATATAACCTATTTAGTTTTTTTTTATAATAAAAAATAAGGATTATCGATTTTTTTGATTAGTACCAAAAAAACAACGATAAAAAATTATAAATAATAAACAATAGCATAATTCAACAGAAAATAGTATTTTTCTTAAAATTAAAAAAAAATACAAATTTAATTTCACAAATAATATAAAGGTGTATTAAGTTTCGACTTTTTGTTTTGTTGTAAAATAAAATTGAAAGAATAAAGAAAAAAATATTATTTGATGAATAGACAAAAAGCGAGCCAAACGTCAACTTTCAATTCCCGCCGTTAGCATAACGTTGTGACATTCCGTCCGCCATCTTAATTTTTTCGCCGCCTGCTTGTTGACATTTGGTTTCGCGCCGAATGCTTTGGCTTAATTCGCGTGTAAGTGTTAAATAACAAACAGATTTGGCAAGGTCGAAGTTTAAAATGTAACCCTAAGCAACGTAATGTTTGTGCGTAGTAACTTGCTGATTTGGCGAGACGAGTAAGGCTCTCACTTGATGTTAAATGATAACACCCGCTTATAACATGGCGTTGGTTAGAATATGTAAACATTGCACCACATTGTGCTAGTCGCTTTTAAACACGAGATATTGACTCTCTTTACTCCAGTAATTTTACAATCTACAGCGCCTGTCAAACTGTATCATGTTAACATTTGCACACTATTGTCTGGATAGTAATTGCGAAGGTTACTGTTTCCCTTACTTTTTTTTCTCCTCATAAAAGGAAGGTAGAAGTCTAACGACCATACAGCCTAATGTTTAATTTATTATTTCTTTTTCTGTTATATTTATGTATTAACTATAAAATAGAATAATCCATGATGGTGTAAATTGTAAAGCAATCTTATGCTCTAAACATCACAAAAATACGGTGGTTCGATTCCCAATAAGCTTGAGTTGAGAAATGCGACTTGGTCCAGAGATGTTCGAGGACATATGACTACTACCAACCCGTCTTTGCCCAGCGTGGTGGATAACTGGCCTTGACTCTCTTTGTGAGAAAAGGCTCCAAATCCCAGTTGTGGGTGTACTGATCAGACCGTTTATATATTATAAGTTATGTTTTCTTAATAAATAAAAAGGATAAGCTAAATAATTTACGGCTAAAGTCTTACTTGTATTTACAATGTTAATTCAATTCTTGGTGTTTATTCCTTTCTGTATTTATTTTTGCCTTTTTAAATACAACCTTTTTGCTGCGTATAAATATTTTTTTAACTTTTGACATTGCACATAACTGTATAAACAAAAACAACCCTGAGGTCGCGTAAAATAAAAGGATTTAATCAATAAATTATGAACATTTTGATTGCTCACAATTAATTTCAACGTATTATAATATAATCTCCGCCATTGACGTCCACGAAGGTTGTTGATATATAAGATGCATAGTTATATTTTGCCGCCATTTATTTTCAACCTATTGACCCCGTCTTCAAAGCGATATATTTTTTTTTGTTCGCTCGTTAACGTATGCATGCCCATTTATTATACACATTCTTATTTACAAGCGTGCGATCAAAATTTGAGACTAGTTATTTTTTATCGTCGTGTCAAAATAATTCGTTATACTCGAAAAATGCAAATTTTTTAAACGATTTAACAGATTTTTTGTAATTATAACTACAATCTTATTACACTCGTCTTTTTGTCATGGGTTTAGAAGGTCGTGCTTTGTGTTTCAGCTCACCTCTCGGGCAGCATCATGCACAGCGTGAATGTATCTCTCATCGAGCCGGATCAGTGCGAATCCAAGTTGCAGCAGGACTACCCTCACTTGCTCGACAACTACAACCAGGACAGCTGCGCTTGTGGAGCACCCGTCAACCCACTTGACAATATTTGCAAGGTCAGTACTATTCCTAAAACTAAACATAACCGGTTAAAACTGGATAGATGTTTACCACGCGACATTTTATATTCGTTTCAAGTCTCCGATATGACATTTTTAACCAGATAATATTTTTGATCATGTTTCAAAAAACACTAGTCTATTATCCTGTCATTATAAAAACAAAGATATAAAAACTTATTTACCACTAAATGTCTATGTATTAAAATATCTTATAACACCAGAGCTATATCATAGTTCTGAAATAAGAGTAGTATAAATTGATCTGAACCAATATAATGATAACGGTGGACATTCCCATGTTTAATAATACGATTAAATATGATTTTCCAGGTGGACATCGGAAGCGCACTCGCCTGCACCACCGGAGACGGATACTATGTGATGCAGGGTGTTTACTCCTGGGACTCAGGTCAGCGATTGTTACTTATGTTACCTTTTTAACAACTCAATACGAAGTGATGAATCTGTGGTTCTAAATGTCCATAGGAAAATGGTATGTCTATGTCTCTGGCGACCGTGTAAGTATGTACTACCGCAGTTCCTATTGTAGCCGAAACATATTACGTCTCAAGGTGACGACCACAATGTATATATCCTAACAAGTGCTACATTGTTATGGGCAAACAGTATCACTTACCACCAGGTGTAGTTAATCAATTACTTACTATCGTAAAGTAAATACGCATGGACGTTAAGTGTAAATATCCTAACTAGCAAGGAAATATAATATTTGGACATATTAGCAACTGTCATATTAAAGTCTTTATAGCGGTATGTATTTCATAAGAGAAAAATTTTGAAATGTATATTCTTTCTACCTTTAGGCTGCCAGACCGGTAACCAGCTCGCCGCGTTCTACAAGTTCGATATCGAATGGTACGAATGGGCCATCGGACTCACAGAGAGTGTCACGTACGCCCAATACGGCCGCGGCACGAAGATCACGCAAACCAAATACACCACGCACATCACCTCAGGCTCCAAGGGCATCCAGTACGGTAGCGGCGTTAAAGGCTCCGTCACCGGAGAAGTAAATGGATACGCGGTAGTAGGACAAGAGAAGTACGCTCAGTTTGGCTTAGGTCAGCTTAATAAGGGTCAAGCAGAGCTGAACGCGGGCCAGGGACAGATCGGGCTCGGCCAGAAAGAATTCGCCTTGGGTAATGGACAGCTCGGCATCGGTCAGACTAAACTCACCGCCGGCCAATCGCAATTCGGGTCGGGACAACTTCAGCAGATCTTCGGACAGGGTCAAATCAGTTCGGCAAACTTCAGCCAATTCAGCAGCAGCACGTCGGGCCAGGGACAATTAGAAGGCGGATCTCTAAGCCAATTCGGGAAATTCGGCAAAGGATCCACCGATTTCTCATCAGGAAGCCTCAACCTTGGCACGGACATAAACGGACCCATTTCTAATTCGTTTAGCGCCACCTACTCAGAGAAGAAGTTCTTCCAAACCGAACCGAAATACATAACTTACACAACGAAACCGGAAATCGTTACGTTCACGACGAAACCGGAAATAGTCACGTTCACAACGAAACCGGAATATTTCACTTACACGACGAAACCGAAAATTATAACTTACACGACCAAACCGAAAATCATAACATACACAACGAAACCAAAAATCATAACTTACACCACAAAGCCTCAGTTCATAACGTACGAGACATCAGGAAGCGGAACTAACCCGCAGTACGCAGCACCAGGAGTCACCTTCAACCCATCCTTCTCGGAGCTGGTGGGAGCGCACCACAAACACAACGCCCAATGCAAGTGCAACGAAAATGGCAAAAAGTAACACAAAATAACTGAAGCATCTGTTAAAATGTAACAATGATAACAAAATGGACCCCACGTGCCATAAAACAATCCATTTCGCGTCTTGAACTCACTTTTACACAAACATACCGACAGACAGTACAAAATTACCCCGGATCGTAGTGTTACCACATTAAAAGCAAAAAACATGCCCGCGAATATACAAACGGAACTTTTTTTTATTAACATTTTATATTTATAAATATTAAAATGTGTAAATAGATAGGATTTATTTAATTCGTACAATTTTTTTTACATAACCTATGTATAAATGCTTCTTTTTTTTTTTCAAACAGTCATCGTATAGAATGACTTAAAGTTTCAACTGCCAATATATTTTTTTTAATCTGCATATATCAGTATATATATATATTATCTGTTGAACTAATAAACGGTACAGATGTTTTAATTATTCGCTAATGAAAAAAGTATTCTGCGAGATTGAAGCGAGAAGATTAGACTTTTGACCATTTTGGTCATGTTCAGGCACCAACATGGTCGACTCTCTAATAAGATTGGTTATAGTTATAAAAGAATAAAAGTAAGATTTTTTTTATATATTAAACTATCGTACAATATATATATGTATGTAATAAGTATTTAGTCGATACGAGTATTGATGTAATATCTAATTGTTGTAATTAGGTTAAAACGATTCAAATAAAATGAAGGTATTTTATAAAATATATATCTTTTATTTATTTCCTATATTATTCTAATCTTGCTGGTATTAGACAATAAATAGCCTTTTACTTGAGCCTGCATCCGTTTAATTCATTTAAATATAACCTAACTACTTTTTCACTGCATTCAACGGATTTGGACAAATATTTAGGATGTAGTGCCGGAGAGAGATGAACAACTCCAACTTGGCGTGCGTCTTGTTAAAGTTATAGTGAAATTGCTTAAGAAAGTTTTTCAAATTCAGCATGAAATTTATACAAAACGTAGTCGTTCTCCGTACTCTTTTCTGGACGTAATTAGATTCGAAATTTGTCAGAAATATTCCCGCCCAGCAGCAACCCGCCGCTCCTCGAGCCCCTTCCCTTTATTAATATACCCCTGCATCACTTTTGGGAACAACATTTCGTAAATACTATACTTAGCAAGCCTCCAACTGTGTGTGCTCCAGAGATGTCGTGATGACTGTATACACAGGCGGAAATTTGTGAAGATATAGAATTAAGGCGAATCGATCGCGTAAGAAATCGTATTAGCTTCAGAAAATTAAAACATTATATTACATACTATTTCTGTATATTTAATTTAATCAAACTGACTTTGTTTAACATAAACGAGCATGAGTTTCATTCATCATCATCATTTCAAACGATGGACATCAAATGCTGGACATAGGTCTTTTGTAATGTGTTCCACAAAGCACGGTTTCTAGCTGATAGAATGCAATGGCTCCCAGTGATTCTTTTTGTCCTCAGTCCAGCTAGTGGGGCACTTTCATTCCATGGTGTATATTTCGCCTGTTCATAAAAACAAGAGCTTGTTAGGATATATACAGCTCCATGATTTTCATCTTGAGATATAACATATACAATTACCCAAACAAACAATTGGAGCCACATTTTCTCGCCCTGAGTCCTTCATAAAATTACGAGAGCATATTGAAAAGTTTTGAGCCCGAGTTTTTTTCTAAATGATTATTTTATTTGTCACTTTTGCCATCTTGTCTCTAGCTTTAGTATTCCTTCAAAAAAAAAAAAATCTTCAATTTCATCAAAATATCCATTCACAGCTTCTTGTACCTCCGTATTCGTCGAAACTTTCGTCCTGCCATGTGTTTTTTTAGATTGGGGAAGAGATGGTAATCAGACGTGGCCAAGTCCGGCGAATACGGTGGATGCTGCAACAATTCAAGCAACAATTGTGTATTTGTGCGATTGATTTCCCCCTAGTATGGACAGGAGCGTTATCTTGGTGGAACAAAACTTTCTTAGACAACATACCTAGCCTTTTTATTTTTATTTCTTCACGCAAACGTTGTAAGAATGTGCAATATTACGCATTTATGGTTTTACCTTTCTCAAGGTAGTCAACCATAATGACCCTTCTACAGTCCCACAAAACTGAAGCCATTACCTTCTTGTTTGACAAAACGGCCCGAGCTTTTTTAGGGAGTGGTTACCCTGCTTTTTTCCATTGCTTGGATTGTACTTTGGACTCTGGTGTATTGTGGTGAACTCAAATTTCGTTCATAGTTACGAAACGGCTAAGAAAATCTTAAGGATCACTTTGGAACAGATCTAAACAATCTTGTGATACGGTTTGGCGGTGCGTTTGTTTGTTTGCGGCTGAAAATAGTCTAGGTACCCATCTGGCAGAGACCTTAGAAAATCCAAGATCGTTGGAAATTATGTTCCTTGCTCGTTCATAGGAAATGCCTATTGCTTCTGCTAGCTCTGCAATCGTCAATCTCCTGTCATTCAAAATCAGGTGTAATATTTTATTGGATTTTCGTCTATAGTAGCCGTCGGCGGCCTACCACTCCTAGGTTCATCTTGCACTGCTTCTCTGCCACGTTTGAAATCCGCTACTCATCTTTTGACAGTGGCATATGATGGAACAGATTCCCTCAAAGCCTCGTACATATCTTCATAAATTTGTTTTGGCGTTAATCTTTTCTTTTGTAAATATTTCATGACGGAACGGTGCTCAATTTTATCCATTTCTACGGAAACCGCGAACATCGTTTGTTAAATCGATCACAAATTTTACAATTTTGACAGAAGAAAAAGAAAAGACTGCAGATTATAATTAAAAAAGAAATGACTATTACGTGCCAGTATTATTTTTTCTTTTGAATTTAAATGCCAACTTTAGGCTCAAAACTTCTCAATGTGCCCTCGTACAATAAGTATATCGCTCAGTGTGCAAGCGCATGTGTTTGAGTTGACAGGTCTCCAAATGATTGTTTTATCTTCTTAAAGTGAAGCTGTGAAGTGACTGTGAACTTATTATGATGCCATAACCAAGGATCATCCAATGTATCTAAGGCGTCGTCAGCGGTCGCTGTTATCAAGGCAACGCCGATCGCATTTCACGGATATATTAACTTTTTATTTTTTGGTTTCGTGATGGGAAATCTGCGAAAAATACCCTGCTTCTGGTGGGGAGTCAGGATTATGTGATTCTTACTCATTAAATCCCCTCGAAAAGATTAACGAAAGAAATATACAAGGTAAGAATGTTTGGAAAAATCGGTGCAGGTCGACCTAGACGGACATACTCCGATCAAATTGGAGATGTCCTAAAGAAAGGCCGGATCAAAAGCACACGCAACCGACGAGCGTGCATGAAGACGCTTATGAAAGTGGAGGAAGCGAGAGAGGTGTGCCAGGATCGTAGCAGGCGGAGAGAGGTGGTCTCTGCCTACCCCGCTGGGAACGAGGCGTGATATATATGTATGTATGTAAATCCCCTCGGTGGTCTTAATTAATGCATTCGGAGAGACTCCAGGATCTCTTGTAGAACGCACCGGTGCCCCTCTACACTTTGTATTGGCACGTCTCTGAGGAAGGGCCAAACCTTCCGAGGTAATATCGCTCAACCATACGCTTTCCCACGCAGGTTCACTCGTTGAGCGATAAGAGTCCCCATTCTAAAGACCTTAATCCTATTTTTACTAGCTCGAGACTAGCTGAAGGATTTATTACCTACGTCCCCATTTTTATGCCAACAGTGCATTTTAGATTGGTCTAATTTTCTATAACTCTTTCTTTGTGGATATTTGTTAGTTCTAGTAAGTATAAAGTAATGCAAAGCAAGTCTTAGTGGCAAGGCTTAGTAGAGATTTCATATTTGGAACTTTTGGGGTGTAAACATTCGAAACTTAAGGTCGAGGTGCATATAAACTTTTTAGAGATTAACCAAGAAAAGTTACGGATGCCAGCCGAGATCCCAGAGCCGGCAACTACGTAGCACAAAGAACAGGCCTCGCCATCCATCACAGTAACGCCATTAGTTTGTTCGAAGCTTGCCAGACGAGGATGACCTTGAGCTTTTCTATAAATAAGTATATATAAGTATGGGTTTTTCCGCCTTTTTTATTTAACTGTGCATTGTTGTTTACACTTTAAATTTCAAACTGTCTGCAACCGTATTGTAATAGTCTAATAATTTATACATTTTGTAATCTATACTCGTATATTTTCAGGATGGCAATCCTTTGCCATCACGCTCTACGCATAGATAAACTCGATTGGTGCTTGTCTGCTCTTTACTTTATTATTGTAATTACTAACATTAGTATAGCAATGTTTCTAATCTTTACGATAATTAAACGAGTCAGTGACACATATTTGCTCTTTAATTGCTCGTCAACAACAATACAAATCCTCGCCTTAGTTTCTTTAGGAACAAAATAGCTGTTTGCTTTTTAAAAAAAACTATTGCTATTACATTTATATAGTATAAAATATCATATATGACATTACTTACATGAATTAAGTTATAAATAATACTTTCACATAACAACACAGCGCTTGTTAGGATAATACACTGCACCACATTGTGCTCGTCTCCTTGACACAGAAGATGTTAGTTTCGTTACTGGAACACAGTAACGTATGCACCCTACTGTATCGTGGCAGAAATAGGCGGTAGTTGGCAAAGGAGACCCACCACCAATTACACTTATAAATTGAAGCTCCGCACTGGTTTAAATATTTCTGACAGTATTTGAAACTGTTATTAACTCGCAATTAATAAAATAGTAAACTAATCTATTTATAAAAGCGCCATCTATTTGTAATACGTCAAAACAATAACAACTTAGTGATCTAACTAGTAATATGTTGCTGTACTCCAACGGTAGATGACTCTTCAAAAATTTAATGACAGTTACATAATTTCTTTTTTTTCAATTTCATTATAAACTTTTCGTACCGCTCCTTCACATCTATGAACAATTCATCTATCATCACCAACCTGTCAATTCCACCATAGTGCAAAAATTCTAAATTCTTCTTGTCAATATTTAAATCAAGTTTTAAATATTGACAAGAAAATATTTTAAGAAATTCATTTCCGATTTCGAATCATTGAATTAGGGAATAATTTTATTATCACGTTCATAATCTTTTCAGAATTAAACTAAATTATTGCTATGATTAAGATGCCGTTTAGAAACGTTATTTTTATTTTAAAAAAAACTAGTACCACCACCAATTTGTGTTTCGGGCAATGCTGAGGTACCGGTCCTGGAATAATCAATAGAGGAGTGATATAGATTATAACAATAAAGTGGTTTTGGCGTATTGAAATTTGCATACATAGATCAATACCGAAACGATGAGAGAGATAAGCTCGGACGAGGGAGCCTCGGAGAGCCCCGGCAGTAATGACGATCTTGGTGCTCTCGACAGCAACACCTATTATAAGAGAAGATTATCAACCAGCATTCTGTCCATGAACGCATCGAAATCTTCTTTGACTCATTCCATTACAAGGTATATTTTTATGTATTAATGAGATAAAGATTCAGGAGGCGGCTGACCCGATAGGGTTCTATAGCATCAATCACATTTTTTTTTGTCTAACGAAGCGACGATACGAGCGGGACATTCACGTGGTGGTGTTACGCCAGCCTGTAACAACACGGCGCTAGTTAAGATGGTATTCATAGCACCACATTGAGCTCATCGCCTTGCGACATAAGCTGTTAAGTCGCATTACTCCTAATTACACCAGCGACAGCGCCTTTTAAACCGGAACACAGTAATTTTTTTACTGTACTGTTTGTCGGCTGTTATAGGCATTGCGGTGATACCTACCTTTTTTTATTACCGCGAGGGAAACCTTCTTAAAAGATACTCTGATTCGGGGGGCTTTAGGGGGTTCCGGTATCTCCCACGGTACGCACCTACCTAGATGGTCACTGGCAGCAGAACCTACCACCAGTAAATATATCTTCACCATCAATCATACTACTTCAAATATAGTCTGTGAATCGTACGAATAGAATATAAATAAGTAAAAGAGATTAGATTAGTAGCTTATCATAATCATCATCAGCTGATTCAAGATTTGTAGCTTAACACAGTTAAATTTAACTAAATTTCATATAGAAGTTATCTCATTAAGTTAATTTATAGTAAAACATTGCTATTATCCCAGTCACAGGTTTTTATTTAATTCTAGGATTACTATGTTAAATTTTACTGGTGGTAGGTCTCCGAAGCCGTAGACAGTCTAAGTAGCTCCTATTGCAGCCGACAAACATTACCGTATTCTGCTTTAAAGGGCGCTGTAGCTAGTATAATTACTGGTGTGACGCGACTCAACATCTTGTCTTATATGATGAGCGCAATGTGGTGCAGTGTATACCGTCCTAACTAGCGCCACGTTGTTATTATGTGTCGAGTGCAATATTTATTTTGTTGTTATGATTGCTTTGAGTTTCATTTTCAATTTTATTTTCTTTTCTTTTTTATATCGCTCGTGGGTATCAGATCCGCAAGCTCCAGATCCGTAGAAGCTGCTATAGTTGTCTAAAAAACTAGCGACTCAAACTCCATTATAAATAAAATGTTATGGGCAGGCGTATCACTTATCATTAAGTGATAGTCCCGCTCGTCGCGTAGCTTAATAGTATTATATAAAAAAATATACTTTCCTTTGGACAATTGCTACATTTCAATCTCTACATGCAACACAGCATGTGGCCTTAAGTAAGTTATTTAATTAAGGCTAAGTTAATTTCAATGTGTATTATCAACGTTTAGCTTTTGTGTGCTCTGTCCACTTTAATTTATTCTTTACCATCCCATGGCCCCAAGATGGGGAAACGGACGTCCACATTGATTCTCCATCGTATTCGGTTTTGGGCTTCACCCTTAATATAATTCTACGTCTTCCCGATCTTCGCCTCGTCTGCTTCTGTGCGGCACCACGTCTGTCTGCGTCCGTCTTGCAGATTCCACTCAAGCGCCTGCTTGGCAATATTGTTGGGATCTCTTCGTAGAGTATGGCCAATCCACTTCCATTTGCGACCACTGATTTGCAAATCGATTGGAGATTGGCGGTTGAGCTCCAGGAGATTTTTCACTTTAATATATTATATTTACTTTAACATATACATTAATTAAAAAATTCATCCTCGATAAGAACAGCATAACAAGTAATTTTTTCGTCCTTCCTTTGAAGAGTAAGCTCTAGGTCGTTCGTGTTTTGTTACTACTGTTTAAATTTCTGGACTGTTTTCCTTTTTATTGTTGTTTATATGTCTTTGTTTGCCGTCTAAATATGAGCTGATGATAAATGGTGAATGACTTCTGTCTTTGTTTCAAATGATGAAATCATTGTTTTTGATAACAGACCTGTAAGTAAATTAAACAATACGCGTGACCGTTAGAATCTGAGGATCGCATTCCGCGGAAGACATTGGAGAAGGCTTATATCCAGCAGTGGATAAAGAATGGCTAATAATGATGATGATGATGTGACCGTTTTAATCCTATCCTTTTCTTCAACGCAAAGATTCCGCGACGACTTCAACAACATGCAGGTGAAGATGACGATATTCGGCGAGTCACTCAACCTCTGCAACTGCATCGCTAAGGATTTCAACGACAAGATTTCTAATATGGAGACGAGGCTCACGAAGCTGGAGAAAAGGCAGCGCTTGTGGGTAAATATGTACATTTTTAATTTATTACATACCTAGTGTAATTACTGGGATAATGAAACTCAACATCTTAAGTCTGAGCGAAGAGCGCAATGTGATGTGTATATATCATCCTAACTAGCGCCACGTTCTTATGGGCTGGAGTATCACTTACCATCAGATGAAAGTGCCGCTTGTTTCATCACTCAATTGAATAAAAGAAAGTACTAATTTTGTGGTAATCATGATATATAAACATAAACTTTACTACCGCTTGTTATATACTATCTAGTTTCCTTCGACGAAGCGATGAGATAAGATGTAGTACTATCTGTTGGTATATGGTATAGAATAATATGGCTCTAGTTAGTTTGATGTTGTACAGTATATTGATATACAAAGCACTACCTTACGCCTTGCGACATATGTTAAATCTCGTTACCCCAGTAACTTAACTACCTATAGCGCCCAGCCCAGTAATAACATCGTGATCATTAGCTGATAGATGTTCACTGCTTGACATAAGAATCCCGCAAAGATCTCCACATGTATCGGTCCTGCGCTGCTCTAGATCTGGCGCTTTGCCAACGTCCCACAGTCATAGTCTCCGGTACCACCGGGAACCAGGCGCCGTCGTTTGTAGTGATATATATTGGGGGGAATCTGGGCAATAGCCCACTACGCTGGCTTAATGCTTGTTGGTGAGAGCCAGAGGTGCACCACGAGCAGGTGAAGTTGGCTTGGGTCTCGTGAGTTATTGTGCTGGAACCCTTACATGAGCACTCAGTAATATCTATAAGATATTCAGAGATTCATTGACTGATAACAGAATCCCTGAAACTGTTAGACGTAAACACTAAAAGTTTGTTAGAGATATTGCTTCTCCCATTTAGTGGTCAGCTAAGAATGGTTTATAGAAAATCCTACCCCCAAAGAGAGTTGTGGCAAGTAGGTATGCTATATATAGTAGGTATACCATCCGTAGATCTGTAACGTGATGGTATATCTTATCTCGTTTGTGTACCTATAATGATTGCATTGCATTTGTTTACATATACTTAAGAAACAATTAGATAAGGTCTTGTGCAAATGACATTATACTGCATACAGCTTAATGACTGCTGATTCCTTCGCGAATATGGTGTACACGTTCCGCATCACACACGATTGCATTAACCAGGTAAGTTCTAGGAGACCGTCTAGGTACAGCGACAACTCATATTGCAGCACTGAAAAAACATTGCTGTGTTCCGGTTTGAAGTCGCTGTATCTCATTAGATAATTACACTTTATTATTGGGGTATATACCCAACATCTTACGTCGCTAGCTACGAGCGCAACGTGGTGCAATGTATATCGTCCCAAGTAGCGTCGCGTTTAGTATGAGTAAGTATCACTTATCATCAGGTGGACGTCCTGCTCGACTCATCGCTTTATTGAATTAAAAAAAAAAAAACCTTCCGTAAAAGAAACTAATTGAAGAGGACTTTAATCTAATAAAAATAACAATATATCTGTTGTTGGTAGATCTCTGTAGCTGGGAAAACTTCTAAATTGGTACAGCTGCAAGAATCCATAAGCATCAGATGTCTCCATTGTTTTTTTTTTTATTGCAGGCGGAAAATAACTATTCGGCCATTATTGAGAAGAACAAAACCCTAGCGGGCAAGACGCGGCAAGCGGCGAAGGTAAAAAGTTTATTAATGTTCTTTAAATAATTGGACAAGCATATGTCCAGCAGTGGACAACATGTTGAAATGATTTTTAATCAAGAAGCTTAAATAAATTAAAGGCCTTTTCATTGACGATCATGTTTCGTCTTTAATAATGCGACCAGCGACGGATTGGAACGGTCTTCCGGCGTCGGTGTTTCCGTCCAGGTAGTCATACCTGGACGGAAACTCCACGTCAGTGAGTCTTTAAGAAACTGAATAGGCTTTTTCTATAATACTTTATCATCCAAAGCTCAAAAGTCACTGGTGAATGTGTCGCTGTTGCCGGAGACCGTCTAGATGCGGAGCTAACTGTGTTCCGGTTTGAAGGGAGTTGTAGCTAGTGATATGACTGCGGTAACGAGACATCATCCTATATCTTATAGTGACGGGCGCAATGTATACCATAGTAACTAGCGCCGCGTTGTTATGAGCAGGAGTATCACCATCAGGTGAAAGACCCGCTCGTCTCATCGCTTCATTGGAAATAAAAAAGCTTTATCGTCGCTCATCATAATTAAATGAAGAAACCAAATATGGTGGTAAGACCACACTGATGATGTGTGGATAAATCAGAAATGTCATGAGCTCCCTGTGGTTGCTTAGGGAGAAATATTACATGAACCGTCCACCTTAATACATATCGACAATTGTGTTTATTTCTTTGTCGCCACAACGAAGTCTGGATAACAATAGATATAAAGTAAAAACAGTAAATAGTGGTGTCGTTATGGTATTTTTTTTACAGAAACCAATTCTTTATTAAAGTTTTTATCTGGTTCCGGGTCTTTTGTTAGGCTCTTGTTGTGTCCTTGAACACCTTATAGCAACAACATAAACTTCAACCTACTTCAGACAAAGAGGAGTTCTATAAACTGATGACTAGTTATGAATACACTTTTCATTCTCGGTAACGATCGCTACTGGTTGATCCAAAGACTTCGCAATTATGACTGGAAAAATAATTTGTGACGTCAATTAATTAAATTAAACAACGAGAGGAGCGAGACGTTCACCTGATAGTAAGTGATACGCCTGTCCTCAACGTGGCGCTAGTTAGTATGATATATACTACAACGCACTGCGTTCGCCGCCTGAGACATGAGATATTGAGTATCGTTACCGCAATAATTACACTAGCTACAACGTCCTTCAAACTGGAACAAAGTAATGTCTACACAGTCCACCTACTTATACAGTCTTCAGCGACAAAGATCTACCAACTAAAACTAACGTATTATTCTCTTCCTTCCAACATATATATTTATATATTTCACTTTTATCCTATTGGCGAAATCATAAATTCATATGACATAAAAAAAAATTAAACATGATTTATGTAAATATTCCTCTTTCCATTTCTCCATTTTAATTTATTGTCGTAATTATTAGGACGCATTTAAAAACATCATGCACGAATTGAAAAAAAAGAAAATAGTTTGAATAGACAAAGGTCAGAGACCTTACTGCCTATGAGCATTATTTTAGACATGTATACAATATATAAAGAAAACAAAAATATTATAACGACTATAAAATTTATTATAATAGACAAATTTTTCTGGTGGTACGTCCGTTACTACTGGTGGTAGGTCATTATTGCCGGAGACCGTCTAGGTACCGCTGCAATAGCTATTGCAGTCGATAAACAGTAGGATGCAAACGTTTGATGCCGGTTTGAAAGGCGTTGTAGCTAGTTCAATTATTGAAATAACGAGACTCAACGTCTTGTCTCAGGCGACGAGCGCAGTGTAGTTCAGTCCTCGTTGTAGGCTGGCGTATCACTTACCATCAGGTGAACGTCCCGCTCGTCTCGTCGCTTAAACGTTTGAAAATAATAATAATACTTTTTCCTTGATTACATTTTTTTTGGTTCTTGTTTTTATTTCAAGTAATTGCAATTTTTCCTTTTTTGAATAGAAGTCGTTTACTTTTTGTCGTGGCTTAGATGTTTTTTGCTATAGTCGTTGTAAATTGCTATTTTGTTAAAAAAAAAAAGAAAATATCACGAATGTACCACACGAAGTGTGCTCTTTGTTATGTTTAGTTTTTGTTAAAATTACTCCCAATAATACCATAGACCATTTATGTCTTTACTGGTGGGTAAGGATTTTATTAATATTAGGTCTTTATTGCCGGAGTCCATCTAGGTTAGTACCATCGCAGCACCTATTGTAGCCGACATACAGTGTAAACATTACTGTGTTGCGGTGTGAAAGGCGCTGTAGCTGGTGAATTTACTGGGGCAACGAGACTCGACACCTTATGTCCCAAGACGACGTGCGCAATATGGGGCACTATAAATACCATCCTCATTAGTGCCATGTGGTTATGCAGGTGTATCACTTACCATCCGGACAACGTCTAGATCGGCTAGTTGATAAATAAAATTAAAACTACGTAATTAAGTACCTGTTGTTTACTATCATAACATGTTTTCAATGCGCACGAAACAATGTGTGTAAACAGATAAATACATTAAGCGAAATCATAATGTGTTGGCTCATGTTTAATTAGATGTTTATTAGTGCACAGATTTGAAAACAATGAACGGTAAATACATCAAATGTAATTAACGGATTCTTGTTTTTCTACAATAAGCTAATATATAACTTCATTTTTATTTACTTTTTAATGATAGTAAGACTGTAGATAGTGAAAGGCGCTCATCCAGAATACTTCAGTTGTCACATTTCTCAGTATTTTTTAGCAATATTCAATTAGAGGTTACTTAAGAGGTTATTATTTAGGGAGTCATGGTATCCAGTGTTTATTGGTCTGTATGAAACGCTCTCTCCTGGTTGCAGTTAGTAAAAAAGGGTCGCCAACAAACTTCTCTATGTGGTTCCGGAATCGAACCACGTACCATACATAAGATAAATTGTTTATCATTGCTCCACGAAGGTAGTTTACTACTCAGTCTTAATACCATACCTATTGAACATTTGAGTGGTGAGAGAAATTAGGCTCGTGGGGCATGTAGCCGTATAAATATGACGTGTTAATATAAGTGTTTCGTCGAACGGGGGTTGCTTTTCGTGGATTTCCGCGTCAGCTCGTATTAATCGGATGTTTCCATCCCGCTCGCACTTGCCGGGATCCCGATCGTATCACCGTATCGAATTTCTATGCAACAGACGTCTCGCTCGCCAGTCCGTATTTTTAGCTTTCGCTGTGCAGACGTTACGTACTCGATAAATCGTCGGTGTATTTTGCAATAATATTAGTAAATAAAGAACCATTTATTAGTTTGACTGGAAAGAAGAATATAACAGTGCAATGGCTAAGGTAAACTGATTTTTTACTTTGTTTCTTACTTATTTTATTGCGATAAATATATTTTTTTTAAACTATAACATCGTACCACTGTGACGTATGTCAGAATCGAAGATAACTATATAGGCTATAATTTACTTTGGAGTTACAGATGAATATTTTTTTTAATATTAAATATTAAATTTCTCTTTAATTATGAGCATTATTATCTTAATTATTTTTATTTTATTATTTTTATTCGAGTGAAATTATTGTGTAACAAAATATTTTTTTTGTATTTTATTAACTAACTAACTATTATTAACTAACTATTACTTTGAATTTTTGTTTAATTTCACAATTAGTAATAATTAAAAATCATTATAGTTTTCTTTTCGACTTTGTGTTTAGTGTAATAATTTTTTTTTTTGGAGCATAAACACTTTTTTTATTGTATTCTGATTAAATATCAATGTTATCCACAAAATTTATTTAGAAAATAAAGTGGCAACACTATCTTGTCAATGTGACATGAAAATCAATAATTCGGCAAGAAAAAAACCTGTCATTTCACTGCAAAGGATTGTACGGTCTGTTTTTTTAAACTAAATTTAATAAATATTAATGTCTTCGACAATTAAAAAGTTATTTGTGGAAGCTGGAAATTGTTATAGACGACTAATCGAAATGAATAGAAGCAGCTATTGGGTATTTCCCTTTAATAATTAGCATCTATTTGTTAATGTTACTAAAAGTGTTTCTGTTCTTTATACTTTTTACGATAACTTGCTTGTTTTCAAAATAATCGACTAACCTCGAAGATTGCCTTGAAGCTGACGCACTTACGTGATGTACTTTAATTTCATTCCTTTTTATTTAACCTGTAGTTAGGGTATAGTCATTACTGTAAACAAAGTTATTATCTTCCAACCCAAAGTTTTACATTTCTTGGTAGTAAATAAGTCCATTTTAAGAGAGAATAATTTTTAATTATTTGTATTTTATTAATTTAATTCTAATGTTAAGAATTGCATATGAACAATGATGTGTTTGCTTTATTAGTAAAGTTTTAAATACATTCTCACATTTTTAAACTTAATATTTTACAATGCATAGTTTCTTCATCCTCTACTATCTTATTATATTTTTGATTCAACTGATCTGCTAATTAAGCTACTATTAATATAGGTCAGTACAACTTACACTTAGATAATTGATTTTATTAACTCCTCATCTCACTAAAGAAAGTATTATCAATTATTCTTAACTTTCATTAGTGATCAGTTGCTTATTAAATTCAAATTAAAATTTTTATGAAATTATAAAAATTTTACTACATAATAAATAATATCTTTACTCCATATAAAATCAATGATATTATGTTATATAATTGAATCTAAGAATCTTATTCACTGCTTGTAATATGAAAAATTTGATTTATATTGTTCCATCATTTGATGATAACTGGACAAAGACACCCTTTAATTTTATAAAGTTTTTTTTTATAAAATGTTATATTTCTCAAGTTGACCAAATATTTTTATTTGCCATTGGCTACGTTCATTTAATGAAATGTAAAAATTTACCTGAATATTTAAATAATTAATAATTTTCAAGTTAATAAATATTAATCTATGCTCATCATAATTCATACCTTATCACTATACATAGATATGTACAAATAACATGTTCAGCTCACGAGTGGAAATATTTTATAGAATCATGAATCATTGTTGGGTAATAAATATGCTTATGGCTTATCTGATGACAGGTGCCTAGACCATAACTGATAATTGTAATTATTGAAGTTTGTTTCATAAATTGAACAAGTTTTTAGAGATTGCATATGACTATGATCAATATAATGTGCAAATTCAATTTATTAGGACTTCCTTCTGTTTACTATATAATTTTTTTTCTATATTTACATACTAATCATATTAAGAAACAATTAGAACAGCTTTCCAAACTATGCAAAACAAAATGCATTAATTATATTTTGTTATTGATGTCTATGGTAACAAGACTTAACATTTAATGTCTCAAACAATGTGTATAATATGAAGATTGTTTCATCTCAAGTAATGTCACATTGTTATGGCTTATTCATTTACATCAGGTAATCAAACTTCTCATCTCGTCAGTTCATTGTGCAAGAAAAACGTATCTTAATAAATAGTTTCTATAGCGAACAAACGACAACTAAAATATGTTTGTTACTATAAATATTCTTTTGTTCATGTTAATTCATGTTCTTTAGTTTCTCTTGTGTAGTGAAATTGCTTGTGTAATAAGACTGAAGATAGTCTCAAGGTGATTACGTCAATATTGTGTTGTGTAAACTTAACACCAAATGAATCTCATTCTATTGTTGATAATGAAAAAAAAAATTTATTGAAAATGTTAATATATGCTGAACAAGTAATTTTATTAATAGGTATAGGTCTCACATCTTTAGTGCAGTTAGTAGACAATTGTTATATTAAAGTTATTTAAATGGTAGACAAAACATCATTCTGCGACTGTCATATCAATTAACATTGTTTTACCGCTGTCATGAATAATAAACATTAATAAAATGCAATGACAGGCACACATAAAATGTTCATTCAGTGATGCCATTAATTAAAATGTGTATTGCAGAGAACATTCAATGATTTAAGGCAATATTATAGAAAACAGTGCACTAGTCTGTGATTGTATATTTCTAACATAAAACCTGAATGTACACATAGCTGGCATATAAAGATAAAGCATTAAGTCATCTTTAATGTTGGAGGTTTACACTGCTTTATATTCTGCTCAAAGTTATAAATTTCATTATCCTAGTAATAATAGGTCTCTGTTCTTGGAGACTGTTTAGGTATTACCATTGCTCCTGTTTCTGCTGACAAACAGTAGTACCCAAACATAACTGTGTTCCAGTTTGAAGGGCATTTTAGGTAGGGAAAGTACTGTTGTAACGAGGCTTAACATCGTATAACTCATGGGTCGGCAAAGTGCGGCTCTATGGTTCCTTAAGTGCAGCTCTGGCACAAATATCCACAAAAGACTCAATAATATTTTCATTAAAAAACAAACTTGAAATATATTACTCAAACTATCAAAGGAGATGCAAGCATATTGTTCGCATTAATAAATATTTATTAACTATGAAATTTAGTTTCGTTTAGTGACAAATGTTTACTAAACAAGCAGATTTCGCTCCCATTTTTTTGTATAATGTTCATATTTGGCTCTTTGGCTAATAATTTTGACGACTACTAACTCAAAGCGATGAGCACAATATGGAGCAGTATATATTATTGTAACCCTACTATGTTGTTTTGGATAGTAGGGGTATTGCTTACCATCAGGTAAAACTCTCTCTCGTCTCTTCGCTTCTTCGACTACATCAAGCTAAGGATGTTTAATTATAAACAAAATATATTGACATAAATACTTATTTTTTGTTATCAAACATAACTTTGTCCTTGGTAGTATTCTATAATTAGTCATTGACTTAAACTATTTGAAATATATTTATATATATGTGTATATATATTATACATATTCATTTTAAAGATGAAAAAGTAGGGCAGAATGATGCATTGGTTACCGTCAGTTACAGGTTAGCTTGACATGTCTTATCATAATAAAGATAGTTTCCGTTTTATTATTGCATATTTGTATACTTTATATTGAGTATGATAAGTCACAAAGATCTTGTTAAACGATATGTAGTACTATGTGCACATTATATATTGATGAACGACAGACTCAAGGCTAAAATTCCATTCAGATATGGAATGTGTAAATTTCCATTAAAATGGAATCTTTTTAATTTTTTAAAACTTGTAACATTAACATTTAAATACTGAGTGTACACTATAGATGGTTACAAACATATATTTTTTAGTGATGTTTATGCTGTTAGTGTTTTCGACGTTTTAGTATAAGTGGAGAAGAAAAGAGATATGTAATTTGATATATAAATCGATATTAACCTAATTCGATACCGACACTAGAGCCTCTATAAGCTGATCACCTCAATTTACCATGCAATGGTCTTTTTCATAAATACGATAATTATCATCTGGCGCTTTACTATTAATGTAAAGAGATTGAAGTATACTTTGTTATCAACCAGAATTTACTAAAGCGGATCGCAAGCCAAAACAGTTACCATCTAGAAGGCATCAAATGGTCACTTGAAAGAGTAATTATTACAGAAAAGATATAGATAGAAAAAAATCAACTTTTGACCTAAAACCAAATTTAAGGCAAATGAAAGCCATGAGACCATGGATATACAGTGTAAAGAAAAGATGTAAAATTAACGGATTCCTGTCCGATGTAACTATTGTAGTTGGTTTTCGATCACACAAGTGCGTGCGCAAGTGTTGGTAAATAACTTGTTTACCAAAGCGCTGGAAAATTGATTCACAACATTTACAATTTAATTAATATCAACTATGTGGCGTAGCCATGGTAAACAATCCAATTTAATACTTCGTCTCGATATAAACTATTTTTGTAGAGGTAGCGACGGAGGAAGTGGAGTGTGGGGGTCCGAAACTGATACTTATAACAATAGTAGGTCCCCTTAGTATTACGAAGATCCAGTAAATGTATACAATTGTATACTTCGTAATGACTTCTTGACCGAAGGCAATGTTTTTTTTATGATGAAGTTTTCGCCGCAAGTTGTATTGAAAAGTATTGAAGCTTCATCCAACTCTGGTCTACCGGATCTGATGTCTGCGATCTAATAAGGCAATGTACAGAAAGATGTACGATGCTTGTAAGGATTTGTGACAAACAACTTGACAAACGATAGCGTGATCTATTGTTCATGGTGGCGCCATCTGTTGGGCTGTTTTAAAACTTCGTGACATTTTGAGATTGTATAAAAGACAAACAAATCAGAATTTTGAGAAAATCTTATATTCACTTGCTATTTTATATTAACCCGCCAATGTTGCCATTGGACTGTGGTCCAACAATCCGTTGCTATGCATTTCTTATCTACGCTTTTAGTAATGTTTATAACTTCGCCACAGTTTGATAATCCAATTGTTTTCAAATTTTTGACATTATTAATAATCAATCACAATTAATTGATCCGGATCTAGAGTACTTACGCGCGCTACTATCTCAAATATTTTCTTTATCTCTCCTCGTGAATTACATACGATTGCTTTAGGTGCATTGTTTGATAAATGTTTTTGGATTTAGGTTCAAGGATAAATTATTTGATGCCGGTGATTGTCTAGGTTGGTATCACTGCAGAGTTCATTTCTGCCGCTAGACAGTATAGTGCAAACTTTACTGTCTTCCAGTTTTGTCTTAGGTATCAAGGCGACGAGCACAATGCGGTGCTGTGTCATAATGACTAGCGCCATATTATTGTGGCCGGACGTATCACTTACCATTAGGTGAAAGTACTGTTTGCATCTTTTTAGGAAAAAAAGTAATTCTTGGAAAGTAGTACTTTTTAGTTAATTTAAATGTACTGATAACAAAGTCTTTATACAGTTTTTATAAATATTCTTCTGTAAATGTTATTTCACTTTTATTGTATTCAGTATTAGAAATTAAATTTTTAATACTTTTGCGACGTGAGAAATATAAGGCTTTATCAGTTTGATGTGTATAATAAAACAATCCATTGCCTATTGACTATGTTGTATAACTAAAATATTTTATTTATATTCGACGAAGCCTAACTACAGTAAGTGATACGCTCGCCCTTCACAACGTTGCGTTAGGATGATATACACAGCATCACGTTGTGCTCATCGCTTTAAGACAACATATTAACTTGCTTTACCTCAGTAATTTTACAAGCTACAGCGCCCTTCATAGAGGAATACGGCTGTGTGCAAACATTACTGTGCCTTAGCCAAACCATAGTTTGTCGACAGAAATAGGAGCTGCGATGGTATCTCCCTAGATGGTATCCGGCAATAATGACCTATCACCAGTTATCCGTTCATATCACCAGATTTACATATCAATTATTGCTTTTGTGATGTGGCCACACTTTCTAAGGTAATGTTAAAATTGCCAGGTCTAAAATTGTTAGAAATTACAATAACATAGACATTCAAGGATATATAAGTTCAGCCTTGATACAAGCTGTATACGTTTTGATGCTAATCTACCATTATATGGCGCGTAATCATCTATACACAATTGCTGATAACATCCGACAGAAAGCAAAGGAATTTTTTTATCAAACAGCCTAATTGTTATTGTGATTGTTTAAGTTTTTATGACAAAATTCCATTTGATTTCCTTAAGGATGTTTCTAGAAAAATATCATATTTTTTTTTCTATAATCGAATTGGACATGGTTAGTAATATTGTTTATTCTCATTACATTGTTCTCACCTAGTTGTTCCCCGGCCGCTTTGCTGGTCGTAACAGCTCTGCAACTTCCTTTGGGGAAGGAATTTTGCAAAATTCATTCTCAACTCTATATTCCTCTACTGACCTGTAAATTTATCAATATCTCTACCAAATTTTGAATGTCCACGCCTAATAGTTTCGGAGATCTCACGTGTGTCCGTGCATCTGGATTGATATACAATTGGAGTCTTCAGAAAAAAGTTGTTTATATCAATGATTTCACAATACTATGAGTTAAAGTCAATAGTTGGCTGATGACAAATGATCTTCAAACGAAAAAGATATAGTGGTAGATCAGGTTTGATCCAAACATTTTCTGGAGGGAGTGCCTTTACTTCAGAGATAGCCCTAATCGATCTCGAAGGATGGTAAAAATTAAAGACTGACTGTTAGTTTCTTTTAAAACTGAGCCGTTTTTACTATTGCTTGCTAACTGGTGGAGCTTTATGTTTTTCACAATTGGTCCGGATTATAATGTTATAAAAAATTCTACTGCAAGTTCAAGAAAATTAACATTGATTATTGATCTGTGTGACGGTAAAACGGAACGTCTTTCTATTATTTTGTACTAGCAACATTGTTTAGATTTTCTTTTATTCTTTTCTTTATTTAAAAATGGTTAACTGTTACTCGCGCTAATATCTGTTGACTCTTTCCCTGTTTCCAAAGATCCATGGTCTTTAAAGATTTTTATTATTTACTCAAATATAGATTTAGCTTTGTTTTTTTTTTATTATTTATCATCTGTTATGTTTGTTGTAAATAATTGTTTATCAACTATGAACCTTACGCAATACTTGCGATCGTATAAAAGGTTTATCGCCTAGAATTAACTATATCACCTTATCTGACAATAAACTGGCCTCGTTTGATCTATTGTATTGAAATTATCGGAGTAGGCACGGCAACAAAGCTATTGTCTTATCGTCAACTGTCGCTGGTTGTTTTGAAGCGTTAATCTTCAGTGCTTTTCCACGGACTATTATTATCGCGCCGAGTTAATACTTTTACACGTTTATTAACACCTTTTGCCCTCAATTGTGTCTACGTTGTATCCTTTTTCTAAACTGTAATAAGATCTACCCACGCGATGTTAAATGATACTGAAACCGAAGGTAGTGATGTTCTCCCAAAATACTGTTACCCTATCCACAGCAATGGTAAATCAGCTAAGGATGGTACGGTTACGATATGATACCCTCAAGGAAGCTTCAGGGGTATTAATAACAGGAAGGGGGCGGTGGAAATGTTTTTGACAAAATTCAAGTCTAAATTTTAAATCTAATTCTATTATACGCCCAACAAAGCAGGGGTCGGGCATGGGAGGTAATATAACACCCAAAATTTGTGTTTAAGAATAGCGTGAGGTCAACCGTAGTTTACCCCATAACACGTGTCAATAATTTTCATACAGTGAATTAATTCTCCTCGTATGGAAGACGGGATACCCATGCTTTCAGACTTTTATAAAAAGCTATTCAGAAAAGAATAATTCCAGAGAACTAATGCTGGGTTTACCTCTAACCTTTACACCTGCTTAAGCCGACCTCTGTTCAGGTGTGTAACATTGGAAGACCTGAAAGAGAATGAAGATTTACTGAAATTAGTATTTTTTAATGAAAGATAAACATATTCATTGGACTTAACACTAACAGAATTTGTGATCAAACTAATAACGAGTAAATTAATAACAAACAGGATAACTGTACTATCACAACGGTTCTTACTGACGACAGGAAAACTAATCAACAAAAGTCATTTATAGTAAGGAACAGATTTAATATCTTAGATATAGAGGCGACAAGTAAAGTATGGTGTAGTGCTTATCATCCTAATAGTTATATACCACCAGGTGAAGAAACCATATCGTTGCTTTGTTGTATGATTATATAATTCAATATGAAGTATATTATTGGAAACTGGCTTGGAGGCTTCTAGTTAGTGCATTAATATTTCCTATGAAACATTATAGGTTAGCGAGAGACCATGACCAGGTTACTTTAATCAATACAGCTGAAGGCTCTATCGAATATGTGAATCAAATTTCACCGATATCACTGCAGCAATCATTTATGCCTCATATTTTCGTGGTGGAACAATGCATTCGTAATAGTTGAGACTATTAGTACTTTTTTCTTCTATCATAAGCTTCTATGGAACTTGTTTCCTTTTTGAAGATTACTGTAGCTTCTAAACTTACTATGTACATAAATACTCTAAAGGTAGAATACTGTAATTAAAGGACTTTTTAGGGAAGCGAAAATCTTCAAATCTTCAAAAGTATATACATCCTTTTCATCATAATCTTCATCTGCCGATAGACTTCTACTGCTGAACATAGCCCTCCTCCAAAGATCTCTACATCGATTGGTCCCACGTTGCTCGTATCTCCCGCGACTCTCACCAGATCGTCGGTCCCCCTTGTGGGAGGCCTCCCAACACCAAGTCTACCAGTATGCGGGCGCCACTCGAGGACCTTACTTCTTACATCCTTTTGTGTATAGATAATTCACTAAGGACGAATTACATCGATTCCTTGTTATATTAAACATAGAATATCGATTAAAGGGTAGGTGAAGATTTAGTAAAAAAAAAAAAAAATTATTATAGCATAATCATTTATAATATAAAGAACATAATGTTAACATAAGTATTTAAAAAAAAAAAACTTTGAAAATTTATTCACAATGGATATTAAAACTTTCAGCAATTTAGTCTCCTCTTGTCACCAGTAGCATTGTATCTAGAGTAGTGCTACATCATTGTGGTGATTTTCGGAAAAGCTCAATGCCCAGCTGTGATCATCTATCGGCTGATGATCAATAGAGTATTATGATGATAATATGAAGTATAATTTTTTTAAATATCGTTATCATTTGAAAACTTCTCTCACATATCCAAGGTACCTTTCATTCTCTTATGAAACAGTGGGTAGACCTTCTCATGGTATTTCAATAAAGCTGAATAAACTTCTCTGTAATGTAATCTAAGTAAATTCATTCCTGAATAATATATTTTTCTGTGTTAAATAATTACAATTACTATAATCACCCAATAGACGTCCATTGCTGGACATAGCCTCTTCCAAACACCTCAATGTGGAGATTTTTGAGGGATGCCTAAGTCGAGGTGTAGGCCTCTATCAGCTGATGATTACTATTATATCCGTATAAAAATAAATTCCTCATAAAGAACGGTAATTGCTTATACTTATTTACAGATATAAATTCATTTCGTCGTAAGAATGATGTGCTAGTTTTTGTTTAACGAAGGATTACTTGGAGATATATATATTGATGTGGACGATTACAACACCAGGTTCGTAGATGCTGTCCGTACGGCAGGACTTAAGATTTTTAAAGTCCCCCGTACCAGAAAGAAGAAGCCGATCTCTGACCACACATTAAACCTCATGACCGAAAGACGAGAACTGGTCCTGAAGTCTACTGAAGATGCCACCAAATATCGGCAGCTGAATAGGCAGGTCTCTAAGTCTCTGACTCGCGACATACGCCGATTTAATACTGACAGTGTTAAAGAGGCAATAGAGCGGAACAAAGGCTCTAAAGTATTCGCACGAGATCTGTCTATCGGGCAAAGCCGGTTGACGTGGCTGAAGACAGAGGACGGCAGGATCGTATCGTCAAGGGCCGAGGTTCTGGAGGAGATTGAGCGGTTCTATGGACAGCTGTACACGACTACATGTTCTCCTGGTGGACTAGCATCAGATCCAAGAGCTAGTCTAGCCCGACACTACTCTGAAGATATCCCGGTTGTCAGCCTACACGAGATTAGTGTGGCTCTGAATCAGCTTAAAGGCAACAGGGCACCTGGTGATGACGAAATAACAGCTGAACTTCTGAGAGCTGGTGGAAAGCCGATCCTCGAAGTCCTGCAGAAGTTGTTTAATTCCGTCATACTAGAAGGCCGATCGCCTCGGGCATGGCACGGAGGTGTGGTGGTGCTTTTCTTCAAGAAGGGAGATAAAACCCAGTTGAAGAATTATAGACCCATCTCACTTTTGAGTCATGTCTACAAGTTGTTTTCCAGAGTCATCACGAATCGTCTCACAATCAGGCTCGACGACTTCCAGCCTCCCGAACAAGCTGGATTCCGTAAAGGCTACAGCACCATAGACCACATTCATACGCTGCGGCAGGTTATACAGAAGTCCCATGAGTATAACCAGCCCCTATGCTTAGCGTTTGTGGACTATGAGAAAGCCTTCGATTCGATTGAGATATGGGCCGTGTTGCAGGCCCTCCAACGGTGCCAAATAGACCACCGGTACGTCGATGTTCTAAGGTGCTTGTACGAGAACGCCACCATGTCAGTCCGCCTCGAAGACCAGAGCTCGAAACCGATCCGATTGCAGCGTGGAGTAAGACAGGGAGACATCATATCTCCGAAACTGTTCACCGCTGCATTGGAAGATGTCTTCAAGCTTCTGGATTGGAGAGGATATGGCATCAATATCAACGGCGAGTACATCACGCACCTTAGATTTGCCGACGATATCGTGGTTTTGGCTGAGACCATGGAGGACATCAACACAATGCTCGATGATCTCTGTAGAGTTTCACAACGAGTGGGTCTTAAAATGAATATGGACAAGACCAAAATCATGGCAAATGTCCATATTGTACCCACTCCAGTAACAGTTGGAAGCTCTACACTTGAAGTTGTTGACAGATATGTCTACCTCGGACATACAATCCAACTAGGTAGGTCCAACTTCAAGAAAGAGATCTCTCGTCGAATCCAACTCGGATGGGCAGCATTCGGGAAGCTAAGACATATCTTCTCGTCCAATATACCGCAGTGTCTCAAGACAAAAGTCTTTGACCAGTGTGTGTTGCCAGCGATGACATACGGAGCAGAGACGTGGCCGCTTACTGTGGGCCTTGTCCGCAAGCTTGAGATTGCTGAGAGGGCGATGGAGCGAGCTATGCTCGGAGTTTCCCTGCGAGATCGAATCAGAAATGAGGAGATCCGCAGGAGAACCAAGGTCACCGACATAGCTCGAAGGGTCGCCGTCGCAAAGTGGCAATGGGCAGGGCACATAGCTCGCAGAACCGACGGCCGTTGGGGCAGAAAGGTTCTCGAGTGGCGGCCACGTACCGGAAGACGTAGCGTGGGCAGACCCCCCACAAGGTGGACCGACGACCTGGTCAAGGTCGCTGGCAACCATTGGATGCGGGTGGCCCAGGACCGGTCAAAGTGGAAATCTTTGGGGGAGGCCTTTGTCCAGCAGTGGACGTCTTCCGGCTGATTGGATTGGACTTGGAGATAACTTAATCCATAATTTACTTAGCTATCAAAATGTTGGTAATCTAAGGATTACATAATTATCAAAGTGTTTAGTAAAATAAAATTTTATGGGGTTTTTTTTCGTTTATTATATCGACCGATTTGCAGAAGTCATGGTCACAGAGGAGACTGAGGCGATAGATGTCCTAACCTCAATCATCACGGTGCACCTGTAGCTTTTTACTTACTACCCGCAGTTCGATCTACGCAGAATGAGCTCGCTGCGTATTGCAACTCCTCTGGTCGTCTGCTTGCTGTTTCATTTGATTTTATTAATAATGGTTTCCAATCAGGTATTACTCTCCAACCATCTTCTGTATTGAAATTAGAATGTTCTTTAATTTCAATAGTACAGAGGCCTCACAACGCTAAGTTCCATCCTCAACACTTGGATGCATGGCGATCCTACATTGTGCGATTCAATTGCAAGTTTTTACCACTTACCACCACTTTGTGGAAACAGCTGTCGCCAGCGGTATTTCCGAATCAACACGACATGGAAGCCTTCAAGAAAGGAGCATATTATAACCTGAAAGGTCGGCAACGCAGTCGCGACCTATCTCATTCTGCGACTGTCCATGTGTGTCAGTGATCATTTTCCACCAGATGAATTGTTTCCACGTTTGTGCTGTGCACTCATCGTATAAAAAAAAAAAATTTAACCACAGTATGAATTATCTAACACGTGGTCACAAATCGCCGATTTCCTCGAGCAATGATGTTCCAAGTCGACAATATGTATCTTCACGAAGGTCTTCCAAATCTCTTAGTTTGTCTTATATATTGAACATATATAATATATATATACATAAATATATATATATATATATATATGTTTGAGAATTCCACTGCGTACCATCACTATATCTCCGGAACCATAAGGCCTTCAGATCTGAAATTTGGTACGAATGTTCTTTTTGCAGAGTATAGCTCAGCTAAGATTTTATAAAATGTTACCCCCAAAAAAGTTTAGGGGGGTGTTACCGTCAGTATAGCAGGCAGAGAACAGCTAACAATAATTTTTTTTTTTTTAATTTATAGCAATCATAAATGTAGAGTTTGTTAATAATAATAGTTGATGTTGTTGTGTTAATACTGTCTTTAACTTTGCAGAAGTTGCAAATGTGTGGAACTGAGGACGAGATGCGCGAGGTCGCCGGCAGGATTTGCAGGAACTACCTCCACGGCGCCTGGAAGAGTGTGAAACCGTCTGAGCTGGACTTCAGGCGCATCAGGTAACACCTACGGCAGCGTGTCTTCCGACGGCCAAATCCCAATATTTATACATGCAGTCTATCATCAGGCAAGTCCTGTTCACCGCGTGAAGCGAGAGAACCGAGCGTCCCCATCACCTCCGCGTCGAACCAGACTAATGTCAGTGCCAGGGCTTGTGCTCCATACAGGCCAATAAGCACTAGATACCCTAACTCTATCTAAATAATAATCCTTGAATTTACTCTAAAGGTACACAACTATTATTTGGATATTGCCATTTTGTTTTTCTACGAAGAGAAGAGACGAGCGGAACGTTCACCTGATATTAAGTGATACTCCCGCCCATAGCAATATGGCGTTAGAATGACATACACAGCACAATATAGTGCTCTCCTTGCTTTGCGACCTAAGATTGTCTTTTTACCCCAGTAATTTCAGTAGCTACAACGCCCTGCGAACCGGAACACAGTAACGTTTGCTCAGTACTGTTTGTCGGCTGCTTTGGGCGCTATGGTGGTACCTAGCTCATCTTCGGCTACAGAGATCTATTGCCAGTGTTATCTTAAGTCTCAAGGGGATGAGCACAATGTGGTCTAGTGTATATCACTCTCTCTAGTGCAATGGCAGCTGTATCACTTAATATCAGGTGATCGTCTTGCTCGTCTCTTCATTTTGTATATTAAAAAAAGGTGTATTTATTTTAGTTATACCTTCTTCATATGCGCACCACAAAAAAAAACCAATGTAATAAAGGTGGTACGGTCATATCACTCAAAAGCGGTTTCTTACAATCATTAAATAATTTAAAACTGGACAGTCAGGTATAAAGATGATCGCTAGCATCTGGTTTCAAGGATGTCGTAATGCATTACACACTTCGATGTTAATGCAGTGTGCACTGTTGTAAACCGAACGAGATTTTGTTTTAAATATGATATGTGTTGTGCAACTAATGAGTTGTTTCCATATTCGTATAACCGGCTATATCCGGTTTGTTTGCTGCTGACATTTGTACTTTGTTATCGCACGTACCGCCGTCGGCTGTTACTGTATACAGACACGTAAACATTGATTCCTTTGTGTCATAACTACACAATAGATAGTGCGTTAGCTGGTTAGTAACGGAGAGCTTAGACTTACTGGTGGTAGGTCTCTGCTGCTCAGCCCTGTAGTCTTGGTCTAGTAAGAATAGGACTAAGGTAAGCCCTGCCTGTCGTACAAGGCGACTGAAATGGTCTAGAAGTTTGACGGCCTTGAGGGTGAGGGCCCTTATTGATCAACAAGCGAACGTGCGTGGGACAGGATATGGCTCAGCGATGGTGATGGTCAGGCTCCTCCTCAGAGAAGTGTAACATAAAGTGTAGAGGGTGCGTTCTATAAAAGATCCCAGAGCCTTTCCGAATGCACTGATGCAGACTACCTAGGGATTGTTTTGAGTAAAAATCCCACATAACCCTGAATTCCCCCAGAAGCAGTCTTTCGAAAAGTCTCCTCCCCCAAACCAAAAAAGAAAGTACTGTGTTGCTGGAAACCGTCCAGTTACCACCGTAGCTCCTATTTCCGCTGCCGAACAGCACTATATAAACATTACTATGTTCCAGTTAGAAGGGTGTTATAGCTAGAGAAATTACTGTGGTAATGAGACTACATCTTGTGTCTTAACGCGATGACCACAATGTGTTGCAGTGTATATCATCCTAGAGCGTCTGATCATCATGTGATACCTTTATCTCGTCATGTCGTTTTGTCGGAAATGCATCCTGTCTGAAGGCGTCGAGCACAATGTGGTACTATTTATGCGACGTGGTAATATATAATAAAAAAATTATCACTCGCTTCAACGCCCTTCAAATCGGAACTCGGTTACGTATGCACTGTACTGATTGAAAATTTAAAAATAAAAAAAAATACATCTCTATATAATTCAATAAATTATTATGGACAATATTTTCATACAAACTTCACAATCTTAACGAAATAACTAACCTGACATAGTAATTAAGTCTGTCTGTAGATAGTAAATTTACTACATTATCCTTTACTAGTCATAAAAACATTTGCATGCGACGTTACTCGACGTTAGTAAACAGCTATGCGACCTTCGGCGCGGCTAACCCGTTTTTATTTTTAGTCTATGGTACACCGTTTAGGCGGGAACGAGGGTGACGCATTAATTTCATTTTCAACACTTTAGTAACCTAATTCATTAATATAATATTTAATAAATGTTATAAAATCGTAAATTAATTAAAAAATATATTTAATTATAATTTATAATTATTTCTGTTGCGTTAATATTTGCTAATTTTTCAGTGTTGCTATTGTTATATATATATATATATGAGCTATCTAGAGATACATGACTCATCATGAGACTGTCTAGGTATATACCACCGCAACTCCTATTGCAGCCGACACACAGTACTGTGCGAACATTACTGTGTTCCGGTTTAAAGGGCGCTATAGCTAATGAAATTACTGAGATAAAGCAAGTAGATATTTTATGTGTTAAAGCGATGAGTGCTATCTAGTGCTGTGTATATCATCGTAACTAGCGCTGCGTTGTTGTGGGCGGGCGTATCACTTAACATCGAGTGAGTGTCCGGCTCACATCGCTTTGTTGAATAAAAAAAAAATTAACAAATAAAACTGCGCAGGCACTGACATTGGTGATACTTTACAGCTTCGGTTTTCCTCATTGCTTAAAGATAACATTAAGTTTTTTTATCTTTTGTCTCACTCACCCGTATTCATTTTAAATTTTAAGGACGAAGGATCTTAGTATTTTTTTTTTATTATTTAACTTGGCACACAGATTAAAATGTAATCATCATCAACCGATAATCTTCCACTGCTGGACATAAGCCTCCATCAAACATATCCTGATTTGTAGGTGTTGCCAACATGTTGGCTTTTTTTTATTGTTTCTACCAGAGATTTTCCTCTAACGGCCGTGACTCCAGACACTATCCAAGTTTTACCCCTGAAACAGGTCAGAGTCCATTATAATCTTAAGTATATTCGAGTTTCTACTTTACTACTAATACTTTAATAATAACACAATTTTATTAAACTAAAATTATGCGTCTTATTTGTACTTTATTTTTGTTTTTCAAAAAATTGGTAATTTTTTTTCTCTTCATTGTGTTTAAATGATTCCTATATAAGCCTTCTCTTTGTCGTTGTTTCATCATAACCCATGGGATTATTTAAACCCACACGATGAAGGATGAAAGTAATGTCTGGTAGGTAACCCTGAACGGATTTGGAGTGCAGTTTAATCGCTGCCCGTGTTGACTCGCTGTTAAAGTGTCCGCCATTTTGAATTTATTTATAACGGTACTCGCGCTGTAAACACAAAGGCGGGAATTCGTAGAAGGCAAGGTCGCACTGTTTTTTTTTTTCAAAAAACATATATATTATTAAACAATAATTTCATCATCATCAGCTAATAGACGTCCACTGCTGGACACAGGTCTTCTCCAAATATCTCCACATCGATCAGTCCTGCGCTGCAGTCACCACAGCCCTTGGCAACGCCGGCCAATAGGGCTAGTCTTCTGAAGGGGTTCATATGGAGGCATTTGGGTCATTTCTCACCAAACTGGACCAATGCGGATTGGTGGGAGGCAGAGCCCCGTTTGTTGATTAGAAGGGTGCACCACGAGCTGGTGAGATTGCGTCCCCTTACAGCAACCACCACCACACCTATTGTAGTCGACAAACGGTAGTGTGTGAACATTACTGGGGTAACAAGATTTAATATCTTGTCATAATGCGACGAGCACAATGTGTTGCCACTTACCATCAGGTTACCGTCTCACTTTCCCTAATCATTTTATTATAAGAGACTTTAGCCAGTTGAATTTTAGAAGTCATCTAAGTTGGTATTGGTGGAATGTGCAGTATAGGGTGTAAGTGGTCCCACCCTAACCAACCTCACCTGCTCGCGGTGCACCCCGCTAAGTCTCTGCCTCCCATCAACCCGCTTTGGGCTAGAGTGGTAGGAAATCGCCCAAATCGGCTCCCGGTTCCCGGCGTTACTGTAGGCCAAGCTGACTGTGCACAGGACCGATCGATGTGGAGATCGTGGGGCAGGCCAATGTCCAGCAGTGGACGTCTATTGGCTGATGATAATTTAGTGTTTGGTGCGGCGTTTTAACTTGGAAATCATGAAGCAAAAAAATGTTGATAAATAGTTACCGGATTAACTATTGTGATAGTTAAATGTTTGGAATGAATGTTGCCAGCTTTTTGTGCGATCACCAACAATGTGGTGACGGTCTGGCTGCTGCTCGTTTCCAAGTTTTTGCGTCAACCTTTGTGTCTATAGTAACGCATGAGAGCCATCACTCTGTTAAGAGTGATATCGAAAAAGAAGACATTGACTAGAATTTGTTTTATCTTTTCTGTTGTACAATCTATCTATCTATATATAAGGTTGTCAAATATCCGCTTTTTTGCTCTTTATTCAATGCTTTATAAAAAGTGTTACAGTGATCGGATTTAGTTCAAATATGCGCTGTTTTGTTCGATAATCTGTTTCCATCTAGACGGCAACTTCATAATACCTCCCTCGTAGAAGCCCTCCTCCTTATTTGCGAAGAACTCGGACAGCCACTTTTCACAAGCCTCTTTTGAGTTCAACTTTACACCACCAAGGGCGTTCACCATGGACAGGAACAGGTGGTAATCACTTGACGCTATGTCCGGGCTATATGGTGGATGCGATAAAACCTCCCATCCGAGCTCCCGTAGCTTCTGACGAGTCATCAACGAAGTGTGTGGTCTGGCGTGTGGTTCTGGTGGAACACTACACCCTTCCTGTTGGCCAATTCTGGACGCTTCTGGTCGATCGCCTACTTCAAGCGGTCCAGTTGTTCGCAGTAGATGGTAGAATTAAGCGTCTGGCCATATGGGAGCAGCTCATAGTGGATGATTCCCTTCCAATCCCACCAAACACACAGCAAAACCTTCCTGGCCGTCAATCCCGGCTTGGCCACTGTTTGGGACGATTCACCGGCCTTCGACCACGACCGTTTTCGCTTGATATTGCCGTATGTGATCCATTTTTGGTCGCCAGTCACCATCCGCTTCAAGAATGGGTCGAGTTCGTTCCGTTTCAGCAGCATATCGCAGGCGTTGATTCGGTCCAGAAGGTTTTTTTGCGTCAAATCATGCGGCACCCAAACATCAAGCTTTTTTTTTGTATCCATCCTTCTGCAGATGGTTTAAAATGGTTTGGTGACTAACTCCCATCTCCTGGGCGATGTCACGAGATGCCACATGCCGGTCTAACTCGATGTAGTCTATGATTTGATCGGTATTTGTCGTCACAGGTCTTCCGCCGGCTGGCTTATCCATGGTGTCGTTATCACCGGCTCTGAATCGTCGAAACCATTCCTCCGCGGTTCGAAGTGATAGAGTACCATCCCCCAAAACACCATTAATCTCACGGAACGTTTCTCTAGCGGATTTGCCTTTAACGAAGGAAAACTTTAAAATAGCGCGAATTTCGGCGTTAGTGAACTCCATGTTTACACGTCTATAACTGTTGAACGCAATATCAACTACCGCAATAACCACCACAACTAATTATGCATAGCGTCGTTTTGTAGGTTATGTCAAGACCTTTCAAATTATGTATAGTATTGCCAGATACGAGCACTGTAGCGCTTTATACATAGCCGCGAAATTCAAAAGACAAAAAGGCGGAAGGGAGATATTTGACAACCTATTATATTATATAAGAGATTTCCACGTATATTGAGATTAATCACGATGTCTCTGGAAACATAAGGCCTGCAGAGTTGGAGTTTGGTATCAATATTCCATAACCACGAAAAAACCTAATGTTGGTGGCCTTCCACAAGGTGGACCGACGATCTGGAGAAAATCGATGGAACGGGGTGCGAGCAACGCGAGACCGATCGATGTGGAGATTTTTGGGGGGAGGCCTGTGTCCAACAGTGGATGCCTATCGGATGATGATATCATAACCATAGACTAATAAAATCGCATACACTTGATTATATCTCGGCATTAAAACTCATCTGATACTCGCACGGATAAGGAGTTTACCTTATTTAAAAGGATGTTACCTTGTTTGTGACGGTTGAGGAAATAATTTGACCTTTATGCTTTTTTATCATACTTTTTATACACACACACACACACATATATATATATATACTCGATAACCAGAGCTGCATTGCTTCAATATGAGATCTCCAAAACTATTAGACCGTACACACTCAAAATTTCGTATAGATATTGTTTCTGACGTTTTTTTTTTATTGTTCCCCTACGTGTGATGAGTCAGGGCTTTAGGGTACATTACATTTACCAGCAGTATTTTCTAGCTCTACTTCCTACTCGTACTCATCATTCGATCTCTACTCTTTTATTATCTGCTCATCTTTCACACTTCATATCTCTATCGTTCTCCATTCAAATTTCTTCTCTCATTGCTATCTATCTCGAGCGGAGACTGTAGTCTCCTGCTTGTCTTCTGAACTGAAAAAGACCTGAAAAGGATGAATCTTTTTCTGCATTCATTTCCTTCTTTTCTGGCTTCTGCCGTTTAGAGGTCAGCTGAGAATGGATTTTATGAACTTTCTTCTCCAAGGGAGTTGCGATGGTATTACAGCCAGCAAAGCGGGCAGGGAACACCTATTGTATATATATTATATATACAACACGGAAGTGATTGATCTGGCGATCTTTGGGGGAGGTCTATATCCAGCAGTGGACTTTCGGCTGATGATATATATATATATATATATTGCCATCTTCTTTCAAAGATCGGCGACTGTGGAGGCAATCTGAACTTGGACATCGCTCCTCCGAAGACCATACGGTAGGCACCTGACCATCAACTATTGAGTCAAATCTATAATACAGTCATGATTTGGTGCCATAGATAAACGCGCGTTAAACATATCACACCCCCACATTTTTCTTTCCCGTTTCTTGTTATCACGTACAATGATAAGTGAGTAACTTAATCTACTTAGCGATACATTGATATACGAGCGAGGTATGTGGGACGTCGGAAAACTACCGCCGATAAACAATAAGCCGCCGTTAATTGTACAATATGTAGGAAAAATTACATTATAACGCAATAATAGCATTAAATGGCGCCATTTTGTTTATCTATGATCGATTACTTGGTGTTTTTTTTAAAGAGGCAATGATATACAATGTATTATGCCCGATGTTTAATAAGTATTATTAATCTATATAATCGTATCTCTTCGTGAGATGAGACCTTGAGTCCCAACAATGGGAACATTAAATGGGCTGGGTATGATCATAAATAAAAAGTTGTCCTCGTCACATTTTTACACGCTAACAAATATACTCTAGCGTATCCTTAAACACGCCTACGATTTATTATCATGATAATCAGCCCATAGACTGCTGGACATAGGCCTCCTCTCAGATCACCACATCGATCGAACGTTGGGTACAACAGATCGTCTTTTTAAGTGTTTCCTATAGGAGTTTAGGCCATTACCCACCACGCTGCCCCAATGCGGGCTGGTAAGGTTTATTGGGGTAAGATTTACAATGCTGTTATGGCGGAATATTAAGAACATGAACCACCAACCAAACTCTATAAAGTGGCTCCAAGTGGATCTAAAGATCTGTTATAAAGCATACTACACCACGGTAATAATCTTCTTAAGAAATAAATCACAATTTATAGAATATATGGATCTTTAATAAATCTATGTTTATCAGAAGGGCGAGACTATCCTCTGATGGTAATGTAAACGCCTGGTTATAATAACCTGGCGCCAGTTAGGATCATCACTGCACTGCATTGCGGTCGACGCCTCCACACAGGTTTTAATTATTTTTTTTTTATCACCAGTGGAGGTCTCTCCAACTTCCTGTACTACGTGGCGCTGCCCGAAGACACCAGCAAGTTAGGCGGTTACACACGTCGCGAGAGTTCGCCGGAAACGGAACCGGAGACAGCCGTCACCAGGTTCACCGGGAAGAACATCGCCAGATCTAACTCTTTCACGATCGAGGAGCCCAGGAAGGTCAATAAAGTATTTTTTTTTTTTTTGTTTAGATATCAAACTACTTTTTTATCTGCAATATGATTAGAGTTCATAATTACGTATAACCTAATAATAAGACTTGAGATGATGGACACCTGGAACAATTTAAATAACTTAAACCTGATCCTCCTTAGGTAAATTGTCCACTACTAGACATAAGCCTCCCCCAAAGATCTAAACCTAACCTAACTTACTGGATGTTAGCAACGCGGGACCTATCGATGTGGAGAATTTTGATGGAAGGCCTTTGTAGACGTCTATCGGCTGATGATGATGGGTCCACAGTCAGCATGGCCTTCGATACCACTGAGTACTAAAGGCCGTCCTTTGCTAGGGGTTCAAATGGGTAAATTTGGGCCATTTTCCAGAACCCTGGTTCAATGCCAGTTAGTGAGAGCCAGAGCCTCGTTTATTGATTAGTAGAGTGCACCACGAGGCGGTGAAGTTGCCTTGATCTCGTAATATACATTGTGCTGTTGATTTTAGGTCCTGCTGAGGATATATGGACAAGTTCACGGCGAGCGAGCGATGGACGCGATCGTTACGGAATCCGTCATATTCACTTTGCTCTCCGAGAGGAGGCTCGGACCCAAGCTGCACGGTGTTTTCTCTGGAGGCAGGATCGAAGAGTACATACCGGTAAGTAATTAATATGTTTAAACACATAATATGTTTTGGGGTATAAGTGATCCCGTACAACAACTCACGGGACCCTAACCAACCTAACGTGCTCGTGATGCACCCTGCTAATCAACAAATGAGGCTTTGGCCCCTACTAACCCGTATTGGGCTAGCGTGGTGGGAAATGGCCTAAGGCCCATATGAACCAGTACAAACGATGCCCCTGGTGCCCAGCGAAGCGGGAAGCGCAGGACCAATCGGTGTGGAGATCTTTCCGGAAGAGGGACTATGTCTAGCAGTGGTCGTCTATCGGCTGATGATGATGATGACATCATTTTAACTGGTGGTATGTCTGCTTGTAGTTACCACCGCAGCGTCTATTTTTGCTAGTACTTAGTAGTATGCGAACATTACTGTGTTCTTGTGTGTAGAACGGTTAACATCCTAAACCTCAAGCAGATAACCATTATTGAGTGTTGTGTATATCATCTTAACAAGCGCCACATTTTGGGCAGCTGTATCACTTACTATCAAGTAAACGCCTCGCTCGTACCATATTTTACCCTCATGTATTGGTTGATTTTGACAAAAAACGTTGGCCACTCCTGGAGACATATTTCATAATTATTATTTCCAGGCTCGACCACTGCTCACCAAGGAGCTCGCAGAGCCGTCTTTATCCATGAAGATTGCTGAGAAGATGGCCGCCATACACTCCATGGACGTGCCCCTGTCCAAAGAGCCGAACTGGCTGTGGAAGACCACGGGCAAGTGGCTGCGCACCGTGCGGGACGAGAGGCTCGCGCCCAATGCTGCAGGCAAGGTTAGTATACTTTGTATACTACTAGAATCCTAGCGAACGTTTTACTGTATATTGACTAGATCATCTAGGATCTATAAGGATAACTAACTGGACAATAAAATTTAAGTATGTTCTAGTAAGCAATCTTCGAGAGGTTCAATGAAGATTTTTTTATTTGCAACGAAGGGTTACATTTGAACAAAATTTGACATGATGTTTTGGGACCGAGAGATCAAAGATGGTGAAGTGTACACGCTCTAAATATTGCGACTCTATTAGGATCGATCTATCGGGTACCAGACCATGGATCTCCAGGCGCCATAGCGCCATGGAGGCAGAGAACATGTAATAACAAATCCAAAAATGTATGTCCTGACTAGGTTATTTACTTACAGGATGACGAGGAACACGAAATCATTAAACGACTGAAGACCATTGACTTTGAGAAGGAGATAGAGTGGCTGAAGAAGTTCATCGCGACCGTCGAATCTCCGGTGGTCTTCTGCCACAACGATATGCAAGAAGGTATACTGGCACATACAAACTATTCAATGTTAAATATTTTTATAGTAAAATATGGTACATGTCTGAAAGAAGGGTTCCATCTCCACTAAGCTAAAATTCTCGGTAGTAAGTAGCAAGTAGCATTACGAGGAAACTGACATCTTCCGTGAGTAGTTCTGGTGACCAAAATGTCCTTGGTAAGTGTGATAGATTAATAACCTTGACTCTATTTGTGCCAGAAGACTCAGTGTCCTAGCCGAAGAATTATTAAGGTAGCTGTTTATTTATTCAAAATATTGCTAATATTAAATAATGATACCCCTTAGTCCTGAAAGATGGTATGATTTACAGCACAGGATAATATTTTATGTCTCTTTCCAGGCAACATCCTCATCCTGGAAGACTTGGTGCAAACTAATGTAGAAGACGAAATAAACCCTGGCTATGTGCAGACGTACAACGTCGGAAACCTAAGATCTGATAAAGAGATTAATCATACAAAGAGGCAATCGCAGTACGAGCCGTTGGCCCAGTTCGAGGATACGAACACCTCGGACAGCATCACCAGCCACATATCGGACAGCGGGGAGCCAAAGTTGGTCCTTATCGACTTCGAATACTGTGCATATAACTACAGGTAAATACACAGAAACATATATTTTATTTATTCATAAGGAAATTCATATTCTTCGGGGGAAATGTATGCCCAACAATGGACATCTATTGGCGAATGATGAGAGTGATAGTTCTCTGTTGCAGGAGACCATCTAGGTGAGTTCTAACACACCGACAAACAACAGTGTGGAAATATTGCTGTGTTCTGGTTTAAAGGGTAGCTAGTGAAATTACTGGGTTAAAGGCTCAAAGCGACGAGCATAATGTAGTGCAGACTACATATACCAGCCCCATGTTATGGTGGAGCATGTCACTTCATATCAGATGAACGTCCCGTCCATCTATTGCTTCGTCGACTTAAAAAAAAAAGTTCATTGCCTACCAGCAGAAGTGCTCAATATCCCTGAAAGCTGATAAGCAATATCCTATATAGCGATCATATACTTATCAGGAAACAGAAGTATCAGGAAGGCAAAGGGGAAAAGAAAAGAGAAACTAGGAAATGGCTGAATGCTCTTGTAATCATTCGTCCTCATCATTATCAGCCGACAGACGTCCACTGCTGGACATAGGCATCCTCCACCGATTTCCACATCGATCGATCCTACACTGCACGCAAACAGCTGTTTCCCGCAACCTTCATCATATCGTCGTCTTTCGGTGCGCGGTCGCCAAACAAAGATCTTGATGCTCCATCGAATCTCAGTCCTTCGAGCAATATATTCTCTATTTAAAGAGAGGGGTACGATATTGGGGTTGTATTCATCATAACAATAACAATTGAATATAAAAGGAATGTCTTGAAAATACTGAATTTATTTATTTCGTTACCGTAGGGGCTTCGACATTGCCAACCATTTTCAGGAGTGGGGATATGACTACACCAACCCGGAGCATCCGTTTTACTATGAGAACCAGGAGAACTGCCCAACCTTGGAGCAGAAGGTCAGTTGAATTATTTTAGTTCCGCTTGTTTGCCGAGTACGACGGGATAGTAATGGCTAAATATATAGGGATTTAGAAAATACATTTCCGCAGGACGATTTTGTAAAAAAAAAATGTTTTATATTATTTTTAAACTATCAGTTTCTTTTATTACTGATTGAACCTTTTTTTGCTATTCAAAATATAACCGTTTTTTGGCTCATTACTTTACAAAATCGCTCGTTCTTTTTGATTATATTTTTTTGAAGTTGCAGACTGAAAGGAAATTGAATCATACATCCACCTCGAGGTTTGTTTCACATATTTCATTAAAACGCTTGATAAATTTTCAAAAGTCAAGTTAAAATTTTTATTAATAAAATAATATATTTATTACGCTACAACGAAGCAAAGGTTATTTTATAACTTTCATAATGTACTAATGGGAATTAAATAAAATAAACTCTTACATATATTTTTATAATGAAGAAATTACATGAGACATGGAGTTTATTATTGGGATATCATAATGGTCTCCGCCATTACGCAGCTTGTGTTTGTTTATGCTTAATTTTTAGCCGACGCAGCGGTTGTGTCGCGGGAGCGTACGCTTGGCTGAACGGACGCGCGCCCTTTGCCTTTGACATTCCGACGGCGGTAAAATAGGAATGACAATATGGCCGCTTCCCGCTCTCGAAGAGTAAAAGTACTTTTAAAAAAGAGAGTCAACTTTTTTAATTTATTGTAAAATTATGCCATTGATTTTTCAGCCTTTTATTTTGTCTATTAGAACACAATAAGTTTATGGTATAAAATTGTAACATTTACTGTTATTATTTTCTTTTTTAATTTTTACCACCTGTTAAAATTTATAAAATTAACATATTTTTATACATTTTAACAGTATAAGCAGCAGGCTGATTGATCACAGGTATATTTCAATGTTTTACCTAATTTCGTCAAGCATTGAATATAACCATATGATCGGGGACTTATTGTAAACGTATCAAACCACACAAAAAAAAAAAAAAACTTGGTATCAAACCATGACAATGTCAAATCGCTGCGTTGCATTAGTGAAAAAATCCTCGATCGAAAATGTGGACTCATGTTACAAAATAAACATTAAAAATTTTACATGACTCTTTTGTTTTCAATAATTTGAGAAAACAATGTTTGGCGAAATTTTTACTTGTTATATAAAAAGGATTTTTTATTCAAGTGTGTGTGTTAGTTAAATAACACATTTAAGATTTCCAAAACACGTTACGCAAAAACGCTTTGTTTGTAAAATAAATAACTACAGATTTAGGTTTTAAAAAAAAAATGTTAAAACAAATTTCATTATTAATTTACTAGCATATCAAAAACAACTTTCTTTGTGTAGAATCTGTGCCCGTCTCTGGGCGATGGAAAAAAAAAAGATTGATTGGCTGTGCGGATAGCACTCCATTGCCTTTCTATTTATACATATATATTTGACAGCTGTCATTAATATACACTTGAAATATCTTAATATCGTACGAATATTTTAAAAGGGACCATTTTTTTCATTATTTATTCGTTTCTCTACATTGCAACTAACAATGAAAGAAATAATAAAGTACTGATAAAGTCCGCCATTTTGGTGTATTATGACGTCATAGCATAGGCTATGACCTGACCTGACTTTAAAACAGTACAAAGCCTTACAGTGAAGTAAAACCATTTTATGTGAACTGTCATGTCACATTCGTTCTGACCAATGGCGTTAATACACCAATAAAAATAGTTTGCCAATTAAAAAAAAAAAACTGACAACTAGAAAATGGGAAAAAAAAAACTATTCAGAACTAAAAAAACATATATTAACATTCTCTATTATTTTTAAAACTGTGGAAAGGTCTATTCATTCTTGGAGGCGACTACATACTACTCTTAAATTTTTAGGAGATATACATCAAGGAGTACCTGAAGCACTATTTCACGAACCTGTCGGATTGTAAGGAGCCGAGCGAGCCTTCCATTGACGACGTGAACCAGCTGCTGTGCGAAGTGGACGCATTCGCTTTAGCCAGCCACCTGTTCTGGTGCCTCTGGTCCATCGTCAACGCGTCCAAGAGTCAGATACCTTTTGGATATTGGGTTGGTGCAATTTTGCTTATATATTATACATAGACATTAAGATGTCCTCATTTATAATGAAATAAAATATAATTATTACTCCATATTTAACATAAATATCATTAAAATATGGTAATCATTATTAAGACCTAGATTTTTTTTTATTTAATTCATCGACGAGACGAGCGGTATGTTTACCTGATGGTAAGTCCGCTCATAATGTGGCGCTAGTTATGGTGGAGATCCTGGCACCACATTGCGCTCGTCATCTGAGACATGAGACATTCCACCTCGTTACCCCAGTAATTACACCAGCCAGAACGCCCTTCAAATCGGAACACAGTGTTTGCACAGTACTTTGTTGGCTGGCATAGGCGCTGCTGTAGTACCTAGACGGTCTCCGGATACAGAGACCTATCACCAGTGATTACTTGCTCAATCTGAATAGATATGAAGATCATGAATAATATAATATGTAGATCCAATAATATAAAAAACCCACCCCACAAGTCGACCCTAGCGCCATCTCCAACGTTATGAGGTAGACCAGGGGTCTGCAAACTGAACCTTGGATAACCGAGTGAATATTATAGTGGGATAGGAATGAATCTAATGACCCACTTTAATTTATTAAAGTCTATTTCTACATGAATATTCCCTGATCCTCATCATCATCAGCCGATAGACGTCCAATGTTGGACATAGGCCTCCTCCAAAGAGGTACACGTTTGTAAGGGTTCATATGAAGGGATTTGGGCCGTTTCCCACAATGCTAGCACAATGGCGGGTTTGTGGGAGCAAAGTCCTCGTTTGTTGATTATCAGGCTGCACGACGAGCTGGTGACGTTGGCTTGGGTCCCATGAGTTGTAATGCGGGGATCCCTTACACCCTAATGTCATAATATGTTCTCTGACACTAACGTCTTTTTAATGAAGGAGCATATTGTAGATTTTTACAATTTTTTGTGATTCAGGGTTGGAAATCTCTTAAAGATACCTTGCTTCTAGAGGGAAGTCAGGGTTATATGAGATTCTTACTCACTAGAACCCTCGCAATGCTCTGCATCAGTGGATTCGGGAGGCTCCGAGATCTCTTATAAAACACACCAGTGCCCCTCTACACTTTGTGTGAACACGTCTCTGAGGAGGAGCCTGACACTCCAAGCGCCATCGCTGGGCCCATACGCTGCCCCACACAAGTTCGCTTGTTGAGCAATAAGGGCCCCCACCCTCAAGGTCCTCGAAACTCCTAGACCCTTTTAGGCGCCTTCTACGACAGGCAGGGCTTACTTTAGTCCTATTCCTACTAGCCTGAGAGTACAGTAGATTTTGACCGGCATAGGAAAGAAGTAGCCGACGGCCATAGAAAGCGTTTCGTTCCTTCACTATAGTAATTTTATTTAAACAGGAATATGCCGTATCGCGGTTGGAGACGTACCAGCGTCTGAAACAGGAGGTGATCAAGAAGGACAAGTTCGGCTTTCCGCAGAAGAGGAAAATTTGTGAGGTAGACATATGAGAGGGCTGCTCCGCACTCAGTATAGGCTAGTGCTAGAAGACGGACGATGTGATTACCGTTGATGGGACTTATTGTCTATGGATCGAGGTTGTCTATGGAGAGGATTGGTTACATCAGCTTATACAATTGTGAATAATGTAGTCTTCTGTATAAAGTCTTCTGTGATATACGATTCTAGGAACACGCTGTATCATTGGGTATTTAGAATCATGCATTTTTCTACTCTATACATTTGACCTTGGCCACGTGACTTGATACAGGCTGTTCCGGTATCTCAACTCACTCTTTATATAGATGTTGTATTAGTATATGGATAATGATATATATCCCTGCGTCTGTTTAATTTAAATTTTGTATTATTTAAATTAATGAATAATCAATTATATGTAAATAAGTACATAGTTATATTTTATGTGTTTCACAATACGTATAAGATGAAAAAAAAAAAAAAAAAAAAAAAACGTTTGTATATGAATAATTTTGGAGTCAACCAAAGTGTATGAAACTTATATTACTTAAGCGTTTGGAATCTCTGTATATCTATATGTTGAAGTTTTGGATTATTTATATGTGTGTAGATTAAGTTATTGCATTTTCGATTTAATTAAATTCCTGATAGGTTTACGCACAACGCTTTATAAGCTAGAGCTGTTTTTTTTTATATACATCAAGTATGTTCCAAAAAGCTATAATTATAAAGATGGCATCAATGATTCCTCGTGATCATGAAGAATTAATTTCAAATATCTCTGACCTGTAAACTATGGAGTATATGGAACTACGATTATAACACTAACATACGAGTATCCTATTACTTTTTGGTATTTTTCAGTATGATTTTTTTTTTAAAGTCTTCAGGTATGTTACCTGAATGTTATATTTATTGAAACAAAATAGTTTTGTTAATACATTCTTTATATATAAAATGATCTCTGACTTAAAATTATTCTGGGTGTAATGGAGTGTACTTTCTATAAGTTGGTAACCCCCAATGTACTGTATGGCTGGGTTTATATATATTATCCGATAAAAACTTAAACGTGAAACGAGCTACTTAAAATGTGACTTAAGCACGCATATCGTTCATTATATTCGGCACAAAGCTATCCTAAATTTAGTAACTGCATGGTGAGGTAAACGGTGCCTTGGTGTTGCCAGGATGCGGGCGGAACTGTTGGTGTTTTGATATATTGTGATGATTTTTATCGGAAGTAATATTTAATGGCTCAATTTTTAGGACACGCTGTATAAGCGAACGAAAAGCGTTAGGATAATGTGTAGTGGTGACATTTAATAAACAACATTCCTTAAGTTTCATTCGGACTTCATTTGAAATAATTTTTTTTATGATGAACATTAGAAGTAGTTACTGCAGTAGAGTATAAATCTTATTAACATATAACTATGAATTAGTAAGAAACGAGATAAAGCAAACCGCTTTATTTCATATTGTCTTATACCGATAAATTATTTAATCATTGCAACACCTTGTAAAATTATATTAATGCTAATAAAAACATACCAAACGTATCATGTTTATGATTTGCTAAAGATATAATGGCTGTGTAGTCTTTATAGGTTTTATTAAAATTATTAAAAACTATTTATAAATCGCTTAAGTTTACGCGGCAGCTTTGAAATTAATAGCGGATATTTAGAAATGTGACAGCTGTCTCGATTTGTGTACGGAGAGCAAAAGTTTTGACGTCTCAATTTTTTTTTTAATATTTGTGGTCTTAGAAACGATTCTGACAGCTTTCAGAAATTTATTGTTTTAGGCTGTACGTTCATTACTTCTTTGCCTCTTTACAGTAGGATGCGATAAATTTTATGTCGAAGTTAACTCACAAGCGTTAAGTATATAGTGACGATTTTGGACATAATTTTTTTTTTTTAAACGGTTGTATTGATTACCATTTCAAGTGAAGAATTAATTACCTGTAAATATAAGGACCGTTTTAACATTATATCAGTACTTATCTCGGTAATGATTTGTTGTGATATATCATGTTAATGGATATGTGTAAACTTTTGTGTACGTAGATAGATAGTGATCATCAATGATTAAATTAAATATTGTTTTAAAACACCTCATCGTTTTATTATATCCTGTAATCTCAGCAGTTCCTGCTAATACTGATAACATAGACAGACACGAAGTATATTTGTGTGACTAGTTTGTAACTTACGCAAATCGACAATGATGGGTAAATTAGTAGTAATGGTTTACTTTAACCTGATAACAGGCGAATTCCCTTTTTAATTCCGCCAGATATAACGGCGTGAGCTCTTTTATTAGGACGTGTCAGTACGTCCCGGAGAACGTAATTTCATATTATTTCTTTACGTCATCATGGGCGCCACGTATATTTAAAGGACATATTTATGTCCATATTCCGATCAAATCGGAGATGTCCTAAAGAAAGGCCGGATCAAAAGCACAAGCAACCGGCGAGCATGCATGACGACGCTTATGAAAGTGGAGGAAGCGAGAGAGGTGTGCCAGGATCGTAGCAGGTGAAGAGAGGTGGTCTTTGCCTACCCCACTGGGAACGAGATGTGATATATATTATGTCCTATCTGTACTTGTTATTGTTACCGTTTGATTATAAGTCCCACTCGGTTAACAGGTTAAGGACGCCAATATTTTTGCTGTGCTGTATATATCATCTTAACACGACAACATTGAATCTTCTGCTAGTTCCATAGCTTCATAGATTATAAAACAACATCGCAAAGGAAATACCAGATTACTTGGATATCTACGCAAACTGTATTGAGCTAGTGTGTTGAAATATAGAAATAACTCTTTTATTTAAAGACAAGCAACTCCCAGTAGCGGGAACATTAAATAGGCTTCCTATATGATTTTGAAAATCAACTGTTTAACTGGTGGATGGATAACGATACATAGATATTTACATATGTAATTAAAACGCCTCAGAGAAAACTAAACACTTTATTAATAACAACAACTCAATACTCGAACAGAATATGTTACACTAATAATTTACAAGTCGCTGACTCGGCGCGCAACTGAACATTTCACACGTCCTGTGATATGAAGACCCGATTTTTCGTAAACCTGAAAAATAATAAAATCTAAATATGTACGAGTAGAAATTCAATAAGAAATATTTAATATAACAGCAAAGATGAATACACTCTGCGATGTAAACCTGGTTATACAACGAGCGTCAGAATATTTATACAGCCAATTGTAGCCTTTGCACTTCTCAATATGGAGCACAACACTGTCCGAACAGATGTTTAGCAGCATTAATGGATGCTGAGGAGAGAGACCAGCTGACGCCATTACGTAAATAGTTAACATACCTTCACAACAAAAGTTACGAAAACAATTCAATAACGAATTGTTAAGTGGGTTACTTTTATACCACTCGAACAGAACAGTCACCTGATAGTAAATGATATGACTACCTAAAAGGTAGCGCTAGTTAGGATGACTATACTGCGCCATATTGCCCCCGTCGCCTTGAGACAGGATGTTAAGTGTCCCCGTGTGGAGTTGCCAGACCTTCTATCGGGCGCGTCCCCGGGTTGGCGGATAGGGGCACGCTACCCAGATATGGGTAGTATCGGAAAACCGACGTGGACCAAAACTGGCAGGGTTCGGGGCGTACCACCAGTTCATTAGAACTGAGAAACGGCCAAGGACATATTGTCCGCGAGGCGGGCCTACAAAGGTTCCAAGTCGCTCCTAGTACCCCTCTATTAAATAGAGGGGACTGAGGATGCGACGTGTGCGGTGATGTGCTAGGTGCATTTGGCTGTTGCCAACACCGGACAACCCGTAATCCCAGTAGGGACCGGGGGCTTTGCCAGGGGGGGGTGGGAATTTCTGCAAGGCTGCGAGGAAGAAAACCTCTATACAAAAATAACCCCAATCCTAAGGTCGGGCTGTGCCGAAGGGATGAGTGGCTGGTGGGGAATCCAGTCATTAACAGACCGGGGGTTGTTTACTTTGCACTAATGCTTTGCAAATATTTCTGTTTTGAGTGATTGCAAAGGATTAGTGTAGACATGAAAAGAATAGTTTGAGGGGTGGGGGTTTATTATTATCAGAGGGGGGCTCTAGGGGGGAACAGTTGGGACCACACCCTATAAAGGAAAAACATGAAAGCAGGTAACAATGAAAAACTACCCCAGGGTGGTACCGGCATTGCCGGAGAGTCCACCCCCGGGCCAGACCCGGGCTGCCCCATCGTATCTGGGGGGGGCACATTCCTGCATCTCGGCGATGCTTCTGCGTCAGCCGTGGATCCCTGCCCATCAAGGGATCAAATCACCGGAGAAGTGGTAGTGTCGGACATATCATCGTGTCCATCCAAAAACACACGTGGGAGATTAAAACGCGCCGTAATGACAACTGTCAAAGCGGTTAGTTACAGCGAAGGAGAGGACGTCTCGGACGTATCTGTGGCATCACAGTCGTCCAATAAAACGATGACTACAAAAATGCCTGCGCTGACAGGTAAAAGAAGGACCAAACCTCCAAGCCCTGATGCTATCGCTGCTAAATTTGTAGCAGTGTCGGCGGAGGACTCAGAGGACGGAAAAGCAGTGGAGGAATCAGAATTCTCGGAAGACTTATCTGATCCCTTTGTGATACCATTAAACACAAGAGCAAAGAAAAGTCTTCCGAACAAGGAAGAGTTAGCCCGATTTATGCGCATCTGTGCAGATCCACGAAAACAAATTGATGCCAACCTTGAAGTGATTGAGAAAGTCGCGGATCGTTCCGGTAATCTTAAAGGAACGTACGTCCGGGGCTTGAGATTAGCTGCGCGCAATGTGAAAGCTGCAGCAGAAGAACTTTCACGGAGATACGGTAGCGAGTCTGGTGACTCTTACACTGAGAGGTTGGCTAGAGAGAATGCAGAGTTGCGGTCCCAGTTAACCCAATTAACCGCAAGACTCGACGGCCTAACGGAGGAGATCAACCACCTCCGTAAAGGTACTAGCCAACGTCCTGACTCTAAAGAAGCTGCTCCTCGTCCTCCCAGGCGTGGTCATGCTATCTCTGGGTCTATGAATGACGGAGAAGAGCTCATGGAGCGCATATCTGCCACGATTGATATTAAGTTAGCTGCCTTTGAAGCTAAAATCTTTCCCGATAGAGCTATTAGACCTCCGTTGGGTCAAAGATATGGAGTCGAATCAAGGCCGCCAAAACCTGGGCCGCTATCGTTGGCAGAGATGAGGCCACCACAGCAGCCGGAGATACTTCCGCGGCGCCGATCCTCTTCGATAACCGCGCAAATTCCAACGCCGAGCAGTTTGACTAGTCCACAGCAACAAGCGAAAGGGAAACCTGCGCGACAGTCACGGAAAAAACGGAGGAATAAACATCCACCAGTGGTGGACTTACCTCCGGTGATGAAAACACAAACGCTAGCGGCGTCGCCGCAGGCAACAACAAACACTTGGGCTGAGGTTGTGAGGAGACCCACCACAGAATCGAGAAATACCACGATTCCCAAGAGGCTGCGAAAGAAGCCTCCTCGTGCCCGGACTACTGCAGCTGTGACTGTAACTCTACCCGAAGGATCCTCCATTACATATGCTAAGGTAATGGAAACGGCCAAAGGCAAGATCCGGCTGTCGGACATCGGCGTCGAAAGTCTTCGCCAGAAACGAGCTCTTACAGGAGGGCTCCTATTAGAGATTGGTGGAGACGAGTGCAACCAGAAGGCAGATAGGCTAGCTGCAAAGATGCGAGAGGTCCTTTCTGATATAGGAGTGAAGATTAATCGTCCAGTTAAAACAGGAGACCTCCGTCTAAGAGATCTCGACGATGCCGTCAGCACGCGTGAAATCGCGGAAGCAGTTGCAGAGGCGGGTGGTTGCTCAGTGGATGATATTAAAGTCGGAGAGGTACACCGAACAAACACAAACATGGGCACGTGTTGGCTGCGGTGTCCAATTAATGTGATTCGGACATTGATGGCTACTGGACGTGTGCGCATAGGCTGGGGATTGATTCGGGTGGAGCTACTGGATCCCAGACCTATGTACTGCTTCCGGTGCCTGGAAAAGGGACACGTTGGTAATAAGTGCCCGAACCAGGTCAACCGGAGCACACGTTGCTTCTGCTGTGGAGAATCTGGCCATAAGGCAAAAGAGTGTAAAGCAGTTACACTCAAATGCCCATTATGCTCGGATCTGGGGCGTCCCTCTAACCATAAATTTGGAAAGAGGTGCGTTCTATCGACGGAAAAAAGCGGTAGGAAGACTAAAAAAGCTCCTTTAGCTTGTACAAGTGCGGCAGCGATATTACCTACAGTTGCAACCTCGAGCTCATGCTCGAGAATGGAGGTTTATACGGCCTAAAATTCACGGCGCTCAGAGTTCTTCAAGGCAACCTTAATCATTGCCGTAATGCACAGCATTTGCTGTTGCAAACGGTTAATGAGTGGAAGGTTGCCCTGGCAGTGATAGCGGAGCCTTATATCATACCCGAACATCCTCGCTGGTTTGGTGACGATACAGGCTCTGTAGCGATCTACTGGGGCGGCGGAGATGGTGCACGACCCTGCTCCTTAATCAGAGGACGGGGTTACGTTGCAGTGCAATGGGGAGCCGTAGTTGTAGTGGGTTGCTACGTGTCTCCGAACAGGTCTCTCGCCGACTACGAGGAGTACCTAGACGAGGTGGCAGTTTGTGTTCGTAGTTACCTACCTCGTCCGGTGATTGTTCTGGGGGACTTTAACGCTCACAACAGAGCATGGGGGAACCGCAGAGATGATCGAAGGGGAGACACGGTGTTAGAATGGGCGGCTGGATTGGATCTCCGTTTGGTAAATAGGGGGTCAGTTAGCACATGCGTGCGATGGCAGGGGGAGTCGGTTGTGGACCTAACATGGGCGACTCCTGCTGCGATTCGCATGTTATCGGGCTGGAGAGTTGCAGAAGAGGTGGTTACTCTTTCTGATCATCGCCACATCGTCTTTGATGTTGTAATGCGAGGGCCAGAAGGAAACTACTGCCGCAGAAAAAGCAGTCCAACGCGACGCTGGTGCTTAAAGCGACTTAACCGGGATATGGTTATGGCCGCCTCCTATATCGCGGCATGGCCTAATGCCGAAGAAGGCTCATCGGATCCGGAGGTGGAAGCAAAATGGTTCCAACACGCAGTCACGCAAATTTGCGATACCTCAATGCCTAGGGCCAGTTGTTTAAAGCGCGGAGCTGTGTACTGGTGGTCTGAGAAAATTGCGCGTTTACGCGCAACTTGCCTGCGGAGCCGACGCCAATACACTAGAGCTCGAAGGAGAAATAGGCGAGCTCCAGACGATCAGATAGCCAGACTTTACGGCGAATATCGAGCGGCTACAAAGGCGCTACAAACTGAAATTTCTAGCGCAAGATCTCGGTCCTGGTATGAGCTCTTAGAGGGACTTGATAGAGATCCGTGGGGGCGTCCGTACAGGATGGTGCTGGGCAAGCTTCGTCCGTGGATGCCCCCAGTGACGGAAACTTTAGATCCGATTCTCTTGGAGAGAGTAATTAGTACTCTTTTTCCAAAGAACCGGACAAATCGCTTCATTCACATCTCTACGTCTTCGTGGGAGTGGGAGAGCGAAATGGAGGTAACTGAACAAGAGTTGGACCTAGCTGTGAACCGTTTGAAGCAGCGGAACACGGCACCAGGACCCGACGGAATCCCCGGACGGGTCTGGGTCTTAAGTCTGGCTGTTTTGGGGAACAGGTTGAGACAGTTATTTTCTAACTGCCTTCGTAAATCCAAATTTCCTAAACCCTGGAAGGAAGCCCGATTGGTCCTCTTAAAGAAAGACGGCAAGGCCTCAGAATCTCCATCTGCGTACCGTCCCATATGTCTATTGGACGAGGTCGGCAAGTTATTCGAAAGGATTCTTGCTGTCCGTCTCAATCGGCATCTGTCGCGCGTCGGTCCGGATCTCGCCGAGAGCCAATTTGGCTTCCGACGCGAGCGTTCCACCGTAGACGCCATTTTACGCGTCCGCTCCCTGTCTGAACAATCTGTAGGCAAAGGTGGTGTAGCGTTGGCGATAAGCTTGGACATCGTCAACGCCTTTAATTCTCTGCCATGGGACGCGATTAAAGAGGCACTAATCCATCATCAAGTGCCTCTCTACCTGCAAGACGTGATCGCGGACTATTTGCGTGACAGGTACATTACGTACGTGGATCAACACGGAAATAGCATCCGAAAGGAAATTCTGCGAGGGGTTCCACAAGGATCGGTCCTCGGACCACTCTTGTGGAATCTGGCGTATGACGCTGTTTTGCGAGTTAGTCTCCCCGCAGAAGTAAATGTTGTATGTTATGCAGACGACACTTTGGTGATTGCCAGTGGAGACAACTTTGAAAGGGCCAGGGAGCTCGCCGAGCTTGGAGCGGAATCTGTCGTCGCTAAAATACACGAGTTAGGATTACAAATAGCGCCACACAAAACCGAGGCGCTATGGTTCCACAAAATGCCGAGGTCTAGGGAACCACCTAACTGGTGTGTCCAAGTAGGTGGGCACGATGTGGAAGTGGGCCGGTACATGAAGTACCTTGGCCTGACATTGGACAGTCGTTGGGGCTTCGAAGAACACTTCGAGCGTCTAGTACCCCGGATCGAGAGGATAGCCGGTGCAATGCACAGACTGCTACCCAATCTCGGGGGACCAGTAGAGGAAGTTCGCCGCCTCTATGCGGGAGTAATACGATCCGTAGCCTTATATGGCGCGCCAGTATGGGCTAAGAGGCTAGCCATCCGACGCTGTAGAACTAAAATCTATAGCGTTCAGCGAAGAATGGCCATAAGGATCGTACGAGGATACCGTACAATATCCTTCGAGGCGGCGACAGTCTTAGCTCGATTTCCACCTATGGATATTCTGGCGGATATGGATGCGAGGGTGTACGACCGCATCCGCGCCATCCGCCAGAGCGGTGGGAGTGAGCCAGACGAAGTACTCAAGACGGCTCGACGGCAGGAGCGGCGCAGGGCTCTTGCAGCGTGGCGCGATAAGCTCTCGGAAGAGAGGTATGCGCGCAAACGCGTTGTGGGGGCGATCTTGCCGGTCTTCGATGCCTGGATGCAACGACGCGGAGGAAGTCTCACCTACAGACTTACACAGATACTTACTGGGCACGGGTGTTTCGGTGATTATCTGTGCAAGATTGGACGAGAAGCGACGGCGAATTGTTTTCACTGCGGAGGAAGAGAGCTGGATTCCGCATCGCACACGCTCGCGGTTTGCCCGGCATGGGAACCGGAGCGGCGGATCCTGATAAACCAGATCGGACAGAACCTCTCCTTGCCAGTAATCGTGTCGGCGATGCTGGGAGGAGACGTTGCATGGAGGGCCGTAGCCTCCTTTTGCGAAACTGTAATGGTACAAAAGGAGGCTGCTGAGCGGGCTAGAGAGAGGACAGATCCCGCTCGGAGAAGAAACCGTCGTGGCACTACCGTGCGTCAACACGTCGCACCGGTGAATGGTGCTCCCCTACCATAATGGGGCCTTTTGGGTTGTTGGCGATCAGGATGGGGGTTCTCATCGCCTTCTAAACGACCCTGAGGAGGACAATGGCTGGACGTGGTCGCCGGTCATTGAAATAATACTCACGAGGCTGGTAGGGTCTGTATAAGCAGACCCCGGGACGAGCTATCCCAGCATAGCGTTAGCGAGGCCGCGGTTGTGTTCCGAACGGAGATCCCGTGACCTCGCCAAACGCCGAAGGTGACCACCGAGGGGGTTTTAGTGGGTAAAAATCTCCACATAACTCTGACTTCCCCCCAGGAGGCAGAGTATCTTTTCGAAGATTTCCCCCGCGAAAAAAAAAAAAAAAAAAAAAAAAAAAAAAAAAAAAAAAAAAAAAAAAAAAAAAAAAAAAAAAAGGATGTTAAGTGTCGTTACCCCAGTAATTACACTAGCTACAGTGCCCCTCAAACCGGGACATTGTAATCTTTGCAGACTACCGTTTGTCGGCTATAATAGATGCTGCAGTGGTCTCCCTGAACAGGTTCCCGCTTTGTGTGAAGCTAAGAGGAACCTATACGGCAGACCTATAATTAGCCGCTCCAGGTGAGCTCCGGGACCTCTTTTCGGATGTGTGTCTTCGGCCTGCGGGGGCAGGCTTTGCTCTGTCCTTCGCAGCTGTGGTTGATACGCGGAGGGAGAGGACTGTCGGTATTATGTTTTGCCGCACACCGTATTCTCTGCGGCCATCGTAGGGAACCGAGAGTATGCTCTGTTGGCTTCCATGGCCTCTGGGTGTCGGATTCGGAAAGTTCCATTACCCAGGTGACGGTAAAAGGTTCCACCGCGACATACATAAAGGGAAAAGGAGGTTTCTCCTTCCAAGAGGTGACGGACGGAGAACTGGCGCTGACGGAGATGTGCGAAATAATTCCCGTGGTTGCGCCGTAAAGTAATGACGATGGAAAATCGCCGAGGGTTTAGTCGGTACAAGTCCGACATAACTGACAAAAAATATTTCTCTCAAGTAAAATAAAAAAAGACGCTGGCATGGTGCATATCCAGACGGTCTCCGGAAACAGACATCTAAAGAGAGTAGAGAACGTAAAAGTAAGTAGTAAGAGAGAGTAGTAATTAAATAAATACATAGATAAACAATTAGATGAAATAACGCGTAGTGTCACTTTGCGTTGTAGTGGTGCTTGTACCTGGCGTCGCTAAAGGAAGTGCGCCGCCACGCCGAGCTGCAGGCCGGGCGCGGTGACGTCGCGGGGCGCCGCCCTCAGCGGCACGCAGTAGTTGAGCTCGACACGAGCGACGCGCCCGAGGCGCAGCGCGACGCCGCACCCGCCCGCCACGCGCACGTCCGACAGCGCACCCACTATAGACGCGCCTTCCTCTGCCATGGAAACATACAATTTCAACACTTTATCCGTACCGAAGGACTCATGTATTCCATCTAGTCACTCTTTTTCTAGCTATTATGCCTCGAAAATCCTGTCCCCGTCAAACAAAAAAAAACTCGAAGACTTCTGTATTAAACAGTCAGAATCGCAAGGCTAAATCAAAATGGCCGAAGCCCACTCTGGATGCGTCATAAGAAATAATTCTTCTTCTTAAGGTGCCTCTCCAACTAGTGAAGGTTGGCGGTCAGTATCTTGTGAGGCGGAACAGTTGGACTTTTTTTTTGGCTCCCAGTCCAATCTCTGATGTGACGCAGCCACGATCTCTCCCTACAACAAACATTCCTTTCACCCACCACTTTGCCCATCAAGATGACTTCAAGCAGTTCGCACCTATCGTGCCTACGCACATGGCTGGGATATGGTACTTTTCACGTCTTGATGGTCTGCAGAAGTTAGCGTTTTTAATTCATCCCTTAGAGGAAGGAAGAAACAATGGTACAGGAGAAATATCATCATCATCATATCAACCTATGGACGCCCACTGCTGGACGTAGGTCTCTTGTAATTTGTTCTACAATACACGGTCTTGCGCTGTTTGAATCCAGTGGCTCCCAGCGATTTTTTTTGTCCAGGTGAAATATAGCTGGAGTAAATATGCTAGGTTCAGGTAGTAGTACAATGTAGCTAAGTGAGCACCTGGATGCGCGAGACAGCCTCCATTGATGAATAAATGCGACCGGAACAACTCGGAGAGACCACCGCGCGCCGCCACAAACGGAAGTGGCGCGTACACGTGGAGACCCGTCGCCCAGTACATCTGGATACAGTAATATATTTAATTATAATCAATCGTGCAGTAGTAATCATCATCGACGTAGTCAATAGACGTCCACTGCTGAATAAAAGCGTGCCTAATATATAATAATCATACAAATTATCTTTTTTTTGTAATGATGAAGTTTGCGCCGCAGGTTTATTTTAAACCATTGCGGCTTTATCAGACTCAGAATTAAAATATTAAAAAAAAAGGCAATTTCAACGAACAACAAAAACTAAATGCAAAAAAAAAACAAAGCACAAAAATTAAATAAATACATACATATGTAGATAAAGTTGAATATAAAAGTGGGAGGAGAGAGGTGACAAAATATTGTATGTGGAAGGGTTGGAGATGGAGAGTTCTATAGGGGTACAAATAAGGGGATGTAATTATATATATTATACATACGAATTAAATTAAATTAAAGACGCGCATAATGCGCGTCGATTGGAGACCATGGCTATGAGGTCATCGGAAGAGGAGACAAATAATCGCAACTGGATTGTGATATGGATTTTCGAAACCACCTGCTCAGCTTCTTCACCCATATTATCTGCCGCTATAACATCATAGTTTCCATCATCATAGTCTATCAACGCTGAACGCAAGAGTATACTTGGAGATCGCGCTTCATCACTTACCATCTGCTAAATTTTATATGAACACCACAACGGTTTGAGCATGTCTTCGTGTTAGGAGTCTCACCGTGCCGCCCAGCGCGAGGCCGTCGGCTCGAGGTCCCACACCGCGCTGGGCGAAGCCCCGCAACGTAGCTGGCCCGCCCAGGAAGAACCGGTCAGCCAGCTCCGTGCCGAACACGTCGTGCAGCACGCCCACAGCGCCCGTAGCTTGAAACACCTGCGCTCGCGCACACAACATACACACATCCATGTTAAATATATTAATGATCCTTTACTACATGGAGACACTATAGATCTGATTGATTTATTTATGCAGCCAACTTTCTGATGCAGACTGTACAGGCCAGTAATTGTGCGAGCACTATTATGTTCCGACTTGGTGCTGCCACTGGTGAAACTAAGGCTAAGTGGGTATCACTGCAGCTCCTATTGCAGCAGACAAACAGTACTGTGCAGTCATTACTATGTTTGAAGGGTGCTGCAGCTAGTGACATTACTGGGGTAACGAGACTAGATCTTATGTCTGTGGCCACGTTGTTATGGGCTGATGGGTCACTTACCATCAGGTCAACGTACCACTCGTCTCGACGCTTCGTTGATTTAAAAAAAATAATATAAGACAGTACTGACCACGTCACCGGCCTGCGCGAGCGTGCCGTTCGCCTGCGCCTGAAGCTCGGTGCGCACGTGTGCGACGCCGCCGCCGAGCCCCGCCAGCGAGCTGCTGAACTGAAGCCACGTGCCGCGCGTCGGGAACACCGGCTCGTCGCGGTGATCAATCGTCACAATATGCCGGAGCACCGACTTCATCTGGGGACCTGCAAAACAGAGAAACAGCTAGAGTATTCTTGGCTGAGGCCAAGTGAAATTGAAACCCCATTTCCGCTTCATCTAAAATATAAAACTCCCATACATTAACCACTGTATAACAACAAACTCTTTCCATATTTTATTTTCTGGTGACATGAATCTATGGTATACCTATATCCTTGTATTTCTATAACTCACCACTACTCTCCCTCACTTTGAAGCTGGTAGTTTTACTCAAAACGGAGGTGTCTCGCACCAAACCCTCCCATTGCAGGCTGTGTTTGGTCTGTACAGATAACATAAAGAAATTTTAATAGAGCTTATAACAATATTATGTATGTGTTGCCATATGCAACATTAGTGTCTATCCAATGATAAAAAGCGCACAACTCACGAGACTCAAGCCAACCTCATCTGCTCGTGGTGCACCCTGCTAATTAAAAAATGAGGCTCTGGCTCCCACCAACCAGCATTGGGCTAGTGAGGTGGGAATTGACCCATATGAACCCATACATACGATAGTCTTTAGTGCCCAGCGGTATATGCCATGCTGACTGTATGTGGAAATCATTGGGGAAGGCCTATGTCTTGCAATGGACGTGTATTATCTGATGAAGATGATGTGATGATAAAAAAAGTTTATATAAGGTTGTCAAATATCTCCCTTCCACTTTTTTGCTCTTTATTCAATGCTTTATAAAAAGTGTTACAGTGATCGGATTTAGTTCAAATATGCGCCGTTTTGTTCGATAATCTGTTTCCATCTAGACGGCAACTTCATAATACCTCCCTCGTAGAAGCCCCCCTCCTTATTTGCGAAGAACTCGGACAGCCACTTTTCACAAGCCTCTTTTGAGTTCAACTTTACACCACCAAGGGCGTTCACCATAGATAGGAACAGGTGGTAATCACTTGGAGCTATGTCCGGGCTATATGGTGGATGCGATAAAACCTCCCATCCGAGCTCCCGTAGCTTCTGACGAGTCATCAACGAAGTGTGTGGTCTGGCGTTGTCCTGGTGGAACACTACACCCTTCCTGTTGGCCAATTCTGGACGCTTCTGGTCGATCGCCTGCTTCAAGCGGTCCAGTTGTTCGCAGTAGATGGTAGAATTAAGCGTCTGGCCATATGGGAGCAGCTCATAGTGGATGATTCCCTTCCAATCCCACCAAACACACAGCAAAACCTTCCTGCCCGTCAATCCCGGCTTGGCCACTGTTTGGGACGATTCACCGGACTTCGACCACGGCCGTTTTCGCTTGATATTGTCGTATGTGATCCATATTTCGTCGCCAGTCACCATCCGCTTCAAGAATGGGTCGAGTTCGTTCCGTTTCAGCAGCATATCGCAGGCGTTGATTCGGTCCAGAAGGTTTTTTTGCGTCAAATCATGCGGCACCCAAACATCAAGCTTTTTTTTGTATCCAGCCTTCTGCAGATGGTTTAAAATGGTTTGGTGACTAACTCCCATCTCCTGGGCGATGTCACGAGATGCCACATGCCGGTCTAACTCGATGTAGTCCATGATTTGATCGGTATTTGTCGTCACAGGTCTTCCGCCGGCTGGCTTATCCATGGTGTCGTTTTCACCGGCTCTGAATCGTCGAAACCATTCCTCCGCGGTTCGAAGTGATAGAGTACCATCCCCCAAAACACCATTAATCTCACGGAACGTTTCTCTAGCGGATTTGCCTTTAACGAAGGAAAACTTTAAAATAGCGCGAATTTCGGCGTTAGTGAACTATATGTTTACACGTCTATAACTGTTGAACGCAATATCCAAACTAATTATGCAAAGCGTCGTTTTGTAGGTTATGTCAAGACCTTTCAAATTATGTATAGTATTGCCAGATACGAGCTCTGTAGCGCTTTGTACATAGCCGCGAAATTCAAAAGACAAAAAGGCGGAAGGGAGATATTTGACAACCTATTATATATATGGTTAATGCAAAAATGGTAGTTTGAATTCTATCATTTGGTAATAAAAAATATTGGTTAATAATCAGAAGTCGAATTAGATTTAGTTAATGTTGGATTTGGTTTAAAATTACTTGTTGCACTAATAAAAAATACTTTGAACAACTTTAACCAAAACCATTTTTTTATATAAACGGGATTGTTTTGTTTTATATAATCTGGATGTCTGTCTGTTAGTACATAAAATATAGAGTTGTGGTAATAAATTTACAATCAGAATTTTTATAATCCCTACTCTCTATGATTTTAATTATATAACAAATATATGACACATACGGCTGGTGATGTATTGAAGGCCAGGTCCAGCAGCAGTCCTCGATCTAGAAGCCGGTAACCGGACCAAGGGTACTCGTGGTTCTGCTGATATACTGATGCTGACAATCTGTATAATAATTTTATTTAACGGAATTTCAATTGTACATGATATTAATTGACAAGTAGATTTAAAGATAATTAATTTAGCATAATACCCTAACCGACACCAACCACTGAGTAGACCAATATTAAGAGTGCAGCTGATCTACCTGCGCAGCAGACTTTACTGACAACTGGCATCCAATCTTAAATGGTTATAGGGGGATACAAAAAGAATAAGAACGTTACCATTGGTAGACACTTACACTGGAGTGAGGGGACTCCTTGGAAAAGGTTTGGAAGCTGCAAGGCTGAAGTTTGAGGAGCTCCTATGACCAACACTATACTCAGCTTGTACTCGCTCTCCACGACCAGCCACATTTGGCAGCTTTATACCTGCAAATTACAATTATAACACAAACAATACTTTTTTTAAAATAAAAACAGAATTGAAGCTTAGTTTAGCCTAATCACAAATTCTCTTGCTTATAAAATCTATCACCAGTAATAGTCAAATATTACTGCTGATAGTTCTCTTTACCTGGAGGCGACTGACTTACCAATCACCAAGTTGCCTTCATTCTCACTAACAGTTGTATTCACACCACCTACTATCCGTGACAGCTCTTTAACTTGAAAGGTCACCTGGATGAGTAAAATAATAATTATAATTACTCCATAAAAACGTGATATATCTGGTAATACCCTGTAAACCAAAAAAAAATTTTACTTGTATGTTATGAAAACTTTGTAAAAAAAAGAGTAGTTTTCAACAATCAAAGACTAATTTATTACACATTAGTGAATTGAATATGGCCTAGAATCAAATTTATGTTTCTGTTCTCGTTGAACTTAATCAAAGCCTTAATGAAGTTTTTCTAATAAATTAATTTTGCAGTACAGTTATTTTATATTATAAAAATGTGAAAATAGTTAACAGTCTAACCTCAAGTCCTTCAGGTGTAGCACCAGGCCCAGAAGAAACATCAATAAATACTCCAATCTCTCGAAAACATCCTGTAGCATCCAGAGCTCTACGAACCTTAAACATTTTTTTTTTTAACATTAATAAGGCTAGAAATCAATGAAAAAAATTATATCAATTTTGGAAATTACTCACCTTATGAGCTCTTAGTATAACATCTTCGAAGTCTGTTGCATGAAACAATTCATCTACTGCACTACGTACAATGTCATCTTTGGTCCTACTGAGCCCATCAACATGTACCCTGTCTACACGAGCCTAAAATATAATAGACAGATTGAAAGTTGTTTACTTCCAACATTTGTTAATTTCATTAGAAATCTAGTAGCTATTATAAAAACAATACATAACATTTACCAGATGTTAAGAAGTTCAGTACATATGTAATTGTATATATATTAATAAGAGTTTTCATTCAAGAAGATAATATTTGACATCAAACTGTACTTACAGGTACACCATTGAGCTTAATACTTGGCTTTGAAACATGTTCTTCTTCAAATTCTACTGTATCATCCAAACCTAGCAGCCCACTCCCCACCTCTCCATAACTTTCATTTGACTTGGCCTGAAATTGTAAGGTTTATTTAAAAGTGGTTTTGTTTTAAATTTATATAAATGATATATGCATAATACTAATAGAGTTGATAAACAATTTTTTTAGCTTATATGCATAAGCAAAATAAAGAAAAAGAAATATAGCTTCGCAACTCCTAAATAACCCTTAAAGAAACCTTCATTGATATCTATATATACTATAGATATCAACCAAGAAAAGTTCTGGCTCCTAGTTCCTGTAGGAAACATTCGTCAAATCGGAATATTGCGTATTCTATCGGGCCAATGCCGATGATATATGTCGTGGTAGTTCTTCACATGAAACTATTAACAGCATCACTTAACTATATCAACTCCCTAACCCTTTAATTGAAGATTCGTCGAAGTCTACATTATGATTAATATGAACCATATGTATACCTTTGCGTGAACAGTTCCCATTTTTCAATATAACTTACTGATAGTGCTAAACAGACTTCTTTATTTATAATTTTGAAAAGTGTATTTTGAGTTTTTGAATTACATAAAAAACACAACTTTGACACTTTTCTGACAGATGACTAAAACTTATGAACAAAATAACTTTATAGTAGCAATTTCCTTACTAATAACAGTATATTATATGATTTAATAATTTCAAATACATGGTATAAAACAATCTTTTATTTAAAATTAAAATCAACAAAATTATGATCTTGGAGATTAACATTAATCAGCTGATATGATTTTAATTTCATCTGGCAACGTTGGTACGAAATCTTTAATATATATCATTACGTTATAATGATAAGTAGGTACTAATAAATATCTTTATTGTAAATTATTAAACTGTAATAAATGAGAAAATACAAAATTATGTCAATTTACTAAATATACCTTTTATTTCCCGTAATAAAACGCAAAAATAATTGATAAATTTTTTGTTATTGTCTGATACAAAATGTGAAACGGTATTTCTATCTGACAGTATTGACAATTCAAACAAACAACATTTGCGGTTATCACATGTGATAGTAAATATTGTAAAACAATTTCAATAAGAAATGGACCAAAAGAATATTTTTAAGTTATGTAAACAATTAGGATGTTGCGACGGGTGCTGCTTAAGATATTTAGGTTTTAAAAGTTCTGTTCGTTACATAAATATGGAAAACACTGTCGCTAAGGTACTTTCTTTAACATAAACATACTTTTCTAATTTAAGGCTTAAATATTATTAGGTTTACAAAAAAAATTAAGATTTTTAACTACAGCTTTAAAAGTAATTGGATCATATTCATAACAAATAATATTCTTTACAGTATGTCGAACAAGCATCTCCAGAAGTAACTGAAAATCTTGACATTACAATTAATAAAAATAATGGTGAAATTAGTTCAGAGTGTAATAATATTGAAAATAATATGGAACAAAACAATAAAGAAAACGAAATATACGGCGACGGTCAGCCACCATCAAAAAAACCTAAATTATCTGTTTGCATCACATGCTTAGGAATATTGCAGGAGGAAACTTGGAATGATAGTTTCAACATAGTAAAAGAAGTTTTAGAAAAGAAAAGGTGAAATTGATATGAATTATTCATATAATAATGTAATAAATTTACTAGCTCGCTGGCCTAATGGTTAGAGTGTGCGGCTTTCATTCCGAAGGTCGCGGGTTCGAATCTCGGCATGTACCGATGACTAATATTTAAGTTATGTACATTTGTGGACTTTAGTTACAACAGCAAGATACAAACGGTGAAGTAAAACATCGTGAGGAAATCCGCACATGACTTAGAATTTATTATAAAGTATGTGTGAAGTCACCAACCCGCATTGGGCCAGCGTGGTGACTGTGGCCCAATCGCCCTCATATTGAGGGTAGGCGTGTGCCCCAGCAGTGGGGATGTAAATGGGCTTTTATTTTTTTATTTTTAATAAATTTACATCACACAATTAATTATAACTTTTCATTTAGTCTTTAAGATTTAAATACTTTAAACACATGATACATAGTCATGGTGCGGTTTACCACAGCTTCCCTAAATTTATCATAATGAGACAACATTGTAATGATGGTGAAGTATGGTATATTTTGACAGTTATAAGAAAGTAGGTGAGCAGACAACTTTAGCAAACCTAATTTACTATTGGCTCTATATTGTTAGCTCATCATGAAGATTTATCAATTAATTTAAAGTTTAATATCTCTTAAAGATACACTTGTGGAACATTTGCTTGTGCACTATCAGCTCCAATAGCTACTATACTCCGTGAGAAAGCTGTTGCTTTACGTCTGGAAAAAGACATTAAGGATTATGATTCCAGTAAGTAATACTGATGTTTTTAATTTTTTTTTGTAACTTAGTTTTTAAATTACAAGAAGTAGAAATGAGAGCTAATTTTATTTTTTCTGTTTTATGTATGTAATATCTATCTTATTGTAAAACAGATGTTCTGACACCGCTAAAGGAGGCTTGGAAATGGTTATTTGGCAGCAAGTTGGCCACAGTCATAAATAAGAGTCTAGACTCAGGTGCAGTATCACCATTGCTTATTACATTCAATATTGATTATCTGGATGACTTGCAGGTAAATAGGATAGTGTTTTAATTATTTTAATAATAGTGAGCTTATATTTACCATTACTTGTTATTATGATATAAAAATTCTTGAGTAGTATTGCATTTTTAATACTTTTTTTGTATGATGTTCTAGTTTGTGAGAAGTGACATGTTAAGTGGGACTTATAACAATGCAATCCTAGTTATAATAATAAAGACTACACTGCATTCCAAGACAGTCTGACTCATTATCGATGTACTCTATCTTTTGTTATAAATTTCAATCTGAAATTGTGATACTTTCACACTATCGTATGTGGTGGTAAACATGTGGTGATGCTTACCTATACAGTCTCCCTGTATCAAAGTTCTAGCTGTCTGTTAAAACAAACAATCTTTAATCCAAGAAGGATACTTTTTAAAGTTTAAGATAACTGAAATATGTTTGCTCAAATTATCATCATTTCATAATTTTTCAATTAAAATTTTTTATTTAATGTAATTAGTGAGAACATGGCATAAATTATTTTTTAGGAGTTAGAGGTATTAAAAACAATTGCAGCGTCACTTTTCAAGTCTCGAAGTCAGCAGCGGAAGCGTTTCTCAACAGAGTTCACTAGACGCGCTGTCGAACAGGCGTTGAAGGGTGTTACGATTGAAGCTCTTGAAGCCGCCAGTGACTGCTGCTGTTTGCCATTAATCTCTGGCCCGGCTAAGTGCGTGAGTGTTGTCTGTGCTCATGCGCCGATATATTTGGGTGGCAGGTAAGACAATTTCAGTGCTAAAATAGTAAGTTGAAATTGTAGTCTGTTTTATGTTAGAGCACCAAGACTGAAAAAACCACTATTTTTATAACCAAGGTGAATCACTAATAAGTGCTTTGTTTGTCTCCATGCCAAAGATGCAAACAAAGAACTTGCTTATAAAGAAGCTCTTATCAAATTCTTGTGTCACAAATCTAGACTCTTTATTTTTATTTTTTTATAACCTAATAGATGTCATAAAAAGTTTTAAAATTATCAGATATATAAAACTGAGTCGTGAACTTCCGCAAACACCCTGGGTAGTTAGTGGACATCGGGTTATGCCAACTTCAGTTCAAGAGATCATTTTTAAGCCGCTTGCTGATTTATTTGGGTATGTAAATTCTATCAATTTGGAACTGGTTTATCATTTCACTGAAGTAAGTTTTACATATGGTGTAATATCTATTGATTTTTAGGATGTCGGAAGCGGAAGCAGAGACGCGGTTGAAATTGATTACAGCTGGTCGCGAGGATGTCGATGTGCGATGCTTGGCGCAAGGAAGACCGTTCGCCATTGAGGTGTGTTTATTGAAGGCCTGTATTGTTATAAACAATTTCTGACACAATGTGATGTTTTTTGGGCAAGAGGAAAATTATTTTTTTTATTGCGAGAATCTTTAGACTACAATAGCTACTCAGCAGCAAAGAGTCAGTCAGTTAATTTGTGACCTGCTTGTATTGTCATTTAAAAAGAGAGTTGTCTGTGTCTAGTAGTAGAGTGCCGCATTCCGATGATGTTGATTTATATATTCAACCTGTGTAGGTGTCGGATCCTCAACGTGTTCTGACCGCTGAAGAGTTGCAAAAGGCTTGCGAACTTATATCCAGCGGCGGCGAGGTCATTGTCAAAGCGTTATTGCCTATTGTTAAGTAAGTTTTTGCGAACTGTGTTAAATTTAATATTATAATGAAAAAAATTTTTTTCAGAAGTACTATTAATATCGCATTTTTTATTATATTGCTTAATGTACTCACTGCTGGAACTCAGAATGCCTTGACTGTCATTTATTCACCACACCAGCAAAATGGAGGTTAGCGATTAAGGACAATATTATATAAGAATTTCCGCAACACTCTCTGTTTTTCTTGAACGGAAGCTCAAATACAAGGAATCTAATCCGTTTCCTTCACTAAACACTACAGCTATTGCCGCTGGTCTTATAAATCATCTCAAAAAAGTTTTTATTTATTTTCAAATATTTTTAAATATAATTAAACACAAAATTATTTATATAACCGAAGTTATTTTGTAGAGAGGATCTGGTTTTACTCAAGAAAGGCGAAGAAACAAAAACGAAAACTTACGAAGCGTTATGCATCAAGCTCACGAATTCCGAATTTGATAAGGACAAGGTGAGTTCACAACAATAAATAGCACATCATCATCACTACTACAAATAATGACTTCCCCTCCATTACTATTACCCTCATTACCGCGATCATTATCGATCGTTATCGATGATGATCATTGTTATAATCACCAACATCAACGTCTTTACCACTATCACCATCATTTCATCCTATTGCTGACCAATGCTGAATTACTGTAAAGGTCTAATCTACTTTGGTTTCCCGTTCGGAGGTCGACCCTGACAGCCCGGTGACGGTGACCGACGCGGACCTAGAGCGCATTAACTCATACCGCAACACGCCGAAAGGCGAAGAAGTGAAGATCGAGATAACTCAAAAGACACCCATCCGGGTGCTTCACCGGCGGCCGCTGCTCACGCGCACTCGACAAATACTGGAGCTCGAAGCTAGAAAAGTACCTGGTGGGTAGTCGAAAGTAATTATAAAGTTTTGTAGTTCAAAACTTATGTATTCTAACACATTCCTGAAAAGATCTCTTTCATCCTCTTGTTTATTCCACAAATCGACGAAACCTGCAAGACCTGAATTGTATTTTAACCATCTTATTTTCAATTCACCACAAACTAATCTCTTTTAACGAAAAAAAAAAATAGGAACGTACTAATAACTGTACATATAAAAGTAAACTCTTGTGATGCCACGTTAGTATAGAACAGTGTAGCAATAGTTAAGATGATAATTACTGATCGCTGTGCAAAGTCTTAAATCTTGTTACCCCAATAATTTTAGTATGTGCAGCACTCGAAATATTTAGACAGTACTATTTGGCCTCAACAAAAGCTCAGAGGTGATAGTAAAAATGGTGGATTTTTCGTTTTGGACCCCGTCTATATAGAGACAGGTGCATAGCACTAGTTTCTGCCGAAACATAGTAAGGTGCAAATATTATACTTTGAAGAGCCCAATAGCAAATGAATTTATTTGTGAAAAGAGGTTTAATATTTTATCAATCTGTTGCAGCGTTAACATACATACTAGCGTCTGATTGGACTCGCAGAAGCATCGTTTATCACCTAATTAATTATTGATTAATTGTGCAAAGATATATTCATTGCGGTTGCGCAGATCACCCTCAGCTGTTCGCGCTGCGCGTGCGCACCGCCGCCGGTACGTACGTGAAAGAGTGGGCGCACGGCGAGCTGCGACGCACGCGACCCGCTCTACCCGACGTCATGGGCGCGCGTGCTGACCTTCTCGCACTTGACGTGACAGCCGTACACCTCGCATGGCCCCCCGGACACAGTGACAAGCAATAAACGTTGAAAAAACAACTTTTTTTTTCTAAATCTCAACTTATGATCAAAACCAAAGTGACGTGAACAATCAAATATGACCGTCGTCAATTCGTAACCATGTAATGAATGATATAAAAAAAAAACAACGCGTTGTGTTTACTTATTTATTTACACCCTGTCTTGACTAGACATAATAACCTACGTTAAGGCGTTACCCACCATTTATGTATTAAATCCTAAACAACACGCTAAGAATTATCGTTAAAAACAATGAAAATAAACAAACATGCGAATTGGTATCTGCAATACTGAAATATTTTTTTATCTATGGTATGTTACACGAGTTTATTAATATTTGGATTTACAATAGTTAACGTTTAATTATCATACCTACGATAAAAAAACTTGTTATCGTAACTATAATACAACTCCAAGCGTTACTTTAATAATATTTCTACTGAAAAAGATTTCGCATCGTTTTAAAGAAATTTACTTAATTATATTTCAATACATATATATGTTTCCTTATTTTAATCTCACTACAAACTAATGTCTTTTCACGTAAAAAAAAAAACAAATGTGGAATTTACAAATTAATCTATTATTGTTAATAGGAACGTAACTAATAAGTGTACAGATAATAGAAAACTCTTGTTAAGACCATTGGATCCCATTATATTTCGGTTGTTTGTCTTCCACATTAGAAAAAGTACATTGGATCCAAGGAAACCTTGCGTATGTCGTCACCATATCAGTCTATTGTTTATTTACAGAACGGTTCACCTGATTTACTCAGAAAAAAGCAAAAATACCATACAATATGTTAAACAAAACAAATCTTATTTGACTTCATTGATTCACGAATATAAAATGCTATATATTCTTAGCACATATTGTATCTTCCATACTATGTACATAAAATGTGAGGAATAGAAAAAAAATCCAATTTTTCACTTTGTAGACATCTTTTCAATGAACTCTTGAAGAGCTAATGCTTTAGCTAATCTTCTTCTGAAGTCCTGAAAGTAAAAGAAAATATTTATTAAACAAAAACTTTCCTGTTTAATAACAAACAATATGAATTTCAAAATGGATACAGATAAATAATAATTTGACACGTGTTTGACAAAAATATCAGATTTTTAACAATTAATTCGGGATCAGTTATAATATTTGGTAAGTTTCATGATACCTAGTCAGCATATTCTCGTGATCTTATTTCTTTCAATGTCATAGATCTCTCTAGTCATAGGCAGTCTTCATAAGTACTAAAGCAAATCCTTTTTTGGTACAGAACAATAAAGTGACAATGTAGTATAATTTATATATATATGAATATATGAAATTTCCACCTCCATAGAGACCTGATATCAATGGAGGATCACTTGGCACTTGTAATTTGGTATGAACATTCACTTTGCCCAGTATAATTGAGTTAAGAACGGATTTTACGAAATGTTGCCTCCAAAGAGGTTGCGGAGGTATTACGGCCCGCAAATCGAGCGAGAAACAGCTGGTAAGAGTATATAACAAGTCTCAATATCCCATAGATCATAAGCACAATGTGTTACTAGTGAAATGTCCTAATATTTCATTGTAATGGTCAGGTGTATCATGTTCATCGTAGAATTGACGGTACTCATAATTACCTGGTAAAGCTGAGGTCCGGCATTGGGAACGCGGCTCGTGAACATATCGCGCGACATTAAGCAAAGTGCTTTGCCGTTCATGGGGAAGCGATCAGGCAGCCCGCCGCGCCGCGAGACCCACGCTCCGACCTCCGTTCTGCCCCACGTGCGAGGATCTGCAGGAAAAATATATCATCATAGCATTGTAGTAGGCATACTGAGCGTCCATCTGGACAAGGGAATTGATACGTAAGAGATCGTGCTAAGTGGTCTTGCTTGAAGAGTACGGCAAACATCGTCCATGACTAAGATGTGCTTAGGCATAATGCAAAGAGGCCTCTTGGTGGTGGAATCGATAGGTTTTATAAAAGATATTACTGGGACCTCCCACGTAGTGAGGGCAAACAAATTTTAATGGATACAAATCTTATATATCTCCTTCCCCTTCTTACTTCCATTTCTGTCCCAATATTATAAAGCTATAATTAATAGCCGTAGAGGATATAGATTGATTAGAAATTTGAGAGCTTAAGAGGATGAGATGATATCTAAAGCAAATTTAGTACCTAACGGTAAGTCGTCTTCTTGTAACAGCCGGAGATCGAGAGCACCCCAGCTGCCGTCGGCGGGGGGCACGCGCTCGCAGCGAACTTGAGTCGGCATCTTGCTCACGCAATGTGGTGGGTAAGTCTAAAAAACAAATAACGTTACAAAATTTAAAAAAAAATAAACGTTAACAAAAACGTGTTAAAGGGCTAAATAAAAACTTTAAGACAATTTCAATCAGGCTTCGTGAATAGAAATGAAAAACTTCATAACATTTATTTCTTCTCATTTACGACAAACGGTAATTTACGACTCCTTCTCAAATCGTTTTCCTCTGAGGGTTGAGACTGCCTCCACCCATCACTCTGGTTCTCATGTTGTTTCGACATCTCGTCCTATCTTCGACTACTCTTAGAGCATCGTAGACTGTGGAGTCAAGTGTCTTGCGGATCTGGTCAGACCAATGCGGCCCCGCGGCCGTTTCCCTTCCACTTTGCCAGTAAACATAAATTTTACAGGGTTGTCTCCGTCTTTCCTTGCAATATGTCCGAAGTACCTTACAAGATTCGCTTGTGGCGGCAAATAAAGGAAAGCTTCGTTATTATTTTAATCTTGGCTAGTATGGATGCGTTGGTCCGAAATGAAGTCCATAGGATCCGGAGAATTTTTCTCCAGCACCACATTTCGAAAGCATCAATATACGACTAAAGAGAAGAATACCGGCCTATTAGATTTATTTCTTCAGTATACGTCCTTCACTGGAATTAAATTAAAATAAATATCTCCGCTTTAACTGCGGAAAGAAAACATCCTCCCATATAATTACATAATAGGTCCACGCGCCATTTTTAATCCGTCATTAGTACGGACGCGTGACCCACATCCGGTTTCCGTCGGCGCATAATGGCGGATTTTGAATAAACGATCGGTTTCCGCGGGTAAATGTAAGCTACACTATTGAATATATTTTTTTTTTTCATTCGTGTTCATTTCCCGATATTTGTTGCGACGGATTTCCGTCTCGTCGTATCCATTGTGTGGGATGTGTTATTGTGCCGGCGCAGTTGTTACATGATTTATGTAATACTTACCATGTTACTGTTTGTGATGGTGAGCGACCTCTCATAACATTTATACGACTTACTATATCGTACTAGTTTTCAAAATCTAGACTATAATTAGTCAGGATTATGTTCCTTTGAATAGGACTCGCTTATGAAGGAATAAATGCTTATATACTATAGCAGGACTACTGGTGGTAGATATCAGTTGCCTTAGGACCTCTAGATACCACCGCAGCATCCATTGCAACCGACAAATAGCAATGTGCAAATACTACCGTGTTCCGGATTGAATGGCGCTGTAGCTAGTGAAATGACTGGTGTACACCGAGGCTTAATATTATATGTTATACTTCAATGCAACGAGCACAATTTGGTGGTGTGTATATCATCTTAACGTCACGTTGTTATAGGCAGGCGTAACACTTACCATCAGGTAGTCACACTCGTCTCGTCCCTTTGTTGATATAAAAAATAGGAGCAACTGTTAATTTTACCATGCCTGTGTGAGGGAAACGCGAGGGAAGAGGTTTAGCCGGAAATAATCCTTCATAATATCTTTGTTATCCTCATAGCAAAACAATATCCTTTACATATATATAGACTAGAAGAATTTGCCAAAGAAAAATAAGGCGACTATTACAACGATCGATAAAGGATCGTGTGGGATTGTATTTGTCAAGTTTCAAAGGCGTCGTAATTAGTAAAATTATTATAGTAATGAGAAATTTTCGCAGGACCGATCGACGTGGAGATCTTTAGAAGACGCTTATGTCCAGCAGTGGACGTCTATAGGGTGATGATGATGATGAATGAGACATTTAAATCTCAAGGCGTCGAGCGGAAAATGGTTAACAACCAGACTATCATCAAATTATCACGGAGATGCTCATTACTTATCAGTAGGTGTACTGTCCTCATTCCGTTGTTATAGAAAAAAGTACAATATTTTCGAATGTATATATATATTGGATGCGGGTGGCCCAGGACCGTTCTGAGTGGAAATCTTTGGGGGAGGCCTTTGTCCAGCAGTGGACGTCTTCCGGCGGATTGGATTGGATTGGATTATATATATATATAAAAAGACTATTTAAAAAAAAATACGCTTTTAAATTGTTAATTAAGATATCAGTCTTTAAGGTGGGTACAGCGTGTTCTCAAATTAAAGTTGAAAATAAGTGATTAAGATTAAAAAAAAACAAGTCGAACAATAGACAACACGAGCGAGTATCGTAATGTACAAATGTAATGAGTAGTTAAAAAAATTATTTGACAATCAATCATCATCCGATAGACAGACGCCCACAGCTGGACAGAGACCTCCCCTAAAGATCTCCTCGTACAGTCAGCATGGCATCCGGTACCGCTCGGCGCTATAGGCCGTCCTTTCTAGGGATTCTTATGGGAGATTTGGGCCATTTCTTACCACGCTGCCTCAATATGGATTGGTCGGAGCCAATACCTTGTTTGTTGATTAACAGGGTCCACCATGCCCTGGTGAGGTTGCCTTGGAACCCGTAAAATGTTGTGAGGGAACCCTTACACCCCCAATCAAAAACAACATTTAAGTGAAACCTAGCTTTGTTTCAGACCAGAGACAATAACAAATAATGTTTACAGAATAAAAAAAAATTATCATCAGTATCAGCGGATGGTCTACCGGTGGTAAGGACACACTAAGAAAATTATCGCAAAAAAAAAAAAAAAAAGTTTACTATTTCAAATATATACTGCATAAGTTGTAATAATATTTATTTACTCTTATAAACAATTTCTGTGTTGCCATAATGTACATTAAATTCAACCCTGAAACATTATAGGGGTGGTTTTCAATGATATGGTTAAAATATGTTTATATGTAAAGCCCCGGGTGTAATTTTTTCTAAGCTGAATGACAGTTGATCATCAAAGCGGAAGTACGCGCACCATCTTCCCGCCAAACGGACGGACGTACCATAATCGAAATCGACACTTCCGCCCCATTCAAAAAAGGAACACGTTGTCGGTTTTTTTTTATTATGCGCCATTATTGACTCTGAACATCTTTAAATGCCTCATTGTTTAATTAAATAGGGAATGTCGGATATTTTAATGCACGGCGGATGTTCATTACTAACGTCTGCGAGCAGAGAGAGAGACCGTTGATTTATTACCATGTAACGCCTGTTGCAGCCGACAAACAGTAGCGTGCAAACATTACTTTGTTCCGGTTTAAAGGGCGTTGTAGCTTGTTTAATTTCTCGGGTAACAAGACCACGAATTACTGGTGGTAGGTCTCTGTTATCAGAGACCGTAGAGGTAGGTATCACCGCAGCTCCTATTGCAGCTGACAAACAATAGTGAGCAAATATTACTGTGTTCTGGTTTAAGGGACGTTGTAGCTGGTGAATATATTAGGATAACGAAACCTAAGACTATGTTACAGGCGATGAGCGCAATATAGCTACACTGGCGCAATGCGGTTTGGTGGAAGCCAGAGCCTCGTTTGTTGATTATCAGGCTGCACCGGGAGCTGGTGAGGTTGGCTTCAGTCTCGTGAGTTGTTGTATGAGAACCCTTGCAACCCGCACACTACATACACGTGTGCAAGTACTATTATCCGCAATTGCTTCATATGTCGCATTACGAAACGAATCATTAAGTAACTATATTGAGTTACTAATAAAGCAATTAAATTACGCAATAATTATATTAAATTCAATATAATTCTTACATTAAATAAAGGTTAGTATCTTGGTGATCAATTATTAGGGAGATTTATAATAATAAAACCCCCTAATAAATAAAAACTAAAGAAATTAATAAATTAAAATTTTTAAGACCTCGCATGATCATAATGTTTTCCTGTGTCGTAGGAGATAATATTAAAAAATAATCATAGACTAGTGAACGTTTTTTTTTTTCAACGTAGCGACGAGCGAGACTTTCACTTAATGGTAAGTGATACGCCTGCCTATAACAACATAGTTCTAGTTAGGATGATATATACTAAACTACATTGTCCTCATCGCCTTCAGACTTGAGACGTTGTCTCGTTACTTCAGTGATTTCACTAGTTAAAACTCCCTTCAAACCGGAACACAGTACTGTTTGTCGGCTGCAATAGACGTTGCGGTGGTATAAGAGACATACCACCAGTGGAATTATCAAACATAATGAAGGTATAACAAACAGGACTGTTTTAGTAATTAAGCAGCCCACTCAAGGTTCCCAAGAGTGGGAATCGGGATCTTCCTTCAAGAGTAGAGAGCCTAGGTCATTTATCCTAAGCACTCAATTGCACGGCCGTTTATCCTGAGTAATTATTTTCGCCGGATAATTAAGCGCGCTCCTTCCCGCCATTGTGCGCGAGCGGCGGCGGAAGTGAGAAAGCGCGGGAAAGACGCCGCCGTCGCTGCGGCGGGAAGCGGGGCGTCGTGCGGAAACAACAATGGCAATTATATTAACCACAGTCTCACAAAAGCGTTACGATCGCAATTTCCTTTGTTATTCTCGCACGGTTTGGAGATAACGCGAATTCTTAGCAACGTTATTAGTTCACATGTTTATGGCGGCATTATTCATAGACAAAGTGTGTGATTTCTATTAAAAAAATTTAGTCTATAGGATTTACTGGAACGTGAGAATTTTTGTTTTTCATTCTACATTACATTCAATATAAGTTGAACATTATAACAGAAACAAATTCATCCTCCTCCTACTCCCCTCATTCTTGTATTCATGATGTTTCGCCATCTCGTTCTATATCCGGCTACTCGGAGACAAACAAATTCATAACTATGGATATTTATTATCAATTTTTTTATGCCAATTTATTAATGCCACACGAGTGATTTAATTTTATTTATATTACAAAATACTAGAAAACAGTTTAATATAATTAATATAAAATTAAAACATATATAAAATTTATATATAAGAACATATTATTCTAATGTTAATTCATATTAATAGATTTTTATTTACTACTATACTAAAAGTACCAGTTAGTAAATATTAAAATAAGCTAATTAATACATTAAGTTAAACATTTTGAAACTATCATTTATTATCAAATGTACTTTGTATGTATGTTATATTGTTAATATTTATGTTTAAATAAACAGTATTATTACATTATTTAAAAAAAAAAAAAATTACTATATTAATGTTTGAAAAATTAAAGTTAAAGATTTATTCATAATAATAAAATGAAATCATAAAAAAAACTAGTTTACTTCATTATACAATTTGTATAATTAAAGAAATATATAAATATATACTCACCATTAAATTTGCAGTATATTAACAGCTAATTACAATCCAGTACACAGATTTATCGCACAATTACACCGTTTTGATTATTACACAAAATAATACACAAGGTTATGAAGAAAAATATTTTTTCAAATCAATATTTATGACCGCGCCAGTAAAATGCGTCTGCTCCCTATCGCGGCCCCGCATAGAATGAATGAAGTACGACCGCAAACTTGAATGAAGATATACTCCATACTATTAAAACGTTCTTGTATCATCTTCGTTATGGAGAAGTAGGCTTTACTGCAATGGAGTAAGAAAGGAATTCGTTTGAAATGTTATTGGTATATACCTTACAAACAATATTTGCGATTTATACTCGCTGCAGTGTGTGGTCGGATGCGGACACTACCTTCGTCTCTTTCCAGCTCCTCAAGCTGTTAATGTGTACAAATGAAACGGGAAGCGTTGTTTTTAAGGATCGATAATGAATTCCTCGCATCCTGTCTGTCAGCATGTGGTTCTGAAACTAATCGTTTCCGTATCAACACTCATGGCTATAAGGGCTTAAGTACATTGAGATTTTATCAAAAGCGACTTTAAACATAAGGGTGATAGGTTCGAAGCCGTGCTGATGGTTCATCTAGAATATTGATCATCCAATTTGGATGTGCGGCAATTAGGTACGTGCGTTTCCGGCGCTATTTAAGTTTTCAGCGCGAATGTATTTTCGGAAATAGCGGAGACGGAATATTCTTAGACGGCCCTTTTCGTGTAGTACACTAATTTAGTTAATTTTTTTATTACGCCGTGAGGTTCCGGTCATTAATTAATCATAAATGGTTGTATTTTATTATAATTAATGATTTAAATGATTTACATTAAATATTCTGTATTTGGACACAAAGAGTATAAAATGTAAGTAGTAAATAACAATTTCTTAAAGACAACCAATGACAACGACATGAGCGAGAGGAAATCAGTAACAACGCTTGATATGTAATGATTGTTAGTTTTTTTTAAGTGCTGTCTACTTTCGATTTTTGACTATCATTAAAGCCCAGTGATGAGGAGATCCGCAAGAGAACGGAGGCCACCAACACAGTCTGAAAGATTGCTAGCCTCAAGTGGCAATGGGGCACTAAGGTTCTCGACTGGCGATCGCGTAGCGGTAGACGCAGTGTTGGAACAGCTGTTCCGTCGACCTGGCGAAACAACTGGATGCGGGCAGCGCAATTAAATAATTTTTGATTATAATTTTCCTTTAAACAACGATTATAATTTATTTAAAAAAAACCCAAAGATCAGATAAAATGAATGAAATAAAAACCGAATACGCAAGGTCAAGACCAGAACTAAATAAGCAAAACCAAGACTACTACCAAGTTTGTTCGTCTTGATCTTGTTTTTGCTTTGCTTATTACTGTTAAAGCAGTATGTACTTTCGATACCTCGCCTGTGAATAGTCTATGGACACTTTCTCCAGGACACTGGCGTAGTTTCTTTATCCTGGATATTCCTCTTTCACTTACTTTACATTTTTCTTTGTAAAGATTCATTGTTAGTATTATGTAATTTTGTTTATACTGTGTTTAGTTAAATTCATTACAGGAATCAATCATCAGCCGATAGACTACCACTGCTGGACATAGGTCTCCCCTAAAGATTTCCACGTCAATCGGATCCGTGTTTTGTAGGGGTTTATTTGAGGATGGAAGAGAATTTGGCCATTTCCCACCACGCTAGCCCAATGCGGGTTGGTGAAAGCCAAAGTCTGATTTGTTGATTAGCAGGGTGCACCACGAACAGGTGAGGTTGGCTTGGGTCTAGTGAGTTGTTGTGCGGGACCTCTTAAACCTATTACACGATATCTATATCCAATATCTCTCTAGGGTCGTTCCTTCATGTTTGAGGATTGTAGTCAGTGCTAGGGATGCTCTCTGGAGCTGATGATCTGCTTCCACCGGTTCCTGTTCAGCGCATCTCTTACGACTGTAAAATTTAGAAGACGACGAGTCTTCAACCTGATCAGTCCATCTGGTTGTCTATATCCAACAGTTGACGTTCATATTTAATTGAAATATGATAATTGAATGTTTTACTTCCTAACTGCTTAGGAAATATGACTTATTTACCAATTATTTGTTTTTAAATATGATCCAGCAATAACTAAAACGAAAATCTAGATTTTTCGTTTAAGCTTTTGAATATAATGCTACCTTGGCGACCATTAACTTTTTAATATCTTTTCATAAAGTTTAATCAAATTACCTAAGTAACTTGGAGTTGTAGTTAACCAGACGCCGGGACCTCCGTGATATGCGATCGTTAAAATGGAAAACACAAAATCGGAAGTTGGTTTTGTTCTGAACACGATAGACCACTGCCCATATCCGGTAGATGTAAAGTTTGAAATTAATGAGCACTCGCTTTTACGATCGTCGCGTCGCGCGAGTTTCAAATATGAGTATGAAATAGTAAAAGGATAAAAAGTATATCATACAATACGAAAGAGTAAGGATAAAGTAAGTATTTTACGTCCCAATATGGAATAAAAGAAGATGTTCACCTGGTGGTAAACTGGTATTGAAGCGATACTTTAAATGATGATGGGACAGGTGACAAGGCTGAAGATGCTGAAGCGATTATGACCGGAATACTTTCCTGTAATATGTACACACCCAGAACCTAGTGAGGCAAATATAGTTGGTTTAGCCAATTCTCCGTACTTCAGACCTAGTATCAATAGAATATAGTAAGCCCTACCTGTCGAAGAAGGCGACTAAAGGTTCTTGGCTCTGATGATGTATGCGCTTGAAAGCCACAGCGACATTACAGTTCATCTGATACTGGGCTGGTGTACCCACATCCACGGCCTGTTAACTAAAGGAGTCTTCGGGTTCGCGAGCTTTGAAGACGAGGGCCCAAATTGCTCATTAAGCTAGCCCGGGGTGAACGACAAATACGATGTGGTCTCGTGTTTATCGTAGCACAGTGAGGATGAAGCTGAGGAAGTTTAATCCCTCTTCCTCCTACTCTACTCCCCACACCGTTCCCCCAGAGGCAAAAAGCGAAGAGTTAAAGAGTAAAAATTTCACATAACCTTACCAAGTCCGTCTTACTGTTTAAATATCCGCCATGATCAAATGAAAGGTAAGTTAGCTTAGTGAGTACAAAAACACCTTTTAACATCATCACCAACCAGCGGCTGTCTACAGCTGAACATAGAGTTCTTCCAAGTAAGGTCCTCGAATGGCGACCTCGTACTGGAATACGTAAGGATTGGCAGGGCCCCCCCAGGTGGTCCGACGATCTGGTGAAGGTAGCGGGAAGCAGGTGGATGCGGGTATCGCGGGATTGATCGACGTGGAGATCTTTGGGGGAGGCCTATTTTCAGTAGTAGACGTCTGTCGGTTAATAATAATGAAGTACCACCACTTAGCTCTATTATTGCCTACATGTATCCGGTTACTGGCAACCGCCTTGCACAGATCTTCGCTCCATCTCATCAGGAGCAGGTTGCCACCATCTTAACTATACCACAAGAACCCCTAAATCATACCCGGGATGTAGTAAGCGCTTTATCCATTGATATTAAAGCCACATTGTGTAGATATACCACATGTCTCTGCCGATCGACTTATAGATGCCAAAGTTCCAACATAATCATTTACTGGTGCGAGATCACAGAACGGAAGTCGCCTAAGTAGGCACATCCGTGGCGCCTGTACCTACCGCTATACAGTAATGTGCAAACATTCCGCTTTCAAAGGAGCTACGGTTAGTTAAATTACAGGGCTAATAAATTGATTAAATGAGAAGACTTCGTGGTGAAGCGAACAGCTTTTGCTTTATGGCATAAAGGTCTCTGATCTCAATCATATGCACGTTGTAGAGACGAGAAGAGCGAGACATTCACCTGATAGTAAACGTTCCGCTTTTTTTTTTTAATTAACGTGTAATACAATGCTAACGGAACGCACACCCCGGGACCAATAGTGGGCCGGTGCCGGAGCAGTGTCGGGCTCCAACCGACTAAAAAGCTTCACACGGTATTCCTGCCTCGTCCACATACTCGAGGGTCGCGGGATAACGTATTTCAGTTCCTCCGCGACCCCCGATCGGCGCCCGAATGAACGGGTCCACCCCAAATGTTCCGCCTGCCCATAACAACGTAGCGATAGTTAGGATGATATACTCTACACATTGTGCTCATAGCAATGAAACATAAGATGTTACATTTCGACAAAGCAGTAATATCACTAGCCACAGCGGCCTTCGTGCCGGACAACATTATTGTTTGTAAATAACTGTTTATCACAGATCCATATCCAAATGCACCTTTCAACCTAGACCTAGATTCGTGGTGATGTTCGCGCTGGAAGGCATTGCGACTCTTACAGCTCATCTGACTGTGTGTCTGACTGTGTGACTGACTGTGTGACTGACTGTGTGACTGACTGTGTGACTGACTGTGTGACTGACTGTGTGACTGACTGTGTGACTGACTGTATGTCTCCATCAGACACTAGAGTTTTTCGGTCATATTGCTAGATGAAAGGGAAATGACTTGAAGACGCTTGTCGTTACTGGCAAGATTGATGGTATGCGTCCGAGTGGATGGAACCCAAATCGTTGGACTGAACAGATGAAGGTGACCATTGAAACACCTGTACATGACGCTGTACAGAAATATTGGCGTAACATTAAGTACAGGTTATCGATAAAGAGTCACGACCCTCAGCATTGAGGAACCGACTTAATGAGAGAGAGACTGTTTATCAACTGCGGTGGTGGTGGTAGACGGTCTCCGGCAAATAGACCAACCACCACTGCTTAGTCATCCACCACCCCTTATACATCTGCCGCCTTAAAGCCATTACTGTTTCCATTGAACATATCAAAGTCGGAGTATCAAAGGTCCACTTCATGATTTGATCTCATTGTTACTTAATCTCACGTGATATTGAAGCCGTGTCTTACACTTATAGAAAAAAAAGTACAGCTATAGTTTGGATTTGTGATAACTATTTCCGGTGTTCTTTTGGCACTAAAAGTATTAACATAGATCAGCTATACTCATATATATATATATATATATATATTAGTATATATTATGTATATATACTGGCTGTTCCTCACCCGCTTTGCTAGCCGTAAAATCTCTGCAACCCCTTTCGAGGATATTTCGTAAAATTAGTTCTCAGCTGGCCTACCCTCGTCAAAGGGAATATTCTTACCAAATGTCAAGTCTCCAGGCCTTATGGTTCCGGAGATATCGTGATGAGTCTACATAGATGCAACTATATATGTGTATATATATACTGTTACTATTATTAGTATTGTTTTAGTCCATGATCAAGTTACTACTTACCAGCACATCTCCCCAAACCGAAGTTAGGCTGGTAGAGAATGTCAACAGGTATCAAGCCTGCCTTTTGGTTTAAGGATGTACAATAAATACTGGTGGTAGGTCTTAGTTGCCGGAGACCGTCTAGGTAGGTACCATCGCAACCGACAAACAGTACTGTGTAAACATTACTGTCTTCCGGTTTGAATGGCACTGTAGCTCGTGTAATTACTGAGGTAACGAGGCTTAACATCTTATGTTTCAAGCGAAGAGCTTAATGTGGTTTTCAGAGTATAACATCCTAAATAGCGCCACGTTTTTATAGGTAGGCGTTCCGCTGGTCTCGTCGCTTAAAGAAATAAAAAATTGTGTACTACTGACGTAATAATTTGTCACTTACATATACTGGCAATTATCTCCATGGTTCCACCAGAAATAAACCTGACCCACTCTAAGTTATCGTAACTGTGCCACCTTTGGAATCGGGAGAGGATCCTGCTGGGAGACGAAACTATCATGCCACCACGTACCACCAGTGAATGGTATTTTCCTCCCTTAATGGGACCATTGGAGGCGTTGGTGGTTTGATAGGGGTTTTGATGGGGGGGTTCTCGTCGCCTTCTAAACAACCCTGAGGGGGACAATGGCTGAATGTGGTCTCCGGTCATTAAAGTAGTACTCAGGCTGGTAGGGTATGCATAAAACAGACCCCATGACAATCTATCCCAGCTCAGCGTTAGAGAACCCACGGTTGTGGTCCAAACGGAGATCCCGTGACTTACTAACAACCCCAACAAACGCCGAAGATGACCACCGGGGAGGTTTCAGTGCGTAAAAATCTCGACATATCTTTGACTCTCTCTCCAGAAGATAAAGTATCTCTTTTAATATAAAAAAGGCTGTGCCGCCTCTCCTGCTCCTGATCGACGTGAGGCTTGTTGTCTCGCAATAGAAACATGAATGCAATCGAAATGAAACGGTCTCCTCTACACAATTGGACGGGATGTTGTAAAAACTACGCTTTACGCCGATCATATTTAACTAGTCCCGGGTTAATGTTTACTGCACGCTTCCGTCGCTCGCCACTTCCGGACGGACGGGCAGACATCTTTATGTAACAATAAAATTGCGCCGGCGACCGTCCGTCTGCTGGCTCCCATTTGAAACTGTCCCTTTGTTGTCGCAGTTTCTTTACAACGTTCTTCCGGCTTTTTTTTCTACGTCGTGACGATTTAGTTTACTTCAGCCAATTTCTGCTTTATATTCTTAGAACTCATAGTAAAGCTTTAAAACAAAATAGAAAACTTTTGTTAAAAGTTCCTTTAAAAACAAAGATTCTTTGTCCGAATATTGCTTTAGAAACTTAATACATTGCAGTTAATAGATACAAAGCTAATTCACACGCTTTAGCCTTAAATAAGTGTAAGGGTACCCGCACAATAACTAACAACTAACGGGATCCAAGCTAACCTCATCTGCTCGTGGTGCACCCTGCTAATTAACAAACGAGGTTCTGGCTACCACCAATCCGGATTGTGGCAGCGTGGTGGGAAATGACCCAACTCCCCCATGATTGTGGGGATCTTTGAGAGATATCTATGTCTAGCTGTGGACGTCTATCAGCTGATGATGATGATGACAATTCTCTAATAAGTCTACTAAAAAATCTAACCAGGATATATTTAATTATACATTCAAAATTTTGACGTACGTTTGAAGACATAACAATCTCTTCATTATGTTCTCATAGATTCTGGAAGTATACAATTCAAATACGAAGAATCCTCTTTTTTTTATATGATGAAGTTTGCGCCACTAGTTATTTTGACAACTGTCGCAGCTTCATCGGGTTCAGGGCCCGCAGATTTATTATACCCGAGCTAAAATAAAAAAAGAATATAAAATATTTATATATATACACACACTCTCTCACACATATATATATATATATATATGTGTGTGTGAGAGAGTGTGTGTGTGTGTGTGTATATATATATATATACCTTTATCATCTACCATAATGTAGAGATGCAGCCGAAGAGCGTTGTGATGATACTTGGGAAGTAAAACATCTATTTCATAGCGACCATTATATTATGGAGCAGTGAATAGGTTTTGCTCGTCTCGTCGCTTTAATAAATAAAAAAAAAAACGTACTAAAATTTGAAAGAAAAAGGTATTCCGACCGTCCCATACGTGACTTAGTCCATAGATGTGACTCTGTTTTGTCAATAAATAATTTTTTGGTTATCTATTGTGCACAAACCGGACGCGCTGTGTAAACACCTTAACATCGCCGCCGTAGCCACCACTCATCATCACCCACGTAGAGGAAACGCATAATAAAATACTTCTCTTTCACAAATAAGATACCATAATAAATGTGCAGACGGGACTACCTTTCCTCTGGTTGTTTTTTGTTGGGTCGCTTTATACTTGTTTCTAATTATAAAATGGCCGACAGCATCTTCCGGTCAAACATACAACTGCGCACGTTTTAAAAGAAAAAAAAGTTTCAATAATTGCAGTTGTATCAGAACTTTATCCGCTTTCATTAAAACGTGTTTCCGTTTACAAAAAAAAAAAAAGTTAACGTCACCTTTGGTGAGCGTACTTCGCGCAAAAAAATTTAACAAATGTCACTAAGCGGATGTGGCGGCAGGCGATTAGAAATGGGACAATAGAAAAAAAAACCTTCACTTCTTCAACAATAGTTTTGAACTGATCCTATTTGTGGATAAAGTCTTGCGTCAAGCCGGAACCGGCTAAACAGCTTATTTTCGGAGGGTAAAATGAGAAATTAGTTACATCCGTTAAGGTTAACTGTCAAATTTTGACAGGATTGCAAAAAAATTTCAGAAATATAACACATTTTAGTTAAACATTTAAATCACGTAAGCAAATGTTATTAAAGGACTTTTTTTATACAACAAAACGTCGAGACTAGTTGGATGTTCATCTGATAGTAAGACCTAGACAATCTCCGGCAACAGAGACCTACCACCAGTAAATGGTGAAATTGCTGTTAATTACCAGCACTTACTCTCAACTACCACATTCCTTACCACTTGGCTGAATAAGAGGCAAAGACCTGTTTTGTGAGATTCGTTACAAGAGACATATGTGTACCATGGATATGGTTTATGTTTATGACGAAATGATCTCGATGATATAAATAATTACGCACCAATCATTACCTAATTTTGTTATTGTAGCATATAAGATTATATTCAAGATAATAGTTTATTAAATATGAAAGCAATTAAATCGAAATAAATGAAAAGAAATACTATACCTTCTCCATTTAATTTTATTACTGCTGAAATCTTCCTTGTGTGAGACAACAAAAATAAAATTTAAAGTTATGAGCTTGAAAACATACAATTACTTATAAAAAAAAATTTAATCAATATGTTTTGTGATTATATTTGTTAATATAATTTTTATTTCTTATAATTAATGTTTTCAAAAGGTTGCCAAACTAAAATGTTTTTCGCGCCTGCTCTTTTTTTTTAAACAGGCGTGCGGCTTGCACGTGGCAGCGATTCAGTCAAGACAGACCATTTTCCATTCTTCATAAATTTTTTGTGATTTTTTTTTTTATTTCGATAAAATGTATTATAAAAAATAATCAACGAGAACAAAGTACTAGGTTTCAGTCCCGTGGAAATCTAAATAACAATAAATCAACTTAAAATTTTATTTCATTATGTTCTAAAATTTCATTTGTTCCGTTTCTTTAACAATTAGATTTAATCCTTTAAATAACTTTCAATTTTTTTTTTATCTGATGAATATACAAAACCTTATCTCTTCATTAAGTACTAATGAAACAGTCAATTTTAGCACTCTCCTAATGATCTTAAATGTAATGCGAGAAGGTGGGTCCGAAAAATTCGTACAAAAAATGTTTCGCCCGGAAACAAGATCCCATTTCTAGTTAATTGGTAATGAATGTGTCGCTTGCTAAATGTAATCATAAAAAATTGACACTCTTTGTAAGGGTGGTCCTGTGGTTAAAGAAACATACGGGCAAAGTCAAAAAATTACTCATTATTACTTTTCTAAAATTTTAAATTTATATGTTAATAATTGTGTTATTGTGAGTACTGTCAGTCAACATCCCTCCAGAGTTTCTGGTCAGTTCTTCTCAGGAGAGAACGCGTTGTGTACCTGCAAATAAAATGTATTAAAGTTTGAGTTTAAGTTTTGTAGTGACCGCCATTTATAATATAAGGACTAGACTTAATTGGTGACTATTGTTCCATGTGAAACTTTCACTTCAACGGCAAAGTGTGCTGTTGCATCGTATCAGCATTTCCGGTTCATTAATGTCACAATGACTGTACGCAAGGCCGAGGTAGCTGCCGGCATTTCCTATGAATCACACGCGATGTTTATATATCGCAATGTCAACTAACGCTTCACCTATTGTGTTTACTTAAATAACGGTGACAACAGCAAGCAATGTAACGTTTTTTGCTGGTGGTAAGTCTCTTTAACCGGATGCTAGTTTTGCACCACCAAGCTCTGTACTGTGCAACAATTATCCATAACAGCCAATTTACGTCCCTACTCTTGGGGCACAGGTCTACCCTCAATATGAGGACGATTATATACAGCAACCATTATGTTCTAGAGTATATAACTTAACGTAATAAATAACTTAACATATAAGGAAAAATAAAACAACATCACGTTTCAATACAAGTATGTACATTAAATTCTATATATAGTAGTATAATACATTTAAAATTTGTGTAAAATATACTGGTAGCACATGTAAACTGTGATCAGTCATTTGCTATGTATAGATGTATTCGACAAAGTGACGGGCATTAACTTAATATGTAAATGATATGCGTGCAACGATGTGTTGCTAATTAAGATGATGTACACTGCACCACTGAGACACATCGGCAATAATTATTCGTATATTAGCTGAAACTTCTTTCAAATTAAAACATATTAATGATCGTGGACAGCTGTTTGCCGACAGGAATAATTGCGGAGGAGACATCTATTTAATCCATCACTTGTAATAGACCTACCACTACTAATAGCTTGTTGCTACTAATGTTTATAGTATAAGTTGCCTTTTTTTACTTTAATTTATACAATGATCTTTTAAGTATGATAATTTAATGTATAATTACCGAGTTTAAATTTACTATCATTTCATGTAATTACTGTCGTGTGTTGACTGATTGTAAAAACATTCAACTTTACTAATTATATATTTCTAATGTTTATTTTAAAAGCTGCTGGAGTGCCACCATAGGCTAAATAAAGTCAACTGCGTCGTTAAAGAGCTGCTTAGCGACTGGCAATCACAAGAGTTTACTTGAGATGGACTTTATATCAGGGGTAAAATAATGAGCTGTAATTTGGACACTGTCGAATCAATTCCCCGTGGAGAGTTAGCCGTAAGCAGGAAACGTATGCAAAACGCCAGTAATAAAACTCTATTGTGGGCCGCTATTTCCCGGTTCCAGAGGATGCTCCCCCCGGCGCTTATCCGGCCTAAAGAAAGCCGCCCATTGTCACCGGAGGTATCAACGTCTTCCTCTTTATAAACCGTATCCTTTCCTTTATAAACGTTTTAACGGTCTTATACCACGCTATTGTATGAGTAAGTGACCGCACCGCGTTATACAGCAATGCGTTTGTTGTGGTTGCTAATAACATGCAACATTAACATTTACCTTACCGCGTTACAGTTTACATCTTATTGGACCTTTACATATAGATCGTCGTTTTATGAACATCTGTACACAACAGGAGGACGATATTTTACATAAAATCTCATAATTAAAATTTAATGGTTATTTATAATTCATTACAATTACACACCTCGTTAAACATCATCAAAGTAGGATTGTGATTTGTGATACACAGATTTCATTCCGAACGCTACAATATTAAAAATATTGACTAAAAATATCTAAGTTGTAATACCCAAATACATCTATTTTGTGTAGTAATAAGTTCTTACGGCAACATAAATAATTGTTTTATTGTAAATTGCAATTAAATTATTATATGAAAGCGCCTTGTTAATTAACAGATGCCTAGACCCTATATGCACCTCATACAGTAATATTGCCGATAAAATTTTTGCAGACTTTGAAGTAACTAAATGACATTTTATTACTGTATTGAGATTATAGTCGATAGTATCGTGGACAAGAATACTGATGCTGTAGATCTCTATTGACGAAACCTATGCATTGTTATTACAGGTTCACCGGCTTTGAGTGTGTATTCTTCGCATTCCTCACCAAGCAAGCCCAGGCAGTAAATGAAGTGGTCAAGTATCGTCAAGGTTATGGGCCTTCTAGAAATTTAAACGTAGTATAGGAAGCAATTGGTGCGTTCTATAGGAGATCCCAGGTTTTAAAGAGTTTAGAAAATAGAATCCTGTTATTCATGTATTTGCCCAGAAGCAAGATGTTTACAAGATTTCTTACTATAATAAAATGTCTGTTAAATACATATTTTTCTGGTCGAGTCATGTTAAGACAAACTAGCTGTTGCTTAAGGTCCAGGGGCACTTGCAGCATTTTTTAAAGATAATATTGTAATTAGTTAAAAAAAAAATCACATTATAATGAAACTAATAATTATATTAAATGTTTTATTTAGAACTATTAAATAACACCTTACAATAATATTTACAAATAATAATTTAAGCATTTATAATATAATTAGGCTTATAACTACTTCTCTCAATGTGTGGCAAAAAATTTAAATAGCTATAAATTTTGCTTTATGTTCTTTGAAATAAGCAGACCTATTAGGGAATCAAGGAATTTATATTAATAACTTTTTATTTCAATAGCTATTGTTAAATCTACAGTTTCATTAAAGATGACAAAGCCTAACATCATAACTTATTGTTTATAATATTAAGTTTTAAAAATTAATTATTTATAAATAAAAAATACTAATATTGTCATATGTTAAAATAATATTATACAAATTGTGATTTGTTTAAAAACCTGCACAGAAAATTGTTTAAAATAGTAAAGCAATTGATTAAATTATTATTTTTGGAATGTTGTTTGGAAACTACTCTCTGTAATTGCAGTAGAAACATAGTCAAACCTTAAAAACTATCTTTCTTTACCACATTAAAACCTTTGAAGTAAATTCTAAGCTCTGCCAAGAGGCACTATGAAAGATAGGGCATCTCCAGTAGCACCCCATGAGACTCGGTTCATCTGAAACACTGTAATCCAAGCAGCAAGAACACATGCCCACACTGCTGCTCCTCCAGCGCTCATTATCACATCTGTAATTATGAAATATTAAGAATTATATAAACTGAAATTTTTCGTTTTATTGATACATGTAATATGACCAATAAAGATGATTTATTTCAGAGCTAGTATTTATTTACCTCCTCAGTACAGTAGTCAATACAATGCAGTTACAATAACTCATATAAAATAAAATATATTTGAAGCTCAGAATATTCACGGGACCCTCATTAATTAGTACAGGAGCATTTATCTTTCATGTTTATCATTTTGTGAAGTTATAATTGTACTACTTATGCTATATACTTACATTTCTTTATTTGTTTCTGTTCTTCATAAGGAGGCTTTACGAAAGCTTCTCTGAAGAACCATACCGCATTCACAGCCCAAACGAACGGCAACAGAACGCAGCCGACTGCAGCAAATACAAATTTTGAGTGGTTTCATATGACATTACTAATATGTATTTAAATAAAAAAAAGAAACTTTACTGTACCTTTAAAATACCATCTGCATAACTGCAGCTTTTTATCATTAGGGAGTCTGTTCAAATCCATTTTATAAGTAATGTATTTTTGACTTGAAATATTTTTGATTAACAATGTCAAACTGTCATTGCCACCATCTAAGCTACAGATTCAAAATATCTCATTCTCTTTACCTTACTCTAGAGCTTTAATTTGAGCTTATATATACATAGCAATTCGATTTAACAAGAAACAGAACCATTAACTTAATTTTCTATTTAATAATAAAACAGAAAATAATTTTAAAAATAATAACAATATTTGTTTTATACATATTTGACAGTAACTGAATATTTATTGATTTGAAGATTAACTTCAGTGAATTATTGTTAAAAACTACAAAAAATGTTTTAATCAAAAGTAATCTTGCGTAGATTGATGCACAATCATGGAAACAAAAATGGCGTAGATTGTTTAACGTCAGTTTAGTACTCTCGGAAGAGAGTATCTACATTTTTTGGCTTAGTAAAAATGAAAAATAAATAAAAATGTGTCGAATTGTTAAAAATGTGTTTTTGTGTTTTGCTATTGTTCTTATTAACTTGCAAATAAGTAAGTAGTACAGCTTTTACGTATATATTAGAGTTAATGCTTTGCTATATAATTCCGATCATATTTATGCATATTTGGCATTTTTTGTATAATTCTTCCACAAGACCTTGATTGTATTTAGAGTACAGTTATGTATTTGCTAAATAACCTTTCGACGGACAAAGTCAGTTATTCCTGCATTTTTACGAATTTTAGTTCAAACTTCGTTTGTTTTGATACAAAACGTCGGTCAGAATTTTGTTAGATCCTTTCACTTTCGAAGTACTATCCTGATTTGTTACATGACCGTTATTTACCGGTCTTGTAACAGTAAATAGAGTTTCTCTAGTAGACTAAATATTTATATTATAAAGATAAGTATTTTGTCTTCATTTAATTATATTTGCAGAACTTACAGGATTACCAAATTTAGTTAATACTTTGCTTTGATATTTTTCGATATAAATAACTGTTATTGTTGTTGTATAATTTTAATTCATCCCTTTAAATCGCTACTTGAGTTAAAAGTTGAGATAAATTATAATTTCAAGTTACTGGATAATGGACAATGATCTTGCAATCCTAATTACTTTTTCCGAAATAGAATATTAGACCCACGTACATTAGTAAATTCTATTTAAGTTCAGGTAATTATTCATTTAATAAATTACAAAATTTTAGGCAAGCATTTCTTTGAAATTATGTTATTAATAATTACATATGCTAAACAATTATTTCTATTACACCTAGAGATTGACTGGTAAAAAATACCAAAAGGCATTGAGTGTAACCTTATTGTGTTATAAATTAAATAATAATGATTTATTAGCAGTATTTACATTTACATATACACTGGGAAACCTCGGGTCTTGAACGAAGCTAAGCTTGTATCTCAAGACCTTAATAAATCATGTAAATAAAAAAATCACAACATGCTAAGGACTTTGCTAAGACTTAATGTCAAATTCTCTGCTACTCATCAGCCTCTGTGTAAAAGATAAATTTGAATATTTCTGCTTTATTCTACTTTCGTTAAGTCTGTCATTGATTAAAACGCAATTTAGGATTGAGTAATCTAAGCTTTTCCTATTTTTGTTATTGTATTAAGTTACCAATCCATATGTAAGGCTTTGCATTTTTTTAAATACTGTCTTTTTCCTGAAATTAACAAGAACTAAATGATATGATGATTATCCACCAGAATACCTTGTAATTGAACAGATGCATGCTAACCATATGAGAACAAATACTGTATAATTCTAAGTAAAATAAATTGTGAATAATATATGAATGATATACATTTAAATTCCTTCATTAAAGCATGGAGATAATTTTATATTGTACTAAAGGAAATGTACTTGTTATTCTGGAGGCTACCGCAGCAGTAACTATAAACTTGTTAAATTATTTGCATTCACTTTGATAGGTGATAAAATTTGTAATGAGGAAACATTGTCTCAAGGCAATGAATAAAATTCACTAAAGTGACATTTATACAAAGTGTGTGCTCTGTAAATACATTTTATAGTATTTGTAAAATATTTTAATTAATAATTATTTAATAAGGAACAATCAAACTGTAAGTATCAGTATAGCTCTAATTAAGAGATACACATATATCATTTTTGTTAAAACAAATTAAATTTTACGACATAATGTTTTTAAAAAGTACTGCCAAATTTTTTGCAATTAAGTTGTCATCAGAACTTCCTTAAAAAACAAGGTCTGATAATTCAAAAAAAAATTACTGATTATCATATCTTTGAATATTAATTGGGTATATGAAGGATGTATGTAGTAAGCAACATTTCTGCAATTCAAATTACTTGTTATTAAAGAATGCAAATGTAATTGTTATATTTACAGCATATATAATTATTATTTATCTTATCTTAATTAAAATACATTAACTGTTGTGGCTTACCTTTAATGTTAATTTTAATAGCAATTTATTGGCTCACTTGTTCTGTGACTTTAGATTGTTGGTAGGTTTGAGAGTTTGCCAAAATCAATATTTGATTTGAATGCTAATTATAGGTTTAGTCAAATGCACTTTCATATTTATATAATATTATATGTGAACTCCATGTCAAAATTTCAAAATGAAATTAACAAATTCTTGAATTAGGAGACTGTGGTTAGGAACCACCACAGCTCCTATTTCTTCTTGCAAACAGTAGTATACAAACATTACTGTGTTATGGTCGAAAGAGCTCTGTCTCTAGTAAAATTACTGGAGTAATGTGATTTAATTATGTCGCAAGACAATGACATCGATTAGGTGCTGTATATTGATATATATCCTGAGCACCGGCATATTATCACATACCACCATGTGAATCTCTTGCTAGTCTCGTCACTTCATTGAATATAAAAAAAAATATATTAAAAAGAATGTACATTATTTTTTTTTTATTTCATAGGGAATACTTTAAAATCATATTTATATGAGTTTAAAAAGGGTGAAGAGAAAAACTAAAAATGTTTTATTTTAAAAGAATTATTGCTATTTATAACTTGTTGATTTATGTCAATAATTATATAGCTTATGCGAATGAACTCATTCATTTATTCTTTACATTAATAAAATATATTGATAAAGCAAACACTTTACAACAATTTGTTTGAATACTAATGAACTGAGTTGGTATATTAACTGTTTTAATTTACCTCAGAAAATTTAAATTAAGGGGAATTAGTAAGTTTTTTTATTGATTAATTAGATACAAAAATTGTATGACACAATAACAAATTGAGTACTTACAGATATTTTATATACATGGACTCTCACTATGTAAAACTTCTCAAGATTATGTCTTAATAACAGCCATCATTATTTCAGGCTTGAGCGAACCATTATCACCACCACCAGCACTTATGCTGTATAGTCCCGGTGAGCCAGAATACACGGACATACTAGTGAAGAGGGTGCTGGACAATTTGACATTGATATGTGAACTACGAGGTGATAGCTCTCCGCGTGTGTATGTTTGGAATTATGTTGGCAATGGCACAGCTAATGAAAGGTGATTAAAACAAATTTCCTATCAATTAATTTAATTTTGCTGATTATTACATATGATACATTTATTTAAAATATATAAACTTAACCTTTTTTCAGGCCGTTCACAGTGAAGCCGAGTGGTGCTAGTAACTCTAGTCAGCTGCAACGCCTGGGTCTACAGATCACAGATAGCGGGCACTACATGTGCTCAGCTCCACCTTTCAGCGTCACTAAATATGTACTCGTACAACCTAAAGGTACAATTAAATTAAGTCTATCGTAATCATTAGCTCTCAGCAGTCCACTTTTGGATATAACCTACTCCCAAGTATCTCCAATTAGTTGAAATGAAATCTATATATATATGTATGTATATATATGTATAATACAAGCTTCATCTCTAGCTTAAGTGAGTGGTTACCCATTGCTGTACAGAGCCAGCGCGTTAAAACACAAGATGTTAAGTCTCGATACCTCAGTAATTTCACTACCTGTAACGTCCTTCGAACCGGAACACAGTACTGTTTGTCGGCTGCAATAGAAGCTGCAGTATACCCTGCCTAGACAGTCCCCCGCCACAGACTTACTATCAGTACAGTTAACATAATTGTGTATATGATAATTTTTATACACTTGTGGACAACCTCCGTAAGAGTTAAATAATAGGTCATGAAATTTCATCGATCAGGTCCAATGGTGTGCGCTCGGGGTGCGTTCGTTTGCGAGTCACGATGCGTCTTCGCCAGTTACGTGTGCGACGGCCGCCGCGACTGCCTGAAGGCGGAAGACGAGTCGCCCGCCCTCTGCACGCCGCGGCCGTGCGCGCGTAAGTCACCCACCACCTATAATATAATTGGTCTCACCTCAATACATATGAAGCAATGATAGCTTAATCTCTAAACCCATCGCATGCTTACGACATATGAGTTAGATCACTACTTCATTCGCATTTCCGGTGGATGGAAATATTATCAAGAAACCATATTCCAAGGATGATAACTTCAGTAGATAAATCATCATGACTAGAGTCCCATCTGTGAGAACATTGAAGGACCTTGTGAGAGTTTATAGGTCTTCCACAAGGTGGACTGACGATCTGGTGAGAATCACGGGAACCCACTGGATGCGAGAGAAGCGGGACTGATCGATATTCAGATCTTTGGGGGACGCACATATCCGGTCAGCTGTAGGCGTCTATCGGCTGATGATGATGATGATGAATGACGTTTGGAGGTTAAGGAGAGTAGAATGCTGTTATATTTTATGTATAAAGCTGCAGAATTTTAGTGAAATTTTCTCGACTTTAGTGAATTCTTAAAGGCTACAGTGCGTGTCCCATACACAAAGATATAATTGTGTATTGTATGCAGGTAGCGACAAGTTGAACTGTTCTTCGGGACGGTGCATCTCTGAGGCGGCATGCTGCCGCGGCGGAGACCCACTGTGCCGCCAGCCGGATTGCTGCGACGAGCACCCAAGGTTCTCTCGCCTTGAAGGTATGCCGCAGCCACTGCCACAATCTTTCAACCAAAATAAATTAGAAAATTAGCTTTTTTTAAGGTGACAATAGTTGAATGTTTTTTTCTCAAGAAAATGTGTGTGATACTATGTAGACAACTAGCGCCTCAAGCAGAACAACACTAGATAAAAAATGGAAGGATGATACAACAGTCCATCAACATTTGACCGACCATCAGAAAAAGTTGGCGTGTAAATAGTTATATGACTCCCACACTTGTAACTGTTATCTATATGATGCTGTAACGTATCAACTTTCCAATTAACCGTTACTGAAAATTACTATAGTAATGATCAATTTTTTATTAGTGTGGTATTCTTTTGCTCAGGTTATGTTGAAATGGAGTACCCACCGCTCTTCGAAGACCGTCACGCGCCTGACGACTACGGTTTCATACAGTCTACTATATATACAGTTACTGGTAACAAATGTTCTCTTTTAAATTAATTTTATACTGGCTTATTAATGACAATGTTTTTTGTGGTTTTCGATGGGAAATTATAGGTTTCAGACGAATAACAAGCCCGACAGTGGCTCTCTCAATCGTCCCCGACACCGCCTTCAACGGGTGCATCGGTTGGCAAAGGGCAAATTTTGTTGACAGCCTTTGTAATCATACCCTTTGTAGTAGTTACACATCAGCAACCCTATTGACTCCATCTGTGCCAGGATAAAGCCGGCACATCCATCCGCCACTGCAGTTGCGGCAGGTTCTCTTCCTTAAACACGACGACGTCCCCGCACGCGAGCTCGCTCTGCGGAGTGCTCCTCTTGGTGCACTGCTGCAACAGATCAGATGTACTCTCGACTCCATCTGTTCCAGAAGTGCTGTCGTATCTTCTCTGTTAACTCGTACCTGTTGGGCCTGGTAACAGTGTTAGGCAACATAGGAATCGAGGTGAGCGGTCTCCCTATCAGAAAGTGTCCTGGGGTCAAAGGAAATGGATCAGAACAGTTGGACGAGGGAGTAGACAACGGGTGCGAATTTAGGATGGCTTCAATTTGTGTAAACAACGTCGCCAGCTCCTCATACGTAAAGACAGCATTTCCACGCTTTAAATGAAACTGCGTATTTTATACTAACCTCGAAAAATTCCACCGAAATGTGGGGAAGAGCCGGGACTAAAGATAAATTTGATTCCTTCATTACCAGAAAAAAACATATACTGAATGACGGCTGGATCATATTAGCCTACCTAATTCATTGCGTGCACCGACAAAATTCCTTCCGTTCTCGCAATATAATTCCCCAGGCCGACCCCTCCAATCCAATCAGCCGGAAAACGTCCACTGCTGGACAAAAAACAAAACATAAAATAAAAGCTTGGGCACTTAAATCACTAACAAGTTCTAAATGAACTGCCTTGCTGCTAAGGTAGAGAAATAAATATAGAATACATTTAGTTCCTCGGCCTTTACGGCTACAAATCGTCACAGGTCCAGCGAAATTAAGTCCACACGAGTAGTAAGAAATAGTAGCATTCGTACGCGCCTCAGGTAGGTGTCCCATTCTGGATTCATGATGATGTTAGCGCTGCAAGCCAATGCGGTTATTACAACTTATCTGATACTGGGCCCGTGGACCCGGATACACAGCCTGTTGTAGTGTCCCATTATTGGTTGCATGCCACACGCCATACGCCGGGGCAGGCACCTACTTCCAATGGGCCAGTATTTATCACGAACTGATGCTAATAACAATTGGTGACCCGCGTGGAATAGCCGTATATGTTCGTTAATCATAATCAAACATAGTGATGTAATGTTTCGACGTCTAATAATATAGGGCGCCTTTTATTAAAGTCAAAGGTTGAGTTATTTAAACCTCCACCCATTCGCATTATTTATCTGAATCTATCAACGATGTTAATTGTAGCAACTTATTTTGGATCGGTAAAGTTTTGCCTTTTTCAAGTAATTTAATTGCTTTAGGATTGGTTATTAATAGTAATAATGGATTATTTGATTCACTCGAACTAAGCGGACCTGATAATTTTCGTTTGTTTGTACGACAATTGTCAACGAAACGTAAAACGAACGCAAAACTTCGATTTAATTTGACAAAGGTCAAATACGTCTTAAAGACTCCTCATCAGAATGTTCACGCACGGCCGTTATAATTGATAACAAGTTTTTTTTAACTTCTGGTAATTCACTAGTTACGTAAGAATGCTGTGGCCATCGGGACTACTCCTACTTGAGAAAAGGCGGACCCTCTTAACACAACGAGGAGCACGACAGATTCTAAGGGTCGACCCCTCGCGAGGCTAAGTCGGCTGGGTTCATACTGGTAGGCACGTATCTGGACTGATAATCACATGTTAGTTCATCAATTTCATTAACGCTGTTACAAACAAACCTCTTTAAGTTTCTTACATCAGTTTTTAACCAACCGACAACAATGGTCGAATGGATCCAAATAGTTTTCTTTTCTATATGAAAGCGTCAAGATCGGATCACTTTATTTCACAATCAAGCTCCTAACAATTCCAATCTGGGAATTGTCGTAGGTTACAAAACCACTCATAATCGCGTGGTCTCACCCTTTTCCCGTATAACACAATGATGGAGATTATATCCAACATATGGGCGTTGCACTTCACTTAAATGACCTAAAGTTGTATAATCTTGTATAAATTCAGAATAAGGTTCCATCAATTGCAGATTTTTATTTATTTTATATTGCAAATTTAAAAAACGCTTCTTTGCTAAATAAAACGAATCATCGACACTAGTTTTGGGTTCTTTTAATGGCATTTTAACACAAAACCTCCCATCTTACAAACGACTAGTATTTCCTAAAAAAAATGGTTCTCACAAAATTGTTGCTGTTGACTTTGTCAATCTACCCTTCAGAATGCTACGCCTTTTAAATTAAATCTTTCGTGTTTTCTCTTCCTTCCAAAAGCATGATGCTAAGCTTATAAAGAACTGAGTAATTCGCATTGAATTAAGTAGAGGTAATAACACAAACCACACCCTTCCAAAGAAGTAAAGAGTGTTCGTGGCACCTGGATTCAACCGTCGTGGTCCGCACCGGCGGCTTCGCAATGCCACCAACAGTAGCACCGGAAATATCAACCTCAGCCGCGCTTCGCCAACGCTTGAAAACTTGGCGGTGTTATCTGGAACCTTCGGCGACTAGTGTTACGATCTAAAATTTTACTTTATTTTTATTGAAAAACGGTAGCAAACAAATAAAAAATAGGCTAGAAAAATATGCATGAGCAAAGGTTTTATAAATATACCCGACAAATTAGAAATGAATATAAACCTAACATTTTGCCATCAAACATGCATCAAATGACTGGAAATATGATAACAGGACTCAAATTGTGCGGGTAAACAGCTTATCCTTCCTTAACAGCCAATTTACGTCCCCACTGTTGGGACACAGGCCTACCCTGAATATGAAGGCGATTAAGCTTTAGACACCACGCGGGCCCAATGCGGATTGGTGACTAAACAGCTACGTGATAGTAATAACATAGCCGAAGTGATGGAAAGCTAAGATAATACGCGGTATAAATACGCTAGATACTATAGAAGCGGCGAGCCGATTATACAAATAAAGGGAAAAAAAAGTTTAACAAGTTAAGGATAAAACTAACTTCCCTCGGGAGCACTCCTCAACAAACTTCTCCGCATCAACCGTAGGACATGAAAGCAGCACAGGCACCAACCCTAACCAAATTCCTTTGTCTTCTTTTCCGTTGCAATTTAAATTCGATTAACGGTGTTCCAATGGTATTCGAAATACAAAACTTTGCCGACTTGTGAGTTGCCAACAGCAACTATATTTTGACGTTAATTTGTCAACAGTCGCCATTTTGTCTAAAATATGACAATTAATTAAAAAGCGACTTGCTTAGTAAAATTTTATTGAGAGTAACCGAAACGTCTGTAACACTCAGTGTCTGTCCGGCAAGTGGCGGCTGCGCGGGCGGCGGCAACGTCCGCGATCGCATGTGCGCATGCGCAAACATCGATACAATAATTTCGTTTTAGATTTTCTTTAAACGTTTTTGTGGGAATAACTAATATTACTTTTAATTTAAAGTTAAAAAAATATGCCCCAAAAACTTGCGGATCTTTTAATAAGTCATCAGCAAAAAATTAACCTCGTCAAAATGAAACGAGATAAGATGGACACTAAGAAGAAAGAGAAAACAAATTGCCATTGATATATTTAAATTGTTCGCAGCGTGTGCACTGATCTTCATGATAGCGGTGGTGCTGCTCGTGTCCGCGATCTGCAAGATGCACATGAAGCGCGCAGCGCTGCGCAGCTACGCGCACGCAGAGCGCGCCACCTCCCACCACTACAACGTACAGTACGCGCAGGTAATGCGGACCACTGCGACCACTACGCCCGCTGCGTATACATAAAATTTTCTGTTTATACATTTTAAAAACAATAAAAGTTAATGTAAATATTTGGGGGTAAAGGCTCTGCACGACTCACGGGACTCAAGCCAACCTCACCTGCTCGTGGTGCAGCCTGCTAATCCACAAACGAGGCTCTGGACCCCACCAACCCGCTTTAGACCAGCGTGGTGGGAAATAGTCCAAATCCTCACATATAAACCTCTACATACGACAGCTCCTAGTGTTCAGCGGTACCGGAGGCCATGTATGTGGAGATTTTTGGTGCCTGATGATAATGATGAATTTTCCGTTTTAGAAATAAAAAAAGTAATGTAAATATTTTATTTAATAATTTTTTTATTTCTCTCATGGTCTTTTTTCTTCATTTTGTATGTTTCAGGCGGCGCGTTTCCCGCCATGCTATGAGGCGTCGCGGTTGTTGGAGCAAACGCGCGATGCCACCGCCAGCCCCGCGCGAGCCGCTCAGGTACCTAACGATGATATAGGCGTTCCTCATATGCGGCGGAGAAGAATGCAGAACAGCCTCCAACCGCCATAACAGAGGCTACGGCAGCGAGTTCGTGAGTCGCTTGTTGACATATATCAAAGGCACGTGGCACGTAAGGTGCTTCTGTGCGTTAGTGAAAGGTATGCAGCTCTACTCTGAGGCGATATCCTGTAATCGATCAGTGCCGTTGGGACAGTAGAAGTATGCGCAAGCGTTCCCGTAGTTCCGACCAAGGGTATTGAGAAGATTACCGAGGGGTTTTAACCGGTAAGAGTCCGGCATAACTCTTCTGCTGACCCGGTAGCAGAAGAGTATCTGATGTAGGATTTACCCACAAGAGAAAAAAAAGGCGTTCCCCATATCACTCGAATCACAGAGATGAACGCTGACGTCACATTACATGTCTGCGTAGCTATAATTTTTTGTCTTAATGCATAACTATTGTTATTGTAGAATTCCGGTACCGAGAGCCCCAGTGAGGAGTGTGCGGACGGTGCGACAGCCCCGCAAACCGCGACCACACCCACCGGAGGCTTCGGTCTCGCACGCCTCTCCGCGATATTCTCGTCACGTTACCGACAGGTAGGTGAATCATGCGCTAAGTTATTTGAACTTAATATTGTGAAAAGAAAAAATAACTAAGAGTGAAAAAAAACACGGCTAATTTTGAGGGTATATTCTTGCAGGTACCAACTCAGTGTTGCGATGTCGAGATGACCGACGTCCGCTCAGTCTCTCTCCACAATTCTCCCACACGCACTCGCACGCAGCTCACCGACTACCGCAGCCCCACGTACTGCGACCTCGCGCACATGCACCTCAGCGAGGACACCGCGAGGGAGCTTAATTACATGGCGACGCCAGTGGAATTCTTCAGACGTAGAGCCCTCAGACGGAACACTCTAGAACAGGTTATCGACCACATCAGCCAAGGTCAGAGACCGCTCACCCTACAGGTAGGTAGGTTCCAACTCAGCATACCCAGATTCGGCCGAAGGTCGTCGGAACCGCGGCCCGATACGCCCAACGTGGCCGAAATCAACATCGAAGATCTGGACTTTGTCCGTCTCAACTCGAACGAGACGTACACCCTAAACGGGCGTACCATCCGCTTGCTAGGTGCAAACTTTGAAAACTATCCAGTGCTGTCCGACAACACAGTGCGACCGCCCCCCTACACCGAAGCCATGCGGTACAAACTGTACGGACCCCCACCCGAGTACTTAAGCAGAGAGGGTTTGAATACAGATAGGGAAGTGAACAACGCTAACAGCGTCGACGAGGAAGCAAGGAATAACGTCGAGATGCCACCGTGCTACGAGGATCTAGCATCCGGTGTGGACGCTAATGCTAATTTAGCTGGTGCAGCAACTAATACTGTATCCACTACTCTTGGCTCGGATGTTAACTTTAACGTACCAGACAACGGTAACCAAGCACAAGGGGCGGTAGTTGAAAGTTTAAGTTCGGTTATTGATAACTTACCGGCCATTGATAGTGATGTCAACGCCAACGAGACCCGGCTCGAAGTTAAGGAGTGAGTGGAAAATCAAGTTCATGGTAAGTTACATCAACGCTATGCCGTTACATCAATCCTCGATCAGGTCTGATATTTTTAGCTAGAAGACTATGCCAATAGTGTTGAGAGAAGTTGATTTTTTTTATTAACCAACGGTTAGATGAAACCGATGGATGGCTCCAGATGTGTCCGTATGTTTCTGCATGCACAATTTTTGGTATATGCAACACTATGGACTCTGATGCCATTAACAACTTGCCATTGATTACTTAACTAAAACTACACTTAGTAACTTAATATCTGAACTTTAATTGTGATTTATTCTTAACTTCATTTAAACAAAAACTATCGAAACATGATAGCCCATAGACAAAATAGTTTTAATGGAAAGTTAAAATAATTCTCTTTGGTTAGTTTTACGGATACTTAACTAATTGTAACGATACGGGTTAAGAACACAGCCATTGTGCTGAGGGTCGGTGCAACTGAACACGGCTGAAATGTTGGTGTTTTACAATACATATATAATCTGTCCACTACTTGTATGTTATAGTCTCTATTAATGTTGCCATAATTTATAATTTTGCACATATATATATGTCTCACTAATTGTATTGTTGTAATGACTACATGTATATACACAATAGAAGTGTATGACTTTATAGGCAAGTCGACGACCATCATGAGTCATTTGAGACCTACCTTTATATACTTTAAATAGTATAAGTATGGCTTGTGTATTTTTATATGACAAACGGATACTCATTTTATGTGTGTGTGTGTTTTTATGTATGTATAATGTTTTACAACTGTGAAGATATATAGCATCGGATCTCTTGTCCGCATATCATGAATACTTTTCCTTTTTGTGTATGTGTGTGTATGCAATAGTTTTTAAATAAACAAAGTAAAAATGGGGGTGAGTAAATTTGGAATGGAGTAAGCTTGGAATGAGTTGCTGGATGTTTGAGGGAACACAAGCTGGTGCTGTGTATTGTTAACCACCTATATACTTGTTTTCCGAAGGTCCATACTATTTAAGTACCCAACATAGTCTCTATTAATTTTCTATAACATGTAAATGAAATACTGATATATCACAGATAGTAGGTCTCTGTTGCCGGAGACTGTCTAGGTAGTTACCATAGCAATGCCTATTTCTGCTGACAAACAGCTGTGTGCAAACATTTCCATGTTCCGGTTTGAAGAGTGTTGAAGCTAGTTTAATTATTGGAGTAAGTAGACTTAACATCTTATATCTCAACCACTGTGAGCACAAGTGACGGGCACTTATCATCGGATGAACGTCAAGAATAAAAAAAAAACTAGATACCTAGACGGTCTTCAGCAACAGACTTACCATCCGTAAGTGATCTTTTTCAATTTTTTTTTTCAAAGTATGCTATAAGAAAACCTATCCTAACAAGTTTCATTAAGTCGTGATAGTTTGAACACCACACACGTGTTCGAATGTTTACACTGCTACCTTCAAAAATTTGAATTTTTCAGTTCAGCATTTTACGTATGAACCATCGATATATAACACGTGGAAACCGCGGTAGTTCGTGTAGTTTATATAAACATTCAATCATTATCAGCTGACAGACGTCCACTGCTGGACATGAGCCTCATCTAAATATATCCATATACAGTCATCATAGTCTACGGTTTCGTTGGACACTAGGAGCTGTTGTATGTAGGGGTAGATATGGGGGGATTTGGGCCATTACCCACCACGCTGGCCCAATGCGGGTTGGTGGGAGCCAGAGCCACGTCTGTTGATTAGCAGGCTGCACCACGAGCTGGTGAGGTTGGCTTGTTGACCTCTTACATCCCTCATATATTATTAGTAATATTAATATAGTACACCGTACACAAGCATTAAACAACTATCTTATATAGGCGGTGGGCGTGGCCGCGCCTGCGCATGCGCCGAGCGGTGTGCCACAAACAGTATCTACACTATTTTATTATAAATTTTTCATATATAATATCGAATATATATATTATCATTATCTATATTTTATGTTTTTAATAATCAATGTGTATATATATCGCAGGATCGATCGATGTGAACATCTTTGGTGTGAGGCCTATATCCAACGGTGGATGTATGTCAGCTGATTATGATGATGATGATATATAGGTAAACGCTTTATATGTTGACAGAGTGATCGATCCGATCGAAATCTTCACAGTTTACATGTATGCGAATGAATATAATTTTTATTGAATGAATGATTTATATGAATGAATGGTTACGTGAATGAATGATTGTGAATGTATCGTTGTTGCCGCTCTGTCGGCCGGTCGTTAGGCGTTAGTATTTATCAACACATTTGCTGTCCCACTCCAACGCACAGCAAAGCACATTTGTAATATTCATACAAACGTATCAGTTTTTTTTTTTTTAATAGGAACGGTAGACAAACGATCGAACAGTTCACCTGGTGGATAGTGATCACTGACGCCCACGGACAGTGGCAACACCGGAGGGCTCGGGGCGCGTTGCTGACCTTCATGGAAATGAAACGTTCAAAAATATATAATAGTTATATAGTATATTAATAATTCAACTAAAATAGAAGCCAATATATATATTACTATTTAAATTACACAACTAAGTAATATATATATGTGTGTGTGAACTTCACTATCATGAATTACTTCAAGCTACTATGTATATATATATATATATCAAGATGACTGAAGCCATACGTACTGCAGACTTGAAATTTGTTAGGAATAATCCTTTAGCCGAGGGTAGGTCAGCTAAGACAGGTTTTATGTAATGTCACCTCCCAAAGGGGTTGCGGGGTTGTTAACGGGAAGGGTGCGGCGGGTATATTTCAAATCGAATTCTATATTGCAGCTAAGCGGCTGAGGAACAGCTAGTGTATATATATATATGTATGTATGAAGGATATTGTAGCTAAGTATTAGGATAAACGTTATATATTTAAAATCATCAAATGCGATATGATGCAGTGTGTGCATCCTAACTACCCTCACGTTTTCATTGAAGGCATCAGGTGAAAATTCTGAACAAGTTTGTGCATTTAAACGATAATTTATGTACTGTGGGACAGTAAGATTAATTTTATGAAACACTTTTTTTTTTTTTTTTGCCCTATTCACGAGTATAGTTGTGTAACGAACCGAGCCCGACTTCGTTAACGTAAGTGTTATATCTAGATACACTTTATTTAATCTATACAGCATATATATGTTTAGAGATGTTTTATATGCTATCTGTACACGAAGTCTCATACGATAAATACAAGTCCGACCGCTGACGCTTTACATTTCTATGTCGGTAGTCGGAAAATTTAAAAAAGGAACACGTTCACACACAGCACAGATTAAAAATCCAGTGTTGCTATATCAAGTGTTTTTATTTTTCTAACGTTCCGTTAGTAAACGGCGACTTAAAAATCCTAGTTTAGGTATATACGTAGTCTGTTTTTTTTTTAATTATTTAGACACTCGGATTCGGTTGTTCTGCCATTTTTTTTTTATTAAAATTATAAATTAAATTGTTTATTATTTCTTAATAGATATAACAAAAAAATTTCATTATAAATATAATATGTGAATGTATATAATATATATATATATAACACCTTGTGAGAAAAAGCCTCAAGTCCCATCTGTGGGAACATTGAGTGGGCTATTTATTATTAATTTGTATTAAAAATTTTTTTTTAAATTAAATTCGAAGGAAATAATAATACGAATGGCGGCAATAGAGAAAACATTAACCAGTTGAATTGTAATTAGTCGATTGATTATTTTAAACGTGTCACAGTGTTACCAGCTTCGTTACACTCGATCGGCGAACTTTTGTTATTGTTGCTAATCGATACAATGTGCACTTATTAATTTCTTTTGTCACACGTCCCATTTGATATATAGCAGGCTCCATGCGGTGATGGGTTGCCATTAGTGAATATATTTTAAGAACAAAATACATTTGGAAGCGCTGGGAGGTATCGCAGCGTATGTGAAAATATGTGATTTAATATTTTATATATGTTTAACGCAATGGCAACACTTAATAGATTTATCGATGAACAGAGAATGATTATATATAGATATATTATTTTTTAATGTAATATATAACACAAATATCAATTCAGTCTTTCTATGCATATATATATATATATATATATGTTACTGTAATGAAGTAATAATTGTCCACATATCATATGTTGATAATACTTTAGTGTTAAAACTCATGTAAACTCGGCGGACGGTATTCCAAAAGTTGAATCGACGATCAATCTATATGGCAACACTGACAATAATAGTATAGAATGATTGCATATGTATACATACATGTTTATTTTTGTATATGTATATATATGTTCTATTTAATACCTTGTTCATTTGCTCGTGGTGTTTATTACTTCTGTATAGATAAATAGATTTGTAAGTTCCCACTGCTGCAGAACTCCAATACTCATACATATATATCACTCCTCGTTCCCAGTGGGGTAGGCAGAGACCAGCTCTATCCACCTGCTACGATCCTGGCACACCTCTCTCGGTTCCTCCACTTTCAGGAACGTCTTCGCCACGTCACGTCACGCTCGTCGGTTGCGAGTGCTCTTAACCCGGCCTTTCTTTAGGACATCTTCGATTTGATCGGAACAGGTCGACCTGCACCGATTTGTCCAATCATTCTTACCTTGTATCCTCACTTTGTCCATCAGCTTCACGCCAGTTATACTTCTCAGGCTTCTTTCCTTCAATAATCGACGGTTTGATAGCTCAGATGTTGAAGCGGACGTGTGCAGGTTCAATCCCGGATGTGGCAGTTTCCGGTGCAAGAGGACATCTTGTGACCGACGACGCAACCGCTTTATTAAACCAAACAGCAGTTTGTCAGTGTGGTAGAATGGTTACGATTTTTTATAAGAGATCGCGCAGAGTCCCAGCAGTGGGAACGTTATGTGGGCTGTTTGTAATAACGCAATCAACTTTTGGAAGTGTTTAAATATTTAGCCATTTGTTGTATAATAATATAGTACAAAGCGCGTCCAGCCTTTCTGATGCCTTACCCGTTGTTAGTGTAAGCAAATAAAAGTTTAATGTTTTAAACGAATTTTTTTTTCACCTACCCTTACCGGAAGGAAGTTAAGACATGCATATTTAAATGATAGCATCTTTATTTAATCAAAGAAGCGACGGGACGAGCGGGACGCTCACATGATGGTAAGTGATACGCCTGTCCATAGCAGCGTGGAGTCAAGATGGTACACGACCAGATTGCGCTCGTCGCCTTAAGAAATACGATGTTAAGTAAACCCAGTAATTTCACGAGCTGCAGCGCTTTTCAAACCGGAAGACAGTAATGTCTGCTTACTACTGTATGTCGACTGCAATAGGAGCTGCGCTGGTACCTACACTTTCTCCGGCCACAGAGACCTACCGACAGTAGGAGTGTATAGTTAGCTCCATTTTACATTAAGTTATAAAAAGGCTCCTCTCAAAACAGCATAAGTGTATGAAATATCTTATACATTGCGTACAGGCAACACTTAAGAGATTGACAATTAAAAAAAAACAAATGAAAAGAAATGTTATGTTTTTTTTATACCAAACTGTTTATCGTGTGGTACTCTCATTTAACTCTCAAAGAATGAAAAAGATGATCTAGCGACAATGATCTATCTGCCGAAGGTGATCTGTATGCCGAAGGTAATCTATCTGCAGACTGTGATCTATTTGCGGACTGTGATCTTTCTGCGGACTGTGATCTATCTGCGGACTGTGATCTATCTGCGGACTGTGATCTATCTGCGGTCTGTGATCTATCTGCGGACTGTGATCTATCTACCGACGATGATTTATCTACCGACGGTGATCTATCTACTTACGATGATCTATCTACCGACGGTGATTTATCTACCGACGGTGATCTATCTAGCGACGATGATTTATCTCCCGACGGTGATCTATCTACCGACGATGATTTATCTACCGACGGTGATCTATCTACCGACGGTGATCTATCTACCGACGGTGATCTATCTACCGACGGTGATCTATCTACCGACGGTGATCTATCTACTTACGATGATCTATCTAACGACGATGATTTATCTCCCGAACGTGATCTATCTACCGACTGTGATCTATCTACTTACGATGATCTATCTACCGACTGTAATCTATCTACTTACGATGATCTATCTACCGACGGTGATCTATCTACTTACGATGATCTATCTAGCGACGATAATTTATCTCCCGACGGTGATCTATCTACCGACGGTGATCTATCTACCGACGGTGATCTATCTACTTACGATGATCTATCTAACGACGATGATTTATCTCCCGAACGTGATCTATCTACCGACTGTGATCTATCTACTTACGATGATCTATCTACCGACTGTAATCTATCTACTTACGATGATCTATCTACCGACGGTGATCTATCTACTTACGATGATCTATCTAGCGACGATAATTTATCTCCCGACGGTGATCTATCTACCGACTGTGATCTATCTACTTACGACGATCTATCTACCGACGGTGATCTATCTGCTTACGATGATCTATCTAGCGACGATGATTTATCTCCCGAACGTGATCTATCTACCGACTGTGATCTATCTACCGACTGTAATCTATCTACTTACGATGATCTATCTACCGACGGTGATCTATCTACTTACGATGATCTATCTAGCGACGATAATTTATCTCCCGACGGTGATCTATCTACCGACTGTGATCTATCTACTTACGATGATCTATCTACCGACGGTGATCTATCTGCTTACGATGATCTATCTAGCGACGATGATTTATCTCCCGACGGTGATCTATCTACCGACTGTGATCTATCTACTAACGATGATCTATCTAGCGACGATGATTTATCTACCGACGGTGATCTATTTAGCGACGATGATTTATCTAGCGATGATGATTTATCTACCGACTGTGATCTATCTACTTACGATAATCTATCTACCGACGGTGATCTATCTAGCGATGATGATTTATCTGCCGACGGTGATTTACCTAATAATGATGATCACATGCACCGAAAGATCAGTTACTTTTGGAGGGGATAAGGAAATAAAATAATCGTTAATTTGAATAAGTTTTATTATTATCGTTACATGTCATTTTGTACATTAATATAATACAGCATTTACTAAGTACGAAGCGGTTAGACCGACGTACGGGTATCGTAATGTAAATAAAATGGAAACGTCATTTCCGGTTTGCAAGGAATAATCTCTTCCGCGTTCAATTTACGTGAGTGTTACGTTAAAATGTTTTGTTTATTATCTATGTTTATTGTTGTTAAATTATATAAAATTAAATTAATATATTATTTGGTGAATAGATCGGCAGTGACATAAAGGTCAAGTTAACGCCGGCCATTGCGTATTTAAAATTATTGAAAAAGTAGAGATAACGAAATATTTTTGCAAATTTCTCATATCTCCTTTTAATTTTCGCTAATACATTTACTGCCCACAGTTGGGACTCGAGGCATTTTCTCAAACGGAGAGGTCAAGGTAAGTTCCACTATCAAGTGCAGGTTGACGGATGTGACAAGTCCGTTATAGTATTTGCATTTCGGAACGTGCCGGTTTCCTTATGATGTTTTCCTTCACCGGAAGTTTAAACTGAGTTAGGAACAAACCCGAAGCTTGTCAATTCGAACCGCACTCAAGAACTGAGCCACAGCTGCATATATTCGTACATCATATTAATCGGTAACCGATCAAAGTTATAAAGAATAAAGTATATCTATAAATCAAACTAAGTTTGTCGAGTTTTTTAACTTTCACGAAGCAATTAAAGTAAAACATTAAAAAATAAATATATATAATAAATAAAACCTTCAGCGATGACTATCTTACTGAAATCGGAAGTATCTTTTCAAAAATGCATCACACCTAGAGGAATGGTACGTTGACTGGTCGCGATGGATTGGTTTCGGTATAAATAAATAAACTAAAATAACTTTTAATCCCACTACTGGGACTTGTGGCCTTCTCTCACACGGAGGTAACTAATTGCTACATCATGAAATTAATATGAATATTCCCCACGGTAGATCGAGTCAAGGCCAATGAGTATAGACACACACAATCGATACATCAAATGTTCTATTGATATAAAGTACACGACTTAAACAGTGATGGTGGTGGTCACCACCATCACTGACCTCACCGGCAACATCAAATCCATGTTCAATGCATTACTCATTTAAGAATCTCATGATACTATCTAAACTCTATTTTATCTATGGTAGAGAATAAATAAAGATAATAAAAAATTAGGAACACGGTGATTGGATAAAAGAAATGTAAATGTGAATATAGCACCAAGGAGTTTTAATATAGTACGATGATGTGCTTCCATATATATATTTATATATATGTATATATTTTAATTTTCTATAAATAGTTTCTGGAAATTAAACTAGAGTAATTGAACACAATATTGTATGCATCAAAGCATTATTCTATCCTGATGACCCTGGGGGACGTCAGCCGTCGCTCCTGGCGAAGTTTCAATATTTCCGTATTTACTAACCTGAAAGAAGAATAATACATGTTCTTATCTACGTAAATCAACTGTGCTATGCGATAAACATGCTGGTAATAATAAAGCGATAGTTAAGACGGTACACACTGCAGCATTGTGTTTTTCACCACCTTCTTGACATATAAAGTTTTAAGTCTTGTTACTTTAGTAATTTAACAATGTACAACGTCTTTCAACTGGAAAACAGTAATATATCCCCACCGCAGTTTGTTAAAAAAAAAACTGGAGCTGTGGCTGGTACTTGCCACTCGTAAAATAAAATCTGCCACATCTCCACATAACACTAGATTAAATGGCGGTTAAGCTCTAACCTACATAATATGAAAAATTAAAGTATGGTAATTAGAGAATACACAGTCGCAATTAAATGAAGTTTAGGAACCTGATCAGCAAGCACAGCGCGAGGAAGTCGCAGATGATGAGCATGTAAAAGACGTGAGACCAGGAGCCGGACGAGGACACCACGCCCGCCAGCATCGGGCCTATGGCCGCACCTGCGTGTAAACATGATCCATGTATACAACATCGGAATTAATTTAAAACCGAAGTACGAAAAACTAGAAAACAACAGGTCGATTTTACAAGTGCGAGGATAATATCTTAAAATTTTCTATTAGATATAATATTTTCCTAAGCAAAACTATTAATAATAATTAGTATCAAATTTGAATGAATGGTCCCCAGATCCGTACCCTGCGGGACACCCAACTATTTTATTATCGATAAAGCAATAATTTTTGTCATTTTGTCTCACCGATACTGCCCGTGCCATCAATGATGGCCGTCACCGTCGCTAGAGCTTTCGAGTTACCCGCCAGACTGCTGTGGGTACCTGAATAAAATATATTTATTATCAAATGCCGACGCAGATTCAAATTACCTTACTCGTACAACTATAAAACTTGTAAGACGAAACATTTAAAATTTGTCAAAACATAACTTCTAATTTTTTTATTCAGCATACCCTTGATATTTATCAAACTTCTGTATTTTTTCTATGTCCGGAGTGTTAAAAAGAACTTGAGTCCTCTTTGAATTATATTTTTATTATATCACCGTTTTATAGCTATTATTTCTTTACTTTTATAAAATAAACTATCATCGTCAGCTTGTCGATGTGCTGTTGGATATATATATAGACCTTACACCAAATGTCATCCGCGGCTTTTGTCATCCTACAATCAAGGAAGCAAGCAAATCGTAGATAATTTAATCAGAGGCTACTACTTTTAAAGGCTTTATCTTTTAAAATAATATTTAACCAGGTCTCACCCAGGTCGGTGCTCACAGCGGTGGTGATGAGCGCATAGGGCCCGTTCACCAGCGCGCCCGCCAGCACCAGGAGTATCACGTTCAGCGTGTACGATATCGCTCCCCACGACTGATACGCCAGCAACTAGTGGAAATCATTAATTTAAATAAAGAAGCTACAAGAGATTAGTTTTCAATGGCTACCCAAAAGGAGATAGTAAATATATGACATCTTACGGCAGTATCTGGGATTTTAACTCTCAGTCTCTCGTTTTATGCGATTTAGAACTAATTTAGACTTTATAGGTAGTTTCTGTCAGAGTACTAACGACGGGCGCGCAGAACGCGTAGAAGGCGGCGCACACGATGGCGGGGCAGCCGGCGCAGTCCGCCATCAGCCCTGCCACCACCGCGCCCACCACGCCGCCCACGTCGAACGCGGTCGACAGTTCGCCGGACTCCTTTGGCGTCAGCGAAGCTAAAGATCAACCGTAGAACATGCAATTTGAAACCAGATCGGTAAGGAGAAACAGAGACAGCATAAGTCCTATTTAAAATATAGGTTTGTTCGGAAAGTAACTTCGATTTTTCCCGACACAGGACTTAATTGTATTTTTTTAGACCCAACTTCACATTTAAGCCGTATAATTTTTATATCCTTTGAGAGCTCATATAGCAAGGCTTGTAGGTGAAATACTCCAATTAATTCTAGGCAGTAGTTTTTGGTAGGTGTCCTTGTAAATATGGAGAGCAATAAACAGCATTTTCGACATTTACTGTTTTACTACAGAAAGAGTAAAAATGCTGTTCAAGCCAGAAAGAAATTGACCGATGTGTATGGAGGTGTGTTGACAGCACGCCAGTGCCAGAACTGGTTCGCTAAATTTCGATCCGGCAATTTTCATGTCGAAGATGCACTACGTTCGGGAAGGCCGGTTGAAGCTGATAAAGACGCGATAAAAGCATTAGTTGATGCGAATCGACGAATAACAACAGGAGAGATCGGATTGAGGTTAAATTTATCAAATTCAACAGTTTATGACCACTTGAAAGGCTTGGGATTATCCTCGAAGCACGATGTATGGGTTCCCCATGTCTTCACAAAGAGAAATCTGTGCCGCCGCATTGACGTCTGCGATTCGCTTCTCAAACTCACAAAAATGATCCGTTTTTGAAGCGCATCATCACTGGGGACGAAAAATGTGTTGTATACAACAACATCAAACGCAAGAGGTTATGGAGCAAAAAAGATGAACCGGCTGAAACCATTCCCAAAGACGATATTAACCAAGAAAAGGCGATGCTGTCTGTTTGGTGGGATTTTGAAGAAATCGTTTTTTTTTTTGAGCTTTTACCGGATAACACAACGATTAATTCGGAAGTGTACTGTCATCAGCTGGACAAACTGAATGATGCACTTCAACAAAAAAGTTCAGAACTAATCAACAGGAAAGATATAGTGTTTCACCAAGACAACGCGAGACCTCACGCAAGTTTGGTCATTCGCCAAAAGCTTTTACAGCTTGAATGGAATGTAATGCCACACCCACCATATTCTTCAGACCTGGCACCATCAGATTATTATTTGTTCCGGTCACTCCAAAATTTTTTAGACGGTAAAACCTTCACCTCAAATGAGGACGCCAACAATGACCTCTCTCAGTGTTTTGCCAGCAAAGACCAAAAATTTTATGAGCGTGGAATTATACAACAACCAGAAAGTTGGCAAAAGGTGTTGGAACAGAACGGTCAATATATAATTCAATAAAGTATTTGTTTATTATACAAAAACTGTCTTTCATTTCCATAAAAAAAAAACGAAATTACTTTACGAACAACCCAATAAAAAGCGACTAGAAGTATCTCCAGGTTTGGAAACTTGGGGATACGTCTACAGAGCAGGGATTCTCACAGTTAAGCGAACTGATGGGACAGAGAGTTTGCCTAGTATGATTCCAGCATCACATGTAATGTTTAGTTTTTGGTTAATTTATTTGGATCACCTGGCTAGCTGCTTCATATCGTAAACCTGTCGTCGTAACATCATCGCTCTATCCCAGACGTCATTTTGGTACACTTCATCATCTTCAGCTTCGTTTATTACCTTGTGGTATTTAGGTCAAGGGTAATTTTTTAACAATATTCCTAGTGGTAGGTCTCTGTTGCCGTCAATACCTTGGTGGTACCCCACCCAGCTCCAATTGCAGCCGACAAACAGTAGTGTGAAAACAAAACTCTTCTGATATGAAAGGATGTAGTTTGTGAAATTATTGGAAGTCACGAGTCTTACTATCTTATGTTTCAAAGAAATGGACACAAAGTGCCGTTGCATCATCGTAACCATCACGTCCTTGTTATGGGGAGGGGTATTACTCATCATCAGATGAGAGTTGGGCTAGTCTTGTCGCTTCGTCGAAAAAAAAATGTAGAGTTTTATAATTACTGGACGTGTTGATGTAGAGCGGCAGCCAGTAGAGGAAGGTGTAGCTGACGAGCTTCGCGAAGAACAGCGACAGCGAGTACTCGAGCACGCCCGGTATGGCGAGCGCGCGCGCCATGGACACGGCGCCGCCGCGCGCCGCACGCTGCAACAGCGCCGTGCTCTCGTCCGCCTCGTCGCATGGCGGCTGCGGTGAGCGCGCCCGGTTTACTTATACGACACAGCGGCGAGACGTTCACCCATACCCACACACCCCCACCCCCCTCACCACACATCAACGCCCAGTTATTGGCGCAAACCTTGGTCCTTACTCCGATTCCAATTACACGAAAGGGAATTGGGACAGTACTAGATTGACTCACAATCTCCTCTAGACCTCTTTCTTGTATCTAATAGAACAGTATTGCTGTGTAGAAACATTATGAAAGAAATATCCTAGATCAGTTCACTAATCATCAAGTGGAAAATGAATATCATGATCATGACAATACTGCTCGTTTGCGTGGAGTTACCACACGGCAAAGGTCGAGGAAATGGATGGACGCATAACCGAATGCTGTACAGGTTCTTAAGAAAGGGTTCGTGTATTGGTCGTTGATGATGACGGAACAATTTTGTAAAATACTACGAGCATTTTAATAGCAATTGTGTTAGTGGGTTAAACTTGAGCATGCACTCTTTAATAAAAGCTACAAGAGTCGATCATCTGATGGTAAGTGTTACACCTGTTCAAAACAATGCGATTGTCAAGGTGATATAGACAGCATCACAATATGCTCGCAGCTTTAAATCTTAAAATGTTAAGTCTCTTTATTCAGATAAATAACTGTACTGTTTGGCAGAAAAAGGCGCTGCTGTGGCACCTCTAGACGGTCGCTGGCAGGTCTACCACCAGTAGTAACCAGCAGATACATGAAAGTAAGTAATTTGGTGTCTTACCGGTGGTGCGTTCGCCGAGTGGCGGTTGGGGCGCAAGCTCGCCGCCTGCGGACGGTACGTGCGGTTATTGTGCGGTAACGGTGCGATTTCGGTGCGTTTCACGTGCGTACGGCGTGCGATAATTATGTGTTATTGTAAAATATATATATTTATTCAAATCTTTTTAATATATAATTAATATATTATACATTTATGTGATGATAAAGAGGCGAAACGGTACATCTTATCTCCAGAACTTCATTTGCGACAGCGCCGTTTCAGTCAAAGCTTGCAGACTTCAGCACTACCAGAAATAATCGGCTAATATCCAAGAAGTTTTAGCTAGTGAAAATGTAACATAGCCTAGAGATATCTTAAACCCCATCCCCTCCCCAAACATAAAAAAGGTTAGGTTAGGTTAGGTTTTTTAATATTCTATACAACTATTGGTCAGACTGTCAGATAGTCTTTATATAAGGCGCAGGATCGAACCCCACTGATCTTCTCGTTCCCAATCAATGAAAACATCGTGAGGAAACTAGCCTGTTCCGAGAAAAACAGCTTTCCTCTCTAGCTTAGTCGATAAATGTTCTTGATGAGTCTAGTCAATCCCATCAGTGGGGACATAAATTAATAGATTCATTGGAAATTTAGTATTTATTTCTAAATACTTGTGATCATTAATTATATTTACTTCCTTTCAATAATAAATTTCGAATGGAATAGTATGCGTACCTGATCACCCACAATCACTTGCGAGGGTTCCTCGTCGTGCGACCTCCGCGACTGCCTGGACTGGAGCAAGAATAGACACATTGTAACACAAAAAACGCTTACTATTAACTGTTTTCAAATAGTACCCTACAATTTCAATCGATGAATGTCCACAGGCCGACAGCTAGGTAACATGTATAATCAAACAAAATAAAAACCGTTGCGAACTGACCTCGGACCGCGATAATATAACGAGGCCCACGTGCCGCGGCTCCGATGGTAGTAGAAGCCACACGAGCGCGGCCACGACACCCATGCCCAGCGCTGGGTAGACGAACGAGAGCGTCCAGTCCGCTTCCACAAATTCAGACGCCAATATCGTACCTTTTTAACGAACGAGAAAAAGAAATTAGACGCGAATTTTTTCGATCAGTCATTGACAGACAGATCAGATCAGACAGCGATCAGTGATTTTTTGTCAGTAAGAGAATAGGAGGATGTTCTTACAAAAAATCTGCTGATGAAAGTTAATAAGAAACTAACTCTTCATTTGTTACATTCTATTTAGCTACATAGTAGGTATTACTTATTATGGTTAAATAATGGTGGTCCTAAAAGTGCCCTGGGTAACCCTGCAAGATACTTACCTAATATATTACCGAGCGACGTGTGCGAGTTCCATATACCGAAGATAAGCCCTTTCTTGGTATTTCCAAACCATTTGCCAACTGTGGCCACTGTGCCTGGCCAACCAGTCGTTTGTGCTATGCCTGCACCTGCCTAAAAAAGGAGGACCTAGACTTATTCCCTGATACTAACTGATAATGAATTCAGATTACAATTTATCTCATGGCACTATTAAATACCTGCACCAATAGGTAGAAGGAGATGGAGTGGACGCCAAGTGTATGGCCAAGTCCGAACAGGTAGCAGAAGATGGCGGACACCAGCATCCCTAACGAGAGGAAGTACCTCAGGTCCACCCGTTCAGCCACCATACCTGCATTTCATTTAAGCTTATATTTTCTAATACGAATGCAAATAGTCAGAATTTCTGATAGCAAGCGTCCAGTTTTACTTTACAATACTTTGCGATACTAGTAACTGAATCACTTTCGTGTGGCAATCGATTCAGGAGGCCTATTTTCAGCACAGGACAGAGGAAAACTGAAATAAGGATGATCATGATGACGATGAACGTCTCTTCCTAGATCAAATTCTTTCATCCCGAGGATATCAAGTGTTAAACTTTTCATATTTATATCTCAGATTTTTAGCAACTCTTCTATCATCGCGATCGCAAATCCAAATGTTTTGTCCTAAAGCTAGATATCTAGATCTTTCAAATTCATACCGGAAATAAACATGGCGCCCGCGTACGTGAAGAGGAATGCCGAATCTAAAGCACCCAGTAGAGTGTTCGCGTCATTGGTATCTGAAACATAATATGTTTTTAACTATTATTGCGATATTAAATTTAATAATCATTTAAAGCTGATTGAACGCCATTGTAGTCGAAGACCGTAGATAGAGATTGGCGCTGAGGTCAGTGTATCCTGCGAATATTAGAACTGCAGCGGTAAATATGATAGAAACATTAACAAGCTAATGCAACAAAAACACCACTCTGTATTTATGAATAGTAGGAACAGTAATACTACAACTGTCTCCTTCCCACTCGCTATAGTGGAAGAGACGGGCAGACTTCGTGGAGCTCACATAGAGTGACGTCACGCCGAGCGCGTTCAAACAATACACAAGCGCCACTCTCAAATGTGTTAAACGCGCCAGCTTTACTTAATCGTAAGGATAGAGAAAAGGTTGAGAAGCACTGGTCCAGACGATACTCTTTAAAGCATCTTCTAAAGATCACCGTGCGTTAATAGAGCTGTATACTCACTGAACGGCGGCCAGTTGCACCACTGGATGTCACCAGGATCGACCCCCGGCGGCGGCTGCAGGCTACTGCAGTTCTGGTGCAGTACGCTCTTCACCACCGATATTGGTTTCCGGGTCAGGTGATACGTCATGTAAGTGAAGTAGGTCAGCACTAGAACGGTCGCTTGGTACCTGCGGGAAAGGTTTCCTTTGAACTTAACTTATTTAAGCCGCTTAGGGTTAACATTAAAAGCAATAGCTTAAGATTTTACCATTGCATGTTATAAGTATATAAAAGATTATTGTTGTGATTGCGATTGCAATGGTGTCGTGGTGGCAGACTTATATGAATCCAGTTAGCCGGTCCGAATAATACCTACCATCAACTAAATTCCACAATTAACCGGAATCGAAGAAGGTACCTTCGTGTTACAAGCGTTTAAACAGTGCGCCTAGGAGTCAACGTACAAGAGTTCAAGTCACGTTATATTGAGTTATGTCATAATATAATAGGTTGGAAAATATCTCCCTTCCGCCATTTTGTCTTTTGAATTTCGCGGCTATGTACAAAGCGCTACAGAGCTCGTATCTGGCAATACTATACATAATTTGAAAGGTCTTGACATAACCTACAAAACGACGCTATGCATAATTAGTTTGGATATTGCGTTCAACAGTTATAGACGTGTAAACATGGAGTTCACTAACGCCGAATTTGCGCTATTTTAAAGTTTTCCTTCGTTAAAGGCAAATCCGCTAGAGAAACGTTCCGTGAGATTAATGGTGTTTTGGGGGATGGTACTCTATCACTTCGAACCGCGGAGGAATGGTTTCGACGATTCAGAACCGGTGAAAACGACACCATGGATAAGCCAGCCGGCGGAAGACCTGTGACGACAAATACCGATCAAATCATGGACTACATCGAGTTAGACCGGTATGTGGCATCTCGTGACATCGCCCAGGAGATGGGAGTTAGTCACCAAACCATTTTAAACCATCTGCAGAAGGCTGGATACAAAAAAAAGCTTGATGTTTGGGTGCCGCATGATTTGACGCAAAAAAACCTTCTGGACCGAATCAACGCCTGCGATATGCTGCTGAAACGGAACGAACTCGACCCATTCTTGAAGCGGATGGTGACTGGCGACCAAAAATGGATCACATACGACAATATCAAGCGAAAACGGTCGTGGTCGAAGGCCGGTGAATCGTCCCAAACAGTGGCCAAGCCGGGATTGACGGCCAGGAAGGTTTTGCTGTGTGTTTGGTGGGATTGGAAGGGAATCATCCACTATGAGCTGCTCCCATATGGCCAGACGCTTAATTCTACCATCTACCGCGAATAACTGGACCGCTTGAAGCAGGCGATCGACCAGAAGCGTCCAGAATTGGCCAACAGGAAGGGTGTAGTGTTCCACCAGGACAACGCCAGACCACACACTTCGTTGATGACTCGTCAGAAGCTACGGGAGCTTGGATGGGAAGTTTTATCGCATCCACCATATAGCCCGGACATAGCGCCAAGTGATTACCACCTGTTCCTGTCCATGGTGAACGCCCTTGGTGGTGTAAAGTTGAACTCAAAAGAGGATTATGAAAAGTGGCTGTCCGAGTTCTTCGCAAATAAGGAGGGGGGCTTCTACGAGGGAGGTATTATGAAGTTGCCGTCTAGATGGATACAGATTATCGAACAAAACGGCGCATATTTGAACTAAATCGGATCACTGTAACACTTTTTATAAAGCATTGAATAAAGAGCAAAAAAGCGGAAGGGAGATATTTTCCAACCTTATATTAGATGCTCACTCTATACTGTGTTTACACAACTACATTGGGTTTTCACACTATATTGGAGAGGTCACATTTGAGTGTTGATATTATATTAGGGGGACCGGAAAGTAATGTCGTTTCTGCGCATGCCAATACTTGATTGTCATTTGTCAGCTCATTGTTTTGTTCAGAGGCGTACCAAAGACATTGTGAGGTTATAGTGATTTCTTTACTTATAGACAATTGAATTACAATTTTTTTTGGTAATTTTGGGTAAAATGGCCAGCCAAATACCAGAAGAGGTACACATCCGGCATTGCATGCTCTTTGAGTTTCGCAAGGGAAATAACGCAACAGTTGCTACCAAAAACATTTGCGATGTTTATCCAAATGCACTGGACATTCGTAAATGCCAAAGGTGGTTTTCCAAGTTCAAATCGGGTAATTTTGATCTTTCCGACTCGTATCGATCAGGAAGACCATCAGCGTTAGACAACGACGTGTTAAGGGCGGAAGTGGAAGCAAATCCGTGTCAGACGATCGAGGAATTGTCAAACAGTCTCAACAAACCTTGGTCGACCATCCAAGAACATTTGAAGCAGATTGGAAAAGTAAGCAGAGCAGGTGTTTGGGTCCCGCATAATCTGTCCGAACAGAATAAGGCTAACCGATCAATCACATGCAACTTATTGCTTCAACGACACAACACAGAAGCGTTTTTTGATCGCTTGATCACAGGAGATGAGAAATGGGTCCTGTATGATAACCCAAAACGCAAAAGGCAGTGGCTCTCTCCAAATGAAATCCCTCGGAGTACTGCTAAGCCAGGTTTACACCCCAAAAAAGCGCTTTTGTGTGTTTGGTGGAGTATTCGCGGCATTGTTCATTTTGAATTACTGAAACCTGGAGAAACTGTTACTGCAGACCTCTACAGCGAACAATTGCAGCGAGTCAATCAATCTTTAATTGAAAAGTGGCCAGCGATTGTCAACCGAAAAGGCGTCATTCTCCAACATGACAATGCAAGACCGCACTGCGCAAGGCGAACTCTAGAAAAAATTAATGAATTGGGGTGGGAGGTGCTGCCTCATCCACCATATTCGCCCGATGTTGCACCATCGGATTTCCACTTATTCCGAGCGCTGCAACACTTTTTAAGTGGCAAAACATTTGCAAATTTGGATGATATCCAAAATGCCATCTCTAGATATTTTGCCGAAAAACCAATTAATTTTTATCGATCAGGGATTGAAAATTTACTCACTAGATGGCAAAAGGTTATTGACAATGATGGGGAATACATCATTGATTAAAAATAAAGACTCGTTAAAAATGTATGTGTTTGTATTTAGCGTAAGAAAACGACATTACTTTCCGGTCCCCCTAATATTAGGTGTCCAAAATTTATTCAGTGTTAACATTATATTGGAGCGCTCACACTATATCTGAGTATTACACTATACTAGTGTTCATAGTATATCTGAATTTACACTCTATATAGTGTGTAATTTCATTAAACGCTCACACTCTAGGTACTGACTTCATCAGCCCTGTAGTCCCGGGCCATTAAGAATAGGACTAAGGTATTCCCTGCCTGTCGTAAAAGGCGACTAAAAGGGTCCTTGGTTTCGTGGGCTTTGAGGGTGGGGGCTCTCAAAGCTTAATAAGCGAGCCTTAGGATGACGGTTAATACATTGTTGTGTTGTATTTGCCGTAGCACAGAGTAGGTGTTAAGGAGGGCTTGGCCCTTCCGTGAAATGTTTTAGCCAGAGTGCAGAGGGGCACCGGTGCGTTCCGTAGGAGATCCCGGAGCCCCTCCTAATGCACTGAAGGAGACCACTGAGGGGGTTTTAGTGGGTAGAAGCCCCACATAACCTTGTCTTCCCCCCAGAAACAAGGTATCTTTTAAGATTTCCCCCGCAAGAAAAAAAAAAAGTACTGACTTCATATTAGACATTCATGTTTAAAAAAAAGCATTAACCTGAAGTTGTTCTTTTTTTTAAATATCCATCATTGAAAATGGCCTCGGAATCCGTTCTGGTGGTGGGTTACCGTGTTTCCTAATCGAAGCAGAGACCTTTGTGTAGACAAGCGTTCAATCGATACGTCATTCAAGTAAAAGCGGCCCGGCGGCGACTGATAATCTTTATCAGCCAAATGTGTTACATTGAAAATTAATTATTTCTACAATCTTTTAATGTTCACTTTATCTTAGATTGTTACGGAACGAAGGGGAAAAAAAAGATATCATTACTTTTCCTATCTTTTATATACTATAATTACGAAAATCACCGCTCTACATTAAATTTAATAAATATATACATTCCCGCGTTTTCTCTTCTTTACGTCACCGCAAAGACAAACGATCATGACCCGTACAGCCACAGCTTTATTATTAAAAAAAAATCCGCAAAAACTTTCTCTGGTTTAACAACGGCGCCGAAAATAGTTTTAAAATAAATATACTTTATTTTCTCAAGTGTTTAAAGTATTCAGGTCGCGTTGGTGACGCGTGTGGGTGTACCGTCGACGGATCAGCTGATTGATTGCCAAACGGTGGACGGTGTCTGTTGTGCTTAACGGTAGTGGATCGAGAACCGTTTTATAATATTCTCATGGTAAAACGCAGCGATGCTGCCGTAGCGTCATATTTACAATATGATCAGTAAATCCTACAACCACTCACACTCATGCGGCCACGGAATCGAACTAGTGACTCCATTGTACCAATGCGCTTAACCATGGCAACCAATTTATAAGACCCTTGCTTGCTTAATATGTTATAATGAGAAATTAATAAATATTTACACAAATACAACGATCACCGCCATTTTATTATGAGCCTTTTATAATATATGACGAAGTAATAAACTTGTCTGTGGGCTTGTTACAGATATACACTGCTAACAATGCGGAGCCAGTTAGAATGATATACACTGCACCACAATGTGCTCATCGCCGATAACAATTCGGCGCTAGTTTTATATATAGGATATGTAAAGAGAATATTATTCAAATATCAGACGCAGTGTATCAACTTCAACATGATTCAATCAATCATCGTAACAATAAACATGTAACGAATCGGATATTTCAAAAATTATTATATTACATAGAAAAATAGATTATTGTTATGTATACCAGACATAGAATTTAATGTTATTAAAGAAATTAAAATAATTTTATATATATATATTATAAACAACCATCTTGTTCCCACTGCTGGGATTCGACTATCTTACAAGGGAAGAATCAAGGTTGTATATCAACCGCACTGGTCAAGTTGCATGTGTAAATGCGAGTTAGCGCATATCACACGACTACGAAATCTGTTGACCGTGTCGGTATCCTCGCGATGTTCACTTTCAACGATAGTTCAAGGTCAGCGGAAGTCGAACCCGAGCCACTTCCGGATTGCCGAGGGATTTAATCCGACTACCACGAGGAGGCCCATGATATTCACTTTACGCATTCGACGACCAGAGCCGATAATAATGATAATTGGCATGTTATAACTGATAACTGCTTTACAGCGCATCATGTCACAGATAATACATATCTATATTGTAACATAATATAAAGATAATATCAGGGGAGGTTGGAGGAGTATAGGAGTTGAATTGAGACCAGGGAAATCTTTCTGATCTGCAGAAAGTACAATTTTAGAACTGTAATTATATTTATTTGTCGAAGTAACGAGACAAGTGGGACATTCACTTGAAGGTAAGCGATACAACTGCACATAACAATGTGGCACCAGTTAGGATGGTATACACTGCACCATATTGAGCAAGATGCCTTGAATTAAGTCTCATTACCCCAGTAATTTCACTAGCTACAGCACCCCTCAATTCACACAGCAGTGCTTGCACAGTACCGTTTGGTAGCTGCAGTATTACCTACATGTCTCCATCAGCAGATTTACCACCAGTACATGACTGTTTTAATAAGAAATGATTACTTAATAAACATTACATCTTATTAAAAATGCTCCAATAGCAAAAATATTAATAGATTCTACACAACATTTTATATTTATATAAGCTAATGAAATTTGATTCGTTACAGTCATCAACCATAAGTCCAAATAACCTACTGACCTACATACTCACACACATATACAATGTATTGTTATATTGTATATATGTGTATATAGTGTATTGTTTTAACATATACAATGGCAATCAATTATAAATGTAAAATGTTTACATTAACAAATCATATAGCATTTGAAAATATATAACTAACACACACATGACAATACACATACTAACTCCATTGCTGGAGACCTAGGTATGACTGCAGTTGAGGCTACAGTGGCAGAATTGGAAGTAATCCGATACCAAGTATGTTAGGCCTTGAGGTGGAATGCACGGTACTTCCGCCTACTATTGATAAATGTTGTGGAGAGTTCCAAGGCCTCATTAAGACCTATAGATAGGACCACAGTTGTGTATGAAAGTGGTCCTGTGGTTATGGCTAATAGGTACACCATGGAATTTTAGCCAGTAAGAGTCCAGGATAACCAATCGGTTGCCCCCACAGCAGAAGGGCATACAATGCAGGATTTTCGCACATAAAATAAAAATATTATGACTGCAGTGCCTATCTATTCCTGCCGCCAAACAGTAATAACCAAACATTACATCAAACTTACCACCAGTTAACTAACTAGCTAGAATATTCCACTCCATGGGAAGCATAACTAGTTACTTAGAATGATATACACTACAGGGCATTGTGCTCATAGACTAGACATAAGGTGTTAAATCTTGTTACCCTAATAATTTCACATGTTACAGAACCTTACAGCATCAGTCAAGAAGGTGCTTCAGTAGTATCTACTTCCAAGTCTCACACAATAAAGACCTACCACCAGGAAACATGTTAGTAAAAATTTGGTTCTAGTAATTCCTTGTCTCTCACATTTAAATTTAATTTCACATTTGTATTTTTTATTATATAAAATTTTTATATACATGTAATAAAGTTGTTTTATATAGTTCATTCTACAATGAAAAAAATATTTAATAATACACAAATATTAATTTACATTTAAAATGTTTTTAGAATAAATTGATATGTAAATTCAAATATGTAATCAAAAAAATATTCAAATAGATAACAAAACTTGATCCGGTTCAGACTTTTATCACTAATTTTAATATTTTATTTTTAACTAGCTAATCACAAGACATTCTTTAGCTATTACAGTAATATTTTATAATTATATTACTATCATTTGCAACTAAAGTACTATGATAACTTTGTTGTAAATCTAACACTGCTTGTGAAGCTGATGAATCAGTTCAGTTAATTTTTTGTAGTTACAAATGTAAAATTACAATTTTTTTGTCTAATAGTAATGTGTTATTCCATATATTGCCAGTAGACAAATATGTAATTAAAAATTCTATTCAAATTATAATGAATAATAATTTATAAATTAAATGTCAAGAGATGCAAGGGTAAATTTGAAGATAAATTTTCTAACATTAATAGATCAATTATTATAATGAAATTTGTACTAAAATTCCTCAAATATCTTTAAATATTTTCTTTTACTTACCATCTTAGCCTGTTAATTTGCATTCGAGGACAAAGCCACGCACTGAGTTGTTGTATACATTGTATTCCTAAGGGCGCATCGCGACTAACTCCGGTCATTTTAAAGCACTTCCTTCTCATTGAGATCTTAAAAAAGTTCAAAATTACGCCCTTCATGCGCGCTCGCACCGTATGGACAACACATGCATTGTTATTATAAAAAAGTCTTTGTTTACGATTGCAAAAAGCGTAACAAATCACGATATTTCAGCTTAAAAACTTTGAACATGTAGAGGTAACGTCGGAATGAATTATGTCAAAACATATTTATGTGTATACTTTCATTAACTATAAACAATTGACCATTTATAAAGATATGTATACTATTAAATTTTAATTTCGGCCTTGCAATTCAAATGACACGTCTTCTGTAAAGAAGCCAGCCTAATGTCAATGTCACAAAAATAAAAAGATTAGATACAAATCAACCTTAAGTTTTTCATTGATCGTCGTATTAGACGTTAGGCTTTTAGCCAAAAATTTGTAACGAAACTTTTACATTTTGATTTATTCTATCATCCTTATTTTATTCTCATTACTTTCTGTTTATTTATTTACGTTATAATTTTACTGAACGTGTTTTTACGTTATAGAAAGGTCCTACTAAACTCTCCAAATATTTTTTTGGTTTATTTCTTATACATTTCATATTGTTATAAGTTTGCAACAAAATTTAATTACAGCATGTTTGCCATAAAGCCGGACTTCAATTCAATTTTTGATCAAGGTATTCTTAATTACCTATAAGGTAATTAAAATTATGAGGAAATAACTGTTCACACTTTTTCGTCTTTAAAATACTTTTAATTTCACACACAATTAGACTTCCTAATAACCTTAACGGAACCAAAAAATTATAATAAAAATCTCTTAGTTCCTGGAATATGTTCCTAGTTGTGAGTTCCACTGTAATTAAATTATATATTAATATCATACCTTACATTTTATACTTTCTACAACAATAACTCGCAGTAAATTTTTCAATGCAAAAGTGTATATCCATTGATTAATAGTAAAAATGCATGTCCAGTACTAATTTTGAAATCACGTTCCATTTTATCATTTGTATTAAAAAGTTATAGAAGTAAACCTCCTTGACTTTTTCCTGTTGAGAGAAGGTTCCAAGTCCCAGTAGTGGAGCATTTAAAGAACTTTATTATAAAAATTCCATTTATTTTAGAACAGCATCGCGGCGCTATGCGTGTCTTTGTCATTTGCCGGCATCACATTTCAGCGCAGCGGCTGGCTCGATCGTGTCGTGCAGTATCATAAAAAAAATTTCTTCGCAGATTTACAAAAATTACCTCCAATTCACGTGAAAGGTAAATTAAGAATAAAAACAAACTTTTAGCGAGAAAATATTGACATCAAATTCTTATTGGTTAAGAAATACGTCACCTTTCTTTCGTCTGATGGTCAAATTAGATGTTCTCTCAGAGTTTTTGTCCATCTTCTATAATAAAATTCTTTAAACGCGCGGTAATGTTACTAATCCTAGACTTAAAACCCTTATTATGTTATTTTATACATTTACATCTTATTTTTAACGGAAACGGAATTAAACACATAATAGATGATAGTAGGGTTTTCCGAATCCGCCTGACCGGTTACCATTACATATTGTAGATCTATCGCCATAAAAGAATATTTATATTCAGGGTATCAAAATACAGCGCCAGCACGCTTCACTGTCATAGTCATGTGATGTGGTCAAATGTTAAGCCATTGAAGACAAAAGAACATTGTAAAAACCTGACACGATATAGGAATTGTTATGATCTGAGAATGAATTTTAGCCACTATCGAGCAAGCGCCGTACGGATACGAGGACCCGCCCACTTGGGACTTCGATTCGGTGGTGCGCTTGCTAGGGGTGCTCCAGCAGAGCGAGGCGGCGGTGCCAGTGTTCAGACATTTGCGTAGGACGATGTCACACCGCCGGTTCATGAAGTATGCCGACACGTTCAAGGCCTTCCCGGGTATAGGCAAGGTAAGTTCATCAAATGCTTTATTTGTTCCAGAGGTTTTTCATTATTTTACTCTGGATACGATGAAAGAGACGTCTTTGATTTTACTCATCCTGATTATTCACCTTTATTTACTTTGACAATAGTATCGATATCAAATGAAGAAGCTTTGGTGCTGCTGTTTCTTGGCAAATATCCGTGAACGGTGTAATGTTCGGTTTATTATGCAATTAATAAAAATATTTATAATATAATACTGTTTATACTAACACATACCCTCAGGGCTATCCGAACAACCTATATTATGACGTGGCGTCTGGCGAGTACAACGTAGAGGAAGGAACTGAAATTACTGAAGTGATCAACGATGATACCATTATCGTAGTTTCCAACCCGACCGAGGCGCGTCTTCCGGCCGCACAAATAAGCGTGAAGTTGCTCAGGTTACCATTATTAGTATCTGTTATAATAAATAAATGACAATCACTTTTTACCCTTACGTTCTCTAATATTATGTTCTATAGATTTAGAAAAAGGTATGATAGAATTTGCTGACGTCTACCCTATATCTAATGTATATATTTCTTATAATGTGCTAAAGTCTTTCAAAGATTAAAAAAGAAGATTTGTATATTTTATTTTTGAATTCATAATTTTTAGACATGATAATGGAAATAATATATGCTTAAATGTGATTTTAAATAATAACAAAGATATGCATTATAGTTCACGATATATATATTATGTATTCAAAAACGTACAAAATGGCACTAGTATTTATACTTAATTATATGCAATAAAGTATCTACTCTACTGCACTATCATTTTGTACGTCAAGTTAAAGAGAAAAGTGAAAACAATAATTTTATGTAATTCGTACTATCAGCTCAAACATTATATAATGATGAAGCGTCGGTAAACAGTATGGATATCTTAGACTAATAACTTATGAATAAACTGTGGCTGTAAAAACTCTTATTTTATAAATTTTATTGTTTCTTTTATAATTTTGTTCCGCCAAACCAGAGACTGAAAGAACTGTACCTTGGTGATCTCCAACCTTCACTAGTTGGAGACGCACTTTATGAAGAAGAATTGATATCTGATGTCTCAATGCTTTCAGGGAGATATTAGAAGCGAGAGCAATAGCAGCGAGATATTTACCAACTACACGATTTACTGTGTAAGTTAAATATATGTACTTGCCTTTGCTTTATAACACGGAGGTCTCTATTTTGTTTTTGGAGCCACATGATATAGTTTGATTGGTTTTTTTTAACCAACCTGATAAGTTAGTATTGTTAATCTACTGCTGCAAAAGCTGTCTGTAGTTAGGACCTATCGTCGTGGAGATCTTTGAGGGAAGCCTATGTCCAGCAGACGACGTCTATCGGCTGATGATGATGAATACAATAATAGTTCATTAATCATCTCATCTTTTTATATTTAATTTGCCACAAATTCATTAAGATAACAACGTCAACTTTTGGCTCAATAGCTGAATGTTTCTATTACGAATTCTGTAGGTTATGGAAGCCTATGAATAAGACTACAAAGGCGGTGAACACGGGAATGACTGCAGCCGTCACGGGAGGAGGCGGTGACGGTAACGTAACTTCAGCTGGTAAGTTTTATGCATTTAATTTTTATTCAATTTAGGGACGAGAAGAGCGGTACGTTCACCTGATGGTGATACACCACATTGTACTCGTTACCTCAGTAATTACACTAGCCACATCGCTAAAACATAAACAGTAATTTTTACCAACTGTGTCGGCCGCAATAGCATCATCGGTGGCACCTACCTAGACGGTCTTGGGCAACAGAGACCTACCACTTGTAGATGTATAACGTCTCTAAATGTCTCCATGGTTGCAATTTCTTGCCTTGTCTTTTACAAGAAAGTCTGATCGGAAGTCCCTCATTTCGGAACGATATATAGCGAAGTTTGGTTGGTTGTACTTACCATCTATAAAATGGAAAACTCTAATAATACCATTGTTGAGATCCAGCTATCAATTTACGAAAGCCAGAGTATTCTGGACGAGTACGCTTCACCATTCACGACGTTATTATCATTTAAAATAGTCCTAATATTAGTGTTAGTCCACTTTATGAAACAACTATATTTTGATATTAAAATGTTTTTTTTTAAATCGTTATAGTTGATGTAAAAATAGGTACAGAGTCAAAATTAATAGTTTATGGTACAATAACTTGTCTATTCTTAGTTTATTGTCTATATTTTTATAAATACATGTATGAAATTGGAAGAAAACATTTTGAAAAATAACTTTTTAATTTTTGATTTGTTTCCCATAGGCGGCGGTAACCAAACTGGAGGGACAGGAGCCACAGGGGCAACCACTTAAAAATTAGAACGTCATTTAATTTTATCGTCATAGTATTAAATCAACTAAATACTTATATTATGTTCATGAATTTGGATATTATCGTTATTTTATTCGTTCATCTCATCAGTCCTCGGTTGACTGGTATATGCTAATAAAATGCTTATAGGTGTTAAGTTCGCCTATTTTAACCTAACTTAAAATATACAATATAGATTTCACATAAATTAATAGACCTTTAGTACGAGAAAAAGCTTCACGAGTTGATGCAATAAAACCAACGAGTAACATTATGGAATTGGAATCATTTATTAAAATATTATTTACAAGATATTTAAATTGATAAAACGACTCTTACTATACTTATGGCAATACAGTAGAATGTCTATCTATCCTACCCTACGCGACGGTTGCTAACGTGTGGCGAGTTTGCGCGTCGGGGATATGATATGTTAAACGAATTACATTTAATAATAAACGATGAGTATAATTTTAAATTATTCAAATAATAGACAGGCGAAACAGAAAAATTAAATTTGTCAACGACTAAAAACAAAGCAATGGCCTGTCGGTCTCCGACGCACAAGCTCGCGAGCTCCACAACGCGACGCGACGCAATCGCACTCCGCATTGCGAAAGGCAGTGCTCAATTTGAAGAAAAAAAAAATTAATTGTCTCTCACTACCCTAACGAGCGCATGCTCCGCTCGCTTCCGCGTAACACACGGAACAGTTAAAATGCACCAAAACTTCAACCTAAACTACACTCGCACCAATCGAAAATGAACCGCGACGCGCCAGCGCGAAAGCGTCCATTATTTATTTTTAATATTTTCTTAACTAATCCCACTCGATCACGCGTAGACATGGACCGTAAGTCAGCTCGACGTCTGCCAATCGCACAGAACTCGAAGGTCGGCCCTCAGGGCTCGAACACTAAACCTAACTCATTATATACAAAGAGCAGAACTTTCTCAAACAAAACAATACAGAGATGTCAATCAACTTAAATGATATATATACAAAGCGGAAAAACTTAACTGTTAACTTAATTGAAAGGTAAATAACTTGGAATAAATAATTACGCGGCGAAGCGGGCGCCGATAACATAATATACAAATAAATGTAATTAAAATTAACATTGGTAAAACACGCTGTAGATTTGCCGCCGTGTTGGCTCCTCAGGACCCGATTTGATACACAGTGTATGACGTCATAAAAGGAATACCTTTAAACGGTATGCACTTCCGTTTGCGTAAGTCGGTTAAATGTATGTATAAGTGTTTTAATATGCTGCTTAATTTCAAGGTTACTAATTCATTAATTATTAAAAGATACAAAGATTAGTCACCATTTTGTTTATGTAGGAAACTTTGTACTTTTAACAAGCATTTGAGGTTTAGTCAAATTACTTTCACTTTGAGAGGATGGAAGGTGGATCGATGATCTGATGAGGGTCGAGGGGAACTGTTGATCGTTGTCGAGATGCACGGGGAAGCGTATAAACTACAGCAATCGTCTATTCTTCGGTAATGATGATGACTTTCAGTTTCACTAAGATAGCCGATTTCCTCACTGTTTATAAGCTTTGATTATTATTTCTATTAATCCTTCCTCCTTCCTTCAAATTAACATCCTCAAAGACTCCTTTGTATCATGAAAATTAAAAAAAGAATAAAATAAAAACTAAAACAAAATTAATAAACCCTGAAATTATGTCATTACGTAAGAACCCGCAGCAACTGAAAAAATATACGTAGTCAATTCCAAGCGATGCGCGTGCGCAGTAAATAAGGCGCAACCGGTCCAAATTACTTGTAATTATCACAAATTTGATCAGACTCAAACTAATACGATAAAATCAAAGATGAGAAACATCTAAAAATATCTATGTCAATATAGATTTATATAGCTTAAGTATTAAAATTGCTTTTACATTCCGGGCGTGCGCCATTTCTATTTCACTTACTGTTCGCTGAAGCTTTTTCTCCTTATGAGACTATATTAGACGGTTAGACTGGTGATAAGTTGCTGGCAGAGCTTGCCATATTCCATCTGATCTCCAGAAATGCGTCTCATTTTCAATCCTTTCTTCTCCTTCGCTTTGTTCTCGCAAACGACTAACTCGATTTGAATGCCTCCAGAATATTCTAGATTGAGGAAGCCAGTCAACGCTTCCGCGTCGTTGTGCTCCTCCTTCTGGTCTCCGGTCTCGATGAAAATATTTTGTGGCGGCACTCTATTATTGATAGTTTCTTTGAGCAATTCCACAATTCTCTGGGAGTCGAGTTGGGAGCAGACGGTGGAGAGTGCGACTTCGTAATACTCCTGAACGCACGACACCTTCTGTGGACTGAGCAAAATTGGTATTTTCTCTTCTTTCGGTCTACAGATCTCTGTTAAACGCAGGTCCATAGTGGAACGTTGCAGTCTCTCGATCTCCTCTTGTCTCGGAAGCTCCGTCTCGCATTTGTCGAAGCCGTATTTACTGTTGTCGCCCGGCATGTAAACATCTTCACAATACTCTTTCACTTCCCCGAGCACGCCTTGTGCCGAGAAGGAGGAGCGAGGAGTTTCGCCCTTCTCTGAAAAACTTCCTCTTCCAAAATCACTCTTTTCGGAGAATGAGGACCTCCCGAAATCGCCCCGTTCGGAGAAACTGCCCCTGTCGGAGAAAGAGAACGACTCTCTATGTTCGGAAAAGCTTCCCCTGTTTTCACTGAACCCTGAACTAACGGACACGAGGTTCGAGTAAATGGATTGGATGTTTTGTTCGCAATTCGGTGACATGTTCGCCGAATCGTTGCTCAATGAGTCGTCACTAAAACCTAACGATTTGTCACTTCCACGTCTCAGGTACTGTAGGTCGTCTGTTAAGAATTTGCTGGTCTCGTCAACGCTTTCTTTGGGCGACTGCATCTCTGTGTCCTTGTCGAACTGTAGATCGAGGTCTTTGGGCAATTCGATTGGCGGTGGGTGTTCGTTCTCTTGACTGACTTTCCTTCCAATCCCTTTGGTGATAGAAGGTCTATCATCTAAATCCGACGGTTCCGATATAACGAACTGCGGCACTGGATACTTGGCGTTCTCCAAACTGTCGACGCTGTCTTCGGATGATGAAGCCACTAACGTAATTTCTGAACCAAGGCAATCGGTTAGACTTATTTGTGGATGACTAGAGACGTAGCTCGGGAATTGGATGTTTCTCATTCCCTGTGTAAATATTTTGCTCTCGCCATTGTGATTTCCGTTTCCGATCTCCTCTTGTATCATATCAAGGGGCGATCCTGGATTGGAGATGGGGGAGTTGTTTAGTGATCGGTGAGTGACTATGTGGATTTGGGAATGGACCATGGGATGGAGTTGAGGATATTGACCCGTGTCCATATCCACGTTGCTTCGGAGATCTAGAGGAGTTGAGTTTGGTTGTGGAGTGCCTCTTGTTATGGAACCGGTATGGAGGTAACTGAGACCTTCTGTGATTTGGTGAAGCGGGGAGCCGGGGCTAACGGGTGACGCGTGGCCAGACAGAAGAGCGAAGCCCTGAGCATGGAGAGCGTTCACGATCTCTTGCGATATGTTAACGTGCGGCGAGCATAGGTTGTGCAGGTTGATTCCCATCTTCACGGCTAGGTCCTGAAAATAAAAACATTAGCTTTACATTTATCTAAATAATTAATATAATTTTAAAATAATTTAATCCACAGTGTACGCGCGTGAGTGTGCGCGTGCGTACCTGTGTGAGTAGTAAGGTACGCGGCAGGTCAGCTGCGGCGGGATCAGGGAGGGCGCGCGCGGCGCAAAGCACAGCGCGCGCCGCCTCCACCGTCAGCGCGGCGAGATCGAGCGGGGGCGGAGCGCCGCAGTGACGCGGTGATCCTAATTTGTGCATATCGAATGAGACTTTGTCATCGCACGCAATAATTATTTACTATAGCAACAACATGTTATTACTAACGAGATAACGGGGCAACATTTATGCCTCAAAGCGCACATCGTGGTGTCGTGGATATCATTCAAATGCGTGTCACTTTGTTATGTGACAAGGAAACGTTCTGCTCGTCCTCTGGCTTCGGTGATTAAAAAATATTTAATTTCTAATGTATATTGAAAGAATAATGGAAATAAAGACTTAGTCATTTAAATCAAACCAGATCAATCAATCAATCAAACGGGAACACAGTAATGTTGGCACACTATTGTTAGTATGCAGTAATTCCGGTTTGATGAGCGTTGTAACTAGTGAAATTAGTGGGATAATAAGGGGTGCAAGGGTTCTTCTAGAACAACTCACGTGACCCAAGCCAACCTCACCTGCACGTAGTGCAGCCTGCTGAACAACAAACGAAGACCTATCTTCCTCCAACCCGCATTGAGCCATCGTAGTGGGAAATAGTCCAAATCATCCCATTGGAGGTATTTTTCCAGCAGTGGACGACTATCGGCTGATGATTGAAGATTGAATGATATTTTTTTATTGTTACTAGTGGTACAGTAACTAAAAATAAAATATATACAGATTTCTTTCATTACCGGGCACAGATGTAGTGGGCGTATGTAAGCGGCTGTCGGGTCGCGGTGGCGAAGCGCCGGCGCCCCCACCGCCGACAACGCCGCTCCGTCGTTCTAATCCGCGCTGCAACGAAAAATCGATATATTACTACTTTAAACTCTTTTGTAGATGATACATGCAACTACCACATTGTAAACTTACAGTTGATGACATTACTACATGTCAAGTATGCAAGTAAGGGAAAAGCTAAAACGCGTGTAGCCGTTAACGCGCTGACTTTGCGTTATGGCAGGGGGCGTAGCCACCGCTAATTTTGCAAATACTCTACAATATTTATGTATCTAGATATACTCCATACATATAACGGCGTTAGGAACTATTCCGAAGCATTGATTATAATATTGTTATATAAATGTGGTAGAACACATACCTGTAGCTGTTGGTACTCGAGGCGCGCGGAGGCGAGGTCGTGCGCGGCGCGCGGCGGTGAGCACTCCGCCCGACGCACCGGCGAATACCGCTCAGCGTGCTCGCGAGCTGGAAGTCAACGATGTATCTTTATTAGTTTTCATTTATGAAATGAGATGAATAAAACTGATGATTAATAAATCCCTGTTATATTATATACTTACACAACACTTAAATTAAACTTTAGAACCGCTCCCCAGACATATTTTTTAACTACTGTATCCACCTATACGGACTTGTAAGAGAACCTTTTTTTTTGTTTCGGGGGGAAATCCGCGAAATATACCTTGATTCCGAGAAGAAGACAGGGTTATGAGATTTTTACTCACTAAAACCCCCTCGGTGCTCTACATCAGTGCATTCGGAGAGGCTCTAGGATCTCTTATAGAACGCACCGGTACCCCTCCACACTTTGTGTTAACACGTCTCTGAGGAGGGGCTTAACCCCCCTAGGCACCATCGCTGAGCCATAAGCTGTACCACGCAGATTCACTTGTTGAGCGATAAGGGTCCCTAACCTTAAGGCCCGCGAAGCTCCACGAAACTCCTTGATGGCAAGAGAGACCTACCATCACTTCCACATGCAGTCACTTTAGTCGAAGAAACAATGTGATGTTTTATTAAAAACGCAGTCAGAGCTTTGGTCTATGAGCAGGCGTACCACTTACCGTTGTTTGAAAGTCAGTTTCTTTGCTTAGTCGAATAAAAAAAAACCAGCCGTTTACTGCTAAATACATTGGCAACATTTATGCTTATGCCCACCTGTGGGATGTACCATGATTCAATTCTAATTTAATTTCTCTAAAATTGTAACGAACCTAAATTCAATAAAGAATATTAACTATTATTATATTTAATGGGACTGTCACATTATATATATATAAGTGAAATTTTAATATAAACATCAAACAAATACCAAAGAGGTTTTTAATAAAATAAAATAAAAAACATTAAAACATGCACACTCATTGTTACGTCAAGGTAATATTACATCTTACACAAATTAAAAATGTAGTCAAATGTTTCAAAATACGCACTAAAATTATAATAACGAAAAGGAAAAAAAAAATAAAAAAATTACCCATTTCCTGTACGGTAGCTAACATTTGCAGTTTGACCCTCTGAGGTCCGGAGTACTTGCGTTGCCGGTTGTACTGGCCCTGGTTGGCATAGCCGGTGCCCGGTGTCGCCTGCACTTGGCAAGGAGTGCCGGCCGTTATCGAGCCGAGTATACCCGATCCGCTCACTGAGCCGGACATCGCGGATATAGCGGTGCCACTTAACGACCCGGCCGAACCGCACCCGCTAATCGAACCCATGCTCTGGCTTTGGTTACTGCTGATCGGCGTCCCACTTGTTATAATACCGGGGACGTTTGGCCCGCTAAAGCTATTTATGGGTGTGCCGCTGGTTATGGAGCCTTGGATATTCAGATTTTGGAAATTGCTGATCGGCGTCCCGCCTGTGATGGACCCCATTTGATTTTGATAATTCGTGAAAGGAGTACCGCTTGTGATGGAGCCGAAGTTGCCGGCGGTAAAGGTGGCATTGCTCATATTGCTGGTGAAGTTTGGTTGTGGATTTAAATTGGCAAAATTAGTTGGGTTAGACATGAAACTAAATTCACCGCCGAATTGATTAATGTCGAAATTGGAAGACGAAATAGGGGTACCAGTCATGATAGAGCCTTGCGAGTTTTGAGCTAGAGAACCATGGTTAGGCGAGAAGGGGCCAGTAGGTGGGGTGTAAGGGGAGACGGCTTGATTAGTGACCGGCGTGCCGGAAACAATAGAGCCTTTCCTCCCTATTATACTGCCTTGCGGTATAGTTTCCAAGGAAGGTTTCATTTTCTGGTTGTTCTGACTTTGATTCGAATAATTCGGTGTGCCTGCCGTTATGGAACCCTGTCCGGGGCTTTGCTGCAGGTTTTGTGACGTGTTCGCGCCAGTGGGCGGACTTTGGTACCCAGATTGATTCTGATACTGGTACCCTCCCTGTATTGAGGGGGGCAAATAGTTCCTCTTCATTCGCGCCTCAACTTCCATTACCAGCTCAGGGCTTATAACTGAAGGGTTGAGTGGTAAAAAAAAAATTAGCAAATAAAAATGCAAATTAATGTGATAGCCGCATGCATAACTTAATTGCAGAAAAAAGAAAATAATAAAAAAAACATAAAAAGTTAAATATTATGAAATTTAAATAGACATTAATAGCTCTAAGACATTAAGATAAACAATAAAAAATCACAAGCAATCAATGTATCTACACGAGTACCAACGCGATGTGATGGTTATTTCTTAACTTCTTTTAACTTATTTTTTTTACTAATATTAAAAAGAATGATCTCCTGTCTTCTTCCACATTCCAGTTCTCTATCAGTCAAGTTTACCAAATATACGACTATGATATGAAAAAAAGAAAGGTTAAAAATGAAGACGTAAGCTAATTTCAAATAATAAATAATTTAAGCTAATTTATTATTTAAATAGAATATATACCTAAAATGTTTAGGTTTAATTTATTACATTAACAAGAACATTCATTGAAATATGTTTAAGTGCAAAAAAAATTAATTGTTTAGGGAGGACTGTGTTAAACAGTGGACGACAATAGACTAACATGAAAAAGATGATAGAAACTTGTTATAATAAATAATATAAGTAAATGTCCATAGCAAAATGCTCCTAGTTTTACTCGTGTGTCATCGAGGGTGAAAACCGATTAACAACCTTCTTTTTTTTAAAGTGAATTTATAATGTTTAATTGATTTTAATTCGATCTGAGCTTATATTTTCCAACTATATTTTGCTTCATTGTCACGAAACATTATTAATTAATTCGGACAATTTATAAATGGTCGGATAATAATCCATCACACGCACGCAGGCAATCTGAACTATAGTCTAATGCTACGACACACACGGACAAACCTAACATACATAGTGCATAGTTCACTCACCGGGCGGCCTCTCCGTCACCGTCAGCAGACCCGTCCGCCTCACTCTGATGTTTGTCGTTGAAGAGGGAGAAGTACTGGTCTGCGGACAGACAGATTATTGTTGATTTGAAACTGCATAGAATACGCGTCTGTATTAGCGCACTTTCTCCTGAAGACGACTAGAAGCGACTTCCGAGTCGCTGACTCTGAAGTAGGGGCTCTCATGTATACTAAACGATGCCGAGCTATTACAATGTATATAAATCCACACATCAAAAAAAAAAATTGTGCACTTTTTAGTTGGAAATACGTCACTTAATGCAATGAAAATGAGCACCAACCTATACCACGTCGGGTGCCGTAAAACGCCACAAGGAATTGGTAGTTTCGGGTAAAAGCAGTCTTTCCTTGTGATAGGTATATAGAAACCAAGAGTGGGGAGTACTAAATATTCCTCCTTTCGCTGACGCCCACATACAGCAGTCGACATATTTGCAGCGGTATGATGATATATACCATGGATCCAGTGCAGGCGTTGGAGGTGGCAACGTTAGCCGCGTCCTCGGGCGTCACGATCGTGTGACGCTTGCTACTGCCTCGGCTCAGCATGTACCTGAAAATAAGAAGAAATATATAAACAAATATATTTATTAGCGAACTTTATTACTGAAACATACCGCAGTGATAATAAACATACCTGCACAAACTTGTATTGTAGACGGAATCCGTGTTCTGTTCCTCCGTCTGCTCGGCGTTCTCTTGGCAGGCGGGCGTGCCGCTATCCGACACCTGATCGAAATTCATGCAAACACATCCACGTAAATTTATTATGGCTATATCGATTAACAGCTAAATGTAAGCTTATTGAATTGTGCAGCTTTTCTAACCCATAAATATGTGGTCCGAAATTCTTGTCAAATACTCTAGCTCTTATACATTGACAGCTGGAGCTAACCAATGATGTTTACGCGGCGGATTTACAATATGGAGAAAAGGTAGTCAGCCAAGGTGGTTCGAAAGATCTTCCACTGACGAAAACGACTATACTGTAATTTTGTAGACGTGTGTGCGTATGCGTGCATACCTAATGTTGTCAGTGCATTTGTGTATATGCGTACACGTTACTCACGTGGTGCGCGGGCGCGGAGCGGCAACAGGCGCGCTCTGCGCCGCGGGGCACGTGCGCGCCTCCGTCCGAAGCGCGACGTCCGAATGAGGAAGCTGACGGCGGAAATGTATGACCGTGTTATGCAAACGTAACGAACACACACAATTTTTTTTTATAAATTTTATTGTGCAACATTAATCCAAAGTATGAAACGAGGGCTTATTGCTCATGAGTATTGTCCACCAGTTAACCCGTGTGACGGTAATAATAAGCGACTTGAGAGCAATGTAACGCTGTATAAACATTGCAATTAGCATCAAATTGTTTTGATGGGGCGTATCATTAACCATTAGGTAAACTTCCTTCTTTTTTTCTTATAGTATATAAAAAAAAAGTATAATGTAAATGTTAACGAAATAAATGAGTCACTCTGTGAGAACCATTTTTGTTCATATCAACTGTTCCATCAAGACCTCTTTAATAGAGCTATGTATAGCTTTTTCTCTAAACTAGCGTGTTTTGACGTGATTCACCGTAATGGTCAGGTGCTAGTCAATATAAATATGAAAAAATATGTATGTATTAGTATATTGGCGTACTGTGCGTCTGCATTGCGTGCGGCGGCTTGAGCAGATGCTGGTCTTTAACACTGAAATAGCGCGGAGGCTGGTGTTGCACCGCTGGCAGCTTGGCGGCGAGGTTCGTGTTTGGCAGCAGCGAGACGTTGGGCGATGCTTGCTGCTGTAATACACAAATTCATAACTGTTATTTCATGTAAATAACAAAACTACTAAGTGCTATTTTTGTGGCCGTTAAATTTAATAAAAGATCTCCATGTATATAGAGCAAATTAGTTTCATCTGCCTTTATGATCTTTTATTCCATTGTGCGGTAACATGGTGACAGCTAGACAGCCGAGCGCTAACCCGATGAAGAATGTTAAAAATTAGTATAAATAAAAAATAATAATACGTACATTGAAGTGCGCGGACACGCAGAGCGGAGCGGCGCGCAAATCTACAGACGCGGCGCCGCATCCGGAGAGGTCCCCGGTCTGCGGAAGGAATAGTAGGATAAAAACAACACTATTTTTAACCGCACGTCGTGAAAAGCGATTAATATAAGTTCAACGTATTTATCCCCAAGTCCATTTCTGGTATAAAAAAATATATATACACTGAACCTAATTGTGCTCATCTCCTTGAGGCATGAGATGTTGTCTCATTACCATAGTAATATCATTAGTTATATTGAACTACAAATTGTAATGTTTGTTAATCTACCGATAATTGGACTCTTATTGTTTTCATGGTGATCTGGATCTGGATCCAGAATATTTTATTCTGGGGTATTGATAAAATATGTTCATCATATTAATGAATATAACTTTTTACTAATTTCTGAGTGCATTATGATTTTTTTTTTTTTAATCGAAGGATATTATCTGTTATAAGTAATATGCAAGCCGTGTGCGTTGTAGTGCTTTTGAGTATATTAACACAAGCTTTAGACACTTTTTAATGTAACGAGTTATAATTTTAATCTGTATGTTGTGCCTAATTCTGACAATGGTATCCTAAATGTGTGATGTTTTAGTATTAATACACAATGGTCACCTGGGCGTGCCTGCAGTCGCCAGGACCAACGGTGTGGCGGCGAGCAGCAGGGGGCGGAGGCGCGCGGCGCTCCTCAGCGACCGGTGCGCCGCACTCGCCGAACTGTTACATGAAATGGATACGAGATCAATAAAGTATACTGAAGATACATACAAAGACAAAATTTTTTTGTATAAACTAAACTTATCGACTTGAACATAATCATTTTTTTTATTCAACGAACCGATACAATAGGACATCACCTGCTGGTAAGTGATACGGCCGCCCATGAACGACAGTGTGGTGTTAGTAAAGATACACTGCACCACAATGTGTTCGTATTAATTAATTAGCAGCAACGTTAATAAAATAGGAGAACAGTGTACAAACCTTCTCTAAGTTGTCGTCCCTGTCCATAATATAGTCAACGGGTTCGCAAGGGATCGATACAAGGCATTCCTGCGAGTTAGAATCCTCCGCTTCCATTTGTTCCTCCTCCATGCTCTGTAAGCATAAACATAACTCTTTATATTCCCAGCTGCTGGGCCAAGGGTCCTTCTTTAATAACATAATTAAGGCAATTTATCTAACACACTTCCCAAGTACGGGTTGGCGGAAGGTATATTCTTGGAACATGTAACTTTTCTCCCGATGGGTTCAGTGGGGATCGAACCCGGGCCTTTACGAGACGGATACGACTGCCTTAAAGCAGTGTTTACCACGATTTCTAAGCGTTTTGGGTAGGAGGTGGAACAAGTAATCCTCCCTGGGGTACTCGACGAAAACTTGCAAAATAACCATTACCTTACAGCTAGTGAGATCCAGAGGTTGACTCGTGTTTGAGTCGAGTGAGTCTGGAATGAAACAAAATTTTGATGAAGTGTGTATATTCGAAGCATTCTGCATAGATAGATATATAAACGTTTAATAAATTAAAGTAGAAAACACATATGTACATATGAACAATTCAATAAGAAAATATGCCATGACGGAATTTCCCAATACTTGAAACATTTCAAGAGTCGGGAGACCCCGTCGTGCAGATGTGATGACGCCGTGGATGAAACGGTTCCTCATTTGCTGACGGAGTGTCCTATTCATAGATGCTTGATGTATGACTTTAAGCAGGACACGGGTTTAAGAATAAATACAGCCATTCTACCCGAATGATAAAAACTAAATTAGTTAGAAGGAAGTTCATAAATTATTGTAACAAAATATGTAAAATAGTAAACAATAGAAATAAGAACAAGTAAATGTTACTTTATACATAGGAACACAATAATATTGTGTGTTTCTGTGTATATTAGATAGCATAAGAATAACGTAAAAAAAAAAACAATAGAAAAAATGTATATAAATTAGTAGTGAAAATGATGTAAAAATGTTGTAAATATCAGGGATTAGAAAGAAACAGAATAATAATAAGAAAATTAGGGAAAACAGTAGAGTCCTTTACTAATAATGGTGATGATTATGATGATGGAATCGAAATTTGATTGTATGAGATCGTTCAAACACTGCACTATATCAACATCTATATTCTATATAAGGTTTAATACATTAAATTAAACATTCATAAAATTAAGAAAAAGAAGTAATTTTCAATCTATAACCGACCCCGTTTAGTGTAAATGTTACCTCGATGCTGTAGACTGCTGCGGGCGGTAGAACGCTGCTGCAGCTTGTCCATCAGTAGATGGTATATGGCCCATATGTGGTCAAACCGCTCTTCTTGTACAGACTGTAAACATATCCGTATTAATCATGATGGGCTATCAAAACCACACGGTGTTCACACAATAACGGTGGAGCTTATTCATCCAGCATACTACAGCTGCCATAATTTAAGAGTCGGAACACGGTAATACTGTTATGGCGGCAGTTACACAATATAATTCCAAGAAACAATTAAACTTCAAAATATATGTCCGGAGTCGAACCAGGTACCTTGTGTTACTAGTTTAGTCTTGTACGAAATACAGAAGTTTGGATTTATCTAATCATCTTGTCTTGCTCTTCTACGAATTGACAAACAGCTTGAATATTCTGCAGAAGCCTCCATTACTGTCAACCTCATTATCACTTAATATCATGAGCATTTGAGGTCAATGTCAGCACACAGTAGATTACATCAAGCTTCCTCGGGGTAAGCAGTGAAACCTATAGACAATTAAAAATAAATTCAAATTGACCGATACGTGAAATAGAATGTTTACATTAACGTTGGATATTCCGTACACGTACCTGTAGTACGAGGTCGCTGGTGAGGGAGGGGAGGGTCAGCATGTGGGCGAGGACCTTGTGGTGGAGTGAGCTGTCGGGTGTTGGAAGCTCCGGGCTGCGCTCGTGGCATGCGCACGCGCCCTCCGACACATCTGAAATGTTCGTACAAAGTTATCTTGCGGTGCATTCTCTCTCTCTCTTTTCGTAGCTATTGTCCCATATGGTACCGGGGTCAGCTTTTTTTTTTGCTCTCCACTTCACTGTATGCTCAATATCATCGTCATTCACTTGGCACACATGTCTCTTGACACTACATTTTTCTAACTTGTTTTGGATCCGCATTGGGTAACATGTATAAATTGCACTCCTTAAATATAAAATTTCTGTCTGTATGTTGATAGTGGGCGCAACACATCCTGAAGAGGTGCGGGTTTATTCCAACTGCTATTCAGATTTTAAAAATATCGAGCGCAATGAGGATCTGACGTATAGTACTCACCAAGAACATCGGGCACTCCCGGCCCTGGTCCCGGCTGGTGGGCAGCAAGCCAGCGGTGCCGCGCCACGCCGCGGAGCGATAGCCGCTTCTCCGGTTCCACCACTAGCATATGGCGAATCAGATGTTCGCATTCTGGAAAATTCATGACAGTTTCATCAGAAATCATCGACTCACAAGCTTCCCGTGTCTTGTAGAAGTCACTGCTACTGCTTGTAATGGAGAGTCTTGTAGAGTTTACCGAGATTTTCTTTATAAACCTCACCTTGTGACATGAAGTAAGGTATGCGGAACTTTCCACTGAGCACAACGTTTCGGAGTTCATGCAACGTGCTTCCGTCGAAGGGTAGCGCGCCGCAGACCAGTACGTATAGCACCACGCCCAGTGACTGAAGAAAATAAGTATTCCTGTATTAAGAGTAGTTACGCAGAAAAGACAGTAAAATATTAGTTATTAATACATATATATATACATATGTTTCCGTTGCCAGTGACTGTTAAGATATGTATCAACGCAGCGGCTATTGCAGCCTGTAAACAGTAGTTTAAACAACATTACTATGTTCCGGTTTGAAAGACGCTGTAGCTAATAAAACTACTGGGATATTGGGACTTAATATTTTATGTCTCAAGATGACGAGCGCAATGTAGTTCTGTTTATAATATCCTAAATAACACCACATTTTTATGGGTAAGCGTATTATTTACCATCACGTAAATGTGTCGTTAGTCTCGTCGCTTCGAAGCATAAAAAACAATAATACCTACACTAATAATAAATTATATTTTGAATAAAGCGTGTAATTTGAGAAATTTACCCATATGTCTGCTTTCGGGCCGTCGTAATGGCGACCTTCGAAGAGTTCCGGAGCAGCGTACGGCGGGCTGCCACACCACGTGGCCAGCGCCGTGCCCATGCTGTACTCGTTGCTGAAGCCGAAGTCGGCTAGCTGATTAGAAAACACATACACACACATATATATATATACTATTAGGTACAATTAAAGCATTGTCGGCCTTAATTTAGATAAAACATCTTATTCTATTAACAGTAAGAATGTCAATATAAAGTGATTGAGCGAGTCTCGGAGGATCAATTGGCAGGATGGTGATTGTTGAAGTCGTCTATGTGTATGTCCAGCAGTGGACGACCGACTGTAAATGTCTAAAAAGAAAAACTCTTTTTAACATATTATCAGTGGATACTTTCGAGTGAGTCATTATTCAAACTAAAAAAAAAACTGTTCAATCATACACCAGATACAGATATGAAGACAGGTGTTAAAGTCATTACATTCTTTTCTTGCCGGATGTTGAAAATGTACCACTATCACCATTATCAGCCGGCAGACGTCCACTGCTGGACAAAGGCATCCCCTAAAGATCTCCACATCGATCGATCCTGCGCTACCCGCATTCAGCGGAAACCTTCGGTATATCCACGTGCCGAAAGACGTGGTATTGGAAGACCTCCCACCAGGTGGTACGACGATCTGGCGAAGGTTGGAGGAAGCGGCTGGAAACTGTATAAAGCAGTTGAAAATTGTTTTAGTTTTAAACCTTTATATTCATATCCCGGTCGAGCAGCAGATTCTCGGCCTTCAGATCCCGATGGACCACGCCGCGCGAGTGGCAGTACCCTACCGCCGCGACCATCTGCGCGAAGGCCCGGGCTGCCTCCGACTCCGGCATGCGGCCCTTGGACACCAAATGGTCTGTGAACAATGATAAGTATTCTTTAAATAGGAAAGGCATGACACGGTACACGGCCAGCGCGGTGGATAGTCTTCGCTTTCTTCTTGAAACGCCCCCACGAGTCCCAACAGTGGGAACACATAGTTAGCTTTTTTGATTAAAAATACATTTTCTCTTTAGCTTTCCATTTTGAGCAACTACAAAAATGCCAAACATAATAGTTGGAAGATTGGTATTTTATTGACATATCTATCGTGGTCATCATCTCAAGATATTGTACCAATAATTTATCAATACACATCATTGCTTTAGTGAGTACAAGGCGAGGCGGAGCTTTCGGCCGTATGGTGACACCGGCACTGAACTTTACTTACCAAATATCTCACCGTTGGGAGCGTATTCTGTGACCAAGTATATTGTGTGTGCACTCTCCATGACCTGGAAGGATGTAGCATTCTTTTAAACTGGTTTAGTTTTGAAATCTTTTTTAAATAAATAAAGAGGAATTCGGTTAAAGTATACATCATACTAAATAAGCTGCAACGTGTAAGGTCTTGTCACCCCAGCATTAACTGCTTTCTACACACTTTTTGGCGGCAGAACTAGGAGCTGCAGTGGTACCTTACCTAGACTGTCTCCGCAACAGATACATTCTTGATGACCATCATCGATATCAAGCGGCAGACGTCCACAGGTAGACATAGGCCTCTCCCAAAAATCTACACATCGATCGATCCTGCGCTGCCCACATCCAGCTGCTTCCCCAGATCGTCGGACTATCGGGTGGGGGTCAGCCAATACACATCTTCCGGTTCATAGTCGCAATTTGTGGAACTCAGTGCCCCATCGGCTGTCAGTTCTTCGAGCGATGTGTCATGCCCATTGCTTCTTAAGGCTAACATTCTTTTGGACTGTCGGTACCCTTAGTTCTCCTGCGGATCTTCTCATTTCTGATTCCATCACGCAGGGGAAACCGCGAGCAAAGTCCTTCCCATTGCTCTCTGTGCCACTTGAAGTCTCCTCACAAGGGCCACTGTAAGCGGCCATTTTTGATGATGCACGATTTAATTTTTTTTAAAGTTCCACGTTTTACAATCGATTCCTAACAAAATAATAGCTGATTCTAGTCTAGATATCCTGCTAGAAGTAAATAGCCGTTACCTGATATAACCTAACAATATGCGGGTGTCGCAGCTTCTTCATGATTGCGATCTCACGAAATGTCTTCTTAAGATTATCTTCGTCTAACCGCGCTTTGTCTATAATTTTGATGGCGACCTGAAAGAAAGAAAAGAGATTTTGAAAAAAAAAAAAAACTATTCGATTTAATTTGAAATATAATTTCTCTCACAACGAGGACCTAAGCGGTTAACCAAACTAGTTTCTTTAGAACAAAATCTTCGGTTCAGTGGGAATCTAACTTCAAGCCTTTACGAACATGTCCGACCGCACTTACGAGCTGAGCTATCATCGCATCGTTAAAAATCTTAGAAGAGCCTAGTCTTGGTATCTTGATATCAGAGATTAAAAGCTTGCTTTGACGTCTATCTTTCATCACCATCACCACGTGTGACGAAGTTAGGAAGTTGATAGGATGTCCACAAATCCTTATATACCTTTGTAACAAGACAGTAGCTATACAGTTGATAGCATTTCTACAGTAGGCATCCTTTAAGAATGAAACTTTCTCACAAGTATACGCTTCAGGGAATTGTATTAAGAAAACTTAGCCCCACACTCTTCATCGATAAGAATTTACATAGAACAGTGCTTCCCAACCTTTTCTCTTTCTCCTACCATATAAATAAATCTTTTCAGTCCCCCTCTGATAACTCCACATCTAATTCCAAAAACGTCTTGTTTCTCTTCAGCAAATATTATCTATTGTCCTACTTAACTATGTAATATATTTTCTATATCTCTTTCTCTCTCTTTCTTTATTCTAGCAATGGACTTCCTAGGATTTGAAAGACAAATAGTCTCTCTGTTTCTCTCTTTATTTATTTGATTCCATACATGTAGCATAAAGGTGAACCTATTGCTTTTGGAATGATCTTGCAGTCTATTTCATGTGATGCAGAGATGTAATGAGGTGGGTGTATAAAAAATAAAAATATACACAATTAAAAAAAAAAATAACAAAACAAAATAGAAATCTTGTATTTTAATATATGATGAATAAATGTGTAGAATTTAAAAGCGATTCCTTTATTCCTTCCTTTTTAATTAAGCCTCTGAAAAGGGGTCTAAATTCATACGGATAGTATGTATCGCCTCCCTTAAAGTTGCACCTAGTTACACAGAAGGGGATCCTTAAATCAGCGAAGCTCTTTATCGTGGTTAGAGCCTTAATACCGGAAACAGGAAGTAAGATAAAGTAGTTTTGGAGATGTCAGAATAAAATTGGGTTTTGAAAGCACGCTGGCCTCTCCACTGGCGGATGGGTGACCATTTTAACAGTGAACGAAAATTTAATGATTATACTTCGAATGTGGTTATTTAAATTTGTTCTCTGCCTGTTTAATAAGTTCTTATTTGTAAAGTTATTTAAAATACATTTTTCGGACCTAACAGAGAGATAAAAAACACTGACTCCACCACCATAACGGATAATGGTTAGTAAGACGGCGAAAGATTGACAGAGACGAGGAGGGTGTGAGGGAGAGAGAGAGACTGTAGACGGAAAACATTACAATAATATTTAAATAAGTTAGCCGTTTTAATATTTTAATATTTCTATCATAATCAGTATAAACTTCATGTGCCAACAAGGTGACTCTGGTTCCCCCAGAGATACGCGTACCACTTTTTTTTATATTACTATGGCCTCAGAAATGATTCGAGTTCATGTGCATCCTATTTCAAAATTTATTAATAGAAACATTTTTATAGACTCCTCATTTCCTCATCAATCATCATCATCAGCCGATAGACGTCCACTGCTGGACTTAGGTCTCCCCAAAGATGGCCTTATGGATCCGTCCTGCGCTGCCTGCATCGCCGGGCTTCAGAGGCCGTCGTTTGTAGGGGTTCACGCTGGCCCAATGCGGGTTGGTGGGCTGGTTGATTGCCCCATCAATCTCTTATATATAATCATCTTCAATAGTAAACAAATTATTATTAAAATAAACAATGTAGTAGTGTAAACAAAATGTTTTAAAATAAATATTAGTAATCGCATTTATTACTACATAATAAAATTAGAAAGCTTACTTAGCGTTACTTGCCAGTGTTGACATACGGAACCGAGACCTGGCCTCTTACTATCCTAGGTCTTATAGAAAGGCTCAAAGTCACCCAAAGGGCAATGGAGAGGGCTATGCTCGGAGTTTCTCTGCGCGATTGAATCAGAAATGTGGAGACCCGCAGAAGAACTAAGGTCACCGACATAGCCCAAAAGATTGCTAGACCGACGGCCGATGAGGCAGTAAGGTCCTCGAGTAGCGTTCGAAAACCAGTAGTCGTAGTGGTGGGAGGCCTCCGAAAGGTGGACCGGCGATCTGGTGAGAACCGTGGGAATGCAATGGACGCGAGCAACGCGGGACCGCTCGATGTGGAGATCTTTGTGGAAGGCCTATGTCCAGCAGTGGACGTCTATCAACTGATGTTGTTAGCGTACCAGTTTGGGCATCTCTGACTTAAGACGTTTACACGTATGGAAAAGACACACACATAAACTGTATAATCACAGGCCGGGCCACACAGGAGCGGTCAATTAGCTGGTCGAGTCGCGTAATTGAGCGAGTACGGTGGCCGGCCAGCGTCACGCGGCCGTTCAGCCTTTCCGCGTGGTCTCCACATGGTCATCGTTCAATTGAACCCCGCCTATCCCCTCCACCTGAATTAACAACGATCCCCAAACAAGACGCAAGGCAATCCGGCCCGCACAACGGTAATGGTACTGATCACCATCGCCAAATATTTTTTTTGCAGACGAGAGGAACGAGTCGATAACCTGATGGTAAGTGATGAATGTCATAACAATTTGGCGGTAGTTAGGTCTCGATACCTCAGTAATTTCATTCAACAGAGCGACGAGACTAGCAGGACGTTCACCTGATGGTAAGTGAAACGACCTTCCGTATCAACGTGGCGCTAATTAGGATGTTATATACTGCACCACATTGCTCTCATGACCTTGAGATATAAGCTGTTAATTCTCGTATAATAATAATAACACTAGCTACAGCGCCCTTCAAACCGGAAATAATAGTAATATTAGCAGAGTACTGTTCGACGGCGGAAATAGGAGCTTCGGTGGTACCTAGACGGTCGCCGGGAGTAGGTCTACCACCACTAAATCTTTTTGTCTATCGACCTAGATGGTAACGCAGCATTACATTGCGTACGGGTGATGATAATACAAGCTTGGTGATCTTCAATGTCATCTCCGGCAGCTGACGTCCACTGCTGGACATAGCAGCTCTGCACCTACAAATATCACCACTCTAATTGCTTTTACGCTGTCCGCATCCACTGGTTTACCGCGACCTTCACCAGATCATCGGTCCACCTTGTAAGGGTTCTTCCAGCACTGTGTTTACGTGAAGATAACCTTACATTTAATAAGTTACATATAAGTTTGACTTCTAACAACTTAAAGTTATATATATATAAAATTATCTAAGTATAAATTTCTTCTCGACAATAGGGGTAGTCACTGGTAGTAGGTCTCTGTTGCCGGAGACCGTCTAGCTAGTTACCACCGTCCAGCCCTGTAGTCTCGGTCTAGTAAAAATAGGAATATGGTAAGCCCTGCCTGTCGTAGGAGGCGACTAAAAGGGTCTAGGAGTCTCGTGGGCCTTGAGGGTGGGCCCTTATCGCTCAATAAGCGATGCTGCGTGGGACAGCGTGTAGCTCAGCGATGGTGCTCAAGAGGGTCAGGCTCTTCCTCAGAGAGGTGTTTTCACAAAGTATAGACAGTCACCGGTGCGTTCTATAAGAGATCCCGGAGCCTCTCCGAATGCACTGAAGCAGACTACCAAGGTTTTAATGAGTATGAATCACACAACCCTGACTTCCCCCCAGAACAGCAGGGTATCTTATAAAGATTTCCCCTCGAAACAAGAAAAAAAAGACAGTCGCCACCGCAACGCTTATTTCTGCCGCTAAACAGTACTGTACAAACATTACTGTGTTCCGGTTTGAAAGGCGCTTTAGTGAAATTACTGGGATAACGGGAATGTATCATGTGTCTTATCGACGAGGACAATGTGTTGCAGTGTATATCAATCTAATTATTGCTACGTTCTTACAGGCAGGCGTATCACTTAAAATCAGGTGAACGTCGCGCTCGTTTTGTTGCTTCGTTGAATAAAAGATTATTTTTTTTTTGATACAATCGATAAATAAATTATTTCATTGTACACCAGATAGAGAACGGTGGCCGTGACACTGCTCTCGTTACGACAGCGATCAGCTCACCGTCTCCGCGGTTCCGTATATAGATATAGTGCTTGAATTATTAGCGGTTTGATCTTAAATATTCCGGTCGTTGTTACTGTTGATTGTTAAAATTACAAAGTGTTACCATACACGACACGACAACAGAACTTATACGACTTCCGGTGTGACAACAACATCACGATGCTAATATGCTAATGATAAAATATTCACAAAGGCGAACTAGGGGTACCGTTCGTTTACAAAGGCGGTAAGTCTCTATTCCCATCTAGATTTTTTTTTTAGAATTAAGCAACAACACGAAAGAGACATTCATCTGATGGTAAGTGATACGCCCCCGCCCATACAATGCTTATTGACTGCGCTCATCGCCTGAGACATGTTGTGTCTCGTTACACCAGTATTTACACTAGCTACAGCGCTGTTTAAACCGGAACATTACTGTTTGGTGGCAGGAATAGGCGCTGCGGTGGTAACTGCTTAGATGGTCGCTGGTAACAGACTTACCACGAACTACGATCCTACGAACCGTCGAGACGAGCTACACATTCATCTGATGGTAAGCGATACGCCTGCCCATAATAACGCGGCGCTAGTCGGGGTGATATACACAGCAGCACATTATGCTCGTTGTCTTGACACATAAGATATTATGTCTCGTTACCCCAGTAATTTCGCTAGCTACCTTCCTACCTACCGCCCTTCAAACCGGAACACAGAAATGTTTGCACATAACTGTGCAGCGGCTGCAATAGAAGCTGAGGTGGTACCTACCTAGACAATCTCCGGCAAGAGAGACTGACCACTAGTAGATACCACAGTAGTTACTATTTCCGCCCCCAAACAGTCGTGTGATAATATTACTGTTCCGCTTTGAAGGGGTTGTTGTAGCAAGTAAAATGTTTTGTTGTGTTTATAATCCTAATTAACCCCACATTGTTATGGACGGACGTAACACTTCGCGATGTTGATAAGTGATATGAGGTCGCGGCGGGGTCGGCGCGACCTTGACCCCGCGCTGCTCCCGCCTCCAGACAGAGGTCTATTATATAATATATTCGTTGTTACCTACCCTTAATGATACAATACATACAATTAAATTATTAAATTTCATATTACTATTAAATACCCCTCTGCTTGGATCTGGGACTTCTGATAAGAGAGTCATGGCTATTGGTTCACCATGCTTGCCAAGTGCCGATTGGCAGATGTCACTGTCCCACCAGAGTTCTCAGAGCACATCAGTGTCTCATCAGAAGCTCAAGCACATCTGGGTATTGACCCTGCGCCTCTTCGAGATCCTTACAAAGACAGCTATCAGATGAAACGGTAATCAATATTATTTCGGTTTTTCATTCGTTCAAACCTCGAGACGATGCCAGTTGAACGGCCTGATGATAAATGATACGCCTGTCTCCATCACAACGCGGTGCCAGTTACGAGGATATACACTGTACCACGTCATGCTTGCGCCGTAATCATTAATACCCAAAGCGTCTACACGAGCTGAATTTGCACGTAGAAGTACAGTGAACTACATTACGCTCGTTCCCAAAAGAGCACTAATTACGGAACCCTAAAACAGAACACGTAACGTTTGTACAATATTGATTAGCGGCTGATAAAGACGCTGAAGGCACCACTTTGTTCCGACTTCCGATATCTTAAATAGCAGTACCTTGACTCATGACAATTCTGTCGCGTATGTCTCGTGTCAGAGCTTTGGTCGCGACTTTATGTCGCGCTTTATATCGACTTATGTACACGTGTTCCAGTTCTTTAACTTCCGGTTCCGATTTACGCTATATAATAGGTTGGAGAAAAAGAAATCCATTATTTTTATATGAACTTCAGGACTTTATTTAACATGCTTCGGATTGTCCGATTTGGGTCAAATATGCACCGTTTTGTTCTATGATTTGTTGCCATTTTAAAGGTAACTTCATAATGCCTCTCTCGTAGAAGTCCTGGTCTCTATTTGCAAAAAACTCTAGTAGCCGATTTTCACAATCTTCCCTAGATGCCAATTTTTTATCACTAAAGAAATTTTGTAATGCAAGAAAAACATGGTAATCGCTTGGTGCCAAGTCCGGACTGTATGGCGGATGCATTAAATCTTCCCAACCAAGCTTCCGAAGTTTCTGGCGAGTCACTGTAGACGTGTGTGGCCTAGCGTTGTCCTGGTGGAACACGACACCTCTCCTGTTGGCCAATTCTGGCCGTTTCTGGTCAATTGCTTTCTTTAAACGGTCCAGTTGTTGTCAATAGAGATCAGAATTTAGTGCTTGGCCATATGGAAACAACTCATAATAAATAATCCCCTTCCAGTCTCACCAAATGCACAGCAGAACCTTCCTGGCCGTTAGTCCTGGTTTGGCCACCGTCTGAGGTGCTTCACCGCTCTTTGACCATGATCGTTTTCGCACAGGGTTATCGTATGTGATCCATTTCTCATCTCCAGTCACCATCCGTTTAAGAAATGGGTCTATCTCATTCCGCTTGGCCAAGGCTTCGCAGATGGAAATTCGATCCATCATGTTTCTTTCTGTTAATTGGTGTGGCACCCAAACATCGAGCTTCTTTTTGAATCCAGCTTTGTGTAAATGGTTTAAAACTGTTTTGTGGTCCATTTTTAGCTCCTGGGCGATGTTACGACTGCTAACATGCCGGTCAACTTCGATCATTTCTCCGATTTTATCGACATTTTCGGCGACCGGCCTACCTGTGCATTTTCGCCTTTGTCAAAGAAAAATTGTAAAATGTACCGAATTTTCTCTTTGTTCACTTCCATTTTTAACACCCTGTAACTCACAATTGAATGCACCAAACAAAAAACAGCAAAAGAATTCTTTTACTGCGAAATGTCACCTTTCCAACGAGCATAAATCTGAAACTGTTTGATCGATACTTTACGAGAAATTTATCACTACAGCCATCTACCGAAAATATAATGGATTTCTTTTTCCCCAATCTAATATAATTAATATATACATCTATATTTTACGATACTTTATACTATAACAATCTTACTCCTGAAGGTCAGATCCAATCGACAAAAAATTCTCGAAGAAAGTTTACCTACGAAGACAGTACAAAGTTTCGTTACGTGTAATTCTCTACATCCATTTTACGATCCGATGCTTTCGTAATCTCCCGACGAGTGTCCGTGTGGTGGAGGGCTTATCGTTGGGGACGAGGTCGGGTCACGGCCGGGTCCCCAAGCGCGGGCGGTACCTCGCCACGCGCCCGCACGCCGCCACAAACGGGCCCTGCGCCACTCGTGAATAAACTCCGCTCTATCAAGGGCGTAACCCATTTAATTTAAATTATACCAATGTGACACAAAACCAGACCCAAACAGAAGTGCAGCGTCAGTTTAACGAGTTTAATTGAAGCTGTAATACGGCTGAACCGATTTTTCATTCCTGTACAAATAGAAATTCGTCAGAGAACTAAAGTTGACGTAGCTCTCAAAATCTGCAAGCGGAAGTGGCAATGGCTATGTCTGTCGTGTCAGTGACGGCCGATGGGGGAGAGAAGTCTAGGACGCCTTCCTTCAGATGGACCGACGACATTATCAGGGTGGTCGAATGTGGGTGGATACGAGAAGCTAAGTATCACATTTGGAAGATATATACAGCAGCGGATAAACAAAGGCTGATAATTATGATGATGACGAGACCTTTCCAAAACTCCGAAAGAGCTACCATACGGTTTCATTTGGTAAAATCTAGCTTATCATTTTAGCTGCCATTATAGTGAATATATATCCAATTTATTATTATCTTTTCCAACATAATGGTTGAGAAGGAATAGAAAGAGTCAAATAAATAAACAGGTTTCATCGGATATTTCGTCCTGGTATGTTGCAGGTGAATAAATAAGTAATTAAATAGTAGATGAGAATCTAGTGTCTAAAGAGGAAAGTCTTTAATTCATGCATGCTGCCAATGATGAAATACAGAACCGATAGAGGGCCGGATACAGTAGACCTTAGAAAGCTCGAAAGTAGCACGTGAACAATGGAAAGGAAACGGAGAGAGCTATACTCGGGAATTCCCTGAATGATCAAAAGAAGAAAATACGCAGAACGACTAAGGCCATTGGCATAGCTCAAAAGATTGGTAAACTTAAGTGACAAGACAAATTGCCTGAATGACTGACGATCAATGAAGTAGTAAAGTTGACACAATACTAGAAACCGCTGACCGGGACCAGCTCAGGACCGATCCGCGTGGAGATCATTGACGGAGGCCTATGCTCAACGGTAGGAGTTTTCTGGCTGATAATGTAAATGTAAGGATCTGAGATCATCATTAGGTGGGACCGTTGTTAGGATATTGTATAATAAGAAGGAAAGGTAGAATAGAAAGGATATACACAGGTAGCATTTTTCGGACACCTTCAAAGAGAATCCGTTAATGAGTTCTCAAGGTTAATCCTGGAGAGCAAATTTCCTGGAAAACGTGCACCTGGTAGATAGGGTAAATGGTTTGACGACGTAAAGCAATGGATCGGGTTCAAATACCATCAGTTAAAAAGACTCGCTGAGATTCGAATTGGTTTTCTCATTCTGATCGCTAATGTTCAGTTTGATGAGTGCACCTAATGATGATGATGATAATAACAACACATATGAGTCAGTGGACGTAGATAACTGGCGCCGTCACATGACCGCAGCGGTAAACCGATCCTAAAGGTTAAAAAAACATTCGCGACTTCCACTGTCACCCCGACGATCGTAAATAGTAGATATCGTTTGAGAAAAACCCAACGGCGGTTCGGGTCGCGACGACTGTGACGTCACATCCGCAGCACCGCTGATCCGTTTGTTACGCAAATACCGAACGCGGCATGAAAGGTTGACCCCAGAGGTTTGAGGGAGCGTTGTACCATAATCTGCGAGGCTCTTCAGCGTGTTCATCGATCACCGATGACTACTTGATCTTGTAGCTATTTGGTGTAGCTTATTAAGCCTCCATTTATAGGTTAAGGATAATAGACTGATCAAATTTAGTTTTGTCGATGGTCGCTTAGTAACGCAAATTATATGGAACGTTTCTTTCTTACCAGAAGTCTTAGTCTACCTGCGGGCGACAATCGATTGAGATGATAATGATGATGACGACTGATCCGATTTTGGACTCACGGGAATCAAGCCAACCTCACCTATTCGTGGTGCATCAAGCTAATCAACAAACGTGGTTCTGGCTTCCATCACCCCGCATTGGGCCAGCGTGGTGGGAAATGGTCCAAATCCCCGGCGGTCCGGGAGGCCATGCTGACTGAGTGTAGGTCGTGGGAAACCGCTGAGGACAGCACAGGACCGATCGATGTGGGGATCTTTGAGGGAGGCCTATGTTCAGCAGTGCACGTCTATCGGCTGATGACGATGATGAATGATCATCGTTACCCATGGACAGCCACAACATTGAGGGAATTGAAGTTGCGATGTAAGGAGTAAGGTTTTTTCTTGGCGGAGGCTTTCATGAAAATGGAATACCTCTGGCGGCATTTCTACAAAGCATTGTATGGAAGAAGAAAGAACTGCTTGGAACGAAATGTGGAATATGTGCCATAATTCAGACTAATAGTAGATCTTTGTGACCGGAGACCGTCTAGATACCAGCCCAGCTCCTATTGCTGCTGACAAAGAGTAGTGTGCAGATGTTACTGTATTCAAATTTTAAGGACGCTGTATCAAATTACCGAGGTAACGATACTTAACATGAATCTCAGGGCGACGAGCATAATATAGGGCAGTGTCTATCGTAGCAGCATCATTTTATGCACAGACGTATCACCTACCATCACGTGAACGTTTCACTCTTCTTGTCACTTTGAAGAAAAAAAAAACCAGATGTTTAGATGGAATCTGGTGCAGATTAACAAACAGCTACTTCTTTTTTCCATGAAGTAGTAGGAAATGGTCGATAAGATAGTAGTAGTTAGAAAGAACATGGGGATGCATTATGAAGATGATAAAAAAATAACACTATTATAAAAATAATCTTTTTGGACAAAATATATTTAACCTTTCCTCTTAAAATTCCTTTATCATGTAAAGCAAGATCCCCGTCCATATCTCAAAAAAATATTTTTTTTAGAAATTTCTTACTCAGGAATATGGAGGAGGAAAATGCTTCGGGACAAAAGTATTATCTGGACACAAAAGATTAATTCTTTGTTATGTATCCATTTAACTATGTACGTCTTGTACATGTATATGACTTTACTTATATATATATTTCTTTGGGGGTGGCGTGTGTCCAGCAGTGGACGCTTATGAACTGATGATGATGTATGTATTTTATATGTTTATGTATAGTATAGTTGGACGTATTTATTTATATATACTGCGTATGTGTAACTTTATTTATTTTTATTTAATGTTCTTTCGCGCCTTTTTTTTTTCTTGGAGAGGAATGCCTTCGCATATCTGCTCTCGCGGGGCCAGGGCAGGTTATGTCGGACTCGCACCGACTAAAACCCCCACGATGTTCCACGCTTTGTTGAACGCATTCGCACACCTCCGCGACCCCACCAGCGCCGCGCAGATGCATCTCGGGAAGAAAACCCCCCTCTTTTGCATCTTTGTGACTGCGTCGGAACACAGAGAGCGCCCTCTTCTCGGCCTCATATAGTCACCTGGGCAACGGATCCTCCCGAAACCGCCACCCAGAGGCCATGGGGACAAAGAGAGAAAACTGTCCCGACTCCCTGCGACGGATCTGGTCTTGGGTTTCTCTTATCTTCGCCGTGGGTGACCAAGCCACGGTTACTGCACCTCACGGCCACGACAAGAACCCGTTCGGGCTCGTACGACGCCCGGTTCCGGTCTCTGTATACGAACAGGGAAATATGTAGCCCGCTGCCTTTCTGCAGCTTCTTGTTGGGACATCACCTGTTCGCAAAAATTAATTCTTGCGCTTCGCGACCTTTCACTGTCAACCATAGCTTTAACTAAAGCTGGCGGTGACAGATCATCCCCTATTACAGTGGAAAGTTCCCGACGCTGACTATTCCATGCTGGCCACTGTCCTAGTGTATACTGAGCGGTGTCCTCATTGTGTGTTCTTTATCACCTACCACAGCATTTCCCCACATCCTAGGTCGACTGATAGAGAATATTGACAGGCATTAAGTTTATTTTCAAGTGTCACTAAAGTTCCACATTGAGAGATGCAGTGGAATCCTCATCAAGCTTAATAGTTAGCAATATATGTAGATAGTATTTATTCTTTTACATTGGATTCCGGAGGTATTGATCCTCAAATGTCAACGGTGCTTCAGATTAAATGTGCGTTTATTATTATAAGGCAATTGCCGAATCAGGTTTTACTTTCACATTAAGACGTCTCAACGTTACCAAAGTCTATTTTCGGACTTCGCATAACCTAAAAATAGTTTCACTTACCAGCAATTAAAAAACCGTAACCTCGACGCGGAAATGCGAGGCGAGTGGGTCGAATTTAAATATGCGTTTATTTATATATTATTCCGTTAAAGTTATAAATAAATCAATCATTAGCCGATAGACGTCCACTGCTGGACGTGGGCCTCCTCCAAAGATTCCTCACATCGATCGGGTGGCGATTCCTACATATAAAGGGATTTGAGCTATATCTCTCCACGCTGGTCCAATGCGAGTTGGTGGTAGCCAGAGCCTCGTTTGCTGATGTCCAGGGTGCACCACGACCTGGTGAGGTTGGATTGGATCCGATGAGTTCTTGTGCAGGACCTTTACACTCCCATAATAATATTGAAACAGGTTAATCCATGTTCGCAATGAGATAACCCGATACGTTCGCAATAGATGCTACCCGTTACATATAAAGTCAAAGTCATGATATACACTACACCACATTGCGCTCGTCGCCCATACCAATGTAGCGCTGTTTAGGATAATATATTATACAGTACACCACATTGCGCCTGTCGCCCATACCAACGTGGCGCTGGTTAGGTCAATATAATAAATTGGCAAATATCTCCCTTCCGCCTTTTTGTCTTTTGAATTTCGCGGCTATGTACAAAGCGCTACAGAGCTCGTATCTGGCAATACTATACATAATTTGAAAGGTCTTGACATAACCTACAAAACGACGCTATGCATAATTAGTTTGGATATTGCGTTCAACAGTTATAGACGTGTAAACATATAGTTCACTAACGCCGAAATTCGCGCTATTTTAAAGTTTTCCTTCGTTAAAGGCAAATCCGCTAGAGAAACGTCCCGTGAGATTAATGGTGTTTTGGGGGATGGTACTCTATCACTTCGAACCGCGGAGGAATGGTTTCGACGATTCAGAACCGGTGAAAACGACACCATGGATAAGCCAGCCGGCGGAAGACCTGTGACGACAAATACCGATCAAATCATGGACTACATCGAGTTAGACCGGCATGTGGCATCTCGTGACATCGCCCAGGAGATGGGAGTTAGTCACCAAACCATTTTAAACCATCCGCAGAAGGCTGGATACAAAAAAAAGCTTGATGTTTGGGTGCCGCATGATTTGACGCAAAAAAACCTTCTGGACCGAATCAACGCCTGCGATATGAACGAATATCCGATATACGAACTCGACCCATTCTTGAAGCGGATGGTGACTGGCGACCAAAAATGGATCACATACGACAATATCAAGCGAAAACGGTCGTGGTCGAAGGCCGGTGAATCGTCCCAAACAGTGGCCAAGCCGGGATTGACGGCCAGGAAGGTTTTGCTGTGTGTTTGGTGGGATTGGAAGGGAATCATCCACTATGAGCTGCTCCCATATGGCCAGACGCCTAATTCTACCATCTACTGCGAACAACTGGACCGCTTGAAGCAGGCGATCGACCAGAAGCGTCCTGAATTGGCCAACAGGAAGGGTGTAGTGTTCGACCAGGACAACGCCAGACCACACACTTCGTTGATGACTCATCAGAAGCTACGGGAGCTCGGATGGGAGGTTTTATCGCATCCACCATATAGCCCGGACATACCGCCAAGTGATTACCACCTGTTCCTGTCCATGGTGAACGCCCTTGGTGGTGTAAAGTTGAACTCAAAAGAGGCTTGTGAAAAGTGGTTGTCCGAGTTCTTCGCAAATAAGGAGGGGGGCTTCTACGAGGGAGGTATTATGAAGTTGCCGTCTAGATGGAAACAGATTATCGAACAAAACGGCGTATATTTGAACTAAATCCGATCACTGTAACACTTTTTATAAAGCATTGAATAAAGAGCAAAAAAGCGGAAGGGAGATATTTGCCAAACTTATATTATACAATACACCACATTGCGCTCGTCGCCCATACCAACGTGGCGCTGGTTAGGTTAATATATTATATTATACAATACACCACATTGCGCCCGTCGCCCATACCAACGTGGCGTTGGTTAGGTTAATATATTATACAATACACCACATTGCGCTCGTCGCCCATACCAACGTGGCGCTGGTTAGGTTAATATATTATACAATACACCACATTGCGCCCGTCGCCCATACCAACGTGGCGCTGGTTAGGTTAATATATTATACAATACACCACATTGCGCCCGTCGCCCATACCAACGTGGCGCTGGTTAGGTTAATATATTATACAATACACCACATTGCGCCCGTCGCCCATACCAACGTGGCGCTGGTTAGGTTAATATATTATACAATACACCACATTGCGCCTGTCGCCCATACCAACGTGGCGCTGGTTAGGTTAATATATTATACAATACACCACATTGCGCCCGTCGCCCATACCAACGTGGCGCTGGTTAGGTTAATATATTATACAATACACCACATTGCGCCCGTCGCCCATACCAACGTGGCGCTGGTTAGGTTAATATATTATACAATACACCACATTGCGCCCGTCGCCCATACCAACGTGGCGCTGGTTAGGTTAATATATTATACAATACACCACATTGCGCTCGCCGCCCATACCAACGTGGCGCTGGTCAGGATATTATATTATACAATACACCACATTGCGCTCGCCGCCCATACCAACGAGGCGCTGGTCAGGATATTATATTATACAATACACCACATTGCGCTCGCCGCCCATACCAACGTGGCGCTGGTCAGGATAATATATTATACAATACACCACGTTGCGCTCGTCACCTTGGGACACATGACATTGAAGCTCGTTACCCCGGTTAGCTACAGCGCCCTTTAAACCGTAACAGAAATGTTCGCAGACTACTGTTCGCGCCTAACGTGTATTGAAGGTCGTCGTAGCTATTGAAATGACTGCGGTAATAAGACTCGAACGTCTTATGTGTCAATGCGGCGAGCATGTGGTGCAGTGTATGTTATCCTAACCAGCGATATGTTATGGACAGACCAATTACCATCAGGTAGGTCTCGCTCGTCTGATCGATTAAAAAAAAAACGGTAATTGTGTAACTAGCGTTCGTAACGCGAGGCGGGATGGCGCGCTACTGATAAGAGATCAACCGACACGAGCGCGCCAACGTCCTTGAATCCAGCTACTGCCACGTGTCCTAGAGACGTGTCACACACAGTTTATAGTGATCGATGCTCACAATAGCACTTTACATCCTATTTACCTCCACTGCTGGGGCATAGGTCTACCCTCACTATAAGGGCGATGGGCCGTGGTCACCACGCGGGCCCAATGCGGATCAGTCACTTCACACACACCTTAGAACAAATTCAATGTTTTCCTTCACCGTTCGTATCACGCTGTTGTAACTAAAGGTCACAAATGTACACAACTTAAATATTAGTCATTGGTACATGCCGAGATTCGAACCCGTTACCTTCGCAATGAAAGCCGCACGCTCTAACCATTAGGCCAGCGTGGTACTTAACACCACCGCCACAATAACCACGTTAGAAATTTCTGAAGGAATTTTTCATGTTCCTTAATTTCCATTTAAGTGAAACTGGCGACGAGAAATATGTTGGTGGTATGTTAGGTGTTTATTTTAACGTAGGTACTAAGCAGTTATAGGATGCACTAGACTTAGGATATGCTAGAGGTATTGCAGGAAGGCACCGGAGCTTTCTGCGGATGATTCCATAAACCACTCAAATTTTTGTGACGAGACGAGCGAGAAGTTAGTGTGATGGTAAGTGATATACCTACTCATAACTATGATCATGGCGTTGAAGTATAATTAAGTTTCGCTAGGTACAACGCCCATCAAGCCGGAACACAATGTTTGTAAATTACTGTTTGTCGGCTGCAATAGGCGCTGCGGTGGTACCTACCTTTTTTTATTGCAGGGGAAATCTTAAAAGATACCCTGCTTCTGGGGAGAAGACAGGGTTATTTGGGGCTTCTAGACACTAAAACCCCTTCGGTGGTCTACCTCAGTGCATTAAGAGAGGCACCGCGTTCTCCTACGGAACGCCCTCTGGTTAAAACATCCCGCGGAAGGGCAAAAGCCTCGCCGCCCACGCTGTGCTACGGCAAATACAATACCACCATACATTGACTGTCCTCCTCAGGGTCGCTTATTGAGCTCTGAACGCCACCACCATCAAGGCTCACAAACCTGAGGACCCTTTTAGTCGCCTTTTACGATACGCAGGGAATACCTTAATCCTATTCTTAGTAGCCCCAGACTACAGCGCTGGCGGTAGTGTCTACCTAGACGTTCTCCGACAGGATATTACGAAGGTAATATGGTATTGTGTAAATATCTTAACTAGTCTATATATATACTAGTGTGGTGGCGATAACTGAGAGCTTCCACCGCGGAATAGTTAAACTGTTTCCTCCAACACTGAGGTTCCTGATTCGATTCCGGGGATGACATGATGTAGTTTAGATGGTGTTAGAGTTCAAAACCACCTGCTTAACTAGCTATCATCCTCAGCATCATTGTGTAGTTACCAACTTGAGATGATCTTCAACATGATGACCTCATTGTCAATTAATATATAAAATTGAGCTCAAGTTGTTTTTAATGGTCATTGAACAGTATACAGTAATATTTGAGAGGGTAGGAGGTGTTGTATCTGGTCTTATGTTGAGGACCTTCAGGTCCAAAAACCAAAAGGTCTATTGCGCTTTCGTAGATTTGGAAAAAGCCTATGACAGAGTGGTGAGGAATGAATTGTGGTCCATATTGTCTGCTTATGGGGTGAACAGCACGCTGATACGAGCTTTGAAATCACTTTATGAGGGTTCTAGTGCTTGTGTCAGGATAAACGGAGCTTACTCAGACTGGTTTAGCATCCAGAAGGGTGTTAGACAGGGATGTGTGGCCTCGCCGTGGCTGTTTAACCTATTTTTAGACAATTGCTTGAAAGATTTGAAAGATAGTGAGTATGGACTAAGAATGAATGAGTTGACCGTCAAGTGCCTCCTATACGCGGATGATCAAGTTTTATTGTCATCATCGGAGAGGGAGTTGCAAGCGATGGTCGACATGGTGCATGGAGCTTTAACAAGCAAAGGAATGAAAGTGAATGTAAGCAAGACGAAAGTAATGGTTTTTGAAAGAGAAGAATGTATGACAAACTGTGACATTATGATTGAGGGACAAAAAGTGGAACAAGTGAAAGAATTTGTATATCTGGGTTCACAGTTTACGAGAGATGGCAAGTGTGATGGTGATATTGAAAGAAGAGTTTTAAAAGGGAATCAAGTCAATGGGGCACTTCATAACTTTATGAGTAGCCGGAACGTTTCACAAAGTGTACGACTGGCTGTGCATAGAGGCGTGTTGGTCCCCACACTGATGTATGGTAGTGAATGTTGGGTATGGCAGAAGAAACATGAAAGTAGGATTAATGCTGTGGAGATGAGAAGCCTGAGAAGTATAACTGGAGTGAAACGGATGGACAAAGTGAGGAACAGTGTGATAAGGAAGCGGTGCGGCGTGGTTGAAGATGTAGTGACAAGGATAGAGAAAGGGATGCTTAGATGGTTCGGCCATGTCGAAAGAATGGATGAAAGAAGATTAACGAAAGAAATATACAAGGTAAGAATGATTGGAAAAATCGGTGCAGGCCGACCTAGACGGACATACTCCGATCAAATCGGAGATGTCCTAAAGAAAGGCCGGATCAAAAGCACACGCAACCGACGAGCGTGCATGAAGACGCTTATGAAAGTGGAGGAAGCGAGAGAGGTGTGCCAGGATCGTAGCAGGTGGAGAGAGGTGGTCTCTGCCTACCCCGCTGGGAACGAGGCGTGATATATATGTATGTATGTACCTTCAGGTCTACAGCATGAGAATCAGCCCCAATAAAATTGTTAGCGGCATAGACCGGAACATATTGATATGTGACATACAAATGTATGGCCGCGTATTATCTTCGCGATAACTACGGTTAGGGAATTCCCTAAAGTTTATATAAAATAATAACACTAATAATTATTTGACAGCATTTTTAACGCGACATTTATGTGGACAGCATATTTTTTTTTTTATCTAAGTATATGTATGTTGATGCCGTTGACTAGATCGTATAATCAAGCTCTAATTTTAGTACTACAAACGTGTCTTAAGAAATAGCCCCAATATTTAATGGTAGTCAATATAATAAAAAAAACTTATTATTGATGATTTTTATTATACTTATTTAAATATAATATACTGGAAATATACTTATTAACATATTTCAATATGATAAAATTATACATGAGATTCCTCGAGCTCTGAACTAAGAACAGCTTCTATTTCAAGACTCTTTTTTTTTTTCATTTCGGTGGAGAAATCTTGCAAAAGTTACACTGTCTTTTGAAGGGAAGTCAGAGTTGTAGGGATTTTTACCCACTGAAACCCCCTCGGTTGTCATATTCAGCATTTGGATAGGTCACAGGATCTCCATTCGAAACGCACCCGCGACCTTTCTAACCCTTCGGTGGGTCAGCCCGTCCCGGGTCCACACGATCATGTATGTATATGATCTATGTGCACTTCGGGTATTCCCCAAAACGGTTGGCTTCATTTCTCCGGATATTCCATAAACATATAAAATACTATATACATATATCATCAGATAAACGTCCACTGCTCTCACTCTCCTAAAGGTCTACAGTCAGCATGACCTCCGGTACCGCCGACACTAGGCGCCGGTGTTTGCAGGGGTACATATTGGAGGTTTTGGGCCATTTCCCACCACGCTGGTCCAACGAGAGTTGGTGGGAGCAAGAGCCGCGTTCATTGATTAGCAGGATGCACCACGAGCAGGTGAGGTCGGCATAGATCCCGCGAATTGACCATGTACATATATAAAAATAAATTAAAATTGTGATAAATAAACTATGTTGATAACTACCTCATCATCAGCCGATAGACGTCTGCTGCTGTACATTAGAATATACTTATGTTGGTAATTATATGTTTTTATTACTTCCTGTTAACTGCATTACAAGTGTGCAGTATATAAACCTACAACGTTCATCTTATTTCCATGACATCATTTGGTGATCACATATTAATTTGTATAAGCAGTTATACAACATACACAGAGGCGTGACATCTGCAGGATATAACAAGTACAGATATAACATAGTACCAACATATACATACTATGGAGGTCAACTTAAGGCGAGGATATGACCCAGTACGATTTTTTTTTAATTGTTACCGCTTAAAGAAAAAACGGATCCTGCATAATAACTCACAGGATCCAAGCTAAGTTCACTTGCTCGCAGTGCAGCCTGTTAATCAACAAACGAGCCTCTAGCTCCTACCAACCCCTAGTGCCCGGCGGTATATGTCCAGAAATGGACGTTTATCGGCTGATGGTGATGATTGAGATATGTACATAATATTTTATATGCCTGTGATATATCCGGACAAATGAGACAAACCGTTTTTCGAAAATATTCGAAATGAACATAGATCATAGATCATATAGATACATGACTGTGTGAATCTTTCCTCTTAATAAACCCACTGATGGGACTGATCATTCTTTGAAAATTGGACTGGTAATAATCCATCACGCTGTCTGCAGTTTGGAGTGGTTGGTAGATCATGTGACCCGAGCTGGGCTTTTTTTTATTCGAAGAAACAACGAGGTGTTCACCTGATGGTAAGGAATAGGCCAGTCTATAACGTGGCGCTGGTTATGATGATGTACACAACATCAGTGGTGGTAGATCTCTGCTGCCGGAGACCGTCAGGTAGGTACCACCGCAGCGCCTATTGCAGCCGACAAACAGTAGTGTGTAAACATTACTGTGTTCCGATTTGAAGGGCGCTGTAGCTAGTGTAATTACTGGGGTAGCGAGACAACATCTTGTCTCAACGCGACGAGCACAATGTGGTGCAATGTATACCATTCCAACTAGCGCCACGTTGATATAGACAGGCGTATCACTTACCATAAAGTGAACGTCTGACTCGTCTTGTCTCTTAATAGAATAAATAAAAATAATCCTCCTTGTTTTGGTACGTAACTTAAGTCTCATTACGTACACAAGCTACAATGCGCTTCAAATCGGAAACCGGTAATCAGACGTACTAGACGGTCTGAAGCAGCAAAGACCACCAGTTCAACTTCACGGCTTCAACGGTTAATAATACCGATCCTTTTTTTTTTGTTCACAAAAAAAACCTTGTTATATTAACTGGTAATCTTTCAAGAAAGGACACGATTTAAAATTTTAATTGGCAAATATTTTGTATCAATACAAAATAAAAAAAAAAAATACTAAAGATAGTACTTTTAAATTTGGCCCTGAAGGATTCTGATCAAAAAATGCTGAATAAAATACCTCAGAAGGTTGCTGTTCCCCGCCCGATTTGCCGGCATTAACACCCCGTTATTATTTATTAACATTAACTCCCTTTGGGGGAGGAATTTTATAAAAACCATTATTAGCTGACCCCTAAACGGCAGATGCAATATCTCTGCCAAATTTTAAGTGTTTACGTGTAATAGTTTCGAAGAGATGTCGTGATCAGTCTGTACGTTTCATATATACAATCCACTATATATATATACACGTTTCCTTTACAAAACAGGGAATCCCCCGATTCAAACAATAGGTTCACGACAGAGACGCTACCGTCTCTGAATGGGAGCTAGAGGCTTATTATAATAAACCTCTAGTTCCTACTCTTTCCCACTTGCTATAGCACATTGAGAGATAGAGAAAGTGAATAAATTGTTATTATATTAATAGCGCGATCGTATCAGAAATGTGGAGATGCACAGAAGAACTAAGGTCACCTACATAGCTCAAAAGATTGCTAGACTTGTGGCAGTGGGCAGGACACATTGCTCGAAGGACCGACGGCTGATGAGGCAGTAAGGTCTTCGAGTGGCGCCCACGTACCGGTAGAGATTGCGCTGGGAGACCTTCCACAAGGTGGACCAACGATTTGGTTAGAGTCGCAGGAACCCACAGGACGCGATGAACGCTGGACCGATCGTGGGGGCCTATGTCCAGCAGTGGACGTCTATTGGCTGATGATGATGATATTAATAGATGATAGACAGACAAATACAGGACAATTAAATATTAATGCTGGTAGATGATCTCCGTTGCAGGAAACCGTCTAGATAACTTCCACCGCAGCGCGTATCAGTTGTGTGCACTAACGTATTCCGGTTTGAAGGGTGTTGTAAATAGTGAAATTACTGAGGTAACGAGGCTTAACATCATAAGTAATGTAGTGTGTGCCATTCCAAATAGCGCCACGTTGTTATAGGCAGGCGTACACTTACCATCACACCCTCAGGTGAACATCCCGCTCTTAGCTTAGCTTTTTTTTTTATGATGGTTCATAAAAGATTGGGAGTCTGTGATACAAAGCGAGTCAGGCCGTACGCTTAAGTGTCAACTTCCCCCCCCCCCATACGTCCTCTCATCCGAGTCGGAGCGCATTAGCCGCGCGCTCGCCTCGCGCCGCCCCCGGCCCCGCTCGCATTGAGATGCAAGCGCCGTGCGCGTGCGCATCGCGGTATGAATATCACCGCGCCATTAAAGCGACGCCTCTTAATTACGTTACGAGATCGCCTTTATTAATATGCGACGTATATTATACATCACTGGGCAGGATGCGAGGGGAGAAGGGATAGAGAGCGTGGAGACTAAGCTGCAGTTCCTCCATCGCTCAATAAACATGCATTAAGAATCACCTTCAACAAGTACATATTACACATATATATATATATATATGAAGCGACATCAAAGGTTAGTGTGTTGATAGTATATCTTTTTTAATTCCAGCGACCAGAGCATCAAGATACCTGATGGTAAGTGTATCGTGGTGCTAATGAGGATAATATACAATACACTAAATTGTGCTCGCTTTAATACATAATAAGTAGTCTCATTACATTAATAATTTCATTAGCTATAACATCCTTCAATCCGGAACACAGTGATTTCTCTATACTGTTTGTCAGCAGAAATGGGCACTGCGGCGGTACCAACCCAGACAGTCTCCAGAAAGAAACCGACCGCCAGTAAACAGCCCCTCCCTCCTACCCAAAATCACCACCTGGTGTTAAGTAGTGATGGCGTATATGGTGGTAAACCGCATTAACCTAATGACAGCCTATTTATTCTTCTCGTGAAGACACCCACGTAAATGTTGTACGGGCACACCGACAACTCCTGCAAGATATTCCACTTCTTTGCTGTTCCTATCAAAAAAGAGCTGAACCTCTTTGCCAATTGGAGATGATTATCTCGTAAGGATGGTGATTGTACTTCTTGTCGTTCGCGGTAAAAAGGGGATGAAGGAACATATATCTCATGTAATTTCTACCTATCAAGACGATCTCCGGCACCAGAGATCTTTTTTTGTTATAGGGGGGGAACTTCTAAAATATTCCATGCATCTGGGGAAAACGGAAGGATATATGGGATTAAACTCTAGTTGGTCACCCTCAGAGCGTTACGAGGGGCTCCAGGATCAATTACGGAACACACGGGTGTCTCCTTGCATTACGCCTAAGCCCCGTGCCAGAGAGGAACGTAACCCTCCTCGACACCCCCGCGCCTCTACGACACCGACGAGACCATCTCGTTTTAATAGTTCACTTAAGACTCGCACCTTCAAAGTCCACGAACTCGAAAACTCTTTTAATCGTCTTCTACGATATTCTAGGCTTACCTATTCTTAATAACCCTAGACTACAAGACAGGGCACCAAAGGTCTATCATCACTAAATTTAGAAATTTATTTATAATAGACATCCACTGCTAAATATTTTTATCATTAATAGATTACGAGATCTAAGTAATACAAATCCTTGTTAAGTTGAAAACCGATCCTGATGCCTTGCGTTGCGAGTTGTAAGTACTAGCGGCCATTACAAAAAAAAATCTAGATTTTTTTCCCCCCCGAGCTCGAACGCAAGGCCGCACCAAGGAGGTTCGTCGACTCTTTCTAGTTGAACGCTTACAGACCGCAGCGTGCAGGGCCGCACTCCGCGCCGAATATTTATCAATTTACTTTCTAGCATAGCAACTGTAACTAAGCGGTTGTCTTTTAGTCAAACCTCTTTGGGGACGGTGTGAATTACATTATATGAAACGAAAAAGAGATAACTATAAATTTATTTAAAAGGTTTCCTGTAAGAGAATGAGATGGAACGCGTCTGTATATAGTCTCCTTATCCTTCGTCTGCTCATCGTGCTGGGGTCCGTAGGGCATCCATTACTCTACCATATAGGGTCAGACGAAACCGGATATTGGAAATATATATTGATTATTTATTTTATATCGGATCGAACAATTTCTACCTTCTTCATTTTATCTCTCGCTTTCGATCTACCCTAATTTAATCAATAATAAAATTGCCGATCAATCGCCTCTCTGGTTATCATCTACATAGTATATCATCGGCTATGATCACGTATGGACGTCCGTCGACCGATGATGATATCATATATATCATCATCGGCCGACAGACGTCCACTGCTGGATATAGGCCTCCCAAAAGATCTTCACGTCGATAGTGTTTATAACTCATTCTTTCTATTTTTGTATTGGTTCAAAGAATTACTAACTTTATTAAAATAAAACTTTAAGTGAATTTATCTGTTTCTTTCTCTCTCTCTCTCTCTAACACTTCCATTTCATCCATCTCATTTTCATACGAATGAACTAGAATACAAAACTACCGCAAACTATCGCACGGTTTTTACACAAGTATAATTAACTCATATCATGCCCATTTTAGTGTACTATTAACGAAAGATTTAAATATTTTTATGAACGGTATTTTAATGGTTTAATTTGTATAGATAAATGTATTTAATACTACACAAAGCGACGAATAAACGAGACGGATAGTAATATCATCCAATGGTAAATAATACCCATTATACTGCACCACATTGTGATTTGCCTCAAGACAGGACTCTCTTGTCGTTTGGTCTGATAAAGGTTGGGATCCATTCGCAGCCAAGAATCCGATGCAGCTTCAAAAGACGCTCAACTGTATCGGCCGTTACCATGTTAGTGCGCTTTACCACCACAAACCACTTAACACCAGATAGAACTGTTGTCAAGCACTGACCTATTTGATTTAATAAATGACATACACACGTCGTCTTCTTATCGACAAGGTTAGCGCTTATTCACGATCTCACCTGATTTTAAGTGATGTTTGAGTCTGCGATGGTAAGTAACATTAACTCGGTAACACCTAGATATTGGTCTCTTGACAACAAAAGAAAAAACAATACCAAAGAAAAGTAAATTTAAAAAAAATAAATAATACATAAACAAAGTTCGAAGCCGTCCCCGAAGTTAGTTTGCAAAGTAGAGGGGAGGGAAAAAAAAAGTACGAGAAATCGTACAGAAAGCAAACCTAGCAAGTCGATTATAATCCGAAAAAAAAAAGGCGAACAATCATAAAAGTTACGATGAATTTGTACGGGTCCCGAATTCCATGGTTCCGTTGCGTATGTACTCCGCGTGAGCGGGCGGGTTATGGAACCCTAATGAAGATCTACAAATGCAAACAATCAAGTACACCTGATCAATAATTTCACAACAGGATCTTCATGTACTCCTGCTGAATTCATTTAAGGATATCCGCATATACGCAGACCGTCTAGGCACTAACCGCAGCTCTTGTTATAGCCGACAAGTACTGTGCAAATATTACTGTGATAGCTGGTGAACTTACTAAAGTAACCCATGACAGCCAATTTACGTCCCCACTGTTGAGGCATAGGTCTACCCTCGATATGAGGGCGATGGGCCACAGTCCCACGCTGGCCCAATGCGGATTGGTGACTTCACACACAACTTAGAATAAATTCTAATTCATGTGCACGTTTCCTCGCGATGTTTTCCTTCACCATCATCAGTACATGCCGAGATTCGAACCCGCGAGCTTCGGAATGAAGGCCGCACGCTGTAACCATTAGGCTAGCGAGCTACTGAAAGTGAAATTACAGGAATACTGAAATATAACATCCCGTGTCTCAAGCCGACAAACACAATGTGGATGCATTGTGCATCATCATAACTAGCGCCACGTTATGGGCAAGCCTATCACTTACGAAACGTTCACCTGATTGTAAGTGATACGCATGCCCATAACGATGCAATCCTCACGCTAGTTCGGATAACATACACAGCGCCAGGGGAGTGCCAAATTTACTCGGTCGTGGTGTATCCTGCTAATCGACAAACGTCTACCTGGCTTCCACCAACCCGCATTAGGCCAGCGTGGTGAGAAATGACCCAAATCCCACCATATGAACCCCTTCAAAAGACATGCCTTGGTACTCAACGGTACCATAAGCCATGCTGACTGTGACGAAAGTTGGCAAAGCGCTGGAACGTCAGTCGACGTGAAGATCTTTAGGCGAGACCTATGTCCAGCAGTGGACGTCTATCGGCTGATGGTGATAATGATGATAATGACAGTGCCACATTTTGTCCGTCGATTCGTGATATAAAATGTAAAGTTCCATTAACCCAGTAATTACATTAGATCCAGCGTCGTTCAAACCGGAACACAACAATGTTTGTACAGTACTGTTTGTCGGCTGCAATAGCCATATAATAACCTAGACGGTATCCAGCTTACCTCACGTCAGCACTAATCCTAGTCACATTTAGACAGACAGCTTATGTTCTATGACCTATAAAGTATGTATTTCTTCTTGAGTTGTAAAACCAAAGAAAAAAAAAAGTCATGGCCATGTGTATCCAGGGTCGTGAGCTAATTAGTTGAAACCTAGATTGTTTTCCGCTGGACGACATGATATCGAAACCGCCCATAGCAGCGCTATGCATGCGGTTTTCCTGCGCACGCGCATGTAACGATGCGCAATATGTCATGCATCAATTTAATTAATGCTACCATCCAAATAGTGGTTTGATGATAATGTTTTTTTTTTTAAAACCAAACTGTATATAAACGGAAATATATAATTGATGCTGAAGTATGGTAGTAGGTCTCTGTTGTCGGAGACAGTCTATGTACCACCGCAGCGCCTGTTACAGCCGACGGACAATACTGTGCAAATATTACTGTGTTCCGGTTTGAAGGGTGCTGTAATTATTGATATTACTGGGGTAAAGAAGACGTAACATATTATGTGTCAAGACGACGAGCGCAATGTGGTACAGTGTATACCACATTAACTAGCACCAAGTTATTGTGAGCAGGTTTCATGCTTATTATCAAGTGAATATCTCTCTTGTCGCGCCACTTCTTTGAATAAAAAAAAGTAGGATAGAAATATTGTGGATACAAGAAAAAGGACTAGAGCTGATAAGAATTTTATTCTCATTTTGAATTTTATTTAAAAAAAAAATCTTTGTCTACCTCACAATCACTACCTCATCATCCTCAATAAAGGACCCATGGTTCTTTTGCTCGGAAAGAATTAGAATATTTTTTTTTTAATTGACAAAATGGAAAATTCAGTTAATCTAAGATTTAGATATTGACACATTGAATAGAATACTGTATTTTTTTTATAGATCTTGAAGATTTGTACCAACTGAAAATCTCAGTAGTCATCCTCAAAATGTGAAAGTACCAGGATCATCATACACCTCCCCAGCACCCTAGCATTGCTATGACAAATGTGACACCACCTTGTACTTGTAAACCACCCTGGGCTCGCTTAGCAATGAGGTCACCCACATTCATAGCCAGAAGACTGTTTCAGTCTCATTCTAGAATAGGCAGGGCATACCTTAAACCCATTTAATAACCCATGACAACAGGACAATACTTAGGACAATCTAAGAATATTCAGGCATTACCTATCAAATCATACCACATTTGAAAATATCCGCAGTATTTTGATTCAAGATAAATATAAAGTATTTTCACAACCAATAATGTCTCCATAATCGATACAAATAAAATAATGATGCCTCTTTGATGATGCTCATTTAGAATCATTCTAAAAAACCAAATGAAGCTGTGCCAATACAAACAGACATGTTTGTGTCGCTTCCAGCACAAATATTATTCGCATCGGTTCAGTATGAATACACTTTTACTGTGGATTGATTATTTTTATATGTTTTTGTATGGAGAGGATGTTTTGATATAATAAGATAAAGCCTCCAAAATGTGACAGTTAATTTTTAATGATCAGTTTAATATCTTAGAGGTTTATTTACATTGCTTATATCATTACTTGGGTAATGCCTGATCAGATAATCATATTTATATATTTAGAAATTTAGCTCAAAAAGTTGAAATGAAAAACCTTATGAAAGAAAATACTATTGCTACATTATTATAATAAATATCTTGTTCAAATTATATTTAAGTTTCATTCTTTTATAATTAATAAGCGCTTACATACCATGTCAATAATAGTCAATAAAACTGTATAATAGAACATTTAAAAAGAAGGCAAACATGGTGGGAAATGGACCAAATCCTTCATATATATGAACCCCTACATACGTCAGCTCTTACTGTCCAGCTGTAGTGAGGGCCATGCTGACTATAAGTGGGTATCTTTGAGAGAGGCCTATTTCCAGCAGTGAACCTCTATCGGCTGCTGATGATAAGTAGATAACAGCTATCCAGATCTCTTTATCTTCATATATAACAATGTTAATAAAAAATGTATATACTAGTAATTTTTATACTATTGTTGTCTACTTGTCTTTTGTCAATACACAAGGTCAGCACAGCTTGCTCGAATACCTCAACATTTTGTGCATTTAATCAGTGAATATTTGCAGATAAAGATAACAGTGGTATGTAGTCTCAGTGACCGTGTCTGAGTGTTACAAATGTGTATGATAATTAAGGATCAATAAACTTGTCGCTTTAAATTGATAAAGACGTACGAAAGATGGACTTCGAAAAAAAAGAAAACAAATCATAAATCGAAAACCTAAACGAGATAGAATAGTTGATTCTAGATAATGAAAAAAAAAATTAAACACACTAACTTGTTACATAATCTTACATATATTTACATACATACAGCATTCCTAGGTATGATGTGCATGAATACTATATAAACTTAATAATCAATTACATAATTGTTTTGCATCTGTGGTAGGTCTCAAGTGTCTCTGAGAGACCGCCTTGTATCGCAAGGTGAAAAGTATATTTTGTATACCACTCGCCGTTATATGTACATCATGAATACTTAAACCTTACAAGTCATAAAATTATTAAATTTAGATATAATGACTTATAACATCAACATTACTGGGAGTACATAAGGAATATATACTTCGATGATTGCACAATATAAAAGAAGCTATTCATTATGTCTAAGTTAATTATTATCAAGCACAAGATTCAAGTTGACTATCGTTACATTTGTTATGTCTATGATTTCAAAAAACATCTCAGAATGCATGATGGTACATCTTATCACACCTACCACAGAGAAAGAGGAAATTTAATAATTTGTATCAATTATGGTTGTGTGCTGTACTAACGAACTAAATGAACATTTACAAGTTTAGGATTGTATTATTCAACATTTAAATGGCATAAATTGAAAAAGTTTTTTCCGAGTGACTGTCCAACTTTAATTCGAAGATGGGACACACAATGATGATGATGATTTAGTTATTAAAAAAAATTTATAGACATAGTTTTCTATTACTACAATTATTTTTTTCCTGTCAGTATTTTATTCCCCATGTCTCTGCTATAAGTTACAAGTCAGATAAAAATTTATCAATTGAACTAAAGTATTATTAATTCACTTTAATTAACATGTTATTGCAAGATGATGATTTTTTTATTATTCCTATAAAGATTGTATAGCCATTCCAGCACCAAGTTCTGAACATTCATTAGTTCTATAAGTGCCCTGCCCTACTGCTACTTAAACCTTGTCATATGTAGGAAACCCTGGCGACCTTACTATGTGGACAGACTATGTTTTGTAAAATTTACAAGAGATCTGATGACGATAGATTGTACGTAATCTGTATCCATCAATGTTTATTTTATAGGTCAACATCTAAAACATCATTAAGCTTTTTATATATTGCAATAATGACATTAGCAGGACATTCATCTAATCATAATTGATAACTGGTAAGTATATTGTAACAGCAACAAAATCTATCTAGCTTTATATATATAAGTATATATAGGTGTCTTCATTGAAGCGATCTCAACAGCTACTATATTTATTAAAATGGAACAGTTATATGGGTATAAAACTGTTTGGTGACCCACATCAAGAATTTCTGTCACTAAATAATACCTTAATATAGAATACAAGAATAGCAACTTCATTAGTAAAAAGTAGTAGAAGCCAAGCAGAAACTAACAGTTAATATTAAAAAAGATAAAAAACTGTTTAAACATAGTGTGTTCAAAAACTTTTTTAATCTGTATTTTTGATAAGTGTTATTTTCACACATGTCAGTATCAGTTGTTTACTGTCTACTGATTAGAATGCTTATTGCAGTGTACAAACTAGTATTTCACCTGTTAAAGAAATCTAACTCGTTTTGGGTGTAAATCCAAAGTTATTCACGTTGCATTGAATAAAATTTGTAAAAATGATCAAAATTATTTTTAAACATCTTTGTAATATTTTTCCGTTCATTAGCAAAAGAAGCACAAGATAAGGTGTGTTTCCAACATGACTTACTGATCATAATGAAACTTGTACCATATCATGAAGTAATAAAGTTTTGGTACATACATTTTTGAATGTAAGAGAAAAAAACACACTGTTGAAAAAATATTGTTATATCTAGTAATATAAATCAACAGTTTAGTTTATTACACTACACACAGTAAGTCCATTTGTTTATAAAAAAAATTGTTATGGTATAATGTTTAAGTTATAATACAATGAATTATTCAAATTACCATAATGTTAAAGTTAAAACAATTATAATTGCTAGTTGGTTGGTATGATTTTAAATTCAATTCTATTGTTACTGTATACTTTGTAATGTTGTAAGAATATTAGTAAGTACTGAGAAAAGTGCACTTGTCAGATTCCAATAGGAACAACTACTACAACAAGATCTCTTATAAACAAGACATCTACTAAGTACCAGATACTTTAATTAAATAATAGTTAAGCAAATATAATCTTATTTGTGTGAATTTACTACATAATATTAACGATAAAATAAGAACATTTTTGTAATGTAATACGATAAAAACAATGTTATTGATAGTTATCAAGAGTTGTGTGTTTAGTAATATTACGTAGCGGAAATGTATGCTCTCCAGTACTACGTGTGGACGAGATGTGCTTTAGTTAACTATCCAATAACAAGTCAACGTAATTGAATGTGAGAACAATGTGAGTTTGCCAATTGACAATAATTGTCGCAAAAAACATATTTGGAGGTCATCTTACAATTCCCGCCGCTGCGGAAAAAGTTTTAAAAAAAAAACGTAAAAAAAAAAACAACAAGTTTGCGAACTCAATTTCGCTCTTCGAGGGAAATTTTGAAGTATTATACGGCTAAGTTTAGGTGTCACAAGATAACACCACGACTGAAGGTAAATAATGCTCACCGCAACTTGACGGCTACTTTTTATTCCTTCACAAATGCAAGTTTCCGCTCCTTTAGGTTCAGGAAACGAGTTCTTAAGAGTACGGCTAACCTGGGCATCGTAGGATCAAGACGAATGGAACAAAACCGGAACACAGCACGAAAAAACACTCACATAACACTGGTATAGGGCCCGCGGCGCGCGTAAATGCGAAACACGTTTATCAAGATCAAAAACACACAAATAAAACACTACAACTACTGAAATAGGCGACGGAACCTGAGAAGTACCCACCTTGGTCTTCGTTATTACATGTGTGGCCAGTTTTACCACAGCGAAATTTCCAGTCCCAATCGTCTTTTCCAGCTCGTAGTTGCCGACACATACTAACTGGTCGATTGGGAAGTGCTTGCTTTTGTGGTTTGGCTTGATGTTGTTGGCCATTTTCGTGAAAAACCGCGATAACACCGCCCAGCCCCGCGTACGCCACGGCCGATGTCTGACTACTGTCGCTAGTTCGGGCGCGCTGCCGCCTCGGCGCCACGGTCGCTCACGTCATTCGCTAGGGACATTCAATTGCAGCCCCCGACTTTTCATTAATAAACAGAAACATTTCGCATTAAAGAAACCGAACCATCTTTAGATTAAACAACGCAATATTAACTCGTCCATTTAATGTGATCGGTAACGGTCGAAAGCAACGTCGAAATAACACTGCGACATATTCTTATCAGTGAATCTGTTATCAATGCATAGAGCTTAAGTTGAACATCACTGCTTATGAAAAAAAAGGAACCCGATTCACAACCTTTACACGACTAGCGCTATCCCCTCGCGCCGCATTGTTTATCTTGCGATAGAGAGGGATGCAGCAATTGGAGGGGCAGAGAGAGGGGGCGATGACGTCAGACGTCAGCGTTGACGTCACACGCGGCAATTTCAAACGAGTCAGGGGAACGTACGTCAGACGAAAATATCGATTTTTCTACGAATGAAGAACATGAAAGTAAGGTTTTGCATTAAAACAATTGAATCGGAGCTTCTGTTTTATAAACTCAAAATGAACCTATTTAATTTGATTTCCCGTTAAAAAATCATTATATAAGAACAGATGCTAAATAATATCTATTTCGTTATACCAACATAATTCGTCTATAATAATAATAATTTTAATAATATTTTTGTGGGGATTAAGACCACTTCCGCTGACCGCTAGAAGAACAGAGCGCAGATCGGCATGAAAATCTTTAGGCGAGGTCGGAACGTCAATCGGCTGATGATGATGATGTATTATCTTTAGTACTACAATTAGTCTTCCACCATGTGTAAAATGATACATTAAGAATCATACTCTTCTCATCGTTGTAAGGCTTGTACGTCCCCTTATTCAAGTAGTTTTTTCAGTTACGCTTATGAGGTTTTTAGACAGTGACAATAAGGTACGTACATATCGTACTCCGTGATACTTATAACATTAAGTTTTAAATTCAATCCAGTAGTATTAACATTAAACCTTGGCTTAGAAAAACGTATCCAAGAACTTAAAGCAATGGCATTAAAACGTAGTTCAAGATAATCAGGTTTCACATCAATCGTAGTTCATGTCATATTTTGCATAAGTAGGAATTAGGAATTCCTACTAATGGTAGATTTTTATTTTTTTTAACATCATAACGGACCGTGAACAATGAAGAAAGTACTATAAATTTTTGCTATTTCTTGATAATTTTAAAAATGTAAATAGTTATAGGATCTTAGACTAGTCACCTCCTCCACCGCGTGCATCGGACGTAGCACGGAGTCGAATATATCCGCATCTACATTCATGCTCCAAGTGAATGAATATTGCTGAAAATAGATAGCCGTTATACTATTGCTGTTCATTCATAAATCGCAGCTCTAGAATGAGATGATGTTGCGTCTGGTAGCGCGTTATCGACCACCAAAAGATTGCTATCAACGCCATCTTTGAACTAGACCAAGAATTGAATAGTTTTCGTTATTTAAACTCAATGTCGCCATGTGTTACAAATAATTTTAAGCAGCACTGAATAAGGTTTATTAATAATATATTTAATAAATTTTTTAGACTATAAAATAGTATTTTTTTTTTTATTTAAGTATTCTCTACTAAGCCTTCCTTGCATTCCTAATATGAAGAAGAAAATTCACAACTGGTATGTATAGTATATTTCATATAAAAGAGTAAATTGTACTGATTATTTTAGTATTATTTTGACGTTTTTAATACTCTGCAGCAGCTATGATTACGCGAGGACTAAGGTTACAGATGTCCTGTCGTCATAGCCATCTCGGAGTATCCGCATCTGTTTATAGTTTCATCATCATCATTATCAGCCAATAGATGTCCACTGCTAGACATAGACCGCCCCCAAAGATGTCCCAATGATCGATCCTGCGCTGCCCCCATCTAGTTGCTTCCCGCAACCTTCACCAGATTGTCGGACCACATGGGTTGGGGCCTGCCAACACTACGTCTACTACTTATAATACTTTATAGTTTACTGTTTATCTACAGTAAGAGGGAGCGAGAGAGGTGTGCCAGGATCGTAGCAAATGGAGAGAAGTGGTCTCTGCTTACCCCACTGGGAAGTTTTCTTGACCACCCGATATATCAAACATCATAGAGACATTTTAAAGTTAAAAATATCGGTGTGCGTGTGTCCTTCATTAACGACGGTTATACGGTAAATTGGTTTGCCTCATTGACGATAAAATTAACAGATAATCTAATCTTCCTAATAGATTATCAGTGTTCATTAAATTTTTAGTAGATATTATCTTAAATTGGATATATTAATTATCTCAACCAATTATTACAGTAAACACTATTATTAATTTTAATAGGTGCATATTAACAATAACTACCATAGTATTGTTTTGTAAGTCATTTAACTTCGATAGTAAGGGAAGATAACGTAATTAAAACACTTCTGTAATAATTTACTCATTTAAATATATATTTCTATAATAGAAATCTGTTACGTATTTTACATAAATAGTTATTGTGGGCATTACCCGCAAACCGTTTTTATCGTATTAAAAATACAGTAGTAATTATTATTACATAATAAAATAATAAATTAATTTTAATATTAATAATACAATGATCTCTATAACAATTTAGCGATAATATCTTTGGCTAAGTAAGATTCCTTTGTGAATTAATGAACAAAACAACGTATGGGGCGCCCACTCCATTGTTCGGCCAGCTGTCGCACTCGACACGCCCGGGACAACTCCCCATATCTGTCAACTTAACAGGTGTCAAGTGACGAAAGCACCGCCACCCGGGCGTCCGGACTTTTTCAGCCGGCGCATGCGCAACTTGGAAATGGAGCGAAATGATCACACGATACGTTAGTAAAATTAAAAAAAAAATAAGGTTCATATGACTAAAAATGCTTATGTGCGAAGCGGGCGCCCCAACGGGATCATCAACAACAATAAAATTATTTATAATTATATATTAAAAAAAAGAGAAAACAAAACAATCACACTGTAACAAAGCATACTTATCTAACTTCACAATTTATTTTTTTAATAGCAACACTGACTCGCCGGGCGGCCTACACGCCGGCGTTGTCGCTTCCGGACAGCACGGGCTGCCGACAATCCCGTAACAGCTTGCGCATTGTATGATACTAACTGCGAAACCTCCATTGCGAATACATTGGATCCGTTGGCGTTATGTCTACTGGTTATTATGACTAGCGATTTCGAGCAAACTACTAAAATAACATACGCCAAGAGAAGGCTTTAAATATTTATCACTAAAAAAATGGCCGACAGCAAGTCAATTGATCTAATGTATTTGCAAATTGCAATTTATTCACAATGGCAACACTTGACAATGAACACATCTTTACAATAATTGTGATGAACAAACCAGTTTTATAAACCATCACATTGTCCTACTATGGTGGCGAAAAAATTAAATTGTTTAAACTAAAATAAAATAGCCGGAAAAACAAAGAGGGAGATATACGGAGAGAAATGGAAGAAAAGAAATTATATAGCGATGTTAGTCTCTACACAGCACCAGCTGCAGCCTGTATTAAAAATTCATTACAAAAGATTTCGTGGATTATCGATAAAGTTAATAATATCAATGAAAAAGTGGAGCGACGAATTATTGAACTGTTTAAAAGCACTAATAATTTGTTTTTTCATTATACACAAATATGGTAGTCTTTTTTAAACTAAAAATATTTTTATTTTGGCGAGGTTAACCATAGTATGACAATATGATGACTTAATTTTATTAGTTGTATCTAAAAATATTTTTTTTTTACACAATTTTTGCATATATAAATTTTTTGACGATGACAACACCTATTGTTGCACCGTCGCGCATGCGCATGTTATTTGGTAAAACGATTTTCTTTTACACAAACGAAAATACTGTTCATTCAAAGCTTCATTCGTCGGTTTGTTTTGATCAACGACAAACCCGACACCAACTCGAGGTGTTGGTGAACGGAAGAACAACAGAAAAGAAAAAAAAACCTTAATATTTAATCAACAACAGATAATATATTTGTATTAATAAATAAGCTTCAGACGCGCGTATTTACAAAATGGACGACGCCCTCCACCGCCGGGCGATCCTTAGAAATATTTTTATTATTTCATTTTTTAACTCTTCACAATTTTTATAACTAATTTGTATGCATTAAGGCACCCACACACCATACGATTCGGCGAAGGATCGTTAAACATAAACAGCTCTGTTAACATCCACTGCTGGGACTCGCATGGGAAGGAGAGAAGAGACACAAATCCACCACACAGTCCACGGAAAATTATTATTGGAACTTGTCAGTTTCCTCACAATGTATTCTTTGGAAGCAGCTCAAAGTTCAGTTGGGGTTCGAACGCGCGCCTCTTCGAAATTCAGCGTGTACGACTTCCCTACTCACGTTGAGCTATCACGGCTGCGAGGGACTAAGGGAAGGAGGAAGGATCGATGGCCGAGTTAAATAGCAACGGGACAGTGTGCCGGCGCCCTAAATTTGCATCACTCGATGCAACTGGCGGAGGCGTTAACGATGACAGTGCCCAGGTTAGATTCTAACCATCACTGCTCCGGCAGGTAACCCATTCACTGCCCAACGGGGCATTACATTATATAATACACGAAAAAAATTAATGTACATCCATACATTGATATGATTATGAAGATATTTAATTAACTATATTATATTGTTAATGATATAGCATGATATGAGCAGAATATTAACATTTTGAAAATTAAAATAATCATAGATATTTATATAAAAGTTAACTACAACTATAACTTTAGACAATTCCAACGGCGCAGGATTCAAACATTATTTTTAAAATAATTAAATATATAAATAAGTTTCTGTTTTACAATGTCCAAGTAAAGAACTGTACAACAAATAAATCTACCGTCACATAACACTTCCGTTTAAAATAGATTGCGTTTCACAAACGTCCTTATATATACATATATATAAAACTGCATTTTGACGATTCGTCATCAACGGTATAAAATAGACCAATATGTAATATTTATCGATTTCACAACATACAAAAGCGATATAAATATATATATATTTACTAAGTAACTTTAACCACCACATAACCTTCTACTGTTGCTTTGAGAAGGTTAGAGCTCTGTTCAATTTTGTACTAAAATTTTATTGTCTTCGAGATAAGAAAATCTTGGAAATGGAACTGCTTATGGTACGATGTATCGACCTATCATAATTGCTAAAAGAACAAAAAAAAAAAAAAAAGAAAAAACTTCCTAGTGCGACAAATGTAAGCTATAATTTACTTAGGCATTTTATTTAACATGTAAACTTATTTGAAGATCGTGAAACGCGAAACCTCTGTCAGTGGGTTCATCTGTCTGATGAACACGGGGGTTCGCGCCCCGAAGACCACGCTTATTATTATTCCCCCAACATTATTCCAAATAGTAATATCCTACATCACCCGTTATTTCTGTGTATTTCCTCTCAATAATCTGAATTCCTACCACATCTCACTGTCTCTACCAATGCCTTACAGTCGGTGGTGACTTATGGTCAATAATCCCCAATGGAAGACATTGGGGAAGGCCTATATACAATGGTGTATATATAATGATGATGAAACGCGATAAGTTTTTTTTATCCAACGAAGCGACAAGACGAGCGGTACGTCTACCTGATAGTAAGTAATACATCTGCCTATGATAACGTGGAGCTAGTTAGGATGATATACACAGCACCACATTGAGCTCGCCTTGATACATGGGATCCTATTATCGAACCTTTTTTTCTTATATAAGTATCTTATTCAAGTTTACTTGGACATTGTGAAACAGACCTTATGTCTATTTCTCCGAACAATTATAAGCTAAATGACTATAACCAAAACAAAATATGGAGTATAACCACAATCGGGCAGCGAATGGGTTAAAACGATAAGCTCTTAGACCTCTCCCGTCAATCAGCTACTTCACTAAACATAATTTAACTGGACGCTTTTTCAGATAACACAAACAAGAATTTCGGGTTCGAGTTCGCAGCACTTTACATTTTAACGACTACCCACAATTTATCGATCTAAAGTTATTACATAGTAATTAATTAAAAAAAACAATGCATGTAGCTTAATGACTTAAGTAAAAATAAACTGTACGGAAGATAAAATCGAATATATACTTTTTTTAATTGGGTTATAAATAATTGCTTAAAAAAATAACTAAAAACAATTTGGTATGAAATACAAATATATTTTATAGCCAATTATTAAACAGTTTAATTTTATACTACTTCATTAATTAAACAATTGTTCTATCGTCTGCGACCGCCATTTTGTTTTTATAAGCGCACCAAATAAAATGACAATTATTATAAATCGTAATCGTTTTCTTTTTCCCGTAGAAAAATAGTAGGTGATTTGTGTCAATTCGGTTACCCACTTACAGTATGTCCGTCTATAGCTAGCACTGCGATGGATAGCGGCTGCTACCGCGTCCCGCGATGTGCCGTCAGAGTAGGCGCAGGCAGGAGGGCAGGCAGGGGGCGCGCGGCGGTGGGCGCTACGAGCGCTGCAACTCGTAGAACAGCACGTAGGCCTCCGGGGAGACCACGTTGCGGGGGCTGATCGGCGTTACCCTGAAATGTACGTTATCGCGGGTGGTTAGTCTCTGTTGACTACTGTACTACAGGTGGGTGCTAACAAAGAGCTCATATTCAACGGTAGTGTGCTGACGTTACTATGCACCAGTATGGAGGGCGCTAGCTAGTAAAATGGTTGGATGTAATAGAATTAGCTGTACCCAATCTTCAACTTAAATCGAAGAACACGATACTGTGATGTGTAAACATGCTAGCTAACACCTTCTAGAACACCCAATTTCCCCACTGTTGGGGCACAGGCCTACCCTTAATATGAGGTCATAGTCACTACGCGGGCCCAATACAGATTAGTGACTTCACACACACCTTAGAATAAATTCTAATTCATGTGCAGGTTTCCTCGCGATGCTTTCCTTCACCGTTTGTATTTCGCTGTTGTCATTAAAGTTGACAAATGTACATAACTTTAAAGTCATCGGTATATGCCGAGATTCGAACCCGCGACCTTCGGAATCAAGGCCGCACGCTCTAACCATTAGGCCAGCGAGCTACTTGTTACTATGTTTATTAAGTACTAACACCGTGTTACTAATAGAGATATTACAACTTGATAAAATGTATTCAGTGTATTTTTTATTCCACACGGTGAAAACACGATCAAGACATTTACCTGATGGTAAGTGATACAGCCCGTTACAACGTAGCGCTGGTTAGTATGATATATACTGCACCACATTGTGCTCGTCGCCTTGAGACGAAGTTGTTAAATGCCGTTGCCGCAATAGGAACTGCGTTAGTACCTACCTAGACGATCTATGCCAGCAGATCTATGACCAGCTAGGAAGCTAGTTAACGTGAGCTAGCTAGCCAACATTTATCATATAATGTGAGTAGATTGTGTTAATGTCATTACTCAAATTCAAGTAATGAAACTAATCTCATAACTCCGAACATATGCATGTAGTCAATACCTGGAGTCGTTGTACTCGTGCCACTCGCCGTTGTATGGATGCTTGCAGTATGCTGTATAGTGGCCAGAGTATGTGGTGCCTGCAACATACATGTGTTTGTTCATTAATGGAAATTAATTAAAAATAATTAGGAAGTGGTTTAATAGAAGTATTAATATTTGAGAAATTTTTCTTTGGTGGACTTTAATCGGATATGTCAAGGTATGTCTGAGGAGAATGATGGCTGAAATTGATCTTCAGTATGGGATGGTGCTCGGAATGTGTAAGTATAATCACACGAATGGTCTATCAAAGCAGAGCATTAAACACTGAGCAAGACCAATAAGAGAGTTCAATTATGTAAATATCTCCACATAACCTTGACCGCTTCTTCCCCTCCACTCCCATAGTAAAGTCAATTGAAATTAAGAAAAGATCAAAATAGTTGCAATCGGGATCTACAATAATGCAACAAGGGGATACAGAATTTATTCTCAAACAAAGATTGATATAAAATGATAATCACTACATAGTGTAACACAAAGTCGCTTCCCGCTGTTTGTTTGTCTGTACCTATGTATGCTTAGATATTTAAAAGTACGCAAAGGATTTTGACGTAGATGTTTTTTAATAGAGTGATTTTAAGAGGAAGGTTTATATGTATAATACACGTATAATATAGCAGAGAAATATTGATAATTTTAGAGGTTTCTAATGTGATTTCGTAAATAAAAATATATTTTTGGGCTGACTTTGTTAACGTTGGCTTACATTGTGAACTCTACGAGATGGATCAAAATAATGTACTACAGTATTATACAGCTTAAGAAGGAAGGAAAAACACTAAACTTTCAAAATAGAGTGCACAATACTCACCAGATGTGGTACCGGAGATGATGATGAATTACTCTGATACCATCGGATTAACCGTTCCGGTAAAGATATATTTTGCAATGATCATTAATAAATCGCAGGGTCAAACTTTCAATGTTGCAAGCTTAGTTTCGAGCGTTGAATGTTTTTCACATGGCTCATATGTCGCTCTTTTAATAATAACCTCTAAACAAGACATGTTTGTATTGTCTAATGACAAAAAAGCTATGAATGTAGTATATAAAGACATTCTGTAGTATATTTAGTATCAGCATTGGATCCGTCCGAAGCCGAGGTGGGTCGCTACTGCTGTATATGATATGCCTGTCCCACTCACCCGAGTGGTTGCTGACCGCGTACAGGTTGTAGACGGGCTGGGCGGTGCGAGATGCCGCGAACGGCGACATGTCGAGCCCGTTCAGCGGGAACTCCACGCACACGGACAGCTTGCCGCGGAAGCGTTCCGTCGGTGAGAACCTACACACATACATATATATATATAATTATCTCCATTACCTAACCACTATTTGAGTAATATTTTTGATCATGCAAAACTAAAAAAAATTGTCTTAGTTATTTAGGTCTCCATAACTGAACACCTAGCAAGAGACCAGAACAAAGCCGTAGGTTAAAAGAAAAAATCTTGTAAGAAAATACCACTGCAGTGTCTATAGCTTCTGCACAAGCAATAGTACATAACTGTGTTCCGGTTTGAATGGAACTGTAGATAGTAAAATTACTGAGGTAATGAGACTTATCTTATGACTCAAGACGAAAGAACACGACGAGAAATTTCGGTTACATCAAACCAAAAAGTCGATAGATGCCCACTGCTAGGTAAATATTCCCCAAAAATCACCACTATAATAAGTAATGACTACTATAGTCCAATTCTTTTGAAACCGAAATTTTAAAAAGATTAGTTTGTTTATTTTCGTTACCTTTTGAGATGTAGCACCAGCACCTGCGGGAACTTCTGAACGGTGAACCACTTGAGGCACTTCCGCCGTACACCGCACTTAGAGCAGGTCTGCAAAATGACGTAAAATTTAATATGAAACTTAATAATGGTCCTACAATTACGGAATTTTTTTGACCTTGTGTGTGTCAATTAACCATGTAGGTTTTTAAAACCTTAGAATTTTCACATAAATTTTCCCGTCTTCGTGCTATTAATATATGAAGGACAGAGTATTCATGGAGAGCACTCAACAATGTACCGCCTTAGCATCGTTTAATACCATATGAATTTGAGGTCATGTATTAGTTTAATACATAAATTAAGGCTGATATATCCCTAAGGGATAAAAGCCCCCTCCCCCACCCCACAAAAAAAATACTTTGTGCTTAAAGAATCAAAGAAATTTTTGTTTGTTCCTTTGCTCCATCTAGTTTATAAAACGACTGAATCAATTTCCTGTTATAGTCTTTCCTTAAACCAATCTGCAGTATCATCTCTTTGTTGTCTTAATATTCGTTCTCTTCTTAAGGTCGTGTAATGTACGTACCGGCTTCTCGTCCCCGTCCAGCTCCTCCTCGCGGACGAAGTGCTGCAAGCACTGCTGCAGCTTCAGGTTACCAGTGCGCGACGGGATAGGCAGGCTGCCGCAAAAACATAACACTCAAAAAATGACCAATATTGGAGTAAACACTGGTGGTAGATCTATTGCCGGAGACAGCAAATAGTAGTGCTGTGCAAACACTATTTTCTTCCTGTTTCAAGGGCGCTATAGATAGTGAATTTAGTGAGGTAACGAGACTTAACATCTCATATATCATGGCAACGAGATTAATGTGAGATGTAGTGTTTATAAGATAAAGTTACAAGGTATGTTCTAAATATTATTATTATTAAAAAAAATATATTTTTAAAAAGGCATAACCTCTCCACTATTCAAATTTAATTATGTGATGCAACTGCTCCGCTCACCTGAGATCCCAGAACGGGTCGAAGGTGACGCTGTCGTGGTTGCAGTGCGTGCAGCGCAGGGTGGACTTTAGCTGGCCTACGAATATGTCACCCACGCGGCTGTCCTCCATGCGCAGGTACCGGGACCACGCCTCCGCCGCCTTCGCAGAGTCACTAAAACGATATCCAATTTGTTAACTAACAGTGACGTGCATAAGAGCCATCCCTGAAGGTGTGTTCCACTTCCTCATTACACACTCGAAGGGTTTTAATGGGCAAAAATCGTCTTTAATTGTAGACTTACTGGTGATAGACCTCTGTAGACTGACTGTCTAGGGGCACGTACCAACCGGTAACCGATAAACACTACTGTGCAACATTACTGTGTTCCGGATTAAGGGAACTGTATCTAGTGAAATTGCTATTATGTTTCACGACGACAAGGACAATGTATATACTGGCAGTGTATACTTTTCTAACTAGCGTCACGTTGTTATGACTGGATGTCTCACTTACCAACAGGCGAGCGTCTCGATCGTCTCGTTTCATAGAATAAAAAAAAGACAGGTACAGAACCGGTTTTAATAACGTAGTATTTTTCTGTACAACCGATTTTTTTCCGTTCTGCTAGATGTTATGCACTGCTGCTAATCAAACACCATAACACCATTTAATTTATTAATTCCTATTAATTCAATTAATAGTCACAAAAAGAGTTTCCTTTTTAATTCGAAAACGCTAAGACTATGCCAAGTGATATGCTCGCCCATAAAAATGTGGTACTGGTTAGGATAATGTACCCTGAACTACATTGTACTCTTCGCCTTGAGGAACGAGATGTTAAGCCTCGTTACCATAGCTACAATAACTTCACTAGCTACAACACCTATCCAACTTTAAACGCAGTAATGTTTGCGTACTTGTTTGGGGGTAGATATTGTGTTTGCGGTGGTAGACGTACTCAGTCTAACAAAACCAGTTACAATCAACCAGTTTGTGATGATCTGGATGTTCGGGGAATGGGTTCGTAGTCGCTGCTTTGCAAACCGTATACCTATTAGTATATTGGTTGTTCACTTGAGCATCATATCACCTTAGGTTATCATCGATCTCGGTGAGTATGGGTTTCGGCTTGATTGTAACTCGATTGACATCCTCGTGCAGCCCCTCTAGCAGGTAGCGAAGGAACTCCTGGAACACGGTGACGTAATTCTTAAAAACAATTAACTCACACCTGTGAGAAATCATTAAGTTTTTTTTTTATAAAAAGTGTGAGGGGAACCGTTACATTATTTACACCGAACTCACCGCTCTAAAAAAAGACCTGGTAAATACGTCCTCCGTAAATTATTCGTTCCCGCTCCGTTCATGGCCTCATTGTCACTTAAGATCATGTGATATTGACATCGAATATTAACCCAGTAGACACCAAGCTGTAGATTAAAATACTATAAACTTGACACACCCATGCCAATAATGGCAAATACGGAAACCCATTTTCTTTTGGGAGGTCTAAGTTCTACAGTTAACATTAATAAGCTGATATTATGATGGTGAAGAGTATTATATATCCACCTGTGCGTCCTGCTGGCTGTAGCCCATGAACCGAGGAGCGAAGCGTTGAACCTGCGACTTAAGGCTGGTGGTGTTGACGACGGAGTCCCGCTCGCCGCTGCGCCACAGCTCCTTGATGACGGACGCGAACGCTGCACAACAGTTGCCACATAAGAAAAACATCAACAAATTGCAACACCTATCCAAAGACTGGTGATGCAATAGGTTATGCTTTATATTAAACTAATTAAAAAAAAACTTGATATAATTGCAGTAGACTAAGAGATACGTCATATATCTATATATACATAATGAAAATCGATTTTCTTAATTTGCTAATCACGTGAAGACTAGTGAACATATCGGTATGGGAATTTCAACATTCGACGCGGAATGATCTGTTGATAGTTCATCATCATCACCATCGTCTGATAGACGGCCACAGCTGGACAAAGCCTTCCTCAAAGACATCCACGTTTGTAGGGGTTCATATGGCGGATTTGGGTCATTATCCACCACGCTAGCCCAATGCGGGTTGGCAGAAGCCGGAACCTAGTTTGTTGATTAGCAGAGTACCACAAGCAGGTGAGGTTGACTTGGGTTCCGTGAGTTATTGTTCGGGACTCATATGATTATAGAATATTTATTATATAAATTACATAGATCCATTCCTTTTATTTGTAATTAACTTTTACAAACATTTTCATTTGGTATTATTCATGCGGTTGCTATAGTAACAGTTGCTATAGAAAGCAATTTGCGGTTGTGATAGCTCTCAAGGAATATATGAGATTAATTTCATGTGTCACAGCGGGTGGGGAATAGGTAGTATTATTTAAACTGACACCTGATTTAAGTATTTCATACATATACATCATTTTAAATAATTTTTTGAAGTATTCATGAAAGAAAATTATTAAATAACAGATGATTTTCAATTGATTTAACTAATTTATTTTTAATTAAGTCAAATATTATCAGTGTTCATGAGTTTACAACAGTCGGTTTAACGGTTTGACTGTTACAATAGAAAATTCTCCTCTTTATACAATAGGCATTTACAAGTGAGAAAGTTCCATATAAACATATTAAAATAAGTTTTAACCGATGAAAATAAAGAAGTTCTCTTCTTAATAGGTCATTATTTTGATTTTATGTTAGGAATTTGTTTCATTATATATGTACCCTTGATGAGCGCGCCCTTCATGCACGAGAGCGTGGTGTTGATCTCGGAGGCGTACTTGTCCTCGGAGACGTACTCCAGCAGCGGGCGCGTGTTGGACAAGCACTGGAGCACGCTGTTCATGAAGCAGGTGTTGCCGATGTTTCTCAGCCCGTTTAGACCTGTCACCAAAAATACAAACTGAATAAATAACCTTGGAGAGCTCATCTTCAGAATCATAGGTCTAATTTTATTTGGCGATTAAACATACAAGACGATCACCTGATGGTAAGTTACACTTATAACATGTCTGCTATTACCGTGTCGCTAATTAAGATGATATACACTGCACATATTAACTAAAACATAATATTAAGGTCCCTTACTTTAGTAATTTTTAGCAGGAGCTGCGGTGGTAACTAGACAGTCCCGCAATAGGAATCTGCCACCAATGAAGTATCATTTACCACCAGATGATTTTTTTGGCGACTACAGTAGGAGCTTCAGATGTAATTAGGCAGTCCAGAAACAAGTACCTTACACCTAATGAAGTATCATTTACCACCAGATGATTTTTTTGTCAGCTACAATAGGCAGTTTCGGTGGTACCTACTTAGATGGTATCCGACAATAGATACCTACCAACAGTAATGAAGTAGAACTAACCTCTCATTGGTGTTGTGTATCAGGGATAGCTGTTTCAGCAAGTAATGATTTAATGGGTAGAAGTCTATAATCTTTTCTTAATACTGCTGGGTGTATTTTGAGAGATTTCTCAATGAAGCCAAATTGTCTAAATGCCGTAGATGACTTACCGCTGGTGTGGCTGGCCTGGCGCTCGCTCCTCGGCTCGACCGACTCAGACCGCTCGCTGCTGCGCCGGAGCCCGCTAGGCCCGCTCTTGCCGCCGGCCAATTCCTGCACATATATTAATCAGCGCATACCCCAACAAGCACCAGGAAGTGACAACTGAATCTATACGTACCGACAGCGTGTACTTACGTCAACCAACAGCGAAGTACTGTACCTATTCAGTAAAGTCGACCCTTTGTAACCACTACTCCTGTTCTTGTTACCGGTAAGCGTAGTGATGGAAGAAACCCAACACGGATGGATGTTGGCAGGACAGAACCGATGGTAATTGTGATCTCTAAGGGCAGCCTATATCTAGCAGTGGGTCTCTATCGTATGATTATGATTCTTGTTATGGCCTTTAATATTTCCTCTATTGTAGTAAGGTTGACTGATAGAGGCCTCATAGTCTTTAAGTCCTCCTTCTATATAGGAAAATAATGACAGAAACAGTTTTTTTTAGCTTCTCATCATTTCAGTTGTCATATTGTTTCAGATGTAATAATCTACTTATTAGAGCAAAAAAATCAATAATCATTAGCACATATATAAAAACAAATTACAGTATTTTTAAATTATATAAAATGAATATACTTCCCCTTAATAAATAAATTCCATAAACATATATCAAACATCACTACGGAAGACTGCAATGAGTGCTATTGTGAAAAACAACTTAAACAAACTACATAAATGTTCGAAAGTATTATAGATAAGATAAAAAAATATAAAACACCCCTTTTTGTTATCGTGTTAAAGATTAACATCAATAAGTTAAATATTAAGGGTTAAATGACATACAAAACTGCATGCAACAAACACGGACAAACAAGTCATCAAGCTGCAAGTTATTGGCAAACGGTATACGTTTAACAGTTATTTTAATATAAAAACATATGTTTAACCTATGCTTTATTATATCACATCGGCGGGATAACGTCCACAGCTGGGCATAGGCCTCTCTCACGGATCATCATTGAGGGGGAATTGGGCCTTAGCCCCACAAAACTAATCCGGTGCGCGTGGGTGGATTAAATTATGTAATTCAGACTTCAATTAGGATGACATATACTGCACCACATTATGCTCGTCGTTTTGAAACATAAGATGAAAAACCTTGTAACTTACACAGTAAGTTACAGCGCCCTTTAAACCGGAACACGGTAACGTTTGCAACCTATCTAGACGGTCTCCTGCGATAGAGATCTGCCACTAGTAAATACACAAGTATACAGCTTATAAAGAAAATTGATTAAGTACAAGATTCGTCAGGAGAAGAGAAATCTATAGAAATAATAAATCAACTCAGCGGATAGAAGTGACTACCCATGATGAAGAAGTGTTGGATTGTAATCCATTTCTATCATAAACATCAGGAACCCTTTCATCAGAGGAGCAGCGGTAATCTGATAATCTACGCAAGGAGACAACTAGATGCACATAACCAAGTATCGAGTTAAATGGCTTTGATCAAGTGGGAGTCGATCTGATACTTATGCCCAGCAGTGGACTGACGTACTGATGATTGATTGACGGTGAGCAACGACGGAATGTACGTAACCAAAATTCGGATCAAATGGCGTTTTATGAGGTTCGATGTCGAACGGTGGAATGCCGAGGGCTGATGATAGAGTGACAATGAAGGGATGATCTGTATAAGGTAAGCAACATTTGAAGGAACTATAATTCAAGATCGGAGCATGTGGCTTTTTTTTTGCGTGAGGGTCATACCCAAGAGTACACTGCCGCAGTTTAATGATACAGTGGCGAAGAAGGAATGATCTGTGTCAGGTAAGCAGCAACAATTGAAAGAACATATCTCAAGCCTGGAGCATATGGCTTTTTACGTGAGAGTCATGGCCAAGAGTAGACTGCCGAGGGCTGATGATAAAGTCACGATGAAGCGATAATCTGAGTAAGGTAACAAGTACAATTGAACGCATAAAATCGAAAATCCGATCTCCGGACTCCCGAATGTTGATAATTGCATGACGATGTAGCGAAGATCAGCTCAAAGTGACTAGTAGCAACTGAATCCACATAACCGAAGGTCAGGACTAGTGTGGTTCGTGGGGTGACTTATCCTCAACGTTGAATTTCCGTAGGGTTAAATGAATGACGAAATAGCTATGGTCTGCGCAGGGTAGCAACCATTGAATGGATATAATCAAAGATCGGACCAAGCGGCGTCTTTTGAGCAAGACCCATGTCCAACAGTGGGATACCGCAAGCTCGATTCTAACTGACGACATGGAAAAGACCAGCAATAGTAGCTAGCAACAATTGAATACTAAGCTGATGTTTGGGCTCAAGTGGGGTTTATGGGTGTGAAATTTATGCCCAACGGTAGATTGCCGGATGCTGATGAATGGATGAATCATGTAGTGAAGATTAGTGCGCAAGGTGACAATTGAGTTTCCACCAACCCGCATCAAGCAACTATTGTGGGAAATGGCACAGATCCTTCCATATGAACAACTATAAACGACGGCACCTAGACTGCGGACCGATGAATGTGGAGATCTTTGGGAAAAGCTTATGTAGATCAATGGACGTCTATCGGCAGATGATAATGATGATGATGATGAACCAAAAATAAGGCCTAGTAGGGCTCTTTATGAAGATATCTAAGTCCGACAGTGGACCGCCGCACATTCATCATTATCAGCCGATAGACGTCCACTGCTGGACATAGACTCCGGTACCATTCAGAAAAACACTGAACTCGATGGTAATACATTGAGAATACTAAGTATCTATTTATTCAATATTTATGGTCATTTGATGATGTTACTAGTTTATATGGGTCACAATAGAATCTAGATGGCTAAGGTTCATTAGCACTATATATACTAACAAATCTGTTCAGATGATGATGAGCAGCAACCTAGGCGCTTCCTGTTACACCACTGGAGCAGTTCCACTGAACATCACACCAGTAACATCACCCTCCACTATTGCAACGTTTACTACATTTCAGTCAAATGAAAACAACGAATGGAGAAAATATGCTATGTGGTATTAACTTGTCCAGTTAAACCTTTTTTAAATTAACTGTATCAACAATAACAGTAGTTTAAATAAATAACGTTTGATGTGACGAAATATAACAACAGACATAATATGACGACAGTAACAAACAAACTAAATGTCATAACAACAATAGATAATACACAAACAAAATTATTATGAGATTGTAGGTCTGTTGCTACAGACCGTCCAGGTACCACCGCAGCTCCTGTTGCAGACGACAACAAATAGTATGCAAACATTACTGTATTCCGGATTGAAGGGCGTTATAGCTAGTGTTATTACTGGGCTAACGAGACTTAACTTGTTGTCTCGAGGCGATGAGTGCAATGTGGTGCTGTGTATATCTAAGCTGACGTTATATGCAGGCGTATCAGTTACCATCAGGTGAACGGTCGGTCTGATCGCTTCGTAGAAAGATGTTTACTTATGCAAGAAAATCTCAAACGTTGCTTAATTTTTATTTAAATAATATTAACTAATATATGAAGAGTAGGTAGGTATATTTTTTTTTTTAAATACAGAGGAAATTATATCGCGAGTTTGGTAGGATAACCATTATTACTGCAGTCTCAAGGAAAATCCTGGGGAACTGGGGTTCATCGTAGTTGTCGCCCTAAGTCTGCCAACCCCCGCAACAGTTCCTTTAGGTGATCGTGTGGTATAGTTTATGTTGTGTTAAGGTTATACGATTGTTCAAAGGTGAATCTATGCGATGACGTCACAGTTATATAAAATGGTGGACGTTTGAGCTCCCCGGCGTCTGTTAACGAGTGTAATCCCATTATGCAATTGTAATATTTTTTTTCACGTTGGATGCTTCATTCACGTGGCCAAGATGAAAATGTTGAGGTGGATGTGCGGGATAACGAGAATCGACAAGATCCGCAACGAGTACGTGCGTGGCAGCCTCGGAGTACGCGATGTCGCTGTAAAACTGCAGGAAAACCGGCTGCGATGGTATGAGCATGTCAAGAGAAGAGCACCTGAGCACATGGGCAACAAAACACTCAGCCTCAATATACCCGGCAAACGGCGGAGAGGAAGACCGAAGCTGCGATGGCTGAGTGTAGTGACAAATTATATGATAAGCTGCGATCTCAAGGAAAGTGATATTCCAAATAGAGCGAAGTGGAGTGAGGGAAGTAAGAAAGCAGACCCTGTCTTAAGACGGGACAAATGCTGAGAAGAAGAAGAAGGACATATGTAGACGCGACGCACACTGGAACAAAAAACCGTCCGATTCAAACCGTTTACCTGATCGGTTGTATACTCTTCTATTTATATAATTAATGGGGTTATGTTTATTCGCTAATCACGTGAAAACTAATGATTATATCGACACGGTAATTAAAGCATTTGTAAATTTTTATAGGCTATTTTTTTTTTTTTGGAATTCATAGATCCTGCGTCATCTTATTTCTAATTTACTTCTATAAACATTCTCGTTTCGTATTAGTTATGGGGTTGCTATAGTAACGGTTGTTATGAAAAGACACTCGCGTTCAAATTTTATATTACGGCTAGCAAAAGGGGCAGGAAACAGCTAGTACGTATATATTATATATAACCCACTAAATTACTTTAAAAAATTTTTCATTACAAACTTTCACCCGCATAAAGCTTACGATGAAAGTTACTTTTACCTGAAAACTATTTATTATGCATCCAAAAGTGAATTATGTAAATTGCGATGCTTTATAGACGCAATCATGAGACAGAAAACTATAAAAATTACTATCTATATAGTAACTTGATGTTTATATTACTGCTTTTATTCAAACTCTAGCAGATGATGCTGCCTATATCAGTGTTTATTATACCGTTCAACCAATTCTCGAAGATGTGATTAGTAGATTAGACTGCTCCTGATACAGATGATAAATATACTAGCAGGACAACGTCTGAGGGCTTCATTATATAGGATCGATACTGTAAAAGATTCAATGAGCCGATCAAAGAGCCGCGGAGGTCTCAAAAGAGAAGACAAATATGAACGCGTTAAATGTTAGACATATGCGACCTGCGAGAATGAACGTTGTGATTTATAACAATGAGCGTATCCTTTTAGTGCTCGTTAGTACAAATCAATCGGGGGGGTAGGTTGGGAATACCATTCGGGGCCGTGTCACCGCGGCGCCGGGGCTGCGCAGGGCGGAGGCCCACGCACGCGGCACTCGCGCGCGCTTACCGACGTCGCCGCGCTCTAGTGTGCGTCCAACATTATTTTTAAACATTTACTCTCATACTGACATATACATATCATATATTGATAAATATATATATACTTTAAAAGATGTACTACATAAGCTAACGTGTCGCAAACTAATAATAAAGGTATGTTCATACTTAGAGTGCGATTTCAGTCATCATCAAATGGTAGGAATAAAAAAAACATATTTTAGTGATATATATATATATCTTTCTGTATATAATCTTTGCATCTAAAATATGACAGAATCTAGGAGTAGTCTGTCTCCATTGAATAATGAAAATAAAGAAGACTAAATAAAATAAAATAGACTCAAAAGTATATATAAGGGAGATACCATGAATTCGTACCAAATGATGATGATTGAAAACCTTTAGATATAATGAAATGGTACATGTCGTGATGATAAGGACCTGGTAAGTGTTGAGGGCATAGCTTCGGCCGGCCGGGGGCATGCGCGGCGGCTCGAAGTAGCGGCAGCCACACCTCATTGCCGAGGGCGGCTAGCAGGCTGGTCGTCACGCATGCCAGGATCACCAGCTCGTAGTACGTTAGCATAAACCGGTGGCGACTGCCGCTTCGTCAGCTCCTGCCTTGTCTCACACCAGCGCGTACAGTTCAGACACGACCACTTGGACAAACGTTGTGTGACGGTAAACAAAATCTTAAGCTTGCAGATGGAATTGTTCCGTTTCGAATTTGATAGTCCTTTAAAAGTGAAACTTGTCCTTTCTATAATCGTAATCAAACAAAATATCGAGGATCATACACTCGGGCACAGATTAGATCAGTCGGTGATACTTCACAGTCTATATCAAACCTTTTCGGCGGCGAAGTGATACTTGCCTTAAGATTTTTCAGTCTATTATTAATCTCAATATATCGAACAATCCCAGTTTTACTGCCGAATATCCCGGTTTTATATCACCTGTCAAGGAGGTTACGCAAATATGGACCACCCTGTATGTTGGCGGTGCAGAGGGATGATTATCGATTAAAAACTTTTGGCTCGCTTTGAATACAATTAGCATAAGCATCCACTGAATTGTTTGCGTGAACGGAGAACGCGAACAGATAAACGTTGGTTCAAAAAAGATTTTCCAATATTATTAATTTCAAGGTAACCTAGATGAATTCTGTATGGAAAATTCAGCGTTTTATAATTATTCATAAATTTTATATAAACGACTGATAAACATGGATATTATTGCAGTGTTGGCATGTTGTCGGGATCAATATTATAGACAAGTTGAAAGAGATATTTTAAAAAATTAACTTATATACAAGAATATGTATTCCTAAGTGATTCGAATAGAATCCGTATTCAATATTACACTTTGAATACAGGTGATCTTTTTAGTCTGTCACCCAAAATGTGGTAACAGAATCGTCGGATGTGTAAACTCAACCTCCTTACAATCCGTCCCGTACGAGTTATGTAACAAATCTTTTTAACACATTTCACGTCATTACACGAATACACGCGAAATTCTGACTTCCTACATAACAAACTATGGACAATTCGCGTCAAACTGTGACCATTCGTATTGCAATCATGATTAGAGTTCACTTTCAATTTCCTTTAACTCTTGGCAATGTCACCGCGCTGATATATTTAAGAAGCGAGCGTCACAAGGTCACTTTCGATAAATTAGAGAAAAAAAAAAACTACACTTATAATAAAACGGAGAAGTAGAAAATACACCGATAACTTTGGATACGTGTAAAGAAGCTGGCGAGATGAAAATGACGTTGACGGCGAAATTAGCGGGAAACTGGTGAAAATGGCGACGGAGCTAAGTGATTCCCGCGGGGAAGAGCATCTCGCGCGCTCGTGACGTCACGAGGCAGCCATTGCGAGGGCCAGTGGCGCACTGGGCCGCCGCTGCTGAAGGTGCAAAGCCAAAAACCTATTGCCAAATTTCACAATCGACGTTATGTACATAATCTCGAAGCCGGTGTATGTAGATATTGTTTATCAGTAATTATCGGGAGGCGCCCGTGATTCCGTTATCTGTTTATCTCCCGTAAGAGAGACCGTGCGCTTCACGGTGTAGTGTGAGGTACAGTTTTCTATGATACTAATAATACTGCCAATATTACTAAAATCCTACCTTACTGCTCCAAATTTGCGTATACTAAAGTAATTATTAAATACAGACGATTGGCGGATTCTAATCTGCCATTACAATGATAGCAAATTTGCAATCACCATGTATAGAGCAATTATCTCTTTATTAATATAATCAAATTAGTGAAATATTTTTCATAAATTATTCAGTTCAGGACATAGTAAAATGTTGAATTATCTCTACTCTGATATATAATGCTGTAAGTCTTTTGACCGACTGATACAGCTCATCGGATGCTGTGCTCGTGGATCGGAAGTACGCGCCATAATTACCGTATTGTTGCATTTGTATGGTTTGATTCTAATCTAAGCGAAAAGTACTTTAAAAATTAATTTCCATATTTATTTCTACCTTAATTGGATCTTCCAATCATGGTTATGAAGACCAGTTTGTCTAAGTACAAGAGTGTCAATAAAATATCTATACTTGTCTTTTGTACGTCGTTCAAAATAATTACAAGAGGTGTATTAGGTACTTTCAAAATATTTCCAAACGATGTGTGTCAAAGGTCAAGGCTTCACAGCGAGAACAGTGATCTCACAGCCGGCAACCAGTATAGATAGCGAGGCGTTTGTTACCAAATATGGCTGCATATTTACAACCCGCGGCCTTTGACTCACCGCTGCGGTAATAATTTACCTCACACCGAGCTACCACCTCTGCCAGCTTCTTTATCGCGTTCGTATAAAAATTAACTCACCGAAAAGTATTAACAATAAAAAAAAACCACGTAAATAATCGTTCAAAATTAACTTGCAAAATTATCGAAAATGTTTCAAACTGATTGGAATTTGACAGACATCTTTTCCAAATTCAACTCATCCATGCCAGTGTTCGCTAAACGTCAAACTATTATACAAGAATAATCTACAAGTGAAATAAAATTAAAATATTACTGTAAAAGAAAAACCAAAATGCAGCATAAACGAATTGTTCCAATTGATACAGATTAAAAAAATCATGTAAAGTTTTAAAATCACACGCGATAAGTTTTGTTTCGTGTATTATTATCGTATAACGGAATACAACATAAATGTCATAAAAGCGCGCGCGTTTAAACAAAATGGTGACGGAAATTTTGGTGTGTAGATTAAAAAAAACGGCGGTAGAACGGGTCTCCGAGATAATTTCTCGCTTGATTTTATTTCTGGACGTTACATTTCGCGCTGTTGTATTAATAGAACGCGATTTTCTATCAAAAGGAGGGCACGAGACGTTCAAGTATTATAGTTGTAAGTGTCTATTGTTAGTCTATGAATGTGATATAATTAATAGACTAAAAGGTGATTTTTATAGCAAAATTTTCTTTTTTAAAATAAATATAAATAGTAAAATATTCTTGAAAAACTACCGCTAGCCTTTGAACATAAATTTTGACAATCTGTTTTCGTAGAAATAGTCACCATTTTCATAGCATACTCTTTCCATTTTTTTTCTTGCTTTCATAACTTTAATATCAACAGAATCATAGATCTTATGGAAAGATTTCAAATTCTTGTCTCTATTATAGTCGACGAGACGAGCGAAATGTTCACTTTATGGTAACTGATAAGCTTTGCCATAGCAAATTAGGGGTAGATCGGATAATATCCAATGCACCACACTGTGCTCAAGGCCTAGGAATAAGATTTTAGTCTCTTTACCCGAGTAATTTCACTAAGTACAACGACCTTCAAATTGATCCACACTTCTGTTAGACGGCAGAAATAGGAACTGCAGTGGTATACTTAACTAGACGGTCTTCGAAAAGTAATACCTACCACCATTGTAATATTAGCCATCGAATCATTATTATGTAATGGTGTCAAAACTTTTAATCTGTAATTAAATTCTAGTGCATTGATTAGCACCTAACGTGCAAACGGCTAGATAGTTCGCGCGTTCTCGGTTAGGAACAAGAAGCAGTGGACTATCTAGGCAGGGTAGGCGGCTGACCTGAGCGCCATGCGGTAATCGCGGTTATAATAAGAATGACAGATCAAAACCCGACGACCCGCGAACAGGCGCAAAACTTCCGCGCATACAAACAAGCGCGCATCACGCACACGAATAAACGACCCCAATAGCGAAATGCCAACGAACTCGCATCTTTTTTTAAACTCATCCCGTGAATTTAGCGAGTACCACCCACTTTCCAACAACTGATACCTATTCCTCAGAAATGCAGAATTATTATGTATATTTTATTAATCCAATCAGATAAAACATAAACCCGTGAAAAATGCTCGAAACTTAAATACTGTATATCGAAAATACAACTGCGATGGAATATCGGAGCCAATAACTTACAGATAAAGAAAAAGCATAAAATAGTAAAAGATGCGTTCTGAAAAATTCACAATTCATATATTTCAGAAAATAATTATTTGATTAGGACAGATTTAAATAGAAAGCTAGTTGAAATAATGATGACTTAGAAAGTTTAAAAATCAGAACATATCTTTACCATATAGTAAACAAATGATTACTTACTATTTTAATATCTTCATATTCTTTCGTGTCTAGGATTCTTCTTCTAGAAGATGGCGTCTCGGGACTGGAGTCTTCCGTTGGTTCGCTAATGGTGCTCTCTGTGCTTGTTTCCATCGACTTCACGCCGTCTTCTGGTTCTTTATCATCGACTTCTTTATCGTGACGTTTTTTTATATAGTTCTCGTGTTCAAAGGTTTTGTTCTCAAAACCTGTGCCACTTGGAGATTCAACTTCATGGTCTAAAGCTAAACGATCTCCTTGTTCGGAATCTATATATTTAAGATTTACTTTACTCTTCTTTAATTCTGGTTTTACAGTTGTTTCAGTTTTTGTTAACGCGTCATTAATAATATTATTGAGTTCCACCTGCTTCGACGTTTTCGGTGTGGAAGTCCCGGAAGCGATCGGTTGCGATATCTGTATGTAGGATGCAAAGTTGGAGGTGTGCTTTGGGGTCTTTACTTGTTTCTCTATGTCATTCTTCAGAGATTCTTTTACTTTTACTTCGGGACTGCCTCTAACCATTTTCTTTCGATCAGAGTAATCTATATCACCGTTTTCTACTTGTATCACTGTCGATTTTTCTAATATTTTCCCAATGGGATTGTTCGGGTCTAATTGACTTTTTATGCTAGCTAACCTTTCGGATGGTAATTTAGCTGTGAAGGAAGTGGACATCGTATTTAACTTGTCGACAGAGGGTTTGGCAAGAGATACGGGCTCAGAAATTGTCTTACTAATTGATAAATCAGAATTGGAATTAGACCTGGAGCTGGACGAGCCAACTTCCCACCTATGGCTGATTCCATTCTTCTCAATGTATGGTAAATGGACGGGAACGGGTTGGTCTTCCTTAGGAACTATCTTCGTGTAACCAATTGCACCGTTCTCGCACTCTTTCAACTGGCTCAAATACTGTTCTACAGATGTCTTCGATGAGTACCTGGAGTCATTCGCGGGCAATTTGGTGACCGTCATTTTAGGGTCGAATCTCTTCCTGATCTCGGAGACAGTGGGCATTTCGTTTCCATTAGTATCCTTAACGCCATTGCACATGGAATTCCGTTTGCTGTAGCCGGAAGTGGGCGAGCTTTCCTTATAAGATCTTCTTCCTTCGGGTTTCTGGCATTGTTGAAATTGACACTTAGACTTTTTTCAAGTGGACTTCATGGTGATGGTTATTTAAAATGTTATGCAACATTGTACCATCACAATGAGGTCCACGGGTGGCAATGAATATGTAATATATATGATAAATAACAAATAAATGCGCAATGTGATTGTGTGTGTTAGTTCCAACATGCTTGGCCTTGGGATTCCCGGTGTGCGTACGAACCCCGCGGCCAATCTGTCTTCTATCTATTTGTTACTATTTGCTACTGATACGGTACCGATGGAAAGACAAAGTCAACAAAATGCTTGTTTTTGGTTATCGTATATACATATACATACGCACTTAATAGTTCACATTGTGTTTTTATTGCGAGCTTTCAGTCGGTATCCAGTGAGGCAATATTGTTTGGAAGCTGAGGATTTAAACACGGCTGTCTTAGTGCAATACTTGTTAATGAACGAACACACACACACACGCGCACACCGCATTGGCTGCCTGCGAATTCTGGTCTCTATAAAGTACATAAACATCGAAATTATTAACTATGAAATTTGATTTAAATCATTTGAATTTATTGAGAAAGACGTCATAGTTTCATTTATGCGATGAATGTATAGAAATTATAGATTAGTGTATCAAAAAAAATCACTAAAGTAAAGATGAAATCTTTATTTTGGAATTTTTGTATTATTTGAGAGCATAAGATCTATTCACTTCTGTAGTATACTTAAGATTACTATATTGATCCTCTCAAAGCAAAATGTGATTTTTGAACAATATTATATATAAATAACGAAATTCAGGCTTGCTTTAATTTTACCAATCTGCTACACTTTTTAGATACACAACTTCGCTGGGAACTTAGTGCTTGCCAAGAAAACTGGGATAAGTTTAGCGAAACCCGGTCAAGTCAGATCAATACTGACATAAATCAATTTAAATATAACCTTTGCCACATCATAACGTAATGTTTTAGGACAAATCGAAAACTAAATGTAAGACTTTGGAGATTTCCCAATGTCTCCGTGTGAGAGGTAGATAAGAGTAGGCTCCGACCACTTTATTTTTAATTTCAATAAGTTTTTAATAGAGAAAAATTGGGAAAAATTGTAGGTCGCGTTGTTTCTATGAGTACGAAAACTGAAGAATCTTGTGTCCAATAGTTGACATCAACAAGCTGAAATAATGACGATGATGAAATATTTAAACTACTCTTTTAATATTGATTCAAAATAATTTACATTGACGTAATTTATAATCTAGTGTTCGTAATACGACTACTTGATACTAGATACTTAGAAGTTATTAAGATACTTTCTTTTGATACAGGGGGCAGAAATCTTTTAGACGATATCCAACCTTTTGAGAAGACGTCATTAGAATTGGACTAAAATCAAATAATGTGTAGACATTTTTTTTATAATTTCGTCTTAAGTTTCGTGTATAATTTCAACCTATATGGTTTCCTCGAGCAGTAAAAATTTAAGTTCCAAATATATAATATGTAGATTCCAGTTTGGATCTTCTTTCGGAAATTCTGTTTTATCCAGTTATATACAAAGTCGAAGCATATTTTCATGAAATGCATTTGTGTTTTATAAATACTATGCTACCTTCACGATAAAATCTTTTTCATATCTTTCGAGCCCGCAGCCGTGGTCACTTTGCTTTTGCGCGAATTCGAAGGGGACACAAATTGCTACTGTGATTCGTTTTGGGAGTAGGTTTCCGCTTTTAAAGTGGAAATATATAGAGACTCATTATGAGATTTTCTCATTCTGGTAGTAGATGTGGTGTATGATGTAATCAGTCTACTGTTATCATTTAGATGAAAATTTGTATCGTCATCGTGAGGGGTAGGATGAATATTTCGTTATCTTAGTAATAGAGAGAGAAAAACAACGAGAAAGAGAGCGACGGCCTGAAAAAAAAAATTATTGATAAACGATGGAGCGAGAGAGATAAAATGAAGCACTTAAAGGAGGATCTTTAGTAAAGACGAAAATGTTCGATTCGATATAAAAAATATATTTTTTGAACATCTGGCTCCGTCTGTCAGTTAGCAAGCCCTCGTACGGCGGTAGAACGGTGGGCGAGCTGCGGACCGTAGCACAAAGGATACGGAAGCTATTTAGAAATCCGTTTTATCACATCCTTCCACGGGCTAAACCCTATAAATATATTTACAGTTATCTCTTTTTTAATTGTCCTAAAATCCAATTCAACCCGTCCTCAAAAGGTTCACTACAAAAAGTTTATACGAAATGGAGGCTGATGGGTCCGTAAGCAGTTTATATAAGACGTTTAAGACGGCAGAGAGGCATGAGTTATATGCACATTGGCAGCATAACAATGTCTATTTATATAGATCAGTGAATGGCTTCCAGTGGATCGATGGTGCATGCACAGCGCCCACTGCGCAGTATTACGGTGACATAACTCCCGCTGTAACTCACACAACAAACCTGGCACCAGCGCCGCAACTAACAAATAGGTCGGGTTAAAGTATAACTTTTTTATAGCGATGTTAAATCTCTGTCTCCAGAGACTGTCTAGATACCACCGCAGCACCTATTTATACTGTCAAACAATTGTGTACAAACATTACTGTGTTCACGTTTGAAAGGTGCTATAGCTAAGGAAATCACTTGGGTATACGATACTTAACCCTTTCGCTGCCAACAATGTCTGTAAGCGCACCACTGCAGACTGTTCTTCTGAGTGAACTACGCTCACAAGGACGCAACTACAAACGCTTTTCCAGGACGAATCTAGTCTGTAAGCGTTCAACTACAGACTCTTTTTTTGAGCAAACCGCGCCTATAAGCACGCAACTATAGACGCTTTTCCAGGTCGAACCGCGTCTATAAGCGTTCGACTACAGACTCTTTTCCTGAGCAAACCGCGCCTGTAAGCACGCAACTATAGACGCTTTTCCAGATCGAACCGCGTCTATAAGCGTTCGACTACAGACTCTTTTCCTGAGCAAACCGCGCCTGTAAGCACGCAACTATAGCCGCTTTTCCAGATCGAACCGCGCCTATAAGCACGCAACTATAGACGCTTTTCCAGATCGAACCGCGTCTATAAGCGTTCAACTACAGACTCTTTTCCTGAGCAAACCGCGCCTATAAGCACGCAACTATAGACGCTTTTCCAGGTCGAACCGCGTCTATAAGCGTTCAACTACAGACTCTTTTCCTGAGCAAACCGCGCCTATAAGCACGCAACTATAGACGCTTTTCCAGATCGAACCGCGTCTATAAGCGTTCAACTACAGACTCTTTTCCTGAGCAAACCGCGCCTATAAGCACGCAACTATAGACGCTTTTCCAGGTCGAACCGCGTCTATAAGCGTTCGACTACAGACAATTTTTTTGAGCAAAGTGCGTTTATAAACACGCAGTTACAGATGATTATTCAGGGCGAATCGCGCCTATAAGTGCTCAAATACAGACTGTTCTTCTGAACGAACTACGCTTAAACACACAACTACAGACGCTTCTCCAGGGCGAACTGTGTCTGTAAGCGCTTAACTACAGATGCTTCTCCAGGGCGAACTGGTCTGTAAGCACGCAACTACAGACCCTTTTCCCGGACGAACCGAGTCTTTAAATGTTCAACTACAGTCGCTTTTCCTGAGCAAAGTGCGTCTATAAACACGCAGCTACAGATGATTATTCAGGGCGAATCGCGCCTATAAGTGCTCAAATACAGACTGTTCTTCTGAGCGGAATGCGCTTATAAACACACAAATACAGACGTTTCTCCAGGGCTAACTGTGTGTGTCTGTAAGCGCTCAACTACAGATGCTTCTCTAAGGCAAACTGGTCTGTAAGCGCTCAACTACAGGCCTTTTTCCTGAGCGAACTGCGCCTATAGGCACATGGCTACAGATGCTTATTCAGGGCGAACCACGTTTGTAAGTGCTCAACTACAGAATGTTCTTCTGAGCGAACTGCGCTTATAAACACACAACTACAGACTCTTCTCCAGGGCGAATTGCGTCTGTAAGCGCCTAACTACAGACTTCTCCTGAGCGAACTGCGCTTATAAACACACAACTACAGACTCTTCTCCAGGGCGAATTGCGTCTGTAAGCGCCTAAACTCAGACACTTCTCTTGAGCGAACAGCGCTATAAGCACGTAACTACAAACGCTTCTCTATAGCCAACAGCACCTACAAACTCGTTATTTAATTTACCAATATTACAATACATGCGTGTAAAAGTTTTTTAATACGTAGTTTCCCGTGAAATTAGTTAACGTTAAAAGAACTAAGTGAAATTTAACGCTTCACACTCTAGTTTGTAAATTATGCTCTCGTTAGCGCATTACATGGAATTAAAAAAATTATCTTTAAACTGCGTTAGCATTCAGTTTAATTAGACGCTTCTATATACAAAGAAAACTCGATACTGAAGCCCATGACGACTTCTTATTTCGCAGACATCCAACACGAACACTATACATGTGAAGGTTTTCGAAGTATTACACTAAGAAATTACCTCAGTAATTGTGGCCGCTGTAGAATTCCTCGCTCTCCTAGTGGTCCTGTAGGAGTCAGGCGCGGGCGGCCGTCCGATGTCGTTCGATATGGACTTCGATCTGGATATCTCGCTGTAGTTACTCTGGTTCTGCTGCTGCTGCTGTTGTTGTTGTTGGATCCTTTGCGTCAGCGGTATGTAATTGGCAGGTGAATACTTATTGTACAACTCCGCCGTCGACATTGCCAGCGCCGCCGAGCTGATGAAATTCCTCTTCGGGTTCCTAGACGCGTCCGCTTTACTGCTTTCGCTGCGCGTGGTCGATATATCCCTAGATCTCGACTCGCTCCTGTCCGTTCTGTACCGGCTCGAGATCCCGCTGTCCGAGTCGGTAACGCTCGGCGCTCGAGAACTTCTGGTGTACTCCACCATGGAGGTCTTCCTCTCCCTCTTTCCATCTATATCTGAATATCTAGACTTGTACTCTGTAGTTCTATCGCCGTACGAGCTTCTCAAAGTGGACGTTACATATGTTCCACTGGTGGATCTATAATATGGCTTATCTAAACTAGACGAGGAGGTAAGAGTGGATCGGTAGGATCCAGAGAGGTTTGAGGAGGTGGAGGTATAGCGTGACGGCGACACGACAGGCATTTTGGACGTATATTTGACTTACAGCCTACACAGTTATCACATAGTTTGCTTAGCTTAGTTTAGGTCTCAGTGATGTGTTGCTTTGATCCTTGTTGGAGGCCGCTTCCTTTGCATCTTTACAACAGTCCTGTAAGTAAATTCTGTAGTTAGTTCAATTATCAAAGTTAATACATAAAAATTAAATATGGAGCTGGATTATTAATTTTTAATCAATTATCATTAAGGAATAGACAATGTTTTAATCTTTTTCTACATGAAAGAGAGGGAACATTAATGGTTTTTGATGTGAAATCTGTTCATTTGGTTAACAACAAGTAGATTTATCTTAATTAAGAACAGAATAATTAATAATGAAAAATAAAAATGTGCAGGATAAAAAAATTTAAAATAAATGAATATACAAAACTTAATGCTAAGAAAATTTTAAATAAATTTATTTATTAATATATTAAGTGTTCTTGGTTATTGAAAAATATGTATAAATTTGTATTTAACATAAAATCTAGTATATACTAGTTTTATTTTTATCTATCTGTATGCATATTATCTTTAATCGTCTGGTACAAAAACAATCAAGATTAATCTCTGTGATACATTATTGTTTATAATGTTGTAAGGTTACATCACTCCATTGTTGGTTCACTATAAATCATGTCTTAGAGATACTGTATATGAATTAGAGTTACTTCTATCTGTTTATATTTAACAATGTACTTACATAGAATAAACATGGTTTGTTTGTCTGTTAATTAGGTATGACTTTTTCTACATATCTATTTTGTGTTACGAATATCTCATACGATTTTCTAATAAAATATATAATGTTTTGCTTATGAGAAATGTCTAAAAAGAACCTATTGGATTTTTTTACTCACACCATTACTGTCTTATTTTAATTTGAACTATATATATATATAAAAAGCAGATAATATTACTTTTGAATTAATTAAAAGCATTAAATTAAAATAATAAGATAAAAACAAAAATGTATGAAAGCAACAAGGTCATTTGTAAACATTTTATATAAGATCCTGATGTAATAATAATGTTTACAATGATCATTGAGATAGTCATCCTTTGAAATTCACTAATTTAATGATGCACATAAATGAAACGATATATATAAATTGATTTGTAAATGAAACATACGAACAGATGTAGCCAAGACCTTCACTTTTAAACTTGTTTGGGAATAATGTACAAAAGAATTTTCTGGACTGTTTACCATGGACTATTCAGATTTACTATGTCAAGGTCACTGATTAATTTTGTTGAATTGAATCATGTTCACAATTGCGTCGACCTTATGACATATCCACAGTCGGCGCTGGAAAAGCGGCATTGAAATATGATATGTATCGTAGGAGTAGTAGTTGCACTAAGAACTTCAAGGCCATGCGAAATCTCGTAAGCCACACATCAAACAAAACATTTTATCACTTTAACACCACTCACCCGATGCGGTGCCCGCAAAATCACCATATAAACACCGAAAATACGCTTCACGAGCTAAAAATAGAGTGCCCAAAAGCGATTTTGCATGACACACAAAATTTGACAGAATTGTCCGCATAGTAATTGAATTTGCCGTAGAATCATGAAACGCAAAGCAATTTTATCGTCGGTTATTAAACAACAAATTAATAAGGACATACTCACGAAATAATAAAATTGCAGTAACCAAAGCAACTCGATAATAATCCTTCGCTCCGTAAAACTTTAATCCTCTGGGTAATATCACATAAAACCACCTCCGACGTGCACTCACGGTTTTAGTCACTTCCGTAGGTTTTTGAGGATAATGGAGCGTATACTCCGTACGTCGTCTAATATTTTTCTTGAGCCCATGTAATTTTAGATGTGTGAAGGCTCCATGGTTCCATTTGAGTGACGTCACTTTAATTGTTGGTGTTGGCAATCCTATTTTTATGATACTTCCGCATCAAATATATTGAGTATTCTAATCCTTTTTGCTTTAGAATAAAGCTTACATTACAAACTGTGACAGCGACAGATTATAATCAAAATGTTACCATTGTTAAAGAAATTAAAGCATTCGCTGTCAGCTGTTCATTAATTGTTACTTTTTTATATTTAACTAATATGAAATAAAACTAAATTTGACACATACATAAATTATTACAGACGTAATAAAGTATTACTTAATTTAATTAAGAATTGATTTTCCTATTCTCTAGTAGATGGCAATAACAATTCTTTGATCATGTTTCTGTTTAATTCAAGATGGCGCTGTTTTATAGTATTTATAAAACCTAACGGACGAAATTAAGTTTGATGAATTAAGTTTAAAAGACGACGTCGATTAAAAATTAAATCTATGGTGTCGTAGCACTGCACAAGATTACACTGTTTCACACTTTCTTAGGGTGATAATTGTTTAATTCAAGAAATGTAACCACGAATGATTTTTATATTATCCAATAATTAATTAGGAATGATTATATTTAAAGTTTTTTAATAATATTTTAATCGTTGATAATTAACGATGGTTGTGTCCCCAAAGCTACAATAGAAGATATTTGTAAGTACCCTACAAATTTATGCATTGCTAAATATAGTTTACTATTAAAAAAGCCTATAACCCTAATCAAATAGTCCTTACACCAGGTGCAGAATGGAGTGAAATGAAAAAAAAAAGGAGTACAGTTCTATAATAGCGGGTAAATCCACCCTTGCTACAAAACCCTTTGTGTAATTTTTTATTAAAAAATAACGTTTTCCGCGTTAAATTCTCCGCCGTTGTTGTATCTGGGCACTCATGTATATTTTTTTTAAAAAAAAACTACTCTTTGAAGCAGGGGTTAAAGTAAGGGTAGTGTTTTTTTTTTAATATATCCACTTTTCGTGTCGTTCTTTTCATTCGCATCGAACGTATCAATTGTTCCCTTTTTTGAAAAACTTATAATTGTGAATTCGCACAATTATCATTATTTTCATACTTATTATGGGGCGGGAAAGCATTCGACACAATTGGAAGTTAGACGGATCAGTTCCAGATATAAAAAAAAAATGTATTATTTTTTTTTATTTTAGTTCGCGGATTTCGTATCCGCCAACCCTGCGTCCTGTGACTATGTAAAATTCAGCAAAAAAGTTTTTTATTAGAAATTTATCTCTATACTTTATTTAACGTATCTTCTACTCCTCATGTTTCTTTTAATATCCATATTTATTATATCCATATATTTAACTAAATAATTTTCTTTATTAAAAACTATTATTTTTATATCGTCATTTATGTTTTTTTTTTCATTACAACACCCCTTTGTACAAAATTGAACATCCATCAGTTGAGATAATGACGATTCCATTAGAATTGTGTTTGGATAGATGCTATCCTTTTATTCATCTTGATATATTATCATCATCATCTGCCGACAGGAGTCCACTGCTGGAATTTGGCCTCCCTCAAAGATCTCCACATCAGTCGGTACTACGCTGTCCGCGACCAGCTGCTTCCCGCAACCTTCATCGGATCGCTATTCGAGGACGTTGCTGCTCCATCGGCCGTCAGTCCTTCGAGCGATATATCCTGCCCATTGTCACTTGATATATAAATATTAATATTTTTATTTATTCATGACTTAGATCCTTATAGACCCTGAATAAAGTTATAATAGGCATATTTCCGCACACTACTCGTGGTAGGTCTCTGTTGCTGGAGACTAGGACATCTAGGTACAACCGCATTGTCTATCGCAGCCGACAAAAAGTAGTCTGCTAACATTACTGTGTTCCGGTTCGCAGGGCGTTGTATCTATCAGGTAATGACATTAACATCTTACGTCTCCGGTGACGAGCGCAATGTGGTGCTGTGTATATCATCTTAACTAGCTCCACGTTGTTATGGGCAGGCGTATCACTTAACAACAAGTGAACGTCCCGTTCATCTCGTCGATTAATTAATAATTATATTTATTTTTGTTTAGCGATAATTTGTTAGAAGAAAATATTTTTTTAAGTTAAGCTCTCCTTTCTCCATCCAATCCAATTCAGGTTTATAAGACTTTCGCTGTTGCTTTCCGAGTTTATGAAGAATAATACAAATATATAAAACACAGTATTTTTTTATCTCATTGTTTCTTTTTAAAGCAAAACTAGAACTGTATGATGATTTCCTATTAAATTTGGATACATATGAATAGAAGATATTGAAATTCTTAGTCTCAAATAACTGTCTGAACTGGGTTCTAAGTAAATAAAATCTGTTTAATAATAGTTTTACTCCCTCCAACCGGCATTGGGTAAGCGTGATTGGAAATGGTCCAAATCCCCCCCTTATGAACTCCTACAAACGAAGGACGTGGGAAGCTGCAGCATGCGGGCAGCGCAGACTGCTAGACCAGGACCAATTTTACTCATCAGTACATTCTCATATATATAAGTCCAGCACTTTAAAGCTAACTTATATCTCAGCTAAGTTACCTTTCAAATACAGACTTCCGGCAAAATAGTGGTGTAAGGGATCCCGCTACAACTCACGGGATCCAAGCCAAATTCGCCAGCTCGTGGTGCAGCCTTATAATCAACAAACGAGGCTCTGACTCTCACCAACCCGAATTGGGCCAGTGTGGTGAGAAATGGCCTAAATCCCCCCCATGAAGATACAGACAACGGCTCCTAGTGCCCGGCGATACTGAGAGCCATGTTGACTATGGACCGATCGATGCGGAGATCTTTGGTGAAGGCCTATGTCCAGCAGTGGACGTGTATCAGCTGGTAATGATAATGATGATGATATAGTTTTACTTTTATGTAAATAATTTTGTAAACTACATCAGACAAGTATATTTAAACGAATCGTCATTACGGCCTACTATCATCCATTATTAAATATACACTAATTCTCTCTTATATATTATTTAAAAAAATCTATTTGTATATAAAAAGTTTAGATAATTTTTTTTCTTCACTTTTATATATTTTGCAATGAAACATTCACTGAATTTTTAATACTAAATTTTTTTAACACATTCATTACTTTGTTCCATATATCGTGATTATCAGCTCATGGAGTATAATAATGGATGTTTATATAAGTGTTATCACTAGCTGTTCCCTGCCCCACTTTGCTGGCCGTTATATAAAATTAGATCGGAAATGGCTTTCTACAGCAACCGTTACTATAGCAACCGCGTAATATAATGATAAAGGATCTATGGAATTCAAAAAATAAATATCCTATAACCATCCACAAATCATTTCGCGTCGAATGCTCACGTTCCCGTGTCGATACGTTCACTAGATTTCACGTGATTGGCGAACAAAGGAAAGTCATTTATATTCTATACCTTTACATATATATTTATAGAGAAATGTAGTTAGATTTAAAATTTGACAGAAATATTTCCGCCCGGCGGCAACCCGCTACCCCCAGGGAACCATTCCGTTATTAACACCCAGGTAACCTTTTTTGGGCGTATCGTTTCTTAAAATCTGTTCTTAGCTGACCAATAATCGGCTGAAGAAATATTCCTACCAACTTCCAAATGTCCAGGTTACATGGTTCCAATGATATCGTCATGGGTGATCATAGGTGGAAATCTAACCTATGTATATAGAGAAATTGAGGTTATATAAAGTACTATTCAGTTGATAGTAAATAAAACGAATATTACGATAATAATATAATTTATTTTTCCAATAACACAAAATTGACAAAATCTCACCAACTCTGCATTATTATAAAGCGACTAAGAATATTAAATGTCCATACACAAATAAATTAATAGGTTTTCTTCAGAATACCAGAAAAAATAACTAAGCATACGCTACAATGACTGATATGATATTTAAATATAGTGAAATAATAAAATAAACTTGATTAACATACGAACATATTAACAGTAGATTAATTAGTATATTAGGATTTTTTTTTAATGAATACAGTGAATAATTAAAAGGTCTTTGTTAATTATAATTTTAAAAAGACATAATCGGCTGCCGAAGAATTTATATATTACATACAATTTCTTGACTCCACAAAGTGAGGAGACGAGCTACACCCACTACTTAGGATGTTATACACTACCGAGATGTTAAGTTTTATTACATCATTAATATCATTAGCTACACCTATAAATGTATTAATGAGAATTACTTTGAATATTTATCAGTGCAGGCGCCATTCTTCTAGTTGGTTGTAGTCTTCGGTCTTCTATCAGTCGTTTCGCCGCCGGCCAGGAAAGTTAGCAGGCTATACAGTCTCCCCTAAATGTTGTAATGCAGTACTATACAACCTACTACCTCACCATGCCGACGGCTTTCCGCCCTCCCTATCTGCGGTGTCTTCAGAATCTTCCATTGCTTCCAATCTTGAGAGGAGATATACCCTCAGAGACTTTAAACGTACAGTTTTTATGCGATTTCAAAATATTTACATTGTTTACAAGCAAATTAGTTCAATTTATTCTATGAACAAACTTATAATTAATTCTATTAGAACCATAGACAACTAACTCTTTTCCTCAACAATTGTAAGTTACAAAAATAAATTTCTTTAAAAGTACAGACTTATTTGAGTTTTAAAATTTTTTGTGTTATTATAAATAATAGTTACTTTTAATAATTTTTGTTTATATTCGTTATAAAACTAAAACAACTTCGTAACTGTATATTAGAATGTAAATGTAGATAAAAAATGTGTTAATAAAATGGCGGGAATATTTGACAGCTCACATATACATAGACAGTTTATAACATTAATGTATTATCACAAATTGTATTTTGTAAATTGGTAAGAATTAATTTATTTCTAATACTTTCTAATATTTCATAAAAAGGCCAATAAAGTATTAAAAATGAATGCGGACAACCCAATCCTATAAAAATTGTGAAAGAAAAAATGTTTTAAAAGAAATTAAACATCGTCTGACGATTGTAGACCTTTCTATTGATAACTCAATATTTATGACTGCTGTACTTAAAAGTATGTTCAATAAGTGAAAACAACTTGTTAAACTTAGTTTTGTCTTAGACGAATACTTTGATGAACAATCTTGAGCTTCATTTGTCCACTATCAACTATCATCAAAGAATTAAATAAAAACTATATGAAACATTATCAAGTGAGTCGGAAGGATTGTTGTCAAAAAATTTATCTAACATTACCCAAAATTTCTTAACATTCCAAAACATTAAGAAACACATAAATAATTAAAAATAGGAGGAAATGTAAAAGAATTGTGTGGAAATAAATAAAAATAATCCCAACTAAATAAACATAACAAGATAACCCAACCCATACCAGATATCCAAAGATTTTATTGTATTCAAATATTCTATTTGTCAAAATTGTAAAGTAAATATATACTAATCTAAATTTTTTTTGACCAACTATTTTTCTCCATTTTTTCCCATCATTAGTAATGTATCGTCTGTTAAACATAAAAATAACATATTTTTTCGTCATTTTGACATCATTAAATTATTTAATGATGTCAAAATGTTTAGTGTTTGGACAAATGGTATCTACGCATAACAAAAATATAAATTATCTGTAAAATAAATTAAACAAAACGAACATAAAAAAAACAATGTGCACACTACAGAACAAATGTAAAAGTAAAAAAAAAAGAAATCAGAAGAAAAATAAAAACGGAGGTGGCGATGAATTCCCGCCAAAACTGCGCCCGCGTATCACCAAACTTGTGTGGTGCCGCGCACGCCCGCGAGCGGCCGCGCCCCGCCACAGCCCGCGCACACTGCGATCCGAGTGATGCGAGTGATGCGAGCTGATGGAAAACATATTTTATCTGTTGTGACGACAGACAAAATATACCCTCCACTTTACATGTGCTCGTCACAGACAAAACAGCTCGTAACTGTGACAGAGCCGCGGACCGATCGCAAGATGGCGGCGCCTAAACGTCAAATGCTCACAAGTTCGGATCTACGGGTTCCAGTTGAGGGGGGCAAAGGTGCTAGAAACCGGCACGTCCAAGAAGATCAGAAACGAATTCTGATATTACTAGACACGCCGGCGAGGACGAAAAAAAAATAAAATAAAAAAGTACCTTCTTCACTAGTCGACTACACATTAACTAATTAAAAAAACTACTACCACATTTTTGATTAAAAAAATATGTGCTGTTTTTTTTTAAATAGTTCTACACCAAATAGAAAATAATTTAAAGTAATACAGTTTTAGCACAAACAACTAATGGCGGTAGTGTAAATTAAAAAAGGTTGAATTAGATGTTAACACAAAAAAGGCATTTAAATGTTCTATTGACTTTACTTACTAACTTACTTTTGTCTATAAAAAAGCTTTTGAGGTCATTTAAAAGCATCCATGAACCTAACATGAGGCAGTATGATCTTAGAATCTCAGCCTGTACCCGAGATAAGGGCGAACAGAAAAAAAAACATTTGTGACTTTATGTAATTTAAGTAAGATAAGACTTTAAGTATAAAATTTAATTTTGTTTCAAATATCTATATTGTGCTTTTAAGACCTTTGGAAGTATTTTAGGGTTCCTCACAGACGTTCTTCTTTGGTACATGTTATTGCAGGATGCTAAAAAAAAATTAAAAGATGTACAAAACAAAAAAATATATGCGATTCAAATTGCGTTGGAAGGGAGCAATGGGGGTCACAAGGTAAGAATAGCTATTAGAGGTGCTGGAGAAATTATCAAAAGAGATATTTCTTTTGGGATGCTGCAAAAGTTTATGAAACGAAATAGAGACAACTATAAATGTACATGTACAGGGAGTGTGAGAGAATGAGATAGAAAGAGTTTTTATATAGTCCACGCTTCGTCTCCACTTTGTGCTGCGGTCTGCAGCTGTATATGTGGACTCTGCTCAATCGTTGCACTCTGGATATACTCATAATAAAGGAAGAGAGAAAGAGATGGAGAAACTTAAAAATCTATAGCTTATTTTGTTCTTCTCCTATTTATGTTGTAACTCTTTCTTTCTCTTTTGCTTTACTTTCGCAGTATATTCATGGTCTTTTTGTTGTACTAACCGACAAGATGAGTGAAACGTTCACTTGATAGTAAGTGATACGCCTGCCCATAACACAACGCTAGTTGGGATGATATACACAGCATCACATTATGGTCGTCGCCTTTAGACGTAAGATATTAAATCTCGTTACCCAAGCACTTTCACTAGTTGGGACGCACTTAAAACCGGAACACATTAATGTTTGTAGACTACTGTTTGGCGGTAGAAATAGGCGCTGCGGTGTTACCTACCTAGATGGAGACCAATGGAGACCTACCACCAGACTCTAACACATCATCTCACCAGAATGCAAAGTTCCACTAATGCGGTGTATGGGATTTTTTCTTTTAATATTTTGTGATAACACTCGTCACTTATTATCGAGAAAGACATAATTCGATTTGGAGATATTTTTGAGTAAATGTCCAAGGATAGAGTAAATATTGTAAAGAGACCCGTTGCGAATAAAGTCTATAGCTCTGGCACAGGCCGCGGATCCAGATCCACGAGCCCAGTGTCAGATGACCTGTAAGAGTCGCAATGGCTTACAGCGCGAACATCACCACGAACCTGGCTTTGGCTAGCTATAGGTGATTCATACCATGACCTATATTTTTTACGTGATGATAAACCTGTGGTCCATGACTGTCATCCAAATAACAGTTGTTGTGTCGTATCTTCTACGTGTCTTGTCTTCGACTACTGTAGATCGCGATCTGGAAACAGAATAAGTTTTTGTTAATGTACACTGCAAGCGGAAGTGGCAGTGGATCGGTCATGTCTGTCGCGTCAGTGACGGCTGGTGGGGGAGAGAAGTCTTGGAGTGGGGGATACGTACAAGTCACAGAAGTGTAGGACGTCCTCCCTCCATACGGAGCGACGACATCATCAGGCCGGAATGCGAGAAGTTCAGGATCGCATTTGGTGGAAGACACTGGGGAAGGCCTATATCCAGCAGTGGATAAACAAAGGCTGATAATGACGATGATATATACATATGCCTCCATATTGCCTGCATGGTGGCCTCCATAAACAATCTCTTCACTGAAGGTTCTATTGACTTATGTGAATATGACAGTCAGCCAATCGGATTCCAAAAATCCCAGCACCACCACCATGTATGCTATGGAATCGAATCAGGGGCTTCAGTGTCACTTAACCAAACAGTTATTAGTCCATTGAATGAGTTAATAATACAAACAACGTCCTCGTCAACGTATTTTATTATCAAGGTCATCATCATCACCACCATCAAACAGTACTCTAGCAGATAAAGATCATAGGAACGCCACTTAGCCTGAAATATCACAATACTATAATATAACAACTAATACTACTAACACCTAACTTGTTACGGGCAGGCGTATCACTTACCATCAGGTGAACGTCCCGCTGGTCACCTTCCCACTTTTTTCAATTAAGCGACGGAACGGGCTGGACGCTCACCTGAAGGTAAGTGATACGCCTGCCCGTAACAATGTGGCGCTAGTTGGGATTGTACACACAGCACCACATTGCGCTCGTCGCTTGATACATAAGATGTTGTGAGTATCGTTATTCCACTATCGACAGCGGCCTTCAAACCGGAGACCCAGTAACTTTCGCACAGTACTGTTTGGCGGCAGAAAGGAAAACTACGGAGGTATCTACGAGACGGTTTTCGGCAACAGAGACCTGCCACCAGTGAAATCGTAGAATAAAAAAAAAACATTATATATACGTACAATATTATTATTAATATAATATAGAGGTTTGTCAAACATGAAGATTTATTTATTATATAAATAATATAAGTTTTAATCTGTAATACTTAATATGAAATGATAAGTTAATATGAAGCGTGGCAGGTGCGCGATGACGACTTGCTTGGGCGCGAAAATTTAAAAAAAAATGGAATACGTTTAAAGACTATAACAAAATGGCGGCGGTGCGTGAGAAAGGCGGCAGATGGCGCGCGGGCACGTTTACCGGAATCTGGTGAAAAGCCGTAAAAAGTTCGCGCCATACACAATGGGTGCGCGCGTTTTTTTTTCACAAATTGGTACTGCATTGCTTTGTCTACAGAATTTTTTTATTTACAAACATTAGAAAAGCTTTGGAGTTTCTTTTTTATGCCTTCCAACGGTAAAGTTCTCTCGGAGGGATCATATTTCTTAATCTGCGAAGACAACAGATAATCTAAGATTATGTCCATTAATCTTCTTATACAGTTTAGTGCGGCGCAAGTTGGACCTATTAAGAATGTAACAGATCTTTTTTTATTCATCAGAGCGGAGAGACGTGCGAGACGTTCACGTGATGGTAAGTAATATATCCATGAGAACGTGGCGGTATATAGGATGATGTACACTGCAACACATTGCGCTCGTCGCCTTAAGATATATGTCTTATTACTTCAGTAATTACACAAGCTATAGCGCCCTTCAATTCACACAGTGATATATTAAGTTTGTTGCTGCAAAAGGTGCTGCGGTGGTAACTTGACGTTCTGCAGCAACAGAGGACCTTATTTTTTGTTGAGTGGGAAATCCTCAAAAGATTGGTTTAGAGGGATGGGTGGAACAGAGTCATGTGAGATTTATCCCCGCTAAAGCCCCTTCGGTGATCATCCTTAGTGCTTTGCAAGAGGCTCCGGGATCACGTACAAGATAATAGATACCTACTATCAAATGCAGTGAGTTTTAATGGACGACTTAAAAAAAAAATTAACTCACGAAGAATTTGCATGAGAGTAGTACTTACATTACTTTATTGGTATTTTAATTTTCACTACTTTATGGTCAATGTGCGCGAATCTGGCCGCAAAAATGACAAAAAGAAAAAAAAAAGAAAATTTTTTTTTTCCTTTTCTAGTTTAATTACAGCTCCCCGCTTATCATATACATGTATATAATTTTTTTTTATAACACTTATTCTATTTTTATATGTAAGTCTTTGTCACGGATTCTAAATTTTATTCTGGGTTGTGTCCGTTATTAGTGTTGAGTTTCTTTTAAATATTTTAACTTTTTTTTTTTTGTTACTGGCCACAACTGAAAATCAGCGCTGCAGCATTCAGTTGCAGCGTACAGCTGAGTTGGATGCCATTTGAGTGTGTAATTTAATATGTGTATGTTAAATTGTTATGTACCGAATAAGTTTTTCTTTGTTTCTTTCAAAAGCGATCTTCGACAAAATTTGAATTTGGAATATTCACGCGCACTTACATAGCAACAGTGATAGTGAACGTTCATTGATAAGAGATTACACGGGCACACACACACACGCACACGTTTCCAAGTTGGAAGCGTTCGATGAGGAGAAGGAGCGGCGCGCAGGTGAGACGAGGGGGTGTCTGGCGTGCGTCTAGACGGCTGGGATGGTGGGCGCGCGGCGTGGACGGGTACGGGAGAGGGATAGTAGGGGGGGATGTTGAGAGTTGAGACGACTGTAAGCTGCGGCGGGGGGTGGGGATGTCTAGACGCATCTGATCGACTGTTGCCATGCAGCCCCGCTCCCACTGGAACACTACGGTATGAACCTTTACCGATGTCATGCGAATTTATTAACTTGTTCAAATTGTGACCACACCACCAGGTAGGATTACCAATTGTTGGACGATGGTCTACCTACTGCGCTGTTGATGGTGACCGTCACACATTACTGTCTTTCGGTTTTGATGGGTACCGTTGAAATTACAAGAGTAAATAATACACAATGCGATGTAGTGTATGTCATCCTACTTCAAGATAAGTACTAGCTTTCATTGACATGAGAACCACAAACTGAAATAATATATATATAAAAGAAAAAAAAATCTACCTTCTTTAGTAAGCCGTGTATAGTTCTCCTCAGCAGAATCCTTCGCAGCTGTAGACGATGGTCCTGGAAATTAAAAAGAAATATATACACTACATATAAGTAGTTCTGCGTTCACAAATTTAACTACAATTGAAAATTATATGAAGTTCATTGGTGGTAGATCTAGTGATGCCTACAAACGGCACCGTGTTCCGGTTTGAAAGGCGTTGTAGTTAGTAGTGAAATTACTGCGGTTATGAGACTTGACCTTGATCTTGTCCCACGGCAATCAGTGTGGTGTATGACATCCTAACAAGCGCCACGTTGTTATGGGCAGGCGTATCACTTACCATCAGGTGAATGTTTCGCTCGTCTCGTCGCTTCGTAGTTTAAAAAAAAATAAGTAGTAATTATGGAGTGTCAGGGGTCCTGCACATCTCATGGGACCCAAGCCGACCTCACCAGCTCGTGGTGCAGCCTGATAATCAACAAACGAGGCTCTGGCTCCTACCAACCCAGATTGGGCCAGCGTGGTGGGAAATGGCCCAAATCTACCCATATGAACGTTTACATACGACAGCCCTTAGCTACCATCCTGACTGTACGTGGAGATCTTTGGGAGAGGCTTATGTCCAGCAGTGGACATCTATCGGCTGATGACGAGTAAATAGTTCAATTAATGTTATTAGTAATATTACTAATGTGTGATAAAACGGTTGCGAGTTATAAGCGCTTGTGGTTCAGCACACTCGGCGGCGTGGCCCAACAATGGGACTGCTTGGTATTATCTGTTATTATGTCTGCCCCGCATCCGGTCCGCGGGAGTGTCCCTAAGCGGGAGCTGATTGCGCCGTGACGTCACAGCACTAGACCGCGCCGGAAACCGAATCTGCCGTAATGGAAAGCGTAAAGGAGTGATGAACCTCGCGACTGTCTGACTACCGTTTTCTGCTGCTGGTGACCATCCTATATTATAGCGATCCGGTTTGAAGTGTGAAGCAGCTATCCGATATTACAAGGATAGATTTTTTTTTTATTCTATGAAGCGTCGAAACGATGTCATCACCTGATGGTAAGTGATACAGCCAATAACAACGTGATAGGATGATATACACTGAACACCGTGGTTTGTAGAACACGGTACAAGAGAGCTATGCCCAGCAGTGGGCGTTCATCGGTTGAAATGATGATGATGATGATTACACTATGCTCGTCATCTCGAGACCTAAGATATTAGGTCTCATCACCCCATTGATTTCACTAACCATCATCATCATCATCATCATGATCAGCCTTTGTTTATCCACTGCTGGATATAGACCTTCTCCAATGTCTTCCACGAAATACGATCGTCAGCTTCTCGCCACCCACTTCCGACCGCTCTGATGATGTCGTCGGTTCATCTTTTTACTTGCTACAGCGCCCTTCAAACCGGAACACGGTTACGTTTGCACAGTACTGTCTGTCGGCTGCAATAGGCGCTGCTGTGGTACCTAGACTGTCTCCGGCTAGAGACGCCTACCACTAATAGATCTTATCAGTGTATATCATCCTAACCAGCGCCATGCTATGGACAGGCGTATCACTTACCATCAGGTGATCGCCCCGTTCATCACTTCTACTGGAAGCGGCACTAGTGATGATTATTATGGCAATGGGTGGATTCGATCCTGGACCCTGTTGTGTTCAATTCGCACCATCGACATCTGTATAGCTACACTATCGGAGATCATATCATCATCATCATCATTCTCTTCAAACTGAAACTTGGCGATCAGGAGATCTCGGAGATCAGATAGGTACATCATATTGCTGAAAGGGATGACGTGATGATTGTCTTCCATTTTGGATATGATTGTCTCCTGTATGAAGGACACTTGGATGGTGGTAGGTGGCAAGTGGTCGCCGTTCTCGGAAGCACTGGTCCTGTGCGATGTGGCCTCGCTGTCTCCCCGCAGACTGCCGCCAGACGTTTTTTTTAAGTTGCGACCAAACCGGATCCGAGGCGCCGCGCGACATCCGGCGTGAGCTACAAGCGTTAGCGGGGTACTACTTCGAATTAGATATTGTGCGACTGGTACCAGTGAAGATCTTTAAGCTGATGTTGATTTTGAGATGATGATGCTGTGGACACCAGCCCAAGGTCCCAACAAATAACCGGTGATTTGGATACAAATAGAAAAGACGATGAGTTTATGCATCATGTAGTGCTGCTTAAGATGTTTATACTGCACCGAATGCTCTTCGTCATGAGGTAAGATCTTAAGTCAGATTATTTTAGAAATTTCACTAGTCATACTCTAGAAAGTACTAATGTTGGCGATAACCAATTTGGACTCAAGTATCCTCCTCCTCTAAGGTCAAAGTCCAGAAAGGACAGCATATTTCTAGAAGCATTAACGGCACAGGAAGTAGTCATGATCGTCAGCCTTGATTGATTCACTGGTATAAGTCCTCCCCAATGTCTACCAAATGTGAAGGAGCAGTAGGATCCTGGAATGGAGCCACGTTGTGATGGAAGGCTCTTCACAGGCCTGATGAAGGTCGTAAAAAACCGCTGTATGCAGACAGCATAGGACCAATCGCTGTGAAGATCTTTTGAATTGGCCTTTGTTTAGTAGTGGATGGCTATCTGGCTGATGATAATGATTAAGACGACGCTGAAAACGATAATGACGATGTTGATTCTGATAATGATGACGACAACGCTGAAGACGATAATGATGACGGTGATTCTGATGATAATGATGACGACGACGCTGAAGACGATAATGATGATGGTGATTCTGATGATAATGATGACGACGACGCTGAAGATGATAATGATGACGGTGATTCTGATGATAACGATGACGACGACGCTGAAGACGATAATGATGACGGTGATTCTGATGATAATGATGACGACGATGCTGAAGACGATGCGATGGCTCCCCACAAAGTAGACAGTGGGCCTGGTGAAGGTTAATAGAAATCGTTGGATGCGGATAGTGCTGGACCAATCAGTGTTAACATCATTTGGCTTATATTTAGCAGTGGGATGGCTATCTACTTCTGTTGATAATGATCATGACAATGCTGAAGACGATGATGATGATAGCGATTCTGATGATAATGGCGCCGATGATAATGCGATGGATGCACGCAAGGTCGACCGAAAATCTGGTGAAGGTAGGACCGATAGATGCAAAGATTTTTATAGACCCATGTTTATATGTGGATGATTATCAGCTTATAATGATGATGATGATGATGACACGGAATCCAGGCTACCAACACATCCAGCACACACATATATATATAGATAGATTATTATACTTACAAGGAAATACTAAGCTATCAGCTAACTTGGTTAAGTATCCGGTGAACGGGGAAAATAAAAATTCATATGTCACATTCCGCTTCGCTTCCGGTACTTGGGGCTCCGGCTGGAGAGGCTCCGGGAGCCGGCCGTTCAGAGAAGTACCCCCGGTGGTGCGGCGGCGGGCCGGCGGTCACGTGGGCGATAATTGCAACATGTCCGGACCCGTCGTCCTTGCGTACGCGTCTACCTGTCCGCACCTGCCGCGCCGCGACCTCATGTACCTGATGCACCTTCGGCCGTCTCACTTCATCACTGCACGACAGTCGGCAGTGAACTGTGCAGTTGACCATACGCAGATAATTACTACATCTAGACTAGGACGCTTTACTACCTAGACTAGATCTTTAATAATCAGATGAGATCGCAGTCGAGTACGAGTCGAGTACTTTATAATATATATATAAATAAAATTTGATAGAATTGTTTTTTTTTTAATTCGCGGCATATGCATATGCAGTGTGCACATCTTAACAACGAAATTTAGATCTTTAAAAAAAAAAATTTTTTTTTTTCAATGTGACGTTCACTGCTGGACATAGGCCGCGATGGCCCTAACGGCCGACCTATAACTACGTGTTGCTAGTTAAGATGATATACACTGCATCGTTGTACTCGATTTACATATAATAGAAAAATTACTGACATGATGAAATTTAAAATATAAATGTTATGTTTCATTATACTACTATCATTAGTTACAGCGCCATTCAAACCGGAACACAGTGGTAGTTTGTAAATGAGTTAATGGTGATAGGTATGTTGCAGGAGACCGTCTGGACGCCACGCAGCTCATATTTCTATCGAAAGACGGTACTGTGCAAACATTACCGTGTTCCGGTTTGAAGGACGCTGTAGCAAATGAAATCACTTGCTTGAAACTTAAAACGTTTTAAGATGAGGAGTATAATTTGATGTAGTGTATGTCGTCTTAACTAACGGGACATTAATTTTTTTTTTAATTTAAAAAGATATAGCGTCACATCGGCCTGCGGTACCCTAATTGCCGCCGGTTCCGCACCATACGGAACCCTATTGTGTACTAGGGCGCACGCGAAACGGCCTTATACACGTTTACCTTTATACGCGCTGCACTAAAGTATTGTATGGACCTTACCCGGGCCGCATCTGCTTTTAATTAATTAATTAATTAATAGGGAGAAAAAAGTTTTTGTACCTTTATATAGTCACTAGTTGTTCCCCACCTGTCTCGCTGGTTTCCTATAGCAACCGTTACTTTAGCAACCGCATAAACAATACCGAATGAAAATTAAAAGGCTCACAACCATCTTCAGATCATATCGCGTGGAATGCTCATGTTCCCGTGTCGATACGTTCACTAGTTTTCACGTGATTGGCGAACAAAGGAAACCCATCCAGCACAACAACTGGATATGGATCCAGTTCTTGCATGGGCAAGGGCAATGGCATGAGCCAACCCCAAACAAACGAGGCTCTGGCTTCCACCAACCCGGATTGGTCCAGCCTGGTGGAAATGACCCAAATCCTCACCTATGACTCCTTAGCCAATCGATTTGGGAATCTTTGTGGGAGGTCTATGTCCAGCAGTGGACGTCTATAAGCTTATGATGATGATTTCGTATTGTTTTTTTTTTATATAACTTTATTAACGTATATAAGATAACATATATTTTAGTAGACCTACTGTACATTTACTATTTAGTGGGTCTACTGGTGGTAGGTCTCTGCAGCTTGAGACGGTCTATATAGGTACCACTGATTGCCCTGTACTCTAGGAATAGGAGTAAGATAAGCCCATCCTATTGTAAAAGGCGACTGAAAGGGTTTTAGGGTTCATGGGCTCTGAAGGTGGGGACCTCCATTGTGTGGTCTAGTACTTTGTTGTATCAAAGCGAAGGTCCTGAGGAGGCAGCAGTTCATTCCGTAGATCATGGGCCTCCCGTAACGCACCGCTGATGACCACCGAGGGGGGTTTTAGTGGGTAAAAATCCTATATGACCTTATCTTCCCCCCAGAAAAAGGATATCTTTAGGGTAGAAGATTTGCCTCCCACCAAAACAACAAAAAAAGTAGCTACCACCGTAGCTTCTATTGCAGCCGACAAACATTAGTGTGCAAACATTACTGCGTTCCGGATGGAAGGGCGCTGTAACTAGTAAAATTACTGGGGTAACGATACTAACCGTCTGACGTCTTAAACAACAAGCGCAATGTATTGCTGTGTATATCATCCTAACTAGCGCCACGTTATAGGCGGGCGTATCACTTAACATCATGTGACGCCTCGCTCGTCTCGTCGCTTAATTGTATAAAAAAAAAAAAACATCGATCACCTCATAAAAAAATTAACATAGCAGGAAAAAACGGTGTCGATTACAACAAACCGACATATTACTATTTAAGTGTAGATATTTAAAAAAATATGTAGGCAATGAACATAAATATTCATATAATTAAATATACGTGACACGTAATAAAAATTATCCAAATGAAATAGTGTACATATATTAATAACAGTTCGCGGTACATTTTTGTTTTATAGAAAAAAAAACCCCGCAGTGACGAGTTTACGACAGGATATTAATATTAATTAATTAAGTTAAATATATCGTCATTAACGACGCGGCGGGCAGGAAGTTCACCTGATTCGAAGTGATGCGATTGCTCGTAATTTAACGCTGGTTAGGATCGCACACACAACATCTTATGCTAGTCTTGAGTTGTAATACGCTGAGTATCTTTCCCGGTAATTTTAGTAGCTGTAGCACCCTTTAATCCGGAACTCGGTATTATTTGCACACTACAGTTTGCTACATGCGGCGAAAATAGGAGTTGTGCTGATAATGGCGGTTAATAATTGGTAGCAGTGTAAACATTACCGTGTTCCGGTTTTAAGGACGCTGTAGCTAGCGTAATTACTGTGACAATGAGACTCGATATCTTATGTCCTAGTAGATGAGCACGATGGGGTGCAGTATATCCTGACTTCCGTCGTTATGGGCGGGCTTATCACTTAACATCAGGTGAAACTAAAAGTCTCCAAAGTTTCGTCAATGGATTCAATGGAACATATAATGTATTTACACAACAACTTATGTTACTACTGATTTTTTTTTTTTAAATGTGATGTTAGATATATTTTTCTTATTGTATATGTGAAATAAATTAAATAACATCGTCAGTCGTGTCCATATCACGCCAACGTGTCGGCTTAAAGTCTCGCGCGGTAAAAAGTATAAAAAAAGCGCTCATTGTGCGGAGCCATCCCTTTCGCGCGCGGAGCCCTGCGAGAGCCTCCTTTGTGCCGGCTCCCGGCCGCAGCAGCTGATCCGTGTGCCGGTTGGCGAGGAATTAAAAAAAAAAAATAAAAGAAAAAAACAACCGGCAACTGTCAAAGCGCGATCGGTTTGAAGTTTTCGTTAATTTTTCCCGCGCATTTAATACTCTGCGTATTAATAGTTTTTTCTACCGTTTACTATTTTTGATTATTAAAATAATATCTCAATTATGTATAATTATTAAATAAGATATTATTAAATACCTATTATATATATTTACTAATTTATTACAGTACTAGCTATCTAATTCCTCTTGCCGCTGTCCCCGCCATTTGCTGGCCGTAACCCCCGCGCAACTCCAATTGGGGAAAGAGTTTTGTAAGATCCATTCTTAGCTGACCTCTAAACGGCAGAAGCTCTTTCGATATCTATATACGTACCAGCTGGTTCTCGCCCGCTCTGCTAGCCATAACACCCCTACAACCCCTCTTGGGGGTAACAATCCGTAAAATCCGTTCTTAGCTGACTTACACTCGGCAAATGGAGATATTCCTTACAATTGTCAAATCTCTATGCTTTATGGTTCCATGGATATCGCGATGAGTCTCTATATAGGTGGAAATCTCTTAATTTTTTTTTATTCTATCAAGTGACGAGGCGGGCGGGGTTCACCTGAAGGTAAGTGATACTGCCCGTAACAATATGGCGCTAGATAGTATGTTTACATTGCACCACATTGTGCTCGTCGTGAGACACAAAATGTTAGTTTAATTACCGCAATAATTTCACTACCTACAGCGCCCTTCAAACCGGAACAAGTGCAAGAGACGCTGTGGTCTGTCCCAGTGTATTTTAATGTCTTAGTTGAGTTCAATATCATCTGCTGGAGCTCAATATGGTGTCGTGTATGTTACACGATCCAGCGCCATGTTGGAGTCATTTTTTTTTTTATAATAACAACTAGTGAAGGCATCGGAAGTGTATGCCGTTAGTGTCTCCGTTTCCTGTTCGCCAGGTGTTGGTGTTTGTTCTCCTCGCGAGATCCTTTTGACAAACGTTTTTTTTTTTTTCAGAGCTCTATGTTTTTTACCCTTCGATTATTTTCAATCTGTCACGCCGGGGGTAGTACGGGCGATTACCGATTTTTATTGATTTTTTTTTTGTTCACGTCCATTGTTGCCCGACGATCGGATTCGAACCCGGATTAGGGTTACCATCGGAAAGGGTGCCGCGACAAAGGGTAGCTAATTTCTAACGAAATGTACATTTTAAAATTTGCACAATTTACACTAGTTTTTTTTTTTTTTTGAGTAAAAAATAGGGTGGTATGTTTTTTTTTTAAAAAAAAAATTAAGCTAGACGTGAAGGAAAAAAAATTGTATAATACATTTTTTTTAATCAGCGAAATTTTTTTTAGGGAGCGATCTTACCGGAATCGATCCGGGATTGTGTTACTAAGTAACTGAGTAATCTGTGCACTGCGGAAATATTTTTTTTTTTTGAACACGTGAGGAAATGAGTGAGACATTCACCCGATGGTGACGCTTAGGATGGCGCTAGTTAGGATGCTGTACACTGCACCGAGCGCTCGCCATTAACCAAAAGATACAACTATCTAATAACATATGAAATTTCGTTACTTCAATAAATGCAACGCCCTTCAAACCGGAGTTTTGATACACATCTTTTATTCAATTAAGCGCAGCGGTAATAGGATGATATGTACGGCACTACATTACGCTCGTCGCCCGACACAAGATCTTGAGTCTTGTTGCCCCAATAATTACAGCTAGCTACAGCGCCCTTCAAACCGGAATACGGGTAATGTTTTCGCCGCAATAGCAGCTCCGGTGGTACTTACCTATCACCAGTTACTCTACTCGAGAAGTCTAGACATACCTATGCTTATTATAAATACGTATACGTGATAGTTACTTGGTAACAAGATTACCAGTAACAAGCACCGGCGCGCCGCCACGAGCGCTCGCACGCGCCGCTCATATTAATCCGCCTGCTTCAGTTATTACCTGGCCAATTATGATTATGTACCGGTGAAACACCTCCATCCGCCATACTGGAAAACGTCTAATTTATTTTTATATTTAAACGCACAACTATATAGAGTAAGTTAAAAGAGGACATATTGTATGTGGGCTTATTAATGTTCCCACTGCTGGGAACTCCAACAAGAAGAGTTTGAGATTAATCTATGAGACTACATATGAATGAGTGATCTTCGAAAGCTGTTAAAGATGACGGTTGCCTAAAGTACTTCCTTATCCAGGTGTCCTAGGAGGCCTAGGCTGTTTCGATTAATATTAACCTGATGGTATGGGGTGTAATATAAGTACCCTGTTAGACTTAACCCTTCAAAGATCTCCACATTGATCGGTCCAGCGGTACGTAAGTAGGGGTGCATACAGGGGGATTTGGGCCATTTCCCACCACGCTGGCCCAATATGGGATGAGGGGAGCCAGAGCCTCGTCTGTTCGTTAGCAAGCTGCACCACGAGTACGTGAAGTTGGCTTGGGTTCCGAGAGTTATTTTACAGAACCCTTCACGACACTGGTGTTGTGTATATCATCCTAACTAGCGCCATGTTATGTGCAAGCGTATTACTTACCATCAAGTGAACATATCACTCGTCTCGTAGTGTCATCGAAAAAAGAGTGATCATCATCACTTGATGATAACAACGCGGTTACAATGACATATATGGGAGGATGTTATTGCTCTTCGCCTTTAGACAATTTCATTAGATACGTACATCCTTCAAACCGGAACACGATCACGCTTTGCGGCAGGGGAATACTTCGCATTTGGCCGTGTCGCGGAATGTCTGAAGCGGTCCGGCAGTGTGTGCGACTGGAACGGCCGGACATTCTTTGTCTTGAGGTCTGTTTTTGGGAAGCTTTGTTCCCCGGGGTCACGGCCGCGCCGGCTGGGGGTCGTTGACCCCGGCCGATCTGTCGCGTAACGCGGGGGGCGCAGCAACAGGTACCGTCTCACCACTCGCAGGCACCGCGTCGGTGTCCAGCTTCGCTTTTAGGGATCATGAGGTCATTGCGATACTAACAAACTTTTTTTTTTTATTTCAATAATGGGACGAGACTAGCGGGACGTTCACCTGATGGTAAGTGATACGCCAGCTCATAACAACGTAGCAGTCAGGATATACAGCACCGCATTATGCTCATCGCTTGAGACCTAAGATGTTGAGTCTCTTTACCCCAGTAATCACACCAGTTACAACGCCCTTAAAACCGGAACACAGTAGTATTATATATTTGCATATCATTTTTTGGATCCTAGATATATAATAATGAAACGACTATAACATAGATATGGTATAACCTGATGGTATACCTTAGGTCATAACAATGTACTCCCAGTTAGGATGCTGACGCCATCATCAGGACGGTCGGAAGTAGGTGGATGCGAGGAGCTGAGGATCGCGCTTGGTGGAAGACATTGGGGCAGGCCTATATCCAGCAGTGGATAAACAAGAGCTGATGATGATGGCTCGTCTCCAGCCTTTTAAACTTACTGGTGGTAAGTCTAGTTACCACCTCAGTTATGTCTACCTTCATACACATTGTGTTCTAGCTGGTGAAATTACTGCGGTAACGAGACTTGATAATGTCTCAAGGGGAGCACAGGTGGTGTAGTGTATATCAACCTAACCAGCGCCATGTTATTATGGGCAGGCGTATCACTTATCATCAGGTGAACGTGGATGTTTACCAGATTTGAAGTGACACGGATGACGTAGCACTAGTTAGGATGGTATACACTGCACCAGTGTTGCACCCGTCGGCGGAGACTTTAAGTATCGAGTCTCGATACTCGTAATTTCAGTAACTACAGCGTCCTTCAAACCGGACATAGTAATGTTTGTACAATGGTATATTTCGTCTGCAATAGGCGCTGCGGTGGTGACTAACTACACGGTTTCGGATAACAGACTTATTATGAATAAAATAATTTCTTGAGAATCGAACTCCGGTCGTTGATTGTTGATATTTATTCACTGCGCTATAAGAGCTTTAGTTATCTATTATTCTACTTAAAACACCCACGGCCGGCTGCAGTGTTCGAAGAAACTATTTTTAAGTAGAATCCTTCATTTTCTTGGACATCCTCAATTCGGACAAAACTCCACCAGACGAGTGCCTCGTGAGATCAAAGCCTCGAACAGTACATCACTACTTCCTAAATTAAAATGGTAATAGTGTAAAAATACTCTATTTGTGTAGAATAAAAAAAAACCGTTAGAATATTAGTAGGTGATCTGTCGGAAATCGTTTATAACCACCGCCGCTATCATTTCTGCCGACAAACAGTAGTGTGCAAACATTACTAAGTTATACTTGAAGGAAATCTGTACCTAGTAAAATTACTGGGGTAATACTTCGCCTGTTATGTCCCGTCAAGTACGTGGTGCAGTGTATATGATCCTAACTAGCGCCGCATCGTTATAGTGTATATCATCCTAAATAGTTTCACATTGTTTTGCCGGCGAACGAGATTGTTTTATTATCGCAACTCTATTAAAACGTGCGACAGAGATAGAGTATATAGGAGAAGAGAGGAGTGTAATAAAGAGAGATATAATGATACCGGTTTAAGCCGGATAATGTTAATAATTTTAATTTAGCCGCGTAATTGCACCCCGGCGCCGATGGCGGATGCGTACCGTATTTATCTTTTAATTATAAATCAATAATAAAAAAAAATTAATTAAATATTAATTATCTTATATTATTAATGTAATAATTGTTTAAATTAAATTGGTTAAACAAATATTATATTATATATTAACATATATACGTACGGACATTGCGGAACTAGAGTGGAGGCAAACGCTTATGTGGTATCTATCGGCTGTTACAAATACTAAGTATTCATACTATATCTGTCTATATAACAAGATATTTCCGCTTAAGGCTTCTCATTAGGATATCTCCGCAACCATGAGGCATGGACACTTGAAATTTTATAGGAATATTGCTTCTACCGAATGATACCTCCAAAAGGGGTTAAAGGGTTGCTTAAGGGTAACAAAACGAGCGGGAAGCGGCTAGTATTCCATATAACTGTATACTTAAAGACACGCCGCTGCGTATTAAAGTAATAATTTATTTTTTTTACAACAGTTTGAAATTTTTTTTTTGTAATTAAAACGTTTTATTCTATTACTGTGTGTTACGGACCCCTAGTATGGAATCCGCTGAGTTGCATCCATTTCTATTCACACGGGTCTACATGCAACCCCTTATCAGCAGTTCGTGGTTGGAAACTGCACCAGCACCGTCCGACAGCCCGGCTCCCACGGGACGGCAAAGAGAATTAGATTGACCTTCTTAGAATAAGTTTATATTGTAATTTAACATTAATTAATACTCTACAATTTAAAAAAGGGGTGTGAGGGGTTCCGCTAAAAATCTTACAGAGCCTAAGTTAACTTCACGCGGTACACTCAACTCGCACTGGGCCAGCGGGGTGATGCTAAGGTCAACCCAATTCCCTCTCAATATGGATCCTTGAGGGATGCAGCCCAGCAGTGGACTCTATTTGACTGATAAGAAATAAAAATAGCTTTTTTTATACATGTAATATATATGACAATTGTAGTATGTATACATTAGTATTTATTACACAATGATTCTTTCAAGTTTTACTTTAGAATAACAGTTAATAGCTTCATTATTTAGTGCTTACTTAAATTGTAGTTCCTAGGTTCAGATAGTTTCTATTTCTGTCAATAAAGTAAAGGGCAAATATTACTGTGTGTATTGAAGAGCGCTATAGGTAGTGAAATTACTATGGTAACAAGCGCAATGTGATGAAGTGTACATCTCAATTAGCACTAACAATGAGCGACTAAATCATCTCGTCGCAAGAATTGCTTCAATTATTCGCATTTGTCTAAAGTAAAACAAACTCCACTGGTAGCCCACAGCTGGACATAAGCTTAAAGTAATTTGGAATTGGAACAGCATACCATTGGTCTACTTCCAGGTGTGATGTGGGAGTCTTTAAAAGGAAAGAGGATACTGGATCCCTTTATAAGACTACATCATTAAGGTCGAGATGAAATTATTATTAATATATACTCACAGTATTACAACGGCGACTAATTAGTGTTAATTAACACATCACAATAACTTATTAAATCACAGCACATATATTATTATATTTCACTATTACATATATTTATTTATATACGTAAACAGTACGTGTGTCACACAGGAGCCATACAGTACGTGCTCACGCCACGAGCGCTCGCGGTGAACTGATACAGAGTCGGAAAGCACGTGGGATCGCCTTAACATTCTCTCTGCCTACATTCGAATATAAACTATATCACTTGGAAAATAGAGCACATTTTAGTTTAACAGATGTTCCATTTGTATTGGACGCTTTTCTTACTAGATATCTGTAGCATTTTCCTAACCCCTTCATTAATACGAACATCTTTATTCAATTAAACAACGACACCAACAAGTGCTGATGGTAAGTGTTATCCTTAACAACCTGGCGCTAGTTAAGATGATATACACAGCACCACATAAAGCTGATGAGTCTCGTTGCCCTTGTAAATTCACTATCAACAGGTCTCTTCGAACCGGAACAAAGTAATCTTTACCCCTATACTGTTTGCCGGCAGATATAAGACGCTGCGGAACAACTCATGGATCCGATTCCACGAGCCCAAGATCTGGTGATATATAGTCATGTATATATAGATATGTTGTGTATATATCCTATTTTAATTTTAAAATGTCTTAGACTGAGTTTTATTTCCAGACATTACTCTTCATTGAAATATTGATCAACGATATACTTAATTTATTTACCTAATATTATAGATGTCCACTGCTGGACGTAGGTCTCCCTCCAGTGAAGATCACCACGTTTATATCGGTTAATATGGGAGGGAATTGGGCCGTTTACCACCACGCTAGCCCAATGAAAGTTAGTGGGAGCCAGAGCCTCGTTTGTTGACCATCAGGCTGCACCACGAGCTGGTGAGGTTGGATTGAGTCCTTACTAAAAATTTATTTACATATGTTTAATCTAGTAATATATAATATATATAAGCTGTTCCCTGTCTGCTTAGCTGGTCGTAACACCCCTACTCCATCCCCCCACCAACTTTGGAGAAGGAATTTGGTGAAATCCGTTCTCAGCTGACCTCTTAACAGTGATAAGTAAACAAAGACAAAGACTTACACAATCTTGCTGTAGATCTTGGTCTTGCTTAAATAGCTTAATAGCTTGGTCTTGGTCTAGCTTCTTCAGTGTTATGATATATTAAGTATTTTGTTTGCAGAAGAAGAGCATAAGGTTCAAGTTATGATAAATATCTTAAGTCATCGTTTCAACGGAATTAGCATTTCTTCCTTAAGTCTTGATCTTGACCTTGCTCGTGTAAAATAGGTCTTGCAAAACCAAGAACTAGTTTGCTAGACCAAGACCAATTTACTCATCCCTATATACTCATATATAAGTCCAGCACTTTAAAGCTAACTTATATCTCAGCTAAGTTACCTTTCAAATACAGACTTCCGAAAAACAGTTGTGTAAGGGATCCCGTTACAACTCATGGGATCCAAGCCAACCTCAGCAGCTCGAGGTGCAGCCTGATAATCAACAGACGAGGCTCTGGCTCCCACCAACCGGTATTGGGCCAGTGTGGTGAGAAACGGCCCAAATCCCCCCCATATGAAGATACAGACGACGGCTCCTAGTGCCCGGCGATACTGAGAGCCATGCTATGGACCGATCGATGTGGAGATCTTTGGGGGTGGCCTTTGTCCAGCAGTGGACGTCTATCAGCTGATGATGATGATGATGATGATCCGAAAAACAGTGATTCTTTTTCTACTATGTTGAGTCGCATTACCCTAGCAATTACACTAGCTACAGCGCCCTTCAAACCGGAACACTAATATTTGCACAGTACTGTCAGTTGCAATAGGCGCTGCAGTGGTACCTAGACGGTCTGTAGCAACAGAGACCTAAAACCAATGAATAAACACAACACATTACTGTGTTCCGGTTTGAAGTGCGTTACAGCTAGTGTAATTCGGTATCGAGACAACATCTTACATCTCAAGGCTATCATATCACTTACCATCAGGTGAACGACACCGTCTAGTCGCTTCGTTGAATAAAAAATAATTAGTCGTGCTAATTAAAGGACCTTATACAATAGTTTATATCGAAAATAACTTGAAAAGGTTGTGTATCATTTATTTAGAATTAAGTAGACATTCAAGTTAGTCAAGTTTAAGTTATATATATAGTTATTAACGATACGAAACGATCGTCCGTTTCTTAGTAATAACGTAATGCGTCAGATCATCCAGACGGTGTCTGGGCGCCGGGCGTCGAACCCACACCCCCGTATTGTACTGGCGATGAGGGTTCGGATTTTATTCCTTTGGAAGCCATATTGATTTATTGGAATTTTTTTTTTAATCAAAAATTTCTTCATTTAATGATAAGCCTGTTATCGCCATATCCCTTTAGTATTGATGTCCATCTTATATCCCCACTACTGGGATTGAATGTCCAGCTTTATCCAAGTGCGGGTAGGTGTATGGTGTATCGGTTTCCTTCTTCATACTCTTGATCGGAAGCTTAAGGTCACTGGGGATCGAACCCATCACGTGGTGGAAATGCTTAGGTATACTTACCCTCGTCTGGCTAAGACAGGTTATGTCGGACTTGCACCGACTAAAACTCACACGATGTTCCACCTTCGTTAGTTTACGGCTAGGCCATGGGAACGCTTTGACAATCCTACTTTATCTGCACCAAGCAGCTCCATCTCGAGAGGAGACCTCTCCTCGTTCCACCTCTGTAAGGGTGTGCCTCTTTTCACTCACAGGCCATGGCGGCCAAGAGAGAAACTTCTCCCTACTCCCTGCGATGGATCTGATCTTTGGTAAACCACGGAGGTGAGAGAGCAGCAGTGAAACGCAATAAACTCCACTCCTCTCCCTCCGCGGCTCCACCACGGCTGTGAAGCGCAGTGCAATCCTGTCGTCGCAGCCCACTGGCACACATCCTAGATGAGCTCATGGGACTCACCTGAAGCGACCACCTCAGACCCGCCGGGAAGGTTCCTCTTAGTTTTACCATGGGTGACCAAGCCACGGCTACTGAACCCCACCGTCACGACAAGCCTGGAATCTGTTCTGAGGGAACTGAACGACTCCTGAACTATCCGGTCTACGACTACAGACATGGTGCAGCGATGAAGAATCTACTTCACATCTATTATTTTTTTTTTATTGTATAAAGCGATGAGACGAGACGTTCACCTGATGTTAAGTGATACGCCTGCTCATAACAACGTGGCGCTATTTAAAATGGTTAACATCGCACCACATTGCACTCGTAGACTTGAGACATAAAATGTTAACACTCGTTGCCGCAGTAATTTCAATAGCTACATCGCCCTGCAAACCGGAACTCAGTTATGTTTGCACACTACTGTTTGTCGGCTGCAATAGGAGCTGCGGTGGTACTCACCTAGACGGTCTTCGGCAACAGAGATTTACCACCCGTAACTCGTAGTTTAGTTATGCCCAGAAATTTCGCATACGACGGCGCCTTTCAAACCGGAATACGGTACAACAATAAAGACGAAATTCCAAAAGGAATTATTAACAATTGCAAAATTAACATTTTACATAAAAACAATTGAAAGTAAAAAAAAGGACTATTAAAAATGGTTTCTCATTTTCACACCCACAGTGTTGCTACTCCAAACAAAAACTCCCAAAGTTTCAATAAATGTTAACATTATAAAAAAAAAATCCCCGCATTTAGGGTAGATTTTTTTTTCGAAAAAAAATTACTCTTCGAATTTTACTTAAGCCACCATTTAACTTAATGTCTAATTAAGCTATTCGCACTTGGTAAGTATTTTTTTTTAATTTTAAATCGGTCAACATTTTCGAGTCCAATAATAATACAGTCTTTCCCCAGGCCTGAATGTTGAAATCGTGCACTCAAACACGGACGTCGCGCCAGACGGTGCACACGCGCGCAGCGCCGCCGCGTACGTACGGCCGCGCGCACACCGCCGCGGCGGCGAGCAGACAACGCACACACGCGCACCAGCACCACGCGAAATACTATACATGCTGATTCACTTAAGTAATATAACGACGAAATAAATTTTATTGAGTACTAGCTTTGCTGGCCGTAATATAGAATAAGACTTTAATGTATATATATATCACGCCTCATTCTCAGTGGGGTAGGTAGAGACATCTCCCCACTTGCTTCAGCCCTGGCACACCTCTCTCGTTTCCTCCATTTTCATGAGCGTCTTCCTGCATGCTCGTCGGTTACGAGGACTCTTCACCCGGCCTTTCTTTGGGATATCTTCGATAGATGAGACTTTAATATTGTCTGAAATATTCTTTAAGAGCAACCGCTGCCGCAAATTACTTTCTATACCCACCGTTACTATAGCAACCGCGTAAATATTACCAAATGATAATGTTTATAATAGTTGATTAGAAATAAAATTATGCAGTATATATGACATTCAAAAATAAACAACCTATAATCATATACAAGTCATTCCGCGTCGAATACTTATGTTCTGATATCGATACGTTCATTAGTTTTCATGTGATTGGCGAACAAACAAAACCTATTTTCACTATATTTATCAATGTAGTTTTTTTGTATATATATTATAACTTAGAAAACTTTCTAATGGTACGTTAAGCATATAGTATTATATAAAAAATTATAGCATGTGATCATAAATTATATTTCATTCCAATACATTAGTGCCAGTTCTCTAATAATCTCATAAGATTTATTTTCAAACTGGATTTGTATACAAATATTGGTTTGTAATAAATTGGTTGATTTTAAATTATATTTAAGTAATGCATTTTGTATATATATATGTACAGATATGTATATAAACATGTATAGAAGTATATGTACACACGCATACAACAAACATATATATTGTAATAACTTGATGATTTTTTTTTAAATTGTTTGAACTTACCCAATGAGTTTCTATCTTCCGTATAAAACTTAAAACTGCGTCTGCTTCTGTAAAAAAAAATGAAGATTGAAACTCTGCTTAAAATAATTATTTATTTCTATAAGGACTACGAATTTTTCCGATAACAGTTTACTAATTAGATATTCGTTCCAATAAGATTGTTGAAAATATTAGTTTCTTGTTCAAACAGATATTATAACAAATATATCCATAGTTTTAACGTAAAAAAATTGGAATGATAATATTTAAAGCAATTTATGTAGTAATAAAGTCGAATTAACATCTTAAATATAACAAGGAAATCGTATTAAATCTGACAAGAATGCCTTTGCCAATTGAAATAAAAGAAAAAATGAAACCGTGCTTATCCTTAATATTTTTTTTATTTAGTTAGTAACTAACATTTACTATAGTTTTTATAAAATATTACAGATTGTTTATCGGTAAAATAAAATGAATTAATATATATATATAACTTATTTTAATAAATATTAATGCTTAAGAAACGTATATTTAAACGGATAATATTAAGGAATACAGACAGAGATATACAGGGGAGATAAAACAATCAGTTTTATATTACAATCGAACACGCTGTATATATATATTCCCGCACACGTATATAAAAGAGATCGCGACACGTCTACCGCGCACTACAGACGCAGGGCGCGCGTCGGTGCGCACGCACACAGGCGCGCGCGCCGGTCGGCACACGTACGGCCGCGAGAGAAGCCGCACGCACACACGTGCAGCGATTTGTAAAGTCACGCGCACAGACGAAACGAGTTCGGTGACCGAACGCGTGGCGGTTTTTGCAACGTACCGAGATTCAAAATTCGAACGAAAGTTGTAGTTTTTTTTTTTTGTTTTTTTCTAATTTATTTAATCAACAATGCGCTAACACTTGACCTCGATATCACGTGTTACTACACAAGGAGGTTGCAGCGGAGGGAGCTCGCTCGGTGCGCTCCTGCTCCAAGGACTCAGGCAGATGGAATATAGAAGTACTGGTACATGAGGTTCGTAATAACCAGCCTGATTTCTTAGACAATTATCACCATCCAAATATACTTTATCGATATCTATTGTCGGTGACAGACTACCATCACAGCTCCTATTCTTCCCGCCAGAAAGTAGTGTGCAAAGATTACCGTGGTAATTATTGTGGTAATTTTACATCTCTCAACGCGATGATAATATGTTGCAGAGTATATCATCCTAATTCATGAGCCGATAGACGTCCACTGCTGGACATAGGCCTCCCATAAATATTCTCACATCGATCGAGTAGGGATTGGTGTGGTGGGATTTGGGCCATTTCCCAATACGCTGGCCCAAACCGGGTTAGTGGGAGCCAGAGCCTCGTTTGTTGACTAGCAGGGTGCATGTTCAGGTGAGGTTAGTTAGGGATCCGTGAGTTGTTGTGCGGGAACCCTTACACCCTTTCCTAACGCCACGTTGTTATAGTTAGACGTATCACTTAACATCAGGTGAACGTCAAATTCATCTCATCACTGCGTCAAAAAAAAAAACTCTAATAGTGATCACGGAATCGAACCAGAGACCTAGTAACATGAAATGTATATACATTGCGCCGCGAAGACGTTCAAAATTATTGATTGGCTAGCTACAATTCAAAATTCGAACGTTTTCTATGACTTTATGAATATTCGTTCCATTTTCAAATCTCCATTAATGATGGAAACGTCAACTGTTGTACATGTGGATACTGATGGTGATATTCACCTGGTGTTAAGTGATACGCCTGCCCAAAGGTGGCGCTAGTTAGGATGCCACATACAGCACCATATAGCGCTCGATGTGACATATAGATCGTAAGTCTCATTACCTAAGTAATTTCATTAGCTACAGCACCCTTCAAACCGGAACACTAAAATTTGCACAATACTCTTCGTCGTCTGCTATAGGTGCTGCGGTGGTACCTACCGAGATGAGACCACGATGAGACCGGCAACAGCGACATAACATTTGTAATTTTTTTTTTTTTTAATTAAGCGATGGTACGAGCAATACTATCACCTGATAGTAAGTGATACACTTGCCTTTAACAACATGGTGCCAGTTAGGATATTATACACTGCACAAATTTGCTCTCGTCTCCTGAGACGTAAAATGTTGACTGTCGTCACCTCAGTGTTTACACCAGCTACAGCGCCCTTCAAACCGGAACACAGTAATTTTTGCCCAGTACTGTTCATCGGCTACGTAGACAGCCTCCGGCAACAGAGACATGCAGCCAATAAATATATTATTATTCAATGAAGATCTTTGAAGATCTATGACCAGCAGCGATGATGACTGAAGGTCTTTAATGGGAGTACTAAATATCTAGATCTATCACTTGATATTGCCATTGATATGGTACAAGTACTGTCTGCTTGATCATGGGCTACCGTAGACTATACCGTCTGCAGCAGCAGCATCATCACCACGCTGTCAATTCTAGACAGAACCTGGTCACCTATCAAAGAACCCCTGTGGAAACTGTGACTGGAAGTAGATTTATGATGTGATCAGCAGACCTGGACCCACACCGTGACCCTGGTTCCAGGACGTTCACACAACACCTCATTATAAAATATCAGATTCTATCATCAGAAGTAGAACATGGTTAAAGTATGCACACTACTTCTTCCGGAAGTAAACTTCAGTTCTTGGCATCGGACGGAAGAGAGCACCAGTGTTGTCTTCCACTGCCATTAGCCTGTCCACTGCTTGGAGCTCGTGGTCTATGGCATCCTTCCAGCGATATCTGAGGATCACTCTTATGGTCGTCTCCCATCCTTAGCAAGAGTTCCCATCCAGCAAAGGCTGTTGGCTCTGACTTCTTCCATGATGTTCCGTTCACCAACTAGTCTCCCGATTTCAATCTTTTTTTATTTTCCTACACTTTCACGTGATAACAAGTGATGCGTTTATCACTTGGAGGTAGGATGGTGTACACTGCACCATTACGCTCAATGTTAAGCATCGTTACTGCAACACGGTAATGTTTGTACACTACTTCTCGTCTAAGATACCGATCTTCATCAGATCTTCGGACCACCTAGTGATGGGCCTGCTAATACTGCGTCTTCCGGTATGCGGTCCATACTCAAGGACTTTGGAGCACTAGCGGCTGTCAGTCGCTAGTAGCTGGATGCGGACAACGCGGCACCAATCATAATGATGATGATGATACTTACAAAGTTCCAGGTTCGAAGAAGTTAAGAACTCTTACTGCTGGTAGGTCTCTGTTGCCGGAGACCATCTAGGTACCATCGCAGCGACATGTTACTGTATTCCGGTTCGAAGGGCGCTGTAGCTACTATAATTATTAGGGTAACGAGATTCAACTTCTTGTGTCAAAGCGTCGAGCGCAATGTGGTGATATACCATTCTAACTAGCGCCACGTTGCTTTGGGCGGACATCACTTATTATCACGTGAACGTCCTGCTCGTGTCGTGTATATAACTTAGTATAAAAGCTTCTGCATCTAAGTTAAAGTCCAAAGTCATCGAGTCGCTGGATAAAATAAAGAAAAATTATATACAGTTCCTTACGTGTTAAAATGTATGCAGTGTATACATCTCCTCCTCCTCAAATCTGGTGTTCCTCATGCGCGAGGGTCGTGACAACCTCCACCGTACAAAACGTCTCAATAGATTAATAATAATTATATCCGAAATTAAATGTACAATAACGTCCGGACCGGATTCGAACCCCACACAGTTTCGTCATTGAGAATGCAACCCCACTCCCTCGGGGTGTTGTAATCAAAGTAATCCCGCAGTGGTGCATAGAGTTCCACCCCTAGCGACCACTTTCACCGGGGGTCGCCGTTGGCCAATGGAAAGTCGAGGACTTTCACCCTGCGTGTTCCGAATACCCTTTGTTAAGGGACGCGGCGGGAGAGGGTGGGGTGGTTGATGAGGGAGAGGTGGGGGTGCGTTGATCGATTGAACGGGTGACTGCTGACGGTGCTGAAGGGGAGTCACAGATTAAACAATACCCTCGTACCGCATTGTACGTATAAAGCTACGTCCACGACTGCATGGATGCGTCAGCTTATACCCATTTCCGGTTAAATTGGACTGAGCTATTACATCCGGAAGAGGTGTTAAGATGTATGCCGGAAGTCTGTCGGGGGCGGCTTGAGTATTCTCAGTATCACCTGAGTGACTTCCAACCCTGACTTCAATCGAATGGCCTGGCTCACGTCACTTAATCATATAAAAAAAAATTGAGTTCTTTAGTATTAAACGAACACGACGTTCACCTGATAGTAAGTGATGCCTACCCATAACAACATGGCGCTGGTTACGATGGTATGCACTGCACCACATTGCGCTCGCCGAACGACATAAGATTAATTCTCGTCATAGCAATAATTACATTAGCTACAACCTCCATCAAACCGGAGCACAGTAATGTTGGCACACTACTACTCGTCTGCGGAAATACGACGGTATACGTAAACAGAAACCTACCACCAGTTCCGGTTTGATGAGTGTTGTTGCTAGTAGGGTAATGAGGGGGTGCAAGGGTTCTCACACAACCCACGGGTTCCAAGCGAACCTCACCAGCTCTTGGTGCAGCTAGTTAATCGACAAAAGAAGCTCTGGCTCCCACGAACCCGGATTGGGTCAGGGTGGTGGAAAATGGCCCGGATCCTTTTATGTGGATCCCTTACTTTGTGTCCAGCTATAGTGGAATACTGGCTGATGATGATGATGATGACTCTTAGACCTTAGTGATCATCAGCCCACGGTTGTCTAATCAGACTAACTCAGCCATTCGACGAGAACTGGTGCAGTGTATATCATCCTAACGTTGTAGGTAAGTATATAAAATCAGGCGATCGTCTCGATCGTGTTGTCGCTTTATAGAAATATAAATCCTTGTTTGATGTTTTTTTTTGCCATCGCTTTGAAAGGAACCGGATGTCTAGGACTAGCGCATCCGGTCCCATTCGAGACGAACGAGATTTTAATGGCCTCGCTATTATAACAGCGATACAGTCGGTACTAACGCTCCACATCAACGGTTTATAAATTCAAATAGAAATCTTGTTGGATGGGTGACCGCTTTAATGTACAGTGCTTTAATCTGATGAGGAAGTGAGGAAGAAGATTCCATATTTATTCCTCAGGACCATCATGACCATAACGGTTAAGATGATATACACTACACCACGTCGAATTCATCGTATGAGATAAGAGTTCAAGTCTCATCACCTCAGTAATTTCATTAGCTACAGCGCCTTCTAAACCGGAAATGTTGGTAGTCTCTGTTGATGGTTGCCATCTTCATCAGGCCATAGAGGTCCACTGCTGAACTTAGGACTCCCTCAAAGATCTCTCCATCATAGAGTTCATTGTGGCGAATTAGGCCGTATCCCACCACGCTGGCCCAGTGTTGGTCGGTGGGTGGTCAGAGCCTCGTCTGTAATACAGCAGGGAGCATCCCGTGCAGGTCAGGTTGACTTGGACCCCATAAGACGTTAGGCGGAACCCCCTACACCACTTCCCATTTACAACCCCTGTAGTTCCGGGATATTAAGAATAGAACTAAAGTAAACCCACCCTGTCGTAGTAGGTGACTAAAAAAGAGTTTTCGGGTTAGTGGGCTTTGAAAGTCGGGACTCACTTCCCATTACTGGATCAAGTACAACGTGATCTAGTGCATCACCATCAGGTGATCACGAGGTGAGATTAGCTTGAGCCCCGGAAGTTGAAGTGTGGGACTACTTACACCCCTTTCACACCCACCACATTATGATAATCGGTTTGTGATTACATACAAGTAATTCACCATCAGGCACCTACCACCTGCGGTCATCTGCGTCAGTACCTATCTAGACGGTATCCTTAAAGAGACCTACCACCACTAAACTAACATAAGTAGTTCCTAGAATATTACTTAAACTTAGACCAGTCACAAACTTTATAAATCCTTTCAGTACATTTTATAACTAATACATTTAATCTGTACGGGTAAGTTTCATCAATCGATTATACTTATCGTTTAATAATAAGTTAAGAAGTTATATAAACTTATTTAAAGTTATAACTTAGAAAGGAATACTTAATTTTTTAGACATTTAAAAAAAATTTTTTTTCACATACCATCCCGTTGATGTCTTTTGTACGTTCGTTGTTAAAGTTAAGTTGTGGCGATTGTAAAAGTTGTTTTTTATTATAACTATTCGCTTAAGTTATTATTAATAAATACTTAAGCCTCTTCTTATGTAACTGTAGCACTGGTAGGCTTATATTTCTGCCGACAAACATTACTGTGTTCCAGTTTAAAGAGCGCTGCAACTAATGCAATTACTGGGATAACGAGAGCTAACGTCTTATATCTCAAGGCGACGAGCAATGTGGTGTAGTGACATCGTAACTAACGCCATTTTGTTATGGACGGGTGTATCACTTACCATCAGGTGAACGTCCGGCTCGTCTCGTAGCTTCATAGAATAATATATCTGTTAAAATTATTTATGTGATATTTGAACTTTGAAGGACATTATTAGAGTACTTGCTAATTTTAAAAGAAGAATATAAAGGTTTCTTCTAGAAGAATGTACTTCACCACCAAAGACTGTTGAGATGTTAAGCTTTAGTCTACAATAAGTAAAGAAAACTTATACGTGATTTCATTATTATACCTGCTTGGTTGACTTCACAAAATCACTCTCCATTGCTGGAGGTTGATCTGAAGACGTGCAAATTTCAAGTCAGCCAAGGTCATTAACCTATAAATTTCCACAAATGTTTTTAGAAACCATTTATTGGATCTTCAGTATCGTCTTGATGTTCACCGGAAGTTGAACGTTAGCAGGTATCGAATATACGCCTCTACATTATAAAACACATACTCAACTTTACTATCTATGAACCTTGATATCATACATAGGATGTACTTGAAGTTGTAGTGTATATAAGCACCAGTGTTTTGTGTTAGTTTCTGGAGATACTAGCAACGCATGGTGAGGGTGATGGTGACCAACGAGGTCTCGGCTAGAAGAAGAGCAGAATATCTTTAAAGATTCACCTCCTTATCCTCTTCGATAATAAATCATAATGATCTAAAAAAAAAATCCAATCACATTAGCAAGGTAACAAATTTACACGATCGCGCCAAGTGGAAGAGACACCGGATGTGTTACCATATCAAGCTAATGAGGTGTAGGAAGTGATGCTGTGTGTGAGAATTAAGTTAGCACAATACGGACCTCCACTGCTGGACCTGAACGTCCGTAATAAGCCTGCGAACACTTCGCTACATTGTCTCAACTGTCCCGTTAACTTATACCGAAAAGAGTAACAGTAACCACGTTATTACTGCACCAACAGTCACATCATCAGCACGATATAACACAGTAATATATTACTGTGTATCTTACAATATGAACATATTTATTTAACTGTGGTCCAGTTAAAAGTTAACCCGTGTATGATAAAGTTTGTTAATACTTTAAAATATAGAGAAATTATTTTGAGTTATTTTACAGTATTTCTAAATATTGAGTTCAAGTTAATATATTTCGAAACATTTGGCACTTCCGGTATATAAAAAAAACTCAAAATAAATACCGGTTTCCGTTGAACGATAGTTAAATTGGGTATTTATAAAAATACTATATTTTTTCCTAATCCTCAATCGGATTTAAAATTGTTTAATAAATAGTTGATTTAATATTCCCACTGTTGGGACTCGGAACTGTCTCCTAGAAGATGATAGTCAATGATATTTAAATGACGCCGTCAAGTGCTGATGAACAGATGTAACGTGTTTGTTATAGCTTGTCCTTGGAACATGTCGGTTTCCTATCGATGGTGTCACCATCATCAGCTGATAGACGTCCACTGCTGGACATAAGCCTCCCTTAAAAATCTCTACATAGATCGGTCCTGCACTGCGGTCAGCATGACTTCCGGCGCCGGCGAGAATTAGGACTCATCGTCTGTAAGCGTTCATATGGGGGATTTGGGCCATTTCCTACCACGCTGGCCCAATACGGGTTGGTGGGAACTAGAGCCTCGTTTGTTTATTAGCAGGCTGCACCACGAGCTGGTGAGGTTGGCTTGGGTTCTGTAAGATGTGCGGAACCCCTCACACCCCTGTCGATGATATCATGAACTGGAAACATACGGGCCAGTGTGAATAGAACACACAAAGTAAACCTTGCAGAGATGGTCTTACTGAAGTTCTTTTAACTGCCTCCGTGGAGTGTGGAATATACTACAAGAGACCTAGGTCCAGCAGTGGACTTCCATCGGTTGAAATAATGTGGATAGGCACTTGTAACGCAGACGTTCCCGGTTCAAATCAGACTCCATTTGAAGTATGTTATGATGATAAAGGCTTCTTGAAATCATCATCTTTTGAAAGAATCATCTTTTCTATTGATTTATACTACAAACCGGATCACAACTTGCATAGTTGTTTGTCGGAAGCAATAGGAGCTGCAGTGGTACCTAAATGGTCTCCGGCACATCTATGGCCAACAATATCCATTCAGGTCATCATCTTTATTTATCTACTTCACCTCCAATTTACATGACAATAGATCTCAAGTTGGTGAAGTCTTCTACATGAATACTATAGTCTTAACATACCTCTGAAATACTAGAACCGGTATAGAATGACCTGATGATGGTGTTCGTTAGAGAAGATGAAAATACTTCCAACAGTATCCAGGTTAGGTCTCCCGTCTTTATATTTTATGGAGCCCCGGATTTGTAGCAAATACTTCGTTGCCATGCAAGTATATTGGGCTACTACGAGTCGTGATGAAATCATGAATACCATCATCATCATCAGCCGACAGACGTCCACTGCTGGACATAGGTCTCCTCTAAAGATCTCTCTATATATATATATATATTATATATAAGAGTAGTCGATCGTTTACCAAGAAGCTTTAAAGATTCACTGATGGTAGGTCTCTGTTGCCGGAGATAGTCTTAGGTGTGTACCGCCGCAGCTCCTGTTGCAGCTGATGAACAGTATCTGGTAAACATTACCGTGTTCCGGTTTGAATGGCGCTGCGGTTAGTGAAATTACTGGAGATTTTATCTTGTCTCATAACGACGAGTTTTATGTAGTGCTGTGTATACCATCCTAACTAGCGTCGCGATGTTATGGGCAGGCGTATCATATACCATCAGGTGAACGTCGCGATAGTCTCATCGATTAAAAAAACTTAATTCCCTGTGAGATCCAGAATCGAACTTGAGACGGTTCACTGCAGGGTTCTTCACAAAGCAACGACTTTTTTTTTTAATTAATACCGACAGTCTTTCCTCTGGCCGATGTGTCCTTTGGACATTTTCCAATTTCTACCCCTGACGCAGGTCAGAATCATATTGATGACATTTTCTTTTTCCTTACTGTTGACTTCCAAATTCTTCCTTATCCTTCTTTTATTGTTTTGCTCGTGTTTTATATATATATTCTCTAGGGTATTCAACTCCTCATCTTCCTCTCATTCTTTATCTGTACCTTTGTTTCAATACATTACTTATTACTACTCAATTAAAATCGATTTTCAATAATCATAATCTGTCATAACAGCCAATTTACGTCCCCACTGCGTGGACACAGGCCTACCCTCAATATGAAGACGATTGGGCCAAAGTCACCACGCGGGCCCAATGCGGATTGGTGACTTCACACACACCATAGAATAAATTCTAAGTCATGTGCAGGTTTCCTCGCGATGTTTTCCTTCGCCGTTTGTATCTCGTTGTTGTAACTAAAGTTCACAAATGTACGTAACTTAAATATTAAAGTCATCGGTACACGCCGAGATTCGAACCCGCGACCTTCGCAATGAAGGCCGCACGCTCTAAACATCACTCCAGCGAGCTACCCTCGTAATCTATAACGATAACTAATACCAGGTAATATAATGACAATGATTTCAATCTAAATACAACGTGTTTAGTGATAGTAGGATAGAGTTTTTTTTTTTTATGTATATAGTATATAGTGGGAATGGTAGATAGTGGGTTTCGTGTGTGTCGAGGTAAGGAGTAGGTGTCGCAGTGTACGCCGCTGCGGTCTGAGATCGTGTGCGCGTCCGAGGCGGCGCGGGCGACGGCAATTTGGCGCGGCGGGCGCGCGACCGGTTAGACGGCTACCGAGGTACGCGGCGCGCCCGCGTGACCCGCGCGCGCGGGCCCACACCACCACCACCGCACGGCAACCACCACCGCTCACACACACACACACACACGACCAACAGTGGACATATTTTCGACGAGACTAGCGCGACGTTCACCTGATGGTATATGATACGCCTGCCCATAACATCGCGGCGCTAGTTAGGATGGTATACACAGCACTACATAAAGCTCGTTGTTAGTAGACATTAGATAAAATCTCCTGTAATTTCACTAACTGCAGCGCCATTCAAACCGGAACACGGTAATGTTTACCAGATACTGTTCATCAGCTGCAACAGGAACTGCGGCGGTACACACCTAAGACTATCTCCGGCAACAGAGACCTACCACCAGTGAATCTTTAAAGCTTCTTTTTAAACGATCTAACTACTCTAATATATATATATATTAGAGAGAGAGAGAGAGAGAGAGAAAGATATTCGTGGGAAGCCTATGTCCAGCAGTGGACGTCTATCGGCTGATGATGATATGATTTCATCATGACTATTCATTCAAAACGAGCGTTACTTTCACCTGATGGTAAGTGATACTGCCTTCCCTTAACAACGTGGCGTTAGAATGGTATATACTACACCACATTGCGCTCGTCACATTCAGACAAACAATACTGAACCTTGTTACTCCTGTAATTACGCTAGCTACAGCGCCTTTCAAACCGGAACATAGTAATATTAGCACAGTACCTAGACGGTCTCCGGCAATAGACCTACCACCAGTATATCCATATTCTATTTAATAATAACTATATATATAAGTCTCATCATCATCATCAGCCGGTAGATATGTCCACTGCTGGACATAGGCCTTTCCCAAAAATCTCCTCATTCATCGGTCTCGTGTTCCTCATATCCTAGCTTCCGGCGTCTTTCACCAGCTCGGTGGTTCACCTAAGTCTCACTATAGATACGCCCGTCACTTAAGCAGCAAGACCAAGACTTGGAGAATACTGGTGTTTGCCTTGATATTGTCTGTTCGATCTTAGTCTAGGTCTTGCTTAAATACTTCTAGTATTAGTCTTGATCTTGGTGTTGGTATTCATCATCGACATCAGCCGATAGTCGTCCACTGCTGGATATAGGCCTCCTCCAAAGGTCTCCACATCGATTCGTCCCGCGGTGATCGCATCCAAAGGGTCTAGGTCTTGCTTGTGTATAGTTGGTCTAGATCTTGCTTCAGTAACTAAGTATCCAGACTGTATTTCAGAGGAGCATCACCAATCTCATTGTCACTTAACATCATATAAAATTGGTCATCAATTACTTGGCATAAAAAAAATTAGCTGAAGGTTGGTCTAAGCTGTGACCTGCATCCGTCCATCTAAGTGGACCGCTGTTCTGATCCACCAACGATGGTGGTATGAAAGACCTACCTACAACTAGAAGCTTCAATCACTCCTGATACAGGAGCTTCCTTAGAGGTCAGAAACGCAGCAGCGACACCTCTGGTGTTATAGCTGTCCTTGGGCGTCAGTGATCACTTACCATCAGGTGAAGTGTTCTCTAGTTTGCCCACCCATCCTTTAAAAAAATACAGAGTAGAAATAATACAAATAGAATCCTTAGAAAATGTCAAAAAAAAATGTTTCATATGAATATTTATAACGCGGGTTTGAAGGGTGCTGTAGCTAATAATGTTAATGAGGTATTGATTATTGATGATACTAGGTAGTGTTTAATTATTGTAAATAATTTAAAAAAAAAAAAAAATTCAAGAGTTCACGTGACGTCAATTCGTTCCGCTGTGACAATGGAAACGCGTCCTCCAGCGAGCCATTGACACGTCGCTCCCGGGTTCTAGTCCCGCGCAGCTGTACATCTCGCCCATCTCGCTCCTACGGCCTTCTCGACCCAAACTCGATCCGGATTCATATCCTCGTACCCACACGGAGACTTGCGGTGGACGGTCACCACACACCGTCCACCATTCGACGACCTGATCTCCAACCATATATCTGATATATCTTGAACCATATTTCAGGCACAGGTCTTTCAATGGGCTGTAGTTTTTAACAAACATTACTGTGTTCTGGTTTGAAGGACGTTGTGACTGATGAAATTGAGGAAGTAACGAGACCTACCTTTATATATCAAAGCGACGAGCACAATGTGGTGCAGTGTATGTCATCCTAACTAGCTCATATGAATCCCCACCCTACCGTGTGACAATCTTTGACCAGCAGTGGACGTACATCAGCTGATGATGATGAGAATGTTAGTCATCTAGATGCGATTCAAAACATTACTGCGGTAACAACCGACTGAACCATTTACATCTCTGATGGAAGTTCATATAAAAAATTGTATAAATGTACGTAAATAATAATAAACAGCCCTCTACATAGTCCCACTACTGGGCATCGGGATCTTCTCTCACACGGGGAGAGTCAAGACCTTTAATCCACCACGCTGGCTGTCTTATGTAGAAGTCGCCAGTTAGGATGATATACACTGCACCACAATGACCTCCTGAGACAGATGTTCAGTCTCATGACCTTAATAATTACACTAGCTACAACACCCTTCAAACCGGAACATAGTAATGTTTGCACAGTACTAGACGCTCTCCAGCAACAGAGCCCTATTGACAGTAAGATTCTGATTCTCTTTGAGAGACTCGTCTCGTTACTGCAGTAATTAAATTAACTAATTTACTCTTTACATTGTTCCTATGGAACCAGTTAGGATGATACGCTGGTGGTAGGTCTCTGCTGTGCTGGTGGTAGGTCTGTGCAGCCGGAGACGGTGTAGGTATCACCGCAGCGCCTATTTCTACCGCCAAACAGTACTATGCAAATATTACTGTGTTCCGGTTTGAGGGACGCTGTACCTAGTGAAATTACTAGGGTAACGAGACTCGAACACTGGTGTATACCATCCTATCTACGTTGTTCTGGTCGTATCACTTACAACGCCCTTCAAACCGGAACACAGTAATGTTTGCACACTGCTGTCCGACGGCGGTGGTACCTACCTATAGTTCTACCATCAGTTAAAACATAAAGATTGACCTAGTGCTGTACGCGACGGTATCAGTTCCTAGTGCCGCTAACCGAGACCTAATTTGTGCTATGATTCATACTGTCCACAATTCAGTGATTACCGTAATCGGTAACAGATGGCGCTGGTAATTCTTTATTAAGCGATCAAGCGAGCTGGACGTTCACCTGATCTTGAGAGACAGAGACAATGAGTAGGTAAGGTGATATCATCACCATCATCATCATCATCAGCCGATAGACGTCCACTGCTGGACATAGGCCTCCCCCAAAGATTACATATGGACATGGTCTGCGGTGCTGCTGGGTACTAAGGTTGTAGGGGTTGATATGGGGTCATTTGGACCATACTCCTCTACGCATGATTTACACCCGTATTATTCCCTTAGACAAGATTTTTAATCTAATTACCGCAGTAATTTCACCAGCAGCACCCTTCAATATATAGAACTGTTTGTCAGCTGCAATAGGAGCTGTGGTGGAGGCTACTTAGTCTCCAGGTGGTGACCTACCACCAGTAACTAGAAAGCAATTATGATAGTGGCAGTGACGGCCCAAGGGGGAGGAGAGGAATCTTGGGGTGGAAACCGAGTACTGGACGCATAGGTATAGGACGTCATCAGCGCGGTCGAGAATGGGTGATGGATCTTATTTGGTGAAAGACATTGGGAAAGACAGCAGCATATAATCAAAGGCTGATGGTGATGATGATGAAATCAGCACCATTTATGAGTTAGAGCATATAAAACTAAGACTAGATCTAGACGATATATATGTTATATTATTTTTGAAGAAATCAAGTTCAATTTTTGTTTTAATTTAAGAGACTAGTGGTATGCCATGGTTCCATCTGGTGGTAAATGGTGATGTGGTGGTGAAGCACAATATTCTTGTAACAGCCTACAATTGAAGACCGTCCACGTTGTATGTACGGGAACACTGACGCCGGCAAGTTGTTCCGCCCCTATGCTGTTCTTATCATGAAGGAACAGCTGGACCTGGTGATGGTAACTTGCTGTGCGTCTGTTCGACTGGTGGTGAGAAATGGTTGAGGGTATGATCGTGTATTACCAGCACACTCCTTGAAATATATCCTATAGATGATCACTACGAGATTGGTTAAAGGGCGGTCGTGGTCAAGACTATTTAGGAACACACGGCGCCGTGTAATCGGCCCCTCAGATTGAGGAAAAATAGGAAAATCCGGAAAAAAAAAAAAAAAAAATAACATAAATATGTAGACTGTAATTAAAATTAAACTGTATCCATAATTGAATTTTGATTACTTACTATAGCTCAGTGGTTAAACGCATGATTTGTGACGCACAGGTCTCCGGTTCGAATCCGGAACACTTAGTTTAGTCAATAGTAAATTGTTTTCTTATAATCTCTTAATCTGTCGTCGTAACGGCACTGTGTTTCGACTATAAGATCGTCGGCCCCATTATCACTTAATACGGCGTGATTGTTTAAGTGTAATGCTAACTTAAGTACTTAATTTTTGCATCACATACATACTAATGTTTTTAGAGATTGTAAATTTTTTTTTTAAATCTCATATCCTAGTATATCAAATTCCTGTAACACTAGCCCTTTTGCCCAGCTGTGGGAATCCATGGGTTAACATGATGATTATGTTTATAATATTTCATATACTTTATTAGGACGATATAGTATATGTCATGAAGAAGTATATAGGCAGCATTTGACCAAAATAAATGACTACATTGTAGCAGGTTCGAATACCATTTAGGACTATTATATATGTATAGACTTCTCATCTTTATATTAATAAAGTACTTACAGATAATTTTAAAATTTTTTTTTTAATTAAGTACAAATTAAAAAAAATATATTTATCTATATCTCTCATAAACGCTCTGCCTCATGTCTACTCTGAAACATAACCTCAAAAACATATTTCTTGTACGTTTTCAAATAATATTATATATAACGTTTTAAATTTTCTCATGTCAATATTATTATAATTGTAAATGACCCACTTAATATTCCCAATGCTGGGATGCCTTTCGCACATAAGAGAGTCGACTTTTATGTACTGTGGTGGTCAAATGCGAGCTGGTGTTATATTAGACAGGGGGTTAGAAATAATATTTTTATGTATTATATCGTATATAATACTAATAACAAAGATTTAGTTTTTTTTTTTAATATTAAAAAAATATTAAAAATCTCTATATATATATATACTTTATCATCATCAGTCCACTGTTAGACATAGGCCTCCACCAGAGGTCTCCATATCGATCGGTCTCTGGTTCCGGTGCCTGCAACGTCCGTCACAGTCAACATGGCTTCCGGCACCGCCGGGCACCAGGAGCTGTCGTTTGTAAAGGTCCACATGGAGGGATTTGGACCATTTCCCACCACCCTGGCCTAATTCGGGTTGGTGGGAGGTTATTATAATGAACGATATATTCTCTACTTAATATAATACATGAACGAGACATATCTAAAATGATTGAAGAAAACCTTGCAGTAATTAAATTAAATGAAGTTATGAATTAATTGGCTTACTTCTACTTCATATTTCATTGTGTCCATATCCTGCTTTTTTTTTTCTTGTTTTTTTATACAAAAAAATATAACCTAGAAACTACAGTAAATAGCAAAAGGTATAAGCGTTTTGTACTTGAGATGAAAAGAAAGATACTTTATATAATACATTTGAAAGGAATAGAATTAAAAAAATAATATATCAGTGAGTTGCAAATATAAGATAAGGCGTATTTTTCTTTTTTTTTTCGTATATGACAATGAGTAACTTTTTATATAGTGGCCAGTGTTTAATTATTTTTTTTCGGATAATATGTAACAGAATAAATAAGGTCTTTCCGAAAAATTAAAAAGGAATTAAAAAAAAGTATTTATATATTTTTTGTTGAAATATCTAGGGCGTGACAACTGGTATTTTTTTTTTTTTGGTTGATTATATGTTTTTATTTCAAAATACTTAGTATTGAAAATATTTTTTTTTATAGTATGGTGGTGAGATTTAGTGTAGTCTATGTCTTTGATAAGCATCAATGTGCTGGGAAGCATGATCATACAAGGACGGCAGCGGGCCAGCGGACGTGATGCTGAGAAGCCTTCCATGAAGTGTACTGACGATTTGATGAAGGTCGAAAGAAACCATTGAAAGAAAGCGGCCCTGGAATTATTGGAATAGACTTCTATGAGGGAGATCTATGTCCAGCAGTAGACGTTTAACAGGTGATGATGATGAAAAAAAATGCTTTTGATAACTTCTTCAATTTTAATTAGTAAATCAAATAGCGTGTTACAAGATGATTATCTTGTTTTAATGACTTTTTTTTTTTAAAAATATAGAAACAAGGCGATACTGTTTTGTTTAATATCAAGCTCCACTTATTCCACCACGTAATCATTCATCTACTGATAAGAAAATTTGAAGGAGTAAACTTGTATTAAATACCAACACTAAGTCTAGACTTTCCTGTTCATTTCTGTAGTCTCGAACTATTGATAATTTATGGTGAACTCTGTGACGGACTTAATTAAAGTGTCTCCTGATTCATGGTTTTTGTGATTGAGATGGAGTAGTAGAGAATTTGCCGTTCGATAGCAATGATGCTGGAGAGGATTATGGTCATCACCAGCATCAATGCGGTAAAGATTCTTGTCGGATATGTTGTCCAGGAGTCTTATAACATACTTAGAACTTTTACCGAAAAATTTAAATGGTGATTGAATCTCTACACAAGCTTTACTTCCTCTTAAAAATCAGAGTACTTTACGGTCACTTCCTTCCCCATAAGATATTCAGTATGTCTATTTTATTTATACCAGGAATGTAATACGACTAAGGGACTAGTTAGAATATTTACACAGCACCAGATTGCGCTTACATGCATCGCATTGAGATGTAAGAGATTAAGTTTAGTTATTTCATTGGCTACAGCGCTATTCAAACTTTAACACAGTAATGTGAACAGTGTCTGATGGTAGAAATAGGCGATACTACAGGCAAATAATGATCAGATGAAGGTGTGGTGTATTTGACACGGAGAATTCCGCAAGGGTCTATATGTAAGAAAGAACCGATAAATAGATTTTTTTGTAATATCAAAAAGAGACGCATGATACGCCATAGAGACGTTATAACGGTGATAAAAAATATACTTGCAATTTTTTTTTTGCCTCAACCGTCGAATAGACTAAATACTTTTGGCATATATCCGGGACAAGGTTTTGAATACGGTTAGAGAACGGTCTTCCCATTATAGATCCTTTTTCAAGTCCTGATTTACTTTAACTCCCGATACGGATTGTTTCAACCGGGTCAGATCCGCACCCAGAAATATCCCATAGTGTATTAATAATGAAACAATAAAACGGTTTGCTATTTATACGATTATATGGGCATTTCCCGTTGCGATATTAACAATCAGTTATCGAAATTATAATAAATAACTTAGCTAATACAGCAGGCGGGATGTGGGGATCACGGACGTGATGGATTTATGAGGCATAACTCACCCTGCGGCGCGGAGGGTCCACCGGTTGAGACGTGGCTATCCTCGCCGCGGATGGCTGTAGGCCAAGCGGGAGATGGATGAGCACGTTGTCGAATCTGGTGCGGGACACTTTTGTGAGCGTGGAGCGGTGCACGGTGCACGGGGCGCCGGCTCCGGATAGCGCGGCGCCGCTTCGGAAATAGCGCGGTCCCGCGTGGCGGCGCGGCGCGGCGCGGCGCGGTGCTGCGCGGTGGCGTGGCGGCGGGCGCGCGCACGCAGGCGGCCCGCTCCTTTGAGCGCCGCTTCTCGTTTCGTTTTCGGCGCACGTTACGCCGTTTCGCTTCTGGCGGAAAGAGACGGGTATTATTTCGAGCGCGCAGCCTCGAACTCTAGGCGAGTTCAATGTACCGTCCTCCTCCGTGGGCGCGGGCGACGCGTCGCGCCGTCCCGCTCGCGCACGCGCGCGCCGCCCCGCGTGCGAGCGAGACGCCGCCCGTACACTTTTTGTTCCGAACTTGAATTTCGATCAATATACTGCGACGCGATCCGTCTTGGTACTAGCGATTTGTTTTATTTTTCACAGGGCCCTGCAAAAAGGGTGCGGTCACGATTTAGAGACGTAGATTTTTCGAATTTAATTTTACTAACAATGGAAACGCCGGGGCAAACGGAGGAGAAGGGTTTAAAGAGCGACGGGATTTGTTGAACGTAATTAATTATGAAACATGCTGAGGTAAAAAAGCGTGTGCACAACACACTTTCACTAATTATCGATGAAAGTACGATGCTAATAAACGTAGTCACCTCACGTGTAACCTGTTTGTGCATTTAATTACAATCATTAGCTCGCAAGGCTTCAAAAGACGATAAATGTAGGGAACAGAAATATAATCACGTAATTTATCAAGTTAGATAACCGGATTACTTAGTTGAACAACGACGTTGTCCGTACGTCGTTACATTGGAAGGAAGATTTTTTTAAGCAGAAATGTCACTATTTAATAATCAATGCTAAATTTGTACCATACACCATTTAGTGCGCAATGCGCTAAAAAGTAAAACACGTAGTCAAGCTATACGATTCAGGCTGGCATAGCAACGGCAGCTTTTCACGGACGGCTATTTATAACACTTGTGCTAGTCAATTAGAGGTCTAGACTTTACACGGCGTAAGTTAAGATGTCTTTAATGATACCGTTTCTGAATGATGATTATGTGTAAAAATTATGGTGATGGTGGTCGATTAAAGATTTGTTGAATTGTTGACATTACATGTTAATATCAATAATCATTACTACCCAACAACTATATATTTTATGATTTTTTTTTATACATTATACGTTTAACAACACATTAAATAAAAAATGAGTATGTAGAGATTCAAGCGAATTGATTTATTGACTCTTCGAATAAATGAGTAAGTACGTCAATGAAAAAATGAAACGTTAGTGACGATCTGATGTGGAGATCGCAGGAGGAGAATTATGTCCAGCAGTGGACGTCTATCGGCTGATAATGGTGAGGACGAAATATATCTAAAATATTTTTTTCCATATATATTCGGTTGTAACTCATAGTAAAAAATTTCGTTTCACTTATTTGACAGTATCAGTATAAAGAGTTGAAAAGTAGCCATTGTTATCTTAATTAAATAACAATAGCTGCTTTTCAACTAATTAATATCCTGTAAATACCTAATAACTTTTGGTGCATGCTTTAATGAAATACGTATTAAAGTATTTCTTTACTCTATACATTACAAGAATGGTTTATTACACCTGCTATATACCAAATTAGTCGAAATGAAAACTATTTAATAATTAAAACGATCCGTAATGTCCAACCTTCCATTACAATTTAATGACCGCGTGCAAGGATAATGAAAGGATAAAATGTTACGATCGAAAAATCGAATAGATTAAGTATTATATATATATATATTACATGCTTTTTAAAAGAAAGATAAATGTAGTACAACAATGATATAAGACCTGAACATGTACTTTTTTTATTTACAACGGACTTACATGGCCCGAATTTCACTTGGTGTTAAGTGACAATGAGGTCGTGGATGATAAAGCGAAAGCCCCGAATGCTCCGGCTCCTACATGTTCAGATAACAGTGATGCAGTCATGGCGGCTGATTCACATCTTGACAGTGATAGGTAGCCAGACGGGAATGAGAAAAGTCTACCACCAACCTAATTCTATATATATCCTTGGAATGGAACCGGTAATCATCGATTGACAAACTTAATGCTTAGGTACTGCGCCAAGGACGCAGTTAAATGTAAGGAACTATGTGAACATATTAAGGATGTTTTAAGGATAACATTTCGAAATTGTCTGTCTTATTACCGGCCTTTGTAAATGGTAAATGCGATATTAATCTCAACGAATAAGAATTAAAGATGGTAGAATTCGATATAAAACTTGGTAATAACATTGTTAATCGAGAAAGGATATTAATTAAGTATTAATTTTTTTCATCCACCCTCATTTCATTACAGCATTGATTCTTTTTTTTATTCAACATAGCGTTGAAACGAGCGGGGTGTTCATCATCATCGTCATCATTATCAGCAGCTAGACGTCCACTGCTGGACATAGGCCTCTCTCAAAGATCTAGATCGGGATGTTCACATGACGCTAAGTGATACGACTGCTAATAACAACGTGACGATAGTTAGGTTGGTGTGCTATTCACCACATTGTCCTATTATCTGATGTAGTGTAGCAAAAGTGTGCTTGGTAGTCATTTTGATTTTTACATCTGATACGGGACTGGTAGACGCGACCCCACGGCCTGTTACACTACAATGCGATCATCGCTTCGAGCATCAAAACTATCTCAACTTTCTCTTTTAGGAACGGTTTTTAGAAAATAATTAATAGTAATAAAGAAAAAGAAGAAATTCGACGGGTCGTTTTGGTCGTTGTTAAATTCACGGTGATAATAAGAATATAATTTTTTTTTGCAGTATTTAGCGGTTTAAAGTATCAAGATGCTGTGTCGGCGTACGAGCGCGCCCGCCGGCGGGGCAGTGAGGTAGGCGTCGCTCGTGCGAGCGGTGCAGACGTATGTCCGCCCGCTCCCACGGCGAGCTAACGGTGAAATGCGCGGGCGCAGACTTAAGTCTGCCTCCCCGCTTTGTCCCCCTTTTTCCTTCGAATTGAAACGGATTTTCGACGAAAACAATATACTGGTGATAGGTCAATATTGCCGGTGACCGTCTAGGTAAGGACCATCACAGCTGTACCGTCCCCAAAACAGTGATGTGTAAATATTACTTGTGAAATTACTGAGGTAACGAAACTTAACATCTATGTCTACTACGAGTCAAACTAGAAACTAGAACCATAATACCTATATATATATATATATTTACTGGTGGTACGTCTTTGTTGCTGATGATGAACTAAGAACTCAGTATCGTACAGATACTACTGAGTTCCGATTTTAAGGACGCTGTAGCTAGTGTAATTACGTAAGTAAAGAAATTTAATATCTTACGTTTCAAGGCGACAAGCACAATGTGGTGCAGTGTATATCATTCTAACTATCGCCAAGTTGTTATGGGCAGGAGTTTCACTTTTCATCAGGTGAACGTCCGAACGTCTCTTCGTCGTCGGCGAATTAAAAAAAAACATTTTTTAACCTACTAAGCGATTTATAAGAGAAAAATGTTATACATAACTTTCAGTTTATCTGTATAGTATAATGAAAACAATGGCCCAATATTAATATAATACAAAAGAAAACAAAGGGTATCATATCATATCCCTGCGGTAGGATATTTAAAAAAATCAATAATATACCCAAAAAAAAAAAAAAATCATTCATACAATATATAACAAGTCCTATTTTATATTATAAAAACAACTTACATATGTTCAAAAATATATGTAACTAAATATAAGTTAATATATTTTACCCGACCATTTTTTTAGACCTGTCATAAACATCTAGGTCTTAAATGAGTTCTAATAATTAATAGTCAATTATCCAAACTGTATAGTCTTCTACTTGTAGTGTATATATATTTATATATGTATATAGCAACTGTCGCGTTTAAATGAAGTTAAATGATATATAAGTTTATAATGATACAGTACCATCTGTTACTAAGTTATAATAGTAAGTAGATATTAAAAAAAAAAAAATTACTAGTGTGTTAGTGTATTGTAATGAATTTTCCTATAGTCTGTCGCGGAGAACTTTTAGGTACCACCGCAGCGCCTAGTGCTGTACTGTGCAAATCCTACCCCGTTCCGGTTTGAAGGACGCTGTAGCTAGTGAAATTACTGAGGTAAAGAGATTAAACTTTTCATGTCTCAAAGCGACGAGTATAATATAGTACTGTACATATCATCCTAACTAGCGTCACATTGTTATCGGCGTATCACTTACCATCAGGTCAATGACCCGCTCGTCTCGTTACTTCATGGAATAGTAATAAAAAAAAAATTATATTACAATATAAACAATCTATGTTAATTCTGATTTTGAAGCAGCAACTTAATAAAAATATTAAAAAAAAATATTGTGTATAAAAAATATATTCTGAACTAGCTGCTCTGTGATTTATTGACTATGAACATCCCTAGAACTTCCTTTGAGGAAGGAATGTTAAATCCATTCTCAGCTGACCTCTAAATGGCAGAAGCAATATCTCTACCAAATTTTGAGTCATCATCATCATCATCATCATCATGATAGACGTCCACTGCTGGACATACGCCTCTCACATCGACCGGCCCTGCGCTGACCACATCCAGCAACTTCTCACGACCTTCGATTAAACGTGTCATATAGGGGCATGTTGGCTGTTTACCACTACCCTCCTCTAATGTGGGTTGAAGGCAGCTGGAGCCTGGTTTGTTGATTAGCAGGGTGCACACGAGCTGGTGAGTGTTCACGTCTAATACCGAGATATCGTGATGAATCTATTATATATATACATATATATACTGAGACAGAAAAGACTGTATCATGCTTCCCAACCTTCACTAGTTGAAGAAGCATTTTAAGAAGAAGAAGATATATACACACACACTTATATATATATATATATATATATATATATATATATATATAGATAGATATCCATAGATTCTTCTATCATTATTCTACATATATATATAGAATATTCATAGAAGAATATCTTCTCTATCATAGTTTAGTAATAGCCGCAAGTATTATTCGGTGCAAGTGTACTTAATATTACACTTGGTATATATCAATACTTAAATACTTGGTGGGGTGTAAGGTATACCGCACATCTCACTAGACATACTTCCAACCCTGACTTCAATCGAATGGCCTGGTTCAAGTAACTTAATTATATAAAAAAAAAATTACATTCTTTATTATTGTACGAACACGACGTTCACCTGATAGTAAGTGATACCTACCCATAACAACGTGGCGCTGGTTACGATGGTATGCACTGCACCGCATTGCGCTCGCCGAAGGACATGAGATTGAGTCTCGTCATACCAGTAATTAAATTAGCTACAACGTCCATCAAACCGGAACATGGTAATGTTGGCACAATACTGCTTGTCAGCAAAAATACGATGGTGTACGTTAACAAAAACCTACCACCAGCTCCGGTTTGATGAGCGTTGTAGCTAGTGGAGTAATGAGGGGGTGCAAGGATTCTCACACAGGTCATGGGATCCAAGCCAACCTCACTGCTAATCAACAAACGAGGCTCTGGCTACTACCAGCTCGCATTGGGCCAGTAGGAAATGGCCCATTTTTCCCTACATGAACTCCTACAAGGCTGCCCAACGGTATCTGATGAAGGTCGTGGGAAGCAGCTGGATATAGGCATCTCAGAATCGATCGATGTAGAGATATTTGGTACAGGCTTATGTCCAGCAGTGGGCATCTGTCGGCTGATCATTAAAAGATTTGGTGAAGTAGATTAAAGTATTATAATTAAGTCATAAATAACATTTAAAATTTAAGTAATCACTATATATGACTTATCTAGTACTTTAGTACTAGTACTAATTAATTTAAGATATGGTCTAATTATATGTTAGCCGATCGTCTAGTATACAAAATGTAGTACTAATATTTAACCAACCCCGAACCTCCATTTTAGGCAAACAGCTGTTGCGCCACAGTAATATGTTGGCAACATTGTAATCATGATAAATAAAGATTTATCTAAGGCACACTTTGGACTTGCACAGAATGTGAGCAAAAACTTTCATATGGCAACACTGGTTAAATATATTTTTTTATTGCCAGGGTATTATATTAAAAGATAATATCATCGAAGAGGTTATTTAGAATATATTTAAAATTGTAATAAAAATAATTGCCATAATATAATTATTCTAATTATTAATAATCAATGTATGATAAAATATGTTGGTACATCCATTACGTGACGATAGGATGATATACACTGCACCATTGTAAGTTAAGTTTATGTCATACTAAGTGCTAGATCTAGATATTTAGTACTCCCATTAAAGACCTTCAGTCATCATCGCTGCTGGTCATAGACCTTCAAAGATCTTTATTTAATAGTAATAAGTTTATAGGCTGTATGTCTCTGCTGCCGGAGACCGTATACGTAGCCGATGAACAGTACTGGGCAAGAATTACTGTGTTCCCGTTTGCAGGGCGCTGTAGCTAGTGTAATTACTGGAGTAACAAGACTCAACATCTTAGATCGCAGGTGACGAATGTGGTGCTGTGAACACCGTAGCTATTGCCACGTTGTAACGGGTCGCGCGTATCACTCACCATCAGGTGAACGACCTGCTCGTCTCGCCGCTTCATTAAATAAAAAAAAAAACACATTGTGCTCGTCGCCTTGAGATATAATATAAGTCTCATTACCCCAGTAATTTCACTACCTACTCTCCTCCACTCTACTCGGGAAACAAAGATCTACCATCAGTAGATTTCTCCAATGAGTTAAGTGGATGATTGTTCTTATTACTGGTATCAGGTTTGTAAGTCTAAGATTTTAGTTTCGACTTATCATTTTTATCATCTAGAGCTTAACCAGGTGATTTTTTTTTAAATAGATTTTTATTTTGGACAATGGCAACTTTACCTCTTATAGGTAATAGCTATACTACCCTCGGCGTGTCAAAAAAGGCGACTAAGAGGATCCTGCTCATTATTAATGCAACGTCCTTCTATCATGGTAGTCTGATTAGGTACTGGTGGTGAATCTCTGGTGGCGGTGACCGACTTTGTACCACCACAGCGCCTATTACAGCCGACAAACTATACTATGTTCCGGTTTGAAAGGCGCTGCAGCTAGTGTAATTACTGGGGTAAAGAGACTTAACTACTCTTGGGTCTGAAGGCGACGAGCGCGATGTGGTGCTGTGTATATCATCCTAACTGGCACCACGTTATGATCAGGAGTATCACTTACCATCAGGTCAATGAAAGTCATGACAACGTAAGTAAACGATTAGCATCTCACGGGGTCCAATCCAACTTCACCTGCTCGTGATGGGCCCTGATAATCAACAAACAAGGTTCTGGCTTCCACCAACAAGCACTGGGCCAGCGTGGTGGGAAATTGCCTCACTCCTTAAATATGAATCCCTATCCAATCGATATGGGAATCTTGATGGAGATCAGTGTCCAGGAGTGGACTACTATCGGTAGATGATGATGATTTATCTCGGATAAAAAACAGTGTAACCGTGATACTGAATACCGTACCCCATACGTCTTGATATTTGATTTAAATCATTACTATAACATAGTTTGAAAACTTACCGGAAGACAGGATATACCTTCTTTCTTCTACTAATGTCCTTTTGCCTGTAACAATATAATCACAGATTAAATAAAACGCTTTAATTGGTTAATCATAGACACGATCGGGTAGGGATTTATATGGGGGGATTTGGGCTATTTCCCACCACGATGGCCCAATGTGGGTTGGTGGGAGCCAGAGCCTCTTTTGTTGATTAGCAGGCTGCACTACGAGCTGGTGAGGTTGGCTTGGATCCTGTGAGTTGTGCGGGAACCCTTTCATCCCCATTTCCATTGGTTAATATTTGACCTTATTTTCCCACTATGAAAGGATTCCGTATGTCTTAATGAAGGATATATAACTTTTTTATTCCATAAAGTTTTCCCGGACATATAAAAAAAGAGTAATTTTTTTTTTCTTTCGAAGCAAAGTACTAATCATAATGCGTTTGGTTTTTTTTTTGCGTCGCTGTAGTTAATATGATTTACACTGCACTACATCGTGCTTGTCGCCATAAGAGACTAGATGGTTATATCTCATTACCCCAGTAATTTCACTAACTACAACGCCTTTCAAACCGGAACACAGTAATGTTTGCACACTATTGTTTGTCTGCTGTCTACTGAATCTAGCAGTAGAGACTACTAGGCTATGTCAAAACTTAAGAATCTTAAGGTGATTATTTTACTTCTTAATATGCTTCTCCGACTAGGGGAGGTTGGTGGTCAGTTCACTATATTTTTCCCGGTGTCTGGCGAGGTAGAACAGTTGGGATGCTCTCGTGATCCCGGTCCACTTCCTGATGTTGCGCAGCCACGATATCTCCCTACGACCGACACTCCTTTCACCCGCCACTTTGCCCATCAAGATGAGTTGAAGCAGTTCGTATCCATGCTGCCTAAGCACATGGCCAAGATATGATACTTTTCTCATCGCAGTACCTCCTCTTTTGGTACTCCCTGAGCCCAGTTTATTTTAATAAAAATTATTTATTTTATTATCACAACCGATTAGTAATTTTTATTTGCAGACAGGCTCACCAACTCTTTACCTTTGCCCTTGACTAAGATGTTGTAAAAAGTAGCTGCCGGGCGACATTTAATTAAGATAACAACGCGCCCTATGGCGCAGACGAAAAAAAAATAGGAACAATATAAACAACCCTTTGAAACAAGAACACGTCACGTATGTGTTGAACACGCACACACGCACATAGACACGTATAGCATTTGTATCGGATCCATGTAACTAAAGCTCGAAAAAAGAAATAGATAAAGGAGCGGGACGGAAGTGCGCGCGAGAGCGGGACGGAGCCTCTCCCCCACAAATATACGGCAGGTCTATTTGGGATTTTTGAACGCGCCGTTGCCATTCCTCACGGCGGATAGAGAGGGAGGGTCATGGGTTTTGGATGTCCAGCCCTATACACCGCTGCATGTGTTCTTTTTGCATCTTTTTTTTTTTTTTTTCAATAGACTTTTACGCCTCTGGGTGTTGGCTTTTTTTTTTAAATGTCTACACATTTCGAGTGCGTTCAATAAACTGAGCCTAATCGATTCGATGCACTCGTTTTAATTTATTTCTCATAGACACCATAATCGATTTTTTTACTTAAGTTAACAATTATAACAAATTAAAATATTTCATACATTACTATATTATTAATTAACGTTTTACTAAGCAATAAATGTTGTTGTATATAATTTACCAATTAAACGAGACGTACCATGTGGTACCAGTTTGTATTATTTATACTATTGCATTAATATCATTTGAATGGTGAAAATATACAGTATTTGCATAATTTAATAATAATAATAAAATATATAAACACAAATTAAAACGTCATATAAAACATATAATGATTACTTTTTTTATATTTATGTGAATAATAATGTGGTGTTGTGTAAACATTCTTATAAGTATTTCAATGTTTAAATAAACCATCTGCCTGATGTTTTCGCTTTGCTGTATAGAAAGAAGGGCTGAAGATATTTGTTCATGTAAATACATTAACAAATAAAACCTAAAAGGAGAACGTGTCCTATAAAGTGTGACAATAAGTAGTTTTAACCTAGCAACACGTTCAATTAAAACAAAAACAAGTAGTTGTATGTTACCTACTGAATAATCAATGACGAAGTCAGTCACTTGATAGCAGGAAGGAAACACTGCCGCTGCAGCGTCACCTGACACCGAACGCATTCGATATAATCAATATCAAGTGTAGGTTTGTACTCAGCATATAAAAAATTCGTATACACATCTAACTTTTACAAACTATTAGACGCCATTTAATTTTTTTTTATTTCACTCGAGAGTGTTTCATAACATTCGATAGAATAATTTAACGATTACATGTCAGCTGTGACTATCAATGTTATCAGACTTGAAGCAGGTTTGAAGGACTCAGGTATCCAGCGATACGTTCGCTTCGTTACTGTTACTATTAAATACTTTATTGTAAAGTGATGCAGCATGCGTGACATGTAACACGTCTGAACGATTCAGCCGGTGGCGGGAAAAAGTGACGCATGCGGCGCGCCGCCCGCGCACGCGCCAACCGACGCGCCACAACTGACATGACAACCGATCCAGTGTTGCAAGTACTAATTATAAATTTATCCCATTTTAATAAAAAAAACTAACTAACGACTTAGAAATTTAAAAGGATATTTTTTTTCTCAAATTAAATATTAAAAATAAATATTTACTAAATTAAAAAAATTAACAACACAGCAACATATTTAATAATAAAGTATAATCATCATCATCAACAGCCTGCAGCAGTTAGTTCTATCTTCGGCTATACACATCCAGTTGCTGCTAGCCGCCGTAGCGATCGGGAACTGAGGACCTCTGACATTTGGCTTTCGCAGATGAACACTTATGAATCATTTATTAGCCGATAGAAGTCCACTACTGAATAAAATGCCTCCCCCAAAGATCCCCTAATCGATCGAATCATCCAGCGGCTTCCTTACGACCAGCAAGACCTCTGGTTCCTCCGGGCACTAGGAACCCTGGTTTGTCTGGGTTCATATGAAGGTTAGTTAGAAGTTTTATTGAATTCCATAGAGCAAATAGAGCGAGATTTTTGAAAGCTTCTATATTAATGACGGGAAAAGTATCTGGGATAGAATTTGTTCTCACTGTGTACTTATGAAAAAATAGGTGTAAAGGGTCCAGCACAACAAGTCATGGAACCGAAGTCAACCTGATCTGCTCGTGGTGCACTCTGTTAACCATCAAACGAGGCTCTAGCTCCCAACAACCTGCATAGATCCAGCGTAGGGGATATGACCCAAATCCCCCATTTGAATTTCCACCCGACCGATGTAAGAATCTTTGGTAGAGACCAGAGCCTCGTCTCTTGATTAGCAGGGTGCACCATTAGCAGGTGAGGTTAGCTTGGATCCCGAGAGTTGTGTGGGATCCCTTACAGCCTATGTCCAGCTGTAGACGTCTATCGGCTGATGATTATCATGATTAAATAAAATTTTATAAACAATACATCAGTATGAGTTAACATTCTTTAGAACAGTTACTAAGGAACAAATTCATGGCCACTGATGGATTCACTGATCCTTGTTTCCGGAGACCGTAATAGTAGGTTCTATCGCAACGCCTATAAACAGCCGACAAACAGTACTGTGCAAATGTTACTGTGTTCCGGTTTGAAGGGCGCTGTAGCTCGTGGAATTACTGAGGTAATGGGACCTAACTTCTTCGGTCTCAAGGCGAGGATGGCATTATAGTGCTGTGATTAAGATGACCTAACTATTGCTACGTTGTAAAGAGCAAGCATATTACTTACCACCAGGTAAAGATCCTGCTCGTCTCGTCGCTTCGTAGTATAAAAAAAAACTGTGTAATTGAAACGCTCCTAGTTTAGTCTACAATCTGATTTGGATTGTATAAATATGGTGAATGGGGATTTGGGCCATTTCCCACCACACTGGCCCAATGTGGGTCGGTAGGCGCCAGAGCCTCGTCTGTTCTCACCGGAACACAATCCAAGGTCACCTTTCCACGAGCAGGTGAGGTTAGCTTGGATCCAGTGAATTGTTGTGTGGGAGCCCTTACAGCCTATGTCCAGCATTGGACGTCTATCGGCTGATGATGGAGTATTGGGGTTAATGGGTGCATTTAATAGTTTAAGACGCCGCTGGTTCAGGTTATGAGGTGACAGTGCGGCCGGCGTAGAGGTTATGCGGCGTAGCAACATGGCCGCCGAGCGCGCCCGCCCGCGCGCCGAACACCACAGATAATATCAAATGCGCCAAGCTGTTTACAAGCTAAACAGCTGATGCATAATTTATTTTTTAATATTTCCAACATTTAACACTATAACAGTATTTAACTACTGGTAAGTCTTTGTTGCTAGACATCTTCTAGTTCGGTATCACCACAGCTCCTGTTGCAGCCGAGACTGTGCAAATATTACTGTTTTCCGGTTTAAAGGGCGCTGTAGCTGTTGTAAATAGTTGGGTAATTGGACTCAACATTTTGTCTCAGGCGACGAGCGCAATGTGATGCTGCATATGTCATCCTAAGTAGTGCTACGTTTTTATGAGTGAGCGTAACACTTAACATTACGTGAACTTCTCGTTCGTATCACCGCTTTGTCAAATTAAAAAAAAATACCAAATTCTGTTAGCTTCATTGCTATAATAATATTTAGTGTATTTTAAAACATGAGTTGATTCTACTTCCGCTTTGGTGACCACTGATCTAGTTAAAAGAAAAGAGGAATAATAACATTTTTTAGCATTTTAGTTGCTGATAGGTGTCAGTTCATAACTGTGCAGAGACTTAATTAAAAGTCTAAATTTAAATTCTAGGCATTCCAAATGAATCATATATTGTATCTAGATCATCTTTCAGGTATCTCGAGTGCGGCCGCATTTTTCAGATAACATGGTAACACCACTTATGTTATAAAAAGCGCACATTAGTACACGCTTTCGATTACATTCGTTCCTTGTGATTTAGAGAATTATTTTAATCATCATCATCAGCCAGTTACACGCCCACTGCTGGGCATAGTACTCTACTAAATATCTTTACTCAAATTTTACTTTTTGCTGGTAGGTCTACATAGATTTGCCCAGTAGTCTTGAGCTGTAAAGAATAAGACTAAGGTAACCCTCGTCTGTCATAGAAGGCGACTAAAAGAGTTTTCCGCTCAGCAAACCACGGATAAACACAAGTACTAGGTAGTCTAGTGCTTGTTGTACTCCTACATCCCAACCTGGGATTTGATTTAGACACCGAAGCGTTCCTTATATCCTGGGTCCTCTAGCAATGTACTGAAGATGACCACCGAGCGGGTTTTAATTTGTAAAAATCCTGTATAACATTGTGATCCTCTCAGCGCCTATTTCTGAAGATGTACAGCAGTATACAAATATTACTGTATTCCGGTTTGAAAGGCGCTTTAATAGGGTAACGAGACTCAACATAAATCATTATAGCAATATCACGTCAATCCAGTACTTCTCAGAGTACATCATTCCAGACTTAGGTTCAGGTAAACGTTCTGATCCTTCTGACTGGTCTTTGACGATTAAATAATATAAGATTTATTTTACTATCAAGTATATGTGATAATGATGATCAATCACATCACGTTATTTATATAAAAAAATTACCATACAGTCTGTGAGGCGGGCTTGCGTCACGGGCGTGTTCAATTAGTCATACTCTCTATTTTTAGTCTGGCGGCGTTTGCGTGTCAACACGACACTCCACTGTGTTGCCAGTGAACTAATTAAATCAACTATCCACATAATTATGATACAGCCGGTAATCGATTCGAGACTGTCCAGCGGCTGCTTTCGTTTGCAAGTGAAATATGTGAATGTGGAATTACAAAAAAAAAAAAAAAAATAATAATGTTTTTTTAATTAATGCTAGTCAAAATCTTCAAGACTTTGCTGAAGGAAATTTATCCATAATCTATGAATTTCATCATCAGCGTCATTCAAAGGATTGTCTTTAACTACTTTCTCTATCAGAAAAGAAATGAAAGGAGAAGAATGATTTTTTTAATTTATTTATTTATACTAATATCTTCTGACTCGAATCAGAGTTCTTGTCTACGGAGACGATTAATTAAAAGTGATGCCTTTTATTTATGACCGAGTGTCGAAAGGATATGATAAATATGAAGAAAATTGAGGATCAGGAGTTGACGTTACGGTGGATCATAAGTAGACTTGATGTCTTCTCATCATCTGTATTAAATAAGTCATCTACCCCTCAGGCTGCTGTATAGCAAATAAAGGATGTTGAATTAAAACCTGATAACCTTCTTCAAAAATTCTGATCTAAATGTATGCGGCTCATTTATGACGTGTAGTGTGCAAATCCTAAACACCGCGAGGATCAAAAAGTTAGAAAACCGACAGATTAACTTAGAGCGTAATTGTGCTGATTAGGATGGTACACATATCCTAATCAGCGCGGGACGTCTACCGGCTGATGATGATGAATCAGCGCTATATTTTTATGGGCAGAAAAAAACTGAATCAAAGATTAACTAATTTGCGTTACTAAAGCTGAATTGTTATATATTTTAGTTTATCTCTTTATTAACCGTAGCTGACATTATTCCTAGTACCAAGGAGGTTTCAGGTTCGATTTTGATTTTTGGAACCTGGCTAGCTACCACATTCATATTGTAAACCTGTCGCCATATCAGCGTTCTAACTGTTAACAAACTCATATATACATATATGTTATTCACTGTACTTATAAGTTTCTGTATTAAAGTATTTTTACACAGGATAAAGTTTAAATCATTACAAAGTACCTGATGATTTTAACCCCGAAATAAAAAAGATTTTGGAAATAATTTTAAAAAATCGATGTCGTATCAAGTAGCTTATTTAAATGGCGGAGTAACCTTCGAATATTTAAAAAAAAATCTAGCACACGAGACACTACAATATAAAACCGTTTAATGCAGACGCGTCGACCTCGCCGCCGGCGTTATGCAATTTTAGGCGGGGTCTTTGGAAAATGCGACGCCATTTTGAAATTTTTCGTGTTAACACTGAGTAATAATTATTGGCGGGACGCTATCGATTCGCATCGAAATTAAAATATTCTAATTAAAGCGTTGAGTGACGTTTAAATGGAAAATATATATAAATGGCGTTGCTAACAATATTAAAATTTTAAAACTGATGATCTTTTATTAAAAACAAAATTGGATATAACCTAAAGTCGCTTTAATTCTAGTTCTTACTAATTTTTTTTTATTGAACGAAGCGACAATACGAGCGCGATGTTCACCTGATATCAAGTGAGACACCCATAATGTTGATAGTTTAAATGCTATATCCACATTTCCCTCGACAATAATATACGAGTTTCCTTGTTATCGAACGGTTTATATATCGTTTATTTCGCTTATTGGGTTTCATCGTCGCAATCGACATTAAAATGTAAAGATTTATGTTAACAAATATTTAAAACAGCTATTAATAATTTGTTAAAATATATAAGAATGCTATTTGCTAGCAGAATTTAAAATTGAGCAGAGAGTAATCATGCTTGAACTGTTTGCCTTGACAGATTCTTTAATATTAAAGAACTTATTCTGAGACATGGAAATATTTAAGTGTTGACATTTTGAAACTGGTTTGTTGAAAATAGAAAAAAAAAAACGTTATTATCAAGGTTCAGCATTAACTAACAGTGAAAACAAATTTCCCATATGCTTTTGTAAATTGCGACGATATTAAAAAAATTGGTATAATATACAAAATTAATGCGTTGAAGAAGAAAATTTTAGTAGTTTTGAAGTTTGGCGAAAAGTTTTGGTTGCAATGCAAAATTTTTGTTAAAAAAAAAAAGAGGTGATGAGACAAAGGCGCAAGAGCCGAACGCACCGCAACATAAACAATGTCGCGGCGGTGCGGCGGTGCGGCGTCGCGCATGCGTGCGTCCCTGTCCCGCGGCGCGTCTCGCTCGCGCGGCGAAGGGCCGCCGGCCGCGGCGCGGCGTTGCCGCTCCTGGCCGGGCCAAAGGGCGGGCGTCTCGCGCGCACCTCATTGGCCGCGTGCGCCTCCGCGCGACGCATCTAATTCAAAACCGCTGCACTCGCTCTATGCGCCTGCTCATAGACCACTATTGGTCTATTCGGATCCGGAATCACTTTTTGAGGCGATTGGTCGAGTTGTGTTTTTTTTTTTCTTTACAAGCAGGCCGACGGTGGCCCGGGTGCATTTTTTTACACGGCCCCGAAATCGCTCTCGTGTGGCCCCCATTGGTTAGTGTGAACTTTTGAATGCTTTATCTATATTTACCTGATACTAATTTCGTCAGAGCATTTATCTTGTACATAACCTTAGCCCTGCATATACTCTTATATTTTTACGTTAATTACCTTTATGGAAATTATATCAGTTATTTAACATTACAATAATTATTTTAATTTAATATTTTGCCTATTTTAAATAGCCACTAATACTATAAAATTATTGTAATTGTAATATTTAAATCATAAATTTGAAATTTAAATATATTTTTTTTTATTATTAACTATTCCAAAAATTTTGGAAGTTTAATAATCTATATATTTGTATAACTTTTTTCTACATATTAGAAGATGGCGTCTAAATATAATGCATAATTTTATAACATGATTATGCCGCCATTAAATTATACATTAATTTAATTAAATATTTTCCTTTTAGTAGTAAAAATAATACGAAAAATCTTTATATTTTATTCCTTTAGTATATATGTACTTTATTCTTATAGTATTGAGATGTCCATCTGATGATGCTGCAACTTACAGAAATGGAGACTACTCACTGGTGGATACTTTCTAAAAGTGATAAGTTAACTAATTTATCATAAATTATATGAGAGTATTCAATATTTTTAAATAGAGGTTCAGGCTCGCAGCTATACTCTCTCTCTCTCTCTCTCTCTCTCTCTCTCTCTCTCTATGTCTTTTGAATATAGAATTCAGCACTATTTGATTATTAACGTTATTGCTTAGATTATAGCTTAAAGTTAATAGTTTTAGTGTAATATAAATTCAGCCAAATTAATAGTCTAAAACCAAATGGTAAGATAGTGAGTGCGATGGAGTTAATCGCAATCCTTAATATCACGGTAAGTTAAGTGACAATGATACTGAAAATCTATTTTTTATATTAAAATAATGAAGATATTTCATCTGAATTTTGGATCTGTCCCTTTAAACCGAATAATGTCTGAAAAGCTGATCCTATCATGACTGTTTTTTATTTAATGCTTATCTTATAAGGTGTTACTTAAGCTACATTTGATATAAACTTAATATTAACTTGGCGTAGACGTGTTTTGGTCACACATGAATACAAAATACCAACTTATACATTGTTTTTATAAAACTTTTATTACGATACTTTTTAAGTATCAAATATTGATATATATATATTATATAGATTGCTCGGTATTAGCTAGTATATAATTTAGTGCTACTGTGATATGCCTACCTATTATAATATGCAAATAAGTAATATAATTAAAAAAATATGTAATACAAAATCATCATCATCATTATCAGCCTTTGGTTTATCCACTGCTGGATATAGGTCTTCCACAATGTCTTCCACCAACTGCGATAATCAGCTTCCCGCATCCAACCCCTTCCGATCGCTCTGATGATGTCGTCGGTTCATCTGAAGGGAAGGCGTCCTACACTTCTGCGACCTGTACGCGGTCTCCACTCCAAGACGGACTCCACTACGGACATGCCCGGCCCACTGCCACTTCCTCTTGCAGACTTTGAGAGCTACATCAACTTTAGTTCTCCGTCGAATTTCTTCGTTCCTGATTTTGTCCCTCAGAGAAATGCCAAGTATAGATCTAATAAAAAAAATCTATTGTCCGAGTGCCGTATCTACTTCCATGCATCACCTTTGTACTCACCATGCTCGTCAATTCGAGCGTGCTGCTGACTTGGTGACGAGGCTGCGGACCCACAGCCTTTTCCCTTGCTCTTTTCCTGTAACCACTAGATCTTCAAGGTTATCTCCGTCTTTCCTAGTGATATGTAAAAGTACTCTAATGTTCGCTGGAACCAGATGATAGAAAGCCTTTTTATTTTAAGCTTGGCTAGTATGGTTGTGTTGGTACATGATGCCCATGCGATCCGGAGAATTATTCTACAGCATCTCATTTCTAAGCTACGTCTTAGATCAGATTGCATTAGATATAATAGTGGTCGCTAAGTTTAAAGAATGATGAGACTAACTGGACATCCACTCGATGGTAAGTGATATTCAACAACGTAGGGTAAGTTAGGATATAACCTCACGAATTTTACTAGCTACAGCGCCCTTTAAACTGGAACATAGTATTGTTTGCGCAGTGTTTGTCGCTGTTGTCGCGCTGCGTTGGAACTTATCTAGACGGTCTCCAACAACAAAGGTCTACCATCAGCATACATACATATATTGTTGTATGTATAATAATAAATGAACTGTTTATTGCGCTATCAGCACACTCGTTTCTGCGTAACATCGGACAATATTGAAGTCAATCACCCACCGCGGGCTGCGCCTCCGCAACTGCACGAGAGATAACTTATCGGGTTCGGTGACCGTTTGTTGCACCTAAACGGCTTGTTGAGTGCCCACAATTAATCCCAACCCCAGACCCCGCATTGGGACCTTAAAACACATTTAAAACATAATAATGATTAATAAACGAGTACGTTTTAATAATATGAAGCTTCAAGATGAGCTGTACGTTCACCTGATGGCAAGTGATACACTCGCCCATAACAAGGTCCTAGTTACGATGTTATACACTGCACCACATTGAGCTCGTGCTCGTGCCGCCTTAGAACAAGATGTTAAGTCTCTTTACTCCAGTAATTACTCTAGCTACAACGTTACTGTTCAGCGGCATGAATAAGCGCTGCGGTAGTAACTACCCACACGGTACAAGGACGACCTACCACCAGTGAAAGCTTTTAACAGGAGCTTTACCATCATGAACCCTATCACCACATACCATCAGGATCTTAGTCCTTTATACCAATAACAAAAGCTTATAGCAGAAGAACCAGTTTAACGCGTTATACGGAAGAAGAGCGGTTTCGATTCCCGTCAAGTTTGAATTTCCGGTGAAGGAAAACATCTCGAGGGAACAACGAGACGAGCAATACTATCACTCGAAATTAAGTGATTCGTATCTCTTTGAAATATTGTTTAAATTTTTGCTATGGATAGTTGCTTTGTCATTAAAAATAATAAGAGACCGTTATTCGTTCGCACGACGACAATGTTGGGACCCTCGGGCTTTCGGGAAGTGCGATAAGTTTCCACTTAATTCGTGCTTGTTGTCCCAAGTTCTGATAATGCGTGGACGGGTAAAGTTGACAGGCAAGCTGTTCAGTGTGGACGGTATCTGAGAATTGGCTGACCTGACGAGGATTCGAAGACACGCAGTCCGAGAGAGAGAGATAATAGATATCACTTACAGCTTCTATTACTGCTGACGGACAGTAGTATACAAATATTATTTTTTTCCGGTTTAAAGGGCGCTGTAGTTAGTGATATTACTGAGGTAATAAGACTTACAATCTCGTGTTTCAAGATGAACACAATGATGTGCTGTATATCATCCTAACTTACACTACATTGATAAGGCCTCACATGTTACTTACCAAGAGCTGAACTCGTTCTACTCTTCAAGAATGTTATATATATACTAGGTCTAGACTGTATAGGTAGATGCCAGAAAAGCTCCTATTGCAGCCGACAAAGCAGTGTGCAAATCTTACTGTGTTCCAGTTCGAGAGGAGCTTAGACATGTCTCAAGGCAAAGAGTGAAATGTGGTGCAGTAACAATCTAACTACTTTGTTATGGGCAGGCGTATTACTTACCATCAGCTGTACTTCCCATTCTTCTCGTCGCTTCGTTCGCTTACTCGCAGGCAGTAATCATCCAATTTCAATGGAATTATAAAGTAGCACTAGAAGACTATAAAATCCTAACAGTTTCTATACAGAATCGTCAATCAAAATGTTTTTATGACATTCAATGTGTCGTAAAACTTTACACAGTAGCGGACCGATTAATTGTTTATAGCTGCGAACACTATTTTATATTGTGCGAGACGAGCGATACGATCACTCGATGTTGAGTGAAACGGCTGCACATAACGTGGCGCTAGTTAGGATTATATACACAGCACCGCGTTGTCGCCTTGAGATGTATGTTAAGGTTTTACCTCAATATCAGTAGCTGCACCGTCGTTTAACCGAAACGGTAATCTTAGTGTTCTAGTGTTTGTCAGCAGCAGTAAGAACTGGTGGTACCTAGATCTCCGGCAACAGAGACCTACCAGTAAACTACAGTTCGATCATTACGAATGTTAGCAAGTTTGTATCAGTGGTAGATCTCTGTTGCTGAAGACCTAGGTACCACCGCAGTTCTTACTGCTGCCGACAAACAGTAGTATAATAATATCAACTTGTTTCGGTTTGAAGGACGCTATAGCTTTTTTTATTCAATAAATCGAGGACACCAGCAGGACGTTCACCTCACTATAACGTGGTATACTCTAACTTGCGCTTTCATCCTTGAGACATAGTATATTAGGTCTCGTTACCGCAGTAACTTCACTAGCTACAGCTTCATCAGACCGGAAGGAAGGCGGAAATAGGAGCAATTGTGCCAGCACACTAGTATCACTATACTACTGGGGTAAATTAACATGTTACATCTCAAGCCGATCAGTACAAAGCAGTGTATATCATCCTTACTACCGTGGTGTTTTGAACAGGCGTATCATTTACCATCAGATAAACGATCAACTGCTCGTATAAGAAAAAATATGCAATGTTGTGTGTGCTTCTCGCCTGCGTGACCGCCTACGCACCAACCGGGTACTAAGTTAGGATAACATAAAGTACAGTAACTTACTGAATTCAAATTGAGCTGTTTGTATGTGAACAAGGAGCGTGGAATTTTATTGAGCAGACAATGAACTTAACAAGTATCGACTTGTCCGCTGTAATTGAATTGATACCAACCGGGCTGAATGCGTGCGAAGCCATAAAATATTAGCTAGCTGGACAGCTCACAAGCGCAGATATGTACGCTTACATATATCTGATAATTTTTTTTTATACAATTATGCGACGAAACGAACGAGAACTTTACCTGATGATAAGTGACAAAGTATACACAGCACCACAGTAACGTCACTAGCTACAGCGCCTTTCCATCCGGAACAAAGCAATGTTTGCACAGTAGTATACGGTCGGAGACCTAGCAGTGGCCAGCAGCTTTCCCTCACAGACCTGAAGCCAGATCCAAGACAATGTGGAAAATTTAGTGCTAGAGACCGACGCCGGCGTTGAGAACAGAGACAAAGAAAGCCGACCGAAGAAGCTGTATGGGATAATAGCTATGAAGAGAGAGAACAATGGTTGACTACAATCACATCTGTAGTTGATGTAGTCTAGATTTTAAATTAGTCCAGAGAACTACTAAAATTGTAGACTATTTGAATAGGTCAAACTATCATCTCGATCATTTACTTCGTTCATACAAAGTTAAAAATTTCTTCTCTCCTTTTTATTAAGCTGCATGTATGTTATTAAGTCCTTCATCAGATAGTGTAGTTCATGAAATCATTAAAAATAATTAATATGTTAATATGGACATTTAAAGCGTCGATCCAACCTTTGTTCCGGAGTGTGATAAGATATTTTTTAAATGGCATAATTCGTCACACAAACCCGGTTATTGTGTTGTTACAAGAGCACAATGTTGTTATGAAATATGATCAGCGAGCAGCGAACGCGTTTCGGAAGGTCCGCCATATCGTTAACCCAACTGGAAGGAGTTGAAAGGAGTGTGTCCTAAATACGGGATAAATGTTTCAAAATCGCAATTAAATATATTTAAAAGTGGTATAATTAATTAAATATAACCAAAAGTTAAGGATCAATACTTTGAAAGGAGAAAAAATGAGGTGGAGGGGGCGACGAGGACGCCCATTTTCAAAATGGCGAACCCTATACATATATGACGTAATCTCTATAAAATGACTAGGTTATGTTGGAAATATAACGATTTCCCGAATATTTTCTAGAAATTTTAGGTTTTTTTCAACAAAATAATTTCGATTTTAACATGAACAATAGTTTAATAACGCCAGAGTCGTTCATAAGTACGCCTTCATACGTCATCACGTAATACAGCGTATGTGGTAATGATCGATCTATTTTTAACGCAAACACACCGTGTTTTGCAATCCAGGCAAAACTTTAAAAATTTCCGTTAGCTGTACGAGAAAATAAAAGAAAATTTTAAACAAAAGATATTCATAGCTAACACAATTTTTTGTAATGTTCAGTAAAAGATTTTTTTTTTTTTTTTTTAATGGGGAAAGCTTTAAAAAAGCATGTCGATCAAGTGAAATTTCAAAAAAATGGAAAGCGAACTCACCGCGGCAGCATTCTCGAAATTGTCTCGGATCCAATATGGCGGCGGACAAAGGAGTGATCATAAACCGAACCTTTGTGGGACATCGATTGAAAAGTATAATAGTTTAAAGAGTTCTTCAGCACGTCATCGTCGTTTTTGTAATGAATTTAAGTTGAATTTTTTTTTCATGTTTTATTCGCGGACGCGGCGTGGAATGCACTCTGGTGGATGCATCGGGGTGTACTGACCTAGGGCTCGTTGCAGTGGCGCAGGGCGCGCACACCGGCGCACCGTCACGCACACACGCGCGCCCCGACACGCCACACAGCGCTTCCACCTCTATGACATGTGGCATTAGGTCTGAAATCGCTCGCAGGCCGCCAGACTGGCGTAAGTAAGCACGTCCGTGTGAGCCGAGGCCCGGTATCGTTCGATATCCATGGCAACTGCTGAAATTATTCTGCTTAGCGGTACATACTGACTTTAAATTCACGACGACGCCATGAATCGTACTAAATCTGCGCCCGGCATCATCACCACGATGCTTATCGGTGACATTCGACACACACAAATGACGTCCACCTTTGGGAGGAAATACTCTTTTATTTTTTAATTACTCGTTCTCAAACGAGATCAGATAAGATTTCTTAAAGGTTAGTATATACGTTGTTGAAAGATGTACTCTCAGTCTCTGTCGTTTTAAATGATAAAATAAGTATTAATGCATGTATAGATAGTTATCGAGTGTTAGGACGTGGCGGAAACAAAGGATCCGCACGGAAACGTCTAAAAATCAATAAAGCAGCGCATAGATACAACGAAACTATATCTCATAGCGGGCAATGTGCAGAAATCTGCGCAGAACGGCCATTTTCCACTTGTATCCTGTTATCTAGTTAATTATCTGTTTAACTTTATAGCATTTCGCGTGCATCATCAGACACTCGAAGTTTTATCATGTACCCATTTAGTGTGAACGTAGACGTTACAAAATATTCTTCGATATACTCCAGGTACTTCACTGAAGATTATTACGCGTTGTATATAATAGATAAATAAAATGTCTTCAAGAACATTAATAGATTGAGGTCATCATCATCAGCTGATAGACATCCGCTGCTGAACATATTCTCACCCAAAGATTCCCACATCGATCTAATAGGATTCATATAGGTAGAGTTCAGTCATTTCCTACCTCGCTGTCCCAGTGCGGTTTGGTGGGAGCCAGAACCTCGTTTTGATTATCAGGGTGCACCAGGAGCATGTCAGATTGGGTTGGTTCCTGTTGCTGTGCAGGAACCCTTACACCCCTGAGTGTCAGATATTTTTATTTAATTCATTTCATAACGATAAATGATGATTCTTTCCTCTGCCATAACTCTTCTATCATCTTCAAAGTTAAACACTGCAACCTTTAAATATTACATATGTAAAAGCAGCAGGCACTTACCTGGTGTGCATTATCCTCTCTTCCATCAGGATATACAAGCAACATATGACCAAAAGAAATCGTTTGTGTGTAAAGTTTTTTTTTTAATTAAACGGCGAAATGAGCGGGACTTTAGCTTGATGGTAAGTAACACGACTGCTCACGACAACGTGACGCTAGTTAGGATGATATATACTGCACCATATAAAAGATATGCAACACTTAAGTAATAAGATATTGAGTCTTCTACCCCAGTACAGTAGCTACAGCGCCAATCAAACCGGAACACAGTAATATTTGCACAGTAATGTTTGTCGGCTGCAATAGGCGCTGCGGTGATAGCTACCTAGACGGTCTCCGTCTACTAAGACCTACCACCAGTAAATATATATCCACTTCCGCTTTATGATCGTGCGGTAATTGACTGATGAGGAGTCATTAATCAACTCCTGTGTAGTAAGACAGTCGACTTTCCGTTTAGATTGTTCATAAGCGACGGTGACCATTTGACTCTACCACCTGATTCTTAATATTGGTCAATTCCATGATTGATGGCATTGTTTACAGGTGGTAAGTTTTGATGACCGTCTAAGCAGGTATGTATTGAAGGGCGCTGTAGTTTATTACCATGGTAACGAGATTTAAAATATTTCGTCTGTAACGACGAACACAATATCATCATAACTAGCAGGGCGTTGTTATCGGCAGAAGTATCACTTATTATTAGGTGATCGTCTGTTCGTTTTATCGAAGGATAGACATATGTTAAAGTAGTATTTAAAAAATAGACTTTACCTTCAGCTCCTGGTGAGGATAGCTGCTGCTTTCCATTATCTGAAAGAAATTGAAATACAGACCTGATAAATATGTTTAAGGCTTTTGCAGAATTACTAATTACATGTGTAATTAAGTTACATACGTACTAAGTTAAGTTAATTAAGTTTAAGATAATCTTAGTGTTAATAAAACCTTAACAAATATACTGATTTTTTTTCATAACATTCACTTACTTCAAAAAAATCCTTCTTTAGGTGAACACTTATATCCAACAGTGGATGTCTGTCGGATGATGATGATGATTCACTAACTTTAAGTTATCCATGTCACTGATGAATTTAGTTCCTCGTAGGATCAACAGAAAGAGCTCTCCCTTTGTTTGGGGTGATAGCTGAACTTAATAGCTTCAAGAGATTCACTTTTTAATGGGTTGGTGTTTCATCACTACCTGGTGTTGAGTGATGTTCTCAGCTGATCTATACCACGTATTTGAAAGAAAGCACTGATACTAGCAAATTGTTTCATTACTTTATTCAAGTATCAAATTTTAAATCATAGCTTGATGGCACTTCAATATAATATGAACAAATTAAAGCATAATAAGGGAGGGTAAGGGGTTGTGCTCAACATCTGATGAAGCCCAAGGTATGCTATGTACCCTGCTTAACAACAGACGAGGCTCTGACCATCCATCAACTCGCACTGTTCCAGCGTGCTGGGGTAAAGCCCAATTCTCCTTCAATGAGGATCCTTGAAGGAGCCCTATATCCAGCAGTGGGCGTTATCTGGCTAAGAAGAAAGCATACATGAAGACCTTTTTTGATATCAAATCGGAAATCTTCATAGATCCTGGAAAGTTAGGACCGAATCGACAAGAGTAGCAGGAAGTACACCTGATGGTAAGTGATACGCCAGCCCATAGCAACACGGCGCTAGTTAGCACAGCATCACATTGCGCTTATCGCCTTGAGACCTAAGATATTAAGTCTCATTAACTGCATTTGCTAGTCAAAACGTCCTTTAAACCAGAACTCGGTTATATTTGCAAGCTACTATTCAGTGCTATATAGCAGCTAGGGTTATTATCTGGAGCGGAGGATCTGCTTCCACCGGTTCCTGTCCAGCTCATCTCTTACGACTGTGTATAATTGGGAGGACGAGGTGTCATTAACCTCATCGGTCCATCTGGTTGGTTCACCACCGAATAATCTTTAGCCTTCGGTGTTTTGCAATGGCCATCAATTTATCCTGACAATCCTCGTCTCTAATAAGGTATCCTCAATATACGTCTCCAGCATCATATCATACAACAAACCTTTGTCTATCTCTGGCAAGCGTTGTCCACGTCTCCACACTATACAGGAAGATAGGGAATACCTGAGCACTGACCATGATCCTCAGACATGAAGGAACGACCCTAGAGAGAAACAGAAGCTGCAGTTGCACTTAGACCAACCCTGGTAATAGACCATCAGTAATAAATTTATGTGTTTAAGTTAACGGTAAAATATTACTGCTAGTAACCATATTTTAATTTATAGCAAAGAGAATGATCCTTGACCACGATCTCACCGTTAAATGGTGAATGGTGAAGCACACTAGCCTAGTAACAGCCTATTAACTATTGAAGACCAGCCACGTCGCTTGAACCAGCGGCCAAGTAATTCTACTGGTCTGCTGTTCTTAAGAACGAGCTACAGCATACCATCTTGGTGTCCTGAGCTGGTGATGGTGCCGATGGTCAAAAATCTTAGCGGTCGTGTATATAAAAATGTTGGATAAACAAATTCTCTGAAGTCATTCTGAAATTTTATCACGACCCGTACTGTCCTTCCTCGAAGGACCTAACGGTTATCCGGCGTTAGGGTCTCACATAAAACTTACTGTTAAATTACGCAAATATATATATTTATTTATTTGCTTTATTCCGTTTCCACTTACATCGGAGATCAGGTGTCCCATTTTACTCCTTCTTTATTATATAAGTTACTATCTGTTCCCCACCGATTTTTCTGGTTATAAAACCCCCGCAACTGCTTTTGGGGGAGGAATTTCTTTAAAACCATTCTTAGCTGACCTCTAAACGACGGAAGCAATATCTCTACCAAATTTTAAGTGTTTACGTCTAATTATTTTGGAGATCTTGTGATGAGTCAAATGAGGATATCTCCAAGTTATCAAGTTGCTATGATCACAGGGATCAAGATGACGAATACAATGCAGTGCAATGTATATCATCGTCATTGAACAACTCTTCGTATGCGAGATAACTAACATATCATATTAACTTAATGCGAGTAAGCATTAAGTTAATATGATATAAATTAAGTTACTTGAAGTTTATCTTTAAGTAAGCAGAACGGAAATCCAGTCGTAATGCAGTCGAGAATGATGTCACGGTTTGAATAGGTGGAACATCAGCCGGAAGAGTCGCGAAGATGCAAGCATCCACAGGTTGTAACAGTACAGGAAAGGGATACGTTTATATAATATCTAAAAATCCTCAGAGGAGACGAGACGGAGAAGACTTTCACCAGATGGTAATAATAGCTTTGCCCATAGCAACGTGGCACTAGTTAGGATGATGATAATAAATGAGAGATAAGTTTCCATGTTAAATTTCCTTACTCCAGTAGTTTCATTAGCTACAGTGTCCTTCAAACCGGAACTTAGTAATGTTTGCACACCACTGCTTGTCGGCTGCAATAGGAGCTGCAGTCGTACCTATCTCGAGGGTCTCCGGCAACAGAAACCCACCACCAGTATGAGCCATTAGTGTGAGCAGTAATGTCAAAGACCTCACACGGATGCAGCCTATTTAATATACCCACAGCTGAAATAGAGCCTTATCCAAAGGAGAGTGTCTACACCATAACCTGAATCGAAAGATCAGAAGTTACATGTCCTCCATAAATATATTACCTTAGTCTAAGAATACTGCTCCTATTGCTGGATGTAGTCTTCGGCCGATGTACTATCTGGTATAGCTTGGTACTGCCTTAGGCAGTCCTAGGGACGGACATAAAGGCATAGCGATTGAGAGCCGATGGGTTCGTTCCAGATGATGATACTGCGACTTGTTCAAACGCTGTAGACGACCTCCATGATACAGATGTTCAATTAATCTGCCTTTCTCTCCAAGTGGGAAAGGCAATGGTTTGAAGTACGTACAGCCATTTGTCAGCAAGTTAATAAAGATGTTGATATTCTCACATTTTCAATTATTTTTTCTATTTTCGCCTGGTGGAACAGGCAAGAATTCAAGGCGCATATAGCCTATTTTTGAAGACATTTATTCTTCGAGATATTTATTCCTGTCCTTAAACAGTGATGTGCAAACATTACTATATTCCAATTTAAAGGTCGTTGTGTCTTAAATTATAGAATTAACGAGACAACAGGTACGACGACAATGTAGTACAATGTTTATTACAATAACTAGCGCCATATTGTTATGGGCGTGTCAATTGAGAAGGTCGAATAAAAATATAAACTTCTCTTATATGTGTAGTATTTTAAAACTGTGTAAAATGAAAGGAATTCATCAAATCAATACGGATTCGGTTCTAAATGAACGTGTAAAGACAGATTTATCACGAGATCGATGCTGTGAAAAGCGCGCGCTAGGCCTAAATACCGCGGGCGTGCGCGGTGCGCGGTGCGCGTGCACCGGCGGCCATCATTATCAAATTAGGTTACGATGCGCCGAAAACAAAGCGTTTCAAATCTGCCGAAGAATTACGCGATAATTCGCGTAGATTTTACCTTGCAACATAACGAACAAAAAAACTATCGAACATTTTAAAACCATTGCAAACCAACAAACGTCTCCGTGAGAAGGAAATCTAGAAGACGAATAATCGTAAAGCAGCTAAACTTAATTTTCCTTTAATCGATTTTAGCATTAATTACCAAGAAATATATCAACTAGAACTGGCATCTGAATAAAACTGGTATTCTATAGAATTTTTTTTTGTCATAGCAACTATGCGGGAACGGTCTAATACTAAGTGATATTTAGGTTAGGTTGACATATACTGCACAGTATTGTACTCAGTCATCTTCAAACTCGAGATATTACATTATACAAAAATCGTAAAAAAAAATGTAAGATATTAGGAGGTATATAGTAATGTTTAGACATAACTGTCCAGCGGAAATACGAACAGCTAATACGTAACTACCTAGGTAAAAGTAAGCAATTAAATACAGAGACAGCAATATTTTTAGATATCAAGAAAATTCACAGTTGTATTGATTTTTGAATGATGATCAAATTTTACTGTAAGACAACGGAGAAGCAAATTTTATGATAAGTGTAGTTTTTTTTTTTTGGATTTATATCTTCTCTAGCCGTAATGTAAAGTTTGTGTGAAACAGACCAAAAAAGTCCTTTTATTTGTCTGAAATCCTTGAGAGCTACCGCAACCGCCTAATGACTTTCTATAACAACCGATACTATAGCAACCGCATAAATAAATCCAAATGATTTTTTTAAATTAGAAATAAAACAGTTAAGGATCTATGAAATTAAAAAAAATAAACAGCCCATAACCATCTACATTACATTTCGTGTCGTGTCGTGGTTCCATGTTAATAGATTCACTTGATTTCACGTGATTGGCGAACAAACAAAATCCATTCTCATTATATATATAGACTTAACTTTTGTAATATAAAAGGCTCCTTAGGATCAGTTCAGATCATTATGCTGAAGTACTTGGATGTGATTCAGCATGATCACCAACTCGTCGAAGTCCCAACCCTTTAGACGGTTATGCTCCAGTTGATATTTCATAGAGAAACAACAAAACGAAGATTGAGAGGGAACAATCAATTAAACATGATCAGGTCGAGGTCGACACAGAAGTCAAGTATGATGTCATGGTGTGAATCGTTAGAACATTATTATATATAAAAGAAAAACCATTTTATTGAGTTTCTAGAAGAAAACATTATTTTTCAAATTTGTTAGCAATTACATATATATCTGTAACAATATTTGTATATATTTATCTAAATAGCCATAGACAATATTTTGATAGTTTTTTTTTTTTCTTTAAACGACTCGACAAGCGGGATTTTATCTGTGTACTATATTTAATGTTATTTATTATATATCCTACAGTATTCTTGTTTGAAATGCATAAATATGGAATTAATTAAGGTTACTTAATAATATTGTATATCGTAACTAGATAGGTAGATGGATAATACGTCATATCATCATCATCATCACACGATAGATATAGGAATCGTCGTTTGTATTCATATGGGGGTTTGGGCCATTTTCCACCACGCTGCCCCAATTCGGGTTGATAGGAGCCAAAGCCTCGTTTGTTGATCAGTAGAATGCACCACGAGCGGGCCAGGTTGGCTTGGATCATGTGAATGCTGGACCCCTTACACCTTAGATAGTAACTAGATAATGTATCTTAATGTGTCAAGCACAATGAGATGCAGTGAATATCATCATAACTAGCGCCATCAACAGAAGAGTATTTTCTAATCCAGGTTTGCTGGAAGAAAACTTATAGATTTAGTCTCGCCTATATTCTCTTCACAACTAATAAGTGTGGAAATCAGCAAGAGCAGGCTAACATCCGGCAGAGGACATCTGTCGGATGCTGACAATGAATTGACTTTTCTCCTTTCTTGCACTTGTGTTTATGCATCCATTGTGAACAATATAAATAAACAAAACATTATAACAACATTCACATTACTAGTAAGTAATTTTTGTTCCCAAACAGTAGAGTGCAAACATTAGTATGTTACGGTTTGAAGGGCGCTATAGCTAGTGTTATTACTAATGAGACTCAACATCCCATATCTCTAAGCGACGAGCACAACCTGGTCTGGTGTATGACATTCTAACTAGCGCCACGTTGTCACAGGCAGGCGTATCACTTAACATCAGGTGAACGTACCGCTGTCGTCACTTCGTTGAATAAAAAAAAAAAATTTCCATATATAGTCAGTAGTAGTAATCAAATCCGTGACCCTAATTATGTTGACCTTGAAGTCATTTTCTTTCACTAGTATCAGTTTCAGTGGTCAGTTAATTTATACAAGGTCCTCTACATACGATCCGTGTTTGGTCTAGTTGGATACTATTTTATATTCTACAACGTGCAAATAAATATTTATATTAAATTTATTTAAATAGTTTATTACAAGTCTATAGAAAACTTGTTTTTTTTTTTTATATCTTAATCTAGGTTTACGTTTTCATATCAGCAGTGGAGGCTTACTAATAGACTTTAGAAGTCCTTGAAAATTTAAAGGATGGTCTAAGTCAAATGTATGCTTTGTCGAGCAATAATAGTGAAGGATGCAAATATGAATTTAGTAGTGAAAAAAGGAGTGGAAGGAAGAGCCTTCAGCAGATACCTTGCTTACACGGGGACATCGGAACTTTGTAGAATTATAATGGTATTCTTTAGTACCCCGATTTAGTTCAATTTCCAATGTAGAGCAAGACCTTCCTTAGGAATCTCGTTGTGCTATAACCGCTGATGAGCTATGTGCTTTTTTCATTGCCATTCCATCCTCATGACCCAAAGAACTACTTTAGTAACTCTGGTACTTCTTTTCTTATTAATAGCTAAATAATTAGAAGTTTATTTGCCTGAGCTTCGAAAAGATTGTAGGAATTTAACTAAACGTTAACCGATATGTACACGAGAAGAGAAGAAAGATGGTGAAGCTGATGCAGTTTAAATAGTTCAATACTTTTTTACAAATGATAGATTTTAGGAGTACGAAGTTTTCGAAGCTATTTCTATAAATAAACATGACACTTATGATTTATGATACCATAAAATAAATAATACGAGCATTCAAAAGGCTACCAATAAAATAGTCGGAGCTGACACATCAAACAATATGACGGCTTGGAAGTTGATAAAAGATGAGAGGAGGGGGGAAAGGGGGACTCGGTGGAATTTGTAGACAAAACAAATTTAGTCTGTGTTATTGTTTGAACAGTCTAAGACTAAATTAACCGGGTCCACTAGAATTTTCCATTACTCAAGATTATAATGAACATAAGTCAGAAATAATTATAACTTTAAAATATCAAAGTTACATTTACATTGTAAATGAAATTAAGACCAAAAAAGTTATTTTTAATTACGTCCACTCATGTGATGTACAGTATACCGCCGGTTAATGGTGAATGGAATTTAGAAAGCTTTCTGTTATTGTTCTAGTATTTGCTTCTTTATTCCCAGTTATTTGGGGATGGCCTTCCTTATCCAATCCATTTCTTTCCGTTTCTGGAATTATTTGAATTTGCAAAATACACTTAAAATTATAAATGCTTTATCAATGTTTATATTTTCTACCAATATCTGCAACAAACTTTAAATGTATAGAAGAACCGTGATAATGATCAATTTAATTTGATGGCTCCAGCTGCTTATTAACAATCCAAAGAAATTTCAATGATATGAATATTTAAATGTATTTTTTATAAAGTTTTGATATAGTATATATATCTTAGCAAATTTTCTAACATTTTTTTTAATGCAATTCGTTGAATAAATATTTCTTCTTGCGAATCATACTCTGTAGTATTATGAAGGAATTTGTTTACTGTCTATGGAATACATTTAATAAATGATGACAATTTAAGAAATCACTATGGAACCAAATTATGTTTTTTTTTTAAATAAAGGATTCATCCTGTGCGCACAGACATTACAATGATCCTTGTAAATTAATCCAACCAAAATAGTCCTTGATGTGTCTCAAAATTAAACTACATATAACCAGTTGAAAAGTTTCTTTAATATTTTATACAATAAATCATTGAAGTCGCTCTCTTATAACATATACCTTTGCACAATAAATGCAAGCAAGTAAATAATTTACAATATTAGTTAATAAATAATGTAAATGTAAATAGGAAAAGTTAACTCTGAAATAGTAATAGTGAAATGAATGTTAGTAAAGAGCTACTCGTTCTATAGGACCAAGTTGATTTCTATAGTATTTAATTGTACGCTAACATTACTGTACAAGTTAGTCCAATCACAATACCCTCACAATTCGCATTCGAGTGTATGACAATGATTTATAAGTACCGTTTAGAATTAAATATTACTGTCACGAAATCATTCATCAGCGAAAACAGATTGTCTCGTCTTTTGTAAACATATATGAACCCTAATTCAAGACATCAAGGTCGAACGCGCAAACAGGCACAAAGAGGAGATCCGGACCCAGCGCGGAGCCTTGTGCCACTCCGCGCAAAAAATCAACCAAAAAATGACAAGCAGCCAAGACTTGCTCTCTTATCAATTATTCTTTGGCCGGTTTCATGCGTGTAAGTGAAATGGGGGGACGTCCGTTCGATTCTGACACTTAACGCATTACAAGCAAGATGCAATTTACAAGTCGGCACAGTCGAAGACCTTGGCGAGGTAAAACAAAAGTGGGGTGTGGTAAAAATTATGCTGTTGCTAAGTGCTTCAGTACGTACAGCACTTTAACGATACGAAGTCGTCCCGTTTATACGTTTAACCTTAAATCTTGTTATTACAACTCGATAACCTGACCGTTAAATTATTAACCGAATATTATATATTTGCTCATTTATCTACCGATGGAAAAACCTACCTTGTTATCTGATATCAAACAATTTATACCTGAAAATACTGCATTACACTGCTAACACAGATTAACTCCGAAATTATCAATCTAATTAAGTGTTAATTAAGAATATTTTATCACATGTACATTTAAATTAGCAAGGATATAAGGTATTGTGTAGCAAATTAAACAAAGTTAATGAAGGTCAAAACTTATATAAATAGAATCAAGAATTTTATTTAAGAAACCGCACATACACAAAACAATGTAACCGGTCACTATACTTCTAAATTATCATTGATGATGATCGTGGTGATACATGGAGTATATTAATTCGTATAAGACGGATTAAATCAAGGACACTAGGACCAGTTTTTCTTTTCTTTTTCTTCAACCAACTTACGCCTCAAAGGATAACTTTATTCTTCAGGTTTCACTTGAAGATATAAGAAGCTACTGTGATAATGAAAGGGTTTAGTGGTTCCCGCACAACTACCTCAACTAGTCGTAGTAACCCTGCTAATCAACTAACGAGGCTCTGACTGCCACCAACCCGCATTGGGCCAGCGTGATGGGAAATGGCCCAAATCCCCCCATATGAACCCATGTAAACGACGTCGGAATCTTATGGTGAACCCTATGTCCAGCAGTGGACATCTATCGGCCGGTGATGATGATGATGATAATGAAGCTGTAATTGTATCCTCTTGAATAGTATATATTAGTAATCTCTTTATTATACAATTACTTTATTCATAAATAAATGGAGATCGTTTACGCTTCGGCAATTTATAATCTATTCAATCTTCGTCTGGTCTCAAAGTATAACATTTTATAGGAGAAGAATACTTACAGGTTTTTTTATAGAATTTAGACATAAAATTATTTACTTATCGCAACTTCCAAATTCAGAAAGACAATAGTATTTATTACTTTTATCTAGTTTTAAATAGTTTTTTTTTTTTCGACGTGTATTTAAAACCTACAACAGGTTTGATATGGTCCTAAGAGTATAAAAAAGTAAGTTTGATTAAGAATTTCTGTCACTGTTCCTTTGTCTTCTGAACTTTTTACGAATCCTTTTCTTTTTCCGTTTTCAAAAAATCATGTTTTCCCAAAAAGAGTGTTTGTATTGTTATAAATTTCTACTACTCTTTCTCTTCCTACTACCACCTCATCAACACTATAAAAAAGGCTACTGTAAGATTGACTTGCCTCCAAATTAGGTTAACCTAGACGATATGTAGGTAATAGCAGAAAGAAAGCTAACTTTCAGTAATGTCGGTTTGAAATAAATGAAAGCCTGTATCGATTGAGTCGGCTTGTGTCTATGGCTGTGTACACCGACACGAGCATAGCTGCGTACAAAACCAGTTTCATGAATCTATTACGAAGAGGCTCGCAGCGGAGCCTCGCGTTCAGCCGCAGTATTAGAGTTGTACTCGTATAGGTAGACGTAGCTGTGTAGCGATCGCCCTTCGCGTCGGCACACGGAAGCGCACAGCCTGCGCAGGTCATTGGACCCCACGCTGCCTTCGCTGCAATCTGTCGATGTCCTTTAACATGTGGTCCGACTGACAGCGGGTGCGACTAAAAACGAGCGATGCCTTCACCAGGTAGTAAATAATACTCCTGAACCCAACAACGTGAGAAGAAGTTTTTATCCCAGTAATTTTACTAGTAACAGAGACTTACTAGCAGTAAAAGAAAGTAGTGTTGTTCGAACTTGCCTAGATAGCTGCTATAACAATGTCAATTGGAATGGCATTGCTATGTCTCGCCTGACGATATAAAAAATAGGATGTCCTGGACAAGCATACCTTACCAACTCCAATCTTCATTGAACTCGATCTTCAGTCTAACTTGTTAAATTATTTTTAGAAACAGTAATTGAATATATTTCAAGATCTTTCTTTGTTGTGTTGACAGAATTAACTTAGATATTCATTTAAATAATCTTTCAACAAGTAGTATTATAGGTTTATTACTTTTAGGTTCTCTTTTACAGATTACGGTTTATGAAGGTTATCCTCACCTGACAATGACCCGACGAACACATTGGAATTTAGAGGCTTTGGACTGTTCGTACTGTAAATCGAAGGAAGCTATGAGTACAACTGCGAACAATAATAGACTGATGATGATGATGATGATTTTTCGAACTGTTATAACAAAGATTGCATTGAAATTTCGGTTAAAAGAAAGTATTAGAAAATAGATTTCTTTTCTACCTCCATATAATCGTAGAAAACAGATAACGAGACATTGTATACTAAATATTGATCCGTATCAGATGCGGCACATAGCCATTTTCAACAATTTTTTTTATATTTTAATAGGATATACTGTATACATAATAGAATAAATGCTTACTAAAGTAGTTGAGCTTTTAGCTGCTTAATTTCTATTTGGGCATAGTTAGCTAGTTTATTTTATTATGATATTAGTAGATAAGTTAACGTGGTTTCTAAAATTTCAAGGATGTTAATAACGGGATTAGGCTCGGGGGGCGAAGGGTTGTCACTAAGCAGGAATGTTACTAACAAATTTCAGATCCATTGTATATTACGGCTAACAAAGCCGGTGGGATACTGCTAGTATAGATATATTTTTCTCTCTGTCTCTGCTAGTCGTTGCATCAGAGCTGGGTCTTGACTTTTTAGTGGTAACTAGTTAGTGATGATGTTACACCAGTTATTTCTGTTCACTGCTATATACAGGAATAATAAAATACAAATGTAATGTACTGAAAAAAAATATCATTTCAGATTATCTTTTTAAACCATCTCGATAAACCTATCAAAAGAAAACGTAAAGTCACTATATAACTTCAAAAAAGTATTTTATCTGAGAAAGTAGAAAGGGTACTTCTAAATTAGATAAAAAAAAAGATAAATACTATCGTTATCGACCGAACAACAATAGAATTATCTATAAGCGATAAAGGGGCCACTAATATTAACATGATAACTATACAAAACTGTAATACAATCATTTCTTACTGCCTTACCATCGTAGAGCCTATTTCCGCCGCCAATCAGTAGTATGCAACATTATTATTGTTTAAAGACAGTTGTAGCTAACGAAATTACTGTAGTAACGGATCTAAAGACGAGGATCACAATGTGCTGCAGTGTTTATCACCTCAAGTTTTTTTTTATTATTTCACGAAGCGATGAAATAAGCGAGACATTTACGTCAGACGATGAGATGATAAACACGGCACCACAATGTGCTCGTCTTGAGAGGAAAGGTGTTAACTATCGTAACAACAGTAAGGTCACAGTAATATATATGCAGTACTATTTGTCGGCTGCAATAGGAGCTGCGGTGGTACCTAGATAGTCTCTGGCAACAGAGACCTACCACCAGTAAAAGTTACATTGCTATAAGCGTGTGTATCACTTACAAATAAATGACGATCTCATTTCGTTAATTCATCCATTAAAAATAAAATTAAATATTACGTTGTACACAATTATTTACTGGTAGTAGGTCTCTGATGCTGGAGACCATCTATGTAGGTACAATCGCAGTTTAAAGTTGCTATGTTCCGTTTTGAACGCGCTGTATCTAGAGCACAATGTGGAGTAGTACATATCATTCTAAGCGATACGTTATCACGGGTATTGTACCACTTACCATCAGGTAAAAATAATGATCGTCTAATCCCCTAATTTAATATGAAAAGACGTCAAACCGCTTCAGCGTACGCTCACGCTGTCACTGCCAACCCGCTGCGAGCCCGGGCGACGCTGTAAGAACTCGCCGCGCCCTCTCTCTCTCTCATATCCGCCGGCAGCATGCGGCCGTCCCGCTCCGACGCGCGGGGCACTGAAAGCGCTTCGAAATTGGATTTGAACGCAATTTACTCACAAAGTTGCTCCATTTGAAATTCACATACAGCTGAACTGAATTTCAGGTACATAGTAATCCCTGAACAGACACATAAGCAGGCTGCCGACGCTATGTACCGCACATAGCCTTTGTAAAGCGAGAGGCGCACCGTAATGCTGCATCGAATATTCTGGATGAATATTTGGGTCCTTTGTTCAAACTTGCGCGCCATGTTTGATGTGATGTAGTCAGTCAGTGAACATTTGTTTTCACCGCTATACATATTTATGCAGAAAACAAATCTTCATAATTTGAACATTGAAGGTATTTACTTCTTGTACAGCACAATGATGAGATAACGAAAATTGTAAAGTCTTAAATTTTGTAATTTCTTATTCTTGTTCATAGTAGTATATCAAATTGGCGCTAATTACGATTATGTATATCGCATTACTTTAATGTTTCACTAGCTACCACGCCCTTCAAACCGTAACATTAATATTTGCACACAACTGTGACCTACCTAGAAAGACTTCATAAACTTCACATTAACTGGGCCTGTATTTTTTTATACGTTTTGTCCTCCAGCAATTTCTATCAGTCTATTCAATATTCTTTTAAAGAAACATTCACCTCATCATCTTCACCGTATTTGTTAGATATAGGCTTCCCTCGAAGATCTCCGTATCGAGTTGTAATAGGGGGACCGGAAAGTAATGTCGTTTCTGCGCATGCCAATACTTGATTGTCATTTGTCAGCTCATTGTTTTGTTCAGAGGCGTACCAAAGACATTGTGAGGTTATAGTGATTTCTTTACTTATAGACAATTGAATTACAATTTTTTTTTGTAATTTTGGGTAAAATGGCCAGCCAAATACCAGAAGAGGTACACATCCGGCATTGCATGCTCTTTGAGTTTCGCAAGGGAAATAACGCAACAGTTGCTACCAAAAACATTTGCGATGTTTATCCAAATGCACTGGACATTCGTAAAAATTCCAAGTTCAAATCGGGTAATTTTGATCTTTCCGACTCGTATCGATCAGGAAGACCATCAGCGTTAGACAACGACGTGTTAAGGGCGGAAGTGGAAGCAAATCCGTGTCAGACGATCGAGGAATTGTCAAACAGTCTCAACAAACCTTGGTCGACCATCCAAGAACATTTGAAGCAGATTGGAAAAGTAAGCAGAGCAGGTGTTTGGGTCCCGCATAATCTGTCCGAACAGAATAAGGCTAACCGATCAATCACATGCAACTTATTGCTTCAACGACACAACACAGAAGCGTTTTTTGATCGCTTGATCACAGGAGATGAGAAATGGGTCCTGTATGATAACCCAAAACGCAAAAGGCAGTGGCTCTCTCCAAATGAAATCCCTCGGAGTACTGCTAAGCCAGGTTTACACCCCAAAAAAGCGCTTTTGTGTGTTTGGTGGAGTATTCGCGGCATTGTTCATTTTGAATTACTGAAACCTGGAGAAACTGTTACTGCAGACCTCTACAGCGAACAATTGCAGCGAGTCAATCAATCTTTAATTGAAAAGTGGCCAGCGATTGTCAACCGAAAAGGCGTCATTCTCCAACATGACAATGCAAGACCGCACTGCGCAAGGCGAACTCTAGAAAAAATTAATGAATTGGGGTGGGAGGTGCTGCCTCATCCACCATATTCGCCCGATGTTGCACCATCGGATTTCCACTTATTCCGAGCGCTGCAACACTTTTTAAGTGGCAAAACATTTGCAAATTTGGATGATATCCAAAATGCCATCTCTAGATATTTTGCCGAAAAACCAATTAATTTTTATCGATCAGGGATTGAAAATTTACTCACTAGATGGCAAAAGGTTATTGACAATGATGGGGAATACATCATTGATTAAAAATAAAGACTCGTTAAAAATGTATGTGTTTGTATTTAGCGTAAGAAAACGACATTACTTTCCGGTCCCCCTAATAATAGGTTGCTCGCCAGTGGCTTCCGGCGACTCTCACCACACAGCGTCAGTCCACCTCGTGGGAGGCCTTCCAACACTACTTCTACCGGTACGCGGGCGCAACTCGAAAACCTTACTGCCCTATCTAGTATCAGTCCTTTGAGTAATGTGCCTTGCCCACTTCCACTTAAATCTAGCAATCTTTTGGGCTATGTCGGTGACCTAAGTTCTGCGGATCTCCACATTTCAGATCAGATCAGATCGCGCAGAGAAACCTCGAGCATAATCCTGTACGTTGTTCCTTTGGATGATTTTGAGTCTTTTTATAAAGCCCCAAGTAAAGCCAGGTCTCGGTTCCATATGTTAACACATGCGTTAAATATGTTGTAGATTAAATGAAAAACAACTAAAAATACTACTATATATCCAACAAGAGATTAAATATATAACTAGTATCAGATTTAAATTATTTGGCTAAGGAGGATGGCAAATGATCGCGAAAACTTTCTTACTTTAATTTAAACGTAGCGATGATCACGTCAAGAAGCGATCCCGCACTTCGCCACGATGTAAATAATAAAATACCTGATTGTATTTATTATCTGTGGATTAGATGAAACCACAGATAATTGTAATAAAATAAACGATGAGATTATATAGTAAAAAACTATATGCACGCTTCAAGACTTATCTATTTCGCGACAGTTCCGAATAGCGGAGGCCGCGGCTCGGACGGATGTAAGTGTCAGATGCTTATGCGGTGCGTTTGGCAAGAGTACAAAAATTTCGGCGTGTGCCAATTTACAGTATTTAAATTACCGACCGTTTCCACCATCTCCTCTCCCTCTCCACAACTTGAGTTGTGTTTCATTTGGATAGACATAGCGATTGCTACAAAATCCACGTCTTAATTTTATAAGGATTAGGTCAAATGTACCAATGATGTCAGCATTGTAACGCATAGACTATAAATTTTAATTTATTTGCAATGTATCTAGATCAGGAAGTTAATAAAACCGATTTATTTACTTAAAAGATTATTTGCTCTTTTCTAAAACGAGTTAATGATAGTACCGTACAAAATTTTGAATTTATTAACATCAGAAAATTACAATTAATATGAACACTAAAGAAAGAATGATCAAAGAGAAAGAGACGATCGTAAATATAATAATAATCCTGAACAAAATGAAAGGATATGTACCAATAATGTAATCTCAACACAATTGACATATGAACGGAACGCTATGGCTCCATTCATTGTCAAGACTGAGACTCCATCATCAAAGAATAATGTGCCACTATTCAAATCAGAAATTTGGCGGAGCAAAAGCGATTTTTAACGTACAAAGAAATAGCGTGAGCATTGCTCTAATTATAGAGACCATTTCGAGATAACTGACCTATGTTAAGACTTTGGAAACGAGTCGGCGCAGAATAATTACTAGCTTCTAAACAGAAGTTTATGAATAGTAATTCATATGATTTGCAGCAGAAGCATACAAATTCACTACAATAGCATGCGAACGGAAGGAATGTCGATATTCTTCGCTCAATTTATCCTGCACTTCAGAAGTCCTTCTACTAATTGTCTCAGTTGCCGGAGACCCTCTAGATATCACCCAAGCTCCTATTCCTGTCAGCAACAGTGGTATGCAAACATTAGTGTTTCGGTTTGAAGATAGCCAGTAATATTATTAAGTAATAAGTTAGAACATCTTATGGCTCAAGGCAACGAGCACAATATGCTGCTGTGTATACCATTCGAACTACCGCCAAGTTGTATCCAGGCGTATCACTAACCATCAGGTGAACATCTTAATGTTCTGCTAGCTTAGTCGAATAAAAAAAATAGGTAGTTTAGATACAATTTTATTTATCATCAGCCGTGTTCGACCAGTTTTGCTTTCTCAAGACACAGCGAGTAGAGATCTTCTCCAGAATATTGGTCCACTTCCCAATTCTAGTCATAATTTTTTTATTAAAATAAACACGGGCCACTGTCCTTGATAACTGAAATATATCATTGCAAACATTATCAGGGGTCAGCGATCGAACGCGGATAACGGATAACCTATCTAGATATCTAGACCGGATTATGATAGTTGCTGAGCGATTACCAAACGACAAATAACCTTGCCGGTTGTTTCACGGCAGCGCCATCTTCCGGTAAGCACGGGAAGTTGCCTCTGTGGCCCACTTTGATCAGTGAATGGGCATGACAGGATGATTGATACAATTAACTAATAATAAATGTTAGATTAAAACGCCTGGACATAACTAAAATAACGATTGTCAATTAAAAATGAAGATAACCATCTCATATTTTTGGAGTCACATTACAATATAACAAACTAGGAATTATAATGATAGGAAGGACCAGAAAAATTTTGCCCATCCTTTACTACGGAAATCAATTCCGATAATAAGAGCAAGAGGAAAAGAAAAATGAGTGTTTATTCGCCTCTGCCTACTCCTACTGGGAAAAAGGCGTAAAAAGGTGAAACCAGAAGCTAAATTAATTTAAATAAAAAATTATATATATACATAATATCATAAAGGTTATAAATATAAGTGTGCGACGTCTACAAACCGCTTTAATAGTTTGGCGGTTATTAGACTAAATTCCTTATATAAATAAACAAAAAAAAATTACTGCTAATTAGAATCCTATACACTGCACTACATTGCACTGATGTAGTCTCATAGGCTACTACTTTCACTAAACACCCAAAGAGTTTTTTATTTTGTAATAAGAAGTGAGGAGAAACTTAATTATGAATGAAATTTATAATTAATGGTTTACTCATCATAAAAGGCAATTATTTATATCGCAGGATTTCAACAAACGACACGTGTCAAAAGTTGCGACATAAAAAAAATAACCCTAGACATAGACAAAAGAAACGAGCGGCGTTCCCGCCGAAATTGTTGTCTGTCAGAAATAAATCAAAATCGAAAACAACGGACGCCGATTGGCCGGCTTTATCTCTGGAAGGGGATCAGTTTAGAGAAAAAAAAATTATACATGACTGGCTATGTCTATGGGCATCTAGGATAGAGTATATGGAACCGGTTCCTGACGTCGAAGGGTCGTCCTTTTTTTTTCTCTATTCCTCTAGTAGACGAGAGGCGGTCTATGATTGGGCCGCGGAAAACTTTTTGCCCCGGTTCAGCGGACGCGCAGGTAGGGCTCCGGCAATTTATTTGTGTTAAACCACAACAGGTTCGAACCAGTGTGTTATGTGGAGTGGACTTTTTAACATAATACCGTATATAAGAAACGCACGAACGTACACGGTTAAGTTAAATAAGAATATCGTGGAGAATATATAAAAGTTCATATCAATCAAGTAAATTGCATTTTTGTCTTTGTAATAGACAGTGTGTTATTTTTTTTATATAATTCCATTATCAAAAGTAAACAATTAACAATTACTTTTATTCCCTATCTCAATGGTTTATCTCTTTACATTTGTGTAACACTAAACAAATTCCATTCTCTCAATATATTTAAAATAAAATAATTTTCAATAGAGAAATTAAAAAATGAGATGAAAAAAAGAATTATATCTAAGTGTATAATGAAAAAAAAAAAAATTATATTTTCCCGTTCATACTTTTTTAAAAGAAGCGCATACACACTAGTTCCTTTAGCCATCTTTATTAAAATAACATTTTATAACTCCAACCAATACCATAGACAAATATAGATAAAAAACTATTTGCGCCTACCAATCGTAGTACTCTGTCTTCGAGATGGCGACTAATATCAGACAGCAACAGATCTGTTATCACCACACTGCGCTCATGACAAAAATGGCGTCCACGATATCAAAATTCTAAAATGCTGATGATGACCTTGATTTAGACTATCGGCAGATACTATTACCATAGCAATGGTAACAAACAGTATTCCGAAGAACGTGAGCATTTAATAAACTTTATCAAGACTTGCCACAGACAACGAACAACACCGCCACAGATAATATAAGTTGACATAAATATTATTTATTTTTAATTATTTCCATTGCTATATTTTTGTAAAATAAATTTTATCGCTCGTTTATTTTATTCGCTTGTTTATTTGACTAGCTACAGCATCCTTCAAACCGGCGATAACACCTATACGGTCAGCGGCAGTAGAGACCTTCCACTAATTAAATCTACTTCCATCATCACCATCATTCGATAGACGTCCACTATTGGACATAGGTTGCCCCCAAATATCACCATATGGATCTGGTAGGATTCATATGGGAGGATTTGGGCCATATCCCACAACGCTGGCGCAACACGGACTTGAGGGAGTTAGAGCCTCGTTTATTGATTATAAGGAGGATAGCTTGGATGTTAATAGAATTTCTTATTATTATTGTTAAGATTTTATTAACACTTTATTCGATAAATAATTTACCGCCAAAACAGTATTTCTATGTTCCAGCTGTCAAAGTATTACAGCCGGAGTATATCAAGTTCACAAGCTATGGCCTCGTTATCATTTAACACCATGTGAATCAAGTATCAGCCTAAGAATATATGATATATAAAATAACTAGCTGTTCCCTGCTCTCCTGACTGTAACACCCTCGCAACTTCCTTTGGGAAAAGAATTTAGTAAAATCCGTTCTTAGTTGACCTCTAACAATATCTCTATCAAATTCTGAGTGTTTACATCTACCAGTAACGGAGATCTGACTGGTGGTGTGTCTCTATTGCTGGAGACGGTCTAGGTGGGTACCACTGCAGAGCCTATTTCTGCTGCCAAACAGTAGTGTGCAAATATTACTTTGTTCCGGTTTGAAGGGCGCTATAGCTAGAGTAATTACTGGGGTGACGAGACTTATTGTCTCACACATCTTACATCTCAAGCAACGAGTCCCATGTGATGCCGTATTATCATCAGCCAATAGAAGTTCACTGCTGGACATAAATCTCCCCAAAGATCCTCGTTCGGTCCTACTCTGCCTGCATCACCGGGCATCATAGGTCGTTATTTGTAGGGGTTCATATGGGGTATTTGGGTTATTTCTCCATAACGATCCCTACGAGCAGGTGAGGTAGGCTTGGGTCCGTGAGTTATTGTGCGGGGCCACTTACACCCCATGGTGCGGTATAGATCTTTCTAACTAGCGCCACGTTGTTATGAACAAGCGTATCACTTATCATCAGGTGAACATCCTGCTCGTTTGGTCGCTTAATTAATATAAACATAGATTAGATATTAGATATTATTTGTATAACAGCTCTTTGTATGTAATATGTATGAAACGGTGTGACTGCGAGTTCGGGCGCAACGCGCGAGACTCGTCGGCGCCCCACCGCCGCCCCGCCGTTGCCCCACCGTCACCCACCGTCACCCCACCGCCGCATGCAAACGATACGGTATCTTATCTGGGACGGCGGTCAGCTGTGGTGGTGGTTTCAGGTGACTGTCCTTGGCGAACGTCGCGTGTAGCCGCCGCGGACTACGCGTCGACGTTACTAACAATATTTAGAAATAACCTAACAAAATACTTTAACACTTTCAAGTTGATTATTTATTTTTAATATACCTATTTTTGCAGATAACTGCACAACAGTAATATTACTAATTATTTATATTATTAATAATAATAATAAAATGTGTTAATATATGAGAGATGCTCAGATATTAGGATAGGTTCCCGGGAGACGTAGTGTTGGCGGGCCCCTCACCAGACAGTCCGGCGATCTGGTGAAGGTTGCGGGAGGCAGCTGGATGCGAGCAGCCTCGATCGATGTGGAGATCTTTGTGGGAGGCCTAGGTCCATCCGTGGACGTCTATCGGCTGATAATAACTCAGAGATTCATTGGCGCGTCACTATATCTCCGAAACTATTAGATGTAGGTACTCAAAGTTTGATAGAGATACTGCTTCTGCCGTTTAGAGATCAGCTAAAAAAATATTTTACAGAATTGTTTCACCAAAGGGAATTGCAAGGGTATTACAGCCAGCACAGCAGGCGGGTACTGCTGGTATGGTATATCATAAAATCCATCAGAGACTAGAACAGATCTTGTTTGCGAACTTCTTAACCGATTTATGTAAAGTATATCCAAAAACATCTTGTATCATGTTTTTTTAACTGATATTACTGCGGTAACGCAACTTAGCATCCTATTAAAGCGACGGAGCATGGTGGAGTTTAAATATAAACAATACGAAAACATACTTAATTATCAAACAAAACTGCAATAATTTTCTAGAAAGAAATAAGGAAAAAAAAATTGCAAAGAGTATAATGATTCTATATGATACTCGACGTGAAATTTTCGAAGAGATACTCTGGCTCTTGAAGAGATACTCTGGCTCTTGAAGAGATACTCTGGCTCTTGAAGAGATACTCTGGCTCTTGAAGAAGTACTGTGACTTATGAAAAGATACACTAGCTTTCGAAGAGATACTCTGGCTCTTGAAGAATTACTGTGACTTTTGAAGAAATACACTAGCTTTCGAAGAGATACTCTGTCTCTCGAAGAGATACTCCGGCTTTTGCAAAGATACACAGGCAATTGAAGAGATACACTGGCGTTGTAAGAGATACACTGGTTTTCGAAGAAATACTCTTACATCACAACGACGATTCGGCAATAAAAAAAAGCAGTAGCTTTACCATTTTTAACCGCGGAAACATTTTAAGGTATGTTATATCATTAAAAAAGATCATCATTGACGACTGTACTAACTATAGATAAGGTGGTGGTAATGTCGAACTTGCGACCGCTTGTGGTGACTCACCGCTACACCCCCGACTCGCAGGCTGTTTTTTCACCGTCTGCGACTGGCTGACGGTGGAAATGAATCGCATGTAACAATCCCGTATTCGTTCAACACGCATTCGATGATTTTTTTTTATTCCGACGAAGCAAAGGGACGTGTACTTACTTTACTGATGGTATAAGTCTGTTGCCGAAGCCCATCTAGTTAGCAATCGACCAATAGTACTATAGAAATATTACAGTCTTCCCGTTTGAACGGCGCTGTAACTTCTGTAACGAGACAAGGTATGTCTCAAGGCGACGAGCGCAATGTGGTGCTCTGTATAACATCCTAACTAGCGCTATATTGTTACGGGCGAGCGTATCACTTACCATCAGGTGAACGTCCCGCCCGTATCGTCGCGTCGTAGTATAAAAAAAAGATTTTTTTGTTTTTTATAAAACAAACGGTCACTCAACAATGCTTGACGCTTTCGAAACGGGCGAGACTTCAAGGCGTCTGTGCCAACAACACAAACACAAGCACACACACTCGCGCTGTTCAATAACGTGGGAATTTAATCTCTATGGTTGCAGTGTAGAGGAGGAAGTCGCGCGGTACAGTTGACTCCGTCGCCGTGGTCGTGCTGCCGAAGGTTACAGCAGAGGCGATGCTTAATATTCAACACGAGATCATTGGATTCATAAAACTACTTTTGAATTACCATATTAAGTTGTGGAGCCATTTTTATTGCAATGTTCGCACAGTGGCCCGTCTACTGCCGCGAGTTATGGGTTCGCTTCTTGTTTCGTTAATTTTGTATTATTTACATTAGGCATTCATGCACTTAACTACATAGTTAGAAAGCTAAGAATACTTACTCTACCGTTACACGAGTATAATGGTATATCTCTGCGGTCACAGTCCGTCTGGGTCAGCGATTCGCAACCTTTGGTACGCGTGATCCCATTGGCAGCACGTGACAATTATTTTTCTATTTATTACAACAAAGCGTTAAAGCCAACAAGACGTTCAACTGATAGTAACGAGTAAAGGATATTTCTTTCTATTTACAATCAGCTCATACATGATCTCAATTTCACGTGTTGTTAATTTACAGTGTAACGAAGCTGGCGAAGAGCACAGCCAGTAAGCTCGGACTCTAAGTACATGGAGTTGTGTTTGTGTTTCTGTGTCCATAACAAACAACTGAACATTTATCTGATCTTTGTTGTTTATTCAAAGAAAAAAAGAAGCGATGGTACAGGCGAGATCTTTACAAGTTGGTAAGTGATACGCCTACTAATACCAAGCGGCTGGTCTACACTACACCGCATTCTGCTCATCGCTTTGAGACATAAGATGTTAGATGTTACCCTATATTTATAAACTATTGTAAATAAGCTAAAAGAAATATGATAGAAAGAAATAGAACTAACAGTTAAGTAATAAAAGACACACAAAATAAAAAAGGAAAACTGTAATGCAAACTTGGAAAAAGTTGTAAGTGTAAGAAAAGCACTCGGAAAGAAGTGTAATAAAACAAATGTTTCAATTGCACTCATCATCATCATCAGCCGATAAACGTCCACTGCTGGACATAGGCCTCCCCCTAAGATCTCTACATGGATCGGTCAAGCGCTGCTCGCATCCAGCGGCTTCTCGCAAAACGCTGGGCTCTAGGAGGCATCATTTGTACGGTTTCATATGGGAGGATTTCAGCCATTTCCTACCACGCTGGCCCAAAGCGAGTTGGTGAAAGCCAGAGCGTCGTTTGTTGATTAGCAGGCTCCATCACGAGCAGGTGAAATTATATATAAATATGTATTGAAATTCAACCCGAGAGGCGATGTATGAAAGATGGAAAATAATAGAAATGTAAAAACAATACTAGTGTAAAAAAACAAAGCATGAATGAAAAAAGACAAGTAGAAATGACTTTCTTCTCTTTCGTTTACTTCATGACTGAAGGTCGTGCTTGTCTTGAAATGCTCTTAATGACTCATCAACAAGCCGCCTCCACACCGCTCTATTCTCGGCACATCTCATAGCATTTGGAATATTGGTGCCTAAGATGGCATGGATCTGGTCAGAGCAACGTGTAGGGGCTCGACACCGTGATCTTTTGCTGTCGATCTTTCCGACTACATCCAGCTTATCCAAGTTATCTGGTTGTCTCCGGGCAATATGGCGAAAGTAACTTAGGACTTTTTTGTAGCAAATGGTGGACAGTCTGGTGGTGATTTTGAGCTGCCCGTAGAAATAATACGGATGTAAAAATAAAGGAAATTAATAGTACAAAAAAGAAAAGCCCTTTAATAAAAAGTATCGTTAGCCTAGTAATTACACTAGGCACATCGCCCTTCATTCCGGAACACAGTAATGTTTGTAAACTACTGTTTGGCAGTAGAAATTGGAGCTGCGGTGCTACTTAGACGGTTTCTGACAGCAAGGACTTAACACTAGTCCATAGTTCTGCCATTACCAATTATATTAATAAAGGAGTTAATATTTAAAAGTTACTTATATAAACATAATTATAATGTATTTATTATGTTTACAATATGTAGTTTAAAAGGCCTTATTATTAAGTATTAACTTACTAAGGTCATAGACAATAGAGTAACAGAATATTACAAAGTTAAAATTGACAATAGATAGAGCTTAAGAGAAACGAGATTCATTGATTAGGTGTGGAGTTATCAGAGGAGGGCACTGGTAATTAAAAAAAAATATTAAAAGGTAAAGAAAGAAAAAGGTTGGGAAGCACTGGCTTAGATATCGCAATGTTTATATAGCAGTGAGCAAATATTACAGTGTTCCAATTTGAAGGGCGTTATAGCTAGTGAAATAATTAAGGTCACAACTTTTTACCTAACGTTCCAACACGATGAACACATTATAGTGTACTGTGAATATCCTAATTTGTACATACATTAGACAGGAGTATCATTTACCAACCGTTGAACATCCAGCTCGTTCAGTCGCACGTCATGTAATAATATTCTTACTGGAAACAATCACAAATATAATAGGTTGTCAAATATCTCCCTTCCGCCTTTTTGTCTTTTGAATTTCGCGGCTATGTACAAAGCGCTACAGAGCTCGTATCTGGCAATACTATACATAATATATATATATAAAATATCACTTCGAACCACCGAGGAATGGTTTCGACGATTCAGAGCCGGTGAAAACGACACCATGGATAAGCCAGCCGGCGGAAGACCTGTGACGACAAATACCGATCAAATCATGGACTACATCGAGTTAGACCGGCATGTGGCATCTCGTGACATCGCCCAGGAGATGGGAGTTAGTCACCAAACCATTTTAAACCATCTGCAGAAGGCTGGATACAAAAAAAAGCTTGATGTTTGGGTGCCGCATGATTTGACGCAAAAAAACCTTCTGGACCGAATCAACGCCTGCGATATGCTGCTGAAACGGAACGAACTCGACCCATTCTTGAAGCGGATGGTGACTGGCGACCAAAAATGGATCACATACGACAATATCAAGCGAAAACGGTCGTGGTCGAAGGCCGGTGAATCGTCCCAAACAGTGGCCAAGCCGGGATTGACGGCCAGGAAGGTTTTGCTGTGTGTTTGGTGGGATTGGAAGGGAATCATCCACTATGAGCTGCTCCCATATGGTCAGACGCTTAATTCTACCATCTACTGCGAACAACTGGACTGCTTGAAGCAGGCGATCGACCAGAAGCGTCCAGAATTGGCCAACAGGAAGGGTGTAGTGTTCCACCAGGACAACGCCAGACCACACACTTCGTTGATGACTCGTCAGAAGCTACGGGAGCTCGGATGGGAGGTTTTATCGCATCCACCATATAGCCCGGACATAGCGCCAAGTGATTACCACCTGTTCCTGTCCATGGTGAACCCTTGGTGGTGTAAAGTTGAACTCAAAAGAAGCTTGTGAAAAGTGGCTGTCCGAGTTCTTCGCAAATAAGGAGGAGGGGGGCTTCTACGAGGGAGGTATTATGAAGTTGCCGTCTAGATGGAAACAGATTATCGAACAAAACGGCGCATATTTGAACTAAATCCGATCACTGTAACACTTTTTATAAAGCATTGAATAAAGAGCAAAAAAGCGGAAGGGAGATATTTGACAACCTTATACATAGATTACCAACCCTAGAACTCCCTTTGGGAAAACAATTTCGTAATATCCATTCATAGCTGATCTCTAAACGGCAGAAGCAATAAATCTAACAAATTTTAAGTGTTTACGTTTATTAGTTTTGGAGAATTCATGACGAGTCAATGAATCTCTGGACATCTCCTATATGCATATATAGATTAACAACCCTGTACCTCTCTTTGGGAGTACAATTTCGTAATATCCATTGTTAGCTATTCTCTAAGCGGCAGGAACAATAAATCTAACAAATGTTGAGTGTTTATGTCTAATAGTTTATGAGATGACGTGATTTGTTAATGAATCTCTGGATAACTCCAATATATATCCTGGTGGTAAATGATGAACTTAACGCTATTTATTTTGTGTGGATATCGCCAAATTATGGTCGTCGCTTTGTGACATAATTTTCTATAACAACAATAGGTTAACAATTGACCTAAATCCAAGTTTTTACTTAAAGTTAAGTGATAACGAGACCTAAGATAGCGAAGCTCTGGATGGGAAAGAGGTCCTAACTTATTCGGGTTATATTCGCCTTAGAGCCGTGGGTCATAGGCCCAAAAGAAAACTTAATTAGAATATGTAATTGATAGCTGCAATACTGCAAAAATTGTTATTGGTGGCAGGTCTCTGTTGCCGGAAACCGCTCCTATTACAGCAACCAAACAGTAGTGTACAAACATTTCCATGTTCCGGTTTGAAGGGAGATGTAGCTAATGAGAATAGTAAGGTAAAGAGACTTAACATCTTACATCACAAAGCGATGAGCATAATATAGTGCATCAGTTAAGTATTTACCATCCTAACTTGCACCAGAATGTTATGAGCAGGCGTAGTATCACTTACTATCAGATGAATGTTCTGCTAATCTCTTCTCTTCTTTATTCCTATAAATAAACCTTAAAGATCAGATAAAATTTTACATGCTTGTTAGACATACAGATATACAATTCGTCCGATGAAGCTGCTATGACTGTCTCTTCATGTTCTAAGAGTCCGAGCATTCTGCACGAGCTCATCGCCAGGTTAGTCCACATTGTAACATAACATCAAGTGAAATTGAGGTCAAGTATAAGCGGATTGTAAATAAAGAAACAACCCTTTTTAGGGTCGAGAATTAAATATGACTTGATTTCATAATCAAGGGCAAACGTTAAACGAACTACAGACAGACTAATGTTAAACAAATCGCAAACAAAGACGCCGGCATTAGCTAGTTCATTAACATAATTGAGTTCACAACAAAATCAATCATAAAAGACAGCTCAGTGACCTTACCCTTGAAGGTGCAGCACCCCAAATAGTCACCCCGGTTTCCCGAAGGTCACTCCCACAGTAATCCAAAGGAACTTGTTTCTCCAAACAGGTCCCCACAAGCCCGAGGGTGAATATAAATTATAGCACTTTATTTCATTCTACGGCCGATTTTATCTGTATTAAATAGAATTTGTCTATTCCATTGGCCTATTTGGAATAAGGGTTTCTATTATAGATAATGTAATGATAGGCGAAAGGGTGAATTAAAATGTGGGCAGGATCTAAAATTTCATTGGTCTATTTGACTATGATGTTACATAACATTTGTCTATGCTAATTTAATGTACGTGTTGTAATGTGCCATAGACTGCACATGCTTTTTATTACCTTCTTTTTCTCTATTAATATTAGACGATCTCGGTGGAGTCAACATAATTTTCATTAATGACAAAACGTCTATTTAATGAAACATTTTCATGTACAAAATTTAAACAAATTAAAGTGTCAACGACAGCGTCGATGCGTCTTCAATTTTTTTTAGACAAAAGGCAATGGAATAAAGTCCATACAACCGCCGTGTCAAAAATTCGTTTAACAAGCTCAAAAGAAAAATTTTTGTTGCATTAAAAAAAATTAAATGTTTCCGTGTTCATACAAATGAATATATCAAGACAGTGATCGATGTCGGCGATGATGATGTCATCGTGTGACGTCACAGCCTGTGCTTTTTGCAAGAAAACGGGCACGAGATCCGCGACCGTTTTTTACCGGCGGCTCCGCATCCGTCTGCCGGTCAGCTCTCGCCCGGCCACCCAGCTAATTGAGCATTAATAAACTCCAACATAACCTTAATTGAAAAGAAAATGACCAATACACTATATAAATTATTAATTTATCTGTTAATAAGTTCTAACGGAAATGCCTTGCGCAAATGAAATTTATTTAATCTTGGATGACCTGAAAGCACATGACCTCCTTTCCACGTTATGGTCAATTATAATGATGTTGGAGATGGTGGAACGTTTACCCAGAATATTAATTTTGTCATACAGTGATAGATGGAACTTGGCAACGTTGTTATGACAGCAAATTGACAACATGAAGAGGGCAATCAGGTGGAATAGGAAAACCCTACCAACTCTGGTGTAGTTCAAGTTGCCTTTGTAAGGAATTACGGTCCACGTTGTCAGTCATATATAGGATACTGTGAAAGTTAATAATTATATATGGATACTTGTAAAGAGATATATATAATAATTAACAGTTTTCAAAAAATTTAATGATTTTCTAAACATGTTAAATATATTAATAAATACATATTGTAAAAATAATGCAATAACATATAAGTTATAATTGCACGCAACAGTATATATAACACGAAATACGTAGATGTACGAGAAGAGATTATTAATATATAATAATAAGTAGCTCGCTGGCCTAATGGTTAGAGCGTGCGGCTTTCATTCCGAAGGTCGCGGGTTCGAATCTCGGCATGTGCCGATGACTTAATATTTATGTACATTTGTGAACTTTAGTTACAACAGCGATATACAAACGGTGAAGGAAAACATCGTGAGGAAACCCCGCACACTGAAATCATCTTTGTGTGTGCGTGTGGTGGCCCCAATAAAGTGGCAACAGGCTCGCCCCCTGTTACATGGGACCTAATCTGACCACATCTGGCGAAGAGTGGGTGTTTATTCACCTCTGCATAACCCTACTGGGAAAAAGGTGTGATTATATATATAAAAAAAAGATTATTAATACTATTTATGATGTTAAAAACTTTAACTATAATTTTTTGTTCTATGTATCCGCATAAATTCATGGGCGCCGTAATAGCTCCTACTGGGACAGTCTCCAGCAAGAGAAACCTACAATAATTTCAACTTTCTCCTAGTAGCATTTTATTATTAAGCCTCCGTTTACAACGAACAGAGATACTAATCGTGTTAGAAGAATCAAGAATTCACGTTTTTTTTTATCTAATTAAGCGACGAGACAAGTGGGACGTTCACCTGATGGTAAGTGATACGCCCGACCATAACAACGTGGCGCTGGTTAGGATAGTGTATACCGCACTACATTGCGCTCGTCGCCTGAAACGTAAGATGTTGACTTTCATTACCTTCATAATTACAATAGCTACAACGCCCTTCAATCCAGAACACAGTAATGTTTGCACAGTAGTGTTTGGCTGCAGAAAGGGGAGCTGCTCTGGTACCTACCTTGACAGTTTCGGGCAACAGAGTCCTACCACCAATAATTTTTATTTAAATAAACTATACTAATTGAATAATAACCTTAGGAATAGCTCGGATCTTTTATTAGTATCTATCACTATATAAGTTTATATGTAGTACTATTTTTTTTTTGGAATTTAAGCTGCTGTGGTATATATTAATAAAGATGAATCTTTTAAATACGCGAATAGGGTAATTAAAAAAAAATACTACGAAAGACTATTAAAAAGTAATAAAATAAATATAATTTTCAACCAAAATTGGACGACTTCATGTGACCTTGGCGAGGTCTTATTAAAAATTCCGTGACATACTATAAATGTAAAAAAATCACATTCCCCATGTCTTAGATGATTTGACATGAGATGTAAAAAAAAAAAAACATTACACGTGGTACGATCTCGCGGCGTAGGCGATATACCGTTACGGGGGGAATAGCCGCGCTTTTTTTCGCGCGCATGACCATCACAATATGGCCGCGGTGCCGCGGAGCCAGGGTCAGGCGCTGAGCGACGCGCTCTCGCTCGGTGACATCGCAGCGACGATGTTTTTTCATCTAGTCTAACCTAATAATAAAGGCACAGAACTAAATCCCGTGCAGCCAATTATAAATTATTCTTATATTTTTTTCTTCAACGAACCACTAAGTCGATTAGAGTGTGGCGCTAATTAGAATGACGTACAGCACAACGTTTGTTGTGAGACACAAAATGTTAAATATCTTTGTCCTAGTAATTTAACAATCAGTTCTTTAATCAATTTTTGACATAACGTCATGGCAATGCGGAAATTCCTCTTGTCCTCCAACTATACGCGCTATAACACTTTATTTCTTTCATTAAAAAAAAAAAAAAAAAAAAAACTGGACGAAAAAAATTTAAGACGTGAAATAAAGCAGTTTTTCTTTATAATTCACACTTAAGCATTATTTATAAAATAAATATTCTCCGCCGAAAATTGTAAATCTTTATAATGCTCTAACAACTTTTATATTTATAAGAGAAAAGCTTGGAACGAATTACACGTTATTTGTGGCGGCGACATTTTGTGCAGAGATGTACTCTAGGCACAAATTGCTCTGTTAAATGAGTCGGATGAATTTTACTGTTCCAGAAAGTGTGCAGGTGGAGATCAGTTTTCACCCAATTGCTAAGTATTGAATGTTTGCTTTAACATATTGTAATAGATATGGAAGATTATATAATCGATACTTCAGGATTCGCTTTAATTTTTTTTTTAAATAAAACAGAACGATGCTACTTTAAAATCCCAACTCACGCTAAACAGTCATGAATTCTGCAGTTGTGAAGCTTAACAAACGTAAGATTAATAAAAAAAAACAAATTGAGTCTATGTCGAGAAGAATCTAGAAATGTAAATGAATGGTTAATAAATAAATTAACCGTTAGGAGAAGCTATTTCGTGCGATGGGGTCCACAAACTACATTAAGCAATGATCTTGTAACTTCAAGATAGATTTCGATCAGAGCTAAGTACATACTCAATAGTATACGTTTGAATTAGTCTTAGTCCAGCTTTGGGCAGTTATGGCCTGTTTATAAAATATTGTTTATCTATGGCAGATCTCTCCTGCAGTCTTATCTTATCTGATATACCGGGTGAGGGTATAATTTTATTATTACTTCAATCTCGATCGATATTGTGGGCTTACTCTTTTATGTAATCACATTTGCTATACTATCAAACAAATGGTCCTGCCTTCTGTGTTAGGATACCCAAATTCGAGAATATTTAATTTTTATTCTGTTTCTATACTTTGTATAGTTGTATACTGAATAATATTTAAAAAGTATAATTGTATATACATAATTAGATGAAATTAAACAAATTGACAAATATAAACAACAGTAAGGTCCAACAACAGCTATTGTCATATACCACATCAAATTATTAAGAATTATGTATCAATTTATTTTCCTTGAACTCATGCTAACATAATACTATATTAAGGCACCATACGTGACGTGGTTCCGTCTGTCATCGGCTAATAATATCATCATCAGTCTGAAGCCGTCGTCTGAACGCAGGCCTCCTACAAAGATTACCATACATATCCTCCGCTGCTCGCATCCTGCCATTTATTGGGAACTTCTCCACATTTTTGTTCACACTAAAGGTCTGCTAAAGCTGCGTCCACCTATACAATTGCTTTTAATGTGGACTTCTTCATAGGCCGTCAGTCTTTTCAGCCCCGAGTCCTTTGCCAAGACAATTAACCTTTGTTTAATTCGCGTGACTGTAGTAATATAACAAATATTTTCTAATAAAAATGATATTAATAAAACATTGAAATAGAAAAAATATTAAAAACTTGTTATTTATATTCTCTTATGTATAGATACTTTGTATTTACAATAAACAATCCGCTTTATCTTCCCACTGCTGATAGAGCCTTCTCTCATAAGCAGGGAATCAAGGTCCTGTATACTTCTGGCCAAGTGCGGATGACTGTCACATGTTAACGAAAACTGGAACTTGTTCTTGGAGCATGCGTAGAACTATCGCGACAAGGATAAACATTGAAGGAATCTTGTCCTTAACCTTAACATGAGTTTGCCTTCACATGTCAATATGTATATATTTATCCTCTTATATAACGTTATATATATCTAAGGACAATGGACAAGTGTGGTAAGACGGCCGTTGACGTCACCGCCGCGATAAGCCACCAACTAAAAACCACTACAGGTTGCAATGTCATCGAATCATTTCATGCCTCATGGTGCAGTGGAAAGTGGCCACTAACACAAAGCTCCCCACTTCAATTCCGCGACCGCATGTTGAGGAGTTTAGATGTCACACCCAAACTCCTATATATAGGAGCAAGCCTTTCATCGACTCATCAAGATATCTTCGAAACTATAAGACAAAAACACTTAAAATTTGGTAGAGATATTGCATCTGCCATTTAGAGGTCAAGTAAGAATGGATTTTACAAAATGTTACCCCCATAAGGTGTTGCTGAAGCAAGTCGGGCGGGGAACAGCATCTACATATTGTTTATTCATGTTTTCACTGATGGGCTCAGACGACTGTAATTTCACATAATGTTAAGTGATAATGAGGCCGAAGATAGGTAAGCGTGTTCGTCCACAATGCTTCTGCTTTCATGTTTCGACAGCCGGAACTCAGTAATGCTGTTTATTTTTCAACTTCCTGAGAAATCAGAGACCTATTCTTGGCTATTTCTTGATTAATTTATTCCATATCCTGTTGTAGTTTTGAAATGTAATTTTCTACCTAGTACTTCCGCTTGTTAATTACTTATGTAATATAATCTTAAGTATAATTCTTATTCTTTTTATTTATTTAGAGTTTTATCTATTGTTTCAAACTAACATTATATTTTGAGGGTATCACACCTAAAGTGTTATAGCGGCAGGTTTACAATGCGTGTCCGTCAGAAACATATGTAAGAGCTTTTAAAATATCAAGTAAAAATAAAAATTGGTTGCGTAGCAACCGTATTCATTACTACCCAAACAATATTCATAATTGTTTAAAGTCATATTAATTGTTATTATAGTCTACATTACAGCATTTCCCCACGGCCTCAACTGATAGAGAATGACTAAAAGCATACACTCCGTCTATTGTTATTTCAAATTTGATTGTTTTTAAGTTATTTAATAATAACACACAAAAACGTTTTTTGGTATGTCTGTATTGTATATTTCCTAAGTATTTTATTGGATATGTGTTAAATTTTTAACAGTAATTAATGAAAAAATTTCTTATACAACAGAGACAGTGTTCAGATGCGGAAACACCTTGATAATGATAATTTTGCATAATTCTTGCACACCTTATAATATTTATGTATATATAAGGTTGCCAAATATCTCCCTTCCGCTTTTTTGCTCTTTCGTCAATGCTTTATAAAAAGTGTTACAGTGATCGGATTTAGTTCAAATATGCGCCGTTTTGTTCGATAATCTGTTTCCATCTAGACGGCAACTTCATAATACCTCCATCGTAGAAGCCCCCCTCCTTATTTGCGAAGAACTCGGACAGCCACTTTTCACAAGCCTCTTTTGAGTTCAACTTTACACCACCAAGGGCGTTCACCATGGACAGGAACAGGTGGTAATCACTTGGCGCTATGTCCGGGCTATATGGTGGATGCGATAAAACCTCCCATCCGAGCTCTCGTAGCTTCTGACGAGTCATCAACGAAGTGTGTGGTCTGGCGTTGTCCTGGTGGAACACTACACCCTTCCTGTTGGCCAATTCTGGACGCTTCTGGTTGATCGCCTGCTTCAAGCGGTCCAGTTGTTCGCAGTAGATGGTAGAATTAAGCGTCTGGCCATATGGGAGCAGCTCATAGTGGATGATTCCCTTCCAATCCCACCAAACACACAGCAAAACCTTCCTGGCCGTCAATCCCGGCTTGGCCACTGTTTGGGACGATTCACCGGCCTTCGACCACGACCGTTTTCGCTTGATATTGTCGTATGTGATCCATTTTTCGTCGCCAGTCACCATCCGCTTCAAGAATGGGTAGAATTTGTTCCGTTTCAGCAGCATATCGCAGGCGTTGATTCGGTCCAGAAGGTTTTTTTGCGTCAAATCATGCGGCACCCAAACATCAAGCTTTTTTTTGTATCCAGCCTTCTGCAGATGGTTTAAAATGGTTTGGTGACTAACTCCCATCTCCTGGGCGATGTCACGAGATGCCACATGCCGGTCTAACTCGATGTAGTCCATGATTTGATCGGTATTTGTCGTCACAGGTCTTCCGCCGGCTGGCTTATCCATGGTGTCGTTTTCACCGGCTCTGAATCGTCGAAACCATTCCTCCGCGGTTCGAAGTGATAGAGTACCATCCCCCAAAACACCATTAATCTCACGGAACGTTTCTCTAGCGGATTTGCCTTTAACGAAGGAAAACTTTAAAATAGCGCAAATTCGGCGTTAGTGAACTCGCATGTTTACACGTCTATAACTGTTGAACGCAATATCCAAACTAATTATGCATAGCGTCGTTTTGTAGGTTATGTCAAGACCTTTCAAATTATGTATAGTATTGCCAGATACGAGCTCTGTAGCGCTTTGTACATAGCCGCGAAATTCAAAAGACAAAAAGGCGGAAGGGAGATATTTGCTAACCTATTATATCGGACAAAAAAATCAAGGAATTCAGAGTATGTAATAAAAAAGTTAATAAGGGCTACATATAAAGAAAATAAACTCGTAGAGTTAAAAACTTCGGCTTTCACGTTTTCCAATTACATTTACTGTGTACTGGATTAAAAGATGCCGTGAGAAGTGAAATTACTTTAGTGACAAACTTGACCACTTTATGATACAAAACTATAAAAACAGGGTGCTGTGTAAAAATCCTAACTAGCATATTATATTTATGATGAGGAGTTACCACTTTGCACTGAGTAAACGTCTTGTTCCATTTATCTAGAAATCACACGGCGCCGTGTAATAGGTCCCTCACAAGCTCGGTAGTGCGCTCCATGTAGGCAGCCAAGCACTGTATAGCCTAGCTCAATAGACCTATCTAATAATCTCTATAATCACTTGGAAGATATGTACCTATGAATACATAATGAATTGAAGTAGGTATATTTATTTTTAAGTATATATAGGGTTGTCAAATATCTCCCTTCCGCCTTTTTGTCTTTTGAATTTCGCGGCTATGTGCAAAGCGCTACAGAGCTCGTATCTGGCAATACTATACATAATACAATAATACTACAAAACGACGCTATGCATAATTAGTTTGGATATTGCGTTCAACAGTTATAGACGTGTAAACATGGAGTTCACTAACGTCTAAATTCGCGCTATTTTAAAGTTTTCCTTCGTTAAAGGCAAATCCGCTAGAGAAACGTTCCGTGAGATTAATGGTGTTTTGGGGGATGGTACTCTATCACTTCGAAACGCGGAGGAATGGTTTCGACGATTCAGAGCCGGTGAAAACGACACCATGGATAAGCCAGCCGGCGGAAGACCTGTGACGACAAATACCGATCAAATCATAGACTACATCGAGTTAGACCGGCATGTGGCATCTCGTGACATCGCCCAGGAGATGGGAGTTAGTCACCAAACCATTTTAAACCATCTGCAGAAGGCTGGATACAAAAAAAGCTTGATGTTTGGGTGCCGCATGATTTGACGCAAAAACACCTTCTGGACCGAATCAACGCCTGCGATATGCTGCTGAAACGGAACGAACTCGACCCATTCTTGAAGCGGATGGTGACTGGCGACCAAAAATGGATCACATACGACAATATCAAGCGAAAACGGTCGTGGTCGAAGGCCGGTGAATCGTCCCAAACAGTGGCCAAGCCGGGATTGACGGCCAGGAAGGTTTTGCTGTGTGTTTGGTGGGATTGGAAGGGAATCATCCACTATGAGCTGCTCCCATATGGCCAGACGCTTAATTCTACCATCTACTGCGAACAACTGGACCGCTTGAAGCAGGCGATCGACCAGAAGCGTCCAGAATTGGCCAACAGGAAGGGTGTAGTGTTCCACCAGGACAACGCCAGACCACACATTTCGTTGATGACTCGTCAGAAGCTACGGGAGCTCGGATGGGAGGTTTTATCGCATCCACCATATAGCCCGGACATAGCGTCAAGTGATTACCACCTGTTCCTGTCCATGGTGAACGCCCTTGGTGGTGTAAAGTTGAACTCAAAAGAGGCTTGTGAAAAGTGGCTGTCCGAGTTCTTCGCAAATAAGGAGGGGGGCTTCTACGAGGGAGGTATTATGAAGTTGCCGTCTAGATGGAAACAGATTATCGAACAAAACGGCGCATATTTGAACTAAATCCGATCACTGTAACACTTTTTATAAAGCATTGAATAAAGAGCAAAAAAGCGGAAGGGAGATATTTGACAACTTTATATAAGCACAGAGGTTTCGTGCAATGTATATATATCCTATGCGAATTTTCTACACGGCGCCGTGTAGTCGGCCCCTCAAGAGAAGACCAACGCGTTTTATATAGGCAATTATTTTTTTTTTAAATATATTAAGTGAGGAGACGAGCTGGACGTTAACCTGAAGGTAAGTGAAATAACAATGCGATTCTGGTAAAGAAGATATACATTGCGTTCGTCACGTGAGACTAAATATTGAGTCCCGTTACTCCAGTAATTTTACTAGCTACAGCGCCCTTTAAATCAGAACACAGTAACGTTTGCATACTATTGTTTCGCGGCAGAAATAGGAGCTGCGGTGGTGCTCACCTACACGGTCACCAGCAACGGAGTCCTACCACTAGTACTAGTACTGTATATCCTAGCTCCTTAAAGCTAAACCGGTTAAAATTAGTAAGTTTATTTTCAAGTCATAGAAAAACACTTAGATTTTAGGCGGAGCGTAAGGGTTTCTGTACAACTCACGGGATCCAAGCCAAGCTCAATTGCTCGTGGTGCACCCGGCTAATCAACAAAGGAGGCTCTGGTTCCAACATTCCGTAACGGGCCAGAGTGTTGTGGTATAGTCCAAATCCTCCTATATAAATCCCTACCCGATCGAAGTGAAAGCTTATCGGCTGATGATGATGACTTCGATTTTGAGGTACGATATACATACTCTTCACGAAATCTCTGTGCACGTCTGCTCTGAACAGGCCACCAGTTTCGTCAATAACGTCTATCACACAGATTTCACGGGACATCATCATCATTACCAGCCGACAGACATCCACAGAAGAACCGGTTCGCGGTCGCCATTCGAGGACGTTGAAGCCTCATCGGCTGTCAGTCCTTCAAGCGATGTATCATGCCCATTGCTATTTGAGGCTATAGCAAACTTTTGGACTACGTCGGTGCCCTTAGTTCTCCTGCGGATCTCCTCATTTCTGATTCCATCACGAAGAGAAATCCCAAGCATAGGCCTTTCCTTTGCTCTCTGTGCGACTTGAAGCCTTTTCAACAGGCCCACTAGAAGCGACCACGTCTGGTTGCCGCAACCACTGGCAACACGCACGAATGAAAGACTCATATAGTCATAAAGTCTCGGGCTAGGAAGAATAGGACTAAGGTAAGTCCTGCCTATCGTAGAAGGCGACTAAAAGGGTCTAGGAGTTTCGCGGGCCTTGAGGATAGGGGTCCTTTTCTCTCAACATGCAGCTCAGTAATAGTGCTTAGGAGGGTTAGGCTACACCTCAGAGAAGTGTAACACAAAGGGTAGAGGGACACCGGTGTCATAAGAGATATTGTAGCCTCTCCGAATGCACTGATGCAGATGGAGAGGGTTTTAGTGAGTAAAAATCTCACATAACTGGGAGGCTACCCAGAAGTAGGATAGCTGATTTCCATTCGAAAGCAAAAAAAAGTTGGGTCGAGAATATGTTGCGGATCGAACTCGTGTGATGTCCGCTAACCACTGCGCCGCCGGTGCACAGTGTAATTACACAAACAATCGACAGTTAATACAGAAATCAGAAGCGTAGGAACGAGCAGAGATTTAACGCCGAGACGCGTACAGTAATTGTTTTTTTCCCTACATCTGAAAACCGGTTCCATTTTTTTTTACCTTATCCTATTGTATATTGTTACGCGCCGTCTGTTAATTTCTTTAAATACTTAATCTGCAAGTAATCAAGTTATTGTATATTTTTTTTATATCTAAAATCAAGTTGTATTTAACCTCCGATGCAAGGTAGCATACAGCTAAACCAATTTTTCCTTTATTCTCCTCTCATCTACAATTAAGATGAAGAGTTCAGCCGTTTTGAGGTTAATGGCTTTTTTTCTAGTATTATACAGATAACTATTACAGTCCATTTTTTTATATGAAGAACTTTAGTTAGCTGAGTTTCGTTTCTCTGCATATAAAGGTTACTTAGCAAAAATATTATACAGATAATATATATATTAAACAAAATACAGGTTTTCTCATAGAAACTATAAGAATATCAATAATTTTATTACAAAGATCTTTAGGTCTTCATTGGTAGCAACATTTATATTATTGTTCTTATTTTTTTTATTAGGATCATCAAAAGGTAGACATAAGATATTTTCTTCCTTCTGCCTTGTTCCCAGCTATGTGGGGTCGGCACAGTATGTACTTCTCTTCCATATCCCTCTATCAGCCGTCATATCTGAATTCACGCTCTTCTTACACATGTCATCTTTCACACAATCCATACACACTTTCTTCGGTCTTCCTCTACCCTTACAACCATCCGGGTTCATTCTCATTACTTCATTTGTTATATGTCCTTCAGCCCTCCGCACAACATGCCCGCACCACGCTAAGCTCTTGCTCCTCAATTTCTGTCACTAGCTTTAGCTTAGTCACTAACTTTCAGGCTTCCTCTAATATACTCACAGACAAGATATTTTATTTATCTATAAAGTATTAACGATATGAACAACTCATTTAATATTCCTGCTGAAGCTTCTGACCTTTTAAAATTAGTGACCGTAGATAGCTATCAGCAAAGCAAGAACAAGCTAGACTTGGGTATTGTTGGTATTGATCTTGCTTAAATACTTCTAACCTTGGTCTTGGTCTTACAGAGGACAGTGTTATGATATATCAAATATTTTGTTTCCAGAAGAAAAGCATATGTTCAAATTATGATACATACTCATAATTTCAAAGGTATTTAAATTATTTCGTATAGTCTAGCACATTTGATCTTGGCCTTGCCTGATAGATCTTTCTAGGTTTTGTCTCGGTCTTGCTTTTTCGCACGACCAATACTGCAAGACCGAAAGCAATTGTGCTCATCACTAACAATAGCAATTCCATAACTGATCGCGAAAGACATATACAGATCTACACAAAAAATTATTTTCTTACAGCCCGTTGCTTAGCAACGGTATTTCATTACAGCACAAATATTTATTATTGTTCATAATCATATTAATTATTATGGCCGTGTAACATGAAAAATATGAAAAAAATCACATCACGTAAAATAATTGATCTCTATAGATCAATTATGCTTATACACAAACAATGAAATGAAGCTTGAATCGTACTACGGGTATAAATAATATTACAAATAAAGTTAATTAAAGACGTCTTGTAATTATGTATAATTTAAAAGATTATACAATTATAATTTTTATTAGACTATTTAATTATAATTAAGTTATTTTAACTTAATTGTTTTTTTAAATAAAAACATCCAAGTAGTTCTGTTCGTTCTTCGTTTGTCGACATAACTTTTCACAGCATTAGGATGATGATTATTAATAATAAGAATGTTCTAGAAGTAGGTCTAATAAAAGTTAAAGACGATGCGAAAATGTTGAAGATTGTCCTGTTAAACTAGATTAATTTTTTTTTTACTCATTGTCATAGGAAGAAAACTTTTCATTAACCATTAATGTATTAGAGAAAATTTCTTTTAGTCAATTCAGTGAAGACGCATGATTGTGCACAATCAATTAGGTGATGAGACAAGCGAGACGTTCACCTGATGATAAGTGATACTCCTGTACATAACTTGGCGCTAGTTAGAACGATATACACAGCACCACATTGCGCTCGTCGCCTTAGACATAACTTGTTGAATCTCATTACCCTAATAATTACACTACAGCGCCCTTCAAACCGGAATACAGTAATGTTTGCACAGTGCTGTATGTCGGCTGCGACAGGGACTGCAGTGGTAACTATCTAGACGGTCCCCGGTAACAGAGACCTACCACCAGTAACACATTTACATTAAGTGTAACATTTCTACTATATCACATGAACTCTTTATGCTCTAGTTTTTAATTAGATTAAAAAAAAAAACTTCAATATAACATGGTTATTAAATATAAATACATTGATAAATAATTACAGATAAAATAACAATTGACAGTGACAGTGTACACATTAAATAACCCTAAAAAAAAAGATGTCGTTGAATTGAAGGCTGAAAAGCAAGATATCATTGGATCAAATGAAAAAAAAATTCTTGTCTATGATTATAACATTATAATACAAGAAAATTATAGAATTCTATGAATTTCACCGATGGTACCACAACAGCTCCGATTGCAGGTGAACAGTACTATGCTATCATTACTGTGTTCCGGTTTGAAGGGAGCTGTAACTAGTGTAATTACTGGGGTAACGCGACTCAACATTTTATATCTCAGGCGATGAGCGCAATGCGGTGCAGTGTAAACTATCTTAACTAACGCCACGCTGTTATGGTCAGGTGTATCACTCACCATCAGGTGAACGTTCAGTTCTTATTGTTTAATTGTATAAAAAAAAAATTAAGGGTGCAAAATAATTTATGGTCGTGTTTTTTTTTTTCATTAAAAGAAATAAAGATATCGTTAAAGTCAAAGGTGAAATATCATAGAACATATATTATGTAGTAAGTACTTAAATGCTTCGAACTGTTTAGTGTTTTTTTTTTTATTTCAATTATGCGATAAGCGAGACGTTCACTTGATTGTAAGTGATACGTATGACCTTAACTACGTGGCGTTAAAGATAGTATATACTGCACCATATTGCGCTCGTCGCTATGGACATGAGAAGCTGAGTCTCTTTACTCTCTTTACATTAGCTACAACGCCCTTCAAACCGGAACACAGTGGTATTTGCTCACTACTATTCAACGGCAGAAATAGGAGCGGAGGCGGTACTAGACGGACTCCAGCAACAGAGACCTACCACCAGTAAATGTTTTAATATTCTGTCTCTGGCAGTTATATAGTTGTGGACTCCTACAACTGCTGGTTTGAATGTCAAACCTGATGCCATGTTTGGCAACTATAACACCACAATAATTCGTGCGGACCTTGACTTTTTAGTGGGTTGTATAAAGCGTATGCCAGACGAGTTGCCAAGCGTTGCGGTTAATGACACCTAAATGCGATAACACATGATATTGCGTACAATAATCTAAGATATTGATTTCGTTCACAAAAATAAATGAAGATAACTATCATATTTCAAATCCAATAAACTGTAGATATTTATGTTTACTGGTGGTAAGTCTCTGGTGCAGGAGACAGTCTACATACCACCACAGCCTTGCAACTTCGGGCTATTGAGAATAGGACTAAGGTATTCCCTGCCTGTCGTACAAGGCGATTAAAAGGGTCTCGGGCTCGTGGGCTTTGAGGGTGTGGGCCCTCAGAGCTCAATAAGCGCCCATTAGGAGGGCGGCAAATGCATGGTGGTATTGTATTTGCTGTAGCACAGCGTGGGTGCTGAGGGCTTTGCCCTTGCGTGGGATGTTTTAGCCAGAGTGCAGAGGAACACCGGTACGGTCCGTAGGAGATCCTGGAACCCCTCCTAATGCACTGACGGATTCCATGGGGGGTTTGATTGGGGAGAAGCCCCAGATAACCTTGTCTTCCCCAAGAAGCAAGATATCTTTTAGGACGATTACCCCAGCGATAAAAAAAATAGGTACATACCACCGCAGCGGCAATAGCAGCCGACAAACAGTACTGTGCAAACATTACTGCGGTAACGAGTCTTATTAACATTTTATGTCTCAAGACTAGCACAATACGATGCGGTGTAAATAACCCTAACTAGCGCTACAGTGTTCATGTGTTCATCCCTCTCGCTTTGACACTAACGAATGTAAAAAAAAAAAAAAAAAACAGAGTGACAAGTTTCGCTGGTGGTAGATATTTATTGCTGGAGACTGGGGTTGTACCGCCGCAGCATCTATTTCTGCCGCCGAACATTACTGTGGTTTGATGGGTGTTGTAGCTAGTGTAATTACTGGAGTAACTAGATTCGCTATCTTATGTCTCAGACGACGACCTAATAATAGAGAGCTATAATATCTTAACTACTGCCATGTTATACGGGGGGTATCACTTACCATCAGGTGAACGGCCCGCTCGTCTCGACACTTAATTGTATAAAAAAAAACAGGTCGTTTGATGTTATAGACTTGTGGACAAATTCAAATAGACGTAGACTTATTACCACCATCTATAAAAATAATACCACCAATGTATTTGAATGTCATATGTATCACCTTTCTACATATATATGTATGTAGAGATCATATCAATAGTAACACCTTTTTTGTTACGCGGCTGCCGGAAGACATTGTATCTAATAGAAAGTTATTTATTATCGGTTTTGATGTACCGGCTGACATGACTGTCTCATAGAGTACATCACCATCATCATCATCATTCAAGGTGTAGATCGCCTAAGGGCCGTTGTCATGTATAAACTCCACAAGTTGACTCTAATTTAAATGACACCTAGGTTTTTAAAATTATATGCTGTTTTACAATAAAAATTTCACAAGCTATATTTGTATATGTATGTATATATTGTCTTTTTGCACTTGTTTTTTTTTTTTATAATTGTTTCACAATTTAAAAGGTTAACCGGATGAGACCGCTTTGTGACGTTACGCCCACCATTTATATATTTAGTTATATTGTATTTACCTAATTTCACTTGGTTAAAATTTATTAAATTAATTAACAACTACAATCTACAATCCAAAAAAAAACTGGTAGAACTATTAGTACTTTGATACTAAAATATTAAAATACTAATAGTTCTGTGTTGGTAAACTTGGATTAATATCAGGGTCATTCATAATATAGTCGGTTTAATTCTACTCGCTCATTGGATGGAGCTTCTATGTCTCTTAATCTTAAGGTAATAGCAAACACGGTGTGATAACTTCTTTCATGACGCAGCAGCTAACCGGTTGCATAGTAACAAGGAATCCCTGGTTCAGTTTCAGCGTCGCAGAGGAGTTTGTTTAGTGTTAGTGTTTTTTCAAATCCGTCGGACTACATACCATCTTTATATTATAATCCTGCCGCTATCGTTGTTCCTGCTATCAACATATAAGTATATCGGACGATCACGCTTTACCACCTACAGAACTATTATCACTGGTGGCAGGATACCGTCTTGAAAGGTAACATCGTAATTCCCATTGCAGCCGACGAACAGTAGTATGCAAATATTAATGTGTTCCGGTTTGAACGGTGTAACTAGTGTAATTACTGGGGTAACGAGATTCAACATGTAATGTTTTAAGCGACTAGTGCAATGTAGTGCAGTGTATAACTCCCTAACGATCACAATGTAACGTTACGTTGTGATCACACATCACTTACCATCAGGTGAATGTCCCGCTCGTATCGTCGCTATTGTTTTAAAAAAATTAAAACCATGTGATATTAAACTTAAGTACAGACTAAATGTGTTTAAATAAATCTTGTGCTAAGTACCTAGGACTACTGAATAATCTCAGAAAAAGTTCATTGTTAGACAACCAGTTTAAAAAGCATTTAAAGCTATACATTTGACATAAAAAATATTCCAATATAATTTGTTAAGGTTTTAGTTACATTTGACATTCATTAGTAGACAATCCTTATCCCGCTATCAAAATAATTAGCTAAAATAATTCAAAATTAGTGAAAACACTTGGTGACAGGAATTTTCAAATACTAAACCCAAAGGTCGTTAAAGTTAAATTAAGTTACTTTTATTGAATACTTTGTAAAGATATAAAGGAGTGAAAAAGTATATGGGTCTTATACGTGTCCAAACACTGTCAACCTGTGATGATGTAGACACTTGTTACCGGTAATTTCTACTCGGTGTTATTAAAGTTTTGAACATATCGAACCTTTCGCTAGTTGGAATAAAATAAAACAGTATTCATACAAGAATCTAGATATTTCGTTAGTTAATATTTATTTTTAAATATAACTGTTTAAAAGTCTTTAATGGTTTTAAAATGACAATATTAACATCGTTAGTAGTTTCATATTGACTCTATGAAGATCTTCAGTAATTTTAAATAGATCATTAAAAGTTAGTTTCCAATTTCTATGCCACGTATTACATTTAGGATCCTTTAGAACTTTAATAAGGGTCCAAAATTACTTCAATAGCAATAAGGTTTTTTTTGTAGTGGTGTTCACCATCATATCAGTAATGGTGAATATCAGTTATTTAAGTGGAGTTAATAACAAATGGTAACATCTTTAGTTACGACATGACTTTGAATAATTAACATACCACTTACTACAATTTTAATCTATCTTTACTGAATTGCCAATATTTGATAGTCGACTTTTATTAGATAGGTATATAGGTCGTTTGTATGTATGTATAAATATATTACATTTCTTTTATATATTTACCTATATTATATTTTCGGCTCAAGTGTGTTGTGCTTACGTATTCGCCTTTTTTAAAACATTTTGTGATAGATGAATATTATTAAAAGTTATATATTACACAAAAATCATTGAAACTATTTTAACAACATTTTCTTAATTATTCAAGTAAATCAATTTAGTTTTATAAGAAGCCGTGAAACTACTTAAAACATTATACCATGCGTTCTTTTATCGAGCGTAATACTCAATCGTGAAATTCTTATATAAATAGGTATTAAACTGTATTTCGAAGAGAATTTTCAATAGATATGGATTAAATAAAACGTATACTTACATAATTGAAAGGTTTTTATCAAAAATGGAGGAGGAGATTCGTGTCCAAAACACATAGTTAGCGCTGTCCGGTCCGCGAGTATACACTTCACGAAATCGCAAAAAAAACAAGGTCACTCGTCGTATTTTCACGTGGTAAACGATTATTCGCAAACTGTACAGTCCACTGATCATATAACAACAGTTTTCTAAATAGGCCTATAAGAATCTTATTGGATATTTTAGGCCCGATGAATGTGCGAATATTTCGCGCGTACGCACGGCCTCCGCGCTATTTAGGCCTACGGAGCCGGCGGCGCAGACGCGCGCGCGCCGCTCCGCCGGCCCGAGCACTTTCAGCGCGATTCTGATAACGTGGCCCGGTCCCGACGCGGAGGACCGGGCCCTGATAAGGGTCCCCACACGTCTACTACACATCGATACGACAAACGCAAACCGTCCGCGAAGCTGATGTTGACGTCGCGTCGCTAGGTTACCGTTTAGCACTTCGGGAATCGCCCGGGAACGGTTCGAGGAGAGGACGGATTGATGACGGGGAAGTGGAGTACAAGAGAGCGCCGCGAGGAGATCTCGCGGCGGGATGACGTGCTCGCGGTGCGCCAGCGCGGGTCGGCGGAACACCGGGGTTGAAAACGGGAAGTCGGGGTTGAAGAGGGTCATGGGACCGGAGTGGGAGCGTTTTCGGGTCGGCGAGGCGGAGAGATGAGACCCGCGCGGCTGGCGATGGCGAAGTGACTGCTCCCGCGCGCGCCGCGTCACCTCGCGCGCGGCCTCGGGCCCGCTCTACGCCTAAACGGAACATCCGACGCCGCCGGTAGGTATACCTAATACATACCTAAATATTTTCGGGGGCTCGACCTACGAATTAAGAATTACAAACACGAGCACACTGTTATTTCCTTTAATTAATACTAAACTACGATTTACCAAATTCACAAACATACTGTAGCGCACAAATGTGTAGAGCAGACCGTTTCATCAGTATGAGGTATCTTCATCAAACTAATATTAATCGGATAGATTAAGAAAAATATTCCCGTCTTCATCTAAACCTTACATCCGATGTTACTTAAACCTAGTGCATCCTTTTAGATCCTCAACCATTGCTCCACGACACGATTATATATCAAATTTAACATTAACTTTAATATCAATTTTTAACACAGCCACCTGAATTTACAATAATGTATCTTTTATATCATCTTTAACAATAAAAACAAGTTAACAATTACATTACCTTTGTGCAGGTAATAAAAAATATTTTGAAGTTGAAATGTAATATTGAAAGCATTGAAAGTTTTTTTGTCCTTTTACAATGTAAGTCCTGATATTAATAACAACATTTACAGATAATAATATATTGCAAAAGAATATACTTTATACTATAGCTTTGATATGTACAGAATTGTTTTGTTTTTCTCTTGAAACAAAGTTATATGTATTTAGATAATTCAATATTAAGTGATTTTTTTTTGCACCTCAATCTTCTTAAAATGTTTGAAACAGTTTGCAACTGATATAAATGTATATCTAATAATATGGACATTTAAATTGTTCTTTATGATGACGACCAGGACGTTCACCTGATGGTCAGTACAGGCCCATAAAATTGTGACATCAGTTAAAATATTAAACACAAGGCTGTAAAGCTGCGACGGTTTCTAGACTGTCTGATAATAGAGTCCTACCGGTAATAAAGTCCTTTTCCTGAACTTTTCTTAGACTCTTTTTACGGCAGGTCAAAAATAATATGAGGGTGGCAATTTTTTTTTCTAAAATTAAGTGACGAGAACAGCGGGACGAGCTGATGGTAAGTGAAACGCCCGTCCATAATAACTTGACGCTAGTCAGGATGTTATACACGGCACAACATTGCGCTCATCGCCGGAGAAATACGACGTAAAGTTTCGTTACCCCAGTAATTACACTAGCTACAACACCTTTCAAATAAGAATATAGTAAAGTTTGCACAGCCCGGGTGCAATAGGAGCTGCGGTGGTTGCTACCTAGACGGTCTGCGGCAATGAAGACTAACCACCAATACATTATCCCATAAAGATAATCAATTAATTGGTCACTAAAAGAAATGTATAATAAATGTTAACAATCATCTATTTTATTAAGAAAAACGTTATTGGTGATCACTTTGTTCGTTACATTTCAGATTTTCAACCCTCAAACAATATTCTTAGTTAACTATATGACTCATGCTAAAACAATTTTATTTGTTAAATGTTATACAAAAATAAAGTCAGAACAAATTCTATAGTTCCCTACTTCTCAGATGTAACAATAATTACATTTATCACTATCAAGAGGTTACTTCTTCAGGCTGAAATTTGTCAGATATATTTATGTAGAAAATCGGTAAATAAATATTAGACACACTAAATTCAATTTGTGTTAAAAGGTCAACAAGTTGGTTAGTCTTGTTAACCTTCCCAATGCCTACTTTCAAAATTAACCTTACTATACAAAAATTTTCAGGTTAGCGTACATACCTATATCATACATACAAAATATCTTATACTATTCTAGCAATAAAAGTAGTGAAATAAAGATATATTATATTTCTTATTTAAATTATCAATATGTTCTACATAAGAATATCGCAAAGAATATGATATACCTAAGAAGCAATGGGCTGGAGATAAGAAGTAAAAGCTCATGGGGAAACAAGATCCTTTAGTATGGCTAAGTACCAGGAGATGTAAAAGACTTTCACGAAATAGACTGATGATCTGGTGAAGGTCGTAGGAAACCGCTGGATGTGAGCAGTGCAGAATCGATCAATATAGAAATAAATGTCTATGTCCGACATTGAACGTCTGTCGACTGGTGATGATCATAAGAGAATTAACAATTTTTAATTTACACCTTCATTAAAAATCAACTTAAACAAATAACATGTTAAAATATTCCTTTTCATTTAGATAAAAAATTCCTAAAGTAAATAAAAATATATTCATATTACTTTTATTTCTATCTGTGCATGGTCCTAGGCAAAAATTAGAGATGGTTGAAAAGAATCTTTTTTTTTTTAGACAAAAGAAATATATCATTATGTTTATCTACATGAAACAGATTTATTAATACATTAATTAATATTTTTAGTTAACCTATATTTAATATTGTAAAATGTACTACGAAACTTTTAGAAATCGTACCAGCTCCTTCTTTTCATTAATTTTACACTAAATGTTATTCACATAAGTATTTGGGTATTGGAATGGAAAGTTTATAATAAAATTAATAAACAGTTCTCTAAGTACAAAAGTAACAAGTGATTTTCTTTCTAAATTTTATTTCTCTTTCTTCGAATATTCATCTCCATGATGCCATTGAGGGCTTATTTAAAAAAAACACAATACAAAAAAGAGTTTGATTTCCTTAAATATCAACAAAATATTTGTCAATTACTATTACATTTTATTTAAAAAATTATTGACAGATAAAAAACGTGAGATTTTTAAATAAATGTACAAGTTTTGATTAACAAAAACCGTTCGCTAACCGTCTTAGAAGTAAATATATAATTTGTAATAATATAAGAATCAATAAATATTTTAATTATATATAACAAAGTACATAAGCAGTACAATTAACCTTAACATACCAGGCAAATGAAAAACTGTGTTTGTTGAATATCGACATGAAGGACTAGAATTTTCTTAAAAGAGAAATGCAAGGAGAAAAGCAGGTAAACACACAAGTGACAATATGGGACCAAAGGTAAGAAGAAAAAGTAGATGTACGTGTATTTATTAAATTAATTAGTAGTATAAGTAGGTAACAATTAGATATAAAAATACAACCGGCAGAACAAGCATCTTTAAGAAAAATATTCAGCGCCATCTACTAACTAAACTGTTGACTTAAAATTTCACAAACTAAGGAGCTCTTTACAAAGTATTATTAATAAAGAAAAAAGGGGAAAAAATATAGCAATAGTGATAAGATTATATTAGCACGATGTGTACGCGTTAACTAGTAATAAAGACATTATAAACTAGAATACTATGTTCAGAAATTGAAATGATGTTGATGATACAGAAAACAAAAATACTCTTTATTGGACAGGTTACAAACCCCTCCCATTTATGTTTATTCCATACATGTTTGTCTGTATAAAACATTCATAATCCTATACACACAAAGGTTTGCATGATAAAAATTACATTACAGTTAAGATTATCATAATCTTCATATTACGTACCAATTTAATTAATATTTATAAAAAATCATTATGTATGGCGTAAATATCAAATGGATACAAATACTAGCTTCACAGAATACAACATATCAAATAACAATCATCATTGAATATAATTTGATAAGTAGAAACCATTCGGGATTCGGAAAAAAGTTACACTATGATTTTAATTCCAAGAACTAAAGCAAGGCCAATAGGAAAAACTATCAGTACTTCACCATAGCATGAGCCTTCTTGAATTACTGTTACATTAATTTCATTCTTCATAATTATCATTCTAAAGTTTTAAATTATTTTATGTACCTGCATTATATTTGAAATACAAATAAATTCACATCCCTTTGGTTTATATTTTTTTCATCCCCCTTTGATCAGTTATTTAAAAAGTGATATAAAAATATATTTTTTTCACGTTTTTGCCCATTAAAAACTTTGATATCAGTACGTGTGACAAACGAGCTTAAATTAGGAATTAATTGTTAAACTTGTTCAATGTTAATTGAGGACATTCGATGGTTCATGCCCATATGCATTAAATTTTTAACTCCCACTAGAATCAAACCACATCATCAAGTTTACCTACCAGATAGCACTCTATAATGGAGCGATCGTCGGCTCTTTATAAAAGAAAAGGGCAAAGGTTGAGAGAATATTTTATCGTCAAGTTAATATCTTTTAGTAAGATGGAAGATAATTACTGACGGTTTTGAAATGTTTTTGTTTCACACACATTCAAAGACTAGCGACGAGGAAAAAAAGATCAAACAATCATGTAATATTCAATAGAAGCGCAAACATTTTTATACAACCTAAATTAGAGCTGACAACTATACAAGGACTGTGCTTTTTATATATTCCACAAAAGTAAGTCGCTTGCTGTCAGTTACATTATCTTTCCAGATCACAGTGTTTGGAGAGCAAATTATTTTCAATATATACATAATATTTTTTTGCTAATTGACGAATATAAAACCAATTTTGCAAAGCAGTATCGAATTTTTTCTTGTTGTACAATAAAAGAAGGTTTATATTTTTTCTATTTTAGGAGCAAATCAAAATATCATAACTTTAATCTAGAGACAATTTTACTCACTTCCTAATTTTTTGGTTCTATTAAATATAGAATATTAAAGATAATATAAAAAAATTATATTTCTTTAAATGTGTAGGTGTGCCATCTGGTTTCAATTAATAACAAAAAAAATCCTTTCAACACTAGATGGCGCATTATGAATGTACTTCGCATTGGACGAAATCAAAAATACCTTTGTCATTATTTAAAAATGTTCATTGTGTAGCTCAGTTCACACCATTACACTAAACAAAATTTGAAAGATGGCTTCTGTAAGGTTCACCGTAATTGAGGTGAACGAATATTTAATGAAAAAACAATCTGAAGATCCTGATTTAGCTGCGGATTGGTCAAAATTAGAAGAGCTTTATAACAAAAAGTAATTATAATAGTGGCTACAATATTACTTATTTACTTAGCAGTGTTGTGTTATTATTTTGTTTTCTTTTTTCAGATTATGGCATCAGCTTACTTTAAAATTGCAAGAAATGGTGAATTATCCATCTCTACAAGCAGGCGACAACCTAATACAACTTTACAACAATTTTATTACCATTTTCGAGAACAAGTAAGGAAATATTGCAAATCATTGTTTCTAACTTTTTCTTTGTTAATTTCCGATAGTAATCTTTATCATTTATATATAAAAAATATAACATTTCTGTAGTTGTATTACTTCATTTCTACTATTGTAATCGGATCATAGAATATATTTGTTTATTCATTGTATAACCTCAAAATAGATACTCGACCAAATTAATTGAAAATACAAATACCTATATTATGGTCAAAGAAAGAATAGTAATAGACAAATTCAGTTGATTTTTACTGGTAAATTCACTTCGTTATTCTATTATTTATCGCAATTTTTATTTCAAGGATTCGATTTTCTCTTATAAATAACATGTTACTTTACAGGATTAATCCACTTTCCTTAGTCGAAATTATCGCCTATGTGGTGCAACAGTTCACAGATAAAAAAGAGGCTATCGCCTTCCTAGAGAAAGTGGAAGCCAAGGTTAAGATGAATGATGAGGCACTGTCACTGTGTAAGGTATGAAATTTTAAGTTTTTTGAAAATTGTGTACCAAGCTCTAATTCAGATCAATCTGTAGTAGAATCTTTTAGAGTCAAGATATTGGAACATGCTCTGTGTGTTCTCTCTCTCTTTAAGTTGGTCCCTCAACGCTTAAGGTTGTGACTCCTTATCAATAACCAGTTCTTAATGATGTTATGCTGGTTACTGTGATTTGATGCTTTCTATATAGAATCATATAGGTGTTTCAATGGACTACTTCACCTGGTCAGTCCAATGTTTTGGGCCTGGTCTATGTCCACTGTGTATTCTAAGAAGGGGCTAATTTGATTATTGATTATTAGTAAATTAAGATATCTTTTTTTTTTTACAGAAACAATGTTACTGTCAATAATTTCTTTAGAATTTTAGGCAAACAGTTAATTAAGTGGGCATACTGGATATAGTGGAGATTAATACTTATGACAATAAATACATTAATAATGAGATCCATTGTCTTATTTTTCAGGTTCTTCAAGGCCAGATACATCTAGAACAGCTGAATGATCTGGATGCTACAGAAAAGATTATTGAACAGTTGGAAGGCACTTTAGAGGATGCAGATGGAGTAACACCTGTTCACGGCAGATTTTATAAACTGGCCTCGGAGTACTACAGGTGTTTAAATCTTTGACAATGTTCCCTCCAAACAAGTTTGAAAAATTTACTCCATTCGAGGAAATATCTTTTTAATTTTGGTTTAAGAATTTAATATATTTTTGTTTTATTTGGTTTATTAGTTCATAATTTCTTTAAATGTGACTAATTTATTAAGTTTTCAATAAGTTTGTGACTTAATTTTTTTGTTAATAACAAGTTTATTGTAGATATTTAAGTAATGCAAGCTGTATTCTTAGTTTTTAGAACACTATTTCCTATGGTATTTTTTATGTTAATAGTTTATCTATTTTGTAGAACTTATAACGATAAAAAGAAGAACTGCTGTTATGTACAGGCAGATCAATTACTTTAAAAATATTGTATGTATGGCAATAGCTTTGTATAAAAGTATTTGTTTATGTCAGAGTGCGGGGCCCGATGGCGCGGTACTACCGGGCGGCGCTGCGTTACGTGGGCTGCGCCCGCGGCGGGGAGGACCTGGCGTTACCGGAGCGTCGCGCGTGCGCACTGCGACTTGCCCTAGCTGCCGTCATTGCACCCACAGTGTACGATCTAGGGGAACTGGTAAGTCGGAACTTGCAATTGTCATTAATACACTTAGTGCCAATCGATTTTATATTGGAATCGCCGTCAAGCTACTTAGAAACGCTGATACAGTAATGTGAAGCTAACAAATTAGAATTTACTTAACACAAGTTCAATAATACCACCATATTAAATAAATACCTTAGTAATTTAAAATAATGTAATTTTTTTAGTATTTTACGAATGGCATTTTTTTTAAAGTAATTAAGCTATGAGACGAGCGGGACGTTCACCAGGTGGTAAGTGATATGTCTGCCCATAGCATAGCTTTAGTTAAGACGATATACACAGTACCACATTGCGCTCGTCGCCTGAGACAAGATTTTGTGTCTTGATACTCTTGTAATTGCAATAGCAACAATGCCCTTCCAATAGTAACACAGTAATGTTTGCACACTACTGTTACTGCCGTCATTAATAATATTAGTGGCAGGTACCAATGACTACTAATATGGCGCTCGATGTATTATTGACTGCAATTGTATACGTTTTTCTTTGCATTTAATATAATGTTTCATTACATTACATTTTTTCATGAGAATGAGAACCATTACACTTATTAGTTCATTCCTTCAACAATTTCATTCCTCTTAGTATATGACGAGAGTCAACTAACTATAATAATAGAAATGAACTGTTTTATGTTATTGTAACAAAAATTGTTGAGGTAATTTATCTTCTAGTATATATGTATATCTCATATTAAATATTTGGTTTATCATTGTCAACCATTTAATATCACAAATTAAGAAGATCATACTGATCCTTCTGTCATCAGTCCTTCAAGCAATATACCCTGGCCATAGCCACTAAAGTCCTAGCCATTCTAGTCCAACAGTGTGTCTATCGAGTGATGATGAGATAAACGGTTTGGATATTGATATGATATGTTGTGAACTCTCCATCCACAATAGAAAACAATTTGAATAATAACCTTTGATAGATTTAGATCTAACATAATTTGGCACATCCAACAGTTGGCACATCCAATTCTGGAATCACTTGAGGGCACTCCAGACGCTTGGGCCTGCGAACTGGTGAAAGCGGTGGCGGCTGGTGATGTCGTCGCATTTGAAAAAATTCGGTAAGCTGAGTACTACATGATACATGATGGATTTTGATAACGGTAAATATTGTTGTTTTGATTTATATTGAGGGTCAGAACACAATAAAGACATGGTGCCAGATTCACAATCATTATCTTAATTAACTATCGTCCAGCACTGAAAGTCCATCGGTTAAGGTCTCTTATAAAATGAGATTCAATATAACGGTGTATTAAACTAAAGAGGTTCAAAGCAGCTACTACCATGAATTGCTCTTAAATTGAATTACTTCATATCCTATAATTCTAAACTATGATAGTATCACAAAGCAAAGAAATTCTTTCTTTCAGTTGTGAATTTATATTGACAAAAAAATTTCCGCCATTTATGATCATAATTAAATTATGTATTTACTAATTTTTAACATTTTTCAAAAAAATATATTACCTTTATATGTTATACAGAGAACTTTTATACAAATTGTTAACACTTAGTATTCAGTTGTATATTTATACTTTTCTGCTATATTTTAATAGTTAGTAACCAACTCTAATAGTTTACCAATGAGAGTTTGTGATTATTCAGTTTCAATAATAAAGAATGTTTTTTACCAGTTCCATAGCGCCGCATCCGGAGCTGCATAAAGCCGACCGCCAGTTGAGGCAGAAGATCGCGATTCTGTGTCTAATGGAGGTTAATTCAATACACATATATTTTTTTTTATTGTCTAAACATGCTGCGGTGTAATACATTTTAATGGTAAGAGTAATTTTAAAATTCTAAATTTTCAAGATGATAGATGGCGCTGAAAGATATTTTGAATCATCTGGACAATGTTACCAATTTATTGAATTTTTATCTAGCACTTATTTTAAAAAAAAAACATGATTTTTCCATATTGATAAAAAATAATATTATCACGCCTTTTTCCCAGTAGGAGTAGGCAGAGGTGAATAAACACCCACTTTTCGCCAGATGTGGTCAGATTAGGTCCCATGTAACGGGGCGAGCCTGTTGCCACTTTTTGAGATATTATTTTAAGATGATGTCAGTGTGCGGGTTTCCTCACGATGTTTTCCTTGACCGTTTGTTCGTAAATGCAATGTTTTAAAAATATAGAAATTAATAAAATTTAAACAAAAAAGAAAAAAAATTAGTAAAGTTCTGTGTTTAGTCTGTATGTGTTGTATATGTTTCAGTGGTTTTTGATGATGTCTATGTTTAAATACGCATGTGTTAACTTAAAAGGTTTAAACTTATTCTTTTCGTATTCTATTGTCTATTCATCAGTTATTTCCCGATCATACTAGGCGTTCAAATATTATCACCGCAAAATTGTACAAGTTAATAAGTATGAACTTTTTATTTATTATTAACAAGACAGGCAAAATTGGTCACCTAATACCCTATACATGATACAATATAATTATTTAAATGCAATGTGTGATATTACTCAGATGGCTTTCAACCGGACATCGGCGCAACGCAAGTTGACATTCGCCGAAATCGCGCGCGAGGCGAGGGTTCCGCGCGAAGAAGTTGAGCTTCTCGTCATGAAAGCGCTGGCAGAGAAGCTCATTCGAGGACACATTGATCAGGTAAGTTGGGTAATAAAATGTACTTACTTCTACTGCTATACAAAATCGTGAAGTGTTCCACTTTTTTTATCACTGTTATTAAACACTGAGTGAGATACCATGCGTTTTTAGCTGGTAAGAATTCAGCACAACTTTTCTGTTGATCCCACAGAAGAGTATCTAACATAGTTTGTGTTATGATGCAGGTGAGCGAGTCCGTAAGCGTGCGCTGGGTGCGCCCGCGCGCCTTGGGCCGCGCCGGGGCCATCGCTTTGGCACAGCGCCTTGATACTTGGTGTGTCGCGGTCGCCAGCGCCTCCACGCTTCTAACACGCGCTGCGCCTGACTTGCTCACGTTTTAAAGGTAACCTGAGATAGTACTTTGTCGATAAATAGTAGTGTGCTAACATGGCAAAGGTAAAGCTGTAGTTAATGAAATTAACTGGGTTATCGAACCTTAACATCGTATCTTAAATTGACAGCACACTGTTGTTCTTTATATCGTCCGAACTAGCGCCATGTGATGGATGAACGTATCACATATCATCAGGCGAACGTTTCGCTTCTCTTTTTACTTCGAATAAAAAAAAAGTTTTGTTGCGTAACAGTAACCGCCAATAACGCGTACTCCATATTTTGAAAAACAATTATTTATTGTGAATGTAACACAATATATCAATGAGAATAGCCTCTGAAGATCATAACAGCAAAACTTGAATGGGTCTTATAATATAATTTAAGAGGATTTCTCATCGCATGAACATTTTAAATAAAAAGGTACACTAAAAAAAATCCTTTATTTTTCTTCCACAGGTCATTTGTTCAACTGCCGGGACAAATCATGATATCTCCATAATTAAAAAAAAAATATACATCGTTATTAATAAAAATATAAATAAAAGATAATCGTTTGTTTTTATTTATCAACTCGATCCACAGTGGTGATATGAAAGTAATAAAAACATTTGACACAAATATTCAGTTAAATGATGGCAATAAAGAGAATCTTAGATACCTTAAAATATTTTATGTAAAATTTATTCAGTGCATTACGAGACATGCACCGAAGAGATGAAGATGATTATCCAACGGAAGTAGTTGTCTTTGCAATTTCATTTATCCCAACTTAATTTCATAAAATTTTATTAGTCTGCTTAAAAGGCGGGAAAACTACAGAGTTCATATTAGTTTATTAATGAGTATTATTTTCAAATGGAGGAAAATGCATTACATATCTTCATTAAGTTACATAATACACAATATTTTTCTATTTATTTAATGCATTCATCTATCATCACCCAAATTTTTTATTACAATTTAACAAAAATATGTATTATTTGTTATGTTTACACGTAATCCTGAATTTAAAAATATTATTAAATTCGTTTGTAACGAATAAAGCAATTAATATTATCTTTGATAAATGAAAATCTGTTTTATTGAAGACAGAGTCAACCATAGCCACACGAGTGCCGCTAGTCTGTGGCCGGTGTGGAGTGCACGTTATTGCAAATGGCGTCCGCGTGACGGATGATCGCTCTCCGTCAAAATGCATACGCGGTGTTATGGAAATTTTAAAGTTTACAAAGTGACGCCTTGAACGAGTGCAAATAATGAGCATAAAGGTACGTAAACAGGTTAATTTGTTTTATCGTAATGGTTACGTAACGGTTTTTTGTTTTTGTTAATTCACCTGAAGCCTTTCACCGTCTCGCTCGTTTGTTGTGATACCGCTGTCATTATTTACAATCGGAGACATATGTGCGTCTCTTTCCGCCGCACGGTTTTCTTCCGACGGGTTTTTCATTTTTGTGTGTCGGCGCGACGGAGTGCGAGGGAGGAAAGCTGGGCCCGACGGAAAAATATGAACAATTTGTGCTCTTAAAAATTATTGATTTTTCATCGTTAAAAAAAAACACCGAACGCCGCTAATTGCACGCGTGATGGTAGTGTCGCGCGTCGGTCCAATGTTGTGAGTATTGTTGTCTATTTCATTAGTTTTCCCTTTGCGGAGGTTGTGTTTGTGAAAAGTGACATATTTCAGCACATGATAGTCGACCATTTCGTTTCGCTCGTGATTGCGTTTCGCGTGGATATACCATATGTACCTTGTGCCATCTGAACGTAGTCCGATGTAATTGTTTAAATATTGATTTTGTTATTGGAGGGCCGCGTGCGTGAGTCAGTCCGTTCACGAACGAATGTTTATAACATTAGTTGGGGCCTGCGATATACTATTTTGGGATCGGCCAAATGTTGGCTTTGTGCTCATGTTTTAACCATCACACCGCTCCCGTGACTGAGGAAACGTAAAACGTAAGGAAATTGTGTTCTCTGTTTTACTTCCGGTCGAGATGTTTATTTTTTTTTAAAAATTTAACAAGGCAAAGGCGAATCTAGACGGTGAGTTTATTGGAATAATTACATTAAGTTGTGAATATGTTTAAATTTCGGTTTGCTTTAGTTTATCGGTCAAACGGCCGAACCTAATGTAACGTATAATATCCGATAAGATATTTTTTTACAATCTAGAGGCCTAGCTAGCGTTATTGCAGCATATTTAACTTTACCGAAAATTTGTTGCGTTTGATATAATTTAACAATTCGCAGACCGATAAGTGCTCTACAAGTACAGTGGAAATAGCAATGATGTGTGTGATAATAAAATTAACAATCACAATATGTAAAGCATAACTTAAAGTTATTCTCCCGTAGCTATTTAGTTCGCGGCTGGGCGGCTTGCCGGCATAAATAATTTTCTCAGAAGCCATATACATGAATATATACATATAAATTATATCTTGTGAAAAATTGTCTTTGAATTATTCATCTATTATTGTTATATAATACTAAAAGTATTTATGGTAGAATTACATCAGTGTGTGCAAAATTATTAACTAATTTTAATGTTAACAATTTTCTAAATTTTAGGCTATGATTGTACATATAATTCGTATAACCTCTAAATTTTATAAATAAATTATTTTAGATTTATATTTTGAACGTTTTACAGAAGAAAAAAAAATTAAAAATCGTTTGACATGGTCGAATATTTTCAATAGCTGCAGCGCCAATAAAATCCAAACACGTTAATATTTGCACACTACCGATTGGCTGCGGAAATAGTTGCTAAAGCTGATAGCTGGTTAGACGGCCTTAAGTATTACTACTGATGCTCAAGTATCACTACTCGAAAATAGGTTTCTTACGTAAGCACTATATCTAAGTATTTTGGAGTACATGTAAACATTAAGCGATGACCTCATGTAGATTTGTGGTCCTCTGAACAGACACCAGTTGTCTCTTTCGTCAGCCTCTTGTGACAGATTCTAATCGGATATTTTATTAAACTACTTCAAACAATTTGACTTTAAATTCACTTGATTTTCAGTGATAATCGCGTGTGGTTTTTTTCTTCATTCGAGGACGTAACGATACTTGCGAGTAGTTCACTTAATGGTAATCGACATGCACGTCTATAATTACGTGGTGCTAATTAGTATTATGTACATCATCATCAGCTGATAGACGTCCACGGCTGGACATAGGCCTCGCCCAAAGAATCCTACATCGATCCGTCCCACCCTACCCGTATCGTTGGGAATTAGGGACCGTCGTTGTAGGGGTTCATATAGAATGATATACACTGCACCACATTGCGCTCGTCACCTTGAAACAGGATGTTAAGTTTGTTCCAGTAACTAGCTACTGTGTTTGCACAGTACTGTTTGTCAGTAAAGCAATGTAATGGAGCGTGCTTGTCTAGACTAATCTAGATCCCATTTGGGTAACTGTAGAATACAGTGACGGTATAGGTGATACTACCACAATCCAAAAAGGGTTCTTCGATTAATTGGATCATGAACTGTCGTGAATTAAAAAAAAAATTGCTTAAAAATTAATGCATCGGTGAAATGATGATGACTTAGAAATTGGATTCAGTGGTCTCTAAGCATCTCGTACTTCTTTAAAGCTTGATGCAGAGCTGAGGAGCAGCATAGATGTTCGCATTGTCTTACTGGCGGCAGGTCTTTGTCGCCGAAGACCAGCTAGGTGGCCACCGCAGTTCCGATTACAGCCGATAAACAGTACTGTGCTAATATTACTGTGTTCCGATTTGAAGGGTGTTGTTGCTAGCAAAATTACAATAACGTGCTGTGTATATCATCCTAACTCGTGTTGGACAGCGAATCAAAGCCAGGGTAAGCGATGACGCGGTGATGGTTTCCAAATAGTCTAGGATGAGGTTCTCATTTCCATGGATTCCGTGGGCTCCTCTTGGTGTTTAGTGATAATGATGGCGTGGATGGTGTAGTGTTCGTATTCTGTCTCCGACTCTCATATCTAATGCCAGTACAGCAATGTGATGAGAATGTGATTGGTTATGCGGGTAGATAAAAACTCCACCATATCTTTATCCAACTATATCTTTTAAATACATTTTCGACGAATTAATCCAATTTTTTTTTTACTTGACATTCAAGTGAAATGTTGGGAAGAATGTATTTTTTTTTCGAGGAGTATTAGGTTCGAACCTGTAATACATTATCACTACATCGACTTCCGTCTGAAGGCGACGAACGCTTATACTGTATGGACGTACCAATCAGCATCACTTCATCGATATAATCTAATCTAACACTTGATCAAACGTGACCTTTGACACTCAGTTTTGTGATTGTTCATTCTGTCAGTCTCGTGCCGGTTACCATGGGGTACATTACCATGACAATAAGCTATGATGTATTGCTACATTGTCGTCTGCCGTGTGACACTCGTTTTAAAGTATCACGCTCACTACACACTATAGTTTATGTTAATGTATGATGAATATATTCAATAACTATAGTATAAAATTTTTTTTTTTTTAGGGTATGTATTAATAAATCTTCTTAAATAGCTACCAATAATTATATTCGAGGGGTGTAATAGTTCTCGCACAGCTCACGGAATGTTTTTTTTTTTTTTCTTTTTTGTTTCGGGGGAAGTCTGAAAAGATACTCTGTCTTCTGGGGGGAAATCAGCGTTATGTGGAGATTTTAACAAATGAGGCTTTAGTTCCCGCCAACCCGCATTAGGCCTGCGTGGTGGGAAATGGCTCAAATCCTCCCATATGAATCCCTAAACCGATTGTGGGTATTTTTGAGGAAGGTCTATGTCCAGCTGGTGGACGACTATCGGCTGATAATGATGATTATATTCTTATTTTTGGTGAAACGTGGTATTAGGATGGTATACACTACGTCTCATTATTCCAGTAATTTCAGTATCTGAAACGGCTTTCAATACGCTCACTAATATTTGCTACGATTAGATATAAGATGTTAATTTTCATCACCGCAGTAATTTCACCAGCTACAACACCCTTCAAACCGGAACACAGTAATGTTCGCACAGTACTGTTATTTAGATTGAAATACACTGCAATACTCTTAAATTAATTCAATGCTAACGATCCTCGCTGTTCTATAGCCAATGCCCGAATGACTAGACCGCCTCAAACACATTCTGTCGTTTGTTCAGTGTTGCCAATATATAATTAACGAAACTAGTGTTACCAACATAAAATATATTTAAAAAAAAAAGCTTACAGTACAGATACGTTGGTACTTATACCTCTACTTCTACCGCAGCTCCTGTTTCTGCAGATAAACAGTACTATGCATACATTACTTCGTTCCGGTTTGAAGGGCGTTGTATATAGTGAAATTACTGTAGTAATGACACTTAACGTTTTATTAACTCTTAGCGGTGCAGCGAATGACCAGGTTGTTAGCGGGCGTATCCTTTACCATCAGATAGGTCTTCCTTCTCGTCGCTTCGTGGTATAAAAATAATTATCATGAATCCTTTTTTTTATTTAATAAATAATAATAATGGTAACATTAATGTCAACTGGTGGATTGATATAGACCTTGATAGATGACAGTAATGGTACTCCACACGGCATGGCTAGCAGTACACTGGTAGTCGCACGCTACTGTTCCCTTCGTAGAACTGCTACATATTTAGTCGACTTTTACGGGAACACTGACAGTAGTGATATTTTAAATTACTGACAGAAGAGTGAGTTATTGCATGTTTGATGTGATCATTCGTAACGTTGGCTACAAAAGCTGGGGATCGGGATTAGAGCATCGCGGAGTCGCTCATCTATCACTCGATATTGCGTAAGTGCAACACGCGGACGGTGATGGTGTTTGTTGCTTGATACGATGTACGTACAAACCGGTGACATCAGATCAGCCGGCTGTTATTGTTTTATTAAACAGCTCTTACCTAATCGGCTTCGGCTTCGTACGATACTATCGTCATATTTCAAACGCGGTGGTGTCACCGACGTGATCTGATACTCCTCGTGAACGCGCCGTAAAGACCATTGGTGAACGACCTCCAAACCGGAACACAGTAATGTTCGCGAACTACTGTTTTAATGATCACGGATTTAGTTACTGGGAAAACCGTTTAAGTACAGCCGCTTGGAGCTGTGTACCATCCTAACGCGACGATATGGGGAAGCGTAGCACTTATAATCAAGTGAACGTATCGTTCGTCTCGTCACTTCGAAATATATATACAATTTTTTTTGGAATATGGAGAGAAGGAAAAGGTCATGATTGAGGAATATCAGGGAATGGACTGGTATATCTGGTGCGTCTGAATTGTTCCGCCGCACCAGAGACAGAAGGACTGTACCACGTTGATCGCCAACCTTCACTAGTTGGAGAGGCAGTTTAATAATAGAGAATAATATAGATAATATATAGAGAAATAACAATGTTTTTTTGGGGTAGATAATTCGCGATTTGAGAGGTGTGGGGGGTTAGTGTTAATATATGCGGTACAGTGATACAAACGCGGTGGCAGCGTTCGGTTCCGAGAAATGCTCCTAAGCTCAAAACGCTCCGGCCAAATATAACCGCGTGGAGTGGGCCGGGACCCCCGCGCGCGCTATTTCGGGAGCGCCCCTAGGGTCGACGCCCCCGGGACCCCACCGTCGGGACTCTTTTTTACTTATCTCCGCACAGACGCACAGGGCGCTCCCCTCGCGGCCCGCTTCGATCCAAGCGCGCCGCTCGTCTGCTGCCGCTCCTCCTTTTTGCCGTCTGCTGTCGGTTTCCGTTTTTATCATATTCAACTGCTTTAACATTTATTTATACCTAGGTCTCTCTTGCCGGAGACTGTCTAGGCATCACCGCAACAGTAAATAGAGTAGTGTGTAAATTGTATATATTCAAGGGCGTTGTAGCTAGTGAACTGCGGTAACGAGAATTAACATATGTCTCAAAGCGACGAGCTCAATGTGGTGCTGTGTATATCATCCTAACCAACGACATATTTGTATGGGCGTGCGTATCACTAACTATCAAGTGAACGGCGCTGTACAATAAAAACCCACTCAATTACGTATGCAGTTTTTCATCATTTTATCTCTATATATAAATATATATATTGAAAATGGATTTCCTTTACTTGCTAATCACGTAAAAACTAGTGAACGTATCGTCACGGGAACATGAGCATATGATGCAGAATGATTTGTAGCTAGATCCTTCATCATTTCTAATTAACTCTTACAAACATTTTCATTTGGTAATATTTACGCGGATGCTATAGAAATTAATGTGCGGTAGCTCTGGAGGAATATTTCAGACAAATTTCAAGTGTGATTTTATATTACGGCCAACAGAGCTGCCGGGGAACATATATACAACGTGTCCCAAAATTCAACGATAAAAATGCACCACAGTGTGGGTGGACGTGCTCATGACTAATCCAGAAAAAATAGAGAAAAAAAAATATCTCGATTTTTTTTTTTATTGAATTTTTATAGAATCTTCATCATTTTTAATTAACTCTTACAATCATTTTCATTTGGTATTATTGACTCCGTTACCGTTACTATAGTAACGGTTGCTATAAAAAGTACTTTGCTGTTACTCTAAAGGAATATTTCAGGCAAATTTCAAGTGTAATTTTATATTACGGCCAACACAGCTGGGGGAACACATATAATAGGTTGGAAAATATCTCCCTTCCGCCTTTTTGTCTTTTGAATTTCGCGGCTATGTACAAAGCGCTACAGAGCTCGTATCTGGCAATACTATACATAATTTGAAAGGTCTTGACATAACCTACAAAACGACTCTATGCATAATTAGTTTGGATATTGCGTTCAACAGTTATAGACGTGTAAACATGCGAGTTCACTAACGCCGAATTTGCGCTATTTTAAAGTTTTCCTTCGTTAAAGGCAAATCCGCTAGAGAAACGTTCCGTGAGATTAATGGTGTTTTGGGGGATAGTACTCTATCACTTCGAACCGCGGAGTAATGGTTTCGACGATTCAGAACCGGTGAAAACGACACCATGGATAAGCCAGCCGGCGGAAGACCTGTGACGACAAATACCGATCAAATCATGGACTACATCGAGTTAGACCGGCATGTGGCATCTCGTGACATCGCCCAGGAGATGGGAGTTAGTCACCAAACCATTTTAAACCATCTGCAGAAGGCTAGATACAAAAAAAAGCTTGATGTTTGGGTGTCGCATGATTTGACGCAAAAAACCTTCTGGACCGAATCAACGCCTGCGATATGCTGCTGAAACGGAACGAACTCGACCCATTCTTGAAGCGGATGGTGACCGGCGACCAAAAATGGATCACATACGACAATATCAAGCGAAAACGGTCGTGGTCGAAGGCCGGTGAATCGTCCCAAACAGTGGCAAAGCCGGGATTGACGGCCAGGAAGGTTTTGCTGTGTGTTTGGTGGGATTGGAAGGGAATCATCCACTATGAGCTGCTCCCATATGGCCAGACGCTTAATTCTACCATCTACTGCGAACAACTGGACCGCTTGAAGCAGGCGATCGACCAGAAGCGTCCAGAATTGGCCAACAGGAAGGGTGTAGTGTTCCACCAGGACAACGCCAGACCACACACTTCGTTGATGACTCGTCAGAAGCTACGGGAGCTTGGATGGGAAGTTTTATCGCATCCACCATATAGCCCGGACATAGCGCCAAGTGATTACCACCTGTTCCTGTCCATGGTGAACGCCCTTGGTGGTGTAAAGTTGAACTCAAAAGAGGCTTATGAAAAGTGGCTTTCCAACCGACGAACCTTATATAAGGTTGTCAAATATCTCCCTTCCACTTTTTTGCTCTTTATTCAATGCTTTATAAAAAGTGTTACAGTGATCGGATTTAGTTCAAATATGCGCCGTTTTGTTCGATAATCTGTTTCCATCTAGACGGCAACTTCATAATACCTCCCTCGTAGAAGCCTCCCTCCTTATTTGCGAAGAACTCGGACAGCCACTTTTCACAAGCCTCTTTTGAGTTCAATTTTACACCACCAAGGGCGTTCACCATGGACAGGAACAGGTGGTAATCACTTGGCGCTATGTCCGGGCTATATGATGGATGCGATAAAACCTCCCATCCGAGCTCCCGTAGCTTCTGACGAGTCATCAACGAAGTGTGTGGTCTGGCGTTGTCCTGGTGGAACACTACACCCTTCCTGTTGGCCAATTCTGGACGCTTCTGGTCGATCGCCTGCTTCAAGCGGTCCAGTTGTTCGCAGTAGATGGTAGAATTAAGCGTCTGGCCATATGGGAGCAGCTCATAGTGGATGATTCCCTTCCAATCCCACCAAACACACAGCAAAACCTTCCTGGCCGTCAATCCCGGCTTGGCCACTGTTTGGGACGATTCACCGGCCTTCGACCACGACCGTTTTCGCTTGATATTGTCGTATGTGATCCATTTTTGGTCGCCAGTCACCATCCGCTTCAAGAATGGGTCGAGTTCGTTCCGTTTCAGCAGCATATCGCAGGCGTTGATTTGGTCCAGAAGGTTTTTTGCGTCAAATCATGCGGCACCCAAACATCAAGCTTTTTTTTGTATCCAGCCTTCTGCAGATGGTTTAAAATGGTTTGGTGACTAACTCCCATCTCCTGGGCGATGTCACGAGATGCCACATGCCGGTCTAACTCGATGTAGTCCATGATTTGATCGGTATTTGTCGTCACAGGTCTTCCGCCGGCTGGCTTATCCATGGTGTCGTTTTCACCGGTTCTGAATCGTCGAAACCATTCCTCCGCGGTTCGAAGTGATAGAGTACCATCCCCCAAAACACCATTAATCTCACGGAACGTTTCTCTAGCGGATTTGCCTTTAACGAAGGAAAACTTTAAAATAGCGCGAATTTCGGCGTAAGTGAACTCCATGTTTACACGTCTATAACTGTTGAACGCAATATCCAAACTAAGTATGCATAGCGTCGTTTTGTAGGTTATGTCAAGACCTTTCAAATTATGTATAGTATTGCCAGATACGAGCTCTGTAGCGCTCGTACATAGCCGCGAAATTCAAAAGACAAAAAGGCTGAAGGGAGATATTTGACAACCTATTATATATGTGTGTTTGGGGGAAGAGAGGGCGTTGTTTATAAAATAATTGTAATAATTGGTATCATGATGTTATAGGTGAGCGTATCACCATCAGATGAGTATACTGACGCTCCGTCAGATAATTTTTTTTAAGAATCTTAATCTCTTTGTACTAGATCAACATAACGACTGAATCATTCGTTTATTATTATTTCAAGAAATGTAGCAGAGGTGCCTGCTCCCCCCCACTCGCTCCCCTACATTTAACTAGTTGTTAAAACTACAATTTATATTTGTTGTAACTAAGTGGTTGGTTGTACATTGTTGAACAATACGGTTATATCATCGTAGTTTATTGCTCACACGGACGTAACGCTTTAACAATAGCCGACTGATACACAACCTCTTAACTGATACTGTAATCCGTTATTTCGCGTGATGTCATTGGTGTTGGGGACCTCATCGATACTAAGAAACTGACGTTAAATGGAACTTACTGTCTAGGTGGGTAGCGCACTCTATTACTGATAAATGGGGGTGGAGAGTTCCGGTTCCAACCCGACACGTGGCCTCATCAAGGTCTCTTGCTGTTGGGACCACGGTCGTGTGCAAAAGCGTTCCCGTGGTTTCGGCTAATAGTAGTCTAGTAGCAAGAATTCGGCATAACTCCTCTGTTGCCCCCACAGAAGAAGGGTATTCCAATGTAGGATTTTCCCCCAATAAAATCGTGGGTACTCCCGCAGCATCTATTGCAGACGCTGACAAACTTCCACTCCTTAATACCAACGATTTTACTAGCGTTAGGTCCCCCTGTTACTTAGCCCTGTAATCTCAGGATAGTAGGAATAGGACTAACGTAAGCCCTGTCTGTCGTAGAAGACGACAAAAAGGGTCTACGGGTTTCACGGACATTGAGGGTGGGCCCTTGACGCTCAAAAGGTGAACTTGCGTTAGTCAGCGTATGTATGCTGCCATAGCTCAGCGATGGTGCCTAGGGTTTGGCCCCTCCCCAGAGACGTGTTTACACAAAGTGTAGAGAGACACCGGTGCGTTCTATAAGAGATCCCGGAGCCTCTCCTAATGCGCTGATGAAGACCACCGAGGTGGTTTTAATACGTAAGAATCTTACATAACACTGACTTCCCTCCAGAAGCAGGGTATCTTTCGATGATTTCCTCCCGAAACAAAAAAAAGGGTCTGTTGTAGGAGACCATTTAAGTAGATATTTTCGTTGGTCCTGTTTCTGCTGCAATACATTAGTGTGCAAACATTACTGAGATCCGGTTTAAATGTTTCTCTTCTCCCTATTTCTATCTCACTTTCAAAAACTTCTTTATATATTTAGGGTATACAGCATGGCAGGTGTAAGGGGTCCCGCACAACAACTTACGAGGCCCAAGCCAATCTCACCTGCTCGTGCACCCTGCTAATCAACTAATGAAGCTCTGGCTTCCACCAACCTGGGCTAGCGTGGTAGATAATGGCCCCAATTTCCCATATGAAACCCTACAAACAACGGCTCCGAATGCCCTGCGAAGCGGGCAGTGCTGGATCCATGGATGTGGGATTTTTGGGGAAGACAAATGTTCAATAGTGGACGTTTATCGGTGATGATAATGGTAAAGCATAGAGAGAGAGTAGTCTCGTTTGGAGTAGGGTCATAGCGCGAAATGGAGATGAAGAATTCTTGCATCTCATTCTCTCACAGCCTAAAATCTTTAAATGAGTACTAAGTTTTACACTACATCGTTATCCCTTTCCGCTTCACAAAATCCCAAAGGAAGTTGTGAACTCCTACATTGTCGAAGGTATTATTGGAAGACAGTCAAGTCTATCCATTGGGGAAATTAGGTAATACAGCAGCGTTAAAACTGAACCAGTTAAAAACAAACCGTACCGACCCTCGCAACCAGCTCGGTTTATAAAACAACGACGATTTGACTGCGCGCAGGATATCAATCCGAAACCATCTAAACATCCAACCGGTGTGTACAGGTTTTTAGCTGATACATCTTCAGAATCGGAAACAATCATCAGCCTGTGTGAAATCTTCAGGGTACTGGTGGTGTCTCTGTTGCTTTGACCTGTAGCCTCATGCTATTAAGAGTAGGTCTTAGGTAAGCCCTGCCAAGGTCCTCGAATGGCACTCAACTAGGTGGTCCCACGATCTGGTGAATGCGAGAAGCAGCGAGTGCAGCGCAGGAGCAGCAGGATGTGGAAATCTTTGGGGGAGGCGTATGTCTATCAATGGACGTCTGTCGGCTGATAATGCTGATGACGATGAAGCCCTGCCTGTTGTAGGAGGCGACTAAAGGTTCTTACGGGTTCGTAGGCTTTGAAGGTGGGGGCTCCTATTTTCCACTAAGCGAGTCCGGGATTAATGACAAGTACGAGCTGATCAAGTTCTTGTACCAGAGCGAGTTCAAGAGTAACAGCCCTCCCTGGGATTTGCTTTAGTTGTAGTGCCAAAAGGCACCGGTGCGTTTCTTAGGAGATGGTGAACTGCTGGTGACAACATAACCTCGTCTTCCCTCCAGAAGCAGGCTCTTCAGAAGAACCCCCCTCGCATAACAAAAAAAAGTCTGTTGCTGGAGACCGGCAAGGTACTATCTCCCGTATTGCACCCGATTGACAGTAATGTGCAAACATTACAGTGTTCCGGTTTGAAGGGTGTTATGACTAATGAAATTACTGAGGTAATATAACAGGTCTGAAGGCGACAGCACAATGTATGTCATCCTAACTAGCGTCGCGTTGTTATCTGCAGGCGTGATACTTACCAGGTGAACGTCTCGCTTGTATCGTCGCTTCGTTAAATAAAAAAGAATATATGTAACATTAGAGATATCTCTGATGATGTTGAATGCTGGTGGTTGCTCTATCATACTCTGGACTTACCGTTGCCATCGAGTGTTGCCAGAAATTAATGCCAATTCATTCTTCCCTCATCATCACCATTACGAAATTGAAGTTGGACGATCAGATTGACCGTTGTCTTCCTAATACTCTTATTCTCGGAGTACTTTTTTTTATTCGGTAAAGCGACGAGACGAGTCCGACATTGACCGGATGTTAAGTGATACGCTTGCCCATAACATACTGGCGCTAGTTAGGATTTATATACTAGACGACGTTTCAATTGTCATATTTGTGATATAAGATGTTGAGTCTCGTTACCCCACTAATTACACTAGTGACAACGCCCTACAAACCCGAACGTAGTAATATTTGCACAGTACTGTTTGGCGACAGAAACAAGCGCTGCAGTGGTACCTATTTAAAAGGTCTCTCGCACCGGAGATCTACCAGCTTTAGAACTTGCCTTGCTTGTTCTTTTTACCTGTTCTTCCCTCGAAGACAGTTCCTCTTCATAGGTGGCCGCAATTATCCACCTATGTCGTTATCAGCTGTCCTTTGCTATTGGTACGAACTGATTTTTTTTTTTTTTATACTAAGAAGCCCATAACAATGTAGCTAAGATCATCATCAGCCGATAGACGTCCACAGCTGGACATAGGCGTCCCCCAAAGATCTCCACATAAAGGCAGCATGGCCTCAGGTATCGTTGGACACTAAGGGTTTCATATGAAGAGATTTGGGCCATTTTCTGCTACTCTGCTTGTTTGTTGATTAGCAGGGTCACCACAAGTGTGGAGTAAGGATGGCTTAGATCCCGCGTGTTGTTGGTTGGGACCCCTTACACCTCTTAGACCCCTAGTTAGGATGATGACTAAAAATTGTCCTCTTCGCTTTGAGAAACAAAATGTGGTGTAAAGTTCCTTTACCACATTAATTTCACACAGTAATGTTAACACGCTGATGTTTATCTGCAGTAATGATAGCTTTGCTGGTATCTACCTGGACTCTCCAGCAACGTAGATCTACCACCAGGTAATAATTGGTTTCATTCTAAACTCGACTTTGTTTAAAATCGGTTCGCCAAGTATTACTACGTCTATTCGTAAAATGAATCCTTAACCATAACTAGTGCTTAGTAATTAATTTAATTGAAAAAAAAGCAAGGAAACCCTACAGAGATACGCCGGCACAGGGGACCGCATACTTAGGGTCAACCTGGCCCCCCTCCTCCTTACGTTCCGATATTGATTTTTTACATCGAAACTCCTTTTTTTTCGTCTGCAACCGTTCCTCGGAAATTTTCAAGTCTGCCGTCTCCCTTCCACGCACACCGAAAGTTTCCACCACTCGGCGAAACCGCACGGGGGCTCCTGTATCCTACACGTTCAGCCCGGCGGGTTATGAGAAACATTGTATATGTTTCCCTTAAATGAAACCTCACGTTGCCCAGGGATAAGTAACTCGCTAGCCTAATGTTTAGAGCGTGCGCCTTCATTCCGAAGGTCGCGGGTTCGAATCTCGGCATGTACCAATGACTTTAATATTTAAGTTGTGTACATTTGTGAACTTTACATGGTGAAGGTAAACATCGCGAGGAAACCTGCACATAAATTAGAATTTATTCTAAGGTGTGTGTGAAGTCTCCAATTCGCATTAGAGCCGCGTGGTGACTATGGCCCTAGCACCCTCATATTAAGGCTAGGCCTTTGTCCCAGAAGAGGGACGGAATTTGGCTGCCTCCAAAAATATCACCGGTGGCAGGTGTCTGTTGCCAGAGGCCGTCTAGGTACCACCACAGACTCTATTACAGCCGACAAACAATAGAGGGTAGTTATTACTTACCGGTTTGAAGGGCGAAGAGCTAGAGAAATTATTGCGATAACGTGTTAACATGTATCATATTGACGAGAACAGTGTGTTATCATCCTAACTAGCATATAGTGTATAGTTGTTATGGGCAGGCGTATCACTTACTATCAGGTGAACGTGTCGAGACAGCTAGTTATAATATATGCCTATTTCTGATTGGTGTAGATAGAGAAGTTTATAATAATCATCGTCCACCGTTTTGGGCATATCATTCATGCGCTGTCTTCTCGCGGATTTCTTGAGACCTTCACCAGATCTATGGTCCACCTGTTTGTCGGTCTTCCAGTACTTCGTTTGCTTTATGCGGTTACCATGTCATGCCAGTTATGACATACGGAACGGATACTGATACCCACAAAGGGCAATAGAAAAAAATTATCGATTCAAGAATTAAATCAGTAAAAGAACTAAGGTCATCGATATAGTTCTAAGGAATTCTAGACTTAAGTGGCAATGGGCAGGGGCGTAATGCTCGAATGACCGACGGCTAACAGGACTGTAAGGTCTTAATGAACTAGGCTACATACAAATCAATGTTCAGTCGGTAGCCATTTTGTTTGTGACCTTGCAATTGACGCAACTATATTCTAGACCGAAGATATTAGTCTTAACTCATCACAGCTGTATCTAGTAAGATATCCTATGGAAGATACATTAAAAAAAAATCTTGCCATTCCAAACGAGAAGAGCACGACGATTGCCTGATGGTAAGCCATACCAACCAAAACAGCATGGGGAGTTAGACCTAAGATATTGTCTCGTTACCCCAGTAATTTCATTAGCTACAACTCCCTTCAAATCGGAACACAGTTATGATTGCACAGTACTGTTTGTTGGCTGCAGCAGGTGCTCCGGTGGTACTTACCCTACGGCAACGGAAACCTACCACCAGTAATATTGAATTGTATTTACTTCAACATTACTAATGATGATGATGATGATGATCCCTGTTGCCGGAGACCCATCTAACTTGTTATTGTGCAAACATTAGTATCTTCCGGTTTGAAGAGCTTTGTAGCTAGTGTATATATTTAGAATTTCGTTGGTAACTTAAATAGGTGACGATGTCTATATTAAAAGCTTAAAAAGTTATCAATACCTTAAACCAAACTACTTAACCTCTAATATTTAATCAAAATCCAAAAAAAATGATAAATTTGTCATTGTCATTATTTAAGCTACAAACGAAATTCTACATATATACACTAGCTACAAAGCCCTTCAAACGAGAACACAGTAATGTTTGCAACTTAACCTCAAAACACTTTTTTTTTGTTTCAGGTATCTAAACAAAAACTACACTTGTGAGTTCCAGTATTCTACAGATTAAATATATATAAAGTCTAGTCCCAAAAGTTTCTTATAAATTAAAAAAAAAAAAAAAACCAAACGAGTATTCCTTGTACTTAAATATATATCTACTTAATAATAAAGCTGTGATAGAGAACAATTTTGTGGACGTTTTTGCCTTTTTGTTTGTAATCGAAAACGAATAAAAAAAAAAAAAATCTGTGCAATTTTTTTTAATAATACGAGTGCAATTAAAATAATAATGACTGATTAAGCGTCGGCCAAAGATATATAGATTATTTAGGTAGATATGTTTTTATAAAACCATTTTAATTATAACCCGTGGTCGAGCGGTGTCACAGACAAGATGGCGCTCCCGCCGCAACAGTTCTGCGTCAGGTGGAACTCTTACCACACCAATTTGCAGGCAAGTCATTTTTTTTATTTTATTTGATATTAAACATTTAATGAAACAAAATTTTAGGCATTTATAATAAATTTGATAAATAAATTAATCAAATAAATATTACAAAATCTACTTTTACTATATTTAGTCATATTTGTAATATTTGTATAAATGTCGCTATATTTTGGATATTGGTTATATATATATATATATATATGAGCTGTTATTTTTAGTTATAAAATCGATCTAAAACATTAAAATATAATGATAATGGTCAAGTAGAAGTAATATTTAATCGATTTTCCTTCCATTTTTAATTCGAAATTATTTCTCAAGGTTATCGAGTAGGTTTGGTTTATTGGTAACATTTATTAATTGTCTGATGTGTCCACAGTCGGTGTTCCCCCGCCTGCTGCTGACCGAGCAGTTCGCTGACGTTACTCTCGCCTGTGAGTCCCGCCAGCTGCGATGCCACAAGCTGGTCTTGTCTGCGTGCTCGGCGTACCTCGAGCGGCTGCTTCTCCAGAACCCTTGCAAGCATCCCATCGTCCTCATGAGGGACATGAGGTAAATGTCGGTTTAGGTGGACATTATTATTTTTCAATGGAAGATTATTTGATGTATATGTATAATAAGATCTATGTCAAGGAGTTGGTATCTATGAGTTAGATGATGATGATGAAAACCTTGGTGGTTCTTCTCACCCGAATCATGGATTGTGTCTAAACAGATTCAGACACAACTCAAGCATACCTAACGTTGAATTATATAGCACAAGACACACACACACACTCAACGCACGCACACATGCACGTACACACAAACGCACGCAGACACCACAAATACGCGTACGTCATCAAAAACTGAACTGAACTGAAACATATACAACACACACAAACTGTCAACATTTTTTTTCCTAAATTCTTAAAAGATTGCACTTTAAACCGTGAAACTGGAGAGGCTGCTGTCCGGCTTAAAGTGTCGCAGACATATAAATAATGCAATAAATTGTGTTTTACCTTTATACAATTGTCTCAACTCTAATCAGGTTCAGCGAGATGCAGGCGCTTGTGGATTTCATGTACAAGGGTGAGGTGAACGTGACGCAGGAAGAGCTGCCCAGTCTGCTCAAGTCGGCCGAGGCGCTGCAGATCAGGGGTAAGAACTGCTAATCTTTTGCCAACTGATTAATGATTACTCGATTATCTATCCTCAATTTTGGAGCTTTGAAGTCGCCTCCGGAACCACTATCTTGCGTCGTGAAACACTACCAAATAGGGAGTAAATCTACGGGAATAACCACTGAAGGTGTGATCAATGTCAATTGGTACTCTTCCAATGAACCATGGGCGACTGATTAGAGAACGATATTATCATTATTTGCAGGGCTCTGTTCGAGCGATAACACGGGCCTTAGTTCAGACATGGGCCCCACTGCGGAGAACAAAGACTTCACCGTCGCCAGCGAAGCTTTGCTCGCGAACGCCCACAGGGATAACACCACCAACGGTAACATCTTTCTTTATACCTACCATATATATATATATATATATATATATATATATATTAAATTCAAGTAATAAAAAAAATACTCTTCAGCGACGAGACCAGTGATACACCTGCTCATAATAACGGGGCGCTTATTAGGATGATGCATACGGCAAAACGTTTTCCTTGTCGTCTCGTTGCCTTAATAGTAATAGTAGTTCCGGTTTGAAAGGCGCTGTAGCTAGTGTAATTACTGGGGAAACGAGACTCAACGTCTTGTCTCAAGGCGTCGATCGCAATATGTTACAGTGTATAACATCCAACCAGCATTACATTGTTATGGACAGGCGTAACACCATTGCGTGAACGTCCTCATTGTTTAATGATATAAAAAAAATTCATTGACTCCGCCATTTAAACCGTAATGCGGTAATGTTAGCACACTACTGCTTGGCGGCTTCTACAGAAGCTGACGGTGGAGCAACGGTGGTACCTACCTATACATACATATACATCACGCCTCGTTCCCAGTAGGGTAGGCAGAGACCAGCTCTTTTCACTGGCTACGATCCTGGCACACCTCTCTCGCTTCCTCCACTTTCATGAGTGTCTTCATGCATGCCCGTCGGTTGCGAATACTCTTGACTCGGCCTTTCTTTAGGACATCTTCGATTTGATCGCAATATGACTGCCTAGGTAAACTCTGGTAGCAGAGACCTGCCAGTAAAACTTTTCTTTCATTAGTGGTGTATTTAAATACTTGGTCTTCCACTAACGGCATGCCTTTACCTTCACATGTTCCACCAGATCTTCTTAGGTATAGCCTTGTTATCTGCCAGATAATATACTAATGATAATATACGATGACTATCATCGTCCTTATTCGATAGTTATGTATGGTACAACCTCTTATAATGTGCTCCATAAACTTCTTTCTGTTAGCTATGTACCCAGACAGTTAAGGGTTAAAATCTTGGGCCTAACATTGTATGAATTTTTAACAGGTCCAACAACACAACAACAGAAGCCCAACACTAACAGCAACGGAAACACAACAACATCGACCACAACAAACGGCACCAAAAAGCGGAAGTCTGAAGAGAGGGAGCGGAACCCCGAGGTCAAAGAGGAGACGGTTGAAGAAGACGGACTTTACTACGGCGAACTAGATAACGAGAATATAGAATATAATGAAGTAAGATCACGAATCCATTCTTAATTCCCTTACGTTTTTCTCCCAATCCGTATTTACATATATCCATGTATCCGTCTGTATGTGGAGATCCTTGGTGGAGGCTGTCGGCTAATGATGATGATGTATCCGGAAATGTGTTTCTAACTACGACATCAGTTCCTGATCGATTGAACCGTGTTTTACGTTTTTTTATTACAAATAATCTCCTTGTCACTTAAAACCCTGCGAAATTGAGGTCAAGTATCAATCAACATGAGAGCTTTTCAAAATAAGAAAACAGCAGCAGCGGTTTTTTTTAAATTCTCATTTAACATTACTCTTTCAGGAGGAGGAATCTGGGAAACCGGGAAGCAGTTTAGGACAGACATCAGGTAAGAGTGACGCAACTATTTATATCTATTTCTTTAATTTTTGTTTTGATTTAACAATGTTTTCAATGTTTGTTTGCAATGTGACTTCCATTTTTGTCACTTGCCTTTTATTAGTTGATTTTTAAAAAAACAATTGTTTTTAATTTTTTTTAATCTGTATTCGCGTTGCCTTTGAGAAAAATATATCGGTTGCATTGTGTGTGTGAACCATACAGTAAAGCGGAGATCATATTGTGAATGGACATTGTAAAAATATGAACAATGAATGTCTGTAAGGTAGGCCATATTGAGATATTACCAAATTGGTAGTTTTTTTTTTGTCAGTAGAAATTGAACCATGAATGTTTTTGTTATTGCAAAATGGTTTGGTCGTAGAAGCAATGTTTTAACTTTCTATCTTACAGACATGTCATTTGTCAACATTATTATACAATTCAAAGGACATTCATGGTTCACTTGATTTTAACTTTTATAAATACTTTTAATCCTTATTTCAGGGCGAAGACGTTCTTACATAAGGGTAAAACCGGAAAGCGAACTGTTGTTTCAAACGAAATTGCAAAATTTATCTAAAGCAAATTCCGATTACATCAATAAACTTTCCAAAATGAATGCTACTGAAATACAAAACGAGTTTTCCAAATACGGCCTCAACACAAACAACATGGCGTCCGAAGATACTTACAATAATAAAAATGCAGAGAATGATTTTTACAAATCATGGCTGGAGCAGAACGGCGAACTCGAAGTCTCACTTTTGAAAGCTAATCAGATTAAGAAGACGAAAACTGAAATCAAAAGTCAAAAATCCGAAGTGGAACTCATACCGAAGCCGAAAGTCGATAATGTTGCCAGTAAAGAGTTTTACACGAAAGTTGGAGAAAAGCCACAGATACGCAGGCGTGGGAGACCGCCAATTTTTAAAGATAAAAACATGGATATTGGCGATACAGTGTTGAAATCTGATTTAGACCAATTTTTAGAAGGTAAAGAAGTAAGCTCGTCGGGTCTCTCGCGAAAGGACTTGGAAAGGGTGATGATGGGGAAATTCAACCCTAATAGACGATATTCTAATGAAGCTATGTGGGCAGCTCTGATGGATGTTAAGAAAGGCGGAAGTATTTATAGGTTAGTTTATTAAGGTCCTATTTTGTTTACTCTTAACTGCTTTCTAATTACGATACGTAAATAAAAATGCCTCGAGAATCATAGGTTCCTGTAAATAAATTTTCATTTCAGGGCTGCCCAGACCCACAAAGTGCCTCGTAAGTCTCTCCGAAACTGGATGAAGAGGTGCCACATCAAATCGTCTTTTCCTATGCCCCAACAACTGAAGCAGTTCGTTGAGAACAGTAAAAAGCAACGCGAATACAAAACCTACGACGGCTACCCGAACTCTGCGGCCGACGGCCATAGCTACGGGGAGAAGAGCGGTGCTGAGGACCTGCAGGCTTTCGACAACGAACTAGATTTCGGCAAACACTTCCTCTCGTTCGCAGGCGTTCAGGTGTCCAGCGAGGATGAAACTCGTGGAGAGGATAAAAGTACAGAAGCGGTAGAAAACAATTCCGAGGATGGCAATACCGCTCTAAATATGTCACTACACGAATAATTTATTGCACCCTTCTCAATGAAATTGGTTATGTACTGCCAAAAAATTATTAAAGATGGAAGAGCGGATTGCTCACTTACGTGATTGTAGTTTCCGGTTAGGTCTTGATTTACACGTTGACTAAGATAAGAACGACTTCTACTGTTCACTGAGATTATGTACCAATAATACTATTCTCGAATAACTTTCATTACATAAAGTACCTTGTAACGAGTTTTCCCCCACTTCCTAATTTTTCAGTTTGTAAGCCTATTTAATATATTTTATTAACAATGTCTTGTTTTTCACGGGGATCACTGTAACTGGGTTATAACTAAACAAAGTTGAACGTCACATAAATTTAAAATATGATGGTAATATTTTAATTATAAAATATAATGAGTGAATTAAGTAATAAATTCTTATCTTAGTCAACTTGTGCTCTTCTAGGAAGCTTCATGTCCTGATGCTCCAACTATAAAGCACCTTCATTAGCAATTGATACCAATGAAACCCAAATGAATAGAGCAATGTTACTAACATTGCACTTTTAAGCAAAAAGAAAAAAATCCTTTATTTATTTTTAAATAATTCCTATTTTATCTTCCTAGATACTTCATCCAAAGAATATTTTGTTTTTTTTTTTTTTTTACATGGGGAAGAAGACACCTCGAATGTTATATTGTTTTATTTAACTTCAAAAAAAAAAGAGAAGTTACGATAATACCAGTTATATTATTACCAATTTGGTAGTTTTTATGTTTAGTTCGAGGGAATGTGTTATTTTATTTATTTTTGCGTACCGTTGTAATTGTTATGTTAAATGATTTTAGCAATATTAGTGGAATTGTATTAGAGAATACAGAGTGAACATATTGGCCTTTTATAAATCTTACGTTCGTAAGAACGTCGTCCAAAGATAAATGAAAAGACTTGAAAAATGAAATTTTAGCGATAAACATAAGTCCGGTGGTGACAGTCTACGCGTTGAATATTCCTCACGGGCGCGCTTCTTCGAATTTCAAAAAAGTTTGTAAAAATTACCATCAACCGGAGGAAATCCGTGAGGGGTACGAAACGATTTAATAATAGCCAAAGGTAATTTAAAAATAATTCAAACGACTGTCATCATACATTTGGATACTTATATCTAATGGCTAAAAATAGTGATAATTTATTTATGTTACTAAGTACTTAATTAGTTTCGAGTTATCCTTGAGCTCCATCGAGTTATATTTGTATTGGTATGTTCTAAGTTTGCTTCATATGGTCACACGATGAGCGATCGACCGTTCACTGGGACACGTGCAATAGAGTGGTATATAAATTCTCATCCCTGTTCTGTATTTGATACAACTACAGCAGTGCCCACCTGTTACCTGTAACAGAACATCTACAAGTTAGCCTTATTTATCATAATAAATATCACACATTTCTAATTAGATCATCTTAAAAGAATATTTATAGACTGTAATATATATATATATATAATCAATGTTGCTATCACTAAAAAAAAAATCTTTAAAAATATAATAAATAAAGAATAATGGAAATGTATGCAAGTTGCACTTGTCATTATCGTTTACCTTCTCTTATTTCAAAGAGTAGGTAGTCAATTTAAAAAAAAAAAAAAACTGCCGTTAACATATTTTTTTAATGAACTTATAATTTATAACCCAATATAGAATGAAAATATGGTTCAGAGATATAATAATTTTGACAAGATTTTTTTTTTTTTAAATGTTCTTTATTATTACAAACCTGTCGATCGCTATGTCGTTAGGGCCTATTACCTGTGTGTTGTTCCTAAGATTCTATTATTAATACGCGATAGTGCCTTCAGGGCCCTTAAACACGTTATGTTACTCTTCATGGGCGGGCATCCGACCTGACGTCTGTGGCGGATTGTGTATGCTTGTATGGCATTCGAATATAAAGTGAAAACGAAATACGTCGAGAAGTTTCTATGGGACCGAATTATAGACTGAAAGAGAGAGATACATATATTACGTTGAGATTTGTTGCCATTTTATAAGAATTCATTATAGATATATATGTATTATTAAATTATATTTAACGTATATATTATAGATCTTATAATATTGTTGTGCTGTTACACACGCCTCGGACACGAATGTGTTCTTCTATATGAGAATTGTTACATTTGAATAATGAAATGTATAGATTATATGTAATATTTATATAATGTCCACATCTGCATTTCCTGTTAATATATTTTTAATAACTTCGGCAGCCACATTAATATGTAATCGGCATAATGTGAATCGATTGTCAACATACAAGAGCTGAAGGATTCTGTCTCACATAATATAAAATACTAAATTTGCTTTGAGTGTTAAGATTATTTATTGAAATGATGAACTTAAAGCGGGGTGGGTTTTCTATGGATGGTGGTGTAAAGTAATGAATTTTTATCTTACGAAAATGATAGACTAAAGATGGCCTTATGTAGAGTTGCCTTAGTGAATTAGTGTTGCCACAAACTGTCAGGTCAATGCCAAAGTCGCTCGCAATCCAAGAAGTGCCTACTTAGTTTATAAATTTATACATAAATAGTTGTAAGCGGCTATGTAGATATATTTACTATATTATATCAGTGTTGTATGCAGTATTATGTTGACTTACATTACGTTTCACCTTACGTAATACATTATCTACTATTTAAGGACAAATTGATTAAATCATCTGTTCTAATAAAAAAATAAATTATACAAAATCATTAACCAAAACATCTGTTGTTTGTTCCATAAATAAAATCTTCGTGTGAGACGATAGTTACTGGCACTATATTACCGATCATTATTTAAAGAAGCAACGCATCAATATAATCTGTGGTGATGAAACATCGTTTCAATCATACATTCGATCTTAAAAACTTTTGAAATGTTTGTCCCCATGCAATAATTATTTTCTAATAATAAGAATATAAAACCAAAATGTATTTTACTTTCATGTTTTCGTTGGTTGGCATATATATATATATATATATATATATATATTTAGGCAGTTGGTACGTCCGCCCGAATATTTATAATATAGAATTATATCGATTTAAATAATTATACCAGTTTTTGCTGTGTTACGGGATTTAATAAACATATACCATATGACACTGTTTTTATTGAAACGACATCGTATTCCTATTTTTTCACAGACAATATTAAAAAAAAACTCGTTTTTACCAGTTTGCGAACGAAATTTTTATTAATAATGTTTGAAAAACGTTTATATTAATTTTTAATAAAAGTACAATGTCACAAAATGAAAATATGTGTATATCAATAGTAATTTATATACATCAATAGCTATAATATGTTATATTATAGCTATTTCAATATTTTCAGTTATGTTTAAAATAACTCTCAAATACCCTCTTGCAAAAATGTTTTTTATTCATTTTAAAAAAACTACGATGTTTAAAATCAAGTGCGGCTTTTCCTCGCTTTTTACGCAAATTCGCAAACCTCGACTTACCCATTTCCCGCCTGTAGGAAGCCAGGAAAAGAAACGCCCTGTCAAACTGACAGCTCGAGTGTTGCCACCATCGAAATAAAAAAGTTACCATTGTGATAAAGCACAACTAAAGGGCAGTTTCTTCTCCTCGCTTGTTGCAGGTGTGCGGACCTCTACGGAAATTGTGACGAGGCATTTTATCGATATGGATCACGGCATACCGCTGAACATCCACGCGCGGCCACGGATCGTCGGCAGGAGACCCAACGCGATCGTCAACATCGAGACGGACGTGTTCCAGGAGAAGTCCTACAAGCAGTACAGCTCGCAGCACCTTAGGGAGGCTTTGATCGCGGTGAAGAAGGGTTACAGTGTGTACGCCGCCTCGAACAAATACGGGGTGCCGCGGAAAACTTTGCGCAATTGGATGGAGAAGTACGACATTAAGAGTCAATTTTCTAAAGGACGACGTGGAACCAGGACACAGATTCTCGATCCGTTGGATCTGATGAGAGAAACGCGGTCGGAGAGATACAACGAGTCTTTGTAAATTTGAAATCATTTGGTGGGTAATGGAACGCATGGATAGTAGAATCGTTATATTAATCCTATTATATTAATTAATGGATACAGTGCTAGGGAGAGCACTAAAACATATACTTATATAATAATTGGAGTGGTATATTTTTAATAAAGTACTTAGCTTTATACAGAACGATTGAGGAGTCGTCACAGAGGCTACAACTCTGACCCAACAACGTCGATGTTTCTAGAATGATCATCAATTTAATAACTAGGTGTAACTCAATGTTATTACAATTCGTGGTTTGTACTTAATCTTGCCAAAATATAAGTATACTGTGTAATCAAGCGAAATAGTATTAAAGGTTTTTGATATTTCATATTAATGTCAGAAAACAATTAGACGTATTATCTTCGTGAGAAAAAGTTATATATTTTACCAGATACAGGTCTATTGAAAATTATTTAATTAATATCCATTTACAGGTTTCACTTAAAATAAATATAAATTGGATACATTTTACATTTATCTGAAATATTAAAAAAAAAAAAACTATATTAAACCAGATGCCTACATATGTTATATACTACGATTAAAAGTCAAATAATTGTTTTGTATCTTATATAATTGCTCAAAAATTTACTTCATTATAAATAATATAATAATGGCAACATTAATAATTGATATCTAGTGTTGCTAGGTATTATTTTTTTTCCTTAAAATTTTATAAATAAAGCATTGGCAACTTATTTAAAGTATGTCTATACATAACGGAAGCTTAAAACTTGTCAATATAAAAAGTGCCAATAATTTTGTTAATTATTATTTAATTTTGTTTATTTATTTAATTAGTTCCTAGCAAACCAAAGTAGAGATTGATCCAAAGGGTATAATTTATTTAATATTTTTGTTGATTATTTTATAATTTAATTCAGCTCCTAGCATAAGTTTCTAAAATAAGATATATTAATAGCGAATAAATATATTATTATTGGAAGTAAGTCTTAAGTGCAATAAATATCACCGATAGTTTTTTTTTTTTCTATTAAATTTATAACTATGTAATATTGCACAAATTTTCGTAAAATTTGTTCAATACATTTAAGTAATATATTGCTCATAAATGTCTAATAGCATATGAACTATAATTTTTAGGTTTAATTGAAATTTTTTTTAATGTTTTAACTACTGTTCTGAAAGTTCAACTTCTGACAACGATACAAATTAATTTCAGCCAAATGAAGTGCTAAAAGTATCTTATACATTTAATTCCTATACCTTTGTAACATATTATTTGTAAAACATCTAATTCTTTGTATGATTGTAGGGAAAAAACTTGGTCACGACAACGCTCCACATGCCAGATAACATTTATTTCTATACCATATAGAAAAAATTCGTTAAATAATTCCTTGTTTCAAACATCAAACGGTAGTGAGTATCGAAAAAGGGATTTGTCAGTCTAAATATCGTTCCTAATAGAAAGAAGTTTCTATATATTTATTGCAGTCAACAGTTTTTAAATTATTCATCCTTTTTTAGTACCAAGTATTTAAAATCCAGTTCAAAGGTGTAATGTTTAATTCATAATTTAAAATGTGAGTGAAACAACGATTTTTTTTTCTATATACGCATGTTATAAAATCTTGCATATTTCATAATGCAACGAAGAATAATTAAAAAAATATTTGCTAGTTATTTATCTATTAATATAAAAAAAATTCCGACTAATTCAATACACCATACCCGTTTCCGGTCAAAGTATACATTTTTTTTATTACTAATACGTTTCGATTCATTTTTTACCAAAAAATTTACGCTTAACTATATGAAATTTTTGTATTGGTAATTTTCACTAGTTAGTTGGTAACACTAATGTTAATCAGGGGGAAAAAAAATTACCTAAGCTAATATTTAAGTACGGGTGATTGTATTTAATGGTAATAAATATGTTTTGTCGTGTAGAATTTGGTTTTATTGAAACACTAGCAAACCCATCCGGATAATTGTGGGAAGGCGAAAAGGTCGTAATCTTAACTGTTTTTTTTTATACTTTTAGATGTTATGTTTAAAATTTAATATAGATTATAAAAAAAAAAAATTTTGTGGGCATTCAAACTTATATCAGGTAATATGACAAGCTTAAGATTTCTGGTTGTAGCACTCTACAAACCGGAACTCGGTAATGTGCGCCCATTACTATTGGCGGAAGTGGATAGGAGTTACGGTAGTTTCTAGACCAGTATTTCTCCACCTTTTTTGTGTCATACCCATTACCCCTTTTTGTGTTATACCCTCCTTTGAAACATATTTAATACAAAAAAAATTAAATTGTTTAGGGATTTGCAATAATCTTAATTTACTGTAATAATTTAAGAATTTTATTTTTTCGATAAATTTGACACTGAAACATGGTCATTGCATTTAAATTTCCCGGGGTGAAAGTGTTGAAATCGTGTCAATTCCATTTTTGAATCGCCCCCCTTAATAATCAAATTCCCACCCTGCGGGGCGTGGCCCTCACCAAACGCTGATCTAGACGGTGTTTGACAACAGATACAAGTGACTTATAGAGATTCTATAAACTAGGAGTGTATTGTAGAGAGGTATATTGTTGTTTAATTGTTGTTATGTAAATATTTAAGAGTTCGCGATCGCCAACGTGCAGTGCCAATACGATAGCCCGTCGGACAACGAGCCGGACGCGGAGCGGCCCGCGGCGCGCCCGCCGGACGACCACACGTACGACCTGCGCGACGAGCCACCCGCCTTCATCATACAGCAAGTCAACAACGTATGTATTTTTATACAACAAACTGATAAAACGGTAAAGACCTGATAGTAAGCAATACTACTGCCGGAACCGGCGCATACTCCCAATACTTGAACCGTTTCAAGTGTCGCGAGACCCCGTCGTGCAAACATGATGACGCCGTGGAGAAAACGGTTTCTCATTTGGTGACGGAGTGCCCTATACATAGATGCTTGAGGTGTGACTTTGAGCAGGAGACAGGCTTAAGAATAGACATTACCAGTCTACCCGAGATGATAAAAATAAATTACTTAGAAGTAAGTTTATAAATTATTGCTTAAAAATAGCTAAGTTATTGTCACCTATAGTTTTGTTATAATACTACTTAACTGTACGGTCTCCGGCAGACACAAGCGTATAGTCACTATCATCATCAGCCGATTGATGTCCACTTCTGCACATAGGCCTCCCCTAAAGATCTCCACATCGATTAATCCTACGCTGCCTGCATCTAGGTCTAATAATTGACCTTAATTTAAGACAGTGACAATGAAGCCGTAGATGGTGAAGCGTGCGTCCACTTATCATATGTTGATAGTCGGAACAATAATACAGTATATTAAGGTAGTAGTAGTTAACTATTCGAAAAAATCCTTACCACCAGCCAGACTCCCCAACATAAGCCCTCGGAATCAAATCAGCACCTCACGTGTTTTCATTCGCTTTGTAGACGACGCAGATCCAAACTGCTGCCCCGTTCGTGGACGGCCGGCCGAAGATAATGACAATCGGTCCAGGGTACATGCCCGGCGTGAACGTCATACACGTCGGGGACCGCCCGCAAGTCTCTCAGGTAATATCCTACATAGATAATACAAAACCTCGCTAGAGTCATAATATTTATAAGGAGAAAATAATCGAAAGATACGCTAAATTTAAGAGGATCATAGACCTGCGTGTGGATGTCTTGGATCCGTAACCATTGAAATTCCTCAGATGGTCGTCTTCAGTGCAGTACCGGTTATGACGACCCTTGCAGAACCAACTTGCGTCATACTACGCCTTAACGATATAGCTCTTCTTGGCATACTCACAATGCGTGGGGTCGGGGTAGTTATGTTCTGTTCTTTCTTTTTTTCTATCCTTTTTCTTGTCCTTGACATTACAATTTTCATTTTCTTCTTTCATGCAACGCCTCTGTCTTCAATCGCTGCGTGTTGTAATTTACATTTCATTTGCTTCTTTTATTTATATACTAGCTGGGTTGCAAGAAACGCGAGACCTCAGGCTTGAAAGGAGAGCTTATCTTCTAAATTAGCACACCTAAACGAATATAGTCGCATTTTCAAACAGTTACTTAGTTTGAATCATCAATATATCTTTATGGAGAATATCACTGACAGTCATACATATCACCGTTAAACTTTTAACACTACTCTTTTTGTATTATGGGTTAAAAATGTCCTTTGAATTAAAAGCATTCGATTAATCGTATTTCTTCTATACCTGGCTCAGGTGAGCCAGCCTGGCCAAGGCACGGAGTACAACATCAACAAGCGCATCCGTCGCAGCGAGGTGGTGCTCCGGCAGGCGGCGGACTGCGTCAGCCGCGGCCTCACCTTCCAGACCGTCTCCGAACAGTTCAACATACCCATCTCCACCATACGGTAAGTATATCGGTTTATAGAACTTACTCCTCTCGATTTTCATGTATTTACAACTAGCTGTTCCTCGCCCGTTTTGGCAGCCGTAACACCCTCGTCACTCATTTTGGGGAAAGAATTTCGTAAAATACATTCTGAGTAGATCTCCAAATGGCAGAAGCAAGACAACCATAGCAGCTTCAGCTGCTCGCAGTTTCAGCTGCTCGCAGTTTCTAGTGGTCCAGGACAAAAAATGCCAGCGAAAGGGCCGGGGAACAGCTAGTGTATATGTATATATACACCGATGGACCGACGGCCGATGAGGCAGTAAGGTTCTCGAGTGGCGCCCGCGTACCGGTAGACGTGGTGTTGGGAGGCCTCCCACAAGGTGGACCGACGATCTGGTGAGAATCGCGGAAACCCACTGGATGTCAGCAACGCGAGACTGTATATGTGTAGATCTTTAGATGAGGCCTATGTCCAGCAGTGGACGTCTATCGGCTGATGATATGTCTTGTCCAATGTCTGTATAATCGGATCGTAGTAAGATTTCAATACTTCTTCACAACGGAGAGAGTAAACCAATAATTGTTCTCAGTGTTCTGTTGGTAATTGCAGGTTCTTCATGGCGCGCAAGGGTATACTGCCGCGCAGGCGCAGAGGGCGCAGCGCCCAGGTGAGCATCAACTACTTAACTTTAACTGCAGGGGTTCCACAGGATCCATCTAAATTTTGAAAGTAGTCCTATGAGAAGAAAGTCTGGGAACCCCTTACGTAGAGTATTAGATATAATTAACATCAAACATGAAGATCATAAAAAAAAACCTAAAGATAGAAAGAACAAAGAAAGAGTTCTCTAAGTGCGTCATACTGTTAGCCGTGTAGTCTCGGGCTAGTAAGAATAAGACTAAGGTCGTCTCTGCCTGTCGTAGAAAGCGACTAAAAGGGTCTAGGAGTTTCGCGGGCCTTGAGGGTAGGGACCCTTATCGATCGATCTCAAATAACCCTGACTCCCCCCAGAGGCACTAACTCTATCTGTTTCTATGTCGCAGTTGAACCGCACGTGCACCAGCCCGGAGCCACCGTTCCACATGCAGCACTTCAAACTGCCGGACATGCTGACTCTGAGGGCTGACGAGGCGGACACGAGCTCGCCGCCCGACCTCAAGTTGCAATAACTCGATCACATGCCCACTATCCTCGTTCAGCATTAGTCCATTCCAAGCATTTGTCGCTCTTATAGAATAACTCACATAAGCAAATATTCTTGTTTTTATTTAGATCAGTGCTTCACCACGATACCAGCGGATGTAATGGTGGATGTGGTCTGAGTAGCAGGTGGATAATTATTTCTGTGTTTGGAACGACTTCGCTTTGTGAAATGAGGGTAGTGTTGAAAATATATATTTTGATGGAGAGGTCTCGTCGATATATATATATATATGTATGTGTGTTTAACTGTTCACGTTATATCTATGTTGAAGTTTCGTTAACAAATTGAATTTTTTAATCGTTTAAAATCAGTTTGATTTTTTTCATACTACATTCAATATCTTTTTATTGATATGTTATCTGCGGATATAAGAATTTCTTATAGTTTTTAATTTAATGTATATTTGATTTAGCGGCGAGCCTTTTGATCCGTTAGGTGAACGACTTTAGTATTACATAAGTATAATCGTTAGTGATGTAACTTAATTCATAAAATAAACGTGCTTTACTTAAAAAAATAATGTGAATATAGCTTATTACGTTAGAATCTCGTTGTATAAATATCCTAGCGATTAAATATTAAATTGTTAAGTTAATTTTGTATGAAATCAACACAAGCTTTATAGGGCAGCCATATTTTACATGTTAAAAAGAAAATATTAAGCGGCCGAATTATAATGGAGTGCTAATGTCGTTGAGCATTAGGCGACGTTTTAATTGGGCCGTATAATACAAGCATTGTCCCCATAGCGTTATAGGTAAGTATGATATAGTAATTAAACAATGCAGTAGTGCATTTTTAGCAATATAAATGAATAATCTGAAACGCCATATAACTTTAGTATTACAATCAGATGAAACCAATTTTATTTTTTTACATGAAAACATTGAATCTTAGTTTCTACATATATACACATAAGATCTAATATTTATCACATAGTATTAAGTTGACATATATATGTGGATTTTTGCAATACTGTAACGCCCGGTATAAGTCAAATAATGTATTTTTATTACAATACTTTTTGTTCACAGTTTTAATGTAATTCTGGGCAGCTGTAGTTATAAAATGTAAGTGTAGCTTAAATGACAACTGGATCGAGGTAACACTTGACTTCAGTTTCATGGGATAATAGGTGACAATAAAGTGATGAAGTGTGCTCGCTGAGAGTACACCAACTCTCGCGTGTCAGTCAGCGGGAATAAAGCAATTCTCATGTGATAACATTCTCACAATATCTTCTTCCTCCCGCCCTTTTCCCAGCTATTAGGAATCGGCACAGTATGTACTTCTTTTCCATATCCCTTTATCACCTGTCATATCTAAATTCACACTCCTCTTACACATGTCGTCTTTCACACATTCCATCCACACTCTTCGGTCTTCTTCCACTTTTACAACCATCCGGGTTCATTCTTATTACTTTCTTTGTTATGTCCTTCATCCCTCCGCACAACATGCCCTTATCACGCTAACCTCTTGCTCCTTAATTTCTCTGTCACTAGAGCTACTTTCAGAGTTCCTCCTCCTATATTAATACTCGTTTTTAATTTTAACCATCCTCATCACACCACACATCCATCTCAACATTCGCATCTCGGCCACATGTAATCTCCTTTCATCCGAACCTAGTATACAGTATAGTGACAATATAAATGTGGTATTTAGTTAAACTAGTTTGGGGTAACTATACCACCCACAGAACTTCACGATATGTGGTCTCAGAATCGAATCAAGGATTGCCGAGTTATAAACAAACGGTTTTTTTTAATCGTTCTCCAGCGTATGGTGGTGGGTCAGGGCCTTTAAGGTGCTTTATATTTACCATCACTATCTTACTTTCTATTTCCTGCTCATTCTTCTTTTATTCTCTGACGTCTTGCATGCTCTGCTCTTCTCTCATTCCACATACCAATTCCTTCTACCAAGCAATTACTTAACCGTGCAACGTATAGTTACTAGATCATTCGATAGTGTCTAACTGAATACCTAAAATAAAAATTTTGTAATTTTAAACAGGGCAGTGCGCCTGCAATCCCTTTGCCTTTTCCTACGGGTCATTTTCTTAAAAAAAATATGAATAAACCGTATAATTATGGTTATTTAAAATAGCTTATTTAGTTTTAAAATAACCCGTAAATAAAAAGCAATATAGATGTGCTAAGGTCTAAGGTAATTTTACGTATTATTTGACATATTTATGTGTTAGGTTATGATTTACAATATGCATTTCTACAATATTATGATAAAATATTTACACTGCGCTGCTTTAAATACCTCAATCAGATACTCTGCCTTAGTTGAATTTAATTAAAAATTAATAGATCAAAAAGGAGATCAGCTTTTTAATGAGATTAATACATCTATGTGATAGTTAAAAAGTCACGTTTAACCCTAGGTTTATTGTATGCACTATATCTAACTATATATTATATAAAGCAGCTAAAAGTATTATTGATCCGTAAGTAAACCTAGTGTTAAATTTGAAGCGGAAGTATATATTCAATCGGGCAACACTATCATCTGTACGGGGAGATGTTTCAATGTCACAAATATATTTAAGATATGTACACAACAAAGTATTATACAAATCAATGTTTGTTTGCAATTTTTTTTTTGTTATATTATTTAATAAAGACATAGACGTACTGATAGGAGTGTCAGCACAAAGTTGACGAATATTGTGAGGTCTCAAGGTCTAGGTCTCTATGTCCAACAGTGAACGTAATCAGCTGATTTTATTTTCTTTATGGCATACAAAAATACAAATATAAAATTTAAAATATAATACTATTTTTTCCTAGAGGATGATGAAATATTTGTTATCAGCGGGATAATGCCCATTGCTGGGCTTATACTCCTTTCAAGAATCCTCATTGAGTAGCAATTGAGCCTTAGCCTCACCACACTCGCTCAGTGCGGGTTGGTGTGTGATAATGAAATAGTTGAAGACTAGTTTTGATAATAATTCTGCTGTAGATAATTAAAATTACCATAACCATAAATATTCTTGGAATACATGTTATTTTTTTATACAGAAATCAATGTATTGAAATGGAGATTAATTTTTATTTAGATAGTACACAAACACAACAGACCATAGCTAGGAATTTCTGTCGAAAGATCATGTTTTGATTTTTATCAACAGCCAATTTATGTCCTCACTTTACGGGAACAGGTCTACCCTCAATATAAGGCGAGTAGCTTGCTCGCCTAACGGTTAGAGCGTGCGGCCTTCATTCCGAATGTCGCGGGTTCGAATCTCGGCATGTACCAATGACTAATATTTAAGTTATGTACATTTGTGAACTGAAACAACAGCGAAATACAAACGGTGAAGGAAAACATCGCGAGGAAACCTGCACATGAATTAGAATGTTTTGATTTATTATTATAATTTGAATACGTTAATAGTCAACGCTCTAACTTTAAGTGAACGTTTCTAGTGTATATTATTTAAGTTATACTTTTGTAGTTATATGTTATTTGGAAACAGTATTATGTTCAGAACAAGATGAAGCGGCCGCAGTTGAGGAATCTATTAATTTTCTATACGATCATGAATATGATCTGAATTTTGTTTTATGTATATCTTTTTTAAAGTTGTTTTGTTCCTTTACATTATTATAGTTCTTTTGATATAGTTTTATTCGCTTAAGTTATTCAAGTGTTAAATTAAGCATTTGTTTTAAGATCGATTGTCAGTGACTTAATTCTCCTTAAAACATTTCTGACTGTTCAATAGTAAAAATGACGCGTGTACTGTAAATATTTTATGATACAAGTAAACAGTTGCTTATAGTGTAAGTTCCGTTTGAGGCGTGAATAGTTTTTGCAGTATTACTAGTAACAGATGTATTGAGCTGTGACATGATATACACTGTAAAAGTTGCAATCAGAAGTCCTGGTTGCCTCCTGTCTCCTGGTTGGTGTGGTACCGGTTGGGAGAAGGTCCGCAGCGACTAGTGGTGGTAGCTTAGCAGCTCGCAGTAGTGGTATTATGAGCAGCGAGTTTAGTATTAACGTGCCATTTTGACTCAGTGTATATTATAACATGGTCGTAGTGATTAGATCGAAAGCCGGTCCCTAGTTTTGCAACGTATATACAATATACAGTAGACGTGAGAGTGTGTAGACCTATACAAGTGTAATAAACTATTTTTGACTATATCCTTGTTTTATTTTACTTCGTCATCATCAGTACGTCGAATGGCATTTAGTAACATCTTCAGCTATACATATCTAGATCCGCGTTTTTGCGCTAGATACTCACTCCTACTACATATCTCTTAATGTTGGTATGTCTCTGTTGCCGGTGACCGTCTAGTTACCACCGCAGCTCTTATTTCTACTGACAAAAGTTTCGGTTCGAAGGGTGTTACTAATGAAACTACCAGTGTAACAAGTTTTTGTTTCAAAGCAACGAGCACTGTATAATATGTCATCCTAGCATCTCCTTGTTATGGGCGAGCATCAGGCTAAGCTTTGAGCTGAAGTTTGAGGGCTCTTTCGTCACTTTGACTTATTTCAAATTCATCTAAAGACGAAAATTAGAATAAAAATGTTTTATATTAAGGAGTGATTTCAATAGGAAATAAGTGATCATCATTTCAACCGATGGACGTCTACTGCTGGACGTAGGTCTTTTGTAATATGTTCCACAGAGCACGCTCTTGTGCTGTGTGGTTCCCAGCGATCCTTTTGATGTCCTATGAATAAGAGAAAATCAAAAATTATTATAGAAAAGCTATTTAATATAATTATTAGACACATTTTATACCTTGCTCTGTAAATATTCAGATAATTAAGCGACGAGATGAGAGGTACGTTAACCTGATGGTAAGTGATATACCCGCCCATAATGTGGTGCTAGTTGAGAAGGTATTCATAGCACTACATTGCGCTCGTCGCCTTGAGACAAGCTACAGCACCGTTGAAACCGGAACAGTAATGTTTGCACAGTACTAATAGAGTAAAAAAAAAACTGGAATAAATAAAAATTACGTCTAATTTCTCTCATCAATTTCTTTTGTTCAAGTATTTAAATGTCGTCTTTGTCATTAATTAATTTCTTTATAAAAATGTCCAGCAGCTATCAGCTGATGATAATGATGATAAAAAATATTAACAATGCACAATTCTCTAGTAAATCATTTTAAAGAATATTTCGTTTTTTTTTTGCTCTAACAAAACGAGTGCTGTTCCACAGATAAGGTTTTTTTTTTACTCTATGTACTCATTCAATAAAATTAAACCTTTATTGAATATCCACCATTTAATAAAAAAATAGAATGATATAATTAAAAATAACCAAACACCAATTTTATATGGTTAATCTTTTTTTTTTATTTTAAATAATACATAAAAGGAATCACAAAAGTCGCGTATAGAGTTATGACTTGTTTTCTTTTATATGCAAGAACAATATTTATTTTGTGTATACAAATAAATGGCGGCAAATACTTCTTGAATAACGAAAATATTAAACAATAATTAACTATTTATTTTGTATAAATTTAATACACAAAATATATGTATACAGGAAATTCATCTCAAATTTGATACGTTAAAGTATTTGCATCAAATCAATGCAGCATTAAGTCTTTTTTCATATATACATACACAAGCAACTGTATCCAGCTTAAGCTAGACAATGGTAATGGTATGCAAACTTAAGTATTATAAGTGAGCTTTACTTAACAAGATCGGCAAGGTCTACACATACATAATATCTCTTCATAATCTCTATTATTTTTCTTTATTAATTCATATAAAAGAAATTCACTCGGCGAAGACCACAAAATATTATTAACTTCTTTTATTACATATTTCAATGGACACCATAAAGTTGTTTTACCTACACTCCGGAATTCTATACAGGAAATCATTTGCAGTTCTAAAATAGTATTAATGTATGTTAAAAAAAAATCATACAACTTTCTTACATTTACATGGCAAGCTCCTATATATGAGTATTCTGGTCGAAAACGCTTCATCATCCACTGCACTATTGTGTAGAATATAACATATATTAATTACTTTTTTTTATCCTTTTTTTTTTAATCAATTACTTGAAAATATCATTATGGAATGTTTTGAACGTACTGCAATATGTTATACTTTGAACTTCCAAAAAAAATAATTTAATCTCATCAAGGATGAGAACGTTGGTCTTTGTTAAAAATTACCTAAAAAAGTTTATTATGTGTTTATAGATGTAAAGATTTCATTTTAATACTTCATAAGGTTAACAATATGTTAACGGTGAATTATCACTGTTTTCAAAACTCAACGGTTAAGTATTTGACTCCAGGCTCATCCATGGTGTAGTTTTAATTGTAGTAAGGGTTTTCTAATGCTCTTGACAAACATTGCACCCATTTTAAAAACCTGTCCCCCCATGCATTGCTATGCTCATATCCGACTCTCACACGAGTAATTTGTGTATTCTAGTTTAGATTTTTAATTAATTTTCGATCCAAAAAAGATTTACAAAAAATAAACAATTAATACGCAAAAAACACGTTTATCTGGGTAATGCAGCCATATTGGCCTAGCTCAAGTGCAAATCACATTGGGGCTAGTTTGCAAAGAGCCAACTCTATAGCCTCGCTCGGTGATAAACTATTTATAAATTAAGTGTTATATAATCACAAGTTTTAGTAGCATATTCATTCTTTTATTTTGCGTAAGCATCCTATTGGTAAGAAAAAAAAGTACATGCTTCCCATTTGTTTACTTGTTGTTGAGAGAGAGCATGCAACATGTTTGACTTCTTAATAGTTTAATGTTATATAAAGTTGGTTATGTGTAAGCACATTGTTAAATATAAACTAAAGCTTCATACGGAATGAGTTTATACATTCACTTATAAAAGAGTATATTTTATATATATATATATATATATATATGTAAATATATATATATATGAAACACTAGGTCACTGGTAAGATAACAATCATCGTAAATAGCGAAATATTTGAAATTCTCTAAGAGAGTATACTTTGATTTAATGGATGGCAATCTTAAAGGAATTAATTGCATTGGCAACACTGCTCATGTACTTTGCGTATCCTGAGTGTTATATCATCTACATATGTGGATAAAAATAATAATTTAGACTTAAATAGAAACATACTATGGACAGAAAAATTACATTTTTTTTTAATATGTATACTTTGTTCTAATATAAATAAATATTTATTTATTTAATTTTAAATAGATTAACTTATTTCTCAATAAAAGTAGCAATATGAATACAAGTTATAATTATGGTGCATCTTTAATATTATTTCATTTATATAAATAAATTTAAACGTACAATTAAATTACTCTCACAATTAGCGAAACATAATAATGTTAATAAATTTGTTATTTAAATATTTAATTTATTAGTTATTTTCTTATATTTTAGTTAATAATTTAAACATCTTTCAACTACCATTATAAACTCAATAAGGAGAGTGTTAAGTTAAACTTTTCAAAATCCAAATAAATCTAGAGTATAGTCTTACAAGTGACCCAGAGTATGGTATTACAATGTGTACATCCTATCTGCTTAACTTCTCGTCTAGCCAGTCTGAAGTGAGCTCATCGAAATCGCGCACTTCCAGGAGCCGGGGCGCACCCACTTCCACAGCCAAAGCCTTCTGTGTACCTGCGTACATCACCTGAAAATTTAACCAGAATATATTATTTTAAGACACTGTTGAAAGAAAACACAATCCATAACAGACAATTTACGTTCCCACTGCTGAGGCACAGGCCTACCCTCATATGAAGGCGAATGGGCCATAGTCACCACGCTGGCCCAATGCGGGACTTCACACACACCTTAGAAAAATTTCTAAGTCATGTGCATGTTTGCTCAAGTTGTTTTCCTTCACCGTTTGTATCTCGCTGTTGTAACAAAAATTTACAAATGTACATAACTTAAATATTAAGTCATCGGTACATGCCGAGATTCAAACCCGCGACTTTCGGAGTGAAAGCCGCACGCTCTAACCATTAGGCCAATGAGCTACACACAACACAATAAGTTTCATCAAATGTATTATTTAAGCTTTTCTTAGAGAAGAGGCAAAGAGAAATAGAGGAGAGAAAGAGAGAGAGAGAAAGAGAGAGAGAGAGAAAGAGAGAGAGAGAAAGAGAGAGAGAGAAAGAGAGGGGGAGAAAGGTTGAGCTATGAAAGATAAAGAACACTATATTAAAATATAATACCTGTAACTCCATGTGGGCATCTCTGGGTGTATAGAAAATAAAGCACATGGGAAAAGATGTGCGGCCATCTTTGTGAAGCATTTTATAACTGCAAAAGTAAAAATAATCAATGTTATATTATTGTTATATGTTTAAATGAGTTAATAATATTTAAAGGACTGTTCTAATAGTGGCAGGTCTCTATTGCAGGAGACTATTTTGTGTACTGCCACAGTTTCTGTTTCTGCTGACAAACATTTGTTTACAAACATTACCATTTCAATTTGAAGGGTGCCGTAGCTAGTGAAATTACTGTGGTAATGAAAGTTAACATCTTATATTTTAAGGTGATGAGCGCAATGTGGTACTACTTATATCATCCTAATGGTATGTTGTTATAGGCAAGTGTATCACTTACTATCAGATGAACATTTCACAAGTCTCAATAGTATGTGGTATAAATCTATGTTCCTGGATAAAGCACCCATTTTGGTTGTACACTTTTTTTTATTGGAATATATAAGGAAATTAAACCTTATATATTCCAATCGATTTCGCTTAACTCAAATGAACATTTGCTATAGCAGAAGTAAGTAAACATAGTTTAAGTAAGAAATTTTTGTGATGAGCTTTAAATTTAAAGGACCTGTATATAATGAAACGTGGTTGGTGTGAAGGAAGGATGTCCTTCAATTCTTCAAGTTTGACATTTTCAAGTTCCTCATCTACTTCTAGAGTTTGCTTTTCTCTGTTTACCTAAAATTTAAAAATATTTACAGTTTCATTCAATCTCGTAAGAATTACATATACAACTGTAGTAATAGTTGCATAGAGACAAAGGATTTTATGTTTAGTTAGCAGCCTTTATCCTTGACACAGGGAGGGAGATGAACTGGAATATAATTAAAGTTATAAAATATAATTAACAAGAGGATAACTTCTAGCTCTCTTCTTTTACCTCTACCTGCTTTGTAAACAGAACATTGCGTACAATGCTTGGCTACAAAACCATAATTTGTTTTCCTATTTCTGTGTAGCCATTTGTGTTCCTATAAAATTATTGATATCATTTATTATCAATAACCTTTTAGGTATTAGTGATGTTCCTTCTGCTTCTGACCTCTACTTGGTATACATTATGGACCAATATTTAAAATTGTTGTTGAAGGCAGCTAAGAGATTGTAAAATAAATGTATTTAATTATGTATATTCTGTGGAGCTGTGGTGCGAGGAGAAGAAGTTAGTTTTCCACGGCTCTTCTTCAAAATTTGATATTCTTTTATGAAACATCTCCATCAGACTGAACAAAGTGTCTTTTATAGTAGAATCCATTAAATGCAGGTGCAAACCTTTCCGAAGATTTAACCGGTCAATGTTCTAATGTGTAAAAAACGTATGGAAATGCACTCACTAGTAGGCCATGTCCTAGTTCCACTTCATTATTAATGTATATATAATATTTAAAATATTTCAGCACTAGATATTTTAATTATAAAAAACAATGTAAGAGCGCACAGATTACGTTTATCTTTTATTGTATCTATTTTTGTATTTGTTTATTCTACCTTTATAAATTAAATAACAATCCAGCCGTCAATTAAAGTTTCTTCCTAGTTTCCTACTATCAATAACGGTAAGAGAACATTCAATTAAAACTTATAATCAATAAATACTTCAGGCATACTTCGCCTCCCATTTCCTGTTTATTATTTTTATAATTTACCTTTAAAATTAAGGCCGAATTAGAAGTATGCTTCTGAAAACGAAACTTCTTCAATACAATTTTCACATCGTCACCGATATCACACACGTTAACATTTTGCCCCAACATTGTTACAAATTTTATTAAAATTGTTCAAATATAAAATGATTCAAAACGCCTCTCCGCTATTTGTACGTCACGTTAACAAAATTGACAATCACTAGGTGACATTTATTTTAGGGATGTGAGTTATTTACACAACCAGATTATTCAACCATGTATTTGTTTTGCAGTACGCGCACCAGGTGGTTGAACTAAAAACTTTTATGCATTTAATACTAAGTAAAGAATTTACAGTCATAATTAAATAGTCATAAGTAATAAACAGCTAAGTTCACCGTCAAGGAAGGTACTACCGCAGCCCCTATTTCTATCGAAAAATAGTAATATGTAAATATTACTGTGTTCCGATTTAAAAGGCTTTGTAGCTAGTGCAACGAAGGTAACGAGTGTCAATATTTTATGTCTGAAGCGACGTGCAGTGTATATCACCCTAATTAGTTTCACGTTCTTACGGGCAGGCATAGCACTTACTATTGAGTGTCCATCCCACTCATCTCGCCGCCTAATTAAATAAAAGAAAAAGTTATTAATATATAGGTATTAAACCGATAGAATAAAAGTAGCAGATTTATGGCGCTGGTGTGTAGATGAGTGCGAGTTACAGTGAATTTTGGAAATTAGCATTATCACTCTATTTCAAATAAATAACAATAATGTTTTGATGTATCCTAATTTTTATTTCTTGAAGTAAAACCTTTTTTAATTTTAAAGTTATTGAAATCAAGAACGTTTGCAAGGTTGTCAGGTGTATTGTCATTGTGTCAATATATGTCAAGTTAGATTCAATATAATTTTTTGTTATTATTAAATGTGTTATTAAAGACAAATATCACATTTCAGTGATAAACATTATAGTGACGATCTCTGAATATAGTGTATATCAAATAATTTATATAAATTATTAAAGAAAACAATGTAGGTTAGGTATTGTGTGATTATCGTTTTTAGAAAGTGAAACCGTATATAAATTGTTTTTATTTATCGTGCCATTGTACGGACTGAGTTCGTATGTGCTCTATATAGAGGTCAATAGCATTGAGTGTATATAGTAAGTATAAATTATTATAATGCCAATTTGATACTTACTTTTTTATTTAAATGTTTTTTTCTTAATAAAGTAATCAAATCATATGTTTTTTCCTAAATTTAAAAAGTAAAGTACAAGTAAAACTGCACGATTTAGCACTTATTAATTTGTTAGTATTAATATTTTATAAATACTGATAATTAAAAATATGGGAATAATTTTTCAGGGTTTTTTTTTATTAACAAAACTATTTAATTTTTATATTAATTATTCGGTGTTATATTATTATATACCAAGCCAAATTCAATTTGTGATAAGAAATTCATTAAAAATTTTCATACCAAGTGTTTTTGAGTAATTTTAAAACAATTTTTTTTCTGTTTTGTTTTCTATTTTTATGTATTAAATATTCTTAAATAGTCAAAAATATTTAGACATGTAGTTTGCTGACTTTATCTTTAGTTTTAAAGACTGATTCCTGATTTCCATATGTAAATATTAACTCAAAAATGCTTTGAGTGTCTGTAGGTAGAGATAGTAATTTTTAATGATATTGTACTTTCTAAATATATAGTAATTGGGTTAGAATCTAATTATTTTCTCTTGTATAATATTTTAGAATATAGCTAATTAATAATGAAAGTAGGTATTAAAGAACTATTTAAAAATGCAGGTAGCAACTGTATGTAATAATGATATGAAAGATACCATACCATAGATTAATGTATTGGACAGCTGTCATAAACCTTTGAAAATTTACAACATCATAATTACTTATCTACATGAAATGTTTGATGAAAATATAAGTCTGTAAATTTTATAATTACTTGTTGTTAATAAAAAATCAATATAAAATCTGGATGGACAAGGAGATAAATTATATATGAATTAAGATTTTTTGTATAAATACCTTGTGAAGATTAATAAATCTTAAGTAAAAAAATACTTTTATAACATACATTTTCTCTTCTATTTCATCTTGCCTGCAATAGGCAGTTAAGCCAAGATAAAATATGGCAATGATCATACGATACAGGACCTGGTGTTATGATGTAGTGTGATGAACTTCAATGCAGTTATTGTTGTAGCTTTTAAATTCACACTGGTATTGATTTCTCTTTTCTAAATAAACAATATCTTTTTTAATTGAGTCAATTTATTTTTTGTATACTACAGATTCTTTCTCATTTTGTGTACTTTGGATAATGATTATGCACACCTGAATAATATTATTTGTAGATAACATATATCATTACATTGTCTTAAAGTCATTTTATTTTGTATACATCGATGTATATAATGTAGTTATGATATAAGCAATAAAATCATTTTAAGCTTGTCTAAGGTTTAGTAGGTAATTAAACAATAATTGTTTGTTATAATTAGGGCAAGTTATCATATAACATACAAGTGTGAAGTATCACTTAACCTCAATTAGAATCTAAATTATTGATACACATATAAATATTGTTGGTATGCCTCTATTGTAGTTCAAGATAAAAGTGGACACACTAGGGGACACTATTCGGACACAATAAGGGTTTTAGTTAGCAAGTATTTATTATATCTCTTCTGTTGCCTTCACAGTGAGATAACATTCCAACTTTCATCTGTTTTAAACTGTAAACAAAATGTAGTGCTTTATGTCCTAAGTAGTACAAGAATTACATGGCTTGGTATATAATTAGGCTTTAGTCAGCACTTCTCTTCTACTTCATCTTCATCAGATTTATTTTTATATACTGTTGGTTATCTGTAAAATGAATCCAGAGCTAATGATTGTTGTTCTTATGAATAAGTAATATAATTTAATTTTATGATAACACTCACAAATAAGCCGATACTCTAATAATATTAGTTCAATAATTAAGTAACACAGTTTTATCTACACAAAATAAATGCCAGGAAGACATGTTTAACTTTTTCAATTAACTTGAATCTTTTATAGCTTTTTAGCTAAATTAAGAAAGGAAATTGGATTCCTTCAATTAATTAATACTGTTGTAGATAGATTGTGACTTGCATATACTTATAGCTTTAATCAGAGATAGCCAACCTTTTTCTATTAGTTAATTTTTTTAAAATAATGTATCAGTACTTTATTTGCATTATTAATAGTTGAACCTTACAATTATCTTTGTATTGATAATTTGGCGAATTACTGGTCCCATTTACAGTAGTGGTCTACAACATTGATCTTGGGTCTCTCTTGCCAGATACTGTCTTTATATCAACACAGCTGCTGTTTCTGCCGCGAAATAGTATTACCCAAACATTATTGTGTGAAGTTCCTGGGGTAACTACCCCAGTAACTACATTAGCTATAATGCCTATTGCCTATGCCAATTATTAGACTAAATACCTGTCTCCAGGGGAAGTGTGTATATCATCCTAATTAGCGTCATGTTGTACTAGGGGAAAGTATTCAATGATACTCCCATTACACCATGTGAAGTTGAAAAAGACTTGAGTCCTTTGTAACATTCTAGCTAAAGGTTGGCTACCTTGCACTGCTACTGTACTGTATAGTTATTAAGTTTATCACTTGAAATAAAATGGAATGTATCCCAGAAAAAAAAACTGATAAGGTTATCATTTGATTGTATTATCTTTATCGGTGCAGGTTGAACGTTCTGAGAGTATGAGCGGAAGAAGAAAAATCGAGTAATAAATATCACCAGCATGAGCGCAAACAGTAAGTATTTAGTGTTTAAGTTATACTAAGTGAAGTATGATGCTGTGTAAATATCTTAACTAGCGCTATTATTTGCGGGCGCACCATTTACCACCATGACATCCAGTTTACGCAAAATTGCATTATAAAAACCGTTTTACGTTGATTGAGGATTGTATGTGGGCGGTTCACAATCATCACGGTCATAACAAAGTATCCGTTTCCGATAAAAAGCGTACTATAGCTTGGTTTTGTAATCGCTTCAAGGTACATTGTGATCCAAACAATAACTTTGGATGTGTACAATTATTTATACTGAAATGAAACACTGTTTTTCTTTTAAATCTAAGCAAGTGTGTAGTTCTGCTATTTCACTATATGCCCTACTTTCCTTTTGGTCTATAGGCGAAGGATTCATAGAAATTCTGATATTAAAAGAAGACAAAGGTACACAGTTGGAATGCACCTAAATAGAGGCGCAAGAGGAAAACTTTCAACCCTTCTATGGACCCATCGACTTACAAAGTATATTGCTCGAATAGCGTAAGACGCATATATGGTCTACCCTCTATTCAGCTCCACGTTATTGACTCCATATAAATTGTTTTTAATTTCTAAATCTATTCTCACACACTTACTGTGAAAAAAGGGAGTAGTATCTTTCATACGTCAGCATTAACGTGTTCGCAGTTATATAATAAAAGATTCCCTTCCTGCTGCCGTAAAGCAGCGAAGATGGAGTCAAGTTGGTATAAATCCGATGTAACTGATCCTTGTTCTTACGAATGCATGGAGAAACTTTAAATCAATTCCACCGCCAATTTTTACTAAATAATTTCGTTATTAGCTCTTCCATTCCTTATGCACTAATAGGTCGTCTCTGTTACCAGACTGTCTAGGTAGGTACCACCGCAGCGTCAATTTCCATCGTCAAAGAATAGTGTGCAAACATTACTGTGTTCCGGATTGAAGGGCGTTGTAGCTAGTGTAATTGTAACTGGGGTAACGACACTCAACATATGTCGCAAGCAACGTGCGGATTGTAGTGCAGTATTTATCATCGTAACTATCCGCCTGGGCAGGCGTATCACTTGGCCTCTTGGGTCCTGCACAACAACTACCGGGGTCAATGCCAACCTCACCTGCCCATGGTGCACCCTGCTAATCAACAAACGAGGCTCTAGCTCCCACCAACCCGCATTGGGCCAGCGTGGTGGGAATTGACCCAAATTCCTTCCATATGAACCCCTACAAACGAAGGCCTTTAGTGCCCGGCGATGTGAGCGGCGCAGGACCGATCGATGTGAGGATCTTTCGGGGAGGACTTTGTCCAGCATTGGACGTCTATCGGCTGATGATGATGATCACTTACCATCAGGCGAAGGTCCCGCTCGTCTTGTCGATCGTGATATCTCGCATATATTGCAGTTTAGGCTGAAATTTCATCACCATTCCGTATCACAAATTCGTTCACAAAGAGGCGGTTTATTGGTGCCGCGCGATATCTATTTCTGTGCGATAAGGCGCGGGCGATTGTACGACGGAGTGGCTTGTTACTTAACAACATTTACACGATTTTTTCGGCGGCTATTATTATTTTATTTTCCCTAGTAGTTCTTACATTTAAAGATGAGTTCAAGGACTTAAACTACATGGTAAGGTCGAAAAGGATAGATAAGAGTAGAGTCACAAAACAGATGATAGACGATTAATAATATATAGCTGGGTGCCTTTGGACTCTTTTTTTCATAACTAATGAAGTTTGCTCAGCTCGTTTCTTAGACAACCCTGGCAACTTCATCGGATCTGGTATCCGTGAGTTAAACCTTTGTCGGGTTCCATCAGCACACAACCTTGCTCTAGGAAATGCGTTACAAGAGACCAATGTCCAACAGTGGATGGGGGCGGTGAATCTATTGAGATTACATATAGATGAGAGGGAATAGGATGAGGGAGGATGTTGAACAAGGAACTGCAGTGATATCTTAACAACGACCCGAGCTGTCCATTTAGTCAAGCAATAATTTTTAAAATAGTAGCTGTTCCTCGTCCACTTTGGTAGCAGTGACACCCTCGCAACTTCCTTTGGGGAAAGAATTTTGTATAATACACTCTTAACTGACTGGCAGCTGCCAGATAAATAACTGACAGCTAAATGGCAAGAGCAATATCTCTACCAAAATTTAAGTCATCATCATTTATCATTATCAACCGACAGACGTCTATTGTTGGACATTGGTCTCTCCTAAAGATCTCCACATCGTTTGGAGTTCATTGAGGGGAATTGAGCCGTAGACCTGCCACGCTAGCCCAATGCGGGTTGGTGGGTGGTTAGAGCCTCGTATGTTATTCAGCAGGGTGCACTGCAGGTGAGGTTGACTTGGGCTCCGTGAAGTGTTGGGTGGAACACCCTACACCACCTAAATTTTAAAAGCTTACGTATAGTTTCGGAGATATCGTACATACATACATACATATATATCACGCCTCGTTCCCAGCGGGGTAGGCAGAGACCACCTCTCTCCACCTGCTACGATCCTGGCACACCTCTCTCGCTTCCTCCACTTTCATAAGCGTCTTCATGCACGCTCGTCGGTTGCGTGTGCTTTTGATCCGGCCTTTCTTTAGGACATCTCCGATTTGATCGGAGTATGTCCGTCTAGGTCGGCCTGCACCGATTTTTCCAATCATTCTTACCTTGTATATTTCTTTCGTTAATCTTCTTTCATCCATTCTTTCGACATGGCCGAACCATCTAAGCATCCCTTTCTCTATCCTTGTCACTACATCTTCAACCACGCCGCACCGCTTCCTTATCACACTGTTCCTCACTTTGTCCATCCGTTTCACTCCAGTTATACTTCTCAGGCTTCTCATCTCCACAGCATTAATCCTACTTTCATGTTTCTTCTGCCATACCCAACATTCACTACCATACATCAGTGTGGGGACCAACACGCCTCTATGCACAGCCAGTCGTGCACTTTGTGAAACGTTCCGGCTACTCATAAAGTTATGAAGTGCCCCATTGACTTGATTCCCTTTTAAAACTCTTCTTTCAATATCACCATCACACTTGCCATCTCTCGTAAACTGTGAACCCAGATATACAAATTCTTTCACTTGTTCCACTTTTTGTCCCTCAATCATAATGTCACAGTTTGTCATACATTCTTCTCTTTCAAAAACCATTACTTTCGTCTTGCTTACATTCACTTTCATTCCTTTGCTTGTTAAAGCTCCATGCACCATGTCGACCATCGCTTGCAACTCCCTCTCCGATGATGACAATAAAACTTGATCATCCGCGTATAGGAGGCACTTGACGGTCAACTCATTCATTCTTAGTCCATACTCACTATCTTTCAAATCTTTCAAGCAATTGTCTAAAAATAGGTTAAACAGCCACGGCGAGGCCACACATCCCTGTCTAACACCCTTCTGGATGGTAAACCAGTCTGAGTAAGCTCCGTTTATCCTGACACAAGGACTAGAACCCTCATAAAGTGATTTCAATGCTCGTATCAGCGTGCTGTTCACCCCATAAGCAGACAATATGGACCACAATTCATTCCTCACCACTCTGTCATATCAGATATCGTGATATCAGATATCGTGTCATATGAGATATCGTGATGAGTCAAATAGTAGTAATTCTCATTCTGATTACCACCAGCAAAGGATTCTTACGCCAGACCATGTCATGACTGGAACCCCCTTTAAATTTGTAATAGTTTTAGTGGCAATAGTCTATTTAAATAAGTTAGTACATGACTATGAAAATACTTAGTGTTAAGTAGTGATGTGGTAAAACAGTCTACTCCCTCTGCTTTTGAAGATAGCGGGCCACCGGCAAGTTATTTTACTCCTTTGCTGTATCAAGGACCAGAAGCTGGTACCTCTCGCAAAAAGGGGATTTTTATGATATATAGATGGTGTCTCGCCGTAAGCATGGTCGTCTGATGTAATTCAGATATTAAAGTACCTCTAGGCGCATGAGTGGCTGCTACTTGGTCACCCTGGCTCCAGAAGTATAACATGATACGTCTTTAGTTTTATTTAAATCCTTACATATAATTAAACTAATTTATATATAATTAACAACATATTATCAGTTTACTAACTAGCAATTTTTGTTCACAGGCGAGGATACGCAGATGCTGGAAAAACCACCGCCGTAAGTGTATTTTCCACCAGCATTCGTTTATAAGAATCAACTCCTAGGCTATATATTCATCATCAGCCGATAGATGCCAAATGCTGGACATAGGCCTCCCTCAAAGATCTCCACTTCGATCGGTCCAGTGGGTTCCCGCGATTCTCACCAGATCGTCGGTCCACCTTGCGGGAGACCTCCCAACAGGAAGTTCTACCGTTACGCGGGCGCCACTCGAGGACCTTACTGCTCCATCGGCAGTCGGTCCTTCGGGCAATGTGCGCTGCCCACTTGGGTTTTTAATAATAAAAAAAAACTCTACGGTTGTGTTAATATATAATTCTTCTTCTCGGAGGTTCGCGGACTGTTTGTAACACCATCACCCACACATGATCCATATCGAAAACTTGGATTACGTTTCTTGAAGTCTTCTTTTACAGTCCAAGCCTCGCATCTGTAAAGAAGAATGAGCCAGATTAATGTACTAACAAGTTTATTATTAGATTGAAACATGAGGAAAACTATTCTTAGAAGAAATTTGTTAATAATCTCACTTACGACATCTAACACCCAAGCGACGTGTGAGACTTTCACCTGATGGTAAGTGATACGACCATAATCACCACATTACACACGACATATACGGGTCCCGTTATGCCATTAATTTCACTAGCTACAACGTCCTTCAAACCGGAACTTAGTAATGTTTGGCGGCAGTAATAGGCGCTGCGGTGGTACCCAACTAAATATTTGTTGTCGTAAACCGTCTAGGTAGGTATTACTGCAGTTACTACTTCTGTCGCCAAACAGTACTGTTTTGGTCATTAATGTGTTCCGGTTTAAAGGGCGCTGTGGCTAGTAAAATTTCTGGGCTGTTAAAATTTAAAATCTTATTCTCCTTACCGTTAAGTATAATATGGTGCAATGGTCATCCTTACCAGCTCCACGTTGTTATCGGTAGGCGGCGTATCACTTACCATCAGGTGAATGTTTGATTCGTTTCGTCGCATAGAAGAATAATAAAGGACAATAGAAGGATGCACTTCTGACTCACACGTTTTTATTTTGTTTAATGCATCACAATTCTAAATTATCATCATCATCATCAGCCGACAGACGACCAATGCTGGACATACGCCTCCCCCTAAGATCTCCACATCGATCGATTCTGCGCTACCGGCATCCAGCTGCTTCCTGCAACCTTCACCAGATGGTTGGACCACTTGGTGGGGGGCCTGTGAACACTACATCTTCCGGTACGCGGTTGCCATTCGAGGACCTTACAACACCATCGGCTGTCAGTCCAGCGAGCGATGTGTCCTGTCCATTGCCACGAGGCTATCAATCTTTTGTACTATATCGGTGACCTTAGGTCTCCTGCGGATCTACTTAATTCTAAATAGTGCAAATAAAATATTCGCACTTTTGCTATACTGTTAAAATAGGCGCTTCTAATATTATTAACTTTTATATAGTATTTTCTGTATCATTCTTCTATCAGACGTACCCTACACCTGTACACGTCTTCAAACTGCTTATTTATTATCACTCGAACATTGGTTTTAACAAAATTCTAAAAGCAGGTATCCTTACTAAATTGGCGCTACGACAGATATTATTATATATATAGTTAAAATGGATTTCCTTTGGTCGCCAATCACGTAAAAACTAGTGAATGTATCGACGGGAATATGAGCCCTCGCCGCAGAATGTTTTATAGAAGATTCACACATGTCATCTTTCACACAATCCATCCACACTTTCTTCGGTCTTCCTCTACCCTTGTAACCATCCACGTTCATTCTCATTACTTTCTTCGTTACATGTCCTTCATCCCCCCGCACAACACGCCCGCACGACCCTAACCTCTTGCCCCTCAATATTCAGTGTATATATCCATACATATATAATAAAAGTATGTTTTGTTTGTTCGCTAATCACTTGATAACTAGTGTAGGTATCGACATAGGAATCTGAACATTCGACGGGAACAAAACGATTTGATAGTTGATGATAATGATATGGTTATAGGCGATTAATTTTTCTAATTTCATAGATAGTTCAACATTTTATTTCTAATTAACTTTGGCATTACTTATGCGGTTGCTATAGGGACGGTTGCTATAGAAAGTCATTTGTGGCTGCGGTTGCTGTCAAGGAATATTTCAGAAAAATTTCAAGTGTAATTTTATATTACGACCTGCAAGGAGAGCGCAATTCTATATTTATTGAAACGGGTATGAGTTCACTTTATTTGTAAGTTGTTTATTTAAAATCTATCACAGATTGTAATAAGTTTCCCGCCAAACCCAGAGTTAATAGGCAAAGGTTGTCGGTGTACAGTCTACTCGAATTTATCAAAAAACTGTTTAAATAAATATTACCCTGTCGTCTTTGCACTAGAAGCTTTGTCTACCGTCAAATGGTGAGTTAAAAACTTGCCATTTAAAGTCGCCAATTTGTCAACTGTTTTGATTTTGTTCAGTTTCCTCCATTGCATACTAGATTGAGGAAATTTCATCATTATTGTAACTGTGTTTAAGTAGAAATCGCATTGTGCGTTCGCCATCTTTAATTTCTTGAGAGGCAGGCAGGGACCGAGCGGCCATTACAGCTTAATCATTGTAGTGATGTTTTATAACAATTTAATCGATGTGTTATCTTTTAAAACTTGTTACGTAGTTCTTCATTGTAATAAGATAATACAACTTAAGAGAGTATCAAATCAAAGTGGCTAACTGTACTAAATGTCCAATTAATCAAATGTGATACGATCGCCAATAAATACGGGGTGATAATTAGAAAGATAACTCAGGTCAAAATTGTGCTCGCAACATCGAGACTTAGGTTTTCCCCAATACTTATCTCTTGGCATAACATATACAATGTAAATAACATCGCTTGTGTTGTAAGTGTAATACGTATGATAATTGTAATTAAAACTGTGGGAAATGATAATAATTACAATTGAAACGCTGCTGGTACGTCTCAGTAGCTGAAGACCGCGGGGCATATCCTTGTCGCCAAATAGTAGTATGCAAACATCAAAGTGTTCTGGATAGAAGTGCGTTGCGCAGGATCGATCTATGTGGAGATCTTTGGATTAGGTTTATGATCTGTAGTAGACGTCTGTCGGTTGATAATTATGATGATGATGAAGGTCGTTGTAGCTAATGAAATTGGTAGGGTGCCAGATTTACAATGTTAAGTCTTGAGGTGGTGACCGCAATATGGTACTGTGTATATTGTTGTGTTTGTGTGTAACAGATCCACATTTGTTATTGGCGTCTGTTTTTTCGAAATTAAAATACCTATAACACCTGTTATCGATACGTTAAACAACATCTTCACATCACTAACACTTTCATTCACCCACTTTGGCTGGTGTAGCTCAGTGATGCCGCGTGATTGCGCAGTGCCTGACGCGTACCGAGCTCACGCGTTCTGCCGCCAAAACATTCGAATTACGAAAGTTTAACGAAATTGTGACAGTGGATTGTGGTACACGTCGTTTTTTTTTTTCATTAATTTAATGCAAGGCACAAGCGTTGATGTCTTTCGGTTCTCAGTCTCGCCGGCCAGGTTTTCGTTTGTGCATTTGCTTTTAGAACGTAACGAGTTCCTTAAGTACTAGTGATACTGTGACCGAGCTGTGTTCTTACACCATTCATTCATTGTCATGATTTATTAATTAATCAATTATAATCGATTAGATTTGATTAAGGATATAATTAATCACTGATAGGTGAGCCTAGGATGCTGTACACCATTTAAGATGATCACCACACTGGTTAATTTTACTGCTAAATAGTAATATACAAACAGCGTACCGGTTTAATGTTTACTAAGGGTACTTACTACTATAGCGGATCTTTGTCTTGAAACGATAATATACTGTATAAAACTCAATAAAAAGTTTTTATTCATCATCACTTCAACTAATGCACGTCTCATGGAGTTAGGCTTTAAATATCATATTAAATACTTTTTTAGTTTTAAACAATTGTAAATAGAAAAAAATTCCGATAATTATAAGGTCTTCAATCATGTGATATTTTTGGATGTTATATGAGATCGCCACCGGAAGGGTGACTGTCAATAATACCAGTCGATAAGGCACAAGCTGGGTTTTTACTATAGGATCTTTATTATTAGTTAGGTCAGAGGCATGTGGTCTTCCCGTTACTACTTCAGTCAGACTTATCCTTATCCTGGTACTAACAGGTCTATAGTTCAGTTTGTTCGATTTTAATGAAAAATTTTATGAGAATCGATTAAATAAAATCGATTTTTCTATTGCTATACTTTTTTAATGTATATAATTTTTAATATATATCTTAAATAATTTAAAGTTGTAATATTTTTGACATCTCTAAAGTAATAGTATAGATTATTTATTTAGATTATATATATATATATATATATAATATATTATAAATGTATATAAATATAATTATATCATAACCACAGTTTGCACGGCCCCGAGTAAATGATAATTCGTTTGCGGTTTCCTCACTACGGATGCCAAATATACGATTAATTTTTGTATATCCCAATTAGCGCGACGTTGCTATTGGAGACGAGCACTATGTGGTGCAGCGTATCATCTCAACTAGCGCCACGTTCTTATGGACATTTAACTTACTATCAAATGATTGTCTCGCTTGTTCGTCCATTAAAAGAAATATTATTTTTACTTTGAATTCACTTTATTTTCTTGTCACAAACATTGCAATGAAGCATGGGATAATGAGGCAATTGGTTATTTTTTGATGTCTGTGTCTGTTGACCTTCGGTGTTGGCGTATTTTCCTATTCATTCCGATGCGATATTTGTATTGTAAATACATTTAGAATGTAGTTATGACAAGCACTTGTCGCTGATGTACAAGAGACAAGTAGAGCTAGAATATTAGAACGGACCAAGAAATTCATCCGACTTGAGTTCCAAGTTGATCAATTACAAACAAGAGCTGTGTATAATCTACTAAGATAAACCCTGTCTTTATCAGAGGACTAAGAGAGTCTGGATTTTAGGCTTTGAATGTGGGGACCCTCATTCGCTCCTAATTGAGTCCAGGGTGAAAGACAAGTACGAGATGGTGTTGTGCCGGCTACAGACCGTCTAGATAGAGACCAGCGCAGCACCTATTGCGGTCGACAAACTGTACTGTGCTTATATTACTATGTTCCTGCTTGATGGGCGTTGTAACTGCCGTTACTGGTAATGAGACTCAATATTTTATGTATTAAGGCGATGTATATCATGGTAACTAGCGCCGTGTTGTTACAGACAGGCACACACCAGCAGGTGATCGTGACGTTCATCTGTTCTTTGTATAGACATTGGTGTGTTTCATATCAGATCCTTTTTGCAAAGCTCTGAAGATGACCTCCAAGTGGGTGAGCACCTTAGTAGGTACAAATACTATATAACCCTGTCTTCCCGCCCAGAAGCCTGACAACAGTAAAGGTTTATATAAAGTGAAAAAGATTATACGAGTACTAGGTGGTTAAATAAACAATACTTTTTTGACATTGTATGGTTGTTTAAACAGTTGGTTAGTTCATTATTTAATGTCACTGTGAGTATAATAATAACAGGTTAATAAAGTTCAGACATTGTTGTGCGATTGCTGTTAACACAAATTACAGTAGTGGAATTATGTATCACCATCAGTCGATAAACCTCCACATATATATTTATATATACTAATTGTCCCTCTTTCGCTTTCTAGGCCGTATAGAATTAGATTTAAAAATTGTCACAAACATTCCCACCCACCACTTGTGGGGTGTAAGGGGTCCCGCACAACAATTAAACGGGATTCAAGCCAACCTCATCTGTTCTTAGTGCACCCTGCTAATCAAAAAACGAATCTCTGGCTTCCGCCAACTAGCATTGGTCCAGCGTGTTGGGAAATGGCCTAAGTCCCTTCACATGATTCCTTACAAACCTTCACCCCTGGTGATCGGCAGTACTAGAGGCGTTGTAGATTGGATGCGAACCGCGCAGGACAGCCTATGTCCAGTTGTGGACCTCTATCGGCTGCTGATTTAAATACCATCAGTTAAAAGGAATAGCTGAGGATCGAATTGGTTTTCTCAATCTGATCGCCAAACTTCAGTTCGAAGAGGGCATCTAATGATGATAGGGGCTTCTTTCAGCTATTAACTCATATACTCGTCTATAATGTTTTTATTATATAGAAGTTCTGTCGATTTTTCCAATACAACAAATAAGAGAAGAGTAACAACAAGACGATTAAAACATGTTATATCGGTATGAGTAAAAAAAATATATCAACAAACCTACCTGTCTTCCAACCAAAAAGAGCACAGTTTATCCAACTCGTATATACTGGAAACCTTCACACAACTCAGTTTTTATTTTGTGTACAAAAATATAACCTCTCTTTGATTTTCAACAACATACCTTGCATCTCGTCTTAGTTTATTTTCTTTGTTCACATTTGATCATCATCATTTCTGTCTATTTTTAGTTTTGATGTTTCCTACCTTTCAACAACTATCTTACATTCATCTCTGAGAAATTTTGTATCTGTCTCGGTGTTTTCTATTTTTTTGTCTTAATAACTTGTTGTCTATTCTCATTTGAAACCTTATGATTAAACAGTTAAGTGTGTTTATCCAATCAAATCTGCATCGTGTTAACTGTTCATATTTGTAGTCACTACAAATTCTTCCACGTCTTTAGTGAAATTAATTATAGTAGCTTTTTCTCTTACTGCTACTGTATATGATCGTAGCTTAATTTTACTTCATCCTCTGGTGAGGCCTCTCAAATTGAGCTTAATTTCAATTCTGATTTTGAAGTTCCTTAATATTTTTGTTAGTCTTTCTTTACACTTAAAGCTATCTATTAGGGGGACCGGAAAGTAATGTCGTTTTCTTACGCTAAATACAAACACATACATTTTTAACGAGTCTTTATTTTTAATCAATGATGTATTCCCCATCATTGTCAATAACCTTTTGCCATCTAGTGAGTAAATTTTCAATCCCTGATTGATAAAAATTAATTGGTTTTTCGGCAAAATATCTAGAGATGGCATTTTGGATATCATCCAAATTTGCAAATGTTTTGCCACTTAAAAAGTGTTGCAGCGCTCGGAATAAGTGGAAATCCGATGGTGCAACATCGGGCGAATATGGTGGATGAGGCAGCACCTCCCACCCCAATTCATTAATTTTTTCTAGAGTTCGCCTTGCGCAGTGCGGTCTTGCATTGTCATGTTGGAGAATGACGCCTTTTCGGTTGACAATCGCTGGCCACTTTTCAATTAATGATTGATTGACTCGCTGCAATTGTTCGCTGTAGAGGTCTGCAGTAACAGTTTCTCCAGGTTTCAGTAATTCAAAATGAACAATGCCGCGAATACTCCACCAAACACACAAAAGCGCTTTTTTGGGGTGTAAACCTGGCTTAGCAGTACTCCGAGGGATTTCATTTGGAGAGAGCCACTGCCTTTTGCATTTTGGGTTATCATACAGGACCCATTTCTCATCTCCTGTGATCAAGCGATCAAAAAACGCTTCTGTGTTGTGTCGTTGAAGCAATAAGTTGCATGTGATTGATCGGTTAGCCTTATTCTGTTCGGACAGATTATGCGGGACCCAAACACCTGCTCTGCTTACTTTTCCAATCTGCTTCAAATGTTCTTGGATGGTCGACCAAGGTTTGTTGAGACTGTTTGACAATTCCTCGATCGTCTGACACGGATTTGCTTCCACTTCCGCCCTTAACACGTCGTTGTCTAACGCTGATGGTCTTCCTGATCGATACGAGTCGGAAAGATCAAAATTACCCGATTTGAACTTGGAAAACCACCTTTGGCATTTACGAATGTCCAGTGCATTTGGATAAACATCGCAAATGTTTTTGGTAGCAACTGTTGCGTTATTTCCCTTGCGAAACTCAAAGAGCATGCAATGCCGGATGTGTACCTCTTCTGGTATTTGGCTGGCCATTTTACCCAAAATTACAAAAAAAAATTGTAATTCAATTGTCTATAAGTAAAGAAATCACTATAACCTCACAATGTCTTTGGTACGCCTCTGAACAAAACAATGAGCTGACAAATGACAATCAAGTATTGGCATGCGCAGAAACGACATTACTTTCCGGTCCCCCTATTATTTCGTGAAAGAGCAGTTTGCTTTAACCGCTGTCTTTGCTACTTTAAAACAGAGATTCCAAAACATCTTTCTTTTAACGTCGTTTACATCATTTCCATTGTTTAAGTGATTCCTACATTGTAAAACCCTTTTCGGTACATTATGAGAAAATCCAGATTCTCCGAATATTTCTCGATGGTCTCCGTCCAAGTCCCATAATTGGATTTTGTAAATAGATTAATTTTCAAATGATTCTGTTTTCCTTCTACTAGACCGTAGATTCCTAACAGACGGTACTGCCCTCTAGTTGACGCCGAAGATTTAGCAGAGCACGATTAGAGAGAGAGAATTAATTTGTGATTATTCATAGATAATAGACTGGATGCTCGCATCCAATCAAAGCGAAACCGATCTATTTGGAGAACAATGGAAGGAGACATATGTCCAGCAGTGGACGTCTATCGGCTGATGATGATGAATAGACTGGCTAAATTAACTAATACGTAAGAAAAGACGTAGGAATTTTTATCTTGTAAACTTGGCGCCAGTTCATAAAAAGTTGGAAACCTTTAGACTATCTGATTTTTATTGATAACAAAAGTAAGATAGAAAGAGTGAGAGAGGGAAGGATGAATGATAAATGAATCGAGGGTTATTTAAACAGAGCGTTTAATCAATTAATTATATTTCTATAGTTATTTAACTAATGAATCGTTTGTATGTGTATAATCTAATGCTTGATGTATAAACGTATATTGATTTTATGATAAACCACCGTATCTAAATACCATGCAATAAGATAGCGGCCATTTATTGGAGCTGTTCGTTATAACCATTAATGATGTTTACTTGCGTTGAATGCGCACCTAAAATATAATAGCAATCTAGAAATTTCTATGACATACAAAACGTGTTCTATTGTTTTAACATACTTTTACTGGTGATAGGTCTGATAACTTAAATAAAGAGATCGATAGACGCATTCGGCTCAGCTGGGCTGCGTTGTGGATGCGGGAAGCTGAGGATCGCGTTTGGTGGAAGACATTGGGGAAGGTCTGTATCCAGCAGTGGATAAACAAAGGCCGATAATGATCTCTGGTGTTGGAGATCGCCTAGGTACCACCGCAGACCCTGTTACAATCGCTAAACAGTGGTGTGGAAACTTTATTGTGTTCCGATTTTGAAGGATAAAATATTCCTCTAATTAGCGCCGCGTTATAGATGGGCGTGTAAAGTGACGCTAGTTAGGATGATATACATAAGATGCTAAATCTTATTAACTTAATAAATACACTTGCTATAGTGCACTTCAAATCGGAACACAGTAATGTTTGTACACTGCTGTATCGCGGCAGAAATAGTACATGCGCTGGTACTAAACGGTCTCCGGCAACAGAGTACCGCCGTTGATACTTTTTCCTAATATAATTTAATCTATTTTTTGAATTCTAATTCTAGATTTAATATATCAAGTCTCAAGGCGATGAGCACAATGTGGTGCAGTGTACATCATCCTAACTAGTGCTATGTTCAGCAGGCGTATCGTTAACCATCATCAGGAACCTGGCGCCGCGACCGACAAGGGCCGTCGGGCCGGTGCCCCTCTTGGAGAGGGTTCCTGGGCTGGATATAGTGATTAGTCTCGTATTCCGACGCGTCGCCACGTAGGGATTTTTAACGGGAGGGGTGCTTCACACCCCTCCTCGAGGTGGGCCCGGTCATTCGGGCGCCGTTCGGGGGGTCGTGGATGAACTGCAATACTTTATCCCGCGACCCCACGAACACGTGGATGAGAGTGGAATACCGTGTGAAGCTTTTTAGTCGGTTGGAGTCCGACAGTACCACCGACGCCGGCCCAATTTGGCGACGGGGTGTGCATTTCCGTTAGCATTTTGTTACACACGTAAATAAAATCGTTAACCATCAGTTGAACGTCTCGCTCGTCTGCTCGTTTTCTCAGAGTTTACATCGCAAGGTTTACAATACTCGTGTTAAATTAAATCGACACTCACTTCTACGGTGGGTGGTTAAGAGAAAGATGTGATTGAAATTCAAATTGTTATAACATACTAGTCTCGATTTATATGGACAGTTGAAATGATAATGTTTTATAAACACGCCTAGTAATCGCTGAACTATGTTTTGTGTTTTAACAATGTGGTGCCCAGCCGGCCGTCTTCCAATAATATTGACGTTCATAATGATTAATCATTCACACAATAGTCCATCAGCAGCGCTATGATCTTAACAAACCATGTGGTACCATCAGGTGTACGTGCAGACATTGATGCCTTCGTCGTTGCTAATGCGTTAGGAGAAAGTGTTTCGTTTCCACCTTAACGCGAACAGCGGAGATTTGGAACAGTCTGCCGGCATCAATGTCTCCATCCGGGTATGATGTAAGGATCGATTAAGTATCATCTCAATGATATTAATAAAAATTAAAAAAAAAAAAAGTTTATAGGACACAATCTATTCAATCCTGTAATTTGTCTTGGCTCTTTCTTGCGTAAATCCTTTCTTGCTTCTTCCTACAATGTTTTTTTTTTAATTTGGACTTGATTGATGATTAAAGTCTATGTTCAGCAGTATACAGCGATAAGCTGAAATAATGATGATTAGTCCGAAAGCCATAATTGGTAGACGGAGAACTATAATTTTTTCTTTAATCAACTTCCTTAAATTATATACAAACTCCTTAAGAATTCATTGTTAGTCTTAGAATTTGTGCACAAGTATTATTTTTACTGTGTAGCAGTAATGGTTTATTTTTATTACTTATGGCTTTCCATCATTTATCTGTCTGGTGAAAGTAGAGTCAAAGTAAGGTCTAATAGTTCTGACGATAACATGTTACAAATAGACTTTTCATATAAGTACCTAGCTGTTCCCTGTTCGCTTTGCTGGCTGTAACACCTCTGAAACTCCCTTTTGGGGGTGGACTTTTGTAAAATCCGTTCTTGGCTGACCTATACTCGGCAAAAGGAATATTCCCACCAAATTCAAGTCTCCGGTCTTTATGGTACAAGAGACATCGTGGTGAGGTAATACTGTTCCCCGTCCGCCTTGATAGCCGTAATATGAAATTAGATTGGACATTTGTATGAAGTATTCCTTGCGAGCAACCGCAGCCGCAAATGATTTTATATACCAACCGTTACTATAGCAACCTTATAAATAATACCAAATGAAAATGTTTGTAAATTAATTAAAAATGAAAATCATCATCATTATCGGCCTTTGTTTATCCACTGCTGTATATAGACCTTCCACAATGTCTTCCACCAATTGCGATCCTCAGCTTCTCGCATCCAACTACTTCCGTCTGCTCTGATGATGTCGTCGGTTCATCTAGAGGGAAGGCGTCTTACACTTCTGCGACCTGTACGCGGCCTCCACTCCAAGACTTTCCTCCCCCATCGGCCGTCACTGTCACGACACACATGGCCGACCCACTGCCACTTCCGCTTGATTTTGAGAGCTACGTCGACGACTTTAGTTCTCCGTCGGATTTTGTTCTCCAGAGAAATGCCAAGCTAAAGATCTTTCCATTTCCAGAAATAAAACTATGAAGGATTTATGTAGTATTCACATATATATATATATAGCTTATAACCATTTACAAATCTGTCGATACGTTCACTAGTTTCCACGTGATTAGCAAACAAAGGAAATCTATTTTAATTATGTATATATTAATAATATATATAAACACATTGATACGAGTTAAGTGAAGAATATAATTTGTATAATATAATACAAAAGAGACCGCCGTTTTGTATGGAGTGGGAACGTGTATGAATTATTTATATGTCGTTATGTAAATCGTTTTTTTTAAAGTAAAAGTTTTTTTATTTGAAAGTAAAGTAAAAGTCAACAACACAAGCATGTCTATCAAAATGGCCACATAACACTTTACCGTGTTCCGGTTTGAAGGGCGCTGTAGCTAGTATAATTGCTGGGGTAACGAGACTCAACATCTTGTCTCAGGAGACGAGCGCAATGTGGTGTAGTGCATACCATCTTAACTAACACCACGTTGTTATGAGCAGGAGTATCACTTACCATCAGGTGCTGTCTCTAAATAATATAATAAAATCTATAATGTTATTTTACAACTCACGGGACCGAAGCCAACCTCACCAGCTCCCGGTGCACGCTGCTAATCAACAAACGAGGCTCTAGCTCCCACCAACCCTCATTATGTCAGTGTGTTTGGAAATGCCTCAAATCCCCCTACAACCCCTTTTAAACGACGGTTCCAAGTGCCTGGGGATGCTGGCAGCGCAGGACTGATCAATGTGAAGATCTTTGGGAGAGGCGCTGAATTTCTATCGAGTGATGATGATGATGATATTATTTTACTTTAGTGTCTCAAATTGTATGTAATGGACTCTCTACGTAGTGATAACAATTAGTGATGAGCAATGCGAGATCACGACCAATTTTGGTGTAGATCTTGGTCTTGCTAAAATAGGTAGTGTCGGCCTTGGTCTTAGTCTAGCTTATGCAATGTTATGATATATTAAATATTTTGTTTGCAGAAGAAGAGCATACGGTTCAAGTTATGATAAATGTTTTAAGTCATCGTTTCAACGGAATTTGCATTTCTTCCTTTAGTCTTGGTCTTGACCTTGATCGTGTAAAATAGGTCTTGCTAAAAGGCAAAACCAAGACCAAGACTGTTAGACGAAGACCAATTGTACTCATGGTTCGCAATCTAGGCAAGTACGTAAATCTTTATATAGTCTTTTTTTTTTAAGACAAGAGGTATATATTAACCCGATGGTAAGTAATACGCCGCCCATAATGACGCACGCACGACGCAGCGGGAGCATATATTAGTTTGGCAAATATCTCCCTTCCACTTTTTTGCTCTTTATTCAACGCTTAATAAAAAGTGTTACAGTGATCGGATTTAGTTCAAATATGCGCCATTTTGTTCGATAATCTGTTTCCATCTAGACGGCAACTTCATAATACCTCCCTCGTAGAAGCCCCCCTCCTTATTTGCGAAGAACTCGGACAGCCACTTTTCACAAGCCTCTTTTGAGTTCAACTTTACACCACCAAGGGCGTTCACCATGGACAGGAACAGGTGGTAATCACTCGGCGCTATGTCCGGGCTATATGGTGGATGCGATAAAACCTCCCATCCGAGCTCCCGTAGCTTCTGACGAGTCATCAACGAAGTGTGTGGTCTGGCGTTGTCCTGGTGGAACACTACATCCTTCCTGTTGGCCAATTCTGGACGCTTCTGGTCGATCGCCTGCTTCAAGCGGTCCAGTTGTTCACAGTAGATGGTAGAATTAAGCGTCTGGCCATATGGGAGCAGCTCATAGTGGATGATTCCCTTCCAATCCCACCAAACACACAGCAAAATCTTCCTGGCCGTCAATCCCGGCTTGGCCACTGTTTGGGACAATTCACCGGCCTTCGACCACGACCGTTTTCGCTTGATATTGTCGTATGTGATCCATTTTTGGTCGCCAGTCACCATCCGCTTCAAGAATGGGTCGAGTTCGTTCCGTTTCAGCAGCATATCGCAGGCGTTGATTCGGTCCAGAAGGTTTTTTTGCGTCAAATCATGCGGCACCCAAACATCAAGCTTTTTTTTGTATCCAGCCTTCTGCGGATGGTTTAAAATGGTTTGGTGACTAACTCCCATCTCCTGGGCGATGTCACGAGATGCCACATGCCGGTCTAACTCGATGTAGTCCATGATTTGATCGGTATTTGTCGTCACAGGTCTTCCGCCGGCTGGCTTATCCATGGTGTCGTTTTCACCGGCTCTGAATCGTCGAAACCATTCCTCCGCGGTTCGAAGTGATAGAGTACCATCCCCCAAAACACCATTAATCTCACGGAACGTTTCTCTAGCGGATTTGCCTTTAACGAAGGAAAACTAAAATAGCGCGAATTTCGGCGTTAGTGAACTATATGTTTACACGTCTATAACTGTTGAACGCAATATCCAAACTAATTATGCATAGCGTCGTTTTGTAGGTTATGTCAAGACCTTTCAAATTATGTATAGTATTGCCAGATACGAGCTCTGTAGCGCTTTGTACATAGCCGCGAAATTCAAAAGACAAAAAGGCGGAAGGGAGATATTTGCCAAACTATTATATTATGTCTTATTGCTCCAGTAATTTCATTAGTCATAGCGTCCTTCAAACACAATTACAAATATGCACCTTTAGAGAGATTCTTCCAAACAATTTAGCTCCCACTAATCTTCGTATCAGTCTTGACGATATGCTTCTCGGGTCATCAGGCTACAAAACTTCATTTTTAATCTAGTTGGAGGTTTTGGGTCTTTTTTAGCAACACGAACGATTAGCGTATCTTCTCTGGAAGAGGTTTTTCTTGGTCGAGTCTTTCTATGAACATTTACAACAGTTCCATGTGTTTTATAATGATCAATTGTATTAAAAAGTTTCTAAACGGAACAATTTAAATGCTCAGCCATTCTTCTATACGCCCACTTCACTTGTGATCTATATGTAAATTAACAATTATTTGCCTAGTTGACAAATGGCGATGAAATACTAATAATACTAATACTAATACTAATTTTGAATTGCCGCCATAATAATAGAAAAAGCCAATAAAGAAATGTTATACTCTAATTTAAAAAAAAAAACGAGCTGTGCATGCCGATGCTTTTTAAAAATGTTTTTAATTAGGCGTCCAAGCGGCCAGTAACAGAAAATTAACTCATACAGGTGTAAGACTCATTTTGTAATTAAAAGTAAGATAAGTTTTTTTTTTTTTTTTTTAAGCATTTAATGAGTTTTTTATTTGAGTGGCAATATTATTGCGTGATTATTAATTAATGAATGTGTGTATTTTTACGAGCATTTGTACGTTGAAGTTATACTTTCTTTATTCATAACAAGTGTTTCTAATTATATAACCGCCACTATATATAGATATAAGTATAGATTGGTCTGCCAACTCCGTACCCAATACAATCGTCTAGTGCCAAATATAGTGTGGATTAAGAAAAAGTCTCAAATTAATAAGTATCTTTGTGTTTATGTGTGTGTGTACAATTTTTATAAAAACAAAAACAATGACGTCATGTTGCATTTACCCGGTCGTTCATTATTATTATAGGAATGCGTAACGAACTGATCGACCACGACCTTTGGGTCTGATTGTTTTTATAATTGCCTACTTTATTATTATCCTTAACTGTTCAAATTTTATTGGTATATATAATTTGAACTAACGGACAAATAAACAAACAATGATTTTAATTAATTTTCATGTCATCATCATCATCAGCCGATAGAGGTCCACTGCTGGAGATAGCCGTCCCCCAAATATATCTACATCGATCGGTCCTGCGGCGCTCACATCCAGCGGTTTCCCGCGACCTTCATATAGGGGGATCCGAGCCGTTTCCCACCACGCTGGCCCAATGCGGGTTGATGGTAACCAGAGCATCGTTTGTTGATTAGCAGGGTGCACCGCGAGCAGGTGGGATTGGCTTGCTCCCGTGAGTTGTTGTGACCCCTTACACCCATACACCCCATAATATTCATATAATTTTGTTTAATTACCGGTGGATATATCTCTGTTATCGGAGACCGTATTTTTTTTTATTTAATTAAGCGGCGACACGAGCGGGACGTTCACCTGATGGTAAGTGATACGCCCGACCACAACAACGCGGCGCTAATCAGGATGATGTACAAACAGCTTCGCATTGTGTTCGTCACCTTGACACATAAGATGTTGTTTATATTGTTACCTCAGTAATTTCACTACCTACAACGCCTTTCAAACCGGAACACAAAAATTTGCACACTACAGTGTTGCGGTACGGACAGGACCTGCGGCGGTGCCTACCTTTTTTTTTTTTGGTATCGTAGGGGAATCTTCGAAAGATATACTGCTTGTGGAGGGAAATTAGTCTTATGTGAGATAATTACTTACTAAACCCCTTCAGTGGTCTACATCAGTGCATCCGGAGAGGCCCCGAGATCTCTTACAGAATCATCGGTGGCCTCTCTACACTTTGTGTTAGCACGTCTCTAAGGAAGGGCCAAACCCTCGTAGGCACCATCGATGAGTTACCCTCGTTCGCTTGTTGATAAGGGTCCTCACCCTCAAGACCAGCAAAATCTTTGTCTCCTTTTAGTCGCCTTCTCCAACAGGCAGGGCTTACCTTAGCCCTATTCTTACTAGCTCTAGACTATAAAGCTGGCGGTGGTACTTACTTAGACGTTCTCTGGTAACATGAACCTACCACCAGTAAACATCTGGTGCATGAAGGCGAGTACCAGTAGTGGTCGGTAAGACAATGTATCCTTTAAATTACGAGTTAGAAAGTCTCTTAGACTGTAACTCCGAAGCTATTTTCTAGATTTATTTCTTAGGAATTAAAATTGGTTTTAAATCTAGATATTAAATGAAAAATGTGTATCAGTTTCTGGGCTCGCCGCGCGGATAGTGCTGGTGTAACTTTCACTTAAGTTCATGGTATATTGCACTTAATAGCGACTACATGCTGTAATCGAATCGTTCTATACTGGCTCTTACCAACTTTCGATTTGGTTTGCATTACTACCGTAATTTTCTACACACCCCCACTTTTTTTTTGGACGAAATAAGCGGGACGTTCATCATCAGCTGATAGACGTCCACTGCTGGAGATAGGCCTCCCCAAAGATCTCTATATACGGTCAGCATGGCCTCTGGAAACGCTGGGCACTAGATTGTAGTATGTAGAGGTTCATATGGGAAGATTTGGGCCAGCGTGGCCCGATGCTGGTTAGCAGGAACCAGGGTCTCGTTTGTTAACATAACGAGCAGATGAGATTGGCTTGGGACCCCTTATACCCTTTCATTTTAAGACCGACTACGTTCATCTGATGGTAAGTGATACGCCGGTATAACATCGCGCCGCTAATTAGAATGATATACACTGCACACTGGTATATCGTCTATCTCTGTCGCCATACAGTATGCACACATTAATGTGTTCCGGTTTAAAGGACGCTGTAGCTTTTGTAGTTACTGGGGTAACGAGACTCAATATCTTACGTATCAGGTAACGAACCGTCAGAGTTGTCTATTTTAAAGTACTTTTTCCAGAAATTTCTTTGTGTCTTATATAATAAATATTAGTAACGTAATATGTTCACGACTGTACAGTAAAGCGAGGTGAGTGTGGACTGAGTTTACATTATTGCTGAGTTACGGTGCGCTGTGCTGTAACTTATCAGTTAGTAGTAAGGACAGGTTGCGCACGGCTCGGTCGTGGCGCGCGTTTCCTCCATCGCCAACTTATCAGCCTATCAGCCAGTTAGTGTTGTGCCGAGACATGCGCTACACCTAAATAAACTACTCTATATTATCTAATGTATATGACTTTGCAAGTGTTACCAGTGTTGCCATTATACAACAAAATATCTCTTCCTTAATCATCATAACTTTTCGTTTCTATTCATCTGTCTAGGTAAGTACCACTGCATCTATTCCTGCCGCCAAACAGTAGAATGTATATATAACAGCTTTCCGGTTTGAAGGGTGTCGTAGCTAATGAAATTACTGTGGTAACTGTGTGGAGACTTATTATTCTGTCTCCACACATATGTAACATCTTAACTAGCGCTGCGCCGTTATGGGCAGTCGTACCAGTTACCATCAGATTAACATTCTATGTTTTAAGCGAAGAGTACAGTATGGTGCAGTGTATATTATCCTAACTAGCGCCGAGTTTATTTTTTATTTATAACGATTCTTTTTATTGTAATGGATATAATAATCATACACAAAGAGTAACAACAACACGTATCCATTCATCTTTCTTTTAAAGACAAATAATGAATAAGTATTGTGAAATCTATAGAAAAAAAAACTTGTCGATCAATCTCTCTCTCTCCTTATCATCACCATTAATATATTCATCTCATTCTCTCTCACATTAACTAGAATATAGTTTAACTTCAACTCATTCCTCATAGTTATCAAGTGCTCAGGACACGTTTACCACATTCAAAGAAATAATAACTTACTGCGTACTCTAAGTGTGATAAGTGATAAAGTATGATGATGAGCCAGTGATTCAGTGGATCAGTGTGAAAGCAGGCGAAATGCTGTCGAGAGGGATCAAATACCAACGTCTCGATGATGTGGAGATCAAGTAAGTTTTGTTTTTTTTGCTTTTAAGCTACCATTCTATGGGAACGTTGTTTAATAGTGGTTGGTCTCTGTTACCAGCAGACCTGTAGTCTCGGGGTATTAGGAATAGGGCTAAAGTATTCCCTGCCTGTCGTACAAGGCGACTAAAAGAGTCCTCGGGTTCGTGAGCCTTGAAGGTGGGCGTCCTCAGAGCTTAATAAGCAAGACTAAGGAGGACGGCAAATGCATGGTGGTCTTGTATTTACCGTAGCACAGCGTGAGCGCTGAGGAGGCCTTTGCCCTTCCATGGGATGTTTTAGCAAGATTGCAGGGGGGTACCGGTCAGTTCCGTAGAAAATCCTGGAGCCTCTTTTAATGCACTAACAGAGATCACGGGGTTTCAGTAGATAGAAGCTCACATAACCTCGTCTTCTCCCAGAAAAAAGGTATCTTTTTAAGAAGATTTACCTCGCCATAAAAAAAGACCTCCGTTACCGGAGACCGTAGTAGAAGTACCACCAACGCAGCGACCAAACAGTAGTTTGGTAAACATTACTGTGTTCAGGTTTAATAGACTCTGTAAAGGTAGTGAAATTACTGGGATAATGTAAATTAACATCTTATGTGTCAAGGCGAGGAGTACAATACGATGCAGTGTAACTTAGGTATCTTGTTCATCTCGTTATTTTACCTAATACATAAATTAGGCTCGCTAGATTGTCAGTTTCATAAATTAAAAAAAAAAAAAACAATGATCGTAGCAGGTGGAGAGAGGTGGTCTCTGCCTACCCCGCTGGGAACGAGGCGTGATATATATGTATGTATGTATGTACAATGAGACATACAAATTCTAAAACCTTTAAGTTATAGTTGTTAAACAGAGTCAAACACACCGCAATCCTCTTGAGATAATTTGATACCAAGAATCCTCGGTTCTCCGTAGCTTTAGTTCAGTTTGTTCAGTGTTGCCAATTTAAAATTAACGCAGGTAGTGTTACTAACATAAAACATAATACATTCTATTATTTTTCGATAACGTTAACGCTTGATACTGATTACATCTTAACGTGTCAAGGCGACGCTTAAATTGGTGCAGTGTTCATCATCCTGACTACCGCTACTATAATATATAGCAGCAGTATTCATACCATCAGATGAAGATCCAGCATCATTAATCTAATCTCAAGATAAAGTTAGAACAAACAAATTCAAAACACTGCGTAGTTTTATTTAAACTAAAATGTAATATTTAATTCGTATCTTATCCATGTTATTATCAACGTCCAATCATACATATTGGAGTACAGTACGCTTGTCTTCAGTGCCTCCAGTGACAATATAGTATTGATAAGAAACTGATAAGGTATATAAAAACAATGTACGTTTACAACACGTTGCAAAATTTGACGGATAAAGTATTACTAGTAATATTTTATCCGTCAAATTTCATTACAGCTTTCAAAAGATCATCATCAGCCTTTGTTAATCCACTGATACATGTAGTTTCTTCACCAAAGTCTTCCACCAGATCTTGTGGATCAGACATGTGACGCCGGAACCTAACTACGGACCTCTTGGTGTTAAAGGTGTCAGTAGGGTTAGGTTTCTGTTGCCGGAGACCGTTTAACTAGGTCTCGCCGCTGCACCTAATTATGCCGTCAAACAGTAGTGTGCAAATACTGTGTTCGGGTTTGAAGGGCGTTGTAGCAAGTGCAATTACCGTAGTAACGAAATTTAACATTTTATGTCTCCAGCGATGTGCCCCGTTGTTATGAGCAGATGTATTACTTACCATCAGGTGAACGTCTCGCTAGTCTCGTCGCTCTCGTTTTATCATTGACGATTATGGTAGAGGTCAAGCATCCATCCGTGATGATGGGGTCAAGACCAATATGAGCATTAAAGAAATGTTTCGGTCAGAGACATAGATGGGTACTCTCATAAAGAGAAAATCACATTAACTTCTCCATGTAGTACTTATATTGAAGTGTCAGTAGTATTATGAGCGTGGGAGGGAAAAGCCCACGAGGAATTGGGTGGATGGAGTGGGGTGGAGTAATGAAAAATTCCAAACATACCGTCGCCTACGTTGCGGGCAGCTTCATATCTAGGGTTGTAACTCTATACCATATTTTTTATTATCTATATATTGAATTATTAAATGTTTTAATTTTTTTTCCATAGCTCTCAACAAATTTTAGTATCATATCCGGAACCTAAAAGGCCTCCATCGGGAGACTTATCACCAGTTTTAATTTATATATATTGAATAAGATATAATAATATCAATGAATTTGTTTATCTTTAAGTACATATTTTTCTTGTCTATTTATAAACAATGAATAATAGAGAGATAATTAGTAAATAATTGTCATAATAACTTTTTGATTAATTCTACACGATTTTCCATTTCGTTATCAATTTGCTATAAATCGGTATAAATTTATATAAAAACTATTTACTTGATAAACTATATTTACTAAGTACATACAGTAGTTTGTGAAAGAATTTCTGTAGTTAATGCCCTTTGCTGGAAGGACCGACGGCCGATGGGGCAGTAAGATCCTTGAGTAGCGCCCGCGTACCGGTAGACGTGGTGTTGGGAGGCCTCCCACAAGGTGAACTGACGATCTGGTGAGAATCGCGGGAACCCACTGGATGAAAGCAAAGCGAGACCGATCGATGTGGAAATCTTTGAGGGAGTCCTATATCCAACAGTGGAAGTCTATCGGCTGATGATGATAAACTACTTAACTACTTTCAAGTGTATATTTTTTGTCTGCCTACACTCAATGTAGAGAGTAAGTTTGGGACATTCTGATAGTAAAATGTATTAGTTATCTATTGATGAACTTCCAGCTCAAATTGTCACTTAATATAGGTGGAAAAAATATTAATAAATTTACCTACCCTCTATAGTCAGAGATTCATTGTCACTTGTCACGAGATCTCTGAGACTATTAGACGTAAATACTCAAAATTTAGTAGAGATATGCCTTCTGCTGTTTAGAGATCAGCTAAGAATGAATTTTACAAAAAATCTTTCCCAAAAGGAGTTGCGGGGGTATAAAGGACAACAAAAAGCGGGCGAGATACAGCTAGTTGCTTATATGATAAATGTTTATTTGTTACTAGTTACTATCAAAGTTGTTAGACTTTGATTAGATTCAACTTGCACCAAACAGATAATTAATGATTAAGCATAAGTAATAAACATATTATATAAGGGTGTAAGGGGTCCCGCATAAAAACTCACAAGACTCAAGCCAACCTCACGCTCGTGGTGCACCTTGCTAATCAACAAACGAGATTATGGCTCCCACCAATTTGCATTGGGTCAACAAGGGAGGACATAGCTTAATTCCCCCCTTATGAACCCCTACCAAACGACGGCTCTTATTGCCCGGTAGTACCGCAGGCCATGCTGACTAAGGTCGGCCACTGGATGTGAGGGTCTTTGGGGGAGGGAGGCCTGAGTCCAGAAGTGGACGGTCTATAGACTGATGATGAATAAAAATATTATTAAAAAATGACACTAGTGTATAAATTCTAATACCAACAATTAATTCTCGAGAAGTTTATATAGAATTCAAAGTTTTTTTTGTAATTTATTTGTGACAACCCTAACGGAGTAAATTGCGAAATAGGTTTTATATAAAGTTCCCATAGAGCGACAAATTTCAAGCTGTGCAACACCTAGCGGCATAATGTCTGATAGTTTCTAGGTTATATTCTTACTTTTAGTTTGTTTTATAAAAAAAAAAAATCTTTAGTATAGTAAAGTTAAAATGGGGTAAAGGGTGAAGACACAAACCAACCTCATAAGGTCGTGGGGAGACCTGCTAATCAACAAACGAGGCTTTTCCTCCCATCAACCCTTATTTGGCCAGCGTGGTGGATAATTGCCCAAATCCCCATCATATGAACTTACCCTCAAACGTGGAGATTTCTAGGGGAGGCTTAAGTTCATCAGTGGACGTCTATCGGCTGATAATAATGTACAGGCGGTAGACTACGTTATGAAAACTAAACTACACAACTACACTACAAGCGATTAACTAACCGTAGTGCTACAAAAATATTCTCATAGTTTCCAATAGACAAGTATCAATGGATCGTATTAAACACCCGTGACGTTATCAGTACGAACAATATGTGACTTTCAGAATCGAACCAGTGAACGTATGCGGGACAATACGACCGCTGTTCCATGGAGGCCAATAAACCAGACCATTAAGTACCGGTCCAAGGTTTTACCCGCCATTCGCCATGTCCACACTGTATTTGCGCAACCAGTTAACCGGTTCATTATACATGGTCATTAATGAGACAACTGTTAACATACTTGTTAGGTTTACGATGTGAGAGAATGAGATAAGACACGTTTCTATTAGGTGGACCGGAAAGTAATGTCGTTTTCTTACGCTAAATACAAACACATACATTTTTAACGAGTCTTTATTTTTAATCAATGATGTATTCCCCATCATTGTCAATAACCTTTTGCCATCTAGTGAGTAAATTTTCAATCCCTGATCGATAAAAATTAATTGGTTTTTCGGCAAAATATCTAGAGATGGCATTTTGGATATCATCCAAATTTGCAAATGTTTTGCCACTTAAAAAGTGTTGCAGCGCTCGGAATAAGTGGAAATCCGATGGTGCAACATCGGGCGAATATGGTGGATGAGGCAGCACCTCCCACCCCAATTCATTAATTTTTTCTAGAGTTCGCCTTGCGCAGTGCGGTCTTGCATTGTCATGTTGGAGAATGACGCCTTTTCGGTTGACAATCGCTGGCCACTTTTCAATTAAAGATTGATTGACTCGCTGCAATTGTTCGCTGTAGAGGTCTGCAGTAACAGTTTCTCCAGGTTTCAGTAATTCAAAATGAACAATGCCGCGAATACTCCACCAAACACACAAAAGCGCTTTTTTGGGGTGTAAACCTGGCTTAGTAGTACTCCGAGGGATTTCATTTGGAGAGAGCCACTGCCTTTTGCGTTTTGGGTTATCATACAGGACCCATTTCTCATCTCCTGTGATCAAGCGATCAAAAAACGCTTCTGTGTTGTGTCGTTGAAGCAATAAGTTGCATGTGATTGATCGGTTAGCCTTATTCTGTTCGGACAGATTATGCGGGACCCAAACACCTGCTCTGCTTACTTTTCCAATCTGCTTCAAATGTTCTTGGATGGTCGACCAAGGTTTGTTGAGACTGTTTGACAATTCCTCGATCGTCTGACACGAATTTGCTTCCACTTCCGCCCTTAACACGTCGTTGTCTAACGCTGATGGTCTTCCTGATCGATACGAGTCGGAAAGATCAAAATTACCCGATTTGAACTTGGAAAACCACCTTTGGCATTTACGAATGTCCAGTGCATTTGGATAAACATCGCAAATGTTTTTGGTAGCAACTGTTGCGTTATTTCCCTTGCGAAACTCAAAGAGCATGCAATGCCGGATGTGTACCTCTTCTGGTATTTGGCTGGCCATTTTACCCAAAATTACAAAAAAAAATTGTAATTCAATTGTCTATAAGTAAAGAAATCACTATAACCTCACAATGTCTTTGGTACGCCTCTGAACAAAACAATGAGCTGACAAATGACAATCAATATTGGCATGCGCAGAAACGACATTACTTTCCGGTCCCCCTATTATATACTATCCGTATCCGTACTCTCCTCTGTGCCCATAGCTCATGCTGTATGGGAGTTCGAAAACAGACAGATCAAACCGGAAGTTATATAAATATAATTTCTGTCGTTACTTCAATGTTACCTTAAGTGCTTCAATTTATCTTAGATTGCAGAAGTAACATTGGAAAATTTATTCTCTTCTCTTCTTTGTTCTTTCATGTGCTTTTATATGAATGATATTCTAGTTTTTGAAATCACGAAAACAAGGTACGAGATCAATTAATTCGTATTTACCTTCACATGTCCTAGACAAATCTGATTTGGAGGTGAACGGCGTTCCACCAACATTCAGTCATGGTGGTGATAAAATTCTCTCTCTCTATATTACCAGAGATTACTACTGTTTCAGCTGCAGTAGGGGCTGCGGTGGTACCTAGACGGTCTCCGGCAACAGAGACCTATCACCAGTTGTATATAATTAAAAATATACTGGAGTATATTGCTGTATACATTATAGTGTACTGTCCGTCCTCATTGTATTCTAAGTAATCATTGGATCTTTTGATGCACGCGCTGCGGGCGGCCCAGGGTCGAGTCCCGCTCCGCATTCAAACGGATCTATAGCGTACGCGCATTGAATACTATCACTCGATGGACTCGATGAGGAAAATTTATTTTATATTTCCTTCACAAGTCATTTTAATGGCGGTTTACTATTATTAATCGAATTCTGCCTCTTTATATAATGTCCTAGCTGTTCCACCCCCGCATTGCTGGCCGTAATAAATTAGACTTGAAATTGATCTGAAATATTCCTTGAGAGCGACCGCAACCACGAACTACTTTCTATAGCAATCGTTACCATAGCAACCGCATAAATAATACCACACGAAAACAAATTATCTTGCGTCGAATGGTCATGTTGTCGTGTGAATACGTTCATGACGGAAGTCGTCGAGGCGACAGAACCAGAGGAGGTGAAGAGTGTTTTTTGTACACCTGGACAGCGTAGCACCATTCCATGTGGAGATCCTTGGGAGAGGCCTGTGCTCAACAATATGCATCGTCCGACTGATAATGTTTTCAAAACAAATAATCTCCAAAGTCGTGATATGGTCATTTATATATAGATTAATTGACCATAACGTAATTTATATTGACATTAATTGGTCCAAAAGCGATCAATCGGTGAGCAGTAGACCGTGAGGAATATTGCTCAATCAGCGATTATACAAGTTACAGCACCAACGCCACTATTACACAGGTACTGACTGTAGAAAGTATATTGCACGGTATGGTCAGTGACCAGCGCAACGAGGTCTTTTATATTGGCACATTTTGCCTCTATAAGTAATAGGTGTACCGGAAAGTAATGTCGTTTCTGCGCATGCCAATACTTGATTGTCATTTGTCAGCTCATTGTTTTGTTCAGAGGCGTACCAAAGACATTGTGAGGTTATAGTGATTTCTTTACTTATAGACAATTGAATTACAATTTTTTTTTGTAATTTTGGGTAAAATGGCCAGCCAAATACCAGAAGAGGTACACATCCGGCATTGCATGCTCTTTGAGTTTCGCAAGGGAAATAACGCAACAGTTGCTACCAAAAACATTTGCGATGTTTATCCAAATGCACTGGACATTCGTAAATGCCAAAGGTGGTTTTCCAAGTTCAAATCGGGTAATTTTGATCTTTCCGACTCGTATCGATCAGGAAGACCATCAGCGTTAGACAACGACGTGTTAAGGGCGGAAGTGGAGGCAAATCCGTGTCAGACGATCGAGGAATTGTCAAACAGTCTCAACAAACCTTGGTCGACCATCCAAGAACATTTGAAGCAGATTGGAAAAGTAAGCAGAGCAGGTGTTTGGGTCCCGCATAATCTGTCCGAACAGAATAAGGCTAACCGATCAATCACATGCAACTTATTGCTTCAACGACACAACACAGAAGCGTTTTTTGATCGCTTGATCACAGGAGATGAGAAATGGGTCCTGTATGATAACCCAAAACGCAAAAGGCAGTGGCTCTCTCCAAATGAAATCCCTCGGAGTACTGCTAAGCCAGGTTTACACCCCAAAAAAGCGCTTTTGTGTGTTTGGTGGAGTATTCGCGGCATTGTTCATTTTGAATTACTGAAACCTGGAGAAACTGTTACTGCAGACCTCTACAGCGAACAATTGCAGCGAGTCAATCAATCTTTAATTGAAAAGTGGCCAGCGATTGTCAACCGAAAAGGCGTCATTCTCCAACATGACAATGCAAGACCGCACTGCGCAAGGCGAACTCTAGAAAAAATTAATGAATTGGGGTGGGAGGTGCTGCCTCATCCACCATATTCGCCCGATGTTGCACCATCGGATTTCCACTTATTCCGAGCGCTGCAACACTTTTTAAGTGGCAAAACATTTGCAAATTTGGATGATATCCAAAATGCCATCTCTAGATATTTTGCCGAAAAACCAATTAATTTTTATCGATCAGGGATTGAAAATTTACTCACTAGATGGCAAAAGGTTATTGACAATGATGGGGAATACATCATTGATTAAAAATAAAGACTCGTTAAAAATGTATGTGTTTGTATTTAGCGTAAGAAAACGACATTACTTTCCGGTCCCCCTAATACAATACAGTTTACTGCTATCTTCTTCAAGAAAATAGGCTGTAACTATTTCTGCCGCAAAACAGTAGTTTGCCAACTTTACTGCGTTCCGGTTTGAAGGGCGTTGAACTTAGTGAAATTACTGCGGTAATGAGAGTTAACATCTTGTGTCTCAAGGCTACGAGCACGTTGTGTATATTCCTAACTAGCGCGTTATTATGGTTGTTATACCACTTTCAATCAGGTACGTCTGGTTTTTTCACTACGTTCTTTAAAAAAAACACTAGCATTGAAGTAATGATTTTAATTAAGTTGTTGGGGCACGGTTCTTTTGAACACGCTTGGTTTTTCATTCTTTAACTGGTTGCCTAGCGACACGGATATCCTTGGTTCATTCCCTGTAGTCTCATATGGAGTATGGATTGTGGTAGAGTACTCTCGAACCTATCTGGCTAGTTATTACTCTTATATTGTAAATTTGCCACCATGACGTGTAAGGGTTCCCGAACAGAACTCACGGGACCCAAGCCAACCTCACCTGCTCGTGGTGCAGCGTGGTAATCAACAAACGAGGCTCTGGCTCCCACCAACTCATGTTGGTTCAGCGTGGTGGCAAAGGGTCCAAATCCATCCATATAAATCCCTACCTGAATCGGTAATCTCTGGAGGAGGCCTATGTCCAACAGTTGACGTTTATCAGCTGATGATGATGACGTCATTGTTGTGTTCCATGTCATCATAGAAGAGACTGAGCATTACATCCACCGGCTCTTTTACCGCTTCAACAACTAAACATGTAGTCATACTAATTGCAGTTTTATCACTTTAAAATAGTTTCTCAGAAACGTGACAGTTAAATATATATGTATATGAATATGGTAGTTGTGTAGATTGTTTATGCTACGGTTACCTTACCAAAGTTCTTGCGTCATAGTATATGTCAACTGTGTTGCTGTTTGAAAAACAATGGAGGGAACTTTTTGGCGCCCAAAATGGCGGCGAGATGTTTACAAATACGCGCGCTTCGTCTTCTCGATGATTGTAATGTATGAAGGCAAAGGTAATTGTATCCTGCGGCGTCATTAACTATTAAAAAATTTAATTCGATTTTTTTTTATACGTTTATTCTCACTTGACAAGTGAAGTAAATTTCTAGCTTATTTATGTTGTTTAGATGATATAGTTAATTTTTTTGGTGGCTGTACTCTAATGATAATAAAAAAAATCTTACTTTTGAGTGTAAATCAAAAATCATGATTTCTTTAACTAAACAAAATTTCAATACCAGTATTACTTTAATTAATTACGGATTATAATAAACCGCAAGGCTTTCATGTGCCGCTTCACTTTACCTTTATATCGCTACATTGAAGCGGTGATAGCTCCAGTTTGTAAAGTGGAAATGACCCACTGAGCTCGAGCTTCCGGTGAAGTAATACATCGTGCGTAAACCTACATGTTCCAATAAAAGATTTCCAATCACCAACCAGCACTTACCCTCCGCAGTAGACAGACGGCCTCAACTTTCTCCTTTATGAAGGCTGTGAGTTTTTGCGATCTATTATCTTTTTTTTATTTAACCAAAGGAGGGGACAATCACTAGATGGCAAGTGATATGGGCCCTTAACAACGTGACGCTACTTAGGATAGTATACACTACACCGCATTGCTTCCGTGTTGCAATAAGTAAACGAATAGAAAAATAATTTAAGTTTATAAATTCTTTGCGTTGCTTTTATTTAATATAGAGTATGTTTAAAAAATCATTTTTTTTTTATTTAAAAAATTCTTCAATCGTATTTCGTCATCATCAGCCGATAGACGTCCACTGCTGGACATAGGCCTCCTCCAAAGATCACGTCAATCGGTCCCGCGTTGCTCGCATCCAGTGGGTTCTCGCGATTCTCAGCAGATCGTCGGTCCCACCTGTGGGCGGAATCTAACCACTAGAGTTACTCGAGAATTTACAGTAAGCAGCGAATTATTGTACTTCCTCCGACGTCTTATAACAGAGAGATCCTGGTTATACTCCCACATCGTATGTAACGAAGTTTGTACTAGCATTGTTGTGTTACGGCTGCTAGCATGTTAATGCTTTTACTGGTGGTAGGTCTCTGTAGCCGGATGTCGTTTAGGTAGGTACCACCGCAGCGTCTATTGCAACCGACAAACAGTAGTGTGCCAACATTGAAACCAGACTTAGCATCTGATGTCTCAAAGCGATAAGCACACATGAAAAAGGGAGTGTTTTAAACGAACATTCTTTCGCATATTACATCTATTCTTTTATATTCAACTAAGGGACAAAACTAGACTAGTGTGACGTTCACTTGATGTTAAGTGACACACCTGCCCATATTGTGCCTTCCTCACCCTTGCAATTTCACTGGCTACAGCTGTTCAATGTTTGCACAGTGCTGTTTGTCGGCTGCAGTAGGAGCTGCGGTGGTACCTACAAAGTTGCCTTCATAAGTACTAGGTTTAATGATCACATTACATTACGATCCTTCCTGCGAGCACTAGGTTAGTTTATAATAATTTAAACAAACACCATTATGCAGACAATGAACTAGTCTTTATTTAATCTAAGCAATATGTAACGTTTAATAACATAGCGACGTTCGAGGGCGCCATTTTGTTGCCCGATGGACGTGTGAGCCGTTCAGTGTAACTTCATTATTTTATTGTGTTTCGTAGGAGGTTGAAGTGCAATTTTGTTAAAATAGTCAACTGTGATATATATATACGAATAATACTATCCCATAGTATTGGTGTTTTCCCTTCATCGAGTTTTCGAAATAGTTTTTATGTGCAATCGAAATTTTCAATAACTTTAGTAACTTTAATTATTCCTTAAAGAAAAAGAATATAAACTCAGTGTCGTGTATTAGGAAGGTGACTTCGATCACAGGTGAGATTTTTTTCTTTTACATAACCATTCGGTTATTTTTATTCGTTTGTGATTATATCACCTACTTCCCAGATGTGGACCTGACATTGTATTAGGGGGACCGGAAAGTAATGTCGTTTTCTTACGCTAAATACAAACACATACATTTTTAACGAGTCTTTATTTTTAATCAATGATGTATTCCCCATCATTGTCAATAACCCTTTGCCATCTAGTGAGTAAATTTTCAATCCCTGATCGATAAAAATTAATTGGTTTTTCGGCAAAATATCTAGAGATGGCATTTTGGATATCATCCAAATTTGCAAATGTTTTGCCACTTAAAAAGTGTTGCAGCGCTCGGAATAAGTGGAAATCCGATGGTGCAACATCGGGCGAATATGGTGGATGAGGCAGCACCTCCCACCCCAATTCATTAATTTTTTCTAGAGTTCGCCTTGCGCAGTGCGGTCTTGCATTGTCATGTTGGAGAATGACGCCTTTTCGGTTGACAATCGCTGGCCACTTTTCAATTAAAGATTGATTGACTCGCTGCAATTGTTCGCTGTAGAGGTCTGCAGTAACAGTTTCTCCAGGTTTCAGTAATTCAAAATGAACAATGCCGCGAATACTCCACCAAACACACAAAAGCGCTTTTTTGGGGTGTAAACCTGGCTTAGCAGTACTCCGAGGGATTTCATTTGGAGAGAGCCACTGCCTTTTGCGTTTTGGGTTATCATACAGGACCCATTTCTCATCTCCTGTGATCAAGCGATCAAAAAACGCTTCTGTGTTGTGTCGTTGAAGCAATAAGTTGCATGTGATTGATCGGTTAGCCTTATTCTGTTCGGACAGATTATGCGGGACCCAAACACCTGCTCTGCTTACTTTTCCAATCTGCTTCAAATGTTCTTGGATGGTCGACCAAGGTTTGTTGAGACTGTTTGACAATTCCTCGATCGTCTGACACGGATTTGCTTCCACTTCCGCCCTTAACACGTCGTTGTCTAACGCTGATGGTCTTCCTGATCGATACGAGTCGGAAAGATCAAAATTACCCGATTTGAACTTGGAAAACCACCTTTGGCATTTACGAATGTCCAGTGCATTTGGATAAACATCGCAAATGTTTTTGGTAGCAACTGTTGCGTTATTTCCCTTGCGAAACTCAAAGAGCATGCAATGCCGGATGTGTACCTCTTCTGGTATTTGGCTGGCCATTTTACCCAAAATTACAAAAAAAAATTGTAATTCAATTGTCTATAAGTAAAGAAATCACTATAACCTCACAATGTCTTTGGTACGCCTCTGAACAAAACAATGAGCTGACAAATGACAATCAAGTATTGGCATGCGCAGAAACGACATTACTTTCCGGTCCCCCTAATATATTGATTATATCTCTGCATATCTGTAAATTAATGTGCCTGTTATAAAGATTAATTGAACGTTGTCCAAGTTGATATAATTGCAGTGGCAGTGTAGTGAGTTGAGTCTCCTTTAGAAATTATATATATTATATATAATAGGATTAGGAGATAAGCTATATAAACAACTTTAAATGTTTATTTTTGTAAGAATAACAGATATTTTTTTTAATTTAAAATGACTAACGGACGTCTTTTAACGTCGTTTATGTGCCATGGAGATTTCCATCAAAATTGATACACTCAAAAAATCTTAATGAGTAGTTTTTATATATATCGTCTAACTGTTAGTATCATTTAAGTATAAACTTTTACCTGAATATTTTTATAGAAAACTCTTAATTCTTGATAGTATAATCCTTGTAGGAGATGAGTTCCTTACCGCCAATCTACCCTAGGCTTATGTATAGATTAAAAAAAAATCACACCAGGAATTTTTTCTCTTAATTATTTCAGGTAGGAGTGTTACACCTGTCAAACGTAAATGGTAGAGCTATTACTGACAAAATCGGAGAGGCCTATTTTCAGCAGTTTATATGATAAAATAATAATGATATTGAAAATATTTTTAAAATATAAGTTTTGGGAATAACTATAGAGTTTTTATATCTTTGGTTTCGATTTTTTTCGAGAATTAGACAATATCATTGACTTGTTTCAATTGAAAGCTTCGAAAAGTGATATTCAATGAAAATTACTTGTACTGAAAGTAGTCGTATCACAGATTTGGTCCATCCCCCCTCCCTAATACTCTGATATATCTCTTGTTTTATAGTTTAATCATATATATTAATCGATTGTGTTTGTACCTATTTTTAAAATTTCATGTAGCCTCGACTTTAAAGGCACATAATCCGAAAAAAAAATTTATAATTTCTGTTAGTTTCCTTGAAGGAATAAAACTTAATATTTATTAATAAATAGCTTTTATCAATTAGTTATATGTACAAGTGCTATGTTGTTATCAATATATATTAATTAATACTGTACAAAATAATTTACATTGTTCTCATGAACCCGATGACTTATCTGCCGCACCGTCACACGGCACCATGGCGTGTAATTGTAACGGACAGCGCTTGCAGCGCTTCATTGATTTTACTATTGTTAAACGGTTGCGCGCTTCGAAGCGCTAAGTCGCTTTAAAGCTTATACTTTGTGCACTCGGCGCGGGAAACTTCTGCAGTTACGTCACGCTTTGAATAATTATTTACTTTTAGTGCACGAGTGTTACAAGTTAGTTTCGGTTGTTTTATTTTTTATATATTAATCAGTTATCAAAATATCACACAGAAAAACTGAGTGATCAGTGGAAACAGTTGTAAATAATCAGTGAGTATTTTTTAAGATATCCGTGGAATAATAAAAGACGCTGATATAGCCCAGTGGGACCGCTCAGACAGCTTAAACCTTGAGCGGATCAGGTCTATGTCCGACAGTGAACAACAATGGTTGAAATGATATTCATAATGACTAATTTATGTAATAATACACATTCTGTACGAACGCAAAAACCGTTAGTATTAATTGTTATTTATACAATTTTACCGCTTTAATAATTAGAAAAATTTACGTTATTTGTATATAATGTCATCGCTTTTATAAAGTACTTGCAATGTGAAATATTTTCACTGTAGGTGCCGTGAGATGCGTCATGATGATATAATATTATTCGACAATACACTCTTAACAATAACATACAATCTTTTTTAATTATGTAATCCACGGACACCAGTCGAATGTTTACTGGTGGTAGGTCACTCTTATAGGAGACCGTCGAGGTAACACAGCAGCGCATATTGCACCCGACAAACAGTACTGTAAACATTACTGTGTTTCGGTTTGAAGGGTGCTGTAGCTAGTGTAATTACTGGGGTGACGACACTCAACATTTTAAATACGCGACGAGCGCAATGTGGTGCAATATATATCATCCTAACCACGTTGTTATGGGTAGGCACTTACTATCGGGTGAACGTCTCGCTCGTTTGGTCGTTTAATTGAATATAAAAAAGAAACCAAATCCAAAAAATTCTTATCCATGTCTCCTTAATAGTGCGACTGAGAAAAGCATAGACTTCTCTGTCACTCGAAAGACACCCTCGATAACATTTACAAGGTTTAATAAGCCGTGTATTGTCACACTGACAGTTTTACTATCAGGTGTAAATGGCCTTGTACTGCGGGAATGGAAAGAATAGAAAAATGCGTGTCTCTTCGAATGTGTTAATTATACAATATTCTCTAAGATGAGACAAGAAACTTAAAGGGTTGACCGATTAATTTATTCTATATTCTAAAATTCCGTTAGTATCTATATAGTAAGTTTTTAACGTTTTAAGATAATAATAGAGGGACCGGAAAGTAATGTCGTTTCTGCGCATGCCAATACTTGATTGTCATTTGTCAGCTCATTGTTTTGTTCAGAGGCGTACCAAAGACATTGTGAGGTTATAGTGATTTCTTTACTTATAGACAATTGAATTACAATTTTTTTTTGTAATTTTGGGTAAAATGGCCAGCCAAATACCAGAAGAGGTACACATCCGGCATTGCATGCTCTTTGAGTTTCGCAAGGGAAATAACGCAACAGTTGCTACCAAAAACATTTGCGATGTTTATCCAAATGCACTGGACATTCGTAAATGCCAAAGGTGGTTTTCCAAGTTCAAATCGGGTAATTTTGATCTTTCCGACTCGTATCGATCAGGAAGACCATCAGCGTTAGACAACGACGTGTTAAGGGCGGAAGTGGAAGCAAATCCGTGTCAGACGATCGAGGAATTGTCAAACAGTCTCAACAAACCTTGGTCGACCATCCAAGAACATTTGAAGCAGATTGGAAAAGTAAGCAGAGCAGGTGTTTGGGTCCCGCATAATCTGTCCGAACAGAATAAGGCTAACCGATCAATCACATGCAACTTATTGCTTCAACGACACAACACAGAAGCGTTTTTTGATCGCTTGATCACAGGAGATGAGAAATGGGTCCTGTATGATAACCCAAAACGCAAAAGGCAGTGGCTCTCTCCAAATGAAATCCCTCGGAGTACTGCTAAGCCAGGTTTACACCCCAAAAAAGCGCTTTTGTGTGTTTGGTGGAGTATTCGCGGCATTGTTCATTTTGAATTACTGAAACCTGGAGAAACTGTTACTGCAGACCTCTACAGCGAACAATTGCAGCGAGTCAATCAATCTTTAATTGAAAAGTGGCCAGCGATTGTCAACCGAAAAGGCGTCATTCTCCAACATGACAATGCAAGACCGCACTGCGCAAGGCGAACTCTAGAAAAAATTAATGAATTGGGGTGGGAGGTGCTGCCTCATCCACCATATTCGCCCGATGTTGCACCATCGGATTTCCACTTATTCCGAGCGCTGCAACACTTTTTAAGTGGCAAAACATTTGCAAATTTGGATGATATCCAAAATGCCATCTCTAGATATTTTGCCGAAAAACCAATTAATTTTTATCGATCAGGGATTGAAAATTTACTCACTAGATGGCAAAAGGTTATTGACAATGATGGGGAATACATCATTGATTAAAAATAAAGACTCGTTAAAAATGTATGTGTTTGTATTTAGCGTAAGAAAACGACATTACTTTCCGGTCCCCCTAATAATTGGCAGTCGTGTATTTTACCCAAAATACTTTTTTTTTTGATAGTGAATGTAAAAACTATGCAAATGTAAGTAATCCAAACTGGAAACTCGAGCAGTTTATTCAACTGCCGGACGAACCTTTAAAAGGTCTCGTATTATCTTTAATTATTCCAATGTTTTTCATCGAATTTATCCTTAATGTTGCTTTTTGGTTAAACGTTATTATTGGTTTTGTACACAGCTATATTTAAGTAAAAAATTCACTAATATTTAAGTATAAATTACACTATATATTACTTTTATTTCACGTCATATTAAGTAACAAATACGCTGGCTCTCGTTGTAATGACCGTTGAAACAGCAATGCTGTTATAGCAGTATATTGATAATGGAGGGTGAAATAAAAACCTACCACCACCATCAACTGCCGGTCTACCAAATATCTATTTATTTATTTTAAAACTTTGAACACACAGAAAAAAAAATGCTTTAAATGGTGGCCTGAATACCAAAGGGTGTTAGCTCCCGGTCTACAATAGGGTTGAGTAGAGAATAAAAGTGAGGGTGCAATATCTTGTGATTATAAACTTACAAGATATATATGAGATATGTCATAAGACATATAGGTATAATAAATATGGTGCACACAAATATGATTAGTATGTATACTGTAAGAGAGGATAATAGGCATATTAACATAAGTATATACATACGTATTGATGATAGCTGACGTAATTTCCGACATGGTAAACAAAAACAAACATTCATAGTGAGACATGGTCGCATGGGGTCTTGGAACAGAACCAGAGACTTCCGTTTTTAATTTTAAAATATAATAGTCCTTTTGACAATCCCATCAGGTGGTAAGGAGGAGATGTATCATCGTTTGAGAGGCAGAGTATCATGGGCGAGCGAGCTTCACCAGCTAAACCGTCAGTGCGACGTAACACCTTATGAAATTGAGGTCTTTCCACTGTTATCAAGGTCTTACGTCTGTCGGGTTTAAATTATAACAAATAACTAAACTGTTAAAATATTAACCTTGTTTGAATTAACGCCTTGGTTGCGTTAGTTTAACAAAAAAAAATGTCGATCATGAAATCAGTCTGTGACTAATAGTTTAGGTCAGCACAGTTACCGTCTATCAAGTCTCAAACTGAACTAATGTGAAGGTTAGTAATCCCAACACATGATGGTATCAAGGCTAACTACAAAACTTAACATGTCAGTGTGCTTCATACTCCATTTTTTTTTTAACAAAACGTGGCGTTGGTTAGGATGATATATACTATACCAAATTGTACTTTTCGTCTTGAGACATAGAATGTTAGATCTCGTTACCGCAGTAATTTTACTAGCTACAACGCCCTACAATACACACAGTAATATAAGAATTAGGTGCAATCTATCTAGACCTTGACGGTTTCTGTACAGAGTATGTATAAGAAGTAATGGTTATAGTAAGGAAAGTATTCAATGTAATTTTTCTCCTCAGCGAGCCGGGGCAGGAGCTGGTGGCGGTGCGTGTGGCCATCAATGGCATGACCTGCCAGTCCTGCGTGCGCAACATTGAGACTTCCGTTCGCGAGTTGCCAGGTGTCAAGTACGCTAAGGTAAACCTGTCGAGCTCGTTAAAACTTGGAATAACCAAGTTACGTATTGCTATCTTATAAATATTCTCAGCAATCCTTAAACATTTCAATTTTAAATAACGTTTGCAAGAAATGGTTTAATTACAGGTGGAACTGTCGGAGCACGCTGGGTACTTCCGCTATGACCCTCACGTGTGCTCAGTGGAGGCGATCCGCTCTTACATAGAGGACATGGGGTTCGAGACGCCGATCGACGTCGCCGACGACGAAACCAAGTTCGTACTATTCTACTTTTGCATTCTGACTTGTTAATACACAGGAATGAACAGACTTACGTCACTGCTGGCACTGATAGTCTTTAGTGCTCTTACATGGCCATATGTTGTGGAGGTAGTATTGTTTTTTTTATCCGACGAATCAACGAGACGCGATACTTCAACTGTTGGCTTACCATAAGCCTTATTTCAACTACGCTACTACGCTTTATTTCAATGTAGCGTTAGTTAGGATGGTATACACAACACCACATCGTGCTCACTGAAGACTTAAGATGTTAAGTATCGTTACCTCAGTAATTTCACTAACTAGAACGCCCTTGAAACTGGAACACAGTAATGATGGTACACTGTTGTTTGAAAGCGGAAATAGCAGCTACCGTGGTAACTAACTAAACAGTATAACGGCAACAAAGATCTACAACCAGTTATTGTGTGTGTGATCGTGTGTATGTGTAACATCAGTTGTGACTTCTCAAACACGATATTTACTCCTATTCTTCTGTTTCAAAACATTGTCAATTTTGTTACTGATAGGATTCATGCTTTTCAGAAATCTCTTACCAAAAGAAATTCCTACGGAGATGCTGATTGACATGTCGGGATCGACGGAGAGCGACCTCGTGCTGTCCGTGGTCGGGATGACCTGTCAGTCCTGTGTCAACACAATCGAAGGTAATATTAACTCTTGAAATCATCAGCCAGAGCAGCAGCAATTACAAACGCAGACTGTATTTTTTTTTAATATTGTACTAAGTAACTTAGGGAAACCTCCCTGGAAAGCTTTTGATATGAAACAGCAAATATCTTTAAAATGTATCACAATCTACTGCTGTTATTATTTATTATTCAAAAATTTAAAAAACAAATGTTTATGCATATATATATATAAGGTTGCCAAATATCTCCCTTCCGCTTTTTTGCTCTTTCGTCAATGCTTTATAAAAAGTGTTACAGTGATCGGATTTAGTTCAAATATGCGCCGTTTTGTTCGATAATCTGTTTCCATCTAGACGGCAACTTCATAATACCTCCATCGTAGAAGCCCCCATCCTTATTTGCGAAGAACTCGGACAGCCACTTTTCACAAGCCTCTTTTGAGTTCAACTTTACACCACCAAGGGCGTTCACCATGGACAGGAACAGGTGGTAATCACTTGGCGCTATGTCCGGGCTATATGGTGGATGCGATAAAACCTCCCATCCGAGCTCCCGTAGCTTCTGACGAGTCATCAACGAAGTGTGTGGTCTGGCGTTGTCCTGGTGAAACACTACACCCTTCCTGTTGGCCAATTCTGGACGCTTCTGGTCGATCGCCTGCTTCAAGCGGTCCAGTTGTTCGCAGTAGATGGTAGAATTAAGCGTCTGGCCATATGGGAGCAGCTCATAGTGGATGATTCCCTTCCAATCCCACCAAACACACAGCAAAACCTTCCTGGCCGTCAATCCCGGCTTGGCCACTGTTTGGGACGATTCACCGGCCTTCGACCACGACCGTTTTCGCTTGATATTGTCGTATGTGATCCATTTTTCGTCGCCAGTCACCATCCGCTTCAAGAATGGGTCGAATTCGTTACGTTTCAGCAGCATATCGCAGGCGTTGATTCGGTCCAGAAGGTTTTTTTGCGTCAAATCATGCGGCACCCAAACATCAAGCTTTTTTTTGTATCCAGCTTTCTGCAGATGGTTTAAAATGGTTTGGAGACTAACTCCCATCTCCTGGGCGATGTCACGAGATGCCACATGCCGGTCTAACTCGATGTAGTCCATGATTTGATCGGTATTTGTCGTCACAGGTCTTCCGCCGGCTGGCTTATCCATGGTGTCGTTTTCACCGGCTCTGAATCGTCGAAACCATTCCTCCGCGGTTCGAAGTGATAGAGTACCATCCCCCAAAACACCTATATTCTTGTTTTGAGCGGGCTGGAAGCCACAGCGGCTCTTACAGCTCATCTGACACTGGGCTCGTGGACCCGGATCCACGGCCTGAAAGCCCAAAACACCAATAATCTCACGGAACGTTTCTCTAGCGGATTTGCCTTTAACGAAGGAAAACTTTAAAATAGCGCGAATTTCGGCGTTAGTGAACTCGCATGTTTACACGTCTATAACTGTTGAACGCAATATCCAAACTAATTATGCATAGCGTCGTTTTGTAGGTTATGTCAAGACCTTTCAAATTATGTATAGTATTGCCAGATACGAGCTCTGTAGCGCTTTGTACATAGCCGCGAAATTCAAAAGACAAAAAGGCGGAAGGATGATATTTGCTAACCTATTATATATATAAGATTTTGTAAACAATATACTGGACCAATTAGTATTTTGTATCAGAGTTTATTAACACTGCTTGGTTACTAAATAACCATACAAGAGACCTATCTGCAACAGAGGACGTGAGTTATGATGATGATAAAAAAAAAAAATTGATTAAAATTATATGACTGTAGCGGGTAGTACATAAATATTATAGGAAGAGGTTATATGTTAATACCTTCAAAAGGAGAGGTGAACAAGCAGTAGTATGGATAAGATTAAAGAGTGTGAACATCTGTGTCGTTTTATTAAGATATACCATGATAATGACTTCATATGATAATATAGATTAATTAAAAAAAAAAAGCTTGAAGAACTATTTTATATAATATAATATAAAATTGTTTAAAATAGTTTAAGGTTAGTTTTAGTCTTTATTATATATTTTCTTTTACTAATTAGTAAACATAATTGCCGGTGCACGTTTGTGTATATGAACGGAAAATCGGTGACACGGTTACATTTCACGGGTATCACCATAATCAGCTTTTTCTTTGACATCATCATCAGCCGATAGACGCCCCTTGCTGGACATAGACCTCCCCCAAAGATTACCAATTCAATTAAGGATTTATAAGGGGGGATCTGGGCTATTTCCCACCACGCTAACCCATCGCGAGTTGGTAGGAGCCAGAGCCTCGTTTGTTGATTAGCAGATTACAGTACGAGCAGGTGAGGCTGGTTTGGATCCCGTAAGTTGATATGTGGGACCCCTTACACCCCCTTTTATTTGACATACTAGGACTGAACCCGCAATACTTAATAATAGCACGATCCCCCATCCACTTGACCAAACGTGCAGTTACCATTTGCTTTGCTTAATGTTGTAGACAGTATCTTACCGAGTTTCTTCTTCAGTTTCACTTCAGCTCCTATTTTCGTCGCCAAACAGTGATGTGTAAACACTGTTATGTTCCGGTTTGAAAGGCGCTGTAGTGATATTACTAGGGTAACGAGACTTAACATCTTAGGGCTTAAATCGACGACCATAATATAGTGCAGTTTATACAATCCTAACTAGTCTGTTGTAGACGGACGGTCGGTTTACCATCAGTTGAACGTCGAATTGGTAACCTTAACGCCCACTTCTGCCATCAAGATCTGTTAAATGTTTACTGTAATTAGGGAAATTACGTATGTCATACATTAGTAATTAGATTATCATGAGCATTGCTACTCTCGAAGAGGTAATGGCAAAATGGTGTCTTGTAAATAAATATATATAAATTTCTCTATTGTTTGTGGAGATAAATTACATTATCAGGCAACAGAAGAGTTATCCAGATGCTTACTGGTTAAAACCACTAGGTACCGCTCTGGATATATTTGGCCATAAATAAGGCAATTCACGCATAACCTTGGTTTTGACAACGAGAGCTCTGATGACTCTTCTGATGGTAGGTCCCTGTTGGCGGAGACAGTCTAGGTGGGTATTGCAGCGCCTATTTAACTTGCAACCGACAGACGGTAATGTGAAAAGATTATTGTTCCGGTTTGAAGGGCGCTGTAGCTGGTGTAATTAGCGGGCTAACGAGACCTCAACGTCTTATGTCTCAGGCGACGAGAGTTGTTATGGGCGGGCGTATCATCATCATATTAACATCTACATCTCAGGTTAGGCCTCTTCATTTCGATAATTATATATAGGTCTTCTCATTGATGTGTTATTATGAAGTTTTATCTAGGTTTTTATATTTATGCAGGTCGGCTACAGGAGTTGTCCGGCGTGCGTCACGGGGCAGTCAGCCTAGCGGAGGGTGTGGCGCGTGTGCGTGCCTCCCGTGACGTCATCACGCCACGAGAGGTAGCGGACGCGATCTACGATCTCGGTTTCGACGTAACCATCCTCACAGTCGACGGACAGCCGTACTCCGGTAAAGAGAACATATGCTATTTAAAATCTTAGTACTTTGAGGATAAAACTGCATTGTTTTATAAATCTATTTAAATAGTTTATCGCATAAATCAAGCCTTTTTATTGATTTCTTTATTATCTTCAATAGCATCATAGCTCACAACTTAACGTACTAAACTTTCAAGTACAACGGACATGAAAAAACTCTTGTTGTCATGAGTCGTAATTAAGTATTATATACAATATTGTTTCAGAATCTTCCTCACAAAATAAGATCAACGGCGAATCATCGGGGGACGGTGATCGGCCTACTACCATCTCCACCGCGAAACTTAATGTGAATATGTTTTATATACATTTAAGTTAAACAGTAATATCCGCTGCAGGGTGAACTTTATGATGTTGATGGCTTTATGATGGCTCCTCAGGGAATGCAGCTAGTAGTCCTCTTCGAGGGTTTTTATAATTATATTCTGCAGACAATTTCCTCTTCTTCTTCTTAGCATTTTTCCCGTCTCATGACAGAGTCTCCTTTCTTACTTCTTTCACTCCACTTCGTTCTATTTGGTACATCGCTTTCCCTGAGTTGAATATTTATTTTTCTAATTTCCTATTAGTTATACAATACAAATCATTCTTTTCAACTGCTTCCGTGATGCATTGGTTGAGCGTTCACCTTGTAACACGGATTTCCTTGGTTCAGTTCCAAGCGCATATGTTGATTGGTTGGTGGTAGAGTTTTTGCATGTGATTACCTATTAGCTACCCTGATATTGATAATCTATTCCAACAGTATTGTTGTGTTTCGTCTGTGATGTTATGAGAGGCCGAGTATTCTGGATGATTATGCTTCACCATCCCCAGCGGCATTGTTATTTAACCCCATATAAATTTGTGGTTAAGTGTTAGTTCATAAATGAAAAAAAAACTTTAATAGTAAAAATAATACATTTGTGCACAGGGCGATGCTTTTGAGTCGGATAGTCCGGAGCCAACGTCGCGCTGCACCCTGGAAGTGCGCGGCATGACGTGCGCCTCCTGCGTCGCTGCCATTGAGAAGCACTGCTCCAAGATATACGGTAATACTTTTATAACATGTCTGAAAGTTTTGCTATTATACCTGATAATTACCAATTCTTGCAGTTCTACTGGTGGAAGATCTCAGTTGCCAGAGACTATTTAGATTGAAACCACCGCAGATGTTATTACTGCCGCCAAACAATTTGGTGCAAATGTTACCGTGTTCCCTTTGGAAAGTGACCGAATTAAATATTACTGTTTTTGCAGTAGGTAGTAAACTTATCTGGGTCAATTTTTTTTTATAACTCAAGGTGACATGTGCAATGTGATGCAGTATTTAGTACCCAAATTAGCTACAGATTATTATGAACAGGCACTTTTCGTATTTCGAAAGGTCCTTCTCTAATAAAATAAAAATGTCATCCTAAAACAATTAATTTATTAAATAATTACAAAAAAAATGTTTCATTATCTTTAATACAGGGTGTCTGGTGGCAGATTTATGTTTTCAAATTTAAATAAAAAATAATATGTTTGACATATAATTTTACTAAAAGTATTAAAAGATAGAGTACAAATGCGGATTTCATTTGTTTAAAGATAATGTCATCCAAATGTCTTCTATCCTGTTGCACACACACACACTGTTCGAAACGGAGCCTCGTATTCCGTGCCACACGCTGCAGTAAACTTGGTTCAATTGCGCTGATTTCTCGCCGAATATTTTCTTTTAAGTCCACAACAGTTCGCGGATTGTTGGCGTAAACTCTCTCTTTGAGGTAGCCCCACAAAAAAAAATCCATTGGAGTTAGGTCGGGTGACCTCGGTGGCCACGGGATGTCCCCAAAGCGACTAATCAGTTTTTGAGGGAGATTTTCTCGCAACAAATCCATCGAAACTCTGGCCGTGTGTGCGGTCGCACCTGTACCGCATCCTGTTGAAACCACGTGTGTGATGAGAATGATGAATGAGCTCGCAGGTTCGGCAAAAAGAAATTCGAAATCATGAGCCGATAATTCTCACCATTGACATTCGTCGCTTGGCCCCGTGCATTTTCAAAAAAAAATGGTCCGATTATCCCATTTGTGGATAAAGCGCACCAAACAGTTAACCTTGGGCAATGTAATGGTTTTTGGTGCTTCAGTCGAGGATTGCGAGTTCTTAGAGCCCAGTAACGGCAATTTTGCTTGTTTACGTGTCCGTTTAAATGAAAATGAGCCTCGTCGCTCCAAAAAATGGAATTCACAGTGCGAAAACGCTCCAACATGGTTTCACAAAAAAAATTTGCGTGACGCAAAGTCATTTTTTTTCAATTCTTGAATTATTTGAATTTTAAAAGGATGAAACTTCATATCTTTTTTCAAAATTTCATGCACAATTGCTCTTGGAAGTCCCAGTGAAGCTGCCCTTTTCCGTATCGAAAGTCGTGCATTTGCACGTAAACTGCGTTCAACCAGTTCAATGTTTTCGGGGGTCCTTGACGATCGACTAGGTCCTGGCCGTGGTGTGTTCATCGCCGAAGCAGTTGCGCGAAACCTCTCCACCCACGAACGAATTAAATTCACACTCGGCCCATCGCCTATCCGTCGAATATTGAAATGTGAACAAAACTGTCGGCGAGCGAGTACGTAAGAATCGTTACTCTTGAAAAATGCTTCAATAGCGAACGCGCGATGCTCACCCGACCACTGCGACATTGTGACTAAGAAATCCGCACGATCGGTGATTGTAATGACTGACCACTGACCACCTTCCCCCCCGCACTGTTTATAACTTATTGAGATATTCCTTTTTTAAAATATAAATCTGCCGCCAGACACCCTTTATAATGAAAGTCTCAATAAATATCATACATTATGGAAAACATCCTACTTTATTGTATTATTAATTTGGATTGATTCTTAAACATAATTTTTCAACAAAGAGACCGAGATTAATTAAGCTTGCTCGCCCAGAGTACTCTGGCTTTCATATTATAGTTGGAACTAAATAAAATACACAACGTGTAGACCCGAAATTGAACTAGGGATATTCGTCTTATTAGGTAGCTTAGTTATTGTGCCACGGAGGCAGTCAACTTAAGTTACATAAAACTTCAATTGTTCAGGCGTGAAATCAGTGCTGATAGCGCTGCTAGCGGCTAAAGCGGAGGTGCGGTACGAGCCCCGCAAGGTATCCGCGGTGGACATCGCGCAGTCCATCACCTCTCTAGGTTTCCCTTCAGACGTACTCAGCGATGGCGACGGCTGCGGGCAGCGGGAGCTAGTGCTAAATGTAAGTACATACTTTTTTACTTATATACACATTTGTCGCAGTAATGCCATAGTCTTTTAAATTGACAAGTTTTATGTATTAATGAATACATTTGTGGTAGCACCGGTTAATATTGTAGGGATCCTTCAATGTAGTTGGCATCAGACCAATTGCACTGGACATCGATTGGAGGGCCTATGTCGAGCAGTGGACAATAATAGGTTGTAATTATGACAATGATTAATGGTTTAAGTATAACGTTTTAGAGCGCAAGGTTTCTTTATCAAGTTTTTTCCTCCTTTCTAGTGTGACAAAGCACAAACATTCAAATTAAACTATAGTTAAAATTTATTATAGACAATAAAAAATTAAAGATTACTTAGTTACTACTACTTACTTCATTTTATAAAAAAACAACACTGCTTTAAAAAAACTATGGTCTAATAAAACTACCCTGAGGTATGCTTGAAGTTGATTTGTAGCTAAGTGTAACTAAAGTTTATATCGTTATATTTTCTGTTAAATATATCCTTCAACACAAATCTTCATAGCATAAATGTATGTTAAGAACATGTTAGTTATAATTTTTACTTTTAAAAGATACAGCAACAGTGTCAATTGCTTTTATAAAAACCAAATATTGTTTATTCCTATAAATAACTGCTTTTGATTATTTCACAGATAAAAGGCATGACTTGTGCGTCGTGCGTGAGCAAGATAGAGAAGACTGTACTTAAATTAAGCGGCGTCACGTCTTGTGCCGTCGCGTTAACTACCTCCAAGTAAATATGCATATTCGTTTTACAACAAAGCGACGATACGATCATTACGTTCAACTGCTGGTTAATTTGACGCCAGGATATTTACACGAAACCACCTTGTGTTCTAGAAATGCTTGAGATATGTCCTCTTTCATATCTTGAGATTAACGAAATTCAGCTCAGAAGTATCACTGGTCTTTAAATCTAAATTTACAATAACTTTAACAATTTACTTCTCTTTGGAATGAGAAGAAAGCAATACTTCTATAGTTTATGAGTTAGAGAGTTAATTGAATAAATTTATATTAATGTTTTTGAATTGGGCTTTTACACTTTTTCTTTATATTTAAATTAGGTTCTACATATGGTTATCCTCGTTCGATAATTTCATGAAATATTAAGTAAATCATATGTTTTTTTACATTTCAAATAAAAATTAAACGTAATTATTTGTTGCAGAGGAAAAATTAAATATGATGCCGAAATGATAGGCCCAAGGACGATATGCGAGGCCATAAACAGCTTAGGATTTGAAGCCTCCGTGGCCAGCACCAACAGCCGGGGTACCACCGACTATCTCGAACACAAGTATGTTGTTGATTTCCGTAATATTTTAACTGCACCAAATTATGTGGATGTCAGTCACATGTCAACGAAAGCTGTTGCTTTCCTTCGCGGCAAGCTCAAGCTCAGTGGTAATTTAATCTAAGTTTCCCGGAGTCTAACAAATGTTTTATATGATCGTTCCACGCTTAATCAATGTATCATCAGCGGGACGGCATCAACAGGAGCCGTCATTTGTATGGGTCCATATGTTGGGATTTGGGCCATTTCTCACCACGCTGCCCCAATGCGGGTTGTTGAGAGCTAGAGCTTCGTTTGTTGATGTCCCGTGAATTGTTGTGTGACACTCCTCTACGGCACAACTAGCATGAAGGATGCTTAATGATTTTCATAAATACTATATTTCTATTCAAATGTGCAAAAAAAAAAACATCTTAATGACCTATGCTCTTCTGTGTATCTGATCGTTATCGTTGACACCAGCATCTATTTTTCAGGGAGGAGATAAGGAAATGGCGCAATGCATTCCTCGTATCGCTGGTGTTCGGCGGGCCTTGCATGATCGCGATGACATACTTTATGGCGACCATGTCGCACCACAGCGCGCGTGATATGTGCTGCGTGCTACCAGGTCTCAGTCTCGAGAACCTGATCATGATGTTGCTTGCCACACCAGTACAGGTACCTTTTAAAATGTTTTATTATTTTTAATACTAAATTGATGAAATGATTTCGCTTGGCAATTTGGCAAGTGCAATATTATAGCAATAATAGATAAATCATGAAAATGCTGGACCTAAAAATATTTGATGGTTAGTCACCCGCAGCGGTCCACTTCCTCTCTAAAATTGCAACAGGTCTCAGTTGACGTCCCTTCGAAGCGTAACCTTAAAGACGTCATTGAATTTTAAGATTTAAAATATCTTCTTGATCATACATTCACAAAAACACATTACAAGAGACATGTCCAGCAGTGGACGTCCATCGGTTCAAATGTTGATGATGATGATCGTACACTCTGACAAGAATGTTCGCTATCGCAAAGACAATATTTTTACAATTTTCACGGGAAAATTGACGCAATGGTTTTCCATTAGCTACAGGCCCCAAATATTTAAAGGTTTATGTAAGAACCTATGGACAGTCCTTTGTTGTTTAGAGATCAGCTTGAGCCGGTTATTTATATGTTTATTGAAATAATTCCAGTTTATTGGAGGATGGCATTTCTACAAGCAGGCTTACAAGGCTTTACGTCACGGTAATCCCAATATGGATGTCCTGATTTCGATGACAACTACTATTAGGTATGTTTAAAATTAAGATTTTATTTATATGATAATATTATGAAAAGAAGGAAAAATTTTACTTAAAATTTATAATAATAATGAACAAGCCCTCACAATTTTAGACACGGTGACTTCTCTCACAAGGAGAGATAATTGATAAGCTCTAATCACGGCGTCTAATTCTTGTCTATCAAGGATCACCTGATCCACTGATCTGGATACTAATAATGCGATGTTAAGATGATAAACACTTTACTATTTTATGAAGATATTACACTACGTCTTGAGACTTAAAATATTATTTCTTGTTATCTCATTATTTTCTATCGTACGCATCAATCATCAGATCAGAATACAGTAAAATTGGCAAACTTGTCTAAACCATTGCTGTGTGGAAAATTGTGTATGAAATTGCGGTCAAATGTTAAAAAAAAACTTAATATTATCATTTGTACAGTTACGGCTACTCGCTGGCAGTGGTGATAGCATCCATGTCGCAAGAGAAAGATACGAGTCCTCTTACATTTTTCGATACTCCGCCCATGCTGCTAGTTTTTGTGTCCCTAGGAAGATGGCTGGAGAACATAGCCAAGGTGAGATGATTTTTATATTTATTTACACACCTGTATTATATATAACATCGTTTGGTGAATAAAATAATATAGATATATTGTAATTTTTAGGGCAAAACTTCAGAAGCATTGTCCAAGTTGCTGTCCCTGAAGGCGACGGAAGCGGTACTTGTAACCGTCGACCGTGACGGCAACGAAATAGCGGAAAAGAGCATCCCGGTCGACCTGGTTGAAAGAGGAGATATCCTTAAGGTCTGTACTAATACATCCCCAACTAGAACTTTTTAAGTATCTGGCGATAGAGCGATGGAGGTCGAGCTTAATAAGTTGTTTAATGCCCCGCAGATATCTAATCCATTCTAAGAATTGTTAATAACAATAAAATGTAAAAGATTTATGGAGCAAAAGGTAAATTTAGTGTTATATTGATTTTAGAAGCGTTTATTCCAACGATGACTTTTTATTTAAAATACAGGTGGTGCCCGGCGCCAAAATTCCAGTGGACGGCAAAGTTATATCGGGTCAAAGCACCTGTGATGAGTCCCTCATTACCGGTGAATCCATGCCCGTTGCGAAGAGTAAAGGTAAATTTATTTGGAGATTTTCATCCTCCTAAACCTCTTAGGTGGTTGTCCCCATTTTTGGAGAGGACACGAAGACCGGTGGCAATATAACCTTAAGCACTTTGGGTAAGACTCAACCCGTTACGGATGATTTGGATATAAAATCGTTACAATTTTTTAAATACTAAACCGATTTATCTTGGTGACAGACTCGCTTGTGATCGGCGGCAGCATCAACCAGCACGGAGCGCTGCTGATGCGCGCGACGCACACGGGCGAGGCAAGTACTCTCGCGCAGATTGTGCGCCTAGTGGAGGATGCGCAGGCAAGCAAGGCGCCAGTGCAGCGTCTTGCCGACACCATCGCCGGGTGAGACACACGCAATTTTTTTATAGCTTTGCTTTTGGCGACAAGACACACTTTATATTCTCCGAGCAGTAATAATGGGGCCCTTATTAAGATAATTATAACAAGTCATCACTTGTGTATTTGTTGACGTAGTTTTATACCGTCTATTCGACTAATAGGATATTTTTTTTAATAGACACTTATCGATAACCCAAATATACGTCTAATACATAATTATTTGGTAATATATGAAATGCTTACTACACACCACACTTCGCTTGGAGGATCGAGGTATATCCCAGCGCCCTTTAAGCCTAGATACAGTAGAGAAAGCAGTATAGTGCTATTTCTTGATAGTCTAAAGCAAAACAGAAGATTAGCAGCATTGAAACAGATGTTTTCAATATATATATTAAAGTCAATTATGTATTAATCATATACAAAATAGACCAAGTTCCGCAGAAAATTCTGTGCTACTTTTGACCATAGTAATTTTTTTTCAGTTACTTCGTTCCTATGGTAGTGTTCCTGTCGATATTGACACTGGTATGCTGGACCATAAGCGGAGCACTGAATATAGAAAGGATAAAATCCATCACACCTGTTAGTATAATTATTACCATTTGCTTTTATTGTAATAAATAACATTTTGTTCTTTTTTGAGTTGTATAGAAAAAACATTTGTTTTCTTTACTTTTACGATTTGGTTTATATTGACAAAATCACAAAAAAAAATTAACATATTTAAAAAAAAATTATAAACAATTTTTACTTAATAAAATTTTGTATATAAATAAACATTGTATCAAACTGTTTATCATATAATATGTTATCCATACTTGAGTATATAGTATTTTTGTTTTCTTTTCAAAATCTAATTTCTTTTTAACATGTACTCTATAGGAGATCTACCGTGACGGCACCAAGTGGGAGTTAATCGTACAGACCGCGTTCCACTTCGCGTTGAGTGTGCTCGCGATCGCGTGCCCGTGCGCACTCGGTCTGGCAACTCCCACCGCAGTTATGGTGGCCACGGGCGTGGGCGCCAAACTTGGACTGCTCATCAAGGGCGCGGAGCCTCTAGAAAATGCACACAAGGTAATTAAAATGCTACATTTTAAGCTCTTAATTGTCCCCGTGGTGAATTGGCTAACTACTTGCGTTGTAGCAAACAGGTCACACCGAGGACAATTACCTTCGACTTGGTGTATGTTTAGCAGTGGACGCCGATAAGCGTGGTAATGATAATAAATCTTCTCTATTAAATATTATATTGATGATGTTTAGGTGAAGACGGTGATATTCGACAAGACTGGTACGATAACGCAAGGACGCACTAGCGTTGCGAAGGTATCGCTGTTGACAGGCGAGCCCAGCAGCCTACCCGATGTATTGGCCTGCTTACACACCGCGGAGCTCAACTCCGAGCATCCGGTCGCATCAGGTATTACCCATTATCTTCTAATTCTAAATAATTTTGAGGTATCAGTATAGAGTCATCATCAGAGAATAAATAATAATGAAAAATATCGATGAGTTTGTTATGGTCATAATAACAATTTTGGAATGGTATTTAATTTTTTTTATTCTATTAAACTATGAGACTGGCTTGACGTTCGCCTGATGTTAAGTGATACGCCTGCCTATAACACCGTAGCGCTAGTTAGATTGACATATACTGCACCACATTATGCTCGTCGCGTGAGACATATAGGGTCACGAGTTTCGTAGCTCCAGTAATTACACTGGCTACAGCGCCTTTCAATCCGGAACACAGTAATGTTTGCACACTGCTGTTCAGCGACTGAAATAGGCGCTGGGGTGGTACCTACCTAGACAATCTCCGGCAACAAAGATCTATCACCAGCGAATATGTTACATTCGTTTTGCTTCAATATTATTTTGTTATGTGGTGCTATGCAGCAATAGTACGGTGGTGCGCGTCCGCGCTGGGTTCGACGCGGGCGGCCACGTGCAGCGGGTTTGCGGCGGTGCCCGGCTGCGGGCTGCGCGCGCGCATCAGACTCCGCCCCGGCGCGCAGCCCGCACCGCAGCTGCGCGACGCAATTAATGCGGCCAAGTATGCCAATTACTGTTATTTAACATTTATTAAGTAGCTCGTTGTTCTAATGGTTAGAGCATGCGGCTTTCATTCCGAATGTCGCGGGTTCGAATCTCGGTATGTACCGATGACTTAATATTTAAGTTATGTACATTTGTAAACTTTAGTAACAACAGCTAAATACAAACGGTGAAAGAAAACATCGCGAAGAAACCTGCACATGACTTAGAATTTATTCTATGGTGTGTGTGAAGTCACCAACCCGCGTTGGGCCCGCGTGGTGACTATGGCCCATCGCCTTCATATTGAAGGTACGCCTGTGTCCCAGCAGTGGGGACGTTAATAGGCTAATGAGTATGTATGTAGTAAGAACAATGACTTCCTGTTTAAAATAGTAAATATTGTATTAAACTAAAATTATGCCTACAGGTTTTTAGTTTAACGATATCAAATTATATTACTGAACAATGACTACGCGATATCTATTATATTTTTGCCTATAACTTTTTATAATGTGACATTAATAAAAAAAAATAAACAACAAAGTAGACGATTTAAAAATTTTCGTTTTAATGCATTGATGATAAAAAAAAACCGGAAATAACTGTAAACATAAAAATATACTTACTTAACTTAATATATATTCTCTCCAAATAATATATTCCCTTTATGCAATTTGTAATAGCTTGTGAAATGGAATTATGACATTTGTAATTTCACATCGTTCAACAGATTTTCATGATAGTTGAGATCACTAGTTCCGCTATTTTGCATAAAAAAAAATTACCTCATATATAAACTTCGAATTGAAGGAAAACCAGTAATTTTTTTTGGTTTTTTGTAACTGTTTTGTTTATTCCACCAGGTCGGGCGACACCCTACAAGTAGCGGGCGTGCCAGTAGAACTGGTGGCGGGTGCAGGCGACGCGGCATTGAGCTCCGCGCAGGCAGCCGCTCGCCTGCATGCACTAATAGTACCACCAGCTGATCAGCAGGCAAGTGCTACACTCATTTTGAAACCAATTCAAAATTATTTCCACGGCAACTCAAAAACAGTGTTTTAGTAAAACGGTCAACATAAAGTATTAAATACACACTAGTTTAATGGACTTTAGACAATACTTTATCCATTTCTTTGTTGTCTCATATAACATATTCGTTGTGTCCAGGAAGCGGAGCAGGTGGTGCTGATCGGCAACCGCGAATGGATGTCCCGCAATGGCGTGCCAGTCCCGGCCCGCGTACAGGAGCAGCTGCGATTAGACGAAGCCCTGGGCCGAACGGCGGTACTCGCCGCCATTAACGGTGATATATAGTTGCTTCACATAAATTTTTTTTTTAATTACCAGAGCGAAACCGGTGATGTTCCACATCAATACGGCGCTTCTTCTACTTCGTCGCCATCAGGCAAACCAATTATCAATAAAACTTTTATTTACCTTGAACAGAACAACTGGTGTGCACGATTGGCGTGGCGGATGAGGTGAAGCCTGAGGCACATCTCGCCGTCTACTGGCTCAAACGGATGGGCCTGCAGGTGTGCCTGTTGACCGGCGATAACAGGAAAACTGCGCTAGCAATCGCAAGACAGGTGGACGAATAACCTTCTAAATGTTAATTAAGACAAATTTTTTTTTGGACAGCTGTAGTGAATATGTGAATCTGTACTTGACCGATATAGTGAGTATTGTCCTTATGAGAAAACTCTCCGAGAAGTGTAGTGGAAACATTATCATCACTATTTCTTTTTTATCTATTAACGTTTGTCTTTTGTGGTACTCTTCTTATTCTACCGAATTATTTAATTTATTATTGTGTACAGGTTGGAATCAACAAAGTGTACGCGGAAGTGCTGCCCTCACATAAAGTGGCAAAAATACAGAAACTACAAGAGCAAGGGCAGAAGGTTGCTATGGTAAGTGACAACTCGCGTTTAATCAATTTTATTTTTGGACTGCTTTGTGACTTTTGAAATAATTAAAGAGGATTTTATAATATTTTTGATCCAAAACTAAATTGACTAAAGTTTTAATTTGAACTAAAAGCTATATCGGAGAAACATTCGATTAATTCTATTAAATACAGATAATGATATTAAGATGACTATGCGTTATTCCAGGTTGGTGACGGCGTGAATGATTCGCCGGCGCTTGCGCAAGCAGACGTGGGTATAGCGATCGCCAGCGGCACCGACGTTGCCGTGGAGGCCGCGGACCTTGTGCTTATGCGGGTGAGTAAATATTAATGGCACGTTAACTAACAAGAAGCTCACAAGATGGTAAGTCACGATTGTCGCGTCTGGACGGCCACTACACTTCACAAATGCATAGCTATATAGATTTTAATTATCTCATAGCCCATAATTTTTTTATCATCCCAAATTAATTATTTAATTATCACGATCGGTGATTCTAATGACACCACCTTCCCCCCGCACTGTTTATAACTTATTGAGATATTCGTTTTTTAAAATATAAATCTGCCGCCAGACACCCTTTACAATATTTTTGATATTAGAGAAGTGACTTTGCCTACTGAGTGAAGGATGAGTGGCAATGTCAGATGCACGCCTTGCTAGGGTGTAGTATATTTTCAGCCCTGTAGTCTCGATCTATTAAAAATACGTCTAAGGTATACCCTGTTTGTACAAGGCGATTAAAAGGGTCCTCGGGTTTGTGGCCTCAAATAATCGAGTGTTAGGAGGACGGCAAAAACATGGTTGTCTTGTATTTGCCGTAGCACAGCGTGGGTGTTAAGGAGGGCATTGCCCTTCCGTGGGATGTTTTAGCCAGAGTGCAGGGTCCCACTGGTGCGTTCTGTAGGAGATCCCGAAGTCACTCCTAATGCATTGAGAGAGACTACCAAGGGGATTTTAGGGGTAGGAGCCTCACATAACCTTGTCTTCCCCCTAGAAGCAAGGTAACTTTTAAACAGGTATGCCCGGAGATAAAAAATATATATGAAAAAAAAAGGTGTAGTATGTCTTAGTTTCATACACTACACATATCCTAATTGTTTTGGCTTTACACGTCATACTTTACTAACGTCGTCGTATTTACAGAACGACTTGCTGGATGTGGTGGCATGCCTGGAGCTGTCACGCAGCACGGTGCGCCGTATTCGGCTAAACTTCGTGTTCGCGTCAGTCTACAACCTGTTAGGCATACCGCTTGCAAGCGGCGCCTTCGCCTTGTACGGCCTCCAGCTGCAGGTGATTGTTTTTATTCACTCATCAACTTTATTTTAATTAACCAGGTACAAAATGAGGTTAACAATTCGGTGTACTTTTTGTCACACGACATTTTTTGTCTGTGGTTTGATTGCATTGAATATTTTTCTGGAGAATCAAAAACTCATTAATCATTGTAATAAGCAATTAGTCAAAGATATGATTCAGTATTTATAGTTTTTTTTCTTACTTCTTGCAGCCATGGATGGCGTCGGCCGCGATGGCAATGAGCTCCGTATCTGTTGTATGCTCTAGTCTACTTCTAAAAACGTAAGAAATTTTCAACTTTATATGACCTGAATGTTACCATTGGTGATGTCCATATTTAATCATTATTACTTAAAATACTTATCCATTCGATATAACAATTAAACACACAGTTATGACTTGGTGGTTCTTGTCTATAACAATGAGGCACTAGTTAGAATGTATTTATAACTAATCGTAGTATTCATCGCTTTAGTATTTGTAAAGTCTCGTTATTGTAGTAAATTCTCTGGCCAAAACTGCCTTTCAATCAAAACGTGGTAAGGTTTGTATACTACTATAGTTAGTGTAATAAGTCTGAATGTATGTGAAATTAACACGAGTTCTCTTATTGTAGTTTCAAGAAGTCAACGCAGGAACAGCTGCGCACCGCTGAGTACCTGCAATCGCTGCAATGCGAGGAGCTGGAAGCCGTCTCTGTTCACCGAGGTCTCGACGAACGCCTCAACACTGAGCGAGCGGCCTCGCCTCTTGCTAAGTTAGTATAGACACATGAAATTAAAAAAACAACACTCATCCCAATAGAAACATGAAAGTCGGTTTCAACTTGATGTGGTAGTTACAAAAAACCATAAATGATGCAAAACAGCAAACTTTAGTGTTCATACCTTACTGCGTCACAGCAAATAATCGATATCATCGATATACAGGAAACATCTTGAGAATATGCAAACTAGATGTCGCGTGTGATCTTGGGTAATACACTCATGGGATTGGGACTTAACTATCAGACCAGTAACATTTCGAAGGTTTTTTTTAAAGTTTTCTGCATAATTTTTAAAATTATTATATAACATATATATAATGTAAATGTTTATTTGAAGTTATTCAATAATATGATAAATGTTTATAAACCCTTTAACTGCTAAATGTATGAAACTTTCACTGTGACTGACTTCCCACACACATTTCAGTCCATGTCCACTAATGAACATATGTCTCCCAGATTTTGAAACTAGATATAATGCACTCACCACTTACGGCAAGAGCAGTCAGTATGTTGGTATCTTTACCAACATACTGACTGCTCTTTCGCACCAGAAGCTGCTGATTTTTTTAGTACACGTCCTGGTTAGAAAAGAGGGGATACTCTATACCCCTTTCCCATGAGACCTTCGATGAGAGTTTTGAAGGTGGTTGTTAGTCGTAATTATGCATTCCTATCAAAGGTTTTAAAATAAACTTTAGGCTTTAAAACTGCATCACCTGCACCTCACCTATATGCACTTCCTGCACTCAACTCTATGTGTTTTGTTCCTCGCGTAGCTCCAAGCGGCCGTCGTCGAAGTCAACACTACTACAGGTGTAGTCTTTGAGTGGTGTGTAGTTTTATATAATTTGCGGGTCTGTGTGAAGGTGGGAGGGAGGCTGTTGTGTTTGTTATAGGTACACGGTATTTATGTCCTGTGTCATGGAACGTTTATAATAAAATAATACGTTTACGTTACGTTACGTTTATAAAAAAAAAAAATATAGATCCTGATAATTGAAATTTCATCATCATCATTATCAGCCGACGGACGTCCACTGGTGGACATAGCAAAGATCAAGAATATGTTGCATATATAGTAATATATCAATCGGATTTTATTGATTTTTAACTTGAACGCCATGTTAGTCATAGTGGTGTGGAGGGTTCCTGAACTCGCGGGACCGAAGCTAACCTCACCTGCTCGTGGTTGCACCCTGCTAATCAACAAACGAGGCTCTGGCTTCCACCAACCCTCATCGGGGTGGAGTGGTGAGAAAAGGCCCAAATCCTCACCAATATGAATCTCTACAATCGACGACTCTTATTGCCTGGTGGATTATGAGCAGTACAGGATCAATCGATACAGGAGAGGCCTTTGTCCAGCAGTGGACGTCTAACGGCTGATGATGATGGTTAATATATAGATATTTAAATTACATGTACTACACAATGTTTTTAAACAATAGTTTTTTTTTTATGTAAACAAAAACAATTTAAAAAGCTTTAACAAATAATAAACAGTAATGGCTGATTGTACGCCCAATTAGGTCCCCAAGTTAGCTAATTCCAGCCTACCCGCATACGGCCAGCGTGGTGTGAAATAGCCCAAATGCCCCCATATGAATGCCTATAAACGTTCTTTTGGGGAGGCTGTGTCCAGCAGTGGATATCTATCGGCTGATGATAATGATCTTGGTCATAGTCGATGAAAGTATCTTCTGAGGCGCGTTAATAGTCATTGGAGACAGGAGCACCTGAACTCTTTACATTTGTAATAACTAAATGAAGTTTGAGTTGTATATGAATATTACAGATGTATAGAAATAATTATAGACAAAAATTTTTTTTTGTTAAATGTAATAGTAGTTAAATCATTTTATTATAGTTGTGGTGAACCAATATAACCATAAATTCTCCTAGATTCCCACTGATGAGCACTGTGGACAATGTCCATTAGTGGGAATCTATCGGATATTAATGTTGGTGGATAAACACAATAATTTCTTATTCCTGTGTGTATCGAGTATAGTGCGTGTGTGTGTGCGTGTCGATATGCGTGTTCGTGTGCGTACTCTATCTCTTCGTTTCGTTCGTTATCTCGCTTTCGATGTTTTTTTTTTGTGCATGATACTCTTATGCCTTAATTTTTAAGTTTCTTTTTTGCGTTAGTGTAAGTTTCGTGTGCTTATTTCTATACTAGGTACTACCTATACATTAGCGTAGTTTAGAACTATAGGTCTGAATATTGATACGGCAACGTGATAATTTTTGGTACATGTCCAGCCGTGGGAATATATTGGTTGATGATGATTCAGCCATGTGGTGGATTAGAGAATGAAGTAAAGCAATATATATAATAAACAATCTTCGAGAATAAACTTTCAAACTATCAAATCAAGAGAGAGAAGAAGAATGAGATAATCATCTAAATATCTATATAATCATTGTTTAATTAATATATCTGCTTAATACTAGACTAAAGCTCTTTATCATTAAAGACTAGACTGCTTTGTAATCAAGTGATAATCTTTTTTTTTTTCAAAGAAATGAGACGAGCGGGACGTTCACCCTACGTAAAGTGATACGTATGCGGATAACAGCGTAGCTCTAGTTTTACACAGCACTACATTGCGCTCGCAGCTTTAAGACATTAGATGTTGAGTCTCATTACCTCAGTAATTACACTAGCTGCAGCACCCTTTAAACCGGAACACAGTATTGTTTGCACAGTACTGTTTGGCGGCAAAAAGGGCTCTGCGATGGTACTTACTTACACGGTTTCTGGCAACAGAGACCTACCACCATTATATTGTATCTTCAGTAATTATATAATAAAAAAAAATGGAGACTACTACCATTGGTTGCAATTTAAAGGAGTGTTATTGTCTACGTCCACAGATTATTCAACCGCAGTAAAAGCAACGATGGCTGCCTGCTGCAGGAGGAGGACGACATGCTCACCGTCTCCTTCATACCAAAGCACCCCACCAGGGAGGAGCCCAGTCTGAACGGTTGAGTTGTCGTATAAACGACATACATAAACTGATTAAAATAATTTATTAGAGAAAGAGAAAGAGAGAGAGAGAGTGCATATAAAAATATGTCAACTTTTTTAATCCTTCTCCTTTTTGTGAATTAATATCTCATATTTTATTTTCTCAGATGTATCAAATCTAAGTTTGTTATATTATTATTGATTCTGCAGAATCTATCTACAACTACCTTTATATCTTATCAGCTGGATGGATAATGCCCACTATTGGGCATAGGCATCTAAAAAATCCTTATCAAGGAGGAACTACTATTATATATTCATATGAAATTAGAAGCGGTCAATTTCAATAATGTGAGAATCGTACCGGTTACAATTTTTTTTTTATACTACGAAGCGACGACTCGAGCCGGAGGTTCACTTGATAGTAAGTGATACGTCCGCCCATAGCAATGTGGCTAGTTAGGACCAACACAGCACCATTGCGCTCATCACCATACATAAGATGTTGAGGCTCGTAACCCCGACATTAGCTACAGGGATCTTCAAACCGGAACACGGTATTGTGTGTCGGCTGCAATTGGAGCTACGACGGTACTTAGACGATTACCATCAGTAGTATAAGCTATAACCATGTCGAATAACTGATTAGTCTTACAATAGACACTAAATGTTATCCCACTACTGGGACTCGTGGCCCTCTTTCCACAGGAGAGCGAGTCAACGATAATATTTTTACTTTTTAAAAAGCCGTTACTCGAATTCGCATTATCATTGGCGAGTGAAGAAAATCGTACGTTGGTTTTATGGTGGGCATAACAAAATATCTTAATCTTTATAACCTGGGCTTTACATAGACTGATTTAGAGCTAGTGTATAATCTATATATCAAGTAATTACTCGATTACCAGTAATCAATACAAATATCATTAATTATATACTAATATAAATAATACAGAATTTTAATAATGCAACTAGTTATTGTTATACGTTAACCTGATGGTAAGTTACGCTTGCCGATAGTAATATGGCGCTAGTTAGGATGTTTACACCGCGTCGTGCTCGTGAGGCGTAAGATGATGATGGGAGAATTCTAATTACCGCAGTAATACTTATATTTGTACACTACTGATTAACAATACTACAAGTTGAACTTGATATTAATTAAGTTATAATTGTTTTTTCATTGGACATATGTAACGTGCATGTTACAGTTACAATTATTATTCCTCTATACGCCATTTAATCTCCTCCCCCTCCTCTCGTGAGGGTCATACTCCCGAGGATTTAATGGTTTTGGGTTATTAATTGTATTTTTATTTCCTTATAGAAAATGATAAATTGAAGTATGCATTAAATGATTTATTATTATTGATTATATTAAGTTATCAATTTCTATCCGGAAATGGATGAATCTTCTGAACTCACCACATTCAAGATAAATCCAGTCTCCATATTTAATTGTAAATTACTAATCAACGCACATTACTGTTTTACTATAGATATATTATTCCTTTGATTGAGCTCATTAATATTCAAATATGTCAACCTCGAATCGCGTGATATCACTTATAGTGAAGTGCTATGTGTGAAGGAGACGAGATGGACATCTTTCTAACCTCGAAATACTGCGCACTGTTCTACCCGCGTATAAACTGTTGATAGGCTTCATAGTGTTATAACCTAAAATAGGAAAGAGCGTTAAAAAAAACAAATTGTTTATTGCTAGAATCAAACTCATCGTTAATGTTTACTTAGAATAAAGAAAATTGTGTGAGCGTTATGTTAAATGTTAACCTATCGTAACGAATGTATAGACAATATAGAGTTGCTTTGTTTATGGAGTTTATGAGTGGAGTGTTTGTCTTTTGTATATATTTCTATGTCTAGCTGTATAAACTTTATTATTGCAACTTATTGATAATGTTATTATTATAATTTAACATTGCGTTAGTAAACCAAATAAAGTGTTTTTTTTTTTGTGCCGGGTAATATTAAAATTAAATCATTTTTGTTATTAAAATGTACATCTGTAGATATATGTCGCCATTATTAATTTGCTTCAATTAACTCCAATGAAGTAGAGCTGGTAACCCTTTTTGAAGAAAGAAGTTTACTAGACATAGAAACTAATAAAACATATAGTATCTAATACTCCCATGTGACGGTGTGATTTACTTCCTGCGCAGTCTTTTAACATAATGGACTCCGGTTCGATTCCGGGGCTGCATGTTGAAGGGTTTGATGGGTGAGTGCGTCTCTTCGATCCCACTTGACTATCATCCCCATATAAACCTATCACCAACTGCCAACAAAGGAGAGCTGGTGTATGTATTCTCAAGCACGCTTTAGCATACACAGCCTCATTGTCACTTAATATCACGTGAGGTTTTGGTGAAGTGTTAGCTCTAAAAGTCGTTAATAATAATGGTCTTCCCACTGATCTAATACTTATGTTATCAAATTCTGAATAAAATACTAGATATTTTTAAATAGATCAATTTGATATAAATACAAAGAAAAAAAATCATGTTCAGTGATAAAGCTTTTCATCATCATCCTCACAACGAATGGTAACCACGGTACTTCTATCAAATATGATTTTATTCCATAATATATAGAAACTATAATAGGGGTGGAGTGTAAACGCTTTCGTCTTGTTATGATTGGTCAGTTCCTCATCTGTTCAGATCCTCAGAGCGTGCTGGTTTATTACCGGTAATAAAAAAGTCTCGAGTAATCGTTCAACAACAAGCCGATGTATTCGTTTAACGGATCCGTCGGCGGCGTCTGTAACTTGTGCCACAAGTATTGTATGAAGTACGAGTATTATAATATATTTTTGTAAAGAAATAATTATTAATAAAGAAATGATAATATACTTGGAGTACTTATTTTAATTGAAGATCGATCGTCATTTACCCTTTTTTTTAGAGGGGAGAACATTCATGGTGTGCTCGTCCCTAGCGAAAGAAATATTATATATAAATAAGGGTTACGTCCTCTTCTCATCGTTTCGTTGTACATAAAAAAAAGATAGGTTAAGTAATTTGTAAATAATAGTAATACTTTTGTTCCATTTTGTTCTTGTTTTCAAAATAAAAAAGACGAAACGACTGTATATTTCGGTCACGAATAAATATTTTTATTTGAAGCATCATTAAAAAGCATATTGAGAAATTATCATCCCATACATGCATCATCAATGATGGCCACTGGCCACTGCTGGACATAAGCCTCCCTCAAATATCTCCTCATACATCCAGCATGGCCCCTGGTACCGCTGGTCACTGGAGGCTGTCGTATATAGGTGTTGGGCCATTTCATATCACGCTGGCCCAATGCGGGTTGGTGGGAACCAGAGCCTCGTTTGTTGATTAGCAGGGTGCACCACGAGCAGGTGAGGTTGGCTTGGATCCTGTGATTGTTATGCGGACCCCTTACAGCCCTGCATACATACATAACAGGTAGTAAAACAAAAAGGTTCCTTGTGTAAAATTTGGAAAGTTGAACAATCTGGCACTAGAGCGACTAGTAATAAGGCTGTCTGATATTTGAAGCTGTTGACCTTTAACGTCAATCCAAATGGAATAAATTAAATAGAACTATAGGAACTCTAATACAACTGTTATCACACCTTTTTTTGATTTTCGAGGGGGAAATGCCTTGGCATACCTGCCTTCGTGAGGGCAAACAGGTTAAGTTTGACCGACATCCGACACCCAGAGGCTATGGGAGTCAAGAGACAAAACTCTCCCGACCCTCTACGGTGGATCTAATCTTGGCTATCGCCGCCAACGGTTACGCAGTCGTGGAGTATAATAAGAGCGGCAAAACGCGGTACGGACACTCCTTTTCCGCCGCAACTCTGTCACGGCTGCGAAGGACAGTGTAAGCCTGCTTTTGCAGCGCACCAGCATCCGAAGTCAGCTCATGGAGCTTCATCGTGGGTGCTCAAGCCAAGTCTACTGAGCCCCACCGCCATGACAAGGCAAGAACCTGTTCAGCAGGATAACTGTTAATAACCCTGGCGTCTGATTTTATTTTAGAGATGTTACCACAGATGAGGTTTCAGTACAAAGCATAAAATAAATAAGAGTAAAAATACTTATCTTACAACTGCAATCAATACTTGTAAAGTCATAGAAGATGTGTAATTTTTTTTTTATTTAATTTCCTTTGACGATCAATCGTCATACCGGAATTGTATAGGTAAATGAAAGTATATCCATGTCATCAATTTGACAGCCGCTTGCTTGAAAATGACGTGGTCCGTTATAGTTTAAAATTTTAGTAATAAACAAAACCATCAAATAAAATAAATTAATGAAAGCTTACTTTGAATACATTTTAAAAAATGGCCGGGATAGTGTTGAAGACTTAGTGAAGTGGATAAAGGAAGGTAAACTTTATATTTTTCTCTTGTTACAAAGGGCCCCTAGATCGAACGGAACTTTGTATCTGGTATGGAGTGAGAACGTTAAAATTTAATGTTACTGTTGATTTTTATACAAACCAACAAGCAACAAACTATCGTTTTTAATGATATTAATACGATGGCATACGTTCAATATCCGAAATATTTATTTTCATATATATTAATTCATAAATCATCAGTCGATAGACGTCCATTGCTGAATTTAAGCCTCAAATATCCCCACATTGATCAGTCCCGCGCTGCTTGCATCCAGCATCTTCCCGCGATAATATGCATATCTTCTGGGACTGTCGGGGAGCCGTCGTTCTTATGAGTTCATACTAGGGAATTTGGGTCATTCCCCACCACGCTGGCCCAACGCGAGTTGGTGTTAGCCAGGGCCTCGTTTGTTGATTAGCAGGATGCATCACGAGCAGATGGAGTTGGCTTGGGACCCGTGAGTTGGCGTGACTCCTTACACTACTACAACGCACACAAATACATGTGATAGAAAGGATAAGTGATAGGAAGTAACATTTTCTGATTTTAGGATTTATATTAATAACAAATGTAATTGAGTATATAAATCATCTAATACTTATTACAATAGCTAACGAAATAATTTTTTTGGACCAACAACATTTACATATCTTGAGATAAAAGGTAAAGTATAACTATTTTATAATCTCAGTACAAATTCAAATTAGTCAGTCAGTAAAATTACTTCACACAAAAGTTTGTGTAAAGTAATTTGACGTATTTCTTATATTAAATTTTAAAAAAATATAAATCTATGCAACTGAAAATAATGCAATTGAAGTGACGTTTCAAAATCATTTATTAAAACTTCAAGCGTTTTTTAATTATTCTACAGGAATGGAGGAGCAGTTCAACAAACTGTCAAAAGCCGGCAAGAATAATACCGATGGCTTAATACAATGGATGAAAGACGGTGATTATATATTGTAGTCAATCTGTACATATAATTTACAATAACGCTTGATCACATACAATACGTGATAGTATTTCTGTAGATCACCGGAGGAGTTTGTTGGTTCCTTAAGAGTGTCACTGCATTTCAATTTAGTTCGTATACAGAATATTATGTTATATTTAAATAGCTAAATATAACTTGTATCTATTACTATATATTAATTTATTAGTTATGTTATATATTACTGATGAACGGTTAGTTTCTATCAACACTATTGAATACTTAACAACATATAAACATGTATAATATTACAAATCATGATTTCTTATATTTACGCGAGTATTACACATTTAATTGAACTAAATTTTATGGATTTTATCGCGTCTATGGGTACCTAGTGATAGCTATAAGGCAGGGTCATCTGTCACCTCAGTTCCCCCGTGACCATGGTTGCTGCATAGCGGCCCCAATGTCGTGATAATAAAATGAACGCGATAAAATCCATAGATTTAATTTTATTATATACTAGCTCTCTTCTTACCGTTTTGTTGGCCGTAATATAAAATTAGATTTGAAATTTGTATGAAATATTCCTTGAAAGCAACCGCAAAGTACAAGCAAACAACCGCAAGTAACTTTCTATAACAACCATTACTATAGCAACCACATAAATAATACGAAATTATGTTTTCATAAAAGTTAATTAGAAATAAAATGATGAAGGATGTATGAAGTTCAAAAAATAAATGTGTATATATAATAATGTCGAAACATAAAGTTGTTATATTGTCAATTAACAATATTTTTAACGAATCTGATGTAGTATTAGCCTTAAAGAAATATAATATCACCCACTTCTCCCACAGCCAAGGTAATTGATGGTATAAAAGTGACAGAAGAAAAAGCGCGCGAAATGTTCGCTGACGCGGCGGACCAGACCAACATCAACATCGATAAATTCAAAGAGGCGCTGACCAGTCTGGCCAGCCAGCATCAGAAGACTGTTCAGGAGATCACTCAAACCTTGGTGACGGAAGGGCCTAAATTTCTGGATGCTTTGAAAGCAGGCGCAAGCGCGTTCAAAGACGCTCTAACTAAAAAGTGAATTAAAATGTTAACACAAGTCTTCCGTCACAGATGACTAATGTCGCAAATTTTAGTGAAATAAAATACTAAACGTTTTATTAATTTATTAATCTTCTTAACACTTGCCATTACAATGTTCATGTTGTATCCCCGGATGCCCCGCCCCATACATTACGCAATGCACTCGCCTCGCGAGATGCCGGTACTGTGTAAGGGTAGAATTTAAAAATTGGTATTTTTGTGACTGTAGAAAATTATTAACTTAGTAAAAGATGTTAAATATTCGTCATTATGTAACGACTTAAAAACAGGGCTAAAAACTTGTAGCAAAAGATACAAAAATAATTTTCGTAGCAGTTGTCAAATCTCTAAATAATACTAGCTGTTCCCCGCCGGCTTTGCTCGGCATAGTATAAAATTAGACTTGAAAGTTCTATAACGTTAACTTTCTATAACAACCGTTACTATAGCAACCGAAAAAGTATGTACTGAATTTTTTTTATAAAAGTGAATTATAAATAATTTCGTGAAGGATCTATGATATTCACAAAATAAATAGCGTATAACTATCTACAAATCATTACGTGACGATGGTCACGTTCTCGTGTCAATACGTTCACTAGTTTTCACGTGGTTAGTGAACAAAGAAAATCTATTATCATTATACACAGACAATATATCTTGTCGAGCCCTAACACTAGAAAAGATACTAAATGGGAATTAGAATATAAAAATAATGATTTACTGGCGGTAGGACTTTGTTGCCGGAGATCGTCTAAGTAGGTACCAGCGCAGCTTCTATTGCAACCAATAAACAGTAGTGTGCAAACATTACTGTATTCAGATTTGAAGGGCGTATTAGCTAGTAATTACTGGAATATCGAGACTCAACATCTTATATCTTTGGCGATGAGCGTTATTTGGTGCAGTATATATCCTGTATGCATCCTAACTTGCATCACGTTATGACCAGGTGTATCACTTACCATCAGGTGAACACACATCTATCTATCTACGATCGTCGATTAATTGAAAAGAAAAAAGAGTATTATCCACATTCGCTTCTGTATTACGTTTTAACCTTCTAGAAGAGCTAACACTCTTATGATCATAATCGTTACAAGCAAAGCCTTTTTATAGCAATGAGATCAAAGCGTTTGTATATAGTTGTGAAAAAATTTGTTTATAGTAATAAGATCGTCTTTATTAATTAATAAAATATTGTACAATAAAAAATTTGTTTATAGTAATAAGATTTATTATTATTATTATTCATATTCTGCAATAATGCTTGCTCCTCAAACATATGAAGATATGAGAATATTAATATATTTTCAACTACTGGTTAAATTGAGGAAATCATGGAAACCAAGGAAATTAAATTGTTGGTTTCAACAAACAACTTTTTCCCACACAACGGGTATAAGACATTAATCCACCGCTCTCGACCGGATTGGTAGATTCTCCCACAGTTTTATTCACCGGAAGCTAGAGTTCGGTGATCAGTGTTGTAAGGTGGGTAATAATAATGAGACAAGATTAGTTTGTAAATTATATTTCATTACTACAATCAACAATACATAGCTTCTGATGTATCACTGAAAATCATTGGAGATGTTTGCGGCGTCTTCTTTGGCCGCAAAATCAACCAAACAGGTACGATTTTACTATAGATATATCAATACGGAGTAAAGAATTATAGCTTTTTTTGAAGACTGTACAGGAACATGTTGAATTACTTACCACTGTTTCCCAAACCCCATTCTCTTCAGAGAAGACTGCTTATTATTATGAGCCAATGTCAGTTCTATACTTATACATGATATAGATACTAAGATTTGCACAAAAGCTATCTTTATAGTTTAGTATAATGGTGTACCTTAAAAAAAATATGTTCTAAAGTACCGAGTGTTTTTAAATCATCATTATCAGTATTTTTTTTCCCATTTCATAATTAATTAAAAATGGAAAGATCTAGACGACGGATACAATGGTCATACAAACTCTCATTCTCATAATGTAAGCAAGGGTTGGGAATCATTGGTCCAGGCTGGGTTTTACATAATAATACATTTTTTCTATACAATTTTAGGTAACGTACATAAAGATGTATTTAACAGAGCCTCTTAAAATGGACACTTCCGCCAGTTAATCAATTGGTACTAAAATAAATTGCATATATAGTAAAACATGATTAAAATTCCATTTATAAAATTTACAATAGATTAGTCAAAATCATACAGAGAAATATAATTATTGGTAAATAAATTAGCATTATATAATGCAAGAGGTTTATGTCCAGCAGTGGGCAAACCTTCCATCGGTTGACATTGTGATATATAATATTTGTAAAATTAAAAAATTTCCTATATATACTATAAAAATAGAAACCATATAAAATAATTGTAACATATCAAATTGTAAACATCTAACAGATCCATTTTGATTTAGTAATTCAATAATTTCATTAAGAAAACGTCTCTTGCGATAAGCAAGGTAGAAAGTAATATATATATATAAGAGAATATTATGCATATGTATATAAGATAAGCATATAAAATCAAAAACTATAAAGAGGTAACAAACAACATATAAATATATGTACACATACAGTTTGTTAAAAATTAATACCGCTTTGTACTGGAGCTACTCGTCGCAGACGGTAGATGGCGTGGCGCTTGCATTCAAACGGATGAGCATAGGTTACCAATGGGGGAGCGGGAGCTTTGTTATAGCAAGATGAGAAAGAAAGAGAAAGAGAGAGACAGAATTAATTTTTAATCAATGATTATTAATAGATATCAAATAGACATAAAATTTATTCAATTAAGAATGATGTAAGAAATGTTGCATTATTTTTTCTTGCCATAGGTGAGGAGTTGGAGGGTAGTTCATATAAAGTTGGGAATGTAAGTGTGATAACGGTCGGTGGGATTATTATGTATGAGAGTGAAGAAATATTTGGGAGGATTATCACACATTTGATCAGTTTGGGCGAAGAAGAAAAAAATTGTTCAGTTGTGGCCTGCTTAAAAATTACTTGCTATGGCTCATTTATATATAATATTAATTTGTTTGGTGGTTTAATATACATAATAACCCCGTCTATTAGTTTGATATATATATATACACATATATATATATATTTATAAATTTTTTAAAGGAAGTTAAAACTGTAATTTAGGCACCGGTAATTATTTTTCCATCCGGTCTTACCTTTTGTACAAAGGGTTAACAATTATATATATTCGATATACATATAGGCTGAGCTGAGTTACCATATCACCTTATCATGTGTTTTTTTTTTTTTTTTTGACAATTTCTTCGGCAGATTACTTTTTTTTTTAAACGATTTGGTAGTATTTTTAACATTGAAGCGTTACAGATATAAACAAACATAAGTCAATTATCACATTGATAATTATCGATTGCACATATATTTCGTGTAACTATTTAAATTAAGCGTAAGTGTTACTAGTTTATTATATTTAAGTGTTACCACATTAATTGAATTTTTTATTTAGACACTCAAGTTCTTTATACAGAGCTTCCAAACTTCCTTCAATCACTGTTTAATGCGTGATTTATTTCCAGTAACGTAACGCTTAAAAGCACTTGGCTAGCGCGATTGATAAATGGATTTGATTCATTGTGTAAGATTACCTCGAGTCCCACAAGTGGGATAAACCCAAAAAAAACTGCACATGTTACTCTTCATGCTGCCAAATACATACCCGATGTGATATTATAATTAAAGCTATATTCATGAAGTCATTTCTAATTCACATACAATTAACGTGCACTATTAGTATAGAAGTTAACAATCTAAAAGTTTAGAAGCCCTGACCCTACTCCTCTGAGGACATTAATCGAGGATAATCAAATGTTTGTTCCAATGTCTCCATTATGCGGCGACGTTACAAATGTTTGTCCCAACATATCCGTTGCTACTGTCCGTTAGTTCACCGAATAGTCCAACATGCGCGCGATCACGAGTTTATTTTACATCCTCCTTATGTATACTTCCATAAGGTGGAATTTTGCGCGTCCGTCCGTGGTTAGCATTCGGTGTCCGCGCTTGGTCACTGACTGTTCGCCAGCTCATCCATACGGCATCTAAAATTAGACAAATATATTTGTTATATCTTAACAGCCAATTTACGTCCCCACTGCTGGGGCACAGGCCTACCCTCAACATGAGGGCGATGGGCCACAGTCACCACGCGGGCCCAATGCGGGATTGGTGACTTCACACACAATTTAGAATGAATCCTAATTCGTGTGCAGCCTTCCTCGCTTACTTGCGACTCAAAGTCTTATGTCTCAAGGCAACGAGCGCAATGTTGTGCAGTGTATACCATCCTAACTAGTGCCACGTTTAATGGGCAGGCGTATCACTTATTATCAGGTGAACGTTGCGCTACGATATAGTGATATATTATTTATTTATTGATATCGCCCGCGTTGCTGAAGGACGTTAGCGAGTTTGTAAGAACTTTACCAGAATTTAACTGATATATTTCAAGAGTAGGAAATGTTTTATACCTGACCGCCATTTCAGCTACCTCAAGGCTGGGATAGTCGAGTTCTTTGACGAGGCAGAGCACCGCGGACAGTAGGTTCGAATTCTGAAACAAACAATATGTTATGATGTCAAAGAAAGACGAGATAACAAAGGACTTAAAACTTTTTGCCACCCGGTTTGCTAAATTATTTATTGATAGTATCATTATCATCAGGCAATAGAAGTCCACTGCTGGATATAGCCATAGATTAAGTAGTGTAAGTTATTATATAATAGTTTATCACCATTAAAAATATTTGTTGAACTTTTCACAGAGATACCCACAAGATCCAAGCCAACCTCATTTGTACGCGGTGCACCCTGCTAATCAACAAACGAAGCTCTGGCTTCTACCAATCCGCATTGGGCCAGAGTGGTGGGAAATGGCCCAAATATCCCCCTAGGAACCGCTACAAACGACGACCCCTGGTGATAGGCAGTACCAGATATCATGTTGACTAACAGTCGTTGACCAGCGCAGAACTGATCGAAGTGGGAATCTTTAGGTGAGGCTTATGACTGGCAGAGGAAGTCTTTGGCTGATGATGATGATCCAAACTTGAGGGTAGATACAACATGTAATTTCGAGGTGGCTTTCGTTATTTCCGCATGTTTTATGTAAACTAGTTGTCGCTATGCAGATTCTGATGGCAAGTTTTGTTATGATGATGATTTGTCATACCAGGGGTTCCAATAAAGAAGAGACTGAACTTACTTTTATCAGAGACACTAGAAATTCAAGATATTATATATTTTTTTAGTACATTGGAGCCTCACAAGACGGAGACTATTATCTTCTATCAGAGCAGGGTGTTCCTCAAAATCTTTCTACCTTCCCTTCAATGAGGGTAACGAAAATTATAAACACTCACTCTGGTAACGGGTCGTCGCGTAAAGCCGCGGTGCTCCGCCATCACAGCCGACGGATACTCTCTGTCTCTCCTCTCTCTTTCGGTTTCCCTCTCGCGCTCCCACTCACGCGCTTGGTACATTTCCGACCTTGAAGTAAATGATAATAATTTTTTAAAATTACAATAAACGTTTTCGTGCTTTATAAAGACATACCGATGATGATGATTGATAATGACGATGGAACAAGTCATCAAGCTTATTGAGTATGATGATGTACACACTCTGTTGTTAAGTATATATGCAGTGCCTATTTCAGCTACACTGCACAAGTGTGCAAATAATGTTGCTGTTGAATTTGCACTGTTGCTCCATTTTTTTTTGTTTTGTGGTTGAAAAAGTTTGAGCAGGGGCTCAAACTTTTTTAACTAGCGAGTTTCTTCGACCCCCATAGCAACTTCCTAGATCAGGGCTCACGGATCTCGTATTACCAAGAAAATTTAAAAAAAATTAAACTAGAGCCAAACACCAACAGGATTTTGCTGACGAAGCTTTATGTCTATTCAAAACACATTAGTATATACTACAGCAATATATTATCATCATCATCAGTTAATAGTCGGCCACTGCCGGATATAGGCCTCCCCCAAATAACCTTCCATCGATCAGTCTTGCGCTGCCTGAATCGCCATACATCATCGGCCGCTGTTTGCGGGGGTACATATGGGGGGATTTGGGCCATATCCCACCATGCTGGCCCAATGCGGGTTGCTGGTTATAATATATTATTAGCTTTAGTCAACTATTACATACATAGAAGGACAATTACTTAGTCGCCTCCCTCTAAACCCAAGATACGACAGGACGTGGCATTCTGACTGTCTGCTGTTGCCATGCAGCAGATTGAGGAACATTAATTCGTGTCACATTTTACCTGTCCGCTGATGACACTGCACCACTACAATGTCTCCAATCTCCATTAGATGCGTATGAGTAGTCCTGTAACATGAACAAATTTTGAAATGTGTTATATAATTGAATTTAGTTGTAAAAAAAGCTTCATCCTTAAGAATTTTTTTTTTATTTTATTCACATGATAAGTAGTAATAACATATATCAATCAGTATTTATGTAGGGAAGTTGAATACTATGTTATTAGCAATCAATAAACAATCACGTTATTAATGATTTATACTATGAATGGATGAATGAGTTCTTGCGCGCGCGTGTGTGTGTGTATGTATGAGTGCTTGTGTGTATGAGTGCGTGCATGGCGGTTGTTACCTTGACATTGTGTGCGGACACTGAATGTCTCAATGATGCGACGTCGGGCGATCGGGGGCGGGTGCGTGTCTGCAATACAAAGCTGGTTATCATCGTCAGCCGATAGATGTCCACTGCTGGACATAGGCCTTACCCAAAATCCTCCATATACAATCAGCACGGCTACCGGTATCGTAAGGCACTAAGGGCTGTTGTATGTAGAGATTCATGTAGGGGGAATTGGCGTATATCCCACCACGCTGGCCCAATGCGGGTTGGTGGGAGCCAGAGTGATTAGCAGGGTGCACCACGAGCAGGTGAAGTTGGTTTGGGTCCCGTGAGTTGTTGCGCGGGAGCCCTTGCACCCCTAAAGCCGGTTATAATGTATGCTCAATGATATCTGAAGTAGCTGTCGTGGACATGAGCTAATCATGGCAAATGATTATAGTACATTGAGGGTTAGCGCTGGTTTCTATAGCTATAGAACTTTACTTCGAATTAGCGAAACTGTAACGATATGTGAGTATAGCAAAACAACATATTTTTTTCTATTCATCGAAGAACAAAACGAGCTAGGCCTGATGATTAGTGATGATTAACCCTATTTGGAAAGATGTGCACTTCACAACATTTCGTTCAACATCTTGAAAGATAAGATGGTCAATCTCGTTACTCCATTTATTCCACTAGTTACAATACCCTTCAAACTGGAACACAGTAATGTTAACATACTAGTGTTTGTCGATTGCAATAGGACCTGCGGTGGTACTTATCTAGATGGTCACTAGCAACAGAGACCTACCACTAATAAATATCTTAGATATTTTAAAGGAAACCAGCCATCTTTTTACTTAAAAATCTGATGTGAGCTCTATCGATGTTCATCATAGATAATAACTGTAGAATATTCTTCAATTCAAAATCTTTTGTCGATTAATCGACAAGAGTCTAAATGAGCATCATCATTATCAGCTTAGCTGACACACGTCCACAGCTGGACAACGATTTCCACATCGATCGATCCTGCGCTGCACGCATCCAGCTGCTTCCCGCCACCTTTACTTGAACGTCGGACCCCCTGGTGGGGAACTGCCAACGCGTATTCAGGTACGCGGGCGCCATTGCACACCTTATTGCCCCATCGGCTGTCAGTCTTGCGAGCGATGTATCCTGCCCATTGCCACTTGAGTCTAGCATTCTTTTGGACTGTTTCTCTGACCTTAGTTCTCCTGCAGATCTTCTCATTTCTGATTCGATCACGCAGGAATACTCCGAGCATAGTTCTTTCCAGTGCTCTTTGAGAGTCTAAATGCTAACAATGGGATAATTTATTTTATCCTGTGCTTTAAAATTTAACCGACCCTTTGATCCAATAATTTCACCAGCAATAGGAGCATTGAGATCGGAAAGTATAACCATTGGTTTGTGAAGGTAGATTTTGTTTTAATCGACAAAGTGAGGAGAGGAGCGGGAGGTTTATCTGATTGTAAATGAATAAGCTCACCCATAAGAATGGTGTGCTAGTGATGATCATAAATTGCATCATATTGTGCTCGTCGCCTTAACACAAGATATTAAGTGTCAGTTACCGCAATTATTTCGATATAGACATACTCTCGTTTTTTGTTGCAGTAAAATGACGGTGGTCAAGGATGATGACATAAACGAGAAACTATACTGCAAGCTAAACCATGAGATATGTTCAATTTGAATATTAAATCAAAATAGCGCAATACTCACTTCATAGTGTGAACTGGTCATAGCAGGATGCTCATACCGTTCATCCGGTTCTGGGGATGCGACGCGTCGGGTCGGGGATAAGGGGCACTGCTGCGAAAGCCATTTTTTTTTTACATAACAGATGACAAAAAGAGGAAGGTATAGGGTAACAAATATATTTACTTTAATTAAAGAATAAGTAATGAAAATATGATGAAATGATTGAATGGACGAATAATGATTGCGCGAATTAATGAAGAAACATATATGGAACGAAGCAAATGGTATAATCGACAGTTTATTTTGGATATTAAAGTTATAAACAAATTTCAAGCCTGTAAGTACTGACGTGCCAGTAATTTCAAGCTTGTGTGCTTCCGCTAAGAGCTATCCAATACACAAACAATTATTTATGAATCAAGCTGTTAATTTTTAATATAAAAAAATATTATATGTATAAACATTATAATATTCTCTCAGAGAATATCGTATTGTAATAGCAACTATTGCATTAAAATCACATCGATTAAAATTGGGGGTAGACGAACATAAACGAACCTGATGGTTTTCCGAGCGCTGCGGCTCCGACGCCGGCTCGGGGATTCCCTCGGTGGAGCTGTCGCTGCCCTGTGCCCCAGGTTAGTTGTTAATAGGCATGTTACTAACGACGTCGAAACATTAACATGAATAGTTTTAACACAACAAGCGAACACAACGATGTTATTAAACTACACGTCACGAGGCTTTTGTTATCGGCATAGAACAAACGCTTTTTTTTTTATTTACACACACATACATATTTGTATATTTATGTATTTTATAATTACGTCCTATTAATGATATATAAAAAAATGTGTAGAAGAAAAAAGATAGAGCTCATTAAAATTTTATATACACTAATAAGTAATTGTGAGACCAATGCAAAGCTAATATACATTTGAATGATTGCCATATAATCTACCATATGATTAATCCTTTTCATTACTTTTACATCATCATCATCAGCCGATTGACGTCCACTGTTCGACATAGGCCTCACCCAAAGATCTCCACGTGGATTGGTTCGAGATATGTACCGCCGGGCACTAGGTACTGTGGTTTATGATGTTCATTAGGTAAGATTTCCCACCACGCTGACCCAAAGCGCATTGGAGGGAGTCAGAGCCTCGATTGTTGATTAGCAGGGTGCACCAGAAGCAGATGATGTTCGCTTGGGTCCCGTGAATTGTTGTGCGGGGCATCTTATATCCACAGATTTTATATAATATGAAATGATGACCATAAAATAGATGCCACTTGAAAATATCTCTCTAAAAATGCTGAAGAGGATAAACAGCACATCCATGAACACCTCACGTCACATGCAACAAACGCAGAATAAATAAAATGAAACCTTATGTTTAAGTTGATTGGTTCCATTTCTGCTTTTCTCTTTCTGGCACACCGGTTTCTTTGAAATAGAAAGATTACGCATTGGAACGTGTGAAGCACAAGCTGCTTCTGACATGGAATCCCACCTCATCGTCATCAGCCGATATACGTCCACCGCTGGACATCCACACATAACCACAAAGATGTGTTATGACAGTTACTTTAATTATGAAAGCTGTTATAGCATTAAACATTATTACAATATATAGTTTTATAGAAGTTGTATGTAGTAAATAGTTTTTTAAACAACAAAGAAAAAGGATGATAGAATGGTCATTTGATCTAATCATCAGTAAGAATGTGAACATAGCATCAAAACGCTTTATATATGGCCGTATCTGTTACAGCAGTAATTCAATAAGCTACAACACCCAGCAATCATGTATGGTATGGTAAATATGGTAAGGTTAACATTAACCTTGTAGTCTCGGGATAGTAGGGCTAGTAAGAATAGTCCTGTCTGTCGTAGAAGGCAACTAAAAGGGTCCTTGAGGATGTGGGCCCCTATCCCTTAACGAGTGTGCCTGTGTGGCACAGCGTTTGGCCCAGCGATGGTGCCTAGGACTATTAAGCTCCTCCTCAGAGACGTGTTAACACAAAGTGTAGCGAGGCACCGGTGCGATCTATAAGAAATCCCGGAGTCTCTCCAAATGCACTGATGCATAGCAGCGAGGGGGTTTTAGTGAGTAAAAATCTCACGCAATCTTCCCCCCAGAAGGAGGTATGTTTCGAAGGTTGCTCCCGAAACAGAAAAAAAAAGTATGCAAACGTTACCATAGTAGCTGTGATAGTATCCAACTATCCTTTCCAGCAGCAATGTACCACTAGTGAATTGTTTATATGTTGATATCATGGAACACAACCCAATTACTTAATTTTAATATACATATATATAATAATAAACCGGAAATCTGGTCTGTTTCATTCATTCCATTCTGTATGATTGATAAACACTCAAGTTGGGGTGAAAATAAACATTTTCAATTCAATATACATGAGAAGAGAATCAAGTTTCCAACAAATACATATATAAAATATGAAAGCTTATATTTATCAATATATATTAAGATCTATTATGAGAAGGAAACAATTACTTGTTCGTGCCTCTGGACTGGTCTTCCGTAATAAGGTTCTGTTTCTCTCTCCGGACTCGATTCGCATGATCTTTGTCTTCTGTACTGTCCGTATGTCTCCTGCTGGAATTTGGAAAAAAAAAACTTTAACTTTAAAAGATTAAACATAGGTAACAACTCACGGGACCCAAGCCAACTTCACCTGCTCGTGGTGCAGCCTGCTAATCAACAAATGAGGCTCTAGCTCCCACCAACCCGCATTGGGTCGGCGTGGTGGGAAATGGCCTACATCCGCTCATATGAATCCCTATCTGATCGATGTGGGAATCTTTAGGGAGGCCTATGTCAGCTGTGGACGTCTATCGGCTCTTGATGATGATAACCGTAATTTAAAAAAAAAATCTAAGCGATTACGAGAATTAGTCGAATTTACGTATATATACCAGGTGGTTCGACGATCTGATGAAAGTCGCGGGAAGCCGATGGATGCGGGCAGCGCATAACCGATCGATGTGGAGATCTTTGGGGGAAGCCTATGTCTAGCAGTGCACGTTTATCGCCTGATAATGATGATGATGATGATGACGTACATATAATGACCGTGACAGTCAAGGTTTAACACCTCACAAGATGAAAGGAACTTGTCTAGTTACTTTATGTTCTTACCGGTTGTGGATAACCCTCGTCGTCGGAGTCAGGTATGTGAGTGCCTCGTCGTTTCGCTTCTTGTACCTGTGAAAAAAAAAAAAAAATTAAATTATAAACGCAAATACAAATGATATTAGGATTTATTGTAAGCTAATATAGAGAAATACGCCAAGATTCGTTCGTATCTATTTCTATCACACGGCAGTTGTTTTTTATATGATGAATCAGTCATAGCTAGTTTGGCTCTAGGTATGATTTTTTAGACCTACCTGGCTAGCTCTGGCCACCATTTGTATATTACAAATGTACCATTACTGGGTTATGTCAACATGGGTAACCACGGTCTCATTGATACTCAAGTTAAATGTTAGCTAATTGTAACAAGTAAAAACTATATTAGGCCTCTAGTACTTCTAATACGAAGGAACAGAACAATAATCTTACTTCCTCAGGCTGGACTATAACGTTGTCTAGTTTCTCCAGGTTCGGTAGATTTCTGAGCACCGTCATTCTGTATCTGAAAATATTTAAAACGTTTTTATTAATATAAAGTCATCTTCTTTGCAAATGATGTAAATTCTTTTGTAGCCTTTCTAACAGTATGTTTTTAAACTGAAACGACCCCTAAACAATGGGAGGTTGAAGTAAGCCTTAAATATAATAAAAAAATATTAGTCTGCAGAACATCTATAACAAGAGTATGGAATCCTGAACTTCTCATACCAGGTATAGCTACAAAAAGACAGAAAATAGCTTCCAGATAAACAAATTAAGTTTGTTTTAATTTCCAATATAGGAATCCTTATTACCACAAGACGTTCAACTGGTGAGTAAATAATTGTGAAATAAAGAATTTTAAACTCACTCTGGATGCTGAGTGCAGGGGTTCTCGTCGAGCCAAAGGCTCGTGAGGTCCGGCAAGTGCCTCAGGTGACGGATCTCCGCCAGGTCGCGGATCTCGTTCTTGCGCACGTACAGTTCACGTAGCCGCCGACAACTCGCGAAGTCGCCGAGTGTACGTATCTTGTTTAAACTGAAAACAGTGAAAGACAAGATTTACCATTAATTACTAGATAACCTGAAGAATGATGAAGAATGATGGGTGGAAGTAGTCACGACTCTCAGACTTGAGGAGTACGATTTGAGGAGAAGGTAACTAAAGGACACATATCCATACGCAGTGTTACACTGATTTTGTACTATATGAAGTAGTCTATTGTTGATAGAAAGATAATATGGGATTCATAGTAAGGGGACATATTTGAACTCCTGTCTCCGAGGTATATACAGTTTTAAGCTGTTGATATGATATTCAAGACAATGATACTCCATGTGTATATAACAGTATAGAATAAATTATTGTTATTATCTATTATTATAATCTTAATAGCTTAACGCAAATACAAGGATACTATACAATTTCAATATTTTTAGTATTAAATATTCTAATTGTGTTAACAAAAATTTCTATTTAAATATGTTAGGTTCACATACAGGTGGTGTTTCCACCAACTCGCATTGGACCAGCGTGGTGTGAAATAGCCCAAATCCCTCCATATGAACCCCTACAAACGACGGCGCAGAGTACCCAATGATGTGGGCAGCGCAGGACCGATTTATGTGGGTGGCTATATGATGATGATGACAAACGATGTACTCTAAAATTTAGTTTTTCGTTAGTCATAAGAAAGGAAGTTAAAATATGAAGCCTAATGTATCCACACTGAACATTGAATTAGCTGTTTTATTTTTATACAATCATTGTTATCTCTCTATCAAATATCTAATGACAAGCAGTTTTATAGTAATGTTTTTTTCCTTCTATTTATTTTCACCTAGGCATTTTTGCTCCTAAGGGGCATATCATTCCCATCGTACCTTATACATAGTAATATTACACTAACCTAACAATTAGTATTATTATTAATATTATTCTAAGCTACTCTAAATTCACTAAAGATCGATTTCCTGAATTTGGATCTCGGGTATGCTATCCATGATGGCCATTATAAATGGCCAAAAATGTCTCTTTTTATGATAATTAGTTCCTCTTACATTCCATCAACAAATAACGCTTGGTGCGAATGTTTGAGTACACTTAATACAAAGATACTTTTAATTTTTCTAATGAAGTGTACTGTCGGATATTGATCGCGATGTTGAACCTACATACGCAGTGTGTCCTAGATCAATAGGTATGCCGTCTAGACATGTTTGCCTACCGATTTCAGTAATAAGAAACTTGAGATTAAATCATCTTTATAGCTTTACTGAATACAAGCATTTGAGATATGGGCACTCTGCCCAAAGTCTATGTCCCTGAGAGAACTAACTGCAAATAAAAGGTTGCATTTTTCGGACACCTTCAAAGAGGATCCCTTTATGAGTTCCCAAGGTTGATCCTTGAGGGCAAAATTCCTGATAAACGTGCACATGGTAGGCAGCGCAAGAAATGGTTTGACGACAAAGTAGCGGACCGGGTTTAATTACCATCAGTTAAAAAGAATAGCCGAGAATCGGATTGGTTTTCTCAATCTGATCGCCAAAGTTCAGTTAGAAGAGGCACCTAATGTAAGCTTTATCATGTTTTGATGCAAGGTGTTTGATTAAAAAAAATCATTTAGTATATGAGGAATCAAAAAAATCACAATGTATCTTTAGATCATCATATAAGTTATAGTTAATATCGTCCAATGTGGTTAAAGAATGTTTTCAATGTTCAGATCTACAAGGTTTCGTATTGAATTCTGCGCATACGCAGATAGTATAGGAAAAAGTGAAAAAAAAAATGAGTCATACAAACCAATATGCACCGGTTGCCATTCTAACAGGACATTGTAACTTCAGCATCCACAAAGGCTACCGACTGATTGGGCAAGCGCGTGCTGCCGGCGCGCTGTTGGGCAAGCTGGGCCACGCTCTAATTGGACACGGTCTTACCGCGCAATCGAGGAAACCGCTTCCATTTATATAATATAAATTTTATTGATATTAGCCTGTGAGCTAGATCCTTCCATGTTTATAAAGCGGAGGAGTCCAACTTTGAATCTGGTGGCACTTCCGACGACTCAGCTTTTGCGTTTACAGTTAATGACTATAACTAGATTCGACGCGTTACCACAACATCAGCTCGCTGGCCTAATGGTTAAAGCGTACGGCCTTCATTCCGAAGGTCGGGTGTCGAATTTCGGCATGTACCAATGAGTTTAATACGTAAGTTGTGTACATTTGTGAGCTTTAGTAACAACAGCGAAATACAAACGGTGAAGGAAAACATCGCGAGGAAACCTGCACATGAATAAGAATTCATTCTAAGATGTGTGAAGTCACCAATCTGCATTGGGCCCGCGTGGTAACTATGGCCCAATCGCCCTCATACTGTGGGTAGGCCTGTGCCCCAATAGTGGGAAATTAAATTGGCTGTTGAGAATACCCACATCATCCCTTAACATCAGTTGGGATCGTGGTCAAACTCTTACCTTGTCGATTAAAAAAGCAACTTCTATAACGTCTATGAAAGTCTTATAAAAAATTTTTTTTTTTATAAGACATCGCATATCGCATTCTTCGCATTGGGCTAGTGCGGGTGGGAAATGACCCAAATCCCCCCATATGAAACACGGCCCCCAGTGCCCGACGTTGCCGACAGAGCTAGACCGCTCGGTATCGGGATCTTTGGAGTAGGCCTACGTCCATCAGTGGATGTCTATCAGCAGACAATGATGATGATCTCTGATATGTATTTATATAGTCCAATAGTTTTCATTAACCAATTACCATTGCATTGGTTAACTGTTTATGACAAATGTATATCTAATTTTGATTTCCTGTTGCCGGAGACTATCTAGATGTCTCCTCCGCTAGTCGGAAAACCCCTTAAGAACAAGAAGTCATTTGAGATTTTTCCTTGCATCTCATTCTTTTGGTAATGAGATGCCTGTTCTTGCCAATTGTGTTACATTCATTGTAATCTCAAAAGACCTACTGGCAGTAGGTTTCTGTTGCCGGAGACCCCTTAGGTAGGTACGTCGCAGCGTCTATTGCAGCCGACAAACAGTAGTGTGCAACTATTACTTTGTTCCGGTTTAAAACACGTTGTAGCTAGTGTAATTACTCAAGACATTCAACATCTTATCTGTCAAGGAGACAAGCGCAATGTGGTGTATTGTAAACTATCGTAACTAGCGCCACGTTGTTATAGGAGAGCGTATCAATTACCATGAGGCGAACTGTCCACTCGTCTCGTCGCTTAATTGAATAAAAAAAAAGCATTAGCATTGAACAATTTACAATTTATCAAAGTTTACTGTAGAATTACATGTATACTGTGTTTTACAAAAATTTCGCGAATCTATCAGTCATGGAGACCCATTTTTTTTCAGAGATTAAACCATTTACGCTGTTATCATATGAAATCGGTTAACGACTTATCGCTGCGGCCTCTCAGCCTCATTGCTCACCTTCAGCAATATATATATATACACTTTCTCCTTTCGTCGCATAAATCTGCTAACGAGCTTATAGGATTCGAACTTAATCCATGCGCCGTCAGCCAGATTGTGTGCTGCATGTGAATCACTACAGTTTAAAATGCATCGGCGGAAACTGTAAAGGCTTCAGAGACGAATAAGGCTATAACTAGAAACCTTTTCAGATAGTATAATTTTATTTTATTATACTAAAAAGCAAACAGCCCTTAACAACGTGGCTCTAGTTAGGATGACATACACAGCGCCACATTGCTCTCGTCGCCTCGTAGTCGTTAAGTCTTGTTACCCCAGTAATTTCACTAGCTACAGCGCCCTTCGAGCCAGAATAAAGTAAAGATTGCACGCTACAGTTTGTCGGCTGCAATTGGAGCTGCGGTGGTACCAATACGCTCTCTGGCAACAGAGATATCACTAATAAACAAGTCAACAGTAAATCAAACCTGACGTATATAAAAAAATTAAACCGACATACAAACAACGTTAACCGCAAATGAAACGATTGCTTAATGTTCTCATCATCGGCCGATAGACATCCACTGCTGGACATAGACGATAGCTCAGAACAAAGATTCCCACATCGATCGGTCCTGCGCTAGGGGCCGTAGTTGGTAGGGTTCAGAAAAGGGGATCTTGGTCATTTCCTACCGTTCTGGCCCAATGTAGGTTGGTAAAAGCCAGAGCCGCGTTTGTTAGCCGGGTTTACCACGAGCAGATGAGGTTAGTTTGGGACCCGCGAATTCTTGTGCGGCACCTTTAACTGTTTTATAGTCAACAAACAAAGAACTTCTTTATTGTTAGATGTAATATTAAAAAAAAAAGAAGCCTAACGATAGTTCGCGCTCCGACGGTCACCACTGCAGACAGTAATAACCGTCCAGTTAGCGGCGACGAGCGATTCATAACGAGCATTGTTTAATTTAAACATCCTTTCGTCGGAAGACAATGACCTGAGGTTAAGCAAAGCGAGGCGTGGACTCCTTAAACGTAAACGATTTATTTCTACTCAAATATAGTATTGAAACCGCTCAAGATATACTTCGATCTGAATTCATCGGTTTAAATGAAAAAAAAAAAAAAACAATCTTTAGATGATTTCCATCTAAATTATTATTCTGATTAACTACTAGATATAGCGTGAATTTGTGAGAAAGAAAGCAACGCGACCGTCACAGAAACTTAACGAAGAGAAAATTAAATGGCGACGGACACAGAAAAAAAAACTTTTACTTATAATGAGACGATATTATATACATTTAAGAAAAAACCAATGAAGATATCCTGACGATCGTTGCAGAGGAAGTATATCGAAACGAAAGACTGGAGATGTCAAGGTAATATACGATTCTGTATGAACATCAAAGGAAAGAGGAAGACGGACGATTCATTGTATGAATCAGGTCATTATCTGATGATGAAAGTATAGAGTTAAACTACTAAGTCAAAGGTCATTGTACAGGAATATGTGGTGAGTACTCCATTGACAGCACTGTGGAAAGCTGATGATCGATTGTTTTAAACAGGTAATGGTGAAAGTGGAGATAATGATATAGGAAGTGAAAGAAAAAGCGGACAGGAACAGGTAGAAATTGCTCCATTTTAAAGATGTACCTCTTAATTTGTATACCTTGAGTCGATTGGTAAGCTGTACCAAAGTGTCATCATGGCCTTAAGGTATACAACACTTGGAATATTTGAGTGTATAAAATGAAGTGTAAGGTCAGTGTTAATGTAGTCAGCGCGTCTTCGAAACGCAAACGGTATTCTTTCGGACCCCTGATGCTGTTTCCCTTTCACCGCTCTCACTGCGGCACTTATTCGAAAGCAGAGTCCATCGCGTTACTGCAATGTAATGGTTACTAAACTTAATAGACGCTTAACACAAATCGGACGAATGCTGTGCAAATAAGTGAAAACGATAACACTTCTATTAAAAAGTCTTATTTTTTTATATATATAATCGATCTGACGTAACGTCTTCATGGTAGATTTAGGATTTTTATGTAAACCCATAAATTTCAAGCTAATATCTCTGGTTTATATCACCATCTTCAGCCGATAGACGACTGACCAAAGATCTCCACATCGATCGGTTCTGCGTTACTCGCATCCATTGGGTTCTCGCGATTCTCACCAGATCGTCGGTCCACCTTGTGGGTAGTCTCCCAACGCTACGTCTACTGGTACGCGGACGCCACTCGAAGATCTTACTGCTCCATCAGCTGTCGGTCCTTCGATGTGCCTTGCCCACTGCCACAAATCTAGCAATCTTTTGGGCTGTGTCGGTGACCTTAGTTCTTCTGCGGATCTCCGCATTTCTGATTCGTTCGCGCAGAGAAACTCCACATAGCTCTCTCTATTGCCCTTTGGGTGAAATTGAGCCTTTTTATAAGGCCCACAGGCCTTACAGGCCGTAAGGGGCTACGTGTCGGATCCGTATGACCTTTGGTCTATATAAATATATGAATTTGAAGCGATGTAATCGAACGGGACAATCAGCTGGTGGTAGTATGTGTCTATGCCTGCTCATTTCCATCTATTTTTTATTACTCTTACTAAAACTATGTTATATATTTAAAAAAGAAGCGATTACAATATCTACAGACGTGTACAACACGAATTAACATAGTATGACGTACTATGTTATTTGTAACATTACCATATAAGTATTATTTGCTAGTAGTCAATGAAGCCGTGAAGGTCTTGCCGAAGGATCCGATACGTGTGGTACGTCGCATTGCGGCATATGACGAGTTACACATGGTCTATCAACCGGAACCGGAAAGTGCATACATATTAAATGCATATTCATGTACTAAGTTATTCAATAATTACGAATATAAGGAAATTAAATCATTGGAAAATTTATTGATGGTGATAACAGGGCTCTGTTGCTGGAGAGGGCCTAGGTAAGGTACGACCGCAGCGTCTATATCTGCCGCCAAACAGTAGGGTGAAAATATTACTGTGCTCCGGTGTGAAGCGCATTGTCGGTAGTATGATTACTGATGTAACGAGATTGAACATTTTATGTCTCAACACGACGTGCACTATGTGGTGCAGTGTATAAAATTTTCACTAGCTACACCTTGTCATGGGCCAGTGTATCACTAACCAACAGGTGAACTTCCCCTTCATCTCATCGTTTCCTTCCATAAAAAAACGAGGTTATATATGTATTATATATATGGTGTGGTACTAAATTAGTCGCCTACTTAGAGAGTACTATGGCAAAATTGTAAGTGTTGATATTCCTTTACTTGCTTGCTTCCCGTTTACTATATATATAAACTCATACATAAGCCATATACGTATGTTCCCATATTTTGAAATTCATTTACCTCTCATAATAACTTGGAAGATACTGGTCCATTAATGATCCAAGCCAACCACACCTGCTCGTGGTGCACCGTACTAATCAACAAACGAGACTTCTGGCTCCCACCAATCCGCATTGGGCTTGCGTGGTGGGGGAAATGGCCCAAATCCTCCCATATGAATCCTTACCCGATCGTGTGGGATTATTTGAGGGAGGCTTACGTCCAACAGTGGACGTATATGAGATAACGATGATAATGTTGATGAATTTTCGTTTACATTACTGCTTTAGATCGGCTAGTCGGACGTCCAAGTTTTATGGTCATACCACCACCGTAAATCCTCATGGTTATGGCATAATGCCCCCCACGCAGTGATTAACAATAAAACAGATAACACTTCATCATCATCCATTATCCCTGTTGCCGGAGACCATCTAGTTAGGTACCGCCGCAGTAATTCTCTCGCCAAGCGTTAGTGTGTAAACATTACTGTGTGCCGGTTTGAGGGTTGTAGCTAGTGAAATTACAGGGGTAACGTGACTTATGCCCTGTGGTGTCGAGCTATTAATAGTAAGACTAAGGAGGACCCACATTGCCATCTAAGCGAGCCCAGGGTTAACGTTAATGTCGTAACATAGCAAGGGTGCTAAGCAGCGTTAAGTCTTTCCCTGGGACGTGCTTAGGCGCAGTGCCCGTAACTCCTTCGAGGATGACCACCTAGATGGTTTCAGTAAGTACAAATCTCGCTTAAGCTTGACTTCCCACTTAAAAAGAAGGCATATTTTAGAAAATTCCGCCAGATAACAAAAAAGATAATGAGACTTAACATCTTATAATACGTTTCAAGCGGACAAGCAAAATGTGGTGCTGTATCATTCTGACCAGCGTCACGTTGTGGACAGGCATATCACTTATTATCAGGTGAACGTCTCTCTCGTCCCGTCGCTTCGTTAAAAAGAAAAAAACATCACAATCTATTTATATCCACAATTTAAACATAGACCACTCCAATCGAGGCCGATGCCGCCTGCATTCCTTTCGATCTTCACCAGATCGCATTTGTGTAATCATACCAATTAAACAAAGAAGTAAATTACAATACATAAAGCGACAAGTTTCAAGACAAAGACGCGGATATAAAAGATATGCTAGAATAGGTAAATGTATTTGTAAACGATCACTTTGTTTAACTTTAACTATTTGTTATACAGTTCAGTGAGTTGTGAATTATTCATTCGGAACAAATAACTTATAAAGATATACTTGGAATAATTGTGTATGATGATGAAAGAATTCACATAGATATTACAAAGGAATCTATTATATACATAAAAAATCATACAGTACATAAATTTATACATCATCATAGCCGATAGACGTCCACTGCTGGACCTAAGCCTCCTTAAAAGATCCCTACATCGATCAGTCCAGCGCTGCTCCCATCCATCGGCTTCAGTAGTTTTCAAGAGTTTATATAGTGTGATTAAGGCCATTTACCACCACGCTGGTCGAATGCAGGTTGGTTAGAGCAAGAGCCTCGTTTGTTGATTAGCAGAGTCAACCACGAACAGGTGAGGTTGGCTTGAGTCCCGTGGATTGTGCGGTACCCCTAATACCCTCACACATAAATTAATACAGCGCCTATTATTCTTTTATTTACATGAGGAAATCCTGCATTGGATAGCCTTCTGCTGTAGAGGCAACAGAAGGGTCATGGACTTTTAGCCCCACGGTGTACCACTCAACGCTTTAACCGGAACCATGGTAACGCTTTCACATACAACCGCGATTCTGTCAGCGTGTAGCCATGAGGCCTCGGCAGGGGTGAAATTAGAGCTCCATTAGGCGCAATACTACCCTAATTTTACGTTGGAAAACTGGATGAAAGACTGTTTTTTTTTATAAAACTAAATACATTTTCCATGATCATTGATATGGTTTAATAAAATAAGCTTATATGCTTACCTAAAGGCCAAAACTTCCACATTGGGCATCCGCCGTAAGAGAGTCACATCCACAAGTTCAGCGCCCCTGTTGACAAAAAAAAAATTATAAATGGTTATTATTACCTAGGAATGGAAAGAATTGCTGTATTTCTTTCATCATTATCAGCTTTTGTTTATTCACTGCAAGATGTTCTCTTCCCCAATGTCTTCCAACAAATGAGATTCTCAGCTCTTCTTATCCACCTAATTCCGTCCACCCTGGTGATGTCGTCAGTCTATCTGGAGGAAGGGCATCCTAAACTTCTGCGTCCTCCACTCCAACACTCTTTCTTTAATACTTAAAAATGTTTTCATATCCATATCGGTGAAAATATAATACTAGCTTTTCCTCGTCTGCTTCGCTGAACGTAATATAAAATTACATTTGAAATTTGTCTGAACTAGAGCAACCTCAGATGACTTTCTATAGCAACTGTTACTATAGCAACCGGATAACTAATTCGAAATGAAAATGTTTATAAAAGTTAATTACAAATAAAATGATGGAGGATAGATAAAAATTAATAAAATAAATAGCCTATAACCACCATCTACAAATCTTTCCGCGTCGTATGCTCATGTTTCCGTGTCGGTACATTCACTAGTTTTCACGTGATGACGACAAGCAAAGTCCAATTACATTATAAATATATAGATATCAGTTTCCAACTACACTAAAAAATTTTTTATATCTTTAAATTTTGTTAAGAAAACTGCATGTAAAAGTAAAGGTTTGTAGTACGTTAAGTATGAAATATTGAAGAGCTAAAACATGGTCTCTGTTGTCGGAGACCGTCAAGGTAGGTTCCACCGCAGCCATGTAGCCTTTGGATGGTAAGAATTAAACTAAGGTAAGCCCTGTCTGTCGTATAAAGCGACTAAATGGTCTGAGTTTCCTGGGCCTTGAGGATGGGAGTCCGCATCGCTCAACAAGCGAACCTGCGTGGGACAGCGTATGGCCCAGCGATGGTGCCTAGAGGGGTAGGCTCCTCCTCGGAGATGTGTAGGGCAAAGTATAGAGGGGCACCGGTGCGTTCTGTAAGAGATCCCGGAGCTTCTCCGAATACACTGACGGAGACCACCGAGAGGGTTTTAATGTGTATGCATCTCACTTAACACTGAAGTCCCCACAGAAGCAGGGTATTTTTCGAAGATTTACTTTCAGAAACAAAAATACCAAAGGCAGGTACCATTACAGTATTGCAGCCGACAAACAGCAGTGTGCAAACATTGAAGTGTTCCGGTTTGAAAGGCACTGTGGCTAGTGTAATTACTGGGGTAAGGAGACTCAACATCTTACGTCTCAGGCGACGAGCGCAATGTGGTGCAGTGTATCATCCTAACTAGCGTCACGTTCTTATAGACGTGCGTATCCACTTTCCATCAGGTAAATATACAGCTCGTCTCGTTTAATTGAATTAAAATATATATACACTGCACACTATTGTGGTCATCGCTATGAGATATGAGATGTTATATTCCGTTACCCCAGTAATGCGTTAATTCGTAATCATTTATTTTTAAAAGAGCCGCGCATAGTTTGACTATGTATATTTCGTATGTTTGATATTACTCGTAGATTTAGTATTTTCTGTCCTATTTGTAAATATGATCACAGTGTGGAGAGCGTGCGAGAGACACGCCAAGGCCGCTCGCCGGCTGCGTGCGAATCGCTTCTGTTGTGTTTGTCAGGAATTCGATGCGCGTGCGCTGCCCCGCGGGCTTACGTGCGCGCCGGCCATTATGTCAGCGCGTGTAACTATTGAGCGTGGTTAGTGACGGACGCGGAACCTGGTTGCCAGCACAGGGTTCAACGGATTTTGAAAACATTAAACTCATAACATAAACATTAGTCATTTCTGCCGCCGAACGGTACTGTGTTCCGATTTGAAGGGCCTTATAGCTAACGTAACAATACTCAATATATTATATCTCAGAGCGACGAGCACAATGTGTTGCTGCATATATTATCCTAACTAGCGCCACGTAGTTATGAGTAAGAGTATCACTTACTATCAGGTGAACATCTCGCTCGTCTCGTCACTTAAATTAATAAAAAAAAACACTTAATTTGAGATATTTAATAAAACTAAAATATTTTTTTTTAATCACTTGATATTCTAAACTAATGTAAAAGTAAATACTAAAGCCGACCTCTTACTGGGTTTTGATCATCATGAGGTCTCTTCTTCAAACTAAAATTTGATGAGCAGGTTCGGAAAACTTATAATAATTAATACCTAATTACTGGCTTAAATACGAGTAATATTACTGCCTCTTCCAAGTATCACAGTATATTCAACCGTGCACTAGTGAAATTACTGGGTAAAGAAATTTAACATTTTGTCTCCAAGCTACGAACATAATTTATTGTTGTGTATATAGATGAACGTATCGTTCTTCTTACCGCTTCTTCGATAAACAAAAATAATAAAGATGAGGTGGAAGAGTCAGCTTTTAATTTTTTTTTATGTATAGGACGGGTGGCCCAACCAGCGAACAGTATACCTAGTGGAAAGTGATCACTGACGCTCATGGACATTCGCAACATCAGAGGATTCGCGGCTGCGTTGCCAACCTAAACACAACGACCTATATTACTTTATCGTCCAATTATCCCCATAGTTACACCCTATAGTTATCACACATTTTCTTCAATCTCCTTATCTTTATATCATAATATACTATATCTTTAAAGTTTTAATTAAACAATGTTAATAGCTGAGGGAAGTAGTACACGGCTAAAGGCTTAAGTGGCGGATACGGGGAAATCCACAACCAACGAACCTAAACCTCAAGAGGGCTGTGTATTATCAGCGCAGGACCACTGTTTTGGGTTATCCATGAGAAACCTCATGTTATGTTGGGGCTCTTAGTAGACGGCACCTGGAGGTGCGGTAGTGTATTGAACCATTCCCGCAATTTCAGCCTTTGCGCAGCGAGGAAACCTTGGAAACCGCCAGCAAGATAAGTCTAAGTCCTTAGACTTAGACTTATCTTGCTGGCGGTAATGCCAGACTCTTAAGTCTGGCATTACTTTATTGTAGCCCTCGCAACGGGAAAGTATCCATGCAGGGATTGCCCACAAAAAAAGGTAGTCCTTGGCTATATATAACTCTGATGCAGTATAATTTGATATCTTTCAAGTAGAAAGTAAAAACATATTTTATTGTTAATAACAACCAATTGGATATTGCCATTATCGTAATTGTATCTTTATCTTACATTTATCTTACTTAGGTTTATTGCTCCATAAAGTTAAAATGTTTATGGCTGCCTGTCGCTTGGTCTCTACAATTTTACAAATAACGTGGTAACTGAACATATTTTAGGAGGAATACTGAGACTTAATATTGAGTCTCGTTACCCCAGTACAATAGCCACAGCGCCTTTCAAACTTGAACACAGTAATATTTGCATACTACTGTTTAGCTGCAGAAATAGGAGATGCTGTGGTAGATGCCTAGACGGTTTCAGCAATGGAAACTTGCCTGTATTACAGTTTGAAAAACACTGAATCTAATGTAATTACTGCGGTAACGAGACTCGACATCTCGATTCTCAGGCGACGAGCGCATTGTTGTAAAGCATGTTATTTACCATGAGATGTACAACACACTAGTCTCGTCGCTTTTGTAAAAACCTATATAGGATAATAGTTAGAGGGAGAGAGAGACACAGTAATAGAAGAGATGATCCAGAGAATTTTTAGAAATACCCACGTTTTCTTTTAGTATTGATATCAACACAGTTACAAATATCCACTGTCGGGAGGTCTGCCTTCAGTTGGTTGATAAAAGAACAGTAGTTTTTACCGCTTTGTTAACTATGGTAGGCGGAAGAGACTGGAAACCCATGGACGTAACGACGTATCCATCTACACCTTAGACGAACATAATTAGTTTCGTATGTAATTTTTTTTTCCAACACTACACACTTTGTTGTTATTATTACTGCGTTATATTTAAAAAAAAAATCTTCAATAATTATGATGATGATGATGATGGCAACAATGGTACAGTTATTAGACAGTATATATATAGTTGTAATAGTAGCTAGGCTAGGCGGATAGAAAAAGATTTTTCTTTACCATTTTTTTTTAAATTTCCTTTATATACAAGGTAATAGATGTAAAAGATATGGACGTGTTAAGGTACAGCTCGCACCCTATCTATATGTATAGAATACCCAATGTAAAAACAATGGTTCTGGGGTTATTGATTTTCAGTAAACTTTTCCTAGCAGTAAACTTTTCCAAGCAGTAAACTTTTCCTAGCAGTAAACTTTTCCAAGCAGTAAACTTTTCCAAGCAGTAAACTTTTCCAAGCAGTAAACTTTTCCTACCAGTAAACTTTTCCTACCAGTAAACTTTTCCAAGCAGTAAACTTTTCCAAGCAGTAAACTTTTCCTACCAGTAAACTTTTCCCAGCAGTAAACTTTTCCTACCAGTAAACTTTTCCAAACAGTAAACTTTTCCAAGCAGTAAACTTTTCCAAGCAGTAAACTTTTCCAAGAAGTAAACTTTTCCAAGCAGTAAACTTTTCCAAGCAGTAAACTTTTCCAAGCAGTAAACTTTTCCAAGCAGTAAACTTTTCCAAGCAGTAAACTTTTCCTAGCAGTAAACTTTTCCAGGCAGTAAACTTTTCCAGGCAGTAAACTTTTCCAAGCAGTAAACTTTTCCTACCAGTAAACTTTTCCAAGCAGTAAAGTTTTCCAAGCAGTAAACTTTTCCAAGCAGTAAACTTTTCCTACCAGTAAATTTTTCCAAACAGTAAACTTTTCCTACCAGTAAACTTTTCCAAGCAGTAAACTTTTCCAAGCAGTAAACTTTTCCTACCAGTAAACTTTTCCAAGCAGTAAACTTTTCCTAGCAGTAAACTTTTCCAGGCAGTAAACTTTTCCTACCAGTAAACTTTTCCAGGCAGTAAACTTTTCCTACCAGTAAACTTTTCCAAGCAGTAAACTTTTCCTACCAGTAAACTTTTCCAAGCAGTAAACTTTCCAAGCAGTAAACTTTTCCTACCAGTAAACTTTTCCAAGCAGTAAACTTTTCCTACCAGTAAACTTTTCCAAGCAGTAAACTTTTCCAAGCAGTAAACTTTTCCAAGCAGTAAACTTTTCCAAGCAGTAAACTTTTCCAAGCAGTAAACTTTTCCTAGCAGTAAACTTTTCCAGGCAGTAAACTTTTCCTACCAGTAAACTTTTCCAAGCAGTAAACTTTTCCTACCAGTAAACTTTTCCAAGCAGTAAAGTTTTCCAAGCAGTACACTTTTCCAAGCAGTAAACTTTTCCTACCAGTAAATTTTTCCAAACAGTAAACTTTTCCTACCAGTAAACTTTTCCAAGCAGTAAACTTTTCCAAGCAGTAAACTTTTCCAAGCAGTAAACTTTTCCTACCAGTAAACTTTTCCAAGCAGTAAACTTTTCCTAGCAGTAAACTTTTCCAGGCAGTAAACTTTTCCTACCAGTAAACTTTTCCAGGCAGTAAACTTTTCCTACCAGTAAACTTTTCCAAGCAGTAAACTTTTCCTACCAGTAAACTTTTCCAAGCAGTAAACTTTCCAAGCAGTAAACTTTTCCTACCAGTAAACTTTTCCAAGCAGTAAACTTTTCCTACCAGTAAACTTTTCCAAGCAGTAAACTTTTCCAAGCAGTAAACTTTTCCAAGCAGTAAACTTTTCCAAGCAGTAAACTTTTCCAAGCAGTAAACTTTTCCAAGCAGTAAACTTTTCCAAGCAGTAAACTTTTCCTAGCAGTAAACTTTTCCAGGCAGTAAACTTTTCGTAGCAGTAAACTTTTCCAAGCAGTAAACTTTTCCAAGCAGTAAACTTTTCCTAGCAGTAAACTTTTCCAGGCAGTAAACTATTCCAAGCAGTAAACTTTTCCAAGCAGTAAACTTTTCCAAGCAGTAAACTTTTCCTAGCAGTAAACTTTTCCTAGCAGTAAACTTTTCCAAGCAGTAAACTTTTCCAAGCAGTAAACTTTTCCTACCAGTAAACTTTTCCAAGCAGTAAACTTTTCCTACCAGTAAACTTTTCCAAGCAGTAAACTTTTCCAGGCAGTAAACTTTTCCAAGCAGTAAACTTTTCCAAGCAGTAAACTTTTCCTAGCAGTAAACTTTTCCTACCAGTAAACTTTTCCTACCAGTAAACTATTCCAAGCAGTAAACTTTTCCTACCAGTAAACTTTTCCAAGCAGTAAACTTTTCCAAACGGTAAACTTTTCAAAGCAGTAAATTTTTCCAAGCAGTAAACTTTTCCAAGCAGTAAACTTTTCCAAGCAGTAAACTTTTCCTAGCAGTAAACTTTTCCTAGCAGTAAACTTTTCCAAGCAGTAAACTTTTCCTACCAGTAAACTTTTCCAAGCAGTAAACTTTTCCTACCAGTAAACTTTTCCAAGCAGTAAAGTTTTCCAAGCAGTAAACTTTTCCAAGCAGTAAACTTTTCCTACCAGTAAACTTTTCCAAGCAGTAAACTTTTCCAAGCAGTAAACTTTTCCAAGCAGTAAACTTTTCCTAGCAGTAAACTTTTCCAGGCAGTAAACTTTTCCTACCAGTAAACTTTTCCAGGCAGTAAACTTTTCCTACCAGTAAACTTTTCCAAGCAGTAAAGTTTTCCAAGCAGTAAACTTTTCCAAGCAGTAAACTTTTCCAAGCAGTAAACTTTTCCTAGCAGTAAACTTTTCCAGGCAGTAAACTTTTCCTAGCAGTAAACTTTTCCAAGCAGTAAACTTTTCCTAGCAGTAAACTTTTCCAGGCAGTAAACTATTCCAAGCAGTAAACTTTTCCTAGCAGTAAACTTTTCCAAGCAGTAAACTTTTCCAAGCAGTAAACTTTTCCTAGCAGTAAACTTTTCCTAGCAGTAAACTTTTCCAAGCAGTAAACTTTTCCAAGCAGTAAACTTTTCCTACCAGTAAACTTTTCCTACCAGTAAACTTTTCCTACCAGTAAACTTTTCCAAGCAGTAAACTTTTCCAGGCAGTAAACTTTTCCAAGCAGTAAACTTTTCCAAGCAGTAAACTTTTCCTAGCAGTAAACTTTTCCTACCAGTAAACTTTTCCTACCAGTAAACTATTCCAAGCAGTAAACTTTTCCTACCCGTAAACTTCTCCAAGCAGTAAACTTTTCCAAACGGTAAACTTTTCAAAGCAGTAAATTTTTCCAAGCAGTAAACTTTTCCTAGCAGTAAACTTTTCCAAGCAGTAAACTTTTCCTACCAGTAAACTTTTCCAAGCAGTAAACTTTTCCTACCAGTAAACTTTTCCAAGCAGTAAAGTTTTCCAAGCAGTAAACTTTTCCAAGCAGTAAACTTTTCCAAGCAGTAAACTTTTCCAAGCAGTAAACTTTTCCTACCAGTAAACTTTTCCTACCAGTAAACTTTTCCTACCAGTAAACTTTTCCTACCAGTAAACTTTTCCTACCAATAAACTTTTCCAAGCAGTAAACTTTTCCTACCAGTAAACTTTTCCTACCAGTAAACTTTTCCTACCAGTAAACTTTTCCTACCAATAAACTTTTCCAAACAGTAAACTTTTCCTACCAGTAAACTTTTCCAAACAGTAAACTTTTCCTACCAGTAAACTTTTCCTACCAGTAAACTTTTCCTACCAGTAAACTTTTCCTACCAGTAAACTTTTCCTACCAGTAAACTTTTCCTACCAATAAACTTTTCCAAGCAGTAAACTTTTTCTACCAGTAAACTTTTCCTACCAGTAAACTTTTCCTACCAGTAAACTTTTCCTACCAGTAAACTTTTCCTACCAGTAAACTTTTCCTACCAGTAAACTTTTCCTACCAGTAAACTTTTCCTACCAATAAACTTTTCCAAACAGTAAACTTTTCCTACCAGTAAACTTTTCCTACCAGTAAACTTTTCCTACCAGTAAACTTTTCCTACCAGTAAACTTTTCCTACCAGTAAACTTTTCCTACCAGTAAACTTTTCCTACCAGTAAACTTTTCCTACCAGTAAACTTTTCCTACCAATAAACTTTTCCAAGCAGTAAACTTTTCCTGCCAGTAAACTTTTCCTACCAGTAAACTTTTCCTACCAGTAAACTTTTCCTACCAATAAACTTTTCCAAGCAGTAAACTTTTTCTACCAGTAAACCTTTCCTACCAGTAAACTTTTCCTACCAGTAAACTTTTCCTACCAGTAAACTTTTCCTACCAGTAAACTTTTCCTACCAGTAAACTTTTCCTACCAGTAAACTTTTCCTACCAATAAACTTTTCCAAGCAGTAAACTTTTTCTACCAGTAAACTTTTCCTACCAGTAAACTTTTCCTACCAGTAAACTTTTCCTACCAGTAAACTTTTCCTACCAATAAACTTTTCCAAGCAGTAAACTTTTTCTACCAGTAAACTTTTCCTACCAGTAAACTTTTCCTACCAGTAAACTTTTCCTACCAGTAAACTTTTCCTACCAGTAAACTTTACCTACCAGTAAACTTTTCCTACCAGTAAACTTTTCCTACCAGTAAACTTTTCCTACCAGTAAACTTTTCCTACCAGTAAACTTTTCCTACCAGTAAACTTTTCCTACCAGTAAACTTTTCCTACCAGTAAACTTTTCCTACCAGTAAACTTTACCTACCAGTAAACTTTTCCTACCAGTAAACTTTTCCTACCAGTAAACTTTACCTACCAGTAAACTTTTCCTACCAGTAAACTTTTCCTACCAGTAAACTTTTCCTACCAGTAAACTTTTCCTACCAGTAAACTTTTCCTACCAGTAAACTTTTCCTACCAGTAAACTTTTCCTACCAGTAGTTTTCCTCGCAATAGACTTCCTCATAGTAGATTTTTCCGCACAGCCTTGACACACGTGACAGCTTGATATTTCATGGTATTTAGGTTTAAAAATGTAATTCTTTATAAACTTATTCCCATAATTATACATTGTGGGTATGAAAGTTGTGCTTTTTGTTCGTACTATAAAATTTTAATAACGCAATCAAGATCGCATTATATACAACGGCGTGCATAGAGATTTTTCGTAGGGTGTATATCTCCTTCCTAATCAGTATCACTGTTGACAGCGGTGATGGTCATCACTTTAGGTGTTGGTCGCAAGCTTAACAACAAGTCGCCATTCCTTTTCGTTACTCCTCATTCTTCCTCGTGGCCTGATAGTCTGAACCTTTGCCTGGGCCACAAGTAGTTCAATAGCTACCCTCGAGATACGAGAATGCACCAAAAATGATATACGCTGCTTGTTGCCGAGTTATCAAAGTATGGACTCATTGGTATTAAATTCAGTCCACGTTACTCCGAGCATTCTCCTCCAGCACCAAATCATATATCACATGCGTATACCTCACCCGAAATCTCCGTGCTTAGTCATACTTAAAAACTAACTTACCAATTTCAATTCAGCATATTTACATACCCGATGTATCTGTACCTACTTGTATACAGCTAACTGCCACTTAGTAAAAAACAGAGAAATTAAAATTTTATGATATATATATATATATATATATATATATATATATATTATCTACAAATATGATATTAATTATATAACATATTATCATACAAGAACATCATTTATCGATTTCAAGAACTTTAACTTGCCTAACTCCTTTTTATATAACTTATTGAACAACTTTAGGGTTTAACATCGAAGTACCTTATATTAGCTGTTCAGCGCCCGTTTTACTGCCCGACACAACTTCCTTTAGGGGATGAATTGTGCAAAATTCATTGCATAATTCCTTCCCTAAAGGGATCTCTAAAAGGCAGATTGTCTTTACCAAATTTTGAGTGTTTACATCTAATAGTTTCAGATATCTCGCGAAGAATCAATGAATTTCTGCATAGAGAGTAAATATATAGATTTCAATTAAACAACAATATTTGCTACTTCGATAAAATACTCAATGAACAAAAAAAAATTAATATAATCTTAATATTAATCGACATGTAATACAGCCTGAAAGACTAATTACCTTAAAATCGCTGTACATCCAACAAAAAGTGTGACCTAATCCAAAGAAATCGTGAATCCGCCTACGATAAAACATAATTCTGTATTAATGTAACATAAAATTAACATAACTATAAAAAAGCCTGTAAACAGCTCAGTTATTAATGATGCCTAGAAATAGACTAGACCAAAAATAATGTAGTGTTACTCACGGCACAGATACGTTGCGAAAATATTTATTTTTAAATAGTAATAATGTCAAGCGAGGGCAGTCACCTGTGCTGCCGCTGCTGCTGCTGCAGTGGTGACTAGCCGCTTGCTCAATGAAACGAACTTCGATATATAAAATAGATTTATAGATCTGCGACCACGTTATAGATCATCCTAACAATTACATCAGATTTCATAGATCTTTGCGCAAATGAATACCGATTTAAACATTGATGATTCGCAAGGCTATTGATATTAAAAACATCTTAGATTCTTGAAAGTTATTTAAATACTACGCACTGGCTTGCGATACCATAATTTTTTTTTATTTGTCGAAGCAATGATACTAGCGAGATGCTGATGGGATGGTATGTTGAGGTTATACACAACACCACGTGAGGTGTAAGGGTTTCCGCACAACAACTCACGGGTCCCAAGCCAACTTCACCTGCTCGTGATACACTCTGCTAATCAACAAACGTGGCTCTGACTGTCACCAGCCCACATTGGGTCAGAGTAGTGGGAAATAGTCCAAATTTTTCCATATGAATCCTTACCCGATCGACGTGGGAATCTTTAGGAGAGTCCTATGTTCAACAGTGGACGTCTATCGGCCGGTGATGATGACAACAATGCCGTTGTGCTTGTCACCTAAACCACTTATGTTCTTAAATCTCGTTATCTCATTGATTTCGCTAGCTACAATCCCCTTCAAATCGGATCATAGCAATGTTTGCACACTACCGCTTGGCGGCGGGCACAGGCGCTACGGTCTCCTTCAACGGTCTACCACCAGTAATATATTAATATCATAAATAGCAAGCATATCACAGAAGTAGAATAGTTCAGGACACTTGAGCTCATTCTGTATAGATCGGACTGTAAATAATAGTTGAAAAGGTATAGGTTTTCCGTCCCAGCTCTCTGACGTCAGATTATCAGGCACCTGAGTTCTCCCCTGACTATGAGAACCACAAGGCGTTCGACACAAGGATATTTTTTTTTTTATATAATCACCCCTTTTTCCCAGTAGGGGTAGGCAGAGGTGAATAAACACCCACTTTTCGCCAGATGTGGTCAGATTAGGTCACACAAAGATGATTTCAGTGTGCGGGTTTCCTCACGATGTTTTCCTTCACCGTTTGTGTCTCGCTGTTGTAACTAAAGTTCACAAATGTACATAACTTAAATATTAAGTCATCGGTACATGCCGAAATTCGAACCCGCGACCTTCGGAATGAAAGCCGCACACTCTAACCATTAGGCCCGCGAGCTTCTATATTTTTTAATAATAAATTAAAAAAAAATTTCAAATATAATACTTCATAATAAATACTATATATATCGGTGATGATCAACTTTAAAAATGACATCACAAAGGCGTCATACAAATGCTATAGACAGAGAATTCATGCTAAAAAGTGACGAGACGAACAGGACGTTCACTTGATGGTAAGTGATATGCCTGCCAATAATGTGGCGATAGTTGGAATGATAGACAGTGTAACATATTGTCCTCGTCGCCTAGAGAAAAAAGATGTCAAGTCTCTTTATCGCAGTAATCAACTTAAAACCGGAACACAGTAATGTTTACACACTACAGTATGGCAGCAGCAACAGGCGCTGTGATGGTATCTGCCTAGACGGTCTGCGACCACAGAGACCTACCACCGGTGAATTTGAATGAATGTGTGAATTTTGTAGGAGGAATGTGGAAGTGAAAAAAAAAAAGGATTTTGATATAATTATAATAAAAGATAATAAACATTTCTCACAAAACACGCTATCTACCGTCTATGCTAGTGATACATCCCTGCTAGTGATGCGAGCAGAGTGCATCACTAGCAGATAAAGTTGGCTTAGGTCCCGTGGTTTTGTACTGGAACTCTTATACTTCTATTATAAATACTAACCGATATTTAGGAACATTTAAAACAAAGTTATTTGTTAATCATAATTGGTCATGGTTATAAATATCCTTGACAACATTTAAACCCATAGAGAGTATATAGAAAATGTTCGAAGGTCATACTATGATAGACGAATTTTTTTTTTAAATCATATCCTCACCACCACCATAACAGGTGAAAGTTAGATGTTAAATTGGTTAATATAGTTTACTATTAATATGATTGAGATAGTTAAGCAAATCGACAAAGCAGAAGAAAAATACGGGTTAAATAAAAAAAAATACCACTTCAATACATAATTCATAGGTCATAGAAAACGAAAATCTAGGGCAAACCGTTTTAATCGTGCCATGGTTAAGTATAAGAAATTTGACCCCTCCGTACCAGCAATTAGGTCAGCGCGGTGAATTCGTGCAACTACTACCAGCTCTAGCATTACACGGCTTCCCCCAATTTACTATATAACAAATACTTTATAATTCAGTAAATAGTATCAAATACTAAATGTAAAAATATTAACTCCATACATTAAAGTCAGAGAAAAAATTTCTGGCTGAAGGAATCTATAGAGTATTTAAGATTACACGAGTACTTTCATATCAAGGAATCGATTGTTGGAAGAAGAGACCCTATATCAAGCAGTGGATAAACAAAGGCTGGTTATGATGATAATGATGAATCAATATTATTTGATGATTATTCTATGTTATTTCCCCCTATATAGCGACACATCACGATATCTCTGGAGCCATACAGCCGGGGGATTTGAAATTTGGTAGAAGTATTCCTTTTGCCGAATGTTGGTCTAATAAGAACGTATTTTACAAAATTCCTACCCCATAGGAAGTTGCGGGGGTGTTACTGCCAACAAAGCAGAACACTTAGGAACAGCTAATAGTTATATAAATATGCAATTAATACAAAACTCATATACAAAGGTCTAGATTCATCATCAGCCGTCAGCAGTGGACAAAGAGCTTCCTGAAATATCCTCCACGTTCCTAGGTGTTCATATGGGGGGATACGGGCCATTTCCCACCACACTGGCCCAAGGCGGGTTGGTGGGAGGAACCTGGTTTGTTGATAAGCAGGTGAGGTTGGCTTGGGTCTCGTTAGTTGTTGTGTAGTATACTTTATAGTATCCAAGGCTTATAAGAGGTAAGTATGTTAAGTGTGTTAAATAACTATCTAGATTGGGTAAGTTAGTTATTTTATTATTAGGAGCATTTAGCGGTTCGCCGTCAACGAATAAATCTCTACGCCGATATTTCTTCATAGACATTGATTAGACATGTTGTGTAGCTCCTAACAAAATATCGACATTCTATAATACCATATTTATATCTATACGTACTTTAAAATCTGACTGTATTACTCATTACCCTGTACTCCTTTCCATTTGGCACTTAACAATCAATTGTATGAGTGAGTAGTTACCCAACAAGTTAAAATAACAATTGTACACGCTTAACTGGTAAATAACTCATTAAGAGTTAGTGAAATGAAGAAATCGCTTTGTGTACAAACCATTGTATATTACTTATATAATATTCTTCTTTAAGTGCCTCTCCAACTAGGTGAAGGTTGGCGATCAGCGTGATACAGTCCTTTCTGGCTCTGGTTCGGCGGGACAATTCAGACGCCTCAGATATAACAGTCCATTCCCTGATATTCCTCAACCGTGACTATTTCCTTCTCCCCACCTTTCGTTTCCCAGAAACATTATCCATTATAATCAGCTGCAGACGATCATAACGCTGATATAATATTAACATTCCTTTATTATAATAATTACATATAAAAACCTTCGACGTGTTATCGTTATACGTTATGTATAATTATCAGTAATGAAGTGTTCATTTCGCATGCAAATATATAAGTAATCTTATCACTCTAACAAGAGATTATATTTCAATGCAGTTAACAGTAAAACGTGGTAAGTGGAACATTTGATACTGAGCATTGAGTATATATTTTTTTTTATATAACGAAGCAACGAGATTATCAGGACGTTCATCTGATGGTAAGTGATACACCCGCCTATAACGTAACGCTAGTTGGGATGGTCTATCCAGCACCACATTGCACTCGTCGCCTTGAGACATTATATGTTCAGTCTCTTTACCCGAGTAATTTCACTAGCCTCGGCGCCCTTATAACCGGAACAGAGTAATGTTTACACACTACTGTTTGTCAGGTGCAATATGTTCTGCAGTGGTTCCTAGACGGTTTCCGGCAACAGAGACCTACCACCAGAGTTATTATTGTTATATAAGGCTTCATTATTTTTTGGTGTGTTTCCTATAATCGTCGTGAATACTAGTAATTAGCTTGAATTACAAAGTGTTATTAAGAGGTATGACCTTATACAATCTAGAACTAGTCTTACTCATACGGCTCCTACAACAGAGATGACTTCATTGTGATGAGAACGTTCATTAGGGTAAAGCATTATGACATACCCTATCATATTAATGTGTTAGAGTTAATCAAGAGTAGTCGTTCATATCCTTTTAGTTAGATATGACTACATCCCCTAATTATTTTTATCCTGGTAACCGAACCCTTTAAGCCAACGTTTCTTGTATTCTTTCATGCATATATTTATTAATCTAATAAATATAGTATAAGTAACAGGCCGTGGATCCGGGTCCACAAACCCAGTATCAGATGAGCTGTAAGAGTGCGCTATGACTTTCAAGCGCTTACATCATCATAATCCAGAAAATATAGGAAACCCTGAAATGAATATTTCAATTACTATCCAAACTACTAAATCTTTTTTTCTTTGCTATATTAATTAAGGAAAAAAATTCCACGGCGTCATCATCATCATCGGCCGATAGATGTCCAATGCTGAACGTAGCCCTTCCCCAAAGATCTCCAAATCGATCGGTCCTGCGTTGCCCGCATGTAGCAATATCCCGCGACCTCCGTTTGTAGGGGTTTAAATGGGGGAGGGGGGATTCGGTCCATTTACCATTACGCTGACCCAATGCGGATTGGTAGGAACCACAGCCTCGTTTGTCTATTATCAGGGTACACCACGAACAGGTGGAGTTAGGCTTGGGTTCCGTGAGTCGTTGTGGAGACCCCTTACACCTCCATGGCTAATGAGAGGTAAATATGTTAACTTGGTTAAATAACTATCTAGATTGGTTAAGTTAGGTTAGGTTAGTAATTTTTTTATTAGGAGTATTTGGAATTCTGGTGTTAACGAAAAAACCCTACGCCAATATGTCGTCATAGACATCAGTTAAACAGATAGTATATCCCAACGAAATATTCGAAATATCGACAAAATACATATATCTAATAGAGAGTAAAAGTTAGACAAAAAAAAAATAGATTTTAATATTTATAACTACGGTCATTAACGGTGTGATAAAGCCAAATGAAAATGAAAGTGTAAGACAAACATATCTAATAGGGGGACCGGAAAGTAATGTCGTTTCTGCGCATGCCAATACTTGATTGTCATTTGTCAGCTCATTGTTTTGTTCAGAGGCGTACCAAAGACATTGTGAGGTTATAGTGATTTCTTTACTTATAGACAATTGAATTACAATTTTTTTTTGTAATTTTGGGTAAAATGGCCAGCCAAATACCAGAAGAGGTACACATCCGGCATTGCATGCTCTTTGAGTTTCGCAAGGGAAATAACGCAACAGTTGCTACCAAAAACATTTGCGATGTTTATCCAAATGCACTGGACATTCGTAAATGCCAAAGGTGGTTTTCCAAGTTCAAATCGGGTAATTTTGATCTTTCCGACTCGTATCGATCAGGAAGACCATCAGCGTTAGACAACGACGTGTTAAGGGCGGAAGTGGAAGCAAATCCGTGTCAGACGATCGAGGAATTGTCAAACAGTCTCAACAAACCTTGGTCGACCATCCAAGAACATTTGAAGCAGATTGGAAAAGTAAGCAGAGCAGGTGTTTGGGTCCCGCATAATCTGTCCGAACAGAATAAGGCTAACCGATCAATCACATGCAACTTATTGCTTCAACGACACAACACAGAAGCGTTTTTTGATCGCTTGATCACAGGAGATGAGAAATGGGTCCTGTATGATAACCCAAAACGCAAAAGGCAGTGGCTCTCTCCAAATGAAATCCCTCGGAGTACTGCTAAGCCAGGTTTACACCCCAAAAAAGCGCTTTTGTGTGTTTGGTGGAGTATTCGCGGCATTGTTCATTTTGAATTACTGAAACCTGGAGAAACTGTTACTGCAGACCTCTACAGCGAACAATTGCAGCGAGTAAATCAATCTTTAATTGAAAAGTGGCCAGCGATTGTCAACCGAAAAGGCGTCATTCTCCAACATGACAATGCAAGACCGCACTGCGCAAGGCGAACTCTAGAAAAAATTAATGAATTGGGGTGGGAGGTGCTGCCTCATCCACCATATTCGCCCGATGTTGCACCATCGGATTTCCACTTATTCCGAGCGCTGCAACACTTTTTAAGTGGCAAAACATTTGCAAATTTGGATGATATCCAAAATGCCATCTCTAGATATTTTGCCGAAAAACCAATTAATTTTTATCGATCAGGGATTGAAAATTTACTCACTAGATGGCAAAAGGTTATTGACAATGATGGGGAATACATCATTGATTAAAAATAAAGACTCGTTAAAAATGTATGTGTTTGTATTTAGCGTAAGAAAACGACATTACTTTCCGGTCCACCTAATATATGGGAGTGTAAACCGGATGATCAGGTTTTATTTAATTTAAAAGAGAATCGTTTATTTGAAAGTTATCGCCTTTCTGTAGTAACAAATAGATAAATCATTGTATAATATAATTGAATATCTTTAAAATCACTTGAAAATTTCATCACCATCATCGTCAGCCAATACACGTCAACGGCTGCACATAGACCTCCCCCAAAGATTCCCTCATCGTTCGGTCGATTGGTTCATATGAAGGGATTTGATCCATTTCCCACCACGCTGGCCAATGCGGGTCGGTGGGATGAAATAGCAAATAAAAAATTTATCAAATGTCCAACATCAATATTAATAATTGAGAGATCATAGATAATTGTCATTTGGGACAAACAATAACATTTAAATTTAACAGTTAAAGAACAATTCTAAAGGGATGTCAGCACCCTACTAAGCAAGAATCGAGGCTCTGGCTCCTACCATCCCGCGTTGGGCCAGCGTGGTGGGCAATGACTAAATGCGGAGATCTTTGACGGAAGCCTATGTCTAGCAGTGGACGTCTGTCGGCTGAAGATGATAATGATGATGAGGTATTGATAAAATGTAATGGTACCGTGGTACAAAGTTTTCTTGTGGCTCCTATATAAATTCAAGTTTATTCAACTCTCGTATCTACTTAATAAGAAGTTACACTCAAAATCGTGCTCCAGGGATATCCAAGGACTTTCACCCCAACATATTACAATAAGTACATAAAAGCGGTGTCAGTTTGTAACATCACCGTTTAAACTCCAATATGCTATACGCGAGGGCTTGGCTCCATTAAACGTACTAGAAAATGCAGGTAGACTAAAATTTGCCACGCTACCTTCCATACCCCCTTAGTAGACTGTTCATTACAAAAAGGCTCTTACCGCATTACTTATTAATATCGAATTCCTTCAGCACTCGGTGAAGCAAAATGGTTGACTAAAATAAGTAGAAAAGTGACTCATTAGTTAAATGGGCCGCTCCTTGAATGCGGTCTGTTCTTAAAACTTCCACCATTGAGTTATGAAGGTATCAAGTCTGATTATTTATATTTGTACTGAAATAATTTCCACATCTTCATCTAAATATATATATGTATCATCATCAACCAATAAATGGCAACTGCTGGAATAGGCCTCCCCCAAAGGTCACCACTACGATTGGTCCTGTGGCGCCCACATCCGGCGGACTTGGTTTCTAGAAATTCATATAGCGGGATTTGGGCTATTTCCCACAACGCTAGCTAAATGGGGGTTGGTGGGAATCAGAACCTTGTTTGTTGTTTAGCAGGGTGCACCACGAGCAGGTGAGGTTGTCTTGGGTCCCATGAGATGCTCTGCGGGACCCTTACATCCCCATGTATCTGTATATATAAACAGCGGTATACTGGTATATATACACCAGTATATACTGATAGTGAGCCTTAGTTGCCGGAGACCGGAGGTAGGTACCGCCACAACGCCTATTGCAGCCGACATACAGTAGTGTGCAAATATCACTGTGTTCCGATTTGAAGGATATTGTAGCTAGTGAAATTACTGGAGTAATAAGATTCAACATATCTCAAGGAGTCGCGAAAATGGTGCACGCACAATACGTTGCAGTGAATAACATTCTATCTAGCGCCACCTTGTTATGGCCAGGTATATCACTTACAATCAGGTGAACGTCCCGCTCGAGTGATCGCTTCGTAGTATTAAAAAAAAATTAGTAAACATCTATATGAAGCATATTCGCAACATTGCTAACACTTCATACAAAACGAAAATAGATACAGAAGTGGCTCCAATACACTTGTGAGCTCAAACTGAACATACACTGCTCTTTCCTCCAACCTTTACTTTTACAGTCTACCTGGAAAGGGACATCACTAGGGGATGCTGGTCACCAATGGAGTGTTACGGCCTATAATACTGGTGATGACGTCATATATTATAAAGTTCAAATGTATAGACATTAGAACATTTAATTTTTGGTTTAATTTTGGATTTATTTTTTCATATCCTTGGTGCTACCACGTAGGAAGGTACCTACCACAGACGCTCCTGTTTCTGCTATCAAACAGTAGTGTGCAAATGTTATGGTATTCCAGTTTGAATAACTAGAGCTTTTACTAGGTTACTATGGTAGCGCAAGTTAAATTCATGAATGAAAATTGATCACCATAGATAACTCCTCTAATATGTATAGGTCGTACTTACTTACCATCAGGGATTCTTTGAATAAAAAAAAAATAGGGAGAAAAGAGGGTATAGGGATAGTAAGAAAAGTATAGGGATAATATGTATCGATACCATTTTGTCCTTGTCCTTACTTTTTTTATTTTGGGTTCTATGCTTCTATAAGGCATATCAATCCCATGGTACCTATATTTAATTCAGTTAAGCGACGAGACGAGACGGACGTTCACCTGATGGTAAGTTATACGCCGACCCATAACAACGTGGTTCTAGTTAATTAGCTTCACATTGTGCTCGTCGTCTTTTGATATAAGATATTAAGTTTTATTAGCTAGTAAGCTTTACTAGAGTAACTTCACTAGCTCCAGCGCCTTTCAACCCGGGACACATTATACTAAATAATTTTTGTAGATTTATGCGTTAATTTTTTTTTATATTATCACGCCTTTTTCCCAGTAGGGGTAGGCAGAGGTAAATAAACACCCACTTTTCGCCAGATGTGGTCAGATTAGGTCCCATGTAACAGGGGGCGAGCCTGTTGCCACTTTGTTGGGGCCACCACACGCACACACACACACACAAAGATGATTTCAGTGTGCGGGTTTCCTCACGATGTTTTCCTTCACCGTTTGTATATCGCTGTTGTAACTAAAGTTCACAAATGTACATAAATATTAAGTCATCGGTACATGCCGAGATTCGAACCCGCGACCTTCGGAATGAAAGACGCACGCTCTAACCATTAGGCCTGCGAGCTACTAAATTATAAATTAGCTATTTAAATATATAAAAAAAGAAAACGCATTTTTTATATAATAATATACATTAAATAAAACTTTTTCTTATAAAATATTAACGATGAACTATAAAATTATCATAATGTCAGAACAATATATCGTAACTTGTAAAATGTAGTAATTAAGTATAATAAATGAACAGCCCACTTAATTTCCCACTTTTGGGATTTGGAAACTTACACAACAAGAGATTCTTTTATTATTTTCCCTTTTTCCTCCACTTTGGTTGTGGTAGAGTAACATTTAATATAAAAATAAAGTTACATATTCTTAACTGAGTGTGTGAGTGTATAAAGGGTTCCGCCCGACATCTTAAGGAGCCCCAAGTCAACCTCGCCTGCACGCGGTGCACCCTACTAAATAACAGACGAGGCTCTGACCACCCACTAACCTGCACTGCGACAGCGTGGTGGGACTATGGCCCGATTTCACCTCAACTAAAATCCTTGAAGGAGGCCTATGCTCAGCAATGAGCATTATTAGACTGATAAGAAGAACTTTTTTTCCTGCTTTGCTGGACGTAACACCCCCGCAACTCCAGAGGTTATTTTTTTAATATATGGTATATACCCTAGTATACACAGCCTATACATACTATGTATTCCCTGCCCACTTTGGTGGCTATAACACCCCCGTAACTCCCTTTGGGGAAGGAATTTTATAAAATAGTTGACGTAGACCTGGAAAAAAAAATGTTCCTACCAAATTTCTAGTGTATAGGCCATATGGTTTCATGTATATCCAGTGATATGATGAGTCTCTTCATGCGAGGAAATCTCATATATATATTAGTTTGGCAAATATCTCCCTTCCGCTTTTTTGCTCTTTATTCAATGCTTTATAAAAAGTGTTACAGTGATCGGATTTAGTTCAAATATGCGCCGTTTTGTTCGATAATCTGTTTCCATCTAGACGGCAACTTCATAATACCTCCCTCGTAGAAGCCCCCCTCCTTATTTGCGAAGAACTCGGACAGCCACTTTTCACAAGCCTCTTTTGAGTTCAACTTTACACCACCAAGGGCGTTCACCATGGACAGGAACAGGTGGTAATCACTTGGCGCTATGTCCGGGCTATATGGTGGATGCGATAAAACCTCCCATCCGAGCTCCCGTAGCTTCTGACGAGTCATCAACGAAGTGTGTGGTCTGGCGTTGTCCTGGTGGAACACTACACCCTTCCTGTTGGCCAATTCTGGACGCTTCTGGTCGATCGCCTGCTTCAAGCGGTCCAGTTGTTCGCAGTAGATGGTAGAATTAAGCGTCTGGCCATATGGGAGCAGCTCATAGTGGATGATTCCCTTCCAATCCCACCAAACACACAGCAAAACCTTCCTGGCCGTCAATCCCGGCTTGGCCACTGTTTGGGACGATTCACCGGCCTTCGACCACGACCGTTTTCGCTTAATATTGTCGTATGTGATCCATTTTTGGTCGCCAGTCACCATCCGCTTCAAGAATGGGTCGAGTTCGTTCCGTTTCAGCAGCATATCGCAGGCGTTGATTCGGTCCAGAAGGTTTTTTTGCGTCAAATCATGCGGCACCCAAACATCAAGCTTTTTTTTGTATCCAGCCTTCTGCGGATGGTTTAAAATGGTTTGGTGACTAACTCCCATCTCCTGGGCGATGTCACGAGATGCCACATGCCGGTCTAACTCGATGTAGTCCATGATTTGATCGGTATTTGTCGTCACAGGTCTTCCGCCGGCTGGCTTATCCATGGTGTCGTTTTCACAGGCTCTGAATCGTCGAAACCATTCCTCCGCGGTTCGAAGTGATAGAGTACCATCCCCCAAAACACCATTAATCTCACGGAACGTTTCTCTAACGGATTTGCCTTTAATGAAGGAAAACTTTAAAATAGCGCGAATTTCGGCGTTAGTGAACTATATGTTTACACGTCTATAACTGTTGAACGCAATTGCCAAACTAATTATGCATAGCGTCGTTTTGTAGGTTATGTCAAGACCTTTCAAATTATGTATAGTATTGCCAGATACGAGCTCTGTAGCGCTTTGTACATAGCCGCGAAATTCAAAAGACAAAAAGGCGGAAGGCAGATATTTGCCAAACTATTATTTCAAACAGTAAACGCGTTAAAATAAGAGACATATTACCAGTAATTAAACAGTAGACGTTATTAGTGAAGAGAGTCAGATTTCATCGCAGCTCAGCAAACTGAATATCGACATCGCGTGAGACACGCATGGATCTGGAGGTGATCATGCCGAAATTCAATCACCGTGATAATCGCACACTGTGACAATAATAAAGTAATAATAAATATAATTATTAGCACTACTACTTAACAACTGGAAGACAGCTGGAAATCTTCTGAAGGTCGAAGAGTTTTTTTTTTTATACTTGCTAATAACTCCTACATACGACAGCCCCTAGTACCAAGCGGCAGCGGAGACTGTGCTGACTGTATATGGAGACCCTTGTGGGAGGACTATGTCCAGCAGTGGACGTCTACCTGCTGATGATGATGATGATCAGTTACACCAGTTTGGATAGGCGTTACAGACGGACATGCCTGAATTTTATTATTATATATATTTACATATTTTTCTTCTTGTTTTGCCTTTCTATGCTGAAGGTTAGCTATAGCTCCGAAAATAGTCGAATCCTTGGACAAGATGAAATAGTTTCTCAGCTCATGATGATGATGCTGGTCCGTACCCGTTTTTCTTATAAGAATTTAATTAATAAGCAGAAATAATGATAACTTACAATAACGTTATTGGTGATGGTGGCCTTTGATGACCTTATAAGTAGGTATTACCGCAGCTCTTATACTCACAGCTGAACAGTAATGTTCAAACATTACTTTGTTAGGGTTGTAGCTAGTGAAATTACTCGGGTAATGAGGGTTAATAACCAATATATCACGAGTGTGATGCAGTATACATACACGCGATTCATTCATCATGTTAACATTCCGTTCATCTCGTTGAATTAAAAACATATTAGTAAGAGCGCATAGGCTTTTTATCTAGTACGTAAAATTCTAAGATTTTTTAGGTCTAGCCTAATAATGGATAGATGGAAGGATATCTTATCAAGTTATTAGAGCAAGGTTAACAAAAGTATAGAATAGTATAGTTGCAGTATAGTTTTAAAGAGTGATTGATCTATTATTCTTTTTGCCTATATTTTCTTAATTTTGGGATTGTCAATAATAAATCATGACAGTCCCCTCGTACCATAAAAAAAATTACAAATCGTTGTTGTATGCAATACTTAATAAAAAATTAAATCAAAATTGAACAGTGCTCTAGCTTTCTCCAAGTAAAGAGAAGACAGAACCCTGTGATATGTACTGATGTCTAATTAAATATTAAGGTTATACAGTGTCTTCCTGCTTTTTCCGTTCCGGACAGATTCTTCCTAATATCTCACACATTTAAATTTTTTTAAAAGATAACAAATATGAATAGTATATGGTGACCCTAATATCGCGGAACAAATTGATGCAAGTTAGTATTTACAGTATGATTTCGATCAGGCTATTCAGATATTTATAGTTGTGTTAGCATCAAATATGCAGTCCATCGATTTCGCTGTGGATGAACTAACCGGTTTTTTTAGCTATGTTCTACTCATGTATTCCAATTGATTACTAAGTCAATTTGGGTTAAACTACATAAGTAAAAACACTAACGTAATGAATACATGGTTTCTAACTTAAATAACAACATTGATACTACATACACCACACATGTGTAAATATAAATATAGATGGTGGTGGTATAATCATACCTATCATAACGATCAGCTAGCTAGGTGCTGTAAAATCAGCTCTGTAGCCGCAGTATAGTAAAAATAGGACTAACATAAGCCCGGCCTATCCTAGAACGCGACTACAATGGTCTAGGAGTTTCACGGGCCTTGAGCGTGGGGGCCCTTATCGCTCAACAAGCGAACCTGTGTGGGACAGCGTATGGCTCAGTGATGGTGGCTGCCTATGAGGGTTAGACTCCTCCTCAGAGAAGTGTTAACAGTATGTGTAGAGGGGCACCGGTGTGTTCTATAAGAGATCCTGGAACCTCTCCAGAGAGGGTTTTAGTGTGTAAAAATCTCACATAACTCTGAAATATCTTGTAAAACAAGTGTTTACTGGTGGTAGGTGTGTTTCCTGAGACCGTCTATGTCTAGATACCACCACAGGTCCTATTTCTGCTGGAAACAGAAGTGTGCAAGAAAGGAGCTGTAGCTCGATAGCTAGGTTAATTAGATTAACATCTTATGTGTAAGGCGACGAACACAACGTAGTGCTATGTATACTATTCCAACTATCGCCACATTGTAATGAACAGGCCAATCGATTATCATCAGGAGAACGTCTCGCTCGTCTTGTCGCTTCGTTAATTAAAAGAACAAAAAAAAAAGTTAAGCAGTTCGTCATGAAGCAGAGAGCTGTGTGCAGAAACGTTAATGTCGGTACTACACAGAAGCCGCAGTTATCCGTAATCTATGCTTATTATCATCGACGCGTGACACTCTGAACCGTCTCGCCGGATGTTGGACGCGGTATACGATACGTATCCTCGGTACCGTTAATAACGACATCGAATTACGGTTAAAATGAAAGTTTTTTTTTTATAAGGGTGGGTAAACGAGCGAACAGTTCACGTAGTGGAAAATGATCACTGACGCCCATGGACCCCATCATATGGGGGACGCCTATGATGGTAACACCATCATAGGCGTCCCCCAAAGATCTACATATCAATCAATCCCACATCCAGCCACCCGCATCCAGCTGTATCTCGCAACCTTCACCACATCCTCGGACCATCTGGTGGGGAACCTGCCAACATTACGTTGGCAACCTTTATATATACTTATCTATGCCTTGATGTCTATATAATTTATTTAATTCATTGGGCTTGTTGCCGGTAAATAGATAACAGATGTAATTGGTGATGATACTTCTTCCCGTCATCATTGCTCTCTTTTCTATGTGGGAAAAATGTCCTCGCACACCTACCTTATAAAGGCGAATTATCTCATATTGAACCGACTAAAATCCTATCTTCTTCATTTCGAGAGAGAGTCACTACCCACTACGAGGCTGCACCATATAGGAAGTTCTCCTTACCATTAACCCTTCTCACTGAGACTCTTCAGCTTAGCAGTGCATCCTCTTAAACCTGTCGTCTAAAGACCATAGGGTTTGGAGAGGAATCGATGAAGCTATCTTGCGATATATCTCTGGTCTAGGACACCATAAATAAACTTGTTTGATCACTGAGGGTAAAAACAGCATAGAAATAAAATTCTTACAATCCTCTTCTTCTACATCGCGTTAACATTAATAATTATCTAATATTAACGAGGATACTTCCACGTCTACTGTGTCAACCATGGAAGTAAAAGTAACATTGCTGCTGAGCTGACCTCACTAAACTCGTTAGCAACGTAGGTGTATATATGAAATTAGCACCAAGGCTTGTTAAATAGAACAATGGTTAAAACTGGTCCACAATATACTACACGACTGTCTGAGACTGCTTGGCGGCTTGGAAATAAGCCAGTAAACATGCACCAGTCTATATGGCTCCACAAGCAATTGACTAAGCATCAGTAAATGAAACGAAGCTATACAGCATTTGCCGTTTCCCTCTTATAAAAATGTATAAAACGTTTTGAATAAAAAAATTAATAAGCTTGTCTGATTTTTATTCTATTAGCGGCGAGACAAGCGGGACGTTCACCTGACAGTAAGTGATACGCTTATCCATAACAACGTGGCGCTAGTTAGAGTGGTATACACTACACCACGTTTCGCTCGTCGCTAGGGACAAGATATTGAGTCTCTTTACCTTAGTAATTACACTAGCCACAGCGCCCTTCAAACCTTTACTGGTGACACCAAAGCTTTTCTGAACATTCGACCTCTGCCAAATCGATGTATGATTACGGCCTTGACTTTACTGCTTGAGAAGGAGGACAAGTATCAGCAAAGGGGACACGAAGTGAGCGGTTGAAAACGTAAAAAGTTAATATTTTTTTATTGTACTACTCGGAATCGAACCCGAATAATCTAATAGTTAAACCGTTCAGGTTATTTATTGAACTGTAGTCGCACAGCGGGAACGCCCGCGGTGACGAGGGAGAGCGGAGTTATGTTACCCATATCTTAAACATGAAAGTAGAATAATTTTCACTCCTCATATTAGAGAAACTAATGCATCCTATACGGTAATAATATATAATATAATAAAAAAATAGCTTTACTTATTAATGAAAATACGATCACGGTAAATATATTGTATGTATTATATATATACACGCGTTGGTAAAGATATATAGGAATAGTATTTAGAGTACGTATGAAATCAGTCCTATAGTCTCGGTCCAGTAAGAATAGGACTAATATAAGCCCTGCCTGTCGGAGAGGCGACTAAAGGTGTCTAGGAGTTTCGCGGGTCATGAGAGTTGGGGACCTTATCGCTCAACAAGCGAACTTGCGTGGGACAGCGTGTTGTTCGGTGATGGTGCCTGAGGGTTTGGCCCTTCCTCAGAGACATTAATACAAAGTGTAGAGAGGCACCGGTGCGTTCTATAGGAGATTCCGGAGCCTCTTCAAATGCACTGATGCAGACCACCGAAGGCGTTTCAGTGAGGAAATTTTCGGATAACCCTGACTTCCCCTCAGAAGCAAGTTATCTTTCGAAGATTTCCGCCCGAAACCAAAAAAATAAGTGGCATATGAAGAAGTATTAGGGGGACCGGAAAGTAATGTCGTTTTCTTACGCTAAATACAAACACATACATTTTTAACGAGTCTTTATTTTTAATCAATGATGTATTCCCCATCATTGTCAATAACCTTTTGCCATCTAGTGAGTAAATTTTCAATCCCTGATCGATAAAAATTAATTGGTTTTTCGGCAAAATATCTAGAGATGGCATTTTGGATATCATCCAAATTTGCAAATGTTTTGCCACTTAAAAAGTGTTGCAGCGCTCGGAATAAGTGGAAATCCGATGGTGCAACATCGGGCGAATATGGTGGATGAGGCAGCACCTCCCACCCCAATTCATTAATTTTTTCTAGAGTTCGCCTTGCGCAGTGCGGTCTTGCATTGTCATGTTGGAGAATGACGCCTTTTCGGTTGACAATCGCTGGCCACTTTTCAATTAAAGATTGATTGACTCGCTGCAATTGTTCGCTGTAGAGGTCTGCAGTAACAGTTTCTCCAGGTTTCAGTAATTCAAAATGAACAATGCCGCGAATAAGTACTCCACCAAACACACAAAAGCGCTTTTTTGGGGTGTAAACCTGGCTTAGCAGTACTCCGAGGGATTTCATTTGGAGAGAGCCACTGCCTTTTGCGTTTTGGGTTATCATACAGGACCCATTTCTCATCTCCTGTGATCAAGCGATCAAAAAACGCTTCTGTGTTGTGTCGTTGAAGCAATAAGTTGCATGTGATTGATCGGTTAGCCTTATTCTGTTCGGACAGATTATGCGGGACCCAAACACCTGCTCTGCTTACTTTTCCAATCTGCTTCAAATGTTCTTGGATGGTCGACCAAGGTTTGTTGAGACTGTTTGACAATTCCTCGATCGTCTGACACGGATTTGCTTCCACTTCCGCCCTTAACACGTCGTTGTCTAACGCTGATGGTCTTCCTGATCGATACGAGTCGGAAAGATCAAAATTACCCGATTTGAACTTGGAAAACCACCTTTGGCATTTACGAATGTCCAGTGCATTTGGATAAACATCGCAAATGTTTTTGGTAGCAACTGTTGCGTTATTTCCCTTGCGAAACTCAAAGAGCATGCAATGCCGGATGTGTACCTCTTCTGGTATTTGGCTGGCCATTTTACCCAAAATTACAAAAAAAAATTGTAATTCAATTGTCTATAAGTAAAGAAATCACTATAACCTCACAATGTCTTTGGTACGCCTCTGAACAAAACAATGAGCTGACAAATGACAATCAAGTATTGGCATGCGCAGAAACGACATTACTTTCCGGTCCCCCTATTATATAAATAAGTTCAGGAACCCAATATCGTGTTACAATCCATCAAAGTCGAACCCATGTTGAAATATTAAAAAAAAAACAATTGTAAAGAAGTCCATGAAAGAATTTTAATATCCGTCTGCCTATTACATATCCTTCCATAAGAGTCCCTACCAATGATGGCTCCTTGTGTCTGACGGTATCGAGGGCCATACTGCTTGTTGAAGGTCACGGGTAGCCGCTGGATGCGGACAGCGCAAGATCGATCGATATGGAGATCTTTAGGAGAGGCTTATGTTCAGCAATGGATGTCTATCGGCTGATGGTGATGATCCGTAAGACTTTCCGAATTTTAACAACATAAAAATGGTCTAAAAAATCTGAAGCAATAAAGGGATGAGATGGAACTAGTTGGTGTTGGTGACAGACAGTGATAAACGAAAAGAATATCAAGGCCATCCCAGCAAAGAATAAAGAAAAAAAACGATTTGTATATTAATTTAAATAATAAATTCAATGGCAGTACTGTGGAAATTTTATTTAAACCTAGAAAGTGCTAGGAGCACCGAACGAGGTCGTGAACTCGCTGTTGCACGAACCGCGTCTCGATCGATGCCAACGGTAACCGTCGGACCCATCCGGTACTCCGAGACATCTCGTCCGCTCCAATGTCAAGTTTAACTTTACAGTTCGCTGCATCAGACATCTAACCGGAAATCATTTATGTTTCAAAACGCCTCCCGTCCATTCAGAGCTGAAATGGATTCACTGTGACCTTCCCGACATTGAGACTGGGACGTCGTCTTCATATGTACCGATGGAGTTCCACCTCCAACTAAAACGTGGAAGTCGTATATAAAATTTTTCTGACTTTATACACAACACACTTTATAGATCTAGTTTTAAAAAAAAAAAAAGGCAAAAAAAATATCACAGATTTCATTGGTAGAATTCTTGAACTGAAATAGATGATGTAGTGATGTGGAGTACTGACATGAGCTTTAACTGTATACCTATTTTGGAGTAAAATAACTATTGAAAACAATAGTAATTATTTTTATTCATCATCAGCCGATAGACGTCCACAGCTGGACATAGGCCTTCCTGAAAGATCTCCACATCGATCGATCCCATGTTACTCGCATCCAGTGGGTTCAGGCGAATCTCACCAGATCGTCGGCCGGTCGGTCAATGTTTATTACCAATGTACAAACAATATATTATAACACCGACCCCACATTGGGCTAGCGTGGTGGAAAATAGCCCTAATCCCCCATTAGACCTAACCGATCGTACGGCAATTGAGAATCTTTAATGAGACCTATGTCCAGCAATGGACGTCTATCGGCTGATGATGATGATGAAACAAAATATTACGCTGTATTATTTTCAAGGTGGTGAATTTAATAAGAAACAAACAACGTCCCTTTGTTACTGAAACCTATCTAGAATTAGTAGAATAAATTATATTGTCTATTCAAAAATAGATAGATAAATAGTTTCTATAGTAGCTCGCTGGCCTAATGGTTACAGCGTGCGACCTTCATTCCGTAGGTCGCGGGTTCGAATCTCGCCAAATACTGATGACTTACATCGCCAGGAAACCTGCACATGACTTAGAATTTATTCTATGGTGTGTGTGAAGTCACCAACACGCATTGGGCCCGCGTGGTGACTGTGGCCCAATCGCCTTCAAATTGAGGGTAGGCCTGTGTCCCAGCAGTGGGGACGTAAATTGGCTGTTATGAATGAATGAATTCAAAAATAATATTTATAACGAAGGGGTAAGGTATTTTATATATGTATATTATAAATATGTATATTATAAATATGTATATTATATATAAATATAAACCGAGGCCAGTGTATACTGTCGTAATATAATCCATCCGACATGCTAGTTACACGATATGCATCCGGCCCGCCTACGTAACAGCGCCAACAAACGCTGAATACTAAAATCTGAACAAATCAAAGAGTTCATTAAATTATACGATTTCTATACAAATAAAGTGTTATATAATCTGGCTGTTTAATAACACTAGGGAATTAATTAGAAATCAATTTGAAACAAATTATACTTGATAGAAACTACATTGAAAGTGTTTTATAGATTGCCAATGAATATTATTATATATTATCAATTTTTTTTTTCACCTGACGTTAAGTGATACGCCTGCCCATAACAACGTGGTCCTAGTTAGCGTGATTAAAACACTGCACAACATTACGCACATCCCTCTAAGACGATTGATAAGACGAAAGAAGAAAGACGTCTTGGGTAACCCAGTGACTTCCCTAGCTACAACGCCTTTCTAACCGGAACACAGTGTTTGCACACTACTATTGGATGGCGGAAATAGAAGTTACAGTGGCGCCGACCTAAAAAAAAAAAAAACTTTTAATAAAATTTTATGGTTTAAAAACACTGTTACATAAAAAAAACGTGATGACAAAGACAAAAGTAGTCAGACGTGATCGCGTGGGTTCAGCACGCGGAAACCAATTGCAATGGAGGAATCTGCAACTGGTTTCGCTTTTAAGGAGTTCCCATAATTCGATGCCTGCGAAAATAATCCGCAACAGATATCGAGTTATATTTATATATATAAAAAAATATATTATGTTACGAACAACGAAATGTAGTAAGCGATGCGTATACATAACGTGGCGCTACTCACGATGTTATACACTGCACCCACTTGTGTGCTTCTCGTTCTGAAACGTAATATATCGAGTTTCACTACTCAAGTAATTACACTAGCTACAGCGTCTTTCAAATCAGAACACAGCCATGCTAGTACCTAAGATTACTGGGGTAAAGAGCCTTTAATACATCTGAAGGCGACGACCAGAATGTTGTTCTGTATAACACTCTAACTAGAGCCACAATGTTATGAGTAAGTGTATCACTTACTTTCAGGTGTACGTCCTGTTCGTGCCGTCGCTTCGTCGAATGATAAGATATATATGGCATAACTTATAACATGCATTGAAATAAGCTATGCTATTAATAGTCTTACCATAGCGTACTGCACTTGAAGACTATATCATTATATTATAAAAGGCCGAAAATTTCTCATACATTAGCTTCCTTTACAACAGAGGTAAAGAATCTATTTTTATGGGTGCATAAATCCCATGACAGTGAAGATCTTTGGGTTTTTTTTCGACCATGGCTTGTCTCTGTCTAGTACATTTACCATCATATTATCTTATCAACTCATACTCTACCTACATACGTACTCCTTTTCTTCCATGCAACATCCTATTACCATCTTCCATACCTCTCACTGAATGAAGACTAACGTCATTAATTTTATTACTACATCTGAAAAACAACCTGAAATTCCTGAAAAGAACTCCTCTAAATGTTAAGACATTAAATCTTTTATTTATTTACAATGTAATTCATATCCTTCTTCTTCTCTTTCGTGTACTTCATGACTGATCGTCGTGCTTGTCCTTAAATCCCTTTAATCACTTAACTGCCTCCACCCCGCTCTGCTCTCAGTAGGTCTCGGTACACTCGGAATGTTAGTGCTTAAGCTTACTTGAAGATACACACCGTTCAGACCATCATATAGATGATCGAACCCGTGATCGTAGTTACAGTCGATATTTTTCTTATCGCGTTTCATCTCTGTTTACAGCATCGCCTACAGCCGCCAAATTTCAGGAAGATTTGACGACTATCTTCTTCACTAATCAGAAAGGCGATAACATCCTCGTTTAGCTATATACTTAACTGTAGCTCAAGCTCTAAACGTTCACTCTCATTTAAGGGATAGATCTTTGGGTCAAACTTAAGTCCCACCGTGTACGTTTATCGACTGATGATAATGATGATGTGAATATGAAATCAAACTGAATATTGTTTCAAAAACAAGTTTGAAGATTCACAAATGACAGTTAATAAAAACTGTCATAAAGTATATAAACATAATGTTTACTTTCCAGAGAGTTCATAAAAAAAATCAATTACCTTCCGACTTACGGTATCAACTTACGGTAACAACCACGAATACTTGTTAAGCGGGTCAGATTCTCATTCGATTAAATTTTAACTATATTTATGAATATAAATTTGCGGTAACAAAGCTTGGTTAAGTAGTGTATGCTGAAGGCAGTCTAATCGATACTGTACTCCGATTGGAAGAGTCAAATTACCGGGGTAACAATACTTATTGTTATGTGTTTTGACGAGTACGATGTGGTACGGTGTCTGTAATTCTAAGGAACGCTACATTGATCTAAGCAGGCGATAACAAACAACTTAATGTACGTTATAAGTTGAATATATAGTATAGCTAAAGTCTACTATTAATTGTATTTATTAAAAAAAAATATCAGCTGTTTTTTTTATTTAAAGAAGGAACAAGACGAGCGAGACGTTCACCTAATCATAAGTGATAAGCTAGCGGATAACAACTTGCCGCTAGTTAAGATGATATACGCAATACTACATTATGCTCGTGGACTTAAGATATAAGATGCTAAAAGACTTGTTACATCAGTAATTTCAACAGCTACAGCGCCCGTCAAACCAGAGCACACATAGTTTTTCAATCACTGGGGTTTCTTAATCGTCAGCCGATAGACGTCCACTGCTGGACATAGACTTCCCTGGTAATGAGCCTTAGCCCAGTGGGGGTTGGTGGGTGATCAGAGCCTCGTCTGTTATTCATTAGCGTGCACCACGTGGTGGGAGGAAAAGGGGCTCCAGTGGTATATACCTAGACGTTAGCGCAAATGATACTATACTCCGATTTGAAGGACGCTAGATTATCATGTTCCAAAATGACGAGCACATAACACTAGTGTTTATCACCTTGTCATATTGTTATGGTATATTATCACCCCATCAGCTTGTAAAATGTGTAGGAGCATGTATCTACACTAGATGCGGGAAGCTCAGGATCGATCGATATGGACCTCTGGGGGCGAGGCCTTCGTCCAGCAGTGGGCTTCTATTGGATGATAATGATGATGTATAATCAGGACATACAAATAATTCTTGATATAATAAAAAGGAAGTGTATGGATGTTGACGAAATAAGTACCACTGACATATCAAGAAATTGTCGACACAACCTGTGTTAACAGCCAATTTTCGTCCCCACTGCTGAGACACAGGCCTACCCTCAATATGAGGGCGATGGGCTATAGTCAATACGCGGGCCCAATGCAGATTGGTGACTTCACACACAGCTTAGAAGAAATTCTAATTCATGTGCAGGTTTCCTCGCGATGTTCTCCTTCACCGTTTGTATCTCGCTGTTGTAACTAAAGTTCACAAATGTACATAACTTAAATATTACAGTCATCGGTACACGCCGAGATTAGAACCCGCGACCTTCGGAATGAAGGCCGCGCGCTGTAACCATTAGGCCAGCGAGCTAGACAACCTGTCGAATAATCTTAATACGTCGGGGTTGCAGTGTGTGTATTCGAACCCCGCTACCGCGTTGAGCATGACCATAGCGGGTGCGCCGCCCACAGCCGCGCCGTATACGGACGTATCCGCTGCGCGAACGCCACTGCCCTTGAAACCTTAAATGGTAAGCGCATACGCAATTTTATTATAGCTATTTGTGGAGGGGAGATACTACTTTACTAGTGATAGCATACCAGACACCGTCTAGTTACCACCGCAGCTTCTATTTCAGCCGACAAACAGTCCTGTATAAACAATACTGTGTCCCGGTTTAAAGGGCGTTGTAGATAGTGAAATTACTAGGGTAACTATGTTACAAGGCGATGAGCGCAATGTGTTGCAGTATATAATATCCCAATTATAGCCTCTTTATTATAGGCGGGTGTATCACTTACCATCATGTGAACTTCCTGCTCGTCTCGTCTTTTCGCTGAATAAAAAAAAATGTAAAATACCCTAACTTATTTATATATTTAGTAAGTCATATATATTATTGGCACCCACCAACCCCCAATTGGGCCAGCGTCGTGGGAAATGGCCCCAAATTCCCCCATATGAATCCCTTCAATCAACGGACTCTAGTGCCCGGCGATGAGGGCAGCGCCGGCCTGATCGATGTAAGGGTCTTCAGAGGAGGCCTATGTCCAGCAGTGGACGTCTACCGGTTGACGATGATATAGTATATATTATTATCGATAATTATATTTAGTATTGTTGTTAAAAATTATTCTGTATATAGATTATATGTGACATTATACACTCCTCTTTATCTTGCAGCATTTAATGACCTCTAGTTTATTATATCTAAAGAGGTTAAAAAGAAAAACATACATATAAACAAAGGAATGAAGATACTACATAATGACTATTTACTGGTGACAGGTCCTCGACATCCTGAGTTTTTTTTTTTCTATTCAACGAAGCGACAAAACAACCAGAGCACTCATCTGATGGTAAGTGATAACCGCCCATAACTAAGTGGCACTAATTAGGAAACTATACACTGCACCACATTACGCTCGTCACTTTGAGTTATGGAATATCGAGTCTTGTTACCTCAGTAATTTCACTAGCTACAGCACTATTCAAACTGGAACCCAGTGACGTTTGCACATCACTATTCGGCGGCAGGAAAGGCTGCGGTGGTACCTACCTAGACGGTATCCGGCAACTGACACCTCCCATACATTGATAATATACTATCTAATCTTTCGAAATATTTACCTCTTGAATACATTCTGCATATAATGACGGTGTGATAAGTTATAGGATATTTCCGCACTTGAACATAGGTGCATCTGTGAAGCACAAATAAATACAAAGGTACATAATAAAAAAAAACCACCATCTTAATATTCCCATCACTGGGAATCAGAGCCTTCTCTCACAAAGAGTTGAAGATTTATCCACTTTGCTGAAGTGTTTTAATCAACGAACTGACGAGACGAGCAGGAAGCTTACCTTACGTTAAGTTATACGCCTGCCCGCTACTTAAGATGTTATACACTGCACCGCATGGCGCTCGTCGCTTTGAGATATAAGTTATGGAGTCATTACTCCAGTAATAACACTACTGCTACAACGCCTTTTAAACCGAGATACTAATGGTTTACACATTAGTGTTTGTCGGCAGAAATTATCACTGCAGTGATACCTATCTAGACGGTCTCCGGCAATAGAGACCTAGAAAGCAGTGTGCTTGTAATTTAATGTCCGTAAATCGTACGGACACATGCCTGTCCTAAATATCTCCACATCAATCGAATTTGCGCTTGCTCGCATCCAGCTGCTTCCCGCGACCTTCACCAGATCGTAGGACCATGTAGTGTGGAGATCTTTGTGCGAGGTCCATGTCTAGCAGTGGACGTGTCGGCTGATGATGACGACGATACTATACGGGTATTAAATTTCTCTAGAAACCGTATTTTAAAATGGTGTTTGAATGATTTAATAAAAAACAAGTATATTTGCATAACCTACCGTTACATTACGTCATTAACGACAAACAAAGAGTTTAGTTGAGACATAAAAAAGTATTACTGATTCATCGAACTGAAGGTCAAATTTGGATCCAGTCGTTTTAGAGACTCAATATAAAGAAAGGCCATTGTCTTTCTTTACTTACAAATTATAATATCCAGAGATTCATTGACTCATCACGAAATCTTCGAAACCGTTAGACGTAAACACTCAAAATTAGGTAGGAATATTACTTATGCCATGAAGGGCAGCTATGATCCGATTTAAAAAAAAACCCTTCTCCAAAGTAGCAGAGGTATTACAGCCAACGAAGCTAGCTAGAGGAACAGCTAGTAAATTATTATGCTATATAAAACTTTTATATTTAATCATATCAATGAATAACACTATCAGGTCATAACGAGCTAAGTTTTTTATTAAACGAACATCCGCAAACTATCTCAAGTTAATTATTTTCAAGTGCTTAAGTGAAATCTAGACGATCATATTAGATATGGTAGCGATGCACATTTACATTTTGTACAAAAATAATTACATTACATAGGATCTTTTAAATTTTTTAAAAAGAAAACTTTTTTTTATATACAAGACGAGCAAGACGTGATTCGCGCATAACAACGTAGCGCTGCTAGATAGGATGATATACACTACATCACATTGTGCTCGTCGTCTTCAGACATAAGATGTTAAGTCTCGTTACCCTATTAATTTCATTAGCTACATCGCTCTTCAAACCGGGACAGGGTAATGTTTGCACACTACGGTTTATCGGCTGTATAGTAGTATAGTAGGAGATGCGGAGGTACTTAACTAGACGGGATCCCGCAAAAGAAACCCACCAGTAAAGTAAAAAACTCTTATCCGACTAAAAAATAAATAGTATGCAAAATTTAACATATTTCTTGATGGCCATAGAGCACAGATGTAGAGAAGACTTATTTTGGTAAACAATCTTTTATTTATTGTTAATTGTGAAACCTTCGTAATTCATAAAAGGCAATCAATGCGATTTTGTCATAGCAAATATTAAATAACCTAAAGTACTTTTTTTTCCATTTTTTTTCTGGTTTAGGGAAACATTGCTCAAATGTAGCAATACGGCGCGACCTTCGTAAAACTTATCACCTACGTTTTGTGAACCAAATTTCTTTAATTAATCTCATAGCTAGAGCTTCTTCATTTCTAAATAAATTCTGATATCTTTTTATAGTTCACTAAATTATGGTTATATTCTCTTATGACATATATTTTATATTTTTACGTATGAAATCAATATAAATCCAAATTGCCAATCATATTAAAGAAATAGTAATAAATGTTAAATGAATTTCTGTGATGCTAAAACTTTACAAGTACCATATGCACTGACTATACACTATTGCTACTAACAGCAATACCCATAAACAGCACAACCTACATACAGTGACTCACTGCACCGATGTTTGCTCAACTGTATGGAAAAGTAGGGGCTCCTTACTTGTTAATAGAACTAAATTATATTAGGATCAGTTTGTAATTTGTCACTATTGGTATAAGAACAATTGTGATATATTATTTAATTTACAAACTTAACACCATATACATATTTAATTTGTAAACAATATAAAAATTAAACATTTGTAACAGAAAAATTATGGCTAGTCACTGCACTAAATAATTCAAACTAACTTTGAATTCTTGTTAATTGATAATTTATTTAATATAAGCTTCATTAAATTTCACTGTGAAATTTACTTGTGTTTGTCTATAAACTATTAGGCTAAGATGTTGAAGATGAATACATATAATGAAATCATTAAAGCATTAAAACATAAAATTTCCCATATTAAAATAGAAAATTGTTATTTTTTAAAAAGTATAAATTTTATAATGAAATGAATATGAGAAAAAGAAATTCTTGTTTTATGCTAATTTTTATATAACCTTTTAATCAAACAAGAAAAAAAAATATTTTTAGTAAGACAGCTGATTTGGACAATGAAATAATATTCCCACGTTATAACGACTTTACGTCAACATGAACAATCTACAGCTAAGATAACAGGGTTAATGTACCATAGGACCGCCCTAGCGGACCATTACTATCCACGGTTCCTTTGCTGCTGCTCTAATAAGCCCTCAATCATTTCACTTTACTCACCAGCAGTTAAGTTTCTTCACCGCGGAAAGGTCCGATTGTCTCGTTCGGGCGATCACCATCTCTTCTGTTAGTCGGGCCATTATTATGCACTATTCACTCTTTACACAAACGATTGGAAAGTTTGAAACACTGTACACAAATACACAAGAGAAGTTAGATCGAAGAATGGTCTATACGGATCATCCTGGCTAAGGAAATTTGACAAACAACGACACACCTCGAGCGGAGAGAAAAAACTGAAAACAACGAAATGAACAACGGACAGAGATACACAGTGTATAATAACAACGTTGTAGACAAGGTGGGGAAACAACAGATTAATAAATTTTATATGCTCTTGTGTTATATTTTTTTGTTGTTAAAGTTTGACAGAAAATAAATAAAGTTTTTTTTATTTATGATATAATTATCTTTTATATATAAGTATAATATTTCATTAGTTATTTGTACAAAATTTAAATAATATTAGTATTAAAATTCTCAAGCAAGTCATATTATCATTTATTTTTGTGTACCGGTTGAAATATGATAATAATCACTGACTAATTTAGAACAACACATTTTCTAGTTCTTCAAATTAAATTCTGGTGAATGTAACAATGATATAATGATGAATGCACCGCAAAATTGTCAAATCAATATGTCAAGTATTTGACGTTTTGTATATCTTCAAATTGTGATTTTTGGAATGAAAAAAAATAATTAATAGATTTTTTATTTTAGCAGATTGTAATTATGGATTCCAATGAGGTTCTTGATGATAAAGATAGCGGGCCAGAAGTCCAAATGAATTTACCTAGCTCTGTAATGAGTAGAATCGAAGAATTAATGGGGGGTACTGAACAGTTTGATAGTGAAGAAGTAAGTTCTACATAAATTTAATAATAATAATATAGTTTATCAACTTAATATAGTGTCATTACTTTTTATAATTTAGTAAATACTGAATCTTTGTTTGCGAGAAAGATTAAAAGTATAATTTATACTTAAACTGCAAAAACTGATATTAAAAAAAACACATTTGTCATAAGTAGTTCTGGGAACGATGATTAGTTACGCAATGAAAATTAAGACTTATTATAATATATTTCCACTTAACAGTTTGATGCTGTCGCCTACATAAACAGAGTTTTTCCAACGGAACAATCCCTGTCGGGTGTTGAAACTGCTGCAGCACGCTGTGAATTTCGTCTTGCATCGGTACAGCATGACATCCAGCGTTTAGTACGAGAGCAGGCAGCACAGAGAGATGCAGGGCAAGAAGCTTTAGTTGAAGCTCAGCGCTGTATTGGTGAATTAGCATTGCAGGTGGAAAATGCAGAATTCTAATGGGTGAAATATTGTGATTGAAGTTTTCATGAATTTCTAGAAAGACATCTATTTGATATCATAAAGTTTTGTAAGCTGCTGGTAACTAAAAATATGAAAAAATTTACTTTTATCATGATCTCCAAAATACAAAACAAAATTAGACAAACTCTTATAAAAGTTTTTATATAAAATTACAACATTCATTAAATTTAATAAACATTGTTCCAATTACACAATGTTGAAATGATTTAAAAATCATGCATTGGTACTACAATATAATACATCTATCTCTAAGAAAATATTTTGGTACTTAGCTTACCTAGATAGAAGTAGTAAAATACCATATTACTGGGAAATTTATGGGGGATTTTTTATTAATATATCTATGTTAACATCCTAAACAAGTGCATACACATTGACCTATTGCTCATTATATATGTATAGTTTTTTATTGTCTGTCATAAAATATTTTAGGTAACAGAGATTAACAAGAAAGCTGAACGCAGTGAGAGCATGGTTCGTGAAATAACAGCTGAAATTAAACAGTTGGATTGTGCTAAATGGAATCTCACTGCAGCCATCACGGCACTTAACCATCTTCACATGCTAACTGGTGGAGCAGCCACCTTAAGAGGACTGGCTCAACGTCGCCAGTATAAAGAATTAGTCTTACCACTACAGGCCATTATGGAGGTAATGTTTGTTTACTATATCAGAGTAATGTCTGCTGAACTGGTAGGTAGTATCCCTGGCTTTTTGAGTGGAATATCTATACAAGTCCCACAATCCATTTATTTTCATTTGTGTACCATGTGTGGGTTCTGATGAAACTATTTACCAATAGGAAATATTAACATAATCCTGTTAGAAATTAGTGCAACAACAAATATTTATCCAATTTAATATCAACATGGAGTACATTGCATAAATATCTGATTACCTAACATGTGACAGTAGTTGACCTTGTGTACAGGTTCTGCAACACTTCGAGTCATATAGAGACATAAGAGAACTGAATGCTTTACGAGATGAGGTACATTCTATTAGAGCGCAGTTGGCGACACAAATTCTTGCCGATTTTAAGGAGGCTTTTACAGGTATTAACAACAATTTATCTGTTTATTCCATTGATTGTAACTGGTGAAACAAAATGTAATTATTAGTAAAGAAAAACAAAGAAAATTTTGATACAATAAATATATACACATTATTAATATAAGGTAGTCATTACATTAATGATAGTACATAAAGGCAAAATAAATCCATAATAAAAACAAATGAAATTAATATAGATTATGACAAAAATCCAAACTGGTGGTAGGTCACAGCTGTAAGAAACATTCTAAGTTGGTATCAGACTGTGCCTATTTTTGTGGCCAAGTAATAGTATGCAAACATTGCTGTATTCTGACATTTCATTCCTTAAGATGAACACATTGTTATAAGTCTATTATCTGACCTGGCACCACATTGTTATCAGCAGAAGTGTCATCTATGAATAACATGCACATCTCATCACAAAATCAGTAATTTAATTTTTACTAGGAAGCAAGAGTGGTGTATCTCAAAGAACTTTAGCAGAGGCATGTGGTGTGGTAGATGCATTGGATCCGAAGGTCAAGAAGGAACTTCTTAACTGGTTCATCTCAGTACAGCTGCAGGTAAAAAATCTTATTAACAAGTTTATCTATAATATGAAATAATTTAAAAAAAAAGAATTATTTTACCTCTTTATGGTCACAAGTAAGAAACTAAGAACCACCATATCTGACACATGGTGTAAATACCATTATTTTTTTTATTATTCATTTAGGTATATGTTCACACATATACACAATTAGATGTGTCACCAAAGCACAGTATAGTTTGATGGTGACAGTACACTCATTGCATAATATTAATACTTAAACCTACTATATATATATACACATTTATTGTTAAATATAAAATGTAATCATTTTCATTGAAGTAACTGATATTCCAGAAGATTAAATTTTTAATCAGAGCTACGATCGGTTCTTAGCCAGTTTATGTCATTGAATTTTTTTTTTTAAATTGGGTCTTTGTTTAGAAGAAATTGCTTTTGAAGTTTGGACGACCATTTGTCCAATTTTTTTTTAAGTGTTGTGCATTACCATCATTACAGCCTTTCTCAATCCACTGCTGTAGGCTTTCTCCAATGTGTTTCTCCAGATAAAGTCCTCAGTTTTTTACATCTACCTTTTTCCAACCGCACTTATGATGTCGTCGGTCTATCTCGAGGGAAGACGTCCTACACCCTTGCATCCTGTACGCGGCTTCCATTCCCAGACTTTCTTCCTCCACCGGCCGTCATTGAAACAGTAGATATGATACCGATACTTCATAACACAGGAGTATCAACACTTGTTCTCGGCGGAACAGGAATGCGCCTGGCTATCGCATATAGAGCGACGCTATGCTTGGCTGAAAAAACACCTCCTCAACTTTGAGGAATCGCTGGCGTCTGTCTTCCCGCACGCTTGGCTTCTGAGCGAGAGGATCGCGCGACAGTTCTGTAAGGTACAAGTTTGCGATTAGATTCGATTTTGCTTTGTGAAGTAAAACATGGAAACAATGAATATTCAGTAGTTTTTACAGTTTTTAAATCAATAAAGTGATCATCCATCCATCCATCCAATCAGCCGGAAGACGTCCACTGCTGGACAAAGGCCTCCCCCAAAGATAAAGTGATAAGATGAAATAATCCTTCACTTAGTGGTATATGATAGAACTGCCCATAATAATATTGTGCTAGTTGTCACATTTGGGACTTAATGTTAATGTTCTTACATCATCATGACAGAAGTCCACTGTTGGACATAGGCCTACCCCAAAGCTACCACGCTGACCTAGTGCTGGTTGGTGGGATAAGGTTCTTTCATCAATAATTTCATTAACCACATTGAGAATATATGAACTTCTTGAGTAGTATTAGCAAGACTGACGACGTAATATAAAAAATACTTTTTTATATTTTATTTATAGCGTCGGACACCAAGTTTACGGGGTCTTATTTTTTAAAAAAAAAAAAAAATCTTTTTATCTTTAGATAACGCGCACTGAACTTACTAATATAATGTCATCCCGACGCAACGAGGTCGACGTGAAATTACTACTGTATGCAATACAAAAGACTTATAACTTCGAAGTGTTGCTGCATAAACGTTTTGTTGGTGAGTTTTTCTTTAATTTACCGATGTAAGAAAAGCGGTGTTTTAACATATTTTTAAAATTTAGTTGAGGATATATTAGGTGGACCGGAAAGTAATGTCGTTTTCTTACGCTAAATACAAACACATACATTTTTAACGAGTCTTTATTTTTAATCAATGATGTATTCCCCATCATTGTCAATAACCTTTTGCCATCTAGTGAGTAAATTTTCAATCCCTGATCGATAAAAATTAATTGGTTTTTCGGCAAAATATCTAGAGATGGCATTTTGGATATCATCCAAATTTGCAAATGTTTTGCCACTTAAAAAGTGTTGCAGCGCTCGGAATAAGTGGAAATCCGATGGTGCAACATCGGGCGAATATGGTGGATGAGGCAGCACCTCCCACCCCAATTCATTAATTTTTTCTAGAGTTCGCCTTGCGCAGTGCGGTCTTGCATTGTCATGTTGGAGAATGACGCCTTTTCGGTTGACAATCGCTGGCCACTTTTCAATTAAAGATTGATTGACTCGCTGCAATTGTTCGCTGTAGAGGTCTGCAGTAACAGTTTCTCCAGGTTTCAGTAATTCAAAATGAACAATGCCGCGAATACTCCACCAAACACACAAAAGCGCTTTTTTGGGGTGTAAACCTGGCTTAGCAGTACTCCGAGGGATTTCATTTGGAGAGAGCCACTGCCTTTTGCGTTTTGGGTTATCATACAGGACCCATTTCTCATCTCCTGTGATCAAGCGATCAAAAAACGCTTCTGTGTTGTGTCGTTGAAGCAATAAGTTGCATGTGATTGATCGGTTAGCCTTATTCTGTTCGGACAGATTATGCGGGACCCAAACACCTGCTCTGCTTACTTTTCCAATCTGCTTCAAATGTTCTTGGATGGTCGACCAAGGTTTGTTGAGACTGTTTGACAATTCCTCGATCGTCTGACACGGATTTGCTTCCACTTCCGCCCTTAACACGTCGTTGTCTAACGCTGATGGTCTGCCTGATCGATACGAGTCGGAAAGATCAAAATTACCCGATTTGAACTTGGAAAACCACCTTTGGCATTTACGAATGTCCAGTGCATTTGGATAAACATCGCAAATGTTTTTGGTAGCAACTGTTGCGTTATTTCCCTTGCGAAACTCAAAGAGCATGCAATGCCGGATGTGTACCTCTTCTGGTATTTGGCTGGCCATTTTACCCAAAATTACAAAAAAAAATTGTAATTCAATTGTCTATAAGTAAAGAAATCACTATAACCTCACAATGTCTTTGGTACGCCTCTGAACAAAACAATGAGCTGATGATGCTGATGCAAGTATTGGCATGCGCAGAAACGACATTACTTTCCGGTTCCCCTATTACAAACACATACATTTTTAACGAGTCTTTATTTTTAATCAATGATGTATTCCCCATCATTGTCAATAACCTTTTGCCATCTAGTGAGTAAATTTTCAATCCCTGATCGATAAAAATTAATTGGTTTTTCGGCAAAATATCTAGAGATGGCATTTTGGATATCATCCAAATTTGCAAATGTTTTGCCACTTGAAAAGTGTTGCAGCGCTCGGAATAAGTGGAAATCCGATGGTGCAACATCGGGCGAATATGGTGGATGAGGCAGCACCTCCCACCCCAATTCATTAATTTTTTCTAGAGTTCGCCTTGCGCAGTGCGGTCTTGCATTGTCATGTTGGAGAATGACGCCTTTTCGGTTGACAATCGCTGGCCACTTTTCAATTAAAGATTGATTGACTCGCTGCAATTGTTCGCTGTAGAGGTCTGCAGTAACAGTTTCTCCAGGTTTCAGTAATTCAAAATGAACAATGCCGCGAATACTCCACCAAACACACAAAAGCGCTTTTTTGGGGTGTAAACCTGGCTTAGCAGTACTCCGAAGGATTTCATTTGGAGAGAGCCACTGCCTTTTGCGTTTTGGGTTATCATACAGGACCCATTTCTCATCTCCTGTGATCAAGCGATCAAAAAACGCTTCTGTGTTGTGTCGTTGAAGCAATAAGTTGCATGTGATTGATCGGTTAGCCTTATTCTGTTCGGACAGATTATGCGGGACCCAAACACCTGCTCTGCTTACTTTTCCAATCTGCTTCAAATGTTCTTGGATGGTCGACCAAGGTTTGTTGAGACTGTTTGACAATTCCACGATCGTCTGACACGGATTTGCTTCCACTTCCGCCCTTAACACGTCGTTGTCTAACGCTGATGGTCTTCCTGATCGATACGAGTCGGAAAGATCAAAATTACCCGATTTGAACTTGGAAAACCACCTTTGGCATTTACGAATGTCCAGTGCATTTGGATAAACATCGCAAATGTTTTTGGTAGCAACTGTTGCGTTATTTCCCTTGCGAAACTCAAAGAGCATGCAATGCCGGATGTGTACCTCTTCTGGTATTTGGCTGGCCATTTTACCCAAAATTACAAAAAAAAATTGTAATTCAATTGTCTATAAGTAAAGAAATCACTATAACCTCACAATGTCTTTGGTACGCCTCTGAACAAAACAATGAGCTGATGATGCTGATGCAAGTATTGGCATGCGCAGAAACGACATTACTTTCCGGTCCCCCTATTAATATTGATCGATTGTTATTGGTGTAGGTACTGACTTCACAGGAAATGATAACCTTGATACAAGCACTGACAAAGTGACGGTCGACGATGATGCCAAAGAGGTAATTACTTTCTTTCTGGCTATTTTTTTAATACGGAACTTTTACCACTCAAACCTATATCAGAGAATTTAAACTAAAACTAATGATCGTTAAAGATTCCAACTGAGAATGTGCCGGCGGGTGGATCACCGTGGGTCGGATTGATAGGTGGCTGCTTCGAACCTTATCTGTCACTCTATATCACCAGTTTGGACACTAGCCTCCGATCACTAATGGATACCTTTATACAGGTAATTGAAACAATTTAAAATAGCAAATTTCTCTTGCTTGATGTCGTGTAGCCAGCAATATAGAAATACTGTGTAAATATAACTTTTAAAATTTAATGGATATATTACCTTGTAAATTATTGGGATACTAATATTGAATCTCAAGTGACAAGGCATTTAATGCATTGTTATAGCCCTGTTAGTAGCAATTAGGTGATGGTGCTACTCATTCTTCTATATGGAGTTAAAAAAAAATAAAAAAAGAGAGAAATATTAAAAAATCTTATTCAATTGGTTTGTACCCATTATTATAACGGGTAAAAAACATTTAAATTAAATAGTCTCGAGATTAGGTTATAATACAGTGGGGTTGCATTACTTCTTTTTCATATCGAAACAAAAAGTATTAATATTTTATTATCACATTGGTTTACTGATAGGATGCGAAGTCGACAGACATAGGTAATACCGCAGCGGCTGGAAACAACTTAAACGGAGGTGCTAGTGGAGCAGTAATTGCAAGTTGCGCTGATCTGTTCCTGTTCTACAAGAAGTGTCTTGTTCAATGCGCACGCCTTACCACTGGAGAACCTATGTTAGGTAAATAAACTCCATAGTCTTGAACTTTTAACAACAAAACTAAGGTAAGCCTTGGTCGTCGTAGAAGGCGATTCTAATGTGTAGAAAGATCTTCGAACATGCTACCCTTCTCGATCAAGAAGCGAAACCGAGGGCTCGGAGCTTTTACGAAGTAATCTTGTTTAATCCTTGAATTCTTGAAGTACTTTCTAAAGCACTAAAGGAGACTAAAGAAAGAGTTTTAAGGTGATAATACCCCACATAACCCTTCTCCCTACACAGGGTATATATTTTAACACCAAATACAAAATATGCACTCTAAACAGGTGCATAAGTATTATAATAGTATGTAGATTGGTATTGTTTTATTTTATAATTTCTTAGTTGTTATAATATTTTGTTTAATATGTTAGAACTTGCTGGTGTCTTCCAAAAATACCTCCGCGAATACGCTAGCAGCGTGCTCCAAGCGGCGCTCCCACGTACTGCTCCCACTCAGTTGACACTCGGCGCGCTGAGTTCCGCCACGAACATGCCCAGTCTGGTCACCAACCTCCACACACTGTTAAGGGATGATGTGGCAACAAGGTAGAGGCTTGTGTTATACGTTTATGGCTTCGTTTTCTGTGATTATTAGAAATTATTTCACTTTATATATGTGGTATCAAATTTAAGAAACATTTTGATCATAGATTAAAAATGAAGACTGTAAAGACTTTGAAAAACAATAATGAAGCGTTTTAATTATTTTTAACTTAAGTAATGGAAACATTATCAGATTCAATATTAATTAGCTGAAATCATGACAGCCATGCTGTCATAATCCATTCGTCTTTTATTTTTGTGTTACAGATATACAAGACAAGAGATAGCGAAAATTACCAGCGTCATAACAACATCAGAATACTGTCTGGAGACAACCGTGCATCTAGAGCAGAAGCTGAAGGAGAAAGTAGCACCATCCCTAGCTGACAAGATAGACCTAGTACCTGAGCAGGACTTATTCCACAAGATGATAAGCAACTGTATACAATTGCTTGTTCAAGATTTGGAGCTAGCTTGCGAACCAGCTCTGCAGGCCATGACAAAGATATCTTGGTTGCATTTTGACAATGTTGGTGATCAAAGCTCATACGTAACACAGATTATCATGCATTTGAAAAATGCAATACCAAATTTAAGAGATAACTTAGCCTCATCGAGGAAGTACTTCACACAGTTTTGTATACGTTTCGCGAATTCGTTCATACCGAAATTCATTCAGAATATATATAAGTGTAAGCCAATATCGACCGTAGGATCTGAACAATTATTACTAGATACTCATATGTTGAAAACCGCTTTACTAGAATTACCTTCTATAGGGTCAGAAGTAAAACGTCAAGCACCTGCGACTTATACAAAAGTCGTCATCAAGTTGATGACCAAAGCTGAAATGATTCTGAAATTAGTTATGGCGCCATTAGATGGCAACCTTGAAGGATTTGTGGCACAGTTTGTGCAACTTCTACCAGAAAGTACCTTGGCAGAGTTTCACAAAGTGTTGGATATGAAGGGAGCAAAGTTGTCAAAAACACAAATGAGTTCATTAGATGCTTTGTTTAAAGATACCACAAAATCGGTCAATAATGAAATAAATAAATAAAATTTGTATTAATAAAGCAGTAATTTATTGATGGTAGTTCTGTGATTCAGAAGGCCGTTAACGATCCAAAGCACCGATCATTTCATATGTCACACGGAAGTGTGGAAGCATTACTGTATTCCAGTTTAAAAGACGTAGAGCGTTTAATTAACGGGATACCAAAGATTAACATGGTAAAGCTTAACATAGCTTAATCACGTGGTGCGGTGAATATTATCTATCTAGTAGTTCATTGTTATAGCCGGGCGTATCATTTACCATCGAGTGAATATTCTGCACGTGTTGCCGTGAAATATGAATAACCAGAAAAGATTACATAAAAAATTTTACCCTATTGTGTTTCACAATTATATATTTTTAAATAATTTTTTTCAATATTTTATATCAGATTTTCTTCTATCAATGTAGGGTATTTTTTGCATAATTGATGTAATTGTTTGAATTTGCATTCCATGTATAATAGAGCATATATTGTGAAAATTGTTAATTTAAATTATGCTTTAATTTTTATAGATATGTTAATTTAATTTTATGTAAACTAAGAAAAATAAAATTGTATATTATTGCTAGAGTGAGTTTTATTGCATTATAAATTACTGTACACTATTAAATTATAAGGTGAAAATATGTGTAACATAAAATATAGTACGAGTAAATAGTTTTGGTTTTAGCCGACAAAAATTTATATGACGATATCATCACTTTAAGTTTATAAAGACTAGAAGTTTAAATGTTAATAAATTAGAACTGATAATTATATATTATAGTTTAATGTTATGACCTTTTTCTGCACCTAATGACACCACTTTTTAACAGTTTTCGTCTTAAATGGAATATACACAGCCTGATTTTCTAAGTATTCATTTTAGTACTGCACAATTATTAACTTTTATTCAGTAACATTATTGAATCATTTTCATTAGAATCTATATTATTCAGTTAAAGTAAATGAATAAATGGACATTTGTAGCGTGTGCGAAATTCTGTTTAAGATGTAATAAAAACCCAGATGAGATAAGGCCGAATGAGGTGTTTATGTTTGACTTTCCTGTTTAAAAAGTGGAACTGTAAACAACTTAACGTCAAAATCAATCGTTAGCTGCGCCGGTCGTGTAGTTTCTAATTTTTTTTAATAATTATAAAATGCATTTTCCATTTCGTAAATGTTATCATATAATCAAAGTGGCAATTTTTTTAGTGTTAATCGTAACAATTCTTACGTTATTTGAGCAATGGCGTGGTGGGAAAAGATCCGCCAGTGCCCAAATTTCCGAGTTAAATCCAGAAATGTTTGAAAAACAAATTCTGGAAGATGAAGCAAGAATTATTCCGGGTCTTGGTGAAGGTGGAGTAGCAGCGCGATTAGTTGGAGAAGCGAAACGTCTTGGCGAAGAGTCTGAGAAAGCACTAGCAATCAACGTTTACCTGAGCGATCGTATCGCGTATAACAGAACTTTAAAAGGTATGTTTTTATAGCGGTACAACGTTATCCAAGAGTTCTGTTAGATCACTGTTCACTGGGCTATAATGATTATTAAATATTAATTATATATTTTTTAAGAAATAACTGTAGTGTGGTGTAGTTAGTAGTGCATTTTTGTATTTGATAAAAATATGCATTTTGAAATTTAAATTATTTTTTCAACTTAACTAATAGTCAGATTAACTTAATGTTTAAATATTTTTAAATTTACAGTCAAGATGATGTTAACTAAGTTCGCTAATCTTAGCAATTTTCAAACTTTAAATAATATTTACTGTTAGATAACATTTTCATTGTTATATTTAGAATCTTTCGCCCTTTGCTCATTATTATAATAGTTTTATTTTAACCATTTTCTAGTAAAAATTATCACAAATTCATTAATTTTTTTATTCAAATAGTTAAATTTATCATATTGGTATAACTGATTTTCCATAATTCATATCAATGTTTTTACTACTTATACTAAAATCAATATTAAAAATGTGTTTTGATTATTGTTTTTGGTTATAACTTATCAAAAATGATTTAAACTATCTATTTTTATATACATAATGACATCAATTACACAATGGTGCTACTAAAAATCAGTGCTATTGTAAACAATAGTGCTATAAGTAACAGGAGTATTTTGCCAACTTGAATACATTCAGAAATGGCAAATAAACTAGTTTGTTCAATTGTATTTTTGCCATTATCACAGATATATTCTTTTGTTTGTATAGATAAACAAATAAATTTAAAGAAAATTTTTTTTGAAATCTAGTCAGCATCGAAAGTAACAACATAGATTTATAAAAATTTCAGTTGTGGAACGTAAGGTTTTATTCCTTTGGATTAGGGGTTTGAAATATACATTTGCAGTATTTATTTTTCAATTATAAACAACTATGTAATAAAATGATAGATTGGATTGGATAAAATTTAGTCAGTAATCAGTAGTAGTAGTTCGCTGGCCTAATGGTTAGAGTGTGTGGCTTTCATTTCGAAGGTCGCAGGCTCGAATCTCAGCATGTACCGATGACTTAATATTAAGGTTGTGTACATTTGTTTTTTAAACTTTAGTTACAACAGCGAGATACAAATGGTGAAGGAAAACATCGTGAGGAAATCCGCACACTGAAATCATCTTTGTGTGTGTGGTGGCCCCAATAAAGTGGCAACAGGCTCGCCCCTGTTACATGGAACCTAATCCGACCACATCTGGCGAAAAGTTGGTGTTTATTCACCTCTGCCTACCCCTACTGGGAAAAAAGCGTGATAATATTAAAAAAAAAAAAAATTGTCATGTTTGTAATTTTAGAAGGATTATGATTTATGGCTTGTTCAAGTAGCAAACTGTAGAAAATCTGCGAGTACAATTTTATGTTTAATTAAAGTGTTAATTGAAATATAATCAGTGTAACTAAATAAGTAAGAAGTATGTATTCTCTTTTGCAGAACCATGAAATTAATTCCTTGGTAGGATTACACAGAGCCTTATCTGAAATTGTATGATTCTGTGAACTAATCATTAAAAATTTATTGACTATGCATTTGAAAACACATGACTCAATGACTTGACTGCAATGAGATAGAAGAGACAAAGTTATATTTTGATGTTTTTATTAATGTGTAATATGACAAAAAATTAATTCTCAGTTTTAACTTCAATTAGAGATAAAGGAAGAAATGTTACTGTAGAGTAGACATTGAATTCCTAAATATATATATATTGTATTTACATATGAAATTGGTGTTTTGTATGGAGAAATATAAAGGCAAATTTTTTTTGTAAAATATATTTAATTAATCAAAGTATGCTATTGTATCTATGCACTTCTGCTACGGTAGAACTCGTACTTGTAAATATACCGATATTTCATATTTTCCATTGTGCGGTAATAAGCGACGCCAAAGAAAAAATGATGAGTAAAAAACAAATGAATGAGTGTTTTGAAAACTCAAATATAGCAGCTAAATGAATTTATAGATTTGAAATTCTTAACCATAGAGGAGATATTTCATATCAAAGTGGTCAGTACGACAAAACGCTTATTTCATATGTAAGGACCAAATATATACCTAGAAGTTAATTTTACAAATTTTATCGAATTTATTTAATTATCCGAATGTTTCAAACACTGCCACAACCATGGTCGCAAGGTATCCGGTGTTGTTGTTATTAATCATTTTTAAAATTGGTTTACATTTGCAAATGTATAACACATGGGTAATAATAATATCTCTGTAACTCTAAAAAGAATAAAAGACGCTAATATTTATTTATTATATCTGTCGAACAAAAGATATTTTCAGTTCATACTTTTGTACCCATTGTTTCAACCAATCTTCCTATTCTTGTATTATTGTGCAAATCATAATACTAGTGTTGTGTTGTGTCTGATCATTAGATAATATAGAATATATTACTCTCTAACAGAAACATGCATTTCTCAATGGTATAAAAATATTTTTTTTATTTTACATTAGATAAGTATTGCATTATCTATGAAACATATTTTATATAGCAGCAGTTCATGCACTAACTTTTACACATTATTCTAATATAGATAGATCCACTACAATACAAACCATCAGATTTGATTGTCAAACACTATACTCAAGTACAGTAATCTCTCTTTTAATACGGTGGATTGGTTCCGCGTTATAGGAAAACGCGTTGCAGTAATATTTCCGTACACTTCAACGACCCCGTATAACGCGTTACGTATAAATTATTCACGTTTAACTTTACTCGCTAGAGGGTTTGAATAGAATATTAATAAACACTACATTATCAAAGAAATATGTCCGTTTTATTAATATCAAACTATACTAAGAACATTTTAAATAAAAAACTTATGCATATGAACTAAAAAAAACTAGATAATTTCAATTAACTATTAATATTGAACTAATTATGAACTGTAGAAATCATTATAAATTATAAAAAAAAATTAATATATAGTGGGAAATCCCCGCGTTATATGGGGAAATGCCCGTGTCATACGGAGGATTGGAAACGCGTTATAAGAGTACCGCGTTATATGGGGGATTACTGCATAATTAAGTATACTCGAGGAATTACCGTACTATGAGCCACCTGAAAAGAGATGATAATAAAGTGTTCATCTATTAGTCCTCTCATTACAACCGTCCTTGTCTAACAGATCACCGAAATCCAGCATGCCGTCGTGTTCTGTACGACGCGGTGCTGCCGTCAGCATCGGTGATCATCATCTTCCACAACGAGCCATACTCGGTTGTGATACGTACTATATGGAGCGTGGTGAACAGCGCTCGGCGGACCCAACCGTGGTTCCATCGGGCCAAATTCGAGGACAGAGCCAGTGGGAAGACTTTGAACTTGGGTAATGTTGATTTTATCAGTATCATTGATTATTCAAAAAAGCATTTTCATTTTAATATCCTCATCATCAGCCGCTAGACATCCACTGCTACATTGTAATATAATGATTATAATTCATTTCTAATAAGTACCTTTTAGAGTATTATCTATAACTTTTATAGATAATCTCAAAGAAATTTATTATAACTATATAATAATTATTCTATTTGTAACAGGATATCAGGGCCAGGATCCAAATTCACCATTCGTATATCTTAAAGAAATAATCCTTGTGGACGATAATTCTACGTTGCCGGAATTGAAAGGAAAGCTGAGTCATTACATACGCACCCGTCTACCTCCAGACCTTATTCGTATAATAAGGTTACCTGATCGGTATGTATCGCCTCATCATCTTTATTATATAAATACAGCCTTATCTATAGGAAAGATTTCTCATTTACAAGATAATGTATACTTATTAGTTTACTATGAATCAGAGTTACCACTACATTGCTAAACTGAAATGCTTTTGAATATTTTGAACCACAAGGCGAACAACCCTGGACAAATTATTCCTCAAGCATGTTCTTGCCTCTAAAAACCACAAAAATATTACTTGAGCATACTAATGATCTATACTCAATGTATGTCAGAAATAGGAGAGTTCATGATGGCATATACATTTTTTTAAACATTATAGTGACATGCTGATCCCTGACCTTTGTTCGCCTACATACATTTCTGTACTTACACTGGATTGTATACCTATAATATTCACACAATACTATAGAAGATTAAATATTGATTAAAAAAATAAAAGATTAAACAATTGTTACACTAATTCATGTGTACGAAACCCAGGGTGGGTTTGATACAAGCCAGAGTAGCAGGAGGTCGCGTGGCAACTGCTGATGTTCTGGTCTTCCTAGACGCACATTGCGAAGCTTTCGAAGACTGGCTTAGACCGCTGCTACAGCGTATTAAGGAGAGTAGAACGGCGGTGGTAACACCGATCATAGATATGCTGGAATCCGATACCCTGGAATACCAGCCGGGCAATGTGGACTTTGAGGTGACTACATTTTGTAGTTGAGACAGTTGACAAGATTAAGGTAGATTAAATATCGAACACGATGTCACATAGTCGTAAGTACTGTCCATTGTAAGGGCTGTAGTCCAAATGAATATCAACATGATACTTGATTGTTTCATTGACTTGCTCACAGATAACTAATTTAGTGTGTTTTTATATAAGCCTCATGTTTAATCAGCTGTTTCATATCACGGTTTAAAAGTTAATTAATTATCTATTGCCATTAACGTAGACACTAATCACTATCGTATACAACTCTGCAGTATGCGAGGAATTTTATATTCAAATCATATACGTTTACGCATATATTTTTTTTAGTTTTTTTTTTTATACCGGATTTACATAACATAAGGTACATCTTATTTAAGTAATTAATTAAGGTCAGATCAAGTAAACGAGTCTTACTATCAAATCGTTTGAATTTCCTTCTATTCGCAAATAATCTTGTTCATTAATCGGCATAAAGTTCTGCAACGCTCCTTTCTTCTATTTAGTGTTGGTCTTACGAGGGCAAGGTTGGCCGGGGCACAGTTCGCTGGAGGTGAGGTGCTAGTGTTCTTGGATGCCCACTGCGAAGGCCAAACGGACTGGCTCCGTCCGCTGTTGCAGCGCATCAAGAGCTCCCGTAAGAGTGTGGTTGTGCCGATAATCGACGTCATCGAGTCTGGGAACTTCTACTATAGTGTCCAGGAACCGGAGGCGTTTCAGGTGCGGGCCTGGATGAAGGGCTGTAACAACTATTTCTTGAATATAACACTTTCTAGCCTTAGACAATTTAATCGGCATAAAAATTAGCGAAACGTTGGATAATTTTTAAAATCCACGCTACGTTTCCTTCAAGTACAGTATGGATTTGTAAAAAAACAGTATCAGGTACTGGTAATTTTAATTTTTAACGAAGTTACCGGATATTGACTAATAAACGTCATGTTCCTCATGTTTATTAAGAATATATTTGAATACGCATACTCAGTACATTTTAAGATAAAGATACAGGCATTGTTGGTAGGTTTAAGAATTTCAAGTTGCATTGAAACATAAAACAAGGGAAAGAGTCACAAGCAGAAGAGAGAGGGAAAGTGAAAGAAATAGATGTTACAGTTAACCCCGACTGCAGTGTTGCCTGTTTGTTCTAATCCACGTGTTACCCTGTCACCACACCATTGTTTGCTTGTCGCGTGCCTTGTCACGTGGAACACCGCTTGTTTCTATTTTTTTTTCCATTGTTTTTGGTCCGCCTTCCGTTGGTTTTCCAGCGTTGTTTTGTTTATGGGCAGCTGAATGATTGCGCTTGTTAATGTACCGTTTAATATTTTTTTTGTATATAGCAATAATTTCTATAGACGAATGTATATAGTGTATAAAGATAGAATGATTGTGATATGTATAGAGGTGTAATGAAAAAAAACATACAACTGAGTACTTATGTAATTATACCATTCCTGGTGTATAATATTTATGTTACATTGCTGGGTTTGTGATATGTGATAAGAATACGATGTGGAATAATATCTCAAGATAGAGAGACACTTTCACAGGGAGGGTCTGATGCGAGCCCGAATAACAGGCGCGAGGGCTGCGAGGGGGGATGTGCTCATATTCCTGGATGCCCACTGTGAAGCCGGCAGCGATTGGCTGCGACCGCTTCTGCAGCGGATCCGGCATAAAAGGGACGCGGTGCTGACGCCACTGATCGATGTGGTGGACCAAACCACCTTTCAGCTGGACGGCTCTGAGCACTTCCAGGTTTCGGCGATTGTTTAAAAATTGATAATCGCTTCTGTCGTGTCCGAATCCAGCGTTCCTCAATCTTAAGCCTATTTTATTTTCTAATGTTTTAATTAACGAAATGTATACCACTTAGCGGTTCAGAAACATATTCGTAACTGATACAGGTGATCATTCTAGTCATCAAAGCTACACTTCTTTTATTATATAATATAGATAACAATAGTAAAGAATATAAATGTTTATAGAGAAATACTTGAAGTAAATTTAAATCTAGCAAATTATAAGACAACCTTTGAAGAGTTAAGCCAATAGTTATATATAGGATAGTGATATTAATATGGAAAATCTTTGATGACAGATTAAGCTTGAGTAACGCTGGTGATGTGCTTGAATGAATATTTAAGAAAAATCCTCATAATAGCAAATATAACGGGCTTGTTATCCAATTAACCACAACGTCGATAATTTTACGGTGAAGGCGTGTAGGTGCGGGTGTTACGTATTGGTATGAGGAGAAAAAAAAATTGTATTGCATGCGTTGTTCAAACAACAAATACAATTACTCTCCATGTTATATCAGTAATGAAAACTGAAGGTGAAATTAATGATGAAATCTGGACAAAAGAAGGAACACAATAGAGATCATTAAAAGTAGTCTTAGTGCTATAGATTCTACTTACATAGATAAACTCTATATAAGAGTATGTAGATGCGTTATAGCTTGATAGAATTGAGTTAAGGAATCGTGATATCCATTTTGTGGACTACCACTACCTCCAGCAGCCTCATCCTATTTCCAAGCAACGGTATACAAATATTACTTGATATTTAAACTTTCGTCCTACACTGGTAAATGTTTCTATATGGTGGTAAGTCCGTTGCCGGAGAGGTACTAGGTAGGTCCCATCGCAGCCGATTAACTGCAGTGGGCAAACATCACCGTGTTCCGGATTGAAGAGGGCTGTAGCTAGTGAAATTACTGATGTAACGAAACTTAACATCTTATGTCTCAAGATGACGAGCACAATGTGATACTGTGTATCATCATAGTGTATATTCTTTCACCACGTTATAGGCAGGCGTATCACTTAACATCAGGTGAATGTCTTCTTGTCTCATCGCTTCGTATAATAAACAAAAAATATAGAGTATGCGTATTATAGATGATATCAATATAAACTTTAGTATGTGTTGATTACGTGGTTAATGAAGTGGTTGGAGCTGTGACTATAGTCACAAGATCAGTTTTCCGGTGTTCAGGTAACCGTTTCCGGGTTTTAAGATTCTTGAATCGCTGGTTGTGATACCGTAAACCGGATGAGGTGTTATACATCATATTGATCCGTAAGGTTTTCCTCAAGGCGTAGTTTTAATATAAGTGTTTATATATGAATGTATTGGGCGCATACTTTGACATGATGATTAACATATAGGTTTATCTTAACTTATATTAATAACTTAACCTGTATTTAAATTGAATCAAATACTAACTATTTATTATTTACTTTTTTATATCTAAACTGTTATCATCATTTTAGTTGTACATATACAATGTATTGTTTGTGGTGTATAATAGTCGACTAACATTTTTTCAGTAGTATTACTTTCACACTAGTGTTATTTTGGTTATGCACTATCTAACGTATCTTTTTCTGGTTTTTTTTATAGACTAGTTTTTATTGGGTAGTAGATTTTATGTAATATTTTCACACTGTATAACTTATCAGTAAATATCCACGCTTCTTGTAAAGAACAGCGAATTGATTGAAACTTGACGCGAAATCGCTTTAACCAAGCAGCCGCTAGATTATTTCTTTGTTATTTTTACTACTATGCATAATACAATGATAACGATAATAAATCCATTTCTTTCATAAAACTTTACTACTGTAAAGCAATACGTCACACAAATAAAGATCCTGAAAAACGTATTTCATGAACCATTATTATGGATATAAACTCAAACGAAGGGGAAGATTGGATTAATGGGTCCTTGTTTAATAATGTTCAACCGACAAATAGATCAATGACTATAGGATTGGAAAATCCATGAGAAAAAATCCACTTTTCAAACGGGCCAACGACCTGGTGAAACTCGCTGGGAATCGATACATGAATGTGGAAGTGGACCGGTCGCGATGGCGGAACTGATGATGATGAATGTTCGCATGCAAATATTATCGTTTATAATTCTAATCATTGTAATAACGACGTAAATATATAGACCTTATTAGTATGCTTTACTATGATATAATTCTACGATCTACCCTCACGACCGGAAGTAGATTCCTCGTTATAAGTTTTTTATTAATTAACGAGCCCTCTAGCATGCTTGTTTTTTGTACTATAAGTATCAATTGCATTATTATAATTGTGTTAATCGTGTTTTTAAATATGTAACAGGTTGGAGGGTTTACGTTTATAGGACACTTCACTTGGATTGAGGTGCCGGAGAGGGAGAAGAAACGACGCGGTTCTGATATTTCACCCACATGGTGAGTGCACTATTCTGTAGTAAGATATTTATTTATTTATTCTTTAGATAACACCTGATGCTAAGGCTACGAACTTAATGCCATACAGGCATTTCTTGACAGAACCTAAGGAAAGTAATATTTTTTTTATGTATCTGATGTAAATAAATGTATTAATCATAACATTTACTTACTTTCTTTTTATGAGGCAATAAATGGTATGAGTAGGATGATAAGTGCATCCGATAGTATATGCTCCCATAATTATATAGCGCTAGTTATAATGATGGACACTACTTCCTACTGTTGCCTCTTGAAGACAAAATGTTGTCTCCTTACTCTACTAATTGCAATCTCTGTAACGTCCTTCAATTCGGAACAAAGTCATGATTGTATACTTCTGTTTGAAGCCAGTGTGCATCTGGAACGGTAATTTACCTACACCGTCTCCAGCAACGTCTACCACCACCAGTCCATTTTATTCTTATGACCGTATCCGTCGTTTGCTAGGTCTAGACCAGACAGGACAAAACAATGAATGGTCGAACGGGCTATTATAAGTTCTAAATAAGACACAAAGTCATGTCTTTTTATTACCATAATAACTGTAGTCTATGTATTGATTCCTCAGGTCTCCGACAATGGCTGGAGGACTGTTCGCTATGGACAGAGCATATTTTTGGGAGTTGGGTGCATACGACGAGCAGATGGCAGGCTGGGGAGGGGAGAACCTTGAAATGTCCTTCCGAATATGGCAGTGTATGTATATCGTTTTTTATTACGAACAAATAAGCACTTGTGCAAACATGGGGACAAATTGTAATAGTTTATTTTATTAGGCGCTATACGTACGCTAACTAGTTGTGTTCAAACATTACAGTGTTATAGTTTGAAGGGCGCTGTAGCTAGTGTAGTTACTAGGATAACAAAACTCAACATCTTATGTCTCAAGGCGACGAGCGCAATGTGGTGCAGTGCATACCAATTAACTAGCGCCACGTTGTTATGGGCGAGCGTATCACTTATAAACAGGTGAACTTGCCACTCTTCTCGTCGCTTAATTACATAAAATAAAACCGTAACTCTTATTGTGAGAGAAGGCGTTAAGTTCCAGCTAGGGAGACATCGAGGCGGCTTTTCACTTAACATTGAAATTGCGTGGCAGCCTTACTTCGAAGTTTAATAACTAAACTTGAGAAATATACAAAAATGTTGTCTTAGTTTTAATAGTAAATAATGATATTAAATTTTATTGTGAATTAAATGTACTGCTTGATTTTACAGGCGGCGGAACGCTGGAGACTATACCATGTTCCCGTGTGGGTCACGTGTTTCGCAGTTTCCATCCGTACGGACTTCCGGCGCACACGGACACGCACGGTACTCACACTTGTTGGTAGTAGATAATACGAAGCTCATGTGATGTATTAGCCGGTTGCAGGTAAAAATATACATGCTCATCCATCAATTGTGGTGACTATTTAAAAATACATACGAAACATATGATGCGGAGAATTTCCAGACCGAACTAGTCTTGGCTATTAGTATAAATATTGCCTTCAAGTTTGAAGTCTGATAATAACTTAACATATTTTTACCTGCTACGGGCTAAAATTTAACAAGTGAGAATGAAGCCGTAATGATGAAGCGTGTGCGCTAAAAATATTTGGGCTCTGATGTTGGAAGTAAAAAACAGAAATGCAGTTAAGGCTGCGGTGATACGAGGGCGGTAGCTAGCCCAGCTTGGTATCACCAATCAAGTTTTACAATGTTAATCTTCATGGACTTCAGTGTGCCAGCAAGCAGTTACCCACTCTGGGACTGTTAAAAAGTTCATCGTTATATTTGTATTTCTTTTGCAGGAATCAACACTGCCCGCATGGCGGAAGTGTGGATGGATGATTACGCAGAGCTTTTCTATTTGCATCGACCAGACTTGCGTGTAAGTAACTGAAAACAAAAATTTACAATCTTTATTAATGGCATAAATTTATGCATGGTATAAATCTGCCATATATAATTATTAGCTCGAGACACTACTGCTTTTGATTTTTAAACCTTAGATGTCTAATCAGACTACCCTAGTATTTTCACTAGCTATGGGGCCTTTCGAAACTAAATTCTTTACATTATTCTCTTCTTATATACGGGTCGGTGAAATTCGCATACATTTAAATAGTTTTTTTTTTCTCACAACTCAAAGGTTCAACTGTAAGCGACGTGCGAAGTGATACTGTAATTAAATTTTAAGTATATGAATTTTGTTCTATAGAAAAGTCCAAAAATCGGCGACGTGACGCACCGCCGTGTCCTACGCGAGAAACTGCACTGCAAGAGCTTCCAGTGGTATCTTGACCATATATACAAAGAGAAGTTCGTGCCCGTACGCGACGTCTATGGATTCGGGAGGTGATTATACCTTGTATATTAAATAAATTATATTCTGTTGTTACTGTGATCATTAAATTATAGTAATGCAGAAGGTTTAAACGGCTCTCTTAATCCTACTGCTGGGACTTGGGGTCTTCTTCCATCTACTGTGCTGGTCAAATGCGGGCTGATATAACTCATGTCAAAAGTAAAGCCTCATCGATATCAGCAGCGCTTAACAAAGTTTAATAGTCTTTGTATTATGTCTAAAATTTAATTTGTTATCTATAAATTCTTCTTATTCATATGCAGCTTAAGTCTGTGTCAGTTTGTTGCCAATAGTTTATTGGTTTTTTGCGTGAGAGTACCAGCCAATAGAGTAAAGGTGCTAAGGAATTCAAATAGTCTATGTGCACTGATACCGTGCATGCAATTATCATTGTTACATTCAATTTACATAACAATTAAACATTGATAATAATTTAAAAGATTTTAATGTGAAACATCTTTTCATATACACATACATTTGCACTGATTTCCCCAACAATTATATGATTATTTATAAATAACATATTTACTGATTTAATAAAATTTCCCCGACAAATAATACTAGAACAGCAGTTAATTCTGTTGGCTGCCGGGCTGTTACTAGTATTTGATAATACAACCCAGAGACAGAATACAAATACCAATATTTTGTCTTATATTTACAGGCGATATAATAATTTAAATTTATTATATAACAGTAAAGTTTCCTTTGCCCAGATTCCAAAATCCGAAGACCGCTCTATGCTTGGACACTCTACAGAGGGAGGGTGAAGCGATGCCATTGGGCGTGTATCCATGTCACGATACACTGCAAGCCACGCAGTACCTATCTCTGTCTCTTAACGGCGAACTGAGAGACGAGGAAAAGTGCGCAGAGTTGCAGTACAGCAGGTAAAGGGTGTGCTATGGTAGTGTGAGAACAGCTCTATGGTCTTATGATCTTCAGGGCAAAGGTACGTTAATACCTCGTATCGTAACATGCTACTAAGTAAGCCTTCGGGTTCCTGGAGCTCAAGGAAGTTCCGCAACAATTCAAATCTTAGGTGAAATAAATGTATTGTTATATGGGGTTGCTGCAACGCTAGTCCCCAACTTTGAGTCCTCATTTTACCTGTTCTTACGAAGCCTTTGGTACATTTTTAAAGAGGGCGCCTCTGCATCTTTACATAAAAATGTTAACAATAATGATATATTAGTATTACCATTGTAAGGCGATACGGGTTTGTATGAAGATAGTATTTTCTTTTCAATTTTAGACATGTTCCTGAGGACGATGGCGAAGGTCGCCGAGTTCTGATGGTGACATGCCACGACAAAGACCGTGGACAGGTAAATTATTTGGTTTAAACTCTTATTGATATCTTAAATTAATCAACGAAAACGATTCATTCTGTTAAACTCTTAAACCACACATGCTCGTCCATTATACTGAGACTAGTTAAGTGAAACTGTCCAGCGGTTTAAGAGTTACAACCAAATTGATACGTAATTTATGTTTTAAAAAAAATTATGTAATTTATTTCCCAGAAATGGCACTATTTAGATAACAAACAGCTGCAGCACGTAGAGAGCATGCTGTGTCTAGAAGCGAGCGCACATCCGGGCATGGACGTGACGGCGCGCACTTGTCGCAATGACGCTCCGACGCAGAACTGGATAATCGACTTCACCGAGGACAACGAATTTCGAGCGTCCAGTGAGTATATGCTACCTGATACTTTTACTAAATGATCAGACTGTGTCAATAGACCGGCAGTTTTAATTTCCAAGGTATTATAATTGTTCTTGGGTGGTGATCACCAAATAGCAAGTAAGAAGCTTACTTTCTCAAAAAGAAATATAGGACCTAAATTAATTCTCCTTACTATAATACTAGGGGTGTAAGGGCTCCCGCACAATAACTCACAGGATCCAACCCAACCTCACCTGCTTGTGGTATACACTGCTAATCAACACTCGAGGCTCTGGCTCCCGCTGACCTGCATTGATTGGGTCAGCGTGATGAGAAATGGCCCAAATACCCCATTTGCACCCCGACATATTACAGCCCCTAGAGCCCATCGTTACTGGAGGCCATGCTGACTGTATAAAGAGATATTTATGGGAGGCCTATGTCCAGCAGTGGATGTCTAACGGCTGATGGTGTATAATGTGTAGTACCACTTTGGATCTTTAATTTTGTATGTTATATTATAAACGTACCATTTCCAAATTAATGTATATAGTACAATTAATGTATATAATATAAAATACAATACCTAGAATTAAACCTAAAAATTATATAATGTGATAAATCCAGCAGACATTTTATTTTCGGCGTGCCATAAAGTTTGATCCAGTGTTTTTCAAAATGCTGTTACTTTTAATCAGAAATCGACACTTCAATGTTATTTGTTTGGATATAGATAATAACTTGTATTCCAGATGATATTGAACCCAGCGAACAGGAGTTGAGATTGCAGCGGCTGCGGGGACAGAGGTATGGGATGGTTTCCTATTTTAATTCGTAACTAATCTTCAAAATTTATAGCGTGCATTTGATGCATTAGCATAGAATAAGTAGATGGATTCATATATTGCGCTATTCAAGCATAAATCATTTCAATATATTGCTGACTGCTGTTGAACTTAGTAACGTACCCCCATGCACCTCACAATTCCCTGCAACTTTCAACTACTCCTCTATTCGCCTAAAAGTGAGTTCTCACGCTCCGTTTGCTAGTACTATTTAGAGTGACCGACTCTCCGAATGAGTAATAAAAAAAAAATCATGTTTGCCACAGACGGAAATCCCGTTCACTTCTCTCCTACGAAACGGAGAACGATGTCAAAGATACTCGCAAAACTCACAAGTCCAAACGACACGGCAAGTCGAAGAAAAAGAACAAGAAAAAGATTATCAAGAACAAGTTCATTTTGACACTGGTCCGTTCCCTGGCTAACAACACGGAGGATCATCTCGAAGCAGACATACACTGTAAACATCACAGGCTGTACCCCAACAACAGCTTCGTCAGGGACCTCGTCAGTATACTCAACGATAATAATATAAAGGTATGGTTACTGCTGGTAATTATCTATTGCTGGTGACTATCTAGGTGGTACCACCGCAACTCCTGTTTCTGCCGCATAATGGTACTGTACCACCGCAGTGGTGAACTTTACAGAGTTCCGGTTTAATGGATCTCTAGCTAGTGATATTACTGCGGTAATGAGACTTAACTGTTTATGTCTGAATGCTCGCTTTGCCGCTTTATAAAAGTACCTACATATGTTATATATTGTTAAATAAAATGTATCTCTTATCCAACCCTACGTCCTGTTCTTTGTGCGTTAAAGTAGAGATAGTAAATAAAAGCTTCTTAAAATAAATATGATAAAAAATTAGTGTCATTATGTTTAACATTGTAATTTTTTCTTTTAAAAAAATAATGAATATTTAAAAATAAACCTACGGGGAATTAATTCGTCGGTATTTAATAGTAAATCCATAAATTGCGCCAGGTTATAAACAACGGCCGAGTGTTCGAACGGAACAAGGTAACTGAAATCGGCAAAGGTAACAAAGTGGAGAAAGTGCTGAAGAAGCTGGACCTTCGAGTACCGTCGGAGGAGGCGTTCGCAGCTAAGGGTATTACCACCGCCGCGTTGATGCAGGCGCCGCACCCCGTGATGCAGATACCGGTGCTGCAGGTGTGTTGGTAGAATTTTTATATTTGATATTAAATATGAGTACAATTTATTAAATTAAAAAGTATACATCTTAAAGAGGAGTGGGTTCGTTCCCTACAGAGCTTGAAGTTTCTGCAAAGGGAAAAATTTCAAAAACAAGAGCTAACGACCTATAACAAACATCAACCTACACCTGGTCGTTGTTATGTATATATCGCATTTGACACTCCTTGTGATATAAGGCCTTGAATCCCAGTAGTGGACACATCCTACCTTTGTCCAATTTTTCTATACTATCTCTATATCTTTCTTCATAATAAAATTTATTATTCCCCAGGTTGCAAAACAGCCGTGGCGCGATGGAAAAAAATTGAAACCAGGCCGCCTCGTCGCTGAGGCACAGCAAAACCTAGATTCCGTTGGCACTCTCAATGAGGAGGTGAACGGGTTCAACTCTGGAGTACCGGACTCTAAAAACAAGATCATCGTAGAGGAATTTGTGGAGGTTAAACGTTTGCCCAACACAGAAGCGCCGCAGGTGAGCTAGCAGCCGTAATATCCTTGTCCATACTTTAAGTGTTGGCACACCTCTACATTCTTATAGGATAGGCCAAGCGATGGTACCTATTTAAACGGTCACCAGCAGCAGAAATCACCAGTGTTATTTTTCCTAACACTTTGAAACATGTGAAACATTTTACTGGTGGTAGGTCTCTATTACCAGAGACCATCTAGAGGTAAGTATCACCGCAGTTCCTATTTCTTCCAATAAATAGTAATCTGAAAACATTAATGTAGTCCTATTTGAATGACGTTATAGCTAGTAAAATTACTAGGATTAGGAGACCTATCGTAAATCTAAAAGCGACAGTACATTGTGTTGCAGTGTACATCATCCCAACTAGCGACACGTAAATATCCATACATGGGGAGGCGTATCATTACCATCAGGTGAACGTTTTGTTCGTGTCATCGCTTGATCAAATAATAAATATCTATTAAGATATACTTTGTAAAATATAACATGATAATATTGACAGCTCACGCACATGATGCTTCGTATTTTTTTGGGTATGTACTACACTCAATACCATATTTTATATTAGGAGGACCGGAAAGTAATGTCGTTTATGCGCATGCCAATACTTGATTGTCATTTGTCAGCTCATTGTTTTGTTCAGAGGCGTACCAAATTGTAACGCATTGTGAGGTTATAGTGATTTCTTTACTTATAGACAATTGAATTACAATTTTTTTTTTGTAATTTTGGGTAAAATGGCCAGCCAAATACCAGAAGAGGTACACATCCGGCATTGCATGCTCTTTGAGTTTCGCAAGGGAAATAACGCAACAGTTGCTACCAAAAACATTTGCGATGTTTATCCAAATGCACTGGACATTCGTAAATGCCAAAGATGGTTTTCCAAGTTCAAATCGGGTAATTTTGATCTTTCCGACTCGTATCGATCAGGAAGACCATCAGCGTTAGACAACGACGTGTTAAGGGCGGAAGTGGAAGCAAATCCGTGTCAGACGATCGAGGAATTGTCAAACAGTCTCAACAAACCTTGGTCGACCATCCAAGAACATTTGAAGCAGATTGGAAAAGTAAGCAGAGCAGGTGTTTGGGTCCCGCATAATCTGTCCGAACAGAATAAGGCTAACCGATCAATCACATGCAACTTATTGCTTCAACGACACAACACAGAAGCGTTTTTTGATCGCTTGATCACAGGAGATGAGAAATGGGTCCTGTATGATAACCCAAAACGCAAAAGGCAGTGGCTCTCTCCAAATGAAATCCCTCGGAGTACTGCTAAGCCAGGTTTACACCCCAAAAAAGCGCTTTTGTGTGTTTGGTGGAGTATTCGCGGCATTGTTCATTTTGAATTACTGAAACCTGGAGAAACTGTTACTGCAGACCTCTACAGCGAACAATTGCAGCGAGTCAATCAATCTTTAATTGAAAAGTGGCCAGCGATTGTCAACCGAAAAGGCGTCATTCTCCAACATGACAATGCAAGACCGCACTGCGCAAGGCGAACTCTAGAAAAAATTAATGAATTGGGGTGGGAGGTGCTGCCTCATCCACCATATTCGCCCGATGTTGCACCATCGGATTTCCACTTATTCCGAGCGCTGCAACACTTTTTAAGTGGCAAAACATTTGCAAATTTGGATGATATCCAAAATGCCATCTCTAGATATTTTGCCGAAAAACCAATTAATTTTTATCGATCAGGGATTGAAAATTTACTCACTAGATGGCAAAAGGTTATTGACAATGATGGGGAATACATCATTGATTAAAAATAAAGACTCGTTAAAAATGTATGTGTTTGTATTTAGCGTAAGAAAACGACATTACTTTCCGGTCCCCCTAATAGAAGGTTACCACCCACTACGTGATGTGACGCAACAAACAACCACAGATTACATATTAATCATGATGTTTGGGTAAAGTTATATAATGTTTTGGAAATATTCATTTATTAGTTTTGTTCATCTCCACGACTCATTAAAAAAAAAGGAGTAGTGTTCAAAAATAATGATATTTATAAAAAAAATGTAAACGATTGTTCGTTTAAATTTTTTTATTTTTTGCAATAAATATTATCTTTGAGAGTTCCACTTTGATGCTTAGCGCAACTAATAAATAATCCACCTAAATATAGTATCATAAAAAAATAAAAATTATAATTTCACCATACAGCTTAATTATACAAATATCGATTGTATTTAATATTATGAATTCGATTGGATTGTTGTATAAGAATGGTAATCGATAATCGAATACTTTCATTTACGATGATACACTACTCAATCCTTAACGTGATCTGTCAAAATTATCATGTTATATTTTAGAAAGTATAGACAATCAAACGGAAACAGTTTTGTTTGTATAAATGCTTGGTTACTGAAACTCTGCGGCTGGTACCTTCATTAACGTGCCATCGCCCATTAGGTGAACGTTCTGCTTATCTCTTCGCTTTGTCTTCTCTGGACAAGTTAGACCTGTCGCCAGGACAGGTTTGTCACACACATCTTTTAATGTACAATGTTAAAATTTTCCAGGCCGTAACGAAGAAGCGAAGACGTAGGCGCAAGCGCACCACGCTGGCCCCGTTGTATCAGTCTGACAATGTCGAGGAATCACCACTCGCCGATATGAAGTTAAGGTACGGTTTTAAATAAAATCTACAACCAGCTAACACTTGACATCATATTGACAATAGGAACACAGCGATGCTGTTATGGTGATAGGTTTACAATTTTATTCAAAATTGACGGCAGATTTAGGGCGGTGATATCTAAACGGTTTCCGGTAGGACCTACCACTAGTAAGATAGTTGACGATATAGTTATCAGGCGAGTTCGAAAAGACCTTCAACAAAACACCACAATACATCACCCCGGTATCAAACCAGTTCCGTGATAGACGACCGATTAACTGCAACCCTACAGAAGTAGAACTGTCTCAACTCCATGTCTCTGATGTTTTTGAATAACCACACATCCGCTTCCATTGAACAGGGCGTCTGCGCAACAGTGGGACGATGATTCAGATAAGTCTACTGAGGACAAAGAGGGCGCCATGATGATTAGTCTTGAGAACACACATTTTCCTGTTCATAGTAAGTGATTACTTATATGTAGGTTTTTTTTTTTATTGACTGATGTTCACCTGCAACACAGCCGCCGATATTCTGATGAGGTGAAATTATTTTGGATTTTTTTTTAACATATATGAGAGATGAATAGGTGTTCCTACTGTTGTTAAGTGAGATATATCATCATCATCATCAGCCAATCGACGTCCACTGCCGGACATAGGCCTCTCTCAAAGAATTCCACATCGATCGGTCCTGCGCTACAGTCGGCGATGACTCCCCATCGCTGGCCACTAGGGGCCGTCGTTTGTAGAGGCCGTAGGTCGTTTGTATGTATGTATATATATATGTATGTGTGCATGTGTATTCATATATATATTCATGTTTGTATATATTGGTTATCGTTTTATTATACATTAATAAAATAAATATTATTAATTCGGTTCGTCTAATTGGGGTCTATTGTTACAAACACTATTCGTTTGTTTGTCCAGGTAACGGTGGGGTGTTGGTTCAGCGGTTGCAGCACGCGCGGCCGCACGTCCGCAGCCACAGCATACCTGAGCCAGCGTACCATGTGAGTAGTTACATCCGAGCACAGTAAATACACCTCACATAACCACTCTCTTAAGCACAACGTCCTTTAAACCGAAACTGTAATATTTACAGTATTGATTTGCGACTGAAATAGGTGCTTTGGTCGTTACTTACCAAGACAGTGCCTGATAAGAGACCTGCCACCATTTAGTACTCCTCATACTCACATCACTCAAACTTACGTAACAAGTGTTACTCATTGTGAATGAAAAATAAATAAATAATTTGAATCGAGAGACATTACCGAGAATTATTTACAAAGAGATTTTTAATGATAGTTAAAAAATTGTAATAACCAACGCTACAGTTCCAACAGGAATCGGTGATCCCCAGCGGGCAGCCGTCGCACCGAGCCAAGCAGCCGGTCAAGCTGGTGATGAAGAGTAACCTCACATTCAATCTAGGCGACGAATTCTTCAACTGGCGACGAAATGCGGACGATGTTGCGTTAGTATTATATAATTATTAGTGTTACTGATTAAGCCGAAAGAGGACCAAAGAACCTCCACAGCGATCAACCCTTCAACCTCTCATCCATCAGCTTCTCTCATTCAGACCCTCAGTTCAACAAGTTGTACAAAATTAAAATTATTTTCAGACATTTCCTCGGCGAGCTGGGTATACCGGTGAACGCGTCCCGCATCATACAAAACTGGAAGAGACCGGTTCGAACCGGAAGTGAGATAACGAATAAAGTTTCGCGACACATCAACAGCACCAGTGCGGGCGAGGAGAACTCCTCGGGCTCGTCAGAAAGCGCCAGCAAAGAATGATTAAGCTTCACATAACTCATCGATTTAGGGTCAAAGCTCATATCACTTTTGTATATGTTGCTTTGTAATTCAAATGGTTGTTTGTAAATATTGATAACTTAAACCTTTTACTTAAAAGCCGTAATAAGAGAAAAAACATCATCATCATCATTATCAGCCTTTGTTTATCCACTGCTGGATACAGGCCTTCCATAATGTCTTCCAACAAATGCGATCCTCAGAATCCCGCATCCGCCCACTTCCGACCGCCCTGATGATGTCGTCGGTCCATTTGTAAGGAGCGCGTCCTACACTTCGGCGACTTGTACGTGGTCTCCACTCCAAGACTCCTCAATCGGCCGTCACTGACACGACAGACATGGCCGGCCCACTACCACTTCCGCTTGCAGATTTTGAGAGCTACGTCGACAACATTAGTTCTGCGTCGTATTTCTTCGTTCCGGATTTTGTCCCTTAGAGAAATACCAAGCATAGCTCTCTCCATTGCTCGCTGTACTATTTAAATTTTTTTTTTAAATTATTTTCCCTTAAAAGATTAGAATAATTAACAATAAAAAATTACAAACAAAATAACCATTAAAAAGTTAACTTTAACAATCATTATTAATAATAACTAAAACAGGCAATAATGGTCTCTGATTTAAATTCTTAATTGTCTACTCTCCACTTCGAGGAAATAGACTAGTTCCTACCGGAAGTAGTAAAGCGCAGAGGCGTAGGCTTGATCATCACAGAGCTGAAGTTTCCGAAGAGGTGGCACATTGTAAAGGAACCGACATGTTCTAAAAGGACACTTGTATTCTTCTGTGAATAGTTCCAGAGTCCCAGCAGTGGGCATAAAGTACTCTGTTAATATGCTTACATTAAGGCATTGGGATGTATTTCGAAGTTATGATGATTCTTTTGTACGACATTGAGATTTTAAATTTTTACAGACAGTCTATTTTTATTCATGATACTAGCTTCTCAAACATCCCACTGCTGGGAAGGCTTTAACCTGGTACTGCGGTTTGTGGATGACACGTTTACAGATGCAGTTCTTGAAAGATATCAGTTTCCTCTATTATCGGAAGCTCGAGTTCAATGGAGATCGAACCCACGCCTCATCGTAACGTACAGCGCTTATTGTCTTACAGAGTTGTAAAGGTATCCTGATAATATGCTGTATTAAATATTTGACATATATGAGGAGATCCCAAATCCCAACAGTGGGAAAACGGAGCTCGTTTATAAATAAGATAATGGAAACTATAGATCATTGGTTATTTAATAAGGATATGCTGACTTGTAAAATTTATATGTTATAATAGATCTTCTTAAGACTGATATAAAAAATGAATATTCGTCCATTTTATAATATATATTAATCAGAATAATCTCCATGACGCTATAAGTATATGTAGATATCTCATTAGAAAGTTCTAGATTCAAATTGTTTTTTTAATTCTCGGAGTCGGAAAAAAACTTTAATAAAACGTTAATTCAGCAGTTAACATAATTTCCGTAAGCATTTTATGTATTAAATTAAAGTTAAAAAAAATCTTGTAAATAATATTAACACATAAATCTAGTATTAGTGATGCAAGAGTAAGACAGGACTCCAGCGGCTTGCTGACGGACGTCCACTGCTGGACATTGGGCATCCTATTGTCTAATAAGTTGTATGGTCGCTGGTCCCGCAGCACTTATTTAATGTTAATAACAGTTGTAGTGTAACGATTTCATTAAGGAACTCTGTTCGGTGCTCAACATAATAAACCTAAGTGTACTTACCTAGGCATAATGTTTTATTAATAAGATCTAGATTTAGTTTGTATCTGTAGATAGTTTAGGTAGTACATCCAGTTTGGTTCTTCATTGCTTTATGATTTATTTACATTAAACGCTACACACATACAAAGTGCATAATTTGTTCTTATTGTAATAAATGTTATGTAAAATAAAGATTTTGGGACAGTGTTTTTTCTTATAATTTTCTCTTTAACCTTTACCTTCAATATAACCGGCCGACTACACGGCGCCGTGTTAACAATTGTGTGCATAGATTTCGTGTATCGTGTACGCATACGGCACCCGAAATCACTGCTTAGCTATACTTAAACATAAACTTAACAATATTAAGCACAGTTGCGTCCCTTTTATGTAACTTGAGATATTATTAATTAAATGTGCTACCCCCACGCATTGGGCCAGCGTGGTGATAAAAGGCCCAAATTTCGTATGAATCTCCTTTTTAATTTCTTCTGTTTTTTAGTTTCGTGGGAAGTCTTGGGTCATGTGAGATTCTTCTTCACTAAAATCCCCTCTCTGCTCTGCATCGGTGCATTCGCAGAGGCTCCGGTATCCCTTATAGAGCGCATCTGTGCTCCTTTAGACTTCGTGAACTTCTCTGAGGAGAGGCTTAACCCTTCTAGGTACCATCGCTAAGCCAATTGCTGTCCCACACAAGTTCGCAAACTGAGCGATAAGGGCCCTCATCTTTAAGACCCGCGAAACGTTTAGTCACCTACGACTGGCAGGGCTTACCTTAGTCCTATTCTTACTAGCCCGAGACGCCCCGTATGAACTCCTAGCCCATCGATGTGGGAATCTTCGGAGAAGGCTTATGTCCAACAGTGAACGTTCATCGAATGATGAAAATGATATGGAGCTTATATTTGCCCACTTGTTTATACAATACTATGTTCCAGCGTACGCGGGCCGATACACATACATATATACATTATCACGCGTCGTTCCCAGTGGGGTAGGCAGAGACCACCTCTCTCCACTTGCTACGATTACACGGTGCCGTGTACTCGTAGCAAGTGGAGTATATTGTACGGCATGCAGTTATATGGAATATTTAGAATCAAAATATCATCTTTACATACAGGGTGTCTGGTGGCAGATTTATGGTTTCAAATTTAAATAAAAAATAATATGTTTGACATATAATTTTACTAAAAGTATTAGAAGATAGAGTACAAATGCGGATTTCATTTTTTAAAGATAATGTCATCCAAATGTCTTCCATCCTGTTGCACACACACACACACACACACTGTTCGAAACGGAGCCTCGTATTCCGTGCCACACGCTGCAGTAAACTTGGTTCAATTGCGCTGATTTCTCGCCGAATATTTTCTTTTAAGTCCACAACAGTTCGCGGATTGTTGGCGTAAACCCTCTCTTTGAGGTAGCCCCATAAAAAAAAATCCATTGGAGTTAGGTCGGGTGACCTCGGTGGCCACGGGATGTCCCCAAAGCGACTAATCAGTTTTTGAGGGAGATTTTCTCGCAACAAATCCATCGAAGCTCTGGCCGTGTGTGCGGTCGCACCTGTACCGCATCCTGTTGAAACCACGTGTGTGATGAGAATGATGAATGAGCTCGCAGGTTCGGCAAAAAGAAATTCGAAATCATGAGCCGATAATTCTCACCATTGACATTCGTCGCTTGGCCACGTGTATTTTCAAAAAAAAATGGTCCGATTATCCCATTCGTGGATAAAGCGCACTAAACAGTTACCCTTGGGCAATGTAATGGTTTTTGGTGCTTCAGTCGAGGATTGCGAGTTCTTAGAGCCCAGTAACGGCAATTTTGCTTGTTTACGTGTCCGTTTAAATGAAAATGAGCCTCGTCGCTCCAATATGGTTTCACAAAAAAATCTTCGTGACGCAAAGTTTTTTTTTTCAATTCTTCAATTATTTGAATTTTAAAAGGATGAAACTTCATATCTTTTTCAAAATTTCATGCACAATTGCTCTTGGAAGTCCCAGTATTCGTTTCGAAGTATTTATTATTAAGTATTATTACGAAGTATTATTCCGTATCGAAAGTCGTGCATTTTCACGTAAACTGCGTTCAACCAGTTCAATGTTTTCGGGGGTCCTTGACGATCGACTAGGTCCTGGCCTTGGTGTGTTCATAGCCGAAGTAGTTGCGCGGAACCTCTCCACCCACGAACGAATTAAATTCACACTCGGCCCATCGCCTATCCGTCGAATATTGAAATGTGAACAAAACTGTCGGCGAGCGAGTACGTAAGAATCGTTACTCTTGAAAAATGCTTCAATAGCGAACGCGCGATGCTCACCCGACCACTGCACCACTGCACCACTGCGACATCGTGACTAAGAAATCCGCACGATCGATGATTCTAATGACACCACCTTCCCCTCGCACTGTTTATAACTTATTGAGATATTCGTTTTTTAAAATATAAATCTGCCGCCAGACACCCTTTATATTATATAAAAAAAAAATGCGTTAACATAACTGCCCACGTGGTGCAGTGGATCAGTACTTCTTAAAACAATACGATAATGCCATCAGTAGCTGGTGATCAAATTCGTTTTCTTAATCTCATCGCCAAACTTCAGTTTGAAGAGAGCACTTAATGATGATTATCCAATGTTTCCTGGTTCAATTCACGAGCTACATATGAAGTTTTTTCGATGGCAGGGCTCCTTCAAACACGCTTATTAATCGCTTCCATAGAGTAAATTTGCCACCGTAACAGCATTCTTATTATGGCAGTCAACGTATGAGAGTTGGAAGTATTTTTCTCTATCCACGGCCTTATTTTTTATAAAACAGTACGAGCGCTTATGATGATAAGCATAACACCATATTATGCTGGTCGCTTTGAGATAAAATATAGTCTCTTTACCCCAGTATACTTTGAAGGGTGTAGCTGGAGTGTAACGGTACACCTCAGCTTCACCCTTGAAACTAGAACACGTTTTTTTTTATTATGAAGTTTGCGCCGCTAGATATTTTGACAACAATAGCAGCAGCTTCATCGGATTCCGGTTTCGAGGATATGTTATCGCCGAGCTAAAAAACACTAATGTTTGCACACTACTACGGCAGAAATATTAGCTGCGGTGGTACCTAGACGGTCTTTGATAAGAGACCTACAACCTGAAAAAGGTCTGGATTTTTCAAATGAATCACATTTTGAAATAAAACAACTGCATTATTTAATAATAGAGTATATTATCCGGAAGTAGTTAAATAGTTAGTAATCACTTAATGATGATTAAAAACATTGTAATTAGATTGCACGGTCCTTTCAACCGACACTGACGTTTTTTAATCTGTACTTATAGCAAGAAATTAAGTAGCATAGAACGTATCCAGCGCAATGAAATATATCTTGAGTTAAATTTACACATACGGCCGTATTTTAGATACATATAAATATATATATGCCAATATAAAACTATCAGCTTTATGAATAATTAACCATAGACATTTCATTGTTTTTAATATATATATATATATTAGCTTAACATTACCATTGCTGGGACTCAGACTTTCTCTCATAAGGATGGATGTAATTTAGCCACTGTACTATATATATAGTTTACAAATTTCCATGAAAGATATAACTATCTAAAAATAATTTTCTTGTTCTTTGTTTTTTTATATTTAATCTGTATTAATGTCTATGAATTTTTTCTATAATTTCTTATGTCACAAATTTGGCAATAGATAATTTTGAATAATTTAAATCGATTTTGAAATGTCGATTTTACCTTTTAATGAATCTCAAGATCACCGAGCACGTATAGAAGAGAGCTCGGAGTTATTTTTATTCTTGATAGTTCTATAAGAGTATGTACACATGCTGCATACGAAATACACCTAAAGTCTAACCGGACGTCCCCTACCGACCCCGACGATTCGGCGCACGTCGTCACCGGTCGCGCATTGCAATCTACCCCTACCCCTACCCAACAGCTCCAGATCGCCGTTCGTGTGCGATCCGGCCACGAACACGTCCTCGAACGTCTTAGTGAATGTCCTCTCGCGCTGTAACGTGTTCACCGGCGTGTGGTACGCTGAAGGCTCGTAGTCGTGCGTCGGCCGTTCGTAGTTGTTGTGGACGAAGGCGGGGCGCGGCGAGGAAAAGGGCCGGGGGGTTCCCGATGTAAGGGAGAGACGCGAACGATTGCGCTGGAACAATGAACCAACACTAGTCTATGAATGTAAATAAACATTTGTCTATGGGTTAAAAATTCATCACTGTCTATGCAAAAAGCTACTCTCTTAGTTGCTCTATTTCTTAATTTTGATTTATTTATATAACATAGGTAACAAGAGAAGATGATGAGCTGATATCGCAGCCCGGCGCTGACTGAAGATTTCTTAAGATCTTGACCAGATCATCTTCAGTTCCATCTGTTAGAGAGCTTTAACATCCGTGTTAATAAACTCACCCTGCGTAACCGTTCCTCCTTCAGCAAGCTGCGGAGGAGCCTCGTGTGAGATCGCACCGCAGCGTTCAACTGCGCGGATGACAGGAACGCCACGGAGCTAACGCTGATGTCTAGACAAACAAACACTACAGATGTTTACACAGCATCCCATTACTCTTATTGTTTTAAGGTTTTAGGCAGTACTGATTTCTCTATGCTTTCCATTTCTACAGTACAATCCTTTTTACACTTGGTCGTAAAACTGTGAGGGTAGAAGGGTTTTTAAACCGTATATCTTAGAGTTTATTCTTTTTGTATCCGCAGTGTGATCGAGACATTATTTTTTTTTATTTAAGAAAGTGAGGAGACAAGAGGCACATTCACCTCGTGGTAAGTACTATGCCTCCTCATAACAACGTGACGCTAGTTAGGATTATATACACAGCACCACATTACGGTCGTCGCTTGAGACAAGGTCTTTACTCTCTTTACCTCAGTAATTATATTAGCTATCACCCTTCGAACCGGAATACAATAATTTGCGAAGTACAATTTGTCCGCTGCAGTAGTAGCTGCTAAAAGAATCTTTTTATGCTCACTATTCGGCACGCTCAGTTCTATCTCCGAGGAGTGTGGCGCGACGTCGGCGCCGCGCATGAAGTCACCCCAGCTGTCTATGGACTGCTCACTGCCGTCACACCATCCATCATCTTCAATGCTTGAATTCAGCTAAAATTCATGTTAACACCAGTAAAGGCTGTTCTACACTTACAAAACACTGCAAAGGGCAGGAGATATATAGCATCTAACAGCTTCCCTGAATATACGGAAGTATCCAGTTCGATTCTCGACACGTGTGGTTAAAATGGTGGTAAGGTTTTTCAAAACCAGCATGGCTAGCTACCACCGTGGTCATGTTTTAAATCTGATGCCTCACAACATATAACAGCCAGATAATTATAAATTTTTTTTTTTTTCTTATCTTTTAACTTCAAGGTTATAACTTATGTTTTTGTAATTTTTTTTATTTTTTTTTTTTTTTTTATTATAATTTTTTTTGTAAATTTTGTAAAAGACGACTTCGTTACTAATAAGCAGTTTGAACAGAAGCTGTAAATTAGTTATGTATTTGCCTCTATTCAAAATTAAAAAAAAAGAAATGTCTATACATTTCTGATGTACATAAAAATTGTGTGTATAATTTACTTCCGATCCGTAAAAGTTGTTATTGTTAATAAACTTCTTGTTTGTATTAAACGCCGCTATAAATTTTCTCCTTAGAATATAACCGATAATTGAAGATAAATATTTTGTATTAAAAAAGCAAGATAGAGATATCGATATTTTTTTTTTTTATTTAATTAAGGGACGAGACAAGCGGGACGTTCACCTGATGGTAAGTGATACGCTTGACCATAACGTGACGGTAGTTAGGATGGTATAAACTGCACTAAAATCCGCCCGTCACCTAACTCATAAGATATTTGCGTCTCAATACCCCAGTTATTACAATAGCTACAGCACCTTTCAAACCGGAACACAGTAATGTTTGCACACTACTGTTTGCCGGCTGCAATAGGCGCTATATCGGTACCTACCTAGACGGTTTCCCGCAAAAGAAACCTACCGCCAGCGACTCATATAATATTGCAATAAAAAAAATTATTTTGTTTTTTTTAGGCAATACAATTTTACAAACAGCTTCTTTTACATAAAAATATATTTTTTTTTAAATTTCAAAATATTACGTTCTCATGGATCCAAAGCAAATTTTCATCGTCAGGCAACCACATGTCGTCCTGCAGAAAATCTTCGAGGGTACACAACATATTTGCAGCGTTATCCCCACAGTGTTGCTCCTTTATGTTCCTTGATAGATCTGTAAACATATATATATATATCATCATCAGCCGATAGACGTCCACTGCTGGACATAGACCTCCTCTAAAGACCTCTACAGTTGGCATGGCCTCCAGTACCGCTGGGCACTAGAAGCTGTCACAAGTAGGGGTTCATATGGGGGGATTTGGGCCATTGCCTAACACCCTGGCTCAATACCCGTTGGCTGGACTATACATATAATATATATATAAATGTTATAAATAAAAACATTCAACTAGTAGGACATTAAATCAGTTTAGACTATTGGTAGTTCTGTGGGTAACCTTTTAGGTAGGTACCACCGCAGCTCCTATTAGTGCCACCAAACAGTAGTATGCAAACATTACTGCATTCCAGTTTAAAGGGTGCTATAGATACTGAAATTATTAAGATAACAAGACTTAATACCGAATGTCTAAAAGTGATGAGCCGAGGTGCTATGTACATCATGCTAACTAGCGATACATTTTTCTGGTCAGGTTTATCTAATTACCATCAGGTAGACTCTAAATCATTTTGTAGCTTCGTTGAATAAAGAATATATTTTTTGTAATAATAAAAAAGAGGCTAAATTAGTCCATCTACTTATATAAAATTTCTATTTGTTACAAGTGAGAATATTCTTTCACAGTTTTAGATGCCACAGCATTCCTAGCTTTAAAACCAAGATAATTACCATCATGACTAAATATAGCAGGTGGAAAGATGTGGTCTCTGCCTACCCCACTGGGAACGAGGCGTGATATATATGTATGACTAAATAATGTTTCTTTTGGTATAGAAACAGGATAAGCTGGTCAGCACTCATGATCTATTCAGAAAGATAAAAAAATTCACAAAAGAAAACATTTTAAAGACTATTTGTTAATAATACTTATTTAATAATTACCATCACCCCAAAGTTCACCAAATTCAAGCACATCTATAGGATTATCATTATCTGTCCATCTGTTGTTATATTCAAGACCTGCATTGAAATCTAGACAATCTCGTTCAGCCTGAACACATGTCATATTGTCTCTAGGAAAATGTGATTCAGTTTTTGAAAATCTTTGTTTAGTATGGACTTCAATGGCAGGTTCATTCTGTTTCTGTTCATTATCATGCCAAGCATTAGTTCTTCGGAATTTGTATGGTGAACATCTAGTTAGCGCTGAGACATTCTGTTTATTCAATTGTGAAGATATAACAGTATTGCTTTTTTCTTTAAAAAAAAAAAATAAAGCTATAAAAATTTTCCAATATTTATCAAGAATTAAAATGCAAAACAAATTCAAGAATAGATAATAAAAATACTAATAAATTTAAACTTATTTATATTTTAAATTTAACATTTTATTGTTCTATATGAAGATTATTAATTTTTTTTAGATTTAGAAAATTTTCCAAATAAAAAAATAGTTTTCCTGTCTACTTCAGTCCAATAAATTACTAATACTGTAATAATTTATTTTGGGGAATATATTCATATTTGTAACCCAGTGTTAAAAATAAACTATTATTCTTTAATGAAATGTACTTATGTTTAATTTTCTTTGGTTTATAATGAATGTTTATTATATGTTTACATGTTACACATATTATTTCATATGAGTAAAATTCTAAAACTATAATAAACATATTATTTGCTAAAAGGGCAAAAACATCCAAATGTATTGGATATCAAAATTTGTGGCTATCAAAGATAATGGCATATTCACTCATTAAAGATTATGTATAGCAATGTTTGTACTGATTTATAAATAGTTTTGTAAATAAAATTTACATTTACAGGAATTATACAAACCATGATCTGAATCAAGAAATGCATCATTTAATTGACATGAATTAGTTTTGGGTGCAACGACATCATAGGTTTTATTCAGCTGATTTCTAGAACAAATGTGTAATATGGTTACTAACATCATGTAACAGCCTAATACATGTATTATGACCATCACTGCTAAAAGGTTTTGAAACGCTTTAAACTAACACTTATCATGCAAAATAACTTGGTTTATGTTATATTTATATCACTTAAAATTAAAAATGGTGGATTAACTAATACTTTTTAACATTATAGAATATAGGTAAAAAGCATGCATGGGATGACGTGGAGAACGACCTAGGCAAGTTCCAAGCAGTGGACTGGTAAAATGCAGTGCAAGATTAACAATGCTGATGGTCTCTTGTTACGGAGGCCAAGTCTCTCTTTGGATCGCTGCGCCAGACGAGTAATTATGTAAAAAGCATAATTACTCGTCTGGCGATAATCAATAGCTAAAATAAGTACTCCCATTTCTTCCATAAATATTAAAGATATTGGATCGCAATTCCAATTAATTTAAATCTTATGCTTATATGGTATGTTAATTTATGTACTTACTTTGCTTTTGAGTTTTTATCACGTTTATTTTTTTTTGCATCCGTAGACAGTTTCCAACATTTTTGTTTTTTATAAAATTCTAATCGATAAATAGCTACTAGGTCTGTTTTGGGTGTTTTTCTCGGTTCCATGTTCGGAGTATTAATCGGTACTAAAATCCATTATATGCATTTCATAACAATGTGACAAATAATTTATTAACCTCTCCTTACAACTAAAAGTTCTCGATGTAGGCTCTTTAGTTTTCAGTAAATTTTGAACATTTGACGGTAGTCATCAAAACAAAATTATAAGCTGTAGGTACACAGGCAAACAACAATTAGCGCAATTGTGCTATTGCGTTGTCAATGGTTAAGATAAATTTTTTATTTAAAAAATATATAATTATATAAAAAAAGAATATCTAAAAAATATTTAGCTTCATAAGTAATAAATTTCGTGTCATTCACGAAGAAAATATTTCAACAAAAAATAAAAGTAAAATCTGGAAATAACTGTCATTGTGTTGTACCTACTAAAAGTAACAAATATTTCAGTTTTTTTTTAAATTTATTTTTAAATGTAAAGAAAAGGTAAATTTTGGCCACTTTTTAGAAATATAAATAATACGAAAATTGTTATAAAAGAAAAGTTAAGGTAGTTTAAAAGTATGACAAAAATTAGATATTTAATTTTTTTAAAAGTTGCAAAATATGTTACATCATTTACGAATAAAAAATTATGATGTAATTGAGATTTTTATGTTTAGAAATAACAAGGGTGAGAAAGAGTATAATAAAACAACTTTTGTATAAATGACACATTTATTTCTATATTATAATGAGACGTTTGTTAGATATTTTAAGTACTTACAGAAGTTAATTATTTTGTTTTCTTAACAGTAATGAGTAGTAGAAACACATGTTAGAAGACAAGGATAGTTATTTCTTCAATATTCAAGCTGATATTTAAGTAGACAACAATTATGACATTGAGTTTAAATAATACGTAATTCATATTTTTGTCATGCTTTGTTATTTCATGCATTATTTATCGTGAGGAAAATAGATGAAAATTATCAATATTTTACAAATTCATAAATGCTGGCTAATGATTCTTTATGATTAAAAATTATATATACCGCATGTTTAACTTGAAACCTATGTGTAGTATTATAAATTTATTAACTTATTATCAGGTAATACAATAGTAATTATATATATTTAAGCTGAAATTAAAACAACAATTAAGGTAGAATAAGATGATATTGGATATTTAAAAAAGAAAGAAAGCATTGTAGGTATTAAAAAACACTATTCGTACACGAAACTTGCCAGTAAAATTGAAATACAATACGAAATCGAAGACTTAGTTTTATATGTCCGTAAATTTAACACGTAAAACAATCTGGTTAGGATTTTAAACAACAAACGTAAAATAAAATGATAAGCACCAAATCTATGAAAAAGCTTAATTAAAAAATTCAATAACTTATTACTTTACAAAGGACGGAAGTAATGTAATCAGACTCAAAATAGAGCCACTTTAGGAATACATGAATTCATGTTTCTTACCATAGAGTGACATAAAATAACTTTTTGTACCTTGAACTGGATATACAGTGCAACGACGGGATTCTTTATAAGTAAAGCCTCCACAGTTATTAACCCTGCTTTGTACTTATATCTAACTAAACATGATTTACAAATTAAAACATCCGAATCAAAGTATTATTTTAACACAAAACACGATTCAATTGGATCGTTAATTTTATTACATAATTGACATATCAACATGCAGTAAAAAAATTAATATAAAATGATAAATGTATGATAATATTAAAAATTAATGAACAATTAATGTAAATAAAAACTAATGGTAAAAGAAAAAAAAACTGTGAGAGTAAATAAGTATCAAGAGATATAAATGGAATGTTAATAGAGTGCAGTATAAAAAAATATTATGATTTATTTTTTTAATCTGTTGCACGTTTGACGTTCTTCACTTGTATGGAATAAATATGAAAGCGCGCGCTTTTATAATTGTAATATGAATATTATTTCTTTTCTATATCATAAATGTTTACGGCATGTACATTTAGTTAAAAAAATTATAAAATGCAGTTAAAAGTGTATTAGTTTGTTAATTTTGTTTGTTTATTACGAAATGCAGTTTATACTATACGAGTATCCTATCCTGTGTGTGCCCATCAAGTATAGTTGCAGAATATTAAATTGTGTATTTAATGTTTAAAAGCTGATTATTAATATAACATTCTTCGCGCTACAACATGAAGCCATTACAACGTGAGTAAGAGATTGTGCGTAATAGATTTTCGTGCCATATAAATTACTTATAAACTATAACCTTACACACTAGTAAAGATATAATTTCAATTCAAAAGCACACACAATTATGACTACGTAATAATAATTAGCGATATATGAGATTACTTTCCACATGCAAATGTATATCTAAAAGGATTTTTTTTAATTATAAAGTATTCGTAAATAATAATTTTTTTAAGATGTATTTTCGATTTTTTGAGATATTTTTTTATATTCATACTCATACTACATAATGCTTATACATATAAACTTAAATAATAAAAACAATACAATATAATTTATATAAAATATATACTTTCGGTGGAAATTAAAATTACGAATATTTTCCAATGAAATTCCTTACAAATTTCTGAACATTTGTTTATATAACTGTTGCGATATTTGAAAGACTTCTGCTTCAATTTATTATATTATTAGTTGTTTTGAATCTTTTAGGTATATCTGTTTTTTATATCTACGGAGAGAGAAAAAAGTGAGGAGGTTGATTTTTGCGACTGCTTTAGACGGTGAGTTTAGTAAGATGGTAAGTTTACTCCTTAGTCTCCTTCTGCTGGCTCTGGTCGGTGTACACGATCTCCGCGTATTCAGTGGACGGCGGCGGCGGCTTTTCAGCTGTTTGCTCGCCGAGTTGCAGTTCAGCGTAAACTACACCTTTCTTCTCTTCAGAGAGGATCTGCGACAAAGGGGTAGATTAACAAAAATACAATTAAAAACACCTTGAACTTAATTTTACACATTTCTTCGATTAAAAAAGCTGATATTGTACTAGATATGTTTAAATGTGTTTATTTTATACGTTGAGGTGACACAACGATTGAGACGTGCACCGTGGTAAATGATACGCCAGCCCCTAAAAACATGATGGTAGTTACGATGATATATACTGCACCACATTATGCTCCTCGTCTTGAGACATAAAATGTAATGTCTCGTTACCCCAGTAGTTTCACTAGTTACAATACCCTTCAAATTAGAATACCAACGTTTGCACACTAACTAGATGGTCTCCAGCAATAGAGACCTACCATTAATATAAAGTTAATATTAAGTATACTCATCTTGGGGTGTAAGGGGTGGATTGCTCGTGATGTACCATGCTAATCGACATACGAGTTCCAAGCTCCCAAACCTTCAAACCCGCATTGGGCCAGCGTGGTGGGTTAAGGCTCAAAACCTCCTATAAATTCCAAACCAATCGATGTAGGGATCTCAGGGAGAAGCCTATGTTCAGCAGTGGATGTCTATCGGCTGATGATGACAATGCTTGTGATACTCACCTTGTCATCTGTGTCGGCTCTGGGTTCGGTGGCCTGCACCCTGTCGCGGGCGCGGGGCAGCGCGGCCCTCATGCGCGCGCCCAGAGCGCCCAGGCGCGAGCGCTCCCGCCCTCCAACCGCACTCTCCGTGTCGCTACTGACCAGCGCGTTGCGTTAATACATCACATCACCACACCGCAGTGCAGTTAAATATACGAACACTACTACACTATACTACATTAGACTAATCAATTACAAAGCCAATTAACAAACTAAGTGCAACAATAACTCATTAGAGAGGTGGAATCTGGTGGTAGGTTTCCGTCACCGGAGACCGCCTGGATACCACCGCAGCGCCTGTTTCTATATAAACAGTAGTGTATTAACACTACCGTTTTCAAGTTAGAAGGGCGCTGTAGCTGTGCTACTACTAGTAATAATACTGAACACATGTTTCTTGTTATGGACCGAAACGAGCGGGATGTTCATCTGATGGTAAGTGATACGTGGAGTAGTTTGATATTGCCACCAGCTCTGTTTCGAGTTTTGATTGAGAGTAAATCAATCTGTGTTGTTAATATTCTACATTTGTTACCAGTAACAGTCTGGGTTATATTGTAACTTACCTTCCCAACCCTCGTTTTTTTTTAGTTCATTTAAAACAGTTAATAGATTATTTTTTGTGTACAGAAGCTTGCCCAAGCGGATGTTGAGTGTTGTTGCGTTATAAGCACTATTGACGTTTTATATTGAAAAAAAAAAAAAATATAGTAATATATATTCTTCATCTGTAGTAATAACGCCAATAGTGCTGCCTGAATTGGTATAATGTAGACATACGTTGTGGTAGGTTGCGGCATCCCTCTTTCTAAAAGCACATCACCAGCCGGCGTCCTTGCGGGGAAAAATAACATACATACAAATAGACATACAGACTAAAGCATTCTATTTGTAACCCCGGGGTTGATTTTATTAGCAACCCCTTATAGCAATGTGGCGGTAGTTGGGATGGTATACACAACCACTGGCTCATCGCTTCTATATCTACCATATAAGAATAAAATGTTTGACTATAAAGAGAATATATGTTAGTTATTGTTATAAACAAAACATTTATGTATATTATAACAAAAGCAAAGATTTGTATGGCCGTTATAGGTAATTTTTTTTCTTTTATTATATTATATAAATAACTTCCAGAACAACTTCCCAATTTTTTTGTTAATTCTTTCCTAAGACAGTTTACTACATACATATGTACATTGAGCTGAATGTAATACAACTGATAGAACAATGCGGTCAATACTCACGATTCTCCCGAGCTCTTGGTGTGGTCACGGACCCCGTTGCTACCTGCGAACAACTCTTTACATGACTCATCGCGAATATCATCACAGTACCCAGGAAATATATTTTTTCGGGACATTCACTCAATGGTAAGTGACACGCCTGCCCATAATAACGTGGTGCTACCCGAGTAATTTCAGTAGTTACAACATCCTTCAAACCGGGACACAGTAATGTTCGCACACTACTGTTTGTCGGGTGCAATAGGAGCTGAGGTGGTACCTATATGGAGCCCAGCAACAGAGACTTACCACCAGTATACAGTCAACTATAGTTCAGCGATTGCTTTCCTTAACTTACCGATGAAGAGGAATTTAGTAATAAAATTTTAACAGACATTGTGTTGACCTTTTTAAAGATGGAAAGGGTTGCTTTTCATATTAAATAGACCATTTTTGAAAATACTTCCATATAATAATACTAGCTATTCCCCGCTTATATTGCTGGCCGTTACACCCTCCCAACTCCCTTTGGAGGAGGAATTTCCTAAAATCCATTCATAGGTCCGCTATGAAAGCAACACTGGTTGAGCCAACCACAAAAGCTCAGCGAACTGGAAGGTGCAGTACAGCTTTTTTTTTGGTTTGGGTGGTCGGGAGGAAGGAAATCTTCGAAAAGATACTCTGCCTTTTGGGGGAGAAGCCAAAATTATGTGATTTTTACCCACTACAACCCCCTCGGAGATTACGCTGTGTTTAGTGAGGTCACGGGATCTCCGTTCGTTACACGACCGCGGCCTCGCTAACGCTATGCTGGGATAATCCGTCCGGGGGTCTGTATTATGGAGACCCTATCAGCCTAGTGAGTACTACTTCAATGACCGGACACCACGTCCAGCCATTATATTCCTCAGGATCGTTTAGAGGGCGACGAGAACCCCCATCCGGACCGCCAACGACCCTTAAGACCCAGCTTCAGTACAGCTGTTCTAACCGGTATTTAGTATAGAAGTATAAGATGAAGTACTTTTAAATAAGTCGTTGGTTATATTTCGAAGCTAATATTAAAAAATAAAGTAATAACATATATATTTTTTTTATAATAGTGTACTAAAATCATATGCGAATATGATAATTATCAATTCATTAACATCGAAAGGCCTTAAGATGGAGCAAAGGGTGTCCACAGTGATACGTAGCTACGGCATCAGGTGTCGGCAAGGATCCGGTCCAACTCCTCACCAAGCGGATATGATAGCGATGCATATATACAGCGATGAAGGGAATTCATATATAAATACATATACATATATATCACGCCTCGTTCCCCGTGGGGTAGGCAGAGACCAGCTCTCTCCACCTGCTACGATCCTGGCACACCTCTCTCGCTTCCTCCACTTTCATAAGCGAATTCAAACATGATTATTGTCAATTATTAAAAAACTATCAAACATTTCTTCTGATAGAGAGTTAATAAGTTTACTATAGAATCTTTACTTAAGGCGCGGTATGCGTTGTGCTTTGTCTTAAGGGCAGTGACAGCGTCGTTACTTCTAAGGTCCATAAATAAAACAAACTGTTGTTTATTTAATAAATACGGTATATTCAATTATAATTCATCATTATTAATTTTAACGTTGAGATTTATAGTTATAAACATTTATGCAAATTTTCCATTAATATTTTGGACTAAGTTATATTAATAAGATTGGCATTCATTCATTAAACATCCCTATTAGATAACGTTGGAGACGTACAGTACTTGCGAGCGGTTAGCTTTGCAACAGTAAAACTTTTCATATAAAAAGTACAGCAAATAAACATTAATAGTGTGAAAAAAAAAAATGTTTTTCATGTACTTATACTGTTAACAAGTTAAAAAGCGGAAATATTTGATCCAATGCGATTAAAAATCACAGAATAATTGTATATCTGTCTAATAAATAGCTCATAATTTTATTTATCAAAGTAAAACAATAGATTTTTTTTTTGTCCAAAACCTAACTATACGGGGTCCTATTACTAGAAGGTCTAAAATAAAATTGAGCCTAATTCAAAGCTGTTCTTTCGGCAGAAGTGGCAAAAAATGGCAGTGATTTTCTTTTGCAATCGACATACGAAAATTGGTACCCTTAAACTAAAATGGTACAAAAGAGATAATTCTTACAAATTAATGTGTTTAATTACAAAAGGAAAAAAAAGTATATATAATTAAAACGAATCACAATGACGGCGACTTAACAAACTAAAAACTTAAAATACTTCAACGTTTCTAATTATACATCGATTGGAGTTAAACATCAAAAGCTTATATATTTCTTTTTGACATTTTTACAAATAACTGTTACAATAAAGAGACATTGTAGATTAGAGCAAACGTTGAACAGTACGGACAGTGTTACAAATTATATACACAGATAACTAAACACTAATAATTATGGTGGTACGAACACAAACCTAACCTATAACCTTAACGAATAATTATGTACGGCCATGTCGCGTGTTGCACAGATTGTATCAGCTAATCGACGATAGGATATATCATTTAAAAAAAAAAGTCTTTATATAAAAAACTTACAGTATAATCCTTACAGGATCGCAAGCGGTACATCGCGAAACATTTATAAAATCCACAGTGAAGGATTAGTATAGAGTCGGCGCCCGTCTGCGTCCGCACGCACCTCCCCTTAAGTAGCGATACTATATTACTATGTGTTGTATATTTTAATAGAAACGACGGCCTAATCATACATTTCACGTTGGGATTCGTTGTAATATAATAGTGTTATATTAATTATTATTATTATATTTTTTTTAATTACTTCAACGAGATTCTTCACTACTTAATACATCAAAAACATTATTAATCTAAAAAAATTCAATCGAGTGAAAAGTCATAAGTATATATATATCCTGACGATCTGACTCCTGATCTGAATCCTAGTTTACTAGTCTAAGATATTATTCGGTTAATTTATGTATTAATTAAAGGTTTAATTATAATTTCTAGAAAGTTTCAACCACAATAAAATCGATATCAGATACATTTCGCTGTAGTTTTTTTTTTTTTCAACTCCACAGTCATGTAGTTGTAATTCTTATTGTGAAACTGTTTCAATGGATTGAAATATGAGAGATTTCTATTGTCCCAGCAGTGGGAACGTTGTTAGTGATAATCGCAAATCGCGGTCGGATATAACAAATGACCTTTCCCTCGATCGAAGCGTAAACATTCTAAATGGTGGACAACAAGAGAAAAAGACATATATTTTATGTATACATATACATATATTCCTTCAAAAAGCTTCAGTAGATGCGAACAGTTTACAGGACAGCTAGCTGCAGCGGTGTTGCACTATAATATGATTTTTAACTCGGTCGTTACCGCAGTGTGCGGGTAACGATACGTTTAAAAATCATCCGGCATTAGAGACCTTCACCGCGCAAATTTGTATATGTGAATAGTACGCGTTGAGATGTTGCGCCGTTTCGAAACTGTCACTCGGAACTCGGTGATGGCGACGCGTGACTAATTGTGGACAATCGTATACGCGGTTGGTTGGCTCTGATGATGTTCGGATGATGCCGGGCGCGATGTCCGGAGTGACAGCTTCAACTTACGATTTAGACGGCGGTGTCGGGTTTCTTCTCGGGGTGCTTCGTGTCCCCGTTGCTGATGTACTCGCCGTGGTCGTGCGAGGGGTTCTCGGAGCCTTTGACGTCGTCGTGTGGGGGCAGGGGCGCCTCCGAATCGGCCCCATCGGGGATGTCGGTGCGGTGCGACCGCCCTGCCACACACCAACACGTTAAGCGATCAAGAGTACCCGTGTTACCCCACTTCGGGGTGTGAGCGTTGTGCACAAACAGTGGGGGGTGTCTGTGCTAGTGGAGGGGGGAGCCGGTGATGATAAACTGTGCACAATCGTTTATTGCTCGTGTTTCGAATGCGACTAAGCGAAAACCATCGCCCAAAAAAGTTATATAAGTTATTAGTAATTTATAATTTAATAATTTTAAATGGTTGTGTAAGTAATTTATTTAGAAAAAAAAAAACAAATTTTGAGGTTACCTTTAATAACATAGATTAAAAATATAATATTATGAATTTTTTTTTTAAATATCATTGAAATATAAATGAAAAGTAACAACAGTCTTATTTATGTTCCTCATTATTATAACGAATTCAGTAAATTACTAATGTTACTAGTGATTATACTATGTATCGATATTAAAGTATTCGATATATGGTTGGCATATTATTTATTTATTCTTGTTTTGCATACCATACGAATGGAATATGAATATGAAAATGAATTTTAAGCACATTCGTTTTTTTCCCAAAGCGTTATAGACAAACGATTGAATGGATCAAACACTGACGGTGTGCCGGATATATAAGATTACACATGAATATGTTTAAATATACATAAACTGTTACGTATATATATTTAGATAAAATTAAAATATATGTATGTTATCCAGAATGTGAAAGGTAATGAGATTTTACATTTAACATTGAACATAACGTCTATTTTGAATTCGTCTTATATATACTGTAATAAAGTATAAGTGATTCGTAATTTATTTTTTTACAGCCATCATGATCTTGAAGAGGCTTTTAGGTGAAATAAAAGAACTCTTTGCTGTCTAATTATTCAATATAACACGCTACTTCAATAGTATTGTTCAGTTTAAAAAACCTGAAGTAGAGGCCTACGAAGTCATATGATACAATTAGTTTAAACAACGTTCAGTAATATGAACTGTATTCATCAATAAAAAAAAAAACATTTTATGATTATTAATTTTATTAAATATTAAATAAATGACATATTAATAATCTTACTCTGATAGAAACTAAACTGTGTCGAAGTATGATTGATGACATAATATACTAGGAAGTACTAACACACTATGGTAATATTGCGTGTATGTAATAAATATATTATAGAAATTAAATATATATAATATTATTGAATATTTCATGAAATTTACTTTTTAAATATATTACTGTTACCTATATATCTCATTAAAAATAAATCCTTTCCGTCATCGTAATGTGACGTATATACCTGTTAACTACAATTAGTAATCTGTGGTATTCAGACAGGCTTTTGGAGCCTTAATGCAACAATTATAACCTCTTTATAAACAATATATTGAATAATAGTTGATCTTAATTATTTCTTGTGATTCGCTAATAAAATATGTATTATCTTATTGATTCCTTTTTAGCAATAAGTTAATTTCATAAGTTAATCCATGCAATTACACCCAAACGGCCACCACCGCCATCTCTTAGCGATACAAAGTAGCATACATGTTTGACTAATAAAATATTATATATAATTGAGATAACATAAGCAAAAAATATTTAAAACAATAGCAAGTACATGTTATATATGTTATTATAAAAATATTTTATTAGTCCATCGATAAACTACAATTAAAAAAAAACCTTTTGGATATCTACTTCGATTGTAGCACAGATAAAAATACCAGGTATTGTTAAATCATGCACATTTTCGGGTATATGCAATCATGCATTTTAAGAAGACAAGAGAAGAGGTAGAGAAGGATAGATAAAAAGAATAACAATAAAACCATTCACCATTCCTCGTTCTAAACAGTCTCAGAAAACATAGTCATGCAAGTTTCAAGTGAAAAGATGGGTCCTCCTTAAGAAGGGGTTCTTGATCGCTTAATATATTGTTATGCGGCAAAAAACACAAGTCCTTTTTTTTTTTTACTTAACAATTCTATCCAACTTAAACTTATTTAACTACACAATAAAACAAGCACAAGGTCACTTGCAAAATAATCACTGCCATGTGATAAATCTTATCATCTAATACTACAGCCAAATAATTACTACTGGGTCCATCTAAACGCATACCACATTACACAAATTTAAGGGATTAAAAAAAAAAAAAAAAAACTAGTAAATTGAATGTCGTCGGATTATTTTTGTATTTTAGGCGCGAAATAACTACAATGGAGAAGAAACACACCGTATTTGTGAATTGAAACATCAAACTCTGTCAATACTTGTATCCTACGTATTTATTATCTGTCGTAAATTGTCGAAAAAGTTTCTATTTCATATTTTGTGTCAATCCTTACGCAACATAACCTTAAAACGATGTTGCCATTCGCAAAAATTTTCATAATTGTTAGTCGCAAATACGGTTTGTTTTAAAAAACATTCGTCTTCCGTAAGCGGAAATATCGCCCACTCCATATATATTAAATTTGTATGATTTAAAACTAATGAAGCTGTAACGCGTGATGTATCGATGGTGATTAAATAGTTTCAGTGTTTACCTATCGACCAACTGCCCCAGAGCCTGTTGGATATCCGCATATATTAGTCATGTTGGATACAATACTCAATAATTAGCATTAAATGGCATGCCTAAATTACTCCAAAATTGATAACGAAGCGTAAATGGAAGCATGTTCAAAAACACAAAATGCATCATGGGGCCACAGTAAGCTATCGATTGAATTATAAAAAAAAAAACATTAAATAAAACTTTGTATATTAATAATATGTTGTATATCAACAATCGATAGCTTGTATAAAGACAGCGCAGTCTCTACAACTGAAGAAACCGCACCGCCGTATATAAACGTTAGTTGTGAACAAACTGAAGGTTGATGTAATAATTATGTTATATATATAATTCAGTCAACACTTGAAATCGCGTAAAAACGTAATTTGCGTTTCTTATGTGAATGTATAATAGAATGCATACGATTCAATAGAGACAGGCGGTAATGAAACTGAACTAACCTGCGAAGCACCATCTGTCGGTTGCCTTGGCGAACACGATGAGGAAGATTGCGATCAGAACCACCAGCACTCCGATAACGATACCCACGATGGCGCCCGTCTCCAGCTCCACACCTATGTTTTATTTTATTAGGAATATCATTAATACAATATTTTTTTTTTTTACTAAATATACTCTAACAATAAAAGGAATAAAGCAAATTGCCGCTTTAACAACCTTTGAATGATCTTATAGCGGAGCTATCTATTGTTCGGTTATTATCATATATCAGTTACAAAAAAGCATATAAAGGGTACATTAGAATTAATAAACATTTAGTACTTATTGTTAATTTTATAGAAAAGTGTTATAAAATTTAAATAATGCACTTTTAGGGTACATGAGTGTTAAGCGTACTATTTTCAATCAGTTTAAAATTCTCATTTCCTTCTTACTTAAATTTATCATAACGTTTAGGCGCGAACAAAATATATATTTGATTCTTTACATACACGTTAAGTAATTTAATAATATTAATGTAAGAATAGTTTTTTTTTTTAGTCAAGCGCGGTCAACAGCCAACAGTAAAAGAGATAGAGCACAAATTTTACACAACAACAAATTATATCACACAAATAGCTTAAACAATCATACTTTTAAGTTGAAGCTAAACACGACATATACTTTAAAGTTAACAACTAACTAATTTTATTGCTATTTATAAATAAAAGTTTAATGACAGATGTTACAACGTTCGGAAATTACAGCAATCCATGCAGGAATAATGATAGCGTTTGTTTAAATATACATATATATATAATAATAATAATAAATTTAATACATGCTGTATAAAAACCTATAATTGTCAAAATACTTTTAAAACTAACATACATTTTTTTTTAATTGACTAGGAGCTTAAGGAACTACGATACTGATTACTACTCAGGCTTCTCGACGTATGTCGCATAGGAAACTATAAATTCGAGTACATACACATTCAATGGTAATCTACCGTTCTTAATATAATTTCTTACCATATATATCTATAATCAAAAACGACGATTTTGCTTTACGAGCTGTGGAAACACAACGTCAGTTTAAATATACGTGAACATTACAAATGTATATGAATTTTTGTTATATATATGATATATAGTGTTGAATAGATCGCATAGTACCACTTGCAAGGTAACCTGTACGGCTCTGTATTGTGTGCCTGTCATAACCACTTTTTTATTAAAAAAAAAAAAACGGAAGCTAGTATGTTTACATGATGGTTCGAGATACTTCCGTCAATAATATTTATATGTTAATCGACAAACGAGACTCTGGCTCCCAACAACCCTCGCATTGGGCCAGAGTGGTGGGAAATGGCCGAAAACCTTCCATATGAATCTCTACCAGATCGTATGGGAATCTTTGGGGGAAGCCCATATCCAGCAGTGGACGCCTATCGGCTGATGATGATGATGATGAATGTGTCGATGTGTGACAATATGGCGCCAATATTCAACCAGTTCTTTTTTTTACGAAGAGAGAGTTTATATTAAATATATCATTGCGTATGAAATCTGCAGTTCACGTTGTGAAGGTTTATATTTATGACACTTTTTTTTATTTAGTACGTTTTTAACTCACCGGCGGGTTCGTCCATGGTGCTGAGTCTGACTGAAAAGTCCTCGCGTCCTAGTTCGTTGGTGACGGTCAGGTAGTAGATGCGGTCTACATCTTCTTTGGCGACTCGAGCGAGCACCAGCGTCACGTTGTAGTAACCGCCGCCCTGAACGAACCATCAATGTTAACCGACGAACCGAAAAAGAGCGTGCTACAAATTTAATGTATGGGTCTTTGTGACATCAGACCTTGGTTTAAGTTCAAGATCCTCATATACCTGGTTCAGTTAGAACTTACCAAATGTACAGGCTCCAGTGCCTCAATGGAAGCGTCCTCATTCTTCTGCGGCGCCACCAGCTTCAATTCGCCGACCGCCCACTCGGCATGGGGGCGGGGGTTGGACCGCACGGTTACGTTCAGACGCCCCTCCGCGGCTATCTTCAGGCCGAAGATCGTGATGCTGGGGCTGTCGTCCAGACGCTTAGGCGGATCTAAAGGATGTCAATGACGTTAATAACACTTTATCCTACAGTAATTAATTAATAGATTTATCATTTCTCAGTACGAAAACGATTTGGTTTTTATTGATGGTTTGAAATGGAGGAGACATTTAAATCTGTGTCTCACTCGAGGGTTATTTATGTATGATCATCATCATGATCAGCCTTCGTTAATGTACTGCTGGACATAGGCTTTCCCTCATGTATGATGTTCGAAACACGAAATGTTATTTGAACGTTCTGCTGTTCGAACATTGTAGCACTAAGCTTGCCATCATGTGAAGATAGTGTGAGTTATCCTTATTTATGAGATACGGATGAAAGTAGGAAATAGGATGGAGAATGAGAGAAGAGAAGTGAAGTGTGTAATAGAAAAGGTATGAAAGAAACGAAGAAAGAAAGATGAGCAGAAAGAATAGGGAAAGGAATGTGAAGTTAACTATATATATAATAGAAATAAAATTTGAGGGATGTGAACAGTAGAACAAAAATAAACTAGCATCATGGTTTAATGGACTGAACGTATAGAAATCCTGTCTACCTGATTATTAGTGGAAAGTATTATTGGAAATCACTTACAGTTGACGAGTAGTTGTCTGCTGGCTTCCTTGGGCTTGTCGAGGCTCTCGTGCTCCGCGCGGCAGATGAGCCGCCTGCCGTTGTCGTCGGCGGTGAGCGCGCGGCTCACGTTCTGTTTGATCGTCTGCAGGTCGCTGCCAGGCTCTGACGTCACCACCGGCTGGTGAGTGCCAGCCAACAGCTGCTCCTCATCTATGAACGTAACGAACAGTCCGAATTAGAAATTTATGGTCTCGCTTCGGCATGCCTTATAAACTCTTTACAGTGTAAATAGGTTTTCATACAAAGAGGTTCAGTTCCTCATTATACAAGTAGTGAAACGAGTTGCTTACAGATGAGAGATTAAGTTATTACTTAGCATATGCACGTTAACTTCGTAAACTGCATTAGAAACTTTCTAGTTCAATTTATGATAACAGTCTATGGATACTAATTTTTTTTCTCATATTTTTAATTATGTTTGACGAATAAAAAAAAACTCTAAATTTGTTGGATACTGATTATTAAATAGTGAGGTAGTAGGCAGTAGACGATGAGGTGCGTTGAGCAAGGAACTGATACTCCAGATCCAGTGAGATCCTGCTAATGTATGACTAATTTGAAAACTGTTTGTTACAATAGTTTTAATTTTGAATTGAAAGAAAGATTTTATTTATTTCTTAGATTTTGGATTTTTTGTAAATTTATACTTACCCAAAAACCACGTGATCTTGGCGGCGGGTCTGCCGTTGGGCACGATGCACTGCGCCATTAAAATGTCTCCTTCCTTGAACGAGGCCTGAGGCGGTGCGATAAGCTGAGGATCTCCTGGGGCCCCTGTTAATTTTACGCAATTTAAAAACAGATTAATTGTTAATAACGAAGAGTGAAGAGACTAATGTCTAACTTGTCTTAGCATACCAATCTGAGCAACGCATTAAACTATAAACTATAATAAAATTGATTGATACTAGATTGCTGAATGTTATAAAGTATCAAAACTTATTAGCGGAATGATTTTATATCATACAGGTAGACTGACATCATATATCGTGAGAAGTTTATTCAACAATTAATATATATACAAATACGGGATAATTGCCAAATTGTGGTATAATTTTTTTTTTTTATTTACCGGAGCGACGAGACGAGCGGCACCTTCACCTGATGGTAAACAACACGCTTGCCCATAACGTCGCGTTAAGTAAAATGGAATACACTGCACCACATTGCGCTCGTCGCCTTGAGACGTAATAGGTTGTCTCGTTACCCCAGTAATGTCACTCGCTACATCGCTCTTCAAACCGGTACATAGTACTGATTGTCACCCACCTAATCGGTGTCCGGCAACAGTGACCTCCTACCACGATTAAACTTCTACTCCTGGCGCCATTAGCTTCCTCTAACAAAGAATATACCGTTGCCTTTGTTTCTTCTATATAAACATATATAAAGGCAGACAGCAGGATACTTAAGTCGTCAGACGGAAAAAATATTAAATATGTTAATATACAAAACAAAGTTGAGACTGTCGTCGAAATAAAACTTGGGAGACAGAAAATATTAAATGTAGTCTAACATTGACTACAGTAAAGTGGTTCGTTTATTAAAATTTACCGACACTACCCTTCATTAAAAAGTTCGCCGGCACATTAACTTTTTAATGACCGCTGTAATGGAAGTGAAAATTTCTTACTTCTTTGTAAAACTCAAACGATAAAGTTGGCCCCCAAACTGCTATTTTTGTCTGCGTTAAAAAAAAAATTGCTTCCTAACCTAACCTAACCCAACCACAAATTGAATATTTTTTTAAATTATTAAATAATGATTAATGTTATCGGGAATTTAACTATTTCATTGGAGAGTAAATTAAGTAACAACGAGAAAAAAAAAGTTTAAATTGTCGCGCGTTATCACGATAGATAAGATTAGATCAGCGATTCCTTAGCTGTGGAGGTACAAGTAAATTATATTGGTAACTACGGAAATACGGAGGAGTTAAAACAGTTAACTTAAATAATTATTTTTTTGGACAGGCTTACCACTTACCGTCAGATGAACGTCTTACTCATCTCGTCGCTTAATTAAATAAAAAAAAAGAAACAAGTATGGTATCGTATTTCTTATGAATACCAGATATCCACCACTGTATTCAAAAGTATATAACAGTTGATAAAATCAACGAATAATGTGGTGTAGTAGATGTCTTATCATGAAACAGTAATAATAACTTACTTGCAACAAGCAGTTGCATGGTGCCTGTTACTTCGATGCTGCCGGATTTCGGAGGCAGCACGCAGGATATGTTCCCGTTCCATTCCTCCTTGATGTGCTTGATGTGGGCACCGCACTCTCCCACCTGGAACCAAAACATTAAACGTGACAAATAGTAGAACATAATATTTACTTTTTTTTTTTTTAAGACAAATAAGACGTTCACCTGATGGTAAGTGATACGCCTGCTCATAACAACGTGGCGATAGTAATGATGATATAGACTGCACCATATTGCGCTCGTCGCATGATACACAAGATCTTAAGTCTCATTACCCCAGTGATTACACAGCTACAGCGCCCTTCAAACCGGAACACAGTAAAGTTTGCACGGTACTGTTTAGCGGCAGAAATAGAGGCAGCGGTGTTACATACTTAGACGGTCTCCCGCAATGGAAATCCACCACCATGTACTCTTAGGGTCATTCTCACCTCCAATCCTTGTCCAGCGTACACCACGTCGCCTTGGTTGTTTGGTATCAGCCGATAGGAGGTCGGGCCGACGGTCATACTGAAAAATAAACAAAACAATAACTTCATATGTTTATCAGTCCAATAATATTCATATCTAATTATTATCCTCGATCAGTGTTGAAGGATGTCATAATACCGCTTACACCATAGGGTTCGAACCGCCTTACTCTCTACCGCCCTTATTACTGCTGATAGGTCTCTGATGCAAGACAACGCCTAGATAGGTACCGTCGCCAAACAATACTGTGCAAATATTACTGTATTCCGGTTTGAAGGGTAGCTAGGTAATTACTAAGGTAATGAGAGAGAGATATCTTGTCTCAAGGCGACTAGCACAATGTGTTGCTGTGTATATCATCCTAACTATATGTTGCTAGGGGCATAAGTGTCAGTTACCATCAGGTGAAGGCCCCAATCCTCGTTGAAAAAAAATACCACCCCTTTAACATGAAGAAACACTTCCAAAGCTCTTTTTCAAATAATAGTTAATTATACCTCTTTTATATGTCTGTCTGAGTTCTTAATAAAATTGACAAAAAAAATATATTCTTGTTTTTTTTTTTTTATTGAATTAATCGAGGAGACGAACAAACGTTCATCTGATGGTAAGTGATACGCCCGCCCATAACAACATGGCGCTGGGTAGAATGATATATATCGCACTACATTGCGCTCATTGCTTTACACAAAATATTGAGTCTCGTTACCCCACTAACTTCATTTGCTACAACACCCTACAAACCGGAACACATCTTTGCACAGTACTGTTTGTCGGCTGCTATAGGCGCTGCGCTGGTACCTACGTAGACGGTCTGCGACAACATATTATAGTTCTACCACCAGTAATTTCTCTCTCTAATCTTGATTTTTACATAGTCCCACTGAATGTAAAGGATTCACAAAAATCTGTATGAAATATTCTATTATAACAAACGCCTATTGTAAAGTACTGAATATGCAGCGTTTTTAATGTACGGCAACAGGTTCGAATCCGGCCACTTTTAGACATACCATCGCATAACTTAGAAAAAAGTTTAGTGCATTCTTCTGTCTGAAATGGTATTTATTCACACGCAGACGTCAAAATAATTTGACATCCAACTAGAGAGATCCGGCGCCAAGTTTAACATTGTATTCAAGCATAGTTAAGTAAACTGTAGCGGTGAGTTAACTGAGACGTTAAACTCGCCGCTAACGGCCCGCTAACTTGCGGACGCGTGTTGGAGATAGTAATTTACAAATAATATTCACGGGGCCAGCAATCTTGCAACTTGAAGTCGTGTACGTTCAGATTTACAGCCAATACTGAAATGTGATGGTGAAGTTACGAAGACCAGTAAAACAAGGGCTTCTTCTCCATGGTGTGATCCAGATACTTAGACCAGTAAATTAAGAGTTCCTACTCCATTGTGTGGGCGAGATACTTAGACCAGTAAAACAAGAGATCCTCCTCCGTGGGGTGTGCGAGATACGTAGACCAGTAAATTAAGAGATCCTACTCCATTGTGTGGGCGAGATACTTAGACCAGTAAAACAAGAGATCCTCCTCCGTGGGGTGTGCGAGATACGTAGACCAGTAAATTAAGAGATCCTACTCCATTGTGTGGGCGAGATACTTAGACCAGTAAAACAAGAGATCCTCCTCCGTGGGGTGTGCGAGATACGTAGACCAGTAAATTAAGAGATCCTACTCCATTGTGTGGGCGAGATACTTAGACCAATAAAACAAGAGATCCTCCTTCGTGGAGTGTGCGAGATACTTAGACCAGTAAATTAAGAGTTCCTACTCCATTGTGTGGGCGAGATACTTAGACCAGTAAAACAAGAGATCCTCCTTCGTGGAGTGTGCGAGATACTTAGACCAGTAAATTAAGAGTTCCTACTCCATTGTGTGGGCGAGATACTTAAACCAGTAAAACAAGAGATCCTCCTCCGTGGGGTGTGCGAGATACGTAGACCAGTAAATTAAGAGATCCTACTCCATTGTGTGGGCGAGATACTTAGACCAGTAAAACAAGAGATCCTCCTTCGTGGAGTGTGCGAGATAGACCAGTAAATTAAGAGTTCTTACTCCATTGTGTGGGCGAGATACTTAGACCAGTAAAACAAGAGATCCTCCTCCGTGGGGTGTGCGAGATACGTAGACCAGTAAATTAAGAGATCCTACTCCATTGTGTGGGCGAGATACTTAAACCAGTAAAACAAGAGATCCTCCTCCGTGGGGTGTGCGAGATACGTAGACCAGTAAATTAAGAGTTCCTACTCCATTGTGAGGGCGAGATACTTAGACCAGTAAAACAAGAGATCCTCCTTCGTGGAGTGTGCGAGATACTTAGACCAGTAAATTAAGAGTTCCTACTCCATTGTGTGGGCGAGATACTTAAACCAGTAAAACAAGAGATCCTCCCCCGTGGGGTATGCGAGATACGTAGACCAGTAAATTAAGAGTTCCTACTCCATTGTGAGGGCGAGATACTTAGACCAGTAAAATAAGAGATCCTCCTCCTTGGGGTGTGCGAGATACGTAGACCAGTAAATTAAGAGTTCCTACTGCACTATGTGGGCGAGATACTTAGACCAGTAAATTAAGAGATCCTACTACATGGTGTGATCGAGATACGTAGACTAGTAAAACAAGAGCTCCTACTCCAATGCAAAGGGTCGGTAACGTAATTGCTACTCTTCAGGTATTGCTGCTGTCCATGGCCCATCACGTGCATGGCGATGATGGTCGTGCATGAAATGATGGACTTGCTACGGCCATAAAAATGTTAACTTACCGGCAGGAGTCGATGCGATACGGCACTTTGCAAAGGACAGTGAGTTCGTCCCCAACGCGCCTTACTGCCTTCAACGGAGTTATCTCAACGTTTTGAGCTGCAACAAAGAGAACATCAAATTAGATATATAGACAAATTGAAACAAAAATAAGATAAAAGGCAAATAGAATAAAATAAATTGCTTAAAGATAGAGTAATTCCCCAAATCATCCCCGTCCGGTAGGATGGATGATATTGCCGTAATGGATGCCTTAAGCTCACCTGGTGGCTTTCGTTTGTTTCTTTGAAATTTCTCTAAAAAGTCTATTGGCACCTGGACCTCATGTGCTTAAGGTTTCCACCCCCAAACGGTTCAAATACGACATCACCACCGAAGTTCTCAACAACACAGCAATACTCTAGACATGGGACGGAAGGAGTACATCAGTACAAGTAGCGTCCTATACAAAAGCCCGCCCTACTGTCCTTGGAGCTAGATCATTAAGATCTATCTCCTGCCACCAGAGCGCTCCAGTATAGTATATATTCAGTATATACCGGAAGTGATAAGAGCCCCATTAAAAATATACTCTATTACATATATAAGATTTTTTTAAAACTTTTTTTTTATTTTTCCTAAAATTCATTTCACCACATACGTTGGTGACTAACCAATTAAATAAGATACTATCTTTATCAGGTAATCATCATCCACGCCGACAATGATGGTAAGAAATGAATAATTAAAAAAAAAAAAATAGTGCTTTGTGTTTTGCATGTATATATGGCTGGTGGTAGGTTTTTGTTGTCAGAGACAGTCAAGATATGCAGCGCCTATTGCAGCCGACAAACAGTAATGTGCAAACATCACTCTGATCCGGTTTGAAAGACGCTGTAACCAGTGAAATTACTGCGGTAATGAGACTGTATATCTTTTTTTTTTAACATCATTCCCCTGCGTATGGCGCGTCAGGGCCTTTATTTCAATTCACTTATCATCCAATTATTTATATTACAATTTTTCCTCTTTCCCTTCTTTCATACTCCCATCTTTCACTCTAAACTTATCTTTCTTCCTTTTTAGATCTCTACCTCTTTTCTTTCGCTCTCCATTCCATTTCCTTCTTTCATACCTCTCACAAGATATGTGAAGATTTCAATCGCCGCGTTGTCTCCTCTGGAGTTTAGCATGTCAGTTTTTTTCCCCATAGCTTGTAAGAAATTCATACCTTTTTCTTCTTTTCTTCCTCCTCATAATCTTTAGGCATTATTAATTTCTGTTTGTTTATTTGAGATTGTATGTCATCCTAACTAGCGCCGTGTTATTGGCAGGCGCTTTCCGTGATATACTTTATTTAGAAAGATTCGTTGAGAAGGGCGGGACGTTCACTTGATTGTAAGTGATTCACGAGACCGTCGAAGAATAGAAATATAAGCAATATTAAAACATTCCGATACCGTTAGTAAATAAATTTTAATAAAACGTTTGTTTAAACGTATCTCAGTGTAGTGTAGCGTATATCGGCCCGAATGCACCGGATTCCGTATCCGCTTTGTACCGGATACACCCGCTTTTGGGCGCCATCCGACCGGATAAACCTGGATGCCTTAGGTACGTTTTCAAGTTAAACGCCTAACGGATAATTGTAATCATCGTCTCAATTTCATCTAGCACTACCCTCATGTATACCTTCAATATTCTTCAACAACTGACTCAAAGTAAAGCGTACGTTTGAGGATATTGGTGGTGATGAAGATGAATTGAAGTGGAGTAGCTGATGGTAAGTAATACGCCAGCTCATAAGAACATGTCACTGGATTAAATGATACATACTGCACCATACTGACAAGATGTTTAGTCTCGTTACTAATAGTATCACCAACTATAGCGCCCTTGAAACCGGAAAACAATCGATTAGGTTAAGGTATCTGTTGCTGGAGACCGTCTAGGTACTACCGCAGCTCCTGATTCAGCTGACTAACACTAGTGTTCAAACATTACCGTATACCGTTTGAAGGGCTGTAGAAAGTGAGATTACTTAGGTAATGAACCTAACAACCTGTCAAGGCGACGAGCGTAATATGGTGGTGTGTGTTCCTAGGCAGCACCACATTATAAGCAGGTGTATCACTTACTATCAAGTGAACTTTCCGTTCGTCTCGTTAAAGAAAGAAGTCTGCTAATAAGTAGGAAGCAACGATTTTTTTATTTAATACCGATATGAACTAAATATATCGCTTACGAATAAACGTTCGAAACGCGATGCCGTCCGTCACAGAAAAAAGAGTGATGTATAATGAACTGTCATAGCGTGATTGCCGGCTCCAATACGTCCCTGGTAAAAAATGGGACGCACCCGTAAATCATTTCAGGCGACCTGATATTCAGCGTGAACATTTTTTTTTTTAGTAATTTCCGACGATTTATGCGGGATTACTTACTACCTTTCTTTATATACTATTAAGCGACGAGCCGAGCGGAACGTTCACTTGATTTTAAGTGATACGTCTGCTTGGGCAGCATAACAACTTAGCGGTAGTTAGGATATAGGATGTAGTACATACAGACTTAGTTGTGCTCGTCGTTTGAGACTTAAGTTGTTAAGTCTCATTACCTACGTGATTTCAGTAACTGTAGCGTCCTTCAAACCGGAATACAGTAATGTTTGCACATTGCAGTTTATCAGCTGCAACGGGCGCAGCAGTGATACCTACCCAATATCATCCTGACCCTCCTAGGCACCATCGCTGAGCTATACGCTGTCCGACGCAGGTTCGCTTGTTGGGTGATAAGGGTCCCTACCCTCAAGGCCTAAACTCCTAGACTCCGTCAGTTCTCTTCTACGACAGCTAAGGCTTACCTTAGTCCTATTCTTACTAGCCCGAGATTAAAGGGATGATCACCAGTTCATTGGGTAACCCTAAATAAATTAATTAAATACAAAACTAATAAAAATACATTTATATGAGTAATTTTTTTATCTTCAATAAATACATCTTATTCATTGAAGGAGGGACCTGCGGTGGAATCCAAATAGACTTTAGTCTGTGCCGATGCTGGCCGTGAGGGCAGTATAAATATTTATCCTGTGCGAGGATCCAAACCGCAGGACCCGAGCGGTCGGTTGGAAAGGAGACTGTTATACAACATCTGTTAATGTTAATATAAATGGATGAAATAACAGTTGAATGGAAATATTTGAATGTTATTTAAGAGAAGATTAAATAGGCTACCTAGACTCTTTACCACCAGGCTATATCGCTTACCATCAAGTGGGTTTGTAGTCATCATCAACACCGCTGGACTTACGCCTCTCCCAAAAATACCCACACAGATCGGGGAGGGATTTGGGTCATTTCCCACCACGCTAATCCCATGCTGGTTGGTGGAAGCCAGAGCCTCGTTTGTTGATTAGCAGGCTGCACCACGAGCTGGTGAGGTTGGCTTGGGTCCCGTAAGTTGTTGTGCGGGACCACTTAGACCTCTCAATCGGATCGTAAACAAGGGCTATACAATAAAAAAAAACCTGGATTTATTTAAGATTTTAAAATAGACAAGTCTGTTTGAAAGGCTCGAAGGCAAAAAGTAAAGTTGGTAAGTCCGCACACAAAATGGAAATAGCCTTTCCCTTTGAAATGTAAACCGTCTATAAGAGGTCCTTTGAAGGCTCGCTCTTTAAAACTAGGACTGGAGTTGATAGGAAATATCTATCTTATATACGTAGAAGAAAGAAGTGTTTATTTTCTCGCATATCACCTGAAAACTAGTGACCGTATCGACACGGGAACACAATCCACGCGGAATGATTTGTATAAAGCTCTATTTACCTACTCTACCTACGTACTCTAATTACCTTTTACAATCATTTTCATTTGGTAATATTCATGCGGTTGCTATGGTAACGGTTGTTATATAAAGTCATTTGCAGTTACGGTTGCTATGAAGGAATATTTCAGATAATTTCAATTGTAATTTTATATATCGTGAATGTGTATGTGATGAAGAGGATCATTAAAGTTATAAATTGCCAATTTCATATAAATAGCAAAGCTAATGATAATTATGGATCCAGGTTAAAATTGTTAATTAGTTACTTGCTAATTTGATTGCTATATATATGTGTAGCTGAAGATATAAATGACGTTTGTTAGGAAAAGCCTACATCCAAAATATTTATTTCTTTATAATAGGTAATTCTAATTTCACTGCTGAGAAGTCTGTATCCAAACATTACTGTGCTCCGGTTTGGAGGGCGTTAAAGCTAGTATAATTACTGGGCGAGGAGACTCAACGTCTTGTGTCTCAGATGCTGAAGGCTATGTGGTGTAGTGTATACCATTCTAACTATTGCCACATTGTTATGGGCAGGCGCATCACTTACCGTCAGGTGATCGTCCCGCTCGTCTCGCCGGATAATTGTATATATAAAAAAAACTTTCAACTCAACACTCAAACTACAGAATATAAAGTATTACAAAGAGAATAACATTTAAAACATCCGGAAACTGAACGGGAGCGGGTTGCATCTGAAAGTTTCCGCCGCCCCGGGCATCGCTTCCTTGTTACAAGACATAGTTCAGGTTCTTTCCGCTGGTACTCCGACTGAAGATTGTTCTCGGTCCTGGCCGATTATTGAGGCCGGTTAGATTTATGTCCGTCTGTAGTTATTGCATTGGAACTTTACTTAATATGTGTTAAATAGCCAACTTAACAAATTTATAGCCGTCTGTAGATTGCCATAAATAGTAGATCTCTGTTACTGGAGATCGTTTAAGTAGCTGCCGCAGCAGCTCCTGTTTCTGCTGCAGTACTATGCAAACAGTGTTCCTGTTTGAAGGACGTCGTAGCTAGAGAAATTACTGAGATAACAAGACTCAACATGTTATGTATGAAGGCTACGAGCGCAATGTGGTGCAGTGTATAAATATTCGCTCGTCTCGTATCTTGGTAGTATAAAAAAAAATATTATACCCAATAACGTTATTTTTAAGGGTCGATAATTATGTAGACTTGATTTTAAGTGTATCCCTGCCCATGACAATGATGCTTTAATTAGTATATGATTCGTAATCTTCTTTCTAGACTCTTCTCTTCTTTTTGAAGAATCATTAAAAGCAAGTTTCCTTCTGAATGCATACTCTGAAAGAGATGCCTATATCCAGCAATTGATGTCTATCGGCTGATGATGATGAACTTGCATGTATTTCTTCTTATATTAATATCATTCGGATCTTCATATTGATTTCTCGTTCATCAGGTTGAAAAGTAGGATTTAGTGTAGTTTTCCTATCGTTCATTTCTCTCTGTAATATTTTGACGATGTATTTAAATTTTATAAAAAAAAAAACAGTATATTTTAGACTGCTGCGTCCTCACATGGCTATTAAAACCAGACCCGTGGAAAACGTATGAAACTGGAACATAACCAATAGAAAAAATAAAAATACTAATTTCAGTAGCTAGGCGCGTTGGATAAACTGGAAACTGCATACATCCCGTTCGCACTGGGATTTATGAACTGAATTGTAGCCTTTAAAGAGTTACATCGTAATTTTTATCATCATCAGACGATAGACGTTCACTGCTGGACATCAGCCTCATTCAAAGATCTCCACATCGATCGGTCCCGCGTTGCTATCATCCAGTGGGTTCACACGATTCATCGGTGCACCTTGTGGGAGGCCTGCCAACACTACGTCTTTCAGTACGCAGTCATTTAAAATTCTAACTAGAAATTGCATATTAAAAGGACTTAAGAATATACTAGAAATGCTACAAAAAAATGTAGTCGATTATAACCTTCATAAAAAATAAATTAGAGAATTATTAGTAAAGCTTCAGGAACTGGTAGTAGGTCTATGTTGCCGGAGACTGCTAGGTAGGTACTACTGCAGCTTCTAATGCAGTACGCAATCTTTACTATGTTCCGGTTCGATGGACGCTGAAGCTTGTGTTATTATTAGGGCAACGAAACTTAACAGCTTGTCTCGGGGCGACGAGCGGAATGTAACGCAGTGTATGTCATGTTAAATAGCGCCCACATTGATATGGGTAAGCGTATCACTCACTTACTATCAGGTGACAGATTTACTAGTGTCGTCGCTTTGTCTAAAATAAAACTAATATCAAAAATGTGGGAAATAGCGTCATAGTACAAATATTTAATGAAATTATTTTTTTTTAAAGCAGGAGCGGTTTTATTAAAAATATTATTAAAGTATATATAGATTATATAAGTATACGGGTAAATACAAAAAAATCAATGTGGATAATTTTTTTTTATCTGCGATGAGAAAATATCTTTCTAGTCTGCGGAAAATTATTTAATTTTTATAGAAAATTTTTTGTAGCCTGCGGAATATTATTTAAATAGTGTTGAAAAAATATTTTTGTAATCTGCAGAATATAGTTTAATTTGTGTCGATAAATTATTCTTTAGTGTTTGGAAAATTATTTAATCTGTATAGAAAGAATATTTTTGTAGTCTGCGGAATATTATTTAATTTGTGTAAAAAAATATTTTTGTAGTCTGCGGAAAATTGTTTAATCTGTGTAGCAAAAATTATTTTGTAATCTGTGGGGAACTATTTTATCGGCGTGGAGCAGGCGATGTGTGAACGAGCTGCATAGTTCCAGCGCAGCTTTGACATGGTTAGTGCGACGTGAAATAGTTTTCAGCCTCAAATACGTTACGTTACAGTCAGACTGCTGTTGAAGTATTCCACCGCGTATGCATCATCGGCTGTTGGAGCGAATTTATGTTGTGAATATCATTAAAAATCATGAGGAATTGATGATAGACATACTTTTTAAGGAACGACGTTATTTTTGTAGCAATGACTACAATTTGGCAGCAATAAACAGTAGTTGAGAAATTAAGGCTATATGTTTAATTTTCAACATCCGCTGCTGGATATAAGCCTCGCCCAAAGATCACAGCATCCAGCGGTCACAGTCAACATGGTCCATTGTAACGGTTCATTTGAGATTTGTGCAATTTCCCACCACGCTGGCCCAATGCGGGTTATTGGGAGCCAGAGTCTCGATTGTCGACGAGCAGGTGAGGTTGGATTGGATCCCTTAAGTTGTTGTGCCCCTTCCATTTTTAATAACACAGAATAATAAATCTTCTTTATAAGAGATATCTAAAGATTCATTTACTCATCACGATATCCGAAGCTGTAAACATTCAATATTTCGTAGAGATATTGCTTCTGTCATTTAGAGATCCGCTGTGAATGGGTTTCCAAAAATTCCTTTCTCAAAGGGTGTTGTGAAAGTGTTACAGAGAGCAAGGGAGACGCGCTATTTTATATTATATATATTATAACCTGAGAGGATTAGTTTTCTCAATCTGATCACGAAACTTCAATTTGAAGGTACTCTATCATGATGAAGTATTCTAAGCTTTTTAGGTTTACTTTGAACCCAATATAGTTTGATCACGGATACCTCTAAAACAAAGGTTATATTATTTATAGAATACTGTGTATAGTAGCTGTATAAGTTAAGTGTTGTCGTATGAACTTGTTCAAACACTCGCATTGTTACAAGCAGGCTTCGTGTAACATCAGGTGACATCCAGGTCACAAAATAATACCTAGTAGTGTGACGTAATTGTAACAATATATAGTTATGAGTGTTATTTTCGTTTTGAAAATAAATAAGTTTGTATTGAACAGCATCACCAAGCGTTTCTTTAACTATTAGGTATTTAGTTCATCAGATCGAGCTCGTTAATAAGTGACAATGTGGGACAGTGTTGACGACGGGAGGAGGGGAGGATGTATTGGTGGGTATGTGGGCCGCGGGGACCTCGGCGTTAAAGTCGAATGGGCGTAATTGATGAAAAAACGCATCGCTGTGACTTCAGACAATGGACGAGTGTTCACTTCAATGATATCAAGCAAAGTGGCATGGAGAGGAGTTCTTCGAAAAATTTTTATTTAAAAAAATTATACTAAATCTCTGTACAACATAATCACCTTTTTCATCTGTCTTTCCATACTGAGGATCGTGGTGAATAAGTACAGTGTTTATCTATGCATAAGTTAACGTAAGTACTGCCGTTATCTTGTTGATATTTAATAAACAGGATTTAAACAATTTGATAAAGCAATATTTGTTATCAGTTATCATACTCATTGTGTGTAAATTTTGCTATAATGGCATAAAGGATGTATTTGTCAAACGTGATATCATCATCATCAGGAGATAGACGTCCACTGCTGAACATAGGCCTTCCCCAAAAATCTCCTCATCGATCAGTCGTGCGCTGCAGTCAGCATGGCCTTTGGCACCGTCGAGCACTAGGGATTGTCGTTTGTCATATGTGAGTATTTGGGCCATTTTTCACTACGCTGGCCTAACTAATTAGTTTCGTTTGTTGATTAGCAGAGTGCGCTACAAGTAAGGGCGGTTGGTTTGGATCCCGTGGGTTGTTGTGCATATGAAAATGCTCTCCGAATGTTTTTGGTATTATCTTCCAATAAAGTAGGTGTATGAAATAATAAAGAAAATAATATATATATAAAACGTTAATAATATGTATGAAAAAAATAGTAGTCAAAGCGATTTTAAAGATTTCCCTGTTCCCGATTCGGAACGAGTCCAAATTGTTTGCTTCTATTAGGATGTATGGAGGTACACAGACGTATCGTCATGAGAACATGGAGGTCATCGTGTTTATGTGTTCAACTGGATATGTGGATCATTTAAACGGCTGTCTCATCTAGCACACGAGATCCACCGACATCTGACCAGCTTTGTCGGTGTAACGCACACGGCATTTGAACACTTGTGTTAGTAAATGAACTTTTCCCTTTTATGTCATTTTAGAGTTACAAAAAATCTAAAAACGTATAATAGTTTTTAATTGTTAAATTTAAACGTAATGGGGTTCATGATATTGAAGATTTTTTTTATCTTTTACAATGGACTAATATTTGATTTCGATGTCACACGATGTTACCATAGACTCCGTAGCTGCTGAACCGACCGACAGCTGGAGAACAGCAATGGTGACATATTATATCAGAATGTTAGCTATAGCCAAAAATACAATCATCATTAAAAATAGGTGCCCTGAACAGGTGGCCTTGGAATCTAAAGGCTGTCGAGTTGCACAGCAACGATTAGCCAATGTATCATAGGGGTAGTAAAACAGTTAATAAATTATAATAATGACTATGAAATAAAAATGTATATCATCGTCAACCGATAGAGGTACACTGCTGGACATGGGCCTCCCCCAAAGATCACCACGTCGATCGGCTCTTCGCTGCTTTGACTTCTGCGTCTTGCCAACGTCCGTCATAGCATGGATGGGGTACCGTCGGGCTCTAGAAGCCGTAGTTTGTACAGGTTCATATGGAGGGATTTGCGCCATTTTCTATCACCCTGGCTCAATGCAAGTTGGCGGTAGACCACGAGGAGGTGAGGATGGCTTAGGTCGCGTCAGTTGTTGAGAAAAACAAACAATCATCTATTGATAAGCAGTTGTTTTAAATACACTGTTTCTATTATTGTATAGAGACATTGACTTTATGATTCAACAGAACAGCTTATGATGGACTATCATTATAACTTACTGTATGTTCTGTGTTACTTATTCATCTGCAGTTTATATCGTATTAGAGGAATAAGCGTTCCTTCATTTCGCGTACAGAGGGAGAGCTCCGGGGCCATACCAATATTCGCTATTCCATCGAAATTTCGCATTAAAATGAGCTACGTACCCTCACAACCACACAGGGGCGGGCTCCCAGGCTTATCCTAAAAGCCTTGCTATGTACTCCAACTAAGCATTCAGACGGTGCCCGGAAACGGGCGACTTGGATTCCCTTTTATATTTTATTAAATTCAACTGTTTGTATGTTAATGTCATCGGCTCCGAATATAGCAGTGTATATTCACTTATTAATCGCCGTAAGTCTAAAAGCCTCTTCATTGATATACAATCTCAATAATTGTCTATAACTAAGAGCAAGTTAGGATCTTTACACAGCACTATATTAGCTCAAAGGATTGCTAGACTTAAGTGGCAGTGGATAGTACACATTGCTCGAATGACTGACGGCTGAGGCAGTAAGGTCCTCCAGTAGCACCCCCGTACTGCTAGATATAGTGTTGGGAAGCCTCATGGAAGGTGAACTGACGATCTGGTGAGAATCGCGAGAACCCACTGGATGGGATCAACGCGGGACAGATCGATGTGATCTTTGTGGGAGGACTATGTCCAGCAGTGGACGTCTATCGGCTGATGATGAAGATATAAGCCTAGTTCATTAATTAGGTACATCAACACATAAATGTGTAATGCTACCCCGGCAACAAAATTTCAGTTTGATTTATTTTTTATTATTTACTTCTGTAATGTGTGTTATCGCGTATTTCATGGCCCTAAAATATCCGAATGATTGTATTCTCTTGTTGATAAAACATGGATCAAGGGACCTCAAGTTTTATGGTTTAAGTCTATAAAAATAATAGTCTAGGATAGTCTACTACTATAGCGCTACAGACTAACTTTTACGATGCTAAATGCTGGACAAAATCAAGGATGATTAATCAGAACATCAATGATGAATTAAGAAAATCAATACATGTTCATAGTAAAAAAAATCTATTCAGCTATTTACTTTCTATTACAAACAATTTTTTGGTTGAATCGCAAATTATTTTAAAACTAAAATCTACTTGTTCAAGATAAACAAAAAAATTCGTGACTCGTAAAGCTTATTACGTATTTTCGAGTGATGAACTATCATTAACACTCTTAGCCCGAACAAAGCTAATTCTAAAACAATGGACCGAACTAACAACTTGTTCCGTAGACTGCGTTTAATCTTTTACAAGTATTAAAGCAAAGTTTCAAGTCCGAGCAAGGAGAACAATGGAGTTCGGTTAATGCTGAGGAAACTAACAGCTGCGCTTCTTTTGCCCTGATGTTGTCTAGCATTAACGAAAAGAAAGGAACTAAGGAACTTATGCGAGAGCGGTAGTAAAGAAGACGAAAGAATGAGGGCAGCGTAGCGAGAGCGCGAATATTGAAAGCGTTAGAGGAGAATGTACGTTAGAGGATGATATAGTAAGGTTAGCGCTATAAAAATGTCACGAAGGTTAAGGAACCAGAAGAATATTAAATTTTTTATAACTTAATATCACATTTAAATTAGATTGATGGAGTAATACTAAGCGTCACTTTTCCACAAGACGCTGTACTGGATTTTAAACAAGAAACTTAAAGTTACAACAAACACTAAACAGTAAAATTTCCAATGGACGTCCATCAGCTCATGATGATGATAATGATGATCATCAGCTGACAAACAAAAGTGTTTGGTTTTTTTTTGATAAGAACAGTAAAGGAGTGGAACAAGAACAGTGTCGGCGACAGTGTTCCCGTTCAAATGTGACGTGAGTGTCATCAAGATAATAGTGAAGAGGATCTTACTGGGTTAGTAGTAAGACCGGGAGTTACATCACTATTTAACACCAGGTTGGATCATGTTGAAGCACTGAACTACTAGCTGTGGAAAGAATGCAGGAAAGAATAACGAAAGAGGTAAGAATGATTGGACAAATCGGTACAGGTCGACCTAGGTAGACATATTCTGTTCAAATCGAAGATGTCCTGAAGAAAGGCTGGGTCGAGAGTACTCGCAGCCGACGAGTATGCATGAAGACTCATGAAAGTGGAGGAAGCTAGAGAGGTGTGCCAGGATCGTAGCAAGTGGAGAGAGGTAGTCTCTGCCTACCCCATTGGGAACGAGGCGTGATATATATGTATACTGCTAGCTGTTTCCTCATTTGTGTGGGACATCCGACATATACAATAGCATATAGACATACACACAGACTTGAGTGAGGAGTTCCAACAAGTTTCAGTGTTCACGTCCTTTACAGTGATAGAAGCTTTGCTTAATAGAAACTGCATTCGGTTAGCGTACCTCGATGCAGTTCCAATTTAACTGCGATTTCATCCATTCAATGCTGACGGAGTCTTGGAAAGGTCTTGCCTTAATTTACCTACCTGTTTACACAGATTAATCACTTAATAATTAGTGTTAAAGATTAATAAAGAAATAAATATTTTAAGTTGTTTGTATGAGATTAAGTGATAATAAAATAAATTTAAGTTTCACTATACTACTCCATAGACAATATCCGTAGAGCCTGTGGCTTTATTGAATTTTATATAAATAAATAAAATATAAAGCTTGTTTATAATATCCCACTGCTGGGATTATTAGTGTTCATCTTTTATAAGAGAAATCGTGAATGCAGGAATCGAAACCATATTAATCCATGCCCACAAGTTTTTTTTTACACGGTTTCCTCATGATTTCTCCCTTCACTGGAAGTCGATTGACTGTGAGGTTTGTACCCGCTTCCTTTAGAGACAGCATATACAATAGCCGCATAAAGAAAAGTCTGGTGGTAAGTTTCTGTTGCCAGAGACCCTCTAGTTACAGTAGTGTGTAAACATTTGTGTTCCGGTTTGAAGGGCGCTGTAGCTAGTGTAATTACTGGTGTAACTAGACTCGACACTTATGCCTCAGGGGATGAGCGCAAAGGTGCAGTGTATACAGTTCTATCTAGCGCCTAGAAAGGCAGGCGTATCACTTACTATAAGGTGAAGGACTCGTCTCGTCACAAAGGATCTGCTTAGTATGGAAGAGTAAGCAAATACTAAGTAGAAGAAGAAAAAAAAAAACACTTCGACTAATCATAAGTAATATAATATGAGTTATTGAACGAATACCGATTTTTTTTTACTACTCCACCCCTGAAGTAATAATGGTCTCATAGAAATCGAATAAGCTCGGAGCACCGGCGGGGGTAGCAGGAGGCCGCCCAAACAATGTGACGCTGTAACGGGGGTTACCACATAATAAAAACAAATTGTATCCACAGGGGGAGTGAGTCTCTTAAACAAATTGTGCAATGACAATATTAATGAACTACTGCCGGAGACCGTCTATGTACTAGTAAGTAGTGGAAATATTGCTATGGTCCGGTTTAAAGGGTTCTGCAGCTACTGAAATAACTGGAGTGAGATGACTCAATATTTTGTCTCAAATTGACGAGCATGATGTAGTACTGTATGTACCATCCTAACTAGCGTTGCGTTGTTATGGCAAGCGTATCACTTAACATCAGGTGAACGCTGGTATCGTCGCTTAATTATATAAATTATTATAATCAGCCAATGGACGTCCACAGCTGGAGGATTCTCACACGATCGGGTAGGGATTTATATGGGGGGGGATTCGGGTTATTTCCCATCGCGCTAGTCTAATGCGGGTAGGTGGGAGTCAGAGCCACGTATGTTTATTAGGAAGTTACACCTCGATAAGGTGAGGTTAGGTCAGGTTAGTTGTACTTGGAAATTGTAAACATATATTTTTTAATCTTCAATTTTCATGAATGTCGCATCGAGAAATTGGTAAGAACTATCCAGAATCTAAACCTAAACCTACAATAAACGTGTACCCCTACATTATATTATATAAATGCATTACACGAATTTAAATTGAGTATCAGGCGGAAGCTATTGGATTTTATTAGCTGCAGCAGCGGTGCGCCGGCGCAAGTTTGAGCTCGAGGGTCCGTAACAAGAATTAACGGTAGCCGAGTTAGTGGGGGTCATAACTCATCGAATAACTACAATGTTATAAGATGGGGGGGAGGTAATTTTTTTTTATTACTATCAAGTCATTGATGAATGGTCAATCTTATTCAATTGTGTAATTTCTTTGATAAATTGGCGGTAGGTCCAGGTTACTGGAGACCGTCTATGTACCGCCGCAGCTTCTATTGCAGCCGACAAATAATAACGTAGATATTACTGTGTTCAGGTTTGAAGGGCGCCACGTGTATGTAATGTAGAAGTCAGTGAACATCTAATGTCTTAGCGAGTATGATATGATGGTGTGCGTATTACTTAACATCAGGTGAACGTTCCACTCTTCTTATCTCTTTATTGTATAAAAAAGATATCTAATTATCTAATTAACCATGAGAAAAAAGAGAGTTGCTATGTCGTCTTTATATATATTCGTTTTCGATGTTTTCCTGATGGTAAATAATACACCTGGTCATAACGTAGCACTAGTTAGGATGATATATACTGCAATAATTATGTTCGTCGCCTTGTAACTTGAGACGTTACACTAGGAATTTTAGTAGCTGCAACGCCCTTCAAACCGGAACAAAGTAATGTTTGCATATTTCTGTTCGTCGGCACCGATAGCAGTTGCGGAGGTAGTAGTTGTGGTAACTTTGCCTTTATACCTTTTAAATATTATATACTTGAGTTTTAATGTCTATATATCAAAAATAGATTTTTTCCAATATCATTATTTGTATAGAGGGTGTTCTAGAATGTTTAATTATAATTTTTTTTTTTTTTTTTGGATTTTTCACCCTTAGAGATATTTCAGCTGCATTGGGTAAAAATAACAACAACACAAAATTACTTATGTGGGAACAAAGAGCTATAACGTTTCGATTGGTGGGACTACTATTGACCGATATGGTGCTGTTCCAAGTCCAGCAGTGGGCCCGTGCATGGTTGACAACGATGATACATTACTCGACCCAAATACAATAGGATAATCATGGTGTTATTAACAGTTCAATTAGTAACGCGTTTACTGTGCAACAGTTAATTCACGCCATCTGTAACTTCGGGACGTTTGAACAATTAATTGATTGCGTCCGGGTTCTCATCAAGGCGCATTAATATTAATCCTCTCACCTGCCGGACAACGACACTTGAACCCGATAACCTGGTAAATCAGCTGATCAATCATGAATCACCAATTAGAGTTAAACGGTTGTTTACCTATAATGATAATGATGAAATAATGAGCTCCATAGTTAATGAGAACGTTAAAAATATTGTTAAGACATGAGACGATTGTGACGTTGGCTTGATGGTAATTAATACGCTTGCAGAACTAGTTAGGATGGTATACACTGCACCTGACATGAGATGTTCAGTCTCGTTATGTCATTACTTTCACTAACTACAACTAGGTTCGTCCTTAAAACAGGAACACAGTAATAATATTAGCACAGTAATGTTTGTCGGCTGCAATAGGCGCTGCGGTGGTACCTACCTAGACGGTCTCCAGCAAGAGGGACCTAACACCGGTAATTACACCAGATACAGCACCCTTCGAACCGGAACACAGTAAAGTTTGCACAGCACTGTTTGGCGACAGATATAGGCGCTGCGGTGATACTTATCCAGACGGCCTGAGCCCTACCACTAGTAAATATATATCACCAATATTTTCTTGAGAGGCAGGTAGGTATGTGGATTTATTTATCTATTTTCTTTATATATTATCTATATATAGATATATTTATAGTTTTCACTTTTCCTATTAATTAATATATATACAAATTATCATTATCATCATCAGTCGATAGACGTCCACAGCCGGATATCGGCCTCCACCAAAGGTTCCCACATCGATCGGGTGTGGATGCATATAAGGGGATAGGGTATTTCCCACCACACTGGCTCAATGCGGATTGGTGGGAGCCAGAGCCTGGTCTGTTGATTAGCAGGGTGCACCACGAGCAAGTGAAGTTGGCTTGGATCTCGTGAGTTGTTGTAACGGAACCCTTACACAATATTTACAATATAAAAATAAGTGAATAAGCTATAACATATATATATATATCAATATAACATTTAATCTTAGAGTACTTCAGACACATTGCCAAGAGAGACGGAGACAACCTTGAAAGTGGGGAAATGGAAGGAACACACTCGACTCCATAGTCTCCGTTGCTCTCCTACTAGCCGGAGATAAGACTAGTTTGCGAAACATCATGAAGACTAATGTGATGGGTGAGGGTAGAGTACGACCCTCAGACATGAGGAATACGATTTGAGGTGGAGGAGCTCATTTAAAATTCCATTCTTACCATGTAAAACAACCCGCAGAACGAATTTAAATATCAAAGTACACGTGAATATATTTTCAAAGCGAAATTCGGAATCGATATTAAACTTGTTCCTCCCCCGAGGAGCTGTTCTCCGTTACAAAAGGGGGTGTAGCGAAATTTGATTTTATTAAGTGTGATGACCCGCTGGGGTGGGTCCGCAGCCAATTATTGCCCTCGCAACTTGTATTAGATGGACGCACGCGAACGCGCGGGGGATGAATACGTTATGAGGGTTGGTCGATTTTTATATTGTCCTATTGTTTATTTATATGAAAATTTCTTAGAAATTATAATAATAACTTGAGCTTGTAACTTTAAGTTGCTTTGTTTTGGCTGTAGCATGAAAACGGAAACTCAACTAGTCCCATAAAGGCAATCATCATCAACCTATAGACGTTTACTGCTGGACATAGATCTTCCCAAAAGATCTCCTCATACGGTCAGCATAGCTTCCGGTACCGCTGGGCACTAGGGGCTGTTGTATATTAAGGTTCATATGGTGGAATTTGAGGTATTTTCCACCACGCTGGTCTAATGCGGGTTGATGGGAGCGTTGTTTGTTGATTAGCAGGGTGCACCACGAGCAGCGCTATGTAGAACAGGCATATTGTTTACCATCAGCTGAACGTTTCATCCCCTTGTCTAATAAAAACAGGTTTAAGTAAATACAGTTAAATAATATTTAACTGCAACAGTATATTTGTTCGTGCAAGTTAAAACGCAAAACTCCGAACAAATATCGGGATGCGTTTAACTTCCGCTGAGTTTTACCGCCGGAAAAGCCGACGGTTGAACCGTTGTTATGAAGTTTGCTGAACTAATATACGGCTACGTCCCAACGGGGGTTGCCATGGAAACTGTGGTCAGTATTATAATAAGTATACTTTAAATAAAAAACCACTTTACTGGTGGTAGGTCTCCGTCTTGGTAGTTACCGCCGCAGCCGATAAACAGTACTGTTCAAATATTACTATGTTCCGGTTTGAAGGGGGTTGTAGCTAGTGTAATTGCTGGGGTGTGACTCAACATTTTATGTCTTTTATGTCTTCTTATAGCGAGCACAATGTGGTGGATTATATATCAACTTAATTAGCGCCATATTGTTATGGGCAGGCGTGTCACTTACTATCACGTGAACTTGCCGCTCGTCTGGTCGCCTTGAATTAAAAAAAAAAACACGAAATAAGATTTTATTGAAACTGTCATCTAATATGAAAAAGTGTTAATTTTCCAGCTCTTCAGACATTACTATCCAATATTAATGTGATGAAATAGATATATGTATATGTCTTTTGTTTGTTCGTCAATCACGTGAAAACTAGTGAACCTATCGACACGGGAACATGAGCATTCCACACGGAATGATCTATAGATGGTCATAGGCTATTTATTTTTTAAATTTCATAGATCATTTCATTACTAAACAACTTTTATAAACATTTTCATTTAGTGTTATTTATACGGTTGCTATGGTAACGGATGCTACAGAAAGCCATTTGCGGTTGCGGTTACACTATCCAAGAATACTTCAGACAGATGCCAAGTGTAATTTTATATTACGTCCAGCAAAGCAGGCGAGGAACAGCTGGTGTATATATATTACAAAAACAAAGAAGTAGAAGATTTTAGAGGAACTATTCTAAAGCGGAGAAGGCACAATTTGTAAGTTCATTGAGCTTGATCCTTCTTCTTCGTCGCCATCACTCTTGATAGAGTGATCGTAGTCATCACTTCAGGTGTCGGTCGCAAGCTTCACAACACGTCGCCATTCCTCTCTGATGGCCGCCTTCCTAGAGCAGTCAAGTGGCAGCGATGATGAGCCATTTACTGCCGCCTTTATCTGGTCAGTCCATCCCATAGGCGTTCTTCCTCGTGGCCTGGTACCCTCAAAATTTCCCTGGACCATTAGTCGCTCAATAGCTACCTTCGTTCGGTGGGATACGTGGACAAAATAGGTCAGGTTATGAAACTGTACCAAGGAAAACAAGGAAACCCAGCAGTGGGATTGTAACTGAGTTAAGATTTTTTTTTTAAAATTCATGCAAACAATAGGTATTCATCGATTGATATTCATGCAGTAATAACTGGTGATGCGTTCACTGAGTGACAGTCATAAATGCGCAATAATATATGCACCCCTCGTCGGCGGCGCGCTGAACAATATCACGATACCCACCGGCTACTGTGTACGGTGACCCTTATTTGTTATGAACCCGGACAGACGAAATGCTATATGTCATAGTTTTTTAATCAAATATTTGAATAAGAGAAGTGATAAACATTCAAAGAGATCCAAAAATATTTACTTTCAATTATTTCTCTCAGTAAACCATAAGTTGATTCGTCATCAGCCGATAGACATCCACTGTTGGATTTAAGCTTCCCCAAAAGGTTCCTAGGTCGTTTGTAAGGGTTCATATGGGGGGGATTTGGGCAAATTTCCCACCACACTGGCCCAATGCGGGTTGGTGGGAGCCAAAACTTCGTTTGCTTATAAGCAGGGTGCACCACGAGCAGGTGAGGTTGGCTTGGGCCCTGTGAATTGTTGTACGGGAACCCTTACATCATTCTAAGAAGACCCAAAGAAGTCATAATAGGTGGACCGGAAAGTAATGTCGTTTTCTTACGCTAAATACAAACACATACATTTTTAACGAGTCTTTATTTTTAATCAATGATGTATTCCCCATCATTGTCAATAACCTTTTGCCATCTAGTGAGTAAATTTTCAATCCCTGATCGATAAAAATTAATTGGTTTTTCGGCAAAATATCTAGAGATGGCATTTTGGATATCATCCAAATTTGCAAATGTTTTGCCACTTAAAAAGTGTTGCAGCGCTCGGAATAAGTGGAAATCCGATGGTGCAACATCGGGCGAATATGGTGGATGAGGCAGCACCTCCCACCCCAATTCATTAATTTTTTCTAGAGTTCGCCTTGCGCAGTGCGGTCTTGCATTGTCATGTTGGAGAATGACGCCTTTTCGGTTGACAATCGCTGGCCACTTTTCAATTAAAGATTGATTGACTCGCTGCAATTGTTCGCTGTAGAGGTCTGCAGTAACAGTTTCTCCAGGTTTCAGTAATTCAAAATGAACAATGCCGCGAATACTCCACCAAACACACAAAAGCGCTTTTTTGGGGTGTAAACCTGGCTTAGCAGTACTCCGAGGGATTTCATTTGGAGAGAGCCACTGCCTTTTGCGTTTTGGGTTATCATACAGGACCCATTTCTCATCTCCTGTGATCAAGCGATCAAAAAACGCTTCTGTGTTGTGTCGTTGAAGCAATAAGTTGCATGTGATTGATCGGTTAGCCTTATTCTGTTCGGACAGATTATGCGGGACCCAAACACCTGCTCTGCTTACTTTTCCAATCTGCTTCAAATGTTCTTGGATGGTCGACCAAGGTTTGTTGAGACTGTTTGACAATTCCTCGATCGTCTGACACGGATTTGCTTCCACTTCCGCCCTTAACACGTCGTTGTCTAACGCTGATGGTCTTCCTGATCGATACGAGTCGGAAAGATCAAAATTACCCGATTTGAACTTGGAAAACCACCTTTGGCATTTACGAATGTCCAGTGCATTTGGATAAACATCGCAAATGTTTTTGGTAGCAACTGTTGCGTTATTTCCCTTGCGAAACTCAAAGAGCATGCAATGCCGGATGTGTACCTCTTCTGGTATTTGGCTGGCCATTTTACCCAAAATTACAAAAAAAAATTGTAATTCAATTGTCTATAAGTAAAGAAATCACTATAACCTCACAATGTCTTTGGTACGCCTCTGAACAAAACAATGAGCTGACAAATGACAATCAAGTATTGGCATGCGCAGAAACGACATTACTTTCCGGTCCCCCTATTATAAACATATGCAAAAAGAAATATTTGTATAATTTATAAGTATTGAGATTCTTTTTTTATTTCATATGTATGTTATCTCTGTAAATTATGAACAGATGCAACAATCGTATTCATATTATATGTAGAAGTGGGCTTCTTGATAAGGACTGGCCAATCAACTAACTGAAACAATTCGATACAAAATCTTTATTCACATTTCAGTAGCACAATAGCTGTAATAAAAATACAGCTCCGCAATATTTTCAGGAGACAAAAGAAAGTAAAATCCTCGCCCTGAGGAATGATAAATTCAAATAAGCACAAGAACAATGTATCACAAAGCATTCCCCAGCTCTGCGATTGGCTGTATCGCGGCTGTAGTGCTGTTTAATGAAAGAACTGATCCTTTTGTGAACGACGGAACCTCCGCCGCAGCCGGCGCACAATGACAACTATTTAAACAAATAAAACACAGACATACTAAGTTATATTTGTTTCGAGTTGGAAATCTTATAAAGATAACCTGCTTCTATGGAGAAGTCATGGTTATGTGAGATCTTTACTCACTAACGACCCCTCGGTGGTCTGCATCAGCGCATTAGGAGAGGCTCCGGTATCTCTTATAGAACGCACCGGTGCCCCACACTTTGTGTGAATACGTCTCTGAGGCACCAAACCCTCCTAAGCACCATCACGGAGCCATAAGGATTCGCTGGTTGAGCGATAAGGACCCTCAACCTCAAGGCCCGCGAAACTCCTAGACCCTTTCAGTCGCTGTCTACGACAAGCAGGGCTTACCTTAGTCCTATTTTTACTAACATCATATCATCATACACTGACTGTCTCCGATTTTTCTATGAAAAGCTATCAGATAATGGAATGGACTCCTTACAAGGGCTAAAGGTAATTCTTGGTATTCTTCTCATAGTCTAGGGACGCTACAGAATGTAGGACTTGGAAAAGGATGTGATGCTCTTCCATGGTCGCCAATGCCCTCGTGCTGCTTCATATATAACAGCCGTCCAAGGGCTATGGTAACTGCTTACTATCAGGCGGGTGGTTTGTATATTTAACGTTTTAGAAGTATAAAGAAAATTCTAGAAGATAACAGATTTAATAACCGATCAGTTTCATGTAAAATTGATGAGGAAGTAGTGAAGACGAGGATTATTTTAATAGATTTTAGGACGAGGTGTTATGAGGTAGAGAATAAATAAAGAAAAAAAAAACAATAAAATTCCTTTTTTAGGACAAATGTATTAAGACTTTATAAATAATACGAGCTTTTTTCTGAAAATTCTTTAGTATAAGGAAGACGACTCTATATTTTTTTTCGTGGAAACGGATGAGGAAGAGGTATCATGAAAACGAAAAAGTTCCACATTAAAGAGGTAGAGGAATTCTTATCGATGATAATTTTATATATCGAAAGCTTTACTCTTCATACATTTGTCTATCAGTCATCCATTTGTAAGGTAACGTTCCTCTAAGAGAAGATCATGATTTCATTTCACCATCATCACGTGAAAACTAGTGAACGTATCGACACGGGAACACCATTCGAGGTGTAATTATCTGTAGATGTTTATAGGCGATTTATTTTTTGATTTTCACAGATGCTTCCTCATTTCATTTCTAATTAATTATGCGGTTGCTATAGTAACGGTTGCTACTGAAGGAATATTTCATACAAATTTCTAGACTAATTTTGTATTACGGCCAACAATCTGCTTGGAACAGCTATTTCTGTGATTTTATATGACGTTTGTGTTGTTAGTACATTAGAGAAATCGCTTTATAACGAATATTCATGAACGTAATATCTTAATACAATAGAATAATAAAAAAATCCAATATATTTCAGGAGCTTTTCAATTTATTATTTTTATTGGAATCAACGTATACGTTTGGGAAAACAAAGATTTATATCGAGCTGGTGTCAGTTCTATCGGCCGTAATTCATTGCCTGTATATTGACTGACGGCACTACAAATATTTTCTAGTCACAATTTATTACTTTATCTTTTTTCTTATATAATCAAACGACGAGAATAGCAGAACATTCACCTGATTGTAAGTGAAACGTCCTCGGCCATAACGCAGCGCTACTTAGACCAGTACATACTGACCCCGTAGCGCTTGTCGCTTGACACGTAAGACGTTGAGTCTCGTTACCCCAGTAATAACACTAGCTGTGAGCCCTTTAAGCCGGAACACGGTAATGTTTTCACACTACTGTTTCGCGACAGAACAGTCGCTGCGGCGGCACCCAGACGATCTACGGCAATAGAGTACCACCAGTAAAAATAGTGATACTGTCTTTCTATCTATATGTTTATATATAAGAGTTTTCCTCCTTTGTAGAATCTCATCCATCTCTGGAACCGTTAGTCCTGGAGACTTGACATTTGATAGAAATACCTTTTAGTACAAAATTTCTTCTCCAAAGGGAATAGCACAAGAGTTACTGCAATCAAAGCAGGAAAAGGGAGAGTAGTTTGCTATTTTATGAGTGTTAATGACATTTATTATCCTGTGAATATATTGCTCGAATCATCCCTTGTGATAAATATGGTCACCGTAAGTTTTAATCCCCCTAAACAGGGACCCTCAGTAATCCCGAATGCAAATAATAATATGCGGTTATTTGCTCGGAGATTAGCGGTCTCCATTGAGTGCGGACGACGCGTGTCCAATTATCAGTCGGTCCGGTTTAAAGTGGGACCCCGTCGCCCCGAGTGACGATCGGCTTTTTTTTTGGTGACGGACCACCACTAGCCTACTGATGTATCGATAAAATATATTAAAATCTATATCATTAATAGGATTTCTAATTATTCAGTGGTGTATTCTTTGTAGTAGCACAGCTCCTTACTCCATCAGTAAACAATGGAAGTATGTATGTGTATATATATGTAGCACTAGCTGTCCCCCGCCCGCTTTGCTCGCTGTAACACCCCCGCAACTCCCTTTGAGAAAGCAATTTTGTAAATTCTCAGTCGACATCGTACACACGGTAAAAGGAATATTTCCTCCAAATGTCAAGTCTCCGGGCCTTATGGTTCCGGAGAGGTCGTGATGAGCCTCTACATAGCCGGGAGAGTCTGACGTATATATTAAAGATAAAATGGCGATCGATTAAGAAACATGTCACAAATAGAGTAAAATGAGACGAAAGAGTAAGAGAAATGTAACTAACTTCCGACCGTTTCCGGCAAGAGAGAGATGGTGGTACTTAACACCTTTATTATTTACGCGTCCTATCAAACATCCTCATCATCAGGTGCCCTCTTCAAACTGAAGTTTGGCGATCAGATTGAGAAAACCAATTCGATCCTCAGCTATTCTTTTTAACTGATGGTATTTAAACCCAGTCCATTCCTTTAAGTCATGAAACCATTTCTTCAGCTGTCTACCAGGTGCAAGATTACCAGGAATTTTGCCCTCCAGGATCAACCTGTCAAGCAGTCGGATCAAAACAACCATTTTCAAGTTTGATAAGTGCTATAGCTAGTAATATTACTGGCGTATTTAGGATACTAGAATATTGTGATGCAGTGTATATCATCCTAACTAACGACATTGTTATGACCATAACATAGGGGATATAATTTAGGTGAAAATCTTGCTGTTTTCATAACTTTAGTAACAGCGTTTTATTATATCTGTTGCCGGAGACGGTTTATGTAGGTAATACCGTCAGCCTTGTAGGCTCGGGCTGTCAAGAGTAGGACTAAGGTTACAAGGGGACTGAAAGGGTTCTCGTGTTCATGGTCTTTAAGGGTGGGGATCCTCAGAGCTCAATAAGCGAGCCTTAGGAAGACGAGAAATACATGGTGATCTTGTATTTGCCGTGTTGTAGCTAGAGCGCAGGGGGGCTCTGGTGCGTTCCGTAGGAGATCTCGGAGCTCCTCCTAATGCAAAGAGATAGACCACCGATTTAGTGGGTAGAAGCCCCACATAACCTTGTCTTCCCCCAGAAGTAAGGTATCTTTTAAGATTTTCCCCGCGATAAAAATAAAACTACGACCGCAGCGACTATTTTCGTCGACAAATAGTAGTATGCAATCATTACTGTGTTCTAGTATGAAGGCGCTGTAAGTAAAGACACGTTACTGAGGTAATGAGACTTAATATCTTCAGTCTTAAGTCGACCAGTACAATGTAATGAATGCCATCTTAGCTAGCGCCACGATATGGGCAAGCGTGTCGCTTACCATTAGTTGAACGTCTCGCACATCGCGTCGCGTGGTCGAAAGAAAAAAAAAAGTAGTTTATATAATAACACAGCAACTATAGAAACGTTTAAAAAAAAAACAAAAATCGTAGAAACTTTCCAACTGAGCAAAAAAGTGGTTTTTTATCGACACTATAACAAACCGTAACCATTATTCGCAACGAACGAAATCAAATATTTGTAATGGCTTTGGTTAAATAAAAAATATTTAACTCAATGAACACCGTAACGCGATCTACACACACACACATACACATACGCATAAAAAAAAATGTTATGCACATCTGTCCAACTAAGTACCTATTGTGACAATTTCAATGGTGCCGTCTATCTGAATGAGATCAGCTCGGTTTCGGCGACAGTGCAGTAGCTTGATCACGTATTATATGTCACGACTTATATACGGTTTATATTTTTTTTTAAAACCAGCGGTATGTTCACGCGATTGTAAGTGATACCCATAACCATGACGGGGGTGATGGATACAGCACGACACTGTGCTCGTTACTATGGTAATTTCACTAGCTACGAAGTTGGAAAGTGATGTTTTACAGTACTGTTAGCTGCAATAGTCGCAGCGGTCGTACCTAGGCGGTGTCCGGTAGAGACCTAACACTAGTCCTAGTCCATAATCAAACAACCTAAACCATTTAAATATAGTCTCAATATCGTTACAGGTTTTCGTTTCATCAAATTAAATTTACACCGTTCCGAAAGAGGTTTTATTTGAAATATAAAAGCAATACAGTAGATGGTACAGCATCCAATGCAAACAGCAAGTGTATGCATTCTCTCCGTCTCTCTTCGCATCGACATCCTGTCTCCATAAGGACGTACTGTATCTTCCGGTAGAATAAGTGCGACGTTAATTTCATCCCCATGCTGATCTATTGACGCTGCTCACCCCCTGTTAATGTTACGTACTGAATATGGATGAGACGTGGACCAGTTCATCTGTTGACTCATACGTCTCACTGAGTACACTATACAACATAATAGTTGGATCAAAGATCAAGATGAATTTTTTTTAGTATAAATCTTTTTTTTTTTTTTTAATTATGTTCTTAAGGTAAATGATACGTCCGTTCATAACAATATGGCGTTAGGTAGGATGATATATACTGAACCACATTACGCTCATCGCTTGAAACATGTTTTTTATTACACTAGCTACAGCACCATATAATTAATCGCTGCGTTCCGGTTTGAAAGGTGTTGTAGCTACTGGGGTAACGAGATTTAATATGTTATGTCTCTAGGCGACCAGCGAAATGGAGTTGCTGTATACACCTTCCTATGTACCACATTGTTATGAGCCAGGGTATCACTTATCATCAGGTGAAGGTCTTGGATTAAAATAAAAGGCCCGAGTTTAACAGGAATAAAATATTTTATGGCGAGTAAGAGGCTCTTATAAGAATTACGGCACAAACATCTCATAACACCGAAACCGTGACCTATCATTCGAGGAGTGGCCACAGTGTGTGCCCACCCCCACCCCCACCCCCATTAGGCATCCATTTCATTTCACGACTAAAATCCCAATAATAAATCCGTGGTAAAAATTGACTCAGTTCATATCCGTAGTGACGTTATTGTGCGGAGCGGGAACAAGTTGAAACTTAAACATTAACAAATAACTTAAATGTGAATCTAGAATAAAGTTATATTAAATATGTACTATATTAATAACTTGAATAGAAAATTGCATTGTTGGTTGTCAGTTTTTTTTTTTTTGATATTAAGAAGCTGCGGGTCCAGCGGGACGTTCACCACGGTTTGGATTACATACATAGACGGTGTAAAGTTCCCTCATAACAACTCAAGGGATCCAAGCCAATCTCACCAGCTCATCGTGCAGCCTGGTAATCAATAAACGAGGCTCTGGCTACTACCAATCCGCATTGGGCCAGAGTGGTGAGAAATGGCCCAAATCTCTCCAATATGAATCTGTACAAACGACGACCCCTGGCGTATTTGAGGGCAGCGCAATCGATGTGGAGATCTTTGGGGGAGGCCTATGTCCAGCAGTCGACGTCTATCAGCTGATGATGATTCCACTATATTGTTCTCTTCAAACATAAATGTTAGATGTTACACTAGCTACAACGCCCTACAAACCGGAACACAGTACTATTTATACATTACTGATTTAAATAGGAAATAGTCACTGCGGTGGTACCTATACGATCTCATACAACAGAGACGTACCACTGGTACGTAATACATTATTATACGTTTGTGTTTACTATTAACTAGTAATAGTTATCGTTGTACAGTTAAAGTTAATAACGTTATCTTAATGTTATCTTAACAACGTTTAACTATGCGGAATGTGAGCACATATCTAAGTTAATTAATTCGCTTAACGTCGCTTGTAATTGATATCGTAATGTCTTGATCGGTGACTACAAACACTATGGACTTGAAAGATTATCTGTGGTGGTAAGTCTTTTTGCCGGAGACTGTCTAGGTGCTGCCGATCACATCAGGTTCCTGCTACGTTGTGGTGGAGTTCAGTAGCCGTGGCTTGGTCACCCACGTTGAAGATGAGAGGAACCTACGGACTGGTCCGAGGTGGTCGCTATATCAACCTAACACAGCGCCAAGGTGTTATGGGCAGGCGTATCACTTAAAACCAGGTGAACATCCGCCTCGTCCCGTAGCGTAATCTAATAAAAAAAATACAACAAAAGGAATATAATTTTGATTTAGATTCCTGAAAGAGAATTCTAACTGAAAAATTGATGAGTGCCATTTTTCACGGATTGTGAAAAGAAAGAATAATTTATAACAATGCGGTTGGATATCTGTTACACCGTTTACTACTCAGTAGTAAAAGTTGATAAGGAAAAAAAAAAATCCTTTGCTTTATTAAAGTAAAAAAAATTACTTAAACTACGAAGTTTAGAAGATCAGATAAACGAGTTTGTAACTCTAACGCACGTGGCTGCGGAATCGAATCGGACTCTTTTCCTTTACAAGGCTTAAAGCTTTGCACCATGGAGGTAGTTAGATAAAATTTTTATAAAAAAAAATTTTTTTTCTGCTATATTACATCAATCTAAATACGTTTTCTATATATAGAATAGTTTTTTTTTTTTTAATTCACAAAAGTTCCGTCGTATCTCCTAAGTATTATAATTAACTTAGTTAAAACAAACTTAAGTAGTACTGATGAAATATAAGTTATAAGTATAATCCAATTTTTTTTTTTTTTCTATAAAGTGACGAGACGAGTGTGAAGTTCACCTGATGGTAAGTGATACATGCTCACCCATAACAAAGTGACGCTATTTAGAATGCTATACACATCACTAAACTATCCTCGTCGCCTTAAGGCATAAGTTATTGAGTCTCGTTACCCCAAGTATTTCATTACCTATGATGTCCTTTAAACCGGAACGCAGTAACGTTTGCACAGTACTGTTTGTCGGCCGCAAAAGGCGCTTCGGTGGTGCTTACCTATACGGTTTCCGGAAGCAGAGACCTTCCACTAGTTTATTAATGAGTTAAGTTTAAATCAATCATATCAGCCATTTTGTTTTTTTATATTCTCCTATAACAGGTCGAAATAAGGAATAAAATAGTCTTTACACGGAGCAAAGTTTAACATGGAGAAAAAATTGAGACGGTCCAAGTTCAGTAAGTGACACCGTCTCGGAATGGATACTTAAAAAAAAAACTTGAAAGTAAGTAGTGAGTAAGTAAGGCGGCGACAGAGAGGAATTCTCTGTGCCAGTTGGAGACTGTTCAGCTTCGGTGTAACGGAGTGCTGACGGCACTGACTCAATGAATCACAATTTATGGTCTGCGGGCGAAATGGAAAATTACCTTTCCGATTTAACAGTCTCCTTGCGCGATGATTCCGCAGAATCATTTGTAATCATTAGCAGCGGCACAGCATCCATTTTAGGCTGAGGATTGTTTACTGTTTAACTCCGCTTTAAGCAATACTTTTGATACACGAACACACGACATGCGATGATTACCACATGGTGACACGTCATTTCATAACAACGTAGCGCTAATTAGAGTTATATACACACCACATGGTGAGCGTCGCGCTAAAACAAAATATATCGTCCCATTACTCCAATTATTTTTTTAGTTAAAACACCTTTCAAACCGGATTGTTGTACTAGCTTAGGTTAAGCTTCTCCTTATAGACGCGTTCACACAGTGTAAAGGGACACCGGTGCGTTTTATAAGAGATCCCGTAGGTTATCCGAATGCATTAATGCAGACCCTCTAGAGGGTTTTAGTGAGTAAAAATAATATAGTAAAAAACGTATATAAAACATATAACTCATCTTAGAAGCAGGGGTATGTTTCGAAGATTTACCCCCCCAAACAAAAAAAAACGAGTAAATGATAGAGAAGATGTTAACATTAAATCAAGACATGAAAAGACTATGTACTTTAAAGCTCTAAATACAAAGTTATTTATATACCTTACTTATACTTTGAATCAGTAACATATTGATTATATAAAGGATATACAAAGGATCAAAGAAAACACAGTGAGGTACGCTGCAGGCATTGTAATTTTCTTTTTTAATTTAGTTTACACGAGTGAGCAGGGAGGGAGTTCGTGTATCGCAAAGCGCTCCTATATTGCACTGTATCAACTCGCCCGCTGTTTTACACCGTAATAGCCTAAGGCATATCTCCCACGCCGGAAATGAAGCCTAGTACAAATGCAGGTCGTAAATAAAGTACAGAATGGCTGCAGGAGGGGGTGCTTATGGACCGAAATCAATGACTTCCGGTTGCAGGAAGGCATTAGGGGGAGGTTCGGCTCCCCGTCGAGTATTGTGTTTGGGATGTTTTGTAATGACTTATATAGTTTTCGAGACATTTATTTACGAGGCGAACGTAATGGGAAATGTTACGGAGTTTTCTCAATGTTTATTTAAAATGGCGTTTTTATTCAATTTTTTATAAAAAAAACATTATTGCCATAAAAACTAAAGGATGGTTACAAATATGAAACCAATTACACATAATTATATATGGTAACACAGTTATCATAAATCATCGATATACAACATAATCGTAGATTATACATATAATACTATATATATAACTAGGCGATGTAAGGCGTTCTGGACAACAACTCACGGGATCCAAGCCAACCTCACCAGCTCGTGGTCTGCCTGCTAATCAACAAACGAGGCTCTTGCTACCACCAACCCGCATTGGGCCAGCTTGATGGGAAATAGCCTAAGACCCCCCATAGAAACCCCTACAAACGACAATTCCTGGTGCCCGGCGATGCGGGCAGCGTGAGATTGATTGATGTGGGCATCCTTAGAGGAGACCTATGTCCAGCAGTGGACGTCATAATGTATATAAAATATAATTGATTATATTTACAATGGTTCAACCTATTTTGGCAACTTGTAACTAAAGCTTTCCTTCTCTAGTGGAAGACCTACAGGCCCAGCCAAGATGGAAACATGGAGTGTCAAGTAATGCGTGGGTCGGTAGTGAATGACGATGATGATGATGACGAAGCAGGGAATAGATATAAAGAAATCTGATCTCACCACCATATGAGTTAATAGGTAGGAAGAGAGGGATTCAGCACATTATCATCATCAGCCGATAGTCGTCCACAGCTGGACATAGGCCTCCACCAAAGATTCCCTGTCCTACGCTGGCCACAGCTCTTCAGCACAATAGAAATTATATTAAAGAAACAAAAGCTAACAAGTTGGAGAATAATCTTTATATTCATGTTTAGTAATATATAAGATATATATCCAGCATATAGTAATAGATGAATATGATGACTGGCTGCGTCACGTAATTACATGTGTTATACCGTACGCCTGCGTGCGGAAATGCGCCAGCTCCTCCTATCCTATACACTTGTTGCGACTCGCGTTGACAAGCCACGTTACAAAGTTAATTCAATTTTAATTACCATACTACTGTATATTGAAATGTCTTAGTAATTGTATATATCTATATGTTAAGCAGGTTAAAATAATTAAATACTACCAGATTAAGTGTGTGTGACAAAACTGTGTTTAAGATCTTTCACCACTGCGTTTTTCATAAAGGAAGTATAAGTAACAATTGTAATCACAGGTATAATGAGAACTGTAAATAAAATTAAATCTGTAACTTTGACTAATTCAACAAAGCGACCTGATGGTAAATGATAAGCCAGCACATACCAATGCACCAGTTAGAATGATATACACTGCAATACCAATGTATTGCAGTGTATATCATTCTAACTGGTGGTGGTGCTGGTGGTGCTGGTCGCATTGAGACTATGACATTTACCCCAATAATTTCTACTAGTAACGGCGCCGTTCAAACCAGAACACAGTAATGTTTACACACTTTTTTTATGTCATACGAAACGAGCGGCAAGTTCACCTGATGGTAAGTGATACGACTGTCCATAACGTGGCGCTACTTAAGATGGTATTCACCGCAATACATTGCGTTAGTCGCATTATGACATAAGATGTTAAGCCTTGTTACCTTAGTAGTTCCACTAGCCACAGCACCCATCAAACCGGATTACGGTTACGATTGCACGCTACTGTTCTCCAGCAGGAATAGGAGCTGCGGTGGTATCTACCTAGACGGTCTCCGTCGCCGTGGCCGTCTATTGTTTGGAGCCAGACGACAGAGACTTACCACCAGTAAATATACAATAGGAGTCCTTCTGACTGATACTCCAAGGAGGTTTGAGGATGTAGGTTTCAATCCTAGATCCATATTTGGGTGTATTTGGACGTACAATCACAATCAAGTGGATCTCCAAAATATTTTCACTTCAAATAACGTTTCGTTCATTTGTGATGGTCCTATATGTTATTTTTTCGGATCGCCACACCAAACCGGAAATACGCGCCGCTATTAAATTCCTTCCAGCTAAATACACGCGACACCTACTGCAACACAGCGTTAAGTTATCTGTGGGCGTTAACGTTCGTTAAGCGATGTGAATTAAGTTTAACCGCCGTTCCGTCGGGCGATACTTAACCGCAACGAGTTCATAGAATAGAGTCCATACAAACATTTCCTCGTAAGTAATCATACACTGCGATAGCACTATCACGTGTTCGAGGAGATTACCAACACTACTGAAGAGATAGGTTATCTAGGTTTAAGGGTTTTTACTAATGGGTAGGCAGCTACTTTCGGAAACTCGTGACATACGGAACCGAGCAGTAGCCCCTTACTGTAGGCTTTATAGAAAGGCTCAGTCAAAGGGCAATGGAGAGGGCTATGCACGGAGTCTGCGCGATGGAGATCCGCATAAGAACTAAGGTCAGCGATATAGCTCAAAAGATTGCTAGACTTGTAGTATTGAGACGCCTCCCACAAGGTGGACTGATGACCTGGTGAGAATCGCGGGAAACCCACTGGATGCAGTTAACGCAGAACCGTTCGATGTGGAGATTGAAGGGATTGAGGGATTGGAGCCTATATCCAGCAGTGGACGTCTATTGTCTGATGATCATGATGAGGTTTCCGCTGCCAGTGACCGTCTAGGTAGATAGCACCACAGCGCTTGTCTTTGCCGCCAAACAGTACTATGCGAATTTTATATAGTTCCGGTTTGAAAGGCTTTGGAGCTAATGAAATTACGGCTGTAACGGGATTCAAAATCTTGTTTGTCGAAGCACAGCGAGGGTACTGCCAAAGGCTTTTCCTTTGCTTGGTTTTGTTTTAGCCAGAACTAGGTCTAGGATCTAGTAGTCCCTCTTAAAGCCTATAAAAAGGATCACTGCTAAGAATGACTACCCTTCATAAGCAGGGGAATTTTTTTTTTACAGTTTTATTTATTCCACTACGCGACGGGAGAAGCAGGTCGTTCAGCTGATAGTAAGTGATACGCCTCTTAACAACGTGGTTCTAGTTAGAATGGTATATATAAAATATTGAATCTCCTTACCTCAGTAATTAAGTGTAATTATTGGATTGATTGTAGTTAGTGAGCTATAGCGCCCTTCAAACCGGAACACAGTAATGTTTGTACGACATTGTTTGTCGGCTGCGATAGGCGCTGCGGTGGTACTTGTCTAGACGGTCTATAGCAACAGTGACCTATCACCAGTAAAGTGTAGCTCTATCGTTATTTTACCTTTGCCTTTTCTAAATATTATAAGTTTATCACGGCTTTGGGTAAGTCGGTTCATTTGCGAACAATGTCGGCGTGCTTTGCTGCTGCGAGATTATCAAGCGAACTTACGTAAGATATCTGCTTAACAAAGGTAATGCTAGGAAGCTGCTCGTTACAAGTTATCTGATTACGGATAGCCGCTCCCATTGTCTGTTTGTTACGTTATTTATATATATATATACATATAAAAAAATCATCTTTCACCTAGAAATTTTATTGTAATTTTTTTTTTAAAGCTCTCTGAAGAAGAACGACGAAGGTAATCACCTGTTGGTAATGATTCTTTTTCCTATAACAACGTGGCGCTAGTTAGGATATGTCTCGTTATCACAGTAATTACACTAGCTATAGCGCCCTTCGAACTGGAACACAGTAATGTCTGCACACTGCTGTTTGTCGACAGTAATAGGCTCTGCGGTGGATCCATCATAACTCTTCTTACTTTCACAGCGATATGGTAGCAGTTGCAGTGTTTAACTCGTTAAAAATGGAGTCGATGGATGAAGGTAGCACTGATTGCGTTCTACCCTGTACTCTTGGGTTATGGAGAATAGAACCAAGGTAGGACTTGCTTGTCGTAGAAGACGGACGTCCACTAGGATGAGGGGTTCCGCAGGAGATCCCGGAGCCCCTCCTAATGCACTGAAGGAGACCACCGAAAGGGTTCTATTGAGGAGAAACCTCACATAACCTCGTCTTCCCCCCAGAAGCAAGGTATCTTTTAAGAAGACTTCCCCTCGAAAAAAATAAACAGGATGATGGGTTACGGAACCTCCCTTGGACGTCCTTAGGACCACCGCACTCTACCCACCGTGAAATTGTTGTGGGTACAAATCCCATATACCTTCGTATTGCTTCCAATAGCGGGTAGTTTGAAAATTTCTCTATAGACAATAAAAAGAACCGATTCCATTAGAAATGATGAAACACTGATAAGGAAGTTGACAATAATATAGTCATATGATGACGATGATAAAAAAAATATTAATTTGACTGTATGACACGATAGTAAGAATGAAGGTTAAAACAATAACGGCACAACAACCGTGTCGTGCGAGTCGTATGCGCATGCGCATGCGTCGCTTTATGAATGCAAATGTGTTTGTTTTGCCTCACAATTGAATTTCGCGGTATTCAGTTCCAATCGCCAGGTGCCGTATGCCAAGTTATCTGGAACCGAGTGCCGATGACCATATATCATTTGCCTCCCTTCCGGCAATTGTTTCACATAACCGTACAGAAGAATACTAGTATATTTTCCTTTTGGTGTTAAATGCCAATAAGGTCGTGGACATATCACCGTGTGGTATCTAGAATACCTCAGCTCTCATATGTTAGCAGTCAGAGCACAGATGCTGTACAGTAGATCAGATTTACAATATGAGAGTGGTGGCTAAGGTGGATCCGAAAACATCCAAGGAATTCAACTCTTCAACATAAGATCACGGAATCGAACCAGGGATCTCATACACATACTGATAGCTATTGCACTACTGGCGCTGATAAACATATTGGTACTGAGTATTTTAAACAAACAAGCCTAGATTTTTTTTTATTATACGAAGCAACAAAGGGAGCGGAACAACCCTTTGGTATACACTGCACCATAACGTGCTCGTCGCGTTGAGACATGTTAGGATCACTAGCTACAGCGCCCTTCAAACCGGAAAACACTAATATTTGCACATTATTGTTCAGCGTGTTTATAACAAATTCTATTAACATAGTTTTGATACTGTTTTTTTAAAAAAAAAATTGCCCTTTGAACCTTGTTCAAGTTAATCAAACCCTTTTTAAATTAGAAAAAGGGGAGTAATTAATAAAAACAGTTACACTAGAGTAATAGATCTAAATTAAATCTAAACACAGTGGCGATAAGGTGGAAATTACTTTTTCGTTAAGAGCACAGTGTTCAGCATTCGGACCACCCGCGTACAGTTATTTAACATAATGATGCGTATCTTAATACTTTTCTAGGTTCTTGATGAGAACGAAAAAAAAATTAGGTTGTTCGTTGAACTGCGAGCGGTTCCCGCCCTTAACTCAACGGCACAAGGTCTAATGTTGCTCTGAAGGTATATTTACAATTTCAACTCGATAACATCTGCACAAAAATGTAATAAGATTTGTATTTCATTTTTTGAGATGCCACAAACAAGCGGACAGACGAATTTAATAATACGTTTATATACAGAAAAAAAGATGGTATAATGGTAAGTCGCTATTACTGTCTAGGTACCACCGCAGCGACTCCATCTCCTCACAAACAGTGGTGTCATCATCATCAGCCGATAGACTTCGACTACTAAACGTAGACCTATCTCAATGTTCTCCACGCTAATCGATTCTATAGTAACCGTATCCAGAGACTTCTTGTGACCTTCACACAGTCATCATGGCTTCCGGTACCAGGTGCCAAGGGTTGTCGTTTATATGACTTCATATGGGGGGATAGCAGTAGTGTGCAAACATTATAGTTTTCAAGTTTGAACGGCGTTGTCGCTATGAAATTACTGTGGTAACAAGCTATAACGTATGATAAGGCAGCATGGATAATGTGGTGCAATGGTTATCATCCTGACCCTTAAAAAAACAGTTAAATAACAACCCACTTGACTGGAGAACGTCTAGGGGGTGGGCTGTACGGGTTCCCGCACAACAGCTCATCGGATCCTTTTTTTTTTTTTTTTTTTTTTTTTTTTTTTTTTTTTTTCGCGGGGGGAAATCTTCGAAAAGATACTCTGCCTCCTGGGGGGAAGTCAGAGTTATGTGGAGATTTTTACCCACTAAAACCCCCTCGGTGGTCACCTTCGGCGTTTGGCGAGGTCACGGGATCTCCGTTCGGAACACAACCGCGGCCTCGCTAACGCTATGCTGGGATAGCTCGTCCCGGGGTCTGCTTATACAGACCCTACCAGCCTCATGAGTATTATTTCAATGACCGACGACCACGTCCAGCCATTGTCTTCCTCAGGGTCGTTTAGAAGGCGATGAGAACCCCCATCCTGATCGCCAACAACCCAAAAGGCCCCATTATGGTAGGGGAGCACCATTCACCGGTGCGACGTGTTGACGCACGGTAGTGCCACGACGGTTTCTTCTCCGAGCGGGATCTGTCCTCTCTCTAGCCCGCTCAGCAGCCTCCTTTTGTACCATTACAGTTTCGCAAAAGGAGGCTACGGCCCTCCATACAACGTCTCCTCCCAGCATCGCCGACACGATTACTGGCAAGGAGAGGTTCTGTCCGATCTGGTTTATCAGGATCCGCCGCTCCGGTTCCCATGCCGGGCAAACCGCGAGCGTATGCGATGCGGAATCCAGCTCTCTTCCTCCGCAGTGAAAACAATTCGCCGTCGCTTCTCGTCCAATCTTGCACAGATAATCACCGAAACACCCGTGCCCAGTAAGTATCTGTGTAAGTCTGTAGGTGAGACTTCCTCCGCGTCGTTGCATCCAGGCATCGAAGACCGGCAAGATCGCCCCCACAACGCGTTTGCGCGCATACCTCTCTTCCGAGAGCTTATCGCGCCACGCTGCAAGAGCCCTGCGCCGCTCCTGCCGTCGAGCCGTCTTGAGTACTTCGTCTGGCTCACTCCCACCGCTCTGGCGGATGGCGCGGATGCGGTCGTACACCCTCGCATCCATATCCGCCAGAATATCCATAGGTGGAAATCGAGCTAAGACTGTCGCCGCCTCGAAGGATATTGTACGGTATCCTCGTACGATCCTTATGGCCATTCTTCGCTGAACGCTATAGATTTTAGTTCTACAGCGTCGGATGGCTAGCCTCTTAGCCCATACTGGCGCGCCATATAAGGCTACGGATCGTATTACTCCCGCATAGAGGCGGCGAACTTCCTCTACTGGTCCCCCGAGATTGGGTAGCAGTCTGTGCATTGCACCGGCTATTCTCTCGATCCGGGGTACTAGACGCTCGAAGTGTTCTTCGAAGCCCCAACGACTGTCCAATGTCAGGCCAAGGTACTTCATGTACCGGCCCACTTCCACATCGTGCCCACCTACTTGGACACACCAGTTAGGTGGTTCCCTAGACCTCGGCATTTTGTGGAACCATAGCGCCTCGGTTTTGTGGGGCGCTATTTGTAATCCTAACTCGTGTATTTTAGCGACGACAGATTCCGCTCCAAGCTCGGCGAGCTCCCTGGCCCTTTCAAAGTTGTCTCCACTGGCAATCACCAAAGTGTCGTCTGCATAACATACAACATTTACTTCTGCGGGGAGACTAACTCGCAAAACAGCGTCATACGCCAGATTCCACAAGAGTGGTCCGAGGACCGATCCTTGTGGAACCCCTCGCAGAATTTCCTTTCGGATGCTATTTCCGTGTTGATCCACGTACGTAATGTACCTGTCACGCAAATAGTCCGCGATCACGTCTTGCAGGTAGAGAGGCACTTGATGATGGATTAGTGCCTCTTTAATCGCGTCCCATGGCAGAGAATTAAAGGCGTTGACGATGTCCAAGCTTATCGCCAACGCTACACCACCTTTGCCTACAGATTGTTCAGACAGGGAGCGGACGCGTAAAATGGCGTCTACGGTGGAACGCTCGCGTCGGAAGCCAAATTGGCTCTCGGCGAGATCCGGACCGACGCGCGACAGATGCCGATTGAGACGGACAGCAAGAATCCTTTCGAATAACTTGCCGACCTCGTCCAATAGACATATGGGACGGTACGCAGATGGAGATTCTGAGGCCTTGCCGTCTTTCTTTAAGAGGACCAATCGGGCTTCCTTCCAGGGTTTAGGAAATTTGGATTTACGAAGGCAGTTAGAAAATAACTGTCTCAACCTGTTCCCCAAAACAGCCAGACTTAAGACCCAGACCCGTCCGGGGATTCCGTCGGGTCCTGGTGCCGTGTTCCGCTGCTTCAAACGGTTCACAGCTAGGTCCAACTCTTGTTCAGTTACCTCCATTTCGCTCTCCCACTCCCACGAAGACGTAGAGATGTGAATGAAGCGATTTGTCCGGTTCTTTGGAAAAAGAGTACTAATTACTCTCTCCAAGAGAATCGGATCTAAAGTTTCCGTCACTGGGGGCATCCACGGGCGAAGCTTGCCCAGCACCATCCTGTACGGACGCCCCCACGGATCTCTATCAAGTCCCTCTAAGAGCTCATACCAGGACCGAGATCTTGCGCTAGAAATTTCAGTTTGTAACGCCTTTGTAGCCGCTCGATATTCGCCGTAAAGTCTGGCTATCTGATCGTCTGGAGCTCGCCTATTTCTCCTTCGAGCTCTAGTGTATTGGCGTCGGCTGCGCAGGCAAGTTGCGCGTAAACGCGCAATTTCCTCAGACCACCAGTACACAGCTCCGCGCTTTAAACAACTGGCCCTAGGCATTGAGGTATCGCAAATTTGCGTGACTGCGTGTTGGAACCATTTTGCTTCCACCTCCGGATCCGATGAGCCTTCTTCGGCATTAGGCCATGCCGCGATATAGGAGGCGGCCATAACCATATCCCGGTTAAGTCGCTTTAAGCACCAGCGTCGCGTTGGACTGCTTTTTCTGCGGCAGTAGTTACCTTCTGGCCCTCGCATTACAACATCAAAGACGATGTGGCGATGATCGGAAAGAGTAACCACCTCTTCTGCAACTCTCCAGCCCGATAACATGCGAATCGCAGCAGGAGTCGCCCATGTTAGGTCCACAACCGACTCCCCCTGCCATCGCACGCATGTGCTAACTGACCCCCTATTTACCAAACGGAGATCCAATCCAGCCGCCCATTCTAACACCGTGTCTCCCCTTCGATCATCTCTGCGGTTCCCCCATGCTCTGTTGTGAGCGTTAAAGTCCCCCAGAACAATCACCGGACGAGGTAGGTAACTACGAACACAAACTGCCACCTCGTCTAGGTACTCCTCGTAGTCGGCGAGAGACCTGTTCGGAGACACGTAGCAACCCACTACAACTACGGCTCCCCATTGCACTGCAACGTAACCCCGTCCTCTGATTAAGGAGCAGGGTCGTGCACCATCTCCGCCGCCCCAGTAGATCGCTACAGAGCCTGTATCGTCACCAAACCAGCGAGGATGTTCGGGTATGATATAAGGCTCCGCTATCACTGCCAGGGCAACCTTCCACTCATTAACCGTTTGCAACAGCAAATGCTGTGCATTACGGCAATGATTAAGGTTGCCTTGAAGAACTCTGAGCGCCGTGAATTTTAGGCCGTATAAACCTCCATTCTCGAGCATGAGCTCGAGGTTGCAACTGTAGGTAATATCGCTGCCGCACTTGTACAAGCTAAAGGAGCTTTTTTAGTCTTCCTACCGCTTTTTTCCGTCGATAGAACGCACCTCTTTCCAAATTTATGGTTAGAGGGACGCCCCAGATCCGAGCATAATGGGCATTTGAGTGTAACTGCTTTACACTCTTTTGCCTTATGGCCAGATTCTCCACAGCAGAAGCAACGTGTGCTCCGGTTGACCTGGTTCGGGCACTTATTACCAACGTGTCCCTTTTCCAGGCACCGGAAGCAGTACATAGGTCTGGGATCCAGTAGCTCCACCCGAATCAATCCCCAGCCTATGCGCACACGTCCAGTAGTCATCAATGTCCGAATCACATTAATTGGACACCGCAGCCAACACGTGCCCATGTTTGTGTTTGTTCGGTGTACCTCTCCGACTTTAATATCATCCACTGAGCAACCACCCGCCTCTGCAACTGCTTCCGCGATTTCACGCGTGCTGACGGCATCGTCGAGATCTCTTAGACGGAGGTCTCCTGTTTTAACTGGACGATTAATCTTCACTCCTATATCAGAAAGGACCTCTCGCATCTTTGCAGCTAGCCTATCTGCCTTCTGGTTGCACTCGTCTCCACCAATCTCTAATAGGAGCCCTCCTGTAAGAGCTCGTTTCTGGCGAAGACTTTCGACGCCGATGTCCGACAGCCGGATCTTGCCTTTGGCCGTTTCCATTACCTTAGCATATGTAATGGAGGATCCTTCGGGTAGAGTTACAGTCACAGCTGCAGTAGTCCGGGCACGAGGAGGCTTCTTTCGCAGCCTCTTGGGAATCGTGGTATTTCTCGATTCTGTGGTGGGTCTCCTCACAACCTCAGCCCAAGTGTTTGTTGTTGCCTGCGGCGACGCCGCTAGCGTTTGTGTTTTCATCACCGGAGGTAAGTCCACCACTGGTGGATGTTTATTCCTCCGTTTTTTCCGTGACTGTCGCGCAGGTTTCCCTTTCGCTTGTTGCTGTGGACTAGTCAAACTGCTCGGCGTTGGAATTTGCGCGGTTATCGAAGAGGATCGGCGCCGTGGAAGTATCTCCGGCTGCTGTGGTGGCCTCATCTCTGCCAACGATAGCGGCCCAGGTTTTGGCGGCCTTGATTCGACTCCATACCTTTGACCCAACGGAGGTCTAATAGCTCTATCGGGAAAGATTTTAGCTTCAAAGGCAGCTAACTTAATATCAATCGTGGCAGATATGCGCTCCATGAGCCCTTCTCCGTCATTCATAGACCCAGAGATAGCATGACCACGCCTGGGAGGACGAGGAGCAGCTTCTTTAGAGTCAGGACGTTGGCTAGTACCTTTACGGAGGTGGTTGATCTCCTCCGTTAGGCCGTCGAGTCTTGCGGTTAATTGTGTTAACTGGGACCGCAACTCTGCATTCTCTCTAGCCAACCTCTCAGTGTAAGAGTCACCAGACTCGCTACCGTATCTCCGTGAAAGTTCTTCTGCTGCAGCTTTCACATTGCGCGCAGCTAATCTCAAGCCCCGGACGTACGTTCCTTTAAGATTACCGGAACGATCCGCGACTTTCTCAATCACTTCAAGGTTGGCATCAATTTGTTGTCGTGGATCTGCACAGATGCGCATAAATCGGGCCAACTCTTCCTTGTTCGGAAGACTTTTCTTTGCTCTTGTGTTTAATGGTATCACAAAGGGATCAGATAAGTCTTCCGAGAATTCTGATTCCTCCACTGCTTTTCCGTCCTCTGAGTCCTCCGCCGACACTGCTACAAATTTAGCAGCGATAGCATCAGGGCTTGGAGGTTTGGTCCTTCTTTTACCTGTCAGCGCAGGCATTTTTGTAGTCATTGTTTTATTGGACGACTGTGATGCCACAGATACGTCCGAGACGTCCTCTCCTTCGCTGTAACTAACCGCTTTGACAGTTGTCATTACGGCGCGTTTTAATCTCCCACGTGTGTTTTTGGATGGACACGATGATATGTCCGACACTACCACTTCTCCGGTGATTTGATCCCTTGATGGGCAGGGATCCACGGCTGACGCAGAAGCATCGCCGAGATGCAGGAATGTGCCCCCCCCAGATACGATGGGGCAGCCCGGGTCTGGCCCGGGGGTGGATTCTCCGGCAATGCCGGTACCACCCTGGGGTAGTTTTTCATTGTTACCTGCTTTCATGTTTTTCCTTTATAGGGTGTGGTCCCAACTGTTCCCCCCTAGAGCCCCCCTCTGATAATAATAAACCCCCACCCCTCAAACTATTCTTTTCATGTCTACACTAATCCTTTGCAATCACTCAAAACAGAAATATTTGCAAAGCATTAGTGCAAAGTAAACAACCCCCGGTCTGTTAATGACTGGATTCCCCACCAGCCACTCATCCCTTCGGCACAGCCCGACCTTAGGATTGGGGTTATTTTTGTATAGAGGTTTTCTTCCTCGCAGCCTTGCAGAAATTCCCCCCCCCCCTGGCAAAGCCCCCGGTCCCTACTGGGATTACGGGTTGTCCGGTGTTGGCAACCGCCAAATGCACCTAGCACATCACCGCACACGTCGCATCCTCAGTCCCCTCTATTTAATAGAGGGGTACTAGGAGCGACTTGGAACCTTTGTAGGCCCGCCTCGCGGACAATATGTCCTTGGCCGTTTCTCAGTTCTAATGAACTGGTGGTACGCCCCGAACCCTGCCAGTTTTGGTCCACGTCGGTTTTCCGATACTACCCATATCTGGGTAGCGTGCCCCTATCCGCCAACCCGGGGACGCGCCCGATAGAAGGTCTGGCAACTCCACACGGGAGCTCATCGGATCCAAGTCAACCTAACCTGCTCGTGGTGAACCCTGCTTATCAATGACCATGGCTCTGGCTCCCACCAATCTGCATTAAGAACCTGGTGGGAATTGGCCCAAATCTCCTCATATAAATCCTGATCAAGGAGAGGATCTTTGGGGGAAGCTGATATCGAATAGTGGACATCAATCTGCTGATGATTATGATGACCGGAGACTGTTTAAGTAAGTACCACCGCAGCAACTACTGCAGACGACAAGCAGTACTGTATAAACATTACCGTGTTCCGGTTTGAAGGGCGCTGTAATTATTGGAGTAACTAGGCTCAAGATTTTAGGTCTCAAACGACGAGCACAATATGGTGTACGACTAAGCGGCGAGACAAGCAAGATGTTCACCTGATGGTAAGTGTTAAGTTTGCCGATAACAACGTAGCGCTAATTAGGATGATATCACCACATTGCACTCGTCGCTTTGATTGATAACATGTTAAGTCTCGTCACACCAGTATTTTCATTATGTATAACGCCATTCAAACCGGAGCGCAGTAATGATAACATTACCGCGTAATAATGTCGGCATTCAATAAACAAAGTACTCGCAAAGATTCCGTTAGAAAATTATTCTCAAACAATTCGTTGCACGGAGATGCACGCTGAGCTGTTCTGAATATCTCGGCGAACTTCAGAACTATGTAACATGCTTCAGTTTATTTACATTAATACATAAATGGTTAATATTTAGGGTCAGGGTGGAGATAGTAAAAGGGGTACCTGATAAAATATACCTTACGGAAGAGGGAAATTAGATTAGGGTTATATTTTCACAAGTGTAGACCTACGTCTATCACCGGAGTCTTTATTCTTTCTTGGTTTCGAGGGAAATCTTGGAAGAATACCCTGGCTTCTGATGGGAAGTCAGGGTTATGAGATTCTTACTAAAACCCTCCTCGGTGGTCAGCGTCAGTGCATTCGGAGAGGCTCCAGGATCTGTTATAGAAAGCATCGGTGCCCCTCTACATTCTGAACACGTCTCTGAGGACGAGCCTAACCCTCGTAAGCACCAACCCTCAGTTATATGCTGTCCCACACAAGTTCGCTTGTTGAGCGATAAGAGCCTTCACCATGAAGGCCTAAACTCCTAGATCCTTTCCCTTCTACGACAGGCAGGGCTTACCTTACTAGCTCTCGACTACAGGGCCTGATCACCGGAGCTCACCGCTGCTCGTATTTCTACTGACGATTAGTACTTTACAAATATTATTTTGTTCCGGTTTGAAGGATGCAGCTAGTGAAATCATTGATGTATCGAGACTTAACATCTTCTATCTGAATGAGTATTTTCTATACTTTATATCCTAAATAGTGCGATGTTGTTAAGAATGAGTTTACTACTACATCAGTACTCATCAGATCAATGTCTTGGCTGCCTTGCCGCTTTAGGGTATGGTTACGTCTCTAGGAACAATTTATTTTTATTACACCAAGTGATGTAATGAGCGGGACTTGTGCATAACCACGTGGGGCTAATTTGAATGTTGTATACTACATCAGGGGGTGTAAGGGATCTCGTACAACAACTTACGAGACCTAGGCCAAGTTCACCTGCTCATGGTGCCACCCTGCTAATCACTAAATGAGACTCTGGCTTCCACCAATACGCATTGGGCCAGCGTGGTGGGAAATGACACAAATCCCCCTATACGATAACTAATGCCTGGCGACACTGGAGGCCACGGTAAGTGTGGTGAAGTTGATGATGATGATACTACACCATATTGTACTCGCCGTTTTGATACAGAATATTGCGAGTCTCATTACCCCAATAATTACATTAACTACAGCGCCTTTCAAACCAGAACCCAGTAATGTTGGCATAGCACTGTCTGGGGGCAGAAGTAGAGATTGCGATGATACCTACCTTTTTTATATCGCTGGGGATATCTTCTTAAAAGACATCTTGCTTCTGGGGGAAGACAAGGTCATTTGGGGCTTCACCTCACTAAGACCCCCTCGGTGGTCTCCTTCAGTGCATTAGGAGGGGCTCCGGGATCTCCTACGTAACACACCAGTGCAACCTGCCCTCTAGCTTAAACTTCCCACGGAAGGGCAAAGTCCTCCTTAATTAAAAGCTCGCCTATTGAGCTCTAAGGGCACGAACCCTAGGACCCTTTTAGTCGCCTTGTACGACAGACAGGGAATGATACCAGGCTGTGATGATACCTACATAGAGATCTAGCACCAGCGTAGGTTGCTCTATATACTGTGAGAACCAACACTGTACCACCACCAGCTCGCACCAATAAACAGTCAAATCGATCCATATTGTAGTGTATAAGTTATACGTTTGCAAATATTGGTTGGGGTCCAAGTTTTGCTGAATGTCTGCGGGTGCGGCGTGAACTGTTCCCGACGTCTCCCTGGGTGCGAGTAGTTGCGCCGGGTGTCAACGCTATACATTTAATTTCCGGTACGAGATATACTAACATGCGGAGTTAGCTGGTGGATCGCGAGCGAGGTTTCAACTTCCGTAATAGAGAACATCAATAAAGTACTTGCTATTCGAAAGAACCTCACGCCAGAGACCTTCTAGCCACAACAGTAGTTTACAGACTTTACCGTAATCAGGTTTGACTGGCGTTGCACATAGTTAACAATATTGCGGTAACTAGCACACAATATGGTGCTGTGTATACCATCCTAACTAGCGCCAGGTAGCCACCACATTTACCATCAGATGAACTCGCTCATCATTATGAGTTACGCTCGTATAATTCAATTTAACAGCTTCCGTGAAGCTCTTGAAACTAGACCCAGGTTCGATTCCGGAGTTACTTCATCATAAATTAAAGTGGTGGAATGGTGTGACCTCGCCTGTCTAACTACCATTCAGATATTGTCAATCTGCTAGAAGAACAGCCTTGCTGTTCCAGCTGTCTACATATTAGAGTGTTGTATTCTGAGAGAGTACGCTTTACCATCAAGTTTAACTTAAGTTCAAATATTAGTCCTTTGTAGTTAAAAAAAATGGCGCTGATGGTAATGATCACCGTATATTTTTGAGGCAAGCCGGACATTCACATGATAGTAAGTTATGGCGCTGGTTAGAGTACTATACACTGCAGTATATTTTTTCCGTCAGTCTGAGACCTAAGTCGTTACCTAGGTAATTTCACTACACTGTCTGCTGAAATAAGTGCTATGTTAGTACCAACCTAGACTGACGTTTTTTTTTTTTATTTCATTACGCGATGAGACGAGACGTTCACCTGATGGTAAGTCATACGCCTGCTCTGCACAACATTACGCTCGTCGCTTTAAGTCGAATGATGTTGAGTCCCATTACCCCCAGTAATTACACTAGCTACAGCGCCCTTCAAACCGGAACACGGTAATATTTGCACAGTACTGTTTATCCACTGCAATAAGCGCTGCGGTGGTAGGTACCTAGGCGGTCTCCAGCAACAGAGACCTTCCACCAGTAGTACCTCCATCTTAATGGAGTTATTGATTTAACTGCATCCCGACCAGTACAAGCATGTTCAGGTTCAAAGGATCCTGTTTAAAACAATAGGTAGCAAACACCGTCAGCCCCGCACACCCTGCCTCCGTCACCCATTACAGAGCCATAAACGTTCCGTACAAGCGGAGTAGAACCCGGTAAATCACGGTAATGTGACAGCAACACGGTCAACTGGGATATATGCGTACGCTTTGCCCGTGCACTGCCTAATTGAATGATTTAGACAACATATTATCGTAATATTTTTTTTTACATAACTACTATAATACATAAAAATTTTATTTTATATTATATATAGTATTTTTTTGATGCCACCTCACTGGCGGTTAACTTGGTTTATAATATGATGTCCTAATTCTGAGATGAAATGTTTCTTAACAAAATCTGAACATACGTATAACCTACAATTAAGTGAATACTCTACTAGTTGCCAAGCTTTGTATAAGACAAGCTCGACAGTGGTAATGCAAAGTATTTGAGCGACAGCAATATTGGATGGAAGTCGCGCCGACCGGGCCGACCGGGCTGACCGGGCTGACCGAGCTGTGCCACCAATAAATTGTTCAGCCTATGTTAATACAGTTAAGTGCGAAACTTAATTAATAACATTCCCAGACCTTCAGTTAACCCTTATCAGCGAAGTTCAACTTACAGCGGATTAATTATAAGTTTAATGGTAAACAAACTGACGGCCGCTCCGACGGCCTAATTTCAACCGATACAGTGTATCTTCGATCAGTCTCTCCTTGTCTCCGTAACACGGAACCGGAAACCGTCACAGATCGTCTACAATACATCAAAATAAAACCTAATATTGACTGGTTTTTTTCTTAATAAAAAAAACCGGAAGTTCACTTGATGTTAAGTGACATAAGCCTGCCCAAAATAGCGTGGCTCTACTCGGATGTTATACATTGTACTACGATATTCTTTTCACCTTGAGACATAAAATACATAATCTCGATACCACAATAATTATACCAGCTACAGCGCCTTTCAAACCGGAACATAGTAATATTTGCACACAATTGTTTGTCGGCTGTAATAGCAGCTGCGATGGTATCTACACGGTCTCCGGCAACTGAAACCTGCGAACATTGAATTTGATTGAAACCCGGCTACCCCTTTTTTTTCGGGTGGATATCTTAACAGATACCTTGCTTCTGGGGGAAATATTATGTTATGCTTCTACCCACTAAAACCTCCTCAGTGGTCTCCGTCAGTGCATTAGGAGAAGCTCCGGGATCTCCTACGGAAAGCACTGACTAAAACCGACGGAAGGACAACCCTGTCTACCCCTAATACGTTTGTAACTTATATGACCTTCAAATCTACATAACTACAAATAAATAATTATACTACAGACGGTTATATTTTGTAGTTTATATATTACATATAATATATATATATATATATCTATATATGTATTGTATACTTTTATCCTTTATTGTATTTGTTACTGGTGCATGGTACACCTATGTACTTATATATTTTTCCTTTCTAAAGGATTTTGGAATGAAAACTCTTTAAATGGTTAGGATCGTCGGTTTCTATACATCTCTATATATATCTTTAATTATTTGTATATATGTTTCATTGTATGCGTATATGACGAAATAAATAAATTAAGGAGAATGGTATAGATATCTCGTAGAACATAGAAAATCATATAATCTCGTACAAGGACACAAGCAGGAGAAAGCCCATTGCCGAAAAAGGAAACAGCAATCAATATACGTAATATCATAACAAAAGCGTTAAATGACAAGGAAAATTGTGTGATAGGAAATAAAGTCGGCTTACTATTATTATTAATCGTCCTATTTGTAGATTAGGTCCGGATTTTGGTGACGTAGTGGATAGTGTCCCGATTTTCCTGGACATCCATTCGGGTCATGTTACAAGCTCTCTTGTTTGGTCGGCCTGTTGTACTCGTCGGCTACATGCTGATGGATACTATCTAGATTCCTATGCAGCATAGTTCTGTATTTGTAAAATAAAGGCAGTAATAATATATTCTATCGACTGATGATGATGATGATGATGAACCTTGAAGTTACGTATAGGGAAAGTAATGAATTCCTTATGAAAGAGGACGCCGCGATGATGATGCTTTTGGAATTGGAAAGTTCTCTGTGCTAATGGCTTCAGGATGCTGCTGCGGCTGCCTCGTTTAACAGATGGCTTCGATGCGATCTGGCGAAAAAAATTGGCCTCGATGTTAAGCAGCATGTGGTGCAGTTGTAACTGCATTCTGCAAGTGATTGCAGATAGGCACGATTGTCTCATCTTCTGGACTTTGATTAATTTATTTAATTGAACATCATCATCAGCCGACAGACGTTCACTGCTGGACATAGTACCTCCCCAATGGTCTCCACATCAATCGGTCTTGTGCTGTCCGCATCCAACGGCTTTCCGCGACGTTGGTTAGTAGGGGTCCATATCGGAGCATTTGGGTCATTTCCCACCACGCTGGCCTAATGCCGGTTGGTGAGAGCCAGAGCCTCGTTTGCTGGTTAGCAGAGTGCACCATGAACAGGTGATGCTAACTTGGAGCCTTCAAGTTCTAGTGCGTAAATCTGAGGTGGTATAAATCAATCGCTTTATTAAAAGTGTATATCTTCACTTGATACCATACCTTACATGGACGCCGGCATAGCTATGTAATGCACATTAAAAATGAACCCCTTTTTTGTCGTTGGTCAAAAAAAACTGGTTTAATAATACAATGAAGGACTGAGCGCTGTTGCGCTAAACCGTCTGGTTCACACAACTACTTCACGCTCTAGTAAACAAGTTAACTGCGTATGAGTCACATCCGTCGGCGAGCTCACGCGACGTCACTGCGGCTCGTGCCTTTGATACCAATGAAGAGGGACAGTCAGTGATAGTACGCGATGGTATGTTATAAGGGTTCAATAATCCACTTTTAATATATATATATATGAATAAATATTTTAAGTATACATATCACCAGACAGAACGTTCTTTTGTGTTGAAGGTCAAGATTCACGTTGGGTCGCATTGCTAGAGATGTAACTCTATATATTACTACGTTATTATAACATTCAATAAAAAAAGTATAGGTCTATAGAGGTCTTCAGGACCCGAAGGATATCAATCATCAATCGATAGACCTTCACTACTGGTCAAACGCTTGATTCCCACATCGATGAATCCTGCATTTGGATCGTTGTTTGTAGGGTAGGTTCATATGGGGGAATTTGGGCCATAAACCTCCACGCTGGCTCAATGCGTGTTGATGGGACCCAGAGCTGAGTTTGATGATTAGCAGCAGCACGGCGAGCAGGTGAGGTTAGCTTGGGTCCTGTAACCTGTGCGGTACGTCTAAAACACTTCGGATATCATATGTTATTTAATATTGTGGAAGAAGAAAACAAATTAATCATATGAACTGCTAAAGATATCTAAGAATAGAACATATGAGAAGAGAAGAGAACTAATAGGCATCAAAGACAGACAGTTCTGAGAATTCATTATTCATGAAATCGAGCAGAATATAAAGTAGTTTTTTTATATATCTATGATGATATCCACTAAAAAACTGTTCGCTCTGAATACGCTAACCTTCTCGTTTACATCACAATTGAATTAATGCAGCAATTTCGTTGAGGACTTATGGTCTTCTGGAATTACAGCTTATGATATTTATAAACGTCTGGGTGACGCGAATGTAAGCAATAACGCGTATCTTCGGACCCCAGACGGATGTTAATGGGGCGTCGCTGCACATTCGCTGAACAGCCGACCGCCCCTACTGAATACACATGTTGCTCATCTCTTCAGACATATTAAAAGCTTAAGCGAGATAATAATGTCTGTTGACGCAATTTTTTTATACCATATGAGTCAAATGAAAAGTTCATCTGATGGTACGTGGACAGGGGTATCGCTAACCATCAGATAAATGTGCCTGTCTCCTCATTTGATAGAATAAAAAAAGTGATACGCCCGCATATAACAGATGATGTATACAGCACCACATTATACCCGTCGTGATAAATAAAATATTAGATTCGTTACCTCAGTAACTTCACTAGCTACAACGTCCTTCAATCAGGAAACAGCGTCATGTTTCCAAACTGCTGTTTAGAGAATTAGGAGCTGCGGTGATACCTAGACGGTCTCCGGCAACAGAGACCTACAATCAGTATTATCTAGATTTAGCTTAAGCTTCCGATGTAAGGCATCGCGAGGAAACAGACACACTGGTGGACAAACGTTACTGTGTTACAGTTTGAAGGGCGTTGTGGCTAGTGAAATTACAGGGCTAACGAGACTAGAAATCTTACGTGCTGCGTATCACTTATTATCAGGTGATCGTCTCGATTGTTTGCATAATAAAAAAAATGAGTTTAAGTACTTTGCAATAAAGTCTACGTATGTATTCACGTATTCAGCAGTAATTATGAAGACATCTCATTAATGGGACGCTAGTGTTAACTGAAACATACTTCATCACATAAACCTACGTTTCAGCGGTACACTGCAACATAATGTCACGTTTACTCATTAGCGCGTCCACTCCACTGTTGGGATTGCGTAGTGGGCACGGGGGTCAAGTGCAACACCGTACTCCAACTACCCGGAGTAATGCATATTGCATTAGCTTCGCTCTAAACCTAGTTATTACTTTTATAGGGAACCCTAGAACAGATCTTGCTGCGTAAATAATAAGTAATCATAATAAAAAAAAAAATTGGTTTCATGTAAAAAAAAAAAAAAAACTAAATGTTTACTAATGACAGATCTCCGTTAGCGAAGAGCGTGTAGGTACCATCGTAGTGCCTGTTTCCATTAGCGAACAGTAGTTTGCATACTTTACCGTGTTCCGGCTTGAAAGGCGCTGTAGCTATAGCAATTTCGCGGCTAAAGAAACCTTAATTCTTAACGCGACGAGTACATTGCAGTTGCAGTGTATACTATCCTAGCATCATGATCCATCAGATGAACCTCTCGCTGATCATGACTATAATAAAGGGAACTCAGTTTGTATGAACGAAGATATATCTATTTTTTGATAACTTGATTAAACAATTTAATTAAGTTAGAAGTAACTTAGGATATACTTTCAATACTAAGTTATTTATCTGTGAAATATCCTTAAAATTAAAGGATCTTTAAGGATATTTCATAATGTAACACTTAAGTTACACCATTACCTCCTTTATCTCATTTGGCGTGTTTTTAAGTTAAGTAAAATCCTTTGTTAAGTACAGTCATAATACATAGTCATTTCTCCATATATGTATATAGATATCTACTTCTATATATATTTCCACCTATGTAGAGATTTATCCTCTGGAGCCATAAGGCCTGGGGATTTGGAATTTGATAAGAATATTCCTTTTGCCGAGTGTAGGTCGGCTATGAAGGGATTTAACAAAATGTTTACATCAAAAGGGGTTGCGGGGTTGTTACGGCCAGCAAAGAGGGCGGGAAACAGTATTACATAAATATGTAATTAGAGAACATAATCCTTTACTCTCTTCCATGGAGAGATAAGCGCGGATATCATGAGAAAGAGCATTCCAGAGCTTCATAGCTTTTAAAGCAAAGGTATCTTTGTAACGTTTGGAATGCGTTGGAGTTTTAAGATGTAAAGATTAAATGGATACTAAAAGCGATTACCGGTAACCTACTGATGCTGTCCACATCTAACACATACTTACAACCTACTTAAGACGCTTACCTTTCACTTAAATTATCTTACGCATCATAAGTTGGGAACGTGCGGGTCGCGTCGCTAACCCCGCGCAGCGGAGTGAACACCGTGAGAACTGTCAATAGACAACTCCGTACCCCCTCCCCAATTGGGGTCAATTTAGACCATTAATTGCACAACCGGCTCGAGGAGTTAATGAGTTTTAATTACTTGCCGTGTGAGCCGTCGCGAATGTGGTGGATGCGGTGCGTTGTACCATCAGCGCAGAGTAATGACTAATTTTTTTTTTATTCAAGGAACCGACTAGACGAGCTGACGTTCACCTGATGGTAAGTGATACGTGTGCCTATAACGTGATGTTAGTTAATATGGTATACACTTCACCACATTGTGCTAATGAGATGTTGAGTCTTAGATACCATCTAGTTGTGTACCACAGCCAGCTTCTTCTGTAGCCGAAAAACAGTAATTTGTAAACATTCCTATATCCTGGTTTGAAGGGTGTTGTGGCTAGTGAAATTACTGTCCCAAGGCGACGACTATAACGTGGTGGTGTGTATATCATCCTAAGTAGCGCTACGTTATTATAGTCGTATTACTTGTCATCAGGTGATTAGCCTACTCTGTATCTGCCTTGTAGTCCCCGGCTAGTAACAGTAGGACTAAATTAACTTGTCTGTTGTAGAAGGCGACTAAACTGGTCTTCAAATTCGCGAAGGTCCGTGAACACATGACAGGTAAGTGACACCATGTGCTCTCATTTTTGTTGCAGAATAGCGAGAGTATTGGAGTAAGGTTAAGGCTATTTCTGCATATGGTTAGTCCTGGTGGAATTTGGCGCGTTTCGTGTGAGGCTTAACTGGGAATCAACCCCACATAACCATGTCTTCCTCATAAACACTACATAGATAACATGTAGATACTCCGTTTAGTGCATCCCAACAGTGAAGTACATTGGAATATTTTTCTTCATCATCATTACGAGCCGACAGAAGTCTATTGCTGAATATAGGCTTCTTCCAAAAATATCCACATCGATCGGTTCTGTGCTGCCTTGGTTCCGGCGCCCTGCCAACGTCCGTCACACTCACCATTGCTTCCTGTACCGCCAGGCACCGGAAGCCGTTTGTAGAGGTTCATATAGGGGGATTTTAGCCAATTTCCACCTCCAGCCATAGCCTCGTTTGTTATTTAGCAGGGTGCACCACGAGCAGGTGAGGTTGGATTAGGTTGTTTTTTTCCTCACTTTGTCTCATTGTATTTTTTTAAGTTAGCGTTATTACTTACGTATGAAATTTAAATAAGTGGGAAGAGCGGACGTCGTTACCTGAAAAACGAAAAAAATGGTTATTTTTAACAAAATTCGGTTAACGGCGACGCCAGCGTCAGGTAGATCCAATTAAATTGTAATCCGAAATCAATTAACCTCGTTATCGATGAGGGGAAAACATCGGCGCCTAGGTTTCTATAGTTAGAACATGTGTAGGTTAAAAATATTGTTTTAACTGTAACATTCCCAATGATGGGACTTTCCCACTACTAAATAAACAAGGCCTTTTATTTTGGAAACATATCTGTTAACATTTTGAAAAGCGTTCGTGTCCTAATAAGCTTAAACTTCCAGTTAAAGGCAGTACGATCTCTTCTCTGGCGAGGGAGGACACCAGCCGTCAGATTTTTTTGCAGTCTTTCAAAATGATCATACAAAGACTATAGAAAAAATTTGATATAAAAAAAAAATATGGCAAGTAAAGGTAGAAAAAGAAGTGCATAATAAAAGTATTATTAAAGAAAATGTAGTAATAAGGGAAAATGTAAAGTAGCATAAGAAAGAAGATAAATAAAGAAAGAATGTCTCTCTAATTTCAAGTGGGACGTATGAAAGAAAGGATAGGGATGGAGAAGGAAAGAGAAATAAATAATGATAAGAAAGATGAGAATGGAATGAAAGTGGAGCAGAAACATAGGAGGGAAAGAAAGAAATGAACAAAAAGGAAATTGTCAGATAGATAAGGACAAGCCCAGGCCTAAAGATAGTCGAAGGGAATGAGCTATAAACAACAAAACAAAAAAACTTCCGGTTAAGAACAGCATCGTGAGGACAGCGACATGTTTAAGAATAGCAGCTTTAGTATTAGGTATTAACTACTGGTAGGTCTTCGGCAACGGACGTAGGTAGAGGTAGGTCTAGGTAGGTACCGCAGCTCCTATTTCTACTGCCGAACAGTGCAAACATTACTGCTGTAGTCCAGTTTGAACGGTTTGCATAGTTAGCATCTTATCTCTTCAAGTGTAGGGAATAATATGGTGTAGTGGATATCATCCTAACTAGTGCTTCGCTGTAACACCACCCGGTGTACTCAGCGTTTGATCGAATAAAAACAAATATCTCCATCGGTGTCCAGCATACGTGGTAGATGAGTCGACTTGACTGCTTCCTTGACCCCAATCCCAGCAATGGGAGTATTAAGTTGGAGGCTTATAACTAGACAGCTGTTCAGCATCCTCTTTGCTGGCTACAAGACCACAGCAACAACGTACCGGATGTTAAGTGTTAATAGTTTTGACGACCTCGTCCTTCAGACGAATGACCGGATATCTCCTATATATATATATATGTGTATGAAATGTAGAAATGAAAGCTTATTAGATAAAATTAATTAATTATGCGAGTGCGGTGAAAGTTGTGATGAGAGTTATTCAGGTCTTGCGTTACAGTATAGAACATGTTTACTGTGTGCTGAAGAGAAACTGTGACATGTAGAATTAAATAGATTCATGGTAGACGCGTTGCGAGTGGGCTGGCGCTGGCGTTGCGGCGTTGTGGCGTTGCGGCGACGCTGGATGCCGAGAAAGTCTAGATTAATGCGGGGGGAAACTGCGCGAACAGACGGCTCGCTGGCGTCTTGTTTATGCCCATAGCTTTGAAAAGCGGACCTGACACTAATTCTATCTAGACATTCCTTTATATACTATTTGAATTGTATTTGTAAAATGCAGGGGTCAGTATATAAAGATCTCATTCATTAAGTTACCTATTTGATAAATATTACTGTGTTACACGATGTAACGCCAAGTTCCATCCTCACCACCTGAATGACTCGTGACCCTCGACTGTGCGTTTCAAGCGCTACCACTAGTAGAAGAGTACAAGTACTACCACTTTGTAGTGTCTGTTGTCACTAGGGGTCTTTCCAAACCAATACGAAACGGGCCTTTAAGAAATGAGTGTATGTACGGTCCGTTAAAAGTCATCAACGCAGCCGCGACTCTTATGGTTTTACGAGTGCCCATAGGAGTCTGTGATCACTTTCCACAAGATTAACTGTTTACTCGTTTGCCCATCCATCCAATATAAAGAAGTGTAATTATTGAACAAGACATTAAACAAGAATTATATAACAAGACATTTTTAGTCTCATTGCGACGAGCACATCGTGGTGCAGTGTATATCATTCTAACTAGCGCCACCATGTTATGAACGTCCCGCTCGTCTTGTCGCAGAATTGGATATAAGAAAAATGGATTATAATTACTATTTTTTTTTGCAACAGCTAATTTACGTCCTCACTGTTGGGGCACAGGCCTACCCTCAATATGAGGGCGATGGGCCAATGCGTCTTGGTGACTTCACACACACCTTACAATAAATTCTAATTCATGTGCAGGTTTCCTCGCGATGTTTTCCTTCATCGTTTATTATTCGCCGTTGTAACTAAAGTTCACAAGTACATAACTTAAACATTAAAGTCATTATAGCATAATTATTGTAACACTTAAGTTAAATCGATAATAGAATCGATGTTGTCATCGGAATAGAGCTGAAGTAGTAAATGGAAAGTGTACGAGGCCCGGGCGGCCGATGTATCTGTTACATCGCCCTCGGCTCGACGGCTCGTGTACCATTGTATCTGTTGATGGTACAGTGCGCCACACAACACGCGCAGCCTTCCGAACAAGGTGGTGTACATTTCACCGCGCCCGCTGCCTGGCGTACTTAAGTGAAAACGTTTGATGTTTATCGTTTGAGCGTTTGGCGCGGTTAGAAAGTACTTTGTGTGTATTGAATATAACTTAACTAAAACTCGTAAATCTCGTATACGGTAACTGTATAAGCAATTTTTTTTAATTATATCTGTTTGTCTGTTTTGTTACTTTGGTATATGTATTCTGAAAGGTTCAGTGAAAAATTCTAAACCTCCATGAGCTTTTATATAGTCGAATGGAAAGTCTCAGGTTTGATTTCAGTATGTCTTCCTCCGAATTGTGGACTTCATTATGTTCTTGATGTATATCATCTTCAACCCTCTTCGAACTCGAATTGGATAAAATATAACTCTTTCATCATCAGGCACTGTTCACTGTAATTATTTGTAATGAAACACAACAAATTACAGTAATCACTGGTGGTAGGTAGTGACGAGGCAAGCAAGACGTTCACATGATGGTGGAACAGACCGTCTGTTGCCGAAGACTGTCTAGGTAGGTACCAACGCAGCGTCTATTTCTGATGCCAGACAGTAGTGTGCAAACATTACTGTGTTCCAGTTTGGAGGGCGCTGTAGCTAGTTTAATTACTGGGGTAAGAGGTTAAACATCTTATGTATGAGATATATGCGTCGAGCGCAATCTGGAGTTGTGTATAACTTTCTAACTAGTGCCATACTGTTATGGACAGGCGTATCACTTATTATTACGTGAACGACTCGTTCGTCTCGTCACTTCGTTAAATAAATAAAAAAAAATTGTAAATATATCATATTTAAGTGTTATTATAAGAATATATGGATAATCTTAAGAATATTTTTATTAAACTAATACAGTATTATTTCAATAACTGCTATCGTGTATATATTATATTATGTATATATATACATATTTTATTATGGTAGTAATAGTATATTTATTAAAAAAAAAAAACTATTGAAGTACGTTAAGAAAGTTTATAAGTGGACATAAAGGCTATCAGGATTCTCTATTATGTTGAAAGTGACGTACAAAATAGAGTAGAAAAAAGATATAAAATGTATATGAATACAAATAAATATATATATATACATATATTAATATTTTATATATATTATAGTTATTATGTAAAATTTTATTGATTTCACATGAAAGTATTAAAAACAATCAGTTCTGTGTTACGAGGTTTCTCTAACGACTACAAAGGCCTTGCCTGTTCAAGCGAAAAATTTATATTTCAGCAATAACGCGATTAACTTTGTAAGATAAAAAAAAATATAACACCTTATGTAAACTAGATTTGTAATCATCACTTAAATTTGAGTGTTTCTTCGTAAATTATTTTTTATTTACACTTTTCATACTACATCATCATAATAAGTGATGTCGACACTCATCAATATTACATTAGTTACAATAAAGAATTTACTAGTTAATGCTTGTCGATAAGCTACAGCTCTATTCAAACCGGAACACAGTAGCTTATGTTCAGCAGTGGACGTCTGTCGGCTGATGATGATGCAGAACAACCATGCCGCCTGTTCAGCTTCTATCAAGGTATACTTGACCTGAAAGTAAAGCTGGCGACAGATTACATCGGGTATAAAATACTTAAAAAGGGACATCAATATGTGAGGGTTCATATTTACGTTTAAGTAGTTAACCCTCACCACTCCCTCTGCCCTCCTTGGCAGACGAAGGTTGACAGTTCAGCTATTTCTCCAATGGTTTCTACAAATAATGATATGACCTATCCGTGTAAATGTTAGTCTATAACGATTTTTCATTGGTTTCTAATGATGATGCTGATTCTCTTATCCATAACAACGTGGAGCTAGTTATGATGATGATAGCTAGTAAGAATAGGACTAAGGTAAGCCCTGCCTGTCGTAGAAGCAGATTGACAGGGCCTAGGAATAGGCCTTGAAGGTGAAGGGCCTTATCGCTCAACAAGCGAACCTGCGTGGGACAGCGTGGAGCTCAGCGATGGTGCCTAGGAGAGTTATGCTCCTTCTTAGAGACGTGTTCACACAAAGAGTAGAGGGGCACCAGTGCGTTCTATAAGAGATCCCGGAGCCTCTCCGAATGCAGTGATGCAGACCTCCGAAGGGGTGTTAGTGAGTAAGACTCTCACATAACCCTGACTTCCCTCAAGAAACAGGATGTCCTTCGAAGACTTTCTCTCCGAAACCTATGTTTCGTCTCCTATATCCATGTGGGGTTAGTTAGAATTATGAATATAGCACCACATTGATCTCGTTGCCCATGACAACGTGAGACTAGTTGGAATGACATACACTGCAACCACGTGCTCGTTGCCTTTGACAACGTGGCACTAGTTAAAATGATGTATACACCAAAGTGTGCAAGTTGCCCTGCATAATGCGTTAAGTCTCTATACCTCATTAATTATACTAGGTACAGCGCCCTTCAAACCGGAATATAGTAATGTTTACACACTGCTGTTTGTAGGCGGAAATTATATCAGCAGTGCTACCTACCCGTTCTGCAGCCACAGAGACCTCGCACCAGTACTTTTCTTGTAACATGCTGATTCTAAGGTCTACGACCTATGCTCCACATCAGACGTCCTAGTTAATACGGCTTCTATTATTCTAACTTCGTTCTAGATACAGTTGAACACTATAATCTACTTACTGCTTAGTCTTACCGGTGATATAACGACAACATTTACTTTTTTTTTTAATCAACCAAACTTACTGCTTCATTATTTATAACTATACTGGTGGTAGGTCTCTGTTGCTGGAGACCGTCTAGGTACCATCGCAGCTCCTATATCTGCCGCCAAACAGCAGTGTACAAACATTACTGTGGTCCGGTTTGAAGGGCGCTGTGGGTAGTAAAATTACTGGGGAAACGAGACTCAACGTGTCTTAGAGGATGAGTGCAATATGGTGCGGTATATCCATCATAACAAGCGCCACGTTTTTATGGGAAGACGTATCACTTATTATCAAGTGAACGTCTCACTCGTCTCGTCGCTTTATTGTATATAAAAAAGGCTAAATATAACAACAGAATTATTAAGAAGTTCACTTGACCTGATGAAGGTCAGCTGTGTATGAGCAGAGCAGGATTGGACATCTTTGGGAAGGCCTGTATGCAGCAGTAGGAGTCTATCAGCTGATGATGAATTTCACTCAATAGAGACCTTTTTTAATAGTCCCACTTCTGGGAATCGGAGATATATTTTTCAAAGAAAGGGTCTTTACTGCTGGGTGTTGGCTTTACTGCTGCTACAGTCGTTACTGCTGGTCGGACCTCTATCGATATCACCCTAAGGCAACGTTGTTATGGGCAGGCGTATTACTTACCATCAGTAGAACATCGTCACATGGTGCAGTTCAATGGGAATAGAAGCCGCTATTACAGCTTCGGCTGTTGATTAGGTTATTTAATAATCAATGAAGGATTATTGCTGACCCAATCAGCTCCGCCGTTGACAATTAACTAACTGGGTTTGCTGAGAACCCACCCTCTGCTCCCAATCCTGATTAAATGTGGGGCACGTGATGCTGATAGAGACGCGACGGCTTATTGTATAGAGCCTTTAAGTATGGGAATTAGTTCGTAACAATACATTGCTTTATGTATTATTAGCTGTTCCGCGCCTGCTGGGCTGAACAACTCCCTTTTAGGGGAGGAATTTTGTAAAATCCATTCTTAGCTGACCTCTAAACGACAGAAGCAACATCTCTACCAAATTTTGAGTGTTTTCGTCCTCTACTTTCAGAGATCTGGTGATGAGTCAATGAATATCTGGATATCTTCTATATACATATATAAGCTTTCACTGCTGGTAGGATCTAGGTACCACCGCAGCTCACATTACTGTGTTCCGGTAAGAAAGGTAGATAACTTGAGGTAATAACCAGGGTAAGGATATATGATATATCACGTTTTGAAGAAACGAGCACGAGTTGATGCTGTGGAAACGATCCTATCTCCCCATTAGTATGCTATCAGGTGATCTCGCTGGTGGTATCGCTGAATTAAACAAAGCAACTGAAGAGTATAAACGTGTAAGCTTTAAGACTGGTTCTACCCAGGGTGAGGACGTGAGCTTTAAAAGCAGCATGCAGGTCTCCATGTTCCCGCCAGCCGGCTGAGCCGCCCGTAGCTGAGTTAAGCCGCACTTGAGACAGTTCCTTTCATGCGCCATCACGTACCGTCTCCGAACTTTTAACGGGCCTCCACTTAAAACAGTCGCCTGTTCAAATATTTCCTTAAGTATTTATTACAATAACAAGCCGTTAAGTTGCTTAACTACAGTTTTCGTTACTATGCTATTAAGTTATCTAGTAACAAACATCAAATATAACTTATGTACACATTGCAGCTTTCAGTCATTGAGGGGTGAATTTTGGAAATTAATTGATGTTTTTAAAATGTGTTAGTATCATATATACGTTATGTCACAAATAAACATATAATAATACATACATATATAACAAATATAGACTTAAAATACTTACATATAACTTTATTTAACAAAAGTTAAAGCTAAGTTACCGCATAGTTCTCTTACAAAGTTACTATAATTATAATCGTTTAAATGTAACTATAAATCCAGTATATATATATTATATATATATATATATATATATATATAATAGTATTCAGTAATTATATGTAATATATATATATACAAAAAACTTCACAATAGAAAAAAAATTATGGACATATATAAAAAGTTAATAGATTTCTTTACAAGATATAATTCTCCCGTGCCTCTTCCACCGGACAACCAGACGCATGGGGAGTCACCATCCTTAAGATGTGGACATCTCCAGTAAGGGACCAAAGAGGTACAGATCCTCGTTCTTCATGAAAACAACAAGGGAGTGGAACAACTTGCCGGCGTTGTTGTTCCCGTCCAATTACGACATGGTTGGTCAAGGTTGAATTGGCTGTTGCTAGGTCAGTGTTATACCGCCACAGGTTACATCAACACTTAACATCAAGTGAGATCGTTGTCATGCGCTAACCGAATAAATAAAAAGTTACTAACCGAGTTAAGATCCCGATGTAAGGGTTCCCGCATAACTCAAGAGATCCAAGCCAACCTCACCTGCTCGTGATGCACCCTGCTAATCAACAAATGAGGCTCTGGCTTCCACCAACCCTCATCGGGGTGGAGTGGTGAGAAAAGGCCTAAATCTTCCCCAATATGAAGTTCTATTATACAAACGATAGCTCCTAGTGCCTGGCGGATTGTGGGGAGTACAGGATCAATCGATATAGGAGAGGCCTATGTCCAGCAGTGGACTTCTAACGGCTGATGATGATGGTTAATATATAGATATTTAAATTATATGTACTACACAATGTTTTTAAACAATAGTTTTTTTTTTATGTAAACAAAAACAATTTAAAAAGCTTTACCAAATAAAAAACAGTAATGGCTGATTGTACGCCCAATTAGGTCCCCAAGTTAGCTAATTTGGGAGGTTATGTGTGTCACCATTATAAGGCAGGTGTGGTGTGGTGTGGTGGTGAGTGGTAGGGGGTTGGTGGGTGGAGAGTGGGTGTACTCCTGTATAGTTAAAAGCGTTCCCGTGTCGTATACAGTCGTTATAAAATTTAACGAGGCCCACTCAGCGAAAGTTGTGGCGGGAAGAACTCTTTGTATCGCGTACAGTTTTTAGTTAGCGCGGTCCTTCCATTGTTTCGACTAACACGCTTTTCAGGTGCCTAGTGTGGACCCCTGGATTTGTTTGCACCCGAGTGAGGGTCTGAAGATGTCATTCTGTTCGTAATTGTGTCGAAATTTGTTTACTTGTGCTCTTTTGTTATCGAGTTGGCGTGTAACTGGTGGTCGGTCTCTGTTGCGACTATTGCAGCCGACAAATAGTACTGTGCAAACATTACTGAGTTCCGGTTTGATGGGCGCTGTGAATAATGTCATTGTTAGAGTAACGAGACCCAACATCTTATCTATCAAAGCAAGGAGCGCAATGCAGTGAAATGTATACCATTCTAACTAGTACCACATTGTTACGGACAGGCGTACTTGAGATCAGGTGATCGTCTCGTTCGAGTCGTCGCTTCATTGAATAAAACAGTGATGGTTCCACAATATTTGCCGGTTGAAATAGTACCTACCCAGACGGCCGGCAAGAGACCTACCACCTACCATCTAGAAAAACTATTAATAGGACTATTACAAGGCTCCAGTCAGCTCCAGTCGGCTCCAAGAATATTACCAGGAGACGGTGATTGCGGTGATCACAACCAATTACCAAATCGGTGTTAAAGTTGAACGTTTAAAGTGCTTAATGAAAAAATTACTAACCCCCTGTGATTCTCATAACAATTTTAATATAAAAATACATCCCATAATTTCATTACGAACCCTTAGTTAAAGGTACTTGTTAGTTAGGGGTGAGAGTGATGAAATTTTTGTCGTTTTCTTATTAAATTTTGATAATGAAGTTCTCTTATTTAAGAGGAGGATATCCTCATTGGTTTCTAAGAATAATCACGGATGAAATGTCATTCTTTTTTGTACTAAGAAGCGACATGACGAGCAGGAGCTTCACTTGATAATAAGTGATACATCTGCCTGTAACAACGTGGCACTAGTTACGCCAATTACGCTTATCACCTTGAGACATAAGACGTTTTGACTTGTAAAGCGACTAGAATAACTTTTTTGTTGGGGTTAGGAGGGATGCACTTCGTAAAGATGTGTCTGTCTCTCATCAGGGTCCAGATAGGATCAGGTGGAGATTTTTACCAACAAAAACCCTGTGGATGGTCGTCCTCGGTCCATTTGGTGAGGTCATATGGTGTCCGTTCGGAATATAACTGCGAGATTAGAACAACTACGGTAATTGTAACTTACTGTTGCCGGGGACCGTCTAGGTAGGTACCAGCTCAACGTCTATTGCAGCCGATAAACAGTACTCTGTTCCGGTTTGAAGGGCGCTAGTAAAATTACTGGGGTAACCAAACTGATCAACTTGTCTCAAGGTGATGTGCACATTGTAGTGCAGTGTAAAACAACTTAACTAGCGCCACATTGTTGTGGCTGGCGTATCACTCACAATCAGGTGAACAACCCGCTGGTCCCATCACTACGTAATTTAAAAAAAAGAATCGATACACTACGAGTTGATTGGTGAGAGATATTTTTTCTCAAAGCCTGTCCTGCCTAGGTACCACCGCAAGTTTTCTTTCTGTCAAAGAGTACTGTGAAAATATAATCGTGTTATAGTTTGAAGGGCGTTGTGGTTAAAAATTACTGGGGTAACGATCCTTAACGGAAGCCATAAGGCGATGAGAGCACTGTGGTGTAGTCTAACTATCGCTACGGTAGTTACCATCAGGTCGTCGGAAAAGTCTCGAGCGTCGTCGTCGAATAAAGAAACACAGCATATAACCAATTATCGATATCAACTGTTCATTAACAACGGACTGTAGTATATTATAAACTACATGACTACATTTTCCGCTCAGACTTAATCAACGAGAGTGCAATCACAACATCCAAGTGCGATCCTTTTAAATCAGAGATAGTAGACGCTCGCATAGACAAAGGATATGGTTGCGGTGAGCTCGAAATCAAGCTCAAAGTTGAGCTGGGAAATGGGTTAATGCACCCTCCGTAATAAAGCTGTAACTACTATATTGACACTTTTTTTTTATAATGACACTGCTTCTGAAAGTTAGAGGGTAAGTTATGTGAGAGTCACATCCAATATCCCCTGAATCGATACTTCAGTAATTACATAAGCTACAACGCCTTTCGAACCGGAACACGGTAATGTTTACACGGTATTGTATGTAGGCTGCAATAGATGCTGCGGTGGTACCTAGTCCGTCTCCTGCAACAGAGACTAGGGTGGTAGGTTTCTGTTGCCGGTGACCGTCTAGGTAAGGTACCACCGCCGCGTCTATATTTTCTGTCAAACAGTAGTGTCTACATTACTGTGTTCTGGTTCGAAGGGCTTTGTATCTAATATAATTACTGCGGTAGCAAGACTTAACATTCTTATGCCTCAGACGGCGAGCGCAATGTAGTTCTTTGTTTAGCATCATTACTGACGTCACTTTGTTATGGGTGGGCGTATCACTTAACATCGAGTGATCATCCTTACATGTATAGTAGTATTTTAATTCTTATTGATGGATTGTGGTAAGGAATCTCGCATAACTCACAGAACCCAAGCCACCTTCAGCTGCTCGTGGTGTACCCTGCTAATCAACAAAGGCTCTGGCTCTCACCAACCCACATTAGGTCAGAACGGTGGGAAACAGCCCAAACCCCCCTTATGATTCCCTACTCGATCGATATGGGAATATTTAGGGGGAGGCCTATGTCCAGCAGTGGACGTCTATCGACTGATGGTGGCGATGGATTGACTGTAGTGTTTGAATATCTTAGTCGAATTTTATCCGGTGTGTTCGTGCCTTTATTGCTGGTACTAAAGCGGTTAGCAAATTTTCCGTACATATGTTGTAATTATATGTTAGGTCATATAAATTGTCGGCGAGCACTAATTTAGCTTTATTACTGTAGGCCGCGTGACTGGTAATACGTCATTGCACGATGCTGTAACGTGATCTTATCCTAGGAATTTACTGCTAGGTCGCTGTTGTCTTGTAGCCTTGGGCTTTTAAGAATAAGACTAAGGTATTTCCTGCATGTCGTATAAGGCGGTTAAAAGGGTATTCGAGTTAGAAGGCCTTGAGGGTGAAGGCCCTCAGAGCTCGATAAGTGAGCCTTGTGAGGCAAGCTAATGCAAAGTTGTCTTGTATTTGCTGTAGCACAACATGGATGCTGAGGATGGCTTTGCTCTTCCGTGGGATGTTCAAGATCTCGTAGCCCCTCCTAAGGCATTGATGGAGACCACCAAAGTGTTGAAATGCTTATTAACCCCCCATTGTCTTCTCCTCAGAAACAGGGTATCTTTTAAGAAGATTTCCCTGAGAGCGTTTAAGTGGGTATGACCGCTGTCCCTATTTCTGCCGCCGAAAATTGCTATACAATCATTACCGTGTTCCGGTTTAAAGAGCGTTGTAGCTAGTGTTACTTTGGTAACGAGATTTATGATCTTATGTCTCAGGCGACGAGCGCATTATGCTGGAACGTATAACATCCTAATTAACGCCACGCTGTTATGTGCTGGCGTATCTCTTACTATCAGGTCAACGACCCGCTCGTCTCATCACTTAATTGTATAAAAAAAAAGGAACAGACATAATTTGTATATGATTAGCAAGTCTGACTGTTATATAAGAAGATGATTGTAATGATAACAAGATTGTAAACGTAGCTTTAAGACAACTACAACATTACAAAAGATAAAATTTTCTCGTTACGATATTTCTTACAATAGCTATAACCCCCTTCAAACTAGATTACAGCATTTAGGTGTATTGACTAGTGGTAGATCTCTGTTATACCGGATACTATTAGGTGAACACCTTGTTTGTCGAATAAATATAAATTAAAGAGAAGTCTTACCCCCTCGTCTAAGAATAAGAACTTGGGGGACAGTGGGAAAGTTTTAGTATTAACTAAATTCAACAGCTTAGGTGTGGAGTGGTGCCAGGTTTCGAGCAGGAACCGGTATTAAAGTTTCGCTTAATTAGATCCTGGACGCCTTGTGCCTTTTAAATTAATATAATTGCTTATCAGAGTTAACAACCCCCGGCCCGTGGAAGTTTAAAAGGACCTAAACCGTGTTGATGTTAAGTTCTGTACATAAGTACTGGATGTAATGTAAATAAATACCTGTAGACCACTGACAGTCTAAACACAGTACCGCAGACCATTCTAGTCTATATATTTAAAATAAAGTGCCTAAAAAACTTGATGTAATATTACTGGTGGTAGGTCTCTCTTGCCGGTAGCATCTAGGTAGGTACCACCACAGTCTGTTACTAATAAATAGTGGTGGAGAGGTCCAGTTCTACCCCGAGACGTGGCCTCATCTAGATCTCTCACTATCGGGACCACGGTTGTGTGCGATCCCATGGTTTCGGCTAATAGGAGGGTAGTAATAAGAGTCCGGTATTACGGGGGCAACAGCCCCCACAGAAGGATATTCAAAGCAGGATTTTTCCAGGAAAAAAAAGTACCATAGCAGCTCCTGTTGCAGCCGACATATTAGTATGCGAATATTGTGTTCCGGTTTAAAAAGTACTGTAGATAACGAAGGTGACGAGCGCAATGTAGTGCAGTTTTTTTTTATAGTATGAAGTGATGAGACGAGTGAGACGTTCACCTGATTGTAAGTGATACGCCTGCTCATAACAACATAATATACTAGCATCGGTGCCCCACAAACCGGAACACTGTAATGATTGTACACTGCTGTTTGGTGGTAGAAATAAGCTCTTCAGTAGGACTTTCCTAAAGGATTTCCGGCTAGAAACACTACCAGCCACGTTGTCACTTATCATCAAGTGAACGTCCTACCCGTCACGTCAGTAACAAAAAAAAAATATACAAGGATTTAATAAATAACTATAGACTTTTTCATACAGCAGTAGGAAATAAGACGAGCAGAGATCAGATCTTATTATACAAGACTAATAAAAAGAAATCAGATTATCTCATTTCGTTAATACGGGGATCTAGTCGGTGACAAAGGGGGGATGTATAAATCCTATTCATTTTTCTACAGAGGAGTATATCAGAGTGTGCTAAGCAGGGCAGTGGAAACTTTAACATAAAGCCGACACAAGGCTAGTTAGTGTAAAGCTAATTCGTCGCCAAGCACAAAGCTCCGCTTATACAAAGCTCGCCTTTGTCGCTATGTTGTCCTCTTATAATTAACTTATGGCGACTTTTACTAACACGTAGTAATCAATTTGATTAACAGTTTTTTTTTATGAAGCGACGAGTCGGGCGCTTCTCATCTGCTGGTAAGTGATAAGTCTAGGAATAAGGAATACAATAGAAAAAACGACGATTGCCTTCATTTATTTAAGAGAACGGAACGGAAGGAAATAGAAGGGAGAAAGAGTGAATACGAATGTTAGAACTGGAACGAAAGAAGAAAGGAAAAGAGGAGAATGATAACAAATAAGAAGAAGAAAGAAAAACATAGGCCATAGCCCAAAAGAACAAGGGTAATAAGAAAAAAAAATTAAAAATAAGTTGATACGCCTACCCATAACAATGTGGCGCGGATTCGTGTGACATACACAGTATCATATTGCACTCGTCGCCTTGACACATATGATAAGTCTCATTACCCTAGTATTTACGCTCGCTATAGCGCCCTTCAAACCGAAACACAGTAGTGTTTACGCAGTACTGTTTGTAGGCTGCAATTAAAGTCGCAGTGACCAAGGGACAAATTTTCTCATATGAGAAGGAAGTGAATTTCTTTTATTCACCACGCTGGTTAAGTGAGGGTTAATGGTTTTCACATGTCTACCAGAGGATATTCATAATACATGTCAGCTGAGTAGGGATCGCACCCGCGTCTTTATGAGACCTGGTCTCCGATTACGTTACAAACTAAGCCATCGCGGCTTCCGGAAGTATGATATTAACGTATTGCTAAATTTGTTATGAAATAATCTCATACTGTTACTGATGGTTGAACAAGTTCCACCGCAGCGTCTATTGCACCCACCGAACAGTACTGTGCAAACATTACTGTGTTCCGGTGTGAAGGGCGTCCTAGCTAGTGAAATTACTGAAGTAACGTGACAACATCCTATGTCTCACAGCGACGCAATCTAGTGCTGTGTATACTATCCTAACTTTATATGGGCGGACGTATCATTTACCATCAGGTTAACGTCTCATTTGCTTCGTAACTTAATTAAGTAAAAAAAAAGAAAAATTCAATTTCCGCTTTCGATATTGAAATAACAGATAATAATTATTTCATTGTCAGCTGAATTGGAATGGCGGGAAAGTATCCCAGCCGATGGGTAGACATTGTTTCACTCGAGGAGATTCAATAAAACACTATTGTTATCAGATAACAAAGGTCAGAGACAATGTCGCTGTATCCATGGCAACGGTTGACGAGGCACCGCCCCAGCGAACAATGGACGAAAACAATTTCGGCTTGTCTCTGATGGTATAGCATTAACTGCAGCCTTTGGAGCTACGTAGATATTGAGAGAAGCGAGAGGAGGTAAAGCTTTTAATACCGAGGGATATCGCCGACTGTCGAAGTAGCTGGTGGCAGGATCACAGCAGATCCTATTTCTACCGACAAACAGTATTGTGCAGATATTCCGGTTTGAAGGGTGTTGTGACGAGTGAAATTACATGGGTAACGAGGGTAAACATCTCATGTCTTATCTAGTGCCAAGTTATGGGTAGGTGTATAATTCACCATCAGGTAAAACGTCGTGTAATAAGATCTTTTCATACATTCTCCTTACGGTAAAATGATGACCGCTCATATTGCGATATTAGTTAGGATGATATACACAGCATCCGTTACCACAGTAATTTCACTAGTTACAGCGCCTTTCTATCCGGAACACAGTTATGTTTACACTACCTCCACAGTCTTCGGCAACAGACAGAATACTTAGTACTTTTAATATTTTTTTTTTATACTAATTGAACGAGAGGACGTTCACCTAATAGAAACGTCTGCCCATAACAATGTAGTAGTAGTTATGATGGTATATACTGCATCTGAGACATATTGAGTCTCCTTGCCCCAGTTATTACACTAGCTACAGCGCCCTTCAATCCGGAACACAGTTATTTTTGCGGGCAGAAATAGGCGCTGCAGTGATACCTACCTACACTATCTCTGATAAGAGACCTACCATCAGTAAATACTATATTTACTGGTGTTTAAGTAGAAAATAAGTATTTTTATAGTTCCACATTAACTTGGCAGGTAGGCGGCCGTTACCTGCGTCTGTCTGTCCAAGTAAATTAAAAAAAAACCCTTTTGACGTGACCAGGCTGTCTAATTGACAGACATAGTACTCGCTGTTAGGATTTAAATGTTTTAATAGTAAACTTTTTTCAACATCATCACTTCTGGATATAGGCCTTCCCCAAAGATCCTCATACCATAACAGCCAATACTATGAGGGCGATAGGGCCATAGTCACCACGCTGGCCCAATTTGCATTGGTGACTTCACACACACCTCAGAATAAATTCTTATTCATATGCGGGTTTCCTCGCGAGGTTTCCCTTCACCGTTTGTATCTCGCTGTTGTAACTAAAGTTCACAAATGTACATAACTTAAATATTAAGTCATATACGTTCCGAGATTCGAACCCGCGACCTTCGGAATGACAGCCGCACGCTCTAACCATTAGGCCAGCGAGCTACTAGATCCGCACACCGATCCAAATTTCTTCAGTACATATGTAATAAATATATATATTCTGTTTAATTATTACCATTCTTCTGAAGAGTGTAATTAATCCATACATAACATATATATATAATGATAATAGGTTTCCTTTGTTCGCGAATCACGTGAAATCTAGTGAACGTATCGACACGGGAACGTGAGCATTCGACGCGGAATGATTTGTTGATGGTTATAGGATATTATATACATCCTTCATTATTTTATTATAACTTTTATAAACATTTACATTTCGTAATATTTATATGGTTGCTATAGTAACGGTTGGTATAGAAAGTCATTTGCGGTTGCCCTGAAGGAATGATTCAGACAAATTTCAAGTGTGATTTTACATTACGATTAGCAAAGCGTTCGGGGAACATGTATATATATATATATATATATATAAATAAATATATTGTTCTTAGTAAATATTGACTAAAAGTAAGCTGAAAGCTTAAACATTAATATAGTTCTAAGTAAATTCAAGCTAGCTTACTACAATGATGCAAAATGACCGAGTTTGCGAACTTAATCACAAACTGAATAATGCGTTTTGACTAGCACTTTGATTTACTAACGATATTATTGTTGAGACATGTTATATTTCTATCGATTGTTTATATTGTATGGTAATGTTCTTGTGTGGAATAAAAATTATTAAACCTCAGACGTGCTAACTGCGTATGCCCCTTGACGTACTGCACACGATGTCACTGATCCAATTTATGATTGTGTGTAAGGGTTACCGCAACACAAAGCACGGGATCTAAGCCAAAATAATCTGCTCGTGGTGCACCCTGCTAATCAACGAACGGAGCTCTGGCTTCCAACAACTCCCGTTGGACCAGCTTGACGGGAAATGGCCCAAATCTTCCCATACAAATCCTTACCCGATCATGTGGGAATCTTGTCGTCTATTACAACAATGAACGTTTATCAGCTGTATATCTGAATCCGATATCCAAGCATGAACCTTAAGTAGATGATCATTAGATACTTGAAAACTCTTCAAATATACGAATGTAATGCAGTAATATCAAGTAGCTCGCTCGCCTAATGGTTAGAGCGTGCGGCCTTCATTCCGAAGGTCGCGGGTTCGAATCCCGGCATATACCGATAACTTTAATATTTAAGTTACGTACATTTGTAGACTTTAGTTACAACAGCGAAATACCAACGGTGAAGGAAACCTGCACATGAATTAGAATTTATTGTAAGGTGTGTGTGAAGTCACCAATCCGCATTGGGCCAGCGTGGTGACTATGACCCAATCGCCTTAATATTGAGGGTAGGCCTGTGCCCCAACAGTGAGGACGTAAATTGGCTGTTATGGACTACCAACTTACATTTACATTCATTACAAATTAGCTTTAATTATCACGTAATGTTTCACGCGAGTTAGTTCATTTTCAACTTAATGGAAAATATATAAATTTGGCACACCTTAATATAACAACAGGTTAGCGTATAAAATTTTGTTAATTAAAATTTCGTAGGTGTGACCGTCAGCTGTCCGGAGCGCGCCGTTTAATTTTGACAGCTCACGCAAGATGGCCGCCGCCGACATTAGTATAACAAACGTAGCGTTCATTAATTTAAAGAATATAGGTCAGCGATTTTATAGTCACGCATAATATGAAAATAATTTTGGCGTTAATACGTTATAATTATTTAAATAACTAGCATCCATTAACATTTTATACGAAGAGAATAATATAAATTATACCATTCCAGCATTGAAAATTAATTACACCGGAACAATCCGTTTGAATTACTTAAAAAAACTAATGTTTTAGATGTATATAAAAAAAAATATGTAGTGATTTTTTTTATTATCTAAATCTGTCAATCTTTGTATGGACGAATTTCTCTCCACATACATACATACATATATATCACGCCTCGTTCCCAGTGGGGTAGGTAGAGACCACCTCCAACTAAATAATAATCAATGGTTAAAATTACAATACAATAACGAACAACTTAAAGTTTAAGAATTTCTTTTCACTTAAACAAAAGTCGGTTAAGACGGTATACTTTAACATAATCCCGTGTCGCTGTTATACCAATAACTTAGTAAACGCCACGAAAGTTTAACTTGGCTTCAACTTACGCGATATTTTATGTTTGGAGACAACTTTGCAATTCATGTAATTGGTTCGAAACGTTCCTTATCTTACATTGTTATATTCTTTTAAGTGTTTCGTATAACTACATAAATGGGGACGGGCAATGCAATAACTTATTGTGTTGACAATAGCCTCACGGGCACGAGTACGCTTACCCATACAAAGGTCGCTAGTACATTCTATGCCATAGATTATGACTCAATGACCATAGATCGCAGGGATTTTCATACGGCAATATATTAATCACTTTAAAACAGGTTACATTTCTAACATAATAATTTACTACAAAAGTAGAAATAATTCATTTGTGTATTATTAATAGTATAGTTATATTTAGTGGATGGTTTTAAGGGTAGAATAAGACCTAAGAAAGTGTGGATGGATTGTGTGAAAGATGATATGTGTAAGAAGAGTTTGAAGTCAATTATGACAGCTGATAGAGGGATATGGAAGAGAGGTATATACTGAGCCGACCCCACATAGCTAAGAAAAGGGCATGAGGAAGAAGAATTATATTTATATTGAAATATATATATCGATATTACAAAAGATTTAGCTTTGTCTCTGTGGCTCAGTCCTTAAAGACGGGAGATCTCCAGTTCGATCCGAAGCTATATGTTATGGGGTATGTTTGTTGGTAAAAATGTTTCTTACTCGATTCATTACCACCTTCGTTGAGTCGAGTCAAGGCTTATGTCAAGCACAGTTTACCATCTAAAACCTCATTGTAAATATAGACCGATTAAAACTGAGGTCAAATTTAAGGTTGGTTGTTTAACAAAATTGTTTAATCTAAAAACCAATAAACACTTCAACTTAACATCCTATAAAATAATATTATGTTGAATAAAACACCTTTTCGCTGTGAATGCTTTATAGTTTAAAAGGGGTGTGTAGAAGTGGAGGGTGTGAGTGTAACAGTAGCCGGCCGCACCTGACACCCTTTCCGCTCGCCCCAACTTCGTCTCGTGAAACTACTTTTAGCGAATATGGTCACGCTAACTTCGATATAATGTTGTTTATTGCTTAATTTCCTTCTCGACAAATACTTTTCTATGACAATAAAGTAAATAGCTTAAAGTTTATTTCACAAACATTCTAATACGATTGAGTAATATCATTAGCAGAGTTTTATATGCTTCTTAAAAATTTTCATGTTACCTGTTGTCATGTATTTAACTGCAAGTAGAAAGTACATTAGAATTGTACTTGATATTAACTTAACTGTGGGTTGAAGTTTCTATATATTAAATATTCGTGCAACAACAGTATTTTGCAATCTGTATGTACTTTGTATGAGGGATCGGTCGATGAGGAGATCTTTGGAGGAGGCCTATTTCCAGCAGTAGACGTCTATATTGTAGTTTTGAAATCTGTTATTCTATAGGATGTATCATCTTACATATAGAAGCTATAAACTATAGATATTTTTATTATATTATAAAACCGTGATAGCTTAATTTGTAAGGCAGAGGTATGTGATACGTCTTGGAAGTAGGTTCCATGCCCAATAATCTTCCGAGGAAAGATAACCTCATGAGGATGGAAATGTTTACCGATCCCAGTGGTGATAACATAAAGATGACTGTTTATATCTAATTTGTTTTTTATGCTAGGTACATACATACATTGGGCTAGCGTGGTGGGAAATGGCCCAAATCTCTCTATCTGAATCCCTGCCCAATCTATGTGGGCATCTTTGAGGGAGACCTATCCCGCAATGGATGTCTATCGGCAGATGATCATGATGTATATACAAATTGAGAATATTAAACCGGATGTTTATTTATTTGACTTATGATACATTGTTATATAGTAACGTTTAACAAAGCATTAAACGAGCGAGATCTCGATGATCTATAAAAAAACACCATTTCGATTATTTAATACGGCGTTGGGTTCAAAATATGAAAATGAACGGTGTATTCGCTCGGTGTTTCTCCCGCCCGTTGTTTAACAAGCGCGCGCGACTTAATGCGCGGCCATCTTGTGTACACATAAAAAAATTATCCAATATCGCAAATGGAGGACCACTCCGCGTGTACAGGTGCGCCGGCTGTGTGCTGTATTGGTTGTATTTTATGTAGCGAACAGCCAACACTACGAAATGGGTCACCGCGCCTTCACCGGTAAGCTGTTAAGGAACTTACAAGTAATTTTTTTCTGTTGGCTCTTTCGGTATCTACGTTTACACGGAGTTTTTTTTTACTTTATATCTATATATATATGTATTATATCTATCCACAAGGCAGACTGGACAGTAGATATAGCGATAATTTTGATGGTAAATTATTCACATATGAGTAAGTGATACCCTTGAGATGTAAGATGTTAAAACTCGTTACCCCGATATTTTTACTAACTACAGCGCCCTTCTAACCGGTTTATATTAATCTTAACACCCTGCTGTTTATCAGAAATAGGACCTACCTAAACGGTCTCCGGCAACTACAATGTACCACTACTAAATTAAAGAAGTTATTATTCTAGGTAATACAAGACGAAATAAAATATGCTCTTGACAAGTACAATCTCACCGTATTTGCTCGTATCGCCTGTATAAATGAATCCTAGTATCTCCTCGAAGTAACGTCGTAGAAGATAGGTTTTATATATATGTTTGTCCGCTGAATCATCTCTAGAACTTTCTATGGAAATGCTTTGTCTGAAGCCATATCATTTAATAATTACAGATGACTCGGCCCGTCGCTCTCTTTATATTCGTCATATGTTCTAGTACTACATTTTTGTAATGTATTATTTATCTAGATACAAATACAATTCTACGATTGACAAGTCAACATTTGCGACAAAGGCCCAAATAAATCGAATTCGAGCTGAAACCCATATAACAAGAAGACAGTAACAATACATAATCATTGTGCGAAATGAGCAATTTTCGAGCTTATCACAAAGGCTGTAGAAACAATATATATGCAAAATTATTGAGTTTTGTACATCAGTCAGCCGACACGAGAATATTCGCGTACGTGAGTATCCTCAAAGTACCGCCTGAAGACATTTTCAGGGCCCAAAGGAGTATGGAGAGTAGTAAAGCGGGTGCGGGCCCTTTGTTTGTAAATTAAAAATGTGTACGGAAATATATATTTTCATGACTGAAATTACTCTTATTATTACAGGAGGATATAAGGATGAAATAAATTACAGTCTGTAAATATTACCAATGTTTTTTTTTAATTACATGATATTAGCTCATCGTTTCCATGATAACAAAATAGGTATGGTTAGAATGATATGTAAAGCACCTTATTGTGCTCGTCGCCTTATGACAGACCCCATCGTGTTACCGCAGTAATTTTTAATTAAATATACTTTAAAGATCTATTAAAATAATTTGTAATATTATTCCTATGTATGTATTTTAAAAATATTCAAACGTATTAACAATATGTATATAACACACATTAAGAAATCGACTCACTTCCGCTCAATGGATTATGAGTGTGTACACAAGCTCAACATCCAACATTGACCGCGAAACCGTTCATTGGATGGTTAATACCGGTAATAGCGGTCCTCGGGGGGAAAGTGACCACTTTCTACCAGGTTACGAATGGCAACCGACCGGATTGTATCAGGTACACGGCGCGATTACTAAGCAATCACTGCTTCCGCGCTCCCACGGTCAAAATATTTAATAATATAACATAGGCTTTCGATCTGCTTTAAAAAAAAAAGAAAATAAGTATTTTTTTTATTCATCTGACAAGACAAAGGAGACGTTCCCCTGATGGTATACGCTAGCTTAAAACAATGTGGTGCGGATTAATATGATATATACTGCACCAAATTGCAGTCGTCGTTTTAGATAGAGATAAGATTAGATAGACACATAGTATGTTGTCCCGTTACCCCAGGTACCCTAGTTACAACTCCCTTCAAACCGGAACACAGTAATGTTAGCACAACACTGCTTGTCGGCTGCAATCGGGCCTGCGGTGGTATCTAACTAGATGGAAGAAAAAGACAGTAAAATCGAGACGTTCATCAGATAGTGAATAATAGGTGACGGTAGTTAGGATGATATACACTGCATCATATGGAACTAGTCGCCGAGACGTAAAATGAGATCATCATTATCGGCCTTTGTTTATCCACTGCCGGATGTAGGCTTTCCCCAATGTCTTACACCAAATGAGATCCTCAGCTTCTCGCATCCACTCATTTCCAACGGCCCTGATGACGTCATCGCTCCATAATAGGAATAAGGATAATATATTATAAGGACTTTATATATATGGACACAATCATATTCTATGTATTTCTAATCATTAGCTTAATGTAAAAAATATAGAAATAATATTAGAAAAAAAGTAAATGGCCAATAGTAGTGAATATATTGTAAATAATAAGGTAAAGGTAAATACTAGGTCTATGTCCAGCAGTGGACATCTAACGCTTGATGATGATGACGATGATGAAATTCTAGGCCACGAAGAAGATCACCTATGAGATGGATTGACCAGATAAATCATTACCACTACATGAATGTACGAGGAGACCATCAGAGAAGAGTGACGGCGTGCTGTGAAGTTTGTCAACACCTGTAGTGATGACCTGGACCGCTCTGTCAGTAATGAATCCGACGAAGAAAGAGGAAGAAGTCTTCTACGTCAATACAATACCTTTTCATCAATCTCTTATAAACTACTTTCGGGCTTTTCTAATATCAGAATATACTAGGTTTACCAGGTGATAAGTCTGAAATACTTTTTATGGTATCTTGATATTACTGCAATGGATGTGAGCGGTCGTTACTGCGACTTAACCCGCAAATTTAACCGTCACGAAGTTCAGTCGGCAGTCGCCATAACTTTGATGGATTAAGCCCTATTCTATTAGTGGGAAGTTTCTAAGCAACGTCTGAACGGCTCTCCGGAACTCCTGGTAGACGTTTGACGGCACTCGGATTATAAGCAGGTGATTGATTTCTTTCGTTCATCCAAGTTCTTTCAAAGTAAACACTTCACGCCGCTGTTTGAAAGTCATCTAATACAACATAATATATATATATATATATTTTTTTTTTTTTTTTTTTTCTACGAACTAAATGTTCACCTGATGGTAAGTGATCTGTCTGTCCGTAGCAACACGGCTTAACATAATATAAATAGCACCACGTTGTAATCTTAGCTTAAAGATTTAGGATGTTAAATTTCGTTACATCAGTAATATCACTAGCTTACTACACCCTTCAAATATATAGTAATGTTTGAACATTACTGTACGGCGGTAGAAATAGGAGCTGCGGTGGTACCTGCTTAGACGGTCTCCAGCAACAGAGACCTACCGCCAGTAAATGATATATAGAAAATATTAATTATATATATGACATAAAGTGTATATATCGTATATATATATATATATATAAGAAAGAGTTCTATAATCCGTTATAACGGTAGCGATTTAGTCTAATCGAATCTTACTGTCAAACATCCCCTCTTATTACTAGAACGCAATACACACTACTACCTAGTACTGAATTAATAGTCAAAATGGCGTAAAGGGAAATATTATTGTGTATAGCTAAAAAATGTATATACCGCTGCAATGTGTTGTAGTGTTTATCATCCTAACTAGATTTCATGTGTTATGAATAGGTTCTAAAACACGAGGCCATGGAATCAAACCCTAAACCCTATGTTGTATTAAGTTAAATGTAAATGTTAGCTCATTAACTTACTACTGCTGCCAATATCGAAGATCAGTTGTTTACCTGAAAAAAAAAAAACATTATTAATAATAAGTTGACATGTAAATATAACGAATATTTATTTCATCTAGAGAAAATTGTGTATCTACTTGACCACTTCCGTTATTAGGCACCACAGATAACTAAATCCTGCTGAAGGAGTCAGAGTCAGAGTCTAAGAACTCATCTAATCGACAGTTAGTAAAAATATTTCCCTTTTGCATGGTTATGTGTATGCGGCGGTAAGTCTGATATTTAAGACTATCCAGAACCTGCTTTAGTATTACTGCAGTACTAAAAATCACTAAAAGGACGATTTAAACTTTCATTAGGTTCCAGATTTCTATAATCCCATTTTTAAACTCGTCAAATTGAATCGGAATTAGTTCATAGTTACAAGAACTGTTTTGCTCATTACCTCACTTTATTGTTTATTAAAATACCCGTCAAATACAAACTTCAAAGATTACTGCTAATAAATATAAAGACAGAGGATATTTAATTCTTATTTTGGATATAAAAAAACGTACGTTTTAAATTTTATTTTATTTTTTGTATCGTTTTGGATATTATGAAGATCGGAAAGATTCGTTCGTGTATCGGATCGGACGCGGTGGAAATCAAATGGGAAGGCAATAGAGTATAATAGGATAAAATAATGACGATATTGATGAAAAATGGGTCGTAATATAGAGTACACATATAAAGTAATTACCTAAGGGAATAAACTAATTTTAGTGTTGTTTTAAATATAAGAGGAAAGACTAGTTAAAGAAAATATAACGACGATGATGACTCGAGCAAAACACATAACATACATATGAGTGTTGATGAGATTATTGTACGATAATAAATTTATGAAAGTTATAAAGTTTATCATGTCACAATGAAAATTATGAAAGCAGTAGAGAACTATTCGAAAATTTTCAGGAAGTTTGTGATGAAATGTTAAAACATGGAATTTTCATACAGCGTCTTACGAGCACCGCTCCCGGAGAGCGAGTAGCAAATATTTTCTTAAACGACATATAATTTGTAAGCACTTACATTTTTCTTCTTTATTCTATTTAATAATGAAAAATGTTATTTTTTTTAAAGAGACTTACATAACCATTTGATAATATATGATCACAATGTGACGCTGATTACAATGATATATTACATCACATGGTGCTTATCGGCTCGACAAATAAAATATTAATTCTCTTTACCCCAGTAATATCACCAGCTACAACCTTAAAACTGGAAAACAGTAATGTTTGTTAGCAGAAACAGACACTGCGTTGGTAATTACAGTACTCGGCAACAGGTACTTCCACCCCCCTTCATTCAAAAGGTTAGATTAATGGGACTATAAAAATTTGAACCGGCATTTCCTGTATATATATTTAACGATTAGACTCTACACCGGAAGGAGCAGCGTTGGCACACTCCTCACTAGGTGGACAGGGGACATAAAAAAAAAACACTGGGAACTATTGGATTTAAACAGCGCGAAACGAAATAGTTGAATACATTACAAAAACAATATGACCAGCTGTGGACGTTCATTGGTTGAAATGATGATATTTAACGCTATAATATCTACTACTTGTTTAAAAAAAATGATGAAAACACTTTAAAAAAAACATTTTCAACAAGTATTCTACAAATACATTTCATCTTCCAAGTAGAATCCTATCGATTACTTGAAATTACATATTGATTTGGAATAAGGTAACTAAGTCTAGATTTAAACATATCGATTTACTGGAGATAACTTATTTTTAATGTTAGTATTTAACATACCACATAATTTTTGGTGGTGCGAACTTAGACCTAGAACAGTCATCGTATTGTTTAATATGGGGCAGTGATCATCCCAACTGGTTGTAGGTTTCTATTACGTGAGACCGTCCAGGTAGAGATCGTAACCCTTATTCCTATCGTCAACCAGTAGTGTGGGAATATATCTATGTTCTGATATAAATGTTGCTGTATATAGTGAGTTACTGACTTAAAGGGATTTAACATCTTGTCTCAAGACGACGAGCACAACGTGGTGCTGTGTATATCATCCTAACTAGAATTGAAATGCTGGTAAGGGTTAGAAAAACTAGTGAACCATTGTTTAGGCATATTATCATAAGATTAATGTTAGCTTTGATAAATGATATCTTCATTGTCCTATTGTTATAATATTCTCCAGTTGGAGAAATAATAGATAGTTACTTATTTAACTTACTTTACTTTAAAATTTTAAACAATTTACTGTATATTACACTGCACCCCTTTTTAAATAATTAAATACCAACGATCCTATCTTTTGTATAGCTAACGCCCGAATGACTCAACTCGACCGCCCGCAAATACATTCTGACGTTTGTTCAGTGTTGCCAATATACAAATTAACGAAACTAATGTTACCAACATAAAATACATTTTATTATTACTTGATAATTGTAATAGTATGAATCTGTGTGGGTTATCACCGAGATTGTAGTGTAAACGTCAGTCACAAATAACGTGAGTTCCATTACAAAGCAATTGTGAGTAATCTACTCGGCGATAAAATAGGCTAAGCGAAGCTTTCATGTCGTTGAACCGCCTCGTGGATAAAAGCTCGGGCCCACTTAATGAGGGAACATTAACTGCGTACTGCTTCTTAGAAAACTCACGTCTTTCATCACGCGTGTATCATTGGTAACGTTTAATTGTCAGAAAACTTTATATATAAGTACTAGATATTTATTAGGTTGTGGTGGAGAGAACTTTATAGGTAGGTCCTCGTTGCCGGAGACCTACGTATCACCGTAACTCCTACTGCAGCAGGCCAAAAGTACTGTGCAAACATTTCTGTGTTCCGTTTTGAAGGGTGATGTAGATAGTGTAATTACTGGGGTAACGAGACTCAATGTTTTATGTCTCAGGCAATAGTATCGAAACTCTCCACGGCTTGTTTTTACTCAGGGCAACTGTACTAGGCAATGAGAGCTTCCACCTTCAAAGCCAATAAACCTGAAAAACCTTTTTAATCTCCTACGACAAGGAAAGGCTTACCTAAGTAGTACCTACTATTCTTAATAGCCCGAGATTACATGGCAGAAAGTACTAGGTCTAGTAAACTAGTCTGATGGTATTCAAATTACAAATTAATTTATCATATTATTAGCGAAGATCACAATGTAGTCTTCATCATCATCAGTAGATAGACGTCCACTGCTGGACATAGGCCTTCCTCAAAGATCATACAGTCACCATGACCTGCGCTACCGCTGGACACTAGGGGCTGTCGTATGTAGGGGTTCATATTGGGGTGATATTAAAATGACAATGTAGTAGTAATATATAAATTCATTGATTTTAGTTTAACTTTATCAGTAGTTCGACGCCCACTGCTGGGCCTGTGTCTTCGGATAGTTATAGTCAGTATACCGTATCGATTTATGGCTTGATGAGTGATGCAGCTAGTGAAATTACTTGGGTAACGAGATTAAACATCTTATGTCTTAAGGCGAGAAACACCAGGTGAAAGTCTCGTTCGACTGGTCTCATCGCCGAATAAAAAAAAATCTCTGCGACGGTAATATACGTCGAGGATCACACAGCCTCCCGACTTATGGAGTTAATTGACATCCTGTGAAATACAAAACCTTTGTGTAATCTGTTTACTTATTTAACCAATGTCAGGAATTTCAGGATAACTTTACTTAAAGAAAATGAAAAGGGAAAATATTTTTATTTCACAATCGTCCTCATGACAAGGATCAGATTCAAGCAGGATCTGTGCATAGAGTAATAGACATTTTCCCTGAAAAGTTTCCTTAACAGAGGGAATAAGGAGTGTGTAAGAGGACTAAGATTACTATAAGACTGATTGGTGAAGTGAAAGAGATAAAGAAAGTTTTAATTGCTTATGCCCAACAGTGGGCTTTTTCAGTTATATATATTCATGATGATGTCTATCAGTAAAATTTTATAGAATAATACTTTGCTGATAATCTATGTGGAGTACTTTGGGGGAGACCTATGTCCAGTGGAGGTCTATCGGCTGATGATGATGATATTAATAAAATATATGATTATTTACACTCTATGTATATATATATGTATAAAGTGTAAAGGTATTTAAATAGGAATAAAATATAACGAAGTTATTTCGCGTCGGTGCCCTCGTTTTGGTGCCATTTTCGGGAACTTTATAAACATTTAAGGTACTCTGTTAAGAGTGCGGAAGGTAGAGGCAGTTCAAAACGCGAACGCCTACCAAAATGATTTCAAACTTTCCGAGATAGCATTTACGTCGAAGATCTCGTCGCGGCCTTTTCCGGTTTCCGTCGGCGGAGTTTCCCTCCATTAATTAAGGGCGAGCAGGCCCCGTGAATTTGAATGTAAGTGATTTTTATAAAGGAGAAAAGAGCTTTAGATTTTGACGTTTATTTGAAGGAAATGCCCAATAAAAATACTGCTATTCAATTCTCAACCTTATACTTATAAGTTACGGTACAAATATAAAGTAAGTGTCTTTATTTAGGGAATTCGGGCATAATTGTGTTATTTATGGACTCCAAGTAGACAAATAACAAAGGCTTTTTATTAACCTAATACAGAAAAAACAATATTCTTTTATAATGAAAGAAAATATATGAAACGGCGATGTTGTGTGCGATGTGAAAACAATGGCTTTTTACTTTGTAACAGTTACGCGAGGAGCTGAGGATCGCGTTTGGTGGAAGACATTGGGGAAGGCCTATATCCAGCAGTCGATAAACAAAGGCTGATAATGATAATGATGATGATGATGAATAGCTAATAACATATTATTAACAAAAATTTAAAAATGTTTTTCTGTGTGTTTCTTCCATATAAACTCTGGAATAGTGAGAATTGTATCTTCCCCTACTTCACATTGACAGATAATTTATGTTATTGAAAATAACTTAAACGATTGTATATATATCAATAATGTCTAAATAATTTGTATATAAATATACAGTAAGTATAATAGATAATTGTTTATTAGCAATTAATAATATAATAGCAATTAAGTAAAGAGCTATGCTCGACTATTCTCAGGTGGATATGATTCGGAAGGAACTAATCTGATAGAGAACTAAGGTCATTGACCTTCGAGTACGCAAACTGAAGTGATAATCATCTGGTTACATCTTTCATAGAAGTGATGACGGATTGTTTAAATTCGATAAGGAAGTAGTAATCAGGATGAGGATTTTATTACGAGAAGGAGAAGAAATAAATAACTTGATCAATATATTAATTAAGACAAAAACTTCCCACTTCACACATTCTTCGACATGAAGAAGATATTTTTTTTATATTATGGTAATGGATGAAGGAGACGATTCGTGAACAAATGAAGTAGAGGAAAGCTCCATTTCCTTGTAGAATACGTCCAGGATTGGATTGCTCCTGATTAATGATGATAATAATTTACAGTAACGTATGGTTAAAAGCTGCTAAAGAAACGTAAATAAAAGAGATATATGTTGAATATCCTGATAGAAGCCGAGGTTCAGGGTGTTACACAGGGTAGGGACGGCACGGTGGCGTATTTTCCGCTCGTGACACCCTCTAACGGGAATATTTGCAGGGTGCGTTCACACGTGAAATCCAGTGAGTGATACTGACGTTTAATATGCAGTCAATCTATTTCCACTCCTCTGCACTCCAGAGATTTATCACCGCGTCAACCCATCATAAAGGAACGGCATTATATTATATTAACAATTCTATTTATATACACTCATCCCTCGATTTACACGGTAGATCGTGTAATACAAGACACAGAGTTCATGCAAAGTTACGGATATGTTCAATTAAACTGGAACCCGTGTAGATCGATCTAAAGAAGACAAAAAAAAGTCGAAGATATATTCATTATAATCGTGTAAAATGAGATAAGGATTGTTGATAGTTGTCGTTGTTGTTGTTATTGGAATTCAATCAGAACCTATGACTAAAGTTTCTTCATCTTCCAAAAAAGAGGCTGATGCAAGCAGGAGCCTGGTATTGTTTTGGAAAAGGGTGCTTTCGGTAACTTTAAACGAGCTTTTAAAAGAGTACGTTCATCAATATAATACTATTAGGCATAATGCAAAACTATCAGAAGACCAAAAAAAAAATTTTTTTTATATAAAAACCGTGTAAAATCGAAACCGTGTATCGAAATCGAGGGATGAGTGTTTTTTTTTAACTTCTCTTAGGCGAGGAGACGAGCCGGACGTTCACCTGATAATAAGTGACATTCCCACCCATAACAACGTAGCGCTAGTTAGGATACTGCATCGCATTGCGCTCGTCGCCTCACACAAAAGACGTTGAATCTCGATACCCCAGTAATTTCAAAATTACAGCGCCCTTTAAACCGGAACACAGTAATGTTTGTACTGATTAGCGTCAGTAACAGGCACTGCGGTGGTAACTACCTAGACGATCTCCAACAACAGAGACCTACCACCAGTAAAGGATATAAGAAGACAATATAATTACAAACAGCTCTTTGCAGCCGACAAACAATACTGTACAAATATTATTGTGCTCCGGTTCGAAGGGAGTTGTAGGTAGGGAAATTACTGGGGTAGACTGAACATCTTATCTCTCAGGCGACGATGCAACGTAATCCATGCAATGTGGTGCAGTATGCACTATCCTAACTAGACCCACGATGTTATAGGCAGGCGTATCACTTACCATCGGGTGATCGTCCCGCTCGACTTTTAATTGTATAAAAAAAAATTAGTATTCAGATTAAGATTAATCGTAAATCAATAATTCTAGCTGAATCGATCGATGTTGAAGCCTATGTCCAGCAGTGGACATCAAACAGCTGATGATGATGATGATATAATTCTTTGTACAAAAAATTACGATATCGATATAAAGAAATATAATAAAATCAAAAGCTTCAGTATTTAAATGAATACTTTGCTAAAGAAAGGAAATAACAAAACGTTGCGGAAGTCAACACTTCCTCACAATGCCGCCGCCATTTTTGTATTAGCGTTAATTCCCTCAAATTTATGAGTTTGACAATGAAATTATAAGATCAAGAATTATGATAAAATGGCGGCTCTTATTTCATATAAAACAATAATAATAATAATAGCAAACGGTCTGTTATATTTATAAAGCATACACTTTCATTTTCACTGGTGGTGGTGGTGATGGTGGTCAAGGTAAGAACCGACGAACAGGTTCCCGTCTTGACGCAGCGGTGGGGCTCTGTAGCCTTCCAGGTTCATCTCAGGGTCGCAGAGGTGTGCAATACCATTCCTGTGGCCCACCGTAAAATAACGAAGGTGGAACGCCGTGGGAGTTTTTGTCGGTGCAAGTCCGACATAACCTGTCTTTGCCTCGCGAGGGTATACGTAGACATTTCCCACCAAGTAATATAAAGAAGGTCCGCAGCGCCTATTGCAGTCGACTAACAATACTATACAAATATTGTCATCATCATTATCACGTTGTTATCGGCAGGTGTATAACTTACCATCACGTGAACGTCCTGTTCCTCTCATTAAAAAAAAAAAGTTTTTTTTAATAATGATAAAGTCCGTTCAAACTCTTCTACCCGTCTCATGTAACGTCTACACTAGTCGACAACAAGATGGCCGCCGCACCCGTCGTCTAATTGTGTTTTAAGTGTCCGTAAATAAAACTAAGTAATTTTTAGAGCGGTTCCCCAGCGATGAGCTCGTTTTTGTCCACACGAACAACTGTTACTGGTAATTATTGCCGTAACTCGGTGCACCGGGGCCCCGCTCCTCACGCGATCTTATCACGCAACATTATTAATATGTATCGAACGTCGTGTGCGTTTGCTGCGTGGTATAACTGCATCTAACACTATTATGGTTTATTACCATATTGAAGATTTACTATGAGAAATATGTTAATTATAACGCATTCAAGAAAGAGTTTCAAAGAAAGCTTTTTTTTCTTATTTATTCTTCTGTTTACTTTATGTAGTGTAAGTATTAAAGTACTATGCTAAAGTATCATAGATTATCTTTCGTTATAGTTTATAGTACTGACATATTTATTAAAGTATGCTGTTTTTTTTTTATAAGCCGACTTAACCTAAAAGGTGGATGTATGTTATTATTATTATATTATCTATGATTTCATAATAACTTTACGGTGTTTTTAAAACAATATCTCCTACGTACTTAAAGTAGTAAGCGGTTAGCGGGCGTTTATCGTCGGAGACCATCTGTGCAAATATTACTGAAGCAACAACTTCTGCCGCTGTGAAGTAGCGAGTATTACCGTCTTCCAGTATACAGTAATGTACTACACTGTACCTTATTTTTGTGTCAGGGTGCGGAGAAATCTTTGAAAGATACTCTGCTTCTGGGGGATAGTCGGGGTTGCGTGAGATTTTTACTCACTTAAACCCCCTCGCTGGTCTGCATCAGTGCATTCGGAAATGCTCCGGGATCTCTTACAGAACGCATCGGTGCTACACTTTGTGTGAACACATCTCTGAGGAATGGCCAAACTTTCCTAAGCACCATCGCGGAGTCATAAGGATTCGCTTGTTGAGCGATAAAGGCACTCACCCTCAAGGACCGCGAAACTCCTAGACCCTTTCCATCGCCTTCTAGGACAGACAGGGCTTACCTTAGTCCTATTCTTACTAGCCCGAGACTACTAGGCTGAACTACACTGTACCTACAGAAATTTTTGGAGAAACGTTATTTAAACGTGTTATATTCAAAGTACCGTTATCTCTCATTTTATGAAACAGTACTTTGAAGTGAGTTCGCCTGATCGTCTCCCGTCGAAATTAAACACACGTGAGCGGTTGGCTCCCTGTTAGATTTTTAAATCTAATATAATTCGCCTTCGTAAGGTAATCTTGCAGATTAAAAGGTGAAGTCGAGTTACGGCCGCGTTAATATCGCCAAAACTTTTTCAATATAAACCGCCGCCGAATACCTGCGCGCGGACAAGTTTTATTTACGTTGTAATTAAACAACTGAACGGAAACCTTCACTTTTACTAAGCTTTTCTTTTACTTTAGAAACTCCTCTATACGGTCGATGGCTTTCTTTTTAAACAATACCGTTTCTTTGAGACATCTATACAGAACTTGTGGTAGATCTCTTTTGCCGGACAGTCTAGGTAGATGTCACCGCAGCGCCTTTTGCAGCCGACAAACAGTAGTATGCAAACATTCCATACCATATCCATTTAATACATACTATGTTATGTATTAAATGGAGTTGTAGATAGTGAAATTACTGAGGTAATTCCACATGGCGTGGTGCTGTATATACCATCCTACCTATCGCCATGTTGTTATGGGCGATCGTATCACTCACTAATAGCTGAAAGTCCCGCTCGTCTAGTCGCTTCATTGCATAGAAAAAAAAAGCTAATATAAAGTATAAGAGTGCATGTATATCGTCATCATGGTCAGACAATAGAAGTCCACTGCTGGACATAAGACTGTCCCAAAATTTTCCACATCGATCGATTCTGCGCTGTCCTTATCCAGGGTTTTCCCGGTACACCTATGTATTTAGATAATTTTCTCAAAGAGGGAAGAATCATTAGAGAGTATTTAATAGAGAGAGAAGAGAAGAAGTGACGAATAGCAGTATTAGTTAAAAGCGAGATGGAAAGGTAAAGAAATAAATAAATAGATATATAAATGAACTAGCTGTTTCTCGCCCTATTTACTGGCTATAACAACCTCACAACTTCTGGGGAAGGAATTTTGTAAAATCCATTCTTAACTGACCTCTACATGACACGAGCATCATCTCTACCAAACGTGATGAAACAACGAATCTCTGGATATGTCCTATATATACATTGACTGAGAAAGCTTTGTTTAATACTTACTTGTAGGGTTCGAAAAACTTACCAAGCTATTAGTACAAGTGACCCTGGATTCGAACCTTCAAAATGTTAAGCCACTGCACTACTGGGGCAGCAGTAACATTCATTCTATCGTACAGTACAGAGTTCCATAGATAATAGAAGCATTATATTAATAGCCCGATCATTAGGGAACGTTGACATACTTTAAGTAGAGAAACTTCAAGTAGCTCAAGTTGTTAGGAGTATACGAGTACAGCGCTAAGTTATTACTAAGTCAATGCACTAACGATAAGCACACGTGTGTGTGATGTGCTTTTATGTGAAAATTATTATTACACTACATGTATCTGCCAACCCCTACTTAATCTGATAGAATGCCTTGATTTTTATTTGTTAGAGAAACCTGTCCCAACAGTGGGAATATTTGATGGGCTATTTATTTATATTTTGTATAGTATAACAATATTAATTCTCACTACTATTTTTCGAGTTCACTGAAAGAGAATACTAATAAAGATTTATTTTGTTTATCTTCTTCGATAGTTATGTGCGAGTGTTTAGAATATTTACACAGATCTATTATTACCTATATTACATGTAAGAATTGTTATGATAATACATTGTGCTGTTACTACATTAGTCTGTAGTCTGGAGAATGTCTAGGTCTGCTACAGCTAGAATTTCCTCCACTAGACAGTAGTACAGAAAGTTACCGTAGTAAAGATATGTAACATCTTATGCCTTAGAACAACTTCGTGCAGTGTATATCATAGTAGTCACAATTATAAAAAAAATGTATCCCTCATTTGTAATGTAGGTATTAACCCTGTCGGTGTAAGCACTAAGTGATTACCCTAAGTGCGGTTGATTTAAAAACAATGACACTCTCTCGAGACTTAGTTTCACTTGAACCACGCCAACTGAACAGCGGTGAAAGTTATCTATATACTTATGTATTATCCGCACTAGCTATAGTGTCATATGTAATAAAGTAAAAATTTCAACTTAAAGTTAATGAAGAGGAAGACTGAAAGTAGTTAATTTTTTTAATTAGAACATTAATAAACTAAGTAAGAAAAAGATTACGTTTGTGTTAATCGTTAGCTAGGTAGGTAGAGGTGTAAGAGGTCCCAGCATAACAGCTTAAGGGACCCAAGTCTACCTCACCTGTTCGTGGTGCACTCAGCTTATCACCAAACGAGGCTCTGGCTTCCATCAACTATTGCACTCCATCAGCAAGAGTTGGACATCTTCTATTTTATTGCTTTAAGTTAAGAAGACGTTAGATACAGACGTGTAATACACAGCGGTATATATCTAAATATGTATATAAATATTAGAAAGAACTAAATATAAATATCACAGCTATAAGCAAAATGTAATGCAGTGTATATCATCCGAACTAACGCCACGTTGTTATAGGCTTTCGTATCACTTACCATCAGGTCGAAGTTTCGCATGGCTTGTGCCTTCGTCGAAAAAAAAAAGTATTTTGCGAGACAACAATGGAGCCTGTGAAACATTCGAAAGTGAACACAACTCCCAACATTGTGTATTCAATAGACGCAACAAAGATGTGCCGGTGACAATGTTGGACCCAACATCGCCTCGCCTAATGGTCCATTACTGCATTAGGCCATCGACCATACCCAGTCACGAGCCGTGGGAATGACCGCCTATCGTCTACTACTGATTTCATTTACGACCTCCTACATGTAAACGTTTTTTCGACAGGCTCACTTAAACATAAACAGTTTAACATCTACTAAATAATCGATAATTATTAAGTTACAATTCTCAACATCATCATCAGCTGATTAAGTCCACAGCTGGACATAAACCTGTCCCAAGGATGTCCATAACAAATCACCAAATCATCATCCTTATTCAAATAAACATTCATTAATATCTACTGGATTTCAATCAAATATAAGTACTTAACTATGATCCCATTTTGTGTAAGTGATGTGGGCTTGTTACCTCGGTAATTAATATAATAAAGCGAGGAGACCAGCGAAATGTTCATCTGATGGTAAGACATACGCCTGTTCATGACGCTAATAGGATGATATACACATCTGAACATTGTGCTCCTAAAAGTATAGTATAAGTAACATTACCTCAGTAATGTCACTAGCTGCAACGCCCTTCAAATCGGATCACGGTAATGTATTCACAGTACTGTTAGGTGGTTGTAATAGAAGCTGCAGTAGTACCTAGACGGTCAGGTAAGTAAGGCCTACCGCCAATATAAGGAGCATCACTAGAACACCTCGTTAGTACCGATTGGCTTGACCTCTTAAGCTTTCACTGCAGCATCTTAGACCATCGAACTTCCATTGCCCTCATTCAATACTTACAAAGGGCTAAGTAAAGAGTACTCGGATCCATGAATAGGTTCCCTACTTTTTTTTTTTTGACCGTGACGAACAAAGAACAGTTTCCGCGGAGTACTCTTTAATATTAATATTGTTCTCCCATTCAACGGAGCGTTGAAGGAATTGTTATAAAGTAAATGATCGCGGCTGAATCGCTCCAATCAATGATAAATTACCATCTTACCCGCCCCAGTTACCGGGAATACTATTTATTTACCTTTTATCTATTTATTTACATATTACGTTTGTTAAAAACTATTATCAAAACTGTATCTATTTGTGTTTGCTTTCGGATGTAGTCCTCCTCAGCATTGCCCTATCCTTGACGATCCTTTGCTGTTGATGATCAATCCTATCGTAGGAAAGAATTCCCTCTTAATATAAAGATAAGTCCCTGTTCAACAAATTATATGTGTTGGCATAAATCTTTCAAATTTCGGTTTAAATCTGATCAAAGTTTAACAAAGTACACAGATAACCGGAAAGGATAACGAACTAAAACTTTGTTAATATTTAATATCCTTAAAATAACTAATAATTTATTGAACTATGGAAAGTGGATAACCGGAAATGTCGGTCAGGTTACAGAATTAATACAAAACTAATGTAACTAATACGGAAAGAATGAGCTACAGTATTTTATAATACATTGAACAAAGCGATACATAATCAAGCTTTCCTACAAATTGTGAATCTAGACTGACCAGCTTACAGAATAAACTCTCAGTCGAGGTTAGGGTCCCACACAACTACTGACGGAACCCAAGCCAACCTCACCTGCCCGTGGTGCACCCTGCTAATCAACAAACGAGGCTCGGGCTCCCACCAATCCACATTGGGCCAGCGTAATGGGAATGGCCCACATCCTCCCATATGAACACTTACATACGACAGCCTCTAATGCCCAGTGGTACCGGAGGCCATGCTGACTGTACGTGGAGATCTTTATGGGAGGTCTATACCCAGCAGTGGACGATTATCAGGCGATGATGATGAGGTTACATTCAAGAACTACAGAATGAAGTTCTTAAATAAGATGTTATAAGGTTCGTCTTAGGTTTGCTGCTGCTTACTACCAGGCGGTCCTTATGTCTTTTTACCAACTTAAAGGTCTAATTAAAGAGCCTATTACTTCAGGCTATTGCATAGAATTAATGTTAATGAATATACACATTTCAAGGGTTGTAAATTTTAGGGTTATAAATCTAGTATCTAACAGTTAGATAGTAATAAAATTTAATAAGGTTATTTTAACAAAAGCTCTGATATTGCTTTTTTGTCAGGCTAGTAGGACTATAAGAGGCCGAGAAGAAGGCGTGCTGTAGGTAGCAGCGCGCCCTTACTGGAGGGTTCTTCCCCCTGAGATGGAGCTGCATGGTGCAGCTTTCACGATGCCCTGTCGTAAAGCGACGAGGGTGGAACAGTGGGATTTCGGTCGGTGCAAGTCCGACATAACTTGTCTTTGCTCCCGCGAAGGCAGGTATGGTAAGACCACCACGTAAAACATAAAAGTCGTAGGTTATATGAAAGAATATCGATCAAACACCACAGCCGTGTTTAAACACTTGTTAATCACTCAACGTATACACTCAATATTAAGGGCACAGAATGGTGGTTGATGAGTAATTTTATTAGAAGCGATATCCTTTAAAAGGCAAGGAGCAGCAGTTAAAACAGTTTTATAACGTATTCATGTTGTATTTATGTTATACTAACGTTCTGTTCAGTCGTGTTGTGTGTATAAATAATTTTTAGTGTTTAATAACTTTCTTAAGACCATATTAAAAAACAAATAATATGAATAACATTAATTTACAAATCCAACCGTTTCCTGATGGGCCAGCAAGGTCATCAAATGGCGCCGGTAGATGTAACGTCGGAGGTCCTTCCACAAGGTGGACCGATGATCTGGTGAGATCAGAAACCCACTGGGTGGGACCGATCGATGTGGAGATCTTTAGGGAAGGTCTATGTCCAGCAGTGGACGTCTATCGGCTGATGATGAAACGATTCCTTATCTATTTGTTCTTCATACTTACTAAACCTTTTAACGTACCTCTCTCTATAGTAAACTATTTAACACGATCCCACTAATAGATATTTAATACATACATACATATATATCACGCCTCGTTCGTATAGATATTTAAAACCATATTTAAGCGATTTCCATGAAAATCATCATCATTATCAGCCTTCGTTTAACCACTGCTGGATATAGGACGTCTCCAATGTCTTCCACCAAATGCGATCCTCAGCTTTCTCGCTTCCAACCACTTCCGTCCGCTCTGATGATGTCGTCAGTCCATCTGTAAGGAGGGCGTCCTACACTTCTGCGACCTCTACGTGATCTCCACTCCAAGACTTTCCTCTTCCATCAGCCGTCACTGATACGACAGACATGGCCCGCCCACTGCCACTTCCGCTTATTTATTCTATATTCATATCATCATATCTTATTCCTATTATTTTATACTAATGTAATGTATCATTTAATATATAATATATCGTATAGATTTTCACTTGATGGCGATACAGGTGCCTAAAATAACATGGTACTAGTTAGGACTTATACACCACATCACATCGTACTCGTCAACTTGAGATATGAGATGTTCAGCCTCATTTCCCCAGTGATTTAATTAACTACAACACTTCAATACATACAGTGATAATTGCACGTTACTGTTTAGAGACAGAAAAAGGAGCTGCAGCTAACAAACAGAGATTTAGGCTATAGAGACCCACACAGAGAGAGAGAGAAAGAGAGAGAAACGATGATAATAATTTAATATACAATTCCAGGACAGACAACCTTTTAAGGTTTCTAATGAAAATCTGTCTAGCAATTGATGATGATCAAAAAGACAGACGCATATTTAATTTAGATATAAAGTAGTGTTTGTTCACACCAAGTTATCGTCCTGCTCATCCTGTAGCGTCATCAGCATGATGTGAAATGAGTTTGCTTCAAATATTGGTATCAGTTTAATGAAAAACTGTTCCGTTCCCGACGGAGAATCTATTAAGAAATTAACTAACTTACGATATGTCTATCATTTTAACTGACATTAATACAGTTAATTAGCGTAATGAAAGGTTACCTACAGTTTCCGGTTATGGCGTCAGGTCATGTAATCATGCGATTAACTAGTTGTAATTTGTTTTAATGTGTTATCGCGTGATGATATGAATTAATTTTGCAGCGCCAATGAACCTGGGAATAAGCGTATACACGCTGAGGGCGTTAATCACAGTATTAGCATTGTTAAACATTGGCCGCGGATTATTTATTTTAAGTAATAACTTAACAGGAAATCAAGTACATGATGTAGTGTTCCGGTTTATACTAAAAGCCAGAACACTATACAATATTGTTAGCAAATATTTAAGGCGGGTATATAGCTTATAAGAAGTATAGGCTTGGCATGGTAACTTTGAGACAAAATCCAAATAATAAAAATAATAATAAAAAAAAAGACCAAAACATACATGATATAGTATTACTATGTTGTACTACTATATTGTAGTACTATGGTGTAGGTGTTAATGTGTAAAATAACATATATGGTCTATGGCAATAAACAACATGAAACAAACTGATAAGTCTGCTCAAGACTTGCTTATTAGATATTTTAATTAGATTAAATATTTTATTCTCATTTCATACATTATATATAATAATATTTGTATGCTCTGTATTTATTATTTATCCTATTACATGTAATAAATATTATACTTACAACAAACTGAAGTTTATTAGGCTGAAACGGAACAGCCTTTTGCATTTAGCCTACATTTTCATAATCTCTTCAAATAGGCTTTTTCTATTAAATATACCTTTTAATAGTTGTTTTATAAAGAAAATCATATAAAATAATCGAGCAACAGTTAAATATAATAATATTTGTACAATAGCAGCGACTTTCTCTATTATGATTGATATTCTCATTTACGACATTACTTTCCCGCCATAACAATCTGTCAGTTCGACGACAGTTCGGAAAGTTGCCATACTACAATTTAAAAGTAATATTCAACAGGTCGTAAGTGTTACTTTTTATTGAATTTATCTGCTTCCCATCCGTAGTATAAAATTAGACTAGAAATTAGTCGGAAATATACCCCGCTGTTATCCCGGGCTCATTCCCGTTAAACCTCCCCTACCCAAATCTTTTTCGGGGTAGCAATTAGGAAAATCCCTTCTAAGCTGACCTATACTCCGCACAAGGAATATTCCAACGAAATTTCAAGACACTAGGCCTTATGATTCCAGATATCGTGATGAGAGCTAAAGAGGTTATTAATAGATGACTAATTCAACCTATTATCGTTCCCACGAATGGGACCGATAGTATCTCACAAAGAGAAAATCAAAGTTTATAGTAGTTTACTATGAATAGTTTTACTCACAATGGCTGAAATGGAAGATCGTGATATTCTGAAATAATTCACACTGGAGCGCAGTAATATTACTATTATCTTCAACATTAAAGCCGAGTGAACTAAAGCCAAACAGTGGTAGCGTATGAACTAACATCAAGCCGTAACTCCGCTCGATTAACGTGTAATAGTACTAAGCTAATTTAAATAACTTAGTCAGCTTAGTTCGCCGTCAGCACCAACTTACCTTACACGAGCAGCATGAGCTATGATGAACATATTCATATAAACATTTATTATAATATATATAGATGAATAATATATTTAATTACTATTAATAGTAGTACATTAATATTTTTTTTTTATCCAACGACGAGCAAGACATTCAACTGATGGTAAGTGATACGCCTTTTCTTTTTGTTTTTGATTTTAGGGGGGAAATCTTCGAAAGATAGCCTGCTTCTGGAGGGAAGTCAGTATGTGAGATGTTTACTCACTAAAACCCCTTCTAGGTGGTCTGCATCAGTGCATTCGTACAGGCTCCGGGATCACTTATAGACCGTGCTCCTCTACACTGTGTGAACAACACGTCCCTATGGAGGGGCTTAACCCTCCTAGGCTGTCCCACACAGGTTCACTTGTTGAGCAATGAGACCCCACCCCCAAGGCCTTCAAAACTGCTACAAAACATGTGCATATGAACTAAAAACAAACAAGTAACTTCAATTAAGTACTAATTATGAATTGTACTAATTATTATAAATTTGACAGTACAGAAATTTTCCGTGGGATATCCCCGCGTTATTTAGGGGAATACCCGTATTGTACGGAGGGATTGAAATCGCGTAATAAGAATATGTGGTATAAGAGTATATGCTTTATGGTTCACAGTGTTGGCCCACAACCAAAGGACAAGAGCAAAGAGTGCATGAACACAGAGTGAACAAAATACACGTCAGAGATTCCTTTAAAATAGAACCGGTTCAAGAGAAAATGGTAGAGAGACACCTGCGGTGGTACAGCCATGATATGCAAAGACCAACAACGCATATGGTCAGGGTAGTGCTGGATCTCAGAAACGAAAAAGAGAGCCACTGGAAGACTAACTACTTGATTGACGATGATCAATAAAGATCTATAGAATAAAAAATTGACAGAAGCTATGACCGAAGGATGGAACAAGGAAAGATGGAGTGGTATATGAGTATCGTGATATAGGGGGAGGGGGTGATTACTGTATTAGTTTATTTATAAATCACAGATACAGATATTTACATAACCACCGCAAAAGTTAATACTTTAATCCAAACTGCTATTTTATGGGCCGTTAAGTTTACAGCTATATTAACTATTAACGTTTCTAATCGTAAAGCAAAGAGATAGTTCAGTTATAAAATAAACGTTAAATTTTAACTGTATCTTCACATCTGAAACTATTCAACGACTGGATACTTATTCATGAATAGTTAATATGATACACAGAAACGGTATCTAAGGATTAGGATTATTATATCATCATCATCCCGCGTTGCTCGCGTCCAGTGGGTGACAGCGATTTTCACCAGATCGTTGGTCCATCTCGTGGGAGACATCCCACCACTACGTCATAAGGGTGATATAGGTTTTATTTAAAGGCTACAACGCCGGAACAGTAACTACAGTAATGTTTTCATACTAATGTTTGGCGGCGGAAATAGCAGATGCAGTGGGCTTCAGCACTATCTCTCACAAGAAGAGAAAGGATTACATTTCCTTTACTCTTGTCAAATGGAAGTTGGTTCATGTAGATTATACTCATAAACAAATGTCGGTTATATTCTTTATCTTAAGTATACTATATAAATATACAGTATACTTATAATGATAGGACTCTGCCAGAGGCAGTCTAGGTAGGTACGTGGTGGAATGGCGGAAGGAGAGGTGTCGGCATTGTGTTTCGCCCCTCTCCTTCTCCTCTGCGACCGTATAACGGTTGATGGCGCAACTCGAGACCAGATCTTGCGAAGGGAGTCGGGAGAGTTTTCTCATTTGTCTCCCATAAGCCTGTGAGTGACGGAATGGCAGGTATCCGTTGCCCAAGTGACGATAAGAGGCCGAGAGGAGGGCGCGCTCTATATTCCAGCGCGTCCTTAGATAGGTGTAAAAGGTGAGGCGGTCTCTCCTCCCGAGATGATGCAGCCGACTGTGGCTTGGTCGTGGAGGTGTACGAAAGTGTGCCCGTGGTCCCGCCGCAAAGCGACGACATCGTGGGGGTTGTAGTCGGCGCAAGTCCAACATAACCTGTCTTTGCCCTCGTGAGGGTAGGCATGCGAAGAAATTTCCTCTACGTAAAACAAAAAAATGGTATGTACCACCACAGCGACTATTGCAGCCGATAATCAATACTGTGCAAACATTACTATAGTTCTAATTTGAAGGACGTTGAAGCTAGTGAAATTCAGAGTAGTAATTTAATATCTTAAATCTCAAAGCAAGCAAAATGTCGTACTGTATATATTATCCTAACTGGTGAGTTGTTATATGCAAGCATATCTTATCATATATATGTGTATATATTATTTATGCCGCATACATATTGCATTGTATTGTTGAAGCTGAATTTTCATTTCATGACGTGTTGCGACGTCCGTCCAACATGATGCACCCGTTGCGCTTTTAAACTGAAATACTGGAAACTGTGCGAAATATTCTCTGTGAGGGCGGCGTATAACGTGACGTGTACCTGCCATATTTATCATGATTATCATCATCAGCTGACAGACGTCCACCGCTGAACGTAGATCCTATCAAAGATCTTCACGTTTGTAGGGGTTCATATAGGTGGATTTGTGCCATTTACCACCACGCTGTGCCAATGGAAGTTGGTGGGACCCAGAGCCTCCTTTTTTGATTAGCAGGATGCACCACGAGCGGGTGAGGATGACTTGAGTCCCTCGAGTTTTTGTGCGGAACACCTTACTCTTCCTCCCACCCCCACTACATTCTACAACTTTAAATTGTTATATTCCAGTCTCAGTTTTAATTATAATCGCTAAATGATCTCCCTGTTATACCTTTTGTAATAATCTTTCAAAATCATTCGATCGCTGTCGACATCAAAGTTATGTCAATGTGGACGGATTACGATTTAGGTCGTAAACAAAATTTAATACGTTTGAAGTGTTACTTATGTATAAAGTAATAATTTCAGCCTGAAATGAAGCCATCAGATACAAGCTAACGTGGCAAAACAGCGCGCGCGTTATTGTCTCATCTGACAGCTGTCAGCCGCCGCCATCTTGGCGCGAGGGAAGGTAGGAAATTGCAAACGTGAAGCACCAACAAATGTAATATCCAAAATTATATATAACACAAAAAACACTAATACCGTGTTTTAGTTGAACAATAGAAAAAAAAAACATTTTTTTTTTTTTTACTAAGCGCCGAGACGAGAATATCGTTCACATGATGATAAGTGATACGCCTACCCGTGACAACGTAAAGCTACTTACGATGAAATATATTGCTCCGCATTATGCTCGTCGCCTGAGACGTAAGATGTTGTTTCATTACCCCAGTAATTATACTAACTACAGCACACTGGAAAGCAGAACACAGTAATATTTGCACACTGCTGTTTGTAACCTGCAATAGACGCAGCGATGATACCTACTTAGATGGTTTCAAATAATAGAGACAAAAAAGCTCCATTATAAGTAATATTTTCTTTAACGAGTGTAAGGGGTCCCGCACAATAATTAACAAGACCTAAGCCAACCTCAACTGCTCGTGGTGCACCCTGCTAATCGACAAACGAGGCTCTGGCTCCCACCAACATGCGTTGAGCTAGCGTGGTGGAATTACCCAAATCCCTCCTATATGAACGTCTACAAACATTGTCTTTGGAGAAGGCCTATCGTCCACCAGTGTATGTCTTTTAGCTGATGATGATGCTGATAAAATAACATATTTTTTTTATAACACGTGTGATAATGTACAGAGGGACCGTCTCATCATTAGAAGTGACCTCAACGTCATAAAAAAACTTAATGTCAGATCACGGTAAAACCCTGACTTATATGTTTGAAAAATATTTAGTAATAAGAGTTTCGAACAAAGAAAACATAGAAATAGCTTTGTAGCTTCGGAAACGATGACTAAGTGAAACAATAACATTTTCCGAGAAAAGCTGTAATAAAATGTATAAAAGGGCGCCGAGAGAAGGGATGCTTGCTCTTGCAATGGCCTGCAAATAATCTCTTTCCTACCTAATGAGCTCGCTATTTCAGCCGCCATCTTTTTTCACGTTGACAGCTGTCACCCGTTCCCGCCTTTTTGCGGCCGCTTTGTACTGTAGTGATGGAATCGATTCGCGGTCGTCGTTGGCAGTCGCATTATAAAAGGGAACCGGTTTTTCGGAAATTCGCAAATGGCATTCAAAAAACCAGTTAATTTTATCTAACATCCTCGCAAAGGAATAGGTGAAATGGTCGTTGACCCATTGAGTCCGTTTTGAAGAAACTTAATGTTTCCGGTTGTTTATTTAACATCTGTGAAATTTACTGGGTAGAAGGGGTTAAACGAGGCTCTGGCTCCTACCAACCCGCATTGTGCCAGCATGGTGGGAAGTGGTCCAAACCTCGTACGAAACCCTTCGAACGAAGGCCCCTGGTGCCCGGTCATGTGGGCGATACAAGACCGATCGATGTGGGGATCTTTGGGAGAAGTCAATGTCCAGCAGTGGACGTCTATCGGTTGATTCTGTTGGCGGTGGTGATGAAATTTACAAGACCCAGTATTTAGTAAATTGCTTTTAGTGCTTAACGAGAAAGAGTACGGCAGAGATACATATATAGATCATTATCATAAATATATCTGTATGTTTAGGTTTTATGTTTAGGCAAAGAGAGGTCAAAAGGCTAGTAGTTTATATATTGTTAAGTATTTTAAGCTTATTAAGCACTCAAAAATAAATATTATTTTACGAACCAGTTCACCTGATAGTAAGTGATACACCCCACCCATATCGTAGCGCTAATTAAAATGATGGACACAGCACCATATTGCACTCGCCTTGAGATGTATTAAATCTCGTCACCCCAGAAATTTCACTAGCTGCAGCACCCTTCAAACAGGTAATGTTTGCACACTACAGCTTGATGGCAGGGACAGGTGTTGACGTGTTTTATAACATATATATATATATATATATTATATATGTGTAGAAATGGTAACAGAGCGATATGAAACAAATCGGTCGTTCATTAATAACGTTATGGATAAACAGTTTATTGTTGAAATTTCCAAATGAAGGTCTTGTACCCTCCGTGAGGTCCGTGTAACATTTTATGAGGTCAACACATGCTGCAGAGTGTTGTGGAGCGGCTCGAAGTTTGAACGGACGTCAGTGTACCGTTTATTGCGGAGTAGGTTTCGGAACGTCCCTCTGAATATTTATCATCGGAATTATTTCAAACAAGCGACAACTCACCCCGAGCACTGAAATTTATGTAAATCAGAATGCCTATTGAGATACCTCGATCCAACTTCGCCCTAGGACACTGTATATACATAAATGTTTTCAAAGGGTTGTTGTTTTAGTCTAGATCGAAATTCTAGTAGATCTCTGTTGCTAGCCCTGTAGTCTACAGCTACTAAGCATAGTATTAACGGAAGCTCTGCCTGGAATCATGGGACTACGTACGTAGTGGACACTGGTGGACATTACCTCCCCAATGATTTCCACACACAGTCAGAATGGCATCCGGTACTGTTGGGAACTAGGGTATGTACAGGTTCATATGGGAGGATTTGGGCTATGTTCCACCAAGCTGGCCCAATGCGGGTTGGCGGGAGCCAGCGGCTCGTTTGTTTATTAGCAGGGTACCACGAGCAGGTGAGGTTGGCTTGGTCCCGTGAGTTGTAGAGCGGGACCCCTTAGATTTAGCGGGATTGATACACATCTTAAATTATCAATTTCAATTGTAGTTCTTAAAAGAGTTTTTACCTAATTATTCTTCACTTCTTACCATCAGGGTGTGAACGGGCGGTGACCACCCAATACAGGTATTTTCATTAAAACTCTTTGCATTTTTGTGCTCATTTATGATGGTGGTTACAAATTGTACAACCTTTATATCCTTAAAAGGAATCTACATTCACAAAGGGTTGGTATGGTTGTTGGTTAGTTCTTTTAGTTTTTTCATATTCCGACATTCGGCTTAGGTAGGTAGCTTGCTTTGTTAGTCCAGGTTTAAAGCTGTGATTCGAGCTGTGGATTGTATGTATGCCGCTCAGTAAAAAGTTTAAATAGCTACTGGAGCCCCCTCCTAACTTTAAGCGTGCGGCGACTTCAGCGACGGATGGTCCCAGCTTAACTGGATTAAGCAAGCCTGCGCAACTTAATGCAGTTATGATATAAATGAACTGATGAAGAGGAACCGCACTCAGTAACGAACCGACTCGAGGTTTTATCAACAGTTATTCGTTTAGGTACAATATACCGTAAGGTACAAACGAGTCCTAACTGACTTTGGCCATATTGCCCGGATATAACCAGACAATCTAGATAAGCTGATTGTAGTAGGAAAGATTTATAGTAAAAGATCAGAGGGTCAGACCAGATACAGGCGGTTTTAGGCACCAACATTCCGAATGCACTGAGACGTGCTAAGAACAGAGCGGTGTTCAGGCAGCAGTTCTACGGTTCATTAAGAGCATTTCAGGATAAGCACGACCTTCAGTCATGAAGTACACGAAAGAGAAGAAGTTATTCAAAGCACGACGTTACCTGATGATTAGTGATACGCCTGCCCATAAAAACGAGGTGTTAGATGGGATGGTGTATACTGAACCATATTGCGCTCATCGCTTGAGACGTAAGATGTCCAGTCTACCTCAGTAGTGACACTACCTATAGCGCCTTTCAAACTGGAACACAGTAATGTTTGCACAGTACTGTTTGTAGACTACTATTGGCGTTGCGGTGGTACCTACTTTTTTTTTCCGCGTGAGAAATCTTAAATGATAGCTTGCTTCTGGGGGGAAGATAAGGTTATGTGGGGCTTCTACCCACTAAAACCCTTTCGGTGGTCTCCCTCGGTGCATTAGGAGGGGCTCCGGGATCCCTTACGGAACGCACCGATTCCCTTCTGCACTCTGGCTAAAAATCCCACGGAAGGACAGAGCCCTCCTTATCACCTACGCCGTGCTACGGCAAATACAAGACCACCATGCATTTGTGGTCTTCATAAGACTCGCTCTTTGAGCTCTGAGGGCCTCCATCCTTCAAAGCCCATGAATCCGAGGACCCTTTTAGTCACCTTGCACGAGGCAGGGAATAGTCCTATTCTTAATAGCCCGAGACTGTAGGGCTGACGGTGGTACTACCCCAGACGGTCTACCACCAGTGAAAAGTATTGTTTACCACTGTCGTATATTTCATACCGACAAATAAGTGATGTGTATGATAAATAACAATTTCTCGTACTGTAAATAGGAGATGAGATACGAGACCAGTTTCCGATCTGCTTTAGATAAATAAAACGTACGCGAGCGGTTGCGTTTGAAACAAACAGCTTTCGTACCCCTCAACAAAGGCAACAGTAATAAGAGATGCGAGCTATGCATCAAACATGTTGTTGTATTGTTGTATCTGTCGATGCATACTATTTCTATTGTGTTGTTAAATTTATTTCACACTCCTCTCTCATAACAAAAGAGCCAAGCGTGTGTCTGCAATGTTATACAAGTACTAATCGTTTTAGACAATAATCAAAATATAAGTTAGTTGAGATATAAGCGAGAATAGTTGTGACTTGCGTTTCTAGTAATAACCCATTTATTTCCCCACTGCTGGGGCACAGGCCTACCCTCAATATGAGGGCGATTGGGCCATAGTCACCACGCTGGCCCAATGCGGGTTGGTGACTTCACACACACCTTAGAATAAATTCTAAGTCAGCTGCAGGTTTCCTCACGATGTTTTCCTTCACCGTTTGTATCTCGCTGTTGTAACTAAAGTCCACAAATGTACATAACTTAAATATTAAGTCATCGGTACATGCCGAGATTCAAACCCGCGACATTCGGAATGAAAGCCGCACGCTCTAACCATTAGGCCAGCGAGCTATAGCGACTTTCGATTCTATAGTAAGAATTCATCATCATCATCATCATCATCATCATTTCAACCGATGGACGTTCACTGCTGGACTTAGGTCTACTAATATGTTCCACAGAGCACAGTCTGCTGACACATGGTCTGTTTGAATCTATTGGTTGCTAGTGATTTTTTTTTACGTCCTCTGTCCAACTAGTGGGAGCTCTGCCAACGCTGGGATTTCCGGTGCAGGGTCGCCGTTCCACCACCTTCAGACTCCAACGTCCGTCCATCAAGAGGTCTATATCCAGCAGTGGCGTTCTCCAAGATAATATAATGTACTGGTGATAGGTCTCTGTTGGCAGAGACCGTCTATACCAACAGCAACGCTGATTTCCGTGGACAGAGACTGAGCAAACATTACTGTGTTCCGGTTTAAAGGGTGTTGTAGCTAGTGAAATTACTGGGGTTATGAGAGTTAACATCTATTGTGTCAAACCGACGAGCACTGTCTCCTTAGTCTTATTGATTCATGGAATAAAAAAAAAAGAATCTAACTACGGACCTTCTGTCTCAATAGTTTCTAAAACGATTACTAATGCGATGTTGTGTAAACACCCTAATCAGTTACAGTCATTCCATCAGTGTTGTAGCTTATATATAGATAAAATAAGTAATAATTAGGACGGTGAGTTAATATTGAATTTAACTAATAACTAATGTAATTTAATTAGTGTAATAGTTCAGATGTGGCAGGCGGCACACCACCGCAGCGGTCTGAGGTTCAAACTGTACAATTAATGAGCACATGGAAATAATCTCGGAGCTTTCCTTTGAAACGTACTGCTCGCATCTCAACCGGAATTATTGTGAGATTATAAACCTAATATCAAATAGTATTTACGGAGACATCCACTTTACTCTAAGTATATATAATCATTGGTATATTTGCAATGATTACTTATATTTAAGTCAACGTTAAGCACATATTTAAACTACATCTTTTAACTTCGAAGTTAGTGCTTTACATCAGCTATAGTTCGAAGTCAGGTAATGGACGTTATAGTAGAGGGGGGAAGTGAAACTTTGTATTTTAGCTAATTTATAAAGGCATTAGATGAATACACTGTGGAGATGGTGAAGACGGAAAGACTGAGATAGAGACAGAGAGGTAGAGAAAGAGAGCGAGTTTAATCGATAAATTTTTCAAATACTGAAACAGAGATTTTTCTATATCTCTTCTTCATATATTTCGAGTATATTCAGAATATAGGGTGTGCATGATAGAGACTAGATCTGCATAGTATGTAGAGTATATATACGGAGAAAGAGTAGACAGCACATAAGAAGCACATAGAAGGAAGACGAGACTAAAGATACGGAAACTGTAGAATAGAGTTTTATCTCATTCTAACTCAGTAAAACCGTATAAATAGTTTTCTACCCCACGTTACTCTTTTTCGTTTCATAAATTTTACAAGGTCTCCAATGAAGTTACATTTAAAACTATTATATGCTAATTAATAATTCCTAACTAATAGTATGATTACCGGTAATATATAAGGGACTAATTTCTTTAATCTACATCCCGGGTCCATTTTGTATATAAAGCTCCGTAATGTAACGTTTTAAGTCAATCAAGCTGAAGCTGCTGAGTGAGCTTCCGCTGGAATCGGGATCGGGCTTAACGATTTTAAATTATTCAATCCGTCGTGCCTTTGATGGTTCAGTTAGGATTTCATGAAACTCTTACAAATCCAAACAATAAATATAAAATATTGTTTAATGTTAATAGCGGGATCGAGTCTGTTACCTTTGTTATGCAAGCCACTTGTTTTTTTTTTACCACAACGCGATAATACGACGACGACGTTTATCACACCAAGTCTATACAACGTGGAGACTAGACAGATTCTGAATATATAAAGAAGAGATATTTTATACATTTCTCTTTTTTTTCTTACTTATATAGATAAAAAAAATTGTCAATCAATCACTCTCTTGACAATAATAACCCTGATGAAGATATAACCCTTAACAACGTGAGGTTAATTAGGATAATATACACAGCATCGCTTTGTACTCTTTTTGAGATAATATACTAAGCCTCGTTACTCCAGTAATTTCATTAGTTGGAGCACCCTTTAACATACAGTAATGTGTGAGCAGAAATAGGTACTGCTATGGTACCTACACGGTCTCCAGATAAAAGACCTACCACCAGCTGCCAGCGACTGCAACAGTAAAATAGAGTCGTATAATACGGATGATCAAGTCGATAAGTTATGACCGTCTGTCATACAGTTTCAAGCATAAAGAAGTGAATTCAAAAACGAAAAAAAAATTCTAGTGAATGCCCAAAACGACTTTCTTCGAAAACCTCGCCGGAAATGAAGCGGTAGTGTAATTACGGTAACGGTCGGAGCTTCCGGCGAACCCGCGACACGCTCCGTCGGCGCTCAGCGCTGCGCCACTGGACATACATTTTTTCTCCCTCCAATATTAACCATTCAATATAATTGATGCCTTACACAAAGGGGATGGTGTTGTAGGTTACTGCATAAAAATATACATTACAGTAGTTTTAAAAATAAAATAGTTTTGCATCAAAAATTTACATTATTGTAATCTGGTTCGAATGACGCTGTAGCTAGTAAAATTAGAAGTGGTTAAAATTTTATTTATATGGCGACGATCACAATATAGTGCTGTGTATATCATCCTAACTAGTGCCACGTTGTTGTGGGTAAACGTATTAATTCCTGAGGACAATGGCTGGACGTGGTCTTCGGTCATTGAACTCACGAGGCTGGTAGGGTCTGCATAAAGCAGACTCTGGGGCGGGCTATCCCAGCATAGCGCTAGATGGTGGTTGTCTTCCGAACGGAGATTCCGAGACCTCGCCAAAGGTCGAAGGTGACCACTGTGGGGGGTTTTAGTAGGTAAAAATCTCCACATAACTCTCCCCCCCTCAGAAGGCAAAGTATATTTTCTAAGATTTTCCCCCCACCAAACCAAAAATAGGTAAACGCTTATCATCGAGTTAACGTCTAGCTAAATATCATCGCAAGACGCTGCAGTCAGCATGGATTCCGGCACCGCCGGACATTAACGCTCGTCATCTGTTGGGGTTTATATGAGGGGATTTGGGCCATTTCCCACTCTTGCCCAATGCTGGTAGGTGGGAACAAGAGCCTCCTTTGTTGATAAGCAGGGTGTTACACGAGCAGGTGAGGTTGGCTTGGATCCCGTGAATTGTTGCATGGGTACCCTTACACCCTCAAGACAAAGGATAGTATGATACAGGATGATACACGTTTCATCTCCTTCGATTTCCATCTACCCTATATATTTATGATCTGTTTGCCGTTATACTATTTCGTTACATGGAAACCACTTCAAACCGCATCGAGTTAAACTGTTCATTCCGCAGTAAGAAACAAGACAATGAAACGTATTAGTAATAAGGATGAGAAATAAAAGGGGACGATGAGAGAAGGAATCAAGATGGAGCATAGATGAGAGAAATAAGAATGGTAGATTAGAACAGAATACAAGGAGAGGAAGAAAGAAGAAAGCAACAAAAATATGTAATAAATAAAGGAACGAAGTTCAGGCCTTAAAATTACCGGGAAGTGAGGTATTAAAAAAAAAAAAAAAAAACTGTTCATTCCACACAGAAGGTGGGGTTGTTGTCCATTGAAATGGTGACAATGTAAATACCAACGCAAAGGAGCTAACGAATCGAATCGAATGTCAACATCGACTAAAATTTGTTAGCTGCCTTTTTAGTTAAATGTTTCAAGTCGCCATTTTTTTTTTTTAATTAACTAATCAGACGAGCTCTTCGTTCTGCGTGTGGTGATACCCCCGGCCATAATAGCGTGGCGCTACTTAGGATGTTATCCACTGCACCACATTACACTAGTCTTGAGACAAGATGTTGAATTTTAATACCTCAGTAATTACACCAGCTATAGCGCCCTTCATACCGGAGCACAGTAATATTTCAACAATATTAACACAGTAAATAAAGATCTACTGGCGCCTGTTTCTGCTGGTAAACTGTACTCTGCAAACAATACCGTGTTCCGGTTTGAAGGGCGTTGCAGATAATGTAATTACTGGAGTAACGAGACTTAACATCCTACGTCTCAACGCGACGAGCGCAACATGGTGTAGTGTATAATATCCCAACTAACATCAAGTTGTTAAGGCGAGCGTGTCGCTTTATTAAATAAAAAAAAAAGTAACTACAATATTGATTAATAATTTTTTTAATAAATTACTGTAACTGTCGCACATGTTGGCAACATTGTGTTATTAATGGTTTCAATTAGATGATGTGGCTGAATGGCCAGTTTTCTTTTGCCTTTTACATTATAAAATAGTATTAACGTCATTGCAATATAAAATATTAATGTGAAAATGTATCCGTAATGGTTTTACGATACGCTGTAATATATGGCAGGGGTCAGCAACCGTTTTTCGCTGCGGGACGTTCACCTGATGGTATACCTGTCCATAACGACGTGGCGCTAGTTAGGATGATATACACTGCACCATATTGCGCTCGTCGTCTGAGACAAGATGCTGAATATCGTTACTCGAATGTTTACACACTGCTCTTTGTCGGCTGCAATAGGAGCTGCGATGGTACCTACCTAGACGGTCTCCAGCAATAGAAACCTACCACCAGTAATTACACCAGCTACAGCGCCCTTCAAACCGGAGCACAGTAATGTTTGCACACTACTGTTTACTAGTACTAGCACCAGTAATAAGGAAAATGTAAATATCAAAGAAGTGTCATTATGTAATTGATTTCCGGAACTAAAGCGGATCACTTAAAATCATCAAATGGTGATCACTTTAACTTGCTGGTCTAATGATGCTTCGGCCATGTTGAACGAATGGATGAAAGAAGATTAACGGAAGAGGTATACAAGGTGAGAACGATTGGACAAATCGGTGCAGGTCGACCTAGGTAGACCTATTCAAATCGAAGATGTCCTTAAGAAAGGCTGGGTCAAGAGTACTCGCAGCCGACGAGCACGCATGAAGACGCCCATGGAAGTGGAGGAAGCGGGGGAGCTGGCCTCTGCCTACCACTACGGGAACGAGGCGTGATATATATATATATATGTATGTAATTTGCTGGTCTATAGTCTATGGATTGTTCTATTGATAAGTACCATAATATTGTTCATATATTTGAAAGACCAATCCTCCTCCTATATGAACCCCTAGATCGGCCCGTAGTGCCCGGCGATACCGGAAGTCATGCTGAGTGCGTAGACCGAAGAATTGGTGAAGACCGATCTATATGGAGATCTTAGGGGAAGGTCTATGCCCAGCAGTGGACGTCTATCGGCTGATGATGATTGGAAGGCTAATAAAACTTTTACCGAGTCTATAAATTTTAAGCGCATTCGGAAAGTTTAAACGTTACAATAATGAATGTTTCCAATTCGTCAAAGTTTATGGCCCGTAATGACTGCTAACAACCCCACAGGGCGTTTCCGGTTGGTGGACGATAAAATCGAAACTAATTTATCATCATCACCAGCTGATAAACCTCCACTGCTGAACGGAGGCCTCGCCCAAAGATTCCCACATCGATCGAGTAGCGTTTTATAAGGGGGGGAATTAGGGAAGTTTCTACCACGCTGGTTCAAAGCGGGTTGGTGGGAGCTAGGGCCACGCTTGTAGGTGAATTGGCATGGGTATCGTGAGTTGTTGTGTGGGACCCTTTACACCCCCTAATTTGTAACTTAAAGATAATCATCTACCTGTATAGCTAAACTGAAGTTTACTTACAGTCAGTGTGAACTAATATATACCTAGTCTAGTAAATAGTATTAAAATTTATACACATATTTATTGGTATCAGCAAAAAACAAAAAAATCTATTCAAAATGACTTTAATGTCTTTAATATGTTTGGCCACGAATCCATGGGAAATTTCCACCACCACCACCACCACTGCTTGCTCCAAAGATTTTTTAAGAGACCCAATGTCGCCGTGTCGTTTAGAGCAGCAGCAGGCCATGTCCTCTAAAACTGACCATAACTTGAAGCCTAAAGGGTTGAGGTCTGAGCTAGATGAGGGCAGGTCTTCAGCTCTTATAACGGAACGTTGGTTTCAAGTCAGGCTTGGGTAGTTCGTGCCTTGTGGCCAAGAGCAGTCCTGCTGGATACTCCACGGTATATTTTTAAAGTCTATTGCTGGGTTTCACGACATGATCCAAGACTATATCTGGATACACTTTGGCTGAAGTTTTCAATCCTTTTAAACAAAAATGAGGTTTTGTGAGTCCTTGATAAGACACGCCACACCAAACCATCACTGACGCAGGATGATGACCATGACCACGTTGTACCTTTCCGACCACTGAGCAGCTTCTTCAGAACTGTGAGCACTATATCATTTTGTTTATTGTAGTGTTCTTCAATCGTGAAAATTTTATCATCGGTTAAGAGGATATTTCTGTGCCTTTCACCAGCACTCCGGTCCTCAAATCCTGATCGATCCTTTTCATCCATCTTTAATTGTAAAGATTGATTTAAGGCATGTCCTGTATATCAACCCTGACCTGATAAGCACCAAGCATCGAGCTTCAGGTCTTGTTTTATAATACGCGATACGTGACAGAGCCTTAGCAGGAATCTTCATTTCTCGCGATAGGTTACGGTGGACGATACTTAAATGTTAAGTATAAAGGTATCAAAACTTGAGCGCAGCTTAACCTCAAAGTGCGGGCAGAGCGCGGCCGGACGCTGTGTTTGCAATGAACTTTAAAGCGATTCAGAGAATTGAAGAAAATTATTTGCTGAAACTCCAACCGAATGTTTACTTCGTCCTGTGTAGTAGTAAATTAATTGAAAATACTATTGTTTACAGTAAATATATAAATACTTACGATGTAGCACCAGAGGTGTGCCAGGATCGTGGCAAGTGATGAGAGCTGGTCTCTGCTTACCCCATTGGGAACAAGGCGTCATATATTTATATATATATATGTATGTATATAAATACTTCCACTGGTGGTACTAATAGGCAAAGCCACAGCTCTTATTCCTGCCGCCAGATAATAGTGTTCAAACATTACTGTGTTCCAGTCTGAAGGAATATATACCCAGTGATATTACTACAACAACGAGACTCAACATCTTGTTTCAAACGTCGAGTACAATATGGTGCAGTGTGTCCATACTAACACGCGCCACGTTGGTATGGGCAGAAGTATCACTTATCATCGGGTAAACGTCGCACTAATGTCGTCGTTTGAATAATAAAAAAAAAAAAAATATTTATGAGTGTATAAAATGATAACTAATAACTTTCTTCACAGAGACTAGTATTTTTTTTATAAGAAGGGTGGGCAAACGAGGGTAAAGTTCACCTGTTGGAGAGTGATCACTGACGCCCATACGGAGAAGAGAAGGGAATCATACGTTCTATTCTTGATGGCACCCGTGTGGTATTGGTTCGGAAATACCGCAGGCGATAACTGATTCCTGATGATGAAAGTTGCGTTTGAAACATAGTGGAGGAACACCAATCATCCAGGTGGTGTCCAAAAGCTGGTGGAATAATTCCGAACAACTCCTCGGAACACTTCCCGTGGTAATTTGAAAGTGCACAGTGATGCGATGACTCTTCTCAAGGGTCAAGGCAGTTGGAAAGAATTTGGTCTTCAACAATTCGATCCGCTCTTCGTTGTTTAATGGCCTCCATTACATACGTAAACAACTGGCAACATTTTGAATATATCACGCAGCAGACAGTTCATGAATATTTCACGTGTTTCAGTGTAAATTTACTAACAACATTCCTAGATAACGTTTAATCATAAATTATATAATAATAATAATAACCTTGTGATTTATAAGCGGATAAGAAGTTATTACTTTTGTATGTAATATCGGTGTTTATACGAATGCTCTCGTGTCATGACGTGGAAACCGTAAAGGGAATAAAGCAAAATGTTCTATTTCGTCTATTCCATATAAGAAAGAATCAGATCTTTTGTTCATATTAATAATACTTTTCAATATCTTTCAATAGAATTACATTCGCTTGACTTTCAGCCCGTAAGAGCTGAATAACAATTTTATGACGACGTACATTCAAAGAAACGACACCTGTTTGTATTGTGAATATTGCGACTTATAAACGGCCTCCACCCACGAAAGGTTGAACAAGGTCGAGACCGAAATAGACCTCATGTCTGAACTTAGTTACTTAAATATATTATTAGAGGAAGCACGAGATGAAAGGGACATTCACCTGATGAGAAGCGATATGATCGCCTATGATAGCACGGCGTATGTACTGCATCACAATATGTTAATCGCCTTGAAACCTATGTTGAGTCTCGTCACAGCACACTTCAAACCGGAATACAGTAATGTTTGCACACTGCCGTCCTGCCGTTACTTAGACGGTTTCCGGCAGCAGAGACATATCACCAACAAATTAAATTTAAACCTTAATTATAGGTGATATAATTTACTGATGGTAAATAAATACGTTTTCTTATAGCAATGTAGCGCCAACGAGTCAATGACATTACCCTTATCAAAGCTATAGCGTCCTTCAAACAGGAACACAATGTAATAGGGGGACCGGAAAGTAATGTCGTTTCTGCGCATGCCAATACTTGATTGTCATTTGTCAGCTCATTGTTTTGTTCAGAGGCGTACCAAAGACATTGTGAGGTTATAGTGATTTCTTTACTTATAGACAATTGAATTACAATTTTTTTTTGTAATTTTGGGTAAAATGGCCAGCCAAATACCAGAAGAGGTACACATCCGGCATTGCATGCTCTTTGAGTTTCGCAAGGGAAATAACGCAACAGTTGCTACCAAAAACATTTGCGATGTTTATCCAAATGCACTGGACATTCGTAAATGCCAAAGGTGGTTTTCCAAGTTCAAATCGGGTAATTTTGATCTTTCCGACTCGTATCGATCAGGAAGACCATCAGCGTTAGACAACGACGTGTTAAGGGCGGAAGTGGAAGCAAATCCGTGTCAGACGATCGAGGAATTGTCAAACAGTCTCAACAAACCTTGGTCGACCATCCAAGAACATTTGAAGCAGATTGGAAAAGTAAGCAGAGCAGGTGTTTGGGTCCCGCATAATCTGTCCGAACAGAATAAGGCTAACCGATCAATCACATGCAACTTATTGCTTCAACGACACAACACAGAAGCGTTTTTTGATCGCTTGATCACAGGAGATGAGAAATGGGTCCTGTATGATAACCCAAAACGCAAAAGGCAGTGGCTCTCTCCAAATGAAATCCCTCGGAGTACTGCTAAGCCAGGTTTACACCCCAAAAAAGCGCTTTTGTGTGTTTGGTGGAGTATTCGCGGCATTGTTCATTTTGAATTACTGAAACCTGGAGAAACTGTTACTGCAGACCTCTACAGCGAACAATTGCAGCGAGTCAATCAATCTTTAATTGAAAAGTGGCCAGCGATTGTCAACCGAAAAGGCGTCATTCTCCAACATGACAATGCAAGACCGCACTGCGCAAGGCGAACTCTAGAAAAAATTAATGAATTGGGGTGGGAGGTGCTGCCTCATCCACCATATTCGCCCGATGTTGCACCATCGGATTTCCACTTATTCCGAGCGCTGCAACACTTTTTAAGTGGCAAAACATTTGCAAATTTGGATGATATCCAAAATGCCATCTCTAGATATTTTGCCGAAAAACCAATTAATTTTTATCGATCAGGGATTGAAAATTTACTCACTAGATGGCAAAAGGTTATTGACAATGATGGGGAATACATCATTGATTAAAAATAAAGACTCGTTAAAAATGTATGTTTGTATTTAGCGTAAGAAAACGACATTACTTTCCGGTCCCCCTAATACATAAAATTATTTAACAGACTGGCAGCAGACAGGCGATACTTATCTATATATCGCCTGTCCATCCACCACAGACCTGATCTATGATAACAGAGACCTACCATTAGTTATTTTAATTAAGCTCAAGGGCACACTTATTCAGTGTGATTGTTGTCCTTACAATATTAGATTTTCCAGATTTGATTCATAACATAACAAAAAAAATAAAGTTGAAAATCTAAAAATAACTATAAAATCGATTAAAATAAATTATTAATTAATACTAATTAAAATAAAAAAAAAAACCTAGTACAAAATGTATCTTTTTATGCATATTTGTGTACTGGGTAAAGATCGCCATACTTCATAGAAGACAGTACTTTATGATTATGACGATGTACTGCGTATATTTTTTTATCAGGATCATTCTGTCAATAACGAACAGACAAACAAATTTACCGTCACTGTTTGATTCTTCCTTTTTTAATTTTGTTCTTTTCAATCACTCCAACCACTGCTGGATGTAGGCCTTTCCCAATATGTACTGTATTGCCAGATACGGTAGTCTTCGCACGCACCCACTTCCGATCACTCTCATCCCATCGTAATCATATATTCTTGTCATATATACTTATGGTGCAATAGTGTGGGATTAGGTGTACATGGTATGAAGTAGGTGGGAATTTAATTGTCGCCATTAAATTAATAATATTCCCGCAATAACTGCAGCGTGAAATCCTGTCGCCATGCAGCCGTACGCGAATATTAGACCGCATTAATATCGCGCGCATCCGAATTATTGCGTTGTAAATTCGCGCCTCCCGTAATAGAAATGCACGTAGGTATGTACCGTACAGAGTAACTAGCCGCGTTTCAATAGAACGCGTTGCATAGAGTACTTTCACGTCCGACCGCCACGCACTGGCGCGACAGAGCCGCGCCTGTGATGTGACTTCTGTTAGAAAACCGATGCAATTGTTGCTGGCCGTTAATAAAATATTTGGTTTTTTTTTTTTATATTTCTGCATCTGTGTACTTTCGCGCCTATTTTAACGCACTTGAAATTATCTGAAGAAATATTTTTTTTAAATTCTACAAAGCAAGGAGACGAGCAACATACTCACCTAATGGTAAGTGATACGCCTGATCATGTGGTGCTCGTTAGGGTTATGTCAACTACATCACATTGTACTCGTCGCCTTGAGACTTGATCAGTCTCGTTACCCCAGTAATTTCACTAGCTACAGCGCCCTTCCAACCAGAACACGGTAATATTTTCACAGTACTGTTTATCAGTTGTAATAAGCATGATGGTACCCACCTAGACGGTATCCAGGAATAGAGACCATACCACCAGTAAATGCAGCAGCAAGGAGATTTTTTTTTTTTTTTTAATTTCTGTTTCCCGTAAGTCTTTTTATAGATTTTTCCTTTTGAAAATTATAATTTCCGATTGTTCAGCTATAAATGCTTTAATATTAATTTAATATATAATTCGGAGAGTTTATGTCAGTAACATTATGGTAATATTACTGTTACCTTAACTCCGCGCGTATTACCAGAAGAGGCATTCAGCGGTACAAAACAAATGAGCACAGTGCGGCGATGTGATTACGAGCGCCTTATCGAAGCTCATTAAGAAGTCATTTCAGCTCGCCACGTAGCTGTATAGAAAGCTAACATTTGTACAAACATGATCTCGGACGTTAAATAATGACCTCATTAGCATTCTACTACTTGACAAATGTAGAAAAAAAATCTAGGCATTTAATTTTTGAGCTTTTTTTTTCACAGTAAGGTAACAGTGTCTCTATTTCATACCTTAGGCGATAATGAAGCCGCAGTTAGTGCAGTGCGCGGTTTGAATACTTTTATTTAGTACCGTAAAAAAAAAATCACTTTTTTTTGTATATCTCTGCTTTATCTATAGTCATAAAAAGTGTTTCTTTATATAATCAAGGATGAAATAGTCCGAAAAGGGCAAGGAATCTAAGAATTCCAATGTTACGTCTTCGAGTGATTTCTTGTGAAAGAAGCCAAAAGAAATGGACAAAGTTTCTTACTAAAAGCTATTTTTAGCGAAGCTATTAATAATTTCTGAAAATAATGTGAGATTACATCAGTTCGAGAGTTTCGCGATTTAATTACGGCTATGTAATTAAACCTTTAGGGCATACAAGTTCAGCAGTGGACAACAATAGGGTGATAATGATTCATATCACGCTATTGTTGTTCACTGGGTCCATAGGGTTCATACGCGCGGATTTGAGCCATTTCCCACCACGCTAGTCCAATACAGGTTGGTGGGAGCCTTTTTTCTTAATTGTCAGGTTGCACCACGAGCAGGTAAGGTTGGTTTAGGCCCTGTGAATTGTTGTGTGGGATCCCTTGCACCTCTTAAAAGTCAATCAGCTGTAGTTGAAAGAGTTAAGTGTGGAAACGAAGACGATTGTAAAAGAATTAAAACTGATCGAGATAGTCTTTAAGGACAATTATATTAAGTATGAAGGTCAAAGGAATATTTTTTCTTAGTAGTAGTAAAGGCTGATATCCTGCAGTAAACAAATACAGCCTGATAATGGCGATGTAGTGCAGCCTGCGTTACATAGAAACAAACAAATAGAATATGAAATAATATCTCAGTGCAACGGAATATATGCGAGATATACACAGCAACACTTTGACCGGAAATTGCTGCTCCGTTCCCGCACCCCCGGGAACGGGATGGACGCTGAAGGGATTATTTTATTTTTCAAATTAAATATTGCAGAATGGAAAATACAAAGTGCGGGACCGCAGTGTCGCAGATTACTGTACATGCCGAGTGCGAGCGGGGCTGATACAAACTTATAACATTATTGGTGAAATCCGGAAGGAAGCATGTTTACGTTAAAAAAAGATTAACATAATAGATTTTTGAAAATGTTAGAAGCCAAATCACCAATGGTAATCCACATATGACGCCGAGAGGAAGTAGTTTTAGAACTTATAGTCTAAAGAAACAGGCCACGAAGAAGAACGCCTATGGGATGGACTGACCAGATAAAGGCGGCAGTAAATGGCTCATCATCATTGCCACTATATGACTGCACTAGGAAGGTTGCCATCAGAGAAGAATGGAGACGTGGTATTAAGGTTGCGACTACCACCTAAAGTGATGACTCTCTCAACAGTAATGCCGGCGAAGAAGAAGAAGCCAAATGTTTTAATCTTGCTTAAATTCAAGTGGCAGGGGGCAGGGCATATTGTTCGAAGGACCGATGACTGATGGAGCTGTGAGGTCCTCGAGTAGCTCCCGCTGACCGGTAGACATACAGTTGGGAAGCCTCCTACAAGATGGATCGATGATCTGGTGGATCACTAAATGCGAGCTACGCGAAACCGATCGATGTGGAGACCTTTGGGAGAGGCCTGATGATGACGAAAAGCAAGTAAGGTTATAAGTAACAAATCATACGTTAAGTAAGTTATACATATATAGAAATAACATTGGTATAAACATTAATTGGATAAGTAAGAAATTGTAAAGATAACTTGGTATCAAGAGAGATATTGTAATATGTATTGGCTGTATGATACTTAATGTCATTGACCTCAATATACGTCAAAGGAAGGTGAAAAATTTAATTATAAAAAAAAATATTTTGATAAATAACTTAGCGTTAACTATATTAGAGGTGTAAAGGGCTTCCGCACAAGAAGTCACAGGATCTACGCCTACCTCACCTGCTCTTGGTGCAGCACCTTGCTAATCAACAAACGAGGCTGTGAATATCACCAACCATCATGGGGCCAGCATGGTGGGAAATGGTCCAAATCCTCCCAGATGAAACCCCACCTGATCGATGTGGGGATCCTTAGGGGAGGCCTATGTGCAGCTGTGGATGTCTAGTGGGTGATGATGATGGACTATATTAGAAGAAATTGAGATAGTCCTATATCCAGCAGCGGATAAGCAAAGGCTGATAATAATGATAATGATGATGATGATGAGCTATATATTCTTACTTATGGTATTTTAAGTATTAAAATAGAATTCAATAAGAGTCTGTACTCGGATGTTATTGGATGCTGTTAGCTTTGATATCTTTTACAGTTAAGTCGAAGTCCGGATTCACGACATCAGAGTTAATATTGAACTTGCATTCAGCCCGTTTGAAGATCGTAAGCTTCTTTTAGTTCTGATTTTAATTTTTTTTTTATTGACAATTGACATCACATTGGCGTGAAGTCAAGTGAGAACAAAAATGAAGATTATGGAAGTTTATTCGTGTATCGAATTCTCCTGTTTTCACGACATGCAGCAGATTAATGATAGTTTCCAAAGGGGTTCAAGTGGACCATCAGGGTTTCATTGGAGACTCAGGTCTACATTGGTTGACACAAAAATGAGGGTTCACAATCCGTAAGGATCCACGTAAATTTATTTGCTATTCATAGTGAAGAATTATAATGTTGGCTTGACTTCATTTCTCAAACTAAGCTTGTAAAAACTTGTTTATCCTTATTCAGTACGAGTCGAGCCTCGGGAATATGGTAGAAATGTGAGGGTCCACCGGAACCGGATAAATTTTGAAAGTAACCTATGATAGAGAAAGTCTTGGGAGAACTACTATATAATATAATTAAACTCTACTAATCGCATAGAAGGATTGAATCAGAGTTGTTTGTATTAAAAGGCAAGCGGTTATACATAAAGGAAACTAGCCTATTCAAGGATATTTTCTCTATGGTAATTTTCTCCATGTCATCCAAGGTAGACTGTAAGATATTACTCAAGGTGTTATGTCCTTATTTAGATTTAGTATATATATAATATATAAAAGGAACTTGTTATTATTTAGCACAAATGGAGACTTACACTTCCCACATCAAAGGAATGAAACAAAAAGAGAGCAGTTTTCTCGTAGCAGGTTTCTGCCGGAGACTGTCTAGGTACCACTGCACTACACAGTACTGTGAAAAACATTACTGTAATCCGGTTTGAAAGGCGTTGTAGCTAGTGAAATTAATGAGGTAACGAGATTTAACATCCTATACCACAATATATAATCCGAACATGATGTTATGGGCGTAATAGTTACCATCAAGAGAACATCTCGTTACTTAATCAAAAGTAACAGGTTTACACAAATATAACCAAACAGTTAATTTTTCTAAGTTTTTAAGTAAATCTGTTATTTAACCATAGAGGTTAAATCATCATCATCATCATCAGTATTTCCATGAGTGATGTAATGTGTTCCACAAAGAAATCCCTTGCCCTTTTTTGATCTAGCGACTCCAAGCAATTCTTTATTTTTTTTTATTTCTTTGGCCTATGTCCAGCAGTGGACGTCTATCGGCTGATCATAATGATAATGATGATGAAGCGATTCTTTTGATGTTCTCTGTCCGCGTAGTGGAAAGTTCTGCTAACGCTGCGCTTTCCGGTGTGAGGTCACTACTCCAGCAGTTTAAGTCCCCAACGTCCAGGGATTCTATGCGCTACGTGTCGCCCATCGCCACTTCAGCCTCGCGACTCATAGGGCGGCTATAGACTCTGGTTCCGAGGTTATCTTCATTTTTGATTTGATCATGCAGAGACACTCGAAGGATCTCTCTCTTCATCGCTACCTGTATGGCTTAAGCTTTCTCATGAGACTGTATTTAAATGTTATAGAGTAGTTATGAACAAACAAGTGGAATCGGCTTAGGATCGCGTTACTATTACTTAAACTGCATCTTCAGGATGCGGAGCTGCATCAGCATCATGTATCGCTCGGATCCAGGGCCGGATCCAGCGTTTAAGCGCCGTTAAAACGAATGAAAACTGAAATCACCGCGATTATGCTTTCGTAACTGCACTTTTATTGAAACTCTCCACCGTAACCCCGGCTCCCGCTCTGAACGAAATTTAACTTTACAACCCCGCCGTGTTTAAACTACAAAACGTAATCTGAGAACCAGTTTTTTTTTTAAGAGTAACGCCGAGATAATACGGAACGATCTCATGACGGTAAGTGTTACCGTTTGCCTATTAAATGTTGGTCTAGTTAATATTTTATAACAGCGCCTCAAAGTTTAAAATAGCTTTAGAAATATCAGCATCAATAGCCGAGGACATATTCACACATTACTACCTTACAGTAAAGATAGGCATTGAAACTGTATCTCTGTGATGACTCAATAATACACCCTTCTCTCTACCACCAGTAAACTGTACTATATAGTATAAACCTATTTACCCTTCATCCCTTAATTGTAGAAAAAAAAAGTACTCTATTACTTACTAATGTTTCTTCAAGCGTCTGAATTTTAACATCTCTTTCTATTATTAAAGATTATCGCTGAGATATAAGTATTTTTTAAAAAATTAGCCCATATGACATTTGTCACAACAGAACAACTCTGTTCTGGCTTGAAGGACGCTAAAGAAATTAGGAGGTAATAAGGTTTAACATTTTATGTCTCAAGGACGACGAGCGTAATGCGCGTATAATATCCTAACTAGCGGTACGTTGTCATGGGAGATGAGAACAATCTGGTGCAGTGTATTATATCCTAACTAGCGCACATTGTTATAGGTATGTGTATCGTTTACTATCAAGCGAAGATCTCGCTCGTCCGTCGCTTCGTCGTATAACAGGATGTAAACATTGGCCGTTTCGATAATTAAATAATGTATTGTATATATATATATTACAAGCACAATACATTGCAGTGTTTATCATCTTAACTAGCTCAGCATTATAAGTAAGCTCATCGCTTCGTCGTATAATAAAATAAAAACTTCCGTATCCGCTCGCACTGCGACTCCTCAGTTTGGATATCGCGAAACATCGCTCTGGACAGATTTACGGCAGCCGATGTCGGGACGGGGCTAACTTATGGCCACTGACCACTTTGTGCGCGCATTTTTACTCTTGCACCCTGTTCTACTAATTATTACTTACACAAAAGATCCTAACACATAATAGACTAGCAGCTCCTCGCCCATGTTGACTAGACTACACTTAGATTTGAAATTTGTCAGAACAATTCTCGCCCGGCTGCATTGCGCTACCCCTTTTCCTATTATTAACACCCCCGTAACTCCCTTAGGGTAAGGAAATGTGTAAAATCCATTCATAGCTGACTTCGAAATGATAGAAGTAATGTTTATACCAAATTTTGAGTGTTTGCGTGTAATACATTCAGAGATCTCGTGATGACTCAATGAATCTCTATATATCTATACATTTATATACGATGTAGAGATCTTTGGGGGAAACCTATGTGCAGCAATGGACGTCTATCGGCTGCTGATGATGATGATGATACATATCTATTACGAAGTTCCCTGCTGTATTTCCGCACCTTGAGAACTTACAAGAAAAAAAGCCTGTTTTGTTTTTTGAAGCTCAAAACCATCAAGCTGACCAACTCTATCATGATAAAATGCTTTTCTTGGTCTACTTGGTAAAGTATTCCTAATTCTGCCGCCAAACGGTGGTGTGCAATATATTACTGTGTTGCGGATTGAAGGGTATTGCTGTAGCTAATGTGATTACTGGGGTAACGAGACTCAATATCTTATGTGTCAAGGCGACGATGGCAATACGGTGCTATGAATACCAACTTAACTAGCGCCACGTTGTTATGGACAGGCGTATCAATAACCATGAGGTGGACGTACCGTTCGTCTCGTCGCTTTGTTGAAGACAAAAGAGTACCTCTAAGATCATTTAGGTAGACTATCAGTTTTGTAAATTTATGTCTAGCTAGATCTATGTAGAACCTTTGCTTAAACCTGGTAATACCGGTCCACTCTGTTATGCTTTTAATCAAATTTTATTTGATTTATATCGATACTGCGTTATCCAATAGTATCCTAGAAAGAAATAAACAATATGTTTCTTTTGTCACTTTCTAATATAAATGATATCTTCTCTAAATAAAAAAAATTGTTTTGATAGAATAAAGACTTGTTCAGTTCGAACTACAGAGTGATAATACTGTAGTCCTGACGAACCTCAAAAACTAGTGGTTAGATTTATGAGCTACGGAGTTGATAACATTGAAAAAATCTTTAAGAAACCTTGAGATAAAGACAGTCTAGACGATTACTCAGCGAGATGACGGATAATAATACTTCTTAGTAGAGTAATAATGAAGGATATAAGGAGCTATATTCTATGGAAATAGTCAGATCTTTAAGTAAATAGAGGAGCAGTAAGATAATTAGTAATAAGCTTTATTAGCCTTCTGTAAATTGTGTGGATCTTTGAGAGAGGCCTTTGTCCAGCAGTGGACGTCTATCAGCTAATGATGATGATGATGATGAAATTCTCAGCACAAAGAACTGTTTAAAATAAATAAATAAGCAAAGACATTCTTTATGTAAACTCGTATTAAGTTCTCACTACACCATGAAGTATATGCTGGTGGAAGGTCTCTGTTTCCGGAGACCGTCTAGGCAGGTACCAACTAGCTCCTATTGCACCCCCGACAAAGACTAATGTGCAATCCTTATTGTGTTCCAGTTTGAAGGGCGCTGTAGCTAGTGTAATTACTGGGGTAAGGAGACGACGGACGGATACCTTTACGACTAACTAGCGCCGCGTAGTTATGGGAGAGCCTATCACTTACCATAAGATGAATATCTCGTTTAATAGAATAAAAGTATATATTATATCGTAACTTAAGGTAATATGTATTCAAATAGTCATAGCGAATTGTTAAGATATCGGATAAATTATTATATATATATATATATATATATATATATATATAATAATTTATCCGATATATATATATATATATATAATACGACAAGACGTATGTGACAATGGCGCTAGTTAGGATGACATATACAGCAACATATTGTGCTCTTCGTCACATAAGCTCTTAAGTCCATTTACCCCAGTATTTCACTAGCTACAGCACCATTCAATTCGGAATAGGGTAATGTTTCCACACTACTATTTGTCAGCAGAAATATGAGCTGTGGTCGGGCATAAACGGTTTCCAGCGACAGAGACTTACTACAAGTATTGCATAGAAATTCTGACTCATATCTGTGAAAATCAAACCCGATTTTTTTATACCATTAAAGCAGCAAATATGAATACTGTCCGCCTGATAGTAAGATTGTGGCCTAAGCTTATAAACAACTGTAGTATCACAATCCCGGAGAAACCTTTTTTTGATGAGCCCTATTTTGTAGAGCCATGGAAAAACCTCGGCAGGGAATTCATTCAATAGCCTCATTGCTAGAAAATATCATACTGTTCTTTAACTATTACATAGTATAGAATTTTAACTAGACAACACGTAATTCATTGTGCTAGTCTTAAAGAGACGAGGACTATGTCCTGCTGTATATAACACCCTCAATAGCAGCATATTCTTATAACAAACATTCTATACGTCTCCTAGTTTACTGTTATTCTAAACTAGTCTTAGCTAGGTTAGATAGCCTTGAACACGAGCGGCAAGTATCTAGCCTGGCCACCACTGTACGACCAGATACTAAGCGAATCAACATACTCATGATCAGCTACTCGTTCTTCATAAGAACAGCAAAAGAGTGGAACAACTTGAACGTGAATAGATACTAAGTTAGTGGATTACCCCCGCAGACCACATCACCACTTAACACCAGGTGATATTATAGTCAAGCGTTAACCTTTACAAATAAATATAAGGAATAAGCTGATGACCAATTTAGTACATGCTGTCGAAGAGTAAAACGATATGAATGTGGATTGGTACGTATGATGCATCGCGAACCGCCCGAAGCAAATTACTGCTCGATGACTGACTGCCTGTCGATATGTCGCTGATGTCACAACCAGAATATTTTGTCTGCGTATGTGAAGTTTGCATTTGACATTTCCGTTATGGAAAATTCTGATCAACCATCAACTATTTAATCATATTTTGACTGGTCTCAATAAATAACTGCTGAGAAGTTACTATTGCAAGACAACATCTATGTAAGCTCCACCGTGACAAAGATAGAGAAAGGGATGCTTAGATGGTTCGGCCATGTTGAAAGAATGGATGAAAGAATATTAACGGAAGAGGTATACAAGGTAAGAATGATTGGAAAAATCGGTGCAGGTCGACCTAGGTAGACATTTCGGTCAAATCGAAGATGTCCTAAAGAAAGGCTGGGTGGAGAGTACTCGCAGCCGACGAGCATGCATGAAGACGCTCATGAAAGTGAAGGAAGCGAGAGAGGTGTGCCACGATCGAGCGAGTGGAGAGAGCTGGTCTCTGCCTACCCCACAGGGAACGAGGCGTCATGTATATATCTGTATGTAAGCTCCACCGTTTCAGGATTGTAATATCAGGCTATTACAATAGGACTACCTTAGTCATAATGTTAATAGTTCTGGTTGTAATAGAAGACGACTAAAAAGTAAGGTAAGTCTGTTAACAGAGACCATCTAGGTAACAACACTGCAGTGCCTGTTTCGGCTTCTAAATCGTATTCCGGTTCGAAGGTTGCTGTAGCGAGTGTAATTGCTGGGGTAACGAGCAGGTAAACCGGCGTGCGCAACATGGTCCAGTGTGTCATCCTAATTAGCGCCACGTTGTTCACTTCGTAGACTTATAGTATAGTGCTCAGATCAGCTAGTAATGCTAACATTGATGTATTACTAGTATTTTAGAATGGAGTACTGAGGGACAATGGTTAAAGCATGGTGAGCCAGGAGTATAGAAATACAAGACTGTACCTTAAACAGAAGCCGTCAAAGATGATGTTAAAAAATTCTGAACACTATACAAAGAGTGTTTTCAAAAGTGAGAGTGTTACAAACAAATAAACAGACAGACAAAGTATCTGTTACATACAGACGACGGAGGGTCGCGCCTTGAAAGATAGCGTTTTATTGAGGAATTGATATCTACGTTAACGTTTAAGGTTACATAAACACCAGGTTTTTTTTCTACTACTACAATCATCAGTCGATAGACGTCAAAACCTGAACAAAATCCCTACCAAAAAAAAAAAAATCCCACACCAATCGATCCCGCGCCATCTGTATCCCAATGCATCCTCCGACCTTTACGCAGTCAGCATGACCTCTGGTGCCGTATGGCACTAGTGGCCGTTGTTGGCCAGGTCCATATGGGATTTGGGTCACTTCCCACCATGCTACCCCTATGTGGGTTGATAGGAGCCAGAGCCTCGTTTGTTAAATACCAAGATACACAACGAACAGGTGAGGTTAGTTTGGATACCGTGAGTTGTTGTATAGGACTCCTTACACTCCTCGCTGCTACTATAATAATCCTCAAAATAAAAATAAATTAAAAAAAATATATTATAATGAGCAAACTGAAAGAATATTAATTCAATGATAACAAAAATTCGCTTCAGTTTTCAGTTTTAAAGGCTTTCACAAAATCAACACTAGCCTCGTATTCTGTTTGCTGTAGCGTCGAGGCGCGGAAACAAAGCACACGTTGCAATTTTTTTTTTTATTCTATGAAGCGAAGAGAGGAGCGAGACGTTCACCTAATAATAAGTGATACACTTACCCATGACAATGTAGCGCTACTTAGGATGATATATACTGCACCATTAAAGGATGAAAGGACCTGAATAACAATTCAGGGGTACTGAGCCAACCTCACCTGACGGGGACTACACGCCCTCACGTTTTGAGCCAGCGAGGAAGGAAATGGCCCAAACTCCCATATATTAAACATTACAAACGGCAGCCTCTAGTACCTGGTGTTACTGGAAGCCATGCTGACTGTGCGAAGGTTACGAGAAGCCGCTGGATGCAGGCGACGTCGGACCGATTTGTGTGGAATTCTTTGGGTGAGGCTTATGTCAAGCAGTGGACGTCTACGGTTATTGATGTTGAAGCCGTGAGATTTAAGATGGTAATTCTCGTTACCACAGTAATTACACTAGCTGTACCTCCCTCCAAATCAGGACACAGTAATGTTTGCACTCGCTGCGGTGGTGCCTATACCGTCTCCAGCAACAGAGACCTACCACCAGTAAGCGCTACTCAACGATCGAATACATGAAGTCTATATACAATATTAAGTTGTAGCAAGTTACTTTATAAGCACCTTAATGTAGTTTATTCGAAACAAAATTTAACTTAGAATGAAGGCGAGGTAAAATATGAAAGGCGCTATAGCACTTCCTGTCAAAAGAATAGTGCTTTGCACCTGTCGCGGACGGGGGATGAAGCGTCGCCTTAACTTACTAAAATACACCTTACTTACCTAAGTTTTAAGTTTACTATCATACACAACTGGATGTATATAGCAATGTATTTCGATATTTCGCTGACATAGTGTAAATATATAATTCGAAAACTAAATGATATTAAAATATTTAAATATACACCGCTGCTACTGTATCCGTCGTCAAACAGTAGTTGGCATACATTACTGCGTGTTACTAAGTGTTGTAGTTAGTGAAATTACTGCGGTAATGAGAGTTAACATTTAATCTCTTAAGGCGACGAATGCGATTGATGTTGTGTCATTATCATTATTCGCTGATAGACGTCCACAGCTGGAAATAGGGCTTCACCAAAGACTCCCACATCGATCGGGTTGAAATGCATGTCCCTCTATTTGGACAATTTCCCACCACTCTGGCCCAATGCAGGTTGGTGGGTTGATTGAGATCCACGTTTGTTGATTAGCAGGGGTGCACGAGAAGGTGAGGTTGGTTTGGGTCCCATAAGTTGTTATGTATATCATCCTAAGTAGCGCCTCGTTATAGCCAAGAGTATCACCAGGTTAAAGTCTCTCTAGTCTCATCGCTTTATCGCCGAAAGAGCGATTAATTAATAATATTTCTATTGATTGAAAGAAAAGAAAGAGAGAAAAGAAGAGAAAAAATCAAAGATTTTAGCTCTCTCTTTCATATGTTATGAGTTCTTATACCTTTTATATTCTGCCTATATAAAATATTGACTCATATATTATAATTCACATTTAAAAAAATACTTGGTCTATTTAATAACAGCGAGTATTTTTACTACAATCAAACTATTAAATATCTTAATTGTCTTATTTATTTATAATATAAATATCAAGTATTTATTTGCAAATCAAATTTTAATGGTGTCGTTAAAACATTAAGCGCCGATCAAAGTTTTAAGTATCTTTTTATGTTTCGGCACCAAAAATTACTGTAATCGATATGTTTATTATTCAGTCACAAAGTATATACCATATTATTTATGTGAAGTATAATAATTACCGGTAACATAAGCGGAGTAAACGATTGAGAACTTTAAGTGCTGTATCATACTTAACAGTTATTTGACCGCCATCACCGAACTGTAAAAAGTATTATTTTTTTTATTTCCAATGCGATAAGGACTTATCAACTTCACTTGGTATTAAGTGATAAGCGTGATCGGCCATAAGAATTTAGTTTCTGTATGTTGAGTGTTGTACACAGTATAGCGGCAGATTTACAATGTGATGGTAACTAGTCGTTAACGTGACGTTACTACTAGTCAAAAAATATTTAACTAAACTACTAGTGGTTTTACTAACAACATTATTTCTACTAGTTTATGAGTGAGTAGAATTTATTAAAAACTAAACAATAATATATCTGCTATCGATTTGAATATATGTAATGATACTTGAAAATGAATGGCTTGATATAACAAAGGGTCTTTTATTAGAGAGATTATTATCCTTCTGAATATCTCCTCCTTCAATTTTTTTTTTTACATATTAAATATTACAGCAGACAATATCTTCATGAGGCCGCGACACGGAATATTCATGAGGGCACGGCGTCGGGATATATTTTTCAACGGCCGCCTTTACCCTTGTGCATAATTAGCCGTTTCAGGATGCACGGCATTAGGATAACGTATAATGAAACACGAAATTGTTCATTCGCATTACATAATAGATATCTCACGGACCCCTAACGTAATCGGAGGGTGCCAATTCGACCGCGGCACCCGGAAGTGGAGACGGTAATTTTTTTATGAATAAAGTGCGCATGATTCATTCGATATATACATATGTATGGGGAGTAAGTGGGTATAACAACTCATGGAACCTAAGCGAAACTTACCTGCTCATGGTGGACCCTGATAATCAACAGACGAGGCTCTGGCTACCACCAACACGCAGAGGACCAGCGTGGCTGGTAATGGCCACGCTGGCCCACCACCACTGGCAGAGGATGCCATGCTGTCTGGTGAAGGTCGCAAGAAGACGCTGAGTGCGGACAGAGCAGGACCGATCTATGTAGACATCTTTTGATGGAGGCCTATGTCCAGCAGTGGACGTCTATAAGCTGATGATATATATATATATATATATAATATATATATATATATATACTTCAATATAGACCAAGTTTTTTTTTATTTGAAGAAGCAAGAGAGGTGAGTGACACATCTGCTCATAACAACGTAGCGTCAGTTAAAATCATATTAAACAAAAGCACACGACATATTAATATTTATATGTATATGTATGTATATATATTAATATTTTTACTAACACAGTAAACTTTTAACCGTGCACTCTTTAAAATTGAAACTCAGCGTTTTTAACCGCAAACGTTTACGTTCTTAAATTTCCAGCTGAAACTGTACTTACAGCGAAAATGTAGCAAACAGCGCCACTGTATAGGGCGAAGCGCCCGCTGCACCCCTTGCCGTGTTTAAAGAGCCCTAACCTCATAAGCGAGGCGGGACACCGGGACGAGTGGCTCATTAAAAATGTACCACACGCATTATTACACCACCGAGCGACGCCATTTTGGCGCTGCTGATTTCACGTACAACATACCTGAAACAGAATGAACATTTATTAAACTCGTGTCCGTCAAAGCAGTACCAACAATATTTTCATTAAAGAATTGTTCAGCAGTGGACGTCTGTCTGATGACGAAACGAAAAGGGGATGCTGATCTTTTACTGGGGGAAGGTTTCTGTTAGCGGAGACCGTGTAAAAAGTTACCATCATAGCGCTCAGTATAGCCGCTAAGTGGTAGTGTGCAAACGTTACGGTGTTGTATCTGGTGAAATTACTGGAGTAACGGGACTTAACATCTTATGTCTCAAAGCGAACTGTATGGTGCAGTGTATATCATCCTAACTAGTGCCACGTTATTATAAGCTAGAGTATCACTTACCATCGCGAGCACGTCCGGCTCGTCTGGACGCTTGATAGTAAAAAAACCGGATCTCTTTAATTGTATGTTATAATATAATGATATAGTATAGAATAGTATGATTGTTTTTTTTTTTTTTAATTTCAAGTATAATACGAATAAGGGTTTTAGTTTAGTGATCGACTAGTTTAAGTGGCCGCTTACATATTGATAGTCATATAACCATGTCAATATGTTTTAGTTTTCATGTGATTGGCGACCAAAGAACATATTTTACTATCCATATATTATATATGGTGGGTTCCGCCCAACATCTTACGGCGCCCAAGTGAACCTCACCTTCACCCGGTGCATCCTGCTGAATAACAGACGAGGCTCTGACCACCCACCAACTCGTACTGGGCCAGCGTTGTGGGCTAAGGCCCAATTCCTCTCGATGAACTCTTCGATGTGGAGATCTATGAGACAGGCCTACGTCCAGCAGTAGACATCTATCGGCTTATGATATATATTTATATGCACAGGAATATAATACATAAAATACAGGATATAATAGTTTGGTAATCACGGACCATGATACCTCTGTACATAGTTGTTACTTTGGTAAGGAAAATAAATAAATATATAGATAGTTTAATAGATATATAGATAATAACAAAGTCCAAGTATTTGTATGGGGAATGTATTAAAAATGTTTTGTATGAAAACGGACATCCCAACAAGTTTGGATCTACTTAGTTATCGGGGCACGTAAAAAATACAAGTTTTAATAGAAAAAAATAGTCTCATCCCCTTACAAGAGTCGCGACAAGGATTCATATAAAACTTTACCTCAACAATACTTCTCATCTAATAAATAAAGTTTTGTTTATTATTCAACGAAACGATGAGACTTGAAGAAGTCCACCTGATGGTAATAACTAAACAAGCAGATACTAACCGCTTTGTACAGCGGAGTTCTGAAAATGAGGTCTAGAATAAGTTGATGATAGTCTTTGATACAGTCTAAGAACCACCGCAGTGTATATTACTACCGGTAGGAAGTAGTGTGCAAATATTACTGTGTCTCAGTTTAAACGATATCGTATCTGATGAATTAACTGCGGTAATGAGACTAACCTTATTACGTTTCGAAGGTAATAGTACTGTGTGGTGCAGTGTGTATCATCCTAACTATCGCCACCTTATAGACGTGTTACTTAACACCAAGTGATCGTCTCGTCCGTCTCGTTCCATCAGATTCAGTTGGTTTGAAGGACGTTAGAGAAACTTTCTATAGGAATGTTGTATGCAAACACGTTGTTGTGCGCGGCGGGAAGCGCGTTATTTCCAGTAGTCGATTACTGCGAGCAAATAACGATAACGAACTCCGTTCGCTGCATGCGAGAGCTGATCAAAGATAAAGCTCCTGCGGATGTGAAAAGGCGAAATAAAAAACATATACAGATATATTATATATATATATTTTAACTGGAACAAGATAACGCTGCTTATTATGAGAGGCATACGCCATATTTTATAATGAAAGCTCTTCAGAGCAAAACTTTATTTAATCTTGGCACAGTTGTTGTTTGTTTTCTTGTTGAAAGGAAAACGCGTGTGTATTTAGCAAACACTTGATTTGATATTTTTTTTTTATTAACAAACAAATACTTAGAATTAAAGCCGAGCATGACCCGAAGAGTATTTTGCCATAAGAGCTATACCGGTGCTTTGGAGAGAACTTTCGCTTTTGATAGTCGCGGCATACTAATTTAAGATTGCTTTAACAGTCACCGACCTCTTTAATGGAATAATTATAAACTTAATGATTACAATGATAATGATATATAAATCATATATTATGCTCACGAAACCTAAAGCTCAATGAGAATCGAACCTGCGTCTCTATAAGTATATTACAATAGATGAATGATCGTAAGTTGTTGAGTAACATAATTAAACTACTTCCTCAGTGGAACAGTTAAGCAGATGCAACAAGGTCTCCGGTTCGATACCGTCGGCACATGTGGAATTTAGTGATAAGGTGATTAAGTATATAGAGTTAGTAATATCGTGAACACCTGGTGATAGCCACATGATCTGGTGAGAATCGTGGGAACCCCCTGGATGCGAATAATGTGGGACTGATCGATGTGGAGATCTTTGGGGGAGGCCTATGTCCAGCCAACCAAAACAAATATATAAGAAAATATGTTGAGTTTTTGGGTTGTTGGGTTAAGGCCCAATTCCCCCCAATGAACTCTTTGATGTTGAGATTTATGAGGGAGGCGTATGTCCAGCAGTGGACATCTATCAGCTGATGATGAATATCGTAAAATTTCAGAAGCTATAATAAACTTACTCTCCCCTAAATTAATGGTTGTACAATATTTGAAGACAGAAATATACGCCTTTACCTGAGCGTCCTCTGGAAACACTGATAATACAGACAAACCGGAAATTGAATTTTTTTTAATTCTCTATAAGAAAAGGTAAAGACGTTTCTGTACAGTTAAAATTTATACTATATTAACTCGAAGTATTGACTTAGTTACTTTATAGTAATTTCTATTGACTTTTACCGAGTGGTTGTCTACTGGTTCTGTTCATCGCAACTTGGTTTTCACAGACATGGATGTGGTTATTAGAACCTGAGATAATATGATAACAGGCATAATTTCTAGATGCTCTTAGATAATTTCAGCGCGATATCTCACCAATTACAACTGTATAATGTATTTCGAAACTTTTGAACTGAACGAGTATAATGTTTCGGCGTTTTAGAACTCCAGTTAGTTTGAAGTTTGACTGCAGTTAATAACGGTTATGACAGACATTTATATAACTTAGCGAGATATAGTCGGAGTTATACATCTCCATATATATGCGTATCTAAAGTTTCATTATCTAAACTCATTCGTATATCATCTCGGAATCGAACCAGTAACCTCGTGTTTTAAGAAAGCGGTTAATAATTTGGATAATTAGAACGGTTGAATGGGAAGACTTTTTGTCACTAATCATATCGTCTATCTAGGGTCGATTCATCATGTGTGATTGTGGTTTTTAGTGTTCAGTTCCTGTCCATAGCGTATAGAGTTAAGATGGGTTTTCGATTGGGCTATCTTGGTTAACGATTAGATCCTTTCTTTGCCTCATAAGGTAACACAATAGCTGATGAGTTAGTTCTATTGTCTTCGCGCCATGGAAGAGCTGGATGATATCTTTATGTATTCCATCAATGTACAACATGAACTTTCAGAGTCGTATTATTATGTTTGCGAATGTAGCAATAACTTAAGCGAGATTTCATTATAAATGAATAGCAACTTTTACCAGCATCATCGTCTCAACGGATGTCCACAGCTGGGCATGTCATGTGAAATATTCCACAAAGCACGGCATCCCAAAAACATTTGAGGTCGGCTGTACACAAACGCTTTGTGGTACTAAAAATATAAGTTTACCAGATGTAGCTTGAATACTATTTCACCACGATGTGAACCCGCGTTAGTTCTAGGACATTAGGTAGATGCACTGAATAAAGGCCACCTTAGCATGCCATAATCGTTGCGGCGGTGAAGGGGCGGCGCCGCGCTAAAAGCATTTATAAGGCCTGCATTACGCTTTGAGCGGATCTGCTGTTCCTGGTGCAAGTGAGCTCACCTAAGATAATGGATGAGAGATCTCAAGCAAGAAATCTGCAGCTATTTAAGTTATTCCACCATAATCACATTTAGTGTAACCCTAAAAGGACGATATAGTAGTTATAGAAGTGTTAATTGTGGATCTACTTATATGATATATTATATAGGTGATATCTAGAGTCATTGACTCATCACGAGATCTTCGTAATTGTTAGACGTGAACCGTCAAATATTGGTAAAGATATTGCTTGTGCCGTTTAGAGATGGAAGAGAGAATGGATTTTAAAAAAATCCTTCCGAAAAAGGAGTTGCAAGGGTGTTACAATCAGTAGAGTAGTACTTTGTGTCTAAACTCTTTGGATTTGCAAGCGTTTAGGGATAAGTTGGAAAGTTAATGTCCAACAGTGGGAGTCTATCTTCAGGTTAATGATGATGATAGACGGAAAAAGATCGCGCAACTATTTCTAGAAAAGCTTCTAGAGGTTCGACTAGTTCAGCGACAGACTCATCTTCAATACGAATTCAGTTTACCAGCTTCCACTCTTATATTGTTAATCTACCGTCAAAACAGATTAGATCTGTGCCAAGATACGAAAACCAGAGTATTCAGGAAGAGCATGCTTCTGCGTCAGTATTAAGGTCAGTACTAAGGTATATACGATAGATAAGATATAATTAATACAATGTTGATTTAAAATTATAATATATAGCTGACTTTATATTCCCACTGTTGGGACTGTTGGCCTTCTCCCACAAAGTCATATATTTATCTTTATTGAAGTAAATAGCAAGACGAGCGATACGTTCACCTGGTGGCAAGTAATACGTCCATTTATAACAACATGGCGCCAGTTAGGATGACATACACTGCACCAAAAGGTCGTGAATCCGGGTCCACGGGCCCAATATCAGATAAGCTATTACAGCCGATGTGGCTTGCAGCGCTTACATCATCACGAATCTAGGTACACTGCACATCCTCGTATTCAACGTTATAGACATAAGTTTCGTTACCGCTGTAACTTAACTAGTTACTTAGAAGGCTTAAAACCAGAACACTGTAATATTTGCACACTGCAGTTTGACGACAGGAACAGGAGCTGCGGTGGTAGAGCTGGCCTAGGCAGGTCTAGACGGTCTGCGGCAACGGAGCCCTGCCACCAGTATCACCAACTGACCGTATGTATCCTGCTAGATCGCATGACCCAGTTATATGCTTCAGAAAATTAAAATAGACATTAAGGATTATATATAAAATCTCGGCTCTGAAAGGACACGTCGCTCACTTTTCTCTTCATCATCATCATCATCATCGGCTGATAGACGTCGCATCGCTGGGCACCAGGGACCGTCGTATATAGGGGTACATATGGGAGGATCCGGGCCATTTCCCATCACGGTGGTCCAATGCGTGTTGGAGCCAGAGCCTCGTTTGTTGAATAGCAGGAAGCATCAGAAGGTGAAGTTGGCTTGTATCCCGTCGGTTGTCATGCGGGACCCCTAACACACCTTTTTTCTCTCCGCTAAGAACATATTAAATTACGGACATCTTGGAAGCTACATGGTCGGTAAAGCATGCCCACGAAAGCTGTTCTCGGTGCATGCTGGATCTGACGCGATGTTAACGTACACCGTTTATATTAAACGCTAAAACTTCACGCCAAACGGACAAACACGCCGGCGGGACGAGCGGGCGCGACGCAAATAAAGCGTACCCCGTCGCAAACACGCCGACTGAGTCAGTTTGCTTATTCAATATCGCAAATGAGAACTCTAACACTTTAACCAAATAATAAACAAACAGCTTACAGGCCGAGCTGGTGCCGTATTAATTAAATTAACCATTGTGTGTTTTATTGATACGTTCATCGATTGTTGCGGGCCGCGGGGCCCGGCGATCAACGGCAACACGTACATACTCGTATAGCTATCAACAATGGATGTTAATTATTAAAACGATACTAATATATAATTACGTATTAAATTAAACTTTATATACTGTACGGGGGGTAGGGGCGTAGGTGTAAGGGGTACCGCAAATGTATCACGCGACCTTATACGACCTCACTTGCTGATGCAGCGCAGGCTCAATCGATGTATAGATGTATCTGAAAGTCCTATGTTTAGCCTAAAACTGTTTTTTTAAGTAGGGGTAATGCCTTCGCATTCTTGTCCTCGCGGAGGCAAAGACAGGTTATGTCGGACTTGCACCGACTAAAACCCCTGTCGATGTTCCACCTTCGTTACTTTACGGCGAGCCCACGGGAACGCTTTCGCACACCTTCGCGACCTCATCAGCGTCGGCTAGACCACGCAGCTCCATCTCGGAGGGAGCGACATCGCCACTACCTCTGTAAGGGCGCGCCAGAATATACAGAACGCTCTCCTCTCGGTTTCTTCTCCATCTGGATAACGGAACATCCCCAATCCGCACCCAGAGGATATGGGACCCAAAAGAAAAAACTCTTCAAACTCCTTGCGGCGGATCTGGTCTTGGGATAAGCCTTCAACCATTGTACGACTGCGAAGAGAAGTGAGTCCCCGCGGTCTTACCGCCGCTGCATCAGCGTTGCGGCACCGCTTAGTCGCAGAGGGTAGGAAGAGAGGTGGTCCATAATAACTCCTCTCCCTCTTTGAATCCACCACGGTTCCAAAGAGGAGGGCAAGTGTACCCTCCGCAGTCTGGCACACATCCGATATGAGCACTCAGAGCTAACCTGGAGCGGCCACCTCGGGCTGCTTCTACATCTGGGCCGGCTAGATACGTTCCTCTTAGCTTCACCGTGGGTGACCAAGGCTCATCTACTGAGCCCTATCGCTACGATAAGCCGGGAAGTTATCCGCGAGGGGAGGCGGAGCCCCAATGGAGACCTACCACCAGTAAAGGTTGTCCTCGTACTTTCTCGCTGCTTTTCGTCGTTTACACAGCCTGCGAGGTTTAAGCTGCAGTGTTAAGGGCTGTTATTAATTTGGGCTTGTTTACGCGATGGGGTGCGCATTTTGGAGCCGCTCCAAACGCAATGAGATCGTTCGCGTTCGCCGCGGGGCTATTTATTACTCACTTTATTGGTTCCATTCGTATTGGCCCGCTAATGGAAATATAATTGTGCTTTATTGTAATTGCACTTTATAATTAAATAATTTAATAATTGCCGCTGATAATTTCCACTGGCGGTTGTTTCCTGTTGCGGATACCGTCTAGTTACCACCGCAGCGTCTATTGTAGCTGATAAACAGTACTGTGTTCCAGTTTGAAGGGCGCTGTACTTAATGTAATTACAAGAGCAACGAGCACAACGTGCTGCTGTATTGGACGGGATAGGCCTATATCCAACAGTTATCATCGTATTCAAATATATTCATACACGCAAGTATCAAATATATCGCATAGTATTGACATACTGTATACGTCAAGTGATTTTAAACTCTAACAAAAACATAACTTAAACAAACAACTCGAAAACGTTATCTTTTTGTTTGTTATTATAATCGACGTATATTTATACGAAAGCAGTTTAAATAACACGTCTAAATCTACAAAACAATGTAAACTACTACATATGATAGATATAATATACACTCCCTGAGGAGGACAACGGCTGGATGTGGAACAGACCTTAGGTCGGACTATCCCAGTAAAGCTGTAGAGAGGCCGCGATTGTGTTCCGAACGCTGATGGTGACCACCGAGTGGGTTTTAGTGAGTGAAAATCTCCACATAACTTCCCCCCAGAAGACAGCGTATTTTTTCAAACATCACCTTCTCCCCCACCAAACCATAAACCAAGCTAGTATATACTAGTTGATAGAAAATAAATTTGAAACAATTATGTATGGGGTGAGGAGATAAAGGGTCCGGCACAACAACTCACAGGACCCAAACCAACCACACGGGGTGTACCCTGCTAATCAACGAACGAGGCTCTGGCTCCCACCAACTCGCATTGTGCCAGCGTAGTGGGAAATAGCCTAAGTCCTCACGAGAACCACTATATGTGACAGTCCCTAGTGACCAACGGTACCGGAGACGACACTAACAGTATGTGAAGATTTATGGGAGAGGCCTACTATATCCAGCAGTGGACGTCAATCGGCTGATGATGTATCATTTCCATCAGATGAATATCATGAACCATAAAAGTCAACCGATGGATATATATGCATGTGTATAAATATGTAAATATATATTATATCTCCTATATATAGGGAATATCCAGAGATTCATTGATTCATCAAACCTTCGAAACTATTGGACGTAAACACTCAAAATTTGGTGGAGATATTGTTTCTGCCATATAGAGGTCAACTGGGAATAGATTTCACAAAATTCTTTCCTCAAAAGGGGGTTGCACGGTGTTAGAGCAGATGTTAGGGACAGTTGTATATATATATATTAATTTTAAGCGACCTCATCCACAACATTGTGGTGGCTGATGTACACGCAATACTCTTCAAGGTACATTGTGGATCAACAACATAATGAGTAATATTTCTCTTAATTGTAACAACAACAACAAACATTTTTTTTTTTAACTCCACAATGGTTCGTGTGAGGCGCCGGACGGCAGACGGGCGCGGAATGCGCGTCCTTGGCTGCGAAGTGGGTCCCGCACAAAGCTGAATGAGGTGTCGTTACCCTCCGCCGACAGTACATTGTTGTCTATCCACCCACACCGACAACAACTATATGCTGGTGTTGTTTTTTTTAACTTTCACATGCTCGGAATAAATTACACGAAAATATTTTTAAAAGCGACGAGACGAGCGCGATATTTATCTGATGGTAACGGATAACATTTTTTCATTGTCGCAGACTGCCAAAGTAATTACTACAGGGCCTATTTCTGCCGCATAAGAGGGGTTGAAGAGGTTGTGCCCAACATCTTACGGAGCCCAAGTGAACCTCACCTGCACGGGATGCACCTTGCTGAATAACAGACGAGGCTCTTACCACCTACTAACCCAATTCCCCTCAATGAACTCTTTGATGTGGAGATCTTTGAGAGAGGCTTGTATCCAGCAGTGGACGTATATCGGCTGATGTTGATGATGATGAAGGGATAGCATATTCTGGTTGTCAGAGACTGCCTCCTAGCTTATTATCACAGGGCCTATTTCTGCCGCGAAACTACTGTTTCGCAGTAGTGTTTGCACAGTACTCTGTGCAAACATTACTGTGGTCCGATTTGAAGGGAGCTGTAGCTAGTGTAATTACTGGCGTAGCGAGACTCAATGTCTTAAGTCTCAAGGTGGCGAGCGTAAAGTGATGCATTACATATTTTCCTAATTAGCGCCACATTGTTATGGGTAAGCGTATCACTTACCGTCTGGCGAACGTTACTGTTAACTACTCAACAAACTTGCTTCGCTATTATTATCACCATCATCATCAGCAGATAGACATCCGATGCTGTACATAGGCTTTTCACAAAAGTATCCACATCGATCGGCCCTGCGCTGCCTGTATTCATAGTCTTCCAGCGACCTAACTATCAGCATGGATTCCGGTCCCGGTACAAGTACTACGCTTCAATATCGCTTAAATAGAATAGTCAAAGAATGGATTCGAACCTGGAACTTTAAGGTGTTCGTCTCAAAGAAAACAATCCGAATTGTATTCTTCCTGATCTTGTTCCCCAGGTCTAAAACCCAATATATATATACATATATTTTATTTAAGTAGCAATCCCGGCATCCCGGAAGTGTGGTTTATTTCTGACTACAGTTTATAAGGAAACTATTTCGGGCGCTGTCCCACTGTAACACTGCTACTGCGGCGACGTTCCTTAGTTTGTAGTGTTTCGAGCTGCGAAGAGGCGGAAGGTCGGAGGAGCATCGAAGAGGTGATGGCGGCAGACGTCGTCATCTCCTCGTTTGAAATGAGCATTCAAATTTCGTTTTTTTCTTTACAGGTGGGAATATTCGAAAAAATTGTATTCTACGGGAAAGTCAGTTATGTGGAGATTTTAACCCATTCAAATTCACTCCATGGTCACCGTCAGCGTTGGGAAAGGTCACAGGTTCAGCATTCGGAACATAACTGTGGCCTCATTAACGCTGTGCTGGACTAGCCCGTACCAGGGTCTGTTTTATATAGTCCCCACCATCCCCAACTCTTTCAATCCTATCTTAAAAGAGTGTGGAAGTTGCGAGATCAACGAGACGTTCACCTGATGGTAAGTGATACAGTCTGCCCTTAACTGATACTTTACTACTGGTAGGTTTTTATTGACAGAGACCGTTTAGGTAGGTATCGCCGCAGCGCCTAATACAGCCGACAAATAGTTTGCAAACATTACTGTATTCCGGTTTGAACGGTGTTGTAGCTAGTGTACTGCAGTATTGAGCCTCGACATCTTATGGTTTAAGTGACTATGAGAGAAGAAAGAAGACTGAGTGTATCCCAACTAGCGATACGATGTTATGGGCCAGCGTGATGAGAAATGGCTTAAATCCCCCATATGGATCTCTACCCAATGGGTGATTTTTAGGGGAGGACTACGTCCAGCAGTTATGTTACTACAATAGTTACTACATCTATCGGCTGATAATGATAATGATGATGATAATGAATCTTTTCTTTATTAAGATACTTTATAATTGAATCATATAATAATTAGTATCACAATCGCTGGGGACATATGAAGGGGAGATAACCTTCATCAAATATGATTAACAAAATAATGAAGATAAATTATTGTTTTTTTTTTTTTTTTATAAGGGTTGTGTTTAACTAGAGTGTAAAACTTTTCTAATATATTCAATAAATTTTGTTAGCTTTCCCCGTAATATTTTCTATATGAATAATTATTTAGAGTAAACATTGTTAGCATACAAACTATGTTACGATATTGAAAATTAACTTTGTGTTATTTAAGTTAAAATGTATAGATAAATATGTAGTAATTTTTTTTTTCACCGATAATGCTGGTCATCACCATCATCAACCGATGGACGTCCACAGCTGGACATAGGTCTGCTGTAATATGTTGGACTTGCGCTGTTTGAATCCAGTGGTACTTTACCACTGGATCTGTGGTACATTATTGGTGATAGGTCTATATTACATGAGATCGTCTAGGTAGGTATCACTGTAGTGATAAATTGAACTGTGTAGGTTTGAAGGACGTTGTAGTGAAATTACTAGAGTAACGAGACAATATTTTACGTCTCAAGGCTATGAGTATAACGTGATGCCGTGCATACCATTCCAACTAGCGCCACGTGATGATTAGACGTATGACTTACCATCAGGTGAACGACCCGCTTATCTCGTCTTTTAGTACTCAGGCTACAACTAGTGTGTATTAGTCTTTATATGAATTACTTAAGTATGACAGGAAGTATAAAGTATCTTTTGCAGGAGACCGTCTTAGTAAATACCATCGCAGTGCTTATTTCCGCCGCCAAACAATAGTGTACATACTTTAACTTTATTCCGGTTTGAAGGGCCCTGTAGCTAGTGAAATTACTGAGGTAACGTAACCTTTCGTGTCTTAATATAGCGAGCATAACATGGTGCTTTGTATAGTATCTTACCACATGGTCATGGGCAAGCCGTATCATTTGCCATCAGGTAAAGTTTCCGATTGCCACGTTCACCACCAGTTTCTTAACTGGCGGTGAATGTGGTGAATGGGAATTACAGCAATAATTCACAACATATAGTATTTAAACTGGTTACAAAACGTAACTATTGTTTCGCAAACAAACGATGAAAGGGTGATTCGTTATAATTAAGACACAGTCGCTAGTGTAAATTATCTACGGCAATCTAAACTTTCCCCTAGCCGGATTAATTCAAACGGGGTTGCAGTGTACCATCAGAAATATCGCATACTTTTTATAATTTAATTGCATTCCTAATTAAAGCCCGAAATGCGCAAAACTCATTTAAACGTACTTCCCTTTCACCAACAGACGGCGGATACTAACGCAACAGCAATATATCTTCATATATATATAATGAAAATGGGTTTCCTTTGGTCGCCAATCACGTGAAAACTAGTGAACTACACACGGAATGATTTGTAGATGGTTATAGGGTATTTATTTTTTGAATGCTGTGAGGAGGAAGCAGTCTTTCTGTCCGTGTATCCGTTAATTCAGAGTCAGATTCCGAGTACTGCTCCAACGCAGCATCTACAGGCTTTGTTACAGAACTGTCACTGTCGCTGTCCTCAGCTGTAATGCCTTTTCCGAAAGCAATATATATATATATAGTGGATTTTTCAATAATATTTCTTTCTGACACATTCGGGTAACGAGATATCTTCTGTTTACAACGAGCATAATGTGATGCAGTGTATTCATTATAAGTATCGTCACGTTACTATCGACATAGTATAAAGCGATTATCTTCGTCTCATCGCTTAGTAGAATAAAAATTAAAGCTTTACAGCATGCTCATCAGAAGATTTAAGATTTTTTTCACTAGCTACACCTTTCGCACCGGATCACAGTAATGGTAATAGGTTTCCGTTTTCGGAGACCGTCTTTATAAGTAACACCGCAGCTACTATTTCCGCCACCAAACAGTAAGGTTAGGTTAGCAAATGTTACTGTGTTCCGGTTAGAAGGACGCTGTAGCTGTAATTACTGAGATAACGAGACTTAAAATCATATGTCTTAAGTCGGTGAGCACAATGTGGTACAGAGTATATCATCATAATTAGCGCCGCGTTATTATGGGCAGACCTATTATTTACCATCAGGTGAAAGTTTCAGTAATCTCGTCACTTTATAAAAAAAAAATTGCCACTCTATTGTTTGATGGCAGAAATAGGTGCTGCGGTGGTACCTAGTCGACTTCCGGCGGCGGCAACATACCTACCACCATATTTGGTAATATTTAAAATAAAACTGAAAAATCCGTAAAACTTTGTATTAAGTGAAGTTCAAGAGACCGGTTATTTATAAAATTCTTGTTATTATTTGTCTGCTTGTGATGAGGACGTAATCCTGGAGCCGCCCAAGGTGACCTGGGCTGGAGCGAGCGGGAGCACGGGCTCCGCAGCGGGTGCATCGACTGCCCGACCGTTCACCTTGACTCGCAGACGGGCGCACAGTCTGCGCTCATACCAGCTTTATTGTTTATTCAGTACAAATGGAGAACAAGGGAGCTTTTGTGCGACGCCGCGTCGCCATGTTGTCTTTTAATTTCGTAGGAAAATATTTTTCAATGAACGGTTATTTCGTGATACAATATGGCGGCTATGAATCGATATTTATAACTAACAGAACATTACATCTATATACGTGTCATCAATATCATCAGCCGATAGACGTCCGATGCTGGACTTAAGCCTCACCCAAAGATCTAAACGTCGATCAGCTCTTGTCATCAGATCGTCGCTTCCAACACTAAGTCTACCGGTACTCAGGCACTCGAGGACCTTACTGCCCTTTCTTTCGTTCCTTCGAGCAATATGCCCTGTTCACATATATACATGTAGTATATACATAATAATTTACATTGGGCCTTGTATCTCAGTTTGTTTGCTCTCAGGTTCAGCACAGAGATATGGGATGAAAGTATCTAAAGATACTCATCATTCGTCAATCTTTGTGCTGCAGAGGGCCCTGGAATCCCCCATAAACCACACCGATGCCTTACTGCACTATAAACTACACCTAAGCACGGAGTCATCGAGAGGAAAATCTACTTAAGATACCCTGCTTCTGCGGAGAAGACGATAAGTGGGATTTGTATCCAATGAATCCCCTCGGTGGACATCCTCTGTGAGTTGCGAAGGGCCTTACGAAGTACACCGGTGATTCCCGTACTACACTTAAGCAAGTCCCAAGGAGGGCATTGACCCTTAGCAGTATCGCACTGCTACGACAAATACCTCATCACCTTCATACTTGTCGCCTCAATCTCCAACACACGAACTCGCAAACCATTTTATTCGTCTCCCGACAGGCAGGAATTACTTTAGTCTTATTCTTAATAGCACGAGAGTACAGGGCTGAGATATGACACCTGAACCCTGGTCTACAAAATTTATTTACTGGAAAAGTTTCGGAAATAAAAAAAATCGATGGTGACCTAAAGTTGTGGGGTTTTTTTTTTTTACATCAAAAATAATGAATGTTTAGGCACTGTACTGTGATTTGAGCACTGTGAGGAGCAGAACGAATCCTCAATGGCGTGGCGCGATGAATGGCGCGACGCCCGATTATTTACGCTGGCAATCATCAAACGGTTAAAACAATGTCAAAACAGTATCAACGTTACAAAACACTGACCCCCGTAGCTGGTGATCTTCACAATGACATTCGAGTGGGTTTAATAGGACAGCTATCTTGTGCTGTTTCAGTCCAAAGGCTCCCAGTGGGGGGTCCGTCGACGCTCCGTTTTCCGGTGCGATGATCACCATTCCAGCACTAAGACCCCAACGTCCATCGGTTCAATGAGTATCATGTTTTGATACTCGTTGAAGCGAAACCATAAAAAATCTTTAAGAATATTTCAACTTTTTTTTTTTTAATATCCATTCAAACTGTTATTCACCAACACTGTCACAAGTGTTACCAATTTGTTTCTATGATTGAATTAACCATAAAAATATGAAATGTATACCAGATAGCTATGATATTTGATCATCATCATCATCATATTCATCAGCCGGTAGATGTCCACCGCTGGACATAGGCCTCCCCTAAAGATCTCTACATCGATAGGTTCAGCATTGTCTGCATGCATCGGCTTCCCGCGATCTTCACAAGATAGTCATCATGGCCTCTGATACCACCAGGAAATAGATGCCATCGTTTGAAGGGGATCACATGGGGGGATTAGGCTCATTTCCCACCACGCTGACCCGCGGGTTGGTGGGAGCCAGAGCTTCGTTTATTGATTAGCACGATGCACCGCGAGTAGGTGAGGTTGGCTTGGGTCGCTTGAGTTGATGCGTGGGACCGCTTACATCACTGTGAAATCTGTGATAGACCTTATATGGTATATGACTCTATGAAAGTTATGTTCGTGAATCTATTTTAATAAATGCGTCAATATGTACCGACGAGTTATCGCGGCGTAAATACAAAGGGCTCACGGAAATAGACATAAACAATGTTCCTGCGTCTATTGTGCGATAATTAAAAGAAAGGAAAGAAAAACAAAAAAAAATACCATTTGTTTGAGTTAACGTAAAGAGCATTTTTCGTGAAATCATCAGCGTTTAAAACAATGAAAACAGAACATGAATTTGTTTTCCGTCCGCCATTTTTTTTTTCATCTCCCTCTTTATTCCATTACGCCGTGGAAACGTGCTCTTCCATTAAAATTGTTAAGTGCAATAGTATTACCGGAAGTATTAATTACTGATGGTACGTCTCTGTAGATAGCGGTGCCGTGACGGTGGGGCTCATCTGGAATGCGTACTGGTGGGACGCGGGGACAGGTCTGCACTGACCCTTGCAGCCGTTATGAAGTCGTGATGGGATAAAGGTCCTCCACGATTAAGAGGTGCTGCATCAGTAATGTGTTGGCAGTGGGGCAGAGGAGGAGGAGTGTTTGTTTTATGACCACCCAATCGTACAAGGTTGTATAACGGATAGCGGCGGAGTCCATGACCAGATCCGTCACAGAGAACCGAGAAAGTTTTCTCTCTTGACTCCCACGGTCACTTGGTGACGGATTCGGGGGAACCGTTGCTCAGGTAACGACAAGAGGCTGAGAAGAAAAGCAAAGTGTGTGTACCGGCGCGTCTTTAGAAATGGAAGGGAGAGAGGGTTCTCTGCAATCTGGGAGAGATATGTAAAAGCGTTCCCGTGCCCACGGAGTAGAGCGACGAAGGTAGAATGTCGTGGGGGTTGTAGTCGGTGCAAGACATACCATCACGAGGATACGTATTCGAAGGCATTTACACCATGTAAAACAAAAAAAAAAGCTTTCTAAAGCGTAATGTACAAACATCACTAAGTTCCGGCTTGAAGGGTCCTATAGGTAAGCAAGTTTTTGAGGAGCAAGAGGTTAGCGTAGTGCGAGCATGTTGTGCGGAGAGATGAAGGATATATAACAAAGAAAGTAATGAGAATAAAGTGGAAGGTTATAAGGGTAGAGGAAGACCGAAGAAAGTGTGGATGGATTGTGTGAAAGATGACATGTGTAAGAAGAGTGTGAATTCAGATATGACGGCTGATAGAGGGATATGGAAGAGAAGTACATACTGTGCCGACCCCACACAGCTGGAAAAAGGGCAGGAGAAAGATATATGTATATGTCCACAGCTGAAAGTAGCCTCTCCAATTTTCAGAGTATTTGTTGTATTAGTCATTCTGTCGGCGATAGCTTGTAAATGTTCTTTCTTAATTGCATTTTATGACATGCAGAGGTAGATTTTTTTTATTTATCACACCTTTTTTCCCAATAGGAGTAGGCAGAGGCGAAGAAACACCCACTTTTCGCCAGATGTGGTCGGATTAGGTCCCATGTAACAGGGGGCGAGCCTGTTGCCACTTCATTGGGGCCACCACACGCACACACACAGAGATGATTTCAGAGTGCGAGTTTCCTCGCGACGTTTTCTTTCACCGTTTGTATTTCGCTGTTGTAAAAGTTCACAAATGTATATAACTTATATATTAAGTCATTGGTACATGCCAAGATTCGAACCCGCGACTTTCGGAATGAAAGCCGCACCACGCTCTAACCATTAGGCCAGAGATCTACCTAGCTGAGGTAGATATAGGTTTATATGCATCCACATTCGTATGTATGTGCCTGTGTGAGTGTACAGATATGAATGTTATTACAGCGTTGTAAAACGTGGAACAGCAGTAACAGCTTAACTGCTGTAGCACGATTAAATTTATTCAGAGACTCAATTTCGCGTCGCCGCGCATCCGCTATTAACGTTCGTCGCTCACTGGAGGAGCAGAAGCGTTTTTGAAATAACAACATCGTTCTAAAATCTGGTAATAAAACGTATAAAGAAATCACGTGACGAACAAACATATTAAATCGTCATCAACATCATCGGCAACCGATATACGTCCATTGTTGGACATGGGGACCTCTCCCAAAGATCCCCACATCAATTGGTTCCGTGCCGCCCGATCCAGTGATTATTCGCGACCTTAAGGTCACCATGGCCTCCGGTGCCGTCGAGCACCGGGGACCATAATTTGTAGTACATATGAGGGGCATTAGATCATTTACCGCCACCCTGACCCAATGCGAGTTGGTGGGAGCCAGAGCCTCTTTTGTTGATTAGCAGGCTGCACCACGAGCTGGTGAGGTTGGCTTGAGTCCCGTGAGTTATGCAAAATCCCTTACACTTAGAGAAGAATCGCGATCAGCTACGCTGAACCAGCGGCGCGCCGGCAATTTGTTGGTAGCACATCCGGTATTAAGGTATCCGGTATTTTAAAGCCATTTTGAATTTCGCGCGTATAAAAAAAATTAAATATTACATACATTAAATCAGATTATAATTGTTTAGAAAATTTTAAATAAACTCCTAAATCTAATAAATCATTAAGTATGTTTTTTTTCCGGTCTACGACATCACAAATGTTAAGTGTGTATCGACCTTAAGGAAAAAAGGTTGAATACCACGTGTACCATTACGCTGGCCAAGCGTGAGTTGATAGATGTCACGAATCGGTTTCCTTTCAACGTTTCGTTTCACCAAAAACTGAATCTCGGTAGGGATTGAACCCGTGTTCCTTCAACTTGAGTAAGATCTTACGTATTGAATTGTTATAGCTTCTTGAAATTATTTAGCTATATTTAAATACGCGAATACTACTTAATTCATTTATTCTAGATGGAGTCTGATGTTCAACATTCAGCCAACGTTCGCCGCGCCGTGCTGCTTCACTGCGAGACAGCTGCAGGGAGCCACGCCTCGTGAGGCGCTACTGGTATTCGCGAATATTATACAGACATATGTTGTCAATGATAAACAGCAACTATTATATAAAAACTATATAAAACCTTCTTATTATGAACCAATTTCGAATATCTATCTAGGAATATGACACTAGCTGTTCCCTGACTGCTTTGCCAACCGTAATATAAAAATTAGACTTGAAATTCGTCTAAAATATTACTTGGGAGCTACTGCCAAATGACTTTCTATAGCAACTGTTACTATAGCAACCGCATAAGTAATAATAAACGAAAATAAAATAAATATAAAAATAATTATTTGTATTATTTTATATAATCTTCGATACTTGAAGCCTCTGTTCCTGAACTAGGAATATAACCTGTATCACTGGAAACAGTGCCCCCCCTAATTTCATCTTTACGTAAATGCAATCTATTAAAAACAAAGAAATTATAATATTCCCAAAATTTAAAATGTTTATAAAAGTCAATTAGAAATATAATGATAAAGGATCTATGAACCTCATGCTTGTAGTCCTTATGTCACAATCTCACGCTTCGATGTTTCTATCACGCGAAGGGCGTAACTTTAATATGATTTAGGACTTTATCACCACTATTATATATTACGACCAGGTGCAAAACGCCTTGTACTGCACGAATGGAAGTAAAAATAAAATCTAATTTATTAATAATCACGTAGAGCAACAATTTGCCGGCGAGAACGTTATCATCTGAATCACCTATTCTCTGATCAAGTGTAGCGCTTGGTAATCAATTTAACTCCTACAGTACATCTGATAGTCGGCTCGATGACCCAGGTCGGCGGCCTGGTCATATGAATCAGGCGCAGGCGTCTTCGTGAAAGTAAAGGCTACAGTTACTAAGCTGATGTACTCCACCACCACAGACTACAACACTACTTAACTATCAAGTGGAAAACTAATTCAGCATTTATATGTATATATTGTAACTAAATAATCGATATTAAAATGAAAAGAGGCTGTATGGGGTTCCGCACAACAACTTACGGGACTCAAGCCAACCTCACCTGCTTGTGGTGCACCCTGCTAATCAACAAACGAGGCTCTGGTTCCCACCAATGCGCAATGGGCTAGCATGATGGGAAATGGCTTAAATCCCCCCCCCCCCCCATATGAAGCCCTAAAAACGACGCTTCTTGATACCCGGCAATGCGGACTGTACAGGACCAATAGATGGATCTTTGGAGGAGGACTATATCCAGCAGTGGAGGTCTATTGGGTGATGATGATGAAAATGATAGGTTATTCATGTAATACATATTATATATGAAGTACCCATTTCATTTTCTTTCATAACGCAAAAAAATAAAATGTCGGCGAGTAAATCAAACAGGCTAAATAAACGGACGTTATTCCTTTTTATATCCCCGCCGAGATTCGCAATGTTTCAAGATAATAAGAAGCTCTCCTTGAGCGATATCTAGCAGCGCTAATTTATTAAATCCCACACTTGAAACTAAAAACACAAAAGGTACGGAACGAGGCGGTACATCACATCTCATTCCGTAGTCTTCTAAAAAAATCTTTCGCCTCTCGGGCACGTTAAATATTTCACTCGCCGCTGCTTCTCAAACATTCCTACGTAGTAATTGTACGGTTATTTGCAAAATGTTATAATATTGTCATAATGGAAGGTATTGATATTTTTTAGTATTATTTGTTTTAAAATATCGCTAAGAAACTATAAAAAAAATATATATTTTTTTGGGAACGTTCATCCGATGGTAAGTGATACGTCTGACAATGTGACGATAGGACGATATACACATCACCACATTACGCTAGTTGCCTGAGAAATAAGATATTGCGTCTCGTTACCCCAGTAATAACAGTAAATACAATGTCCTTCAATGCACACAGTAATGTTTACACAGTAGTCTTTGAAGGTGGAAATAGGAGGTGCGTTCGTACCTAGATGGTTTATAGCAACAGAGACCTACCACCAGTTAAAGATACCAATACAATAGTCATTCTAAAAGAACTTAGAATAACCACTAGGTTCTTCTCGATCTTTTTCGGCACACCATGCGTTCTCCAATGGTCTGCCTAGAGAGGCAAGAGATTTTGAGGAGACCAGAAGGCAGATGTGCTCAAGAAAGGACTCCTACCACATGGATGGAAACTGTTAGAAAGATGGTGGGTGGCAGTTAGAAAGACAATCGTCAGCAGTGAAGGAGCGATGAAGAAGAAGAATACAATAAGCAAGAATTCAATCTTATTGTATTGTTTAATCTATTAAGGATATAGCAACATCTAAGTAAATCTTCGACGTGCCATAAAATTGTTAATAAATGATAATGGTACTCGTATGTACTTCCTTAGCCGCTGTACGGTGGAATTGGGAGTGAATAAGATTGAGAAGCTCCACATCCGGACCGTATATTTCCATTATTCTACTTTGCAACCTTAATGGAGCGTCGTGGGTGGGTTTTTCTTGCTTCAGTATATTAACGTTAACATCTTAAAACGTTATATTACGTTTCGCTCGCATCCCATTTCAGACATTTGATCGATCATTACATTCGCTACCTTACATTGAAGCTACTGAACCATAGAGACTTACGAAGGAGACAAAAGTTAAAGTTCAGGTTTTGAGTTCACTTGTAAATTCATATTTATATATACGACAGTTTAATAACAAATTATATAATTGAAAACCTTTTTCAAAAAAAATCCTTTAAATAAATAAATAGTATATCCAGAGATTCATTGTCTCATCGCGAAATCTCCAAAACTATTAGACATAAACACTCCAATTACAGTAGAGACATTGCTATTGCCGTGTAGAGGTTCCGCTGAGAATATATTTTACAAAATTCTTTTCAATTCGTAATGAGTCAATGATTCTCTGGATATCTCCTATAATATATATATATACTACCTGTTCCCTGTCCGCATTGCTGGCCGTAACACCCCCGGAAACTATTTAAGGGGTAACATTTCGTAAAATTTCAAGCCTCGAAGCCCTATGGTTCCAAAGATATCGTGATAAGTTTCTATATAGGTGGAAATCACTTATTCATATATATTATAAATATTATGAAATGTATTAGTATACGTACATATATGTATGTAGTGAGACCGATATAAACCTGTTCGTGGTAGCGAAGCGTTATATTTAAATCCGTGTAGCGAACAAAGTGGAAATTAAGCTTCTGCAGGGAATTCACGAAATTAGTTTAAAATGAACACGACTCGCTAGTGACAGGGTTGCGCACGAAATCTATCGACATTATTATTTATATCGATATTTCGACATCACTCATCGTCTGTCTATAAAAGAGTATTTTAAACTATGGTTTATTGACTTTATGCTAGTATGACGTTGATTTTATATATTCACTCCACACATATTTTTCTAGAAACTTCTTTGGAAGTTTTTAAAAATTTGATGAAAAGTCGCTTTGGCGTTCGGCCAGTGGCTGCTGTTGCACGCTTATTTAAATATTTGCTCTGTATATATTTTATTAAATATTTTCTCGCTTAACGGAAATATTTGTAAATCCTAGGTAAATATCCTAGCCCCGTAGGCGGACTATATTGGTAGGTCTTTTTTGTCGGAGACCGTCTAGGTTGCCACCGCAGCTACTTGCCACACAGCTACATTATTGTGTTCTAACTCGAAGGGAGTAGCTCGCTGGCCTAATGGTTAGAGCGTGCGGCTTTCATTCTGAAGGTCGCGGGTTCAAACCTCGGCATGTACCAATGACTTAATATTTAAGTTATGTACATTTGTGAACTTTAGTTACAACAGCGAGATACAAAAACGGTGAAGGAAAACATCGTGAGGAAACCCGCACACTGATATCATCTTTGTGTGTGTGTGTGGTGGTCCCAATAAAGTGGCAACAGGCTCGCCCCCTGTTACACTGGACCTAATCTGACCACATCTGGCGAAATGTGGGTGTTTATTCACCTCTGCCTACCCCTACTGGGAAAAAGGCGTGACTATATATATAACTCGAAGGGTGCTGCAGCTAATGAAATTACTAAGGTAACGAGTCTATTTCTCTATCTATATTTCACAAGGCGATGAATTCAACAAGGGTGCAGTATAAATTTAGCAGACAGACATTACATCATGAGATAAGAAAATTATTTGAAAGTGGTAGTGTTATTACGACTTACTGGTTACATATTTCAAACAGCTTCTTCAGCAATACAAATACATACCTGAAAGAAAGTAAAAGTTCATTTAACAACACAACTTTTAATTCACGTAGATAAATAGAACATAAATCATTATAATGTAGGAAGAAAATAATAAGTAAAATTTTCATTAAAACTATTAACAAAAAACAATTGTTGAAATGTATCACAAACCGCCATTACACACTGAGAGTAACGACTACTCCTCTCTAACGAGCAATCAGCGAGAACCGCAATAAAAAGATACAGAAATGAACTTAATTTAGATTCCGACATTATATAACCCTAAAATAATAGTCAATCAAAATTAACGAAAACAAATGATTAACATTTATATTGTTAAAGGCATAGATTTTTATATAAAATGATAAAATCTAACACTATATAACAGAAAATAGCAATATACTGGTAGAGCTCTTTATAGAGTGTCACAAGGCACAGTATTATGACCACAAATGTATTATATATACGTCTCTACAAATACTTCGGGAGTACAATATCCGGGTGGTCATGGGGTCAATAATTATATATAAATCATGCTCGCCCATGAATACTTAAGCCAATCTATATATTAGGACCTTTCGCCGTTGCTTTTTAATCCGGAACCACACAGACAGTCGCACAGACAGTAAGCCAACGTGAAGACAATTAATGACCTCCACAGGCCCCTTCGAAGGATTAATTATTATTGAAACTTTCATTTTACATATAAGATAACAGTAATAATTTTTTTATCTGATGTCATAAAAAAAAAGGATAAAAATTTTAAAAAGAAGTATGAGTCGACACGAGATAGAAATGAACCGGTATTCTGTTAATTTGAATAATAATGAGGTAAATACACTATAGAGGTGGAAAATAATGGGAGAGAGAGGAGGCAGAAAGAGAAGGGGGAAGCTAGAGATTTTTATAGACAATTTTATTTTTTGAAGTAGGAAAATAGTAAGACAAGAGTAAAATAATGTTCTATAGACTTTTCTGTTTCTCTCTTCTATACGTGTAGAAGAGGGAAACAACAAGTACATTAAGAGTGCAGTATGCATGGAGACTAGTATACATCGGGAGACTAGTGGAAGCTATGCGAACCAAAACACAAAGAGAAGAAGGATACGGAAACTATACAAATTTGCGTTTCATCACATTCCAACATCAAAACCGTATAAATAGCTGTCTCCCTTTCGTTACACTTTTTCGTTTCATAAAATTCAATACACACAGTTCCAATAGAATTTTCACTTCAATTTTAAACTATATACATAATATTTAAAAGCAATATATATATCATCATCATCATCATCATCATCATCATAAGTCGATAGACGTCCACTGCTGGACATAGGATACGACGACGTTATATATATATATATAACAGCTATGTTTATATGATATTAATAAGCGATGACATTGACATGACATTGGATGCGGGTGGCCCAGGACCGGTCTGAGTCGAGATTTGGGGGAGGCCTTTGTCCAGCAGTGGACGTATTCCGGCTGATTGGATTGGATTGGACACGAGTAGCGAGTTGCTATGATGTATGAAGTATTATATAAGTTTGAAGTATTGCATATATGCACAGCACCACATTGTGCTCGTCGCCTTGAGACTGGATGTTAAGTATGATTTTTTTTGCGGCAAATTTAGTCGCTGCTATGATAGTCACTATTTATTCGACGATTTTTTTTTATTCGACTCGACAAGCAATTCTATTACCTGATGGTAAGTAATACGACTGCTCATAACAAAGCGGCGGTAGATATGATAGCACAGACACAACGCCGTTACCGTTACCTAAGTTATATCTGGTAACAGAGACCTTATGTAGAAGCAAGTTCCTATCATCATACAAACTTTGGCATCGACGCAAGGACTTCCTTGTTTATAGGCAGGCGATTATTCGCTGCGCCGCGGAGAAGTCTAGACCAAGTACTCATGTTACTTAGTTAAGCATTAAGCAATACCTATGTACCGTTACCAACCGCAATGCATCACTGACCATTGAAAGGTGTGATTTACAACTGTCCTACATACTAACTGCTGGTAGGTCTCTGTTGCCGGTCACCGTCTAGGTACCACCTCAGATCCTATACCTAAGTTGTACCAATATTACTGTGTGTATTGAAGGGCGTTGGAGCTAGTGGAATTATTAGTATCGATGTTTATCGTACGTCTTAAAACGATGATCACAATGTGGTGTTGTGTATGTCATAGTGATGACGAAGCAACGCTCTTCAGCAGTCAGTCTGATCCACACAGAATGAGCTCACTGCATCTTCAACTCTTCTTCTAGTGGGGTACTTGGTGTTCGATTTTTTTATTCAACAAAGCGACGAGAAGAGCAGGACGTTCACCTGATAGTAAGTGATACGCCTGCCCACAACAACGTGGCGCTAGTTAGGATGGTATACACAGCACTACATTCTGATCATCGCATTGAGTATTAAGATATTAAGTCGCGTAACCGCAGTAATTTAACCACCTACAGCGCCCTTCAAACCAGAACACAATAACGTTTGCACATTACTGTTTAACGTAATTAGGTGTACTTAATATATTCAATAATAAAAAATATATATATATTTATACTACTCGATCAACGTCATATAGTAAATTGGTGATTAGTGATACATAATCTTAGTATTGTCTTTAATAGTATTCGTAAGTACTGATTGGTTTATATATATATATATATGAACTTCATATTAAAATTCCTGCCGATCCTCATCAGACGTCGGTCCTGTTATACCAGCTGACCCACACCAGGTTCGACGTATCGTAACTGGGTTATCATAACGGGCCCCGGCGGTCACACCGCGGTGTTAGCGTGTTCGAATCCGGCGCGTGTTTAGCAACGCATTCCGTTCTATAACATCACGTCGCAAACCCGGAACTTTGATGATATAACTGCACTACTGCCCAGAACGAGCGGGAAGTTCACCTGATAGTAAGTGATACACACCCGTCCCTAACATGACGCTATATTTGTAGTCTCGGGCCAGTAAGTATAAGACTAAGATAAGCCCTGCCTGTAGTAGAAGGCGACTGAAAGGGTCCAGGAGTTTTGCAGGTCTTGAAGGTGGGGGCTCTTATCTCTCAACAAGCGAACCGGTGTTAAACAGCATATGGCTAGACGATGGTGCCTAGGGGAGTTAAGTTCCTCCTCAGAGAGTTGCTAGCACAAACTGTAGAGGGACACCGGTGAGTTCTACAATAGATCCCGGAGCTTCTCCGAATGCACTGATGCAGATCACCGAGGGGATGTTAGTGAGTAAGAATCTCACATAACCCTGACTTCCTCCCAGAAGCAGGACATCTTTTCGAATATTCCCCCCGCCCCTACGTAACAAAAAAAAAGGATGTTATACACTTTGAGACAAGTTGTTGAGTCTCGATACCCCAATAAGAGTCTGCTGGAAGCGACCGTCTAGGCAGGTGCGAACATTACTGTGTTCCGGTTTGATGAGCGCTGTAGCTAGTGTAGTTACTCGAGTAACAAAACTTAATCCCCGGTCTCAAGACGACAAGCGAAACGTGGTGCTGTGCAAATCATCCTCATTAGCTCCACGTCGTTATGGGCAGGCGTATCACTTACTCACATAGGATCTTCGTTGAATAAAAAAAAGGTTGTCAACAACTTAATAAAGGAGCCATAAACCTGTTATCGCTACTTACCTTTTATTTTCCACTTAGCTTTACCCTCTAGGTTGGGGGATGTGACACTAAAATAGTTTTTATTCCCGTACTATTACGGCGGGAATATTACAGAGATAAATGGTAATAGTGTTTACGTACAACTTGTTATGATGAGGTTTAGCAATATAATCATAGTAAGAAAAGAAACTTGTATAATATTTTTTATTAGTATATAAAAAACTATATTTTACACAATTCCTACTTAAATTACTGTGGTAATTTAACTTCTTTTTTATTCTACAATGCGACGAGCAGAACGTTAATCTGAGAGTAAGTGATACCGCCCTAGACAACGTGCTAGTTAGGATGATTTACACTGCACTAGATTATCTTCTTCGCCTTGAGACGTAAGATGTTCTCTCGTTACTTCAGTAATTTCTCCAACTATAATGCCCTTCATACCGGGACACAGTAATGTTTACATACTACTGTCTAGAAGCAACAATCCTTAGTGTATAAATATTACCTCGTAACAGCACTACCTTGGTATGAACAGTCGCTTCACTTAGCATCAGGTGATGTTAAGTGAAGCGACTGCTGTTTTTCGTACGTGACACCGCCCGTGGATAATCAAAGTGGAATTTGTGGATGTAACAAAGTTGGTGGGTTTAAGTTAGTCTAACTTCTACTCTCCCCCCCGACATGATGATAGTTGATCGTGTTACTTAGATGCAACTTATACGAATTACGCAACAAGTAAGCAGCGCGCGCGGCTTGTTGGCAAATGACTCGTAATTGGCACAATTTGCGGAGTCCCCAACGTTTCCGAGTTTCCACCGGTACGACGTCACTAGTGATGTGCCCATATCGATAATAAACATTTCAACATTTTCAATTACTAGTGGTAGTTCTCACGGTGACAGTCTAGGTCCATACAAACATGATGATGCGAACTGATAATATCATTTCATCATACTAAATAACACGATGATATAAGTTCTTTCTATAAAACAAGTTTTTTTTTTTATTTAAATAAGCGATGAGAGGAGCGCGATGTTCACGTGATAGTAAGTGATACGCGTGTTCAGAACAATGTGGCGCTAGTCAGGATAATATACACTATACCATAATACGCTTCACGCCTGAGACTTAAGATGAGCCCTATTACTCCAGTAATTACACTAGCTATAACACCTTTCAAACCGGAGCACAGTGATGTTTATACATCTTTATTTGGCGGCAGATATAGGCGCTGCCTAGGTAGACCTTCTCCGGCAACAGAGACCTACAACCCGTATAATTGTTAATAATTGAGTGGAATGATGATTGAGTGAACGTGGGACCGATCGACGTGGAGATCTTTGGAAGAGGCCTATATCCAGCAATGTTCGTCTATCAGCTGATGATGATGATGATGAGTGGAATGACCCTTGATCCTTGTGTCGATACACTCGCTTCGTTCCAGGTCCAAAGTATTGCTGGTGCAGCAGCAACCGCTCGGAGAACTTCAAACGGACCAGATATGAGAACCTTATTGAGCATTTTATATTTGAACTGTTTGTGGTGGTAACCTTAGGCACGTAGCGGTAGGCAGTAACGTTTTAAAAGAATTTGGTGTAGAGTTAACAAGCTCCAGAACCAGCAGCTACATGGCACAAAGAACAAGCTTCGCCATATCATTATCATTACCAGCCGATAGACCACTACTGGATATAAGCCTCCCCTAAAGATCTCCTCTGCGCTGCCCGCATCCAGTCGCTTCCCACAACCTTCACCAGATCGTTGGACCACCTGGTGAGGGGCCTGCCAACATACACCTACCAGTATGCGGTAGCCATTCGAGGACCTTAGTGTCTTTGCCATATCACCAGATAATATTATTTGTTAGTGAGCTCGCTACTCAGCCAGACGGGGATGACTTGGAGGATTCCTTTTGTCGAAAAGCATTTACTCCATATTGTATTTAGTCATCGATTTTTTAAATTATTTTAAAATGTACTATTACAGCACAAAAACCTCTTTCATTTAAATGGAGACATTTGTCTATGGCCAGTGACTTCATCTAATTAGATATTCAAAGCGACTCGTTTATCTATTCGTGCGTTTAAAAATGGCCGACGCGTCTGGACTATAATGCGCTGGAACAATACTTAGCTCTCAGGCAAGTATAATTTATAGCTACATTGTAGTTTCTCAGACGGATATCGCAATGTATATAATGTTTCACACTTAAGTAATTGCTAAGTTGAATTTAAGCAAGCATTACTATTGAAGATCACAATTTTTTTTTAACGATACGAGATGGTCACCTCTTGATACTTGTAAGTGCAACAGCTGCCTATAACAATGTAAACTGTGTTAGGTCTCTGTTGCCGGAGACCGTCTAGATAGGTACCACCGCAGCGCCTATTTCTACCGCCAAACATCAGTGTGCAAACATTACCGTGTTCCGGCTTGAAGGGCGTTATAGCTAGTTTAATTATTAGAGTAACAAGATTCAATATCTAATATCTCAATGTGATGAGCACAATATGATGCTGTGTGTACCATTCTATCGCCACGTTGTTATAAGTAAGCGTTTCGCTTATCATCAGGTGAACGTCCCACTCGTCTCGTCTCTTCATTGAATTAAAAAAAAAAACAAGTACTACTAAAACGTATTTATTTTATATGAAGAAAAATGTACTGATAAATATGCTAGGCTATGCTATGCTATGCTAGAGGGATAACTTTATAAAGGTCTTCAGTCGATAGTCCACGCTAACAGCGTTTGCTGAAAAACTGTATAAAGGGGTAGGAGCACTCTGCGATGCAAAGGAGTCTTCATTACGGGACACGATGGCTGAAAGGATGCATTATCCTTTGTGGCGGTCTGATCGGGTACGTCCATACAAACATGATGATGCAAACTGATAGTATCATTTCATCTCATACTAAAGAGCACGATGATACAAGTTCTTTCTTTAATATAACAGTTTTTTTATTGGAATAAAATAAGAAGGTTCGCGGAAATCGTCTAGTTAGGTACCACCGCAACGCCTATTTCAGCTACCAAATAGAGAAATGCAAACATCATTGTGTTCCGGTTTGAAAGGCGTTGTGTATTTAGTGCAATTACTAAGGTCACTCAACAACTAATGTCTCGATGCGACGAGCACAATGTGATGCTGTGTCTACCATTCTATCTCCAGGTTGTTATGAGCGTATCACTTACCATCACGTGAACGAGCCGTTCGTTTAATCACTTAATGAAATAAAAAAAAAAATAGTACATTAAGAACGTTATTTTATTGAAGCAATGTAAGAATATTTTTACTAGTATCTAGATCAACAATCGTATAAATAATCGCTTCAGTGGTGACCAAGTTAGACTGTGTACACATGGACAGACTTACCACCAGCTAAATTTATTATTATGATAAGTATTACAAAGGATATACAAAGGATATATAAAGGATTACATTTGTATATCCGCCGGCGGAACTAGCTACTATATTTACATTCATCCCCTATAAGCCGCGTTATCTGCGACATACAGACTCTAGGACGCACAGATTAATTATCACAAATATCTCTTGAATTTTTTTTTTATTATTTATCTAAATAAAAAAACAAACATTCACATAACACAGTACGCGCATGTTAACTGCAGTAGTTAATTGACTGTGTCGCAGTTAACAACGCCCACATACAGACGTACATATAAAATAATATAAATTCTCCTTAGCACTACTCAACTTGTATATAAATGCTGTATGTGTGTGTATGATTGTATGTGAGAATAGCTTAGCTAGTAAAGTGAGAGCTGTAGCTAGTAAAGTTACTGGGGTAACGAAACTGAAGAACTTATATCGTTGAAGGCAGACATAGTCTTACCATCAGTTAGATGTCTCTCTAGTCTCGTTGTTTCATCGAACTTTGACCTATCTGATCCTATCATTGAAAAATAAAATATACTATAGACTTATTTAAACACTAGTTATATAGGCACTTTAAGATACACTTAATTAGTGTTTAAACAAAAAAAAAAACATAGTTTATCAATAGAAAAAGCAACCGATTTCGATACGCAACCGGTGGCTAAAAAATCTTACAAATTTCTTATGACTAGATTCGCGTTATGGAATAAAAAAAAACTCTGTAAGTTAGAATGGCGGTGGTGGTGGTGGTGTTAACATTGCATTAGCAGTTTATTTCTTCGTTGACAGTGTACGTCGGGGCGTCTATTTAGCGAGCTGCTGAAGAAGGGGAACGTGGATGCCGGCCGTAATGAAACCGGATGGCTGCACGTACCACGGCTGAAAAATTGACTCTCATTGCTGCACAATTCCACCCCTTATTGGACCGGTCTACGCCGTCTGTTACTTTAATGGATATTAATACAAATGAATTTTAAAGCGAGGGTGATGGTGAATTGAATGTAATGGCAGCACCAGCACCGAGTGTATTGTTTCATAGAACGCTTGATTATATGGAGAAACAGAAGAAAGCTATATCGTCTTCACGTGAAAAGTTTGGCTATTAACTTCCTTGCTGGCTGATGTGAATCCGACCTTCCGTCTCCCATCACGGAGACTACCTAAACCATATATTTATTTCCTCTACCATCATTTGAAGTCTACTCTACTTATAATTATAAAAATACCTTAAACACTTAATAGCATACTGAAGAAAACCATATGGTTTATGAGTGAAGTGTATAGTATCAAATGTGGCAAACTAAACTTCCGGTAAATTATATCTTTTGCCATATACACAATATCTTTTATAGTTAATTTGTAGCAAAATTTGTTAATTCTAACATCCAACCATTTTGATGTTTTAATAATATAATGAATATTAAAAAGACATCATAGTAATGAGGAGCATTATTTCAATTGAAATAGTCCATTACCCGGCATACTCTCCACTTCTTAACCACTTTTTTTCTATTAAGAGTATTCTTACTATCCACCCCTATAACTATTGTTAATAAATTCATTCTTCCTTTTTTATCCTTTACATTATCAAACCCAATAGGGTCTTCTACTAGAGCTTGGAAGAAATTACTTCAGCTCTCTACCGAGAGCGACTGACACGACTAACCTTAGTAATTAATTCACTATCTGCTAATGTTTAGTAAATAAATCTTTTTTTTTGTATGAAAAATTAAGTTTGTTAATATTTGTTTAAATAGAATCTAGAGTAGAATTTATTTATTTGTTATGTAGTTTAAAATGTCATTTACAAACAATGCTGTTTGATGTACTGTGAAGTGAGCGGGGGCCCCGTTCATCTTGTTTTAATAAACACCGTCCAAAAGGTTCCGGCGGCGGTCCCGGCGCAACTTCTTCGCCGAATGTAATTCAACGCGAAGGCTGTATTGTATCCGGGGCTTAGGGCGTAAGCTGCGGAGTGTATCACACCCCGACGTCATATTTCACGGGTATAAGCGCGACGGCGTGTTTTCTTAGACCCTTTGTAAATCTCACGGGCCCGCCTTCCGGCGCTACACCGCCCGACGCTACGCGTGCCCTGAATCCGAGCGACAGTTACAACTACATACATCCGCAACAACACGTTTTTTTAAGTGATTGCTTCTAACATAAAGTGAAAATCGAGCAAAATTGTTCGCATTATTGATGGTAATGGAACACTACAACTGATAGCGACAGTTCCATACTTTCGTCGTCGCAGCTGATAACAATGTAGCACTAGTTACAATGTTATACACCGTAGCACATTATCTTTACCTTAGACGGGAAATGTTAGGTCCCGTTACTCCAATACATCAGTTAAACGCCTTTCAAACCGGAACATAATATTGTTTTCCGGAAGCGATAGTCACTACAGTATCAACTTAGATGGTCTTCGGCAACAGAGATGTAGTTTAAAAAAAGTTTTCGCTCACCATACCATCTATTCTCTTTATCATACAGCCATATTAAAGCTAAAATCCAGACTATTTACTTACTGATGCTAGACCTTTATAGGTACTACCGCAGCTCCTGCAGTTGACAAATAGCAGCGTGCAAACATTACTGTGGTCAAGTTAGAAAGGCGTTGTATATATTGAAATTACTGGGGTGAGGAGATTTCACAACCTATATGTGGTGTTGTGTATACCATTATCACGAATGCGATGTTGTTAAGGACAGGCGTATTACCATCAGGTGAACGTCGCGCTCGTATCATCGCTTAAAATAATATTTTCCAACTGAAATCGATATATTATATATTATTTCAAACCTAACACGACGGGTTAGTTAACTGAAACAACATTATAACAGTATTAAAACAAAGTAATTGTTATTCGCTGCTCTATCAGAAACGGTGAGAACTGTACCGTTTAACTTAGAACTAACATAAAACGGTGTGAGTTTAAAACAAAGGAAACTTTTATAACATCCGTCCGTCCGACTGATATAATGCACACACTGAACAACCCTGAACAACATCAACTGAATCGTTTCAAAACGTTCGCAACTGTTGTTTCAGTGGATACGAACAGAAGCAGTTATGTGTACGGTACATAAATACAATTTAACAGTCATAATTTAACTGAAACAGTTTTTCTGTTAACTGAACTGTGGTCAAAATCCCTATCCACCATCCACTCATGGAGATAGACCTCGCCCAAAGATTCCCACCTTCATCGACGAGAGATCAATGAGAGGGTCCTTCTTTACATTATCACACGTGTTATAAAAAAAAGATCTTGTTATTTTTTTAGGACGTGTTTAAAGAAAATATTACTTCATCGGTATCATCATCATCAGCTAATAGACGTACACTGATGGATAATAGTCCTCCCCCAAAGACCTCAACGTTTGTAGATGGTCATATGGGGGATTTGAGACATTTCCCACCACGTTCGCCTAATGCGGATTGGTTGGAGTCAGAGCCTTGTTTCTTAATTAGCAGCATGCACCACAAGCAGGTGAGGTTGGCATGGTTCCTGTAAGTTGGTGTGAGGGAACCTTTACAGCCCCTAAATCCCCACTCGATCGATGTGGAAATTTTTGGGGGAAGCCTAACTCTAGCAGCTGACGTCCACCACGCCCGCCCAATGCAGATTAGTGTGAGCAAGAGCCTTGTTTGTTGATTAGCAGGTGCTTACAGGTGCACCATGAGCAGTTGATGTTGGCTTGAACCCAAATGAACGTCCAGTTCGCATAGTCGCTTAATGAAAAAAAAAAATTCGCTTAGTATCTGTACCTGTGGATAGACTTTTCAGTCCACGGGCATATCAACCAAAGGGCCACAGCACTAAATTTTACTGCTGTGGTATTGCTTACTGTATACTACATATAGTAACTGAAATTAATGGATTGTTAGGCACTAATTTATATGTAGGAACTTGACTCTGTTGAGCTTGAGCTCCAACAGTGGGAAAATTAAGAGCTGTTTAGATGATGATGTGATATCAAAGCTTTCTAAAGGTGTTCCAACGATCCAGTGAAGATAAGGATAAATCATTAGATGCGGGCAGCGCAGGTGCATTGGTACAGGCGCATATCCAGCAGGAATGGTCTACAGACTGATGATTCAATTCATTAAAGTTTTTGAAGTAAAACCCTCAATTATTTTCTTTTGTACAAAAAATTTACAAGACGTTTCTTTATTTGTAAATTAATTGTTTTGTGCTTGTGTAAGAAAAAAAATTTAAAATCCCAAGTGTCCTACGTAATACTTGAAGTTTTCTACTAAACTGTACAAGTTAACAGCAACGTTAAAGTTAAAAATTCGCGCAGCAGTTGTTCCGAGTTTTCAAAACTATTTTTCGGTACAGGACATCGCGTTTTAACGACCTCCTACAGAGGCTATAAATCTAAAGCACGACCTTCTTTAATATTTCACCTCAATTTCAATTAGTGAGAAGTGACAGAGAGGATAGGGGGGAGGATAGGATAGGTAAGCGAGCTGAAAATGATCCGGTTGTCGTATGTTGACAGTAGAGACACAGCAATGAGCCCTGTAGTCTCGGGCTAGTAAGTAAAGGACTAAGGTAAGCCCTGCCTGTCGTAGGAGAGTAAAAGGATCTAAGAATTCGCAAGCCTTATGGGCCCTTATCACACAACAAGTGGACATGCGTGGGACAGCGTATAGCTTAGCGGTGCTGCTTAAGAGGGTTATGCTCCTCCTCAGAGACTTGTAACACAAAGTATTGTGAGGTACTGGTGCGATCTATAAGAGATCCGAGAGCCTCTCCGAATGCACTGATGCAGACCACCGAGAGGGTATTAATAAGTGAGAATCTCACATTACCTCGGCTTCCTCTCAAAAGCTTCAAGATTTTCCCCTTCGAAACAATAAAAGGGACGCGGCAATGGTTTTATGACGGCAGGCTTACAATAAGAAAATGGTAGCCAAGCTGTTTTTAAAAATCCTTCCCAAATAATAAAGTGCACAACATGCGTCTCGGAATCGAACCAGGACCTTCACTGTTCTAAAGCAAGCCTATCGTAAAGCCTAGCTTTATTATTGACATAGATAGGAACAGTTTTGACAGATTAACTGGAGACGGTCTAGGTAGGTATAACCACCAAACATTATTGTGCTTAAGTTTGAATGGCGCTATAGCTAGTTAAGTTACTAAGGTAACGAGGCAGCAATAGTCTTAATGCGAATATGGTGCAGTGTATATCATCCTAACTTACCTGCACGTTGTTATGGGCACGCGTCCACTTAGCAACAGTTAAACGTCTCGCTTATCTAGTCAAAAAAAACAGTACATCACAAATCAATGTTGCTCTTTAACCGGCGACAAACCGGAAATACTTAATTAATATTTTTTTCTGTTTCCATTTTTTATATGACTATAATTAACTTGTCACATAATGGTCCGATATCATGATAAGTTTACTTGTTATTAGTTATTAAGTTTGAATTAAACTACTACATACTACATACTGTTGTATTGTTGTTGACTGTTAATCATGAGACCCAAGTTAACCTCACCTGTTCGTGATGCAACCTGTTCATCAATAAACGAGGCTTTGGCTCTCACCAACCCGCACTGGCCCAACGTGGTGAGAAAATGTCCTAAATTCACCTATATGAACTTCTAAAAACGGCGGCCCTTAGAGCCCGACAATACCGGAAGCCATGCTGACTGTCTGAAGGTCGAGTGGATTCGATTCACTATTAATTTTTTTTTTTCCTACTAAAAAAGAAACATATATTTTACTAGCAAAAGCAATGACCCGTCGCCGTATAGTTCCACATTATAATGTAGTGGGCCTTTGTTTATCTGTGAGTGATCCCGGTTTAATGGCGGCCGGAGGTAATATACTCTCAAAACAATGAAAAGCTTCTGATTCAGACTTTATGAATAATTCACGATACGGTAAAAAAAAAAACAAAACAACTACGAACGAGATCGGACAGAGAGCGGTGAACGCTCGTACATTAAAAGGAGTTTCGAATTCTTTATCTAGACCAAACAACAAGATATTCACCTGATGGTAAGTGATACGCCTGCCCATATCAACATGTCGTTAGTGTGATATACACAGCAGCACTTCGCTTTAAAATAAAAGATGTTAGATCTTGTTCCCCCAGTAATTTCACTAGCAATAGCGCCCTTCAAACTGTATACCGACAGTTATCTTTGTTGGTAGAAATAGGAACTGTTGTGATACCTATCTAGGCAGTCTGTGGCAACTGACACCTACCACCAGTAGAATCTTCAAAGATAAAAAAATTCATAATCTAATTATTTGTCTCTAACAAAAGTTTTTTTTTATTAAAAATCAGCTGTTTTCCTCCCTGCTTTAATGGTCGTAACACCCCTGCAACCCCTTTGCAGAAGGAATTTTATAAAATCCATTCTTAGTGGGTCTAATAGCTTTGGTGATCTCGTGATGAGTCTATGAATATTTGAATATTGCCTATATGTAAGTAATAATATATATATTATTACTGACCGGACTAACGATCTGGTGAGAATCCCAGGAACCCACTGGATGCGAGCAACGCGAGACCGATGTGGAGATCTTTAGGACTGGCCGGTGGAGTCTATCGGCTGATGATGATGATGGTATACATTACATGTTCATAATAATTAATTTAATTCCTTAAACAGACTTTCTATGTTAAGTGTAAATTAAATATGTAAAACAAGTCTACCTACATATATACTGCTGGAATAGTTCACAAAGCTTCATTACCAACCATTGTATTACGGAATTAATTCACCTGTAGTTGCCTACTCAGGCTCCTTTTACTACTCGACGAAGGTAAAATGGCGGTGGAGATGTTCCAAGTCGTCTGCCGTACGCAATTAATAGGATTACTATGAAATAGAATTAATTTCATTGCTATAGTACCTTTCAATTCACACAGTTATGGTTGTACTTCAGAAAATGAAAATAGGATCATAAGCTGGCCGAGACGAATACAGAGCGAGGAGTTTACCAGGGGTGCAAGGGGTCCCAAGCCAACCTCACCTGCTCGTGGCGCATCCTACTAATCAACAAACGACGCTGTGGCTCCTGACAACACGCATTGGGCCAGTATGGTGAGGAACGGCTCATATCCAACACTATGAAGTCCTACAAACGAGAGCCCCTAGTGCCTAGCGGTACCGCAGGCCATGCAGGCTGTAAATGGGGATTTCTTTGGGGGAGGCGTATATCCAGCAGTGGTCGTCTATCGGCATACATTACCAATGGTCGCGGATCCTCATTCTAGTGGGTGCTGAAGCTTTATTATGAAACGATTAGAGTTTTTTATTATTAATAATAATAGACTTTTGATATGTCCTACGATTCGAGATCCGCAGGAGAATTAAGCTCACCAATAGTACAAAAGGTTGCTCATCTTAAGTGGCAATGGGCAGTACAGATCGCTTGAAGCACTGATGACCAATGGGCAGCGGGGTCCTCGGCTGCCCACTAGGTGGACCGAAGATCTGATTAAAGAATACCTATGCTCAGCAAAGAGCGTTAACTGCCTGATGATGTATGTGCTATGTTCCGGAATGACTTTATGGAAGTTCGAGAATTTTGTCTGATCACGTGCCGTGGGGTAGCAGCTGAGAATTCTACTTCTCAATTTCTTTTCGTGGATACCGTAAGAGGCGACAGAGGTCTACACAATTAATGCCAACATAACATTGGCATCCGACTGATGACGGGAGGTGCCGGGCAGCAGCGACACCTGTGCAAGACTGATAGCGATCACCAACCCGTTTGTCAAGCGTGACGATTATAGACAAACCTCTCATGTGAAGCGCCAATCGTAAGAAGTCCAGTCCCAAGTTGTCTTTATCATTGTAATAGAAAAAAATATCGAGGTAAGTGACGTTCTTCAGGAGAGAGCCTTTGGTCTAGTAATGGACTGCCAGCAGCTGCAGATGTTCCATATATTGTGAAATTGTGATAGTTCAATGAGTGTAAAAATGAAATCATAGACATATTTGTGGAAAGGAAACGTCGTCGGATTATGGAGTAAAATTGCGTAAAAAAAAAAAGAGATCTGTGCAAATGTTGCGGCGACGTCGCGGTTATTGGATTTTTCAAATGACTAGGCCGGATGGTGTTAAGGGATCTGCGAATCCCGCGGACGGACAAAAAGTTACACGCGCACGCACAAAACGGAGCTCCCCTGGGGTGAGTTATGTGGATTACGACGAATTCAATTTTTCCCTTTGAATTTATATACAAACGTACGCCGTTCTCAAACAATTTTTTTTTTCCTTTCATCCGTACATACAAATAAAGATAATTTTGTGTATGTTTGCAACATCAGAATAAAATCTTTCCATTTTTTTTCTACTAAAAAATACAGAAATATAATAAAAAACCAGGTAATATTGTAGGTCACGACGCCCTCGCTCCACCGCAAGTCAGATACGGGCTGGTTTGCAATGAGCCAACTCTTTAGCCTCGCTCGATGTGACCGGAACATACAACAATTTTTGGATATCCGGTAGTATATTAAAAACCATAAACAACCCACTTAATCTTGCCGCTGCTAGGATTTAAGGACCCTCACAAGGCGAGATGCCATTTATCCATAACCTGGCCATATACTTTAGGACGTCACATGTTGAAGAAAGCTGTGTTTATTGGAATATATCGGTTTCACCACGACGTTTGTCTTCACCAGAAATTCAAGCTCAGTGTGGATCGAATCCGTACCTCTCCCAAACGTATATCGCGTACGACTGCCTTACGAGCTGAGCTATCACGGCTTTTTATATTACCAGCCAGAAAAGGATCACTGCTGAGCTTAGATCTCCCTTAACGATCTTAACATCGGAGCTCAGTTTAATTTCTGATTTTTTTCTAATTCTAATGAAGAAGGATCATTTAGATATCCATCATCATTATGAGCAAACACACATCCACTGCTGGACATTTAAATATTATTATCGTAGAATTCCCGTGCTGAATATAGACTTTCCCATAGATCAGTCTTGCTCTGTCCACGTGCAGACTGTTTCCTTTCACCTTCATCTTTAAATGTTTAATACTGGGGTATTACCAAAGAAAAAATATTTGAAAATTAACGGATTATTTTTATAGATTATCAGCAATACTAAAAAAATGGGATTATGATCCTGATCAGCTACAGAACTAACTACAAAGTATACAGACTATATGCTAACATATATATCCGTGCGAGAGTATTTTGAGCGATCATGTTTTGCTACCGCTGAGGTATTTGTACTTAAAATCAAGTGAAATTGAGTGTTAGCTGACAATAGTTAAAAAAATGATGTGACATATTAATCTAGCGCAGAAATTTAGCACCAGGAAGTCGTGGATCTTTACTAATAATCAACAAACAGTAAGCTCGCGTCATGGAGGAGTAACACAAACTCATTGTTATGAGCAAGCGTTGCGTAATCGCAGCGGCAGGTTGCGACACGCTGTAATGCGTTAAACCAAACGTTTGCTATAAGCATGGGTCGCACCTGCAGAACTGCGCACCACGCACACATTTAAACAGACCGTAGGGTCCACGGGCCCAGTATCAGATAAGCTGTAAGAGTCGATTTGGCTTGCAGCGCTAACATCACGAATATAGAACTCGGCGAACAAGGCGCTTTGGTACATATTGTTCTAAATATCAGGTTATGATACCAGATTACAAAATACTTTAAAGTATTTTTAACACTGGCCATATATATTACAATTAAAAAACAAAAATTCCTCTTGATTAATACTTTTTTTTTATCCATTTTAATTAAAGTATTAATTAAGTTTGGTAACATGAGTTTTTTTTTACATGGGCGGATTGTCAGCCCACCGCGGTATCTTTATACTGCGGGAGGATCATACCCTACTTTGGTCAGCAAGCCCATCGAGCTTAGGCGTTTAGCTTAGCTGAGCTTTACTGCCGACCCTTCCTCCATCCGGCATACGGAGGATGCTCCCCTAACGCAGTGAAGACCAGAGCGAGGAGATACTACTGGCGTTCTCTTGTGTCGGAGATAAATACTCACTTTGGATGACTGCACCAGAAGAGTAAGTATTAAGTTTAACTCGTCTAGCGTATATTATATAGTATAGGCATTGTTAACAGTATGCAATTTATAACACAGATAAAAAATCTAAACATAAAATAATATGTCTTTTGAAGTAAGTATTAAATACTAGAAAGTATTTTGTTTGGAATACTGGCGCTAAAGCAAATACCTGCTACTGAATTCCTGATTTGTTTCGCAGCGATAACGATATTGTGTATTCAAGTGATGTGCTTAATAAATTATTGTAATTGTACAAATTCATGTATTAATGCTTATTATATAATTTAATACTAAATGTACAACACAAAGTTCCTTTAACATAAAAAGATAAACGATTCCCTGTTCCAAGACCTTTCGTGATATATTATTGTGGAAATCAAGTACGCGCTCAGCAACGAACGAAAGTAACTGTAACTAATGACGACGACTGTAAGTATTTACATGATTTATATTTGTTGTATTATTTGTACTGTTTGTTTTATAGCTCTTTTTCATCATCATCAGCTGGTGGATGTCCACTACTGGACGTAGATCTACCCCAGAGAATCCCACCTCGATCGGATAGGGATTCATGTAAGAGGATTTGGGCCATTTCCTACCACGTTTCTCCAATGCGGGTTGGTGGGAGTTGGAACCTCGTACGTTGACTAGCAGGATGCACCACGAGCAGGTGAGAAGCAGGAGGATCCCGTGATTTGTTTAAATATATAATAATTCTTCTGCGTGCGATATATTAGGCGTTAAATAACCATATAGAGTGACGTTTTGCACAAGGCGGCTGGCAGCAACTGGATGGGTATAACGGAAGTACAGGTTAAATAGCGTTGCGCTTGTCGCAAGCTGTTGTTAATGATGATGATGATATGCTATATATTAAAGGTTTTCTTTTGATATACAATAGATCGCCGAAACTGTAGTCTCTTGCTCGGAGACGCTCAGATGTAAAACAGCAATGAGTTCTATGGCAGTAATTGGACTATATGAAGGAGGTGGCCAAAGGAGAGTTTAAGAAAAATCCTCCGTTCATACCTAAAGCACAATTAGCTCCAGAACCGATCCGACGATCTTCGTAATCGGAGTTAATACTTCCGCTTTATTTACTATTGGCTATATTGAGCGTCAATTGGATGACACATTGGCGAAGGAGGAGGAACTCATACCTAACACAATCAGTGAGTTGGATGTGACTCAGTGACCTTATGTAACTCACCACCACAACTTGGCCGCTGAATCACTTGTGACTCAAACCAGGCTTACAATCCAGATATAATCGAACTATATTTCTAACTGTATGTTTATATTTAAATCCAGATCCGTAGAAGTTTCGTGATAAAAGTTTAGTAGTACTGTAAAGGTCCCAGAGTCGTGTTTAATGTGTTGTGTGTGCGTATTCATGACGAAATTACGTTCACATGAACTCGAAAACCTCTGAATAGTATTGTAGAATTGCGGGTAGCTACTGTCGAAATAATTTAGCAAATAACAATACAATTACGCGACATTATCCTGCGGATCGGTGTCACAGCGACCGCAATTGCCCCGTTGCTCTGATACAGTTGGCCACGGTACGTGTATTAGAAATTAGACCACAACATTTCACCTCCACGTTGAAACAGAACTATTTCACAAAAACCACCTGTACATAAAAACTAAAATAAAACAACACAGATTCATTAAAACTAAACAAATACGTAACTGTTATATAGATAGAAAATTTCTTTATAAACTATCGAGGCACACACTTTCTAAAAGAAAAATCTAAATCTGAAAACTCTTTGTCATAGACAAACACTAAAATCTCTTTTTTTTTCGTCAGTTAAAAACAATAATTAATATCTCTTTGAATTTTTCCTACGTTTTGTAAGATTTTCTTTGAATGTACATATTAATTCTGTCCTATTGTTTTACTTATTCCTGTCTCACGGGTCCTTTTCACATATTTCAGAATCGCGATTAGAGTAAGGAGATGCTGGAGCTGATCTACCTCTATAAGCTAACGTGATGGATAAGAGATTTAATCATAATCTTCAGCATGAAACGACAGTTATTACAACATGTACTTCCACCTGGTGGATTCCACATATGTAGAAACTTTTTATAATTCTCTATATATGTCTAGAACCATAAGACCTGGAGGCTTGATGATTGGAAGGAATATTCCTTTTGCCGAATATTGGTCAGCTAATAACTGATTTTACGAAAAGTTACCCCCAAATGTTTGAGGGGTGTTACAGCTTACAAATGCGGGGAGCAGTAAGTTTATATTTTACACGTCGCATTTGTATCAGTGTAGGACATTTTAATAACTTTTTCGACCTTTAAATAAGTAACGAATTGTATAGCTGTCGGCCATGAGAACTTTTTGTAAGGTTTATTTGTCCGTTATTTTGGCCGGGTGCCGTGGCTCGCTCGTATTTCACGTCGGTTGTACGGCGCAATGAACGTACGGTTATTTTTAAACGTTACTGTGCCCCGACCTGCCTTACTGTCACGGCCGATACGAAGCAGATGCCGCTGAGAGCAGATTTGTGTACTTTGTACGTTATATTTTTTAAAAAAAAAAAACTAACACCTATAGTACACGACGCATGCGAGGGCGGAAGTGTTAATATACGGCGCTCAGGTTCACGTTTTGTTTAATAGTCAGAGATAAGGAGCATTGTTTAATTTTTAAAAGCGAAGAGTCGAGCGAGACGTTCTCCTGTTGTTAAATATATCATCATCAGCCGATAGACGTCCAGAGCTGGACATAGACCTCTACCCCAGAGATTCCCACACCGATCGGATAGGGATTCCTATAAGAGGATTTAGGCCATTTCCTACCATGCTTGCCCAATGCGGGTCGGTGGGAGAGCCTCGTTTGTTGATTAGCAGGGTGTACCAAGAGCAGGTGAGGTTGGCTTGGATCCCGTGAGCTGATGTACGGATCCCCATATAAGTATATGCCTACGCATAACAATGTGTGGCTAGATGAGGTAATATACACAGCACCACATTGTGCTCGGCGCCTAGAGACGTAAGATAATGTCTCTTTATACCAACAATTTCAGTAGTTGTAACGACGTTCAAACCTGAACACAGTATCCGCAGGGTACTGTTTGTTAGCAGGAACTGTTGTGGTACCTAGTAGAAGTGATACAATGAGCAGGTGTCGGTGTTCCTGTCCAGATACTACATAGGTATTACCAAGAAAACAGTGAATAGGCTGTTACTAGGTTAGTGCGCCTTATCATATCATATCACTAGATTACCAGTGACACATGTAGATTGAAAATTATGTAATTTTAATTAATTAATAATGATGCCGTAGACAGTCAAATATACTTGTTCAGAATACACCAGCTCTCATGCGTTGACAGCTGGAGTACACCGATGCTGTTATGGCGACAGATTTATGATAAACTGCCACCATCATTACCATTTACCGCTCCGGATGGTATACAATCACTAATATATAGATACCCGTACATATTGAGAGTAGCATTAGCGCTGTTGGTGATTAAGGTCTCCAGGTATAGGTCTCAGTTGCCGGATACCATCTACGTAAGTAGTGGTTTCGTGAAAGCGATTAGCTCAATGTGGTCCTGGTGTTATGTTACTAGCACCATGTTATAGGTAAGGCGTATCACTGATAGATCGTGTTTTGTGGCGTATATTACGAGAGACCTATGTCCAGCAGTGGACGTCCATCGATTGAAATGATGTATTACTGAGCAACAGGTGAATGTCTCGCTCGTTTCGTCGCTTCGTGGTATAATAAGAGTCAGTCCGGAAATGCCATTGCCGATTCCGGAAAGTCTAACAAATTATACTAAGGTTTATAGTAAGTAGCAGTTGTTATTCATCGGATAAGTTGGTCTCATGTGTCATGTGTCTGGTAACCGATGGGTCAGCGCCGACCGTTCCCAGAACACCGGGCTCAGCCGCGTATCGAACTGGTGAAGGGAAACAAAGCGACCTGTATCGTTGTACTTATTGTAAATATTTACGTACGCAGTTGTGAAGCCGAATGTAAACAGCGGAGGAGTGAGCCGTCGGTGCTCTGAGCCGATTGTATATTTGTTTTTCGGTTCAGATTAAAAAAAAAAGGTGTAAATTAAATTTGTTAAGCGTTTCCTGGAAACTTATTATGTCGCCCAATAGATTATGATGGGACATGATTGTAAATATTCTACCAAATTTTATATTTATTGTCGTCAAGAATAACGGATAATAAGAAAGACAGCTTTTTTTTTAACATCATCATCATCAGCCGACAAACGTCCTCTGCTGGACATAGGCCTCTTCCAAAGGTCTCCAAATCAATCGGTCCGGCGTAGCTCGCATCCAATGGGTTCCCGCACAACTACCAACGAAAATAACAAAAAAAAAACCTACCTTGGTTAAATACCTTAAACCGATTATTGCTCTATATATAAGCTTATGTTTAACCTTAAAATTACACAAGAGTCTAAGTTAATGACGTCTAAATTAAATCAAATTCAAATGGCAAATCTCAGTCGCCGGAGACCGTCTAGGTAGGTACCACCGCAGCTCCCATTTCTGCCGCCAAACAGTACTCTGTTCCGGTTTGACGGGTGCTGCACCTACTGTAATTATTCGGGTAACGAGACCTAACATCTTACGTGTCAGATGACAGGCGCTATGCAGTGCAGTATGTAACAACCTAACTAGCGTCGTGAGGTTATAAACAGGCGTATCACTAACCATCGGGTGAACGTCCTGCTCCTCCCGCTGCTAATAGTATTAAAAAAAAAAATTCAAAAATATATTCTTTCAATTGCCTTATTGAAAAGGTTTTAAACTGGTATAAGTAATATTCATTAGATCAATAGATAAGAAGTCATTTGACTATCACCCTCCACATCTACTATTTATATTTAAGTTAATGCTTGATTCTTTGTAAGGGCAAAGAATGAATTTTTTTAAAGGATTATCCAAGGAGGTTATATAAAATCTTATTATATTTCCCAATGTGAAATATCTGCTACTTATGACTGGTTATGAATTACTTCAGTCTTTTTTCGGCTGATATTATTCTCCGACACGGATTTATACTTTTTTTCACAGTAACAAAACATAAACAATTTATAATAGAGAACATATTAATATTAAGTTATACAGTGTAATTAAATATTTCCAGAATACTTAATGAAACTAATTTGTAATATTTTCGTAAAACATTTTAACCCATCACGGGGAATATGCTTAGTTTGTTTCTAACAAGGCCCCAAATTTCAAACTTTAAAGTTAAGAGGTTTATATCGCGCATGTGATTTTGGATATCTAAAACATTAACATTGGAATATCTTGCTTGAACTGATTTTATCATAACTTACAATACTTACATCCAGATTAGTAGGCTTTATTAATTTTTTTCATTTCCAAACGTTAACTTATCGATAACTCTTAACGGTGTATTAAATACCGTAAAAGTAATTATTATGGAAATAATCAAGTTACTTTTATATTATTTCTCAGTACATTTATGACAGACGTTCACATTCTCACGTTCTACATTCGGCACTAATTAAATATGGTCGAACATTTCGTCACAAAGGACCAACTGAACAAAATAATTACAATGAAACATGTCCTCACAATCCATGCATAAAGTGCGTAATCAAGTTTTGCCTCACTTCACCAGTCCAAAGGTTTTAAGTTACTTCACAGTAAAGATTCCGTCCCTTTCGCTAGATATGAGCAAATATGATGCAGTACTATTCAACGAAATAAATATTTGTTTATGTATCCTTAATATTTTGATACATGAACACGAACTTTATTAAAATGGTGGACAAATGTCCTTGTTTCTTTCCAAGTGAGAGAAGGGCACGAGTAAACGCAATTCAAACGTTAAGACGGCCTTTTATTATGTTGTAATATGAAAAGATTTATTTAATTGATTTTAAAATTATTGATATGTGAAATGTTACTTATAGTTGGAGGTAAATTAAAGGTTATTATATTACTTTTAAAGTGCACTACGAAGGTTAATTTCAACGACTTACCTGTGACAACGGCGACCATGAGCAGACCGAAAAGGGCGGGAAGCGCGGCCATCTTGTCAATTCCACTTGAACTTAAAACACTAAACGCACGACCGGTACGACACACACTCACAGCAATCGAATTTCGAACTCGTGCATAACTAGATGATGCGTTCGAAAATCACTTTTTTTTCCCCCGTACAACAAAAAACTTATATCCTTTCTTGTAACCGGTTTTCGAACTGGACACTAGTGGTGTGCTCTCGCTCGCACCGCCGGCTCCGCGGCAGCTGTCTCGCTCGCTCTGCAACAAAAAACACAACTATGTGAGCGTTTTCTTCTTATTATCTTTATAGAGGCAAGGTGTTCTTTAGATCATTCAAAGGATTACGTAATTTGAGATGGCCAGATTAAATTGAGCTCCAGAAATGATCCGTGGACAAACGTTTACGTTGCTTAGTGATTTAATGAGAAGGCCATTTTAACCGGTGGCCGCGGACGAAAGTTAACCACGTACATAAATTGTGAGCAGGAATAAATTTAAAGTAATCACGTACAATGAAAGTATGTATTTCACTGTTAATGTTAAACTAAATCATTTTGACTGTGTTTTAACTGAAATTCTAGCAGGGAGAAACCCTTGTAAAACATTTTATTATCCGCCCTTAGGATGTTAGGGATTTGCGGGGATCTTAATTTATCTCGGAAACTGTTACCGATTGTAACAACCGCACAGCTACATTGTTATGGGCGGGTTACCATCAGGTGAACCTCCTGACCGTATCTATAGCTCATAGAGAAAAAAAAATTGACACAAGAATTAGTGCTTTACAAACACTAGAATATTTTTATTTATTTTTAGGTATAATATTTTATACCAATTCTTGATTTAGTATTTATTATTAGATTATTTTGTACTACACTTTATAGTCTAACTCTATCGCTAAGGATTGATTGATGGAGAATTAAAACGTTTATTTGGTTGGTAACATTGAAGTGTTTAAAGATAAATAAAATAAATATATCATTGATTGAGATTAATACAGAAAAACCAAGATAATGTTTTTATAATAACTTAAAGTTTTTGTTGGCTAATATCTTTTAAAGTACCTTACTAACTACAAACATTCTTCAAGACAATAAATTTTCAACAAACCTCTATAACGATTTGAATCTTTCATACATAGTTATTATTAATCAAACTTCGATTAGCTTGTTTCTCTGCAAACTAGAACAGGTCTTTTTTCTTATATACATTTAAATCTCAATTATTTTTTTTTTTTGGAAATTAAACGATGAGCCAAGCAGGACGTTCATCTGATGGTAAGTGATATGTCCGCCCATAATAACGTGACGCTAGTTAGGATGATATACTGAACCAAACTGTGCTCGTCGCCTGAGTCGTAAGATGTTGAGTATCATTACCCTAGTAGCAACACAAGCTACAGCACCTTTTAAACCAAAACTGTAATGTTTGCATACTACTGTTTGTCGGCTGCAATAGTCGCTACGGTTGTACCTAGACGGTCACCGGCATCAGAGATCTACCACTAGTAAACTATATTCAATCTTCTTGTTCTTCCATTACTACTCTCACTTGCACATCATCATCATTCTTATCATTCAACCGTATTGTAATTAAAACACTAAAAACTATTGATATGTCGTCTCCATAATTTTAAATATGAGAAATGAGTATTTTGTAACTAATACGATGTGCTTTCTATTGAAACTTTTAGTAAGTTCTTCAAGTATATATCAAATAAAGAAGCTAGTATAAATCCATGTATATTATATGCGCTATAAATCCCATAGTGTATCCACGCTTCAACTATTCCTGGGAACAAAAGGAGGTTAGTGAATTTTATTGCAACACGCGAGCTCTCCCCGAAAGCATTTCTTTGTAACATTGTTTTGAGGGGCTGGAACTTGACCCATCTAGCTGGCGAGCTGAGGAGCCGGATTCCGGCCAATCGATCGACCACTTATCGTAAAGCCGCTAATGGAGAAATGTTAAGCGAAGTACGTATTTCTTTTCTAGATTTAATCCCGTTAAATCGCAATCAGCGAGGAAAGTATTTTCATTAAACAATTGCTTAATTACGAACAACTTGATTGGAGGTTTCTACAGAGGAATTTCTTTTTACTTCTACTTCTTAAACTGCCTCAACATTGCAGCTGGTTAGGCGTCAGGTTGCTGAGCTACATGGAATAGTTAAGTAAGATACAAATTGCAAGGGTATTATTTAAAAAAATTTGAAAAGTTTGGTGTTGCCGGTATATCATGTCAGGTTCGATGTCAGGCTTATACTTATGTATGGTCGTGAGGTCTAGACCCTTACAGGATATTAAGTGGGGCTTGCAGAATTGTTTGCTACCGTGTAATTCTATATCTTCGACTAGACGAGCAAAACATTGAATTGATACTTCCACATGTGGTAGGTCTCTGTTGCCGGAGTGTCTAGGGAGTATCACCTAACGTCTATTATCTACCGCCAAACAGTAGAGTGCAAACATTACTGTGTGTCGATTTGACGGGCGCTGTAGTTAGAGAAATTACTGTGGTAACGAAATAAAATCCTACGCACGGGAATTGTGGTAGTATCCAGTCGGTCGCCGGCAACAGAGACTACCACCAGTAAACCGTGAATTCTATTTCACATAATTTTTGATGGCAACTGGAACAAAAGCTATAATGTTGAGACGGTAAATTTGTAATATGAGTGTGGTAAAACCAAAAAGTATAATAACCTCAATGCTGCTGGAAATAAACATTAGATCGTCAGCTTTAGTTAATTAATTATATATATATTGACTTGACTCTTGTCTCAAGACAGTGTGTATCATCCTAATTAGTGCCGTGTTGTTAAGGGCAGATGTATCACTTACTTTCAGGTGAACGTCGCTCTCGACTTCGTCGAATTAGAGTAACAATAGAAAATATAATTTCAAAGTTCTACAGAAGGTTAGAGTAAAGTTATTGTTTAGTTGAATACGAACAAGTAGAAGATTTCGATATTAATAAAACAGTCAACGTTGGAAATTTAATTCAATGATAGACTTTGAAAGAAGTTCTTTTCTTTCAATTCTATATACAAACCCAATATTATCTTCCCGAACTCGACATAAAGTTTCCATGAAATCAATTTTATAAGCTGTCTCCCCTTACCCGCAAGAATATTTCCCGCGAACTTCGACGCGGGAGGGAAGCGGAGATCGGGGGGTGTAGGGTACAATTTGAAATTAAGTGAGGTGGTACTTGATAATAAATTTTTAACTTAATCAAACATTCGAGTAATGCCGTCCTTAATCAACATACACGCGGCTGTTCAATTAGACAAATATAATACTGTTTGAATAGATAAAGGACTAGTGAGGAGTTTAATTGTCGCATCACCATTTAAGGGGTGTATGGGGCCCAACTTCATCTGCTCGTGGTGCACCCTGGTATTCAACAAACGAGGCTGTGGCTCCCACCAACCAGCATTGGGCCAGCGTGGTGGACAATAGCTCACATCTCCCATTATGAATTCATACAAAAGTGGATATTGTTAGGAGAGCCCTATGTCCAGCAGTGGACGTCTATCTTCTGATGTTGTTGTTGATCACCATTTAAGTATTTACGTAAGCTGTGACATAGTTCAGATAAGTATAACGGTATACTTTTATATTCTGTATCGGGGACAACCATTTATCTATTAACTGTGCTTATTCAATTTAAAGTTATCAAATGTCTAGAAAGATAATTGAAAAACTTTATTATAACACAAGGAACAGACGGCTGAGCTCGAAGGATCAACATATATGTTAGTATGTGTGTGTATGTGTTTGTGTGTGTGTACACTATACGTAAAAGGAAAGACGCGCCGCTTCGTGCACTTGTTGTATTTATATTAGGGTCCGTTTTGTATGTTTATTTGTGCGTCTGCGTTGCTCCCGTTCACACGCACATGTGAATCAGTACGGTCGGTAGCGGAAGTAATTATGATTATCATAATCATAAATATATTAGAAATAGTCAAAAAATTTAACTTTTAACTAGTACAGAGCGTTATAATTCTGTCGAAATACATCAGTTAATTTTAAGTTGCCATACTTAATATAAAATTATATACATAATATGATACGACTAAATATATTTATTCAAAGTTTGCAACTTTTACATAGTTTTTTTTATTTACTAAAGCTTAAAACCTAGACAACAATTTTGCGCAATGTTAAGTAATAAGCGAGGACTTTGAAGTGTGCTCGCCCAAAATACTACAGCTCTCACATGTTGACAGCCGGAACACAGCTGTTATAGCGACAGATTTACAACATTAGGGTGACCACTAGTTAAAGAGGTTTAAAAACCCTACATCCAACTAAACACCACAATGCTTGATTCCAGAATAGAACCAGACCTCAGTTATATGAAACAAGCTGTGAACATCATCTAAAAATCCATGAGTATTATATAGTAAAAAAAAATTAATAAAAATTCAAAATTTGTACGGTCAGTAAAAAAACTACATTAGTTACTTTATTTTTCAATATTTGAATATTTATAAGGAATGTAAATTGTTTTGCTGTCGCTACAGCGTCATAGATGCGCGGGCGCATCCGCCCAGCGGCGCACAAAAATAGCCGCGCTTTGTCCCTCCACGGAATCGAACGGGTAACGGACTGTGTTCACATCGCTGTGCTTTCCGGCATTGTGGTTAACATATTACATTTGGAATATGTATGTAAAGCTTCCGGGTCATCAGATGCTTAGAGTGACGTATTAGACCTAATCGGCCTCAGCGCGGTGCACAATAGTTCAGGTCAACAACATTTGCTATTTGTAGAATGTAAGGACAACAAATTAGATACGGATTTCCTTTTTGTGTGGGTTGTTAGGGTTCCCGGACAACAACTCATGGAATCCAAGTCAACCTTACCTGCTCCTGATTTATCCTGCTAATCAACAAACGATGCTTTGGGTTCGAGCAACTCTCATTGGCCCTGCGTGGTGGGAAATATCCCAAATGCCTACCCGATCGATGTGGGAATTTTTGGAGAAGACTTATATCCAGCAGTGGTATGTGTCTACTGATAATGATGACAGTTGAATGAAGAAGAATGTGTATATAAGAATAACACCTAACGACCCCCACTCTTAAAAGTAGATTTTTGCCCAATTTGGGTGACAATCACAAAATCATAAGTAACTTAAAACAAATGAAAATTGTTTTCAACTACTTCAATAAAATAGTTTTTTTTTTTATTTAATGAAGCGACCAGACGAGCAAGTCGTTCACCTGATAGTAAGTGATACGCCCGTCCATGACAACGAGGAGCTCAATAGAATGGTTTTCACAACACCACAATGAGCTAGTCGCCTTGGGACATAATCCTCGTTACCCCAGTAATTACACTAGCTACAGCAGCGCCTTTCAAACCGGAACAAAGTAATATTAGCACACTAATTGTTTGGCAGCAGAAGTAGACCCTGCGGTGGTGCCTACCTAAACGGTTTCCATAGTTTCCTATCCCATCAGTAGTTTCCTATAACAGTTACCATTTGCTTGTAACTAGGACGAAATGCGTCCTGAAAACGCAAAATCCTTTGTAATTTCCTCCTCGCTGTCACTACACTGAAAGCGAGGATTCCGTTGGATGGAGCACGCCGTATAACCCTACCATAACATGAAAATGCTTTCCGGAAACGGAACGTACCGAACGAAGAAAAATCAGCGGAAACTTCTAGAAGTATTAGTGAAATAAGCTATAACATAAAATTAACAGCTGCAATGTATTTACTGACAGGTTTCTGACGTATTTCTAAAGAAATACAGACCAGCTTTTTCACCAACATGCTGTACTCCTCAACCTATACACCAATTAACAGTTGATATAGCAATAATAATAAACAGCCCTCCTATTGTTCCCATAGCTTGGACTCCAACTCCTCTCTTACGAGGAATTGTTGTACTCTGATGATAGGTCATCTCTCGCCGGACATCATCAAGGAAGGTACCATCGCAGCTTCTATTTCCGCCGCCAAAGAGTAATGTAAACAATAATACGTTCCGGTTCGAAAGGCTGTATAGCTAGTGAAATTACTGGGGTAGGAATTAACATTAGATAAGCGTTTTGCTCACCTCGTCATATCTTTGAATAATATGTTAAAGATGTTCTTTACGTAAGTTGCAACAAGTCGCAGGTAGGGCAGGCTATCAACCCTCGAATCAATGGCTGCCGGGCAACCGGGTGCCAACAGTGACGTCATAACCCCGACGAGGGGTTGGAAGCGTCGGCGCTCAGTCAAACCGTGACGTAATCGATCACCTATTCACCTCGCCACTGTTTCATATTCGAGTTAAAAAGACTGTGCCATATATATGTCGAAGTAAGATAGATTTTTTTAGATTTTGATAGATTTTCTCATCAATTATCTACAGCCATAACAGCATTACTTTATTTCGACTATTAATGTGAGATCTAGAATATTCTACGTAAGCATTTCACCATTATCCCATTGCCAGTTATCATCATCAGCCTGGGTAGGCAGATGCTGGAGACAAGTCCAAGGAATAAACATAAATCGATCTTCGGCTATACGACTCCTGTTACTACCTGCCGTCATATTACATTTTACAACTTGTCACTTAACATTAACAAATTGTAATAGAAAAAGAAAACAAAACAAATGTAAGAGTTTAAAAGAAATTTAGTATCTATTTTTATAAACACTAAAAGTTTCTTCATCCGCTCTGTTCTTCGGAATCGTGGAAACAATGAAGCGGAGGAGTAACCTCAATTGAATCTAGATGCACTGTTACAGACCATATAAAATGTCGCTGCAAATAACTCCGTCCCGATAGCGCCGCAGAACGGTTAATGTCCCCACTCCGATTTAGTGCTCCGGACTCTAGTACTTTCCAAACACTTCTCCCACACCGCATCTAAGTTCGTCTAAGTTTCAACTTCGATTGCACTAAAAAATATTTAAAAATTATTATGGAGTAGTTCCATCTATATAACAGCCAATTTAAGTTTCCACTGTTGGGGCACAGGTCTACCCTCAATATGAAGGCGATTAGGCCATAGTCACCACGCCCGGCCCAATACGGGTTGGTGACTTCACACACCTCAGAATAAATTCTAATTCATGTGCAGGTTTCCTCACGATGTTTTTTTCTTCGCCGTTTGTATTTCGCTGTTGTTACTAAAGTTAACAAATGTACACAACTTACGTATTAAAGTCATTGGTACATGCCGAGATTCGAACCCGCGACCTTCGGAATGAAGGCTGCACGCTGTAACCATTAGGCCAGCGAGCTACAATTCCATCTACCTATATAGTATTCTATATGATATATTGCGGGAGACCGTCTACGTAGGTACCACCGCAGCTCTTATTTCTGCAGTAATGTCCATACATTACTGAATTTCGGTTTGAAGGGCGCTGTAGCTATTGAAATTACTGAGGTAACGAGACTTAACATCCTACGTCTGAAGTCAATGAGCACAATATATTAGGGGGACCGGAAAGTAATGTCGTTTTCTTACGCTAAATACAAACACATACATTTTTAACGAGTCTTTATTTTTAATCAATGATGTATTCCCCATCATTGTCAATAACCTTTTGCCATCTAGTGAGTAAATTTTCAATCCCTGATCGATAAAAATTAATTGGTTTTTCGGCAAAATATCTAGAGATGGCATTTTGGATATCATCCAAATTTGCAAATGTTTTGCCACTTAAAAAGTGTTGCAGCGCTCGGAATAAGTGGAAATCCGATGGTGCAACATCGGGCGAATATGGTGGATGAGGCAGCACCTCCCACCCCAATTCATTAATTTTTTCTAGAGTTCGCCTTGCGCAGTGCGGTCTTGCATTGTCATGTTGGAGAATGACGCCTTTTCGGTTGACAATCGCTGGCCACTTTTCAATTAAAGATTGATTGACTCGCTGCAATTGTTCGCTGTAGAGGTCTGCAGTAACAGTTTCTCCAGGTTTCAGTAATTCAAAATGAACAATGCCGCGAATACTCCACCAAACACACAAAAGCGCTTTTTTGGGGTGTAAACCTGGCTTAGCAGTACTCCGAGGGATTTCATTTGGAGAGAGCCACTGCCTTTTGCGTTTTGGGTTATCATACAGGACCCATTTCTCATCTCCTGTGATCAAGCGATCAAAAAACGCTTCTGTGTTGTGTCGTTGAAGCAATAAGTTGCATGTGATTGATCGGTTAGCCTTATTCTGTTCGGACAGATTATGCGGGACCCAAACACCTGCTCTGCTTACTTTTCCAATCTGCTTCAAATGTTCTTGGATGGTCGACCAAGGTTTGTTGAGACTGTTTGACAATTCCCCGATCGTCTGACACGGATTTGCTTCCACTTCCGCCCTTAACACGTCGTTGTCTAACGCTGATGGTCTTCCTGATCGATACGAGTCGGAAAGATCAAAATTACCCGATTTGAACTTGGAAAACCACCTTTGGCATTTACGAATGTCCAGTGCATTTGGATAAACATCGCAAATGTTTTTGGTAGCAACTGTTGCGTTATTTCCCTTGCGAAACTCAAAGAGCATGCAATGCCGGATGTGTACCTCTTCTGGTATTTGGCTGGCCATTTTACCCAAAATTACAAAAAAAAATTGTAATTCAATTGTCTATAAGTAAAGAAATCACTATAACCTCACAATGTCTTTGGTACGCCTCTGAACAAAACAATGAGCTGACAAATGACAATCAAGTATTGGCATGCGCAGAAACGACATTACTTTCCGGTCCTCCTATTATTGCCGAGTATAGTATCACCACCCCAACTGAGTCCACTTTATGGGCAGGTGTATCATTTATCCGGTGAACTTTTCGCTCACCTCGACGGCGTAAAAAAAAAAAAATTATATGCTATCTGGGAATTAGTCCTCGTTAGGCGTACAGGAAGTACCCTATATAATTAAATAAATTATTATACACAGCAATTAATTACCTCTGCGTACACCGTACCCTGATATTACAAAACCGACTGACCGTATGTGTCGTCAGTTGCGACCGTAAATCTCGCATCCGGTGTACACCCTCACACACACACACGCACAAACACAAACACACACACATAAACACCACAAAACCGCAACGACGGCAATTAGCATTAAATCACACAAACAGTACATTCAATTACAATAACAGAGAATATTTCAAAATGAACCCACCTGGGGGCCCGAGATAAGCGGACAAATATATATACACTGTTAAATAGTAACGACTTCTCTTTTTTTATAACGTGTAACTCGCAATATAAATACTGTAAAAGTTTTTGCGACTATAAACTGGGTCAAAATTGGACCTTAATTTCATATGGTCTTAATTAGTTGGGAATAGCAACGCGCGAAGAATAGTTGGGGCCTTATTCGTTCATAACAGACATAACATGTGGCTGCGGAATTGAACATGGTACTTCCGTTTTAAAAAGCAACCGCTTAACCATGGTATCTGTTAAACTGTACTGTTATGAACTTGTCATCCCAACAACCAAACTCTAAAATTTGGGACCTCAAAACAAGGACATCTGTGTTAGTAGACAAGTGATCGGTATCAGCTTTAAGGTCAGTTTGATTTGGTAAAGCATATTACTGATATAAGGGGTGTAAGAGGTCCCGCACAATAACTCACGGGAACTAAGACAGCGCAAGCACAAGCCCCTGGGTCTCACCAATCCGAATTGGGCCAGCGTAGTGGGAAGTGGCCCAAATCCTCCCCATATGAAACTACAAATCACGGCCCCTGGTTGACACCAGAGCCGTGGTTTGTCCTGTGCCGCCCGCATAACCTGACGGTTAGGTGGACCAGTGGACGTCCATCGGCTGATGGTGGTTTCAATGATGAGTACTTTCTAGTTTTACCTTAAAGTTCATATAAGTATGAAGTCTGTAATAATACGTCTACTCCTCTTAGTAGAGGCTGAAATTGTGGATTATCTTTTGACTTCATTGTTCGTTGTTGAGCCTCTCAAAGGGGGTGATAACGCCCTCATTGAGGTTCTAGGGGTAGATAGAGACGTACAAGTACTCAACTAAGTAGAATAGATTAAGTGATCTTAAAGCATATTTTAAGTTATGTTTAAAACTATAATTACGTTGGTTATTGCTTATCTGGTGGTATGACCATATAGCGCCAGCGTCCATTGACGCTAAAAAGTATTATGCACAAATTTTTATGTTCCGGATTGAAGGAGGCTATAGTAAGATAATTCACTCAGATAACGAGATACATGATAATAGTGCAGTGTTCATGATCCTACCACGATATTGGTTTAAACAGGCGTGATACTTACTATCAAATGTAGTAAGCTTATCATCATCAGCCGATAGACCTTAACTGCTGAACATAGGCCTTCTACAAAGATTTCCACTGTTCGTATGGGGGGGATTTGAGCCATTTCCCACAACGGGGACCCAATGCGGCTTGGTTGGAGCCAGAGCATCGTTTATTGATTAGCAGGCTGCACCACGAGCTGGTGAGGTTGGCTTGGGTCTTGTGAGTTGTTGTAGGGGACTCCTTACACCTCAAGCTTATCTCATCACTGAATCGAATGAAAATAAATTGAGAACTGGTTAAGTAAAAAAAATTTGGAAACCTCGCCTATTTCTGCCGTCAAAATGTGCAAACATTACCGTGTTCCAGTTTGAACCTACTGGGGTAACGAGATTCGATATCTTATGTCTTAAAGCGACTAGCGCAATGAGGTGCTGTGTATAACATCCTAACTAGCGCCACGTTGTTATAGGCGGGCGTATCACTTACTATCAGGTGAACGGTTTACTTGTCTTGTCGCTTCGACACAGGCCGTGCATCCGTGTCCACGAGCCCAGTGTCAGATAAGCTGTAAGAGTCGCTATGGCTTGCAGCCCGAGCTTCGTCCAGAATCTAGCTGTCGCTTCGTGCCATATAAAAAATAAAGCAAATTTGAATTCCGAGATATGTCGCTAATTTATGAAGTAACATAAAACTAAGTAACAATGCTGGTAACATTAAAATACTGGTCCATTATACAGCATCCTAAGCAAGTTGCAATAGGCGTTATCAAGGTAATTTCTTCACCGCCTGCGGACCCGGTTGGGCTTAAGCTGAAATATCGTTCGGTACAACTCGGCTTAAACGCAAATAAGTTTACTCCAGCTTGAAACAGAGCTGGGAAGCAGCACCGGTAAATATATTGGACGGAGTTTAGATGAAGAGTACTATTATTTCGGACAACGCAGATAAGACGTAATAACTCTGCCGAGACGGAGAGTTATTGCCTTGTGAGATAGCGGAAATGAATTATGTTAATTTCTTTAAGTCATAATTTATATCATTAAGCATTGTAAAAGTATTCTTACACTGGGTGTTAGGAGATCGCTTCCGAAAACGGAGACAGACGATAGTACTAATGACACCTTTGATGATGGGACCGAAAAGAAATCGCTCCTGATTAAAAAAATCATATTTTTATAACGTTTTATTAGCATTATTTTTGCTCCGGTTAGTACAGCTAAATGAAACGATAGTTTCATAAAAAATATATTACTTTAATAAAAAAAAACCAGCAATGAAACACAAAATCAAAAACGGTTGATGTTCGGATTATTGAGCGCCCGGACGCGGCGAGAACTCGAGATGTATTTAGTTTCAATTTGAACCTTATCTCATAGGGCCACAGAGCATTTAGACTGGCGCCCGGGCGTTTGTTGATCCGGGGATCTGCTGTTTTTAATTTTGTGTTTCATTGCTGTTTTTTTTTTTAGTAAAGTAATGTGTTTTTATGAAACTATCATTTCATTTAGCTGTACTAAACGGAGCATTAATAATGCTAATAAAACGTTTTAAAAATATGATTTTTTTAATCAGGATCGATTTCTTTTCGGTCCCATCATCAAAGGTGTCATTAGTACTATCGTCTGTCTCCGTTTTCGGAAGCGATCTCCTAACACCCAGTATTTAAGCATCTCCCTATTGACATCAGCTTCTACTCCTTATAATAAATCAAAGGTATGTAATAGAAGTGTTATAAATTGGAAAGATACAAATCTCATATGTATCATTCCAATTATCTCATTCAAGTTATCTCGTCAAAACCAAATTGATAGTAACAAGAAATTATGGAAAAATTACAAATATAATGGATCTTAGATTTAATAACATCTGTACAGTAGAAATTAAAAAAAAATTGGAAATTTCGTCAGACGATAGATGTCCACTGCTGGAATGAATCCTCCTTCAAAGATCCCCACATCGATTAGTCCTGCGCTAGGAACTACGAACCGTCATTTGTAGGTATTCGTATGGAGAGGATTTGAGCCATTTCCTACCACGCTGGCCCAAGACGGGTTGGTGGGAGCTAAAGCCTCGTTTGTTGATTAGCAGCGTGCACTACGAACAGGTGAGGTTGACTTGGATCTCTTGAGTTACTGTGTGGGGCTCCTTTCACTCCCGTTCATTTGGAAGTAATCGTTACAACTTTATAAAACTTAAGTAAATTAGATTGTGTAACGGAAAGCCTAAGCAATGACAAGATTGTGAAGGAGGAAGCTAGTGATGAGCAAAACTACAAGACAGACTGACAATCTCCGTTTTGGTCTTGCGTATTCAATCTTATAATGAATTAAGTATTTGATTTCCAATAGACAAGCATATATGTTCAAGATTATGATAAATATCTTAACTCATCATTTGAACGGAATTGTTATTTTTCCAACTGTTCTTGCATTATTATGCAAACAAGGTCTGTCTTGGCTTTGGTGTTGGTCTGAATCGATTCAACTCATCGCTGTAGGAAGCAAAACATTTTGTTGTAACGGGCAGAATATCGGCAATATTTATGCTTGCCGTATGACATACATACAATGGTGATTTTAAGAATGTAAAAGTATTAAAATTGTGTAAGAAAGTAAACCAGGTCCCGATAAGCGTACAAGCTAAGGTATCAACATTACACCGTGAAGATAAAGTCCCGCCGCCGCGTACCGGCGACCTGCATTTGCATTTGTACACCGATAAAACTTTAACAGTTTAATCGAATGGAAAATAGAAATCGAATAGTAAACCTAAATAGACTACCTCCGTGGAGCTGTGGATCACTTGCTTAACACGGAGGTGGCCGGTTCGATTCCGAAGACACATGTACTCCCAGCAGTCCGCATTGCTCATGTGCTTGCGATGAGGGCAGCGCTGGACTGATCGATGTAGGGATCTTTGGAGGAGGCCTATGTCCAGCAGTGGACGTCTATCGGCTGATGATGATGATGATATTCTTCGCCATATACAACCTCTTTATTATTTAATATCATGTGTAATTGCGATCAAGATACGAAGTTAAAAAGCTCGCTAAAGAAAAAAACACTATTTCTTACAAAAACAGATTATTGTAAAATATCTACGCATTGATTGAAATATAATTATTATGAATACAAATTGAAGATTTTAAACATTTATCATATATACAATATATATATATATAAAATAAAATTAGAATAGTGAACTTAATCAGACGAGCAGCACAGAATCGATCCATGTGAAGATGTTTGGAGGAGGCTTATGTCCAGCTGTGGGCGTCTCTCGGCTGATAATGATTGTGATGATGATGAATGAAAAAATAATTATAGTCAACAACAATACCATAATGTGGTGTAAAAAGTAAATTAAATTGCTACCAGTCATAATATATTTTTGATTGCAAACTTCCAGCTAAATCGGTTCTTTTTTTTTATCCTTCGATATAATAATATACAGTTAATACACTTGAACAAAAATTACTCTAACGGTGTTATAAACAAGCAACATTTAAGTTTGAGAACGCGACCATAAAATATTTTTATGGAACGCGGCCATTTACAAAAGCAATAACATTATTTTATCTGTGGGCGTTAAAAAAAAAGTGTACAGAAGCGCGGGAGTCGCGCGCTGCCGAAACTGTGTACATGTACATGCGAGCGTCGAAACTTGGCCGAAATTCAAAGCAATGCTTTAAAAACGAAGAATTTTTACCGCGGAACTTTTGGCAAATGTTACACACATCCCATTATTGAATTTCCAATTTTACTATCTTCACAGTTAAATTAAACTGTATTTATTTAAACAGACAACGCGAACTGTTTGTTGTACGAACAAATGGTAAGTAATTTGTGTCGGCCCTGTAGTCTCGGGCTAGTAAGAGTAGGACTAAGGTAACCCCGCCTGTCGTATGACACTAAAACAGTCTAGGAATTTCACGGGCCTTGAGAGTGGGGGATCTTATAGCTCAACAAGTTGCGTGGGACAGCGTATGGCTCAGCGATGGTGCCTAGGAGAGTTTGGCCCTCCCTCAGAGACGTGCTAACACAAAGTGTAGAAAGACACCGATGAGTACTGTAAAAGACCCCGGTGCTTCTCCGAATGCACTGATGCAGGCCACTGAGGGTGTATCTCAGATAAACCTGACTGCCCCCAGAAGCAAACCGAAAAGAAAAAGGTAAATTATGTTAGCAACTGTTTTAGATCATAGGTTCCTAACGTGGGCCGTTCCTCCTTCCAGTAGGAGCTGGAACAGTCTATAAATAAAGCACGATAGAGACAGAGGAATTGCTTTTTGTGATTATTACTAATTACTAAAAAGACATAAGGTAATAGTGTAATTAAATATTACGTAGAAAGCTTTGTTTTTTTTTCTCTTACTTTGTAGTACGGAAGTTCTAACCTGGATCATATGTTATTAATTTTTTTTTTATTCAATAAACGAGAGGAAGGTAGAGGTCAACCTGATAGTAAGAGATACAGTTGTCTACAACAACGTGGCGCTTGCAAGGGTGGTACATATCACCGCATTGTGCTATCACTTAGATACGCAAGATGGTTTGTTTTTAATTACTAAAAAGACGAGATAGTATATATATAAATATTAGGTAAAAAAGTTAAATTTCTTGTAAACAGTAAAGAGTATATTATAACAGTTTATAGTAATAGCAACGAAACGAGCAGAGCGTTTATCTGATGGTATACGATGAACAGACAACAGATGTACCTCCTACTCCTTTCTTGAATGTAAACACCGATGCCATAATACATTCTCTAATTGCGCTGACCGTAGCCCTTACATCCGCTACCAACAAAATGGCGCTCAAATGGGAAATAGCGCGTTATCAATTCATGTGCCACGAACCTTCTCGAACCTTCCGTTCGGAATTTATAGCGAACGCTCTCCTTACGGATTTTATATATTTAAACCTTTTATTTAACTGTATTCCTTAGAAAAAATACGGTAATATAAAGAGAAGGAAACTACCACTGCCGCAAATGACTTTCTATACCAACCGTTACTATAGCAACCGCATAATTAAGACAAAATGTTTATAAAAGTTAATTAGAAAAAAAGACGTTTGCTTGATGTCCAAAATTTTCCTTAGTAATTTCACTAGCTATAAAGCCTTTCAAACCGGACAACTGCAGTGTTTACACACTGCTGAATGTCAGCTGCTATAGGAGCTGCTTCAGTAGACGGTCTCCAACAACAGAGACCTATCACCAATAACTTCATCAGCTTCACCACTCTTTTAACTGCATCACATTATTTGCACCCTACAGGAATAAAGATGGCGTCGAATAAAATAGATAAGTTTTTAATATTTCTTAAAGTATTATTAACAAAAACCGTATTCCATTCGCAACATCAGGAATGCTATCTGCCCGTCTTTCAGCCCTCACTGGTGAGGGAAGGAGACAGTTTTTATATTACGGATGCACACAATACACCGGAAGGTACCCGGCTCACGGAATATTAGTCGAGAGGAAAGACTTTTCAAGAACAATGGGAAACCGAATGAGAATCTTTTCTGTGTGCAAAAATTTACGATTTCATACTGAACATTTTCTGAAATTTTACTGAGCACTAACGGAAATCAGATCAGGAATTTTATGATCTAATCCTAGCTCTTGTAAAAGTATATAAATAATTACCAAGTAATGTACTTAATTGAAGAAGACCAGGTAAAACCGGCAGTATATAGCTCATCATCGCTACCACTATACGAATGCACTAGGAAGGCGACCATCAGAGAAGAGTGGCGATGTATTGTGAAGTTTACCACCAACACCTGAACTGATGACCACGACCACTCTATATAAAGTGATACAGACGAAGAAGAGAGTGATTGTTATTTTGTATACAATCATTAGATATTAATATATATCTAATCTTTATTATTGTTGATTGCTGTAGTATGTAACAAATTGTTTATTATCTGTATATTACTTACAATAATCAGGTACAACGGAATCTATAATTACCAGTAACATATTACTGTAAGTTTATTGCATGATATGATATTTTCTATATAAATAAATCAGGATACATAAGCTCAAGTAATTATAGGACAGTATTGATTAATTCATTCCCAAACTCTTCTAAAATGATCCACGAATCGAACTTCTTTAATAAGCACTCCTTTTTTTTAAAAATCGACATGATTAGAGCTTTACCACGAGTCCATCTGATGGTAAACGGTGGTATAATCTGTGGTCGTAAAGCACATTAAACTAGTAACAGCATATTCACTCTTTTCTTGAAGACATTCACGTAAAATTCAGACGGAAACACTGACGACGGCAAGTTGTACCATTTCTCTGCTGATGAGGTAAAGGAGGTCTAGCTCCTCGTTCTCATAGACAACCAGGAGATATACCTCCGTTTGCAGACTCCCCAGTGTCACTGTCATCAATGTAAAGATGAGGATATAAAATGACATTAGAAGATACATGGATATGTCTATAGAGATCCTGTTTATAGGTTTCTGTTGCTGGAGATATTCTAAGTAGATACCACCGCAGCTCATATTGCCGCGGCAGAACAGTAGTGTAAAATTATTAATGTGGTCTGATTTGAAGGATGCTGTCGCTAGTAAAATTAGTAGAGTTAAATGCCAATGTGCCAATGCCAAACCTCTCACTCGTCTCGTCGATTCAAATAAATGTATAGATTGTAGTAAGTACTATTTAGAACCATCGATGAATGTATACAGTTCATTAGCAGGAAGCGAATAGCAAGCGGAAGAGGTCACAAACGGAACTCGGTCAAGACTGTCGCGATCATCGTATTGTCTATGATCTAAATATACTGAATTTCTCATGGTATTAAATTCAAAGCAAGTTACTGGGCCAATGACGCACCACGGCCCTCAACTTTACACGGAGTCCGCATTAAAATCTAAGTGCTTGCAGTGCATTTCCATTTAAATTGTACATGACAATTAAGCAAAATTTATACTAGTCGTATTTTAAACTCGGTGGCCAGAGAACTAGAATTGTCTAATAAACCTAGATTTTAATAATAGGAAGCACTAGCTATAATAATATAAAATAATCGTTTGCGACAATAAAACCGGTTTAAACTAGTTTTTTTTTAATGTATATAATGTAAAAAAACTATCGATAGGGCGCTTAACACCTCTAGTTAACTACTAAATAGGTTGTTACTACCTACCTTCCAATTACAACTATACGTAGCTCCATCCAATTTAAGACCTTCGTGTTGATAAGGAAGATATTAGCTATTAATCTAGTCAGTAGAAAATATGATAAATTATTCGAAAAATTGTTATAAAGTAGCTTTTTTTCTTATTAAGTAGGAGCAGCAAGAGTTACGCTGATTAATCATATACTGCCCATAATAACGTACACGCAGATACGCACCTATAATGTACTCGTCGCTTTAAACATAAAAGGTTAAGTGTCCTTACCGCAGTAATTACACTAACAACGCCCATCAAACCGGAGCAAAAGTATGTGTTTCCATGCTAGTACTTATCAGCAGAAATAGTCGCTATGGTGGTACCTGCCTTGACGACCTCCGGCAAGGGATCCGCCACCAGTTAAAAGCCAGTATACAGTTACACTTTTCCACAAAACTGATAGTTAACCTTATAAAAAGTCGGTATAGCATTAAGTATAGTATTAAGTTAATATTAAAGTTAATATTGGCAAGCTCTCTGCAAAGTGGACGACCGAAGACGTGGTCGCAGGAAGCTGCTGGATGCTGGCACCATAAGACTATTCAGTGTGGAGATCTTTGGGGGAGGCCTGAGTATAGCTGTTGAATCCATCTGTGGTAATTTGTTCTACCTAGCTCCTGATGATCACCATTATAGTTTCTTCTGCTGGATGTAGTTAAGCCGGGTTTGTGTATTGTCTTCATCTTAAAGTGCCTCTCCAACTAGTGAAGGTTGACGATCAGCGTGGTACAGTCCTTTCGTGTCTCTGGTTCTATATTCTTTGTATTACATTTATAATACATTTTAAAATTATATAGAACTATATAAATCTTTCCATAGTATCGAAACGAATACGGAATGGAGAAACCGAGCTTTAAGTTAAAATAAGTAAAGTCACATCTGAAGCGTCTTGAGAGCACTTAATACTTACAAAAGTCTTTAAGGTCCAAGATGTCCGTAATTCAATATGTCCTCAGCGGAGAGAAAAGCAGGCGACGTGTCCTTTCAGCGTCGAGATGGTAATATCTTATCCTTTATATCCATTTTCATTTTCTGAAGCCTTTAACTCGGTAATGGGAATCATCCAGCAGTCTGGTGGCAGGTCGCTGTTACCGCAGACTGTCCAGGTAGGTACGAACGTCAGTCCTGTAGTCTCGTGCTATTAAGAATAGGACTAAGGTAGTCTCTGGTAAAAGATGACTAAAAGGGTTCTTAGGTCCGTGGGCCTTGAGGGTGGGCGCCCTCAAAACTCAATAAGGGAGCCGTAGGATTTGCCGTACCATAGCATGGGTACTAAGAGCTTTACCCTTCCGTGGGATGTTTTAGCCAGAGTGCAAGGGGGTACCGGTGCGTTCTGTAGAAGTTCCCAGAGCCCCTCCTAATGCACTGACGGAGATCATCGAAGGGACTTTAGTAGATAGAGCCCCATATAACCCTCCCCGCAAAAGCAAGGTAACTTTTAAGATGATCTCTCTCGCGATAAAAAGGTAGATACCACCGCAGCGCATATTTCTGCCGCCAAAGAGTAGTGTGCAAAAATCACTGTGTTCCAGTTTGAAGGGCACCGTAGCTAGTGTTATTACTGGGGTAACGACTTATTTTTTTTATTACGGAATACAATATCTTATGTCTCAAAGCTACGAGCACAACGTGACCCAGAGTATAACATCTTAACTACCGCCACGTTGTTATATACAGGCGTATCTTTTACCATCGGCTGAACGTCCCGCTCGTCTCGTATCTTGATTGTATAAAAAAAAAAATTCAAACTATCAGAATAAGTAACTTTCTTCTCTCCTTCTCTCCGTATCTCTCATCTCACTTGAAGTGGGTTCCGCAATAAACAACCGTGGACAATTTGTATGAAGCAATAAAGCACAGCGCATGTAGAGCACAGCTGCCTGTAATGTCTTATTAATCATACCAAATTACCGCATTAAAGACGTTTTAATTGATTAATATTCAATAATAACAGCTACACCATATAATAATAGTACAATATATAATGATTTATTATCTATGCACAATATCCCGTAATATCACAAAACTCACTGGTGGTGTTTCTATTGATAGAGACTATATAAGTACCACCGCAACGCCTTTTTCTACCGGCAAATAGTGCTGTGTTCCGGTTTGAAAGGCGATGTAGCTAACATCTTATAGGCGGCGAGCGCAATGTGGTGTAGTGTACATTACCTTAATTAGCGTCACGTTGTTAAGGGTAGGCGTATCGCTTTATTGAATAAACAATGATGAGTAAAGCTCATAGAGATAACATCCCTGTGGATCATTGGCTAAACGCAAAGCTTTTAAAACGGAAGTATCTAATACGAATCCGAAGCTATATGTTAAATACGTCTGAGCGGTGGTTGTTGGGTTTTTTCGAATCCACCTGGATATTTACTACACTCATAATACAAATACGCCTTAATATCCCACTAATATATAACAGCTGGAGAGTGAAAAGAGTGTGAGAATAGCTTTATGTAACCATGACAACGTGGCGCTAACGAAGATGGTATACACTGCGCCATATTGTGCTCATCGATTTGAGATATGAAATGTTAATTTAACCCCAGTAATTTCACTAGCTACAACGCCCTACAAATCGGAACGCATACAAGCATTTGTCGGCAGAAATAGTAGCTGCGGTGGTTACCTAGACGCTCTCCATCAACCAAGACCCGCCACCACTTATAACTTAAAATATCACCTCTATAAAGTATCAAAGAATATAACGTTAGTTTAATAACGATACTAATACTTAATTAAATAAGTTAGGGGTCCAAAATGGAGTCTGCGTCTCGGCGGACGAGAATTACCGGTCGCGGCCATCTTGGCCCGTACTACGACCACAATGGCCCACAAAAAATGTAAGAGCTCCTATTGAGGACGACGACCTCACTGCGGTTTGATGCACAGTTTAGCCGGCTATGGGTTTTTATATTGTACAAACCACTCACCCTATTTAAGGTTCGGTTCTTTACTTTTTTTTTATTACAACAAACCCTATTGTTATATCGGCACGGTAACGAGGGATATAACACATTCATATCATCCCCTGCACTACTTAAAGGTATATATATATATAAAAACAGTTCTCTTTAAAAACCCGACCACCGTCTAATCAAAAAATCCTTTTTTTTTTTAAAGAAATAGACGGTTAGTGACATAGGCCTGCCCTTAAATACGGGGCGCTTAGGATGTTATACACTGCTACACATTGTGCTCCTGTGTTACCTTGACATATAACACTGAGTCTCAATACCCCAGCAATTACACTAGCTACAGCGCCCTTCAAACCATAACGTAGTAATATATGCACACTACTGTTTAGCGGGTTTTTTTATCTTAAAAGATACCTTGCTTCTGGGGGGAAGATAAGGTTATGTAGGGCTTCTACCCATTAAAGTCTTCTCAATCCCTTCAAGCTAAGGTCTCCGGCAGAAACCTACCACCAGTAATATTTATTTACATTTTTATTATTGTTAATGTTACTATGACAACCGATTTAACTTCATTTTTAATAACTATAATATATTTTATACTAAAGCATAATCAGTTCAATAAAGTTTTCATCACCATTCACATTTCTATTTCTTGTTGTCCACTGCTGAACACAGGCCACGTCATCATCATCATCATGAGGAGTATTCTTTAATAGTGTGCTATATATCACATGTCCAGCAGTGGGCGTCCATCGATGGAAATGATGATGATATATCAGCACTAGATATTGGTAGTCTCTATTACCGGAGATCGTCTAGGTGGGTACCACCGCAGCGCCTATCGCAGCCGACTAACAGTAATGTTCCGGTTTGAAGGACACTGTTGCTAGTGAAATTACTCGTGTAATAAGATTGCATTGCAGACGAGCACAATTTGATGCTGTGTGTATCATCCTAACTAGCGCTTAATGTAACGTCACTTAATGTATTAAAAAAAAATTACTCATAGTGATGATCATCAGTAGTAAGATGATGATGATTGCATTTTTAGTTAGTATTTAGTATTGTGTGTGTCCCAAACTTGGCAAGACTGTGTGGAACATAATACAAGAGACGACTTATGATCTACAAATGCCCCTTAAATTTAAAGGGCAGATCTACAAGTCGGTCGTTAGACCTGCCGTATTGTATGGAGCTGAGTGTTGGGTCAACAAAGGTTCGGATGAAAGATTACATGTGGCCGAGATGCGAATGTTAAGATGGATGTGCGGTGTGTCGAGGATGGATAAAATTAAGAAAGAGTATATTAGAGGAAGTCTGAAAGTAGTTCTAGTGATAGAGAAATTGAGCAGCATGAGGTTAGAGTGGTGCGGGCATGTTGTGCGGAGGGATGAAGGGCATATAACGAAGAAAGTAATGAGAATGAACATGGTTATAAGGGTAGAGGAAGACCGAAGAAAGTGTGGATGGATTGTGTGAAAGATGACATGTGCAAGAAGAGTGTGAATTCAGATAAGCCGGCTGATAGAGCGATATGGAAGAGATGTACATACTGTGCTGACCCCATATAGCTGGGAACAGGGCAAGAGGAAGATTATCATTAGTAAAAAATATGAAAGAGTTAAAATTAAAAAAAATAAATTAAAGCTCTGCTGGTGTTATAATCCAACCCTGCTCCTCCAGAGTAGACGGAGGTAAGTGGATTTTTCCAATGCTCATTTCGCCGATACTGCGAACGTCAATAGATTAAAGCAACGGAAACACCGGTAAGCGGAAACTTTTCAGATTTTTTTTTTCCATACGATCGCAAACTTTCAAAGCAGCTAAAAGGTTTCGCTGTTACACTTTTTTTTGTATGCTATCTATTAATTAAAAAGTCTCGTTTGAAATAGTAATTATAAACATTTACTAAACGTCGATAAGTTTAACGTTTGTACGTCTGTACCTGGCGTCATAAATTAACTGCTGCATCGTTTTTAATCCAGTTATCTTTGGAGATAACTTATAAAACTACTGCTTGAAATATTTTTTTTTTATTCTTAGAAACGAGACGAGGTAAACTTTCACGTGATGGTAATTGATACATCTACCCATAACAAAGTGGCGCTACCATGCCATATGCTATACCACATTGTGCTCGTCGCTTGAAAGACTGTGCCTCAGTAAAGTCTCGTTACCTCAGTAATTTACTAGCTACAATGCCCTTTAAACCGGAACACTACATTATATGTATAATACTTCTTCAGCGGTAGGAATAGATGCTGCTGTGATATAACAAAATGGTCTCCACTAGTGACTCCTTATAAGATTTTATTAATAATTTATATTAATATACAAGTTCATGTTATCTATCGGCTGATGATGATGATGATGATGTAAGTTCACTACCTGTTCCTCTCCCGTTTTGCTATCAGTAACACTCCTGCTACTACTCTTCTGGGGATGAAATTTTGTATAATACATTCTTAGTTGACCTTCTTGTTCACGTCTAATAGTTTCGGAAATTTGATGATGAGTAAATGAATCTCTGGATATCTTGTATACATATAGTCCATTAAAATATGGACTTTTATATGTTCTGCCTGAAATTATTATGAAGTTAAATTAAAATGATAAATATCCAATTTATAACCATTGGGCGTTGAATGATTAAAGCTTTGAATGATTAAAGCATTGAATATTTTCTCATTGCACCTCATCAGGACAACATTAATCCGGTTCAAGTGTGCCAGTAAACATACTGGGGAGATAATTGATGAATATATTGACTCTTTGATCGTTAGCGGTTATTACTTACATGGTATACGACCTCGTTAATCATTAAAACATGAGGATCGGTCTCCCGCAAATAATGTCAGCGGGAATAATCATAACGACACTTCACCCTAGAGAGATTTAACTTGCTGTCACACAGCGACGAACCGCTTGTCTTATAGCACGAGGATTACCAGTTCAATTCCGGTTCCACGTTTAGTACAGTTTGAATGGTCACACCCTCATATTGTAAATATGGTGCCATTATAATATTACTTTCTACAAGCGACAAGGCGAGCTGGACCTTCACTTGATAATAAATCATGCTCTCTGCCTATAACGAGACTGTGATTAGGATGACATGCACAGCACCACATTGCGCTCGTCGATATACATGTAAAATATTGTCTCATTCCTACAATAATTTCACTAGCTAAAACTCCGTTAAACCAGAACACAGTAATGTTTGCGCAGAGCTAACAGCAAAAATAAAAGCTACTATGGTAGCTCTCAGCACTGTTTCTGGAGACCATCCTTTTTGCCTACAAACAGTAGTTATTATGTTAAATATTACTTTATATTAGTTTGAAAGACGTTATACCTAATCGTATTACTATGGTAATAAGACATACATGTTATGTCTTAACTCGACGAAAATGTGGTGAAATACTTATCGTTCTAACTAGCGTCACGTTGATATATAGCGGATCAGTTATCGAACACGGCGCCGTGTATTTGGCCTCTCGAACACAGTAGCGTGCACTTCACAAAGGCAAATAAGCACTGCCTACTAGCTTCGTATACCAAACTAAATAATATTCTCTCAAGTGAAAAGCTACACAATTAAATTTATTTAAAGCCAGATAAGGGTAGAGATACGTGTGAAGTATTCATACCCTATTTGTAATGTCGAAACCGGCTTCTGCTAATCATCAGGTTAACGTTTTGTCGGACAAAAGAAATAAGACATGCGCTATCTATATTTCAATTGAGGTGTGCTTTATTTAATAATATTTGTTATGATAACAAGTACAATTACAAACTCCTAAATTAACTATTGTCTTTCCACTAAAAAGGTAAAGACAAAGAAAAGCTTGTAACATTACGTAGTTGTTTACCTGCAGCGAGTCTTCAACAAGGTACAAATGATTAACAGTATTCACTTTCTCAAACGGAACGCGTTAAAATCACAAGTGAAGTGAAGTCAAATAAACAATCCGCTGAGATCAGGCGTGGACTGATGCCGGCAGTTTAAAAGAATAATAGATCCTCACAGCATCAGGAAAGTAAAAACAAACAGGGCATTAATGAGTTGTGAAACAGCAATAAAGAGGAGCGCGAGACGCCTCCGCGACTTGGAAAGCTAATTTTGGGAACAATTCTAACTTAACACCGGGTCCTGTGCACAGTGTAGCTTTAACTTGAATGCTTATATCCGCCAAAGTGTTATTTTCACTTCTTCCCCCCTCTGTCCTAAATTCGTTGAGTTTTCTAATGGAAAATGCGATGTTTAGTAAAAATCTCTTATGTTAACTCTTTCCATCATCTAGATTTATAGATTTTAACACCATCAGTGACTTATTTCTTATACTTACCACCAGACTGTAGTGTGCTAATAATATCTAGTGAAATTACTAGGGATGTCTTGCATTCTAATATATGAAGTCGACAGGCTTTTAATATTATCATTCTTAACATTTTAGCGAACCGTCATCAACTGTTGTTCGTACTTGTCATTTTTTAGTCTCCACTCTAAACTCTTTATGCCCTTTCGGCATTCTGATCTAATCGTTCAATGAGATTATATCAACATCACGTTACACCACAGTACCACACCATCACGTGAAAATTCTCTACGCTAGTGCAAATTAAAACTTTAAAGAAATGCACACCAAATAGCGAATCTTTATAGAACACAAAATTGAATCTCCAGCATCCTAACGCCTTAGCTTGCTGGAATAAAATGCGGAATGCGAACACCCCGTCCGCGATCTCGCGCTGCTGAGAAATGGTGCTCTTAAAAAGATACACGAGGTTTTGTGGCGCCAACAGGAGCCTGATTTTATAATCATCCGCGGTATTTCCCCGGGATCCAGTCATGAATTTATTACAACGCGAATTCCACTTGGAAATTATTTTCGTGAAAGCAGCAGCAGCAGTTTTTACGGTTACTTGTATCCAACACGTTATATTTGAGCTTCCCCGTATTCCGCATAATGCAAATAGTATTCGGCTATGAAATGGAAGTTCTTTCTTTTGGAAAAGATTGGCAAAGAATGCACAAACTTATACTTTGATGTAGAATTGTAAATTTTAACGAATACTCTACTATTATGGATACTAGAAAACATTCTAGGCAAGAGACTAGAATACTTTAAACTTTCAATAAAAGTGAGTGCAAAAAAATTATAGATTTTTAAAACACTTGTGTATGTCCACACATCATGTATTATATACATCATCATAAATAGCCCGTGACAGTCCAGAGCTGGACATAGATCTCTCACAAGGATAATATACATGCCTATCATAAAAAGTAAATGTATCCAAAATCTAGATAGCGCATAAGCTCATAAAAAAAACTAAGAACGGAATAGCAGTTTAAGACACTCCTGCATAATCTTCCAATAAAAGTTGCGAACGGGTTGAAGCTCATAGCTACATTCTAGAGGCTCCCAAGGTCAAATGAGACATTGTATTATCATCATTATTAGCCGATAGACGTCCACATACATTATCATTAATTTTAATATTTATAAAGTTCAATATCACGTCAAATTTGTATTTAAGAGAAAAGTTCTTATAATTTTTATCCTTAGACAAAACTCTCGCGGCGGTTTTCGCCATTAAGAATGTATTCTTTAAGATCTCTGAAATTATCATTGTTTTAACGTCTAAGGCAATTTATTGAAACGATCTCACAAAGAGTCTGTCTATAAGGTCACTTTCAACAATGGCGAACACATTCAACGCCACGAGGGCGGGACCCTCAAACCTGAACTGTCGGTCGATCACATCGTCAGATAAGTTAACCGTATCGTTAAATTAGTAATGGTTCATTTACAATGAATCGATGATGTATTGAAGTGACTGTTGATTAAAAAAAAATATATGTATTGAGTACACTGATAACCAGCACCGGAGTAAAATTTTACAGTTGTAGTTTCAAATTTCATTTAGTCAGAGTTTATGATAAGGTTATTGTTTCTCGTCAGTTTCTTGGATTTCCTAGTAAACTGTCGATTCTATTAAACACTAATCACACGCTATGGAAATACCTTTAAATAATTTCATAAATAACCGTAAAACTACCTTTTTACCAAATTGTTTTCCATGTTCATTTTTTTTATAGCTTACTTACTCTTCTGACGCAGCGACCCAAAGTGAGTCTGCCTCCGAAACAAGAGAGTGCCAACGTTCTCCTCTCCTATCGTCGTCATCGTCTCCCAATGGGATCTGGATGGACGAGTGGCTCATACAGCGAAGTCTGTGAGCTTTGGCTTCCCCTATGATGTTCGGTTCGTCAACCAGCCTCTGGGTTTCAATTTTCCATTTATTATAGCTACATAGGATTATTAGATTTGTAAATATAACTTGATAAAACTAACTTCGATCAAAAGATTTGGTCATACAAAGACCAGAGAAAAGACCACCTCTCTCCACCTGCTACGATCCTGGCACACCTCTCCCGCTTCCTCCACTTTCATAAGCGTCTTCATGTAAGCTCGTCGGTTGCGAGTGCTTGAATAATAATCTATATTTTAGATGTTCTTATTACTATACCAAATATTAGTAACAAGAGTAGGTTAAAAAAATTCCTTGGCACACAATTGCGATATTTTCAATACTATATTGGAGCAAGCCAATTGAAAATTCTTCACACAATAATATATCATAGCTTTGAGCAAATGAAGCTTGCGCATGGAGCGGGAGACCAGAGGAAATTCTGAATTCCTCAAACTTCAGCAGTAAAGTGAGCCGTTCCAAAAGTCCCGGCGAATGCAAATGCGGTCCGGGTACAATAAAGGAGCACTCGAAAAGTTCCCGCTTCGGAAACTTGCGCGATAAGGGGGCGTTAAATCACACCATCAGGCCTGCATTTAATGTATCACCAAGTTTTCTTTTTAGCTTAGAGTATCTTCTATGTTTAAGTTGTGGATATACCATACCATACTCCCGGTATGGTATATACACTGTAGTGAAACGGAAACTGCCTTTCGTCGACGAAAACTTTGGACTAGGTATTCCTTGTAAACTTTCGGCAGATGGTGATGATAATGATAATGACATTATCATTATTAAACTTTTAATCAGATGTGCTAAGACTTTCCATCGCACTGTCGGTAAGATTAACTCGATGGCAATTATTGTAACTGCGAAATATGATAAACCTGACCGTATTAGGCATAACAATAGAAAAATTGTGACCATTATATTAATTTATGAGGGAACAATTTTTTTTTCGTTAAAAACAAAGTTCTTTTTTTTTTGGCGATACCCTAAAATTATTAACGAAAATATTTCATCGCAAACTTTCCGACAGATTTGACATTCCCTACAATTTGAATATGAAATACCGTTTCAGTAAAAAGTTTTTCTTTCCGTATATAATTATTTAAGGTAAAAAAAAATTGCTCTTAACTATTACCCCCACCACTGCAGCTCCTATTCCTGCTAAGTTCTGGTTAGAAGGGCGTTGTAGCAAGCGAAATTACTGGGGTAACAAGGCGACAAGTACAATAAGATGCTGTTTATATCATCCTAACTGGTGCTAGTTTTGTTATGAGCAGATGTATTACTTATGAGTACTATGACATAAACGTCTCATTCGTTTCATCTCTTTGAGTTTTAACTGGATGGTGGTTGAGCTAGTCGTCTAGCTACTACACTCATTAAAAATCTTATGTAACAGCATTGCTAAGTCAGCTTTCATCTCGAACCCTGGCTTCACCCTGACAAGTTATAACCAATCGAATAACTAAAGAAACCTTTCCCAAGGAAAAATACATACCTATTATTATAGTAATCGATATCAATAATTTAGGTTTAAAATTTCATTAAAAAAACATCCTCTGTCTTTATACACATAATATATATATGTATATATAAGATATAAATCAGAATTGACTCTGTGTACGCGACGTGTGGATCAAATATGCATGTCGAAAATCCATTTGTTCGACTCGACTTATTCCATTGAATTTTAGTGCTCATGTAAAATATATCATATCTACAGTATGAATATAAATTCTAGATAACAAAATGGATGCTTTGAATATGTTTACCAATTATTAAAATCTTTGAAAAATATACGTTTTACTTTATTCTTGCAGACGGATAAAAATATTTACAATAAACAATAAATTGACTAGTGGTAAGTCTCTTTTACCAGAGACATTATAGGCAGTGTGCAAACATTACTATGTTCGAGGTGGAAGTTAGTTAAACTAGGGTTAAAAGATTCAATACCTTGTGTCTTAAAGCAGAGGAGATCCGTATAAAAACAAAGGACACCGAAGTAGCCCTAAGTATTGCTAGACTTAAGTGGCAAGGGATGGGGCACGTTGCTTGAACGACAGACCACTTACATGGTGAGACAACAATCTGATGAAGGTTACAGGAAACTTTTGGACCCAGACTGCGATGGGCTGATTAGTGATGAGCTTTATAGGAAGGCCTATATCCAGCAGTGCCTATCAGATGGTGTCTTAAAGGAAGAAGAACAATGTGTATCGTATGGTATCCTTACCTGAATTTAGATTAAGGGTCTACTCGTCTCAGCGCTTCATTGAAGAAAGAAATTCCTTAAAGAGATGTTGCCAACTTTAAAAACTGTTTATTAACAATACGAGTACATTAAATATTTAAAACTAAGTTACATTAACCTTAAAGTGGTTCAAGAGAAATTCTTGATAAAAAGTAACAGCGACATTTACTACACATCAGTATTCAAGGTATAATCTCATATGATTCGGCTTACATACACGTTGGGTGGAATGATAACGTGAGATAACCTCCCGCGGCAGGGGTTGGGGTTGCGTGGTTAAATTGCGAGCATATCGACCTATATTTTGATGAAGTACACCATCGAACGGTGTTCGGTAACGAAATGTTTCGCCTCACTGAACCACTTGTATACACTTAAAAAAAAATTACAGTTCATACAATATATTTTTAACTATTTCAAACATCATCATCATCAGTCAATAGACGTCCACTGCTGGACATAGGTTTCACCCAAAGATCCTCATATCAATCACGGATTCATATGGGAGGATTTGGACGATTACACACCACGCTGGCCTAATGCGAGTTGGTATTAGCCAGAGCCTCGTTTGTTGATTAGCAGGCTGCACCACGAGCTGGTGAAGTTGGCTTGGATACCGTGAGTTGTGCGGGAACCCTTACACCAATCTGATGTTTTGTAATTGACAGTATCTATTTATTTATTTATACCGTGATGTCTTAGTCTGTAAGGCATTGGATTCCCACTGGACTTGAGCTTCCGATGAGGTTAACCCGACATGCTCTAGAACAATAGCTTTCTTAGAGATGTGGTCGCCGACCACTGGGACTTAAACAGTGTGGTATACAAATGACTTCGACTCTCTCTTTTAGACAAAAGTCCCTTTTATAGCTAAAAAAGTAAACATAAATCTATATGACTTGTGAAAACGACCGCTTATTACATATTCTTGAAATAATTCCGTACTTAGTCATCATTTACGACGCCCTGAGAAAAGTGGCGATGGGAATATTTTTTGCTTGTAACCTACTTAAGTAAGAGTTTTCTTATCTATATATAATATAATAAAAATCACAGCCCTTTCTCATGCATACATTTCATAAATAAGTATACGTGCATTTTCTATGGCGTTAAGTATAGTTACAAATTAACTATTATTGATACGTATACGATAAGCAAAGACGATATTTTTTTTTGCACAATAGATATATATATACTACTGAACTTATATACATTAACTAGCTTCACCCCACCCGCTTTGATTTCCGTAACACCCCTTCCCTTTCTTTGGACAAAGAATTTTGTAAAATTCATTCTTAGCTGACCTGTGAATGTCAGAAGCAACATTGCTACCAGATTTTGAGCGTTTCCGTCTAACAATTTCGGAGATCTTGTATACATATCATTATAATGATCTATATATCATATAATATTAATTAGTAGATTTATTAAATATGAAATGAAATCTCCATTACAATCATTTCATTGCAGCAGAGCTTTCCTTGTTAAACTTTATCAAAACTGTTCCTACTTTTCTATCTCTCTTTCTCACTCCAATTATTGTTAAATTTGTGTAACCAGTTTAAGATATATATATATACAGCTATGTAGTAATAGCGGAGCAGTCGCTAAGTCCCAGCGTCTAGCTATTCAAGAGATGTAACCTAAGATCGTTAGGCCCTAGACATGATCCGACTGCATAATGACCTAGCTCTGTGCGCGGCGGTAGTGTTAGTTATCTCAGTATTACGCAAATATCCTTAAAGTTATTTAAATTAGTACAAATTCAAAGCTTTGTAAATAGTTATTATTTTGTTCTCCATAGCTTTCGTTTTTTATTGTGTACAGATTTAATTTTATAATGGCTTTGAAGCATTTAGCCTTATCTAGCATTATAACCGTTGAAGCAAAACACTTTGTTGTTAATATCTACGAGTAGTACAGTTTATTTTTTGTCAGTGTTAAGAGATAATGATGATGGTGAAGAGAGTGCATCCCCAACACATCGGCTCTTAGGTTGACAGTCAGAAACCAGTAAAGCTGTTAACAATTAGTCATGTATAGGGTGTGCTAACAGACATCATATTTGTATTAGCAGTTCGTAAAATAAGCGGTGGCTGCGTCCACCTGTATAAAATGAGTGAGTTAGCGGATACATGCGTTTTGACTACACCCTATCGGCACAATTTACAAGATGAAGGTAGTTGATAACCAGCTTGTATCGAAGAAAATCCTAACCATCAATCAAATCCCGCAATATGAGGCCCCAGAATACCAACGTAGAGGTTTACGTTGGAAGAGAGACACCCATCAAGAAACGGTGGCAATTGAAGGTATAATTTTTCCAAAGAAATACTATTTATTGGTTTTTATCTATTTATATATAAAATAACCAGTCCAGTATTTAAAAGAGATACTAGTTCTGATTGCTAACTAGTAAATTCATTAACTAAAACATAGTAAACATCATACGGATGTGAAGCTAATGAATGCTCTCTCGTAATAATTTCTATCGCACATCTCGTAAACACTATTCGCAGGTAGAAATTTTGTAAATTAAGTGGCATTCAGTTGAAAAATATTAACCCGGAAACGGATACTGTGACAAGGCATTCATGGCGGAAACTAATTAGCGTGGAGCGAGTTGTACGGTTTTATATTATAACATAATAAATGGCACAGGTAATGTACGGAGGAGGCGCCTCTTAAGGGTATACACCGGAAGATAAATGACGTAATTTTTTTACGTCGTATCCTCAAAAAGCTCTTCATACTTCATCAATGAACTACCACGACCTAAATTTCACATGGTTTTAAGTGACACTGCGGCTGTGTGTCGTGAGAAGTACTCGCCTAGAATATTACTGCTCTTAGGTATTGATAAATGATTCAGCCCTGTAGTCTCGGGTTAGTAAGGATAGTACATAACCCTGACTTCCTCCAGAAGCAGGGTATCTTTTAGAGATTTCCCTCCCGAAACAAAGGTATTGACAAATGATACATAACAATTATGTCACTATGGAAACTATACAATATCGTGATGGTAGCTAGGTGGAGGCCTACCTCCACCTAGGTTGTTCCTAAACAACCTATACCACGAACCGGGAGCGTTTTCATTACTACCACCCTGCAAGGAGTAAACAGAATTTCAAAATGGCGTCTTAATATACGACCCGTAATAGTCCTCCTGAATATGACCTCCTTCACATTTTCCTCAGCATTGTCGTCTCCAACTGTACTCCAACGTCACTCCGGAATCGAACGAGACGTATGCGTATCCGTATACCGTTAATGGGTTTCTTCGCTCCTAGGTACTAAAGAATACAGTAACTTCACTACGCGGTTCTCTTATAACGCGTCTGGTCTGGTCCGGAGACCGCTGGCTAGGTACCACCGCAACTCTTATTGCAGCCGACAAAAAGTACTGTGTAAAAATTACTACTACACAATACTGTTTCACTGTAGTTAATTACTACTACGTATTCCGGTTCGAAGGGTGCTGTAGCTAGTGAAATTACTGGGGTATCGCGACTTAACGTCTTATTTCTCATGGCGACGAGCGCAATGTGGTGCTGTATATCATCCTAAATAGCGCCACGTTACTATGGACAAACGTATCACTTACCATCACGTGATCGTCACGTTCGCCTCGTCGCATTGTTGTTTAAAAAAAATATATATTTTCTTCATATAACCCGGGATTTCCCACGTTATATATATACTTAGGTATATATGTGAGAAGTGAGTAATTTGTACATAGCGTTATACGAAGTCGTAGGAGCGCGTTTTACGGGAAGTCTCGTACAGCGCATTTTTCTTATACCTTGGAACTATATACTGTGTATAAAATAAGGTTCAGGTCGCTAAATAGATTCAAATAAAAAAAATATTGAAGTGTGTTCCGATTTGAAGGGTGTTGTAGTAGTAATTACTGGAGTAACGAGTCTCAACATCTTATGTTTAAGGCGACGAGCGCAATGTGGTGCAGTATATATGATAACAACTAGCACCACGTTGTATTGGGCAGGCGTATCACTACCAGGCGGACGTCCCGCTCGTTTCGTAGCTTGTTCGTATAAAAAAAAGTAAGCCAACAGTATACATTATGAGGAATACGGTCGGTGGCGGAATATGAATACCATTATACCACTTAACGGTGGTGTTTCAGCTGAATGAATTCCGTTAACAAAGCGGTGTGGGGGGGCGTTTAAGAAAACAAAAGGTAAAACCCGACGGCGGCAGCGTTAGTGAAACGTTTATTTTAACGAGCTCCCAAAGAGCAGTTCAGCAAGCTCAGCTGGATGGGTGCCCGGACGAGACCGGCTACCTTACTTAGTTCTTTTTTTTTTCGACCAAACCACGAAACGAGCGTGATGATCACGTCCTAAATGATTTTTGCTCATAACAAAGTGGCGCTGGTTAGGATGATATACATATAACATTGTCCTCATCGTCTTAAGACAAGATGTAAAGTATCGATACCAGTGATTTCACTAGTTACAACGCCCTTCAAACCGGTCTCCGGCGAAAGCGTTATCAGCCTCAAATTAAAATCAAAAAATTAACTACAATCAGCTGACGCTACTCCAATTAAGATGGACTAAGAATAGGGTTATGCGGGAAGCCGCTGAAAAACGGCAGAACAGGTCTGGTGGTTGTGGAAATATTTGAGGAAGGTATATGCTCGGCTGTGGCCATCAACCTGATGATGATGATGATGTATTACTTCAATATACAATGGTGTTGGAATTACTTGCCAGCTACTAGACTCGAACAGCATAAGACTGTACTTTGCGAAATGATTACAAGATGATATCCAGCAGTGGTGCTTGCTGCTGGTAGGTCTTTGTTACCAGCGAACATCTGGGTTGGTACCACCGCAGCTTCTTTTTTTACGCCGCTAAACAGTAGCATGAAAACATCCGGTTTGAAGAGAGTTTAAATAGTGAAATTACTGTGTAACAAAATGTGGGGAGAAGGAAAAAGTCCATTCCCTGAGTTTCCTCGTTGAGGAACGCCGCCGAACCAGAGCCAGAAAGGACTGTATCACGCTGATCGCCAACCTTCACCTAGTTGGAGAGGCACTTTAAGAAGAAGATTGTAAGAAGATGTCCTAGGTCTCAAGGCAATGAGCACTATGTGGTGCTGTGTATGTCATCCTAACCAGCACCACGTTGTTAGGTGAACCTCTTGCTAATCTTTGTCGCTTCGATGAATAAAAAAGGAAGTTCATCAGTTGAGATGATGAGGGCGAATATCATCATGATCGCAAGGACAAAATCCTTATATTGTTTTTGCATTAATACATTTGTATGATTTAAATGAAAAGCTAGTATTCTAATATTACGGACAGACATTTTTATTTATATATGTGTGTGTATACGACGTATCCTAGAAGACGATGCATCTTCGCTAATGAGAAAACTCCTGCTGTATGTACGTCGGCCTATTTGTAAGGCATTGTATGGGAGAGAGACGCGAATATTGCTTATTTTCACCGCACAGTGCCTTCTGTACTTTATCTAAGTACCTAAACATTTTTAAGTTGAAGTCATCACTTAAATTAATATTATGATGATAGCATTAAACATGTCATACAATCCTATTATAGTAGTAGCTTTAACAAATGATCTTATCATTAGAAATTGATTTTATATTAGATATTAAATTACGGACAGTTCATCCGGCTGATGATGATGATGATGATATTCAACTAAAGTGGAAAATATCAAATAGTAGAAATAGGTCTCTCTTACCGGAGACCGTCTAGGTAGGTACAGCGGTGATTTCTATAGTATATTAAGAATAGGTCGTACAAGGCAACTAAAAGGGACCTTAGGTTCGTGAGCCTTGAGGGTGGGTGCCCTCAAAACTCAATAAGCAAGCCTTAGAGGGACGGTAAATGCACGGTAGTATTGTATTTGCCGTAACACAGCGTGGGTGCTAAGGGGGGCTTTGCCTTTTCGTGGGATGTTGTAGCCAGAGTGTATGGGGGTACCGGTGCGTTCTGTTGATCCCGGAGTCCCTCCCCCTAATGCACGGACGGAGAGCACCGAGGGGGTTTTAGTTGGTAGAAGCCCACACATACCCCTGTTTTCCCCTCAGAAGTAAGATATCTTACGATTTCCCCGGCGTTAAAAAAAAAAGCAGGTACCACCGCAGGCCCTATTTCTAGCACCCAATAGTAGTGTGCAAACATTACTGTGTTCCAGTTTGAAGGGAGTTGTGGTTAGTGAAATTACTGGAGTATTGAGACAACATCCTATCTCTCAAAGCGAGGAGCGCAATGTGGTGCAGTGCATAACAACCTAATAAACGCCACGTTGTTATGGTAGACATCACTTACCATCAGGTGTACGTCCCACTTGTCTCGACGGTTAATTGTATAAAAAAAATCTACGCTATATCAACTAAAGACAGTACTATAACTTGAAAGTTTCTTATAATGGCGTCTCTATAGAAAATCTTTAAAAAAAACCATTACACTTAGCACTTTTTTACTTAATAGTAAGCTTTAAAATAAGACATGATATTTTAGTTTGAATAGAAAGATATAGCTCTCAAAACGACGCAGGTTCAAAGCCTATTGAGCTTGACTTCTGGAGAAGAAAGTCGTCGTCTGGAAACCGACAAGTGAAAAGAACATTAATAAGTGATAAGCACAAAGTCGCACTGTCCGTATTGAAGAGAGGGCTGGAGTCCCAATAGTGGGAACCTTAAGACATTTGTTTATATATAATCATCATCATCATCAGCTTTTGTTTATCCACTGCCGGATATAGGCTTTCCCCAATGTCTTCCACCAAATGCGATCCTCAGCTTCACCCATCCACTCACTTCCGACCGCTCTGGTGATGTCGATCAATTTGGAGAGAGTAGGGAGGGTTTATTTGCATAATTGTGTAATTTTTTTTTAATAATTCATAGTGTTGATTAAAATTTCACGACAGTGTAAACAGCAAGTTTTCAAGTAAACTTAAACCGCCAACTGATGTATTTTTCATCTTGTCTAACAAAATCTATTCAAAGTTTCTAAAAATTTCGTAATGAACTTTCAAAGTCTTAGGCGACTTCGTAATTCGGACATGAATATGGAGTAATAAAAAAAAACTTAATTAAAAACTAAGAGAAGTCCCACGCGAGGGTCATTATCATAAAGATTCATTAACACTGTAGCATACTAATTAGGATACAACTCTTGCTGTGTAATCAGTCTAGCATATTTTTTTTTTTTAGAAAAATTCTCCACCGGCTTACTAATTAGTCGTGTTTGCTCCTATAAATATATACATATATTATATCCTTGCACCGAAGTCCTTAAGGACTATTTAAAACATCCAGATTTAAATGTTTCTTTCATTTGCGCGAATGTAACATACTGATAATAATTTTAACTACTGCGGGATAATACACGATGCGATGCTGTGTATATCATCCTAACTAACGCCACATTGTTATGGCGTATCACTTACCAACGAGTGAACGTCCTGCACGACTTGTAGCTTAAAAAAAAAAAAGAAAATACAACAGCGAACTTTTCCTTTGGTGTCGGAGGAAAATCTTCATGTCCTGTGCTTCTTGGGTGAAATGAGGGTTGTGTGAGATTGCCTACTAAAATCTCCATGATGAGCTCATTGTGCTCGACACCTACAGGATGTTAAGCTCTGTTACCCTAGTAATTTCACTAGCTACAGTGCTGTAGTAGGCTGCAATATGAGCTGCTTTGGTACCTACCTAGACCGTCGGAAACAGATAAAGTACTAGAGAATATATACTATATATAATTTGTCAAGTAATAAAGTGTATTCTTTATTTTGGAGGTCTATAATAAACCTCAAGGTCACTCTGACCTTGACGCTTCATAGGGAGTAAATTTAGATAAATATCGATACCTTTATTATACTGGTGATAGGTCTCGGTTGGTGGAAACCGTGTAGGTAAGAATCAGCACAGCGCTTATGTCTTCCGCAAAACAGTAGTGTATAATCATTTCTGCTCTCCTGTTTGGAGGGTGTTTTAGCTAGTGTAATTACTGGGGTAACGAGACACGACATCTTGTATCGTGTCTATCAGGCGACGAGCGCAATGTGGTGTTGTGTATATCCTTCTAACTATCGCCACGTTGTGGGCGGGCCAATTACCATCAGATGACCATCCGATTCGTCTCTTCTCTTACTGAGCTTGCTAGGAATAGCTTGTATGGTCATCGTTCCAGCAGTGAACATGGTCAATGAATTGAAATTATTAATACAATAGCATGATTTTGTATTATAGATTAATTACCATACAAAACTACATTAAATTATTCATATTTGTTATAAACTTGTGTAGCGGTTTCTCATGAAGCTATTACCTAAGTTTCAACTGTAAGTTCTATAACTTAGAAACTTGAAGACGCTTTGTTAAATGCTTAATAAAAGACCGGAATAACGCGAACATGATAACTAAAATCTTATTTCAATTTGGAAACTCTAAAGCCAACTTTAACAGTATTAAGCTGATGGTATGTCTCTTGCCGGAGACCATCTAGGGAACTGTGCTAACTCCTTTACCTCACAACATTGTTGTATTCCGGTTTAAAAGACGTCGTAGCTGGTGAAATTGATGAGGTAAAAAATATATGACATCGTACATCTCAAGACGAGAAGAATGTATGCTCTATGTTCATCTAATGATGAGTGATACCCTTGTTTATATCATAGCGCTAGTTAAGATGATATACACTGCCCGAAATTGTACTTGACGCCTTGGCCCATAAGATGGTGATCCTCATTACACCAATATTTTCATTTGCCACAACGCCCTTCAAACCGGAACACAGTAACGTTTGCATATACTATAGTAGCCTCTACCTAAACGGTCTCCAGATATGAGACCTACCGCCAGTGTTAATATAATAAAAATCTACGAAATTATTCAAAGCAAGCCATGATTTTTTTTTTAATCTGTAACCCGTCACGAGCGATTGGCTGCAGCACGTTGTACATATTTATATAAAAAAGGCTTCATAAAGTCAATATTTAGGAGGGAAATATTTGCAAAGGACACGACATATGTAATAAAAACGAAAACGCTCCGGGCAACGTGGCGCTGGCCGTCAATAGCATCGATTTACACGGGCGCCATGATTGAAATTCTGTTGACAGGCCGCGGCGTGTCGCGCGACGTGCCCCAAACGTCACCCAGCCCTGATTACATATTCAAATTTCGAATTTTGTTTCCTTCCTTTACGACTCATTAGTGGCCCTTGTTGGCCAGTTAGAAAATATAACAAACAATATAATTTTTTTTAATCTTATTCATATGCAGCTTAAGTACGCGTCAGTTTCGCCGATATATTGGTTTGTTGCGTAACAGCCAATGGAGAGAAGTTGGCGCGGAATTCAACTAGTCCAAATACACTGACACCGTGCATGCAATTATCATAGTTAAATTCAATTTCCATAACAATTAAACATTGATATTAATTAAATGGTTTTAATGTAACTAGAAGCATCAGTCAATTATGTTGACAGCCGAGCTTCTACTAGTTATTATATACCCATACGTTAAGTCGCCTACTGTACATATATTTTATGGTGAATGGATTCCCGCAAAATGACTTAGGGATTCAAACCAACCTCAACTGGCCGTGTTGCACCATGCTAAACAGAAAAGGCTTTGGTTGCCAACCATCTGCATTGGGCCAGCGTTGTGAGAAATGGCCCCAATACCCCATTACAAATCCCTATTGATTGGTGTGGGAAATTTTAAGGTTAGCCTTTGTCCAGCAAAGGGCGTTTATCGGCTGATGATGATGATGACTCAAATTTTGTATCTGTCATCATCAATAGATATACGTCCATGATTGCACATAAGTTGTTAGATGACAGTAAGACCGTGGGAGGTAAACAGCAATGCTGTTACAACGGCAGATTTATAGTACCATCAGTTGGAATCGTGGATTTAAAAACACTACTAACAATCAATTTCTACATGTGTCACCGGAATCGAACCAGGGACTACGTTGACAAGCTTATCACCTGCGCAACGGAATCTTTAAAAGTGATGTGTGTTGCAGTATATTTTATAATCTGATCGTATGATGTCATCATGAGCTTGCGCAAGTCAACAGCTCATTAATTTTGTTTAAATTTTTTACCATTTGTCTCCGAGTTTCCACACAACCCTTCACACCAGAGTTCTTCACATTATGAACCGACGCACTATGCTTCATGATAATTATGTGATTAGACTATTCAATAAACAACATTACAGCCATTATGCATGTCGCTTTAAGGCGTACGACGTCAATACCCATCACCCCAGTAATTTCATAATATAACAGCGATAAATATTTAAACAAGGGATGTATTTACATTTTCGCCTGTCTTCCCTCAAAGTAATAAACTTGATAAACACTACATAATTTCGGTTCGAGCCTTTACTTGGAGTTCCACTTGAATCGATACAATTAAATACTCTCTCTGATTTAATTGGAAATAATTTTCAAACTACGTCTTAAAGTTATATCTTTGTTCCGAGTCCTTATTAAAGTTTGAAATTGGGTCCGCTAAGCTGACTGGCAATGATAAATAATAAGAACAATACAACAAGCAAATAGAAATGTCTTATAATAAAAAAAACATATATTTTCTATTGTAATATAAAACAATAAATTGATATAAGATATGTTATCGATCTTCAAACTTTCGACCAATAAAGGTTAACTTACCTATCCTTTCGTCCTTTGATACTTTTAATTGAAACTATTGGATATGTTCATTGAATGTATAATTCAGGTAAAACATAAAACCAGGACAGCGAGGCGACCGTTGTTGATAATCGTGAACCCGCAAAATCATCCCTTCTTACCCCTTTTAATTTTAAATGCGAGTTACCTGAGTGCTATACAAATAGAATGTAGAATCGGTTCGTCGCGGTCACGGCATCCATTCAAATGTCGGAGATACACGCAAACATTTAATAATTTGTTCAGTACCTTCACTATGCACAGTAGATTTCAACACGGAACCATTCAACACCATTTCTTTATTTGTTAAAGATATATATATACATTAAAATAAGCATTACTGGTAATAGGTCTGTGTTGCCGCTGTCCTCAGCAGCTCTTATTTCTGCAGGCAAACAATAGTGTACAAACATAACTGTGCCTAGCTTTCAAGAATATTATTGCTAGTTGAATTACTGGGGTAACGAGTCTTAATTCTTCAGTATTATCAGCTAGAGACACAATGTTATAAGCAGGAGTATCATTTACAATCACGTCAACGTCTCGCTCGTCTCGTGGCTTCGTCGAATAAGAAAAGAGCATTCATACTGCTACCACTCACAGGTAATAAACTTTAACGTGATACGAAGAGCGCTGTGACTAGTAAAATTTGTGAATATTATAGTAATTTTTATTACTAAAATTACTGTACATTATATAACATTTATCGTTACCAATAATTTATACGTAAATAATTGGTAATGATACTTAACATCTATGTCGAAGCGATGATTACAGTGCGGTGATGTGATTGGTTATGTGTGCATGTATCAGTTACCATTATATGAACGTCTTGCAAATCTCGTGGTTTCGCAGAATAAAAAAAGTACAAGTGAAGCTGAAACGTTGCAATGTATAAATAGAAAAAACACAACAACGCAATCAACAGTACAGCAATCTGTGTGTGCGGTCATTAGAAACCGATAAAATTTGGTCAACAATAAAAAATATTCCTACCAAACTACCAAAACCAACTCAAACCGTTTAGTTCTGCCGAATAATAACGCATCAAACAAAAGAACCTCGTGCCTCAACGCTTTGCTGTCTGCACAAACTGTTTTAGACTCTATAACAAATCATAAACAATACACCTGCTCCCCTTTGTAACTTTGCTGAGTGGTCCCATTATATTTCGCTTCACGGAACATATCAAACGAATGTCAACTCTATTCGGAAACTATAGAAATCAGGATGATCGCAAATAAAACTAAGCCAAAAAGGTCTTTAACCTGCTTGTAACGGAACGTGCCGTTATTTCCCGCGCAATCAATATGGCGGTGTAAAAAGTTTCGCGCGTTTAGGCTCAGTACGAGTGTGTCCTTGTATGCGTTAACATTTTATTTCTTTTGTGGCGCTGCGGCAAACCGGTTACCTTGTAAGACCTAGGTTCGAGTCCAGGTCCACATAACGTAGTATTCAGCACTTACATATTATAAATTTGCCGCCATAACGCCATTATTGTTTTCCTGCTGCCGACATATTGAAGCCTCCTTCTCCTCATTGCTATAATTGTAAGTTAAAAAAATTGTCTTTCGACTTGTGACAGAAATTTACTTTAGTATTGATATACTCATCTCAACCGATGGACGCCCACCGTTGGACATAGATCTACTATAAGTAGATATTCTGTGTGTGTAATAACAAAATGGTCACGTAATATTAAACTAAAATTATAATTTCAATACAACTCTTACAAAATTAGCCACTGAATAGATTGTTTGATCAAACAAAAACTTTCAAATAACCTGTATTTTAACTATTCAAGAGAGACGTGAATAAAAAATTCAAAAGTAATAGCGATCAATAGCAGAGCCAATCATTCGTGCATTTTGCGCACACCGGAAGGTAAAAAAAATCCGTGAGATTTTCTATTGTTGATTTTTCATTGAATAGTGAAAAATTTTGATAGTCTGTATTTTTTGGGACCGCCGTTCACCCTAACTTTCGCAAACGCGGCTTTTTTATAGGGATCTAAAAAAATTGCTTCGTTCAAGTTTTAATATTTTTAGGAGTTTTACAGACTTTACATTACAGTCTATTTATATTTGGATTCATTTACTTAAGAAATGTAAAGCGGCAGAGAAATAGGTATGATCGAATATTATTACACTGTTAATTCAGCAAGTTTAGTAAGTCGCTTATACTTTAAAAATTACCGATTTTTAATAGTGTGTACTTCATCTAAATATAATAGTGAATTAAATAATGCTGTGGTGCAAGAAAACCTATCAAACCGGATCGTATTCATGGTGGTAAATGTTGCCTTTTGGAGACCGTCTAGGTTTTACCGCAGCGCCTGTTTCTACAGCCAAACAGTAGTGTTCAAACATTACAGGGTTCTGGTTTGAAGAGCGCTGTAGCTGGTGAAATAACAGGAGTAAAGAGTTATAATATCATAAATGTCAAGACGACGAGCGCCACGTTTTACGGGCAAGTATCTCTTACCATTACGTGGACTTCTTGCTCATCTCATCGCTTTGTCGAATAAAACAAACCATGAAGATTTACCCACGTGCAGCATCCAATTACAAATAAGTTTGTCGTATTAAAATTGCTTCCATATCCTTGATCAAAATTCTATCTTTAAGGGCCAGTTTCCGTTATAATTTGATAATTTTACTTTCTCATAACGGTGATACTCATAGGTACCAATAGCATTGGTTTGCAGTAGTGAAAGTTTGAAAACCGTTATAGTCAAGAAAAGTCATTGAGCTATTGAGGGATACCATTGCAGTGTCATCTTCGACTAGCTCGAATGAAGGAGACTTACCTTTAGAAAAGTTATGTTGTACAATAAAGATATTCACATACGAAGTAAAATTAACAAAGATGGTTCATGTTTGAATGTTTGTCGATTAATTTGCTTTGAATGATTCATGTTGGAATCATGTTAGCTCATCATGTTTGCGATCGGCTCGTTTGGACGCGGTTTGTTTTGCTAATACGCGTCCGCAATTGTCCTTTATGAATGTCATTGGAATCATCCGGCAACAGATCAATATGTTACAAAAATATTCACCATCGATACGAAAATTCTATGTAATAATATTTTTATCACATCTTTGATAAGTATAGATCAACTTAAGTTTCGCAGTCGCAGTCCTGTGATTAAATATCTGAGCTAGTTTTTATTGTAAAATAATTACTATATGATAATTGTGAATAAAAGTGGAAGGAAAATAAATCGCAACCCAACGCGTTGGTCCAGATTCCCAACATACACGACTCCACAGACTACGATGCTCCGAGGAGCCGGAGGTAAGACGATATGGTGAAACATCGAGAGGACAAGAGTGATGGGTAGAGGTGGTCATTACCCTCAAACATGAAGAATACGATGTGAAGAAGAGGAATAATTTTTCATTTAAATCAATGGTTGAAACTAATCGAAATTTTGCTTCATTAGAAATTGAAATATGAATGACGTTTGCGTTAATAACATTAACAATACATTGGATACAAATGTACATGAATTATTCTTCTTTCTCCTGCCCTTTACCCAGCTATGTGGGGTCGGCACGGTATGTACTTCTCTTCCATATCCCTCTATCAGCCGTCATATCTGAATTCACACTCTTCTTGCACATGTCGTCTTTCACACAATCCATCCACACTTTCTTCGGTCTTCCTCTACCCTTATGACCATCCACTTTCATTCTCATATGTACAAGAAGTATTATTAATGTAAATGTTTAAGAACATATGATAATTTAGATTTTCAGAAAATAAATTACATGAATTTGTCAATTATATTATCAAATCATGAAGAGGTAGAGCCGAGAGCAACTGTAGCAAGTTACCAAATAACTGGGAGCGATGTGGTGTACAGGAGCAGCGGGGCTAACGGCAGAATTAACACCGACAGCTTTACCCTTCATTATGTATTTATTGCGAAACATTAACCCGCGGTAATATTATGAAAGTTTGCGACAAATAAAACTTATTTAATTTGGGCCGTTGCGAACTCAATTCGTTCGGAAAATTGCGTCCTGAGAGGGTGGAAATAATTTAAGTTTCAACGTTTCGTCAACGACACTTCCCTGTCAGAAATGTTGACGGAAGTTTTGCCTTTAATGTCCTCTTAAGTTCGCCCCGTTTTGGAGGAGCCCGGTATATATTTTTTTCAGTAACGCAAAATTCATCGAATTCGCCTTCAATTAACAGATTTTAGGTGGAGAATCCGAGATGTCATAGTGAAATTCGAGAGAGAGCCCCACGGACAAATTTAATTTACTGATATTTCAAAAGTTAGAGGGCTCGCGAAAATCGAATTTGTAATTCAGCGAACTCGTAACCCTCTTGGATGATTTACAATTGCTGGAATTATTACGATTAAATAACATCGCTTTCATTGTATCGTTAAATTTTAACGCTTCATTTTCATCGATAACTTATACAAAACTCTGCTATTTAATTAATATCCGATACACAAGTGTAATGTAGAACAGCCCATCCAGCCATTCAGAATCCCGCAGGGTAAAAGTGAGGATCATTTTATTTGACACTAACCTTATATTACATAATTTTTTTCAACCTATTTATTTTCATCGTCATGTCAGGGTTTAGTGTTCAGTTCATTAATAGTGATTTACCAATTTATTTCATTCTGACCTGGTCGAGCCTTCTTCCTTTCCTTTCATTGACCGTATTCGACAGATATTCGATGGTATCTATTTGGTAACCGTGGTAATTCACTGCTGTCTCTGCCAACCGGAAACCGTCTAAATAAGTGTCACTGCAGTCTACATCTGTCGCCAAACAGAAGTGTGTCAACGTTACTGTGTTCCTGTTTAAAGGGCATCGGAGCTAGTGAAAATATCGGAGCCGAATATATATCTTAACTAGAGTCACGCATGGGCATGTGTATCACTTTCCATTATTTTTTTATTTTATGAAGCGACGACACTAAAGAAATTAGATTCTTAGGCATGTAGAGAAAGTTCAGTTTTGTAATGAGCAGCAAAAGGATATATTTATGTATGAAAATATCCATTTATTATTCAATTAAACGAGACCACCCGGACATACACCTGATGGTAAGTGATATGCCGACCCATAACAACGCGACACTAATACGGATGTTACATACTGTACCGTATTGCGCTCGTCTTCTTTGAGACATATGATGTTAAGTCTCGTTACCCCAGTATTTTCTAACTACAACTCCCTTTAATCCGGGCTGCAGCAATGTTTGCTCACTACTGTTTGGTGACAGAAATAAGAGCTGCGGTGGTACCTATCTGGACGGACTCTGATAACAAATACCTAGCACCATTAGGTGAATGTCCCAATAGTCTCGTCGCTTCGTTGAATAAAAAAGAACCTCTGGCTTTTACAAATTCGTCGGACAGTGGTCGGGTTGATCCGTAATCCGCGAGATAAAATAGTTAAAAAAAATAACAGTGCTGTCATCTGAAAACTTTATTATTTTTCAACACTGTTCTCTCTCTCTTTTTTGATCCTGAATAAACTTCACACAACAGACTGTCGGACTTTTTATTGAACAGTTAAAATTTATTACAAATACACTAGATTTTTTAAATTACTTTTCTAACTACAATACTAACCGCTCGATTGATATCATCATTATCTTCAGCTGATAGATAACCTTGCTTTGAGATGCTGGATAACCTTCCTAAAGATTCCCATCAACATCGATCGGATAGAGATTCAAATGGGAAGATTCGGGGTATTTCCCACCACGCTGGCTCAATGCGGATTGATGGTACTGTAGTGCCATCGATAGATGTAATACATACATACATATAATCACGCCTTTTTCCCAGTAGGGGTAGGCAGAGGTGAATAAACACCTACATTTCGCCAGATGTGGTCAGATTAGGTCCCATGTAACCGGGGGCGATGTAGATGTAATAGATGTCAAAAAAATTAAATTATGTGCACTTTGTTGTAGAAATATAATTTTCCAAAAGGCCCTGATATAAAGTAAATGAAGCCTGCATATGCGCGAGATATATAATATGACATCAACATGAATTAACAGAATATTCGATTAACTATACGCAGGGATATCAAATGCTCCCGACCGTGTTATTGGTAATCAATATTTCCCAATAACTTTAATATGCATGACCCGTTATACAATTTCGGCTATAATTATAAATTAGAAAAGCTATAATGAAAATTTTGCAGAAAAACTAATTGTTATTGCACTAAAAAAACTATGAAACGATTTCTCCTTTCTAACCAACAACATACAAGATGAATGATGGATATAAAGATTAGATAGATTTAGATTAACTGTACTTAGGTCCTTATCGAAATGGATTGGTTGGTGATTTCCTATATATATAATAAAACTAAATTTTAAGTATTTCATCGCTATTATTTTATTTACTTTATTTTTTCAACGTTCAGATCGTTTTGCAACAGCTATGGAGAAAGACTGTGGTGACAGATGTCCCGATGTCTTAGCAATCATTAAGTACCTATCATTTCCTTTTCATCATTTTCATTCCAACTATTTCATCAGGTTCAATCAACTATAAATCTTTGCAAAATAACATAGACTCCTAACCAAAAATTATTAGCGAGACAAGTGATATTAAAAATCATCCTAATTTCAATATAGACGATTGGGGACTACAGTTAGTTTGGACTCCCATTACCAAAAAAATCAAATCAAACACCACGCATACCATACCACTAGAAGACTTGAAGACACAGTGAAGTCATTCTGCGTAGTTCGAACAACAGATAATAATTAAACAGTTATAGGTACCGCGTGATAGCTATGATGTTGGAAAATCTGTCACCAGTGTCTTCCTAGACCATGGTTGCTACAAACCGGTCACAAAGTAGAGATAATAAAATATATGCGATAAAATCTGTAAAACTTAGTATTAATATATAGATAAGATAAGTTTTATCACCAAGCAGTAGTATAAAAGTATAATAGTATACCAATTTGATCAATGTTTAGTAAAATTATTGAGGCCACGAGACTTGATGACAGAAATATTAAATATCCAAATTAAAACTTCATTTATATGGACTAGAATAATGCTTTCTACAAGATTAATATCCTTCTGCCTATCACGTTAACTTCAGTATAAATAAATACTGTGAGATAAATAAACAAAACGAGGCATTACTAAGTAAGAATTAATCAGAGATAATAGACTTGTATTAATGGAAACTGATTTAGAAAATAAAGATAGTATTCGTGTAAAATCATTCACACATTATTCAGTGATGATAGTACGTCTAAATATCAATGAAGCACCTATTCCTACTGTCAAACAGTAGTGAGAAAACATTTGTGAACTGGTTTTAAGGCCGCTGTATCTATTGAAATTACTGGGGTAACGACATTTAACATCATACGTCTCTAGAAGTCGAGCACAATGTGGCGCTGCTGTGTATGTCATCCTAAGTAGCATAAAGTATGGGCCAGCGTATTATTTACCATCACACGAACGTCATGCTAGTATTCTCACTTCGTTAAGAAGATAACATCATCAGTTGATTGGCCATTTTTGTTGTCCACTGCTGGACATAGTTCCCGAAAATTGATCCTGCGTTTCCTGACCGTCGTAAGATCATCTGTGAAACTAATGGAGTGACTTCCAGCAGTGCGTCTACCGACATTTAAAAATATTACTGGTGATACTTGAATTCTTTTATTTCTTCCCTTACTTCTGACAGATGTCTTCCATTCCAAATAAACAGCGAGAATATTTCACTCGATTCTAAACTTTCAACTCTGTTATTCAGCCATATTAAAATGAAAAGTAGTACGTATTTACTCCATCAGCGACGAATGACGTCAAAATCCTCGGGGGAGCCAAAGTATTGGCGACAGATGTTTAAAAACGGCCGCAGTATCACCACCAAGGTTTTGTTAAATTACCTCGACATAAAATATTTATCAGACCTTGGAGCTAATCTCGCAGCGTGGAGTTAAATGCTCTTTTTAATTCATTACCTGTTCATTCGGTAGCAGCGGTCTATGGCGTAATTCTGGGTTAACAGTTGCAATTACCTGAAAAAGGAGATAAGATAATTAGAATAATGTAAAAAGTAACGCTTAGTGATATAAGCTACGTTGAATTCGTACTGGCCGTGAGACGTGGAAGGTCACCAAGATCATCTTGCACCAGCACCAGATCTTCGTCATCCATTGTCTTTGCCGAATTCTCGGTATTCACTGGCCCGTGAAAATCTCCTGGAGCTCTGTCACGAACCTCCAATCGATTTACAAATCAGGCGTCGCAAATGGAAGTGAATTGGCCATACTCTTCGAAGAGATACCAACCATATTCTCAAGCAGGCGCTTGATTGGAATCTTCAATGAAAACACAATAGCGGTCGCCTTAGACAAACATGGCTCCGCACAGTAGCAGAGGAGGTGAAGAGGATCAGGACGACGTGGGATGACATTAAGGGTGAAGCCCAAGACCGAACGGGATGGACTGTAGACACCCTTTGCCCCATCTTGGGGCCATAGGATGTTAATAAATAAAATAATAATAAGCTGCAGACTTATTATACTCCTTATTAATAAAGATATTTTTTTATCTAATATACGACGAGTGGAGAGGAACGGTCACCTGATGGTGAGTGATGTAGTCCATAACAACGTGCGCTAGTTAGGATGTTACACACTGCACTGCATTGTGCTCGTCGCCTTGAGACATAACATATTTTTTCTAGTTACTCCAGTAATTACACTGGCTAAACACCCAACCACCAACATTTCCACAGTAATGTTTAATGGCTGCAATAGGCGCTGGTGGTGGTTGCTGCTTAGACTGTCTCCGCCAACAGAGACCTACTATCAATAAAAGTATAACAAGGAATTCAAATAATATGTGAAAAAGCGACATACTTTACATGTAGTCTAGATTTTTTTAATTTATATTAAGTAATCAGTTACTACTACCATATCAAAAATGGCTACTGTTATGAAGCACATGATGTGTGATGAATTCAACACACTACAATTGCACACAACGAATCAACACATATATAAAACATTTAAATTCTGATACCATAGGTTTAAAGTAAAGTTAAATAACCCAGCCTTTTAATGTTCCTACAATTAGGCCTTCCCTTAAAAGGGGGAAAGGAGGATATTCGTATATTTTAGAAAAAAATATTTGAATGCACCCTACATTCACTATGGTTGGTTTGCATCAGTTACCAAATATGACAAGTTACTGCTCTGTTTTTGCCATCAAACAGTAGTGTTCAAACCATTACTATGTTCCGGTTTGAAGAGCGTTGTAGCTAGTGTAATTAATTTCTGGGACAACGGTATATCATCCTCAGCCAATAGACATCCACAGCTGGACATAGGCCTCCCCCAAAGGTCCCGACATCGATCGGTTCTGCGCTGCCCGCATTGCCGGACACTAGGGGTTGTCGTTTGTATGGGTTCATATTGAGGGATTTGGGTTATTTCCTACCATGCTGGCTCAACGCGAGTCGGTGTGATCCAGAGCCTCGTTTGTTGATTAGCAGGGTACACCATGAACAGGTAAGGTTGGCTTGGGTCTCGTGAGTGGTCGCCGTCCGCTTCCTCCCGCCGTGAGCGATGGGCCCCTAGCCGGGTACGGTGTGAGGGGGCGTTCGGGCCGTTTGGGGTGGCCCTTTGGGCCTTTTGTCGTGTTTCCCCTGGGGGTGCGTCCCCCGGGGGAGTCTTGGTTTTTGTCCCCCCCTCCCACTTCGACGAGGGGGGGGGGGAGTCTGGAGGGAGGAGGCCGCCGCCCAATTCCTTCACGGGAAGGCGGCGGCCGGGCATGCGCTCCGTCGTGGGCGCGCGCGGTCGTCTGTGGGGTCGGGGGGTCCCAACGTGCCGGTCCCGCGAGGGGGCCATACGGGACGGCAGGTGGGTGCCTTTGCTCCCCCCGGGCACCCACCAGGAGGAGTTTTATACGCGGAGGCGCCCGGAGAGTTGCTTGGCTGAAACCCGGGCGTCTCCAGTAAGCGTATTGCGGGACAAGCGGTGGTGGTTTTAGTGGGTATGGGGGTCACGCACAACATCTCAGTGGCCCCGAGCCCCACATAACCGGGCGTCCCCCCCCTTGAAAAGGACGCTGGGTATGCGGTAACAGCATTTCCACCACCGATATAAAAAAAAAAAAAAAAAAAAAAAAAAAAAAAAAAAAAAAAAAAAAAAAAAAAAAAAAAAAAAAAAAGGTCTCGTGAGTGGTGCATATCATTCTGCATTTAAAAGGGAAGAGTACAATGTGTTGTAGTGTGTACCAACCCAACTTTATATGAGGCGAACGTCCTACTAATCGCGACGAATAATTTTTTTTTTTAATTTCCCCATTTTTTTAATTACACCAAAACCGTTTAGGTTATAACTTAAAAAGCCGTTATAACGTTTAAATGTTCTAACAGCAATTAAGACATTAAGTGTTAATTCGGCGTTTCATCGTGTCCCACTTAGCAAATGATGTCCAACAACCGATCACCCAAAACAACCGTGATTAAAATTAAAAAGCGTTCAGAGGCGGTGCTAATCGATTTTCAAGAATTACAGCATCAGCCACACAGAATATGGTGAACGATGACAAGTCAAAGAATTCGAAGAGAAAGTCTGTGTAACACGAGTATATCCGCAATGTTAAAAGAGTTTCCGTATCCACTCTTACTATTGCTGTATCCCTCTCTAGAGATTGTGCGGATAGATTTCATCCAGCAGTACTCCACTTCTTCCACATACAGTATTCTGTATTGGAAGAGCGATGTAGCTAATAAAATTTCCACTACCTCTGTGACTCAATGAGGTCATATATGGTACGGTGTAGAAGGTATTAAGGTTTGGACTCGTTTGATTAGATACGACCCTATGTAAATCTGCAATCGCGCAGCCATTCAGACAGGTATGACTAAGCAATGACTGAATGACTGTGGTAATGAGACTTAACATCTTATGTCTCAGGCGACGAGCGCAGTGTGGTGCAGTATATATCATCCTCACTAGCGTCACGTTGTTACGGACAGGTGTATCACTTACCATCAGGTGTGTGTATGTAAAAAATAGATATTTTCATACATAAATATATAATTCTTTTGCTGCTAACTACAAAACACTGAAATATTTGTACAATAAGCTAGAATTACCTAGGTTTCTCTACGTGTCTAAGAATTTAATTTCTTTATATAATTCAAATCACTACAAATTAAAAACACTTTCCTAAACATATATGTATAATGAAATAACATATTATATACTATATTAGTTTCTTTTTTATGACTTGTATTATTAATTAATTTATTCTCTTGTAATGTATTTTTTAAAATCTATGACAAATAAAAAGTAATTTTTTGTTTATAATAAAATCTAAATAAAAATACTCAGGTCTGCTGTCTTACTAACACTTTTAGGAGCAATTTTAGTCATTTTTTGTTTTTTTCTTATATATCAATTTCTATCTATAATAAACCATTATGTCTATTGTAAACAAATTAAAAGATATGTAAATATTTAATAACATTTGATAGTTTTTATTATTTCTGATCTTTCTAAAGGTAAACCAAATGTAAGTAAGCAATTCAAAATAAAAGACTATCTATATATGATATGTCCATCATGCAACTGATTTACTTTGTGTCTTATTAATTATACACCCCTTTTAAAGTATAGCATATATATATAATAAAGTAAATTGTAATACTTAAGCATCAACATGTTAGTTTGCTTAGCATTCAATATTAATTTTCATTAATCTAGTTTATGAATTATTTTCCATTTTGTTAAGGTTTACAACAGTAACTAAAGCTAGCCCTAAAAAGCCTATGCTCGATGCTCAATAAACTTTAAGAAATCACCTTAGACATTGGAGATAGAATGCTTTGTTACATTAGTCTTACTGATTCACCTTAATTCTCAATGAGTGCCAATCAAACAAGCCCAGTAATGGTGACCTTTAATAAATAACTAGTCCTTTAATATAATAATTTATTAACTTTATTCCGATTGTACTAGAAATTTGTTATACAGAAACATCAAAGACATTCCAACCCCTAATAGAAGACAATGAGCTAATATATCTGATATCTTGGAAAGTTTCGTTGGGGGCGATTTATAAGTTTCTCGCAATAAATCGTCTATTATATTTTTTGTGAAGAAAAAAAAATAATTTAAGTATAATGGGAAATTAATGCAGTGCTACTCCTTATTTAAGAAACCTTGTATTTAAAATGCACAGAGATATCGCCACATTCAATGATATCCAGAAATTGGCCTTATTCCGAGCTGACCCCGACTCAAACGTCATTGTAGATAACATAACCTTCTATTATACTGGGTGGTGTTAAAAAAAAACTATGTCAATGATCTGAAAATACACTAGCAATTGAGTATTTACTATAATTCTATTGCATTTATTTGCTATTGTCATACCCATCCTAATATTATGTTCGCAATTGTATGACGTTTTCATGGACGTAACAACTTCGCTACTAACAATATAATTTTTCCCCTGAACATTTCTTAAGCCCTGGAGACCGTCATTGGGCGTCAATAAAGACGTCTCCGAATCCAATTATGGATACGACAACCCGTTGAGACGTCAAAAACAGATGATTAAGCTCAAAAAATCGAGCGCTTTCAGTTCAGCGTCTCCCCGAAGGGTAGCCATTCGTCTGTGAATTACATGAAAAATGTTACAAAAGATTACCCCATTTATTTCTCATGTTTAACGACTCCCAAGTTAACATACCCACAGTGGTATCACCACTTCCGGCAACTTCTCTCGTAACAAGCAAATATACTTGAAATTTAACAAGCGCGCATGATTCTAGGTTCCATTCTACGACCACAAGTATAATTTGGTTGGTATTAGGCTTTCTTCCCACGGACTAAGTATCTAAAATTTGCTACTATAAAAGCATTGCTGTGTTCCAGCATTCAACATATAAGAGCCGGAGTATTCTGAACCTGCTTCATCGTACACAGTTCCATTGTTAATAAGAAAATTATAAACATATAAATTTTTCCTTTTAACTACTACAAGTATATATATGTTTAGGTTATAAATGATAACTTATGCTTTAACCATTTTGTATATTAAGAGTTAATTTAGTTTTGTGTTCCAAGTCTCAAGAATAATGGTGATAATATCTAAAAAATTAATAAAATTGGATACCCTAGCCATGGGAGAAACTTCGTTAAGACCTTTTATTCGCGGTAATTGGTTGACGCTTAATTAAATTGAATAGAAGTCACATCACAGGAGAAAGTCGCACCACCTTCCACTGAGACTTAATGAGAGAGAGAAAATATAGAAAAAAAAAAAAACATTCTTTATCTATATTTAACACCAACAAAAACGATTAAAACCAATAGCGATTTCCGGTTTTTAATTGCATCGCTCAAGCTTCCGGTGAATGAAAACATCATGAGGAACCATACTTACATGTTCCATGAACAACTTTCTTGAACTCGTATTTGGCTGAGTTGATAAATGACCATGACTCTCGTTGTGACGGTCCAAATCCCACAAGTGGGAATAAAATTTACTTCATCTTTTCTAATTAATAAAACTGTTTCCCTTTTGTCATCGTCATGAATGTAACAAAGACAGAAATATGGTCATACTTTCTCTTTGGTATATGTTGGCGGTTTATTCATAATTCATAGTGGGAAACCTTAAAATAATATAAAGATCATAGAGAGTACATATAGACCATAGAATAAGATAATTGTTTAGGAAGTTCTTCACAAGTATCCAAAGGGTATCTATGGTAAATACTTATGTATCTATGTAAGTGTTATGTGAAACAAAGTTAACTTTAACAAAACGTGTCAAACGCAGTTGATCGTTAGATCGAGCGAGGAGGCGTGAATCCAGTAAAAACATAAGACTGATGAAAATTAATTTACCCCAAAACGGGTTTTACCGGCCCCTCGCCATGGTGACACCGAATTAATGAACCAACAATCCACCGTAATAAAATGTAATCCTATACCTTATTAGGCAGCAAGATGGTGGCGATAAATCCCCGCTGTTGTGGGGATGAGTGAAGATTAAATCGTGGCGGTGGTAAAGATGTCGTGAAATTAAGCTGTGTTGCCATATTTGTTGCGTTAGTGCCTCTTTATAGGCGGTAAAGTTCCGCGGTGCCCTTCCGCCAATTTACCTCCGAAACGGTGCCACGGTGAAAATCTGGTTAATATAAAGCTCGGCGGAAGCGTCAATTACTTGTTTTATATTGCAAGCTTTTCTATCTGTTTCACGGGTTCTTTTATATATATATATATAGTTTTCTTTTTCAATAATTTCAAGAATTGTTATATGATATCCAAATTGTTTAAATATTACAAATATTCTTCGTACGTATTTTTATATGAAATTCGTTCAACTTCTAACCTGCGACTTTACCATTAAACTTATTGGAGCTTTCTAAACTAGTCTCTGCCTTTATTCGTGCTCTCCCTTCGTTCAGAAATCATTCAAATGAAGGAGACTAACTAGATAGGTAGCAGAATAAAGTCGCTGCCACCCATCTAGTCTTCCCACCTCCTTTCTTATAATCCTAATCGGTAATAGAGTTAGTAAAAAAAAAGTATTTTTTTCATAGAACAATGTTATTGTTAAATGAACCGTTAATCTCTGTAACAGCCTCACGGAGCGCAAATTTCATTAATATCACATTAAAAATTTAAACCTAAAATTCCAGCTCTTTGTCTAATTAAAACGGATATTTGCACCGCATTTCGTTTCACAGGATGTTTAAGCAAAGGGATCCCTTTGTGTACGCTGCTCTATGAAATAAGTACGTCTAGTAGAAAATTATAGTAGTACCGCTAATGTAATTAGTACCACTGCGTGCCCGTCCCATTGTTGTACCCTCACTCTACTCTACGTTATACTCTTGTTTTATAAATCTGTTAACGTACAAAACGTTGTAAAACAATACCGAATTTAATATCAGTTCGGAGTGGAAGTGTTCCGGTTTGAAGTGTATTGTAGCTAAATTACTGCGGTAACGAAATTTAACATTTTGTGCCGTAATGCAACGAACACAATGTTCACATCGTAACTACGGCTACATTGTTATAGAGTTAGTCAGTTGCCGTAGTTTGAACATCCTGCTCGTCTCATCGCGTAGTGGAATATAAATTGTTAACGCACTCATTCCCAGTGCCTGCTCCATACCCCTGTTAGTCGACTACCAACAGCTGTTAATTTAAATTTCAACTAAAATTGCTTAAAACCAGCAGTCTCGCGAAATAGCGGCGGGTCGGGTGCGGAGACTCGTTATATTGTTTTCTTTAGCGGCAGATCCATTCATCATAGACGCGCTAGTACGTTGCGTAGGGCTGACAATTGTTTTTTTTTTTTAAATCTATCGTAAATTTTAAAGTGGGGATTTTATAGGGGTACAATAGTGCCACAGAGTTTCAACCGATAAGACTTAAAACTATATTAACTTATTTAGAATTTAAAGGAGTAGATTTAACTTAACGTACTTTTAAGGCTTAACAAAATAGGAAAAACAGTTAAACTGTAATCAAAATAACTAAAAATTTTCATCGTATTAAGGCAAAAATTTAAATATACAGAGTATGGAAAAGCCTTCAAATTACAGTACAAAATTATGATATTGAAAGTACGTAGAAATGAAATTTCCTTTTTCTTTTCAGTGGCAACCTTAAGCAGCATTGAGGATGGATGGTCTCCGTCCTGCCACTAATTACTTTAAACTTGCCTGCGTCATTCGTCTTGCACCTCCGCTATAATCGGATGACCAGCCCTTTGTTGCAAAACAAATGTTCCTCCACATAAATCATAGTTCGCTCTTAAAATGTTTACACTGGGGAAATGAAGCTTTTCACAGTTGTTTTTTAAATGTGCAAGGCATCAACGCCGTCCACCGGATGAAGTTATGATCGAGAAGTTTAATGCACCGATGGTACTTCCACTTAAATCTCATGTATTATTTTTATCATAACTCCAGAACTAAGAACCTGAAGTGCATAGAAATAAATGTCGACTGAATGATGTTAGGATGATATACACAGCACTGTATTACGATCGTCGCCTTGAGAAATAACATATTAAATCTCGTTACCATATAATACCATAATTTCTCTAACAATAGCACTGTTCAAACCGGAACACAGTAATGTTTGCACTTTACTGTTTGGCAACAGAAATAATAGTTGTGTTGGTACCTAGGTTTCCTGTAACAGATACTTACCACCAGTAATTATTTTATAGTTTAATAGTTAACATCAATGTTATAACTTATCTGCCTGGTCAGCGGCTTTGCTTCTAACATTTCATCATTGGTTCTATTAGAACCTTACAAAAGTAGAGTCTCAACAATGTCAGAGATCTTTAGAACCCACTTAATTACTATACAAAATTTTAACTATAAGATCTGCCTGATGGTGAGCATATATACATAAGACATAGGCCTCCCCTAAAGATCTCAACATCGATCGATCTTACGCTACCCGAATCCAGCGAGTTCTCACGACCTTCACCAGATCGTCAGACCACCTAGTAGGGGAACCTGTAAATACTGTGTCTTCTGGTAAGCGCCATTCGAGGACCATGGTGCCCCATCGGCTGTCAGTCGACGATTTTAAATTACAAGTAAAAATGTATTAATTAACAAAGGATAGTATAGTATTGAATAGTATCTCAATGACAATAATGAGTGGGAATAATACGCAATGATTCTCCAGCAGTATTTAACTCACTATGTAAGACATCTGCATCGCTGAGCTTCTTGTGCGTATTCTTCTCAGGCATTTCTTTTGTGAATGGATGGTAGATTTTTACGTTCAATAAGAGAACTAATGTTCCTAAGTTCAATATAAGTTGAGTTTGACTTTAGCATCTTATTCAAAGTACCGTCTGAGAGAACTAGCAACGGCACGAGCGGGCACACGAGAGAAACGAAGTCAATTATTTCAATCATTAAGCAGAAAGCCAACGTGCGACGTGGGGCGGCTTTACAGAATATGCTCGAATAAACAGACGGACAGAACGCCAATCAAGATTATATTGAAACGTTTCTAAGTCACCGCTGTCGCTTATTTTCCTAACTCGATTCTTCTCAAAGAAACCGCAAATGAAATTCCAACTTCGCGAAACTCTCGCCCGATTGATTATTACAATAGATGATAAAAGCCTAATATTAGACATATCATGAAGAAAAAATCCATAAAATGAATATGGAAACCGACTTAGCGTCTTAGGAGTCTTCTAACAATAAAAAGAAATAGATTATTTATACAATAGAGTTAATAACAAAAGGACATAAACATCTTGATGAGTTTTAGCTTTTATAAAATTAGATGATTGATGATGTGAACTCGACATGAAATAATCTTGAAAATGACAATCTTGCTAAAGATCCAACTTCAGGAAGAAAGTGTGAATTATATGGTGCATCTTATCGATTTCAACACGTTGCAAGAAATCCCGGAATATCTTGTGGAAACTACCGGTGCTTCTCTTCTGTATTACAAAGAGTGTTTAAAAGAAGAAATGTACGCCTCTTCAATCATCCCTGTAAAACAGAAAATAAAACTCCATTGCGTAGATCCTAGAAGTATCTTGGGTTGTTCTATTCGTAATAACCGGAGATTATAGAATACTTCTATACTTCGTCATACAAGTCAATCGTCATCTGCAGTCATGTCTCTCCGAAATCTTCACTTGTAAAATAATCAACTTCCAATTAATTATTGTTTACACGTTTTGAATATAAATCTCATTGTAATATATTTAAATTTCGTGCAAAATTCCGTTTTAATTAATCAAGCAACTGTTGATAATTAACAAGTTACCGTTAATTTACTTACATCAAGCTGAAGACTTGAGAGTACGGACAAATCTCATTATGTCGACTTCGCAAAATAAATAAGACACCTTAAAGTCGCGAGATAAATTTTCAAATGCGTAATTAGATTTAATTTTCCTTCCGAAGGGGGTGTACACAGCTCACAGGACCCAAGCCAACTCCACCTGCTTGTGGTGCACCCTGCTAATGAACAGACGAGGCACTGACTCCCACCAACTCGCATTGAACAAATGTGGTGGGAAGTTGCCCGAAACCCGGTGATACCGGGGGCCACAGGACCGATCGATATAGATATCTTTGGGGGAAGCCTATGTCCAGCAGTAGAAGATGTCTATCGGCTGATGGTGATGATGGTAAAATTTATTATTAAAAGGTAGGGGAAATACCTTAAGTCTCCTTATATGAACCTCTACATTCGGCCTCTAGTGCCCGGCGGTTCCAGAGGCCATGCTGACTAAAGTCGCTGGAAGCCGTTGGGTGCGGGCAGCTCAGGACCTGGAGTGGAGATCTTTAAGCGAGGTCTATGTCCAGTCATGGACGTCTATCGGCTGATGATGATTTTTACTGGTAGGTTTCCGTTGCAGGAGACCAGTTAAGTATGTACCACGGCAGCAACTATTGCTGCCGACAAACAGTAGTTATCATCATTCTATTCTTTTTAACTTAATTCTTGTCAAACAGTAGTGTGCAGACATTACTGTGTTCCGGTTTTAAGTGCGCTGCGGTTAGTGTAATTACTGGTGTAACGAGACCCAATATCTATGACTCAACCGACGCGCAATGTGGTGTAGTGTATAACATCCTAACTGGCGCCACGTTCTTATTGACAGGCGCGTATCACTCATCATCAAGTGAACGTCCCACTCGTCTCGTCGCTTAATTGTACATAAAAAAAATTAATTATAAAATTATTAATATACCAAGGGAAAATATTTTCGTTTAATTAATACCGCGATTGGATCCACCCCACCAGCCTGTTTCCTTCCACCCCGCCGTTTAATTAGAATGTTAAGCCTTCTTGCAAAACATAATCACTGGCTCTATAAACAATTAATTCAGAATATTTTTATAGGTCAATAAAATATCTAGATCGGAACATTGGAACTAAACTTAAATTTTCCATATACTAAATATTAGTAGCTCGCTAGCCTAATTTGACGGTAATCATCAAGGTAGGTATCATGGCATCTACTATTTCTCCGTCCAATTAGTAGTGTGCAGACATTACTGTATTCCGGCTTGAATGGTGCTGTAGCTGGTGAAATTACTGGGGTAATGAGACTTAATATCTTAACGAGCGGCACGTTTTTATATGCAAACCATATTATCAACCATCAGGTGAATGTCTTGCTCGTCACGACGTTTCGTTCTATATATATATACTATATCTGATAATATTACACAGAATTTGGTAGAGAAATTGCTTCTTATTAATTAAGAGGTCAGCTTACAATGGATTTAACAAAATTCCTTCTCCAAAGGCAGTTTCGAGAGAGTGTACTTCAGCAAAGCAGGCCAGAAACGGCTGACAACAATTATATGTATATATATATATGTAGATATAATGAATATGGGTTTTCTTTGTTCGCTAATCACGAAAACACATTATGATACATTTCAATATTTTTACCTTAGCTAGTTTTGATATAAAGTTAAGTAACGTTGAGATCGTAGACGGAGAAGCTCTTCTCTTATTAGCCAAATAACACACGGCTGGGCATAAGCCTCGTTGAAGACCCCTTATTAAAAGTGAATTGGGCATTACCCCACCCACACTAGCCCTGTGCGGGTTTGTGGGTGGTCAGGGCCCTCGTCTATTATTTAACAGGATGCACCGCGTGCAAGTGACGTTGACTTGGGCTCCGTAAGATGTTGGACGAAACCTCTTACTTACCGGAGAAGATACCTGCTAAGAATACTCTGTCTTTAATATGTTGTCAAGAACTTAGAAACGCTGTCACGCCTGGAATGAAAACCTGTATGTATAACCGCCATAAACTATAAACCTAAATTTATGTGGTCACCACAGCAAATATCTACTAATTGTTTTTTTTATATAACATAGTAATCGAATACAATGTACTAAAGTTATAAGACCTTATGAGGGATGGTAAAGCAGCTTACAATTGTCATGACCAATTCATTTTACCCACAAAGAAACTATACTACTACTTACGCGAATTAATCACTATGCCGAGATGATGCTATACGAGACTATAATAAACCTTTTTATTCATATTATTAAACATATATGAACGTAAAATCTATATATACACAGAATAATCACAGCTTTTGTTGTTAAATTTGTGACTATCTCCATTTATCACAAATGGATTAAACTTTAATCTGACCCAAGATGTGGATAGGAAGTGTGCGGTTCCATAACAATGAATTTTCCCACAAACCTAGCCGTACACTTGTCTCATAGAAAGTGATTGTTTAAAAGCTCGCGTGAAGCGTGAAGACATGTTCCGCTTTATTATATAAGTTATATTTCATGTAAGACTTGCTAATACCCCAGCATCCTGTCGGTGTTCGTCTGGAGGCAAATGCGTTATGGGATCATGTATATAAAGTTATTTATGTACATTTTGTCTCTTTGCTTCTCCAAAATATAAAAAATTATTTAAAAAAAAATAAGAAGAACTAACCCCATTTTATAATACAAGTTTGTGCCAATATTTAGATATTTTTTTATACTAAGCGACGAGATGATAGCGACGTTCACCTGATGACGTAACGGTAGTCAGGGTGATATACATTGCACCACACTGCGCTCATCGATCGCCTAAGACATAAAATGTGTCTCGTTACCCAAGTAATTACACTAGCTACGATTTCCTTCAATCCGGAAGAAAGTAATGTTTACACAGTACCGTTTGGCGGCAGAAATAGCCGCTGCGGTGGTACCTACCTGAACGGCCTCCGGCAATAGACACCATACACCAGTAATCCTAAGAATAATTGTTTCAGAGATTAATTATATGAAACAAATTAATCTTTGTATACATTGAATAATACTCTTGTTGGGTTACTGCTATTAAAATAACTAAAAATAAATATCTACATATTTGTAATATTTACAGAAGTGTGCAAATATGCAAACATATGAAGAGAAATTATTGCTGTTACAAAGCAAACAAAACCTAACAAAGTGACAGGAATTACGGTGATGATGAAACGTAGTAAGTAGAGAGAGATGGTCTCTGCCTACCCCACTGGGTACGAGGGGTGATAGGCATGTATGTATGTACGTATCAAACGAATACTTAAATATATATATATATATATATATATCTTCTTCAACGCTGAGAAGAGACCTCACCACAAGTAGGATGCGGTTAAACGCGAAGTGTTGTACCCATTGCCAATTTTATGGTTTCGAACCATGTCTGCCATTTATTTTCCCTAAAATAATGTTTCTACTAATATTGCTCTAGAGATCGCATAATGAGCTTTTTATCTTTAAATTCTAGATAACTCCGACGTAATAAAATTATATAATATGTTTAGGTTAGCCGTTTTATCTTTATCGTCGTATAAAGTCATTGTACTATATATCAGACATCATTTTTATTTCACATCATTTTACTTCAGCCTCACCACCGCTATGACAGTGTATATCAATGATTACCATGATGCATGGGTAATCTAGTCGTTATATATAACATAAATATATAAGCTATTCCCCGCCCGCTTTGCTGGCTATAACAACCCTGCAATTCCTTTTGGGGAAGATATTTTGTAAAATCCATTCTTAGCCGACCTCTAAATGGCAGAAGAAATATCTGTACCAAGTTTTTAGAGTTTAAGTTTAATAGTTTCCGAGATCTCGCGATGAGCCAATGAATCTCTGAATAACTATACATAGTACTTGCTGTTCCCCGTTTGGTTTGCTGGCCGTAACACCCCTGCAACTCTCTTTGGGGGAAGAAGTTTTGTATAATGCAACCTTCGTTGATTTCTAAATAACAAAAGGAATATCTCTACCAAGTTCTTAGAATTTACGTCTAATAGTTTCGGAGATCTCACGATGAGCAATGAATGTCTGGAGATCTTCTATGTATATATAAAATGAATCAGCATACAATTTGCTAACACATTAAGCAGATTTTCGTTGCCAAATATAGTTGAATTTGTTTAAGAGATGAATAGAGTCCCTCTCTATTTAAACGAAGCGGCGAGGTTTTAAATGTATACATGAAGCAAACATTCGTCCGCAGATATTTCCAGAATTGGTAAAACTTTACTCGTCCGTTTGAAACGTGTTTAATGTTGGTATCACCGCAAAAAATTTAACTATTCAGTTCGTTATAACGAAATAAATAACTTACATAAGTAGAAATGATGTTTGATTTAAATAATTGCACTATTTAAGGTTATGAGTTAATGGTTGGTACATAGTGTTGCCAGTAGAAAAATTACTTTACCCGTTTCGAAATTTGTCATATAATAAATAAATTTATAAAGGTGTGGGAAAACAGGAATGAATAAATTTATGCATCCAAAAATATTATCAGTATTCCATTGTTTATGTTACACATAAGTTAACAATTTGTATAATTCATTCTAACAGAAACGAAATAACCCAGTTACGCTTTACGCTCCGGCGACCTGTGCCGTTTTTACTTTTTAATAAGTCCACTTGAAACGGGCCCCTGCATCGCTCAACCTGTTGCGGATACGAGTGTGCAGGGTTCCGTATTCAATTATTAAAATTAATTCTTTTACTATCGTGGTAAATTTCTATTACCAAGGGTCTTGATAAGTTGCGACAGCAGCGCACGTATTGCCGCAAATTGGAAGAACCGACATTTGTTAAAGAAACAATTTATTTTTATCTACAATGGGTTTATACTTCATTCCAATTTTCTAATGGTTTTAATTAAGTCAGTCAGTACAAGGCAAGGCATCCTCTCCCAAAATACTCTGGTTACCTTAAATTCCCAAATGAAAAACAGATTTACTGTCATGGCGACGTATTTATTATATGAGGATGCCATAAGCTCGCCAGGAGGATTCATAATCGTCATGTGGCCTTCGAATAGAATCTGTGACCTCTGTGTTACGTGGCATAAGGAGTTAAGCCACTACGTCGTGGAGGAAGTTAACTATAAAAATTTGCAGTTTATAACATAATGATCATCATCAGCCCATTGATGTCCACTGCTGAACATAGGCCTCACCCAAAGATTCCCACACGATCAGATAGAGACTCGTATGGGAGGATTTGGGCCATTTCCCACAATACAATTTAATGATATACAAAACAATTAATTGTGATAGGGTCAAATGGAGTCATCCACAGCCACTTTTACTGGTACTTCCTTTAATTGATGATAGGTGTCTGTTGCCGGAGACCGGCTAGGCAGGTACCCCTGTAGCTACTTACTTCTGCCAAAAGGTAGTGTACAAACATTACTGTGTTCCAGTTAGAAGAACGTTTTAACTAGTGTAATTACTGTAGTAAGGAGTATTAACATCTAAGGCAACGAGAATAATTTGGTGCAGTGTATATTATCCTAAATGGCGCCACGTCCTTATGGGCTGATCTCATCGCTTCATTTAATTGTACAAATATTATCAACATAATCTCTTATTTGTACAAACGTAACCTTGTTCCGAACTGTAGGGTTTTGTTGTTATTGTAATATTTGTGGTAAGGAGTTCTACGGTGCTCGAGTAAATCCTGGTGGAATGGTGTATTCTGTGAACATCTTGTTTGCTACGACGTTCCATCTCGTTAAAAACTGCGAGAGCTTACTTTCATTCTCTATCAAGAATTTTATTTTGGATGGGTGTGCGTAATTAGCATATGAAATAACCGTTCTCTTTTTTTTATTTAGAACGCGACTCAAAAATTTTTAAGTACAAAATGTAGTGAATAGCCGGCAGTAACAGATGAATGTTTTCCGGGAATGTTTTTAAAAATTATCTGTACAAAAACCCTTGTATGCAAAAAAAAGCCTTTTCTTGTCTACGTTATATACAGTTTAGGGTGTGGTTTGCAAAAGAAGCTGGTTCAAATGAAACAATAGATTGTCACAAACCATCTTCTATAACATATCAAAACAAAAGTTAGTTGAATAGTAACGATTTAGTAATGTTGGTAACATTCACTATTATAAACTTTTTTCTGAAAAAATTAAAAATGGTCTAATTATGTTTCTTTGTTTTAAATAAATTCTACATGAATTGGCGATTGACCACCCAAAACGAAAATTAGAAATCAAAAAGGAACCGGTAACCTCCGCGTTACACGACTGAGATAATGTAAATTTTGCTTATCTACCTACTAATGATAGTAAAACCACTAACAAACACAATAAATGTAACGCGCTTGAATATTTCCAAAGACTAATAGTATACTCGAGCCACACCTATAAATGTAAAAGGGTATCAAATATAGGGTTACCAGTTTACATAAATATCATAAAGGACATTTGCTTTAATAAAATATTCAAATATTAAATAAGTAATGATATATACTTTTGTTTTAATTATTCAGTAATAATTTACAACAATAATTAATTCAGTAAACAATAAACTTGTAAATTGAGTTGGATTAGAGTGAAGAGGAAAATAAAAAAAATGGTAACCCTATCACGAGGATTCTAAATAAAACAAAACAGGTCTAAACCGGTCGCCGAGCACGCGGGCATAGACTCGTTCGTAGTATCCTATCACATTCGGAAAAAATGGCGTCGGGCGCCTTGCGACGGTGTTTCAAATTTTTAAACAAAACGCGTACCAACGGACAATTACCGCAACGTGTGTACGGAACCGTGAATTATAGTCACAAAATTCTCCATCTTTTCGTTAATTTTACTATAGTTAAATTTATGTTATATATCGATAGACTTGTTCAAAGATCTTTAAACAGAACGGTCAACCATGTGGAGGCCTGCCCACATTGCATCTATTAATAAGCAGCGGACACTCAAATAGGTCTTGCTGACCCAGGGCCAAGCTATTTCCTTAGTCTAGTTTATAATATTGACCTGTCCATTTCTCTTATATCTTAAAAAATAGATCTTTATTTCTCAAAAAATTATGATATTAAATTTGAAGACACCGTTATTCATCAAAGGTTTCATATAAAATACTTTTTCATGTAAATAGAAATAAAACGTGCAAACATTTTGTTCTTCTCTTATCCGAATCATTTATCGTTACGAATTTTAAGAAATATTAATTTAGCCGGCTTAACCTAAGAGGTGTATGGCTCAAAATAGAATAAAAAAAAAAAAAGGAAATATTAATCCAAGCTACATTCTTCTGTATTCGTGTACGTTTATAAATAAAAGTTAAGGAAAAAGAATCATTGAGACTCCCTTGTATTTGTGTGGCTTTATGACCATATTACCTTTGTCATTTGAAGAACGTGAGTTACAAAATTGAATTGCAGCCACTGGAGCGCTATGCAAAATGAAATTTATCTAAAAGTTACGTCATCGTTGTAATAAAAATAAAACATTTTGCTCAGTATTTGGTAATTTCGTAGTCGGTAGACGGAGGTACTGTAACGTAACCGAAGTGGTGCAATAAAAAGTGCAACTCCGAAAACGTTACAGAACGTACCGTATAGAAAGCAAACCTCAATCGTAATTAAAGCCCGAGGATACCGTCGTTTCATGAAGATCCACTTTGATGTATCTAAAGGACTGGCCGGGTCAAAGACTCGTACGAAATGCAATTAAGCCGCAAACGGTAAAGACTGCTTTCGATTCTTTAAATAGCAAATCAAAACTTTAAACTCGATACTCCCTTTTTTTAAATAAGATTAAAGTCAATTTATAACGCATCCTCACCTGAAAAGAACTGACAATAAACTTAAGTCTGTTTTGTATGTAGTTCACACAATTCTTATAATAACATAGTAAGTTTGTTCGATAGTTAAAACGGATAATACATTACTTCAAATACTCTTCAGAAATATAGTCTTTAATAAAGCTAAGAAAAAATGAAAATCGGTTCAGCTGAGTATTAACTATGATACCACAGTAACATAACTACATACACAGTGTCTATCTATTAACATTTACCTTATAATACCAATTTTTGTTTAAACAAATAAAAATTTACTATATTTCACATAGTAATAAAATTGGGCCACAAATTTGCATAAGTTCACACTTCTATGCTATCTAACTGGATATATACCATTCGGTAGCATTGTTGTTTTAATCTTTAGTCTCTTTCGCCTCAGGTGTACATGAGCTGTTTAAAATATTCATTTATGGCTAATCGCCTTTGTAACTCGTTACATCGTTTTAAGATGAATCTAGTTTTACTATAGCTTTTAGACTTAGGTTCAACTTAAGGCCTTAAGAATATTTGTGTGTCAGTTTCTAATTTCTACAAATACCCACCCAAAATATAATCAAAATTAGTTATATATCACATATTAAAAATTGACCTTAGGTATAGATGAAAACTGGTTAAATAAAGGACTTCAAATAGTAATCCGATGAGTCAGCTTATAAGCGAACCGATAAAGATAATGGAATATGAAATACCTATAAGCAATTTAGACTTGCCAAACTACTTGATTATTTTTATAGTTTCGTGTTACTTATCGCGAAACTTTTGCATAAAATAAACTCCATTTAATTTAAAATAAGTTCTGTAATTTTTCTATACGTCCAAATAAAATGTCACTTTTAGAAAGTATATTATAAGCTCCGACAAAGAATATAAAGTTAAATATTTTTGAAAGTAAACTGCATGGATTTTAAAATTCTTTAAACAGATTCTGAAAATTTACTAAAACAACATAGCAAATAATATTAACTAGCACAGATAAATACTGATCAAGTGATAAATAGATAACAAAGGCGGTTCATAGCATTTACTACATACCTTGATTCGAAGATAGCGATTTGAAAGTAGGCAGTGACTCACAGGATCTGTTGCACTGTTTAAATGCACACAAAAGTTAAATTTGAACTTTAAAAAGAGTAATTTATGGTTGAACGCAGTAAGCGGCACTCGCCCACGCCACACCTCGTACACTTTCAAAACCGGTTTCAACGGTTTTACGTAAAAGTAGTCTCCGGCCGACGACAACAACGTGACATACTCTCCCTCTGAACGCTGTCAACGAACTGAGACCGTGTAAAAAAAACGTCCAGCGTGTTGCCACCGCGCTATATAAATTTGCGGCATTACATAGATAAAAAAAATTGTATTCTTAAAAAGAAATCAACTGTAGTCTTTTTTATATATCAAACCTTTAAATTTCTACAATTTAATATGAAACATTTTTATTGAATACAATGTATTTTAAACACATCCTTAATATATAAATTATAAAAAAAAAGTCAAACTTCATACTTTATTATGTTTTTTAATTAAAAGGTCCTGTTTTATTTTATCAGTAAAATGAAATATCAAACTGTTTTTACCAAGAAGTAAGTTAAATAATTAGTGTTTGCAACACCGCTTCACAACTTTCATTGTGGTTTCGTTGTTCTTCGGTAAACTTCGTTAGAAGTCGTGAGTTGCGCTTCGGTTTACGGTTTTAAAAAACGTAACTTACACGATGTAGAAAATAAAAGTGGAACGTTACTTTAAAGGTAATTGTGATTTTTAGTATCTTCTATGTAACATTTGAATTTTAACGCACATACTAAAATAAATATCCTTAAAGTATTTTTTTACGATTTCTTGTTTTTTTATATAAATATATAAAGGTCGAATTAATTTTTTTATGATGATATTTGTACCGCATTTTTATTGACAACCATAGCGGCTTCATCGGACACAGGGCTCGCGGATTTGGTATTCGCGAGCTAAAGGGTCGAATTTAACATTTTACCTTATTAGCCAGTTTTAAAAAGTAAGCGATAATTTGACGGCGGAAATACAAACTTTTTAGTGTAATACTCTACTAAATAATAGATGATAACTCACTATAGTTACATATAATCAAGTTTATACTAAGCCGTGATAATTCACTTTGTAAGTCGGTCATACACGTTAGTTTCGTGGAGTGGCGGGTTCGAAACACAGTGAGCTTGAGCTTCCGGTGATGGGAAACACCGTGAGGAGACCATAATCGAAAGACAACAGTCTGTTAGAATGTTTAATGGCATTGGCTCTCTCCTTATACATCCAAATCTTTGTGGAAACGTTAATAGACCTGAGTATGTATCACTATCACTTCTAGTGGGCATTGTGTATTTATCCTTTATAACTTAACAAATTTAATGGTAAATACATTGCTTTCATTACGTAACTTGTAAGGGCTTTTCCTTTAATCCTTTTAAACCTTAAATTTTGTGTTCATTAAGAGCAGCTTTATGTTTTGTTAACTCCTGAGTATGAAAGATAATTATTGAATTACAAGAGAATAACATTTAAATGTAATCACATAATATGATGAAATAAAGGAATCAACGCTCCTAGATATTTTTTTTTGTTACTTTTACATATCGACGGCAGAGGTACTTTATTTAAATTATAAAAATTTTTACAGGCTTACAGTATTTATTTAATAATACTGATATATCTACTATGAAAAATCTTACAAGCCTATATCGTTATTGTCATCATTAAACAGGCATATCACGTTTGTGCTAATTATGAATAATGACCGGCCAATACATTAAAGCAGTTGTTGCAGAAAGTAAGGCAGACATCGATCCACTTTCATAGTCTGCTAATTGTGGAGTAGTGAAACAATGCAGGATTGTTTCTAGAATTTCAAATAAATAACGGCTTTCCCATAACTCGGCATGAATGATAATAATATCGGATTTCTTTATAGTATCGCTCATAAGTAAAGTTTTTTATTTATATTTGTAGGAGTGAAGGCGAATGGAATTTAATACATTTTACTAATGTAAACTTAGTAGTTAAACAAATGATCATTAAAAAGAAATTTTTTGCTGTTTTTGGTCAGGGTGTCTATAATATTTAAACTTATATTAGTAAGATATGCAAATAGCGCCTTCTTTTAATCAAAGTCCGAAAAGATAACTACAAAAATTTTGACAAATTAAAAGTATATATACCATTTTATCATTAACATATTAACACATTTTGTAATACTAACTAAATATGTTAACCCTGTCCTTTGATGCCTTAAAAGTTAATTACATTACTGAAGCAATACATCAATTTCACGTGCGTCGGCGTCGTGACCATTTTAATAAATTACGGTTTGTTTACTAATGCTATAATTGTACTATATTAATAAGCGTTCAAATCAAAGTTATTGGCGTATTAACATATTGTATGTTTCTAAAATATGTATGATTAATATTATAATATATTTTGATTCAGAATCAAATTTTAAATATTATTATTTTTGTATATATAATACAATAATTTTTGTTATACTCACTTTCATAAAGAATTTGGCAAAAAGGAAACAGTAAAAAGGTTTCATATTAAACAGAGAGGGTACTTGAATTACAATGAATATGGTAACACTATCTCATGTCGTTTATTTCTTTACGCCCGTTGAACAATGACTTTTATTGACGTGGTAGGAAAAAGCCCGCGAAAAACAACGCGTCGTGTGAACGTTACTTTAATAATAAAATGAAAGGAAAATGTTTGTACTTAAAGTGTTTGATTCTCATCATTCGAAACGGGCAACGACTAAAAGCGAAAAGCTATTAATGAAAGTACCCAATTATAAATCTTGCAGTTTTGTATATATAACCATTAACAAATGGGATTGGCACCACAATGGATTGATTTACTCAAGATTATTATCATCAGGTATAAAGATTTCACAATGTAAATAGTTAGGCATAACTTCCTTTGCCAAGTTAGCTCTCACTCGAACCGTGTATAAAGCGTGTAAATTTAAATAATTTGTGACTAGTATGCAACAAATTTATTTCTCACGACATGTGAAAGTAATAGCTCAAATGTTGTTAATATAACGGTAACAATATCTGTGTAAAATCTAAGAAACTGAAAATGTTTACTGTATTACTCACCGTTATAGTAGATACACTAGTTTTCTTTTTTGTTTGTTACTAAACTTACTTATTAACAAATAAAAAAAATTGTGCCACATGACGTTTAAGAAAAGTGTACAAATGCTAGCCATTTTTGTTATTGTACATAATATCAATGATAAGTAGTAATGCAATAAATATATATAGAACAAAATACAAGATAAATTATATTACAGTTAGATGCTGAGCGAGCGCTCTTCGCCGTCTTCAGTCTCATTGTCAATTAACATCATGTAAAAATGAGGTCAAATTTTAGCCTATTGTGGTTAAAAATGCTTATGACTTAGTAACTAAACTGTGTCTATTAACTGAGTTTGGATGGCGAGTATTTTATTCGATTCCACTTAGCTCTACTATAGCAAAACAGCCGTTAAAATACCATTTTTTGTAGCCAACTATCAACATATGAGGACACTGCATACGCGCTACGGCGATCCGACTTGTATGATTATTCGCTTGGTGAGGCCATGGGAGGTTGGAGGGTTGTCCCTACGTATTAATATATGGGTACTGGAGAACACTGAAACACAATATCATGACCTTGATGAAAATTACATATATAATCTAAATAATTAAAGTTCCCCCATCTGGGAGATGGGTTAGAATATCTTCACCACTATACTATCTTTGGCGTGTCGTAAAAGGCGACTAAAGAAGGAAAATCCGGTAAAAGGTGAGTATAATATTTCTGCGACCGTTACTAGCATACCCTGTCAGTGGATTCAACTGTCCGATGAATACAGGTTCGTGCCCCCGAAGACCACAGCTGTTATTATTCTTCCCCAACAATATTCCAAATAGTAACATCCTACATTACATCTTATTCCTATGTATTTCACAACATTCCTGTCAAAAGTCTGCACTTCTCCCACATCTTTCTACCCTGCCAATATCATACAGTCGCCGAACCGCATGCCCAGCGTGGTGACTTATGGGCAATACCCAATGAACAGAGGATGTTGGGGAAAGGCTATATCCAGCTGTGGATAAACAAAAGCTGATACTGATGAAATTGTTAAAAGATTAGGTAACTTGTTCACTTAATGTAATATACAACATACCGCAACATTTGCTTAGTAATCCCTAAACTACTACCGTGTTTGTACAATTAAGTAAACCCATGATCGGTGCCCCCCAGCCATCTAAATAAAGTTCTTTCAACTCCGCACCGCACTAGATCGTTTTTGTTCCCAAGTTTTGCAATAACACAGGTATGCCGTCGGTCTGGATAGTTTTTGTGAAGATCTTTAGCAAGAGAGAGAGCTAAAGTCGAGATATACGAGCGTACGTCTGTATCTATCAAAGTCTGTTATGTTAATTATGCCATGCTTTTAATTAATATATAAAAAAAAAAAAACAATTCTCTGAATGTTCCCACATCAGATTGGGGCCTTATTCTCCCAATGGAGAGTCAAGCCCATTTATCCACCACGCTAACAAAATACAGGTTACTTATAATATATATATTATTATTGTTACTATAACATGTCGAATTCATTGTGATGTTTTCTGCATCAGAAGCACATAATTAATGGGGATTGATCACACAACCCCTTTGAGACCTAAAGCCAATCAAAAAAAATACAATAACACGTTTAAAATAGTTATTGATAAAATGGTCATCATTAAATACAAATTTTTTTTAGCATTTTGAAAAAAACCTTATTTGCCTTATGCCTACGTAATCTTTTACCGTAATTCAAACAATATAAACAAATTTACGTATTGAAGCAGTACTAAAAAAAGAACTCCTAATTTGCTGTTGATCACTTTTATTGTAATTTTTGTTCGTAAAATAAAATTTTATGTAAGAAAGTTATTTATACTAAATGAAGATACAAAAAAATAGTTTATCCGTTTCTCCTCGCAATAGATAAGAAAATAAAACATTGAAATTGAAAAAGCTAATAAATCAAATTATTCTAATATTGATATGAGACTAGATAAGTCGTGTATAGATTATTATTTTTATTTACAAGCATTTCCTCCTTAACATACAAGTTAATACAAGTATCGTTTTTTTGTCACTAGACTATTTAATTTTGTAGCTACGTGTGGAAATTGCTTAGTGGTAGAGCATTTTTGAATTCACCTGATTAACTACCACTTTCATATTATTAGTCTTCTGTTCTGAGCGAGTACCCTTCACCGTCCACGGTACAAGTGTTGACACATTGCAGATACAAAAACGATTTTACCATTGGAAGACAAAAGAAAAATAACTCAACCGAACTCATTTAACCTTATTATAAAAATGTTCAACTTCACTTCATTAAACGTGCCGGTCGTTTAGTTTTTTTGTGAAGATAGTCGAACAACGCTTTTTACCTGTTTTTATAAGAAATAAAATAAAGATAGTCTTCAATCACGTGCGGCCCCAAATACCAAACGTATTTCGGTTACCCCGTGCTGTGATCAGGTGCAAAGGTTTTTTTGATCACAAGATTACCGTGGGCGGTAATCAAGTTGTTTTTGTTTTATGTTCTGACGACGACTTCGCCTATGCAGACATTTGTAACGGATTCACGGCCTTTAAAATTAAAATGGTTCTAAAATTTATTTATCATCTCATCATTAGGTCTCATGTAATATCTTTAACAAAGCACAGTCTTGCGCTGTTTAATTCCAACGAGTCCAAACGAAAATTATTAGCAACAAATTATTAATAATCAGTATAATACAACATTATTTAAAGCTGACTTTCATCATTAGCACTATCATTTCTGTATAAATTTAGTAGGATCAAAAATTTTGTAATATAACAAAATTATTGTGATAAAACCGTTATTATTTGAAAAATATTATTAAGTTTAGACTTCTTTCCTTTATACTTTTGTTCTACGACAGGAAACTACAACATATTTAAAATACCAATCATTCCTGCGGAAAAAATCTACGTAGTTATAAACTTCTTTTATCGTAATAGACTACGAAATGTTAAACTGGTCATACAACATTATCAGTGACCAACGGATGTTACTAGACATGGAAACTAACCGTACTTCCTGTTGTCGTATTCAATACTGTAAAATCAACAAGTAAAAAATTTCAATGCGGTAATTTATATATTCTTAATTCAACTGCATAAACTGAAATTAATTACTTTGACATAATACTTTCTATACGTTAAAATCGTTATAAATATTTTATTAAAATTACATAAAGAGACAAAACGTCAGAAAGTTTTAAATTTCAAACGAAAATTAATCACTTCACCACAGCTTAACGAAGGCCAATCCAAGCAACGTGTGCTGATAAAAATCACAAAGAAACCAGCAGAAGTCTTTCAAGAACGACAGAGTCGCAATTTTATTTAGACGAAATAAACCAAATCCTTTAACAATTAGCTTGATATGACTCATTTACATTTTTCTTGTGTACCCAATTCGCTGACGATATTTAATCTAATTAACCGATTTTGGTAAGATGTTAAACGTATCAGAACAGTAACTGTGCTATATATATAAATATATAAAAAAATAAGGAGTAAAATACTTTTACGTACATTTTTTAATTTTTATAACGACATCACAGAAATTCGATACAACGTTTGTAAAAATCTGTTTATAAACAATATACGTTTCTGGCAACTTTTAGTTAATGATGTCAAACTTAGGCTTAAAAGACAAGTTTCCAGGGCCGTTAAACAAAAAAAAATGACAAATTTTCAATGTCAGATCCATAGATAACATTTATGTTGGCTGTGACAATTGTGTTTAAGGTACATTTTAATTAACCACTGTCAACACGAATATTAAATTTGTTAAGGATTTATCTATTTGACGGTATAGTTTTATTGAAGAACAAAGTGAAGCAATGTTGAACATGAGAAGTACATTCGGAACTTCACTAAATTGTACGACTATTTCATTGTTCGGATTATTAATTTTCTAACATTTTATTTTTCTGATGTACTACTTTGATCAAAAAATGTTATTGAACTAAGTTAAAATAGTTATTAATACCATTACTTCACAACACAACCTTTCTACACGTAATGTAAAATTATAAAAGCGAATTTCACAAATAACATCTAAGGACAATTACGAATGCAAATCTCTATTTCTATGACATTTTTACGTCAATCTAGTAAACGAAATTCATTGAAGAGGTAAGTAAACTGTTAAGAATCTACGCATTTAACAACTTGTTTTTAAATTATCGTATTGAAAGCTTAAATAGACATATTATTACATGTTCTAGTAATAGTTTATTGATTCATCAATAACAATAACTTTCATAACATTTACTTTGGATCCAATGGTAATCCACTATATTTGTTTATTATTTGTAAAATATTCATAATTGTTTTCATCATATTTCATATATTGGTACAATAATATTTTTGTTTTTATTAATAATTCAAATTTGATTTACTAATATCCTTCTCTTTTCTTATTTTTACAAAAAATATAATATTAAGCTTGTGAAAAGTAAATTATTAAATTTATTAACATTTTAGACAATGGAGCAAGCTGGCAATATAGCATCATTACGCAGCATGGCTCCTCATTGGAGCCTTGCTGGTGATAAGCAGCTTCTTAATATCTTACAGGATATCCACCAGGTATAATAAGAATTTGCTTTACTATCAATAAAATCCTTGTAGCTTATTTTAGAACATGATGTGGAAAGAGCAGCATTAATTACACCCCCATTCGTTCTAGACACATAATAATATGACTAAGCTTCAAATAATATGTTTTTTTGCAGAAAATTATGACCCATTGCCATGAAACTAACACAAAATTAGAAGAAATGGTAAACACACTTGATGGTGCCAATATTGACTTGCAGAATGTAAACAACAAGTAATAAAATATAACTAGATCTTGTGTGATTTTTTCATTTAGCAATTACAATAATCTTAAAAATTAACATAATTTTAAATCATAATCTACTAGTTGTCTAATAAGTAATTTAAATATCACCTACTATGCTAGATAGAAATATACTATTGATTTAAGTATATATACACAAAGTTAACAAAATGTTTACTTATAGATTCATGGCACTGAGTAATAGTCAGTTCATTGAAAGTCGAGTTTATGAAGATGATTTAGACAATACAGTTGGAGAAGCTCAAGAAAAGGTATGATAAATTTAATTATCAATTATAACTGAACTACATGTAACTTATTTTAGAAATTAACTGATAAATCAATGATTGTTGCTTTCAATTTGTTATTTAACTGTTGTTATAATTCATAAGAAAAAATCTTTCTGTTCTGCTCATAACTTTGTAATATATAAATGTAATATATTTTATATTCTTTCAAACAATACCACATTTGTTACTCACCACAAACTGTTACATAGCTAGCAATGTTTTAAATGGTATTACAACTATAAAAATACTAAGATAAAAAAGAATAAAGAATGTGTTTTGAAGTTTCTAATTGTTTCTAGTGGTTTTAGCAAATCAAATATCAAGTGAATATAACTTTACAATTTATTTTACAGGATAATTCCCCACATAAACTTGGTCAAGCAGACCTAGAAAGTGAGGTTGCAAAAATTAAAGAGGGCCTTAAGCTCTTAGAGTCCATGCATGAGTGTGTCACAATTCTCAATAGTGACAGTGATTCTGACACTGATGATGACGGTGGAAGGTAATATTATTTTTACTACAAAGTTCTAAATTATGAAATGTAGCAATAGATTATATTAGGATTTGACAGTAATTTGGACAACACAGTGGTAAACATTGTTTTTGTTGCTAGATTTATTGTTAATTAAGAATTACCACCACTCAAGATTAAGATTAAAAAAGTTTTATAGTTAAAAATATTGCTCATAGCTTTTTTTTTTCTAACATGTGGTACATTTTTTACAGAATTGTTTTTAAGCCTAAGAATCTCTATAGTGATCGACCTTTGCCCCATATCATAGGTTCACAAGCATGGAAGAATAAGTGGCATGCGGGTAAGTCATCTTACAAATATTTACTCTTTGATATTTATATTGAAATGTTAAAAATATCGTATATGTATACTAGTTGTTCCCATGCCAATTCTCTGACCAAAATATAAAATTAAACTAGAAATTTGTCTGAAATAATTCTTGAAAGCAACCACAACATATAATTTTCTATAGTAACCGTTACTATAGCAACTGCGTAAATAATACGAAATGAAATATATCATAAAAGTTTATAAGAAATAAAATGATGAAGGATCTATGAAATTTAAAAAATAAATAGCCTGAAACCAAGCCTGAAATATACAAATCATTTCGCGTCGAATGATCATGTTCCCGTGCCGATACAGTCACTAGTTTACAAGTGATTAGTGAACAAACAAAACACATTTTCACTACACATATATAGGTATAGATTTACTTATATTACATACTGTATATATTATTTTCGAATAGGCATTATAGCCGAGGACAGCGACAGTGACAGTTCCGTAACAAAGCCTGTAGATGCTGCAGTGGAGCAGTACTCGGAATCTGACTCTGAATTAACGGATACACGGACAGAAAGACTGCATCCTCCTCACAGGACTGTATGTATACAACAATTTTAAAAAAATCTGTATTAAAATAGAAATGGCTAAAAATTTTCCTTCTAAAATAAAAAAAGTATTGGTATTTCAAACAAAAAGATCTTAAAATTACAGCATAGTGTTCACAAATCAATAAAAATTTTATAAGCAAAGCTTATGTTCTATTTTTAACAGTATAAGACCAAAATGTTATACAGTGTTGAACTATTTCTCTCAGATCTCTTCGAGCAGTTCTATGGCAGATTCTGAACCTAGTGTTCCGCCTGCGCCAGTCAGTCAAGCTCACATTGCAGCGGAATTGGCGCGAAAGTTGGGCGGGAACATACTCGAGGTAAATAAACCTTTAATTTTTATATAAGTTATTTTTTTACAATGTTTATTATTTCTTTACATTATCATATTCGTAATTTAATTATAGTATATTTTTTTTACTACTTTATTTTTACTGTACCCGTACACTTTAAAGTAACTACGATATTACGCATCAAATTTTATTATACACCGTAATTAGAAAAAGTATTTACTATCTACTAGCTATCAAAATTTTCAGATTCCTATAAGAACTCCTGAACCGCAAGTAGCAAAACCGCAGGCAGTTTCGACTAAAATTTACAAACCGCAAAATCCTGCATCATGTTAGTATTTATTTACATACTAGATATATATTTATATTATAATTTGTTGATGTAAAAATGTGTGTTCTTTTAAAAGGAAGTTTAAAAGATTACACCGGTACACAGGTATACTACTTAAAGCTTCATTTGGATAATTTTGACAATTAATGTTTTGCTTTTCTTTTAAAATAGACTTATACTCGAGTTTACCTACTGGTCGTAGGTCTCTGTTGCCAGAGGTGTTCGTCAGTAGTGTGTAAATATTACTGTTCCTTTTTGAAGGACGCTGTAGCTAGTGAAATTTGAGATAACGAGGCCGTGATCGGTGAAACATGCTCGCCCAAAGTACTCGTCAAAACAATAGTAGCTAACCGGCCGGGTTCAAAAAACCATACCAACAACCAAATTCCAACAATTCGTGGCATCTGTACTAAACCCCCCCAACTTTAGCAAAGTTAAAATAAAATTTGATCAAACAGGCAATTTTTATAATTTTTTACTGTATTAATATATTTCTTCGTTTAGCTACAATATTTTTCGACGAACCACCGCCACCCGAACAGACGTATCAATCAGACAATGATGATTATAACGTTGATGACGATGACGACATATTCGCCGATCTACACAAAAGAAAACCATCTTTCGTTAAAAATAAAGATCAAGGTCGTTTGAACGAAGAATTGTTTGGGGGCTTGAAAAGTTCTCATAGTGTTGCCGATGATCTATTCGGCGTTGAGCAAAGTGATTCTAAAGAAACGGTCAATAAAGAAGTTACTGTGGAAGCATCGAGAGAAAGTGAAAAGGTATTTAATTTAGTTATTGCACTCATGGCATTCTTGTACATGTAATTTCGTTGTACATTTAATATATAAAATTTCCGACTTTTTTTTTACATGATTTTTACGATCCTTATTCATCACACAAAAACAAGTTTTGCTTTATTATATATACTATTAATTAATAATATATGTATGTTGGACAAGGAACGCAACAGTTTTTCTTAAAAATTTAATCATTTGACAGTAACATATACTAAAATTGAATCGTAATTTATTTATAGATAAAAAAAAATACATACGAAAATGCGAAGGTATATATATTTTAGAATAAAAAAAAATTGATTAATTTGTATTTCAGAAACCTATTGGTGGTATATCACTTTTTGGGTCGAGGAAAGGGGCTGAAAGTATTGGAGCTGCAATTCTTAAAAGAAATCGAAACAAAACTTACAGCTCTGATGAGGAGAGTGAAAAGGAGATGTTCCAAAGCAAACCCGTAAAAGAATTACCAAAGGGAAATGTTAAAACGTTAAAAAATATCGATGAGTCTGAACAAATTATAAACAAAATAAGCGACAAAAAAGAAAACCGTACGACAAAAATATCAGAAAAACCAGAAAAAGATATATTGCAAGACCTATTCAGTAAAAATAAGGTGTCTAAATCTAAAGCTGAAGATAATCAAAACACCAAGCAAGAATTTAATTCTAAAGGCAATGTAATAGATCTCTTTAGTGATAATCTTTTTGATGATATAGACAATATCTTTACAGATAATATTAATAAAGTGCCTTTAAAAGAGCCTACTAAACCCGCCAAATCGATATTTGATGACGACGATGACGATTTATTCGCTGATATTACAGTTACAAATAAAAAAGACGCGTCTACAAAAAAACCTGTAGCACCGAGTTTGTTTGATAGTGATAAAGATGATGATTTATTTACCGACAAACCAAAAGAATCGTCTAGTAATCATCAAACATTAATTGAGGCGAAGAAAGATAAACCAAGTACGAATGATATTAAAACGTCATACAATAAAGAAACAAAAAGTATTTTTGGTGAAGACAGTGACGACGACATTTTTGGCAATCTGGATACAAATATAGTTAAAGACAATAAATACATAAATGTTAATGCAAATAACACAGCTGATAGTAACCATAATGCAAATATAGATAAAGTAGATAAAAATGATGATGATAATAATAACCAATTTCCTCAAACTTCTTCAAAAACAAATGAAATGGATGGTTCTTTTATTAAAGACATTGAAATTAATGTTACTGTTGATACAAGGCATAAAGAACTCGATAACAAGGCTACCGATATGTTTTCTAAACCTAGTTGTGATAGCAAGAATATTATGTTAACTACACCACTTCAATCAACCAATCGAACCAATGAAGAGAGTTCCGCTTTATTTGACGATAAAGAAATCAATGACTTGTTTAAAAATGTACCCGAGAGATCTAACAAAACTGAAGATAATGCTCATACAAATTTGGAAGACGGAAAATCGTCAACAGCGAACGATGAAATTGTAAATGATGTAAAAAATGAAGATGGCTATGAATTTTCTGCTAAGTCACGTATCGAACTAGACGTGGATTCTAAATTATTTGATGATGATATTCTTTCTTCAAGCGAACGCAATTATATCGAGGAAGTTCGTGAGCAGGAATTTCGACCTAATGAAAGCGTTAAGGCGAACCATGACACATTGGAACATTTAGAAAACTCAACATTACCGGAATTGCCAAAAGACCAATTTAGTTACCAGCCAGATTCATTTAACAATATATTTAACGATGTTCCTCCAGTTTTTGAAAAACCAAAAGAACCAAAAAAGAGTAGAAACATCAATGCCCTGTTCGACGATGATTCTGACGACGAAGCTTTATTTTTTAAAAAGGTTGAGGTTATTTCGGATGAAAAACCTGAACTCAACCTTGCTAGTAAGGAAGATAATATATTTAGTATATTTAGTGATGAACCTCCAGCAATAGATAGCGATTTTGCGCAAACATCTCCCAAAAACGATACTAAAAAACCTAGAAGGTCCAAAGAGTTTAATTCCAAAGGTTATGACAGTCCTGATACGGAAGTCCCTGCTAGTATAGACAAACAAATTAAAACTATTTCATCACAAGAAGAGTTACAATATAACATTGAAGTCGAAAATAATTGTGAAAACATTGATCATATTAAACCAGTTGGAAAACTAAAACCAGTGAATTTTAATATTAATGTAAATACTTTACTACCGGGAGCTTCTCCTAAAAAATATAAAGCGACTGAAGAGGTCGATGGACACGTAATGTCTTTGCCAGATTCAAAGACCAACGTCGAGGATAATGAATCACTTGGAAAATCAGTTAGTTTTGAAGGTGACGCAGATTCAGAGTTACTTAATAATAAGTTGTCGAAAGAAAGAGCTAAGATTCAAGTCAAAAGGCGCCCGTCAACTAGGAAAGCAAGGCGTGAAGCTGTCAATAAATCGGGTATCGATTTCGGTAGTAACGACTCAACAGATAATTCTAGTTCTATAGACGATTCAAAAGTAACACCGGTTGTTGTAGAACAAGAAAAGCCTAATAAACTTTTAGATAAAAATGTCAAAGATAGGGATATTAAATCCAAAGTTGTGTACATATTAAACGATGAAGACATTTTTACTGACGTGAATACAAACAAAACTGTTGAAGAAATTTCAAACTTTCAGTCAATAAGAGAAGACAAGAATATGCACAATCCTGAAAAGGTCGTTACTCAAGAATTTGATGACGACGATGATATCTTCAAGACAATTAAGACTAAAACAGAAAATCCTCAAGTCGCTAGTACTTCGCGACAACTTACAGTAGACAAAGCGGACGATAATTCTTCAATCACGCTACAGACCAAATTAAATGAAGCTCAGAAAACTAAAGCATCTATATTCGATGACATGAGCGACGAGGAGGCTGAGTTATTTCACAGTAAGAAAACAGTCGTGGCAAATAAAAAAAAAATATTTGGATCAGACAGCGAGGAAGATCTCTTCACAAACAGCAGCAAAAGAACCGTTGAAAGAAAAGAGGAGATTCACAAAACAACCAATTTCAAAGTGGAAACAAAGAAATCTCTGTTCGACTTCGACAGTGACAGCGAGCTATTTGGTGGCAATCTGAAAAGTTCAGGTAAATTGTAGGTTATGATTATACTTATTATTAGGGATGTAAATGGTACCACAGAGCAACTCACGGGATCCAAGCCAACCTCACTTGCTCGCGGTGCACCCTACTACTCAACAAACGAGCCTCTGGCTCCCACCAACGCGTATTAGGCTAGCGTAGTGGGAAGTGGTCCAAATCCCCCCCACATGAAACACTACAAACGACGGTCCCTGGCGTGCGGTTATGCGGCCGACACAGGACCGACTGATGTGGGAATCTTTGGAAAGGCCTATGTCCAGCAGTGGACGTCTATCGGCTGGTGTTGGTTTGGTGGTGACTATATTTATTGCCAGCTCTGCTGTTATTTATATAAAAATAGCTTCCAAAACTGCCAACCTTCAGTATTGTGCGAAGTTCCATCAATCTGCTTATTAATTAAATGCACCAAAAATTTTAATTATTTTTTAATAAGTTCATATTAATTATGGTTGATATTGTTAGCATTGAGTATAGATATGTATGTTATACATATCAATACAAAAGACATGTCTGGTTGTGGAGTCCATCAGTTGAAATGATGTATGCTATCCTCATTTAAATATTTTATGGTCACAAAATAACCAATAGACAAAAATATAAAAATGTGTTTAATTATATATTATGTTTACTTAATAAAATATACTGTTATATATCTAAAATTGAAAGCAGCAAAAATGCCATGATAACATGGTTCGAAGCTTGGTATGACACAATACTTCAAGAGCAAATCTATTTATTCCCTACTGAGCTCAAGCTTCTAGAAAGTGAAAACTCTTGAGCCTCTTAACCTAGAGGAAGCCTCCAAACTATATTATTAAGTTATTATAGTGATTAAAATAACTGTATCCATGTTTCAGGTAATAAACCATTTTCACTAACACAAATGCAAGTGAAAACTGTTCAAACACAAGCGGTGAATGAAGATCCACTGTCATTGCTTACTGATGATGACTGACAATACAAACCATACAATCTCAAATTAATATCCTTGGAATTGAAAAAAAGGATATATTTGTGAATACAGTTACATTAAATAAGCCACAAATGGTGGCATTTTAATGAATATATTAATTAATACAAGGATGGGGAATAAATTTCGATAATTTTAAACTCAACTATTTTTAAGGTAAACAAAAAAAAAACGCGTCTATTATATTACTAAGTGCAATCGATTGAACAGGAATCATTCCATTATTACATTGAGATTTATTAATATATTTTATATGAAATGTTTTATTGTAAATAAACTTTGAATTGCATACATTAATTTAATCAGTAAATTAACATGTATAGGGCAAATTGGCTTTAATATATTTACTTCTCTATTTGTTGCAACATTATTCTCTTGTATGTATATAAAAAATAATGTTGAATTTTTGAGTTTTAATCACCAATCTCATATGAATACAATGAAAAAAAAAATTAAAAATTACTTATTAATTTTGATTTTAAGGCATGTAAAAATATCAAGAAATTTTTTAATGTGTTTATTGAAATTGTTAATTTAGGTCGACTGAGCAAAGTGTTTATTCAAAATATTAATGCTGTTGGATTTAAATATGTCATTGGACTGAGTATAATATTGCAGCTAAGTGTAAGCTATTGCCCAGTAGTCTATTAGGAATTGGTCTTAATAAACGACTAAAGACGTCTACCGCTTCGCAAGCATTGAAGGATGGGCCATCATCGGCCATTAAGCGAGCTTAGAGCGGTCGTCAAATGCAAAACAGTCTCCTATAGTCGTCGCATGTGCTTAGTGGCACTGCCAGAAGACACCAATGCTTTCCATTGGAGTCCTTGGGGTCCTCCACAAAAAACTAGGGTTGACCATGAAAAAGGTTTTAGATTGTATTAAACCCACAAAACCCTGATTTCCTACATAAGTAGGGATATCTTTCAAAATCTTTCCATCAAAATAAAAAACAAAAAATTCAGTTGAACCAAGAGCAGTCCTTATACATTCTGAAATAAGTTTAGGAAAGGAAACTATACATTTGTTATAATTTGAAGTACAAAAAAAGACAATAAAACTTTAATTTCTAAATTAACTACTTTTTTTAGTCAACTGTATTGTCGATTATTCTTTAACATTTCTCTATGCATCACTAAAATTAGATCAAGATCTGAAACAGGAATTTGTGTAGTCATTTCATCTAGGTAAAGATAATACAAAAAGTTTACGTGTACTGATAGATACATTTACTGGCGGTAGGTCTCCGAGTGCTATAGACCGTCTAAGTAGGTACCATCGCTGCTCCTACGGCAGCCACCAAACAGTACTGTCTGAAGCGACGAGCGCAATATGGTGCTATATATCATCATCCTAACTAGTGCCACGTTGTAATGAGCAGATGTATAACTTACCAACAGTTAAACGTCTCGCTCGTCTAGTCGATAATTGAATTTAAAAAAAATAAAGAATTTTAAGGCTGCTTAAAAACAAATTAATATACATAGTCAAACATGCAAATATGTGATATAAATGGAAAACAGTAACCTTAAGATTAATGAAACTTAAATGTCCGCATTAAGTTTACTAAAGATACCTACTTAATTTGCAATATACGTTTATACACAACCATATTTAATACTCCTAAAGTTACAACTTGTAATCCATATTGTTTGTTAATATGTCATGATATATTTTTCATGTTATAAATAAAAATTTTCAACGTTATTAAATATAATGCCTCGTGATTTAAAGAACTGGATTCTACTAAAGTGCCTCTGTATAAAATACTGATTGTAATATATAACTTGTTAAATTAAAAATAATGTTGCTTAAAACTGTTTTTATTATATGAACCCAAGGTTTGTGATGTTTCATTGTTTAAAAAAATAATATTGATATATTTCAACTCAGTCGTTGTGTCAGACATAGCTACATCATTTAAGCTAGAGAATATTTATTTATTACATCCAATTACCTAAGAAAAACATTTTCCTATGTATATTTATTTTAATAACATTAACCGAAAAGTTTTTTTTTATTCAAAACACAACAGTAATAGCCAAATGTTACATAACATACATCCCGAAAATCCATATCCTTTTTTTATTAGTCAATAAAACACAATTATATTTTTTATTAGCTAATACATAAATATTTATATTAAAAAAAGTAAAAAGCTAAAATTTCTTCAAAGATTAAACTTGTAGTTTATATCCAGACCGATACACTGAAGCAAGGAGAAACGAATCGACGGACTGCTAACATTATGATAGAATTAAAAACAAAATTTTTACGTATTTTGTTTTAGTTTTTTTAATAAAATACTTTCTTATGCTACATAAATATTTAATGTTTGATCGACATTATTGTAAAAAATTTAACCTTGACATTGTCGTTGTCAATTTATTGTCAGTTAACTACGTGCCTGTATTATTTTATAAACGTTTGCTTATATTGAAAATTATTGGACATAACAAGGGTTTTACATTAATAAAATGAAGCCCAATAACAAAAAAGATAAAAAGAAGCAAAAAGTGAAAAAGAAACCTGTAGTCAAAACTAAAAAAGAGCAGATATTAGTAGTAGCACAAGAATTTAAATTTGCGAGGCTACTTTCTGGAAATGAGAAAAAGAATCGAGATCGCGTGTTGAAAGCATTGAAGAAATGGCTTCTAAATTGTTTTCAGAAGGGATATGGTACGTAATAATGTGTTCATTGCATTGCTTTTACTAAACATGTGCGTTTGTTAACCATAACCTCAAAACTGTGTGTTAAAATAAACATTTGGCATAATTGTTATCATTCAGTAGATATTTACAAGTTGTTTCAGTATTGTCATGTTTTTTACAGTAATTGAGTTTTAAAAAACATTAAGTGTGAAAATAATGATGATTGTTAATCAGTCTATTCACTGAGCTCGGATGAACTTTAACTTCAATTTTTGTTACTGTTGAGAGGAATCTATCAAGCAAATTTGAATCTGGACTATATATGTTAATAGTTAATGATTTATGTTTTTAATTATTCCCAATTCTCTTTTTGGATAAGATTCTAAAATATTTTTTTTATATTTCTGTTATAATACATTGACATTTTTTATTTCAGAGTTTAAAGAAGATGACTTTATTAGAGTTTGGAAAGGCTTATTCTATGCTGTTTGGATGTCCGACAAACCATTAATACAGGTGTGTATACATTTCTCATGTAACAGTGTTGTCAATACAAATTTTAGTGTACAGGTAATGCAGAGCTAAAAAAAATTTTAGTTTTGTTTCACAATAAAACTTTCATGTTTTATATATATTTAAACACACACACTGATATATAACATGTATAAATTTTTTAATAAGCATTGATAATTAGCAAAATTCATTTGTAATTCTTTTTTACACTCAACTATTTCTTTAATACTGTTTCAGAACAATGCATAGCTTTTTTATATTATGAAACATTTTTTTCAAAATGATTCCTTCTCTATTGATTTATATAAATAGTAGTGTGTTAGACAGTTTCACAGAAGACTTGTTGATGTATACAATGTAGAGATAATAATAAATTTTTAATGATGAAATTTTTTTATATTGACTCAAAATACATTCATGCAATAGTCTGTTTATAGAACAGGCAAAACTGCTTGAATATTAGGACACTTTAACAATAAATATTTAGTAATAATTTTATTTTTCTTTCCTTATTTAAATATTAATAACATGATAATGATTTATTAATTTAACACAATATCTTTAACAAAGTGTCATATAACAGTAATTGTATAGATAAGACCATTGAATTTATGTGCTGTTTAAAAATTTATGTTACAGGAAGAGTTGTGCGAGAACATAGCTGGTATACTAGATCTCTTTCCAAAGGAACAGATCAAGAATGCAGTTCTCATGACCAAGGCAGGTTTGAAGGTGCTAGCTACAGAATGGTATGGCATAGATCAGCATAGGATGGATAAATTTTTAATGGTAAGCTCTTAAAATTCTAATTTCCTAAAGCCATCTATGACTATTCTTTATGGAGTTAATACACAACTAAATAAATGATGTAAACTGACAGTCGTATTTCACTTTAACACTTCACATGTTGAGGGAAATCTACATTGTTTTTTTTTATTCCATAAAGCAAGTTCATGAGATTCACTTACCTGATGGTAAATGATCTACTGCTCACTAACTTGTGATGTTTGTTAGGATGACACATTGCATTGAGACATGACACTGTTCATTTACCACAGTAATTTCACTAATTAGACACCTTTGAAACCAGATCATCATAATGTTTGTTCACAACTGTGTGGTGACAGAAATATGAGAACTATGGTGGTACCTACCAATAACTATGATTTATAAAAAAAAGGATCTTTCAATGTACCATATAAAGATAGTATGATAGATTTTATTAAGTCAAAACAGAAAATATTATTTTGCATTTATTTTTAAGTTACTACTTATTTGCAGTTGGTGCGTCGGTATCTACGTGGCAGCTTGCGATGTCTCCTGAGGTGTAATTGGAGCTTAGAAAGTTGTAATATCTACACAAAGATGTTAAGCTCTGTGGATGGTTTGTTCCTTATTTTCAATCTCATTATGTTATGTTTGTACATCAAAAATGTAAAGAGTACACTGTTTTTATTTTCACCTTTGTAACCACATTGTTGATTGGTCCGAAGTTATTATTTGTGATGTCATGATCAAAGGACTCTACATACACGTTTTTTAAGTGAAAGGAAAGTTAGAAGTATCTCAGCTATCCATTTCACTATATTGTGTAATTCCTATCAATTTTTCTTTTTGGAAAAATTCTCTTTCCTGAGGGATATCTGAGTTTTGGAGAATTTCTTTATATTAAAACTTTGTCAGGGAGTTGTGAGGGGCTCTAGGATATATAACGGAATGCAACGGTGCCTGTCCCTATTGCATTATATCTCTTCATGCTATTGTATGAATAATTGCTATTTCCTTGACGTGCTCTTTATCAATGTTGACAAGATTAGAACTTACTCTAACTATTACTATTACAGGTATATTGGCTTTCAAAACACCATCGTACGCTCGCAATTCAATGTCAATGATACTTCACATTGTTGACTGTTTTCTTGAAGAATTAGCTAAGGTGGGGAAACCTTTAAAAAATTATTTACACATATTTTTGGAAATCTCTGTCTTATTCATTTATTATAATTCCTAATTAGTAGTAGTAGAGCCACCAATGAGGTGGACTTACCGTTTATAAGAGTGGTGGTAGACATACCTTTTACGAACGCGCGATAAAGTCAGTAGTTAGTAAAGACTGGAAGCACCGAATGGTGGTCACTACTTGATGACCACGACCAGCCTCGCCAAACTATTACTATTGAGAAAAAGGACAACAAAAGTAATAAATTTTTTTACTACAGCAATACTTCATAATGTAAACTTATGTAAATGTCACAAGTAAAACTACTATTCTTATTGGTTGCTGAGCAAGTGTATAGGAATGTTCTATGGTTTTATCATTCTTGATGATATTTTTTCTTTTAGGTTTCAGAAGGTAATATTCCTAATGAGAGCATAGTCTGCCTACTGCGCCCGTTCAGTGCTTTGGTGTGTGGCGGCGAATCCCTGGTGCTTTGCGTCGCAGCTCGTAAACTGCTCACCGCATTACTGCGTCAGAGCGAACTAGGCCTGGAGTATTCAGACGCTGAACAAGCTTGGCAGAAGGTCAGTGAATATAACTAGTTTGAATATACCTGCATTTAATAAAATTACTGTACATTAAACTTAACATGTATATCGTTTAAGAATAATCAGAGTATAGTTAAAACGTCCTAATTAGTATTTTATGATATATCTATTAATTACACATGGTATATGTGTATATTTATGTATACACATATGAATAACTTGCAAAAGTTGGGCAGTCAACAGAATTTATTGCTGCTTCTAGTTACATTAAAATCATTTAATTAATATCAATGTTTAATTGTTATGGAAATTGAATTTAACAATGATAATTGCACGCACGGTATCAGTGTATATGGACTAGTTGAATTCCGCGCCAACTTCACTCCATTGGCTGTTACGCAACAAACCAATAAGCTATCGGCGACAAACTGACTCAAACTTAGCTGCATATGAATAAGAAGATGTAGTGCGATTTTGTTGCATAATAACATGTATAGAAAATTGTATAATATATATTTATAAAGGAATGTTTTTGAATTCCCAGATGGGGTGCCCACCTGGGGGACCGGAAGCCCTTGAGTTAGAAGTTGATGATGACGAAAATGAAATACATGACGATGCTGAAGCCAATGTGAACTCTGAAACGTAATATTTCACAACTACTTTATTACTACTCTATCGCTCACTTTCCACCTTTCATTTGCCATATATTACTATGTTACATACATAGACATTGCTAGTAATGGAAGTGTTTATTTTAAGGCTTACGGCGCTGGACCCCCGTGCGGGCCACGTGGACGTAGTACTACCATTGCTTCCGGTGCCCGCCGCGCTGCTGGCCGAAGACATGCGCCGTCTCATGCAGACCACCGCCTGCGCGTCCAAAGCGTACAAGCGCGCCAAGATATGTCTGCAGCGGTAAGGGTTTATAGCTACACAATAATTATCAGGCGATAGACGGCCACCGTTGGACATAGGAGAGGTATTATAATGTATATATAATACATTGAAAAATTACAGATTCGAGCAAATGTGCAATAACGAATACCCGTTGCGTGTAAAAGACACTGACTTCCTAGCGCAGCCGGAAGAGACGATACCGAAGCCCGAGGAAGCTGCCAAGCGTCTCACGGCGCTCGAGAAAAAACTAGTTACCTCTGCTGATGAATTAGCCTTAAGAGGTCAGAATATTTTTTAGTAACAATCTAGGATCTACTGAAGAATGAACTCATGCTACTATACTAATCCAGTTCAAATTTGCAAGTTGTTGCAGTTGCTACAACTATTGGGTTAACATTCAATGTCTGAATACCTTAAGCCATGTTATTGAGTTATTATTTAATATACTCTTGATAGTCATTGAAATTCCACGGAATGTTATGAGCAATATAATAGGTTGTCAATTATCTCCCTTCCGCCTTTTTATCTTTTGAATTTCGCGGATATGTACAAAGCGCTACAGAGCTCGTATCTGGCAATACTATACATAATTTGAAAGGTCTTGACATAACCTACAAAACGACGCTATGCATAATTAGTTTGGATATTGCGTTCAACAGTTATAGACGTGTAAACATGGAGTTCACTAACGCCGAAATTCGCGCTATTTTAAAGTTTTCCTTCGTTAAAGGCAAATCCGCTAGAGAAACGTTCCGTGAGATTAATGGTGTTTTGGGGATGGTACTCTATCACTTCGAACCGCGGAGGAATGGTTTCGACGATTCAGAGCCGGTGAAAACGACACCATGGATAAGCCAGCCGGCGGAAGACCTGTGACGACAAATACCGATCAAATCATGGACTACATCGAGTTAGACCGGCATGTGGCATCTCGTGACATCGCCCAGGAGATGGGAGTTAGTCACCAAACCATTTTAAACCATCTGCAGAAGGCTGGTTACAAAAAAAAGCTTGATGTTTGGGTGCCGCATGATTTGACGCAAAAAAACCTTCTGGACCGAATCATCGCCTGCGATATGCTGCTGAAACGGAACGAATTCGACCCATTCTTGAAGCGGATGGTGACTGGCGACCAAAAATGGATCACATACGACAATATCAAGCGAAAACGGTCGTGGTCGAAGGCCGGTGAATCGTCCCAAACAGTGGCCAAGCCGGGATTGACGGCCAGGAAGGTTTTGCTGTGTGTTTGGTGGGATTGGAAGGGAATCATCCACTATGGGCTGCTCCCATATGGCCAGACGCTTAATTCTACCATCTACTGCGAACAACTGGACCGCTTGAAGCAGGCGATCGACCAGAAGCGTCCAGAATTGGCCAACAGGAAGGGTGTAGTGTTCCACCAGGACAACGCCATACCACACACTTCGTTGATGACTCGTCAGAAGCTACGGGAGCTCGGATGGGAGGTTTAATCGCATCCACCATATAGCCCGGACATAGCGCCAAGTGATTACCACCTGTTCCTGTCCATGGTGAACGCCCTTGGTGGTGTAAAGTTGAACTCAAAAGAGGCTTGTGAAAAGTGGCTGTCCGAGTTCTTCGCAAATAAGGAGGAGGGGGGCTTCTACGAGGGAGGTATTATGAAGTTGTCTAGATGGAAACAGATCATCGAACAAAACGGCGCATATTTGAACTAAATCCGATCACTGTAACACTTTTTATAAAGCATTGAATAAAGAGCAAAAAAGCGGAAGGGAGATATTTGACAACCTTATATCAATATGAAATTATTTTATCATATGAAGCAATGGGATAGATTATAACTTGAAAATACACGATACCCCTGTTCAAAATAAAATAGCGCTACTTAGGATATTATACACTACCACCATATTGTACTCGTCGCCCGAGACTTAAGATGTCTCGTTATCCCAGTAATTATACTATCTACAACGCCTTTCAAACCGGAACACAGTAACATTTGCACTGCACTGGCGGCAGTGTATATAATATTATGTAGTGTAGTATTTTTTTAAACATATGTGTTTCATTTCAAGGTCTGAGTCGAAAACATCGCAAACGTCTCTTAGCTAAAAGCCGAGCCGGATTGAGTATAGTTGAGGATGTTCCAACGCCGCCGGAGACAGCCGTGAGTCTTCATCCATATACATCATACAGGCATTACATGCTAAAGTTTACTTTCTTGTCATTTGATAAGGCCACACGGTAGTTGGGGCCTTCTCCCAGAAGGACAGATTAAAGTCCATTTATTCACCATACCGGCCTAATTCGGTTATGGATGACGTCACATATCTACGAAAGCTTTTGTCACTGGAGCATATCGCTTTCCTGACGATATTTTCCTTCACCAGAAGGTCAAGGTTGGTGGGGATCGAACTCTCGGTTTTGGACGTCTACTAGTATCACACCGCCATACAATTGTACCTTTCTCCCGCTTTCTTTCATTACTATCATTTTATTCACTATTATCAAATTTAAATAAATATGTTAAATTAGAAAAGTATAGAAGATAAATTTTAGTATTTGTGGTCTATCATACTAACGCTAAAAAATATGCAAAAAAGTCAATTGTAATTATTAATTAATATTTTCAGAGTGGAGATTGGAAAATAGACGAGGCTGAAGATGAGAAAGAGAAAGCTAAGGACACTTCCAACAAAGAGAATCAAGTGGCAAATAAGAAGAAACCGAGCAAAAAACGAAAACTAGATCAAAATCCAAAAGAGGCACAAAAAGCAAAGAAAACAAGACATGAAAAAAATGAACCGGTCCAAGAACCTAAAACCAGACTAGCTGTTAACAAGCTAAAAAATAGCATTGGTGAAAATCAAGGAAACGTAAATAAAATTGAAAATAATAAAATTGGAGTAAAGAAAGATAAAGTAAAAGAGAGTAATAAGAAAGCAGTTATAGAGCCTAAAAGGAAACACGCTTTAGTTATTAAAGACAACAATAAAAAGGTATCAAATGATAAGGATAAAAAAAATGAGAGTAAGAATAATAAAAAAGATAAACCAGTGAAAGCATCGGTACTTGTAAATAAAGTTAAAAAACAAATCCCGCTGAGGAGTGGGAACAAAGCGCCCAGTCCCAAGCTATCACTGGGCACGCCAAAGAAGGTTAAGTTTGTGTTGAAAAATAACGGAGCCCAGGGTCCGGTGGACTACTACAAGAGTGTCAGGCAGAGCCCCAACATACCGTTCGACAGCAGCAAGCAACCTTCCAAAACAAACCTGAAACCATCCACACCGTCTCCAATCAACCCGTTCTTCAAAAAGAAGTTAAAACTGAAATAAATATAAATCATACGTACGAGTTCGCAACGTGATCTTTATTCTAGACGGAGTTTAGATTACCTAGGTAATTATGAAGCAGTTTAAGCTCTAATGTAGGATAGGATAATGGTGCTAGGAAAGGCATATTTTTTCCTCAATGTTGAGGCACAGGCCGACCCTCGATTGGGAGGAAAGACATATACACAACATTTAAATTACAAACTATCATCTATAGCACAATAGAAGAATTAACAAAATTAATTATTAAAAAAACTGTTTTAATTTAAACTAAAAATGTATTACGATTTATTTAGTAAAAAAAAAAGTTGCGAAATTAGCAAAACAATCGCTTGCTTTTAAAGTACATGTTAGCTGTTCACAATGTTATGCTTGTTAAAGTGATATACACTGCATCATTGTGTGCTCACTATCTAAATACAAGGCTAGGTGTCATTAACTCAGTAACTTCACTAGCTACAGCCCCCTTTAAACCGGAACGCGTTAATGTTTGCACATTGTATGGTGGTAGATAGGAGCTGCGGTGGTGCGTACACGGTCCCCGGAAACGGAACTACCAGTAGTATATGATGGCATCCTTTTAATTGTATTAAAGTTTAATAATATCCCGTAATTATGGATTTAATTCAAAATGGCGCCCGCACCCCGGCTAGCGTTAGGGAATGTTGTTTAGCTCAATTCTATTACGTTTTTAATTTGATGTCTTTAATAAACGTTTAATATTCATTCTGCATTGTTTTATTTATTTATCTTTACGGTAAATGATATATATTGGATATGAGTTTTGTTTCTTCGTCAATCACGTGAAAACTAGTGAACGTATCGATGCGGGAACATAACCATTCGACACCGAATTATTTTTAGATTATAGTTAATTTTTTATCATTTCACAGAACCTTCATCATTTTATTTCTAAATAACTTTTATCCATCATGAAATCTTATATAACAGAAAGAATATTTCAAATAAGAGAAGAGTGTACATCGCCATTTCACTCAATCAAAGCTGGTGTACCGCAGGGGTCTGTCCTGAGCCCAGACTTATATATCATTTACGCATGTGATTTACCACAAAGCGAACACGTTACATTAGCAACGTTCGCAGACAATACCGCTGTACTGGCATGTAATAATAGCCCAATCGAAGCTTCAGACTTCCTACAGACTGGATTGCAAGAAATTGAGACCTGGCTTTCAAAGTGGAGAATAAAAACTAGTGTGACAAAATCGGTTCATGTAACCTTCACTCTCCGTAGAGGATACTGTCCGCCAGTAACTCTGTGCAATCAACAACTCCCGCAAAAAAACTGCGTAAAATACTTGGGAATACACCTTGATAGGGCACTCGTATGGATACAACACATACAGAAGAAGAGAGAAGAAATCAATCTGAAATACAGAGGACTCTACTGGCTGCTTAGCAGAAAGCAGTAGATAATAAGCTACTCATCTACGAAATGCTCTTGAAACCAATTTGGACATACGGGATTCAACTATGGGGTTCGGCGTGTGACTCTAACATAAGTATCATACAGAGGGCTCAAAATTACATATTGAAACAAATATCCAACTGTCCGTGGTTGATAAAAACATCGGAGATTCATGAGCACCTCAAAATCAGGACTGTTAAAGAGGATATCAAGTCCTGGAGTATGAGATACAGAAAAAGGCTAGAAATGCATCCTAATAAGCTTGCCACGCAACTAACCATACCGGACCTAATAAATAGGCTTAAAAGGCGAAAAATCCTAAGTCTTGATAGACATGGTTGACAGAGTGGAGCAGTCTCGATGGAGATTTTGCTCTGACTGCCTAACAGCCCTCAACGCATCTGCTCATAGTCTAGCTGACTGATTGCAAGATAAAGACAGATAAAAAAAAATACTTTTATGAACATTTTCATTTGGTATCATTTTTGCTGTTGCTATAGTAACGGTTGTTATAAAAATTAATTTGCGGCCGATTGATCTGATGGAATATTTCAGACAAATGTCAAGTCTAATTTCATATAACGGCCGGCAGAGCGGGCAAGGAATAGAGCAGCTAGTGTTTAAATATATAAAAAAAAGTAATGTGTTGCCATGTTATGTATATTGCAACTGTTCACTTTTTATCTCGTTTTTATTGTGCTATCGTTTGACCTCAACTTCACATGGTATTAAATAACGAGGCGCTAACAAATCAATAACAATAAAAAAATAAATTTAGAAGACAAATTGCACTATTTTATGCTCGTCGTGTGGGGACATATGATATCAACCCTACCTTACCTTGCCATGTTCCGATTCCGGTTCCGGCTTGGCGGCTAGAAATGAGTGCTTCCATGGTTCCTCGACGATCTTCGGCAACATAGACGCCACCAGTAAATCTTAAAACGATACAGGCAATAAAATGCTTACATATGAACTTACCATCACGTGGATGTCGTACATATTAATTATATCAAAGTACATATGGCGGCAGGTAAATTATATGCCAGCTGTTCCCCGCCCGCTCTGATGATCATAATATTATATTAGACTTAAAATTTGTATGAAGTATTCCTTGAGAGCAACCGCAAGCGACTTCCTATTAGCAACTGTTACTATAGCCAACTCATAAATAATACGAAACGAAAATGTTTACAAAAGGTAATAAGAAACAAAAATAATTAAAGATGTCCTCGAATGACGACCTTGTACCGGATGACGTATGTGGGCAGGCCCTTCACCAGGTGGTTCGATGATCTGGTGAAGATTGCGGGCAGGGCAGGATCGGTCAATGTGGAGATATTTGGGGGAGGTCTATGTCCAGCAGTGAACGTCTGTCGGCTGAAAATTATGAACAATGTGTGATATGCAAAAAATAGAGCCTATAACCATCTACAAATTATTTCGCGTCGATTGGTCATGTACCCAGGTCGATACGTTCACTAGTGTTTACGTGGTAGGCGAACAGATAAAATCAATTTTCATTATACATATATTCCCTATTATTAGTATTATTTATTTTAGTACCGGTAGACGTAGTGTTGAGAGGCCTCCCACTAGGTGGACCGACGATCTGGTGAGAATCGCGGGAATCCACTGGACGTGAGCAACGTGGGACCGATCGTTGTGCGGATTTTTGGGAGGGGCCTATGTCCAGCAGTGGACGTCTATCGGTTGATGATGATGATATATTTCCTCTTATAAGAACCATAGGGCCCTAGAGACTGGAAATTTGGTAGGAATATTGCTTTGATAAGAACGTTTTTATAAAATTCCTTTACTGAAGGGTGTAGCGGGGGTGTTACGGCCAGCAAAGTGGTACAGATAATTTATATATATATTTGTATTTCTCTCTGGGAGTTCTTATTGAATGAATTTGTCTTATAATTCAATCAAATAGTTAACTTTCATCCATAATTAGTTTGGAAGCTGTTGCAAAAGATTCGAAGATTAGTTGTTTCTTGGGTGCGTATAAAGGAATGTGTCAAATCTAACACAATCCTCTATGGTTAACTTTTTATATTTATAATTCTATAACCCAATATAACATAGAATGTAAGAACATATTCATATTGATTATTTTATGTTATATTTAATCAAAGCGTGGTATTTATGGCGTCTTGTATATAATAATAAATTTAAAAACACCACTCATGTTATTTTACTATTATTCTAAATGTTGCACCGCTAAATTCATGGTCTTATTCAATGAAAATAATTTAAAATGTACATTTGATAATCTTTATGATATTTAACGTTGAACTTAGTTTTTTTTTAATATTCATACAACGGTACGGACATTTTGATAGACGTGGAATATCAAAAGTTAATGTTGTCTGTTGAGCACCGTTGTACAGGGTGGAGTGAGCGGATACGAAGAATGAGGGAGAGGCAGGTAGGGTTGAGCCGCGTTGAAGAACGGCGGGAAGCGGTGAGAGGGGGTAACATGCGGACACGGACGGGCTGAGGCAGCGGCAGAGAGGGGTGTTATAAATAAAACAACGTCATATAACTGTGTATATAATGTATGTTCTATGCGATCAATCGTATCGGCGCTATATTTACAACTACTAATATTTTTACAGGTGGTCTTTTCTTATTTGTTATACGCGAGAACAAAACTGACCATAAAGCTCGAAACAGTTTATATTGCATATTCATAACGCATTGTCGAATAGAAATAAATTATAATGATCAAATTTGTTAAATAAAATGTTCTGTTAATGAAATAAAAACAATGTAAAGCATGTGTAGATTTATAGAGTCTATGGTCACTATTATTCACATGTGGCAACACTTATTAAGATTAAAAAAAAATGTAGATTGACCACAGTCACAATGTAATTTCCCGGCGTGAACATTTCCTCACGAGCGCACAACTTGTGCACAGACTATCACATATTTACAAAGTCCAGCATAAGTAGAAAATATAACTGCATTGGCAAACTTACTGTATTTACTACACGCCAGTTCAACTGCTTGTTAAATATTTATGTTTTTTTTCTTAATAGGCCGGTAGTGTAAAACGTTTGTTGTTACAGGCTGAATAACCGTCCGGTCAGTCGCGGCCAAAAACATTTCTCTATTTATTAACATCCATATATTTTTTTATTCCTTAGCATAACGTTACAAATTTAGGTTTTATGATTTCTCTGTTTGAGATACTTCAAGTTGGAACAACATGCATTATTGGTATCGCTATTTGAATAGCCATAGATTCTTTACAAATATTTATAAAGAATCTATGGTCATTTATGTATGTTATTAACATTTTTAGACTTTAATAGGCAAAGGTACTTGAAAAAAAACGAAAATGATTTATGACATAAAATTGAAAGAAACATTTCGTTTGTATTAATGATAAATATTTTAAAAATTAATTAAATTTTTATAATGCCTATTTATTTCTCTAAGAAATATTGTACAGACATAACTGGTGGAATTTAATTTGTCGCAAAGCGACGAGTACAACGTGGTGTCGTGTATATCATCCTAACCAGCGCAACATTGTTGTCGTTATAAAAAAAAAACAATATCACAAATAATGCAGATTGTACAACTAGTACCATCTAACAACTATCTATATGTCTATCTACACGCCTGACGAAGTGCTGCGCGGCCTTCGATACGATCACAATAATTATGGCAACACATAAGGAATAAATCTGTTCACAATCGACTAAATTATTTATACAAGAACCTATGTACACGACGTGGGCTCGACCGCGGACGGACCGGAACATCAAGTTTAACATTGCGATCCAATGGGATGCAAGGGGTCCCGCACAACACCTCACAGGACCCAAGCCAACTTCACCTGCTCGTGGTGCAACCTGCTAATCAACAAACCAGGCTCTGGATCTCACTAACCCGCATTGGGCCAGCGTGGAGGGAAATGGCCCAAATCCCCCATATGAATCCCTATAAACGTTCACCAGAAGTTGCTCGATGCGTGCAGCACAGGATCGATTGATGTGGAGATCATTGGGGGAGGCCTGTCCAGCAGTGGACGTCTAACGGCTAATGATGTACGATCCAATATGGCGGACGGATCCGGCCGCGGTCGTTGCCGACAGTAAAATCTGCGTTCAATTTATTATTTATCATGTATTATTGCAAAATCTATTACGAACATTAGTAACTACTTACATTTTACAACGAAGTAAATAGTATTCTCTCGCGCACGTGTGAAGCGACCCTCGCGCCGAACGGGAATTGAACCCGAGACCGTCGCGCGCACGCTTAGGCCATACATCCACATCTAGTTACGTCTTTTTGTAACGATTTCGTAATAAATTCGCGGCAGGTGAATTTGTACGTTTCGATTTAAATGTTAAAATATCATTTGGACAACTTTTAACAATTGACTTGTGATTCATTGGGGCACTGCGGGTGACGTCATCCCGGTGAGCTCGTCGTCATGAGGTGACTTCATCAAACTCCAGTGTTACAATCCGACTACAACTATTAAGGTTTTATTAAAAATCTTTAACAGCATATTTCAACATCTCTAGATTAAAGGCCGTAAGCGTCATTATGCCGGAAATTAGTTTTAAACGCAGTCTTATTTAGTTTTTTGAGAACTATCACTTGATATATTTAGATTTGGGAAATTCGCGAATAAATCGTAAATGTGCTATTTTTATTACAATGAATTTTAAGAATTTGTACTCTGTCATATTTTAATAACTATAAACACCAAAATTATATCAGAAAACTTTTTTAGTTTACTAAAAAAAATTATTCTGGTGCCCGGAAATATCGATATTCCTAAGGATTTCAAAGTTTGTAAATAATGCCCAAATAAAATATTCGAATGAAAAACAAAAAAAAACATTTACTTTAAGAGAATCATCCATATGAACAAACGACGGCCGCTGAAGCCTGGCCATGCGGACAGCGCAGAACGGATCGATGTGAAGATGATCTTTTGGGGAGGCCTATTTCCAACGGTGAACGTCTATCGGCCGGTGGTGATGATGATGAAGAGAAATCTACCCTGACATTTTAGTTCGCCCGTTCAATAACTTTTTTTTCATAGTACGGGCAAACTAACAATATCAATGATAAAATCAATAAACATTTTTTAATTAATCTATAAATAGCAACACTTGCCAATTATAGATTAGTTATTCAATTACTAACATTTTAATTGAACAGTTGACATATATCAATTAATTTATAGTTTATATACATATTTATATATTCAAGTCAATTGTTTAAAGTTACAACTACACGGCGACAACATATAAGTCATAAACACTCCAACAACTATCATAACAAGGAACATTATTAAACTGTGTACACATTTTAAACCTCTACTAAATCCTCTCACACTGTTACTATGGCACCTAAGCAGACAAAAAAAAAACTCCATAATCGATTACAAGACTGCAGAAACGGTTCACATATGATCCGTCCGTTGGGACCCCGCACTAAACTATTCAACATTAGGCAACATTTATTTACATTAAATGCTAAATATATCCGCGTATTCGAACCCTTGCACTGGCTTACACGATACTTACACATATACTATATATCGACATTCATATTACATTAATACATATATAAATATACATATATATATATATATATATATGTAAACATATCTCTCTACTATTGGCACTGCACAGGTATCCCAAAAGGAAGTACTATGTGTTCAATTGTGTTCATTGATCACATTCGTCAGTTGTATTGACCTTTGTCTTATTCGCTAGTGGACATCTTGTATCAAAAGCGTAGTAACACTTGTGAATAGAGAGCAGCCTCCGGCTGAGGTCACCGATCAAATAATTAAAAAAAAAAATCATTAAAATAAATATATAAAGTAAACAAATGTAACTTAATTTTGACGGATTTCAAAGCTTTTCATTGTAGCTGTTTTCTTTTATCTGTAATAAGTTGCTTGATGGTAATTTCGTTTGTTGTTAAGTGGCAATGAGGCTATGGATATTGAAGAGTGCCGGTTAAGAATACTCCGGCTCTCATATGTTGAGAGCAAGAATATCACAATCACAACGTGGCCCAGGAACCTGCCTTAGGAATCAGGACCTTTGTTTTACAAAGCTCGTAGTCACTGAGCGGTGGAGACTGTTATGATACATACATAAATAAGTCTCCATCAGTTTTGGTGATAAGTATTATTATAATGGTAGATTGAAGCAGGATATCGTTTAAGTAGATACCATAGGAGCTGATGTTCTCACCGCGAAACACCACTGAGATCTGGTTTGAAAGGAGCTAGCGAAATGAGTCGTGTAACGAGACATGTTATGTCTGAATGCGACGAGCACAATACGATGCTGTATATATCATTCTAACTAGCGCTACATTGTAGGCGTATTAATCGCCATCAGATGTACATCCTGTTGGTCTCCTCGTCGAATGAAAAAAAAAATATAGCAGCATAATATTCTTACATCATTGATCTTCCGTATCACTGTGCAAGCGGTTAGCCATTACTACTTTGTCAGAAGCAGTAATCTGTCAGGTCATTGCCCCTGGCCGTGGCTGCTGCAAAACACTCGAAACGTAGGGATAGTTAATAATTAAATATACGCGATGAAATCCGTAAAAATTTAGTTTTACATTCACATAAATATAAGAAATCATTACTGTATTATATGTCTTTCTAACACATAAATAAAACGATGCGTATATACTATGTAATATACACACGACGACATTTTGTTGTTGTTGAATAAAATATATTTAATTTAAAATATACAGCGATTCGCGAAGATCGAAATTAATTTAGGGATATATGTATTTAACATAAGTATGGAATGTCTGTACATTATTAATAATAAACTATACAATATTCTCGATTAGATTTCAATAAGTTTCTTTCTCCATATCTTTTGTTATAGACATTTTATAATAATTATAATTCATTGAAAAATATGTAAAAAACCAGGTAACAATGGGAAGACAAAAACTATTGCGATAAACTCTACCGACGATTTCATGAGGTCACGTATATGGTCTAACCACGTTCATATATCATATTCATATAATACTTTTTATCTGTTTATATACTTTGTACCTCAATTGAAAGGTTATTTTGTACATAACATATTGGAAGTTAACAAAATGTGAAAAATAGGCCACTTCATTATCCCAACGGTGGGACAGTTACAAGGAGAGAGTCAACGCTGTTTATCCACCACGCTAAGTGCGGATGTCACATGCCCAGAATTTTTTTTATTTTAGAACGTACCGGTTTTCTTATTGGATATTCTTCACCGAAATGTCGAGCTCAGTGAGGTTCGTAATCAACCCTTTTCCGGTTACAGCGTATAACGTCCTCAAAAGCTGAGCGAGCTATCACGGCTTGTAATAGTACTAAGTATAATTTTTCATCATAATTTTGCGTCACTTCATAAAAAAAATGTTTTCATTTATCAGATAATATAACAAAACAGATGTAACACTGTTAAATATACATCTTTGATATATCTATGGCGAAAAAAATATGATTTTGTTGATACAGGAAGCTTAATATAGTCGTCTACAGAATTCGATCGGGGCTTAGAACGACTATGACTGGAGACATGACATGAGTGAGACAGACATACATTAGGTAGACTTAACGTTACTTATAAGTATTGATTACATTAGTTTTGTACTAGCTCAAGCGACCGCCTCGTAACAGTTTCAAACAATACAATGGAGATGAGGTTCCCAAACTTCGGAGCACGGCGGATATATCATTGACAAAAAAAAATCACGAAAGTATTTTGTTTTAAATAACACCAGTGTTTTAATAATGTCTATTGTACATTTCATAAATTCGTTTTTTTCAGTTTTTTTTTTTATCTCGAAAAATAAATTAATAGTTTTATGTATATTAATGATAATTCCCATTGGATGTATATGTAAGTGGTGTATAAAAAAGTTTGGGGACCGTGGTACAGTTTTGATAGTATTGGACAGTTATAATGCTTACGACGTAGTGCAGGGGGCCGTTCTAGGGCGTTCTGGGGCACGCGGTACCCGGATGTAAGGAGGGATGAGTCACTGCACTAGGTGCGCGGTGCCACCGCTGCCGGCGGGGGTTTAGGAGGCAGCCGGGGCGCCAATCTATATAAAAATGATTATAGTAAACACTTTATACATTGTACGACTAAGGCAGCTAGAGATTTATACACTACATACATTCAATTAGCATTGACGACTGCAAAAAATCTAATTAAAATAGCTCTACAGGGTTACAGTTAGTGAGCATATAAATGCGTGTGTTTAATATACTCACGCAGCGGTGTGATGCCGCCGTTGCAGCAGAGCTGAGTGCGCCGGCCGCAGCAGCTCCGGGGCTGGCGCTGGTCGCGGCGGCAGTGGGGGTGGTGCGCCGGCCGGAGAATGCGCAGCCGCGGCCGCTGCGGCTCCCGATGGCGAGCTGCCGCTGCTGATGTTGCCGGACTCGCTCCACGTCGTCTGTGTATGCAGTTATCAGAAATTAAACGATGTTACATGTTTTAGTGGATGGTAGTACGTTGTAAATATCCTAATCAGCGCCGCGATATTATGAGTAAATATCACTTACCACATATTATTGTTTCTCATCTACCTTTCATAATACAAAGTGGATAGACTTTGGGCAATTTTAGTATTAGACTCTCCAAATGAAGTAACGAACACCAAACAATAATCACCTGGTGTAGAGGTGTAGGTGGAGCCGCTGAATCCCTTCTACGCCGTGGGGGCAGCGGAGGCGGCAAAGGTGGTGAAGCGCCACAGCCTTCCGTCGCTGAGAAATAAATACATAATTAGATCAAAATGTCATCTTTTTTATTTAGTTTATATTATTAATAGTGTCAGAGGAAATCTAAATTTATTCCAACAGATTCTTAACCTTGCCCCAGTAAATTATGGATATTTTTTTAAAAAAAAAAACCTTTGCTAAAGACTATTTGTTTTTCTCTTTCTGCTATTTATAGCCGTTTCAAATACTCCACCCATTTCGAAGATTAGAACCAACAGATAGACAAAAACATCTTTCGTTTTTTGTCCAAGAAATGTATACACATTTGTATGTATTTACTTAATCGGGTATAATTTTGACATTACCTTTACCCACATTTATTTGTATACATTATTGAAACTTACAGTGATGCGATGTAGACGGTGACACAGCTGATGGAAAGTTGAACGCCGCAGCCCTGTGGATATGTTATTAGAAATATTAAATATTTCGAACATTATGCAGTAACATCTCGAACTTTGGTGGCGCCGGGTAACCACCTGGTAAATAGGGATGTAATATTTTATGGAGACGCTAATACTCACCATTTTTGTACTGTTTAAAAAGTCTATTATAAAGCCTCGTAGGGATGAATTTGAATTATAAGTATCTAAGTGTTGTAATAGCTAACAATCCCGACAGACATTTTATTCCCCTAAGAGTCAAAACGAGTAAGACGTTCACCTAATGGTAAGTAGTAGGATGATATTTACAGCCACCACATTATGGTCATCGCCTTATGACATAAGATGTTAAGCTTCACTAACTACACCAGTAATTTCCCTAGCCATAACGCCCATAAAATAGGAACACAGTTATTTTGTTTTGGTGGTAGAAATAGGAGCTGCGGTGGTATTTACTTTAACGGTCTCCGTCAAAAGAGATCAACTGCCGCTACCAATGACCTTAGGAAACTAAATTAACCGAAATGGAATAAGTTGACCAAATCAAGACCCACGGGGCCATAGAGCATGTGTTAATAGAGATTGGCATGTGTTAATAGTTTGTCGACACCAACCTGTGCTCAGTATTATTGCAATGTGTTAGTGGGCTTATAGGTGGCGCGGGCGCAGGCGAACGCTTCGGCGACATTGCTGGTGTCCTGAAATGTTACATCCATTAATTATGTTAAATTAAAAGTTGGACATTATCAACTGTGCGTAGTGATTGTAGACTATTGATCTAGTGAGATTGTTTTATGCACATATTAGGGTGACCGGAAAGTAATGTCGTTTTCTTACGCTAAATACAAACACATACATTTTTAACGAGTCTTTATTTTTAATCAATGATGTATTCCCCATCATTGTCAATAACCTTTTGCCATCTAGTGAGTAAATTTTCAATCCCTGATCGATAAAAATTAATTGGTTTTTCGGCAAAATATCTAGAGATGGCATTTTGGATATCATCCAAATTTGCAAATGTTTTGCCACTTAAAAAGTGTTGCAGCGCTCGGAATAAGTGGAAATCCGATGGTGCAACATCGGGCGAATATGGTGGATGAGGCAGCACCTCCCACCCCAATTCATTAATTTTTTCTAGAGTTCGCCTTGCGCAGTGCGGTCTTGCATTGTCATGTTGGAGAATGACGCCTTTTCGGTTGACAATCGCTGGCCACTTTTCAATTAAAGATTGATTGACTCGCTGCAATTGTTCGCTGTAGAGGTCTGCAGTAACAGTTTCTCCAGGTTTCAGTAATTCAAAATGAACAATGCCGCGAATACTCCACCAAACACACAAAAGCGCTTTTTTGGGGTGTAAACCTGGCTTAGCAGTACTCCGAGGGATTTCATTTGGAGAGAGCCACTGCCTTTTGCGTTTTGGGTTATCATACAGGACCCATTTCTCATCTCCTGTGATCAAGCGATCAAAAAACGCTTCTGTGTTGTGTCGTTGAAGCAATAAGTTGCATGTGATTGATCGGTTAGCCTTATTCTGTTCGGACAGATTATGCGGGACCCAAACACCTGCTCTGCTTACTTTTCCAATCTGCTTCAAATGTTCTTGGATGGTCGACCAAGGTTTGTTGAGACTGTTTGACAATTCCTCGATCGTCTGACACGGATTTGCTTCCACTTCCGCCCTTAACACGTCGTTGTCTAACGCTGATGGTCTTCCTGATCGATACGAGTCGGAAAGATCAAAATTACCCGATTTGAACTTGGAAAACCACCTTTGGCATTTACGAATGTCCAGTGCATTTGGATAAACATCGCAAATGTTTTTGGTAGCAACTGTTGCGTTATTTCCCTTGCGAAACTCAAAGAGCATGCAATGCCGGATGTGTACCTCTTCTGGTATTTGGCTGGCCATTTTACCCAAAATTACAAAAAAAAATTGTAATTCAATTGTCTATAAGTAAAGAAATCACTATAACCTCACAATGTCTTTGGTACGCCTCTGAACAAAACAATGAGCTGACAAATGACAATCAAGTATTGGCATGCGCAGAAACGACATTACTTTCCGGTCCCCCTATTATATTACGAAACAAGCATAACTAGTACCAACTTAATGGAAGGTGAGTGATATGTACACATTACTTCAGAATTATCTCATCGCTTTGCAAAATAAATTATTATGCATTTCAATATTTTATTAATTCGTGAAAAGTAGCTTAACATTAATTAATAGCACTCTTAACTAATAACTAAACGAATATATTTTTAAAATTAATTCTTTAAAAATGCCAATTCTTCTATCGTACTCTAAATTAATTTTGCAATTATAAGTAAAAAATATACAAAATGGGGCTTACTTCGACAAGAGTTGGGAATGAAAAGAGCCGTTAGTGTTGAACAAACCGCACACAATACGGTTACAGATAATTGAGTATTCAGTTACAAGATAAAATTAATTGTTTGAGTTACCGTAATAATAGTTTTATGTGTAAAATAAATAATTGTCATACGGCGGTCCGTGGTTTGAGGCGGGCTCCACATGTTACGGAGTTTAGTTTATTAAAAGAGCTTTTACGATTACGGTTATTTCAAATTTTAATCCAAAACTAAGCCCAATATGTAAAAAAAAATCTACAGCCCTTTTAATAACAGTAGAGTTGTGAAAATTGATTTACGTTATAGGATGTCCAGCACTAAGATAAAGTATTATATAATTTCTAAATAAATTAAATATTCATTGATTACTTTCAAACATTGCAGTGATTATTCAAACACATTAAGATAACTAACCGAACTTTTCAAATACATTATTACATTAATAGTAATGGAATTATTTATAATTTTTTATATATAAACATTTATTTATTTATTTAAAAACTTTGCAGATATAAAAATATACAAAAAGGAGGCATTAGTGCCAAATGGCATTGTCTCCTTGTCTACCATAGGGTTAATTAGAAAACAAAAGTGTGGGTGCAGTGTTATGCGAGTATAAAAAGATTGTTAAATACAATAAATATATTAATAATTTACAATAATTATAGTGCATACAATATAATTAATACATATATTGTAAGACTAAAATATATGTGTAACATAACTAAAAAGAATTTTATAAATTAAAAACAAATAATGTGAGTTCTGTGTGAATCAGACATTTTGACAAAGATCGGTAAAAATATATTGACTGTAACTTTTGTGTTATCTGATATTATTAAACAGACCAAAGGCATTTAACATGTGATTAATTTATAAAGAAATGCGATGTGATGAGCCGGGCGTCAACCCGCACAACACATAGCTGGTACTAGGAGTTCACGTAGCATCACATTACACTACATATTCTCAACTCCATGAGTAAGTGCGGATCTTGCTTAATATATTAGTTATTTATAAACAATTTTGTAAACAAATATAATCGTACCTGAAAAGATCGTAGTGTTTTGGACTGGGTAGAGGTCTGTCTGGGGGCTCCGGAGGAGGTTCACAAGTAGCTGTTGACAATTCAGTTAATACTGTTACCATTACACAGATGATGTATACTAACCAACATAACTTAAATATTTTTTTTGAAGTTTGAAGGAATTTTAGAAAGATACACCCATATTATGTAAAGAAGTCACCGTTTACTAGTAAGAAGACATTAAATGTAAAATTTTCAGGGAATGTATACAGTATCAAAATTAAAAGAAATAGCAATCTTTAAAAGTTTTCGTACTGCAGAAAATCATGTTACCATTATGTGTGGGAGGTGAGGATGGTCTGCGTGGCAGTAGTGGTGGCTTCTCGGGTTCGACTCCCGGTCCGTTGCTGGTAGCACGGGGTAATAATGGAGGGACTCGCTCCTGAAAAGGATTGTATTTATAGCATTTACAACATTTTCATAGATATGTATTTTCAAAATATCGCATGCACAAACATGTAATAAGTAGTATGCTGTGTAATCACCTGTTCTTGCCGCTTGCAGGCCAGGTGATCTACACTCCGTGAGTAGAACACCTCAGCGTCCACTATAGCGCTGCGGGGCGAAAGCGCAGGCGTCCGTCGGCTCAGTGTTGATGAGTTGCTTCTGCACAAAAAAGTAGCCGTCAGTGTTGCCAATTAAAAAAAAAAATGTTGTAGATGTTGTGCAAAAGACCGACTCAATATCAATGTAGTAGACATTCTCCTCCAACGTATTTGTATTGTCCTCGTCATTAACATTATTATAAATTAGTAATAAACAGTATTATTAATGACATTTTTTTCATCTCAATTTCGATGTTTATTTGCATGTCTTGGATTGGGGACAGAAAGCTACTGAGAGATTTCCTCCTTTTTAAGTGATCTAAGATACAAACCATTGTAACTTAAAGAACGTAATCACTATGTATCGTATAAAATAAGTTTTTTTTTTATTCATTGTAATTGTTTTAATGACTTAACTTACCGATCGTGTCGAGGTGAATGGTTGTCGCGTGGGGACGGCGGTTCGTCACGTCCACTGTTTCTGTGGAAGTAGTATGTTATAGTTATTTATGCCATTAATTCCTTTTTTTAAATATTGAAATGTAACGGTTTCATATACAAAACGCTATCAAAGTGAGCACTGTCATGCTATGCTAACTGCTTCTAGAAATGTTTATATGTAATAACAAATTTACTTGTCTATATACCATTCCCAGATGCTGTAGAATGTCTATATAGGTTCTATCGTAGAACCTATTTTGTCTGCTAGGCAAAAGTATGTAAGCATTATTTTGTTTTGGGTTTGAAGGGTGTAGTATGCAGCTAGAGAAATTACTCGGTTAAAGAGGCTTGTAATACCATATCTTAAGGGAAAGAGCACAATAAACAGCAGTTTGTATAGTTTTAAACTGGCGCCGTATGGTTATAAACAGGTGTGTCAATTCATAAAAAGTTTTTTGTTTCACGCATTTGAATAACTTAGGATAATTTTAGTGTAACAGTAAATGTTTTCAAAATGAGTTCTACTTCTACTTACCTAGCGTTCAACACCACAGTCGATTTGCTCTTATCGAACAAGGCTAGCCCTTTATCAAATAGACTGAGTTGTCCAAGCTGGCCCAATGAGCTACTGGAGGAGCGTTCCAACCTCGGACTGGTCAGGGAACCCCGATCTTCGTTTCGACTTCCTATTAAATAAACCACAATCATAAACTTTATCATATTGCGATTGTTATCAGCAGTAGGAAGATTCATTTAATAAATAAATACGATAGATGAAAAAAAATAACTAAAAAGAGACAATAGGTTATGTCCATACATAACCTATTGTTTCTATTAGACAAATGTAAAATGTTATCTTTTTTAAATTCTTAAATAACATCTCACTGATCCTACAGTACTCACACTACTGAACTGTTTACCCATCTATGTTTGTTGGCTTTATCGTATGAAAAAGTTAATATAACAAATACTGTTATCCTTTATAATATTTATATGATATGGATGCTAATATGGAAGTTTATAATTTAGTTTAATAGTAGGTGTGACTGTGAATGCTTTTCACACGCACCTCGATTCAACGTTACGTTAGTACGTAGGTAAGCTCGGCCACACAAAAGAAGAAATAGGGTCAACCGTCATTGTTTTAATTCATTATGTATGTGTTAACTATGCCGACGGTATTACCTTTGTCCTCGTGATGCAGCTGTAGCGATGCAACCGAAGCGCCATCCCACGAAGTGCCGGCTGTCGGGGACAGTTGTGACACGCCTATAAGAGAATAAAAGTTAAGTATACGGCTTTGACAACGTTTTATTAAAGAAATTATAGCCATTGGTTTTTATGCCAAATCCGTTCCAGTTTAAAGCTTAGAGAAATAAATACTTTTATTAACATAGCTTTGTAAATAATTCATTAATCAACTTACTGAGGTTGTCATCGTTACTCGACGCGCTGGACGCGGAGTGATGTGTAGCGTCGTGCGAGCGGCGGGACACCTTTACGGGTTTCAGTGACAGTTCGGGATATCGACGAGGCTAATAAATATAATGAGATTAATATACTATACTATTCCAAGTAAAAAAAATTATCATTTCAACTGATGGACGTCCACAGCTGGACATAAGTCTCTTGTAACGTGTTTCACAGAGCACAGTTTTACGCCATTTGAGACAATTGGCTCTTAGCAACTTTTTAATGTCGTTTGTCCATCTAGTGGGAGGTCTACCAAAGCTACGCTTTCCGGTGCAGTGTCGCCATTCCAGCACCTCAAGTCCATCGGTTCTACGAGCTATGTGCCCCGCCCCTAGCCACTTCTGCCTCGCGACACGCATAAAAATAATGATAACATTAAAAAGATATTTTCAATGTATTTTATGGTATAGAAAAGAACCAAAATGTATTAGGCGACACCACAAGACAGGCTTACCTAGAGTGGAGCTATCGGAAATTCATATTATACTGTTTTAAAAAATGAATATTAAAAATCGATTTAATTATAGTAAATCTCTATTGTAGAAGACGGTCTAGATACCACCGCAGTGCCTCTTTTTAACGCCGAATAGTAGTTGTGTTTGGACCCTAATATTTAGACTTCACAGTTTCAAAATTAAGGTAAAAATATGTGACCCTTGCTTTGGATGATACACCCGTTAAATAACATTTGCGTCTGTTATAACTTACAAATTTGGGCATTTGTTTGACCGGTGGCCGGGGTTCAATCTCCAAACTTTTGGCATAAAGATAGTTTGTTACTTCATTATCGTCCATACCGGGAAATGGCTCCAATGCTTCAAGAAAGGCCTGTGAATTTGATTTTTAATATATTTTTTATCACTACTCAAAATTTAATTTCTTTTTGAAGCTACATGAGAGTAGATCTCACCCTTGTTCTGGACTCTATGGTAAGGCAGTAAGGTTGATTTTGATACTGCTGAATCTCTCCCGTTATCTCCGCAACTTTCCGTCGTTTTGAGAAGTTTATTAGCTCGGTATTTGGTAAGAAATCTGTAAAATGATAATAGAGACTGTAATTTTCAAATAAAAAATTAAACTTATATAACAAAAAGACAAAATAGTTTTTAGTATCAGAGAAACTGATCAGTACGGAGATCGTTCAGGGTAGCCTGTTTTTAGCAGTAGGTGTATACTGGCTGATGATGATGACTTTTTTAATTTTATTCATGTCTGTATCACTAATTCTGCTATAACTTATCAACAAATAACACTCACCTAGATTACCCTCTTCAATATGCAGTATATTAGTGAGATACATGCCGAAGAACGGAACACAAGGCGGGTTTATACTGCGCAACCGCTCCTGGTACCTTCTGAAGTGATCTGAGTTCAGCTCGCGGAACTCTTCCAAAGCACGAATAAGTCTTAAAGGTACCATCTAGAATAAAACAAAATTAGTACTATTTAATTTAATTCATTTCATATGATGGATTGACTCGTGAGTCTAAGTACCAATTAGATTAGAAAATTTCATTATTCATTGATAGCTCAATCTCTGAGTCATAAAATCAAAATTATTTTAAAATATGACACAAGTGATTGACAACTCTCTTTATATCATATCCTAGCCGTTCCTGACCTTTTGCTGTCCCTTATATAAAATTAGACCTGAAATTTGTCTGAAATATTGCTTGAAAGCAACCACTACTGCAAATGACTTTCTATAACCAGCACATAAATATTATAAAATTATAGAGTTTATATAACTTAATAAGAATAATAAAAAATTATGAAGGATCTATGAAATTCAAAAAATAAATAGCCTATTACCATTTACAAATCATTCCGAGAAGGTCATGTTACCATGTTGATATGTTCAGTAGTTTTCACGTGATTGGTGAATAAAGAAAACATATTCATTTTCATTTTCATTGTATATATATATAGAAGATAGGTCTATAAAATTAAACAATGTCTTAAGTACAGTTAAAGCATTACAATATAGATTGTCGATGTCTTACTTGAAAAGTGGCTCGCAATCGGTACACCGAAGCACTGCCACACGCCGCAGCTACCGCCAGCACTCCGTTAAAATTGTTCAGGTCCCGCAATGCTATCGCGAGCTCTAAGAATCTGCACACAACAGCCGCTCTTTCCTCCAGATTTTCACTCTCCACTATCCACTTTTCCATCCACCTTGTGAACTAATAAGAGAAAAAAATAATTAATTAGTTTTATGAGGTTGTATTTTAAAGGAAATAAAAATTGTAAATAATCTTTTAAATGGTTTAGAATTATGATAAATTTATTAAGCAATAGACTGATTGAGATGAGGATCTTGCATCAGCAACTTAAAACTTTCTTTTGACGGAGATCATCTTGGTATATACGAACTTCCATTTCTGCCGTTATATTACAATATTAGTGTGCAATCAGTACCCTGTTCTGAAAGGAAGGACACTAGTTGTTCGTAAGTTAATAATACTTAATGTCTTTGTCTACAGACGAGACAAACACGATTTCGTGCAGTACAAACATCGCAACTATAAGCAGGAATGTCACTGCTTAAACATACCTTTTTAACAAAATTTTAAACAAATTTAAAGTAGTCTTTTGAGTGGAAAAGGTAACACTGAGATACATTACTTACATTAGTTGTATGTTTGATAATCCTAAGCAGGTTTGGGCTGGTTTTATCCTTGTCCTTCTTGGTCCAAACTGCGCCCACGAGCTCTGATGGTTTTACCTATTACATAAATGTAATGAGAGGTGTGCCAGGATTATAGCAAGTGCATATATGTATATGTATAAATGTAACATAAAAATATAAAGATAAAATTAACGATTTCTGTTTAATCCTTATGGCTACTACTCTTTCCATATTGCAAAACCGAAAAAACAATATTTTTGGGTTCCAGTTGTTAACAGGTAAGGGCCAGATTATTTTGGATATATACACTTTACCGTTCAGCCACCAGTTTAAATTAAGACCCAATATTAATCCATTGTATGTAAAGAAAAATAGTTCCACTGAATATTTTTACTCCTTTTTTGCACAAGAAGTCATGATCCTCTATCCATCATGCTAAGTACATTTCAACAGTGTCACAATTTCTCGATAGTTGTTGTTCTTGAAATAGCAATGTATGTTTGTTTATATTATAAATATTATTAAGTTTTAAACATACTACTAACATTAATTTAGAAATAAACATTTGACTGAATCTAAGATACTTTAAACTTAAATACCCTTTAACTTTTGCGTAAATTTGATGACAGGAACTGGAAGACGCCTAATTTAGCAGTAGGTTAGTAAACACGAGATGATGAAGATAATGGTCATTATTTATGTACGACACACTACAATATTACACTGGTGGTAGGTCTCTGTTGCCGGAACGTCCTGCTTGTCTCATCGTTAAATTGCATAAAGAAATAACCTGGCGGTAGAGCTGAAACTCGAGCAGTGTAAGCTGTCGCGCCAGCTCAAGTGGGTGTAGCGTGAGTGGATGCCAGCCGTGTCGCTCGGTATCCGCCACGTGGCGAAGCACCGCCGGCGGAGCGCGGTCGAACACGTGGGACACGCCGCCGCCCAGTTCCAACTCGTTGTTCTGACCGCTCTGTAAGTAATGAACAGATGTTATGGTTTTTTTATACCACAAAGCGAGTAAGACCTTCTCCTAGTAGAGTGTGATTACTTCACATTTTTCTTTATTTTTCTTATTTTTTTATTTCATTATATGATGATGAATAAAGTATGTGAAAGTTAAAGCTAATACATGCATATATGAATATAACATAGCCATTTACCTTCCTTTGAACAGTTTTAAGAACACTTTGGACCCATTTTCTCATAGGTTTGCCATCCACAGACTCTAAGAACTCTCGTAATTTATCTAAGAGGGCTGGTTCACGTTCGAAATCATAGAAATGTTGGTCGACCCAATGACGTAAAACGTTGATCACTCTGTGAACAATGTACATATAAATGTAATAATTAATTGAACATTAGACATTAAATCTGCAAAATCAATATTTACATCTATGTAATCATGTCTACTAGTTGAGACAATAATGAAACCATGAAAATATTTGCTTGCTTCAGAGGTTTGCTGCTTTGTGACAATTAGCTTTAACTTAATGTACAAACCTAAATTTAACAGGCTGCTGAAACTCTTTCCTGTATCTCTTCCAATCCTCCCGAGCTGTGTTTTTGCTTAATTTCTCGGCATCACTACTCGCTGTGCTCTCGACGCAATCTAAAATAAAAACAATAAAATAACTAACGACTTTAATGTTTTCCTCCAAGATATTTTTTTAACTTTAAAAGTTGCGGAAGCACGCTCGTCCAGTATACACTACCACTTGCATATTGGTCACCATAATAAAACAATGCTGTTATGAAACTATTAATATAATAGTTGTCCAGACGGGTTTGAAAAAACTCTACCACCAAGCAAACTCCACAACATTTGACACTGCAATTAAACCAGCTATTTCAATGTTAATAGCCGAGCAGTTAGCCACTGCGCCACGGACAGAGTGTAACGATATTTCATAAATATAATGGTATATTTATAATTTTCATCAAAATTGCTTAGAAATTTCCTTAATTCTTATTAGGTTTTTGTTTTATTATATATGTAGAAAAAACACTTCACCAACGAATACATCATTGAATACTTTACCGATTTCAATATCCAATATAGAAGAGTTTGGACTAATGTCCTTCTTCAGAGGTTTGATCCTTGCGACTTGCGTGAAAGAACATCAAACGTTTTTGTAACATTTATATCACAGTTACTTATATAAATACATTAGTGATTTCTTTTTTATTCTACAAAACGACTGCAGAAACTAACATAAGACCAAATCAATGTAGCGTTTATTAGACAAACAAATACTGCACCACATTATGTTCGTCGTGTTAAGACATAAATTCATTCTTATTATCTCAGTAATTGCAGTAGGTACAATGACTTTCAAACTGGAATCAAAAACTTCATTGAGACTATAAATATAAAGACTTGATAAACTGTTTATAGCAACCATTTAAACAAATTAGATGATTCACTATATTTTTATCTACACAAATATTTTGTCTGGTCTGAGGAATATCATATATAAAATATTGAAAAATGTAGACGATTGGTCTAACTTTATGTACGTAGTAACTAATATACCTGTTCTGGGCGCATCATAAACTTCACTCGGCTCCGGAATCCGAAAGCGCTCGATCAACAGGTCAAGAAGCTCGCTTGGTGAACAGAAGGAGCGGTAGGTGGTGAGGAACGTCCGCACTAGGTTTAAATCCGCGTAAATGTGATATGTGAGCCTTTCTACTAGTTTCAGGAGAGTTGCGCCCTGTATATAATAAAAAATTAAGTAAAATTACTAAAACTGCTTGAGCTAATAAGACAAGCAGGACAAATAGAGTAAAAAAAATGTTGTCTAAAACTATTTTGTCTTTAATCCCTGATGCCAAGGTAGATAGGCCTAGCTTCCAAGGCCTCATGTTAGCATTATATGGAATATATCTGTTAAAAAAATTATTTGCTAAACACAATTTTTCTTTAAACTTTCTTAATGTGATTTATTTTCAATATAATGTTGTTCACCATATTTAAAAAATGAAACTAGTTCTAGGATTGATGATTAGGGAGACTTTTGCAGAGATGTAGATGAAATATATTACCTTTATGAGAGGTACAGGTGAGGTGTTAGGTGAGGCACGTTTCTCCAGCACGATATTGTCGGGCGAATCTGGAACCGCAAACCGATATAGATGGACCGGCGGTAGCTTTAGGGGATGCCGCCTCTCCAAATCCAGTAATATGCTGAAAAACAAAAATATTGATGTTTTAATACTACTGAAGATAACAAATATATTCGCCGTAGATATCTAATACTTATTGCATACGGCATATATATAACGCATGCAGTAAAGTAACTGTTACTGTCGCTTGCCTTGAAACTCTTTGACCCCAATATCACTTAAAATACTTTGTCGTCATGTGATAGGTATTCGTAAATAGAATAACAGCTATTTTGTGTAATAGTCTGTGGAAAATTTTAATTCAGCAGTAGTATCTTATATAAGTGTTAATAAATTTGATTGTTTAAAGTTACAAACCTGTCCAAACTGCGGTCCAACATTGGCTTTGTGTTTAGCATGACGAGGTCGCACATCCACTTCCGTTTCTCAGCGCACGATGCAGCCGCTAAAACTACGGATGGTCCCACGCGCGGGCATAGCTCCACCATATGCCTTCCCTCTGTATCATTCATTATTTATACTTATATAAACGGTCATTATAAATGAACGGATGTTGTAGCTAGTAAAATTACTGGGGTAATGAGACAACATTATCAAGCTGATGAGCAGAATATTGTACAGCATTCTGTTCTATATAATATTATTCTCTATAATATCTTCATTAGCGTCGTAGTATTTTATGTAAGCGTGTCGGTTACTATCAGGTGAACGTCCAAATTAATTTCGTCGCAAAAAAATATTAAAAAAAAATTATCATGTTTTATCAAAAAATTGGAGAACTGACCGCCAACCTTCGCTAGTCGGAGAGGCACCTTAAGAAGAAGAAGATCAAAAAATTAATAATAGGTAAGTGAAAAGTTACCGTCAGTATCAGGTCTATCCACTAATTCCAATTTCCTAACGTGTAATTTTTCTTTGAGTTTTAACTGCTGTGCGCCACTGCCACCGGCATTCAAACCAGTGCTATTGACTGCGACCTAAATTCAGAGAAGTCCGATTAGTTCTATTCAATAGATCTATTTAAGTGTTCAATATATGAGTAATACTATGAAAAAGTTTTTTAACGTAATTATAAACATTACTAATTGAAAAAACTGTAAATTTTTTAACACTTTAAAGGATGGCAAAATAACTCATGCATATTAAATGTCTACCCATCGCATATAAATAACGCTTTATAACATTTACTACGTTAATCTCAATAAAGTTGTATTACTCACTAACAGACTTCTAGAAAAAAATCTTTTTCTTATATAATATTATATTGTTCTTATATAATATTATATCTTGCTATTGAAATGTTTAAAATTCTAGATTTTTATTAACAGTTTTTAATTTAAATAACCACATCCCAAAGCATACATTGTGTTTGCCTATTGCCCTACATATTTAAAGGGAATTTAATAATAATAGGATATTTATTACACTTACCAAACTAGTATTAGGCTTACATAGTAACAGTAAACCGTCAAACAGGTATGCCCTGCGTTCCGCTATTCTTTTACCAGGACCTATCTTCGACAGTGTGTCTTCTGGAATAAGAAAAATTTATTATTGATAAATGGTTTATCAATAAATAAAAAAAAAATCAACTTTTCCTAATATTCCTTAACATTTAAGAATTAACTATTTTTAAAATATTAAGAACAGTGCCGTGTCTGTTGTCAGAGACCATCTAGGAAAGGACCACCAGTAGTGCCTATTCTGTCTGCAAAACAGAATTGATCAAAAGCTACTGTTCCCGTTTGAAGGGGGCCCGCAAGATAGTGAAATTACTGGAGTTATGAGATATAATGTCTTATTTCTCAAGGCGATAATATTTTTAAGTGGAGATACATGAATACGGCGCTAATCTCGTCGTGAATGTTTAATGATTACAAAAAAACTCATTTTTAATACACATGTCTATCATCTCTGGTAATCTCACCCCGTATGAATTCATTGCACCATTGTCCCACATCCCGATTGTCCCAGTTGTCGACGATTCGCGCCAGTTCGTTGCACTTCTCTATAGCGAGCTGCCGTCTCGTTCTAGCAGCAGTCCTCAGTGTCGCCTCCCTAGAATAATCCCAATGTCTAGGTACAATGAAATATTTATTTGTTGTATAGAAAAGAGATCAGACGAAAGTAAAGCATAAACTGTCTACTTACATCTGTGGTCCATTTCCTATTGCTTTTATTAAAAGTTTCTTGATAGGATGAAGATTGCATTCAACCTAAAAAAATAAGTTAAAAAAAAATGATGTGCTGTATGAATAAATATAACAAAAATGTTAACATACTCAGTAGGAAAATGAAAAATATTCACTAACCTGCTTAAAACTTTCACGATCTTCGGAGGCGGGAGCAATTTGTAATAAGGCTAGAACGTAGTTATGATAGAGGAACACGTGGGCAACAGGAGCTAACAGCAGTTTCGGAAGGTAGTATTTGACAGCTAGACGAAATCCATGGCCAGCCGTGTCTAATCGTTCTGATAGCTAAAGCATAAAATAATTTACAACATTAAAGGGGATATATCAGGTCTAATTTTATAAAGTAATAGAATATTTATTCAAGAAAAAGATAGTGGGAGACAAAACCATATTTTCACATTATAAAAAATTGCTCTTTTAGACAAAACATGGATAAACATCAAAATAAAATATTTAATAGTGAGATTAAGTTTTAACTTAATGAAAATTGCAAGAGATAGGACAAATCACAAGGAATATTAAACTTTATAGTGAGTGTTAAATTAGGGATTTAATATATCCTATGTGGATTAGTAGTGAGACAAAGTAGAAAATTAAAAAGAAGACAAGTGCACAGGGATACTAAAAGATATAATATGTCAGTGTGATTTTTAAGCATACCACTGGGTCATCCACTATATTTTGCAATGCTTCTCTCGATTCCTTCCGTGTCACAATGTTTGCATAACGCACGTAAGCACGAAACTCTTCTACTTCGGCCAACTCTGTGAACATTGTAATTAAAATATGAAAAATTATGAATGCCTTTATTTTCATTTTAAATTGATAATATTTTATTTGTTTGTATAAATATATTATTACACCATGAATTTATTAGCCAGTTTATTGCAATATAACATTTTAGTAAAACCTAAATTGCAATAGAAACTAGCACAAACTGTAAAACATACCTCAAATTTAACTGCCCTCGTGGCACAGTAGTTATGTGCTTGCTATTCAACCCTGAAGGTCTTAATTCAATTTAAGGTCTGGTGTTGCGATGTTTTGTTGGTGGTATGATTTTTCTAACCCCACCTGACTACTTATCAGCCTTTCTATTTTTGGAGTACTTGATTAACAAAGCTTTAAATAACAAACCTTCAAAACAACTGCCTATGTAAGGTGTAGGTGAATCTTGCGACATCTCCATCGCGTCTTCCAAGTTCCCAAGCAAGGTTACCGTCAGCTCGTATATGTCCACAATGTTGCCGAATATTAAAGATATAGCCTGTAATAATAACATGACTTAGTTAATATTATGTGTAACAATTAGTATCATTCTACTATTTTTTACAGAAACCACACAAGTTTTAGTGAGTAAAAATCTTCAAATACTAACCCTGCTGTCCCTCTCAAGAATTTTCTCTAGCTCATCTTTAAAAACACGTATTATGAGGTGTAAATCGCGAAGAAAATGACGCTCGTCTGCGAGTAGGTCGCGCACCAGCTCTCCGTATGTTAGTGAACCTCGCCGACGGCCTCTTCTCTCTCCCGCCGCGCCTGCTGCTAATAGCTCCGGCTCTTGATAGAACATATCCATCAGTACCTATTAAATAAAAGGAGCATGATAAAGTTTTTTAAAACCAATAGAATTTTGAGTTGTAGATTTTGACCTTTATTTAATTATGCAACAATATATGACAGCCAGGGTCGCACTAGTTAGATGGTTCATAATAATTGTTCAAATCTTTGAAATTCCAATGAGTTTTTCTTTGGGTAGATATTAAGTCGAATTCTCCCAATAATTTTATTAGCAACACAACTCTTTATTAGCATCAGAGAATTAGTCTCTGTGCTAATCCAACATCTCCAAGATCCCAAACATCACTTAAAATAACTTCGGCTGTTCTAATATCCAAGTTCATCACAGGACTTATATTCTCCACAAAGGTTCAGTAATTTTTTCTCTTATTATTTAACTAATTTATTTTATTAGTAAAGTATAAGGAATCACTTAAAAAAAAATTCAATTTTTTTACATTGACCAATCATGAAACATTTACAATTAAATCGGCAGATACCTAAAAGTTGTGTGAACGTTTCTGAAATAAAAATTACACTGAAATGTAAAGACTCACCTTGTCTGCACACATGGCTGTTTTGATATCACTGCATGTTATTGTCTGATAGCCAGATTTCTGTGAGATTTTCTTCACAAATGTACCGGCCAGTTTCAGTATGTCTCCGCTTACATACTCCAACACTGCTGTCATGAATACTGATACTGATGTGTCAATCTTGTAAAGGAGTACCTCCTGTAAAAGAACAATAGTTTTAGTAACATCTGAAATTGTTGCTACTTTTTTTTTGGATCACCATATAATTTAGTCATATCAAAATAATAAAGGTAACTTTGAGAGTGTATGAGGTTTAAAGAGAATATATATGTGGCAAAAGACTCAATATTGTTATGGATGGTCATTTACATAAGACAGAAACTGAAAAAATTACTATTAATTATAAAACTCAATAATTTTTTTTTCTACAATGCATTTGGAAAAAATTTTACACTATTAAAATAAAAGTTAACCAACTTGAGAATTTTAAACAACTATTTTGGCTCAATTTAGTGTTACATAATAGTAAGTCCTATTTCTTTTTATTTATCATGAATAAATGAGTGGTTAATGATAAGTTATATACTTGTTCCAACATCCTTTACATAACATGTTACCTTCTGCAGGAGCTGATGCAACTTATCGAGCGGCAGGAGCAGTCGACGTCTCCTACTGCCAGCAGCTTCACGTGCATCTGTCAATGCCCATTTATCCAGCGGTGTTGGAAATGTTCTCGCGACACGCTCTTCCACATCCTTAATAATATAAAAATATATAACTAAGTAGAATGAATTGAAAAATTAAAACAAATGTTGTCCTCTAACAAGCTTTTACACTTTGTTTAATGTGGGAGAAATGCCTGCGCATACTCGTCCTCGCGGGGGCAAGGACAGGTTGTGTCGGACTTGCACTGACTAAAACCCCCACAATGTTCCACTTCGTCGCTTTATGGCAGGGTCACAGGAACGCTCTCGCACATATCTGCCACCCCGCCAGCGTTAGCTGCACCATGCAGCCCCACCTCGGAAGGTAGGGAAGAACACTTCCTTTCCACTTCTCTAGCGGCACACGGGAACACACAGCGCGCCCCCTCCTCGGCCTCTTACAGTCACCCGGGCAACGGATTCTCCCAAATACGTCATTCAGATGCCATCGGAGCCAAAAGAAAAACCTCTCTCGACTCCCGTGCGGCGGATCCGATATTCGGTTCCGACGCAACCCGTTATACAGCCGCGGAGGTTAGGGAGAGGGGCGAAATGCAATACCGACACTCTTCTTCCCCCGCGGCTCCACCGTCACCGCACAGCGGTGCGGCACCGCTTAGTCGCAGAGGGCAGTGAGAGCGGCGCATCGCAATACCGACACTCCTGTCCCTCCTCGACTAGACCACGGCTGCAAAGGGCAGTAGAAAGCCGCCCCGCAGCCTACAGGCACGCTTCCGACGTGAGCTCACGGTACTCCGAAGCTCTAACCTTGAGGGGCCGCTTCAGGCCGAATCTACACCTCGGACCGGCCACGTAGGTTCTTCTTTGCATCACCGCAGGTGATCAAGCCACAGCTGTTGAGCCCCTCCACCACGACAAGGCAGAAACATGTTGGGAGGAGCAAGTTTTTACACTTGCCCCATGATCGCATTGTAATTCAAATAAATGCACAAAATTACCTGTAGTAGGCATTATCACTTTTTGCATTACCTGGATGGTGAGAGGTGATGGGACTGCACAGAGCATAGCCAGTAAGCGTAAACAGAGTGACTCAACATATTCCAGTGCATTCTCCTCTGCTGTTAATGTTGGATGGACTGATTCCAAGACCTGTAATACAAAATCATAAACTACTGTTTACTAATTATAACATTAAAAGTATGACAAATCGTCAGCAGATATATTGTAGACTCTAGATCAAGCACAGTAACAGACAAGTTATGCCAGCCAGTCAAAACAGCACTTTACATTCTCAGAGAATATGTAATATGGAGTAAAGTAATTTTTGCTTATCCAATGACATACAGTACAATATAGTTGGAAGTTTATTAAAAAATGTACTATTAAAAAAATTAAAACAACTCAGACTTGTCTTCTTAATATGTTGTGTGAAAATATAAAGCATGTTTCATTTAGCTATAATAATATATTATATCTCTTACAAATACTATAGCATAAAATCATTACTCTAATACAACATATATTGTCATTATTATTTAATAACATACTTTTATCATGACAAACATAAACCTGTTTTATAAACAAAACTCAGCCACAAGCAGAAACATAAGTAAATTGTATAAAGAAAAACCACATCTGTTGTAACCATTATGTCATATATGTGATTAATGCATAGAAAACATTACTGCATTAAAGTTAAAGCATTTTACAGCCAGTAAAATTACCCAGGTAATAAATATTCTACCTTACATTTGCAAATATTATATTGTACTGTGTAAACACTAACTGTTAAGAAACAATTAGACATGTTAATAATGAACAATTGAGTCGATATTTATAACCAACATATATTAGTTTCTTTTCTTATAAGAATATTCGATTACAGTTGGTGATAAAAAATTTGTTTATGTTCAAAAAAATATGTACACTTTGTCACTGCTGTATAACTTCATGGTCAATAATTTAAAACTGCCATTCCTTTTTGTATTTACAACAGACAGATGTCCAGCAGTGGATGTCTATCATATTAAAATGATGATCATATATTCATGATTATAACCAAACCATACAAACCTATCCAATTCACCTTTCATAGTTTAGACATTAGGCCATAGAGCCCAGGTCTCCGAACCCAGTACTAGATGAACTAGTTTAAAAGTGACTAACAAGTGATATACATTATCAGAGAATAGAGAGTATAAGTAAATATTTATGTTCAAAATATAATTATACAATATAACTGTATTTATTGGTCACAGATTTTAAACTATAATACATTCATTTGTCATACAATAATGTGATGTGAACTACATAACTTAAACAATGTCATGAGCCAACAATATAAAATTTAGAAAATCTCATTATATTATAAGTAATATTATGTGTATTAGAAATTTTAAAACTCTTAAAACGATGCATTATACACCCTATTTAAATTAATCAACATCTCATTGATTAAATATAAAAATAACATTTTTCAAAATTTTCGAAAAATTTGATTATTACTAAAAAAAGCCCACTATTAACAATATTTACTTTATTATGCTTGTCTTGTATAAAATGTACATTTTGAATAATGCCATTTTTTGTAAACAGATATAGAAAATAATTTATTATGAATTTCGATAAAAGTATTTTAGTGTACCATGTACATATACACACTATATAAGTATATATATACTAACTTTAAATAGCTACAGTAAAACAGTTTTTCTGAAAAGAACCCTCAATGTAAAAGTCAGTATAATTTCCAAAAAAGGAATTAATACCTGAAGTCCAATAATATGAAGTTTAGAAGTAATACTAATTATTATTTTTATTATTGTTAGATAAAACAGGCATTGAACTCAATAATTATATTCCTATTCAAAAATTTATGAGCTAATTTTATTAACACTGAATTATAATAATAATGAAGCTATATTGTTTTAAATCAGTTGTAAATATTAAAAACCATAATGTATTAACACCATATTATTCTTATTCATGAAGTTCAGAAGTATAAAATAATATATCGAAATTTAGTTAGTAGTTACTTATAACTGAAAGGATTGAAACATCAACAGCAGGGATCTAAGTTACGAGTGTTTTGAATGAGCTAACTATTGTCCTGACATATTGTATACAAACCTTGCGGAGCGAGTTGACGAAAAGTCCTCGCCATTTCTCCGCATTCTCCGGGTCTTGGAAGTCATACCCACGACTCTCCTCCACTGTCGGCAGCATGTTGACCCCCAGCCCTGCCCCCGAATCATGTAAACATTTGATATCACACCAGCTTTACATAAATCACCATTGCGCCTTTTGCGGAAACCTAACAGCTTCCTATTTTTAATTATTGTCCTTGAATTAAATTATTGACTATTAAAGATTTTTAAAGTATAATGAAAGTTTGATAAAATTAAAACACAATACAGAATAAACTATTCTCAAGCTCATTTGATCGGCAAAACGACGCCATTTTCAATTTATTTATTGTCTTTGTTTTCTACAAACGGTAGGATATACAAGAAAACACAGTAAAATTAAATGTAATTGGTTCTCTTCTGTGATGACGTAATATTGAAGTCTACTATTGGTGGATTAATTCTATTTGACAATGCGTCAAAGCGTGTTATTTGAAGAAAACACGATTCCCTTTGCAAAATTATTTTTAATTTAATGATGTCCCAAGGAATAGACATTGATTACAATTTGGGCTACTGTATACAGTAAAAATCAATATTTATTATAATTAATAAAGAAAATTATTTTTTGATTCAAAATACGTTATTTTTAAAATATCTTTAGAGGTTGTTAAACAGAGTTTATTCATTGTAATTCTAAAAAAACTTAAGTATATTATACGTAAGAAATTTTCAGACGAAAAATACCTCTAGCAAATATTTGTATGTAATCGTATTTCATGATTTTCATTAATTATAAACAATATATATACATACATTTTGCTACACTGTACATTACACAATATAATATTTTTTTAGTTCTTTCTAATATTGAGTATCGAATATTTTATACCGAGTGAGCGATTTTAAATTCTTATGTTACTTTTGATTTTTATAATTATGTGAGTGGAGTATAAGGGCAATGATATGACTATTCCGTTCAGAAAAATTGAATTTCTATAAAAATCAAATATTTAAATTATTTGTATTAGTATTTGCAAATTAAAATATTCGAGTAGACGATCCATCGGTAATATAAATGACATATGATTTTGACGTTGACGTATTATTGTTGTTGTGTTATTTCATATGATTGTAGTTGTTGAATATTGGTGAACTTATTATTTAATAATCGTTATGCACTCTGACCGAGTATTCCCCTTATCACATATTAAATAATATTGGTTGGATCTCGTTGTTTGAATAAAAGTTTAATAAATAAATGAGATGCAATGATTTTGTTTGTTGTTATAAATTGTTTATTAATAAGAAAAACTTTTTGTGATACGCAAAATAATGTTGTTTTTGATAAAGTGACTCATAGAAACTTTATATATAATATGTAAGTATGATTATACCGTGGTTCGATGCATACTTTGATTTATTTTTGTTTTATGATTTCAGTTGTATATCAAAAATATTGAATCCTTGGTATTACTGTTATTATTTGTTTATAATTAGCGGTCTTTCCAGAGGCTCACTTAGGGTCTTTGCAGGAGTTTAATAGTTTAAGTTATAACTTCTTGAATATTTACTTTGAAATGTGAATGGTACAATAGACTATTTTTTTTAAATTACCTATTTTATTATATATAGGTACATATAAAGCAACCAAATCTTATAATGTAAAATTGTAAGTAATATTTTGTACTAAGTGAAAATAAATAAAGGTTGCAGCATCTTATGGTTTTAGGTTACAGGTCCTAAGTTGTGTTGTGTAATTATAACATTCCATACAATAATATTTTCAACTTTTTTTATTTTTGATATAGTTAATTCTATATATAGTGTTTAACTAAATTGATGATCATTGTTTTAGATATAAGTATGATACAATTGTAGGCATTACGGTGAATGACACAACATTACAAATACTTGACTTTTATGAGGTAAGTGTTTTTTTATATTTTAAATACATAGGTGTGACTGTACAGTAAGGGTTTTTTTATGAAGGAACTTAAAATAGATAATGCTCAGAGAATTCCAGGTTATATAAATGAAAGAGAAGCAGCAATATTCAATAAAATATGTTTATCTGTTAATGAGTAGCCCGCTGGCCTAAGGGTTAGAGCGTGCGGCTTTCATTCCGAAGGTCGCGGGTTCGAACCTCGGCATGTACCAATGACTTAATATTTAAGATATGTACATTTGTGAACTTTGGTTACAACAGCGAGATACAAATGGTGAAGGAAAACATCGTGAGGAAACCTGCACACTGATATCATCTTTGTGTGTGTGTGTGGGGTGGTCCCAATAAAGTGGCAACAGGCTCGCCCCCCCTTACACTGGACCTAATCTGACCACATCTGGCGAAATGTGGGTGTTTGTTCACCTCTGCCTACCCCTACTGGGAAAAAGGCGTGACAATATAAAAAAAAAAAAAATCTGTTAATGACCTATACTAATTTAAATCACAGAATATGTACATTATACAAAAAATGCAATATCTACAGAAGGAGAGACATGCTTTCACTGTTATTAGTAGTATGCTCACCAAAAAGGTGTAAATGTTATAAATACTCTTTGGTGGAGTCTTAGTTCAAATATGTATTATATATGAGCATAACTGACATTACTATGATATAAATATAAACATTTTATTTACCTCTTGCAAAATTAAGATTTAAATGTAAATAATGAATCTGGGCTATATATTTTGTTATTACTGACTGTCAATACTAATCTAAACTAAGCATAACTTTTTCAGATATGGTAATAAAATGAGTTTACAATGGCACTATAATATCAGCTATCTCAAAATTTAAACTAATTCTTTTTTGGCAGGAATCTGACAAATGGCATGGTTACCCCACCCGTGTTCATGCAGCTTTGAATGACACAGTTGATGAGGAGTACCCTGTTTTCATTACAGCAATACAGCAGAAGGGTGGGAAAATCTGCTTTATTGTTAAACATAGGACAAAATATCCTGCAAAGTCCAGTTAACCGATTATAAAGAGCCTATTATTGTTATTTTGCTTTAATCATTTTTACTTCTTAAATAGTTTACAGAGTAATATCTATTCTAAAATTGGTTGAGCACAATAAACATTTATTTTGAGCCTGTTCATTTCTGAAGCTTTTCTAAGTAGTTAGCTGGCCTAATGGTTAGAGTGTGCAGCCTTCATTCTAAAGGTCACAGGTTTATATCTTGGCATGTACCGATGACTTTAATATATAAGTTATATACATTTGTATACATTAGTAACAACAGCGATATACAAATGGTGAAGGAAACCATTGTGAGAAAATCTGAACATGAATTAGAATTTATTCTAAGGTGTGTGTGAAGTCACCTATCCTCGTTGGGCCTGCATTGTAACTATGGCCCATTGCCCCCATATTGAGTGCAGGCCTGTGCCTCAACAGCGAGGACATAAAATCTTTGTTAAAAAAAAAACTGTTACTATATTTTAGGTTTTCCATTATTTCTCTTCATTATGGGTTCCAATTTGTAAAAATAATTATGTTATCATTATCTTGGTGTAGACAGTCAATTTACCTTAGCTGTAATATAATTAAAGCTAAATGTTTTCAATCCAATCAATCCATTCTCTAGTGAGTGCTGGAGTTTTATTATAACACAATTAGAGATGTAGAAAGGCTTTATTTGTGATTATTAACAAATAAAAGACAGACTTACAAAATTGGTATAACTATGTAAAAGAATTGTCTGAATTTTTTTTCTTATAGAGAGGACAGTAGTTTGGTTGTGCAATATAAAAGATTGGGAACCTATGCTGTAATAATCATCCTCTTTAGGCGTGAAAGAGTTGTGTATTGTATTGGTTGATTCATCTGTTTTTGTGTATTTAGGGATTTCATCATGGGAACTCCCGTTGGAGGTGGCGACAAAAAATGGGGGGTTACAATTTGATGATATGGCCCGGACGTTGTGCCCACATGACGCTGGACCGAGTATGTATAATTCATACATTATTTTTAAGAAGAACAACTTTGAGTATATACTTAATTTACATTACTCAACACATGTTTAAAAAAGTAGTACAATATCAATCTATAATAAAAGGAATCTAAAGTTATTTTAGGTTCTTGTTAATATCTAAACCGATGTAGAAGATAAAATGTAATGTTATTTGTCTATATACTATAATACTATATAGTCTATAATACTAGTAAACAATCATACAAGAATCTGCGATAAAGATGTCTGTTCATTAGTAAATTTGGTATACGGATAATGTTGAAGATAGGTCCATAAGTGGCTGCCGCTTTCTGTATATACCCATTGATGGAAGCCGTTTACAAGGTGACGGTCACTGGTGATGCGGGCAACTCGTGACCCAACGGTGTGGAGATCTTTTGGGGCAAATTTATGCCCTACAGTATCTAACGAATAATGATTATGATGATAATAATGATAGATAATTTTTCATATCCTAGAACATTAACGATTATTAGGTATTATTTGTTTTAAGTTATATTACCAATGATAAATATGACTTTTAGTGATTGATTATGGTAGTCGTTTAATTCACCCGTATTACAGGAGGTGTGAGGACTATTTTAAAACCTCCAAGCGAACAATTGGACAGAAATATTAATGTTAGGAAAACCTTGTGATTAATTTATAAACTTTATTTTTGACATAAAACTATATTTATTCTTCAACAGATATAACTACGGAAAATCGTCCCATGATCCAGATAACCACATCGAATCCGCGCAACACTTCCGTCAACATAAAGCTACGGCGCGTCACCGATTTCTACGTTGAGCTCAATAAGGTGTCTTATACTGCATAAACCAATTTTAGTACATATATACCTTGTAAAATACTTGCAGTGGAGGACAGCTGGGTATTTAATTTCATTCAACACAAGAGAAGTTTTAGTGACGAAAAGTTCGTCTGATGTTAACTCTTAAGTCTGTCCACAGTAATATGACAGCAGGTAGAATGATATCCACTGCTACACGATGAGCTCGTCGCCTTTAGACATTAGATATTAAGTCCTGTTGCCTACTGGAGCAACATGTAGTGACGTTACTGAATTTCACTAACTTCAAATCGGAACCGAGAAATGTTTGTACATTACTATTCGGCGGCAGAAATAGGTCCTGCGGTGCTACCTACATAGACCGTCTTAAGCAACAGAGAACTACCGCCAACATAGAATGTCTAGTTCTTTGCTTAAATAAGAAATGTATTTTTGTCAGGAGGTTTCGCTGAATGTGACGCCGAGTACTCCGAAGTACTACTACTTCTCTTTCGACAAGGATCCGCTGAATGCTTCTCGAAGTATTGATAAAACCATCTTACCAAGGTAATTTTTATTTGCTTTGCTAGATTATATATAGATATATTAGGGAGAGTCAGTCGGAAGAACAGGATAATTTTCTGATCATCCGTAAGAGGTAATTCATGGTTATATATTTGTGCTCATTTTGTTGGCATCTGTGATTTTTATACTTTTTATGTATGAAGGGCAGATATTCAACTAATATCGAGCCTTTTGGAACCAATCTTTTTCTTTATTTTCACAACAGGTTTTGACACACTACTAAGTAAAAATATAGTCAAACCACTAATTTATAGGTTCGCACACTCCATAAATTGCATTGCTTATTGTCCTTATGGGAACATGCTATCAATAATACCACCTGATTCCGCTCCCTCGTATTATTACATTTTAAACTTTTTCTTAGACTATGCTCTTTTCTTTTTGTAACCTTTATATACTAACTAGAATTGGTACCTGTTATAAAGTATATAACAGACACAATAAATTTTTTGGTCCATTTCTAAACCCGTTATTTCATATCTATTAATTAACCTGTTTATTTGCCCTCATCCCTAAAACCTACGGCCATGTAGACTTACTCGTTTTTGTGTCAATACCATTACTGATATTGTTACATCTAGATTGTATTTATAATACGATGAAATATCGCCAATTACTTTATTTCCTTAAATTTTCAGGTTTAGTTACACAATACCTAAAAGCGTGATGTTGATGATCGAGTCCGATGACAATGTGTGTGCGGTTGTATCTATACAAAACAACTCGGTGAGTACTTATAAGTAATGGTATTCGATTCGTATCTGGGCTGGTTTATTGGTGTCCGAATCGAACCAGAGACTTCCATGACACAAGACAAGCGATTAGCAGCGCCGTCACGGAGACAGTCAATTAAACAGGACATAAAAGAACGTGTATGCTGTTGTTCGAAGTTTTATTTTTTTTTCTGTTCCTTAGTGTCCTGTATTCGACAATGAAAAGGACATGCTGTATCAAGGCTACCATTTAACAATGATGACCAAAGGAGGAATCGTTATCACTGTGAGCACTTTATAATACTTTTTTTATATATAAAGATATAATAGAAGTATTAGGTTAGTATTTTTGTAAGTTTTATGAGATTGTATGATATATTTTTTGTACAGCAATCAATGTTCCCTGTTGGATTCTACATAGTGTTTATTGTAAAAGAGAACAATGCGGAGTGTTCCGGCGTTGGAAAAGAAAATAGTGTCTCCATCCTACAGGACTGGATAGATAATGGGCGAGAGAAGAGTTTTAGGTGATTGATAAATATTTATAATATTTTTATTTATATTAAAAAATAAAGGAGACAATTATTAGTCAACAGACGCACAATGCTAATATTAATGTCTTTTGGCACTCTGACCGTCAATCCATAGCCATGAAAACAGGTAACAAAAAAGTTAGATAAGTAACTATTTATAATTAAAAAAAAAACCTATTAATAACTAAATAGTACAAGAAACATTTTATGCTTTTTGAATAACGTAACATTATTAAAGTCCACCCAAAAACAATGGTGTGTTAAAATAGGGTTACTACACAAAGTAATGCCAACCTAAACAGTTTCCATTTTAATTTTAATTGCACATAACTAGTAGCCCGCTGGCCTAATGGTTAGAGCGTGCGGCTTTCATTCCGAAGGTCGCGGATTCGAACCTCGGCATGTACCAATGACTTAATATATAAGTTATGTACATTTGTGAACTTTAGTTACAACAGCGAGATACAAACGGTGCAGGAAAACATCGCGAGGAAAACCCGTACACTGAAATCATCTTTGTGTGTGTGTGCGTGTGGTGGCCGCAATAAAGTGGCAACAGGCTCGCCCCCTGTTACATGGGACCTAATCTGACCACATCTGGTGAAATGTGGGTGTTCAATCACCTCTGCCTACCCCTACTGGGAAAAAGGCGTGACAATACTCCTTGAGTATTATTTGTAATGATATTAGCTACGAGCTATTTTATAGTAACTGTGATGTGATTATTTTATTTAACAATAGATTGAATGTTACCTATTAGGAACGAGGCGTGATATATATGTATGTTAATAATTATATAACATAACAACATTTCTTTCATTGTGCTATATGTATAAATATATTATTAGTAAAATATGTCCTATTCTCTATTATTTCTTATTAACTTTACCATTGCGTCACTTAGACGTTTTATACAACTTAGACGTGTAATTCAATGCGCATGCGCATTTAATTTATAATTTGATCTACCAATACAGGTTTTGCTTTTCTAGATTTCGAGTGGTACCAGCATTGACATACACGGAATACATCGGCGGTGTGCTTGCCGCATTCGCTCTGGTGGTGATAGTGGCGGTGTTCGCACCGCTGTTGACCCTGATACGATGCTATTTTACTGGTGAGAAAACATATTTAATATTAACACTAAATCGAAATACCAATTGCTGCTTTAGGTCACTTCTATAGTGTTAAGTCTACCAACCTGTTCTTAGCCACGGTGGTGGATAAATTGTCCTTACTTTCTCCTTGTCATAGAAGGCTCCGAATCCTAGTCCTGGGAACCACAAATTATAGAGTTCATAATTTTTTCAACATTTTTTACATTAATAAAAGGCTTGACATTCGCCTGGTAAAGAAAGACACGCCTACTCTTAGTTACGATGTTCACACCTCGTCACATTGTGCTCAACATCTTAAAGCATATTATATCCATCATAATCCATGCTGGCACTAAAAGGCGAGTTTTCTCGTTATCCTATTTACAGAAGAAGTCATTGTAGTGGATGCGGAGCCTGGACCGTCGTCGACTCTTAACGCGACCTCGAGCGAGACAAAGCCTATCGTACAGAGTGATGATTCTGGTAAATATTTGTTTATTTGAACTATTTTTTTAATCTCATCATCACCGCTCTAGCCTAACAAATAAATATTTGCGTAATATACATGTAAACGTGGTTTGTTATATATATTTTATTTAAGGAAAATTATAAAGTCATAATTAATATACAGTTAAAGCAAATTTTAAATTATAGTTTATGTATTACATTTTGATTTTAAGACTGAGAGTGAAAACCATATACAAAAAGGGAAAAAGAAAAAAGTTGGAATTAAAATTTCCTGTTAAGGTTACTAATTTTAAGTTTGCATATTATAATACAACAGAACTTGCACAATATAAATTTATATAATGCGTTTTTTATTTTGATTGCGAATATATTTTAAAAAGTGTTGGTAATTTTTCTCATGACGTTAATGTTCAGTATTCATACAAGATTTAAAAACTTCTCTAAAATGTATAACGTGATAGGAAACAACATAATAAGAGGCTAGTTTAATTAAAAATAAATAATTGTGACTTTATACAATGAAGTGATCTCATTGTTCATCAGATTCTGAACCAGAGCTGCAGCCGGAATACGAGCCGGCTCCGCCTCTCGTAGATGTGGTGCTTCACCCCCCGTTGACTCTAGCGGGATTGAGCAGGGCCAAGCCAGCCGCTCACAGTCGGCGCTCCGACAGGTGAACTACTCAGTTCTCTAATTAAATAGAAGTATTGGTTTTATTTTCAATTAACTATCACTTGACCTCAATTTCACATGGTGTTAAGTGACAATGAAGCCGTATATGGTGTAAAAGTGCCTTTACCTTTAAAATCGTTATCTCTCTCGACTCTGTTAGTCTTTTCGAGTTTTGTCCCGATATGTACAGAATTTTTTTTTCAGGTACTTTTGGAGTGCGCTGACAGTGGCCGTTGTATATGCTTTACCGGTCGTTCAACTTTTATCTACTTACCAACGTGTAAGTAAAAAACTAAATAGAATATTTAAATAATTATTCTGTAGTTTTAGCTGCGCGTATAAATTTTTCTTCATCACTCTTACCTTTTTTTTTATCTTTTTACTCCCCTTATTTTTTAATCTGTATACAAACATTTTAATTTATTTTAGCTCGTGGATTAATAATCCGATAGCTTTGAGTTTGATGAAGCTACAAAAGTTATCAGTAGAACTAACAGCATCAGAATATATTCGTCCATAGCAACAAAGAAACATACGTGTTTTAGATAATTAGCTAAAACTTGACATTAATTCCACACGATTTATCTAATAAAGAGCCAAGTATTGAAAGAGCAATAAAATAGATATTAATACACGTACTGTTCCATGGCCGCTTCAAGGCGGTGGTTCCTAATTTTAACACTTTTCACCTTCCACGCCACCACAGTTGCGAACCAGTTGACGTACGTCGTCTTCAGCACATGACTTCAATGTAATGGTTCAATATTTACTGGCATTATGTATTAAAGAGTATAATTTACAATCAGATTGGCTACTGTTTATGAAGTACCTTGTGATTGGAAAAAAAGACGTAATTGATAATTTTATTTTCGTTTATCACAACCAATTTTTTATTGCAGATGGTGTATCAAACCGGTAACCAAGATTTATGTTACTATAACTTTTTATGTGCCCATCCATTGGGTTTGCTGTCCGATTTCAATCACGTGTACTCTAACGTGGGCTATGTAGTGCTAGGGCTAGCGTTCATGGCACAGTCCTGGTGGCGACAGATTAAAATAAAGAATCATCCGAAGGTAACCAAAATTTTTTGTTTCGTCGTGAATCATTTTTTTTATCAATGACAGATGATTGGAGAGTCGTTAGAGATTTTTAATTTCTTGTATTATTGTTAGGAGCTGGGCATTCCCCAACATCACGGTCTTTTCTACTCTATGGGGCTTGCGCTGACCATGGAGGGCCTGCTCTCAGCCTGCTATCATCTCTGTCCCAATAAAATGAATTTCCAATTTGGTATGTTTTGTACTATGTATATCATATAATAAATAAATACTTATGTGAATAAAATTCTTAACAACTATCAAGAGAACCGCATTAAAAATATACACTAAAAACGGGAAAAGTCGATTTTCAGTATAATTATTTCTGTAGAAGTATTGAGGTTTTTTCCCGTTTGTCAATGGTTTAATTAATTTTTAAATAGTATAACATTAGAGGTTTTGATCCACAAGGACATTAAAAAGCATCTTACCTCCTCTGCCTAAGCTTTCATAAATATAATTACAGGCATGAATATTGTATTCAATAGAACGACCGCCTAAGGCTATCAGTCTTGGACCGCTTCTAGCCTCTTAAATACTCTATATCCAAATATTATCTTTTTTGTTCCATACAATTGTCGATGGTCTATACGGGTATGTGTAAATTGTGTTAAATCTATACAGATTCGTCGTTCATGTACGTCATCGCGGTGCTGGTTATGGTGAAGCTTTATCAGAACCGGCACCCTGACGTCAACGCTAGCGCGCACTCCACGTTTATGCTGATCGCCGTCGCAATGTTTATCGGTGAGTATACACTCACACACTGATATCTATGGTAAGGTATAGACACAGGACTGTGGAGTCCCTTCTAGGAGATGTATCCACCACCTTAAAGGTAAAGCAAGAACCGGGTGAATGTAAAAAAAACAAGGTCGTATTTGGTAGACGATATTGGGGAATTAATCGACAAAAGCTAATAATGATGATACTTTATGCTGTTAGTATATTTAACTCATGTATGTTTCTTTTATAGGTTATTTCGGTATCTCTTACCCAAGTGTTTACTTTTGGGTATTGTTTACCATTTTACATCTCACGGTATGCTTTGTGCTGACAATGAAGATATATTACGTCGGCCGCATTAAATTTGGTAAGATTTATTATCCTTACATACAGAAGTAATGAAAGTCACATAAGGTTTTTTTTATGGGAAGGGTAGGCAAACGCGAACAGTTCACCTGGTGGAAAGTGATCACTTACGCCCATGCACAGTCGCAATACCAGAGGAGTCGCAGCTGCGTTGGTCCTTTTTAAGGAAATAAGACGTTTTTTCTAGTAGAACCCCATGCCGTATTCCTTCGGAAATACCGCAGGCAATGAGGTTGTAGATAATATGCGCCCATTACACCGAAACTCTTTATTATTATAAAGGTTTCAATTGTACTGAGATGCACGATGATAGACTATAGACGGATTAGAATATCCTAGCCGCTGGGCCTGGTAAGTGTCGTGCAAAACTGGTCGGTGGGAGGAGGCTTACTTGTAGCAGGATTAGAGAAGTAACTTGACAGCGACGTCCGGATCGGAGAGATTATATGTTGTATAAATGTAGGAAAAAATGTTTCAGTGAGATCTAAAGAATCGCAAGATATCGTACGATTCGTGTCGTATGAACTGTGGGTCGGTAGGACCCAACTAGGTCGTCTGTTCAGTAATATACATGTACAGGTTTAAACGGTGATGGTCAATAGTGGCATCTAGGGGCCTAATAAATTTAATGTTTATACGAATGATCACTAAGGTCCTTGAATGGCGACCGTGTACCAGAAGACGTAGTGTTGGCAGGCTCTCGCCAGGTGGTCCGACGATCTGGTGAAGATTGCGGGAAGCTGCTGGATGTGGGCAGCGCAGCATGGATCGAAGTGGAAATCTTTGGGAGAGGCCTATGTCTAGCAATGGATGTCTGTCGGCTGATAATGATGATGACGAATGATCACAATAAATGTAAAAAGTTCTCTTCCTACTATTATTATCTGTTATGGTCAAGAATGTTCGTTGCCGAGACGCGCTTGGTCGGCGATGCGCATGCATGGTCGCCACGCCTTTCTGCCGCGGTACACCGCCCGAGCAGTCCTTCTCGCCGTCGCGAACTTGGCCAACTGGACTCTGGCGGCTTACGGGTTAGCACTTGAACAAACTTGCTGTTCGTTTCATCAGACAATTTTACAATTTTTTTTTACTCTAGGATTTACAAATAATAGAAGTTCAATAGTCGATTAAACGATGATGTAATTGGTTAAAGTAAATTTAGTTAGTGTCCTTTTTAATAGAGTACTCGAAATTATTATCGCAATGTTCATTTTTAAACAATGGCCTCTAGAAGAGGTGTTCATGTTTAATAAGTTATTTGTGTCATTCCATTAAGCGGCTGGATCGTGTGATTTATATTGGTTTGTTTTTAAGCTATGTAAATATATTTTAACATCACAAATCAATAGGAATCGGACATAAAATAATGATCACAGACTCTTCTGTTATATTTTATAAAAGAGTTATAGATAGCTGTTATCTCTATTTCGTAAACACACCGTTAAAAAAATTAGCTTTAATATGTAAAAATGAAGTGTCTATTGTTTCCTTTACTTTTTGCTACTTGATATTATTACGTTTACAGGATGTACGAACATAACAAAGATTTCGCTAGACATCTACTAGCGATTTTAATGGGGAATGCAATTATATATATGCTGAGTTACGTACTCATGAAGCTGGTGCATCGGGAGTCAATTCCGGTGTACGTGTGGGTGCAACTTGCGCTTGCGCACGCCGCCTGGGTTCTGGCGCTTCTGCTCTTCTTAGACGCACGCACTAAGTGGTCGGTGAGTATTGATGTGTGTTTCATACATCGTTTGGTCACGACAGTATTTCAGAGAGTCTCAAAGCTTTTTTTTCCGTATCTTAAAATTAACTGATACCAGAGCAATGTTTGCAATTGACTCTGTGGCGCTACGGTTTGCCGTTATCTCTAATACGATCGCGATATGGACGGTCGTTATTGGGATGGTGTAATAATTATTTCGACTCGTCGTCGTCGTTAATGGGATAAAATTTGATTGATAGAATTTCTCTTCAGGAAACACCAGCGCAGTCTCGGCAGCACAATGCGGCGTGTACGGCGCTGCAGCTGCTGGACACGCACGACCTCTGGCACCTCACTTCCGCAGCCGCTATGTTCCTAACCTTCAACGCGTTGCTGGGGATCGATGATCCTTTGGTCAATACGCCCAGACATCTCATACCCGTATTTTAAAGGCAATAATAGAATTGAATTAGCATCACAGAATGCGATGTTAAGTTATAAATAATTTAATACCGATGTTATATATAATAGATCACGTTAATAAGATCGTGGTGATGTAAAAGAGTAATATATTTTAAACATACTATGTAGTATTTACGATATTAAGTGATGCCTTTACGCAGTTTTTGTTATGAATAAAACGAGCAACATTTTCATAAAGTGATACTGTTCCTCAAACCTTTCCTCCATTAATAGTTTTTTGAATTTTAAGACTTTATCTATCAGCAAAGTTAGGCAGTAACTTCGCTTAGTAACTTGAGCTTTCTGTTAAGAAAAATATTAGGAGTCATTTCTCAAAAATTACAGCTTTTGTGACGATTGCTCATTAATCCATCACAGGTTGAGAAAGTTTTATTTTTCATCTCTCTGTTTTTTTTCTTTACTCTGTTGAAATGCAGGTTAAACTATAGATTGTTAGATATAGTATTGGACACCTAAATATATAAAATTCCTAAATTATGTAATTTATTTATATTTTTAATTTTTTTACTTCATATGTCGTAATGCAAAATTAATATAACAAAAATTAATGTACCACGCAAATCAATGTTTTTATTATTAAGATTTTAATATAAGACCCATATATTTTGAATATTTAATCATATGCGTACGTTATTTCTTTAATCGTTATTTAATTACTTACCTTGGTAAAATACAGAATTTAATGCATCCGGTCATTACCGGGTTAACGTATGACGTCATTCAGTGCTCAAAATCAGGTTATCCAAGTTTCTGGGTCACTATTGAGCTCATGAATGGCGTTTGTGTGCGGAAGCGTACTTTTCTAGTGACTTTAACAGGTGCTACAGTGACATCAGAGTATACTAATTAAAAATGTAAAATAAAAAATTTACGACGCTAATAGTGCAGAACATATCCGTTGGTGAACGATATCAATATTAATAAAAAAACAAGATAAAAAAGAAAAAAAAAAATTTAACAGTGTTATACGTTTTCGATACAATAAAAGAGATACTAAATCAGATGCTAGTTATTGGTGAGAATACAATGGACCTCCACTGTTTGGGTATTCATGCCCTAATTTTGTCTTTGGTAGTCGACAGGATAGTCGTTAAGGATTCAAAAGTTTAGTAATAAATATATTTAATTGCTCAATGTTTAAATGCATATACTGTTTGAGTTGGAGAATCCTCTTTAATATTTAATCTTTTAGCTTTTTCATTATATAACTTGGCGGGTAATGCAATGACTTTTCCTGCTATTTTTTAAGAGGTATCGTTTATTTTTAGTAAAACCATTTGTCAAAATTAATGCTAAATAGTTAAGTTTTTATGTAACTATAAAACACTTAACAAAACTTATTAATTTCGGAGAATTATTATTTTCTATTAATAATCACTAGAATTTTCGTTCAGTTACAAGTACAATCCAAAGTTTTTTAAGTAATTTTTAGTTAGTGTTTTATAATTTTTTTTAGTGCAGAATATAAATAATTTGTTGACAATTATGACGTATTATGAATATAATTTTCTGTAAATACTCTTCTTTTATTTTACATATAAGTGCAGTAAATAAAAATAAGAATAGATAGCGAACATTTACAGGAAATAATGTACGCTCTGCACTCTTAACGTATTAGTGTACGTTTGCAGTTATTAATTTACTGGTGATAGGTCTCTTTTTTTTTTAAACCGCCAGACTTCCTCTGGCGGCTGTCATCTGTGTGATACTTTCCAATTTCCTTTCCTGATCCTTTTTGATCTTGAATTTATATTTTAGATCTAGTTTTCGTGAGCCTTAATAGCATTGATGTTGCCATCTTCCTCAAAATATCTACTAATAATTAATCTGTTTATTTTACGTAAGACGGGAAATCTATCGTAATCGGGTCCAGTCTTTTTATATAGGGCTGCTTCTTTCGCCAGAATGTCTGATCGCTCCAGAACATTGCTACTGGTTTGTCATTGTCCTTAAGCTTTCGGATATTTGCACGAGTTCCAATGCTGTTCTGGAGTCGCTAAAGATATTTATGTTGGTGGTTTTTATTTTTTTCGTTAGTTCTGTTCCTATAAGCAGAGCGTAAAGCTCGGCTTGAAATACTGTACAAAACGTTTCTAATTTATATTTCTCACTGGTTAACTCCACACCTTCCCTCCATAAAGTTAATGCAGCTCCAACCTTCCCATCAATTTTGCTTCCATCGGTAAAGATGAAAGAGCCTTGCACGTGATGATCTACAAGTCTGTGGTTGCATATCCTTTAGCCATACAAAGTCTCTACAAACATCATGAGCTGGATTAGGTGTTTTTGTATAGCTGACCTTTCCTTCTATTATTCTACCCCTCATGAAGTCTAACGTCTTGCCACGGTTCATTTCGTAACTTTGAGTTGCTGTTAAAACTCGCATTTCTAGAGGAAGCAGGCCCGATAGGATTACTGCAGCTGAATATGAGACAGTGCGATAACATTTGGTGATTTTTTGGGCTAACCTCGTCTGGACGGTGTTAAGTTGCTTTAATAAGAATAGTTTTTCTGCAGCTGGAGCCCAAGCACCCGCAGCATATAAGATGATTGGTTCAATTACTGCCATGTATATAGTTCTAATTATTTTTGGTTTAATCCCCATGAAACCCTCGCTGTTCGGCTTATTAGTTTGTAAATATTTGTAGCTTTTTGACAAATGTAACTGACGTGCTTTTGATAGGTTAATTTGTTATCAATAATATAGCCCAAAATTTTAATTTCTTTTTGAATGTTGGTTTTTGTATTACCCATGTGAATACACGGGACTTAAAATTTTAATTTATCGGTAATAACCATGGCTTGGGTTATGTATTTACAAAAGCTAGATATGTTTAGATTTCTACCTTCGAGGGGCCGGAAAAACCATAACTACATCAACAGCAAAAGCTTAGCAATAAATTTTTTGCCGGGGTACTTCCATCAATAGAGGATTCAGAAACAAGTTCCAAAATGGGCCTATATTTTATGCCTCCAATTGACCTTTGAACGCACACTTTAGATGTTAATTTGGTGTAGGAACCTCCTGCATAGTCCACTCTAACTTTCCGATCGGTAAATTAGCTTGTAACCAACTTTCGGAGATTTTGTGAGCATTTCTTCTCGATCAACCTGGTTTTAACTGCGGGTTAACAGGCGCTGTCAAAAACCCCATCTATATCCAATGAAACAACTACATTAATAAATTTATTTTGGAAGTTCCCTTTAATGTATTGAATTAAATCATAGATAGAATCCTCCGTGCAGAGCTAAGGCATAAAAACACATTATCGCGGGCTAATTTTAGGGAGTAAATTCCATTTGATTTGTCCAATCATCAGCTTTTTCATAATATTTCCGAGCACAGTTAAAAGAACCTATCGGTCGGTAAGACTTGGCTTGATGGCAGTCGTCTTTCCCCGGTTTGCAGAAAACTACAATCGCTGCTTCCTTTCATTGCCACGGAAAATATGAAACCTCTTTCGGAAATTTTGTGGATTAAGTGCTACACCATGCTTTATCAACAATTGATCTTTTCGTTTTCTTGTGTGACGTATAACTCTATAAACCCTATCACACATAATTTCTCCGTCTTTTGATGTGCAAAATTCTTTCGAGCTGTTTGTTTGGGCGTCTTTAACTGCCTTCTGGAACTTATCTTTTGCTTCCAAGAACCTGTTTATCACCACGGTGTGTCATAACGAAGCATTATATGGAATTCTTCTTTTCATCCTTACCATACCCCTTTTGAGTTCTGTAAGGTCTTTGTTCCACCAAGGTGTTTTTATTTTGTGTTCTTTTTGATTTTCGGTATAGATATTTTACATGGTTCATTTACACTATTTACCTATTTATTGACTGTTTTCCCTAACTTATTTTTCTGATCAATGTGTTTATATTTTCTCTTGTTAAATTATTTTCCTCTAATTTTTTCGTAAGTGGCAAAAACTTTCCGATTATCTTTTTTAATAAAATAAATTATTTTTGTTTTTTACTTCTGTTGGTTTTTCCAAAATTTTTTGTGAATATTAGCGTGTTTTAATCAAAGCTTGTAATAACTTTGTCCACTCTCCAGTTATTAATCTTTCCTATTATGTCGGTGTTACATGCAATAACATCCACGTGGCTTTGAAAAATTTTGCTCCTCTTGTGGTGAAAAATGTTCGTACTATTCCCTCGTTAAGAATTTCCATAATCATTTCCATCAGAGCCCCTGCAAAGGCTTTTCTTCTATGGTTTTCTACAGAGCTGCCCCACCACGTACTCCATGCGTTGGTATCTCCTCCGATCAAGATGTTATTTAATTGAAATTTTTTACAAATTCTTGATATGTTCTCTAGGTAGGTCTCTGTTGTCGGAGGTTGTCTAGGTAAACACCATCGCAGCGACTTCTTTTGCCGTCAAGCAGTAGTGTGTAATGTACTGTGCAAACATTACTGTGTACACAGTAATGTTTCACACACTCGGTACAGCCGGTCATCGGCGACTGGCTGGACCGGGACTTCGGAGTGCTCAGTTTTCGCTTGGTGCAGATACTTACGGGGCACGGTTGCTTCGGGAGATATCTGCACCAGTGGAACAGTAGAGGTAGGACGGACGAGGCGTGCGACGAGTGTGGCCACCCGGTGGACACATCGTCCCACACCTTGGCCGATTGCCCGCGATGGGGGGGGAGAGGGAGTGATAGGGCCGCGATCGTAGCGGCGATAGGGAGTGACCTCTCGCTACCGTCTGTGGTCCGGACCATAGTCGAAGGGAGAGCGGGCACCGAGGGGGCAGGACGCGGTCGGAACGTGATGACAGCTCACCGCCGCAAGGTAGGGCCCAACGCACGACCGCCAAATGGGTCCTTCGGCAGAGGAACCTGGCGCCGCGACCGACACGGGCCGTCGGGCCGGCGCCCCCCTTGGAGAGAGTTCCTGGGGTGCATATGGTGATGCGTCTCGTATTCCGACGCGTCGCCATGTAGGGATTTTGTCGGGAGGGGTGCTTCACATCACACCCGAGGTGGACCCGTTCATTCGGGCGCCGATCGGGGGTCGCGGAGGAACTGATACATGTTATCCCGCGACCCTCGAGTATGTGGACAAAGCAGGAATACCGTATGAAGCTTTTTAGTCGGTTGGAGCCTGACACTATCCCGGTACCGGCCCATTGGTTCCGGGGTGTGCGTTCCGTTAGCATTTTGTTACACAAGTTAATAAAAAAAAAAAACATTTATTATCAGATAAACCATTTTGCTCGTCGTTTCGTTTCAAAGAATTAAAAAAAAATCTTTTTAGGTCAATTCAATAATTATAACACATTATTTCGACATTCCATAATATTACCATACGCCATAACCGAAAAAAGGTAAACGTTAAGACTTTAAATATTATGTTGTAATATTCATATAACTTCTTATAAAGTTCAGAAATTTCTTTCTCATTCTCCTAAACATTTCCATTATTACACGTGTTGTGCCGATGACTAATTATTACATAATATTGCCCAATGGTAGTGCAATTTGGTGCTTTAGAAATTCTTTTATAATTCCAATGTATAAATTTGTTGTCAGGCGAAAATAAACAGTAGAATCGTTAACAAATTCTTAACCTTACTGTCTAAACTGTTAGAAACAATATTTGAGTAATGCTAAATGCATACAGATGTCTGACAACGTTTGCTTAGATATCGCCAGACTCCTTGCACTTAATCAAAACATTACTGTGTTTCAAATTGGAAAGTTTTAGTAAAATATTTATATACTGATCATATTTTTTGCAGTGGTCCTATTCGGTTTTTAGAGCTATGTTCGATCCAGTCTCGACTTGAAAAACTCGAGGTTCGATCGATGTAATCTTGAATCTAATGTTTAAGTTGTTTTTAACTCCATAGTTATCTGTTATCGGACTTTTACTTGTATAAAAGAATAATAATTACATATTTCTAAAATAAAGTTATTAAACAAGAAATTATAGTCCAACATTATTTTATTTCTACTTAAGTTTTAATTTAAGGGAAGTTAAATAAGACGTCTGCAAAACTAACCCAGTTTTACGATTGACCCAGATCATAAGAAATATATGTACGAAGTTATATGAAGTGACCTAGGAGTAGCTAGCAGGGACAGTCGATGCCCCAGTGGCCCAGTTCATTGAAGCTTATACTGCGCATGTGCTTTACAAAAATGAATGGTTGCTTTAAGTTTAATGGACAAATGTTCACCCGGGCTATCAGTAGTAACTACAATAGCAGCTTTTAGAGTCAGATCCTGTACTAAATTTGATATTTAGGATTTATACACTAAGGGCTCATTCGACTAATCCGTTCTTTTTCTAATATTGCGTTGCATATGGTACTGTGTTATTAATACATAGTTAATAATATAAAACTTAAAGTTTGAATTTAAAATCCCTTTAGACATGTTCTCATTTTGTACAATATAATGTACAACTAATATTTCGAATTAGTTATTTAAACTAGCAACACCTAGTTGTTGTTCGTACTAAAAGAAAAATGGCCGACTCACGTAATGTCAAAACCCTTGCACTGAATATTTATCCTAAAACAGATTTATTTATTCCCATTTAGAACGAAAAAAACTTTTATATAGTGGCAGTGCAGTGTTAAAGCATTAGTTTACAAGTGGATATAAGTGTATTCGTAGTGTTTCTAGTTAATCGTTGAACTGGGCGACTATTGAACTGTTGATTTCCATGCACCGTACGTATTTTCTTAATATTTCCTGCATACACATTTATATTACCCACGTTTTTTTTTGTAAATTATGAATAATTTGTATATTGATCCAACTTGCATTTGCTAAACGTTATTACGATTTCTGTAAATTGTATTAAATTTCAGTGTCTTTTCTCGAAACAAAGGTTTTAATTAATCATAAATAAAAAATCAACTTTGGTGTTACTGTTATTTAAATAGTGCATTATAAGTAATTTTCTACTTAGTAGTAATTACATTGACATTATTATCATAGAACAGCTACCGTCGACACAACGAGTACGGTATATCTTGAACCAGTGTACAGTTCGATTAAACTATTATCTAACAATATAAATATTACAGGCAATATCTGTAATAAACTAATTCACATGATGGATCCTTCAGAATTGTATATTTTATATACACTATAACTGGTTACAATTATTTGATAATCACTTATTCTATCACATTTAGTTGATGTAGTTTCTATTGCGACATCAAAAATAATGTCACTCATTATTCTGAAGGTTTTTGATGTAAAATTCTGGATGAGTATCTTATATGATTTATTTTTATTCTCATTTAACATTATGTAAATTTTGTTTGAAGTACAATAAGTAACAAATCAACTTCCTGTAATGTCAAACATTTCATGAGGACATAGCTTGCAGTGTGTACTTATTGATAAAATTCACTGGTCATGTAATATGGCATATATAAATAATTGATTGTTATAAAAAATTTACTTTCATAAACTCAAGTATGTTGTTATTAACTTGTTTCGCAGAGTATAGTTTTATTTCATTGGACAGAAATGGTATAATAAATATATTTAAGTCACTATGATTGCCTATTTTCTAATAGTTTATATATTCTTATATATAACTACCTAAGTGATGTTGCACAAAAAGTGGACAATACTATTGAGTGTTCTTTTTACACAAAAAAGTGTGTGCAGAGGTTGTAAGAATATATAACTATAGACACAGAGTTTAAAAGACAAAATAGTCATATACTTTCTATGAAATATCTGTACTAAAATACATATGAACACTAATAAATACCCCTCATATTTAGAAGTGTTAGCTGTACATCTGACCGTTACATGTACATACATAAGAATTTGTTATACTTTTTTATATGTATATAAAGCCAAAGAACACCTTGATGATAATAACATCTTTGTGTAACACATTATATATAGATTTTACTATATTAACAAACATGTTATTGTGAAAAGTAATTTGGGTGTTGTAAAGTGTGTTAAATAAATTTTGGGATCAGAAGGGACCTTCTGGGATGTGGTAGATTTATCTTTTCAATGGAGATCACCCTTTTAATTTATTAATTATATAATTATTAGGCCCAAAAAAAAGAATGTACAATTTTATTAATTAATGTTTTCTGTTTTCATTAGTTATCTGAATTTCAGTATCTGTTAAAGTTAATTTTAAACACTGTGTAATGTAAAAATATTCCACATTCAGATGTAAGACGCAGTGTGGCGGCAGCGGGGGCACACAGGGCATGTGGGGCGCTGCAGCGGGCTGGTGGTGCGGCGTGTTGGCGGCCGCGCTGCTGCTGCTGCTCGCGCTGCGCTGCCGTCGCCCGCGGCACAAGCAGTTCAACGTCACTTGGCCTTCACGGGCTATACTTGTGCATCAAGTGGGTTTAATTGCTTCCAAGACATGTATTTAGAGTTATTTGTCTTCAGTCTACTTTGACTCAATATTTTATCTTTATCAGATTTTACGAACTGCAATTGCAATCATTAATTTTTATTACTTGTTGGTATGTAGCATCTAAAATAGGCACATTTTTTGAACTAATGTGTACTTTTAGAAGCACTGATCTATGCAACACATATTATACTAATTGGAAATGATTTTTATTTATGCAGATAATTCAGAATTAAGTACTCAAAATCCATGACCATGTTCTCAAATCCTTTTATTTGGTAATCAATGACCAATATTTTAAGTGACCAAGTAAAATGTTAATTTTAATGTTTGTTTGTGTGTACTACCAGGGATCTGCACAGAGATTTCAGGTAGAGTGCAGTCCACACTTACGACTTTACTTAATTTAGTAATTGCCACAGTAAGGTTGTGTACTTTTTGAATAACTTGAGAGATCATTTTTTAAATAGGTTCAGGTAGCCGGTGTATGCAATCCTTATTTACCTGTATGTTTTGCTCGCCTCTGCCTACCTCTTTTCGTACTCAATAAAACAAAACAGAAAAAACTAGTTAATATCTTTAGTTAAAAAACTACATTTATTATAATAATTAATTGCATATTTTTTGTCTACAGGTGCACATAGTGAACAGTGGCAAATCTTGTATATCTCACGCGACAGTGTCAGAGCCTCGCTGCGCTCACATAGAACTAGCAGGCGCACCCCCAGATCGCGCAGTATCAGCTTCTGTAGACCCCGCACCACTTGCGCTACACTCCGACCCTCCTCAAATAGTTATTGTCCAAAACTTCACTCAAAACACTATCGCCCACGAAGCATCAAGCTCAGAATCACGACCCCCACCACTTCCTGTACCGCGGCTTCCACCACCTGCACACTGGTTACACAAACGACCCTTTGAATACAAGTATCCGTGTATACCACGACCTTTAGCGCAATTGGTCAATACCGATCTCGGTGCAGATCTTGCCCGAGAATCCAGAGCAAAAAAGTATAGCGCGACGAGATCACCTTCTCTAGAAAAAGACGAAAAGTCTCCATTTGTTAGTGTAGAGTCAGATGCTGAAGTATTTGGTTTCGATATTTCATCAGTTTCTAAGATGAGTGATTCGGGGGATGCCACGTCAGATATGTCTCCTAGTAATCTGAGAAGATTTCGATCGATCAGCACGCGGCTCAATATGTGTAGTGTTACTGAAAATCCACAGGATGATGGAATTGAAAAAGTTGAAATGCAGAATTCACCAAGAGTCAAAGAATGTAGTTCAGCTAAAGAAAAGTCTTCTACCTCGAAATTCGACTTTTCGCCCAAAATTTTAGCGGACTCTGTAACCTCTCCTAGATTCTTTACACCGCCAGAAATGGTTTCACCGGCATTTTTCGCCGAACCATCTCCAAAGTCGGTGTACTACGATAGTGTTAGATCGCCAAAATTTTTTCCTGAAACACCTCGAGATGCTGAGGTACCCCAATCACCACGAGCTTTAAGCGACCATTTTAATAGAGCTAATGGTTTAAACGAAAAACCTAATTCGCCAAAAGTTTTAAGTGCTCGGCCCAGTCCTAAAATTCATACTTATAATAAAGAAAACTATTTCACTTTTGAACCAGTAACTTCAGAAGAAGGTACAGCGAGGTCTTCGCCTCGGCCTAAAAGATATGGAGGAAGGTATTCAATTGAAAGAGAAAGGTTTACTCCTCCAGCAGATAAAGAAGTAAAAAAATATAAACGACATAATAGTTGCGACAGTAATATAAAGAATAACGAAGGCAGTATATTAAAATATGAAGATAAAAAACTATCCGATATTAAGGTAAAAGTTATAGCAACTGATGTAGTTGACTGCTGTGCCAAAATGGATTTAATTCAAATCGAGAATAAAACCGAAACCGATATACCTCATGAGCTAGTGCCTTGTGAATCGAGTTCTGCCCAAGCGAGGAGGCAACGACTAAAATCAATTTCTTTAGATTCTGACAACGCGAAAATTATAGAACAAAACTTGGGTTTACCAATTGCTAAACAAATGAAAGATCAAATGAATGAAGCTTATAAGAATCAAGAAACTAGTACGTCTTGTGAAAACATGAAAAGGCATTCTAAAATAAGTACCAGTGAAAGACCAGCTTTTAAATTTGATGTTGAACAAAAAAATAATCCGGTGGAGTCAGAGGAGTCCAAATCGCCTGACATTGTACAACGAAAATGTTTAAGACAAAGTTCTGATACTCAGTCATTTATAGATATGCCCAGATTTTCACCAAAAGAGTTTGAAATTACAGTAACGACTGAAGAGGGGTCTACAGTGCCAGCTGAGACACAAACGAAACGTAAAGGGAAGAACCTCAGAAATCTGACTATAGATTTGTCGAAGAGAGATAGTGATTTGGAAAAAGAATTGCTAGAATTTGAAAAGCTATATACTGACGCAGAAGAGAAGAAAGTGAAAACGCCTACATTAAAAGTTAAAGCAACATCCTTAGATTCCTCTGAATCTGTTAATCTTAGTTTGCCACAAAAGAAGACTTTAGAAGTGCCACAAAATTCTATATCAGTGCCCAATACTCCTAAACGACAGTTAAAACGAATACTTGCTCAGAAAAGTATAAAGCATGATGGATCAGGTGGTAAGATGGGATACAATTCATTACAATCGAATGCTGAGCAAAGACGGCTGTATATGAAAGGTCAAGATAGTGGCATATTCCTAAGAGATAATCATGCTAGTCTTATGTTATATCAAGCAGCACCTCCACGCATCGGTTCTCGTACAATGAGTTCATTTGAAGAAAATTCAAGTGATTATATTGATACTAACCCTGAAATTAACGTTTCTACGACTGAAACAAGACCTGGGCTATATATAGAATCTGGACAGACCCTTGGTTCTAATCTTCTTAATTATAAACAGAATTTAAGCGTGTCAAGTACTAATCTAAAAACTTTACCAGAAGGAGTGCCTTCAGATGATTTCGAACCGAGCACAGGTGAAGAAAAAGTTATTAAAAAACTTCACAGAAGAAATTCAAATCAAAGTTTAATGTTGAGTACTCACAGCTTGCAAAGTTCAAACTGCTCGATCAGCAGCGCGGGTGCATCCTGTCACAATTTGGCTACCGTTCGAACAAGTCTTTCGAATTTTAGCTTAAATTCCGACAGTAGACAAAAAAAGCTGTCAATCGATCGTCGAGATTCTAACTCTTCTCTCGTAAACGCAGAACATGTAACACCGACCACTCGTGTTATATGCTCTTCCAATTCAAACCTTATAGGTGAGACGTCGAAAAATTGTCTATTACAACGGCGTGGCTCCAACAACAGTCTGACGTTGAATATTCTGACAACAAATGCTCTCAGCAGGCACTCCAGTAATAGTTCTTTGAATAAAGAAGTGAAACTTGGCCAGAAAAAAGGATTGCTAGAGCGTAGAAGTTCAAATACTTCTTTAACTCTCAATATCAATACATCAAATCCACAATTATCAAGCAATCGAGGACTAAGCGTTTCAAATTATAATCTTAACGGATCGACTTGCAACCTCAGCATGTATAATAGCAATCATAGTATTGACAATTCTACAACTGAACCTCGTAAGGGAATCTTAGAAAGACGAAGTTCAAACACATCCCTCACTCTTAATATCCAACCACAAGAACCACGTGACCTAGAAATCGATGAGACTCTTATTGACAGCAATTTGAAAGATTTGCCACATAGGGATAGGCATAGAAAATCTTTAAGCACAGAAAATTTAATCCCTAAATCGTACAAAAATCGAACAAAATTACGAACTACAGACAAGGGTATTGGTTTTGGATCACACGACAACTTGTGGTCGTCTTCCTATCCAACAGACGAGGAATACTCACAAAATTTAACATTCGTATGTGGCGATCAGGAAAATGAAATAATTTATGCGTTTGGTCGCCAAGATGAGCCCAGCTTCCAGCCTGGTTTCGTTAAAAACATCACCACGAAACCTTTGAGCCCCCAGAGCACGTCCGAAGATTTTAGATTATATTTAGCGAACATGCAGCATTTGCAAAATGCGTCCAGCGTATTAACGCGGCAACAGCTAAGAGACCTGAACGACGTATTCCAGAATGGATACTCCAAAGTCAAATGTCATAGTACCAACGAGGGTCAGCATTGCTGTTCAGGTCGTGTAGACGCCGACATCGCCAAAGAGAATCCACAGATGGTCATACCCGAACCGGTCTCAAGTCAACCGTGTTCGGAGTACCAGAAAATGCTATTAAGGAATTTACATCAAGAGTTTTGGGATATGCCGACAAATTTTCAAGAGAAACCAATTGTTTCCGGTTCTCATCTTAAGAACAGATACAAGACCATTTTGCCAAATGAACATTCTAGATTTATATTACGCGCTGATCCAGGTGCTGTTGGTGAAGGTTACATCAATGCCAATTACATTAAGGTATGTTAATGTTTGCACTTCTGTAATATTTGTTATGTTTGTGTACATCAATAAAGTTATTCTACATTGTTTACGAGAGTTGATAAAGTACCGTTTGTTGATTTTAAATCACTAGTAAGCCTTGGAAAAATACTTATTTTTAAATGTTGAATATTCTTTTACCGTTTATAGTATAGTGAATACTGTTTTATATTTTAATTTTATATCTTACTTAGTTACTAACAAACATATGTTTCAGCATATCTATTGAATATTTCAAACGTTAAGTTTTTATTCTATTATAATATTGATATTTAACGTTTTTAAACCCTCGGTTTGTCTAACTAGAAATATTTAAAAGTTCTCTTATCGTCATCATCGTTATTATCGTCACCCAAAGAATGTCCACTGGACATATGCTTCCCTATAAGATCTCCATGTCGTCCATTGGTTCTGCGGTCATTCTCTTATACATAATAAAATTTTTCATTACAAGTAAAAGGAAAAGTTAAAGATAATATAAAATAACTATTAATTTATATATTAGTATCTTATCCTCGAAATATATTTAATATTCAAATACATACAGTGCAAAAGCTATAAGGTTTCCATTGAAATCTACTTGCAGCTTTCATTTTACATGAAGCAGAAGCTGCTCGAAGTTATGTTAAAATATCTACAAAATGCAATTTTTGTTTATTTATAAAATATTACTATTAACACTCACCAGGAATTTGTTATTAATTTCAGGGGCATGAGTATACCAAAAATAGTTACATAGCGACGCAAGGTCCACTTCAAAACACTATATACGATTTCTGGACGATGGTCAAACAGAATATTGAAGACTTTGTACGACAGAAGAATGAATCGACAGCGTCCGATGCAGTTATTCAGAAGATTGTAATGCTTACCAATTTTATTGAGAATAATCGACAGAAATGCGAGAAATATTTCCCATTAGAATTAAATGAGGAGTTAACAGTAACGAATCCAGTGTTATCAGAAACCAATTACTTCAGTGAATCGGAAGTTATGAAAAACAGTTTTGTCATCAAAAACGTTGGACTGGTTAAAAAGGCTGGATATACGATACGAAAATTAAACGTCAGACTTATAAAATCTGTAAGTGCTGAAAGTGACAGTGCATTAACAGTATACCATTACTGGTTCCACAATTGGGCGGACCATAAGTGCCCTAAAGATGTGAACGCTTTGTTAAATTTAAGTTTAGACATTTTAAAAGACCAAAGTTATAATTTTAGTGAAAGTGATGAAGAGAAGGACGAACAATGTAACTGCAATGACAGTCCAAAACCTGACTCCAAGTTTGTGTTTCCTCCGCTAGAGGCCGAAAGTGTTCCTTGTCCTGTTACTGTGAAGGTATCCTCTCCGCTTGGTTTATCTGTCGATAATAAGTCGCCTCCTACGATAGTGCACTGTTCAGCTGGCATAGGTAGAACCGGTTGCCTCATTGCCATTCTAAACGGTATAAAACAACTTACAAATGAACAGAAGGTCGATGTGCTGGGCATAGTTTGCAACATGCGGCTGAACAGAGGAGGTATGGTACAGAATTCTGAACAGTATGAGCTCATACATAAGGTCTTATGTTTGTTCGAGCAGGCATGTTTACCAAGTTTATAGCTAGGCTAGATAAAGCTGCTATTAGGTAATATTTTTTTTTGAAAAAAAACTGTAGCTACTGTGGATTTACTATGTTATTTATGTTGTTATCATTAATTTATTCATGATTAATATGTATATTTGTTAGATATATTTGGGGTGAATTCCTATAAAGAATTTTAAATACATTAAATGTTTCTTTCGATGGCAAGTGATACTTTAAGAAAGTTTTGATGGAGTTCAAATAATTTTTATTTATATGTTCTACTCTTGCGGCAATTGGGTAGAATATATTTAGAAATGGAGAATTAAGTTCGACTGAGCTCCCTTTAGTTCCTAGGATATTTAGTACTGATTGAAGTTATTGTATATCAATTCTTTTTATAGATTTGGACAAAAACTTATATGTCAAGGTTTATATTGGTAATATTGACTATTTTACCATGACAAAAAAGAACATCATAAAGATATTCAAATACAGTGTTTAAGTGAACTCTGTGATAAATTCATTAGAGCGATATTCAAAATTTGCTAATGTGAATTTTTCCTATTCAAGAATAATAAGCTTATTATAATTTGTTTCTTGTTAAAAGTTGTTAAATTATCTTTCTTTTGTAAATATTTTGTATTCGTTCTTGTCCATAACTTAAACGTTTCAACTTTATTTTGGTAAATGACACCAATTTTTTAATGCTCAAGATCATTGCAATTACATTTTTCGTTATTCAGGTTTTCTGTCAGTTCAGCTCTTCATGTCCATACAGAGATTTAGTTAAGATTATATAGATTTTAATACTGGTTTTCTATAATTGATAAATCAAAATCAATTACATCATAACTGATATTTCATTATACTAGCAATCTTTGTCTTTTGACCCTTAACAGTTATAAGACATCACATCGGTATGTTTTTGTTGTATTATCATTTTTATTTTAAAGTTACTTTACTTAAAATACTTTTTTTTATTTACTTTATTCCACATCGAAGTTATAGATCTGCCAGTTCATGATAATTTGTATTAGCACATATTTGTTAGTTATTGGCTATATTCTTAACTGCAGTTATATTTAAAATCAGTTGTTTACTGCTAATAAATTAAATATTAATAATAGAATATAATGCACAAGGAACATACGTTACTATTTCATTTTATTGCTTAAATTATAGAGAAAAAAATTTAGTGTTGCCATTTAAAGTTTTAAAATTTAGTTAGCAATTTTAATAACAATTTATAAACAGTGTTTATCGTTTTTTATAGGACTATTTTGAAATGGGAGTGTCTGCATAAAAATGTGTGTGACATACAGATATGCACTGGTTTTTACTTAGATTATTTTTTAAAAAAATGTATACTTATTACAACATAACACTTTCCGGCTTTATATGTTAATTTTATTTTATTCACACCTGATAGTAGAAAGGTCCAACTTCATTTTTCTAACTGATAAATATTAATTCACTATTATTCTGTGATAATATTAATCAAATTTTTTAGAATTTTTTTATATAACAAATTCGAAGAGACGGGCAGAATGTTGGCCTAATGGTAAGTGATATGTCCTTTGATCGTACCAGTCTTAGTAAAGATGTTTATATAGCACCGGAATACCCGTATCGTGTGCTCAATACCCCAGTAATTTTATTTGCTATTACATACCGGAATGCAGTAATGTTTGCAGTAATACGCGTCATAATTTTGCAACAGATAAAGGCGTGGCAGTGGTACTTACCTAGAGATATGCCTCTTTGTTACCAGATATTATAGGATAAAATAGGCTGGTAATACGGATGTCACTTGTTCGATTCCGGGGCTACATGTTATAGTTAGCTCGCTGGCTTAATGGTTAGTGCGTGCGGCCTTCGTTCCGAAGGTCGCGGGTTCGAATCATTGCATGTACCAATGACTTTAATATTTAAGTTGTGTACATTTGTGAACTTTTGTTACAACAGCGAAGTACAAATGGTGAAGGAAAATATCGTGAGGAAACTAGCACATGAATTAGAATTAATTTTAAGGTGTGTGTGAAGTCACCAACCCGCATTGGGCCCTCCTGATGACTATGGACCTATCGCCCGCATAGTGAGGGTAGGCCTGTGCCTCAGCAGTGGGGACATAAATTGGCTGTTATGGTGTCATAATTTGGTTAGTGGTAGGTTTTTCGAATTCGCCTAGCCACCACCTTCATTTGCTGCCATAACAGTATCGTTGTGTACCGGCTGGCGTTATATAAGAGCTGGAGTTTTGTAGGTAAGCACGTTACTACCTTCCATATATATTACTATCCATTTCCACCCCCCGTCCCGTTTTACTAAATGCACTGTAATCTGTCTCCTGTCCTAGTGTCCTGTGTTAGGTTTCCTGATTCACGAGCACTGTACTAAGAAGACGATTAACAGCATTAACTTCATTCCAAAAACTAAAATAAAAGGTTTCATTGTTACTACACGATTTGATGTTCAGATGAAGTTAATCCACTGCAGAAAAAAAGCTTAAGTCCGTTAATAAAAATTGTGTTTTCTTTTGTTGATTTGATGAAGTTCTTAAATAATATCAATTTTCATATATTTAGATAACTAGTCGTGTGTTTGTGATATCCTCGCCCCCAGTTAAGTTTCTTTAACAATCATTGAAATTTTACCAAAAAATGATACCCTGGTGGTAGTTGTCTTGTGTCGGTGACGGTCAAGGTAGGTACCACTGCGGCTCTTTATTTCCGCCAGCAAACATTACTGTGTTTTGGTTTGAAGGGCGTTTTAAGTAGTTTAATTATTGGGATAACGAAACTCGACATCTTTTGGTCTCAGGCGAAGAGCGTAATTTGGTGCAGTATAAATCGTCCTAACCAACGCATATTATTATGAGCAGGGGTATATAGTATCACTTACCATCAGGTTAACGTCACGCTCATGTCGTTGCTTAATTGAATAACAAAATGTAAACCAATCGGCGCGTAAATCTAGTCTCTGATGTCATTGAACTAACAATAAGTAGGTATGACTTGGTTAGTGTTTGAGTGTTATTTCTGTATTTCATACCGAACCGTTGACGATTAAGCGAGTACATGTACAGTACTCGACATCACCTCAGCGTGTTTGTCGAGTTGATGTTAATTTTCGCGCAAACAACGATTAAGGCGACAAAAAAAGTATTAAAGTTTTATAATTGGACGTCATCGATGGAATTTTTCTTACGGCTATTCTACTCGGTTTAAAGAACAACAGATTTCACTTGAACCTACTACTTACTGGTGGGTAGGTCTCTGTTTCCGGAGACCATCAAGTACCACCGCAGCTCCTACTGCAGCCGACAAACAGTAGTATGCAAACATTACTGTGTGTATTGAAGGGTCCTGTAGCCAGCGATATTACTAGGGGTGAGGCGACCAGCGCAATGTGGTGCAGTGTAATACCAACCTAACTAGCGCTATGTTGTTATTGGCAGACGTATCACCATCGAAAAATCTTTCACTAGTAACAGTTTTCGTGAATATAATAATATATTATATATATATATATTGCTTATATATATCAATATATTATATATTGCTTTAGCCCTTTGTCATTATGAAATGGTCATGAGCCCCAGATGTAGAAACTAATATGGCTCTAATAAATCCGTTTCACATTTTAGAAGTCGATCTATAGTTTTTCAGCGATTTTAATATACTATTAAACTATTGATGATTACGCCATCATCTGTACAGTTTCGCAATATCTTCAAGGTGACAAGTGAACGGGGATTGACTAAATATTACTTATTATGTTGCTCCAACGGTTTTTGCCGAATGTTTTTCTATGCTATTTTATATAATTCGGGACTGACAAAACAATGCACATTTGCTTAAAATATTAAAATTTATGTACACTCTTTTTTTGTTTATATTATATATACTAGCACTTGATCACGTTCTCATATAATGTAAGTGGTGACGTGGTCTGACCCCTCCGATGACTTGCCGCCATCCGACGCGCACCGTGCGTATCTTAAATTCATATTCAACCCAACCAGCACCACGTTATGAACAGGCATATGTCTTACCATCAGTTGAACGATCCGCTCGTCTCATAGCTTAATTTAAAAAAAAAAAACTCGGAGGTTTGCTGTTAAAACCGAAAATAGGCCTTTTGCGCTTGCTGGAACAGTCGCCATGATCTGTGTCTGGTCTTTTCCCGTATGTTATACGAATACGACTGTATTTGTATGCCTATACATTATTTCTCACATTCATTTTAGTTAAATACAGTATGGTAATGTTAATCGTGATATATATAACACTATATTATATACATATATATATAATACGTAAGTACCACCACTAAAACTACTATTTTCACTGAGTAGCGATTGTACAAACATTATTTTAGTTTAAAGGGTGCTGATGTCAGTAATACGAAGGGTGTAACGAAATTTAACATCTTAAGACTCAACGCTACGATTGCATCGAGGTATTGTGTAAACATCCTAACCAGTAACAGTTTGTGAATGTCCCGTTCGTCTTGCCGCTTGGACGTATATTAAAAGTACAAAGTGTAAAAACTAATGATTTTTTTTAATGTTTCAGCTCGTATATCAGATTTTATCATTTACGTTTAAGTGAAAAATAATAGGAAATAAATTGTACAAGCAATAATGTAGCTTTCCTATTAAATAATTACTGAGGTAACGAGACTCAACACGATATCATGCCAACTATCGCTCCCCATTGTTATAAGGATTGTATCTCATCTCCAAATAAAAAATAGGGGAAAAAACTTCTTTAACAGTAAGTCGGTAGTAAATATATTTTTTTTTCTTTGGACTACGATCTGTCGGACACATCCGAAGAATCGTCAAGGAAATATCATCAGCGCACAAATTATATCTAATAGGTAAGCAAATTGCACATTTAGTGATTTTTTTTTTATTAACATTTTATAAAAAAAAATTGAAATGGTATATAAACTTTTTACCTTAAATTATTATTGTTACGTTTTTTTGTAATGAGCGAATAAATGTGAACGCTTCACAATTCCCACGCTACATCAGAACCATAAGGTGCCGAATGAAAACCTGTTCAACATCATGTTGCAATTTTTTTTTTAATTGCTTGTGACTCTTAAATAAAGTTTTGTCTGATTTTTTTTTTCATTTTGTTATTAATAGATTTTATTTTGGGAATCTAAAGCAAATTTGAAAATGTCGAAAACCCTAATAATGTTTGAAAGGTTGGCTAAAGGTTTAAATTATTATATAAATCGTAATTCTTGCTGAACTTCGTGATCTGGATGTGGACAGCTCTGATGTCAAGATATCTGACACATGGTACAATGGCGAATGACTTGGGAAATGTAAATATACAATTGGGTGTAGTAAATTAATTAAAAACGGTTTAGCCAAACTAGGCATTTTATATATATATATATATATATATATATATATGTGTATATATATCTGTTAATTATATACTCACTTCAAAGATTTCTATAGTTTATAAACTAAAAAAAAATTGGGAATGTAAGTATCTTTATTTTTTTTAATATGCATGATAAAGGGAAGTCGCTGTCGTTATTATATATTTAATATAACATATTATAATATAAAATATAACAATAAAATATATATATTTAATGTTAATATATCATCTCTATGTTTCTATCGATGTGGTGATGTGTGATATGATATAATGAATAATTCACTTAAACTGATTGTCATAGTGCGGGATTATAGTTCTTCTTTTATGACCGGGTCTGTGTTGCCACTGTGGAAGGAATACTTTAACGTTGGGAACTTTTCCGTGGTACTTTCATAATAGTCAGGTGTTGCCAAATATTTTTATTCTTGCACCTATGTAGTTTAGTTTTTTTTAAGTAAATTATTTTATGTATACTACTAACTCATGTGGTGATTTGTAACGAGGTTTTTGTGTTACGGCCTGAACCTCGTAACCTAATCTGAACCGGATAGAGAAATGCACGGTATGTATTCATAAATACTAAAACATTGAGTAATTAAAAAGGGCATTATTCTTTTTTAATGATTACTTTGAATTAATTGCACAAATATCGTGCGACGATTTTTTTAAACTTTTACATATTAGTTGGGTAATTTATATAGATTATTTGATTTAGGTTATTATTTATTAACATATAAGTATAGTTAGATAGTTCAACATTTTATTATAATCAAGGTGTAAGTTAATTGTAATTTTATAATATAGAGCGATTTATTATTTAAAATTTTGAGTCTATAATTTAAGACTAAGAAGTACAGTTAGTCTGTCTATGACTAGTTGGAATAAATTTTTAATTATTATTGTAAATAATGTGTGCGTCAAAATATTGTTTTCTTTTTATTAACTATTCGAGGAAATATATATTTATGGTGATTTTTTTTGTTTTTTTTTTCTCTCGTTTCTTTTTTAAACTTTGCTCGCTGTGGTTAAATAATCTATGATTTTCCGTTTCACAATTTTTTTTGAAATGGATCTTAAAATCACATCTCTATCTCATCATCATCTTTGCTTTTAAGTCTAATGTTAATAAAAGTAAGCAATTTGTAATTAAACAGGAAAAACTGTTCTAATCTTATATAAACTTAATAATCTAAAGTTCACGTAACCTTTTGCGTATTACAATAGCAAATGAACTTTATGTACCTCTTGTGACTGTTTTAACCTGATGTTATTTATCACGGATCATAAATCTGTATCAGGACTGTTTGTTTTTCCTAACCATTATTATAGCTGTTATTTTCTTGTTCAACCGTTATTAAATTCGAAATTAATAACTATTCGTTTCGTAACGAACTACAATTTTTTATTACACAATAGGGGGCAAGAACTTGCATAAATTATGTGGTTGGTGCATAATAACCAAAAATTATTAATTATATTCGTTAATTACGCCGTTAGCGAGTTAAAATGCGTGTTTTTCGCTTTTTCATAATCCACGAGTTTATATATGCACGAGTAATCATATGTTGGAGAAATATATTCAAAATATTTTTCTCAACAAATTCTCTTTTTCACTTTATACAGAGTTAATAAATATTAAATAATGTGTTAAATTGAATTAAAGTATCAATATTCATACGAATGTTTTGGTGATGCTCCCAAGTTTTCAAATGCAAATGGAAATTCTTATAAAGATTATGAGAAACGTTCTCTCAGCGTTAGTTTACAAGATTTTCTTACTTTTTGTTAAAGCGTTCATTTCTTTCGCACAAAGTAACGAAACGCTGAATTTCTGAATATAAGTTTTGCGACTGTAATGTAATTATATTACAAAGATTTCTTAACATTTAACAACATTCTTAACTTAACATAACATAACCGAAAACCGGCTAAATGAAAAATGTTACATGATATTTATGTTTTATTATTTCATATATTAAAATGTTAAATTTTCGCTTTTATATATTCTTATAGTACATCGTAGATTACAAAAATAATTTAAATATATAATCCAAGTTTCATGTGGAGAGGAATTAATAACGTCACACTCCATGGAAAACATGTACAACTTTTTCGTTCGTTTCGTTTTTCATAAGATAACAGATCACATGCAAATGATTTCTGTTGGAGAAACCCAATCAAATTATTATTTGGTATTCGGTAAAATTGTTAACTTTACATATTTTATATAGATTTTTAGCATTTAATACTGCAAACGATATTACTTGCGAAGAAACCTACGCAAAACTCATCAGTTTTGATTTTATTCCACATTCCTACTTAGTATCGTAGGATGCACGAATTGGTATTATTAATAACAAACAAGTTATAAATATGTTAAAGAATAAAGTTATTTAATATTTATAATAACAAAATTATTATTTTTGCAGACAAGTATCTTTTTAAATTCATTCATAATTTTTTTAAAGATTTGTATGTAAAAGGACACAACATGAAGTCTATATGCAATAATTTATGTATCTCATATTCTAACGCTATTTATTAAAGTAAATGCTAAGTTATCGAAAAGTTTTGAAGTAAATCGTTTTCTTTAATGATAATTAAATAAAACGATTTATTAGATCAAATTTATATTTCTTAAAACCCTATGTAAATATTTAAAATTGTCGTGTATCGAGAAGTATTAAAATCTAGGTATAGTCTAAACAAGAACACCAAAATTATAGTAATAGCCTATATGATATATTTAAATAAGGTTATTATGGTAATTATTCAGTAAATTGATATAATAAGTAAGAAATTACAGAGGTTGGTTTATTAAACCTTCAGGTAGAGCTATAGGTAAGTCGGAAAGGTTTATTTGGATGGTGAAACTGTTTAATCTTAAGTCGTGGTTTAGAAATAAACATAAGCATGTGTATTTAAATTTATACTTATCTTATATTTGTCTATATTATAAGTTTTTGATCGTTTTGTCATCGTATATCGTATGTCGGCCCCCATCGGTACATATTCTGTACATAATCACCCGAAGGACACCATGAGTACAATGCTCTTTCAAGGATTTCTTATCGATTGATTTACTCGCAAGGAGGACTATCGATATGGAAAAAGGCCCAGGAAGTGAGCAACATACGATTTAATTTATAATTATAAAGTAATTGCTGATTATCACTTAGTATTTTCGGGATATACCTGAACAAACTCTACGCTTTATTTAGATAAGTCAGCGTCGGGTTTTTTCACATTTAGTCTTTACAAGATTAATACTAAACGTCTAGTACATTATATTGAAAATATGGAAATAACTTATATTTATAAGGGTACAGTATCAAATTGTTGTTAGTATCAAATTTAATTTTAACGTCTCCATTAGAGGCTCCGATAAAATATCAAACGCACACAAATATTATTAAACTCCTATTAAATTTTATAAATAAAAGTTAGTAGTATATATACAACTATAAAAAAAAAAAAAATGTCTGCTATTATTGTAATGTGAAACGGCAAATAAATTGGTGTATATTCGTAACAATAATTCGTATTATACTGATCTTATATATATTGTGAGATTCTATTCCTTTGTATATCTGTTTGTTCTATTTAAAAATAAAAATGGCCGCGACGGTGGGTATAACCTCATGTGTTTGAATGTTAAGTTGTCCTTCATAGAAGAGCTTTTTTTTTATTTACGCCAGTACATTAATTTTTGGTATTTAACATTTTGCTCTTCACAGCTTCTGATTTTTCTGAACATTAATGAATAAAGATAAAAGTTGAAATAAGTGAAATACATTGTTTTAAACAAAGGATACATACGTTGTTTTTAATAGCGCAAAGATACAAGATGAGGTAATACTGTCTCAAAGTGGTGTAAGGGTTCCCGCACGAATCGCGGGATCCGAGTCAACTTCACCTGCTCCTGGTGCACCGTCCTAATCTACAAACGAAACTGGCTCCCACTAACCTGCATTGGGCCAGAGTGGTGTGAATAGGCATAATCCTACGTGGAAGTCTTTCCGCTGATAATGAAAATGATGTCTCAAAGCGACGAGCACAATGTAATGTAGTGTATATCATCCTAACTAGCCCACATTGTTATATGCAGGCGCACCACTTATCATCAGGTGAACGATCCGCTCGTCGCTAAAAAAACATTCACCTGATAGTGATACATCTAACACAAAATTGTTAATGATATGATGAAAGTTATTACTCTAGTATTTTTATTAGGTACAACGCTTTCAAATTGAGATATAGTAAAGTTTACATACTGATGTTTTGCGGCAGAAATAGGCTATGTGTATGTATACCTACCTAGACGGTCGCTGATAAGAGAGACCTACCACCAGTAAAGGATATCTGATTGCAACTATCTAAGCATCGTAACGTGGTTATAATTCATTGCTTATATAGAATCAAAACAAGTATTTCCTCATAAACTCCTCCAAAGCTTTTTGCCAACGACCTGTTATTTACCAGAGTTGTATTTATGAAATGTTAACATTCTAATGAATATAAAGTTTTTCCTTACATTTTTTTTATGAATATTCTAACGTTATAAACTACAAACAAGTCGTAACTCGTGAGTTATGAAGTGGCTTCGCTAATTCCAAATAGAGCCAAGGTTTTTTATTAGGATCATTATAAAAAAAAAGCTATATTTCTACACGTCATACTACGCTCTCACGTTTCGGTCACGTGTATGTCTCGAAGATCTGTCTAACCTTTCAAATTAATTGATATTGAGAGGATTTATTTTTTATCTGCAATAATTTCAAACTAACTATTGTTATTTAAATAATACATAGTAGATACTGCTTTAATAAAGCGTCCAATCACAGATGTATTTTTAGTTTTTATTCATCATACAATGAAATCCTCATCTTATATCCTATTTGTTTATTCTGCTGTAACACGATTAGGGTTCAGATGTCGAATTTAAGACTAGAACAGCATTTTCTATAAGTAAACTCTGGGAGGCAATAGACGTCCACTGCTGGACATAGGCCTCCTGCAAAGATTTCCACATCGCTCAGTCCACAGTGAGCATGGCTTCCGCTATCGCCGACCACTAGAGACTGCAGATTGTAAGGGTTCATATGGGGGGATCCGGGCTATTTTCTACCGTGGTAGGAACCAGAGCCTCGCTTGTTGATTACCCAAGCACCACGAGCTTATGAGGTTGGCTGGAGGATTGAGGTTTATTTTATACGTACTACACTTAAATAGATAATAATATGTACAAATATTTTTATATATTAGTTAAGCCTTTGAACAGCGTGCTCACTGAGAGTTTTTTTTTTTTAAACAGCCATTTTACGTCCCACAGCTGGGGCACAAGCCTACCCTCAATTTGAGGGCGATGGGCCATAGTCACGACGCGGGCCCAATGCGGGATGATGACACACACCTTAGAATAAATTCTAATTCAATTGCAGGTTTCCTCACGATGTTTTCCTTCACCGTTTGTTTTTCGCTGTTGTAACTAAAGTTCACAAATGTACTTACATAACTTAAATATTAAAGTCATTGGTACATGCCGAGATTCGAACCCGCGACCTACTCTTCTCAATCATTAGGCCAGCGAGCTAGTGCGAGTTAGTTCAATATAAGGGAAGGAAGTGGTGAGTTGAAAAATTAAATGTTGTGTTGTGGAATGTTTAAATTTAAACAATTAATAGAGCGGGGTTCAAAATGCTGAGAAGAGAAATCATCATTATCGTCAGCCTATAGAAGTCCACTACTGGACAGGCTTCTCCCAAAGATCTCCACATCGATCGATCCCGCGAAAACGCCGTTGTTGCGTAGTGGTTAACTCTTATCATATAACACGAACGTGCCTGGTTCGATAGCATGATCACAAATTGTGGAGCTAGTGGCGTTGATTGGAGAATGCAGTAGGTCTTTGTTGCCGGAAACCATCTAAGAGGTACCGCCGTAGCGCCTATTGTAGCCGCCAAACAATGGTGTACGATCATTATTATTCCGGTTTGAAGGGCGCTATAGCTAATGAAATTATTACTGGGGTAACGAGACAACGTTTGATGTCTCAAGGCGACATGCACAATATGGTGCAGTGTATAACGTTCTAACTAGCGCCATACTATCAGGTGCACGTCGCGCTCGTCTCGTCGCTTCGTAGAATATTTGAAAATAAAACCAAGGAAAAGGTTTTGATCGCATTTTACGCGCCTGAAGTTAAAATAATTTCAACAGTATTCATAATGGTTTTTTATCGTATAACGATTATGATTTTCTTTTAAATTATGTTTAGAATATTTATGAAGACATGAAACTGTGATTTTATAAAAATTAAACACAAGAATGCTTACAGTTAAACCCAAAGTTTTCCTCGTCATCATCACCGGGTCCGGGAATTTAAAAACGAATAACATGTTATGATAAACTTGATAATGTGTCAGCAAACAAACAAGACGATACACAAAAATAATGTTTGGTTACACGCAAACCGTATTTGCACAAATTGTTATATCGTTTTATGATTAAAAAAACAGAAGTAAGGATGCACCTTACGTCAAACCGACGAGCGTAGTGTGGTGATGTGTAAACATCCTAAATACCACTTGAACATAAAACTTCTCTTCATAAACGTCAATGTTTTTGTACCTGTCAACAATAAACTAATTTTACACGCAAAGTTCACAACATTCTTCGAGTATACTGATGCAATTCCTGTAGTGTCCTGTAGTATTCAAAGAGGCTAGGATACCCGATTACTTCGCTATTACGAGAAGTCGTACGGCTTCCGATTGAGAGTGCCGAGTGAGAATGCTTTGAGAACATATACATACACAAAATATTCATACCTTGAGGGTATGCCGTTACTGGGTCAGCTCGTGCTCTCTACATACTAAATAGATCATACATGCGAAACAACTACATAATGTTTTAGGTTTATCTAAGAAAACAGTGTACTAATTAGTATTATTAATATATGATTCCACAATAAACTCCTTCACAGATAACAGTATAAAAGATGAAATGCATCAATGCGTTGAAAGCGAGGTGTTGGAGCACAGGGACCGAAGACAATTGCAAGGACAATGGGATAGTGTACAAATAGGGAGTAGAGGCCATTGTGTCAACAAAATATCCAATAACAATCCACTGGCAGACATTACATCGAAGTGCGAATAAAACATGAACGATGATAAACGAACTGATGATGTTTGGCTTGATACTGTTTGGCTGTGGATTTAGTTATAAATTTTACTCTAAACTAAATGTTAACATTTTAGTTGTAAGCACAAACACAGATTTATTAAGATTTGCTCTCTTCTCTTTGTGTGACACTTAAATAAAGAAAATTACTATAATTATGAAATTGCCTACTTAATATTCACACTGTTGGGTGGACAGAGGCATAACTGTTTATCCACAATATCCTCGGAGTACGATAGTATCATCCATGTCCAATTGTTCCACTCATTTGCTGTTCTTATGAAGAACGAGGAGATGAACATCTTTGTTCACAAACTGGGGATTTTCGCAACGTATATATAGCGACACGACCTGCATCTAGTCGTCTGATGTTGAAAAAAAGTATTATGTCGTGTAATTCCATCGCACAGTCTCCAAAACTACAGAACACACAGCGCCTCTGTTCAGGCCAGTCAAGCTTAGTTATGATAAATTCATGGTCATCAAAAAGCCTCTTATCCAACCTCTCCATCGGATCTAGTGCCACTAGATGAGTTTTGGCAGTAGCTGCCCAGGTATGACAAAATACTCCACACACGACAGGACTTGTAATTTATATAAAGTCTAAAGCTGTCCGGGTAAGCATTTTAGCTTATGATTTTGGGCAGTTCACCTGTAATAGAGATTCGTTGTTTTATCCTTAGGATTTTAGTCTGTCCTAAAACGATTCCCTCAGAAAGCAAGAGGACACTATATCTCTCATCATAGTTATATTTATTTAACAGAACGTGGTAGCCATTACCACTCCAGCAAGAAGAAGGATATTTTTTATAGCATGTAACATGTTCAACTCAATGTTACTCGTAAATAAATAAACAGATGTATTATTTATTACTATTATACATTACATAATACTTTGTAGCTTATACACTCATTAGCACTCTTTAATTGTATGTATTTTGTTAATACCGTTTCCGCGAATAAAATATCGTTTATTATAAGGTTTAATATACGGAATTTATCATACATCATCAGCCGATAGACGTCCACAGCTGGACATAGTCCTCCCACAAAGATCTGCTAGTTATTATTCATATGTTAAGTGTTGTATGTATTTTGTGTATGAATTATTTTTAAGTGTTTTATAATATATGTTTACGTGTATACTTATACTATGTTAATTTTGTATATTTTTTTATTCTTTTCACAATTCGAAGGGTGTACTGGAAGAGAATGCTTTGTGGCATTATGATCGCTTTTTGGATTTGGATTATTCTATATCTGTTGTATATTTATGTAAGGGAGTGTAACGGGTCCCGGACAATAACTCACTGGACCCAAGCCGACCTCACCTGTTTGTGGTGCATCCTGCTAATCAACAAACGAGGCTCTGGCTCCGACCTAGCCGCATTGGGTCAGCGTGGTAGGAAATTTCTCAAATCTCTCTGTTGGAATTCCTACCCGATCTATATGGAGTCTTTCGGGGATGCCTGTGTCCAGGAGTGGACGTCTATCCCCTGACGTGAATGTATTTGAGTCTCATGTTGTGATTTTTGTGCAAACAAGTATAAGTAAATAACCTGAGATAATCGCTTATGTATATATGAAAAAAACATGTTCTTTGTCTTATAAACTAGTTAATTAAAGGCCTTTTTTAATTAAAAAGTCTTATGAAATCCATTACTAACACTTTTTAATAAAAAAGCCTTTAATTAACTAGTTTATATGATTATTTTTAAACAATGAAGTGATGAGACGAGCGGGACGTTCACAATGATGATAAGTCACTCCATCGGATGTTGTAAACGGAAACATATTGAAGGTAGTTGTAACTAATGAAATTACTGGGGTAACAAGACACAATCTTTTGTCTCAAGCGACGAGCGTAATGTGTTGCAGTGTATATCATCCTAAATTGCGCCATGCTGTTACGGGCAGGCATATCACTTAACACCAGGTAAACGTTCCGCATGTCTCGTCACTTAATTGAATAAAAAAAACCTGTTTGAAGTAGGCTTCCTCATAGTGATGGTTGTGATGATATCCCATGAATTTATTGATAACCACTGTTCAACATGGGTCTCCCTAAAAAACAGTAATTGCTATGTTGGTCACACTTGCCTAATGGGTAGGCAAGTTCAACACTTAGCAACAGTCATGGAAAATTGCTGTTCTTTCGCTGAATTGATTTATGTTGTGCGAGATTCATATACGTGAAATATTTTTTTTATTTAATTAAAGGACAAGATCGGCGAGAGGTTCTCCTGACGGTAAGTGATACGCCTGCACATATAACGTGGCATTAGTAACAACGCTAGTTACAGCGCCCTTCAAACCGAAATACAGTAATGCTGCGGTGGTACCTACCCAGGTCTCCGGCAACAGAGACCTACCACCTTTTTTATCACGGGTGAAATCTTCTTAAAAGATACCTTTCATGAGGGAGAAGACAAGGTTATGTGGAGCTTCTACCTACTAAAACCCCGTCGGTAGTCTCCCTCAGTACATGAGGAGGGGCTCCGGGATCTCCTACGGAACGCACCGGAGCCTCCTCTGCATTCTGGCTAAAACATCCCACGGAAAGGCAAAGCCCTCCTTGACACCCACGCTGTGCTACGGCAAATACAAGACCATCATGTATTTGCCATCCTCTCAAGGCTCACTTATTTAGCTCTGAGGACACCAACATCAAAGCCCACGAACCAGACGACCCTTTTAGTCGCCTTGTACGACAGGCAGGGAATACCTTAGTCCTATTCTTAATAGTCTAAGACTACAGGGCTATTAAATTGGAACGATACAGAGTAGATTAGCATGACCCCTACGCAAGGATGAACCGCAAAATCATGAGGAGACCTACCACTTAGTTCAAACAATTTTTATTTCTACAACACTTTTTGTAGAAGGTTATTTTCATCGTCTTACGACTTTCTTTTATTGGAAATATAAAAAAAAATAGTCGTGTATTATTTACGTCATTGGGTTTATTTGAAGAATCACTTACGATAATTTTTGTTCAGTTAATAATAGTCATTAGCATAATAAGTATGTCATTATTGTAAAACGGCGTAAACATTGGCCAATATCTACCAAGGTTTTATATTTTACACGAATATATGTGATAATATATCTAACGTGTTAATTAGAATGTACAGTTTTACGACATAACGATATGGGTGGGTCTATAGAATGTTCCATGTTAGTCACAGTAAATAAAAGCTAGATGAAGTTTATTCACTGGAAGTACATCTTCCGGTTTCATCGAACAATATATAAATATCATTCATCCCAGTAACTGCCTGAATTGTTGTATAATAGTCTTAACACTTAACCTGGTCTCTCATCAGTACTAGATTAATAAATAGATAATAGTTTACAATATCGGATATGGATATCGCCGTTGATCATCGTTGCCCTAACCAGTCATCTTGAATCTAATAACATTCCAAGTAACTTGAACGTTAATATATCCAGCATTTTATGCAAATCTATTCCTAGCTATGGGATTATGTTAACAATGCTATAACACTAGAAAAGCTCGCGTTACTGCACAATATGACCAAAACAGGCAGGAGGTTCTTCCGGCGATAACTAATACATCCTGTGAATTATAGATCTCTACAGATTAGAGACAAGTATTTGTTTTTCATTTTAACATTAAATATCTCATGAACAATATAATTATTCACAAAGTAGATGTTACTCTAGTGATACTTCGATAATGTTTTGGAAAAAAACACAGCGATAAACTTTAATCTTAACGATCCTGTGCAATTACATTTTGTAAAACAAAAGTGGTTTGCATTCTCGCCTTCTTTTACTCCTTTAGTAATAAATACTTGAGGTAATAAATATACTTTTTACATTTATGTCGATAAATTATGATATACTCTTTAAAAAGAAACAATTATTGCGTTTTCGGAACCATCGTTATCTTTTTTAATATTGTATTGTTTTATATATATATGACATAAAAAGGAAAATAAACCAGTTGTTGTCTAAACGAGCTACTTGTTTCATAACAAATAACATTGTGCCTGCGTGTTTGTTTACTTAGTGGTTTACTGTTATTTGAGACTATTAAAAAAGTGCCGTGTACTATGTTTTCAATATTTTTAATTCTCTTTGTTTCTTTAGAGATTTTTAAATTACAATCATATCAATCCCATAATACTATAACACAAATTATAAACATAAATGTGGCTTTACATAATTTGTAAGGATATTCTTCTTCGTGCACGGAGAGAAGAGAAAACTGCGAATCGGATAGATATCATCATCAGCCAATAGATATCCACCGCTGGACATAGGCCTCCCCCAAAGATCTCCACATCGATAGGTCCTGTGCTGATCTGGTTCCGCCGACTTGCCAATGTCACAAGCAACATAACCTCCGGTACCAACAGGTACAGAGGCCGTCGTTTGTAAGAGTTCATTTAGCGAGATTTCGGCTATTTCCCATCGAGCTGGTCTAATGCGGTTTGGTGGAAGCCAGAGCCTCGTTTGTTCATTAACAAGGTGCACCAGGAGCAGGTGAGGTTGGTTTGGGTCCCGTGAATAGTTGTGCGGGACCACTTACTTATCGGGTAGTCATTTAATTTATTTACTTTGAGGGATCCTATAACTATTTTTCTGCTTTCTTCGTTCCGGAAACATTGTTGTAACATGCGTTGGTTTTTCATGGTTATTATATTAAACACGTCAGAACGTTTTTATTTACTATAATTTTTTGCAATCCATAATTAAGATCTGTGATAATTGCCATAGATCAGCGTGCCGTTGTAGCGGCGGATCCTGTGATATAGACGCGGACGCCGTCTACACGCACAGTACACGCGCGTATTTTGCAATAAACGGACGTGCCTTCGTTAATATTACAAACCTTCGCTAATATCAACACCGATCATAATAAACCTTGAAGAAGGAATCCGGAAGTGTTATATCTGTTATTTTTTGGTAAGTTTCTATAATTTGTTTTAAATTAAGTAGTTTATAATCATTCATAATTTTTGTATCGACAATATGTAAACCATCACAAAGACCATTTTTAAAAAAATAAAAAGAATGAAAACATTGTTTATGGAAAAAAATTTAAAATTATTTTTAATTACATCAAATGAATATTTAAAGCAATATTTTTTTTTATTTATTTAATTTTTCAACACTTGTATACATCAATACTTTAACACAGTACATGCAAAATATAATACAAAATAAAATGTAACAAGGCAATAATTATAGATGAATACATCTTACATTAATAAATCTAATATTAGCGATTATTATGTTAAGAGTAACGAAAACAATGAAAAAGATATAACAACCAAGAATTGTTTAAAAAGAAATCGGTAATTATTCGCTATATATAATATAAATAAACGTATACATTTCCACCTATTTTTCCATAGGCTTTAATATTTTTCTGTGCCTGGTCTTTGAAACTCCCTTCCTCCTTTCATATGTAAACGTCCTTCGCTACTTATGTTTAATTAATATATAACGTTACCGTATTTCCTTTCGGTTAATAGATATGGTCTTCATGATATACGGTCTATTTTGTTATTTTTTTAACTATATTTGCGCTTGTTATGTATTGATACATATGTATAAATATATAAATAAATATTATATATATATGAGTTTTTTTTAGACCTTCGGACGATATTAAAATCATAAACTAAGTTTGTCGTCACACCGCGACCGTGACCAGCCGTGAAGTGTTTTTAAATTTGACTTACCTTCACGATTCCTTTTAATTTTTGCTAAACCTTTAAATTTAAGTATTTTTCCTTTAATATTGCTATATTATTGAGAAACTATAGAGACCATAAGAAAGCAAACGTGATAATTGCAAATCCAAAAAAAATTTTTTTTCAGTACCAAAATTTTTTTTCATATTATGTTTGCTAGCTATGCAGAGCTTGATACAAATAACATAACATGTTATACATTTAAATACCATTAAGTGTAAATTCTTACATATACATACACTGTGCATAATTAAGTATAAAAAATACCAAACACATTTAAAAGCGTAAATTGACCCGAAAATGAGAAAATATCTAAGTCGAGGCAGTATGATCTTAGAATCTTAGCCTGTTCTCAAGATAGGGGTGAATAGAAAAAAATTCGTATAATCACACTGAAAAAGTGAAAGTTCGTTTCCCGGCCGATGTACGTATTTTTTATTTTTAGTTTACATTTACCCTTATAGATCAGTTAAATTCAAACTATTCTTATCATTTTGCAAATTTCTTTTCGGTTATCTATTCTTTTATTTTATACGTCTACACATGACATTGGCTCACGCACAAACCGTGTTCATGCCATCAATTGGGAAGAAGAAGAAGAAAGAGGAGAAAATGTCAAACTCGAGGCAGTACGACCTTACAATTTTAACATATTTTCAAGAAAGGGATGAATAGAAAACAAAAGGTATAATCGAAGTCGAGACAGTATGATTTTAGAATCATAGACTGTACCAAAGAAAGGAGTGAAGAGAAAAAAAAGCGTTTAATCGCCGTATATGCCTCCTGCAGTTATTTCATTATCGTGTAAATATACCAAAATGAATACCATTCAAACCCATAAATGATATGTTTACAAATTTGAATAATTAAACATAATTTTTAATTTTTGTAGTGATGTAAGCGATTACTAAAGCAAAACAAATAGTACGTGTTGTTTTTAAGGTTAGGTTTTTCATTGTAAATTTGTTCGGCCGTTACGAGTTCGCATTAAATATAATGAATAATAATTGGATCACAAATTAATTGTATATAACGTATCCGGCTTTTTTTTCGGTCTTTATTCATAATGTATGAAATTTTATAACTTCCATTGCATGTTCATGTAGAAATAAAGCGTCTGTTGTTGAATCGACGAGTGAATACAAATCTCTTTATTAAACACTGACTGAACTCAGTAGACATACAGTCGGTGTATATTCATTTTATTTATGTCATTATAATATTAATGACAGAGAACACTTAATGTTTCTTACAAATTCTTATATCTACCAGAATTATTGATGAAACTGTATCAAAATTTTTTCTTAACACTACTTTGTGGCAACTGTAGATCATATTTGAACATTGCATATTTGTCAACGTTGACGTGTTAGCTTATAAAATTTCTTAGGACGACAGTAATATTTTAAGGTTAAAGTTTTTAATTCAAAACGTATCCCCACGATCGTAGGACCTACAAACGAAATCTTTAAGTAATTTACTCACGTTCACGAACAGATAAATTCATCTTTTTCATTGGTTGCAACGATTGTTTACTGTTTCTTAAAAATGTTTCCTTACTTGTCACGGATATGTTAATATTCTACGATGTTTACTATTTAGTAAAAAGTATTCTTGTTTTTTTTTTTATTAAGTAGCTCGCTGGCCTAATGGTTAGAGCGTGCGGCTTTCATTCCGTAGGTCGCGGGTTCAAACCTCGGCATGTACCAATGACTTAATATCTAAGTTATGTACATTTGTGAACATTAGTTACAACAGCGAGATACAAACGGTGAAGGAAAAACATCGTGAGGAAACCCGCACACTGAAATCATCTTTGTGTGTGCGTGTGTGGTGGTCCCAATAAAGTGGCAACAGGCTCGCCCCCTGTTACATGGGACCTAATCTGACCACATCTAGCGAATTGTGGCTGTTCATTCACCTCTGCGTACCCCTACTGGGAAAAAAGCGTGACAATATAATAAAAAAAAAAAAAAATCTTGTTTTTTAGTTCGACAAAATCGAAAGACTTAAATAATCGTCCTCTCAAAGACAGGGTACATACTAATGGCGGAAAGCGGAGGAAGAGTTTTGTTGGATTTCTACTCACTGAAACTTCTTCAGTGCTTTATAAGGAGAACCGAGATCTTTTACGTTTCGCACGGGTCCTGCTCTATATTTCGCTCATATTTCAACACACATCTATTACCCGCCTCGAGACGGATATAAAGAGACAAGCGAAATGTTCACTTGATGTTAAGTGATCCACATACTCATAACAATGTGGTGTTAATTAAGATAGTATATACAGCACCACAACATGCTTGTTGCCTTGAGCTATAAGATGTTAAATCTCGTTACCTAGAACAGTAATATCTGCTTACTGCTGTTTGGTGGCAGAAATACGCGCTGAGGTGGTACCAACCTAGACAGTCTACTTCATTGAAACCTACCATAAACGCTGTTTATGCTTTTCATTTCTATCAAAACAGCTGCTACTTGATTACTAAGGTTTTGTCTGGATGTATTCCAGGTCATATTTTGTGAAATACACATAAAAACATGACGATGATGATTCCTCGCTGATACTAGCTTCATACATACATACATATATATCACGCCTCGTTCCCAGTGGGGTAGGCAGAGACCACCTCTCTCCACCTGCTACGATTCTGGCACACCTCTCTCGCTTCCTCCACTTTCATAAGCGTCTTCATGCACGCTCGTCGGTTGCGTGTGCTTTTGATCTGGCCTTTCTTTAGGACATCGCCGATTTGATCGGAATATATATACTAGCTTCAATCTGTCACATTAGATTTCGTACTGTGAAAATAGCATAAGTCCTAGTATATATAGCGTTAAGTTAGAACAGATAAATAATTAAACAAGTTATCTGTAGACAGTAAAGTATATTATTAAACATTAAAGCAATTCGCGTGTGGTCCAAATCGTAGCACATCAGAGGATTTCATTTTGAAACAAAATATAGTATAAAGGTTTTTTTTTAAATTTACTTTATGACTATTAAATTAACCATAAACGTTTTTTTTATTCTACGAAGCAATGAGACGAGCGGGACGTTCACCTGACCGTAAGTGAAACGCCCGCTTATAAAAACTTGGCGCTAGTTAAGATGGTATACACACTCCCATATTACACCTGTAATATATATGATCACCTGAGACATCAGATGTTAAATCTCGTTACCATAGTAATGAAACTAGTCTCAGCGCCGTTTAAATAGGAACAGTAATGTTTGCAGACTATTATTCGGCGGTAGAAATATAATAACTGCTGCGGTGGTACCTACCCAGACGGACTTCGGCAACATAGAGCTACCACCAGTGAAAATTAAGTAATTCGATATAATTTTGTTTCCATATAAATATTGACGATATTAAAGATACTATTATTAATTGTACATTTCCGTAAAGTATAAAAATTTCAAGATAAACATAAAGAATGTGTTAACATATCTTAACATTATGTAGGGCCGTCCACAACCTGTGTTTTGTCAAGGGCAAAATGTAACACATTCATACATATTATTAGAAAATCAACTTCCTGATCATAAAGTTGAGTAAACATGTTATAACAGGCCATTCGACTTGTTAATGTTGCCAGTTATTAATATAATATATCAACAATTTATTTTTATATCATTAAGAGACAAAGATTCAAGTAAAATATGTAATGTATGAATGAATTATATTTTCGGTTATATGGCACATTATCATAAGGTAAAAGTATTATATATGTAACAGTATAAAGGCTTAAGGCTTCCTGCATGATAGCTCACGGGATCCAAGCCTTACCTGCTCATGGCCAGCTAATCAGCAAACGAGGCACTGGCTCCCACGAACTCGCATTGGGCCAGCATGGTGGAAAATGGTTCAAATCCCCCCATATAAATCCTAGCCACCTATGTTCAGCAGTAGGTGTCTATCGGGTGATAGATATCGGGATATCGGGTGATAAATAAATTATTAGTTGTTGTAATTGTCGTCTACATACGATATTGTTTAAGAAAAAAAAATATGCTTGTAGGGCAGTGGAGTACAATTGGCTGATACAGTGTAGTTTTTTTTTCCTTTTTCATAACGGCAAGGTGAAAATTAAAATATTGTACGGGTTATTCATCATCATCATCAGCCGACAGCCGGTTTCCAAATAGAGCGAAGTGGAGTGAGAGAAGTAAGAGAGCAGACCCTGTCATAAGACGGGACAAATGCTAAGATGAAGAAGAAGATCATCATCAGCCGACAGACGTCCACGGCTGGATATAGGCCTCCCCTAAACATTCCCACACTATTGGGTAGAGATGCAGATGGACGGATTTAGACCATTTCCCTCCACGCTGGCCTAATGCGGGTTGGTGGGAGCCAGAGCCTCGTTGAATTATATTTAAATAAACAAAAAAATTTTTTTTAATCATATAGACTGATAGTGTAAATTAAACAAAAAAAAATTTAATTGCATATTGCACTTTAACACGCCATTTTTATAGCGACCTTGAGCATAACTTTAAGTTGTTAGATGTTTTTTTATCTATTGTTCTGTTGGTATTTCCTTTTATTAATATTAATTTGATATTTATTACATAAGATAATCTAGAAAATTCCATGTTTATTATAAATTTTAGAGATTTGTGAGATGACTGTCGTCCTGAGCAAAACAATTCGAAGAAAACAAATTTATATAGCGAAGGTTGTTTATAAATTTGTTTTTAGGATTAATATGTCAATAAGTCATTAAACTTAAATATAATTTGCTGAAGGAACAATTCTTCAACTGCAATTTACTAAATATGATTGACCACCCTGTATACGCGGGCTGTTGCTAGTGAACGTCTGTATACGACACGAACTAAAAATGTATACGGTGAATGGACTACTCAGTATTTGATACCTCGGATTATAAACCAACTACCCTCTACAGTAAAAAACACGCTAACCTATCAAAACATTAAGTACAAGTTAAAATCGTATTTTCTTCAAACCTGTTATCCTGAAACGTAGTATATTACGCTTACCTAGCTCTTGTTTCCTATAGATTATAACATTATGATATTCTATGTAGTGTATGCTCTGCGTCAGTTAATAGTCTCGATGACTGATTCTAACCATAGCATTGTTGACAAACCTTCGTGGATTTTTCAATGCTAACTATATTATTTTTTGATGTACCTATATAATAATAGTAAAATATACTTCTTCCGCATTTACAGTATATGCACACTATCACATGTTTTTGTTTGCAATCAAAACAATGGTTTATGTGTTTACAAGCGATTACAATTATTGTTATTACAAATTTATTCAAATTAAGTCAAACTAAACTAATAAACATAATTATTTTAACCAGACAATTAATTAAAACACAAAAACATGTGAAGCAAGGTCCGAACTTAAAATGGCGACCTTGAATAGTCTCAAGACCTCCAAGGAAGGTAACGTTGCCATATTAACTACTAATTGAATATGTTTGTGACATTTTTAGTCTCTCGCGGTATGCAAATGCGGTTTAGGTCTGAATTATGTTTTTTATATATTATGTTTAATAATAATAATGAACCTAAACATTTATTGGTGGTAGGTCTCGGTTACCGGAAGCCGTCTAGGTAGTTACCATCGCGGCGTCTATAGCATCCGCCAAACAGTACTGTGCTAATATTACTGTGTTCTGCTTTGAAGGGCGCTGTATCTAGCATGGTAACTGGGGTAACGAGACTCAACATCTAATGTCTTAGGCGTTGTTATGGGCAGGCGTATCACTTATCATCATGTGAATCATACACTCGTCTCGTTGCTTAATTGAATAAGAAAATAATATAAATACATAATAGGTTATGATTGCTGTTTTATATTATTTATCTGATTAGTAATTCCATAAAACAGCTTATTATATATTCTTATATCCATTCTTCAAAGTATGGTTGGACACCTAGACTCTAGTAAGACAACACCGCTTTTTAAAAACGAACACGGAGTAGTAGTATAGAATAGAAGTTAAATTTCAATGTATTGTATAACAACGATCTCGACTGGTGGTATCGAAAACTTCTCTGCTGGTACGAGTCTGTTGCCGGAAACCATGTACATAACCACCGCGCTGCTTCTATTACCGCTAAACAGTAAATTGTAATCATTACTGTATTCCGGTTTAAAGTGTTATAACCGGTAAAATTACTGGAGTGTGACAATCTCAAGGCGATCAGCGCTGAGGTGTTCAATAGCCATCCTAAACAACAGCTTAACATTGTTATAGGCGGGCGTATCATTGACTCTCGGATGAACATCTCTCCCGTCTCGTCGTTTCATCGGATAAAAAAAAACGTTTTAAAAATGTCTTATCTGTTAGGACAAACGTAACTAATAGTAATTTTTACTTTGTAAATCAAAACGGGTTATTTGACCGTGTTGTATCTGCCAGCGCTTTGTACCCACTTTACAAATATTAGTTTAATCCACAAATGTTTGTTAAAGTCTGGGTGTGCTTTGTGTTAAGTTATATCTGTGTTAAGTTCTCGTCTGCATAAGCCTAAAACATAAATCGAACGTAGTGATAAGTTTTTAGACTTTAACATAGAGAACTGCAAATGAAAGTGAATAAATAAGAATTAATTCGTAATTTCATTTTGTTTCATGTTACCCTTTTTGAGTTCGTGGGCTTTGAAGGTGTAAGCCCTCGTTGTTCATAAAGCCCATGATGAATGACTACAAGATGGTTTAGTGCTTGTCGTTTCAATGTGAGGATGCTGACGAGAGCTACAGCCCTCTATGGGACGAGCTTTAGGCGTAGTGCCGGAAGGCACCGGTGCGTTTCGTACGATATCCTGTAGCCTCCCGCAATGTACTGAGTATGACCACCAAGGGGTTTTAGTCAGTAAACATCCCACATAACTTCGTTTTCCTCTCCGAAGAAGGGTATTTTTAGAAAATTTCTCCTCTATAACAAAAAAAGGAGTTACATGCTTTTCGATACTTGGATTGTAAAATGGTAAAATTGTACCTTTACGATATTTCGTTTGAAATATCAAACGCCATAGTATGCACGTTCCATTTTTAAATAGTTGTCAAAACGTTCAGCGCGTTCAAAATAAAATATGGCGTAATATTTTTTTTAATATAATGTAAACGTGTCTGATTATTATTTTAAAAATTAACGTGAACTTTATAACGTAATATATTATATATGTGTTCTATAACTAAACCTTACATAATCGTAAAAAATTGTTAATAATTATAACAATTCATTATCTAAATAATACCTTTGACTTATGTCAGTATAAATAGGCTGTTATATAAAAAACAGATCGACCATAAGCTTTGTAACGCGATCTTGTATTCATATTTACAAGCTTACGATATTGAGAGATGTTGAGAGTTGTATTGAATGATATTCCTTTAGATATATATAATTCTTTTTGATATTTTAATAGATTGAAAGTCCTTTAACTTCAGAACTTATCCTAGTTACAGCGCCCTTCAAAGTAATGTTTGCACACTAATGTTTGTCGATTATAATAGGCGATTCGGCGGTATTTACCTAGACTGTCTCCGGCAATAGAGATCTTCCACTTGTATTGGGTATTAGGAGATCGCTTTCGAAAACGAAAACAGACGACAGTATTAATGACACCTTTAATACTGATTAGTAAATCTTAGTAATAGTAAGAGTGGTTCTCATTATAATAAATTCTAGTAGTAAATCTTGTAAAAAAATGGAAACTCAAATTTTGAGTGAATACATCGAAACGTTAATATCAAAGTGCAATATGGAAACTATTACAATAAATCAGAAGCGAGAACATAATTATTTATATCAAAATTTTTGACAGATTTACTTCTACTTCCTTTATCTATTTGACCGTGATGTTGGCAGAGCTTAATTATATTTATCGAAGAATGAACGCCGTTTCAATTCACTAATATGGCGGCAAATTGCGTGCTCTTGGAACGTTAATATGATTCAATGGCAGGACCTCGACGGATACACTAAAATGCAAGGACGTGTCTGCACTCAGCGGTAATAAACCACAACTGTTAATTCTTTCCAACTTGTTAATGAGTCATCATGTGAATTAATTTTATGCGCGCATCGCTTTCTGTGAACGATGTTTAAATTTAGGTCCTTGTGCGGAAGCGTTTTGGATTTATGAGAAACACGGCGGAGTGAAGATAGTAACTCTTCAGCTGCTCTCCAAGCCAGTGCTCTTCGATTATAAAGGCCCATATAATAGTTTGTATATTACAACATTAACTATGCAAACTTTATACTGTCAATGTATGTTTAGTTAACTGTTTTTTTTTTTTAACACAGGAAGCAAACAGTCATACGGTCCGCTTGATAGTAAACACTTATGGTAACTTGGACGCTTTATATTACTGTTGAAGATACAAAAAATCAAGTGTGTTATTGCCGTTCCCAGACCGGCCGATATAAGTTTTCTATTCAATAGAGCGACGATACAAGCTGGACGTTCACCTGATAGCATCAAATAACTATAACAACGTAACGCTGATTGGGTTGATGTATACTGTAACACATTTTGCTCGTCGTCTGAGACATAAGTTGTTGCATCTCGATACCCCAATAATTACATTAGCTATAGCGCCCTTCCATCCAGGACACAGTAATGTTTGCACACTTACTTACAATTTGGCGACAGAAATAACCGTTACGGTGGTATCTACCTAGACCGTTTAGGTCTCCGGCAACAAAGATCTACCACCAGTAGTATTCTCTTAGTTTACTGGAGGTGGGTCTCTCGCTGGTCTAATGGTTAGAACGTGCGGCCTTCATTCCGAAGGTTGCGGATTCGAATCTCGGCATGTACCGATGACTTAATATTTAAGTTATGTACATTTGTGAAGTTTAGTCACAAAAGCGAAATAAAAACGGTGAAGGAAATCATCGTGAGGAAACTCGTACACTGAAATCATCTTTGTGTGTGTATGTGTGTGGTGGCCCCAATAAAGTGGCAACAGGCTCGCCCCCTGTTACACGGAACCTAATCTGACCACATCTGGCGAAATGTGGGTGTTTATTCATCTTTGCCTACCCCTACTGGAAAAAAGGCGTGACAATATAAAAAAAAAAATTGTCTCTTTTGTAGGACATTGTCTAGGTACCATCGCCAAACAGCAGTCTACTAACGTTACTATGTTCCGGTTTAAATGGCGCTGTATCTAGTGAAATTATTGAATTATTATACTATATACTTTACATTTTATATCTCAAGGCGATGAGCACAATGTGGTGCAGTGTATATTATCCTAACGATCGCTAAGTCATAGATAAGCGTATCACTCATTATCAGGTAAACGTTTCGCTCGCCTCGTCGCTTCTTAGAGTGTAAAGAAAAGGATTTTTCGTGACTACTTTTGTTGACATAAGTTACTCGTTACAAACTACACTGGCTTGCAGCAACTGGACTCTAGCAGCACAAGACCGTCTGTTGTGGGATAAAATACAAGAGACCTATGTCCTGCAGTGGATGTTCATCGGTTGAGATGATGATGACGATTACTCATTTATCTAGATTGTATTCCGTCGCGGCACAGCCGTGGGGTTGTTGTGTTGACGTTGGGATGTTTGCCGTTCGCTTATGCTCGCCCATTGCCAACTTGGATAGTATTTACTCACGCTAAGTGCACATTAAGTACTAGTGCGACCGTCATTTAATGCTACTGTGGATGTTCGAGTGTTTTTTTTTTAATTTAGTGCATTTAATTCAAATTCGGCAAATGTCCATATTGTACCCACTCCAATAACAGTTGGAAGCTCTAGACTTGAAGTTGTTGACAGATATGTCTACCTCGGGCATACAATCCAACTAGGTAGGTCCAACTTCAAGAAAGAGATCTCTCGTCGAATCCATCTCGGATGGGCAGCATTCGGGAAGCTAAGACATATCTTCTCGTCCAATATACCGCAGTGTCTCAAGACAAAAGTCTTTGACCAGTGTGTGTTGCCAGCGATGACATACGGAGCAGAGACGTGGCCGCTTACTGTGGGCCTTGTCCGCAAGCTTAAGATTGCCGAGAGGGCGATGGAGCGAGCTATGCTCGGAGTTTTCCTGCGAGATCGAATCAGAAATGAGGAGATCCGCAGGAGAACCAAGGTCACCGACATAGCTCGAAGGGTCGCCGTCGCAAAGTGGCAATGGGCAGGGCACATAGCTCGCAGAACCGAGGGCCGTTGGGGCAGAAAGGTTCTCGAGTGGCGGCCACGTACCGGAAGACGTAGCGTGGGCAGACCCCCCACAAGGTGGACCGACGACCTGGTCAAGGTCGCTGGCAACCATTGGATGCGGGTGGCCCAGGACCGGTCTAAGTGGAAATCTTTGGGGGAGGCCTTTGTCCAGCAGTGGACGTCTTCCGGCTGATTGGATGGATGGAAAATCTGAGTGCGCATTAACTCCGAGACGGAACGGACACAGTCGCTGCCGCTTGTTACACGGCTTTGTAGCATACATGTTTCTGCTTCGCTTCATAAGTACACAATATGAGGTTTAATTACAGCTTACATATCCTCCACATGAATATCGCATAATTATGATGATTAAGTATACGTATGCTCTTTAAATAGTATAATAATTAACCAGTTAATACGTTTCCATACGTTCTTTCATGAGATATGGAAAGAAGGTTTCAGCGCCACTCTTTGGTCGAGATTGAACCTGCACATGTGATCCTGAAGCAACATATAATATATATAACGTAATCCCCGAACTACTGGTATAAACACCGATTAAAGTAGAGAGGGAAAGATTGTAGTGTTAGCTTGCAGTAAGTTACCTCCCTCCAATCCTTAGCTACAGCCCTCCCTGGCACGTGCTGTAGCTGTAGCGCCGGGAGGCGTCGGTGTGTTTCATAGCAGATCTCGGGACCTCCCGCAACGCACTGAGTATAACCACCGAGGGGGTTTTAGTGGGTAAAAATCCCACATAATCTTGTCTTCTCTCTAGAAGTAGGGTCTCCTTAGATTTCCCTCCCGATAATATTTAAAAAGGTTACCTCTTACAAATAAGCAGCGTATTATTCATAATCACTTATATTTCTTCACTTACAAAGAAATATAAGAAAAAATAAGATATATAAAATATATAAGAAATTATCTTATATATCTTATTTTTTTTTATTTAAGTAAATATTTTTTTTAACTCGAAGACGCATAATGTGTTCAAGTTAGATGTTAAGTGTGAAAAAAAACTATTACTTTAATAACATTTTAAATTAAACATATAAAAAAGTAATTAATTTGTCATGAAAAAATATATATATATATGTATAATATTAAGTAACAAATAATTAAAATTATTTCTACTTTGTTTTTTTTTTCTATATTTTCGCCTCTAAGTAAATTACTTAGAACTAACAAAGTTATACAAACCATAAAATATTATTCTTCCTATTTTATGTTTCTATTATATCCTATTTCCGCCGTCAAACAGTAATGTACTAAGATTACTGTGTTCCGGTTTAAAGGGTGTTGTAGCTAGTAATTGTTGGGGTAACGATATCTAACATCTTTTGTCTTAAGGCGACGAGCACTATGTAGTGTATAATTAAGTAGAGTCATGCTGTTAGGGGCAGGCGTATCACTTACCATCAGATGAACGTCCTGCTTGTCTTGTCCCTATAAAGAATAAAAAAAAAAATTGGTGGACTAGGATATTGGGTCTGCTACTGCATCTTGTATCACACTTCTGTAGTATTTACATTCCAACTGATCTTAAGGAATCTGATCCATTTTTAATTTAATCTCCTTACATCAGTAAAATTTACACATCATCTTTAACTCTTCAAAAAGAACGATTTTTTTTTTTATATATTAAATACTAACATGAATGATTGTTACTGGTGATAATACTACTTTGGGAATACCCTTTTTTATACTAAGATGTGATGAAAAGAGCTAGGCCTTCACTTGATAGTAAATGATATGCTTGTCTATAACAACCAGGGGTTAGTTAAGATAATATATACAACACCGCATTGAGCTCGTCGATAGAGACATAAGATATTAAAGCTCATTACCCCAGTAATTTCCGGCTACAGCGCCTTTCAAGCTGTAACACGGTAGTGTTTGCACATTACTATTTGTCGTCATATACTAAGACGATCTCAGACAATGGAGGCCTACCAGCAATAACAGTAATACTTTAGCGAATTATTTTATTTTTTTTGGATTTTTTTATTTCTCCTGCCCGTCACGCGAATAGTGAACCCGCCACAAAGAGTGAGTGTAAATTGTCACTTTTCCTCATCGGTTTGTTTTGCACGGATCACGTACAGGACGTGACACCGACGATCACCACGATAGCGTAGAACAGCTTCAGCAATATTTGCATTTCAATAATAATGTTTGAGTCGCTCATTTACTGTTTGCATTGTCTACTCGTTACTTGTAATTCTAATGCTAACAACGACCCTAACATGAGGGACCGACCCTAGAGAGATTAGTAAATTCTAAGTCACTAACTTTTCTAAGTAGGTCTCTGATGCCGGAACTCTCCAGGTAAGTACCACCGCAGCGTTCATTACTACCGCCTGACAGTACTGTTTTTAAATTAAAAGGAGTTGTAGCTAGAGAAATTACTGGGCTAACGAGACTCAACATTATATGTCTCAGGCGATGAGCGTATTGTGGTGTAGTGTACAACATCCTAAGTAACGCCACATTGTTATGAGCTGGCGTATCACTTACTAAAAGTTAAACGACCCATTCCCCTCGTCGCCTTATTGGATACGTATTGATCCGGTACTTGGTCGGCAACTAGGAAGAATCTAGACTGCAGAATACCATTAAGATTAATTCCTTATCGTCTTCCAACGTATACAAGTTAAAAAAATATATATAGTGTTGGTACGTAATCATGTTTACGTATCCGTTTGTCACAACTTCGCTAATTTAGTGGACATAAGCAAAAAAAAATGTGAAGTTCGTTAAATAATAAATTGCCATTTCATTACTTATGATTATCGCATTTGAAACGAGCAGCTGTTCATACTAGCTTACAGTAAAAAATATATAATGGCTTAGTAAAAATTACATTTAACTATTAATTAACAAATTCACACTAGCGCGCGCACGTAGCAAAAACTGTTGTAATAAAAACATCTGGGTAATAATTATTACCTTTGTTTATAACATTCATATTATACATTTATAATATAATATATATTATTTACTTGTTGTGCTTCTTCGGGTACGAAGGTCGCATCCGAAGCAGTCTCTTGTTCAGTGAAGAAGTTCCTCAGCGAATGTTATGATGAATGTATGAATGTTATTACATTGTTATTATTATATTAAAATTACGTATAAATAACTAAACAGTAGCTCTCTGACCTAATAGTTAGAGCGTGCGGCTTTCATTCCGTAGGTCGCGGGTTCGAATCTCGGCATGTACCGATGACTTAATATTTAAGTTATGTACATTTGTGTAAGTGACACGCCCAACCATAACAATATACACTGCATCACATTGTCTCATCATCGCCCGAGATATAAAATTTTGAGTCTCGTTTTACCTCAGTAATTACACTAGTTACAACGCCCTTCAAACCGATACACAGTAATGTCTCCACGGTACTGTTTGTCGGCTACAATCGGCGCTGCTGTGGTATCCACATAGACGGTCTCCGGCAACAGAGACCTTTTTTTTCGTTCCGAGGGGAAAACTTCGAAAGATACCATGCTTCTGGAGAGAAGTCAAGATTATAAGACATTTTTACTCACTAAAACCCCTCGTTGGTGTGCATCAGTGCTTTGCTGGAAGCGCAGGAATCTCTCACCGAACGCACCGGTGCCTCTCTATACTTTGTTTTAGCACGTCTTCGAGAAAGAGCCAAACTCATTTAGGCACAGTCGCCGAGCCACGCAGGTTCGCTTGTTCAGCAATAAGGGTCTTCACCCCCAAGGCCTGCGAAATTCCTAGACCCTTTTAATCACCTTCTACAACGGGCAGGGCTTACATTACTATTCCTACTAGCGCGAGACTAAAGGGCAACGGCAACAAAGAGATACCACCAGTGAACAATATTATCTAAAAGATGAAAGTGAATAATAAGCGTTAACATTATAATTGTTACTTATTTTTTCATTATAATTCTTTTTCATGCTAAACTGTGTTTATGGTTAAAAAGGAAACTGCTAATGAATATATTAATGTGCTGAAATGTGAGCGGCGCTGGCATCATAAATAGATTTTGGCACATTTATGATCGCGACAATTAACCTCCAATACTGGTGAATGTCTGCGCGATAGTTACAAAATTTCGTTCCACGTTTACGGCCCTGGATTATTACAATGATAATAACATTAATTAGTGGTTGTGAAGTGGTGAACTGTGCAAAAGTGATAAGTCTAATAGAGCACCTAACGTGACTTCTGATCTTTACATTCTTCATATATTTCTAATGTGTTGTGACTAACTACTGTACGACGCTAATAATGGCTGAACTATGCCGTTGAGTTGTCTTGAATAAAACAACTCATGTTTCCGTTTATAACAAAATAACTTCTTTATCTAATTTCTCATATGAATCTATATGAAATTAATTTGATTATTAGTTTGTCACTTTGTGTATTTGTGGTATATAAATAACTTATTACTGGTGGTATGTCCGTATCGTTTAGGTAAGTACCACCGCAGCACTTATTGCAGCGGACAAACAGTACTGTACAAACATTACTGTGTTCCGGTTGGAAGGGCGCTGTAGTTAGTTTAATTACTGGAGTAACGAGACTAAACGACATCTCATCTTGTTGCGCTTCGCTTCGTAGTATAAAAAATATATATATCATCGATGATTTATTGAAAGTTGCGTGAAAACTAATACAGGGGCTATGCAAATCTTGTCTTTGAATATCATTGGGTGATGCTTCTGCCCAGTAGTGGGCATCGATATATTAACCTATTGTCTATAGATTTGCGTTTCCTTTCTTCGCAGGTACTATAAGTAGAAATGGTGGCGCGGCCGCGGTCGCCTGTGGGCGCTCTCATCCCACACTTCTTCGCTGGACGTCATGTCCTTATTACAGGAGCTACCGGCTTTATGGGGAAGGTGAGGATATGCTCATACTACATAGTATTATGGGTACCATATCAAGTAACACAAAAAAAAACAATATCGTTGAAAAACTTTTGTGCACCTTATAACTTTTTTCAACTACTGCTGTGGCTATCTGCTAACTTTCTAACACAGAGTCACTTGCGATGGTCTTTTAACAATGATAGAATATTTTTGAATTCGCCTCGCAAACTGCCACCACCATATTGTAAATCTACTGCCCTAAGAGCTTTGTACTAATTCCGTTGTAAACATTAAAAAGCCGATCCACTGAACTAGTTCGCATTTCCGTCTTCGGCTTGCTTATCACTTAACATCATGTGAAATTGATCAAAATTTACTCTTAGATTATTGTCAATAAAAGAAAAAAAAGTGGGATAAAAGGGTCAACCAGATATCTAGTTAACATTGTAACAAAGTACGTCATGATCCTCCTCACTTCGAATCATATAATAGTTTGTCTCGTTTCTCCAAAAAGTTCTTTACTTACTTAATACTTTTAACTGGGATATAGTAATATTTGCATTACTAGTAAAGTATACAGTAATAAAAACATACTTTTTTTTAATTAAAATCATGATTACTTTCGCTTCTGTTTGGGGGATCAGTAGTATAATTTCTTACTCGCTATTATCCCATATGATGAAAGGCTTCGTTTCGTTCTCTCTCCCCCACTTTGCCCTGTCCTTCACGTCGTTAGTCACTAGATCTGTAGTATAACGTACAGTAAAATATTTATTCAAAGTGAGGTAGGTGCATACCGATACAAACGTGTACTGAACTACCTAAAGTATGTATATAACAGTATTAACCGTAAACATTGTGGGGAGATCAACATTTCCTCTCATTAACGGTCTTAATGATAAAAAAATAACAGATATATCAAACAAGTTATTGAAATATAACGGAAATAGAACAATGCGCTTTGCGGGTTCATGCTGCAAAAAACTATCACACACATCGTGTTCCAACAAAAATACCGTCTAGGCTAAATTATGAACAGTTATGTACACTTAAGTTCAATGAACATAGCTTTTTTTATTGGATTAACATCATTGTTACCTTTTTTACATACATGGTACTAACATTTAACTGTAATTTAACATGGTGTTGTTTGTGCGTGGATGGTAAAGCGTGTTCGACCAGAATACTCTGGCCTTCATGGATTGCGAGCAGGGACAGCGCTACATATGAAAGTATATTTAAAACATATAGTGGTAGTAAGGCAGGCAGGTTCGAAAATATCTAACCGACAACCGTACTCGACACGTGGCCTCGGGAATCGAACTCCCAAATTCCGTGATACAAAGCGAGCGGTCCTATATTCTTGTTTTGAGCGGGCTGGAAGCCACAGCGGCTCTTACAGCTCATCTGACACTGGGCTCGTGGACCCGGATCCACGGCCTGAAAGCGAGCGGTCAGTCACTGCGCTGAGATAGTTAAAAGAGGACATGTAAATGTTCAATCCAGAATAAAACTTTATGGTTTTTCCAAACGTTGTAATGAAAGAAATGATGATGTTCTTCCATTCATCCAATTAGCATAATCCACAGCTGGTCAGAAGCCTTTCCGAAGGAACACCACATAATCCGATGTTGGACTATATGCATCCAGATGCTTCCTCTCAAGGATCGTTTACTTTAAACACTGTCTCTTCAGTAATACTTGTACACTCCACAGATGATCACATCTAGTGACCACCACATGACAGTTAATGACCTAGTCTCTGTCGGATTCATGTCGGAAAAAATATCAATATTTAAGAGTTTCTCACTTTCGTGTTTTTTTTTAATTATTATTATCCAGTAATTGGCGAATAAACTATTATTATAATACTAATGACACTTTTATCCGACGAAGTAACGAGACGAGCAAGACATTCCCTGATGAGAATTAATACGCCTGCCAATAACAACGTGGCGCTTGTTGGAATGATATTGAGCTTATTGCTTTAAGACAAGATTTTATCTCTCATTACCGTAGTAATTTTACTTGCTATAACACTCTTTGAACCGGAACACGGTAATAATTGCACACTACAGTTTGCCGGCCGGGCGGCAATGAAACTAATGAAAAAAATATAAATGTAATATATAGTAGAAATAACTAAACTAATAAAAACCTAATTAACTAATGACTCTAACAATGGTTTAAAAAACTGACATAAAGGAGCTAAATAATTTTGATGAAATCAAAGAAACATCAAGATCTCAGGAATAGCAAAGAACAATATTCTTTCCAGGTGCTTGTAGAGAGGCTATTAGCTACTTGTCCCGATATTGGATGCCTTCACCTCCTTCTCCGTACTAAGAAGGGTTTAGCACCAGAGAAGCGCTTGCAGCAGCTCAAACAATCACAGGTTAGTTGTACTTTGCAAATACCTTTCTTCTATTACAAAACTTAACATCAATCCAGAACTTCTGCAGAGGAGACCTGACCAGGAATTCTAAGTTTTAATTGTTTGTTGATTATAAAGCTTATTTTCGACATTTTGTAAGTGTAAGTTAGTGTTCTATGGCATACATCAGTAATTTTTTTCAGATATTTGACGTCATTCGTCAGAGTAACCCTGAACAGTTGGAAAAGCTGCGAGTGGTGCCTGGAGATGTTTCTCAACAGGACCTAGGTCTCACGCCGTCAGTGTTGCTGCAAATAAGAGAGGTAAAAAGAATTAAAGTCTCTTACATACATATTATATAGATGCAAGTAGAGGGCAATCTCCAAATAGTACCCTGCTTCTGGAGGAAAGACAGGGTTATGTGGTCCAATACCACCTACTAAAATCTCCTGTGTTCCTTAGTGTTACACGTGTCACAGGTGCATGTTATTGTTGTAAATTAATAACAATTAAATAAATTATTTAAACACATTCTTTACATTGATTATTGTTAATTATATTACTTATATGATATGATTATAATTAAGTATATATTTACTTACCGTTGTTCATGAATGTTAACATTAGAAACTATAGGGTCGGTGGAGATAATTATGTGTTGCGATATTTTTATTAAGAAAAAGTATACAGATAAAAAATATTGTAAAACAACGATGATTTCAATCAAATAATTAATAGTATAATTACTTTACAAATACTTATCTATGTATACTAAAATAAAATCAAATAACTTCCTGTCTAATCAATACTGTATCACTTGAATCCTGCGCTGTCATATAATTATTCGGTCGTATAAATAAAAAAAAAAAATAATAATTCTAGCAATGTATAAGTTAGGCGCTGTATTATATTTAAACTGCGATGTTTAATTTATACCCCTAAGTCGACAAAAATAGATACCACCCATAGTTTGGATTAAAAATATACCATCTAAAATGTCTTTTTGATGGTATAGTAACACGACTCAGTGACGCACATTAGTATACGGTCACAATACTATATTAGTAAAATACTAGCTGTTCCCCGCTCGCTTTAGTGGCTGTTATATAGAATCCACCCTTCACATCAACCCTTTTGTAAAATTCATTCTTAACTGACCTGTAAATGTCAGAAGCAATATCACTAACAAGTTTTGAATGTTTACATCTAATAGTTACGGACATCTCGCGACTAGCATATATTAAAACCTCAAATGTTAAATCGGTGTCATAATTACTCTGGTCCTATGTCTTTACAATAAATAACATTCTGCATTAACTTAAATGTCAAATTGCGAAGTCATATAATTTGTATTAATGATGATTATCATCTGATAACGTGCTGATCATCAATCACGGTTGCTATATAAATTGCTATTTCATCTTACACAAGTAGACTTAAAGCAATTACCAATTAATATTTTGTAATACAATTATTGCAAACAGGATATTTTATTCGATATAACGAGATGTCTGCCGATAATAAAGAGGCGTTAATTAAGACACATATTATACACAGCATCACATTATGCCCGTCGTTTTGAGACGTAAGATGTTAAATCTCTTCATCCTATTAATTTTATAGAGCGTTTAAAACATGAACATAGATGTGTTTGTATACTACTGTACGGCGGTAAAAACGAACAGCTATGGTACCTACCTATACGGTCTCCGACAACAAAGATCTGCCATCAATACCTGTAGTTAACAACTCTATTCGTGTTACTACTACTGAAGCCCCTAATTCCAGGCCTACTCTTACACAAATCCATGTTTCCATCACGCTAAGTACGAGTAGTTGGATTTCAGATGACGATGATATTTTATTAGAAATGGAGTATTTGAAAAAACATGTCAGTTTCTCTGTTTTTCTTCGTCGAAAGATTAAGGTCATTGGGGATCGAATTCGCGCTTCGTTGCCCCGTATAAAGCGTACAAACGCCTTAATAACAAAGCTATCATGGCTTCCTGCTATCCCGTATTAGTTATTTATTTCATCATCAGCCGATAGACGTCCACAGCTGGACGTAAACATCCCCCAAAGATCTCCATAGAGTTCAATAGGTCTTAGCCCACCACGCTGGCTCACTACGGGTTGGTGGATTGGCGTTATTTATATTAAATCTCTAATGCAAAATCATGAAGGTGGTGTGTCTTCATGTCTTGGTACCACTACATTGTTATATGCATTACGTATGACTGAACATTAAAATGTAGTTCTGTTGTTAATCCAATAAGTGGTACCAGATGTGGGGGTAAGAATTGGGTGGTGTGTTTGCAGGTTTCCGTCGTATATCATTCAGCGGCAACACTGAAGTTCGACGAACCGCTGCCAGAGGCGGTTAGGCAGAATGTGCTCTCAGCGATGCGTATGATGGAACTCTGCGACCAGCTTCCACACATCGCGGTACGACATCCAAATAATCAAATACATTGACTCACTAATCTTTTAATTGTTACTCTAATCACCAATGACCTAAACACCCAGGAATGTTTGAAAGTTAAACAAAAGATTATTGTTAGATCATTAGATCTGACTAATCTTAATTAATAAAAAGAATTTAACAGGAGTCTGGTTATAACGCAGTTAGCACTGCAGACTGCTATGCTGCTTATTAACTATTCAAATATCAAAGTTTATTGTTTGGATAAAGACATAGAGTCTTTGAACCTTAAACAAAAAACAAATATGTAAGATTTACTTACGTGTCTGTCAATTTGTACTTAGTCGATACTGAAAATGACATATTTTGTTTTATTTGAAATATTTTCAATTGTTTCATCCTTTTGAGAGATGTTTGTATCAGTTTTTGTTTAAAATGTTATTTAATAATAATTTCCCAGGTCTTCATGTATGTGTCGACCGCGTACAGCAACTCGGAGATTTCACAAATTGAAGAAAGGGTTTATGAACCACCGACCGAGTTAAAGCAGTTGCTCTCGATGGTTGACGTTGTGCCCCCAGCACTGCTGCCGAACATCACCTCCCAGTGAGTATAAATAATGAGATGCAATTGTTTTCCAATGCATGTCTCTTGTCCTCTCCGACGAATGTCTTGCTAATGGTCTATTTCTCTTACCGGAGAAGTACTATTACCGCAGCGACTATTTCTATAGCCAACTCTTTATGTGCAAAAATTATCGAGTATCGGTATTCCGGCGAGAGGTGCTGCCGTATTCAATGACAAATTGACTATAGATCGACCTTATGCTTTAAAACTTGTAGCATTACATAATAACAAGCCTATACTTTTAACGGTAAAAGACAAATGCTTATGTTGGTCTCTCTCTTCGCTTTTATTGTAAAAGGAATAAGGAGACAGATTTTCCGCCGAAACTAAATTTATGCTCTACAGAACTTTCTGTACATTAGAAAAATATGGAAATCACTTTTTATATAATATTTATAACTAAACTATATCACTACAGGTACATATCGCCAAAAATCAACACGTATACGTTCACAAAAGCCATGGCAGAGGAGGTAGTCCGCCTTCACGGCACTCAGCGGTATCCAACCGCTATCTTTCGTCCCACTATAGGTAAACATATATTAATTAAAAAAAAACTGTTTTCTCAACTTATTTTAATTAAAAACTCTAGTTCTCCGTTGACTGTTTGATACTATATTAATAAGAAATTTAAAATATCATCATCCACCTTAAATTTCCCAAGGGCACAGGCTTCCCCAACGATTAATTAGTTTCCCACAACCTTCACCAGATCGTCGATTCACTTTGCTTCTACCATCAAATGAAAGTCCTGCTCGTTTTGACACATTGTCGAATAAAAAATAGCTAAAACAAACGAGCACGAGTATGCCGATGTGATTAGCTACGACCAAGAGGATATCATTCGTGTAGGTACATTAACATCATTACACCAATGTCAAATCCACATTCCGTTGAGGACCTTCACCGCAGACTGCCATTAATACGATCTCTTGGCCGACAATCAGTTATTATGTATTGTTCATCTAAATAAATAAAATGATTAATATCGCGCGTTGAATAGATTATGTTTCATTACCGCTGACCTTCCTTACTGATGTCTTGGTGCACCGTCCAATGGAGTTGTGCATAGGTGATTAAGTGTAATTTTACTTTAAAGTCAACTTGTTTTATGGATTGTTTTATGTAATTAGCTATCAGATGAATCATCTTAGATCAATCTGACGAGAAGATAAATTACTATTCTCTAAGATCTATGATGACTTTCATAGTCAGATAACAATAGGTTTAACTAGTCTATTGTTGTTTAGTAGTATAATAGTCTCGCTGAGAGAACATCTATGTGTGACCCCCAAGATGATCTTTGGTCTCACTGTGGATTTCTGCTACTAAACAGTAGTTAACCAAGAAGATTTTTCAAAAATTCTTTATAAAGCATGACGTGGCTAGTATATATTTAATGATGATATTAGACTAGTGCTTGACCACAGTTTCAGCTGAAGGTATGCGACCTATGATAGTTAAGCGGCTGGTTATGATGTCTACGTTGTAGACGTCATTACCGGTACTTCATTGCTAAAGGCAGGCATACAACTTATCATTCGGTGAACGTCCTCATTAAATGATAAAGAAAACCTCAAAGTAGATTTTGCATTATTAAAAATTTCCTTTAGCACATTCGCATTTGCCATTATATTTATCAATGTCCTTTCCAAACTTCTGCTTTTTATTTTGTAACTTGAATTGCTTTTGAATCATCATCATCATTAGGTGCCTTCTTCAAACTGAAGTTTGTTGATCAGATCGAGAAAACCAATTAGATCCTCGGCTATTCTTGTTTAACTGATTGTGTAAAAACATAGTTTGAAAGTATAATATCTTTATAAATAAAACTTGTTTATAAAATCTTCTACAGTCGTCTCCTCGCTCCAGCATCCATTTCCGGGCTGGATAGAGAATTTGAACGGGCCGAGTGGTATCATCGCTGCGGCTGGCAAGGGCTTGCTGCACGTATTCACAGTAAAGGAGTCTGCCAGAGCCGACATGTTGCCAGTGGACATTGCCATCGACACCCTCATTGCTGCCACTTGGGAGACCGCCATTGAAAGGTAATTTTTTTTACTGCAATGTTACTACTCTCCTCTACAACTACAGAAACTACAATTAAATATGAAAGTTAGATATTTCATACTTTTTAATATTATACAATAATAAATTATTTTTGTTTAAATCACTAACTCTTGTGATGGAATGCGTAACTACTGGCTAATGAAAAGCAGGACCAATTAATGTTGGAAGGTCTCTACTACTTTTTCACATTACTATGTAAAGATATTATTTTTTTCTGGTTGGAAGGATGCTAGCAGCGGTTAACGAGTGTAATTACTGGTGTAACGATTATTGTTGGTCGTGGCCCTTTGGGCCTTTTGTCGTGTTTCCCCTGGGGGTGCGTCCCCCGGGGGAGTCTTGGTTTTTGTCCCCCCCCTCCCACTTCGACGAGGGGGGGGAGTCTGGAGGGAGGAGGCCGCCGCCCAATTCCTTCACGGGAGGGCGGCGGCCGGGCATGCGCTCCGTCGTGGGCGCGCGCGGTCGTCTGTGGGGTCGGGGGGCCCCAACGTGCCGGTCCCGCGAGGGGCCGGTACGGGACGGCAGGTGGGTGCCTTTGCTCCCCGCGGGCACCCACCAAGAGGAGTTTTATACGCGGAGGCGCCCGGAGAGTTGCTTGGCTGAAACCCGGGCGTCTCCAGTATGCGTGTGGCGGGACAAGCGGTGGTGGTTTTAGTGGGTATGGGGGTCACGCACAACATCTCAGTGGCCCCGAGCCCCACATAACCCGGCGTCCCCCCCTTGAAAAGGACGCTGGGTATGCGTTAACAGCATTTCCACCACCGATATCAAAAAAAAAAAAAAAAAAATGGTGTAACGATTATGTCTTACGGAAGCGTGCGCAAAGTGGAAGTGTACACACATCGTAGCTAGCAAGTTTAGTTTTTTTTTGTTCGACAAAAAAAAATTACTTAACTCTATTTTGCAAAGGATCATTGTGAATTGTTTAAGTAATATGATAACTTATTATATCATTTTTATAACGAGCATCGGGATATCGCTGATTGAGAGTTTTTTTTATAGATCAAAGGACGTTCGAGTGTACAATTGCAGCACCATGGAGAACCCAACCACGTGGAGAGAGTTTGAAGATTGCTTGCGACGATACGTCCGGGAGTATCCTCTTGATAAAGTCCTTTGGTATCCTTCTGGAACCGGAGTGGAGAATAGGTATAAACATTTTTTTACTTTTACCATCACAGCGCTTATTTCTAGTGCTGACCAGTTTAACGCGTAAACATTACTGCGGTTTAGTATAAAGGGCGTTGTAGCTGGTGAAATTAGGGTAAGAGAGGTGGGCGTCAATGATCACTTTTTACCTGGTGAACTGTTCGCTCGTTTGCCCACCCTTCCCATAAAAAAAAAGAGATTTAATATTTCTTGTCCTAAGTCTCATACTAATGGCAAAATGGTATGAAAGAGTGTATCATTTGCCTTTAATAAGCGTAGCATTTAAAACCAGTAAAGTCATAAAATATCAGTTATAGAGTTGAGGTGCTTGAAGTAAGGCAGGCAATTAAAGATTACACAGCATCAAACAGATTAACTTTCAGGGGACACGTCACAAAGCACGTCTACTACTTTATATTGATATTTTTTAAAGACAGAAATAATTACAAATGACATTAAACTAGCTGTTCTCGTCCGCTTTGCAGGCCCTAACATCCCCACAACTCCCTTTGGGAAAAAAAAATTGTAAAATCTATTCTCAGTTGACATCTACGTTGCAGAATCAATATCTTTACCAAATTTTGATTTTCTACGTCAAACAGTATCGAAGATCTCGTGATCAGTCAATAAATATTAGGATATCTCTATATATAAAGATTAATATTATATTTTCAGGTACGCTCAGAAGGTTTTAGAGTTTGTTTTCCATACGATGCCACTGCATACCGCTGAATATATACTACGTATATTCGGAGTAAAGCCACAGTAAGTATACACCGTCCCCTTTGCAGACCACAATATAGAACTAGGTTAGAAATTGGGACTTGAAATTTATGACAAATATCCCCGCCTCCTACAAGCTCTTCTCCTTTATTAACACCTACCTCCTTCAACCACTCCTGCAGGTAACATTACGTAAAAACCGTTCTTAGCTGACGTGTATTTAGTAAAAGGAATATTCCTACCAAACTCCAAATTTGTAGACCTTATATAAGAAGATTTAAATTTGTGTGATAATATTGTTGAACAAATTTAAATAAAGAAGAATAGCAAATTACTTATATGTTAAATTTAAATGTGTTTTATAATATTTGTCTAAAAAATAGTATTATAGCGGCTCAGTACATAAATGTTTAACCATTTCAGGCTAAGTCTGATAACAGCGTGTCATAAAATGCATGCAATGAATGAAGTTCTTGCATTCTTCGCGTTGCGCGAGTGGAGCTTCAGCACCGACAACGTGAAGAGATTGCGCACGCGCATGACTCCCGAAGATAACGCTATCTACAATCTAGATCCGAAAACTATAGTGTTAGTTTTATATTTTTTTAAATTAAACTGAAAATTAAGTACGACTTTACGACAAGTAACATCGAACATTACATTTTATAATATAATTTATATTCACTACGGGTGGTAGGTCTGTGTTGTTCCTACAATTCTGTTCTCACAAGTACCTCTGCAACTCTTTTTTCTGCTGTCAAACAGTGTGTACAAACATTACTGTTTTCCTGTTTGAACGGCGCTGCCGCTAGAAAAATTGCTGCGATAACGAGACATTACATCTAATGTCTCAAGTCGACAAGCATAATGTGGTGTTGCCTATAATCCTAACTACTGCCACGTTGTTATGGGCAGGCACCTACCATCAGGTGAACTTCTAACTCGTGTCGTTGCTTTTTAAATTAAAATAATAAATTAAATATATGTCAACGATGTAGGCAAAATAAAAATTGATTTAGAGATATTATAGATCTTAAATAGTTAACCCAGCAATCTGCAATAAATTTGTATCTCGTTGAAAATAATTTATCATTATAAGTGATTTATTAGTGTATAACATAATAGTAGAGCATGAACTATTTGCAGATGGAAAGACCTCTACTTAAACTTTGTAAAGGGGACAAGGAGATATATTTTGAAAGAAAAGGACCAAGATGTCGATGAGGCTAAACGACATATGCGCAAGTAAGTAGAAGCTTCTTATTTTATAGATAAACACATGATGTTAAGTGATACAAAGGCCGTGTAAGGACAAGTGTTTTCACACAGCACATTTTAATTCTTATATGTTTTATATCAGCCGAAAAACAACAATGCTGTCATGGTTTGTAAATTTACAAATTGAAGGAATGGTACCTAGCTAGATGGTTGAAAAAATCTTTCCACCAACTAAATTTCATAACGTTAGGTCTTACAATCGAGCCAGGAGCCGCCATATCAGAAAACAAGGGCTTGACCAATGGACCACGGAAGCAGTTAAAAAAAGTGCAATACTATTCGGAAACAACTTTCATTAAACTATATTAATTTCTGACTTAATCTTTATTTTTTTCAGAATGTATTATCTTCATCAGGGCGCAATAACATTCACTTTTCTTCTCGTCTTCAGACTTGTTCTGCAAAATAGGTACATGCGTGAATTTGTTTACGGCATACTGAGGCTTCTCATGTACATTGTCAGTAGTACATACTCCCGGGTAACAGCTCATGTTTAAGTAACGAATAACAAAGAAGAATAGAACTTAAAATATATTTAAGAATATGATATGTAATAATTTTCTCGAAATACTGTACAAAGATGTTGTAAATTGAGCAAAAACTAACAATAGTATACATGTATAATGTTATAGGATTTGATTTATCAATTCAATTTTCTTAACATTCCGATATCTATGAGGAAAAAACGTCTATTTTCTATTAAAGACGTAATTAATTTTATTAACAGTTTGATTTTTGAAAATACTTTTATATGTGCGTATAAAAAGTGAAACTATTTTTTACTTCTAATTCATAAGTCATGCTAAGATAATTTCTTTAAATGTTTTTTTTATCTCTCCTAATAATGCTTCGCCTTTATAGAGATATGTTTAATAAAATAGTAAAACTAATTTAAAAACTAGAGCTAGCTAAGAGAGCAGTAACAGTAACCTTTCCTATTTAGTAATTTAAAACATGTGTTTTTTTGTTACTTCAATATTTGAATTAATATAATTTGTATATATAAAATAAATTTGCCTATTTTTATATTTATTGCGTGTGTACAATATTCATTTAACAATACTTTAAATAACGATAAAATAATGAAGTGATGAATATCATTTGTTCTGAACAACTCTGTTTTAAAGCCATATTATATAAAGTTTCGCACATTAGACTACATATCAAAATTATAATGTTCAAATAAATGAAAAAACATTGAAAAAAAGTAAGTAGGTAATTAATTTCGGATGCAATCAGATTACCTTATTCAGGTTGGTACTTTGACGCGTGAATAATATTAATATTCGATAAAATAATATTATGGTAGACTAATTATACGAATATCAATGTACAATAATTTTTATATATATATATATATATTAAAAATCAAATTACAATATTTTTATTTATCTAATTTTAAGATAGGTAAGAAGTATAATTACATTTTTGTAGGAATTTCTTGAGGAAAGAACTCAGTGACAACAATTTTTTTTCCACAATAATTATGGATTATTATTTATTATTCTTGTTATGAAATCACTCTTGTATGAAGAAAAATACAGTAGTTTTAATAACTACTAACAGATAATAACTATATAAATGATTTTATGTGATGAGCTGTTGTATAGATTATATAGTAAGTTATTTGAATAAGGACCAGAATAAATAGAAGAGAAAATTAAATAGTACTTATTTACGACATCCTGCGTGATAATAAAAAAGGAAATTTTTATGACTGTCGACATCCTAATGACTTAATCGTCTTCTTTTCTTTAAAACTTTTAAAGAAAAGAAGACGATAGTATGAAATTAGATAGTTGTTTCTAAATAAAAATAAAATAACATTCTCGAGCCCACAAAAGTCTTATATGACATATTTATACATCTGTATTTCCAGTTAGAAACGTAAAATTTAAGGAATTATTTAAATAAATACGCAAAAAATTATTAATTAAACAAAAGAAAACAGATTAGAGTATTGTTAAAATACATTATATGACAGTTTTGTTGATTATGTGATGATTGATGACTACAATTGTTATTATTTAACTGAAGCGATTATCTCCATTGTTATGATGTAAATAACCGGTAGATGGCGTCAACAACAATTGATATGCGTTTTCTTTTGCTTTTGTTTTCTGCGAATCATTCACTATATATTGCTATAATTTTTTTTGTGTTTTATACATTCTAGTATAATCACAGTTATATTTTTTGTAATGGTTATTAGTAATTAGTTTCTATCAACTGTATTCAATTACAATTGTAAGTAACTATGAAATATGTGTGGGTTGTTAAACAGTATTTTCAATAAATAAAAATAACATTTCCAGTCTTTAGTTTCACCTAATGTAATGGTTGGGTCCTAATGCAAGTTCCAAGAATATAAATGCGAGTTCAAATCTGGGTTCATCCGTTCTAACTAATATTATAATAATTTTGCATCCGCACGTCAAATATTCAGCACTAGTTGATAACATTTTGAAAATCAAATCACAATGGTAAGAAAGTAAACATGAGTAACAATACTCAGTGTATAAAATAATGCAGAAATTTATTTCTTTCTAATTACTTTAGAATAAGAACACACGTGCAATACGAACAACAGGTATTTATTAATACTTAATTAAATTCCTTGAATCCCAAGCATTAAATTATGTGTGCATGAATTAATCATGTGTGAATTTTTACCACGCTTTTTTATTATCATGTTAGGCCTGCTTCTTTTTATATTTCTGTGCTTTATACGCCAATGTCAAAGTCATTTGGCTTAAAGGTCTCGTTACCAGGCCATAAAATGTTAAAAAAAATCTAAACGTCATTTTTCATCGTCTGTTGTCAAAGGTACTGCCAAAATAACATTCTGTAGTTGCGACGATGTGCATTGGTTTTTGTAAAATTTAGTTTACGCAAAATGTTTGATAAAGTTTTTCAGCGTGCTTTAAAGTTTCGTTTAAAGAAGTCGTACCCAACAAACATTTACGATTTAACTCGTGGCGCAGCCATCGCCGTCCGGCGACCGTATAGTGACGAAGTGCGCCGGGCTCAAGCCCAAAGCGTTGCGGCGCCGGGACCTACGATCTTCGACAAAATAATATCCAAAGAAATTAAAGCGGATATAATCTATGAAGATGAACATTGCCTAGCCTTCAACGACATCAGCCCGCAGGCACCGGTGCATTTTTTGGTAATACCGAAACGACGAATTCCTCGACTCCAAGATGCTGTAGACTCGGATAAAGAGGTTTGCATTTTAAATTTAAATTTCTATTACAATTAACAACAAAGATCCTGATGGTTACTGTTACAGGTAAGCCATTATAATCTTGTTTTGTCCAAAAATTATAAAACTATTGAAATTCATTTAAGATGTCCAGAACATAGCCGAAGTTATATTCAATGAGACCGTTTTTGACTCATCAGCCAAGCAAAATATACTTCATGTTATATAGTGTACTAAAAATTCTAAAACAAATATTGTGAGATCAAGTTTAACATTAGAAAAGGAATCTCGGAGGGACATTTCTTTTTATTTATTGTTACTCATCATGATTAAGTGTCATCTTAACTCAATGTTGATGAAAATAATACAAACACTAAACATTAAGGCCTATTACCTAATGACTAATTTTTCAAATAAGATTGTTGTAGTTATTTATAAATATTAAAAAAACATTAATATTCTTGACAATAACAAGAGTCATACATCATCCATTTTACTTTTGTTAGGTAGGTATAACAAGTTATGTTTTAATTACTTCTTATCATAAAAGAATGCTGTACAAACAATACTGTTATCAGTGGAAAGCTTAAATTTATCACAGAGATTACAAACAATGTGGTAAAATATGTGTGGCATATTGTTAGATAGTTTGTATAAATAATTAATGAATCTTTAAACATATGCTCAACAAACAATTTCTCAAAAACCAAAAATATTGTTGTAACCAATATTTATTGCTCTTTCTTTTTCATCACCCTATCATTGTCTTAGGTGAGGTTAGAGCCGCAGGTTTAGCTTTTTTTCATCATTATCTATTGTCAGTGGATTTATATGTTTTTCATACATGTCATTTCCATACATTCAATTCAAAAAGAAACAAACCACATTTTATATATCATATTTACGTAATAACCACCTTGATGTTTCTAATGTCTGCTCAATATGGTTCAGTCCATGACAGTAGTCATTAGAAATAATTTATTTTTTAACTGCTCTCACTAAAGAATAAAATATAAATAATACATTATTCTCATTTATATACACTATCAAAATTTTTCATTTAATCTATTCGGCATGAACTTTTTAAAATACAGTTTGAACATTTGGTACTGTGGTTTGCTTCTTTTTTTAATCCACACAGCGGCAAGATGGGTAAAATGTTGACAAAATGGCAAGTGATACAATTACCCATCCAATGTGACTCTGGTTAGGGTGGTACACATAGCGCATCACATTGAGCTAGTTATCATGAGATATATTAAGTTTCCATTACCTCAGGAATTTCACTAGCTGCAACACAATGTTTGCTCACAACTATATGGTGGTTGAAATAGTTGTGGTGATACCTACATAGACAGCGACAACAACAGAGACTCACAGCCGTGTCCACTGTTTATAATCATTTCCATGGTGATAATTAACTAGTGTAACTCAAATATTGCTTTTTTTTAAATTGCAATTTGTTAGTACTTGTCTTAAATTTCTCATTTCCTTACGCTACTGTCTAGGTACAGATACAAAACTGATTATCTTCCGGTTGAAAGCATGCTGTAGCTAGTGAAGTTACTGAGCTAACCAGGCAACATCTTATGTCTCTAGCTCTCAGTCTGTCTCAACGTTGGAGCGACAAGTTTAAATAGTCGTCGTCGCGAGAGCGCTAAGCTAGACTTAGATAAGGTGCAATTACGTCCGAATGACTCAGCGGTCAGGAATGCCGGTCGGCGAACTGATAACTGGCTCGATCGCTTCGTCGCAATGTACAGTCGTGTCGTGTTCTAGTTATTTTTATTACATTATTTTTTATTGGAAGTTACATCATTTTAATTAACATCCTATGGCCCCAAGAGGGGACAAAGAGCGTACACAGTGATTCTCCATCGCGTTCGGTCTTGGGCTTCACCCTTAATCTCATCCCTCCTCTTCGCGATCTTCTTCACCTCTGCTACTGTGCGGCTCCACCGACCGCTCTTGCCTTTTCCTTGAAGATTCCAATCAAACGCCTGCTTGGGAATATGGTTGGGGTCTCTTCGTAGAGTATGGCCATACCACTTTCGTTTGTGATACATGATTTGTAAATCGATTCGCAATTACATAGTAGATATTAATTATTAATAATTTATTTACATAACATCTTCGCCTTTCAAAGTCGTCACATAGTCCCCATCAAATGACAAACTATATCTTCCCTAATTATGAAGAATTCTTCATAATTTTTTTTATTAATAATTAACCTAAGAGTACTATTTTAAACGTTTTTTGCAGACATACAGAATATTAAAACTATATTAATATTTTTTTTTATTTATTTAATTTAACGGATTTTAATTTTTCCATTCAGCTTATTCTTCGATATTAATGGTTTTATTACATTGATTCACTTGGCGCGAATGAAAATTGATTTTTTTTTAATTAAATATATTAAAAGAAAAAAAATTAAAATTGCAAGAGCCCTGTCTAAAATAATATTTTTTTACCGATGGGCACAACACTATTATTAAAGTACATAACTAGTCTATTACTTTTATTACTCAATATTGAATCTCAAGAGTTTTGTTTTACTTTTACAATAGTTAAACAACAAACACGATATTTATATATATGGAATGACGTTTTTGGAAAAAAATGTTCCACTAAAATACTGTTGCTTATTTACATTATGTAAGCTATATATACACACACACGCACACACACACGCACACGATCACACGCACACGATCACACGCACACGATCACACGCACACGATCACACGCACATACACACGCACACACAAACACACACCCACACCCACAAACACACCCACACACACCACCACCCACACACCCACCCACACACCCACACACACCACCACCCACACCACCACCCACACCACCACCCACACCACCACCCACACCACCACCCACACACCCACCTACACACACACCCACACACACACACCCACACACACCTACCCACACACCTATCCACACACCCACAAACACACACCTACCCACACACCCACCTACACACACCCACACACACACCTATCCACACACCCACCTACACACACCCACACCTACCCACACACCTACCCACACACCCACCTACCCACACACCCACCTACACACACACCCACCTACACACACACCCACCTACACACACACACACCCACACACACACCCACCCACACACACACACACACACACACACACACACCTACCTACACACCCACCTACACACACACACCCACCCACACACCCATCTACACACACATCTACCCACACACCCACCTACACACATCCACACACACACCTACCCACACACCCACCTACACACACACCCACCTACACACACACCCACCTACACACACACACACCCACACACACACCCACACACACACACACACCCACACACACCTACCCACACCCACACACACACACCTACACACACACACACACCTACACACACACCTACACACACACCTACACACACACACACACCCACACACCCACCCACACACACCTACACACACCCACACACACACACACACCTACACACACCCACACACATACACACACACACACACATCTACACACACACACACGCACACACACAAACGCGCGCACACGCACATATGCCCTGGTTGTTTTCCGGCTTGTTGGCCGTAATAAAAGATTAGACTTGACATTTTCTTAAAAGTTTCCTTCAGAGCAACCGCAAAAGATATTCTATAGCAACCGGAAACAAAGGAAACTTATTTTCATTACATAAATATATATAAGAGATCTCCAGATATTTATTGACTAAGTACGAAATATTCCAAACTATTAGACGTAAGCATTCTAAATTTGATAAAGCTGTTGTTGCTTCTGCCGTTTAGAGGTCAGCTAAGAACGGATGTTACTAAATTCCTTCTCCAAAGGGGGTGTTACGGTCAGCAAAGCGGGCGGGGAACAACTAGTGCTATAGCGTATATGGATAGCGGATTTAGTAATATCGTTATTTAACGGCGACCAAGTAATGATTTTTTTAGATTTAACCGATGTAGTCAGGGGCGGACTAAGGCTTAGACAACCTAGACGCCAGAGACCTGTAATTTAGAACCAAACTACCAAACGCAAAAAATAATAATAAAAATAATTAAATAGAATAAAAAATACATTCATGACCGAAAAATAGGTCCAAATTATGTACTTCAGAAAGAGCCTGTACTGGATGTAGTCTTACTCCTGCCCTTCTCCCAGCTATGTGGGGCCGGCACAGTATGTGCATCCATATCCCTCTACCAGCCGTCATATCTGAATTCACACTCTTCTTACATATATCGTCTTTCACACAATCCATCCACACTTTCTTCGGTCTTCCTCTACCCTTATAACTATCCACTTTCATTCTCATTACTTTCTTCGTTATATATCCTTCATCCCTCCGCACAACATGCCCGCACCACGCTAACCTCATGCTTCTCAATTTCTCGATAGAGAAAGTAGCTCTTGTGATAACTAGAGCTACTTTCAGACATCCTCTAATATACTCGTTCTTAATTTTATCCATCCTCGTCACACCGCACATCCATCTTAACATTCTGTACCGGATGTAGCATGACGTAGAAAAGACGAGCGTCAAATGTTGCCGTTGTTACTCTGTACGGTTAGATCTGATTCCATGATAAAAGTATCAATTTTCCATTCAACTCCTTATCCTGAACAGTATAAGGTTGCATTTCCATTGAATCCATTAAAAAAAAGATCGCAAACAATCACGTGTTAAGCTGTTTACTTTGCAACAGTAAAGCGTACGCGAATTAACATATTGAATAGGTTCCAGTAATTATATTGCGTGTATACACTGAAGAGGTGTAAGGGGACCCGCACGACGACTCATGGGACCCAAGCCAACCTCACCAGCTCGTGGTACACCCTGTTAATCAACAAACGAAGCTCTAGCTCCCACCAATCCACATTGGGCCAGCGTGATGGGAAATAGCTCAAATCGCCTCCATATAAATCCCTACCAGATCAATGTGGGAATCTTTGGAGGAGGCCTATATACGGTGGTGGATGTCTATCGTCTGATGATACACTGGAACAGGTAGTAGTTTATTGGTGGTAGATCTTGCCGGAGACCTGTCGCCAAACAGTAGTGTACTGTGTTCCGGATTAAAGGACGCTGTAGCTAGTGAAATTGATGAAGTGACGACCCTTAACATGTTGTCGACGACGAACGACGAGCACAACGTGTGTTGTGTATATCATCCTAATTACCGCTACGTTATTACGGGAAAATGTATAATTTTTTTATTCGTTGAAGCGATGAGACAAGCTAGACATTCACCTGATGGTAAGTGATACACGCATGGCCATAACAACGTGGTAGTTAAAATAATATAAACTGCACTACAATGTGCTCGTCGCCTTAGGACTCAAGATATCGTCTCTTTAACCCAGTAATTTCACTAGCTTCAGCTCCCATCGAACTGGAACACAGTAACGTTTGCACAGTACTATTTATCGGCTGCAATAGGGGCTGCAGTGGTACCTAGACGGTCTCCGACAAAAGAGACCTACCACCAATGAAGATCTGATCTCCATATCATCTTCACTAGGGCTGTTATCATGGGCGAGCGTATCATCTCGACGTATCACGAACTATATGCTACATTGTAATAACCCAACTTGTTGAGCAGTGTCCAACACTCACCCACCATCATCCTATTCAGAACTTATGAGAGCGATAAGTATGTCCATCCCAACCGCCCACCCATTCCTTTGAGGTGCAAGATAGATCCGGATACCTCCGCTTACGACGAAGATAAGAGCCCTTGTGACAGATGACTCGTGTACATATTTAAACAGCATCCATAATCATCATCAGTCAATAAAGATCTATTGCTGGACAGAGCCTAAAAAAATATTTACACATTTATAATGTTATATATGTCTGTGTGTGATGTATACGTCATCAAGTTAAATTAATTCAAAGTTTCTTCCAGATCCTGGGCCACCTGATGCTGGTCGCAAGGTCCTTAGGCGCTGCGAGGGCTCCCGCCGGATGGCGCCTCGTGGTGAACAACGGCAGGCACGGCGCCCAGTCGGTCTATCACCTCCATCTCCACGTCCTGGGTGGCAGACAGATGGGCTGGCCGCCAGGCTAATTGGACTCAGTGTCATAACCCTTTCACTGCTGCGAGCTCATCTAAATCTACATTTTCGGATTCAAATGTTCCCCGCTTATTGATGTATCTGGTTATCAGATCAGACCAGCAGTCAAAGGGTGAAAATCATGAGAAGTCTCTCCATCAGTTTCTATCTCATCATGTTCCTAATGTGCCTCACTGTTCCGTATAAAAGTTTTACAGGTTATATTAAATTCCTTCCCCGGCATCTTTCTCTTAACCTTAGACTTTGTTTAAAACGCACAAATAATAAATAACAACAAAAAATAAATATTTCCGTTAGTGTGATAAAAGAGTGTTCGTGTATTGAAAACTCAATTTTTTAATACCAACCTCACCAATGTCGAGAAACACAAACATTTTTTTTTCTTATCAACCGAAAAACGAGTACTGCTAGGTATAGGCGTCCTTCAAAGATCCTCTTTGAGGGAGAAATTGGCCCCCCACCACGCTAGCCCACTATAGGTTGGTGCGTGGTTAGAGCCTCGTCTGCTCTTTAGCATGATGCACCGCGTGCTGGCAAGGTTGACTTGGGCTCCGTAAGATTTAGTGCGGAACCCTTTTCACCCCCTTTTTTTTTACATAAATATTATTAACTTAGCACCTTCATGTTTGTTTCTAACAATTATCAGCTCGGTTATATTGTTACTTAGCAATATTTCCATGAGAATGTTTCGTTTTGTTATTCAGCTGTATCTACCTTGTCTATGGTTAGATAGACTGGGCATAGATTATAAATGTAATGCTCAATACTATCAATACTAAAGAATTAATCGTGTCATAAACAACAATTAGGTAGGAGGTAGTGCAATAATTTGGCCAAATTTATTATAGTCTAGTTTTTAAGGGATTTTAAAAGTTTTTTTTTCTCAAGGTATTGTCTGTAATGCCACAGTTTGAAGCCGCCGGCGGGTGTCGCTCCGCGCTGCGGATCCAACTCCTAGCTGATGAAGTCTACGTTAAAATTATATTTCGAATCTCAGTTTAATATCTCTTCTATAGTCCATACGTTTTAATTTAGTCAAAAATCTAGTCAGTTTCACAAAATCTGTTTTAGCTGTTGTCCTTGTTGTTATATTTTACACAATTTATTAACCTATTAACCGAGCGGGGAGTACGGGTAGGACATATAAATACGTCCTTGAAATATATATTAAGCTCTGGAACGGATGGGACGTAAAAAAATAAATATATTAAATCCTATGGGCGTGACGTACTGACACGTCCTAATGAAGGAACTCGCGCCCGTTACGTCTTCAGCAATTAAAAAGGGAGTTCCCCGGTTAACAGGTTAACTAGATATTTGCTGTTGTTACAATAGTGTGGCAATTATCAGTTCAAATTATTTGTTACAACTTAATATCATTTCAGTCAATACTCTCACAATTGGTTATGAAAGCCTATCTCTAAAGGAGAGGGTCGAGGTTATTTCACGTGCAAAAAATTGTCAGCTGATTGAAGTTCCGGTAACGTTGAAAATCCACTGCGGTGCGCTTCTCAAACTGTGGTATATAAAATCATTTAAAAAAATAATAATTAAGGAATATGTAATCAAAATAATTAATATCAACTGTCTAAATGTACTCTGTAAAAAGAAAAGCATTTCCGTTTCCACCGGCTGTATCTGAAATACTTGTTTATCTTTTTGTTAATATTTAATTATGACAGCAATAGTTATTTATCATAAACTGCTTTCTTTATGGCTTTAATTTTTTTTTCTGTTGCAACATTTTACACGTCAATGTATATAACCATAACTAAATTTGTAAGTTTTTCTTTTTACCGTAGTACATAAAGATTTTAATGTATTATAATTTGGGTTTCGGGAGGGAACCGCGCCCCTCCACATGTTTCTCGGGAAATGCGAAGGAGCGGTCGCGGTTTCATCAACAAGCTGTTAAGAGTTTAGTGAATCATTAAATTCTGTAACCAAAGTATTAAAATATTTTGTTAATGGCAACACTGGTGTTTTATTGCTTTCACATTTACTAATTGACCTTCGCTGACTTTGGATCTTGAATGTGTCGAGCCAGGGTCGGACCATTTTTTTTTTTATATTATCACGCGTTTTTTCCTAGTAGGGATAGACATAGGTGAATAAACACCCACTTTTCGCCAGAATTGGTCAATTTAGGTTCCATGTAACAGGGAGCGAGCCTGTTGCCACTTTATTGGGACCACCACACACACACAAGATGATTTCAGTGTGCGGGTTTCTTCACGATGTTTTCCTTCACCGTTTGTATCTCGCTGTTGTAACTAAATATTACAAATGTACATAACTTAAATATTAAGTCATCGGTACATGCCGAGATTTGAACCCGCGACCTTCGGAATGAAAGCCGTACGCTCTAACCATTAGGCCAGCGAGTTAATTTTATCTAAAAATATGTGCATCTCACACCGGTTTTTACTTTCTTAGTCTTTGATATATTCTTATAAATAGAACAGAGTTTATAGCGTACTAAATTATCACAAAAAAGGACTAATGTACTTTTTTTTACATTTCTTTCCAAATTTAACATTCATATATAACGAATACTTATAATGGCTTAAAACAAAAGGCTTTAATTAGGGTTCCGTAGCCTAATTGTTAGATTTGAGACTGTTGTTTAAATAATTATACAGTGCTGCGAAGGGCGAAAGGCTCAGTGGCCACGCCCTCACAGGGACTACACTAGTATTTCCCGCGCCTAGGAGGAAATCGCAATAAAAAAATATGTAAATGGTATGGCAGCTGATGTGATACTAGTAATTATATTAAATTTGGACTAGTGATTAAATTATCCATTTACTAAAATGGATTTGGAAGCATAAAAAATCAAAACATCAAACCGAGTAATTATTTAAGCATTGAGTATGAATAGTGATGGTTGAAGAGTATTCGCTCGTTTTGAGAACCGGTTTCAGAATAAATCTAACCTTGTAACTTTTCTCGTAAATGTTGTACATTTAAAAGTTTTGAGCCTCGCCAAGGCCAATATTGATAAAGAAAATACAAAAAAAACTGCAAACTAAAGTCATATTGTATTTAGTGGAATGATAGCATGAATATAATATTTTTCTAAAGGTATGAAACAAATACAATAATAGATATTTATTTATTCCTCTTTCTCCTGGAAAAAAAGGTGAAATGAATGTTAATTATGAACACATACAGATGAGTTTGTTTTTTTAATATTCGAATCGAAGAAAAAATAGAATTAGAAATTTTGAAATTCGACTGATTATTTAAGTAATATCAAGCGTATATATATTTAATTTACTATTGTTAAGCCGAATTATTGGTATATCATTTTATAACAAAATAATACGTATTATAAGTACACTACCGGTGTCGCTGGTAGGGGGCAGGGGGCTGGTAGAGCACAAGGCGGTGGTGGTGGCAGAGCTGCGGCTAGCAACGGAGCCGCTGCAGCTAGTGCGGATGTCAGCACGGTTGGTAAGGCGGCCTCCAGAAGAGGCGGTAGGGTAGCTGCTAAAGAAGCAGAGATAGTGGAAGCGAGTACAGGAGCGAGCGCCGCCAGAGCGGCAGCGGCAGGCGCCGGTGCAGGGGCTGCGGGCAAGACTATAGGCGCAGCCGGAGCGGGGGCTGCGGGCAGGACTATGGGTGCGGCCGGTGCGGAGATGACCACCGGAGCTGGCGCCGGCGCCGGCAAGCAGTAAGCGGTCGGCAAACATTGGGCGTGCCCATGCTATTAAATCGAATAGAAAAGTGACAACACTGCTACAAACACTATAAATTCAGTTTGAATGCACTATATTATACTATGTTCTTCGTAAAAAAAACTTTTACCCAAGGAACAACACTTAAAATGCTGAGAAAAATATCAAAGTGAAAACTAGCTATCTTTTTATATATACGATCGTTTTGTTACTTTAATTGGCACATCATTCTGCAGTATTTCACGCACTGAATTGAGAAGTTGCGATACAAATTAAAAAAAAAACGTACCTGCAAGAGCGCAGTAACTAAACAGGCAATGACCAGGGTCCGCATGATAAATATAGAAGTTTAAAGATGACCCATCACAACCATATTAACTAACCTTTATAATAATTCGTGCGCAACTTATCGTAACCTAGGCATCATGCCGGTCTAACTCTATTGTTTAGAAATAATTGTTTAAAACAAAACTAACATTTAACTGACGTACCAGTCCGACATGTTGGCCAATAACTAATTGTGAAACGTACACAATAGCATGTGCGGGGTGATAATTATGAAATATTTTTTTTATCTAATATGGACCAACACGACCTTAATTTCACATGATAATAGGTTGGCAAATATCTCCCTTCCGCCTTTTTGTCTTTTGAAAATACAAAAAGGCGGCAATACTATACATAATTTGTAAGGTCTTGACATAACCTACAAAACGACGACCCATTCTTGAAGCGGATGGTGACTGGCGACGAAAAATGGATCACATACGACAATATCAAGCGAAAACGGTCGTGGTCGAAGGCCGGTGAATCGTCCCAAACAGTGGCCAAGCCGGGATTGACGGCCAGGAAGGTTTTGCTGTGTGTTTGGTGGGATTGGAAGGGAATCATCCACTATGAGCTGCTCCCATATGGCCAGACGCTTAATTGTACCATCTACTGCGAACAACTGGACCGCTTGAAGCAGGCGATCGACCAGAAGCGTCCTGAATTGGCCAACAGGAAGGGTGTAGTGTTCCACCAGGACAACGCCAGACCACACACTTCGTTGATGACTCGTCAGAAGCTACGGGAGCTCGGATGGGAAGTTTTATCGCATCCACCATATAGCCCGGACATAGCGCCAAGTGATTACCACCTGTTCCTGTCCATGGTGAACGCCCTTGGTGGTGTAAAGTTGAACTCAAAAGAGGCTTATGAAAAGTGGCTGTCCGAGTTCTTCGCAAATAAGGAGGGGGGCTTCTACGAGGGAGGTATTATGAAGTTGCCGTCTAGATGGAAACAGATTATCGAACAAACGGCGCATATTTGAACTAAATCCGATCACTGTAACACTTTTTATAAAGCATTGAATAAAGAGCAAAAAAGCGGAAGGGAGATATTTGCCAACCTTATATTAAGTGGCGATAAAGCTGCGGTGAAGCGTGCTCGTCCAGAATTCAGTGGTCCTCATATATCGACTGTTACAGCAGATCTACAATATGAGAGATTTATAATATGAGAGTGATAACTAGTCAAGCGGGTTCGTAAAGCATTTATACCCAATCTAAACCCCAATCTCAAAACCGCAGTGGGTCCACTGTTGAGTTAATTATGCTTTTTGGTTATTCAATACATTTAATCAAGACACTCAATAAATAGTTATTAAGTCATATTGTAAAGAATATTACTGTTAAGTTAGATTCAGCAAAAAACTTCTGTGTTAATTTTTTTCTTTACTAAATTATACTTTATTTAATTAAGCGACAATATGAGCGGGACATTCGCCTGATGGTCAGTGATACGCTAGCCCTTAATAACGTGGGGCTAGTCAGGATAATATACACTGCACAAAATAGCTACAGCGCCCTTTAAATTGAGAAACAGTAATGTGCATACTACTGCTTGTCGTCTGCAACAGTCGCTACGGTGGTACCTACCTATTGTAACGAGATACATTAATTTATAAAAATAAAATTAATGATTCTAAACAAATATATCAAGTATTAAATAGTTCAAATAAAATTTATAAAGTATATGGATTTGAAACCGTGTAAAATGGTGCATGACAAAATTAACATATAACATCATGTTGGTGGAGGAGGTGAGATACCAGCCGGGTGTAGTTGGTGGTTATTTGAGTAACTACTTGATTATACTCTGGTTCGGGAAGAGTGTTAGATGACATTTCGGTGATATCGAAATTCTCAGAACCATGTCTTAGAGCTTCGGCTCTATGATACGTGGGTATTCGGCGTCTTAGGGCTTGCCACTATGATACGTCGTGTTTAATAATATATTTGTTTATTCCAAAGTCAACTCGAACTGTGTCGATGCATTATGAGGTAGCGGAAGCGGACGTGAGCTACTGCCTCGATGCTTATCAAACATTGATATTGCGTCTTGTCGTAGCGGGACGTTTGCATCGTTATTGAACTGATGCGTCTTACAGATCTGGTAGGCTGAGGACTTTTGCAAGATATTGATGTCTGCTGTGATGTCTTGTGCGCCTTTCATGATGATGTGCGCCGATGATAGTTGATTGAATGTCTGTCACAGTTCGGTGATACGACGTCTTCGACGACCTCTGGGTTAAATGTTTCTTTTGAAGTTTGCGCCTTGCGTTATGGTTTGACACTTTATCTTATTAGATTTTTCCAAGTCGGGTCCCTTGATGACGGGGCTGCAGACTGCCCTCCCTATTTTATGGAAATTGCAAATAAAGGCCTCAATAGCTCCCCACCTTTTAAAATATGTGGCAAGATGTCGGTGGGCGAGACAAACTTGATCAAAACAGCATTTTACTCAACGACAAAGACTCTATGCCTGATGGCTCATAATAAAAATGATATTTATTGGCTATATCCACTACAGTAGTTGGTGGAGTTATGCATTTACTTCATGAACGGTGATAGCTGGTGGGAGTACAATCTCTCAAGGCTGCGATGTAATCGCTTTGCTATTTTATGAGGTGAGCAATGAGCTCTCGAATGCACTCCGCGGATTGCGATCCGTGCTGACTACGTAGTTGGTGGTGAAGTCAATTCCAACACTTTACAATGTGTCTGCAAGTGCACCTAACTAGTGAAGGTGGTGGCTCGTACAAAGGACTAATCTTTGAGTCAGAGTACCCTTTATATCTATTATGTGTCCTGGAATGTGCGCTGACCATACACTGTATATCTGGTTACGGTTGTATCTTGTGAGATGCCTACTCACATTGCCATGCGCAATTTGATCACAGTTTGTGCCTACGCACTAACAATGAGCCGAGTGCTCTTCTACTGGATCGCCAGTAAACCTTGCTGTGGACTGCGGTCCGAGGCGAATTAAATTTTCCCTGTTTCGGGGGGGGGGGGGGGCAGTATTTGGTTGGCGCTCACCGCATACGGCGGGGTCTGTTTGCTGGAGCCGTATGCCATCCCCACATTTTTTTTTTATGTGAGGATGCGAACTTATACATTTGTGTCGGGGTCTAAAGAATTAATAAATATTGTAAGCCCGTAACAAGATGTGAAGACCTTTACAAGCGTGAAGGGATTGTAAATAAGGAAATAAACCACACGAACGGCATCAGACTATCTTAACAACTATTCATCCTTCTATATAAACCTAAAAGAACTAAATATTACTATAAACACAACGTAGAACAAGGTTCTAATCGAGACGATCACAAATTAATATAAATAATTATTGGCCAAAACATAAACATTAATCATACTACAAAGAATAGTGTACATCAACCTAGTCACGTAAAATATGATTATCTGAGTACTAAATATTGTTTTAAAATATTTAAAACTTATTATATATAAGAGAAGGGGGGTAAGGTTACACTATCATAGATGGTCTCCGGGAATGGAGATCTACCACCAGTATAAAGGTGTGCAATAATTAAGTAAAGGTTCTCGACTTTATGATCCGTTGCCCAGATACGGTAAGAGGCTGCGCCGTCTTCCGACGCGCCCTTATAGAGATGGAAAGAAGGGGTGGACCTCTCACAGAGGTGGAGCTTTGTACTGCAGCCGGCGCTGGCGGCGTCGCGGACGTTGGTGGAACATCGTAGGCGTTTTAGTCAAATCCGACATAACCTATCTTCGCCCCCATGAGGGCAAGTAAGCGAAGGCATTACCGCCACGCAAAAAAAAACATCTACTCGAGATTACGTCAAAATGAAACACCAATAAACGGCATCCGTACAATATTTATTAAAACAATATAATATTATTGATAAATTATGATGAGAGGGTGCCGCGCGCTCCGGCAACGTCTCTACATTAAACATTAGCCTATAATTTACAACAATTCCATTATCAGTTTCCGCCGCGTCAAGTTCAGATGCTGAGTGAAACAAAATATTACAATTAATCAAACGAACATACCAATTATATTTATAGTATACATAACATCAATTGAGATTGCACGGTCTAACTATATAAACATCAGTTTACTACGAATTAAAAAAATCTATATAAAATATCGTCCAATAAAACTGTACCGAACGCTCGGTTCGGTGTGACACGCGGCCGTGATCATTGCACGTTTGGTGAGAGGAAAGAGGGGAAAAATGAGGGCGGAGAGGAGTGGCGCATGTTTTAATATACTGCATTAAAATCTCGTCTGTAACTATTATGATGTGCGATGGTTTAATTCGATCTACGATTAACGATAGCACTAGACACCGGACTACCGCGATGGTGATAGGCTGACTGATACAATGTGGTGCTGGTCAGGATGATACACACGACACAATGCGTACGTCGCTTAGATATTTGAAGTTTCGTCATCTCATCACTAGCTACAACGCTCTTCAAACTGGATCAGGAATTTGTTTGACCTCAGAAGCAGGCGCTGGTGGTACCTTAAGAAACAGCATCCGGGAACAGAGGCACTAATAAAGTATATTAAGCAAAGATTATTCCGATGACAATGTTACAGCGCAACAGATAATTAAGTTCATTATATGAATGTGATAAATACAAACATTTTATTGTTACACTGGCTATTCCCCGCCTGCTTTGCTGGTCGCAATATAAATGTAGACTTTCTATAGCAACCGCATATTACCAAATGAAAATCTCTACAAAAATATTTAGAAATTAACCCCAAAAAAGAAATAGTCTATAATCATCTACAAATCGTTTCGCGTCGAATGATCATGTTTCCGTGTCAATACATTCACGTGATGATGGTGAAAAAAGAAAACACATTTTTATTATATATAATATATATAAATAACAAATGTATATTAGAATTTGGCAATATAACGCCTGGGTCTAACGAGGTAACCATTTGTCAACAATAGCATAACCAAGTACTTGAATTTCACGTTGTGTAGAGTGATAATAAAGCCGCGGTTGGTGAAGCGAGCTCGCTTGGAATACTATTAACTCCAACAGCAACGCCAGAGGGTAGTTTTACAATGAGGATGTTAATCAAAGGGGTTGAAGGAAACCTTACCCACCAATGAACGATACTTCAGATACCGACGACAGGTGTCCACTGTCATTGGGAAGCATTAACTGACGAAGATACGGAGACTGTTGGTTTTTAAGATATAATAAGATGTGGCGTATTAAGAAGATTCGGTATACTTTGAGAAAGATTATTTAAAAGAAGAATTAAATCATTATATATATGTTTATAATTAAAAAAAAAAGTAACTCTTATACTTCATATTATGACATCGACCTATAATCACCTCATATTTACATATACATACATATGATGACCAGAGAGACTCGTCATGAGATCTATTAGACGTAAACACTCAAAATTTGGTAGAGGCTTCTGCCATTTAAGAATTAGCTAAAAATGGATTTTAAAAAATTCCTCCCCGATAGGGCAGGGAGTGTTAAAACAAAGCGAGTAGGGAATCAGTGTAAGTTAATTAAAAAAAAATAGTTTACATTTTTCTTAAAAGATATTAGACTTCTATTAAAATAAATACATATTCAAATTATTATTCTGTTAGTTGTATGTATTAATATCTAAAATTCATTTACTCTGCTGCGTCAAAATATATTTTTGTACGACTTCGGCGATGAGATGAGCGACAGGTAGAACCCATGAAAACTGGGTGTTAGTATGATATACACTGCACCACATCGCGCTGGTTGCATTGAGACAATATGTTAAATTTCGTTACCTCAGTAGTTTTAAATTATGTAAAGATTAAAGTTTATTATATTAGTTAAATGAAATAGGCATTATGATAGATCGGTGGACAGATAAAAAATTATTCCCCTATGCCAAATAGCAAATATATTTAGTGTGGTGTATAAAGTATAACTAATGTTAGGTAAGACCGTGACGATTTATACGTTGTTTTTTTTTATATAAATAATCCAGGACAGATCGCTCGAAGGTCTGACAGCCGATGGGGCACTAAGGTCCTCGAATATCGAACGCGTATCGGAAGACGTGGTGTTGGCAGGTCCCGCACCAGGTAGTCCGACAATCTGGTAAAGGTTGCGGGAAGCAGCTGGATGCAGGCTGAGCAGGATCGATCGATGTGGTGACCTTTGTGAGGTCTATGTCCAGCAGTGGAAGTCTGTCGGCTGATAATGATGGTGATGTTGAATCCGGGTCTAACGTAGATCGAATTGTAAACCGATAAGAGAATGAAGATCATCGTTTGTCTGACGCGCAGCCTCTACTACGTTATAAGCGATGCGACTAAGTTCGGTGTCCGTGCGTCCGCTGCGGGCGGGCCCGTTGCGCCCTTACGCCAGGTACGAGTAGGTGTCGAGGGTGCCCGGCGCGCGCTCGAGATACTGCTTGTCGATCAGCGCCTCTATACACTTCTTTATCATCGCAACGGAAGGCGCGAACGAGCCGCGCGCCTGCGCCACTACCTCCTGGATCAGCTCCGTGTGACGCAACACCTGTGTACATTACGTTTATAATATAAGCGCGGAAGTAATATTATGTGTGTGAAAATGTAACGAAGGTACGGATGACACAGATGAAATAAATAAACATACATTTAAATGCTTTTTTTATAGAAAGATGTTTGCATTTTTCGCAGCCATGTAATAACAGATTCAAAAAGACAACCCTTACAAAGTTCTGACTTCACCTGGTAAGACACTGAGACATAAACAATACTTTATCCAACCCAGTATCTTATTCTTGTCGAGGAAGCAGAATTCCGAGTTCAATACCCAGAGGACATGCGAACGAAAAAACCTCCGAGAGCCTCTAGTGATGGATTTCGTCATCCACCACTATACAATGTATGTTTAGTGGTATGTGGAGTATACGCAAAACATCAACTCGTTCTTACTTTAATGTTGTGTAACGTAGTGATACAATATATGAAAGGTTTTTGTGTACCTTTCTCTGCTTCATAATGCGCACGAGCGCGGCCTGTAGGTACATTTTGCGGTCGTCGTCGCAGTGCGCCGTCTCGCTGCTGCCGCCTCCGGCGCCGCTGTTCCCGCTGCCTGCTGGAAGAGAGCGCTACTTAAAATATCTAATATTTATTTATCTTTTTTATCAAACTCTATTGAAAAATATAAATAGCCGACTTTGTTAATGAACTTGAACTATCAGCGACAATATGTATAAAATTAAGAATGTATAAGACTTCTTTAAGGCTCAATTTGGATCGGTATGGTAGGGGAGGAGTAAGAGTATAAGACCATAGTAGTTATAACAGTTACCTTACGGGTAAATAGTTCAACCACAATGTTATTGGCATACAGTTCACTGAAACACTAACCGCTGTGCGCGGGCGCCGGCGCACAGGTGAGCCGCAGGCGTGTTCTCTTGCAGCTGAACGCTAGGTTAAGAGCGAGTTCGGCGGTCGGTTCGGGCTCGGGCTCCGCGTCGACGTCGCCACGCGCGTGCAGCAGCCCTGCGTCGAGCAGTGGACGTACGTGCCTCGACCACGCCTCGCCGGGCAGCTGCAACGCCTCGCGCGCCTCCCGTGCGTTCACACGATCCGCCGTCTCGAACATCAATAGCAGCGCACACTGCCGGCGTACACGAACACTAATATTAGTATACGTCAATATTATTTTAACTTATTGTAAAAAAAAATATTTTCAATTCGACAAATAGATTTTTAGTTCACATACCTTACAAAATTGCTCAAAGATTGATAATGGGTTTTTTTTCTACAAAAAGTATTTCTCAAATTTCTTCAGTTAGAATAAAACAACAAGGTATGGATAAACCGAAATTGATTGAATTTAATGAATCTTTTATCAGTTTTCTAATGGAAATGTGTTTTATAAACTACCAGCACGCAGTTGCAAACTCGCGATTATTTCTACATTATTCAGATTTATGTAATACCTGTGGTGTTGTTGCGCTGATGTGGTAAACACGTTGCGTGTATCTAGTGCGCAGTTCCCCCGTGCAAAGATGATGTAACCAGGCTAGCCGACGGCCGCTGAAGGAGGCACGATAGAAGGCCTCGAACAGACGCGCCGGCCGCTCGAGTTGTGCGGGTGGAGCCAGAGGTGCCATTGCCCCGCCCAATGGCCATGCCCCCGCTTGTAATACCTTTTGATAAACAAAAGAAATACATTATATTCAATTTAATTGCTAAAGTACCATCACAACTGTTATGTGATGTATTATGTACACTACACCACGTTGTCATGTGACCTTGAGATATAACATGTTGCCTCGTTAGCGATAGCGATTTATATCATTGAGGAATACAAATTACCTGTTTTTTTTTTAAAAAAAAAATATTTTGCATCAAAAATTTTTGTTCCCGTTGCTTCTTTAATACTATGCAATAATCACATACCTGTATGAAGAATCCAGTGTTGGTCGACAGGTTATTATCCCTGAGATGCTGTTGGAACTTAGCGTTAAGGTCGGCAGAGACTGCTACGTCGGTGAACATTCGGTGCAATTTGTTAGTAAATTCGTATCCGCAAGCGGCTTTTAGTCGGTTGATCATGGCCTCTTCCTGTTCCATTGAAGCGGACAACTGATGAATGAGTCGCCTGGCTAAGGCTCGGGCGTAGTGCTTTTGAAAAACATCCTTGTCGTCGATGTACTTGAAAACCACGATGGCGGCTGACAATTTGTCGTCAGCGTCCGCATCAGCGCCGCGACGCCGCAACAGCGCGTCGCAGTACCGCGCAAGCAATTCAGGCGCACGTGCTGAGCTCTCACCAGGTGGGCGTGCGTTAACGACAGCGCTGCATGCCTGGAAGTTTTTGATTAGATTTCGTTAGTAATCCACTCGTCCATAACAGCCAATTTACGTCCCGATTGTTGGAGCACAGGCCTACCCACAAAATGAGTGCGATGGGCCATAGTCACCATGCGGGCCTATGCGGTTTGGTGACTTCACACACCTTAGAATAAATTCTAATTTATGCGCAGGTTTCCTGGCGATGTTTTCCTTCACCGTTTGTATTTCGCTGTTGTTACTAAAGTTCCCAAATGTACATAACTTAAATATTAAAGTCATCGGTACATGCCGAGATTTGAACCCGCGACCTTGGGAATGAAGGCCGCGCGCTCTAACCATTAAGCCAGCGAGCTACTAGTAGTTAATAATACTTCCTTACAAAAACATCCGATTGGAATGTCTCTATAGCCTAAAACTATCTCCGTAGGTATTACTCGCAACCTTAATTTCTGCCACCAGACAGTAGTGTACAAACATCACTGTGGGTTAGTTTGTAGGGCCTTGCAGCTAGTGATAATACTGGCATACAAGACTTAACATATGATCTGAGTTGACGAGCACAATACAGTGCATTGTAAACTATCGCTACAATGCTGTTGGCTAGTGTGACACTTCAAGTTATTGATAAAAAAAAATAACTTTTGCCTCAAGTGGAGAAAAATTTATGCTTTACTGAGAAAATAGTTTCAAATAAATTACAAAAAAAAAAATATTTTTATTATGCTAATTTTATCGATACTAAACATTATTTAGATCGACTTTAATTTTCAAACGGCGAAAATTGGCTCAGTGAAATATATTTAAATATTTAATGCCTTATATATATGAACCTTACTTTGTCCAGTGCACCAACAAAGGCTTGCGCGCCACCAAATACTTCGTTGAATAATTTACTGTACTTCCCGTGGAGCAACAGCATCGCATTTACGAAGTGTGCATGTGCCTGGAACGAATACAAAAAAAAAAATTATATGTGACGTAAAGACGTGACCGGTTTTACTCTGCATTGGTAAATTAACGATTGTCGTATGTTGTGCTATTGTAGATTCTGTTTTAAAAAATGTTCTACTACAAATTCTCTAGGGACACCATAGTGTTCTAGGTAAGGTAAGTGAGGTCACTTACCATCAGGTGACTATCCTGCCCGTCTCGACGCTTTGTGACAAAAAAAAGTTTAAATTATATTATTGTTCTGTAGCAGTGGTTACAAGGAAAAACAAGCCATAACTTTAATTCAAAATAAATTTTTACCGCAGATAAAAAAATTAGTGCATAGTTAATAATTTTAAGTATTGCATGAAATCATGTCTTCTATTTTTAAGGAATATAATGACTTTATTAATTGAATAAATTAACCTTTCAATTATCGATGTATAAGTATTATTTGTTAAAAATTTATGGAAACTAAATAACTGAAACAAAGATTGTGTGAACCTACTATGTACTGTCAGAAGTAAAATCCATGTTAAAGAAATCATTTACCTCGTCTTTGCTGTGTTCATTTGCCAACAATGCGAGACCCTCACGAGAAGCCTGCGCGTGCGCTGCCTCTATCAGAGGCCGGAGGGCACCTTGTGCACTCAAAGGTTTTAGTAATGTGTACATCCTCTTCAGATCCTCACGACGCTGAAAGAAAGATACAATGAATACTAGAGGAGGTCGGAGATAGCCATGTAAGGTAGTAGTGGGGCATATTTATCATAACATAGAAATTACTAGTATTCGGAGAGAACAGATAACAGTTGTTCATGCGATGTCATTATATCTGTTAAAAAATATCATTTATAATTCACCATACTCAAGTTATTAAACCACGATCAACATCAAAATTTTGAGTATTCCATAACAGGCAGTCACTTACATAGCTTGAATAATAGAACAGCCAATAAAATATGGAACATCTATGTTTGTTTTTTATATAATCTTGTCATAAACTAAAATGAGACACACCTAGTATTTATTTGAAATAAACCAAAATTATAGTAAGTCCCGGCGTCGGGAAGTGACGACCCCACCGCCCATTTGCTGAAGTGTATATGACTATTGAGTACATTTACACTTCATCAAATGCAATCAGTCAACCGAACGATGGCGGTATATCCATCCAAGGAAGCGGAGGGAAATCCCGGACGTGGGACGGGCAGCAGCGTTTCACGATAGGGCCTCCGTAACTGCGATCGCCAAGCCGCCTGCCAAGCGTGGCGATTATGGCAATTCCCCCCTTATGATGAGATCCCAAAATAAAAACCGGCCCCTAGTCCCCGGCGGCCCCGCTATTCCTGGCTACGGTAGCGGTCACGGTAACGGCGGGGCAAGGGGTGCGAAGAATCTCCGGAAGCGGCCAGGCTACCAAAACCAACAACATCTGGCCCTGGCAACGCTCAACACGCGTACACTGCGGACCGACGAGAAGATAATTGAGCTGGAGGAGGAATTGAGCAGGTTAAGATGGGATATAGTAGGGTTATCCGAAGTCCGAAGAAAGGGGGAGGACACGATAACTCTTAAATTAGGCAACCTGCTCTATTTCCGGGAGGGCGACCAGCAGTCCCAGGGTGGCGTCGGGTTTATCGTCCGCAAGTCTCTTGTGAATAACGTTGTCGACATCGTTAGTGTGTCAGCAAGGGTAGCGTACCTGATACTCAGAGTTACCAAGCGTTACTCGCTGAAGGTCATACAGGTATATGCACCGACTACGGCACACTCTGATGACGAGGTGGTAACTGTGTATGAGGATATTTCTAAAGCCATATATAGTTCCAAAACTCAGTACACCGTTGTCATGGGAGACTTTAATGCAAAACTAGGGCAGCGAAGTAGTGGAGAACTGAAAGTGGGGCAATTTGGATATGGACAGAGAAATCCACGAGGTCAAATGCTCGCCGACTTCATGGAGAAGGAGGGCCTCTATATAATGAACTCCTTCTTCAAGAAGCGGGCCAGCCGCAAGTGGACGTGGATTAGTCCTGATGGAGCCACTAAAAATGAGATAGACTTCATCATGTCGACGAAGAGGCAGATATTCAAGGATGTCTCAGTGATCAATGCTCTAAAAATGGGCAGCGATCACCGAATCGTGAGAGGCATCTTGAATATCAACATAAAGCTCGAACGATTTCGACTGGTGAAGTCCACGCTCCGGCCAGCGCCCATCCAACTCCAAAACCCCGAGAGCTTTCAGCTTGAACTACGAAATCGCTTTGCATCCTTAGGCGAGTGCATTGATGTGGACGATTACAACACCAGGTTCGTAGATGCTGTCCGTACGGCAGGACTTAAGATCTTTAAAGTCCCCCGTACCAGAAAGAAGAAGCCGATCTCCGACCACACATTAAACCTCATGACCGAAAGACGAGAACTGGTCCTGAAGTCTCCTGTAGATGCCACCAAATATCGGCAGCTGAATAGGCAGGTCTCTAAGTCTCTGACTCGCGACATACGCCGATTTAATACCGACAGTGTTAAAGAGGCAATAGAGCGGAACAAAGGCTCTAAAGTATTCGCACGAGATCTGTCTATCGGGCAAAGCCGGTTGACGTGGCTGAAGACAGAAGACGGCAGGATCGTATCGTCAAAGGGTGCTGGGTCGGATAACCTCCTCGTGTGCCCGGGAGATGCAGTTGCCTTCGGACCTCGGTCCGGGGGTAAGGGCATCTCCTGGGACTGGTGTACCCTGGGCAACGGCAGCTGCTTTATGCTCTCGGGCATAGGGCAGCTGACGGCTAATAATCCGACAGCCGGATAACCCGGCGGGAGGGGTCTCTCCGCGTGTCCCTCTGACTATCAGAAGGCACAGTGGAGGGGCGACGGCAGGCTCGGTGTGCACTTACCCTGCCCCGGGCAGGCGGTGGGTCTTTCCTGCCGCCACCGTCGGTCGTAATCCCGTGTGATGTCGTGGTCATGTCTCGCGGTCACACGGGACCGAGGCCCTTGGCTTAACCGCCCGGGGCGCGAGGAGGAAAACCTCTATAAAAAACTACCCCAACTCAAGCGGCGACGCAGCGTGAGGAGTGCATGGCTGGAGGGGAGTCCAGTCTCTACTGCGGACCCCGACAGGGGACCGGCCGACCCCCTGGACGCGATATCTAGGCTTACCGGAGGCAACACGGGCTCTGTCGATGGTGGACCTCAATAACCCGTGACTCGTGGGATTCATATGAATTTGGAAAACAAAAAAATTTTAAGGGTCGAACTTCAAGGTTTGCCCCTTGAGGTCGGCGGTGATGTCGGGCCCGATATGGGCGGAGGTGTGGTGCCTGCGACGGGCGGAGTGGACGCGGTGCCCGTGAAGGGCGGAGCAAAGAGGCGGAGGGCCTCCCGATCGGGAGAGGGGGCGAGGTCGGTGGCCGCGGTCGCGAGGACCGACTGCGGGATGGCGCTGAGGTCGACGTCCCGCAGGGGGAGGAGCGCGGGATCGTCGCGAGGCGTGGACTCCTCTGGGGGAGCTTCGCCTGCCCCGGAGAGTGGGGTGAGCGGCGCGACGAGCAGGGACCGGTCGCCTGTGGAGGTAGCCACCTTCCGGGCGATCGTGGGCACCGATCGGTTCCGCAAGCCGGGGCCGCCTGCATCGGAGGGCGACGGCGGGACCGGAAAACGGAGGAGGACCGCCAGAGATATGACCACCGTGGAGCTGGTCAGCGAAGTGGAGGGAGCCGCCGACGACATCTCGCTCGTCAGTAAGACGAGCAAATCGCTGTCCGGCGGCTTCCAGAAGAAGCTGAACCAGGCCGTCCTCTGCATCAAAGAGGCGGTGGTAGCCCTGGCGGCGCGACTCGAGCCGGAGGAGAACCTCCGTCTCCGCAGCGACAATCGTCGCCTGGAGACGGAGGTGGAGTACATAAGGCGTGAGCTCCTCGCCTTTAAAAAATACAACGAGGAGCTCAGCCAGCAGGTGGCGGCACTGCGCACTGGGGCGGGGCCCGTGCCAGTAGAGGCTCCGGCTCGTCCTCCTCCTCCTGAGCCGGCGGATTTTGCGGCCCTCATCAACGCGGCCGTGGAGCGGGCATCCGAACAGATGCTCGGTGCCACGGCGCGGATGATCGAGGGTCGCTTCGCCGGGCTGGAAGACCGCCTACTTCCAGCCCCCATCATCCGTCCGCCTCTGGCGGCGGATGGAAGGAAGGCGCGGGGTGGCAATCCCGTTTCGCAGGCCCCCGCGCCTGCAGACGCGGCCACCTCGGCTAGGACCCGGCCGGCGGCGCCCTCGGCGCCCCGACAGGCGCTTGCGCCGGCACCACTACCTCGCCGGGCGCCGATGAAGGCCTCGACCTCCCGCCCTCAGCCAACAACAACATCCTCGGCTGAGGGAGAGATGGAGGTGGAAAACGTGCCGCTGCCCGGGCCCTCCACGGAGGAGGGCTCGTGGGTGAAGGTGGTCGGCCGGAAGGCGCGAGCCAAGGCCGCCAAGAAGGCGGCCCCCGCCATGAAGGCGGCCCCCGCCGAGAAGGCGGCCCCCGCCAAGAAGGGGCCCAAGCTTGCGCCGCCCAAGACGGCCGCAGTGATAGTCAAGCTGCGGCCCGAGGCGGTGGCCGAGGGGACGTCTTACCGGGAGATCATGAGCTCCCTGGTGAAGACGTCCGCCCTCGAGGACTTGGGCCTCGTGGGCCAAGTGCGGGTGCGGCCCACTATGGCGGGGGCCCGCCTGTTCGAGCTGGGTGTCAGCCACGGCCACGACGTTGCAGACCAGCTAGCGGAGAAGATGAAGACTTCGCTGGCTGGGGTGGCCGACGTCGTCCGGCCGGTCAAAACCGCGGATCTGCGGGTGACCGAGCTGGACGACTCGGCCACCAAAGAGACGGTCGAGGCTGCGGTCGTCGCAGCAACGGGCTGCCCAGCCGGGCAGGTGAAGGCCCTGTCCGTAAGGGACGGGCCCGGGGGGATGGGCACCACCATCGTAACGTGTCCGGTCGCCGCCGCGAAGCTGCTGGCGGAGAAGGGCCGCGTCCTGGTCGGGTGGACCTCGGCCAGGATCGTGGCTCTGGAGCAGCGCCCCTTGCGCTGCTTCAACTGCATGGCGATCGGGCACACCTCCGCTACGTGCCCATCCCCCAAATGCCGGAAGGATCAGTGCTTCCGATGCGGGAAGGTGGGTCACAGGGCCGGCGAGTGCCAGTCGGAGTTCCGATGCTCCGTCTGCGCCGACTCTGGTCGGAAGTCCAACCACTTGATGGGGGGGAGAACTTGTCTCCCCCCCAGGGTCAAGGGAAAGGCTGCGGCCGGGACACCTTCCCGCGTCGCGGAGAAGAATAGGGCGCCTGCAGGAGGTGAGAACATGGTCATCAATTAATTGATGGCCCACATCTCACTCCTGCAGGCGAATCTCAACCACTCCGCCAGCGCTCAGGACTTGTTCCTGCAGTCGTTGGCGGAGTGGGGATGCCACATTGGCGTGGCATCAGAGCCGTACAGGATTCCCGCCCAATCATCCTGGGTTGGGGACCTGGGCGGCACGGTGGCGGTGCTGGCGAGAGCGGGCGCCTGCCCCCTCTTCAAGTCACTAGAGAGGGGGCACGGCTACGCGGCGGCAGGTTGGGGGAGGTACGCTGTCATCGGGGTGTACTTCTCCCCCAACCGATCCCTGGCAGAGTTCGAGGTGTTTCTCGACTCTGTCAGGGCCGCCGCGGGCAGGTTGTCACCGAGGGAGATCTTGGTCCTCGGCGACTTCAACGCCAAGTCTCGCTCTTGGGGCGGCACCGCCACCGACGCGAGAGGGAGAGCAGTTGAGGCATGGGCACTGCTCTCCGGTCTGAGCCTCCTCAACGAGGGAAACGCGCTCACGTGCGTGCGAGGGTCGGGGGGGTCCATCGTGGACCTCTCCTTTGCCTCACCGGCGCTCGCGCGCCGTGTGGCAAACTGGCGGGTGGAAGAGGAGGTGGAGACCTTATCGGATCACCGATATATCAGGTTCGAGGTCTCCCCTCCTCAGGGGCGCGGCACAACATCATCGCGCCCCGGGTTCCACTTCCCTCGTTGGGTCCTCGGCAAGTTCGACAAGGAGCTCGCCGAGGAGGCGGCGCTGTTCCAGAGATGGAACATGCCCCGAGGCTCAGACGACGTCGGCGTCGACGAGCTGGAAGGTCGCATCCACAGCGCTCTTCAGGAGGTGTGCGATGCGGCCATGCCTAGGATGCGGCGACGTCCTGCGGACCGCCGCCAGCTGTACTGGTGGTCGGAGGAGCTCTCCGGCCTCCGGGCGGCGGCCCAGGCTCGTCGCCGGGCACTGCAGCGTTGTCGGCGTCGGCGCACGCAGGTGACGGGGGAGGAGGAGCGGCTGCAGGTTCAGTATGCCGAAGCCCGCAAGACCCTGCGGCTCGCCATAGTCCGGGCGAAGACCCTTGCCTGGGAGGAACTACTGGCAGGGGTCGACAGGGATCCATGGGGGCGCCCGTTCAAGACGGCACGGAAGAAGCTCTGTGCCGCAGGCGCCCCCTTAACGGAGGCCCTGGACCCGGACTTCCTCCAAGGGGTGGTGGACCGGTTGTTCCCGGGGGCTGACGCGTCATTCCAGCCCCCGGTTATGTCCGCCCCCGCGGCGGCCACAGAGGAGGGCCCTCCTCTGACGGAAGAGGAGCTGGACGTGGCCCTGGGTCGTCTCCGGGGTCGACGTACGGCTCCGGGGCCTGACGGGGTCCCATCGAGGGCCCTCTGGGTGGCCGCGAGTCACCTGCGCGAGGAGCTCCGGGGACTGTACGACGCCTGCATTCGGCACGTGCAGTTCCCGGAGCGCTGGAAGACGGGCAGGCTTTGCCTGCTGCGGAAGGGGGACCGTCACCCCGACTCCCCTTCCGCGTACAGACCGATCGTCCTTCTGGACGAGGCGGGTAAGGTCTTCGAGAAGATCTTGGCCGGCCGTCTCGTTCGGCACCTCGCCGAGGTGGGACCGGGCCTCCATGAGGCCCAGTACGGATTTCGGGCAGGGCGATCCACGTTGGACGCCCTGCTCGACCTGAAGGGCCTCTGTCTGGAGGCCTTCGGTGACGGCGAGGTGGTCCTGGGGGTGTCCTTAGATATCGAGAACGCCTTCAACAGCCTGCCATTCGCGACGATCAGGGGGGCGCTGGAGTTTTTCCGGCTCCCCCCCTACATGGTCGGGCTGTTGGGGGCGTACCTCAAGGACAGGACGATCGTCTGGGTTGATGGCAGCGGCGAATTACATCGGCGGCGCGTGGAGAGCGGGGTTCCACAGGGGTCGGTCTTGGGCCCCTTGCTGTGGAACCTCGCGTACGACTGGCTGCTGCGGCAGCCGGTCCTCCCCGGGACGAGGGTACTATGCTACGCGGACGACACCCTCGTCTCGGCCCGGGGGAGGAGTTACGACGAGGCTGCTCGTCTGGCCGCCACTAGCACGTCGCTGGTGGTGGACCGGATCGAGCAGCTGGGTCTGAGGGTCTCCGTCACGAAGACGGAGGCCCTCCTCTTCCACGGACCCCGCAGGGGTCCACCCCGGGGCGCGATCATCCCCGTCCGGGGCGAGAGGGTCCCAGTGCGGGGAGCCCTCAAGTATTTAGGGCTCACTCTGGACGGGCGATGGAGCTTCGGGGAGCACTTCGAACGGCTTCTCCCGAAGCCACCGCCACCGCCGCTGCGCTGGGCAGATTGCTGCCCAATGTCGGGGGGCCGGGTCATTTGTGTCGGCGCCTATACTCTGGCATCCTGCGGAGTATGGCACTGTACGGAGCGCCCGTATGGGTGGATAGGTGCGAGACCGCCAGGAACGGGCCCGTGTTGAAGAGGGCCCAACGTATCCTGGCGAACCGAGCCTGTCGGGCGTACCGTACGGTGTCCTGGACGGCGGGTACGCTTCTCGCGGGCGATGCGCCTTGGCATCTACAGGCGCAGTCGCTCGCGGAAGTGTACCTCTTCCTGCGGGATGCCGGAGAGCGTCGGCCGGACCCGGCCACGGTCCGCCGGATCAGGCGCGTTGCCCATGACGCCCTGATCCGGCGGTGGGAGACGGAGTTAGGTAACCCTGCCGCCGGCCGGGACACGGTGGAGGCCATCAGGCCCCACCTGTCCCGGTGGATGAGCCGGCGGTACGGGGCCTTGACGTTCCACCTGGTGCAGGTGCTGACAGGCCATGGATGTTTCGGCAAGTACCTGCACCAGGTGGCTCGTAGAGAGATGACGCAGGAATGCGTCGAGTGTGGTGCGCCGATTGACACGGCGCACCACACTCTGGCGGAGTGCCCGGCATGGGGGCCGCAACGCCACGCCCTCGTCGCGCAAGTCGGCAGTGACCTCTCGCTGCCGACTGTAATCGATCGTATGTTGAGCAGCGAGAGGTCTTGGAGGGCGGTAGCCTCCTTCTGCGGCGCAGTGATGCGTCAGAAGGAGGCCGCCGAGCGCACGAGGGAGGCCGACGCCGCTGCCGCACCTTGCAGGCGGCGGCGGGCCGGCGGGAGAGCGCGGCGGCAGAACCACGCCGTCCGCTTCCTCCCGCCGTGAGCGATGGGCCCCTAGCCGGGCACGGTGTGATGGGGCGTTCGGGCCGTTGGGCGTGGCCCTTTGGGCCTTTTGTCGTGTTTCCCCTGGGGGTGCGTCCCCCGGGGGAGTCTTGGTTTTTGTCCCCCCCCTCCCACTTCGACGAGGGGGGGAGTCTGGAGGGAGGAGGCCGCCGCCCAATTCCTTCACGGGAGGGCGGCGGCCGAGCATGCGCTCCGTCGTGGGCGCGCGCGGTCGTCTGTGGGGTCGGGGGGCCCCAACGTGCCGGTCCCGCGAGGGGCCGGTACGGGACGGCAGGTGGGTGCCTTTGCTCCCCGCGGGTACCCACCAAGAGGAGTTTTATACGCGGAGGCGCCCGGAGAGTTGCTTGGCTGAAACCCGGGCGTCTCCAGTATGCGTGTGGCGGGACAAGCGGTGGTGGTTTTAGTGGGTATGGGGGTCACGCACAACATCTCAGTGGCCCCGAGCCCCACATAACCCGGCGTCCCCCCCCCTCGAAAAGGACGCTGGGTATGCGTTAACAGCATTTCCACCACCGATATCAAAAAAAAAAAAAAAAAAAAAAAGGATCGTATCGTCAAGGGCCGAGGTTCTGGAGGAGATTGAGCGGTTCTATGGACAGCTGTACACGACTACATGTTCTCCTGGTGGACTAGCATCAGATCCAAGAGCTAGTCTAGCCCGACACTACTCTGAAGATATCCCGGTTGTCAGCCTACACGAGATTAGTGTGGCTCTGAATCAGCTTAAAGGCAACAGGGCACCTGGTGATGACGAAATAACAGCTGAACTTCTGAGAGCTGGTGGAAAGCCGATCCTCGAAGTCCTACAGAAGTTGTTCAATTCCGTCATACTAGAAGGCCAATCGCCTCGGGCATGGCACGGAGGTGTGGTGGTGCTTTTCTTCAAGAAGGGAGATAAAACCCAGTTGAAGAACTATAGACCCATCTCACTTTTGAGTCATGTCTACAAGTTGTTTTCCAGAGTCATCACGAATCGTCTCACAATCAGGCTCGACGACTTCCAGCCTCCCGAACAAGCTGGATTCCGTAAAGGCTACAGCACCATAGACCACATTCATACGCTGCGGCAGGTTATACAGAAGTCCCATGAGTATAACCAGCCCCTATGCTTAGCGTTTGTGGACTATGAGAAAGCCTTCGATTCGATTGAGATATGGGCCGTGTTGCAGGCCCTCCAACGGTGCCAAATAGACCACCGGTACGTCGATGTTCTAAGGTGCTTGTACGAGAACGCCACCATGTCAGTCCGCCTCGAAGACCAGAGCTCGAAACCGATCCGATTGCAGCGTGGAGTAAGACAGGGAGACATCATATCTCCGAAACTATTCACCGCTGCATTGGAAGATGTCTTCAAGCTTCTGGATTGGAGAGGATATGGCATCAATATCAACGGCGAGTACATCACGCACCTTAGATTTGCCGACGATATCGTGGTTTTGGCTAAGACCATGGAGGACATCAACACAATGCTCGATGATCTCTGTAGAGTTTCACAACGAGTGGGTCTTAAAATGAATATGGATAAGACCAAAATCATGGCAAATGTCCATATTGTACCCACTCCAGTAACAGTTGGAAGCTCTACACTTGAAGTTGTTGACAGATATGTCTACCTCGGACATACAATCCAACTAGGTAGGTCCAACTTCAAGAAAGAGATCTCTCGTCGAATCCAACTCGGATGGGCAGCATTCGGGAAGCTAAGACATATCTTCTCGTCCAATATACCGCAGTGTCTCAAGACAAAAGTCTTTGACCAGTGTGTGTTGCCAGCGATGACATACGGAGCAGAGACGTGGCCGCTTACTGTGGGCCTTGTCCGCAAGCTTAAGATTGCCGAGAGGGCGATGGAGCGGTCTATGCTCGGAGTTTCCCTGCGAGATCGAATCAGAAATGAGGAGATCCGCAGGAGAACCAAGGTCACCGACATAGCTCGAAGGGTCGCCGTCGCAAAGTGGCAATGGGCAGGGCACATAGCTCGCAGAACCGACGGCCGTTGGGGCAGAAAGGTTCTCGAGTGGCGGCCACGTACCGGAAGACGTAGCGTGGGCAGACCCCCCACAAGGTGGACCGATGACCTGGTCAAGGTCGCTGGCAACCATTGGATGCGGGTGGCCCAGGACCGGTCTAAGTGGAAATCTTTGGGGGAGGCCTTTGTCCAGCAGTGGACGTCTTCCGGCTGATTGGATTGGATAGTAAGTTGTTTCATAAAATGAAATCCTCTTTGAAAAACGAATTCTTAATTAGATCGTGTTATTTGGTTGATTAATCTATCTCGCTCACACTCATTTCATAGACTGTTGTTAATACTAGAAGCACCTAGTATTATAAGCCGAAAAATACAAATTGTAATCTTATAAAAACATATTATTGTCCTTGAAAAGTGACAAGTATTTCTAGTAGTATTATGAGTTGTCTGCAGAACTAATGTTAGCATGATTATTTTATTGTGGTATATTATTTTAGAATGGCAAGTGTTGCTTCCTTAAGTAGGTACTAGACGTTATTTTAGAATGATAACAAACTACTAGTAGTCTAATACTGTTGAACTCATATCTTTATGTTATTTTCATCCTAAGAGGCCATGGTTGAAAAAAATAACACTTGTTATTTAATAACTGAAATTGGTTCCTGTTATTATTGCGTAACAGTAATAACAGATATTATGTTTGTTCTGTTATAACCCACGTCTAAGGTAAGGTGTATACTTTTATATTATAAAGACAATCTATGACAAAATATGCACTTGATAGTAATTAATATGATTATACAGGGGTGATACATATTGTATTCACCTAAAGATAAGACCTTAATTCTCGTAAGTCTAATACTTTTATCAACTACAAAACTCTTCGAACAGGAACACACTTCTGTTTGGCGAGAGAAATTGGCGCTGCTATTGTACCTGCATAGAACTTCTACGCCTACACAGACTGATGCTTTAGTTATGGACAGTATGAGTTGGTACCTGGGTAACGTCAGAACCGTCGGCGCACGCCTCACGCAGCAGCCGCTCGGTGTGGGTGTGCAGCGCGGGCAAGTGCGCCTCAACTGCGGCGTGCTCATAGCATTCACGCACCGCCTCCGAGGACGTGGAGTGCAGATAGCGCGTGCCCAGCATCGTCTCTCGTTCGAGACCTGTGCGGACGGACAGACGTATAAAGTCTTTGGAGACATCGTAAAGCAGGTGAACAAACGATCTAGTGACATTGACGTGGATCCGCCGACTTGGATATAGTATATGATGGTGGCGATGGTAAAATAAGTAAAAAGCCTGTACTCTTTAAAGAACAATAACATCTATTTTTTAAAAAAAAATATTAGGTTTATTTTTATATAAGAAACTAATAAAAATTAAAAAAATATATTTTTATTTATTTATATTTTTTTTTATATAACTAACTATAGCATAAAATTTAAATATTAGATGCTTTCAGAAAATGGCTAAAATTTCAATGAAATAAAAATGAGCTGATATATTTAAAAAACTAACCATTTTTCACTGACGTATGAGCAAGCGACTTTTGGAACATGAACGAGAACAAAATTTATTTACCCGACTGAACCTAAAACCGATTTGAAACAGATGAATTTCAGATTCGATCCTGGGTTAATTTCCATGCCTTACATAAAACCATTACGAATTCGGATCTTTAAATGTCTCCTTAATGTACATATAAATTTATATAGAAAAAGAATATTCACCTTCCAGAATATGTTTCATATAATGTGATACGTCGCCGTCTTGTAGCAGATCGGCCGCGCGACGTGCGTGATACGTTTCGGCCGCAGACAGGTACGGCTCCAGCACCAGGTCCTGGTACAGCTGCAACGGGGCACGGACACGGTGAGCCTGAAAATTGCAGCTGTGGAATAAGCAATATACGACTAATCAATTTTCTGGTGATAGGACTCTCTTGCTGGAGACTGTTCGATTATGTAGATACCACTGCAGCACTTGCTCCATTGAACTCTTACTGTATTCCAGTTTGAAGAACGCTGTAGTGACTTCTGAAGACTGATCGCAGCTTAAATACGCAAACTGGCACATATTTGTTATAGGGTGTCATATCAATATCTATCAGATGGAAACCAATGGGGAAAGATTTATTTTTTGGCTATGTTCAAAGTAAAAGTTAGATGTAACCAACTTCCTTTTCTTGTTTTCAACATATTCAGAGGATACAAAACCATTTTTATAAATTATTTTTTATTATTTTTCAAAGTGAGGAGATTGACTATATCTTACATAGTAATATTGCAATACCCTGAGACATTATATGATTTTTTATTATGTGTAGGAATAGAAGTTAATATAAGTTTTGACAAACAGGAACAATTCCGAGGGCTGTCATGGTTATTACCAATCCATACCTGGGCATGCACTGTGCTATGTATAGATGCATGCAACACATCACTCAATACAGGGTCCAGCGGAGATTCCCGTGCGGCCGTTAACGCGGCTATAATTCGACGAGTGAGGGCACCGGAAAGTGGCTTCACCAGCACCCGTTCCCAAGTAACCAATCCCAACTCGCCGACCTGAAAATCAATATATAACATTTTGTTTAAAAAAAATATCTTTTCTTTAGTTAACCAAAATAGTTATCAATAACGAATTTTTACTAGTGGTGAAGAACCATGTACCTCCACAGCTCCTATTTCCACCAACAGATAGTAGCGAGCAAACTTCACTATGTTCTGGTTTAAAGACGATTGTAGCTAGTGAAATTACTTGTTTAATGAGATGTTACATCTTATACCTCAAGATGAGCAAAATGTGGTGCTGTCTATACCATCTTAACTAACCTCACATTGTTATGGGTGGGCATATCACTTATTATCATCTTATATCTTGTCACTTTGTCATATAATAAGAAAATTGTAAATTATTTGATATCAACACTACAATTTTTTCTGTGAAGATATAGCTTATCAATTGAGTAGAAATAAAAAAACTTTGAGAATTGCACTGTGATTATTCTTCATGTATGTGTGATTATTCTATTTGGCCATTAAAAGGTTGCCTGGAAGACATACCTTTAAGTAATAAGCGATTAATGAGATGGCAATGAAGTTGTGGGTTATTTTTCTCATACTGTTCAATAGTTCTTTATCTATATATATAATATATTCATTTTATAATACTGAAAAGGGTATATTTGCTTTAAGTGGAGTAGATCTTAATACTGAAAGTCTATAGTGCTTCTAAAACTTAACACTTGTCATGAACTTATGTTATACATAAATTATACATGAGATAATCATTTTAAGTTAAAAAAAATATATTTGTTATATTATTTCAGAAAGAACAGAAAACAAGAGAAGTCAAGCTCACACACAAAAGATTTTCCCCCAATCACAATAAACAAACCAAATATTTTTAATTTATTTTTGTATTACTTACTTCTTAATGTTGCCATTTTTGTCTGCTTATATTATGGAATAATATATTACACCAAAAATTTATATTAAATTGATAGAAAAATAATTACCTCTAAGTTCCTTGAATCCTGTTCTGGGCAACTGATTGTTGATAAAGAACCATATAGTATTTCTGCATCAGAGACCTGAAATAAGAAAATTTCTGTTAAAATTACCTTATACCAAGTTGGTTAAGAATTACTTCTATGATATTTTTTTTATTATTTGGCTATTTATAAAAAGGCTCAAAGTCACCCAAAGGGCAATGGGGAGCTATGCTCGGGAGTGTCTGCACGATCGAATCAGAAATGACAAGATCTAAAGTCACCAGCATAGCAGAAAAGATTCATCAAGGTAGTTTATATATGGTGTCAACTCCTTCCTAGTGAGACAGCCCCAAATACTAGTTATGGAAATATTAAGTACACTGTTTATTTATATTAAGGTATTTGATATCAACAATTAGAATGAAGTTTTTGGGGAGCTCTATATCCAGCAATAGTTGCCTCTTTGATGATGATGTTGATGAATGTAAATGTATTTGATATATAATAAAAAAAGTTTTATTAACATAAAATCTGTACTTAAAATATATATACATATATAAAGACCTTTTTCCAATATATTAACATGATATGCTCAATAATCTTTGTAAGTAAATACAGATTTTGAAAAAATGTGTTTTAATACAATAATAAAAGTATGCAAACATTAAATACTTACTTTCCGTTTTTTAACATGTTGTATATTGAGGTAAGAATACAAACTGTTGAGATATGCTGCTCCCTGGCTGTATTCTTGCCAAGCTGCCACATACCTGTAATATATGTAAATGCATATTTGTCATTTAAAATATCATAAATGGGTTAAATTACTTGGGAACAGTATACTGATTATCATGCCCAAATAATACTAATGCAAATCCTATTCTAAAACACAAGCCTCTTTCAAAAATCTCTTCAGTTATCTGATCAGTGCTACTGCCAACATTCAGTAGCATCAGACTGACTTTGTAAATAACTTTAATTTTAACAGGGTAGTAAGTATTAAGACTGCAGATATTGAAACAAAACATATATAAACACATGAAATGTCCAGCCAGAGAATGTTACTACTGGTAATGATGATCATAAACATGCATTGGACAAATTTTGTAAATTCAAACTTTGTATTTGTTTTTAGTTAACTCATATTAGTTCTCACCTTGAAAGAAGACCATCATTATAATCACTACTTTCAAGCACAGTGTTATTTCGGACCCTCTGTAAAAGTCCAGCCACATGCTCCTCTAAAAAGTTCCTGAAAATAAGTTAACTATTAATGACTTATAAATCTATATTCATATGTCTATCCTTTAATATTATGTGAATTGTTAAGTTTAATTCTGTTAACAAATTTTAATCATAATATAAAGATTATAAATTGTTTCACTACAATTATTTGGAAAATAATAATACAGATTTAGATAAAAATTTTAAAAGTTTAGTAGGTAAATAATAACAAATACCACTGAGTTTAGTTTCACTTAAATGTAAATAATATTTTACCTAGTCTCATCATAAAGGCGGTCGGCCAGGGGTTCAGGATGTGCAACACATAATGCATATACATCGGAGAAACGCATGTTCCAAACAGCACGTTCCACTGCTTGCAATGCAACAACTCCTGCCACCTGAGTATTAAAAGCAGATGCATTAAACATGTTGAATATTAAAAGAATTTTTGGTGTAATTTTTTGAAAAAATATTATAATTTTTTGAGGTAGAAAAGTTTTTGCAAACTCGTTAAAATTTATTTAAGTAAGATGTTAATAAACCCTATTTTTTGAAACACATATTAATGAAACCATCTTTATGTTTATGATATGATTCAAGTGACCTTCAACATACATAATAACTATCAATTAGAAGGAATTAAAAAGCAATAATATCTGCAATCATCAAATGTTCTTTCTCTTTAAAAATCACTAAGATACATACTGTTTCTTTAAGACAGGCCCAAGTCTCCTGAAAGTCCACATTTCTTGGTTTAAGTGACATCATTTTGATCTCACCTCATGTACCTATAATATTCAAAAACATAAGAAACGATTTTGAAACATTTTTAAAACTAAGCATAAAGGTAGATAATTAAAATACTTAATGTAACTAAAGATAACCCAAACAACAAAATAAAGTACTTAATATAATGTTTATATTGTCTATGATTTAATTGAAAGAAAATAAAATATTAACTTAAAATATCAGAGCAATATAAAAACAAAAAGTATTATATTTTATTATGGCCATTACTTATACATATATTAAAATTGTAGGGTAATTACTTTTTTGACCAGTTACTAAAATTAAACAATAACGGTAATATTTATTATTTGATTAAACAAATTGCTTTAAAGGCCAAACGTCAAGTAAATCAGATGTTTTGTGGAAGACGCCGTAACCAGAAGAGTTAAAGAAAGAAATTAATAAAATGACGATAGATGGAACATCAGACAGAATCACACTACGGAATCCCGCACGCAACAGACTTGGCAGAGTGACAACGGCGGAATAAAGCAACTATGAGATGGTTCACAAAATTACTCAGCAGTATCAGTGTACACAAAAATAATACGAAGTCTTCAATAATAACGAAACTTTAAACTCACGGTTGTATTATCTTAAACCACACCCTTAGTATTTTTGAAAACTTCAACCACTTTTGTATGTTAGTTTTATGAGATATTTATAAAACTATTGGATATATTTCCTGAAATCAGTAGGCGAAAACCAATTCTACAATTTTGACAGTTACTTTTTTTAGGTTACGATGATTTACAAAATTTTAATACTATGCATTCATATCTTTTTGCCACAAGGAACTAAAACGGCAGAAAAGATAAGTCTGAATTCAAAATTTGGCGGAGAATACTCAAGATCGACAAAAGCCTTTACAATATTTACTTTTATTTAACAGTGAAAAGAAAATATACGCAATATCACTAGAGTGATATTGCGTATATTAACTTTAGTAAGTTAAAACCTTTTTTCTAAACTTGAAACATAATTTTTTACCAATCCTTAACTTGTTGTATCTATGATATGCATGCGTCCTCTAATCTTAAACATTTGAATCGTTAATATTTATACTGCAGCATAAAAAATGCTAATCTTGGAATAATTTATATTTGTTATGTTATTTTTGATTGTTTAATAAATGTTCAACTATAGTTTATCGAGATATAGTGTTATGGATACGTGGGATAGGAAGGGCCCTATTGGTACTTAAGTAATATAAACTGAAGTAGGCTTTAATTGTAAATTATTTATTTTAAAAATAACCTTGTTATTAATGGGCACAATCAAATGGCTGCGCTGAAAATCAGTTTTGTGGGTGCATGGTCACATGTAGACTGAACGTAGTCCATGTTTATCCATTTAGAATGTGTGTAAATTCATTTATATGTATAAAAAAGACAACAGGTTATGGACAAATAAAATTTTTCTTTCTTTCTTTCTTTCTAATGCATACCTTTTACAAAATCGGCATTAATTAAACTTAATTTAATATTATTCACATTAACTGTTTATTTTACAATAAAAGTGTAAATATACTGTACATTTTTAAATAATCTTATATATTAAGTGATTTATTTATTTGTATCCGCTTCTTCTAACATCACCTTAAGCTCTTTGCGTAACATTGCGGCTTCTTGTCTCATTTCTTGTAGACTCCTGGCTGGCTTTCTAGGTTGCGTAGAGGACACTCTAATAACAACAAATAGCTACATTAGAAATATTTAAATAGGTTTCACTAGTGTATAAATGGTTTTAGTACCTCGCTGTCCTAATGGTTAGAGCGTGAGGCTTTCATTCCGAAGGTCGCGGGTTCAAATCTCGGAATGTACCGATGACTTAATATTTAAGTTATGTAAATTTGTTAACTTTAGTTACAACAGCGAATTACAAACGGTGAAGGAAAACATCGTGAAGAAAGCCGCACACAAAAATTATCTTTGTGTGCGTGTGGTGGCCCCAATAAAGTGGCAACAGGCTCGCCCGCTATTACATGGGACCTAATCTGACCACATCTGGCGAAAAGTGGGTTTTTATTCACCTCTGCTTACCCCTACTGGGAAAAAGGCGTGAAATATAAAAAAAAATTGTTTTATTGATTCACAAAGTACCATTCATCATCAGGTAATAGGACAGTTGGTCTCGTCGGTTCGTTAAGTAAAAAAAAACTTTTGGGTCCGTACGGTGGTACAACTAGCGAAACAATGAATTAACATGGATTTTATATCGCTTCAAAAATGTCAAGAGAAGATCTCAATAACGTTGTTTTATTGTAAATATAGGTTTTATTTTCACCACTGTCTTTCAGCAGATAATTGCGGTGTGGTCATACTTGCGTAAAACTATAAAAAAAAATAGCAACAAATCATGTGCTACTAAACAATACAAACTTAGAGAGAATTTTGCTTACCTGTCGTGTTTAGCCAATTCTAAATAGATCATATCGTTGTCAATGAAGTCGCCCTTTTTCCTCGGCAAAATGTGACAATGGAGGTGCTATAAGTAAAGATTCGTTTATAACAATTTATATTTAAATTTATGAATGTTGCCAACATATAAGCACACAAATATTTTTCACTCTTTATGTATTTGTAATTTTATGTTTTTTTTTTAAACATATATCTTTTTAAAACACAACGTTTGTATGTTTCCTTCCTTACCGTGTGAAACAGAAGGTAAATAGTTATTCGTTATGTGAGATTAGAATTTTGAATAGTATTTATTAAGAAATTTTGCTTCCAAAAACTTTCAAATAATCAAATTGGCTGAAAAACTTGGTACAAGTTTATCTAGTGTACACGTTTGAATGGTATTAAACGTAGTGTACTAATAAAAAAAAAACTAGATTTTTATTCTCTTTTTAACAAAATTCATGTTATTAAGTTAGAATAAGGCAGTGGATGGTTACACATGCTCACTTGGAATACTTTAGTTATATATTAATATGCACAGCAATGCTAAAAGTACTAAAATGGCGGCAGATTTACAATAAGAAGGTACCAGGTGGTTTCGAAAAAATCCGACAACCATTTAAACTTAACATGTAGCATTGAAATTAAACTAGGAACCTTCATATAGCTAATCAAGCTAGTTACCACTGTGCCAAGGGAGCAATTATATAAGATAATTTGTGTAGGTGAGTTATAGTAAATAATATTCTAGACCAGTTGTTTATAAACAATACTACAAGTTGTTGTAATGTATCTCACCTTTATTGTCTGACCAGCATCAGGTCCATCTTGAATGGTGACTGTACATGAATTTACATTATGTATTTTCTCCATTAACTGCGGCAACAAAAACATAATAAACAATTAGTAATATAGGTTTTCAAACTCCTGAGAGTAAATTTGTTATGAATAAAGTACTTTTAAATCCATACTTTAAAGTAGCTTGTTTACAGACCAGAATTGCATTTTTATTATAGCATATCTTCTCTGTTTTATACAGAAGGAAACTTAATTCAAGATTCTAATGATGGATTGCAATTGTTTTCAAATGTTAAGTAAAGATATAATCTATATGATATTGATAATTATTAAAATTATCAACAGTCAGTTATTGTCATAACATGTAAATATTTTTTGTTATTATTTTTCTATATTCTACATCTCCACGAGTAATCTGGGGGAGAATTCTGAAAAACGCATTTGATGAATTTTACATTATGTTTGTATATCTGTCTACACTTACATAACTGCATAAATACTTTCTTAAATATGTGAGAAAACAGATGTTCAATGCATGTTGTCCTCTTATTCATGTAAAAACTTTCTATGCAGTCTTTTGAAAGTTTGCTTACTTGACGCATTCCAGACATTAGAAGGCAGAGCATGCTGATGAAGTAAAGCTTGTAGAGGAAACGAACTTTCATTGAAACTAGTACTATGCTTAAAAATTGGTATTTTAAAACGGTTAAGAGATTGATGCATTCATTTCCGAGTAGATGATATATAAATAAAAATTTTCCTTTACGTCAATCAAGCAATTTGAATTATTTAATGTTAAATGAAGATAGCTGAATATGACTGTCTTCAATTGTTTTACATTTTACCTTTTGCACCAAACGCGTTGTTTTGAAGAAGTCAGTAGCTTCTTCATCAGTCAAATCCCCATTTCTTTCTGCCAGGCGTAACGGTGCGATTAGAACGTGCCCTGGTATCACACATCTAGAAATAATGATTACAAAAAAATACGTGTTGTATGCACATTTTTGTAATGAGACACTGACATAAAAGGAATATTTAAGTAAAAAGTATTCATAATTTACAATTACTTTCTTAAGTACATATTGTCAAAAAATCTTAAGAAACCGAAACAACGAGAAACAGAGAGAGCAGGAGAGAGAGAAAAGAAAAGGAAGATAAAGAGAGATAGGACATAATATGCTAGTTTAAAATACTAAATTATAATTTTGGATCAATTCATTATCCTCATCAGGCGATAGATGTCCACTGCTAGAGGCGTGATATATATGTATGTATGTATGCTGGACATAGGCCTCTGCCAAAGATCTCCACGTCGATCAATTATTAAAATATTATTCGCCTATTTTATTAATAGTTAAAATTAACTTAATTAGTAATTTTTGATGTCTTTTACTTTATAAACTTACCTCAGGTTAACAAATGCATAAGTGAGTTCGGATTTGTAGAAAACGCATGACTCAGGGACCCTGGCTGCTCCGAAAACATACATTGGCTCATTTTCTGCCGCAACGGAAGAGGCTGTCCCATCCGAAGTTGACTGCGTTACGGAAGTATTATTATGCTCCGCCAATAGTTTTTTTCTTAAACTCAACGTGTATAGCGAATAGATATCTGCCCTGTGAAACGATACCACAATTATAACAATAAATATATCATTGAATATGAAATTTCTGTTTTGTTTAATACTTTGAAGCACTCGGAGGATTTCATAATTGACCATAATGTCTGCTATAGGAGTATTGCAATAAAAAATAAAGAATTGCTTTCCGTCACTTCACTAATGTCACAAAGATTGTTAGTCTCAAGTGGCAATGGGCAGAACACATCGCTTGAAGGACTGGCAGCCGATGGGGCACTAAGGACCTTGAATGGCGACCGCGTATCAGAAGACGTAGTGTTGGCAGGTCCTTCATCTATGGTTTAATAGTTAACACATAGTGATAGCAATTAAACCGTAGATGGCAAGGTCTTTGTCCAAAACACCCATAAACAAGGAATAAGCCACTTCGCCACAGCAATAACATATACATACTGGTAATGACATATGCTTCAAAATATATCACTAGTACTGTTTATGGACCAAAATAAAATCTTTATGAGCGTAATAAATAAAGACGAAAAGAAGCCATTACAAATATCCCAGGCTGTTAATCTTTTACTGTGTATCAGTAAAATTAGTATTATGTCTCTGTTACGATATTACAACACTGTGCTTATGAGTTGGATAAAGCAGGTAATGATATCAACATGTGTGGGTTGTCTGGACGATATTGTTTTCTAAGTAATAATACCTCTTATTGTACATTTCATATTTAGTGGATGTATTGTTATTTGTGTAATTGTACAATAAAGATATAATATTACTATTAATTGTAATCAGTTGTAAAATTAAAAAAGTCTGCAATGTACAAACTTTTAATATGCTCTACTTTGATTTAATACGTTTTTGTCACAGTAGTCATTTTTATGGACAATGTGAAATCTTACCTTCTATGTTGAAAAACCGGCATATTTCGTCTGATCTCAGTGAGCCTAGTGGATGAGATTTCAGCTACTTTATAGCAGGGAGTCGATTCCTCACAGTCGGCTAGGACTTCACCCCAAGGATCCACGCACAGTGCATGTCCATATGAACGTCGTTTTGGATTATGGTTACCGGTTTGTGCAGCCGCTATTACATAGCATTGGTTTTCGATAGCTCGTGCCCTAAAAGGTTGTATTTTTCTGAATCTTCAATAGGTTAACACTTGATATCATGATCACATGGTTTAAAGTTACTAAGTGCCTGAAGTATGTCTGCCTAGAATACTCTGCCCCATATGTTTACAGACAGCTATCAGTAAACTGTAATAGTGGCACTCTGTATATGATGAGGATGGTAGCTACCCAGGCGAATTCAAAAACACCTCTCATCAACCAAAGTCTGCACATGACCCGTTTTTTTTGGAACTTGTACTAGTTAATATTATTTTCTGTCACCTTCAATAGAAATTGTATTATAACAAATTACAATACAGTCTAAAGATATTTATAAAATTTTTCAACATGTACATTAATAATCTTCTAAAAAGATTTTTATACTGGGTAAACCAAAACTAAATTCAATAATGTTGTTGTAATTAATAATTCCTACCTGAGCAATAAATGCCAATGTGCCATGCCAGTGGCATAAGTGAATGCAGATGGAAAGGTTAAGACATCAGCTCGCATAGATGCCAATGCCGTGCTCAATTCGGGAAAACGTATGTCATAGCATATTGCCAAGCCTAAAAGTAGACTAGTGAATTTATTAAAATAAATTATAATTACCTTATACAGTATATATAATTTATACTGTAAACCAGAAAATTCGATGGATTATTTTTTTTTATTTATGCTTAGAATAAATGAAACATATTTCAAGGACATTTATATATGTTCTACCTGTACTCATATTTATACATCCCACTTAGTTAACTGGTTTATAATCTGCACTACCAGACACACTTGACAAAAGAGAGGTCTAACAAAGTTCAGCAGACATGTTGTTTGACTAAAAAAGGCTACTACTACTAGCAATATATTTCATTAAGTAACATGTAATTTCTTCGTAAAAAGTTTCTCTGTTAGGTGCAATCCCATATATATACATATATATATATATAACTGTGGTATTCTACAAAAATTTTGTTATCCCTTTACTTCAAAGTATAAAAGAATGTACTGTTCCTTTGCATACACTGTGAGAAGATACTTACCTATTTTACCAATAGGTGTATCAACAGGAGTGACAATATGGCTACCAGGAGTGGTAAAATCACTTTCTTTAAGAAGAACATTTTTCTCTGGAATCTCTACATCAAACATATGAACTTTCCTATATGTCTGTACTATATCACCTTTGTTATTTATAATTATATGTGTGTTAAACATTTTAGTGGGGTTGTTTTCATCCTTGAAATAGAAATTGAAACTGATCATTAATTACTACTGAAAACAATAAAACTAAATATATTGAAGAAGTGGTAAAAAATAGAAAAACATGCAGACATTATTTTTAAAGCAAATACATTATTAAAGTTCAATAAAAATTTATGCCACAAACTTACTGGGAGCAATTACAATTGGTTACAAAGATTTACTTGTTTCCACTTACTTCACTTTTAGCAAGAGAAAACTTACATAAGCTGTAATAAATCTATTTCTAATTATTTTAAAGTTACTTTTTATTATTTATTGACCTATTTATCAATTTTACCCTTTCATGAACACCACCCATTGATAACCACACATTGTGTTTCACAGCCAGTTCACAATAACTCTTAACGGTATCTCCAGCTAATAGAGGTTCTGAAGAATTCAAGGTATCTTTCTTATTGTCACATAAATAATCACATGCTTCTGGAAAGAACAACATCTGGAACAAAACAAGTTAGTGTATGTTTATCATTAGAAGTTTCGAGCTCAAATATCCACTGTATCATTACATATATTAAGCCTGAATATTTGTTTGCACTAACTATAATGAACTAATCTATGGATATCCCCGGATTTACCATGCACAAATTATATATATATGTCTCTATTTGTTATACATGACATATGTATAATCCAAAATACATATGTAATCTTGTTATATGTTAATGCTTAATTATAGTGTATTGCAAAAAATTAAGAGGAATTTAAATAATGGTATGAAATTGTTAATAAGTGTAATAATCTATTGTGTACATAAAAACTATTAACATGTCCAAGGAATAGAACATGAAAAAAGTAAAGAGTTTGCCATAAATCATATATATTATTTTACATTCGGTAGCATTGGGAAAGTAAAAAATACCTGAACATTTTCTTTACTTGCATCATTAACAAGTTTACTAACCACTTGTAAGTTAGTGGCCTTGTCTGCAACTGAAGTCATTTGACACACAGCAATTTTATTACAGATCATGTTTGATTGACTAAACTTTCGCATATATTTTATTCTTAAAAACCTAATTAATATTGATGCAGAACAATTCTGAAACAAATTCGAATTATATCACAATTATCTTGTTCAAACAACCCAAAATAAACAATGATAACTGTTATCAGTTTCATCGTCTTTTAGATCAAAATTATGAACTATGGATTGTATCTTATTTTTTTATTATGTATACAAATTAAGACCATCTACACATTGCTCAAGGTTGATCGTTTCACTTACCACCTCAGCTAGTTGCTTCATGTTATTAAAAATAACTACATCATGACTTACCTGCATATTAAATTATACTATTCTATTATGATATACTCAGCTGCTCTTAAAATTTAATTGTAAATATTAAATATATTGTTTTGTTATTCATATCAAGGTTGTCATTGTTGACAGAATATTCATGTTCCTTGATGTTTAAAACATCCAAAAACTTACCAATGTCGGGTACACAGTACACAGATATAATTACTGTAAATTGTAAAAATTAAGGAGACAAAGATCCTAGTTACAGATAACAGCTTTACGTAAACGAAAACGGACGCGAAATCTCACTGACGTGTTTCCTCTCCTTTAATCCGTAGGAATTTAACATGGTCAATGAAGTAAATTAAAATAAAATTATCAGTTTACATAAACTTCTTACACATAAATGAAATAAAACTTTCAATATTGTGCATGATTTGTAGTATTATACGATAAAAGTATTAAAAATTTTAATAGGTAGTTTTTCTCATAATGTTTAACTATTATACCGGTCTTTAAATAATGTCATAAAATTTTTAACTTCATTTTAAAAGTTTTAATTTTTACTCAAACCTACCGATTACGGGGAAAATACAAAATATATTATAATTATTTGGGTACGTTAGGTGAATTTTATGATTAGTAATGGCAACAGTTGATAAGCTTCGTTCGCGTTCTGCTGCGCCGCTGTGCTGTTGTTGATTGAATGCCAATTTTCACGCAGTATTAACATTTTCTGTTCAATCTTTACTTCACTTTTAATCCTTACGTTGTTGCTTTCTTTATATATAACTTAAAATGCCACAGTTATTTTTTAAAAAGTAGATAATGACGATTCATTTTCAGAGGCATGCAATTTGTGAAAAAGAGAATCTGGATTTATAGATTTCTTAACATGTGATTATGAATGTAAATAATTAGTAACGTATTTTATACAAAATGGACGTGAAAGGTTCTAATAGTGGATGTGATGTGAAGTGACTCCTTTGGTTGTTTGCCGTATACGTTGTTTTTTTTGTGAACAGACTGACATTCAAGTAGTTGTCACAGCACTTGTTCGAGATTTAAGAGAACGTAAGTTTATTTTTGAAGTTTTTAATAATACAAAAAAGGTTTCGCTGTTCCCATTAAAGGAACTTCCTTATAATTTTAATTATGAATTAAACATCTGTCAGCAATATGAACCCGTTAATGAATGACTCACATCATGAGTTACACCAGTTTATTTTGACGCTTTTTCTGTTTGTTTATAATATAAAAAAATAATATAAGCCTTACGTATAACTGCGTAAGATTTTTTTGTTTATTATAAAATATTGTTAACACTGTCTAATATCAGTGTCACTCTTGCAAACATAATATAGTTCATTATATGCAAGCCCTGGTTGAAGTAATTACAAGTAGTATAAATGAATCTGCATTGTTTTCATGTGCTTTATGAGCACTTAATTTTATTATTATCTAGTTCTTTTAGTACGCAAAACTTAACTTACAATGTTAAGTGTACCTTAACTCACTTTCATTTATTTATAGTTTAAAGATTTTGGAGCAGGGAAAGGTACTTTTTTAAAAAAAAGAATTAAAAAAATATTTACAGAACTAACAATTGTCCTGTAAATCCAATGATTAGGAGTAAAATTTGGGTAATTAAGTGAACTTTTTAGTATTTAATATTTTACAAACATTAGCTGTTTTAATTTATCGAATTTGAAATTTAATTAAATTAATGAATTTATATTGTTGTAGTAAAACAGTTCATACAAATATAACTATGTTATGTTATAAAATATATCATTTATTATAAAGAGTTATAAGGTTGGTGTAACAGAAGATTGCATGTAAAGTTGCATTGATTGCTTGTTTGAGTTTTTTTTATTTTATGTTTATGATTACTATTTAACAGCTATATTAAATGAGTCCATTTTCATAACTCAAATAATTACATAGAAACAAACTAAATCTTTTTTATTTAACAATTTTTTTCTGCTTGGTTTCTTAGACATATGTAGTATTTTATAATGATTAAAGCAGAGTTTATTACTATAAATTTTTTTTTTTAGTTAAATGCTTAAGATTTTCTCATGACATCACTGAATAATAAAACTAAAATGGAATATGGCTAACTTTTTGTGATACTTTCTGGCAGTACTTAGTGATGAAATTCACATTACCATATATGTAGTCAGATATCAGGAGCATAGGAAGTTATTTCAATTTCAAAAATGTTAAACATTGTAGATTGACACGGGCACTTTAAACACCCGCCATTTTGGCGCGCTTGCTGTGACGTCATACAGACTATGACGTCAAAAAAAAAACGAAAAATTCTATATAAACAATACAAAAATTAAAAATTCGATATTCGCAATTTGCTAACATTAACTTTTACTTAAGTAATGGCGTAGTCTTTCAAATCCGAAATTCCTTTATTCTTATTCATTTTAAGTAAAAAAGAAGTTACGACATGATTGTAGTGTTACGAAATTCCCATTTCTTATTAATTTTTAATTCTTAGTAACAGCCAATTTATTTTTGAACGCACGCAGCCTCATCGAATTATACGGCTATACTGTCTCCGGCAATTTGCTCTATTCCTTTGCTGTTCTTATCAAGAACGAGGATCTAAATCTCTTAGTTCGCAAACAGCATGTTTACATGATGATCAGATGCGAAACTTTTGCTTTTATAATAAATATCTGCAATTTTAAAAAAGTCTGTCTCAATGCAAAGTCTTTCATTCCTCTCCATGACATTTAGTTCGCCCTAATAAAGTTCCGTACGTGACTCCGTTTTCCGCGAATTCGGAGATATTTCTCTGAATCATACAGCTCCTATAGGGTCACAGACCGCTTTTGTATTGTTAACCACTCAATTAAATTTAATACTGGAGTAAACTGACTAAACATCGAGTCTCAAGGCGAGCAGCGCAATATGGTGCAGTGTATACCGTCCTAACTAGAGCCACGGTATAGGTGGACGTATCAAGTAAAGGTCCTGCTCTTCTTGTTGTATATTAAAAAAAAAAAAACAAATTTAAGGATGCGATGAAATAAATACTAAAACAGAATTTCCTTTATTTATAGTATCGTTGAAGATTGATTGGTACCAATTTCAAATTATAAAAAGTAAGATTAGATCCTAATTTTCCTCATTATCTATGTAAGTGAAACGTAATTATTTATGTTTAAATATTACTGGATTAAACCATTTGATGATTGATTGATTGAATTAACGCTGTAATGGCTTGTCTTGATTGCTCTACTTACGATAATGCCGTAAAATCTTTCAATGAAGGAAACCACCCGAATAAAACATTACTTTCTTCAGATAAAAAAAATCTTTTATTTTTTTTATGGGCAAATATATCAATATAATAATTTTAGCTATCTTAATGTCTTATCAACATATTAAAAATCTCAAGCGTTCTTTAACATCTCCATTTTAGAGCATATTTTCTTGATTCTCTTTTATAGGACGGTATATGTATTTTAATGTTTTATTTTATATAAAATAAATTATTTCTCTTCTTCTTAATGTGCCTCCTCCATCAAGCAGAGGTTGGCGGTCAGTTCACAATATTTCGCCCGGTCTGTCTTAGGGGTAACAGTTGAACAAATTATTGTTCCACGTAAACTAAGTCCAGCCATTTGACTGTCAGTTTTAATGTGTTGATTGGCGTAAACTACCAGAGGTACAAACTAGCGAAGATTTGAACAGGTTGAACTACCATTGTGCAAGTTTGCCATCACCCGCGAAGCATTGAATGTCCCTCACTAACATAACCCTCATGCACTTCCTATATTGCTTGAGTAGGAACAGCTTTGCACCCGGAAGCGTATCACGACTTATGACATCGAGTCACTGCGGCCTCGATTAAAAAAAAGGTTCATAATGACATGAACTTCAATCGTTTCCTATTTGCATAAATCGCGGAATGCACTGTGCGATAAGAGGACGTTGGCATTGGCGGACCTTGGATAGTGACATGCTCCTGAGATACGCATTCCTTTCTCGTTTAACTGCATTTTTTTTAACAGAAGGAAGTTGTACGTCACATCTGATTATAACTAATTCTATATGACGAACAGACGGATACATTCATCTCTGATAAAGAATTTATTTTAACATCTTATCATTAAGATTTGGTTTCTGTTTGATTATGACCTCATCGTTTTGATCACAGCATTAACACGAAAATCATTTGCTAAATATTTCATACAACTACATCTAACAGGCCTCCGTTTATATTACATAATATGTCCATATATTATATATACGAGAGATATCTAGAAACTATTAGAAGTAGTCACTCAAAATATGGTAAAGGTATTGTGTCTGCGATTTAAAGGTCAGCTAAGAATGGGTTTTACAAAATACCTTCCCCAAAAGCAGTTCTGGACGGCAGCGAGCGGGGAACGGCTAGTATTTTATAATTGTATGTTTAAGTTCGAGTGCAGAAATTTGTATATACCGGTTTTATATGTTAATTAAAACGTCGAAAGTAACCCTCGGTATTGTCTAAGATTGTGATTTGTAATTTACATAGAACTCAATTATATGTTCTGTATTTATATTGATAATTATTGTAGGTCGCTTTAAGGACGCTAGTGCTTTATTATAGGACGATTACAGAGAGAGTTTGTAATTAATAAAATGTTTGAGAGACATTATAAATATGCTGTAATTAATTATCATCGTGCGATAGTTCGTGAAAGGTTGGGAACCTATGTACGTATCACTAACAAACAGTCGCAATGCAGAGCTTGCGGAGATTTCCATTGGCATTCATACAAATTATGCTGTAAACGCTTACTTAAGTAGATGATGACATAACTGTATTTGCTATACATGTGCAATTTTTTTTATCTTTAACGAAGCTAAGAGACGAGCTCGTATGATGGTACATAATGCGCTGTTCTATAACAATATTTTACAAGTTAGAATGTTTACACAATATTCGAACTCTCCATTTGTCTATAACGCAATTCGAACCAAAATATAGTAATTTTAGCACTGTACTATTTTGCAACAGAACTAGGTCCTCCTTTAGGTTTGTAGGTCTCCTTTAATACATATTTGTTAATTTAATAATACATATCTGAACACAGACACCTTTTTTTGTATGAGACGGAAAGGAAAACTTCGGATGATACTCCGCTTCTGAGATGAAGTCTAGAGTGATGTGAGATTTCTACCCACTAAAACCCTTTTGGTAACCTTGAATGCTTTGGGTAGAGCTAAGTGAACTACAGCACGTATTGCTGTGCCTTCGAGCTCTGGTTAAGCACTTACCAAGGCAGAAAAAGAATACATAGATACCTAGATCTAAGTTATATTACGTTTGCCCGTTCGCAAGATATTGACCGAAGAATTAGGTTTGCTTTACTAAAGCAGTTATGTGAACTAAAATGAATCATGATTAAACATAAATAAAGAAGTTATATAATTTTTGATGATTTCTAATCATTATACATTTGTTAAAAAAAAGTTACGGCTTACTGCGTTTATTCAATTATTTTATTTATACATTTCGGCAGTATTCAATAGTCATACCCTTTAAGACTACTCTTTTTTTAGGACTATTTTTACAATTTGGGCTTGACCATTTCCATAACACTACGCCTGTTACGCTATAGATCCTTTAGTGTATTAAATATTATAATCTTTTACTACGGTAGATCGTTTGTGATAAATCGTACAGCTAAGTACTAGGTATCGCTACTATCTGTCGATAAACAGTAGTGTGAAGATGATTCTATTTCACTGACTGATGTTGTAGCTCGTGAAATTAATGGAGTAACATGACTCCTAATGTCCCGACCTGCTCAATGTCGTGGTATATTCATCATCCATATCACCATGTGGACTTTCCGTTCATCAGATCGCTTCGTATAAAAAAGGTCACCCTCATCGTTCCCAGGCTTGCGTATATATTATTTGAAGGGATGAGTGCAGCGAAGGGGTCGGACCGATCGATTTGGTTACGTGCGATAAGTTGGGGAAAGCCGATAAATTAAAAGCCAAACAGAATTTTAGCACACATGCAAACACTACAGGCTTTAAGCTTTTTTTTTGTTTTTGATCCCTTGTCCTACATACATCAATATTTACTTACAAAATTGCTTGTCTCGAGCGTGTCAGCCTCTCCGTGTATTTTATTTATGGTCATATTTAAAAAAAAAATACGAGTGGTGAGTCCACAAGCGGTAGCTGTGAAATGTTATATTTAATATAATGAGATACACTCTAAGAGAGAATACACTCTAGTTTCATCGTTGCTAGTCATCTTTTCGACTTAGCTCATTTGATACTGGGTTAGTGGACGAGTGGTGCACGGCGTGCATACACTATTAGGATAAACACAGAGGGAGAGAGAGAGACGCGGAGAAAGATTATTTGTCAATTTTTAATCGATTGCAATAGAAAACGACGATGGAGAGAGAAGAGTAAAATAAATTTATTCGACATAGGTGTCTGTTACTGGAAACCGTCTCTTACATAGGTACCACCGCAGTTCTTTTTTCTGACGCTGAATAGTAGCGTGCAAACATTACTGTGTTCAGGATTGAAAGGCGTTGTAGCTAGTGAAATTACGGTGTTAACAATACTTAACTTATAATGTCTCAACGTGGTGCTGGTGTATATACACAGCATCACGTTGTTATGGGCAAGCTTATCGCTTATTATCAGATGACTTTCTCGCTTGTCTAGTCTCTTCATAGAATTAAAACAATAATACTATATATTGCAACATTTCTCATTCTTCATGCATCCATTCTCCGTGTAGTTCATGTAGTCGTTTTTTTTTAATCCACGAATCAACGCGACGTGTGGGATGTTCACCTGATGGTAAGTGACACGCCTGCTTATAACAATGAAGCGTTAGTTAGGATGGTATACACAGCACCACGTTGTACTAGTCGCTTTGAGATGGACGTTCTCTCGTTGCCTCCAGTAATTTCAGTAGTTACAACGCCTTTCAAACCTAAACACGGTTATGTTAGTTACCATTTAGAGGTAGAAATAAAATCTGCGGTTGGACTTACCTGCAGTCCCCTGCAACAGAGACTAGTAGTCTCCGTGGTATCGATGGTATATATACTGGCCTCTATACTGTAGTAGAGTTGTTTGAGTGCTACCAACCATAATATAAAGAAAAAACGAAGAGTAGGGAAATATAGAAAGGTGTATCAACTCATCCTCTCACAGCTTAATTTCTAGAAAAATATTTATAGAAGTCTCCTTTTCGTTACACTGTTTCCTTTCATAGAATAATACGCATTGTCCGTATCTTGTGCTTCAAAATAGTATAGCTATTGCATACATTGTAATATCCTATCGATTCAATATCGATATCTCAAACACGATTAATCTTCAGCCAGTCGGTCGCGCGTCATGAAGCTATTTTTAGCTAATACTGTTATAAAGAATTTAATGCAGCGCTCTAAAGCTACTTCGCGACCTTCGCATGCATCGATTCTTTTAATGAATACTCAATAAGTCCGGTTACGTTCATGTCTGCCTTTTTTAATATACACCGACAAAGTTGCGGTTCACCTGGTTTTATGTGATACGTTCCTCCCGTTGAATTGATAGCAAGTGATTACGTATTCTCCGATATATAACTAACTAGCTATTGCCCGCCCGCTCTGTTGGCCGTAGTATAAAATTAGACTTGAAATTTGTCTAAAGTATTCCTTGAGAGCAACCGCAAATGACTTTCTATACCAACCGTTACTATAACAACCGCATAAATAATGTAAATGTTTATAAAAGTTAATTAGTAATAAATAAATGATGAAGGATCTATGAAATTCGAAAAAAAATAAAGGTCATAACATAACATATCAATCCGTGTCGAACGGTCATGCCCATGTCGATACGATCCCAAGGTTCCACGTGATTGCAGACAGAAATTCCATTTTCAATATATATATATATACAAGGGTAATAAATAGATTTTTCGATAGTGTTACAACAAAAAGGAAAATCTCAATGAACAAGCTAAGTCATGGATTTGTTTTTCATGCAAACGGGTCGTTAACTGAATTTTTACGTAATATTGCGGAACTTAGTCTATTTACATATTATTCGTCGGCAGAATTAGGCTTTGCCATAGTACTTAGTACTTAGAACAGAATGTAAATGAAGACCTTTTTTTAAGATCAATGCGACGAGGTTAGCGAGAAGTTCGCGAGATGATAAGCGTGTAAATTTGTTAATAAAAGCAATAATTATCTATATATACCAGAACTCTGACCCGAGTGAGAAAAAATTAGGAGAACCAGATGATAAACGCCTGCAGAAACACTTACTTGTGGTAGGTCTCCATTGCCGGAGCCGTCTAGATACGTACCACCGGATCGCCTATTTCAGCTGTCAAACAGTAGGGGGCAAATATTAATATTCCGGATTGATGGATACTGTAGTTGATGAAATTACTGAGGTGATAGGATATTTAATATCTTATGTATCACATTCAGTTGAAGGTAAAATCGTAGATGTTTATTTTTTATTAATTATTCTTAAGGTCCTTATATTAGAAAATAGCCTAGCTCTCTTCTTACGTCAGAATGATTAAAGCCTTTATCCAATGTCTTTATTTAGTGAATGGAGCCGACGGTCGGAAGTACCAATGAATTCTCAAGTCTTTGGGGCTTAAAGCGTATTTGCATTTGTCTGCATTGGTGTTGAATACAGATTGCCGAGGAGAACAGACACTGTTCTCACTTTTACCGATGGGTGCTTTGTGAATTAATTAGTTTATGATCTTCAATTAGACAGTGTGCAAAATTGTTTCCGTTTAAACAATTGCTTAAAATCAGTACTCATTGTATTTACTCAATGCTAAGTTATACAAAACTATCCTAACTAAAGGGAAATTTACAGTTTCTTACATTTACATACAATCAGGTAGATTTATTTAGGAAGTAAACAGCTACAAAAGGTTTTCTCTTTTAGTAAATACCTGAATGTAGTTAAGGCGATAATAATGTTATTGTTTTAAAAAAATCGTTATTTATTTTTATCCCGTTCACTAAACTTGAAGTGTGTGTTGAATTAATGAATTTGAACTTATGAACTTCATATATATATCCTGAACCATTAAACCGGAGGCGCATTTCGTTGTATGACAATAACGTTCTATCATAATTTGCTTATGGGAATTAAATACAAAACCATGTATACCAATACCGTTGTCTATTACCATGTAAGACGGTTCGATTTCGTGGTATAAAGTGGTGAAATTTGGATACTGATATTATTTATTTAGAAACTACCTAACTAGCTACAATATTGTGTTTTCATATTAATATTTTTCTTTATCTTAAAATCATAATATACATTTAATGGGAGTCTCCACTTAAGTATCCGATGCTTCTGCCAGGAGATACTGCTTATCATTAACTATAACATATAAATCTATCTATATATGTACTAGAGATTCATTACCTCATCGCGAGATGTCCGTAACTATTAGACGTAAACACTCTACATTTGGTAGAGATATCGCTTCTGTCATTTAGAGGTCAACTAAGAATAGATTTTACAAAATTCTTTCCCAAAGGGGTTGCGGGGTTGTTACTGCCAGCAGAGCTTTAAAAGCGTTAAATAAGACAGAATTTACGTATGTATTAAAAAGTTGCTGTGTCGGTGTGTATTTAAAAGCTTTCTCACCGGGTCGAAACGTATTTCTATATATTTATTCAAACAGTTCACAAGAGGGTCGCTTAGTTAAGTAAACAGGTTGGCTTTTAAGTGAATAAAGCTCGGCGGTTCGTCTTAATTAAGTTTTCAAATTGGAGAGCACGAGCCGGTGTGAGCGGCGGCCGCGGCATTTTTACAACTTCATTACTTAGTTCGTTAGCTGGTCACATTGCTTCATTTGAACCGATCGACGACGACAACACGGGGGTTTACAGAACACAGTGTTATGACTACTTCCGGTAAATCACTGTACAACATATACAATTAACAGCTTTTAGTTATCTTCAATATCTTAATAATTGATTAAAATTTATCACGGTGTTGTCATAATGAATCTTTACATGGTGAAGTAATCACTGATAGTAGGATTCTGTTGTCGGAGATTATTTAGATCAGAGTACCCTTTTTGTGTCGTAGACCCCTTGCCATGTTTTTCCGTGTTGGGTAGACCCCCTACTTACCTGATATTGATTTCCTGTAAATTTCTAACTGTAGTGAAGTTTAGTGTTAAAAACTTAAAGTAAAAACACATGTTAATTTATACATTTATTAATTGAATTTAAATTAAAACTACTCAAAATAAAATTCATATGTACTTTTATAAATAATGTATATGTTTTGATATTATAAGATAGTATGATGTAAGTAAATAGGTACTATCAGTGTATGTGTTGAGATCCACTATCGTGGACCCCCATTTTCATTTCATGGACCCCCAATTTTTTTTTCGCTGACGTAGACCCGTTGCAGGTTGTCATAGACCCCTAGGGGTCGATATAGACCACTTTAGGAATCACTGGTTTAGATAGTTACCATCACAGAGCCTATTTCTATCGCCAAACAGAAATCTGTAAACATTACTGTGTTCCGGTTTGAAGGGCGTTATAACTAGTGTAATTACTGAGGTAACGAGTCTTAACATCTAATGTCTTAAGGCGCCGAGCACAATGTGGTGTAGTGTATACCATTCTAACTAGCGCCACATTGTTATGGGCGAGTATAGTACTCACCCTCAGGTGAACATCCCGCTCTTCTGGTCGCTTCGTAGAATAAATAAAAATTCTACGGATATCAAATGTCAATAGCCGGAACACAGCGATGCTGTTATGGAGGTGTATTTACAATATAAGCGAGCAATATTTGACAAATTGCTCTACCAAACTATTATGAAATCGAACCAGGAACTTCGTCGATACTATACAACTGATTAACGTTTGCGGTACGAGGGAGTTCAGTTTCACTTTGTATTTATAAACTTCGAAAATGCATTTATTTTCCTCTGGAGCTGAATGTTTAAAATATCAGCACTCACTCTCCTCTCAACATATCCATAAAAGGCGACTGAGTATGATACAGTTGAAGTAAATGACAGCTGGAAGTAAGTTAAAAATAAGAAACATTGAATTATGGTTCATTACTTTTCATAACATTCGAAACAGCGAAATTAAAAAAAAAAAAATTATGATTATTGAAAAAAAGATTAAAAATTTACTGAGTTTATATATAAAAGATAATTTCACATATAAATCACTTTATAATGATCAATATTACATAAATAACATTGATAGTTCAATAAAACTCTAAAAATCAAAAAGACATTTGACAGCGGTGGGATTCGAACCCACGCCCTTTCGGACTGGTGCCTAAAACCAGCGCCTTAGACCGCTCGGCCACGCTGCCTTGTGGATATTATTGTGAAATGTGTCATCATAATCCTATACCTAATGGAATTGATAAGAAGTCGTGTAAATAATATCTAACATTGTTTCCAACGACTAAAGTATATAATGTTTTATTTTAAATTAATCTATATACATATATAACAAACTTCCAACTATATAGGGATTCAGGATATCTCTAAAACCATAAAGCCAGGAGACTTGAAATTTGTTGGAATATTCCCTTTTCCGAGTGAAGGTCAGCTAAAAACGTATTTTACGAGATGTTACCCGCAAAGGGATATGCGCGGGTGGGGAACGAGGGGATTGTTTCTGACAAATTTCAAATCTAATTCTATACCAAAGAGGACAAAGAACAGCTACTTAACTATGCATCTTTCATCATCGGTCAAGAGACCTCCAGGAACATAGGCGTCCCCCAAAGATCTCATCGACCAGGCCTGTACTCATATAGTCTCGCTGCCTTGCCAACGTCCGTCATCAGTGGGCACTGCCTCCGGTACCGCCAGACACCAGTGGGGTTCCTGTGTAGGGGTTCATATGGAGAGGATTTGGGCCATTTTCCACCATGCTGGCCTAATGCGGGCTGGTATAACCGATTTTTGATATAAAGCCGATTCTTATTTATTCTCTTATAAATTATTAATGTTATTATAAAATAAAAAAAAAACTAGTTTGTGACAAATTGAAACTAATAAGACTGATTAGTCTAATTATAAATTGTTTATATGTTTTAATTAGTTTTCCGCTCAACTCTAATTCTATTTGTCCTTAGGTCTACCAGATACCAATACCAGAAAGGTACAAACTTTTCGGTGATAGATACAAACATACAAAGAGTAAATTTTTTTTTAAATAGATTTTTAGTATAAGTATTCGGGACTGATCGACGTGGAGATCTTTGGGGATGGTTTATGTCCAGCTGTGAGTATCTATCGGCTGTTGATTACATTTTCAATAATTTCACTAATTATCATAATACTTATGGGCCATGGATTCACTTCTGTATTTCGTGAATACAATAATATAATTTTTTATCAGGTAAATTATAATATAATATAATAATATATTTTTGAACCAGCGCCAAGCTCCTTAACCCTAAACTACATAGCTTGTTATTACTATTTAAACATTAAAACAAGATTAAACTTAATTGCTTAAAAGCTCCTTAATTGGTGGCTTCCGTTGACAAGAGTTAAGAGAGCAATTCACAAGTATTTTGATTGTCGCAAGTTAGATTCCGGGAAAGCTGTGGGAAATGTTGCGTTAATTTGTATGACTTTTAACTTCATAATTGTTCAGTAGTTAGTTTGTATTATTTTTAACTTCACGTAAGGGTATGGGTAATACCATCGTAACTACAGTCTAATAACTGCGTAATTTATAAAGGTGTTAAGCCTGTTGCCTTTTTGTGTTGAGTACCGCTTCTAAGCCGCGTGATAGCTGATCACTAAGTCTTTCAAACAAACCTCTCTCCAAGGCTCCCGCACATCACGAACAGTCATTCTGCCACCAACAACAACCACGTCATCACACACACTTCGGACCCGAGCAACACACTTCGAATTTTGACATCTACCAGCCTTAGTCACTACACTACTACTACTATACTCTCACCGCGTACAATAGGTACTCCCGCCATCAGGGGCGGTTCTTACTGTCTAGTTTCCGATACAGGCGAAGGTGCTCTGAGAGCAGACCCGAGCTCGTCTTCGACGACCGAGTAGTTTCGTCAGGAAAAATCCTAACACAATACGAAAATACACCCTTGGATATCTGCACTCTGCAGGTGTAAGAGACGATATGACTTCCAAACGCTCAACATCTCTAGAATACAGAGCCTTTCAAACTGGAACACCCTGTTTGTATACTACTGTTTAGCGGCAGAAATGAAGTTTCCGGTAACAGGGACGAACCGTCTGTAACTGGTCCAGTTGAGACATATGTTCATAATTTGTAATACAGTGTGTCGCAAGTATTTGATCCTTATCTGTATAATATACATATCCTCTATTGTTACCAACTTCACTTGTTCGCTGCTCGATAGCGCGGTGTACACGTGTTGTGTAAACATGGCTAGGATACTCTTAACATAAATATTTCCTTTACCCAATTCACATCAGTACACACGTGGTGTAACAATAGGATGACGCGTATTTATCGTCCAACTTGTAATGTTGGATCAGGACTAACAATGGGGTGTCTAATACAAATATAATAGACTTTGATAGGTCTTTGTTAGAGATAGTTCAAGCAGCTTTTTTCCGCTTATATCTACTCATAAGCAGCACTGCAAATTTTAAATAGCGGAAAGATATGAGGGTATGCTCTGAGTCCCGGTGCGGTTAACCTAGAGAGGAATTGGAGAGAATTCCTTCCCTGAGGTGGAGAACGATGTAGCCATTTCTGCGGAGATACGCTCAAGAGTTTCCTGCTAATCCAACAATAACAACAACTTATCTCACGAAGCCTTCCCTCAATAGAGAAGCTGTGCGAAGACATTTCCCACGCGGAAAAAAGTTATCAAGTCTTGGCTATACCATTTTCGTTTTCTTCTACACTGGTGGTACGTCTCTACAGCTGCAGACCGTCCAGGTAAGTACCACTGCAGCTGTTATTTTTGCTGCTTATCAGTAATGTGCATACTATTATTTATCACATACATTATTGCGATCCAGTTACAAGCGTTGCAGTTTCTAAAATTACGTGGTAACGAGACCTAACAACTTAAGCCTCGAGGCGACGAGGATAATGGTAGGCTATCACTTATCATCAGGTCAACGGTTCGCTCGTCTCATTGTGAAAAAAATACTCTAAGCATCAAACAATAAAAAATCTATTGGCTTAGTATGGCATCTTGATTCTGATGATATAAGCGCTTGAAAGCCATAGCGACTCTTACAGCTTATCAGATACTTACTGGTCTCGTGGATCCGGATCTACGGCCTATTTCTATAAAGTGTACTACATGGAGTGTAGTTATCCGACGGTGGATTTTCGTATTGTGTCTGGATTATTGCTTTCTGACGAATCTACTCTCTCGTCGAATTAAGTGCTAGGAAGATTAGCAAAATTAATGTACTTTAAAGCAAGAAGAAACTTTTTTTTATTAAGTTTTTTTTGCTGCACTTCAATCGAGTAGTTAAAAATGAATATACTCTAGGGAAAGTCGGTCATCCAGTACGTAGCACTTTAAACGCTCTGATCTGGGCCGGGCTCGCCGGTTCCCTTAGGGCATCAATTCAGGCCGGCTTCATACAAACGCCGCTTGGCCCCTTTACTATGTCACTTAGCACCAGCGCGCTTATACTGGACAAATAACATTATCTTGTCCTTTAGAAATTCTCATTTGTACTTTGTATGTACAACGGAATAGTATTCAACCTTAGCAATACATGATGGTAAAACGTAGTCTACTCGATCAAGAAACCCTACTGTTATACAATTTCGTCTTAATTCTACATAGTAGCAAGATGAGCAACATCCACATGATGGTACGTCTGCCCATAGAAATGTGGCGCTAGTCAAGATGATACAGCATTGTGCGTATCCGTATTGTGCTCTATGCCTTGAGACATGTTTTATTAACCTAATGATTTTAACAGCTATTGCTGTTTGGCGGCGGAAATAGGAGCTGCAGCTGGTACATACCTAGTGGAACCTCCGCGTTATCAATTTTTTTGTTGTCGGGAAGAAATCTTCTAAAGATACTCTTTGTTTGGGAGAAAGATAAGGTTATGTTGGATTTCTTACACGTCTTGGGGAGTGCTGTAACTTTTTCCAGCACCTTCTCTTTACTACGACAAGCACGACCGAGAACCGAGCACCGATCATCTGGTACTTGTATCGTTTAGGGCCCACACCTTCGAAAACCCATGGATCCGAAAACTGTTAGTCGGCTCCTACGTCAGCAAGGCTTACCTTAGTCCTATTCTTAATAGCCTGAGACTAGATGACAGACAACAGAGACCTACCACCAATAAAACTTTGTCTCTTTGGTGCAGCTAACCACTTGCTTTGTATGAATGCGTTTGACCTGCCACCACCACCCTCATTGTCATCCCTCAGTAATATCATAGCACTGCGTGTATATTGTACTTCGTATTCACCATCAACGACTTCATGCGAAACGATCTATTCAATGGTATTGTTTAGCTCGAACAGTTCATGTCATTTAATAGTTAATGTCCATTATATAATATATAAATATTGATTTATATTCACATTACTTTTGAAAGGATGCTTTGTCTGAACTTAATGCTTCACGCGGAAATAAGTGACCTAAGAAAAAAACACCCAATACACATATAATTTGCTTAGTTACATACTTTTATGAGGCATTCGTGACTCGTTATAAGTGGGTAGCTGTTTATTTATTGTTACTTTTTTTTTGTTATGCAATATTCTATAATCTAGTTCCAAGGTCTTTTCTTTTTATTGTCATTGTTTTGTTTAAGAGATTTGTCTTCATATGTACCATTTCGTAATATACTTCTTTATAACATTTTTATTGTAGTGAGATGATTTATTTACCTAATACAATAATAGTGGACTACCTTGAATCACATTACTAGACAAGGTCAAATGTTTAGTTAAAAAACTGTGCAGCTTTTTAATGCTGGTGATACCCTTAATGAGTGGTTGGCAACCACTTTAGATTCCGGCAAAGCGATGACACAGGCAACACATACACATAGTGTTAAGGTATTCCATAATTAAGGATATTTGCTTGTCCTGTGACAGTCGTGATTTTTTTGAAGTGTCATTTTGTTTGCTATATTGGGACATGGTGATTCATTTCAGACATTCATTAGTCAGTTAAGAGTGTAAATTCGGATATGACGGCTAATAGAGGGATATGGAAGAGAAGTACATACTGTGCCGACGCTACATAGCTGGAAAAAGAGCAGGAGAAAGAAGTAGTCAGTTAAGCATACCTCTCACATCTAGGCACAGACTAGTAACGTTTGCCTCATCATCATCATCAGCCGATAGCTGTCCACATTTAGACATAGGCCGTCTCTCTAAGATTCCAACATTGATCGGGCAGGCATTCATATGGGAGGATTTGGACCGTTTCCCACCACTCTGACCCAATGCGGGTTCGTGAGGCGCTAGAGCCTCCTTTGTTGATTAGCAGGGTGCACCGGGAGTAAGGTTGGCTTGGATCTCGTAACTTGCGGCGGATCCTGATAAACCAGATCGGACAGAACCTCTCCTTGCCAGTAATCGTGTCGGCGATGCTGGGAGGAGACGTTGCATGGAGGGCCGTAGCCTCCTTTTGCGAAACTGTAATGGTACAAAAGGAGGCAGCTGAGCGGGCTAGAGAGAGGACAGATCCCGCTCGGAGAAGAAACCGTCGTGGCACTACCGTGCGTCAACACGTCGCACCGGTGAATGGTGCTCCCCTACCATAATGGGGCCTTTTGGGTTGTTGGCGATCAGGATGGGGGTTCTCATCGCCTTCTAAACGACCCTGAGGAGGACAATGGCTGGACGTGGTCGCCGGTCATTGAAATAATAGTCATGAGGCTGGTAGGGTCTGTATAAGCAGACCCCGGGACGAGCTATCCCAGCATAGCGTTAGCGAGGCCGCGGTTGTGTTCCGAACGGAGATCCCGTGACCTCGCCAAACGCCGAAGGTGACCACCGAGGGGGTTTTAGTGGGTAAAAATCTCCACATAACTCTGACTTCCCCCCAGGAGGCAGAGTATCTTTTCAAAGACTTCACCCGCGAAAAAAAAAAAAAAAAAAAAAAAAAAAAAAAAAAAAAAAAAAAAAAAAAAAAAAAAAAAAAAAAGATCTCGTAACTTGTTGTGCGGGAACCCTTACACCCCATTAATGTTAACGTTTGCCTATAGAAAAAAATATTACATTGTTCCTTAAATCACATGGAGAAAGTATTTTCATTCTACCTATTGAGCTTGTTTTAAGCGTCCCCTGCGTGTCGGGTCAAGGTTTTTCTTTTCTCACATTTTTACTTTCTTATTAACATTATCTTCTTCATATTTTTACTTCATTCATTCTTTCTGTTTACTTTCATCCTGTTTTCTTTACCTTTTCCTCTTTCCTGCATCACTTCCGATTAATTTTAATAACATTATTATTAATTTTTTACATTATCTAACATCTTTTGATTTCTGTTTTTATTCTTTTACTGTTGTTTCTTTATTATACAATCTGATTCAAATTTTAATCCTTCTCTTCTGACTTTACTTTTACATCTTTCGTTTTCTTATAGGTATCTATTTTTCTCTATTACATTTCCAACCACTTTCATGAATATACTGCGACTGTCGTGTTCATTCGTCAGAGAGGCGATGCTACCTGCATTTATATGCTTTCCAAGTTCCATCGTAAAGTGGTCTATACCGCACATATAAGCGACAGGAAGTGATATTGCGCTCCACGGTCTGGGTCACAAAGACACGAGGGTCTCGCTTTGAGTTTAAACCTGTGAAGGTACTCTAAGAATCCCCCGTGTCTCGTAAACATTTGGATCAAGACCGTACCCAGCTCTATACGGCGCAGCGTCCGAAAGGCCGACTTTACGTCCGAACCTATTGAGTTTATAGTAATTATAATTTATTTCAACGAGTTTCTTATACTACCCTGTTCGCACTTAAAATATTATATATGCAATGAAGGCAGAGCTGAACCCATATACACCATTTTATATGTCACGGACGAAGATATATTGAAACAATGGGACTAATTTAGCATTGTTCTTAGAAAAGGGGTTTGTTAAAAACATTTAAGTGCCTAACGTCATGTAGCTAAGAGCTCAAGTTTCTATTTGTCTCAACAATAATATGGTACAGTCATATGTTCTTATACCTTTATTAAAACTTAAAAGTTTGTTTAGTGTTTATAATTTTAACACGAGACTAAATAATGTTCAGAAATATTTCTCTATGAAATATACAATATCCTAAATCAAATTTTCAATCAACTGCTCCTTTTCTTATTATATTCGTACCTTCCAGTATAATATAGTCTGCGTGAGGGCGAAGGAGCGAAGGGGCCAGACGGTCCCCGCCAGCATTTAATTTTAAGGCTTCAAGTGAATGATTGAGGGTTCATTGACATGGCGGCGTCTGTCCCGATCCTGTGTTATGCCAATCAATAAATGCGCGCCGCCAGCGAATTTAACTAGGCGATGGTGTGCGGTTTTACGCCTTGCCTGTTAACCAGTAAACTTTACTAACATGCAAACTTTCACTTACACCATAAATAATCGTGGGAAGGTTCTTTATTTTTTTATAATATCAAACAAAGACTACTAAGATGTCTACCTAGTGCATACGTTCCCAGACTTTTATGTAAAATATACTACCGCGACCTTTGAAAATAAAAAAATCCCATACTCCCTACTTATTCCATAACTGATAAATGACGAATATTACTGCGTCTATATTTATACCATCATGGAGTAGTATGTATGCTGTTCCTGCTTCTTATCAGCCGCATAACGCCCACAGGTGGGCATAGGCCTCCCTGAAGGATCGACATGGAGAGGGAATCAAGCATTAACCCCATCACGCCGGCCCAGAGCGTGTTCGTGGGTGGTCAGAACCTCGTCAGTTCTTTAGCAAGGTGCACCGTGTGCAGTTGATGTTGACTTGAGATCCGTAAGATCTTGGTGGGAACCCCTTTCACCTCTGTTCCGGCTTATGCGCTATAAATTTACTAAACTAGCAATATCTAATATAATTTTAAAAAAGCGAACGTAAGGCATCGCTAAAAGCTACAGATATATATATATGATGAAACATATGGCGAAGTTTAATCATACAAGTAAAGATGACTCGCTACGTTATTCACTATATCTAAGTTTTTAATTGATGGTATCGCATGTTTACTTCAACATTAAGTAAAACAAGTTTCTCTTTACCACTCGCAGGTGGCGGACCGTTTAAGCAGGTAACACGACAGCTCCTATTTTTGTAGCTAAAAAGTAATGTGTAGACATTACTACTTACATTTCTCATTACTCCTTACCATTACCTGGTGTGAAGGGGGTCTCGGACAACAACTTAAGGAACCCATGCCAACCTCACCTGCTTGTGGTGCACCCTGTTAACCAACAATCGAAGCTATGGCTTCTACCAACCCGCGTTGGGGTATTGTGGTAAGAAGTGCCCCAAACCCCCTTATATTGATATCCCTACAATTGACGGCTCCTAGTTTACAGCGGTACCGGAGGCCATGCCTTTGGGATGGCTTATGACCAGTAGCGGACGTCTATCGGCTGATGATGATGATGAAACATTAGCAATGTTCCCGATTAAAATGCGTTGTAGCTATCGAAATTACTGGGGTAATGAGACAATTTTTTATGTCTCAAAGCGACGAGCGCAATGTATATCAGTCTGTCGTATTATTTACCATCTGGTGAACGTCTCCATCGTCTCGCTTTGTAAAAAAAAACCGTATCAAACAAATATATGCTAGCAGTAAAATGAATGTAATATAATATAGTAAGTTTTATAAAGTCATTCAAACGATGATAACGTCGAAAAATCTCGTTCACATTTTCATTTTGATGGTACTTGGCAAAAAGTTGTACGAATATTGTATGTAACTGGCGGCTGGAGCTTTAAAGCTTGCACATAATGTTGCCATACAGAAAAAGTCATAATATGTCTTATAATAATTTCTGTATGGTACCGTTTACGGTAACTATGTGTTATGTAATGTTAGATCTTTCTTATCTTCAATGGACTAACATTTGAGATTAATTTAACATGGTCACATTAGATGGCCAAGCGCGCTCGCTCAGAATACATAAAGCTCTAACGTGGTAGTCTATAACAGTAATGTTGTTATTGCGATAGGTTTACAATATGAGGGTGGGAATAAGCCAGAGTGGTACAAAAACGCCTACTACTGACAAAATTCAAAAATGATCACTGGAAATCTAGGAACCTAGGACCTGGAAAACTGGACCCTTCTGTAACTAGGCAAGTAGTTAACAACTGTATCAAAAGTATTGATATTGAAATCTGAATATCTAATGTTGTATGTAATCTTTTCATTTAGCGAAGCGATGAGACGAATCGCGTTCACCTGATGGTAAGTGATACGTCTGTCCGTAACAATGTGGCGCTAGTTAGAATGCTATACACAAAACCACGTTGTACTAGTCGCTTTGAGATATAAGATCATGTGTCTCATTACTCCAGTAATTACAGTAGTTACAGCGCCCTTCAAACCGGAACAAAGTAATGTCTGCAAACTAGTTTGTTGGCTACAATGTTGTGGTATCTACTTAGACGGATTCTAGGTACAGAGACCTACCACTAGTAGGTATTAACTACAGTGTACTCGAAACCGGGTTACAGGAATTAAAATACTTAGGGGATTTTTTCTTTATTTTAGATAAATCTATTTACCGCCCTTTTCGGCTCAACCGATATAACTGTCACGTCCTTTTTTTTGTTTCGGGGGGGAAATCTTCGAAAAGATACTCTGCCTTCTGGGGGGAAGTCAGAGTTATATGGAGATTTTTACCCACTAAAACCCCCACGGTGGTTTTGCGAGGTCACGCGGCATCGCTAACGCAATGCTGGGTTAGCCCGTCCCAGGGTCTGCTTATACAGACCCTACCAGCCTCGTGAGTATTACTTCAATGACCGAAGACCACGTCCAGCCATTGTCATCCACAGGGTCGTTTAGAAGGCGATGAGAACCCCCATCCTGATCGCCAACAACCCCAAAAACTGTCACGTCCTGGTTTAACCGTGCCGTTACGTTATACAGAAATGTTGTTCACAATATGTTTAAGCAAATAAGTAATATTGTAAAAGTTTAAGTGCGAAATTATCAAGTTAAATGAATATGTCCAAAGTTTTCAAGTTAAGTTTACTAATAAACAGGTTCCATGGCTCCATCTAAACTTCTCGCTTTCAGCGGAACGACTCCCTCGTACCTTGGGTGTGTCATTACATAACTTAAAGTTATTTCTATAAGCAGTTTTAGGATAATAAAAAAAAAAATTAACTGAAGGCATTCAAGTTCTTCAAGTATCTTTTCACAAATTGGTCCGATTTTATTTTTCCTTAGAAAGGGATATGATATAAAAGCGTATAAATATTAAATATTCTAAAGTATACAATAATGTATATAACTTGTTTTCGCTTTTTTATTTATATTCTATTATGTGACGAGACTCCTATGTATAGCAACGTGGCTCTAGTTAGTATGATATACACAACACCACATTGTCGTCGTCGACTTGAAGTATAGTCTCGTTACTCTAGTACTTCCGCTAGTTACAGTGTCCTTCATACCGGATTATAGTAATGTTGATGCATTACTTTTAAGCGGCAGAAATAGGAGTTGTGGTGGTATCTACTTAAACGGTCTCCGGCAGTAGAGAACTATAACCAATGACGAATTGAAGTGAAGGTGGCAGACCTTCACTTCCTAAGTCTAAAAAAGCTTTTGAGAAAATGCCCTTTGAATGAGTTCGTCTTTTTGTACATATCTATTATCATATTTACTGCTGGTAGGTCTCTGTTGCTGGAGACTGTCTAGGTAGTTACCACCGCAGCGTCTATTTCTGCCGCCAAACAATAGTCTGCAAACATCACTATTACGGTTTGAAAGACGCTATAGCTAGAGTACTGTACTGAGGTAATGAGGATCAACATTATGTCTCAGGCGATGAGTAGTGAATAACATCCTACCTAGCGCCATATTGTTATAGGCGGGCGTACCGTTTACCATCAGGTGAACGCCCCATTCGTCTGTTCCCTTAATTCTATAAAAAAAAATCATTTCATTGTGTGCAAATACAGTTTTCAATAAAGCGAAGGGCAAGTAGAAGAATGAGCTATAAGCGGACGCAATTACAAAGGAACCGAAGCCGAATTAATCGCCATGGTGACCATTTCAGACCTCAGACCTCATTAACACCACGCATATTAAACGAGGAAGTACGTCTCCGCGCCCTTCGAACTTCCTTTGATTTACATACTAGTATTTATTTGCTTTCGGCGACAATTTATTCCGTTGCCATGATTATATTCAAATAACTTGGTGGGCGGAATAAGTACAGTGAATACTCATTATGTAAGCTTTGCACTTAATACGCATGCAAAAGTTATGATATTGTTGTTTTGTATAAATGTTGTCGACGTAGCTCTCAAAATCTGCATGCAGAAGTGGGCCATGTCTGCCGTGTCAGTGACGGCCGATGAGGAAGAAAAATCCTGGAGTGAAAGCCGCTCTCGCTCCAGGTGGACCGACGACATCATCAGGGCGGTCGGAAGTGGGTGGACGCGAGAAGCTGAGGATCGCATTTGATGGAAAACTATGGGATAGGCCTATATCTAGCAATAGGTAAACAAAGGCTGATGATGATGATGAGTTGAATAACTTAAAAGGAAACCCGTTTTAATTTTTTTGAACCGTAAAACATACAAAATATCTTCTAGGTTATGATCATATTTATCATATATCATGTTAGTAACTTGTGTTATTATAGCAGTTATATTGTTCATTGCTTAGATAACTAATTACAAGTAAACTTAATCAAAGGTTTTGTTCTAAATTTCGTTGCTCTGATGTAGTTTTTTTTATTTTTCAAATATATTTATGTTAGTTTATAGCATGAGCTATAAAATAAGAGAATGGATGTTAAAATAGGTACAATAGTTTCGAGGATTAACCAAAACGGATACTAAAAATATGTTGTTTTAAGTTTTGTACAAACTTTCTTAGGAAATTAAAAGCTGTTATTATTTTATTCCACGAATCAACGAAACAAAGCGGCGTTCACCTGATGGTAAGTGATACGTCTGTCTATAATAATGCGGCGCAAGTAAGGATAATGTACACATCACCACATTTTTCTCATCGCTTTGAGACGTTAAGACTCATTAATCTAGTATTCCGTTAGCTACGCCCTTCAAACTGGAACACAGTAATTTTTGCGCTCTACTATTTGGGGGATTTTCTATGGAATTTGATATGCAGTGTTTTCCCCTTGCTTTCTGCATTACAGCCTTTTAGTAATTATTTAAATCCCATGGCCGTTTTAGCCTCTTCCAACCGGTTGGCAGCAGGCGGTAAGGTTGACAATAGGGTAGGATAAGTTCTTAGTTCCGTTCTCCCCCTTACTCCTCATTAGAAAGTAATGGAGACGTGTTGTTAATCTTGCGAGCAGCACCCGAAGTGATGACCATGACTACTCTGTCAAGAATTCATATCGACGAAGAAAAATTTGGTGTCGGAAATATAGACCTATCGTCAGTATTACAATGGAAGTTCATATTTTTTCTATAGTTACTTGGACACAACTATGCGGCAAATGTACAGTATGAGATGTACCACGGATGCAGTTAAAGCAATCGTTATTTATAAATATAAATACAGATTATTTTTAATTGCTGTGATTTATCTGAAGTTACTTTATCTTCAAAATTAATAGGCACGGAATTTCGAAGCGAATTTCCACGAACGCTGCACTAAGTTTCCAATAATGGCTGTTATTTGAGAACTGGGAACTTGACGACAAAGTTTGATCGCTCTAGTCTACCAAAACTTTCTTACTGTGTATATCATACTATTATAAGTAGGTCCCTCCAAAAGTTGTACTACCAGTATTTGCATTATTCATATTATTTGCAGTATTTGCACTAGTTTTTGCCATCATTAGTGGGTGTAAACTTAACATACTACAGCGCTATCTGGTGATAGTTTAAAACAAAAGGGATGTAATCAAAATATTATCCATGTTCAAGCCAGTTTTATACCCTAATTTTGGATGATTATCGATTGGACGGTATATACAGCGGAGATGCTGTTGGATCTGGATACAGCGTAGCAATTGATAGAACGCTTTCAGTACGAAAAAGTACAAGTGTATGATAATTTTTATAGCAAACCGTCCGTCTAATACTTTAAACCAGCTTTAAACAAATAGATATACATTCCATATACAACTCCATTAATGATTATGTACATTTAGATGGCCTAAATCGGTACCTACCTGCAGTGTATTATTTATTCTTGTCACCAAACAGTATTGTACAAAAATCATGCATTAGTTTTAAAGGGCTCTCTGATGGTGACAAGTCCAATGGATGTATCCAAGCTAGCGAGTCTTTGTATTGGGTTGGCATTTATCATCAGATGACCGTCCTGCTCGTTTTGTTGCTTTGTAACAAAAAAAAAAGATTTTTTATTTTTGTTTATTAAAGAAAAACAATATTCCATCCAATTAGTAAAGTTATGCCTTTTATAAAAATGTTCGTTTGTCACACGACATGTCGGCTAACGAGAGCGGGCGTTTGTTTCGATGTCGGAGAGCAGTCGGTGTCGAACGAGTGGTTGTCGAGCTGAATAGTGAATGAGAAGCTGCCACAGGATTGCCTTTGAATACCGTGACACCTATTGAATAAATACTTTTCTATTTAATACTTATCATGATTTTTTTTTTACAATACAGAGGAACCCTTTTTGGAGTTCAAAGCGGCTTGAAAAATTTATAATGAAGTTGTCAATATTGGGAAGGCCCTATGTTCAGCGGTCGATAGCGATAGGATGAAATGATTATGATGGAACAATCTATGAGAATGATATATAACCAAAAATATAAAACAGCCTTTCTTCATATTAAAAATGTCTTAAAATAGTTTCTATTAGTTTAAGAGATTTCCTCGACTTGCGAATTTTTTATCGATATTTTATTAAAGATTATTAGTCGAAAGAGATAAGTACTCAAAATTATCTCAACACATGAACGTAGATCTCCTAGTTCCATGATAGTCTTGCTCTGTTTGATAGTAGTAGCTACCATCAATTCTTTTCATATTGTCTGTTCATATAATGGGAGGTTTGCTATTGGTACGCCTTCCCATTCTAGGTTGTTTTTTCAGCACTTAAATCGTCATCTTACTTCAGTTCTACCAATCCTTGCCTCGCTTATCTACACTTCAACCTCTCGACTCGAAGATCGGTAATGATGGCTATTCTGACGAAATAAGGAGTATTTCAGATGTTCGTATATGGTATATATAGACACATTGATATTCTTGTTAACAGTCTAAATTCGGAAAGCTATTAAAGCACATCCGCTTAATAGAGGAAGCAGACGGTGTGAAGTTTGTCGTTAATTTGCTAAAAGCGGTAAATTTTTTTACAAGTCGTTACTAATCACTTTATTACTAGTTTCGTAGAACTCTGCCGGAAGGGTGAGGAGAGTTTTTGTTGAATTAATTGTTAGCTTTTATATAATTTTTAAGTGTCACGTAAGTTCGGATGCTCGGATTTTCTCTGCGCGATCGGATCAGAAATGTGGTGACCCGTAGAAGAACTTAGTTGACCGACCTAGCCCTAAAGATTGCTAGATTTAAGTGGAAGTGGGCAGGGCACATTGCTCGTAGGACGGATAGGGCAGTAAGGTCTTCGAGTAGCGCTCGCGTATCGGTAGACGTAGTGTTGGAAGGCCTCCCGTGAGGTTGACTGATGATCTAGTGAGAATCGCGGGGATCCACTGGATTGAAACAACGGGTGACAGATCGTTGTGGAGATTTTTGGGGGAGACGTATGTCCAGCAGTGGACATCTACCGGCTGATGATGATGAACATCAGTTTTCTGGAGCCATCATGATGTTGAATGACGCAAGTTTGACCGAGTGATAGATATATCATATACCGGGCCTGCGGACTGGGAGTCCGCGATGATCTTAAATACCTATGCAATGTTGTGAACGGGTTATAATATAATTGTTTTGTCGAAATTCTTATAACAACCGAAAAGCAATAATATATACTTTTTTTTATACCTCCTGGGTGGCAGGTATGCGGCCCGTCTGATGTTGAGCGGCAACTGCAGCCTATAACCATCACTAACATCAGAGGTATCACTGGGTGTATTGCCGACCTTAAACCTTCTTTTAGTAGAACTGTATATGGAGCTACACTTCTAGTGAAAACCTCGACAGGTAACTCGTTCTACAATTTGAATGTCCTCGGGTGGATTTCTTGCCGATGGTGAGCAGTGTGATGATTAAATGTGGTGCAATGTGGCAGTGGGCATCTCATATGGTACTGTTTGGCGTTGCAGTAGTTTATATAACTACATGACATCGATGTAAAAAGAGACCTGCCACTAAGTTGTTATTTTATTATTACAGGGACTTAAATTTTATTATTTCGTAGTATTTTAGGATAATAGACGCAATGTAGTGTTTAGAAATTTATTCATGCACTGAACCTGTAATTTAGCTAAAAGCGGGCTTGTCTGTCCGCGTGTAAAAATGTGTCCGGTCGCTCCTTTGTTCTTTGAATCGATACCGCTGATATATACTTCCTTTTTTATTTTGAGTAGCTACCTTTACGGAGATTGTTGTTGGCCTGGTGCGGCCTTCCTGTTCTGATTACAGTTACTAAATACTAAAATAATAGCTATTCGACAGGCGCACTTTACAGGGTATGCTCCTCTTATATAAACAACAAAATAACTTAATCAACATTTGGGAGTTACTAGGCCAGTTTTCTTTCAATATTCCACCCCGCGCCGCTCCAATCAGGATCTATTATCAGTCATAGTACGTACAAATCCAACTTAGGTCACCATTTACTATTTCTTAAATTATGCAATCTATTGAAGTATGTCATAAACAAAGACAGTTCAATTGATATCCATAACAGCCAATTAACGTCCCTATTGCTGTACACAGGCCTACCCTCAATATGAGGGCTATGGGCCATAGTCATCACGCGGGCCCAATGCGGATTGGTGACTTCACACACACTTTAGATAAATTCTAATTCATGTGCAGGTTTCCTCATCATGTTTTCTTCACAGTTTGTATTTCGCTGTTGTAACTAAAGTTCACAAAATGTACACAACTTAATTATTAAAGTACATGCCGAGATTCGAACCCGCGACCTTCGGAATGAAGGTCGCACGCTCTATTAGACCAGCGAGCTACTATCACAATTGATACAGTCTATGACAAATTACCAGCTTTTAAATCTAAAATCATCAGATTCTTGAATCCCACTGTAGTCGCAGACGTCTAATATTTAGTCCTTGTTGTCAATATAAGTGTCATTGTAATTTTTTTTAGTATAATATTGTACTTTAAAAGTTCTTTGTTCAGTTATTTTTTTTTGCGTCAATACTTAATGAACGTAATGTTTGTAATTGAAACTACATGATGCCTAATATTTATTCAATATTTTTATGCAAAGAGACAAATTCACCTATTTTTGTACACAGACTACAATAAATAAACTAAAGTAGAACAAAAAAATTCTGATGATGTCTCTGTTGCCGGAGATCATCTAAATAGGTTAGACCACCGCAGCTCCTGTTTTCTCATTAATTCTGCTCCTTCATTTAGTTAGCCGTGTTCTAGTTTGAATGACGTTCTAGCTAGTGGAATTACTGAAGTAACGAGATTCAGCATCTTGTCACAAGGCGACAAGCTTAATATGATGCTGTTCATATCCTCAACCCGCCTCATCATATTATCCTTGCTAGTGTGACGTTGTTATGCTCAGGCGTAACATTTACCATCAAATGAATGTCTCGTTCGTGTCTCATCGCTTCGTGAAATAAAATAAAACTAGTAATATAAAGATTTTTTTTTTCTCTAAACCATCTAATTGACACATTTACTTTTTGGTGATAAGAGTGGTAAACTTAAGGGTATAAAATATATTTTTGTTTAGTACATCATCGTTAGGTGGCTTCTTCAAACTAAAGTTTGGCAGTCAGATTGAGAAAACCAATTCGATCCTCAGCTATTCTTTTGAACTGATGGTAATTAAACCAGCTGCACTCCTTTATGTTATTTCTTGCGCCGTCTACCAGGTAAATATATAGTGTTTTAAATACACCACGTTTAGTTATTAATATCGGTACATTGTCATAGGTTAGCGTATTGCTTTTTTTATATACAAAATGGGCTAACGCTTGACCTGAATTTTACATATTTCCGTGCATAGTGAAGTGCACTTGTAATACTTTACCTCTCATATGCACCGCCACAAAAGCATTACTTTTATAGTATTAACTTTACAATATAAAAGTAGTAGATAAGCAGGAGGGTTCGGAAGAACCTTGGCACTGTCCAAAGTTTACTGAACATGGCCTTAAAATCGTACCAGGGTCATTCGCTTTAAGCAAGGGAGCTGCGACACTGAAATTCACTGCACGTGAAACTCCATTGCTTTTGAAACACTGGATTTTTTTATTATTTAAATAATTGTCGAGATGAGCTAAATGTTCAAAATTAAATAAAACGTGACGATAGTTCGATTACCTAAGAAAACAAGACGTTAGGTCTCGTTACCCTGCGGTTAGGTGATACCTATCTAGACAGTCTCCGAGAGCAGGGACGTATAATTCATAGAATCAGGATATGAAAACATTGTCTGATTACGATCCATCTTAATCCTTCAGTGTTTATGACGGAGCTGTAGGTCCGTGGAAACCAATTTTGTAATATTTAAAACGCTTCCGAGTGTAGTAGCCGCGGGCCCTTTAATCTGCGGCGGATTTCTCGCTTTTAATTATTCATCAGCTCCGGCGGTTAAACGTTACTGCGGAGCGAAACTGTGTACAAATTAAATTTGAATGGTAGCCAAACCACCGTGCTCATTATTACAGCTGATTTCGGTGCTTACCATAAATAAATATGTATAAAAATTGTATATTTCTAACAACAGTGAAAATCTCATTTAAAGACGTTTGCTTCATATACTCAAATAAGCACAGCCTTAGCTTACCTTATACTTTAGCTTCCTAAATCTAAATAATAGTCTCTCAAGTTGTGACTTGAGAAACTATTATTTAGAAAGTACGCAAATATGCAGAATGGAATATTGTAAGGTTATTTTTAACTATAGATTCGAGTTTGGTACGCGTACTCTACCCGAAATATCTGTATGTCTAACTTCTACCTAACTGCTTTTTTTTTCGCACGTTCCTCTACTACCGCTCCGATGTGGACGATCTACCTCTTGCCTGTTCTACGTAATTAACCTCTTACCTTTCCCAGTACAAAATACTCTAACATAGCAATAAGAGAATTTAAACATGTTTTACCTATTGTTGTGTTATTGTATTCAGTTATAAAAATTCTACAGCATCCAACTTGTGTTCATTGTTTTCTGTCCCTGACACAACGAGACACTTTCACCGCATTCGTTTCTGTATTATTTTTTTTTTAATCTGTCCACGAATAGATATTTCATTGTGTGACTGCATTGTATGTATAGCAGCAAGCTTTGCACGGCCGTGAATAATATTATTGATTGGGAGATATGTTTACATTATTGAGCGTGGAGGGGAGGCATTCATACAGGCCACATGTTGTATATCAGTTTTATTTAAACCTGGCTAAGGATATATAGCGTATGTGAAAAGTGAATGTAGCGATTATTATTCACTGAGGAAAATTAGCAACGAAACAAATCCTCTCCAAGAACTCTTATAAATATATTTTTACATGAAATCCAATACACGAATATTCTCTTGTGGTGAGACGACGAAAAATTAAAAAAAAAACTTCTATATATTCAAGGAAACGATGAGACGAGCAGGACGTTCACCTGGTGGTAAGCGATACGCTTTCCCATAACAACGTGGCACTAATTAATATGGTGTACATTGGGCCTTGAGACATAAGATGTGAAGTCTCATTACCCTAGTAATTTCGCTAGCTGTAATGCCTTTTAAACCGGAATATGGTACTCTTTGGCGGTAGAAATAGGCGCTGCGGTGGTATAACCTAGATGGTCTATGAAAAAAAAGATCTACTACCTGTAATACCAAACTTTGGAAAAAGGTACCTTTTTTAAAGAAAATATTAGGTATTATTACATATTATTTTTGTATGAAAATGATTTTAATTACTCAAGAAAATATCTCATCTTTACGAGTTTCAATAGAAAAAATTATACAGTATGTTTCATATTCTATTATTAAAAAAGTATATGAGTAGATTCTTCCAGAGCCTTTATCAGAGGTCCTTAAAAATGTACACTTACTAATATAGTATACTTGTTAAGTTCATCATCAGCCCATAGACGTCCACTGCTGGACATAGGCTTCCTTCTAAGATCCCCGCATCGATTGGTTCTGTGCTGCCTTCTTCACCGGTCACTAGGGGCCGTCGTTTGTATAGGTTCATATGGGAGGAGTTAGGCCATTTCCCTGTGCTGGTGCTTGGGCCAAAGACTCATTTGTTGATTAGCACGGTGCACCGTGAGCTTGGGTCCCGTGAGTTGCTGTGGGGGACCCCTTACATCCCTTGTGTCAGCCGATGACTAACTATGAAGTGGTAAACGCTGAACTACTCGCTGAGCGAATGTAACATGAAAACTTTTGTATCAACCTTGCCGAGCTAAATGTTACCAGTGTTAGGAGTGGTCTGCAGGAGAGTGGGGGATTCACTGCTGAAACTTTTTAATGCGACGCGGTGACAGGTGTACGTACATTGCGATAGGGTTGCTGTGTCTATAATGGTTAAAAAAAATTTGTAAACTATAAGAAAATACACAGAAGATAACAAAGCTTTTTATAATATGGAAATATGTTATCAAAGATACTGTTCTAGTATTATGTATACAAAACCAGGTTATCAGTTAAGTAAGTTTTTTTATTTTTTATTTATTTTGCGTCTGTGTAGTGTACTAGTTGATATTTATAGTTTTATTACGACTTTATTTATAAACTAGTTGTAGTAGGTCTCTGTTGCCGGAGACCGTCTAGGTAAATACCACCACAACGCTTATTTCCCCCTACAAACATTACTGTGTTCCATTATCAAGGACGTTCCAGCTAGTGGAATACCTTAATGATTAAAATCATGAAGGTGTCAGAGACATGACTTGCCTGGCGGTAAGAAGTTACCGTAGCTCTTAGTCACCCGTTCTACTAGAGGCACTACAAGCGCGTTGCTGACCCAAACAAAACTTGTGGCGCCCTTTTCGAAGGACCACTTTTAGGAAAGAACTTTTGTGTCTCAAAGCGACGGGCATAATGTAGTCCGAAGTATACCATCATGACTGGCCCTACGTTGTTATGGTTATGCGTATCACTTACCATCAACTAAACGTCTCGCTTGTTCCGTAGCTACGTAGAATTAAAAAAAAAAAACAATTTCGTTCTCTTTTTATTTAGCCTTCCAGTTATTACGATGCCGCAGTAGTCTGGAAGGGATACGGGCGTATTTAATAATACCTAGACGTTGAGTTTGCACTTTGGAACATAACCTCAAGGATTACAATATAGAATGAATCATCGTCATTGTCAGCCGACAGACGTCCACTATTGGACATAGCCTGTATATAGAATGAATAATATGTCTAAATTGTCTTTATTTTTAATAAGTGCAAGCCCTGCTTGAAGTCTAGACTAGACAATGCCGCCGCGTTAGGCGCCATTGTTTCCAGCTCCCTGTACATTACGCCGCGACGTTCAGACAGGAACAAATTTTATTCAATTTGTTTTGAATCTGCCTAACCGTATATAGGCGCAGGTAAAAACTTACAAAGGAGAAGATATAATAAGTAAAATATTCTCACAGTTTAATATGCAGAAAAGTTTTAAATGAATAAAATGAAAACTTGTGGAAAGTCACCGCTGATTTGAATTGATTATTAAAATTGTGTTTTTTTGTTTATAACAAAGAGGTAGTGTAAGGAGTCCCGCACTACAAATCACGGATCCCAGCCAACTTCACCTGCTCTTGGTGCAGCTTGCTAATCAACAAACGTACCCATTTGAACCCATACATATTATATGATTAGCTCATAGTGCCCAGCGGTACTGGAGGCCATGCTGACTGTATTTGGAGACCTTTCGGCAGGGCTATGTTCACCAGTGCACATCCATTTGCTGATGATACAAATGTTATTCTTAAATGCTCTTTTGTGGCACAACACTAACTACATACATAGTGCTGCCGTGGTTAAAATGGCGAGAAGTGAGTGGTGTTATTAGTGATAGAGGGATGCCAGTGAAAATCAGGGGTTAGATCTATAACGGCATCATTAGAACAATTATTTTGTTCTGGAGCTAAACCTGCGTCTGAGTACCAACTTGCCATTGCAGCTGTTCCTCCCTGTGTGTAAAGTGATTGACGATGATGTCGAGGATAGAGCGAAATGGAGTAAAAAATAATGAAAGCTGGACCCCACCACTATACGGGATAATATTATATATAGGAAATTTTTAGAGATTCGTTGACTACTACAGCGCCTTTTAAACCGGAACATAATAATGTTTGCACACTGCTGTTTGGCGGCACAAATAGGAGGCTCAGTGGTACTTATCGAGACGGTGTCCGGTAAGGGACACTTGCCAGAAGCTAGACATATATATATATATGTGTGTGTGTGTGTGTGAAGTCACCAATCTGCATTGGGCCCGCGTGGTGCCTATGACCCTATCGCCCTCATATTGAGGGTAGGCCTGTGCCCCAGCAGTGGGGAAGTAAATTGGCTGTTATGATATATTATATATATCCAGCAGGGGACGTTCATCGGTTGAAATGATAAGGATAAGTAAATACAAGCGTTGTTAAGTATTAGTCAGCATAAAATGTTACTTTTATATAAATCAAGACGAATTTCACTAACCGTTAAGTGATCATTTAAGGCTGTATATGTATATCATCATCATCATGATCAGCCGATAGACTTCCACTGCTGGTGGTGTATATGTATATGTATATTTGGAGCACTCCAAGTGCGGGTGTATCCGATCTTTATCGAGCTGTCGGATTCCGTACACGTATCCAATTTGGGATTATCTTATCTAACTCGGGCATGGTTTTATTTGAACTCGCTGACAAATGTTAAGTGGATAATAAAATGTTACGACTGTCTTGTTAATATCCCTTCAAGTATTTCGCCAGGAGAATTTTGATAATGCTCTTCTCTTATTTAAAGCCTACTACAATAATATGATATTTAGTTTAGTAACGGTCTACTCTATGGTTATATGTAGGATCACGTAGCTCTTTTATCTTTTCCCGTAGAGTCAACTTAAAGCTCCATTTTTATGTTATAGCTTGGAAATCGAGTGGAGCCTGGAACGGGAAAGTTTCACTAGATGGTAAGTAATACTTCTTTGATATTGAGGAGCGAATTAGGATAATAAACACTACACCACATTGTGTCGTTGCTTTGAGTCGTTACTTCGCTTTATACTGGAACTCAGTTGTCTTTGCACACCACTCTATGGTAGCAGAAATAGGGTCTATCGAAATCTGGCAATAGACACGTTGAGAGAAATTGAAGAGCAAGAGGTTGGCGTGGTACGGGCATGTTATGCGAAGGGATGAAGGATATATAGCAAAGAAAGTAATGAGAATGAACGTGGATGGTTATAAGAGTGGAGTAAGACCGAAGAAAGTATGGATGGGTTGTGTCAAAAGAGTGTGAATACAGACGGCTGATAGAGGAATATGGAAGAGAAGTACATACTGTGACGATCCCACATAGAAGGGCGGAGGAAGACATTAAAGCAAGTTTTGAAGAAATAGTAAAACATTATTCATCACAAATACATCGACACTGTCTTTTGGTTTAGAGTTTCGATATTGAGATGCGTGCAGTCAGGTTACTCTTGTTACCGTATCATACAACGTTGACTTAAGTAGCTAAGTGTAACCTAAGTAGTGTTGTATTATTGCGGTTATACTGCAGCCAGCCGCACGTCCCCGTTTTGCGGCGCTGGCATCTGGATGACGTGTTTATATCCTCGTAGTCTATTATTTACGATGCCCCCGGCGCCGGCGAGATTTGTAGGAGGTCACCACTTCGATTTTGGCGTTTGATAAGCCATACTGCCTACAGAAGCTCTGAGCTGAGAGCTTAATCAATAGTTATTAGAATTAATAATTTGCTAAAATCGTGGCTGCCCAAATCATCATCATTATCAGCCGATAGACGTCCACTGCTGGACATAGCCCTCCCCCAAAGATCTCGACATCGATCGATCCTGCGCTGCCCGCATCCAGCTGCTTTGGCAACCATTACCAGATCGTCGGACCACCTGGTGAGGGTCCTGCCAGCACTGCGTCTACCGATACGCGGTCGTCATTCGAGGACCTTAGTGCCCTATCAGCCGTCAGTCCTTCGAGCGATGTGGCCTGCCTATTGCCACTTAAGGCTAGCAATCTATTAGACTATGTTAGTGACCTTAGTTAAAAAATAAATACCAGTTATAATTATTAAAACTGATTTAATAACTAGACATGTTAAAATCCCAATCCTTGGATTACGTATATAGGATATCACTATCAGTCAATAGATGCTCACTGTTATACTACAGCTTCTCCCAAAGATCTCCACGTCGATCGGTTTCGAGCTGGTTGCGAGGCAGAGTACTGAAAGCACTGACTGATAAGGCAGTAAAATCATTTAGCGGCGATTATCCAACGGCAGAGGTGCTGGAAGAGCCTACTACAAGGTGGACCGATGATCTGGTGTAGGTCATGGGAAGCAAATTGAATAAAGGGGGAAATTAAATGAATTTTACACCAATATGATATATCATGATCACATCAGTCTATCATCATCAGTTTGGTGTATACACCAAACTGATGATGATAGACTGATGTGATGGTGAATGCTTATTGCTTATTATAAATGATACCTAGGGATGCTTTAGGAACATCGGGTGTATTTGGAGAAACTGAGGAAGAGTTTTCATAGATAATAATATATTATATAATTCATTATTATCAGACATTTGCTATTGTTGTAAAGATTTCGTTTGATTTTAAAATAGTTTAAAGTTAGTGGTACTTTTAAGTTAGTCTCCTTTGCTTAAGTGGTCTATGAGTCTTTATCATGTCCTATCCTTAAAAGTGTAGCATCTGACTCTGGAGTGATATCGCGATTTCTTAGAAAATTCAGTGCTTATACTTGATACCTAACACATAAATCAGACATGATAACTATTTGAACTTGCATCCGTTTGCTTTGTGTCAATGTTGGATGTGCGATTGACGCATTGTTAACTATTCTATGCCGGTTAGGTTGTATATATGAGATCGTCGTGTTTGTTTGTTTTAAATATGAATTGTATGAACAATTACGAATTTTCTCTTTTCATACAATGCATTTCTTTCATAAAACGTAAGGGAGCAATTGTCCATTCACCTGGTGGTAACTGGTGTATAACAGCATTCTCTACAAAAATTTTAAAATCATTGTATTTTTTCCACAGAATTTTTCGTAAATACTAGATCTAGATACATATATATCACGCCTCGTTCCTAGAGGGGTAGGCAGAGACCACCTCTCTGTACTTGCTTCGATTCTGGCACACCTGTCTAGCTTCCTCATCTTTTATGAGCATCTTCATCCATGCTCGTCGGTTGCGACTACTCTTGACCCGGCGCCTCTTAAGGACATCTTTGATTTGATCGGTTTATGTCCGCCTAGGTCGACCTGCACCGATTTTTCCAATCATTCTTACCTTGTACACCTCTTATGTTAATATTCTTTGATCCATTCTATCAACATGGCTGAACCATCTAAGCATCCCTTTCTCTATCTTTGTCACTACATCTACAACCATTCCGTCCCGCTTCCTTATCACACTGTTCCTCACTTAGTCCATCAGTGTGAATACTATTGTCTTTTATATTTGTCAAAATCTATTTTAATACATGTAGAGTATTTATACTGTACATTAATCATTCCGGTCTTAGTTTCTTTCGCCTGTTAGATCAATTATAAAAATAATGTTAATGTATGTAGACGTAAAAGGGCACTCGTTATAAATTCAGCGCTGTACATTATTAATTCTTTTAATTGAATCTGCTAATTGAATTGCCTAGCAGGCAACACGGCACTTAACGCATAACATCATTACTTCATACCCGTTGCTATGTCCAGACACATTATGCTGGATGTGAATAGGCGCGGTTCGTATGAGCGCATACCACCAGGAAATATATTTTTTAATTCAGCCGGACCGTATTAAGTTATGCGTGTGCATACGGCTTGGAAAAAAGAAGCGTTGAAAAAGAGCGGGAAATGAGTGCTCGTGCTCCGCCATAATGGAATGGCCGCCAAATGCAAAGGGCCTTCATTCAAATTTGGAATGAATTTAAAATGGCTTCCCTTTTATCGCTGGCCAGCGGAGCTTTGTTTTACGATGGCTAGTTCGTATTTTCTTATTGCAACTGTTCCTGAATTCGACATGATTTTTAATCTTCTATATTAAAAACATTCTTATAAATTAAATTTTATAGTGTATCCTTATAGTATAAAAAACACTAGATTTTCCCACGACTGAGACTCGTGGCCTTCCTGCGCAAGGAGAGAGTCAAGGCCATTTATTCACCACGCTGACCAAGTGCTGATTGCTGGATATTTTACGATATGTCCTTGACGTACTGATTTAGGTACATTTATATACAATAATTTTCTTATTTGATTTGACTATATCATACAAATATTTGAGTTTTTGATTAACATTGCGTTTTCTTTGGCAGCAATAAATTTTACTTGTATTAAGTGAAAAATACAAAGTTTCTAGCCAAACGTGGGCCAAAAAAAAAATATCATCTTCCGTGCTGCGGTACACAAATTTTGATAAATGATAACACTAACAATAAATAGGCCAACGTTCGCCAAGTTGAATGAGTTTATTTAGGTACATAACTAGACGAAGTCGCAAATAACGGAATGTTGAGTTGAATAATTTCAGTATGCAATTAACAGATGATTTGTTATCGTTGTACCAGACAACGCTCTATCGTGCCGGCGTTGTGCGGCGTGTGGCGGTGGCACACGGAAGACGTCCACAAATAGAATGATGTGATTTCATAACGGTCCGTGGTTCCGTAATGACATGCACGGCGTGTGCATCGCATTGTTAATGCGACAAATAAATACAAAACATCCTACCTTAATAATTATCGCTTAAAGCTTTAGCTTGCCGATGACCGTTCAGGTAGGTAACTGCTATATAGCCTATATCTCTTGCCAAACATTAGTGTTCAAACATTAATTGTTAAAAGGGTGTTGTATTCTACTCCCTAGGGCGACGATTATAACGTGGTGCAATGTATATGATAATACATACATACATACATACATATATCACGCCTCGTTCCCAGTGGGGTAGGCAGAGACCACTTCTCTCCACCTGCTACGATCATGGCACACCTCTCTCGCTTCCCCCACTTTCATAAGCGTCTTCATGTATGCTCGTCGGTTGCGAGTGCTTTTGACCCTGCCTTTCTTTAGGACATCTCCGATTTGATCGGAATAATAACCAGGTGTATAGTACCATCTATCATCAGGTTACGTCTCGCTGGTTTCGTTGATTTATAAAACAAAAAAACTGTTATTAATTTCCGTGTACGGGCCTTTATAAGATAGTAGAGCAGTGGACGTACTTAGTATTAACATAGCTTAGTAGTAACAAAAAGAAGAGACGAAAGAATATACTCCTTCTCAAGGTGCCTCTCTGACTAGCGAAGTTTGGCGGTCAAGGTATATTTCAACTGATCTCTTGCGAGACAAATACAGAATAATAAAGATAAAAAAAAAATTATAGAAAGCATAGATCAGGTCTTTATCCTATAACCCTGCAAGTCACCGAGTGACCTATTTAATAATATCTAGACGCCCACTTTAGTTCCGTAGCTAAAATATAATGTTTATAGACATACACTAAACCTCTGACCTTAACGTCTCTTTAATACTCAAGTTATGGTTCATTGTGACCCGCGGACAAAAAAGATTACTGCTTGGTATTTTGTAGTGATAGGCGGATAACATAAACATTCTGCACAAATAAACAGATGGATTTTTTTCTCTCACCATTATAACTATTTGATATTAATAGTGAACTAAATTGAACCCATGGCAGTGTTTGTTACGACGGATGCGGCATTTAGGTTAAACGCTGTAACAGGCGCAGTACGGTAAAATATGTAGATTACGTAATTTGAGTTTATAATTGTTAGTAATAAACTAAACGTAAATATATATGCTATTCCTGTCTGCCAAATAAATTTTCTTTAAAATTCCTTCACTCCTTGAACAGTAAAACTTTGAAATGAGCTTCCACCTAATATACGGGCAGCTCCCAATAAAGCTTTCCTTTAAACGAATGCTGTGGGAACACTATATGTCTCTATGAAATGTCCTTTATATATATATAATACATCAGCTCGCTGGCTTAATGGTTAGAGCGTGCGGCTTTCATTCTGAAGGTCGCGGGTTCAAACCTCGGCATGTACCCATGACTTAATATTTAAGTTATGTACATTTGTGAACTTTAGTTACAACAGCGAGATACAAAACGGTGAAAGAAAACATCGTGAGGAAACCCGCACACTGATATGATCTTTGTGTGTGTGTGTGTGGTGGTCCCAATAAAGTGGCAACAGGCTCTCGCCCCCTGTAACACTGGACCTAATCTGACCACATCTGGCGAAATGTGGGTGTTTATTCACCTCTGCCTACCCCTACTGGGAAAAAGGCGTGACTATATAAAAAAAAATACATCATCATCATCAGCCGATAGATGTCCACTGCTGGACATGGCCTCTCCCAAAGATCCCCACATCGATCGGTACCGCGTTGCTCGCAACCAGTGGATTACCGCGATTCTCACTAGATCGTCGGATAAATAGATTTATTATATAATACATATATAATACTTATTATTAAAAAAAAATATTATAACTTAATAATACATTTTTAATATGTATCTATCTTTTCACACTTTCACGATACTGCACCCATACTTTTACTGTCTGCTCAATCTTAGCGTAGACTGGGAGATAGCCATTACGCATTAAGTCCCTCGTTTTGTAATTTTTTTTTGTATGTGCAAATAAACTTAAATAAATAAGACAAACATATATATGTGTCATTAAACGGAGATATACCAATTGTACTTTTTAAGACCACTTTAATTGTATACGACAATGATGAGAGACCAGGGATTAAATGTGCGCAAACCATATTGATTGCATAGTTTCATCATCATGCAATTTTTTATACTACATTTATTCTGGATAGCAAGAGTTAGCTATGCGCAGATTATTTACCAAAAACACATACCTTACTGTATTCTTGTCCCTGATGAATATTTAGTATATTCGAAATTGCTGATAAATCGAAATGCTAGATCTTTATTGCCGGAAACCGTCTATGTAGATGTAACCGCCTCTCGGAGAAAACGATTGTAAGAGTCTTTTGGTTCGGAGGCTTTGATGAACAGGGCCCTCATTGCTTAATAACGAGCCCAGAGTGAACGATAAGTACGTGGTGATCTCGTGTTTGTCGTAGCACAAAGCGAAGGTGCGAGGGAGGGTTACAGGTCTCCTCGGGACCTACTTTCGCGTAGTATAAGGCGGCACTGGTGCGTTCCATGAGAGATTCCTAATCCTCTTGCATTGCATTAAGTGTTAACACGGTAGGAATTGTTGAGTATAATTCTCATATAAGTATGTCTTTCCAAATCCCCTTCCCATTTGGAAGCAGGGTATTGCCCAAAAAAAAAAAAGGTAGCGCCTATCTACGCTGTACCTATCTTCTGAACTTATTTAGATTAAATGACATACCTTTAAGTCCCAAGGTGATAAGCAATGTTTATTTGTTATAAACAGACGCAAAGCATTAATCTCGTCAACGTACTTTTCGTTTAGTCGCTAATAAGTTGTTCAACAAGGCCACGTACGTCGGTACGTGTAAAGTGTGTGGTGTTACCCAAGGCGTCGCTATTGTGTCATCGTAACGGCGCTGGTGCTCCCCCTCATGGCGAATTCTATGGGACACGTGTTTGAGAGGTCACGTCTCCCGGCTCGTGTTGCTCTCATTACTTCAGATAAAACGGTTCACATGGGAAGATAGATAGCATGAAGTATTAGCTATTTTATAATATTACAACTATGTTAAACCGAGCATGCAAAAGTCTTAGCAACTTATGTAGACGTAAAGGTATAAGGGAAATTAATGTAATAAGAATTATGTTACGAGCTTGGATAGTTAAATAATTACAAGTGAGTAAGAGCATTATAATCTACTTCATCATCATCTACATCTCGGTTCTGCATTCCTAACAATTAGCAGTTCTGTGCATTGCGCCGTTACTACTGTAGTACCAACGAACTACCTTGTTGGAAACGAATTTACTAAAACATCGAAATGTACTGATGATTTATTTTATTCGATGAAGAAGAAGAAACAGGTATTTTTTATATCCTGCCTACAAGCATCAAGGTGATAGACTGGTACACTGCATCACAATCTGTTGAGACATAAGGTGTTAGTCCCGTTATCCCTGTAATTTCACTGACTACGGCTAAAATAGCAATTGCAGTGGTACCTAGACGGTCTCCTGCAACAGAGATCTATCACCGGAAAATTACAGATAAAATAATAAATATTTATATAGATATATAAACAATATAACAAAAATAAGCAGCGTTATAAACTAATGCATCGTATGTTTATAATCGCAGATACATTGAACAGGCATTCCGATCGAGTCTATTTTTAATGATTTGTCTGTCTGAGGCGGAAATGTTATAATTCTTTTGAAATAATAGGTAAACAATAACATTTTCATACATTTTTGTTTTAATTATTCGTCCTACTTCCGAACAAGTATTGAAATATGCAAAATTCTAAATATAGAAGCGCACGGGACCTGTTCAAATATCCATTAACATTATGAGCACTGCCCCAGTTTATGAATGATCTGTTATATAGATTATGTTGCAAAAAATAAAGGCCTTTACTGAAGTATAATAAAAGTACGCTTCGATGGCACCAAGCTATGTTTTGAATACGTCACTCTGGAGTGTTTGGATCTATCAGAGATGAAAAATGAGATACTAATGCTAGACTTAACTGCGCGGGTTCATTGTCAAATGAAACTCGTATCACATGCAGTGTACCTTAAAGTGTAATATACTTCCTTTTTTAACGACAGTATATATCTTCCACTAAACAAAAGGTATAAACTTTTCAATATAAATAGTGTTGTCCTATGTTGAAGAATCCAACTGTATCCAAAAATCTTAAACCTATCTTTTTTCTAATTAGGTTTTACAACTCTCTAGGATGACTCACATTTTAGGATCGTGTCGTTTCACCTAGATGATGAACGATCGTACGATCTTTTCACTGAATTTGAAATAGTTATGCAATGATATACAGGAAAATGATGAGTCCTGCCCATTGCTTCAAGTGGCAATGGGCAGGACTTATCGCTCGAAAGACTGATAGCCGATGGGGCACTAAGGTCCTCGAATGGCGACCGCGTACCGAAAGACGACATAGTGTTAGTTAATGAGACCCCCCACCAAGTGGTCCAACGATCTGTTGAAGATTGCAGAAAGCGGCTGGATGTGGACAGCGCCGGATCTATCGATGTGAAGATCTTCGGGGGACGTGTCAGCTGATAATGATGATGATATAGGACAGAAATCCATGGATTCTTTTCAACACTGGTAACATTGATGGTTGTCAGTATGTTCAAGAAGTTATGATCAGTGTACATTTATGATTTTAACACTTCGTGTTGCTATTAATGGTGATTTCTTCATCATTATCCTCTCAACCGATGGATAACCACTGCTGGATATAAGTTCAAAATACGGTATTGCTCTCCTTGAATTCAGTGGCTACCAGTGATAGTGGTTTCTTCATATTTTTTTTTAACAACAAATTATTTTTATCTATACATCCGTGTACGTTTGTTTCCTTTTGGTACGGTATTTTTTTTGTTCAACGAAGCGACCAGACGAGCATGATGTTCACTTGACGTTGAGTGATACGCCTGCCCGTAACAACTTTGCGTTAGTTAGGATGATACACGCCGCATCATATTGTGCTTGTTGCCATGAAACAAAAGATATTAAATCTCATTACCCCAGTAATTTCACTAGCTACAGCGCCTTTCAAACCCGAAAACCGTTTTGTTTGGCGACAAATATACACGCTGCGGTGGAACATACCTAGTCGGTTTCCCGCAGTAGAGACCTACCATCAGTATCATCATGATTATCAGCCGATAGACGGTACTTGCTGGACATAAGCCTTCCTCAAAGATCTCTACATTGAAGCGTTCATTGAGAAGGAATTAGGCCTCAGCCCACCACGCTGGCCCAGTGCGAGTTGGTGGGTGGTCAGAGCCTCGTTCGTTATGCAACAAGGTGCACCGCGTGTAGGTGAGGTTGACTTGGGCTCTGTAAGACGGCGGAAACCCTTACACCTCTATACGGATAGGCGTGTAAGAGGTTCCACCCACCATCAGTGTAGTAAGATGAAATCTAATGACCATACATAAAAAGCTTTAGGATTATTTGTTTATAATGTGATCGCGACTTTATGTATGTGTATTGTATGATGCGTTTTAAATTACATGGAAAATTTACACTTTCTAATGACTTCATGCTTCTATGGTAACTGTCTGCTGCTTTACCTGAACTATCCGTTAAACTATCAGACAATATGCAATATACAGATAAAAAAACCATAAATATTGTTATGCATAACATCATTAATTTATTACCAATCATCTTTATGTTCATCCCTTGCATACCACTCATATCTATTAATATAAATGTCCTTTCTCTAATTCTTTCTTTGTTCTTCTTTAATAAAATCAGTTTAGTTTAGATGTAAAAACTTAACATGTAGACTGATGGTGTCTCTGTTGCTGGTGACCGTCTAGGTAGTTACCATCGCAGCTCTTATTACTTCCGCTAAACAGTACTGTGTAATCATTTCTATGTTCCCATTTGAAAGGTGTTGTAGTTAAGTAGATAATATAAGGAATGCTGGGGTAAAGAGACATTCGAAGCAGCATCACGTTGTTATGGGCGATCGTATCACTTACCATTAAGTGCACCTCTCGCTCGTCTCGTCGTTAAAAATACGCAATATTTGTGTTAAAATATTCTTACTTAATTTCCGACTTCGCACTGTATTTAATCTTACGTTCGTACGGTTTGCAGAAGATAGCCACAAGGTAGTTTCAAGCGCAGTGCAAAATGTAAAGAAGCAGCGACTACTGCCTTCATATACTTACATAATGAGAGCACGCCTTCGCCAGTGCACGGAATTGAAAAGACTATCTTCATCTACTTATATGTAAAAATAACTATGAAGCTCTACACCGAAAGAGCTTATCTTTGTCCTTATAAAAAAATTCACAAAAAGCTTTGAGACTAACAATTCAGGCCTTTCTCTCAACTTTAATAATCAACGAAGGCAGCATGTCATCTGTTGCTTGACCCTTGTTAGGATGCTATACTCTGTACTTCATTGTGCTCGTCATTATAAGACGGGATGTCAAGTCTCGTCAAGGAATAATTTTACTAGCTACAACACCATTCGATCCGGAACTTAGTGATATTTGCACATTATATACGAAACAGGCCTAACGGTGGTACCTGTTTTTTTAGCGACACATTCACCTGATAGTAAGTGACGCGCCCGCCCATAACAACGTGGCGCTAGTTAAGATGGTATTCACAGCACAACAATGCGCTCGTCGCCTTAAGACATAAGATGTTAAGCTTCGATACCACAGTAATCACAGTAGTTACAGCACCCTTCAAACCGGCATACAGTAATATTTCCACACTACTGTTTCACGGCAGGAATTGGAACTGCAGTGGTACCTACTTACTCATGTATAGTCTTTTATTCGACAAAATGACAAGACGAGCGAGACATTTACCTGATGGTATGTGGAATGATGTATGTTCCTGATGGTATGGATTAGTGCTGGTTAGGATGATATACACTACGTCGCCATGAGACGTAAAATGATTTAGTCTCTTTACAAGTAATATCACTAGCCGCGAACTTACAGAGCCTCTCAAATCGGAATACGGTCATATTTGCACACTAGTCTTTGGTGGCTGAAGTAACAATTGCCGTGCTACCTACTTACCTAAATGGTCTTCGGCAACAGTGACCTCCCATCATATGTATCGTTATAAGATAATAAAGAAAGAAAGAGTTAAATAATTACATGAAAAACCATCAAGAGTGTCTAGTGCGTAGAAATCCCATACAACATTCTTCCCGTCTTTGAGAGAACTTCTCTCGGAGGTTTATTATATTTAGAATATTATTCGTAGATGAGTAGGTACTTGATAATTATTACATTATAATGGTGGGTATACCTCCATTATTATCGCTTGCTCTGAATTTTAAAGCAATCAGAACGGACTGCTAAGGGCAACGCTATATTAATATGTTGATAAACATCCTCTTGTTTGTTTGTACACCATAGCTAATAACTAATACTAATTACGTACGCCGTATTGTTTGTTTGTCAACAACACAAATACGTGTGAGGCTTAATGCGCTAGTCTTTTTTTTTTTTTCATTGTGTCGTCACTAAAACTGGAAATTCATGATTCATCGTTTGCGTGCTTGCTGTCTATGTGAAGGAGTGTATTTTTATTAATTTTAAATATGTAAGGGGTGTAAAGGATCTCGCACAGCAGCTCACGGTATCCAATCCAACCTTATCTACTCGTGAGGAACCCTGCTAATAATCAAATGAGGCTTTGGCTCTCACCAACCCTTATTGGGCCTGCATGGTGGGGTATGGCTTAAACCCCCCATATGAACCCCTACAAACAACGTACCCTAGTGCCCGGCGGTACCGGAGTTTTCTATCGGAACATTTACTACCAAAACCGTAAACATAAAATAGGTACTATTAGTTAGTTAATTAGCAACAAGATAATTAATTAGGCATTGATTTTAAGTTAATAACCCAAGAATATCTGAGGTTTACTACTATATAAAATAAATAGTCAATAACTACATATTGGAGATTGATATACAATACAAGAACAAAAGTGAAATGTAAAATACTTTTTTCTATGGGACCAAAATGTTCATCTGATGGTAAGCGGTACCACGCCTTTATTATAAAAACAGACATGATAAGTATTGTCGACATAGCACCAGATTATGTGATGTTAAGTCCACAGCAGTTCCAATTGCCCACATCATAGCAATATTTCCATCCATAACATTGCTCTTTGGTGACAGAAATAGGTGCTGCGGTGGTACCTACCATCACGGTCGTCACTTACTCGAAACTTACCGAAAGTTATTTTAAATCTAACCTCATTCATTATAGCCAGGAAAGCGAGCTTTAGCTAGTAAAATTACTGTGGTAACGATATTTAATATCTTATGTTTCAAGGCGACGAGCACAATCTAGTATATTATCCTAACAAGCATCACGTCAAAAAAAAAAAAAAATTTTATAGAAAATTTAAATTACATAACAGTACACAAAAAAAATCTCCCTTTTAAAAAACAACATTCTCCTCCTTTTTTTACATGAATGTCCTAAAATATCTTCCTGATAATATTTTATATTAACTCCCAATTCCGCTCTCGCGCGGAACCCACATTGATCACTTATGTCCCGATAAATATCGATATCTCCTTAATAAGATTTACTACAGTAAATAACCCACCCCTCCCATGTGGACCGGGCCAGGGGTAGTCCGCTTCGATATATCAAACGAGAGTAATATTACGACTGGGAAAGTTAATACAACTCGCAAACAGAAGTTTCTTACCAATTTGCTGTCTATGTTATTAATAACACATATATATATATATATATATATATATATATATATATATATATATATTTCACTGGATGTAGGGTAGATGAAGATGAAGAGCATCTCGAGTCGGCTGATGTAAATAGACACTACTTACTGGTGGTAGGTCTCTGTTGCCGGAGACCGTCTAGGTGGGGTACCATCGCAGCGCCATATCTGCCGCCAAACAGTAGTGTGTAAACATTACTGTGTTCCGGTTTGAAGGGCGCTGTAGCTAGTAGTTATTGGGGTAACGAGACTCAACATCTTATCTATAAGGCGATGAGCGCAATGTGGTGTAGTGCATACCATCATAACTAGCGCCACGCTGTTATGGGCGGGAGTATAACTTACCATGAGGTGAACGTGCTGGTGGTCTCGTCGCTTAATGATATAAAAAAAAACATACGAAAGTAAAGATATCAATAGATAATTTGTGTCTTTGACTAAATTGGTCTGAGCCAAAATGTTTCATAAATACATTGAGAGTTAGTATGACTTTTGGAAGAAAATCTTAGTATTTTAGAGAATCATTGAAAGATAGGAATTACTATCGAGATCTAATTATCAGTGATATAATAATTTAATACGCAAGGATAACAAAGATACCCTTATATTATCTGTATGATTACTGAAATCGTACAGCTAGTGTTATTACTGGGGTAACGAGATTCAATATCATGTCTCAGGCGCGTTGGGGTATCGTGTATATCATCCTAATACCCGCCACGTTGTTATGAGCAGGCGTATCACTTACCATCAGGTGAACGTTTGCCTTGTTTCGTCGCTTGAATAAAAAAAAAATTTACTATTGTGTAACTTTTTGTCAAATAGATTTCCATGGAAATTGAGAAAGGAAAAAAAATTCAAGGTAAAGTTGTCTCGACCCAAATAAGTTTTTAAACGTATACGAACTCCACGGGATTAATGCTCACCCTAACCGGTGGGGTGCTGTAAAATAAAATTACGCCTTTAAAGTTTCCACTTGTTTCACGGAAAACCCAGACACAACTGGGGTTGTAGTTATTTCACACTACGAAGGGAACTTCCAACATTCAGAATTAAACTTTATACCTAAGCTGTAAAATGCGAGTATTTCATTAGCAATGTTTGAAACTTTTTAAATTGATCCTTCACCGTAGGGTTTCCGGCAATTGAGAATTAAGGAGGAAATTCACTTACCTATGTGGACAGTTTTGTTACGATCAAAAAAGGACCTTATATAGATCCTTTACAGTTGTTTCTTACAAAGTAGGATGCGGGATTCATTGTGTAATGTTAGTGTATCAAGATCGCACGTTAACCGGCTCATTTGTACCGTTTTGTCGAATTAACTTTTGACAGGATCATTAATTTCACAGCGGCAAAGGACAATGAACGCGATACACGTTTTTTTTATTAGTAGTCTATCTATTGTATGTGTTGCCGGGGACCGTCTAGATTTATACCAAGGCAGCTCCTATTGCAGCCGACAAACTGTAATGATAGTACAGCTACTAATATAGTAAACTAACTAAGATACTGCTGTACTTTTACTGGACCAACGAGACAACGTCTTATATCTCAAAGCCACGAGTACAATGTGGCGTTATGTATGTTATCGTATCCGCTAGCGCTACATTTTTAGAGGCAAGCGATAACCATCAGGTGAACGTCTACCTTGTCTCTTCATTTAATAAAAAAAAACTTTTATTATTGTTGTATATAATTGTATGTTGCATATTATTATATGTCGGCAATGATATAGGAAAAACAATAACACAGTTGTTATCCAAGAGCTGAGCCATTGCGAGTATAACATGGTGGAAAGATTAATCATTTATTATCTATACATTGCACCACATTGCGCTCAATTACTAGAGACATAAGATGTTGAGTCTTATTACACCAGTAATTACACTAGTTACAGGGTTTAAATCGGAACACGTTTGCGCACTGCTGTTTAGCGTCAGAAATAGGTCCTGTGGTGGTACCTACCTAAACGGTCTCCGGCAACAGTGACCTACCAGTAAATTCTCTAATTTATCAGATGTATGTTGACTCTTCAAAACTGTGCTTTTATGATACTTGGACCATTATCAAATAAATAATGGGAATCATTTATAAATATTAAGGTCATATTGTAATACCAGTAGATTATGTAGAGACGGGTTGGTAAATATGGTTATCTAAACGAGATCATTAGGCAATTGCTACACTAGTACTTGTATAAATTTGCTAAATATACAATAAATTTTGAATGCCAGAGAAACTCAATAATATTTTTACTATAGTTCACTGTGTAGTATGTTTAAAGATTCTCTCCTAACTCGAGGATATTTCATCCTTTTTTGTATAGAATGTCCGGTGGTCTACTTTTTCCTAATAGCGTGTGCGCTCGTTATAAAGCCTTTTCGCTTCGGCCATTAAGGCGTATTCAGAACGTGTCAAAGACCTGAAGTGTACGGAGATACCTATCTGAATATTCAAGTGATGTCCTTGATAGCGCGAGTACCAGGACGTGTGACGCTGCCTTTTTCATTTTAATAGAGCAACATGAATTTGGGTCAATATTTTCTTAAAGCATTATTCCATATAAAAATTTATGTCATATATTTATCAAATTTCAACACTGATTTATTATTTCTCTTGAAACAATACACCAACAGTCAAGGAAATGTCTTTCATCTTTAGACAGAACTTTTAAAATTTTTGTCAAACATCACAATCTTTTGGCGAGCAATATTAAAAATGGTTCGTCTAACAAAAAAAAAAAACATAGTTTTAAAAAATCTACTATGTTTCAATTTATTTTGGTAGACGTAAGGGATACTGTAGTAAGAGTAATGGCAGATAGCGTTAAGTGCAATCTGATCTCGAAAGACGAGCATAACAGTTTTACTGACGTAGCAATTTGAATTTCTAACAAAATAGTTTAAACCGATCTTAGTATGTATCTTCTGTATTGATCTTAGTATGTCTCGGACTAGGGGATGTTGGTGGTCAGTTCACCATATTTCACCAGGTCTCTTGTGAGGCGGAACAGTTGAACGACACTCGCGATCCCTGTCTACTCTCTGACAATACGTAGCTACGATTTCTTCCTAAGAGCAACATTTCTTCTACCCGCCACTTCATTAAATTAATATATTTTTTTTTTATTTCAGATCGCGATTTCCTTGTCTACATGATGAGCCAAGAAAACTTTGAGCCAGAATTGACACCGACGAGCCTTCAAAAAGGACACGGCCCAAGTACCATCATAAAGAATGACTTGAATCTCTGAAGAACCTCACGCTGAATGTGATAAACTATAACTAGGGCTAACAAATAAATTTTCCTCTTGTTTCCTAACACGAGCCCCGGGTTCCTTTAGTTTTAGCGTCAATTAGCAAACCAAAGCCATCAAAATATTAAATGAACAAGTCTCGATAGAAACGAAATATAAATATATATATTTTTTAACCAAAGCTAGTCTAAGATGTCAAATCAAATGCCGATTTATAGTCAAGTAGTGCCTAAATCACAGTTCCGTGGTAAGAATTCTAAAGGCGGCGCCACACGGGAGTCGCGTGGGCAAAATGTGAGGGGCGAGTTCGACCCTTTAAATTTTAACCATGGCGGCAATATACAACTAATGAACGCGCCGTTAGAGAACAGAATTGAGAAGTTGGAGAAGAGAGAGTCGAGGAGGAAGGAGGAGACGAGCCGTTCGAGGAGGAAGAACGAAGTGTGCGAAGGGAAGGTCGAGGCATATTTGAGGCAGAATCAAGTCAGTATGAGGCAGCAACAGCACAGGCATTCAGCTGTGAGGCAAGCGGAGCATAGGGTTAATCTCAGGTCAGTGTCATTAATTTTTGTTTGTTACCTACAAGTTAACAAAAGTGGATATTTTTTAGATTATTTTTGGTAAGAAACTATAAAATAAATATATAACTAAACTTTCCCTTATAACAACAAACGACTCATTCCGCTGAAAGCTCCCAGTGGCCCCTGAGGTCACAGCTATTTCTTTTGATTTGTATTACACATTAATGGCGCTTTGAGAAAATAGTAGCATCGAAAGAAGCACAGATAATAAACTTTTATAGCGAAGATATTCATTCCCGTTAATATATAATATATATTTACTGCCAGGTCTTTGTTGCCGGAGAGTGTCTAAGTAGGCACCAACGAAGCACCTATATCTGCCGGCAAAAGCTAGTGTGCCAAACATTTCTGTTTTCCGGTTTAAAAGGCGCTGTTGCTAGTGAAATTACAGAAGTAACGAGACATTACATCTTATGTCATCATCATCAATATCATCCTAAGTAGTGCCACGTTATGGGCAGGCGTATCACTTACCATCAGTTGAACGTCCCGATCGTCCAATAAAATGATATGTATTGCAAACTATGGTAATAAAATTACTAATAGAAAATCTCTTTCTAGGTAACTTAGTAGGTGTTTATGGTTTTTAATAGACAAATTTGCACCAATCTATTGTGTCGGATTATGGTTTAGATCATTAACAGCTTTTTCTTAATATACACTAATGTATTAATTTCAAATCTTCTTTCCAAATACAGGTCTTTACCATTAAACGAAGTGTCAACACCACGAGGCCACGATAGAACACCAACGGAGAGGCATAGGGGTTTTCCGGAGAAGGATAGAGATTCCAAGGAGTATCGACGGGAGAAAGACAGAGACAAAGATCGGGAAAGAGATAATTACGAATTTGAAGGTATTTATAGACAAGAATAACATACTAGTGTGTAATGGGTAATAAGTTTTTATTTAATAGAGGGTTATGGTGTTAAGTTAATTGCATACAACATCAGATCTGGATTGGTTAACTTACTAACCAAGTAACAGCCCATTCACTGCTTGAAAACACCCACGTCGTATTCAGACGGGAGTTAAACCTGTAACCACAATATTTGTCCCTTTAAATAGATATTCCAACCCTAAATAATTTCTAAAACTGTTGATTATTATATATAAATAAATCCACCCATATGAACCCCTACAGACGATGAGCCCAAATGCCCGATAGTGCTGGAGGCCATGCTGACTGCAGCGCAGAATTGATCGATGTCGAGATTTTTGGGGGAGGCCGATGACCAACTGTGGACCTCTATTGGCTAATAATGATGATTATTACATTCAGTTTTATTATTACCTCCTACCTAAAACTAATGTAATAAGAATTAAATTTTTCTGTAATGTCGTTTAAATAACTTACTAAATAGGACACATTCTAAAGTGATATTTATTTTTAAAAGGGAAGTCGTAAAAGTAAAAATGGTTTCCTATTGAGTTTGTTTTATGATCAATAAATGTTCAGAATTGGGTCGGTACTTTCTTCATAGCATTGTATCTTTTTGTGGATCTTCACGATGTCTACCAGTATGGTTTTTACAATTTCATGTAAGACAGATTTATAAAAGAATTGATGATATCAGAATTTCTATTAGATTGTTATAATTAAGCTTTTGATTACGAAAGTGGTATAAGTCAAAAATTTTAAAAATCCAGTTTATCTGTTATATTTATTTCAAATCATAGTAAAATAACATAATCAATAAGAATATAATAAGCAATATATGACTAATTCATTTCCAAAATCAAGGATTCAAATATTGTCTTGCTGTTAAAGCTTTTAGTATCATATTATGAAAAAAATTATGGAATTTATTCTTTGATAGAGCAATTATTAAGCAAAGACATGTTAATCTTAAAGTCTAAATCAATTCATCATCATATTCTCTACAGATGGAAATCTACTCCTGGATGTCTCTTGTGAAAATCGCATTTTCTAGAATTATTTCTTAATTTACAAAAAAAACAAATTTTCATTACTAACACCTAGACTTCAGTCTTTAAACTATTATGCAGCATAGAAGTGGAATTGTGCTAAGCGTTAGTTACTACACCACACCGCTCGTATCATTATCAAAGCCCGGAAGCTCCGGTGGCACGGAGCGGAAGCTCTAAGGTTTACCGCTTTTGCTAGCATAGAATGAGTACGAACAAATGCAACTGGCTCATTGTTGCTCGGTGCTGAAGTAAAGTGAATTGCTAGCATTTACGTGCATTGGTGTGTTTTTTTTTAATGTTATGTTATCCTTATATTTGTTAGATGGAAGAGGAATAATCAGATTTAGCTTATCAACAATAAAAATATAGATACGTAATGTATTCACGTACTTTTTTCTATCAAATATTTCAGCAACTATGATAAAGATCATAGACAAGGAAGTTATGCCTTAGGTGTTTACCATCCTAATAGAAAGTAAGATACATCTGCTTGAAAAACTGCTTGACTATATTGGTTGAAAGTTTCTAAATATGCTACAAATCACTTTACATTAATTCCAGGTACACCATTAAGCCCTATAGCATCGCGGGCACACGATAAGGAGACCAACCGACCTGTTCGCAAATCATCGTCGGCACATAAAGTGACGGAGGCGGCCATAACGACTGACAAACGCCGTTTCTTCTGCAGGGAGTGGGCCTTCCAGAAGATCGCGCATTGCCTCGAGCAGCGACCCGTCAGCAAGACCTGCGGAGCCCTTATCTTGGGTGCGTTCATTGACTGTTTCTGCTATGTTGTTATTCTCTACTGATTGTTAATAGATTGTTATTTCATCAAAGTGAATTGAAAGGACTATTATACGTCGCCGTATTACTTCATAAATTTTTCAATCTAACTCTTACCGCCATTTTAGTACTTCATCACTTTAATACTAAAAATCTTTAGTGCGTACAAACTTTCAAGTATTTCGTATAAGAGGAGACCCATTTTGGTGGAAGTCGCGGGAAACCTTTGGATGGTTATAACGCAGAACCAATCAACGTAGAAGCCTATGGATAGGAGTGAACTGTAATCATTAGATTATGTTTTGATTTTTTTTTAATGTATAGACTAGCGCTTGACTACGTTCTTACCACTCTGTTTACCGTTTAATGACATTTTAACAAAGGTATTTTCTCTATACTACCACTCCTAAGTTATAAATAATTAGCGTTTACTTCGTTAAGAGTTATTTCATAATTTCGCAGGCGACGCGGGAAGCGGTAAGACAGCGCTTTGTCAGGAACTCAGTCAGCCTGGGCAGGGACCACAAGCGAGGCAACAGAGGGCCTTGAACAGAAGGTTATTGGCACGATTTTTTCTGCAGGTATGTTAATGAAAAAAATTATATTCCTTGATAGAACCTTTTTAGAATTATTTTATATTATCGGCTGAGCTTGACTGATACGCCCACCCTTTATATCAAGCTGGTAGTATTTTTCTATGAGGAAGTTAATCGTTTATGTAATATGATATAAAAATTACACCGCGTCTTTTTATAAAAATGTTTATCATTTACCACCAGAAGGATGTTCTAGAGACTCATTTAGGAGCTAAGATTCTATTTCAGGGTGATAACGAATGCAGCCTCCGCCCAGGCGAGTTCGTCCGTTCAGTGGCGATGCAGATCCTGAGCCACTCGTCGCGACGACCACGAGTCGACGCTGAACAGGACCACTCGCCCAGGGACGACTCTACACCACCTACGAACAGGTAGGTCGATAGACACCATGTACTGAACCTAGTGAAAACGGCTAATATCCGCACATAAGAGATATTTATGTTCAGCAGTATTGAATATAATAATATAATTTATGTTTAAACTAATTTTATTTCATAAGATTTTAATATTTTCCTCTTTATTTAGGCGTAATTCAGAAGAAGATCGCTTGATACAGCGCTTCCGAGAGCTAGGAGACGACGGTGAAGAGAGCTCTAAGCCGCTACTTGCTGATAGCGAAGGTGAATCTCAATATTATTTTGAAAGGCTTGCGAAGGACTAATGCCACTGTTGCAGAGAACAGGTTTTAGAAATAGAATATTGACTTTATGGCATTATCACGCATTTAATGAAAAATTCTCATATATTCATGTACAACCGAATGATCATACTTACTGCTGTTTTAAGAACAAGCAGACTACATTTTTAATGTAATCCGGTTGTTCTCAAATAGCAGATTAATGTAATATTTTCTCTTTTGATGAGGCGTGTATTTATAATATGTGTGTATCTAATTTATTTAGCAGAGCAACGAACGGATGATGAAGAATGTGGCGAAAACGCGCGTCGGTCGCGCACGATAGACCGGATCCACGAACGAGACGCGTACACGGACTCCATGCCAGGAGACGCGGCACTCAGCCGCTCTGACGATGTGAGATATCGCTGTTCTTTTACACTCATTCACTTCATTAACATCTCTCCGCTTCACTCTCTCCCTTCTTCTTTCATTCTTAATCATAATCATCCTCGGCCGATAGATGTTCACTCCTGGACATAGGCCTCCACCAAAAATCCCCACGTCAATCGGCCCTGCTCTTCCCACATCGCCGGACAGACTGTGGTTTGTAGGGGCTCATATGAAACGATTTGGGACATATCCCACCACGCTGGCCCAATGCGGGCTGGTGAGAGCCAGAGCCTCGTTAGTGGCGTAACAGGTTGCATCAACAGCAGGTAGGTAAGGTTGGCTTGAGTTCTATGGGTTGTTTCCTCTTACCATCCTTAATCATTCTTTATCAATATGATCTCCCAGCACGATAAATGCCTGTCTGTACACGAGCAGGATCTTTATTGAGCGGTAATTACGCTTGCCCATAGTAATGTTTTTAGATGGGCATGTTACCACCAGCCCCACTGCATTGAGACCCAAAATTTTAACTTCAAACCAGAACAAAGTATCGTTTGTATTGTAAGTTTTACAGCAGAAATAAGTGGTGCATAAACCATCAGAGGTTTTCGATGAAGGGGCATTTAAAAATTGCTTTTGCGTTGGCAGTACGCATGTGAAAATTTTCTACCGTCAACTAATTATGGTGACTCTTTATTAAAAAAATTTAATTTAATCCACTTCATGTTTGCAGTTGCCGGAAATCTTGCCAAGGTCGAATGTAAAACCAACGAACCCCTTCGTAAACGATGAAAACAACCCTGACTTTCGTTTATACGAGAACCACGAGAATCTATTCCTCAGAAATATATCGCAGCGACAGTCGAAAGAACTGAGGAACTCACGGCTCCTCCGTCAAAGCTCAGAACCTTTGACGGAGAAGAAGCCTACGTTATTGCATAAGAGTCTCTCAACGGAGCAGAAGAACGATAGCTCCAGTGAGAATGAAAGACCGAAGATTGAGAACAGCCCGCCGAAATCACGAATACCTGTCGCTAACTTTCGCTACCCTAACAAGAGTGATTTGCGGCCCAGTTCGAGCGAGAATTCACCTCACAAACAGCGTCTCGACGACAAAAAAGAGAAGCCGTCAGCTTCTAAGGAAAAGGAAACGGAACAACCGGAGTACCAGAACGTCTTGAATCCTGATTCAGCAGAGGAAATGAAAGATGAACAGGCGAATATAGAGAGATTGTTAGAAAAAAAGAGATCTGAAAGCGAAGATATGCCACCGCCGATACCGAGCCTACCGATCAGCCCGAGAACTTTGATCGCTAACGCGTATTACGAGAAGCTGCTGTCTGAACCTGAAATACAGCAGGCACTGTTGCCGCAAAACTTAGAGAAGAATCCGGATGAATGTTTCAAGAAGGCTCTTCTTTTCCCGTTGTTAGAAATTGATCCACCGAAGCAGTGTCTTTTTTTACTGGTCGACGCAATCGATGAGGGTAATTTGAATGGTAAGTTCTACTAACATATTATTTTATGTTATCAATGACTTAGACCTTAACTTCAATTTAATTTTTTATTATGAGTGGCTAGGGTTGTGTTTATATGTGACATTATGAAATGAGGTAATCTTCTCTTTATTCCAGGACAAACCCAAGGCGAGACGTCTGACAGCGTAGCGTCATTGCTGGCACGACATCAGCACCTGTTACCACATTGGCTTTTGCTCGTATGCACCGCGCGACGTCACTGCAAAGGACTCACTAAGATGTTTACTGGTTAAATACTTTGTTTCTTCAAATTAATATAACCTTCAGATTGTTGTTAAAGTAACGGAATGTTGACGTAAGAAGACTGCCTCCTAACACGGAGGCGTATGGTTCGATTGGGGGAGGACCACACTTATAGATTTTTGTTAATGGCAGAGATTTTAGAAACCTGTCTACCTACCACCTTATAAAAGTAAATCTGACGCTGTAATTGTATTGCTATTTCGACAACACATGCGCGCCCGGAGTGTCCTGAGATTTACCATCCTCGGCTTTATTGCCACTTATCTCCATGTGAAATTAAGTTTAAATGTCAGGGTATTGTGGTTATAAAAAAATAATAATATTGTATCATTCGCAGGGTTCAGGAAGATAACGTTAGACGAGTTGCAGAGGGCTCACGTGTCGGCCGACGTGCAGCGTTACGTGTTGGCGCGGCTCGACACCGAGCCCAAATTACGGTAATACTTGGTTTTAGTTATGAAATTATTGCCCATCATATGTTCCTTTAAAGTACCTATAAATCTTATTATAATCTTATGTTTGTAACTTTTACAGTTATACGGAACTTATAATATTTTTACATGTATGTAATCTTGTTTGCATTGATAATAAATAAATCAAGAAAGTAGTTATATGACTAATTTGAACATTAGATTAGTTAGCCTATGCGGCATCAAATGGGTACCTGTCTTCTTAAAGTGCGTCTTTAACTTGTGAAGATTGGCGTTCTGCGTGGTTGAGTCCTTTCTGTCCCTGGTTCGGCGGAACAATTCGGACGCCCCAGATATTTCTGATTTCCTTTCCCTGATATTCCTCAAGTATGAGTATTTCCTTCTCCCCACCTTTCGTTTTCCAGAAACTTTACCCATTATAATCAGCTGCAGAAGATATCTATGACATTATATTAATCCTCAAAGGTCTTTTTGTTTGTAGAATCCGTTATAATTAAAAGTAAACGCCTTACAAAGTAGAACATAGTATTTATTGTTTATACCTGCCCCGACACTTTTAATAAAAAAATAAATCGATTTTTTTACGAAGTGTTTTAACTTTAGGATAAAACCTTTTATTATCAGAGCCCGTGTGTCGAGTGATTCCACCGCGGCGGCGGCGGCGGCTGCTGCCTTGGATCACCTGCGGATCAAGAGCGATGGCTGTTTACTCTATTTAGAGAAGGTAGCAAGAACATTTTTAATTCATGTTATTATTCATTGCTTAAATTACGTATTGTTTTATTTTGTTTTGATATGACTTAAGGTAAATACAACGTATAATCAATTCGGATGCTTAGGACAGTGATGATGGTTGAGTAGCATATCTGATAAAATTTTGCCCTACGCCACATGAAGACAAGCTTATAAAAATAGTAAAGGAAAAAAATTTTAATAATTTAGTTTTGAGAGATGTTTTATGAATAGCAGTTTCTAGGTTATAAGATGATTTTCGCTAAACTGCACTTATTCAGCGTGATCTATTGGGCAATGTTTCCCATCATCTGTAAGAAGGTCTTATATCTAGCAGCATCCAGGTACATAAAGTGATGTTTTGCTGAACAGTGCACCTGCTATCTTACGTTTAGGTACTGGATGGCGTGGCTGATGGATTTATAGCACTGCGGGAAATAAGGGAGATACCTGGCACGCTCAACGGCCTCTATCTATGGCTGGCGCAGCGACTGTTTCACGGACGGAGATTCACTAAGGTTGGTAGTTGGTAGTTAGTACTTCTTATCTACTAATTGAAAACCAGAACTAGTTGAGCTGAACCTGAACATGCGAGCCGACTAAATAACCGTAACTTAGTCGCATACTGTCAACTATCATTTACTATTAATTGAACATCTAACCTGTTCCGATGTCCCTGGTGAAAAAAAAAAAAAAAAAAAAGTTTCTGTGACTGAATAAAAATTGTGTCCGTATTAATGAACAGGTCCGTTTATTGCTGGACGTTCTGCTGGCCGCCCGGTGCGGAGTGACCGAAGAGATGCTATACAAGTGTTTACTCACCAAGGAGTACAGCGTTACCAGAGAAGACTTTAATCGTCGCTTGCATCTGTTACGGAGGTAATTAATTTGTTTTATCTACAATATACTAATACAAACAGTTCTGGTCCGGAATTTTTCGGGCGACATATATTGACAGCGGGAACATAGCATAGATTTATCAAGATGTGAGGTTTTCTCATTTGTGTGTAACTTTCAGAATCCTGGTGATGGAGCGGTCGACAGGTTTCCTATCTATTTTTCACCACTCGTTCGCTAAATGGCTGGTGGACGTGAAACACTGTACACGGCGATACTTGTGCTGCCCGCCTGACGGACACGCAGCCGTCGCCATGTACTACACCTTAGATGCAAAGAGGTATTGTGATTTATAAGAAATTATAGACAGTCTAGACTATAATTAACAAAATATAGTAATTATCGATTTCAAAATAACTCTATCATTATAGTCAGTCCACTTTTGGACATAGATCTTTCCTAAGAAGTGTCACTTAGCTTGATTGAAGACTTTTCTTATATCACTACGATATGTCGTGTGGACGAATATACCAGTAATACCTTTAATAAAGAATGATGGAGAGTTCTCGCCAAAAGCGCATCTATTTATCAAATGATTCATGATCACAACTACTCTGCCACAAGTTCATGCCAAAAAAGAAGATTTTTTCTAACAGTTAACTTTGTTTTAGGTTGACAGCATTAGAGATTCATAATTATGTATACCATATGACACATCTGGAACAGCACATGGGCGCTCAGAAGAAAAATAAACAAGCGTAAGCAATTGTCATATATACATTCAAATGGAGCTCCCCAGGTTCGATTTCACTTGATGTAGTCGGGAATAACTTTTGATTACTGGTACAGTATAAGTTAACAATGACAACGATATTAAAATTATGTCTGGTTCACTTAAAAAAAATCTTTCTTAGTGCAAGTGTGTAACTTGCAAGAATAAACATGATAATTAAAAATATTTAAATGATGTATAATATGTTGTACATACTGTGGAGTTAATGTCAAATGCTTTTCATTCTGATGAGGTGTATAGGTAAGGATATTGTAATTGGTAAATAAATCAATATTCCGTATTCAAAGAAATTTAGTTATATAAACCATAATGCAGTTTTCCCCCAGCCACGAAACGCCGGTCGGACTTACGTGGGACTTTTGAATTTATAACTATTTAAATTTAGAGATCAGGAGGAGGTGCTGGATCTCCACACTCTCATTCTTCTCTGGGTTCTTGACTCCGGGTGCGATGTGGAGTCAGCTTTGAAGAGAGACACTGAAACTGTCAGACATATTGAACACACAGATTCAGAGGTAAGAATAACAATTTGTATACACATAGTTGTAAAAAGAAATTATCTTTATTAATTGTATGTTAAGTGTCTCTATGGTGCGAGAAAAATATTATTACTTCTCTATTCCAGTATTCTAATTATTATTAATTACATAATAAGCCAACATGATATGTACATAATTACATAATTAAATAGATTTAGTAAAAATTATAGATTAGAATCAGAAAAATATAGATTTAGGACCGGTCTAAGTGGAAATCTTTGGGGGAGGCCTTTGTCCAGCAGTGGACGTCTTCCGGCTGATTGGATTGGATTGGAGTAAAAATTATGCTCAAGAGCTATTTCCATCAATCAGTTAATAACTTGACATTGTTTCAGAATAACGAGATTAAAGCAGAAGAGAAGGAGATAGATCCGGAGTCTGAAGGAAAAGATTCGTTATCAGGTGGGTAACGTTCCTGTCTGATTAGTTTGTGTATCCATCATCAAATTATTATATTCTGTTGCAACAGAACAAATGCATATATATAAAGAGCACTACACATAATTGTTTATGTAGTAACAACCAAAATATACTTTTTATATTCCCTACAAAATTAAGAATGTACTAATAAATCTGGTGGTAGGTCTCCGTTTCCAGACGCGCATTACATAGTTACCGGCGTAGAGACTACTTATGTCACCAAACAGTGGTATACAAATACTAGTGTGTTTCAGCATAAAGGATGCTTTAGCTAGTGAAATTACTGGGGAGCACAATTTACATTGTTGTGGACAGACGTATCACTTACCACTAGGCGAACGTCCTGCCCATTACGTCTCTTTTCTTGTAAGAGGAAAGCCACGAGTACTAGGAACAATGAATATTTATTTATTTATTTATTATAGTAAATAATAAATTTCATAACTTTACGGTCACTCGGAACTAAAATCCGATTAAGATTGAATGATTCTACAAAAGTGGTATCAGCTGTTGCTGAAATCTTTACTCACTTTCTGGATCCAAGCGTGGAAGAGAGAGAGAGAGAGAGTAAAGAAAAACATTCGTCTTCACATTCGGCAATATTCAATCTGGTGTACTGTATTCAATAGTAAACGTTACTAATGAGGTCAATGTTTTCATATAAACAAGGATGTCCCCATTCCCTCACATAATTCTAGTAAAAAGTTAATCACTTCCCGTTGTACTTTGCCATGTATTTTCCCTACCTACAGATTAAGGTTGCGGTTTAGTGTGCCTGCCGTTTGTACGTCGTCAACACTTTTAATTGAATGTTTGACGTGTACACTTTCATATCACTGTCATGATATCGTCTGTTCATTTTTATTATTGAAACTGAAACAACATTATGCTAAAGTCTTTTTATGTGTAATCCATCACAACATTAAAATATCAATCGGCCTTCAATATTTATTTCGGTCAAACCGTAGTTCGTAAAAATTACTGTGTCCCAATTTAAAAAACGCTATAACTAATGAAATAACTGGAGTAACAAGATTGATATCATGTGTCCCAAGACAACTGATATGATACAGCGTATTATCAACATTATTGTAGCAGACATATATCATCAGGTCAGCGGTTACCGCTTACAGCGGTTCGCGGCAAAAGGCTTCATGTCGCACAGAAAGCAATGGATAAGGCTATACCAGGGTTTCCCTGCGTGATCGAATGAGAAATGAGGAAATCCGTAGGACAACTAAAGTCACCAACATAGTCCAAAAGATTACTAGCCTCAAGTGGCAATGGGCAGGACACATCGCTCGAAGGACTGATAGCCGATGGGGCACTAAGGTCCTCGAATGGCGACCGCGTACCGGTAGACGTAGTGTTGGCAGGCCCCCCACCGGGAGGTTCGACGATTTGGTGAAGGCTGCGGGAGCAGCTGGATGAGGGCAGCGCACAATCGATCGATGTTGAGATCTTTGGGGGAGGTCTATGTCCAGCAGTGGACGTCTGTCGACTGATGATGATGTTAATTTCATCAGTTACATTGAAATTAACATCTCTAGATCAATATTAACCAGAGTGCAAACTGTCAATGATGTCTCATTACCATTCTCAAAATTTCACAATCACAAACATGTAACTGACCTAACGCTTCCTTTAATTCTAAATGAGTGTGTGCATGTGTGCGTGTCAGCCTCATCTACGTTATCGCTTCCTGTACTTGAAACAAGCAATATGAGTACTATGCTTATAGAAATAAAGTCAAATATTTAATATAAGTTGCTCTTTAGGAAAATATGAAATAATTGTTATAAAATAAATTAGTATTTAACAAGTCTTTTCCGAAATAGGTCGTGTAGTTAACAGTTAGTATATTTGTGCATTTCAATAATTTACATGGTGCGAAAATTTGTGATACATAATGTGAGTTTTGAACATTTCTGTATGAGTATACTTATTATAAATATATGGAAGTATTTATTACACGTTTTTTATTAATCCACTAAGGGTTAATGCTTGATCTCAATCTACTAACGTGTTAAGTGACAATGGGGTGGTCATCCAAAATATTTTGATAGCACGGCAATGCTTTTGACGATTTAGATTAGGTGGGCTAAGGGGCGCTCGCCACTACATTCTATAACCAAACTTCAGTACGTGAAACCTCGGAATTGCACCATGGACCTCATTTACTAAGCAATACAATAATAACATAACTGCTGGGGCACAGGCCTCAATACGGAGGCGATGGGGCCACGCGGGCCCAATGCGGATTGGTGACTTCACACACACTTTAGAATAAATTCTAATTCAAGTGCAGGTTTACTCGCGATGTTATCTTTCACCGTTTGTATTTCGCTGTTGTTACTAAAGGACACAAATGTACATAAGTTAACTATTAACGTTATTGGTACATGCCGAGATTCCAACCCGCGTCATTAGGAATAAAGGCCGCACGCTTCAACCATTAGGCCAGCGAGTTACAATTTATTTACTAATAGTTATCTGTCGTTGCATTAAAAATTGTTTACACAACTATTATAACACGAAAGCATGCAATTTTGTAATGCAATCGTTTAACTTTTCGTCACGTTTAATTATATTAAAAGTACTGCTTTTCAGAAGTTTTAACACTTTAGGATATAACCGTAGTTATAACATGATTTTTGGAGGCACGAAAATACTTTATTACAATTAAAACTTTTCTCCACCTGGAGAGTACAATCCGACAAGAATCCTTTGTTACATACAAGCTCACTGCTGGTTCAGGGGGGCAATCGAAACATCTTATCATCCATTCTTGTAAATGTATATTTACAAGAATGGATGATAAGATGTTTCGATTGATTTAGTAATATAAATGCATGTTTTGGACAGAGCCTTCGGCTTTGGAAACACTGATGCCGGAACTAGTGTACGGCGGGCTGGTGACGACCGCCCAGTGGCCGCGCGACCGACGCGTTATGCGCGCGCTCCTGGAGTTGAGCCGCACCGAGCCCACGCTCGGCGAGCCCGATGACGAGCCCACCGACGATGTACAGGACCTCCAAGATCTGGTTGGTGTAATAGAACATTTTTATACACGAGTCGAAATTTAAAAAAAATATTTAATATTCGTTTTACTTAATTACAGTTATCAGCAGATCAAACAGCAGACAATGAAGACATTCACGAGGGTAGCGCGGAGGAGCTAGAGGAAACCATCTTGGTGGACCCTAGTACAGTACATGAGCTGGCGACTAAAGGGGATGAAGAGACATTGGCCATTTTATTGAAGGTTAGTTTTACTTGCTTCATTCTTTTTGAACATAACTTGTTTGTAACTTTATAATAATATATTCTATTACTAGATAAGACGAATAAGACGTCTGACATAATGTGGCGTTGGTGAAGACTAATAAAATGTTAAGACATGTCCTTTAATTAATTTTTCAAATAAACCGGCCTTCGTGTTGGAATATATATTAGTAATGTTTGCATTGTGCTTGACCGTAAAATTAGGCCCTGTGGGGTGGTAGTTAGACTGTTTCCTGCAGAGGAGATCTGCTAATAGTAAAATATATTGGTGATTAAGAGTAGAACTTTTAAAATTTATATATTAGATGTGATGTATGTAAGGAAGTAGCTCGCTGGTCTAATGGTTAGAGCGTGCGGCTTTCATTCCGAAGGTCGCAGGTGCGAATCCCGGTATATACCGATGACTTTAATATTTAAGTTATGTACATTTGTGAACTTTAGTTACAACAGCGAAGTACAAACGGTGAAGGAAAACATCGCGAGGAAACCTGCACATAAATTAGAATTTATTCTAAGGTATATGTGAAGTTACCAATCCGCATTGGGCCGCGTGGTGACTATGGCCCATCGCCCTTATATCGAGGGTAGGCCTATGCCCTAACAGTAGGGACGTAAATGGGCTGTTAGGATGTAAGAAAAACGTCCGTTTACTATACCTAATTAATATATTGAGTGTGTGCAAGTGAAAACAACAACAAAACTAGTCGCGTTCAACTTTTCAATGAACTTTGTATGTTTTAATATGTGTGATAATAATCTTTGAAAGACATACGGCACATTAGAATAAGTAAAATGATTTTGTCTAATTTGTTGTACAGCGCTACCCCCAGCTTGCCCAAGCGACTGATGGATCAGGCAGCACTGCGTTGCATGCTTCCGCTCGTGGTGGCCGTGCCGGATGTGCTTCTCACCTGCTTCGTGCTGGTGCTGACGCTTCCGCTGCCGACGCCGACGGCTGGAGTCCCTTACGGGCGGCCGCTTGGGCCGGCCACAGTGAGGTAAATCCATACTCCCTCAACGTTACAGCCTATTTCCGTACGTATTCCTTACTAATATCATTAATGTGTTTCTCTTGGTTTTATTTTCATTGATAGATAAGAAATGATAACCTAAGAAGTAGCGAATATGTTGTTAGTCTGTATTAAATGCTTTTAGTTTAAATTATTTATGTTTTCATAGGTGGTAGAAGTTCTACTTGAACATGGCTGTGATGTAGACTGCGTGGATGCTGACAATCGGACAGCTTTGAGGTATGAACAACTATTATAGCCTGCAACTTTTTCACATGAAAGAGGATACTCGTCCCATTAAGGGAAAGAATTTTTTGAGAGATTATAGCAAGTAACAGCCTTTTGATGTATTATGGAGGTCCCAATAGTCGAAATTTAACATTGGTGATTTATTCCTATCTTAATATAGATAGAGATTGAGATTACTTTAATCATACTCTCCACACCCCTCTACTCTTATCAGCTTCGTCCAAAAGCGATCGATAGGGTCCTTTTTAGATTATCCACAAGCATATTAAATAAAAAAGCACATCACAGAAAATTAAGTCTACTAGCACACTAGCCACCACCACACTAGCGATATAGTCATCAATAAGGTAAGTGTAGCTAAAAATGTTTCTTGGTTGTAATAATATTTTTCCATGCGATAATCAGGGCGGCCGCATGGTCCGGACACGAGGCGGTGGTGGCGCGGCTGCTAGCGGGCGGCGCGCGGCCCGACCTCGCGGACGCGGAGGGCCGCACGCCGCTCATAGCGGCCGCGTACATGGGCCACGCAGACATCGTGCGCGCGCTGCTCGATGCGGGCGCGGACGTCGACCATTCGGACGCAGACGGTGAGTTGTTACACACATTAATAACTTAATAATTGTCATCAATGTACTTGCAGAAATAGTCGCATGTACGGTCAGATTTAAAATACTTTCCATCACTTTCTTTTGACAACGTACATTGTTAATAATAAGAAATTCATTCACATGAGTACATTTTGGAAATCAGATTATATAATGTCCTATTATATAACGATTAAAAGCAATTAAAACTACATCTTTTGGAAAATTTGACATTTAAACTTATCTTTACATTCATCGCTAATATCAATAAGAATTGATACGTCAATCTGGAGATCTATAAAACCTAGAACTCTCTGTTTAAGTAATTGCTTAATGGATGTTAATGTGACAACTTATTATTATCTTTAATAAAGTCTTTTAAATTTATATGAAGTATCATAAAATCCGCGGCAGGTCGCACTGCGCTCGCGGTGGCAGCGTTATGCGCGGCGGGCGCTCCGTGCGCCGCGCTGCTCATAGAACGGGGTGCGGACGTGCACAAAGCAGACAGAGACAGAGCGACGCCGCTGCTTGTAGCCGCTTTCGAGGGTCACACGTGAGTTTTGAATTTTGCATACATAATCAAAATCAAAATTTGGAGGTCTATGTCCAGCTGTAGACGGCTATCGGCTGATTGAATTGAATCTGCGACGTGCGATATTACTCGAGGTAACATTTACCTCTCCAAGGTTTATCATTTTAAAATGATTTCATAACCACCCAAACCTAACCAGATATTGGTCAATGGATTTCATCTCGGAACAAACACAAACTACTTTTCCCAGTAAATTTTCTTGACAATGATTTGAAAACACAAATTCGAAGGAATGTAGTAAAGATTATATTTTTTTTGTTGTGAATACTAATTTGTTTCAGCGAGATCTGCGAGCTGCTTCTAGAAGCGGAAGCAGATATAGAAGCAAGCGACGTGGCAGGGCGTACAGCGCTCTGGGCAGCAGCTTCCGCTGGACACGCGCGCACCGTACGCCTGCTCCTGTTCTGGGGCGCTTGCGTCGACAACATGGACGCGGAGGGACGCACCGTGCTCAGTACTGCCGCCGCACAAGGTAACTGTTTTACATAAGCATTAATATAAAAAAAATTAACATTAGAAAGACAAAACAAACAGACAAATAAAGAACAAATATTTTTAAAACAACATATTTCATCAATATTTTTTACTATCTCTTTCTGATCATAGAATTAAATGTTAAATACCTAACAGGAAACGTTGAAGTGGTACGTCAATTGCTCGATCGAGGTCTGGACGAACATCATCGCGATAACTCCGGCTGGACGCCGTTACACTACGCGGCTTTTGAAGGCAAGTGTGACACGTGACATTAACTTAAATTACCTAAGTTTGATAGTTATAATGGCAGGTGGTGAATGTCCTCTTGGTAAGTTTTACTAACACAGCTGGAGGCAGACGCGGGAAAAGCCGTTGCATCAAAAAATCATAATCTCTTTTCTTCTTCAAAATGATATGAGGACTTTTAAATTAGCATTTTACATTTCGTTTTGTTAACTTTTGAAAAAAAATTTTCAGGTCACATAGAAGTATGCGAAGCTTTGCTTGAAGCGGGTGCGAAGGTCGACGAAGCTGACAACGACGGCAAGGGCGCCCTGATGCTGGCGGCGCAGGAAGGTCATACTCGTCTCGCTGCACTTCTTCTTGATGAGTGGGGCGCACCGGTAGACCAGCACGCACACGATGGCAAAACAGCGCTCAGGTAACCTGAACCAAAATTATGTTTCAATTATTATAAAATCTCTTGTTTGTAACGTCAACAGTGTTATTACCTTTTACCTATAATCAGATAATACTGCATCAAATTTTTGGAGTGTGGTGTGGAGGTATAATATTATGTATAATATTGTAGCTCTATTACGTTAATAAGAATATATTTTATGGGGATAGAATTGCAATATGAGGGAGAGATAATTAAAACATATGCTCTTTTATTTTTAAAAGTGATAACCTGCTTCTTATTCAATCACGGTTTATAAGATTTATTTCTTTGTATTTAATCGTGCCACTATCACTTATCATCAAGTGATCTTTCTGTTCGTCTTGTCCCTTCGTTGAATAAAAAAAATTATATATATGGATATCTATGGCAATTCTTAAAGTTGATTGTTCAACGGTTTGTAATTTAAGACTATGGTGCCTTCTATTAAGAAGTAAGCAGTTATGTCCTTTAACATACCAATTTGGCATAATCCTATAGTTATTCTTAAGAAATTATATGATGAAAAAACAATAAAACATATTTGGTAGATAAGGTACATCTTTGTTACTGGTGGTAGATCGCTTTTGCTAGAGTCCATCTGGATGTTAACTCTAATCAAATATTTCTGTTTAGATTGGCAGCGTTAGAGGGTCATTTCGAGACGGTGTCGGCGCTACACGCGCGGGGCGCCGACGTAGATGCACTGGACGCAGACCGGCGCAGCACGTTGTACGTCCTCGCGCTCGACAACCGGCTCGCTATGGCGCGGCAGATGCTCGCGTGCGGCGCGAGCGTGCACTGCAGCGACAGCGAGGTAACGAAAAGGCAATTTAGTCGTTGTAAATGCTGGCACGTAATGTCAGAACCTTTCATGCAATAGTCAGCTATTGAAAACAATGTTGTTTTCTTGTATTGATTGTGTATATTTATTTTCTATCCCATTGCAGGGCCGCACTCCATTACACGTATCCGCCTGGCAGGGACATACAGAAATGGTCAATTTGCTTATAACAGTTGGTAAGTTTGATATATTAAAACTTTAATTATTTATTATAGTAAGTATATTAGGATGTTTGCAAAATCAGATTTTCTTTTGCACATCATCATTATCATCAACCAATAGACGTCCACTGCTGAACATAGGCCTTTCTCAAAGATCTCTACGTCGATCGGTTTCGCGTCGCTCGTATCCAATGGGTTCTGCGATTCTCACCATGACGTCGGTCCGGTTATCTCCGGTATCCGGTCGGTTCTTTTGTAGTACTAGACAGAAAATTTTAAATTTTCCATATTATCACAATTTCAATCCTCAATTTAACTATAACTTGTTTCAATACAATTAATATTTCTCTGAGAGCCTGAACGCCCTTTATTGACTTTCAACGCCCAAAACATGGTGGTATCATTAACTTTCAAAAGTTCTTTGCTAGACCTACAATTGCGTTTACAGGTGGTGCCCGTGTAGACGGTAGAGACCGTTGTGCTAGAACGGCTTTGCACGCAGCGGCCTGGAGGGGTAGAACTGCAGCGCTGAAATCGCTTTTAAGACACGGGGCGTCCCCGTCTGCTGTCTGTACACAAGGCGCCACTCCCCTGGGTAATTATTAATTATAAATCATTGAATTATACAATATCCTAATAGTAATTACATGTCTAAATAACCATGTTTAGGTTCTATCTATGTTGTAAAAGTTAAAAATTTTGGAATTATTTCAGGTATAGCCGCACAAGAAGGTCACGAAGAATGCGTGCTCTGGCTTTTACAACATGGCGCGGACCCCATGCAAGCTGACCATTGTGGTAAGTTTTGAAGTGAATACATTTTCTTGTAAAGACCGTAATCATGTTAGTAATATCTATGACCATGATAAGAAATGCAATAAACTTATAAAAACTTACAGGTCGAACTCCAGCGAAAGTTGCTTGGCGTGCCGGTCACGCGAACATCTGTCGTCTGCTTGAACGCTGGGCGGCGCCATCTGCACCAACTGTAGATGAAGCCCCACGCCCACGTCCAGGTTATTTTATTTCAATCTAAGAAACTACTCATTTCTTTACTCAAGAATAAAATTCCTTGTGATTCTCGGAAACTCGGCCAAAAACCTATAGATCACGTGAAGCCTTAACGGTTCAAGAAATTTTCAATCAGTAAATATGTTTAGAGTCATTCCAACTATTATATTAGATTTGATAGACAATATATCCTTATAAAAGAACACGTTATAGACTAAAAACAAAACTAAGAATACTACTAAAAGAACCCAAGATTGTGAAGACATTCTGCGTAGACCGTAATTTGAACTATTATCATAAAGCTGCAGGTACAATATAATAGCTATGACGAGTTACCTCAATTCTCACCTGATTATGGCTGCTGTAAAACAATGGAAACGTCGGGGTGATAAACAAATAAACGAAATAATATCCCTAAATATTTTGTTTAATTAACTGTAATTTTACAGCAAGTTCACCTGAATACAAACGGCGCAGCGTTCATAGTTCGAATTCTACGAAGTCCTCTTCCAACTTAACAGGTGGCTCAGCAAGATCGCACGAGCAACCAGAACAAGAGTTACCCCCTCACGATAAGGTAATGTATATATTGCACAAAAAACTCAACTCTGTAATAAACGTTCTATAGGCAAAACTAAGGTAAGCCCTGTCTACAAAACAGGTATAGTACTAAAAAGTGCTTATCCCTTTTTGGAGATGTTTAAATTAAAATGCTTAGTGACACCGGTTTGTTTCCTAGGTGTTTTGTTTCCTCACTCTTAGAGGCCAACAAAGAGGTCTTAGGGAAGAAAAACTTTATTAACCGTGACTTTCTCCCCAGCAGGAAGTTCTCTTTTGAAGATTCGTCCCTAAACCAAATATATTATAACAGTTGTTTAATTTGTTCGAAATAAGACACCACACTTAATTTATCATTCAGGGAAAGTAATATTACCTTTGATTGTTTCTCGCTCAGAAATGTTATTACTAAAAGCACCCTGCAAACAGTATCATGGCACTGTTTGCATACTAATATTTGAAGACGGAAACTAGCGCCGCGTTAGTACCTGAACAGTCCAGCCAGCAGTAAAATAACATTAGTTTTATTTTTAGACAAATCGAGCAAATCTATCTCTGTCCTTTGCTCAACAAGTGGCGCGATGTGGGAGGAGTCGACGGGAGAAAGAGCGAGACGAACCGATACCGGAACACCATGCGATAGAAAAAGATGCAAAACTCAGGTACAGGATTTTTTATTTATGATAGCCTATTTTTCATGGTGTTAAGTAACAATGAAATTGAACTCTTTATGCTATTAATAATCGGAACACAGCGATGTGATCATGGCGCCATATTTATAATAGGGGAGCGGAAGTTAATCGGGTAGGTTCGAAAAACTTTCCATTATTCAAACTCAACTGTGACTCCGGAACTGTTCCACGGATTTTTATGTTACATTATTATAGTACTAAATTTTATTGAATTACACGAATTCTAATTGTGAGACGGTTCTAGAAGTTACATAGCCAACGAACGCGACGCGGAACTGCACGGGTATGCGCGCGAGAGGGACAGACGTCGCGAAGAGAGACATGGCTACAGTGGGTGCGAACGAGAGAACACTAGTCCGCTGTACGCATCACCACCTCGGAGTCCCATCAGCGACATCTGTAGTCCTACGGCACAACCTTTAGCTGCTTTCGGTATGTAAAATTTGTTCCAGTTAAATAAAATTTAAAACCAGATGTAATATTTCGGCATGACGTTAATATTTTTATTTTAACATAAACTATCTGAAGAAAAACAAAAATAATTATTTTTTACTGGATTGAATTTGGGTATGTTAAATACCGTTTCATAAAAAACGATACAAAAATTTCTAAAACATTTAACTACATCCGTGCCGCCATGGTTATGCGTTTGTTTTATAACATGGACGCACCTGCGTCGATTCCGGCGCCTCATGTTTTCAATGTGATGGTAAATTGATTCAAGATAGTGGTGGTAATGGCTAATGGCCCTTTTGCTAGTAACAAATTCGGTATTGTAAATCTGTCGCTCACGAGATATTTTTGATATGTTGTAATCACAGTATCAGCACCCAAGTTTTTTTTTTAGTGTTAAGTCTTTTTTTGTGTCAATGGGGCTGACATACCCCGAAGAAATAAAAGTTCCTCTCCCAAGATAAAATCTGTCGCTACTACAGCGTTGTTGTTTTCAGACTAGTCAACATTACTATTCACCATTTTTAGCCCCATTGTCATTTAACGCGATGTAAAATGAGGAAATGGTAGCCCGCGGTGTAAATAAAAAAATGTGACATATTGGGTGGAAATAATTTTTTTTTTTACTTATTTCCAGGATCTCAACCGCCGAGCCTTAGCGCGGTGCAACCTGTGCTGACCGACACGCACTTTAACCGCGACACGCACATGCGTATCATACTCGGTCGCGACAGCAAGCCATCCAATGACAGATCCGATAAGTGAGTAGACAACAAACAGTACGAACACAAATATAGTTCTCGGTGTGACGTCAACATATAGTGACGTCACAATAAAGTTATACTACCAAAACCTTAAGCTATGGCTTCGTAAATGTTATACTTTTTGTGATTTTATTAAATAAACCTTTTTTTAGTCGTATATAGGAGTACCTTATAAGTGCATTGCCAGGAAACTGAATGATCACATGAAAGGAAAGTGGCTTGCTTTTTATTTTTCCTTGAATTTCACCTTGCGTGAGAAGGCCCCAAGTGCTAATGGTGGATAACTTTAAAAGGAAGTGTTATTTAAACATATATATTTTACCGTAGTATCAAGTAAAGATATAATAGACAATGTTTTGTCTTAGTAATGTTATAATTATATATTTTATCACACCTAATTTGTTTCAAGTATTGCAAATTTAAGAACAAAAACCGAATAATCGATTTGAACCTGTAATTTAATTTTCAATGACTATATTTTCATTAAGCTTTTAGGGTTTTGCTTTAATGGATAACATATATATGGTTTTATAGTGACTATGAACTTAAAGATTTATGATTATTGTACAATAAGCACTTTCACGTTTAACTATTGCATTCAAGGGGTGGGGAGATGATACACACAAGTGTTATTAACTATATGTAGCAATATATCCAGCATGCTAGTCTTGGCATGTATATATGTGTCAAATATACTTGATGTTGTCGCTTCTGTGTAAAGCTTGTCTAGACTTCTTTGTATGAGCGTGATTACTTTATTAGCATCTATAAATATAAAAAAGACAATATTTTCAATAAATAATACCATTGTCGACGGCCACTTTCATCAGTGGACAAATAAAACGTTAAATTGCTCGACAGCTGTTGCTGGTGAAATTGGTTAACGAGATTTAAAATTTTATGTCTAAAAGCGATGAGAGTATATCATCCTCTCTAATGCTACATTCTATGTGAAAAGTCCTGCCGCTGTAATAGATTTATTAAAAATTAGATTAATATTAATACAATACGTAAACACGATCATACAAAACAATATTGTTTAAAAATATAGATGTTAATAATTTAGCTAAGTAGTCCGATGTACATACGTAGCGAGGTGTGGACCGCGCGGGGTCGAACCGCGTACAACAAGATTGTGGGCAGTCTCGGCAGAGCAAGGGGGCGCATATTTAAGAAAACGTGAGTTCACAACAACTACACCGCGGAGTGGGGTCACTGTGATTTTGTGTGCTTGTTATGTTCATGGTTTTATTTACATTTATCTTCAAACATACTCAAAATAAATAAAAATCATTATTAAGTATAAAAGTAAATCATTTTTAAGTATATTCAACATCATATTTTAACTTTGTAAAGATTATAGTTTTTTTTTTATTATTATTGTTTCTTAAATAATTATTGCGCAATGGAATGTGGTATAGGTGATGGATTTGATAATAAGATTATTATGTCTGTGATTTTTTATAGCTATTTTCGGTGACTACTTTACTGTTATATGTTTATTTTGTGAAAGTACAATTACGATATTTTTATTGGAATTTGATATATTGTTAAAAGAGATCAATAAATAGCGAAAAGTATATTTTATAGCATAGTACTTAATAAAAAAATCTATTATTTTCGATTGAACACGTAAATACCATACTGTATAGTAATATCCGACAGCAATATCACAGTGACTGCGCGTACGCAGGGTCGCTTGGTTGACAACGCCTCAAGCTTCCACAACGAAGCCTCATGGTTAGAGTCGCCGTAGTTTCATTATACATACACTATCAATATCAACATTACTGGAATACGAAATCTCATATTCTTCCTCATTCGCTGCGAGTGTGCAGAATCATCAGCAAGAGTTCTCCAAAAGCTTGAGTGTTTTATTTGTGCTTACCTTTTACTGCATGATTGTTCTAACATACGCTTTTAGTCAAGTTTAGATAAACTGCTAATTTGCTCCATGAAGTTCCCAGTACACTGTCATCCGTGTGTTATAGTTAACGAGATTCGAAGTCGAGGCATATTTGGCTTACGGCCCACATAAAATAATGATATGTACACATTGTTCTGAATAAAAACTTCTGATTACATAGATTATATATATATTTATTGATGGTAGGTAGTTGTTGCCAGAGACTGTTTAGGTAGGTAACATCGCAGTTCCTAATGCAGCCAACAAACAGTGGTGTGCAAACATGACTGTTATGGTTTGATAGGCGCTGTAGCTAGTTTAATGACTACGGTAACAAGACTTTCCACTTCCAATATATAAGATATTAATCTTATATCTTAAGGCGATGGGCACAATATGGTGCAGTGTGTACTGTTATGGGCAGAGGTATCATTTACCACCAGATAAATGTCTTGTTTATCACTTTGTTTTGTAGAACAAATATATATATGTGTTTTCTCCATACGTATTGCAATAACTATAACTTCACATCAATCAGTGCATTTGGTTCTTTTAGATTACCTGCATGATAAGTTAAGGTCTTTGCATTGCTCGTCTTTTTGTCCAAAACCTTGGTGTGCCAAGTTTGCATGTTTTAAAATAAGTAAAAAAATTATCTATTGATAAACTTCTATTAATTTAGTTTAGTTCATTTAATCTAGGATTGGTAATGTATGATATTGTTAATATGAACATATTTTCTGGAGCTTTTATTATTTTGTGAACTGTAATGATTATTGTTTAACGTCGCCCCAATACAGAATATTATACAATATTATATATGTTTAAACGAGACCTGCTACATTGATGCCATAATTAGAAGAAAATTAGTAAGATATGCACACTACTCTTGAGCATATTTTAGAAATTATTCATAAAATAAAACTAGAATACTTTGAAAAATATAATAAAATTTAGAACGCGCTGATCATGTAATATAACACACGTTAGTAATATATTAAGTGTACTTAAGTTTTGTTGAATACTTATCATCACCTCGGCCTAATGTGATACTACTGAACATAAGCCTGATCAATCGATTTCCTTCGCGAGAAAAATACCGAGCAAGGTCTTTAAAGATAAGCTATGTCACAAATGAATATTAAAGAAATTTAGAAACTAAAACAGTTTTATTTGTTTCAGCAAAAATAAAAGAAATGGTATAGTGACTAACCCGGCTATGAGACTGGTCGCTAACGTCAGAAATGGATTGGGTAAGAGTTTCACTTTTCTGTTATGTAGAGGTCCACCAGGGATCCACTAATGATGGTCGAGGTTTATTCAAAATGGTCTTTAGGGAAATTGATTATTATATTTAACGGATATAATTGTCAATTATTACTCCGTTGTTTTTCTAATTATCATTACCTTGAGATTTCATGCAAAATTAAGGTTCTAGCATGTTGATACCATAATTATGAAATACTTGACGGAAGGAATCCTAAATCAATGTCATCGAGCGGAATAAACAAACCTTCTTTATATCATTGGCAAATACTCTGTCTTCCCATTCCCTAATTCGTATTATCAAAAGATGACATCGTGTTGCACGTGAGCGTGGTCTTATACTGGAACGTGGAAGCGGTCTCCTAACACCCAGTATAATGTATAACTCACTGATATGCATAACGAACGGCCTTCGAAGAAACAAGTTGTCTTCTAAAGCGTAGTATGATGTTTGTTTTTTTTCTTTTTAGATAACGCCGCAGCAAACATTCGTCGCACAGGCGTTGCTCTAGCAGCCAGCGCCAGCTCATCCAACCCCGCTGTCAAAACTAACGCATTTCAATGGAGGAAGGAGACGCCACTATAAAAAAAACACCTATAATCTCCTTTGGAATTATTCAATCAAACATACGTAAATTTTGTTTTCTTTATTTATTTTGGTGAAGAAAAAAAATGTGGGTAAATCGAAACGAATAACGGCTTTGTAGACATCTGACTTCCACCAGCCTGCACATTTGGTCAGCGTGGTGGATAAAGAACCTATACTCTCTTCTTGCGAGTTAAGACCCCGAGTCCCGATAATGGGATTAATAAGAGGACTGTTATTATAATTGTTTGCAAGGAATGTCACCTAGATGTTCCTTCAAAAAAGGAGAACGTAGGAGACAGAGAACATTGCAAGTTATTATATGGAAAAACAATGGCATAGTGATTTCGCAAACTGTATTTTTGCATAAATGAGTAATATTTTAGAGAAATTATGTAAGTAATAAAGCTTTATTTTTCTTAATGAATGGATTAATGTTGCTATATAATACGTTAACTGTGAGGTAATCTAAGTCAATATGGCGCTATAAGTGAATTGGATACACAGACTTTTTTTTTTCTAAATGTATTATTATTTAATATTTGTCTACCTCCCATATACTGAATTGTCATCTCCCTATTTGTTATTAATGCAGTATTTAATCTTTTAAAGTTATTAGCTTTTGTGGATAGATTTACGAATGTGGTCTAAATTAAATATTATACGGTGTAGTAATTCAAACTTTGCTGTGAACGAAATTATTTGAAATAAATAGATGTTCTAGAATAATCTAGTTAGAAAGTAATACATAAGGTCAATGTGTAATAAAAATGGCGCTATCAAGTCTCGCTAAAATTAATGTTGATGAAAAGTTTTATTTGTTCTAACAGTTATGAAATTATAGTGTACTTACTACGGCGATCGTACCGCGTGCTCGATTAGTATAACTCTAGGTCCTATATATTGAGAACACAATGGTGTTGTGACAGTATACTGCACCACATGTGGCCCCGTAATAAAACCACAGACTTTCGTGTGACAAAGCATGCTGTTAACCGCTGCGACACAAGATCTATTAGATTACTGACCTCTTGTACTTATATTTAGTACAATTTAAATTTGATTACATCTCCCTCTTTACGCTTACTTTTATATAGATTACCTTTATTATCTTAATTTAATACGAACTTACTTTATGTAATTTTCATTAAATATTTATCATGTTTGCATTATAGGTACTGTGCTAAGATACTAAATAAATGATTAGTCATTAGTAATCATATATCTAAATCAAGTCCCTTTCTTTAGAGCCACCAAAAGAGCGCATATGAAATGACTTCGGATTAAATTGTTTGTGAAACCTTCTATTTATATCACTTCTACATAATCGTTATTGCTATTAATAATGTGTGAAAAATGTCATTTCTGTATTGTATTTGAGTGCATTGTGTACAGTGCATTTATGTGTCATATTATCAGTAGATACGAAATTACTAGAACGAGTGAATGTATAACAACATCGATTGGAATCTGTTATTATAGAAGACTGAAGAAATATTGCGATTATAAAACACAATGAAGTTCAATACATTGTAATAAAATATCTGGAATTAGTCCATCAGCACACAGAAATGAATGAAAAATGTCCTTATGGGTTCAAAGTTTTATTATGATTTAAAAAAAAATATATGTTTTTCATTATCTGGATAGGTAGACAAATTGTGTAAAGGAAGGAGTGAAGAACTGATATAACCGACATCTTCAGCTAACTCCGTAATACTAGTTTAGTACTAAACTAGATATAAACTAGCTGCGCTATCGCTTCCTGTGCAAATTATCGAATTCGCTAGACTAATATCAGTATTAAAAAAAGTACTAAATATTTCCAAATTGCATTTTAGCTAAAAATAATAGTACAACTCAACTTTATAAGGCCTGATCTCAAATCGAACAAAGTTAACTAATTTAGTGTTTTTTTTATGTATAGAAAAAAATTAATATTAACCAACCTGGGTGCATTTTACGCGCGTAATATTTTGCTATGTATTCGTAATGAAAGTAACTAGTCCATAAGTATTTGTGTATGAATCGAGTTAATTAAATGTGAACATAGAGGGTATGATTTAAACTTCGGTAGGGTATTTAGAAATTAAAAATAAAAATTTCGGTACCATTATGTAAGTGTGAGTGCGTTTGAAGGCCAAGTCTCCTTGTAATGTTTAGTGAATAGAAAAAAAAATATTTTATTAAGTAATTACCTTACCTTCATAAATGCAGAAATGTATACAGTGCCCTGTATATAATAACATTGAATCTTATTTCAGTTTTACGGGAATATTGTTTATAAGATATATAACCTTTTTTTGGTTATTAAATTTATAAATATATGCATATTTATAGAACTATATACAAAATAACACCTTATTTTGTCGCGCCCACATTTGAGAATGGCGGGAAGCGTGTATAATGTCAAAATTATTTAGTGGTGCCATTTGTATTAGGCATGTTCTTTTTATTTTATTTCCTAGTCCTTTGACAAATCTAAAGTGAAAAAAAAAAACAATTACAATTAAATTATGTTCTCCATTTATTTCTTGCTTTAACTAAGTCCTTTAATATACAATGAATATTTTATAGATTATTTTGACAGCGATGAATTATGTGATAGCATTATCTGTAAGAGATATTTGTAGTTCTTTCGTTTGCGGTCGTATGTTTAGGAGAAAATATATATTTTATTAATTAAAATTGTAGTAATTGAAATACATGTTATGACTTCATGAAATACTAACATTAGCCGTGATTATTATTGTAGAATATTATTAACAAATACCAACATTACTATATAGATATTACATGTTTGTAATGGTCTGTTTAAATTATTATTGGTAACTATAAATTGTAGTGAGGTGCGTACGAACCAGGGCTGAATTTACAATAGTGTGGGACTTAATATACTAAAAAGATTCATTCTACAATAATAGTAATTACAACATTTAGTGTCTGTTTTCAATGTGATATAAATATATTTATAGTATCTGAATATAGACTGTTTGATCAATGAATTCAGCCTGTCCATAAGAGACTTCTCAATAAGAGGGATTTCTTTCTCCCTTTTATAGTTGTGTTTTTTTCTCCGTTTATTCTGGGCAACAAAATTTAATAGACTTAAGGTTGCTTAGGGCTGTGGGAGGTTAACGATAAAAATAATGGTAATGTGTAATGTAATGACCAGTACATATTTAGTTTATTCCCACAAGAACAATTATACACTTAGCGAAGACGAAGATGTCGCCGACTTGCTATAGTAATTTTGATTTCAAGAACAGATATATGCATATATAATAATATATAATATTTTCTATTTATTAATAAAAACTTATGATTTTAATTACACTCCCACACTTTACGTTTACGTTTATCGATAACGAGTCTGGACGTTTTCTGGTTCAGATGGGAACTGAAAAAACATAACTATAGTGGCCTTTGACCATACGCTATGTATATTAGTGTAAGAGTGGGGGATTGTAAATAACATGAGTGTCTTTTCATCAACTGTAATTTTAGTAATTGGACTGTAGTACCAAAATGAGATACACTGCTGAATACACATTACACATTTTTTTCACAATAAATATGCTGTTATTATGATTCTGCGTTTCACCACCACAGACCACACCTAGGGTCTAGGTCAACGATGGCTAATCCACGAGCTCATTTTCGGTGACTCGCATCTTCAGATATAAAAAAATTTCATAATTCAAATATTTGTATCTCATAAACGACCAAAGCTGGTTATAGATAATAGTAATATACAATATATGTTTTAATGCAAAACGCCGTGATCTCCAACACCTGCAAAATAGTCCGTAAATTTTTACAGGCTGTTTGAGGTGCACTTTGCTTAGGTCCGTGTGAATCTCATTATTCCAGTATTTCTTCAAAATACTGAGAAATTTAACAAATAAATATAGGTAATAATATTATTAATTTCGTTCATAATAATTAATGATTTAATTCTTCTAAACCTGCAGTAACAAGTGTACATACTACTACATATACTAGTAACTAATACACATATTAAAAATATTTGAATACATTGTTCAATATTGCTATACAAATATTTTCTTTTATTATTAATAAAATTTTTTGAAACACCGAGCTTAAAAGGTCTAAGTAATCTACTTGATATTCAACATTACACAGCATGAAACTACTAATCGTGAAATGTATTTTTTTATGTCCATAAATTTATTATTACTGAACTTTCCCAAAAACTGCATCATCACAAAATAATTTAAAATGAAAATCAGGTCCCTTGGATTTGTACGCACTTCTGATGTAAACATGTGTCATATAATTGAGGCTATTGGTTTGTTAAGGTGTATATTTAAAAAAAATGTGCACTGTGTGTGTTCCCATGGTAACAGCAGGTATAGTAGCCGCTGTGAGCTATTTAAACTTGAAATCCCTCATAACTGCACCCTGCCTGTGGTACTATAACCTAATGCTTGTTATAAGTTTTTATGTATTGTATTTAAATTGTAATTCGATTTTAATTTTTTCCAGTCGATTCTATTTATTTTTATATTAGCCTAACGGGTGCATTTCGAATCATCATCATCAGATAGTCCACTGTTGGACGCCCCAAAGATCTCCACAGCAATCTGTCCTGCATTGCCTATAACTAATTTTAATTACATTTAATTCTAAAGCAAAAAAACTACCTTTGACTGTTGAAAAAGAAAAATATAACTAAAACATGTTTTACAAATATGAGTGGTGATACTTTGATTGATATAACGAATAATTTTCTGGTGGTAGGTCACTGTCGCTGGTGACTGTCCACAGCAGTTCCTATAGCAGTCGACAAATAGTACTATGCAAATATTACCTAGTTCCAGTTTGAAGAGAGTTGTAGCTAGTGTGATTACTGTGGTAACGAGACTTACTATATTATGTCTCAAGGTGATTAGCATAAAAAAATTATGAAATTAATTTGAATTTAAATAATATTTAGATTTTATTGTCACCTTTCCGATTGTAACATGTATTTGCTATATTTTAAGTATAACTGATCGTAAACCATGTCAAAAAGATTTTTTTTTTTTTAATTACAATAACCGGGATTTATAAGCACCGATGGCTTTGGTCCAAAAGGATTGGAAAACGTGTTTTAAAAAAATAAAAAAAAACATTTCCTGATTAATTTTTTTGTTTTTATAGACATAAAAATATATATAGGACAGGATTTCCCAAACTTATCTTAGACCAATTCGTGATTTGCTAAAACGCAGAATTTTTACATTCATGTTAAACACAAAAATAACTTTTTTTTTTTTGCCTATTTCCTAACTTTAAATATTTCGTTCTATAGAGCTCCAAAAACTGAATAAGACTGCATTCTGAAATCATTTCTGGCCTTATGGCGCTTACGGCCTTTTAGGCCAGAAGTATAGTTTACAATTCTGTACTATAATTGTTTAAATTTTGACAATAGATACAATTTAATAGTAAATGAAATCCGTTTACAAAGACTCCAAACAGTTATATTACTACTATATATTATTTTCATTAATTAGTCAGTTCGAAATGCACCTCCTTACGTGACCGCCACTCTGCTCCCATCAACCCGCCTTGGGCTAGCGTTGTGGGAAATGGTCCAAATCCTCCCTCTCCTCTCCATCTCCTCATATGAACACCTACAGAGGTCTGTATGTCGCGGAAAGCTGCTCGATGTGGGAATCTTTGGGGGAGGCCTATCTCTAGCTGTGAACATCTATTGGCTAATGATGATGATGATGATGTTTTGTAAAAAAAACCTTAATATGCGCTATTTATTTATTTATGTACCGATTTACTTTTGTCTCGTGTGAGTTTGATAACAATTGTGATTTAGGAGTTTACGATTACTGGTAATATGAATTTGTACGAAGTGTATAACGTAGCTGGTGCCGTGCGATGAATACGTTGTGAAGAACTATATTGTGAAATATATATAATTTCTTTTAATATTGCGTTTTTTTTCTACACCTTATAGTTAACCATTTGTGACAGCGCGCAGTTTTAAGTTTATAATGCCAGGTAATTATTATTAAACAGTTACGTAAACCCTTTGGGGGTAAGATTTTGTACAATTCTACTCTGACTTATACTCGACAAAAGGAATGTTCCTATCCAACTTCAAGTATTCAGGGGTTATGGTTCCAGAGATATCTTGATGAATTTACATACATAAATATATATCACGCCTTGTTGTCAGTGGGGTAGGCAGGTCTACCTTTTTTTTTTAAATAACAGGAAATTTCTTACATATATTTTAATAAGCAATTTTAGTTGTGGTAAATATATCCTTAAGAAACTAAATCTCAAATGAAACTGATACAAAAACGATTTCCTGTTTTCATGAATACACGTAATCTTTTATTAAATTTATAATAAATTCTTATCTTTTAAGTTTCTATGAGAAAATTCTGTATATATTTACTAAAGCTTGTTTCAGCAAAAAAAAAATGTTAATGGTAATTTGAGGTCGCGTTATCAATAAACTTTGTGATCAATATCACGGGTAGTTATCTGTATGTTATATGTTATATAAAAGATGTCGGACGTATGTAATACATTCATTGACTCTTCACGAGATCTCCGAAACTTACACGTAAACATTCAAAATGTGGTAAAGATATATTTTCTACAGTTTAGTGGTTAGTTAAAAATGGATTTTACAAAACTTTTTCCCCAAAGGGAGTTGCGGGGGTGTTATGGAGAGCAAATCGGGCAGGGTCAATTTTTTTTTATTTATTTCCATTTTTCCCTGATATTATTATTCGAGGCTTTACCTTGTCCTATTATTTACAATATCTACACGACTATTGGCTATATACATTATTTCTAACATTATATCGATTTTTTTTTGTACGATGTATGTATTCTTATTCTATCTAATTATAAAATATTCACAAAAATACACAGAATATTATTGTGTACATATGCATAAAGTAACATTTACTTGTCTATTATTTCGATTATTTATTATCTTACATATTTTTAAGCAATAACTTAGAAACTTACTTCTAACTAATTTTTTTTTTATTTCGGATAGACTGGCTTTAACTGCCCAGTTTGTCGGACCTTCCTTATTAACTGATATGCTTCAGCTGCGTTTGAGAAAAATACCTTAGTAATAGACGCGATGCTGCCCCCGCTATATCGGGCGCTCCATCTCGCAACTGAGGCATCTCGAAGCAAACGTTTAACATACGATACCGGGCACTGATCTTAATCTGGCTTCCTTCGGCTGTTAAGAGCAGCCAGCTTGGCTAAGTCATCAGCACGCTCGACAAAGCTACCCAGAACAAAGACACGTCTTTGTTCTGGGTAGCTTGTAGAAGCCCTCTGCAAATTCTCCCTGGCCACTACGGCAAGAGGATGGAGCGAGCCATGATTCGTAACAGTATCGAGCGCTGCTTTACAGTCACTGAACAGACCATAGCTCGCTTCCGTCCTCCTGAGAACCATTTTAGTTGCCTCACATATGGACAAGAGTTCGTCCTGGTAAACTGTACAGTACGCGGACAGACATATCTTCCAGTTTTGGATCTCGGCCTCGCCTTTCCATATGGACAGTGAGGCTCCAACCTTCCCCTCAAGCTTACTGCCGTCGGTGTATATCTTCACCTCCTGCAAGTTGTGCTCATGAATAGAGTTTTGGTCTACCAAACATATATATTTAAAATTCATTAGCAAAGCAGGGTGAGGAGTCTATGCAAATCCTGCGACCCGTTCTACTTCCTTGTCGCTTAGAAGTGTCTGGGACAACCCTCTCCTAGTCTCATACAGGCCGAACACCTCCCGAATTCTCAGATCTAGTAGTAGTATCCCCGATAGCAACAGGGCCAAATGTAGAAAAACCGTACGGTACGATCTACAGAGTTTCATCGCAAATCCTCTCTGTACGGTTTTTAGTTGCCTCTGAATCCCTAGTTTCTTGCCTGCCGGTGCCCATGACGTAGCCGCGTATAGCACAATCAGCTCGACCGCAGCTACGTAGATGGATCGGATGATTTCGGAGTCAGAACCCCAAGAGATCTTGGCTAAACGAGCAATTTGCCTATACAATCGTAATGCTTTTTGCACTGATTCACCACGTGGCTATTAAACGATAAACGATCATCAATGGTTAGTCCCAGAATCTTGACTTCCCTGGACATATCAATGCAGATCCCTCCTATGTTCAGCCGTGGGGTATCGTATTTGAGTTTGTTCGTAATCACCAATGCGGTGCGGGGGTCTACTTTATAATAAGGGAATGTGTGTGTAGGACGTCCGTTTTAGTTGTCGCGGTAGATGAAGCGTACAAACTTGAGATGGAGCTCAGGATGGATCAAATTTGTAGTACCTAAAGTTATTAAAAGAATTTAAGCTTAAAATCTCAAGTTGAGCGCCATCGAATTGGAGGGGCTGGTTCCGCTACCCGCCGCGTGGCGCGCGCGTGTCGCGTCTCAAGTTCCCGATGGTTGATCGACGTCGGTTTTTTTGCCCATTGTTTTCCGTTTCCTGCGCTCGCTGAATGGGGTCTTTTGACACGTCGTTAAGATGAAACAAGATACCAGCAATTCTGTGCGCGGTAAGTACTTGTATAATGAGCGTTTGTTAGATATAACAAACTTCCTTTATCCGTAACGTCGCTTCTAATCCACTCTAGTTAACATAACCATTTTGTAACATATAAAATTTAAATTTTACAATTTCATGGCGTTTATTTATTATGATATTTCGAATGTTTTGCAGCACCTATAATCAGGGAAGGAATGTGATAAATCCTCTGTCGTTACAGCTGACACGGAGTATGCAGTTTTTCAATTATTGTTCACTATCCGGTCGTTGTACACAAAATGATCTCATTGTCTTGAAGTCTTCGAGTGGTACATTTGATATTAATTTTTTTTTTTCACTAAGCGATGAGATGTGCGGTACGTTCAACTGATGATAAGTTATGCGCCTACCCATAACAATGTGGCACTAGTTAAAATGATACGGCACCATATAACGCTGATGTTAAGTCTGTTGATGTATGTTCATTACCGTTTTACGGCTGTAATAAGAACTACGGTGGTACCCACCTAGACAAACGTTGGCAACAAAACTTTTTTTTTGTACAGCACAAGCAGGTGAGAATGGCTTGAGTCATGTGAGTTGTAGTACAGGACCTCTTACACCCCTGAAATAAAATAATGTTATTTAATTGTACGTGTAACACAAAGGGCTCGTCAAACAAATAGAATCCAATAAATAACAATTACAGTACAGAATTTCCCTCCGACGTATTTAATTAGAGTACTTTAAGGTTCAATTAAGGCTGTCAAAACATGTTAGCGGGGGCGAATTGGTACACCCGCGCGTGATTGGCGGCACGCGCACCGCGGCCGGCCCTCACCGGCGCTACGTTATTGTCTACAATCAGTTTTATTACATTTGTCCTGTTAATCAACGAGGAGAGGAGACGAACGAGGTGTTTACCCGGTGGTATGATCATGATCATCCGACGCAGCAGAGTTAAGTCGATCGTAGAAATCGTAGAAACTCTGTCGGACGTAGGTAATACATCCTATTTCTAACGCCAAACAGTGTGCGAACATAACTGTGTTCTAGTTTGCAGAGCCATGTAGCTAGTGTATGTATGTGTGACGAGCACAATATGGTGTATTGTATAACATCCTAACTAGCGCCACGTCTATGGGCTGGTGATCATCAAGCTCGTCTAGTCGCTTAATTAAATAAACAAAAGGTTGATCATTGAAGGTGGCTTGAACCATAGAACCAATCGCCAACTTCCGGTTGACGGAAGGGAAGAAGAATAGAAATCGACTTAGAAGTTGATTCATTGCACCGACATATGCGAAACTGACAACAAAAAGAACATCTAAAAATCATGATTTTTTTTTTTATTTGGTTGTTTTGTATAAGCAACATCTTATGTCTCAGGCGACAAGCGCAATGTGGTGCAGTATATATTATCATAACTTGCGCCATGCTGTTATGGGCAGGCATAACACTTATTATCAGGTGGACATCCAGCTCATCCAATCGCTTATATGAATAAAAAAAAATAACATGCATACAAATAAATTTATTTCTTTAGAATTTCGTTTGAGACCAATGTTGGTGTTTGCGATAAATCGGTCCTGATTATTAGTTTGATTGTACGACGAACCCTCGCCAATTCCTGATGAAGTCACTACAGCTATCTCCATCTGTTACATCCAAGTGTTCTCGAGTGCTATTATAAAGTTCTGCGCTGGTTGCCGGCGGCGTGGCGCTACATAATGCCCTCCCCACTCACTTCCTGTACACGGATCGCAATATACTGGATGTGGTGGAAAAAACCTTTTCTCCACGGATCAAGGTGTTACAGTTTAAGTAAGGGTGTCACTTTAATGAAACAATACCAACCTGCTCTTGGCTAATGTGGTAGACCACCACTTGACTTGACAATATTCTTATGGCACACGATTCTGATTCCCAGCAGTGGGAACTCGGTCTTAATGATTTGGACATAATGTTTATGTTTTATTGTAATGAAACCTTTGTAATAATTTGGTGATGCTCTAGTCCTCTATAAGAGATAGAATATTCTAGGCAATCACATTTCATCATCTTAACCTAGTTGTCCCTTAACCTAATAATACCTTAAGTGCCTACATGGCTCATCGGCCAACCGTTTTCGTTGTAACATAAAGGTCGTCTGTTCGAGATCAGAGCCACATATTGTGAAGTTTAGTGGAAGGGTTTTTCGAACCAGTCTGCTTAGCTATAATCTTTCATATTGTAAATCATCCGCTATAGCAACTTCTATAATATATCTACTGCTACTCAGGTGCCAACGTATGAGAGCAAGAGTATCCTGGATGATCACATTTCACTAACCCCACCCACCACATGAATTAGGATTAAGAGTTACTTTATTATAATTAAAATAATAATTTATGGGTTCCTCCAGTAATATTCAATATCCACGTTCATATCCGCCCCTACGTCCGATGGCCGGGTGTTGACACAACACTAAATCCTACGTGTTGTATCGGTAATCAGTGGTGCACTCCTCCAGGTTAACCGTGTGAACGTAGCCCTAATTAGTACTAGTCGAGTGTGGTGACGGCGCTGCCACTCCGTGTCGAGTTCGAGTGACTGTGTTGACTATTTTTTTTAATGAGACACACATCTCGCATACTTTGTAGAATGAATTGATATAATTATAACCTGATGAAGATCCATACGAGGAATACTTGGATTTTCATCAGATATACAATTTTTGGGTTATTTGTAACATTGCATAGATTTCTCCTAACCAAAGTTGGCTGGTGGTAGGTCTTCGTTTCCAAGAGGTATCATCTTCACTATACTACAGTACAGTAGTAGTACAGGCTTTAGCAGTAGATCCCGGGCTTCTAATATACCACTGAAGGATACCACCGTGGATGTTCGAGGGAGTAAATCTTATATAATCTTGAAAATCAGTGCCACTGCTTATAGCAGGAGCATGCTGAGTTAGAACCCCTCTCAGCTTAATAATCTTATGTTATTTTAAGTTTTTATATTAAGCTATTTATATATATTTAGGCGGTACCGAATAAAGCATTTTTTTTCTTTTTAGAAGGAACAGCAGAAGTAATAAGAAAGGTAGTAGACATATCACATCTATCAACCCTTACTTGTGTGTGGATAAATAGCTTTGACTTTCACATTGAGACAGTCCAGCGTCCCAGCGGTGGCAACATCGAAACATCTATAATTTTTTAATTATATTATGTAAAAGTTTCGTTGTAATATGATATTAACATTCCACAAGCAAAACATTTAAATTTAATTGCTGCAACTCCAGTGGTCCCCTGTCGCCGCGCTGACGGCGTCTCCCGCGCTAATGAGTCCCCGACTTACCGCCGCGACAGCTGTCATCTTGTCACCATCTCCAGTTAACTACGCCCGCTGCGGTTCAAGTGTAACTACCGGATAGTACGTAGCGTTATGAGCTTTTATATTATGCTTATGAAAGTGGAGGAAGCGAGAGAGGTGTGCCAGGATTGTAGCAGGTGGAGAGAGGTGGTCTCTGCCTACCCCACTGGGAACGAGGCGTGATATATAAGGTTGCCAAATATCTCCCTTCCGCTTTTTTGCTCTTTCGTCAATGCTTTATAAAAAGTGTTACAGTGATCGGATTTAGTTCAAATATGCGCCGTTTTGTTCGATAATCTGTTTCCATCTAGACGGCAACTTCATTATACCTCCATCGTAGAAGCCCCCCTCCTTATTTGCGAAGAACTCGGACAGCCACTTTTCACAAGCCTCTTTTGAGTTCAACTTTACACCACCAAGGGCGTTCACCATGGACAGGAACAGGTGGTAATCACTTGGCGCTATGTCCGGGCTATATGGTGGATGCGATAAAACCTCCCATTCGAGCTCCCGTAGCTTCTGACGAGTCATCAACGAAGTGTGTGGTCTGGCGTTGTCCTGGTGGAACACTACACCCTTCCTGTTGGCCAATTCTGGACGCTTCTGGTCGATCGCCTGCTTCAAGCGGTCCAGTTGTTCGCAGTAGATGGTAGAATTAAGCGTCTGGCCATATGGGAGCAGCTCATAGTGGATGATTCCCTTCCAATCCCACCAAACACACAGCAAAACCTTCCTGGCCGTCAATCCCGGTTTGGCCACTGTTTGGGACGATTCACCGGCCTTCGACCACGACCGTTTTCGCTTGATATTGTCGTATGTGATCCATTTTTCGTCGCCAGTCACCATCTGCTTCAAGAATGGGTCGAGTTCGTTCCGTTTCAGCAGCATATCGCAGGCATTGATTCGGTCCAGAAGGTTTTTTTGCGTCAAATCATGCGGCACCCAAACATCAAGCTTTTTTTTGTATCCAGCCTTCTGCAGATGGTTTAAAATGGTTTGGTGACTAACTCCCATCTCCTGGGCGATGTCACGAGATGCCACATGCCGGTCTAACTCGATGTAGTCCATGATTTGATCGGTATTTGTCGTCACAGGTCTTCCGCCGGCTGGCTTATCCATGGTGTCGTTTTCACCGGCTCTGAATCGTCGAAACCATTCCTCCGCGGTTCGAAGTGATAGAGTACCATCCCCCAAAACACCATTAATCTCACGGAACGTTTCTCTAGCGGATTTGCCTTTAACGAAGGAAAACTTTAAAATAGCGCAAATTCGGCGTTAGTGAACTCGCATGTTTACACGTCTATAACTGTTGAACGCAATATCCAAACTAATTATGCCTAGCGTCGTTTTGTAGGTTATGTCAAGACCTTTCAAATTATGTATAGTATTGCCAGATACGAGCTCTGTAGCGCTTTGTACATAGCCGCGAAATTCAAAAGACAAAAAGGCGGAAGGGAGATATTTGCTAACCTTATATATGTATGTATATTACGCTACCAGGTTTTAAAATCTAGTATTTTTATACCACGAAGCGACAATACGTTCGTTCAGCTGGTACTATACAATATTGATGGTAGGTCTCTGTTGCCGGAGACCGTCAGGGTAGATACCACCACAGCTCGTGATCCTGCCACCAAACATTACTTTGTTCCATATTACTGATTGTAGCTATTCCAATTACTAAGATAAAGAGACTTAACATTCTATGTCTCAAGGCGACGAGCATTATGTGGCACTGTGTATACTATCCTAACTAGCGCCATGTTATGAGCAGTAGTATCACTTACAATCAAGTGAACGGCTCATTCATCATTTGTTTGAATAAAAAAAACCATCTGAGTGCGGGTAATCGTATTTTTTATTCAACGTATTAACAGAACGAAGAGGACGCCAAGTTATAGTATTGCTGCCAATGTTTTTTTTAATATTTTTTTTAAGTATAAAAATGAAAATTGTAAATATAATAGAAATATATACTTAAACGTATTATACATAAACATAAACGAGGGGTGTAAGGGCTCACACACAAAAACTCAGAGGGTCCAAGCCAACCTCACCTGGTCGTGGTACATCCTGCTAATCAATAAACGAAGCTCTGGCTCCCACCTACCCGCATTATGCCACCGTGGTGGGAAATAGCCCAAATCCCCCCATATAAATCCCTACCTGACGTGTGTATCTTTGAAGGAGGGATATGTTCAACAGTGAACGTCTATCGGCTGTTGATGATGATGACGATATACTTAAACGAGCTTAAACTTAACCAAAGTTCTCTTTCAGCAAACCCTGGCAGAGGATAAACAGTTATAAAAAATTCGTCATCATGTCCTCATCGCCTTAGTGTTTTATGTCTGGTTATACAACTTCAAGCTATAAAGTGTTTCAAGCCGGTGTATAGTAAATCCTGTACTCCCATCACTCGCTGGTGATTGTAAAGCTGGCTCTAAACTTAATCGATCCGAGGAGACGCGTCTCGGTAGGGTGGGCGACATAGCGTTAGTCTAAAATAAAACGCCCCAACAAAACGGCAAACGGTGGAAAGTGACCCCAAATCTGTGAGCTTTTGATCCTTAATTGGTGCAGCCCCATTGGCCGGGGGTGGGACGGGGCGACGGCGCCGGCGCGCGATTGGTCGGCGCGCGCTCTCCACGCCCCGCCGCCGGATTAGGGTGAGATATCGGGGGTTGGATCGTTCACGGATAAGGGATCATCACATCTTGATACTTTTTGACAATTGTTCGAGGTCCGTAGTTGTGTGACGACCGCTTGAAGCAAGACGATCTGGTAATAGTCACAGGAAATCTTTGGTTGCAGGTAGCCTAGAACTAGTCGCTATGGAAATCTATCGATTGGACCTATAAGCTGAAATGATGATGATTATCATTCCCTTCAAGTTTTTAACTATATCTGCAACCCTATATTATATATAAAGTAACCCTATATAATATATACAGTAGAATAATTTCAGAAGTCCATCAAATATGTTCTTTTTTTGACAAATACATATTTTTTTTTTAATATTTTAGTTATTATCTAGTAATAGGATATTTATGTCTTCTAAAAAAAACACAAATGTTTTAAAATATCCTCGTTACTCCTATTCAAAGACTTATTTTTCATCATCATCAGCTGATAGACGCTCTCTGGTTTATAGGCCATCACCACAAATCCACTCCGATCAATCGTTTTCTCCTTACATTTCCGTACCTTCATAGATAGTCTGCAGTGACGAAGATCTACCAGTACAACTCCACCACTACCAGTAACCATCGCCAAAGCTTAAAAACTCGCAGCTTCGATGAACTGAAAGTGTCAAGACGTTTCAAGCGCTGCCGGTGGTGGTGATCCGCTTTGCATGAGATGATCCGACGGCGAGCGGGTTACGTCGTCTTACAGTAACTCAGGGCTCTATTCGCGACGCGATATGCCCAGGTTCACCAGCTCGTTGCACCGCAGACACAGTGTGCACAACAACATATTATACAACTACTGACTACGCGAATATTACCGCATTTGATAACATACTGATCTCTGTGGCCGGAGACCATCTTATCACCTTTAAACAGCAGTGTGCAACATTACTGTCTGTATTGAAGGACTTTGTAGCTAGGGAAATTAATGAGGTAACGGACTTAACAGCTTCTTACTTCACGTCTAAAGGCGATGTGCACAATGTGGTGCTGTGTATACCATTCTACCGCCACCTTGTTATGGGCGGGCGTAATATTCCATCAGCTGAACGTCTCGCATGTATTATCGCTTCGTAGAATAAAAAAAAACCCTTAAAGTAATGACCGCTTTGCAGTACTAATGGTTACAGAACTGTGCCGGATGTTTGCAAAAACTGATTCCTACCGAAAATCGTGCAAGAGGTTGTTAAATTAAAAAAAAGAATAATCCTAATTTCAATAGGAAACATGGTTTAGTAATACCATCAGTATGGGATCCCGTTACCAATAAAATCAAATAAAAATAAAACACCACCAGAATACTTCAAGGAACTGTGAACTCATTCTGCGTAGATCCAACTGTAGACAATAATTGAAATGAAATCATCTATCGTCTATTAATTGCTGTTTTTTTTTAAATTCTCCATATTACCCTTTTTAATAAATTTATTAAATAGATTTCGATATTTTCTATGACTTGGAGAAATCTGCATAAAAAATCGTAAAATTTGATTAGTACTGTCATCAATTTGATTTAGAAATTTATATACCAATGGTTGTATATTTTATATAGTTTTTAAAGAGGATTTATCATATATAAAATTCCACCATTACACGATGTGTAGCAAGTTAAATGTATATGTATTTTTTTATTAATTAACCTGAAGTATTAATTAATAATTTAATTGCCTGATATTGGAGAAGTCAAGAGATCGAAATTTTAGAATCGTACATAAGATCCATTTTTGGTATGTATTTGAAATTATTTCTGTCGTGAATTATAAATGTTATTAAGTTTTAATAAATATCTATCAAAAAAAAAAACTGTCCGTGTGAGCGTTACTTAACAATATCGCATTGCTGTATTGCGGAGCGATGTTACGATGTTACGCTGTTTTCATTCGAAGCAATACTATGTAATAGAAAACGAGGTCACATCTAAATAATATTTTGTACTAACATATGAATTAATAAATAATAAAAAAATAATAGCCTTCTCAATGTCCCTCGGATGCAAATCAGGAGTTTCGCTAATAAAGACAATGCAGGGTTGTTAATATCACATGTCTACGAAATATGTTCTTGGAACATGACGATGTCCTTGATAGTCATGTAATACGATCGCCTTAGGAACTGAACTATCAGGGCTTCCTCCTATCTCAGACGGTTATAGCATCGAGATTTATCATGTAACTACTTACTTAAGGTACTTACCTCGATAAAACAATAACATCCTGTAAAAGAACAACATTCTGTTTCGTAATCATCATCGACAGCTTCCGGTTATACCGGATACGGATAGATATCAAATTACTGGCACACGGTTCGCGCAATTTGGCGCTCATCTGAAGACAACTCTAAGTTTTTTTTTACCATCTTCGTTGCTCATAGCTTTTCCACTCACCCACAGCACACTTGCCATAATACCTCAAACTATTTAAAATAACACATTAGCCAATAATCAATGCGCGAAAATAAATTAAAATACATTAAAAATAAAAAAAATATAATCAGTTTTATTAATTAAAAAAAAAATGTAATAGGTGGACCGGAAAGTAATGTCGTTTCTGCGCATGCCAATACTTGATTGTCATTTGTCAGCTCATTGTTTTGTTCAGAGGCGTACCAAAGACATTGTGAGGTTATAGTGATTTCTTTACTTATAGACAATTGAATTACAATTTTTTTTTGTAATTTTGGGTAAAATGGCCAGCCAAATACCAGAAGAGGTACACATCCGGCATTGCATGCTCTTTGAGTTTCGCAAGGGAAATAACGCAACAGTTGCTACCAAAAACATTTGCGATGTTTATCCAAATGCACTGGACATTCGTAAATGCCAAAGGTGGTTTTCCAAGTTCAAATCGGGTAATTTTGATCTTTCCGACTCGTATCGATCAGGAAGACCATCAGCGTTAGACAACGACGTGTTAAGGGCGGAAGTGGAAGCAAATCCGTGTCAGACGATCGAGGAATTGTCAAACAGTCTCAACAAACCTTGGTCGACCATCCAAGAACATTTGAAGCAGATTGGAAAAGTAAGCAGAGCAGGTGTTTGGGTCCCGCATAATCTGTCCGAACAGAATAAGGCTAACCGATCAATCACATGCAACTTATTGCTTCAACGACACAACACAGAAGCGTTTTTTGATCGCTTGATCACAGGAGATGAGAAATGGGTCCTGTATGATAACCCAAAACGCAAAAGGCAGTGGCTCTCTCCAAATGAAATCCCTCGGAGTACTGCTAAGCCAGGTTTACACCCCAAAAAAGCGCTTTTGTGTGTTTGGTGGAGTATTCGCGGCATTGTTCATTTTGAATTACTGAAACCTGGAGAAACTGTTACTGCAGACCTCTACAGCGAACAATTGCAGCGAGTCAATCAATCTTTAATTGAAAAGTGGCCAGCGATTGTCAACCGAAAAGGCGTCATTCTCCAACATGACAATGCAAGACCGCACTGCGCAAGGCGAACTCTAGAAAAAATTAATGAATTGGGGTGGGAGGTGCTGCCTCATCCACCATATTCGCCCGATGTTGCACCATCGGATTTCCACTTATTCCGAGCGCTGCAACACTTTTTAAGTGGCAAAACATTTGCAAATTTGGATGATATCCAAAATGCCATCTCTAGATATTTTGCCGAAAAACCAATTAATTTTTATCGATCAGGGATTGAAAATTTACTCACTAGATGGCAAAAGGTTATTGACAATGATGGGGAATACATCATTGATTAAAAATAAAGACTCGTTAAAAATGTATGTGTTTGTATTTAGCGTAAGAAAACGACATTACTTTACGGTCCCCCTAATAATACACAAATTACTCAACGGTAACATAACGTCCGGGTAAAAGCAAACATCAGAGATAAAATTATGTTCACACTTCGTCTAAACATCTCGCGGATTCACCCCCAAAGAGGTCTAGAGCCACCCCATCCCTCCCTCATTGGCGCCACCCTCCGTCACTCCCATTCCATCCCGAGCGCGACAGTTTACCTCGACCCGCGGACGAAATCGCCTCGTTTCCTCAAAACAACGAGCAAACTGACAATTATACGTAATTATTATTGATCTCCATAATCCGGCCGACTCCCAAATTTCCGCCATTAATTAAAGCATTTCAAATTCGCGCGCTTTCTTTCAACGTCATATTGCGGAGTGGTTTTAAAAAGTGATTTAAGTTAAAGTCAATATCTTTTTATTCCAATTAAATAATTTATGAACATCGATATCGTTATTCTTCACAAAAATATCTTTAAAAATAATAACATTCCTAAATAAAAAAGAAAAAGTAAAAAAAAGATTATTTAATAATGCTGCCATTTTATTAGGCAAAGTGAACAAATAAAATGATATATAAAATTAAAAATTAGAGATAGAAATTTAAAAAGAAATGGAGCAAGAAACTAGAAGCGACTCACCTGTGGACTCGAATCGTCAAGAACCAAATTCGAAAACTTCTTTTTTAATCGAAGACATTCTGTACAGAGGCCAAAGTCGCAGTTTCAAACAGCCAATCCCTGATCCGAGGACGTTCGATTACGATAGACCTGAGCCAAAAACGTTCTTCCCAGTACCGGGGGAGGTGAGGCCGCATGTCCCGGGCAGAGAAGGCTCGTATTTGCACGTGGCTATGGGGGCCCTGGGCGCATACCTACACTCGCCGAATACCTACAAATCTGTAGAGACTCCTTATTTTTTATCTCAAGGTAAGTGATAACTTATTTGCAACTAAAAATGTTATTTTGTTTTTAACAGGTAAAATCGTGGTAGTTGGCCCTTTGTTGCTCTTTTCGTTGCATAGCCAGCGTTGGCGCTAATTCAGATTACTTCAACGCCTTATGCTCGAACCTTTAAGAAATAAGTTGTATTATAATTACACTATTGCACCTTTCAAATTAGAAAACAGTACTAGTTGCAAATTACTACTATCTGTTCGCTGCCTGCTTTGCTGTCCGTAACACCTCCTCAACTTCACATAGGGAAGGAATTCTGTAAAATCCATATTTAGCCGACCTTTAATTTGCAGAAGCAATACCTCTACCAAATTTTGAGCGTTCACGTCTAATAGATCGGAGATCTCGTGATGAGTCAATGAATCTTTGGATATTCCCTCTGTATATATATTATAGATTGAGCGGAAAAAATAGGCACTGCGCTAATACCTGTCTAAAACTAACACTTTATTTTAGTTTACGTGCGAAAAAATTCTTGCATTAGTGTACAATTAATATGATTTTTTTCTGTTACCCGTTAAATATTTTAAATTAACTAACATTCATTAGTCCAAATGATGAGAAATTAAGAAACACATGTATATTGTTGATAAAGTATTTGTGTAGAATTGATGTCAAAAAATTGGAAAATTCGGAAGGACGTTATTGAATATATAAAAAAATATTAAATTAACGGGAACCGCACAACTCAAATGATCGAAGCCAACTTTACCTGCTCGTGGTGCATCGTTTTAATTAACAAATGAGGCTTTGGCTCCCACCAACTCGAACTGGGCTAGCGTAGTGGGAAATAGCTCAAATCCTACCATTTGAACACCCTATAAAGGAAGGCCCCTAGTGCCCGGCGATACCGGAAGCCATGCGGACTGTGAAGGTCGCGGGAATTCGCCGGATGCGGGCAGCGCGCGACCGGTCGATGTGGAGATTTTTGGGGAAAACCTACGTCCAGCAATGGACCTTTATCGGCTGATGATGATTATGATGAACAAAATAATATATGTAGTATTATGTAACAAATTTTGAATATGTAACAGATATAATAGTATTCTTAAATAATACTTTCTTATGTTATCGGTATAATTTCTTAATGATTGATTTTATTCTCGTTGAGGATTGAACCAGTAAAATCTACCGATCAGAAAGAGGGTATTATATCGCATCTTAGCGTACAAGCATCGGGATTAAATTTTACCTTAACCGATTTTTTGATTTAACATCGAATTTAAGAATCGATACTGATTTTTTTTAATGTATTATGTCATTAAAAAAACTTGGTTTCGATGCTGTATCATCAACACCTTTAATTTTTCATAATTTCTTTTTTTATTTTAAGTGGCAAAATAAGTAGAACGATTGTTTTATCTATTAAAAAAATCCTTTAAGGTCTTGTAACATAAAATGTTGAATCTCCAAAATATAGTAATTTTAGTTACAGCAATTATTAAGCAGTAATGTTTGCATGCTTTTGTTGTTGGCGACCGATATAGTTATTTCCTTGGCTCCAAAATGGTTACCTTGGCTGATGTTGTATTTTTTAAATCAATCTTAGGTGTTCCGTACCACGCCCTGTTCACCCCGTCGGAGCTGTCGCTCTCCGCCCTCAAGCACTGCCGACGGCGGAAGGCCAGGACGGTTTTCTCAGACCCGCAACTAACCGGTTAGAGTTTTTCTCTTATTTCATTAGCATATTGTTTTAACCTCATTGAGAGTGTTGTTCATTTACAAAAACGGAAAATTCTAAACAGTATTTACGAAATATATAGTCTATTTTCACATTACATCCTTGTTTGATCTTAATTTCATAGGGTGTTAAATAACAATGAGGACGAAGGTGTAATATGCTCAGTGATATTACTATGGTTTAACTTGTATACCGCGATACTGTTGAGGAGGTAATTTTACAATAAGAAGGTTTTAGAATTTTTCTGTACCTTCTAAGAAATGCCAAAATATATACACGTAGACTTTTCGCCACCTTCTTTACTATTCTTGTCATTTAACCTCTTATGACAATGAGGACAAATAGTAGCAAAAAAAGTATAAGTATATTAGAGAAAAACAAGGCGAAATGGATAAAGCCAAGTGCCATGATCCCGAATGACATGATTCGTTGAATCCTAGAACAATCGTTTCACATTTTAATATTTCTATAGGTTTGGAAAAACGTTTCGAGTCTCAAAGGTACCTGTCTACGCCCGAACGGGTGGAGCTGGCCGGCGCTTTAAACCTATCTGAAACGCAGGTCAAGACTTGGTTCCAGAACCGGCGCATGAAGCATAAGAAGCAACTGAGAAAACAACAGCAACAGAGAGGTGAGCGCTTTGTATTTTCATATATGTTTCAGAATATATACTATTATATTCATCTAGGACTAACTGAGACAGTTACAAAAACATGCTATGATTGCAATATTTCGGGAACAGTTGATTGAACTATTTGCATAGAGTTCATCAAATTTTGGAAGCTGCGACATTTGCAGATAACCTATGAATAATTACATACCTATTAGAAAGAGGGTATTATTATATATCAGATCTCCGATAATATTCCATAACTATTCACCGCCTTTCTATCTGGCTCTTTTGGGTAATTTCTCTGACACCTGTACTTATTTATGACAAGGCTTTCACTAGCAGATGGATACCGAAAAGTATAAAGAATCACATAGGTTTTTTTCATATAAATTGTGAACAATTTCCGATACAGTTTAATTACTGGCAATTGTTCGAATTAGTGAAAATCCTTAGTAATGACCATAATAATAAAATAAAAATTAAGTAATCTTGCATTATGTACGTTAGCCAAGTTGAACTAGTAAATAATATACTTCTCCCTACCTCCCAATGCCGTGTAGATGGATTGTTATTAAAGTTCATTATTTTAGGTACGCACAAGTTTAGCCTCAGGTCGCATAGTTTAACTCTCAAGAAATACAAGTTTGTATCAACTAAATTATAAGTTTCAGCCACTTGGAAATTTCCACTCGATTATTATTAGTTGCGAGTTTCGCTAACAATAGAAGTGCAAAGAATTTCTTTAGGTACTTTATGATTATTAACTATTATTATGTCATAAAACACTTGATTGAATTTCTCACGGTGTTAAGAAACTATGAGATCGTAGATGATGATGTTTGATTGCTCAGAATACTATGGCTTTTATATGTTAACAACAATAACGTATAAAAGCTGTGAAAGCACTAAATGTATTATATAAGGATACCAGATAAGCAGGATATATTAAACGTTACACTTTATTTGAATAATGACAAACTTTAATATGTGGTCCATGATTTCAACCAAGAAACTTCGAATTACAAATATTTATTAGCAAAATGCCGTTTTGAGCTCGCGTAGAACTTACTACTGTAGTTAGATCTCGATTCTAAATCGTTGATTTAAAAATTGATAGCGATTTATTGCCAACGTAAGTATTATAGCTAATTTGCACGTAAAATTAACTAAGTTTATTAAGCGTTCTACGAAAGGTTGGCAAGTTTTGAGACAATCTTAGTCTCTTAAGCGGTTTCTGTCTACCGGCAATAATGATTACGCGTCGAGCGTGGGTCTTAATTGGGAGTCTTTGTTAACAGACATTACGCGATGTTGTACTAAGTAAAGATGACTCGTATTTACGCGACCAGGTTTTAAAAACTAGGTATTTTCTTCCAAATACTCGTGCAAAAACTTTTAAATGTTTAAAACGTTATTTTAAAAGACATGATTATTCGTGAATAATATTCTCTGTTATAATTTGCGTGCTTTTTACTACGTCTGTAGTCTGTACACAATACATAATGTACGCCGATCGAATTAAATTTATGTAGAACTTAATTGAAAACCAAAAAAATTAGAGTATTAATCCCAAGAGATATGGTATGTACGGTTGATTTTCAGGTTAACAGGTTGTTATTAAAGTTTTATTTTTCTATTTTGTTAGGCAACTGAGTCTTGAAAATACTTTGAAATATTTCGAAATCTAGTTTGAAGTCCGTGTACTCAAACACCTTGTACGAGAGTGTTATGGTTTTCAGTTTTGGAAGTACGACTCATGCGTAGTACTAAACGTCTTAGTATCTTAGGTTGAGATAGGGATAGACAGGGTTGCTACTTTAATAAATAAAAAAACGTGTTAAAACAAATGTGTGTAATATTGATAACAAAGTGGGAACAACACAAACTTTTCGTTAGTTTGATGCTATCACTATTAACTGATCATGATTTTAATCAGTAGGAAAAATAAAGGCGATAACAAATAAGAATTTATTTTATCTTACAAAATTTCGTGATTATTTAACTTTTAGATACACTACCGTTTTATCGCGGGGAAGTTCTATCTAAGAATTCTTCTTATAGGTATTATACCGGACTCTTAAGGATTGCAGCCCGACGGTGTCCCTTTCAAAATTCTTGGTTGGAAGGTCCTGAATGCTTTCGCATATTTGTGAATTCCCAACGATATTACCTTTAGCAGATAGTCATATATTAGAGAGAAGATTGAACCTTTGCATTCATCAAACTGCAATACCTTGCAAGTAATAAAATATTTTGGAATATTTGAATATTTTTACACATACGTTATATAACGTTCAATTAATTAAATTCCTAGCTGTCGACGCAGGCTAAAGCGTAATAAGAATGGCAACCCTGTTGCCGCCTAATTGACTGTAGCAAACCTCAAAGACGAGGAAATTGAATTTTGAATCGCCGCTTTCGCGCCACAACTCAAGACGTTCCGCCTAATTTGATTTTGTCGACAAGATGGCGGACGTCTTCGTTTCTATAGCAACGAATGTCTTGGAATGACGCCCCAAGCAATATTCAGCTTTAACGACTGTAGATCAGAGTCTATTTTGAAAAAAATTAAGGTCTCCTTTGACTAATAAAGATGGGGTGTGGTGCGGGTGATGACAAAGTAGTAGGTTCTTGAGGGGAAGAATGTAGCAAAGCTGGCTTAAGAGATTTTCTTTAATTGTTGACGTAATACTAATTGTAACATGAAATAATTGCCGACCACAACTGCATAAATCTTCCCAAAGTTTTTTTCAATACTTATTACTGATTTGCTCGACAATAAAAGAACGCAGTACTAGTAACGATGACGGAGTGAAGCTGCTGCACTTTTCCTGGAATGGTTCTCTTCTTCCTGGGATACTTTTTACGACACACCGCGGGAAGAGTAGTAGTAGGGCTGTTCTACCCGTTTAAAAAACAGGCAACATTTGTTGCTTTTAACAAATGAAAAGCAATTTTTCAGTCATACTATATTGTCGTTTCTAGTACTCGGTTATTAATGTACTACAAATTAATTTGATATTTAGTCTCCGTGTAACAATAATATGATTTGCAGGAGCAGCAGCTGTGGATTTCACCACAAAACAAAACGCAAATTCCGGCGACAGTAGAAAGGTACATATAATGTTGTTTAAATGACTGCTACATTTTTTTATTTAACAAAGCAACGGCACGAGCGGGAGCTACACCTGATGATAAGTCATTCCTCTGCCTCCTATAGGATATAAAGGATATTGCACAGAGCACCACATAGTGCTCGCCTTCTTGAGCAGAACAATTTGAGTTTCAATATCCCGATTAATTTCAAAAGCCACGGCTCTCTTCAAACTGAAACACAGTAATGTTTGCACATTACTGTTTGGGAGCAGAAATAGGCGTTGCAGTAGTACTTAGCTAGACGGTCTCCGGCAACAGGTATCATCAGTAGATGTACACGATTGACATTCATTTTAATTGAGTTTATTTAGCCTGTTATGGAAAATTTACTGAATAACTCTTGTTATTCAATGAAGCGACTAGAACGGCCACCTGATGTTAATAGCACTATCTAGAATGATTACGTCTGTCATGAGGTGAAGAAATGGAGAATAATAGTAACCTCCAATAATTTTGCTTTACTACTACCTAGTTGGAATTTAATAATGTTTGTGTTGAAGTTTTTTATTGTATCAACAGACGGACGACTCAAGGATATCGACGACGCAAACATCGGACTCGGAAACTGAGCACAGCGACAGCGACATCGACATCGTCGGCGAATCTAACTATGCGCAATACGGAGGAACGTAGATTAAAAGCATAATTAGAAAATTCAATATTTTCATCTCATAAAAATCTCATTAACTGAAAACGTTTGAAATGTTTTTCATCTACAATGATTAAACTAAATTTTACAGACCTTAAGCCGACGTCTCTAGTACTTAGCAGCAGCTATGTTTGACTGATGTCCTCACCTCATCGCAAACCTTTAATTTATTAATTATTATTTACTGTTCGATGTCTATGTCTTCTAGACTTCTAGTGATGTAATTAGTATTTTATATAATTTTGTTAATAATGTCATCTCAAAGTGATTGTATCCAATCATGACCTGACGGTTCTATAAAATTTAGTTTAATTAAATCTGTAATGAACGCTTGAATATAAGAAATCGTGATGAAACGATATTAATTTCTAGATATATTGTTAATTATATTAAAACCTTAATAATGCCTAAAATATTTCAATGATAAAGTTACTTGTTTTTAATGAAAAATTTAATTTTAAATGAAAGTGCTTAGACGATTTCTCGACACTAGATCAGTAATATGTTGAAGGCAAATCTTATAGTGACAAATAGGCTGTGTACAGAAATTTTAGCTCTTTGAATAGGTTGAACTTTATACAAAAAAATTCTTTTAAATTACATCATGTTCATCGGCCAGCGGTAGTCCACAGCTGGGCATAAGCCAAGGACCGCCTCCTGGCTCAATCTTCAGCTATACACTCGTATTAAAATTACGTATATGAAGGTAACTTGATGTGTAAAAAATTAGAATTCACTTTTAACTAAAATTTTAACTTTTATCTGATTTATAGCTTCTAACGGAAATAAATACGAAACGTTCTGTTTCTGTCTACAGTTTAAATTAAATAATACAGATAATCTATTTATTTAATATATTTTAATGATTAATAATAAAAATTACAACTTTCAAAGAAATATTGTCACTTGTTGGATTCAGTGTAGTGTGATTATTATTTTCTTGATTTTTACTCAATTGATTTCATTTAAAAGAGTTTTTAAGTGCAATAATAAATTAGAGGTTATCATGTAAATATCTTAAATAGAAACTTCTCTAGTCGTAACTGGATATAACTAGTCAGTTTTCTAGTCTAGACCCTTATAAAAAAATTTAGTTTAGCTTTCAAATGATATTCAATCATGAAAAACATATATAAATAATTTTGTTACTGTTATTTTATGTTTTCGTTTAAATTGAAATAATATATAAATAGTCAACGATTAATTTGAGACACAATAATTATATAAACGTAATTATGTTCATTTTGATGTGTTTGTGTAAATCTTTCCACTTAATTGACACATACGAAGCGTTAGAAATTTGTATTAAATTTATAGTATAATTACTAGATTAGTAATATAAGTTATGAATAAAAACAAATTGTATGTGGTTATTACTTAATATTGTTTAAAACACATTGCTTGGAGAATATTTCGGACAGGTATCCACGATAACAATTTTTTTAACTCTAAGAAGTCAGTGCTTGACCATTCCATAGATTATAGATTTTAATAGGTGTTGATACTCTGTGGAAGTAAAGCTCACTATTGAACATAAAAAAGACACTGTTTTAATCTTTTACACATCCGTTTTGTTAACACTGTCTTAACTACATCTGGCGTTTACTGTGACCACGCGAATGCTTTAGATGGTAATTATCTAATCTCAAATACCATCTAGGTGTGTACCACCGAAGCCCTTGTTTCTGTTCGCTAAACACTACTGTGAAAACTCACAGTCTTCCGGTTTGGACGGAGATGTAGCTAGTTAAAATATTGGTGTATCGACACTTAACATCTCATGTCTCAAGGCCTAGATAACTGTGGTGCAGAGTATATCATCTTATCTAGTGATACTTTACTAAGGATAGATATCACCTAACATTAGGCAAAGGTCTTGTTCGATTCGTCGCTTCCATGAATTAAAAACTTACATTATTTTAACATAAATAGTTATTTTTTCCCGAATTTGTGATTATTTATAATTTAATATCGAAATAAGTTTTCCCTTAATATTGTGTATACGTTCACATGTATTAAATATCCGTATGACATTCTAAAACTACGAACAAACACTAAAACTTTATTCATGTAGATATTTTTGTTTAAAAAAAACGTGATGTAATCTGCTAGAATGTTATTTTCATTATCTTCTAGAACGTTTGGTTTACTTAGTTGTAGTACTACTTGTATAGTGCAATATTTTAATGTTAGCATAAGAAAAATATTAGATTAAAATATGAACAATACAACAAAGGTTTTAATGTTTTATATTCCTCTTTGATTATTTCAATTTACTTGAATTAATAACAGTTATTTTAAGTTAATATTTTTAGATAGATTAGTTTTTTTACTTTAATATAAGATATGAAATTCACTATATTCTGAATGGTCACAGATAAACGAAGGCGATTCCAATTCTTGTAGTAATTGCCAAATTCCTATCTGGAGAGTTGTTCTTTTTTTTAGTTAGCTTTTACTGTAAGCCTTAGAGATATCTCATTCCGTAACCCACGGTACTGACGATTTACAAAGGTTTTAGGCTACTTATTGCCATAATTTAGCTATTCCTGGCATAAGACAGTCATGCAACTCAACTCCACCCCTTTCTTCTTTTATATTTATTCTTAAGTTTCACAACTTGACTCCATGTGGTACTATACAAAATAATTAGAATAACTTTCCAGGTAAAAACCACTAAGATATAATACAATACTTAACAATATGTTTATACATCTCTAAGAGGGTCGGCTTCGATTTCCGCTGAGCTTCCGGTGAAAGAAAATATCGTGAGGAATGTGAAATGTTCCAAAAAAGAACTTGACTCTATTATTGTAACGATGGAGTTGGTGGTGGTGATACATAATACGATTTAGTAAGTTCACCTGATGGTAAATGATACGTCTGCCCATAACAACGTGGCGCTAGTCACAATGATATACGAGTACATTGCACCACATTGCGCTCGTCGCCTGAGATATAACATGTTGAGTTTCATTACCCTATTAATTGCACTATTTACAACGCCATCAAAACCGGAACACTGGAATATTGCACATTACTGTTTGACTGCAGAAATAAGCACTGCGATGGACGTACTTATAAGGTCTGCGGCAATAGAGACCTACCACCAGTAAATATGTTCAACATAGAAATAATTTCGCTATCGTTTGCTATTCGCAGGGATGATAACAATAACCCCGCTGGTTAGATTTTATAATTGCGTACGCACACGGGGTGGGGCGGACGGGGTGATTATTATGAGCGGAAAAACTCAATAAATTGTTAAGATAAGTTAGTGAGGCGCGTGTGCGCGTTTGCGACGCGCTAACAAAGTTGACGCGCGTCCCTTCGGACGGCGTAACCTTGTTACCGCGCGCCGAGTCTCACGGACAATTTGCGACTAATTCGTGTATTGTATGCCGCGAGAGGGTTGTGGGGTTCGATGTTTTGAAAATTATTTAATAACACCCCTTACCCTCCCATTACGTCTCTACAAACCGGTTCCATAAGAGAATATTTTTTCTATATAAGCCAAACAAGACGTCGAACTCATGGTAAGTAACGCTCGCCCACGTAAATGCTAGCTATGACGTTATAGGGCACCACGTTGTGGTCGTCGCTTTCAGATTAATGATATTAAGTTTTGTTACCTCAGTAATTCCACAACTTTTAAATTATATGATAAATAAATACATTAATACCAGAACTGAAAACCTTAACTGGTGCCGGAGACCATTTTGGTAGATACCACCGCAGCTATTATTTCTTACACCAAACAGTCCAATTATTGTGTTCCGGTTTCAAGAGCATTCCATCTAGTGAAATTACCGAAGCAACAAAAGGATAAGCAAAAAGTGATGCTATGTATATCATCTTAACGAGCATCACTGTTATGACCAGGCGTATCAACTACCATCAGGTGAGCATCTCCCTAGTCTCTTCGATTCATCGAATAGAAAAAGCCTATTAAATCGAAATAGATTCATGTCTCGATACATAAGTTTATTATAAAACATATTATAGTTCTAATTTACTCGTACTCTAATCAAGAATTTCCAACTCAGCAATTCTTCCTGTCCCGGTTCGAAGGACGGTAGAAAATATATAAACTGTTACATCTCCGTCTCATGCACTGCGCTACTTGGTGTTTTGTAAACATTTTGACTTTTACATAATTATTGTGGTAAGAGGTGTCATGTACCATGAAGAAACAATTGTAGATATTGAGGAATTAATCGCTGTATAGTCGAGTATATTGTTTATACATATTCGAACTATGACTGGGTTTTAGCTTGAGCTTCTGCTGAAGAGAAACTTCTCGAAGAAACTGGCACGGTTCAATTATTCTCTAGGTCACGCGAATTCCGAATAATGTGCGGTTTGAGTTATAAATAATATACGTGTAATATATGTATGAAAAACCTTTAAAAATAAACGTGATACCACTTCACCAGCAGATGGTGTAACCGGCCCTCCATTTTTCAGGTTAGAGTTGTAATGAGATTACAGGAAGCCGGCAGTCCGGCGGCGCACCTGTCCGGACAGGCGCACCCAGAAAGTTACATCAAAGGAGACGAGTAAAAGCAGGCATGGTGTTATGCAACACCTGATAAAACAAGTTCGACATTTTAAAAAACTGCTTCAGATAGCTAACCAGTTAATTTATTCTTGAAAGGTTATGTAGTGTAAGTTTATTCAGTATTAGCATTTATGGTAACAAAATATAATTTCACGGTGATGCCGTCATCGTTATCATTATCAGCCGGAAGACGCCAAATGAGCATAGGCCTCTCTCAAAGACAACCACTCCGACCAGTCACATCATTAACTCATATTGAATGTTGTTTTTGTCAACATGGAACTATTCTCTGGTCCAATTTGATTTAGATAAGAAACGACGATCTGATGAAGGTTGCGGCGAGTCACTGGATGAAATACTTGAAGGAGGCCTATACCCAGTAGTGGGCTTTATCCGGAAAGTAAGTAAAACCTTTCATAACATAATCTTGTAGGTTTTATCATAATTAATTTCATTTCCACGTGTTGATGTCCACTGTTGAACGTACGCTTCCACAATGTGCAGATAATGGTTTCACGGTAGAGCTGCTGTCGTTGTCGTGAAGTTGTTCTCTTCCAGTTGCTTGTTATCACTCGGACTGAACGGTAGAATGGCAGTGAGATTATCCTAAGACATTTCTACTCAAGATTTTAATACTAAATATTCATGGATCAGTTTGAAGATCAGTTTTTACTGAGAGTTTAGTTTGCTGGAGGATAAGTCTCCGATGCCAGAAACCGTCTAGGTACTACCGAAGCGCCTATTTCTGCCGCCAAAAAGTTCTGTGTGCTGGTTCTAAGGGCGCTGTAGCTCGATTTATTAATGGGGTACCAGACTCATCATCTTAGTTCTCGGCGACATGCGCGATGTGGTGCAGAATGTACCATCTTAACTAGCGCCATGTTATGGGCAGGCTTATCACTTACCATCAGGAGAACGTTCCACCCGTCTCGTTACTAAATGGAATAAGAAAATAAATGGATTTAACAGCCTCTTTGTAAAAGAATTCCAGCAGTGGGCTGTTTATAATTATTACAATGCAAGTCCAAAATAAGTTTATCATGCATAAAACCTGCCGCATAACCAAATTATGTCAATATGGAAGGTTTAGTTCGTAAAATTAAAAGAGTTGTATTAAACCGCCCTGCCTACCCTTACAATAGCGACAATTCAATATGGCGCGCTCTGTTGTTGAAATCTGCTGACAATCTCTACTTTACCGAAAAATTTCAAACGTTTAGTGCCATTTTGAACCTTAGCCTTATACACTTATGGTCACATATTATTTGAGTAATGTAAGGAATAAGCTTGTGGTGCTGCAATTTGGAGTCATTACAAACTGGAATGCGTCGCTTTGATCCGGTTATAGCCGGATCGAAAGTGTATTAAAGCAGAGACTGTGATCTTCAAAAAGTAGCAAATTATATTTAAATTGGAAGCTATGTGAGTGGTTTTTATATTGCATTAGATATTTTTTAAGAATTTAGTTACTTCACTTAATACATTTCTTATTATATTTTATACCAGTAAGATATTTTTGCAGGTTCATGGACTGGTTCCCGCGTGAAAGTGCTTAGTATCGTTATATCTTTCTTCTCCGAGTACGAGATGAAACTTATGAAGTGATGGAGTTGAACGTTAGCGTAGCCTGCGGCAAAGTAACAACGGTGACCAGTGATGAAGAGTAGGTTTTACTTCATGCAAGTGCGACATACTTATCCTTCCTGAACGAGTTCAAGTATCCTATAAGTAAGATTAAAATCAAATTGCATAGATGTTAATGCTATATACTGATTGATAAGTAAAAAGTTCATTACTATGGCGCATTATAATCCTGAAACCTTATTTTTATACAAGAGAGAAATAATAAAGAATATCTATATACCCTGTCTTCTCAAAAAGTCTTACTAAAGTTACATCGATCGTTGTCTTATCATTAAAACTTAAACTTAACTTCTGTACCAAGGACTTGATCTTCACAAATTTTATTGTAATTAAACGTAGCTTCCAATAAAATGACATAGGAATTCTAAAAATGCACTGCAGTGCTTATTTTAATAAAGCAATACCTCCTAGGGTGTTGTTCCAGTGTAATTCTTCACTTAATTGAAACTTTATGAAGTAGAAAGGGGCTGACGGGGAGGTTTAAACGTCGTCTTGTTCAAACATGGCACCTCGCATAATCCAATAGAGGGCTCAATCAAAACAATTTGCTCTTCACAATAAGTATTGTTTGAGCCCCATACAGGGACACAGTACTGTTATTGCTTCATAATCTCTACGTCCAGACTATTAATTTTATCATGCCTTGTCTCCATGGGTAATCGTAATAATATTAGCTATCTGGCGTGATTCCAAGGCAACATATTGTTGAGTTTAGAGTAGCTACCACCTTCTCATTGCAAATATGTCGCCACAACAGCATTGCTATTAATTAGCTGTTCAAGACTGAGAATCAGAGTTTTATGTTTACGCTTCGCCATCCCCAGCCTCATTGTCGAGTTTTCTCTCATTGTAGACAAATTTATATAAATAGCGAACTTCTAAACAGTATAGAAGACAATAGAAGACTTTATTAGGAATTAGGGAGATACAGAAACATATATCAGCTCAAAGAATCCGTCGAAGGTAGTTACTTGTAAATATAATAAGCAAGCCGTACAATCATCGTTCGTAGATCGCCTTAAGTTATTTATTAACAACTAAAGTAAGAACAAATATTTACAAAACTTTTTTTTGAAAAAGGTTAGAAAAAAGTATTAGTAAATTCTTAAGGGTTTCTTTTCATTTCTCCATTTCAATTTCTTTATTTCCGTTTAGAGAAACGACGATGAACGTTATTACCTATATGATAAGGCTATTTTTGAGAACTACCTATGCTTAACTATATTTATAAAAAAAAACAAACAGGTGTATGTCAAGGATTTTATATATAAATACTGGACAGTCAGATATACCAAAGTCTGTTGCCAGAGACTATTTAGGTAGGTACCACCGCATTGTGCAAACATTACTCTGTTCCGGTTTAAAGGGCGTTGCAGCTAGCGTAATTACTGAGGTAACGAGACTCAAGACCTTATGATATAGGCGACGGGGGCAATACGGTGCAGTTCATATCATTCTAACTAGCACCACTTACCAACAGGTTAACGTCCACATTGCTTCGTAGGTTAATTGGATTAAAAAAAATTAAGGTATTGCTTTAATATAGTACATCTCTGGTTAATAATTTGTATATAAATGTTTTTTTTTTGTTTTTGAATTTATTTATGTAATAGTCCTTTAAAAAAAGATATTTTTTTTATTGAAGGAACATGAAAATTGTTTTCTATCGATCATGATACTAAAGGGACGTAGTGAAGGGAGTGTGGAAATTAATCGCCTGCACTTAGCGCTAAATGTCACCGCGCCCCCTGGTGCTGCTTAACCTTTCTGCCCACCAATTCACTTGTCGCAGATCGTAGATAAATTCGTGAACTTTATAATTTTCGCTATTATATCGTTACAATGTCTGTCCATATGCCTAATGGACTGTCTGAACTACTTAATATCAGTTACGTATGTTTTGAATTCGATTCACAATCATCGGCTCCGTTTTATTATACTAAAAATATATACAATATTTATTGAATAGGTTATATATAAAAGAGTTAAATATCAAACAAAGAACATTATTAAATAGGTTTTTAAATGTAAATAATTTAGTAAATAATATAAACCGGATAAAAACCAAAAATTACCTTAAACTTTGACTCGTTACTTACTAGGCAGGTAAGTCGTTTGACAATAAAATTCTGAACAGGAACCAGCAGAAACTAACTAACCAGCAGATCTAACCCACAAATAGTCTTTTTTGAATATTCTAGATTTAAACTCTATATAATAACTCGGTTTAAATACCAATCTTTATGTAATTTAGTATCCATCGATCTAAAATGTGCTTATACTTACTTCATTACGCATCTTTTTTCTGGATAGAGGAACCAATCATTAGGGCCTCTTTGGAATTCAAATCTAATTTGTTTCCTATAATTTGGGTTGAGTCCTTTCCGCTAAACTACGTCCTACTATGAATTTATAACCTAACCGGATCCGGATGTAATGGAAAAATAAAACAATTACTTTGTAACTCGAAAACGTCAATACCGATTTACTTCACAAATTGTGGAGTAAGGTATTAAAGTCGTTTTATATGAAAACTTAAATAACACTTTTTTAGTTCAAGAAGTGACGCGGAACGGGCATGAAGTTTACCTGATGGTAACTGATACGTTTGCTTGTTGATTAGTAAAGATGACCTAACCATGAGGATTCTAGTACATTCTCCTACCCGCCAAACTGCTCGAAGTGCCTTTCGGAAACTAAACACGGACTTCCGTGTCACAAGGCTAACACTAAGCTACGCTACAATATACTCTTTATTTGTTTTTTAATGTTTGATCACTACTATTTGGCGGCGGATATAGTTGTGATAGTTTTAGCTATAAAGTCATACCACTAGTAGGAATAACTCTCATAAAGATCTCATATATAATGTCAACTCGCAGCCAAATCATTGTTTAAGAAGCACTGCACTAGTTCTGAAGCTAACAGGCAACAGAATAAAGGCCGTGTCGCCACTCGAGCAGCTCCATGTAATCTGATAGTTTTGCGTACACGCCTTAATTGTCAGGGCTGTCAAAATATAAACTTATTAAGTTTATATTTAATGTAGATCAAAATTAAGAAAATAGTATTAAGTGATAAGGCTGTGGATGGAGCCAGCTGGAGCCAGGCTTTAACAATTCGGTTCTCATAAGTTGATAGGAACAAAGTGATACTGTTACGGCGATAATAATTATATTAGGTAACCTGTATGACTAACTACCTACATCAAAACGAATGCGATATCTAGCCATGAGGATTTGAGGAAGTTCTCCCACCAGCCAAACTGCACGAAGTGCCTTCCAGAAATGAAACGCGCCCCTCGTGTTACAAGGCAAACACTAAACCATTGCGCGAAGTAGATATTCAATCTGTTTGTTTGTTATCATTTTTAAAACAAAAATGTGAGGAGAGTAGAGTAGAGGAAAAAGTGTGGAGATTTTTGGGGAAAGCCTATGTCCAGCAGTGAACATCTATCGGTTGATGATGATGATGATGACTTCTTGTAATTCTTACATAAGTTGTTTAATGATGATATACACAAATACAACTTTAACTTATTAACGCACATATTCAATTTAATTAGACTTATTAATTAAATTGCTCTGTAATAAGAAAAAAGGTCTTCTGTTTTTTTTTTTGTTATTATAAAAAGTTATATTTTAAATGGTTTAACACTGAAACGCCATCCCTCTGACTTTATTATGCCCTGTCACCCTTATCAAACGGTCCTTCACTGGGGCAGCGTATTGTTCCAATGCAAACATCCATTACTACAAATTTCGTCTCTTTATTTATAGACATAAAGTATAATTTTGATTAAAAGTAATTTTTGATTAATCATTAGAGACCGTTATTTATTATCAACTATATAAGTATACTCTAAAGTTCATTTTTAATTGTCAAGAAACAAAATTAAAGACTGTCTTGAGGGAGCATCTTTTTTATTTTTTTTTTATTTATTTATTTGGACACACCAACAGCAATACACACAAAACATTCAAGTTCAAAATTAACAAGTATAAAATTAAGTACGGGTATGTAAGCCAATAACAGGCATGTACAGCAATCTTTTATATCGCACTATGACATGTTACAGCAAGTTTACAAACAACCGAAAAACCAGTCAAATTTGAATGTTAACAGTACGATATGAGAAAAACAGAACCCTAAAAAAGAAAAGAACACAAAACAAAAGTTTAGTTTTTTTTTTTTTTTTTTTTTTTAATTATTATAAACAAAGAAACTTGGATACTAGTTTGTTTTTGAGACCAGGACACGTGTCGTAAAGTCTTATTCTATAAAAGTTGGTGGTGACAAATGGACGTCTACTGCTGGATATGTCTTTCTTTTTAATACATTTAAGTGACGAGACGAACGGAACGTTCACCTGATTGAAGTGATACATCTGCTTATACTAACGTGGCACTAGTTAGGATCACCTTATTGCGCTCTTCACCTGAGACATAAGATGTAGTCTCGTTTCACCAGTAATTACACTGGCTACAAAGACTTTCAAAGCGAAACAGTAGCATTTACACATTACAGTTTGTCGGCTGCGATAGCTATGGCGGCGGTATTTACCTAGACGGACTCCGGCTACAAAGATCTACCAGTGCTATTGTAATTAGTATATTCAATAAAAGTAACATATTATCTAAATAGGATTTTAAATTATTACCTTGTTATATCGGAAGTATTGTTTTCGTTATTAATTAAAAGTATTTGTAATTTCATTACTACACTCGCGAGCAAAAAGTTGGATTCGCTTACTTGAAATATTTTCCGCGCGATCTGGTGTACTAAATATTTTTTTAATAATAATAAAAATGACGTCGTTTTAAAGGTTTAACTCTTAACTTTAAACTGATACAAAAGTTATTAAAATCAAGCTAGTATTTAAAAAGTTATCCCGGATTAAGTGAAGGAATAACGTAAAAGATGTGTTTCAATTGGTTGTTACGTCGCGAGTTGCATCCTGTTTGACCCCTATAAAAGCAACTGTTATCGGATTTTCTTTATCAGTCGACTTTTACACGTTGACCGGTACACATCTCGGCTACTTTTGACCCTTTACTTTTTACGACAATCGAGACATCACCTACAGAAGCAGAACAAATCGTAGCGCTATTGCAAGAAGGGCTCAGCCAGCGGGTTGTCGCTCGTAGGCTCCACATAAGCCAGTCCTGTGTTTCGAAAGTTTACAAGCGCTTTCGGAAGACTGGAGGCCTTATCACGAGATCAAGATCTAGACGGCGCCGGTGCACATCGGAGGGGAACGACCGGTTCATCGCATCAACTTCTCTCCGAAATTGACATTTAACTGGTGTCGACGTGCAGCAGGAGATGTTCGTGATGTAGCAGCCAGCGAGTGGACAGTTCGTCGACGACTCAAGCAAGCAAGTCTGACTCCAAAAAGGCCTGCCACAGGCTCGAAACTCACGGCAGCTCACCGACAAGCACACGCCTTCAATTTGCTCCCACACATCTTGATTGGGAGATTGAGCAATGGAGACAAGTCCTGTTCTCATACGAGAGCAGGATGTGTTTGCGCGGTAGCCACCAAAGGGGTCGGGTCTACAGGCGGCCCGGGGAGCGATTTGCGCAGTGCTGTTTCTCTGAAACAGTAGTTTATGGGGGCGGGGGGGCGGTTCTTGAATGATGTGGGCCGGCATTTCCTTCGACGATAAAACCGACATTGTTTTCGTGCCTAGCAGGGGATGAGGAGGCGGTCTAACTTTGGAACGGTATATTTCCGATATTCTGCTGGAACATGTCGTTCCCTATGCGGGATATATCGGTGACGACTTCCTCCTTATGCACGATAACGCTTGAATCCCAATGAGCACATGTGGGATGAACTGAAGAAGTAAGTTCGTTCCAAAACTCCTGCTCCTTTATGTCTGAATGAGCTGAAATCTGTGTTAATTGAGGAGTGGGAAAGTATCTCATAACAATCAATTCAGAAGCTGATCAGGTCTATTAAGAATCATGTTCCTGCAGTTATTAGGGCGAGGGGAGGGAACACAAAGTACTGACGTTTTTTAGTAAGCAAGATCGTGCGGAACCAATTACAAGTAAGTGTTTCCAAACTTTTCCTCGCGAGTATATAACAAATCACTGGTGGTAGGTCTCTTACAGGCCCGGGTTAGTAAGAATAGGACTAAGGTAAGCCCTGCCTGTCGTAGAAGGCGATTAAGATTTTTGCGGGCCTTGCGGGTGAGCTTCCTTATCTCTCAACAAGCGAACCAGCGTAGCACAGCGTATGGCTCAGCAATGGTGCCTAAGAAATCCCGGGACCTCTACAAATGCTCTGATGCAGATCACTGAGGGTAAGTAAGAATCTCATATAACCCTCACTTCCCCCAGAAATAGAGTATCTTTTGAAGATTTCCCGAAATCAAATAAAAAAAGTCTAACATGAGACCATTATTAAGTAGGTATTAGATGTTTGTTCGAACAGTACTGTGCTGTAACTAGTATAATTAACCACGTAACGAGATTTATCATTTCACGAAGTATCTTTTCAAATAAACGAGCACTATCTATGTGATGCAGTGTATGTCAACTTAACCATCACATTGTTATGCGTAATACTTACCACCAAATAAATGTGCAATTCGTCTCGTCGCTATATCATATTAAAAATTTTATGGCTTCACACAATAACACATGTAGTTTTCAAAGCTTTAGGTTTGTATAGAAGTTAAATCGGTTTTTATATGTCATCTTTGATGCGTTTTTGAAAGTTTAAAATGAAGAATGATATTTATTTTAGCATAATTTACAGATAATTTTTATTTATTTATTTATTTATTTAGACACACCAACAGCAATACACACAAAACATTCAAGTTCAAAATTAACAAGTATAAAATTAAGTACGGGTATGCAAGCCAATAACAGGCATGTACAGCAATCTTTTATATCGCACTATGACATGTTACAACAAGTTTACAAACAACCGAAAAACCAGTCAAATTTGAATGTTAACAGTACGATATGAGAAAAACAGAACCCTAAAAAAGAAAAGAACACAAAACAAAAGTTAACTACTTAACATTTTTTTTTTTTTTTTTTTTTTTTTTTTAATATTATAAACAAAGAAACTTGGATACTAGTTTGTTTTTGAGACCAGGACACGTGTCGTAAAAAATGTCGATGTTGTCAATTAATGCACATATTTGGTTATATTCATCACAAATCTTTGATAAAGGGCAATATTTAAGGAGGTTTGTTCTACTGGAGGGAATATGGAAAATTTTAGTGATAGGATGCCGTGGGCAGTGGTATGGAACGTTAAAGTTGATTTTCTGAAGTAAATGGTTACAATGTATGCTTCCGGAAATTAGTTTTTTTAAGAACATGATATTAATTATTCTACGACGGTTGCTGAGCGATATTATTTTAAAATGTTTAAGCCGTAGATCATATGTAGTACGGTAAGATATGTTAGAAGAATGGAATGCCAAGTGCCTAGTGAACGCACGCTGCACGCTTTCAATTCGCTGCGAATAAGTAGCATAATGGGGACCCCAAACTACTGATGCGAACTCAAGTTGACTACGAACCAGCGAGTTGTATAGTATTATTTTAGTGTTTGAGGACTTAAAACCCTTAGTATTTCTTTTTATGAATCCCAGCATTTTGGCAGCTTTACTAACAATTGCATCAATATGTGCTTTGAATGTTATTTTCTTATCCATTATCACACCCAAATCTCGAATTTCACTGACTTGCTGCAGAATGTCATCATTTAATATATAACCGGATGTCATAGGGATTCGTTTTTTAGAGAATTTTATGTAATAGGACTTTTTTGTGTTTATTGTCATTCCATTTAAATTACACCATTTATTTATTCTATCTAAATCACTTTGTATAAGTTCTGAGTCTGTTGCTAAAGTTACTGTTCTATATATTTTTAAATCGTCAGCAAAAAGACAAAATTGACTGTTGCGTATTTCTGAAGTAATATCATTAATAAAGGCCGCAAACAATACAGGACCGAGATGGGAGCCTTGCGGTACGCCTGAAATGGCTATGTAGTCTTGTGATTTTTGACCATTCACTACTACAAACTGGAGTCTTTTTGCAAGATACGAACGAAACCATTCTAATAACGACCCACCAATCCCAAAGCCTCGTAATTTATTTATTAAACGAGAATGACAGACTTTGTCGAAGGCACTAGAAAAATCCATATAAATTGTATCTACTTCCAGACCTCCATCAATTTCCCGGCAGAGGTAAGATGTAAATGAGACTAGATTAGTTTCAACAGAGTGGCCTTTTCTAAAACCGTGTTGATGTTCAGAAATAAAATTATTCAGATGCTGTGTAATAAAAGGACAGACAAGCGACTCGAAGAGCTTTGGAATGCATGAAAGTATGGAAATTGGTCTGTAGTTACTAACATTGCTTGTGGCGCCTTTCTTAAATACTGGGACTACTTTAGAGCTCTTCCAAATGTCTGGAAATACACCTTCATTCAAGGATCTGTTAAAAATAATTGACAAGGGTAAAGCCAAAGTAGAGCTGCAACGTTTAACGAAGACCGGGGGAATATCGTCTGGTCCGGCCCCTTTATACATGTCTAGCTTTTTAATTAAGCGTTGGATATTACGTTCTGATATGTCGATACGACTTAAAGGGGTTGTATTAAACGAGAAGTCTACATCACCAGCTAGGGAATCTCTGTTAAATACTGACGAAAAGCAACTTGCGAACATCTGTGCGATTTGCGGCCCGGTAGACGCGATCTGGTTTCCCTGATACATAATTGCTGGTACCGTGGTCTGTCCATTACGTCTATCTTTTATAAAGCGCCAAAAGCTTTTAGGATTCCTACGAATATTAACTTCAATTCTCTTCTTATATACATGAAGACATTGCTTGCTCAATTTGTGAACACGCTCTCGAAGGAGCTCAAATTCTAATTGGTCACGCGGATTTTTATATTTCTTAAATCTATACCTTACTTTATTTTTCTCAGAAATAATCTTTATTAGGGTGTTGGTGAACCATCGGGGAAAATTAGCAGAGACAGGCTTCGTTCGTGGAGTAAATAAATCGATAGCCGTATAGATGTAATGATAAAATATGTCAGTCATTTCATTTACATTTTTACACCCCTTTAACTTTTCATCCCAATTAATATTTTTTATGAAGGATATGATTCGGCTATAATCGGCTCGAAAGTAATTGTATCGTGGTCTTAATATAGGTCTAAGGAAATGAGGACTATGTTGTGGTAGGGAAACTAATAGAGGAGGATGCTTTTGGTCGATTTTGCTCAATACATTATTGGATTTAGCAACTTCCAATCCATTGATATCAGTAAGAACAAGATCCAATATTTTACCATCTACATTATTCACTTTATTAAATTGTGATAAATTATTAATGGACATGAAATCGATAAGAGAAAGTCCCAATTTAGACCCATAATTCATTGCACTACATGGAGAGCTTTCCGACTTTTGAGACCAACCAATATGACTCAAATTAAAATCACCCAAAATTATCACTTGATCAGATTGCTCGATAACATTCGTAGAGTTTTCCAAAAAACTAGAAAAGTGTTCCAAGGAAACTGGAGGCGGAAAGTAAACAGCGCAAATGGAAACTTTCTTGATTAAGTTATTAGATTTGACATCGATTGACACCCATAGATCTTCAGCAGTACTTTCCCAACTTAAGTGCCTATAAGATGGGATATGTTTAGATATTGCGATAATAACACCCCCTCCATCTTTTTTGGAACTCGTCGAACACGATCGGTCCTTCCTATATACGACATAACGTTTGTCCATAAATTCACTACTTAAAACATTACAATTTAACCAAGTTTCGGTGAACACTATGAGATCAAATTTATTAACAGCGACATTTCTAAGTACATCTTCTGTCTTGGTTCTCAAACCGCGCACATTTTGGTAATATATTTTTACAGACATCTTTAAAAGCAACCTATTATAAATCAATTGATCACATTTATTTCATTACACTAGGCAATTAATTTTAAGCTTTCTTCATCTTTAATGTATATAACGTGGCTTTGTTCATTTTTCCTTACGAAAATTTTACCGTCCCTCACCCATGTAAACTTAAAACCAGTATCTTTTGTCTTCTTACGTGCGGCCGCATGTAACTGTTTATTTATTGGCGTTAGATGTTCAGACACAAATACTGGCATACGACGTCCCCCGATTCCTAGATGCTCTGAATTTAATTTGTTGTCTAAATTCTTTTTATTGAACTTAGTAACTGCAGCCAGCAACTCATCGCGACGGCGTTGACTGCGTAGTTTAATAATCACGGAGCGAGGACGGTTATTCTCCTTATTAAGTTTGGCAATACGTGTTACATGCAGAATGTCGCTGTCGCCAAAAGGATTATCGACAATTCTACCCAGCTGCTCAATAGTCGTTATCAAATTTTCTGACTTATTTTCAGGGATCCCATTGATCTCGATATTTGGGGAACGCATGCTTTGTTCTACTTGCCCCAGTCTATTTGTCAAATTCTTCACTTGTAATGTTAAGTTATTGTTTTTAGAAACCAAATCGAAAATTGTATCGTTCCTCTCGTTTACTATTTGCTTGAGTTCCTCGTATTGTTTATTAAAAAATGTTAAGGATTCGTGAAAGTCTGCTATTTGTTGGGAAATGTTCGATAAGTGTTCAGATACTAGTTGTTTGATAGTTTTCGTTATCTCCTGTTTAATAATGGTGCGTAAATGTTCCTCAGTAACATGGGATCCATCGCTGTTACATTTCGAGCTAAGTTTTTCTGTTCGCAAAGTAATATTTCTTTCTTCGTCAAGATCGTTATCACCGTCAGAAGTGGCGGATCGACTTGCCGCTCTAGCAGGAGTATTTATGTTGTCAGATTTCGCTATCTCCTTATGACATTCCTGACAACTCCACTTATTCTTACGGTCTTGATCCATAAGAAAGTAAGATCTAGGTGTTATGTTAGCGCATAGTAAGTCGTATCCTAAGCCACATGTGGAGCATATCATGTATTCCCTTCTAGAAAGTTTTTTCTTACATCCAGAACAAATCTTTGGGACTGATGACATTTTTCTTCTTTTCCTTTCTTTTCCTTCCCTTTTCTTCTTATCTTATCAAATTATATTCTTATTATAGAAATAAATTATTTTCTCTATGTATTAGGTTAAAAATGTATGTATCAAAAAGAGAAAAAAAAAATATATAAAAGGAAAAAAAATATATATTTAGGATTTGATCTTGCGGTCTGAGCTGACGGGTACACAAAAAAAAAACTTCTCTGACAAACTGCTTGACCGTAGCGACGTTAAACCGTTTTGCTAATTTATTGGATATACCCAACTTCAAATTAGGAATTTATGAAATATAAAATACCAAAATAAAAGTGATTATATGTGAATTTAATGTCCATTCCTTTGTTCTTCAAATCTTCTTCATACCGTCCGTTACCATACCAATAAATAATTTTTGAAACTATTTTTGGTTTATTCACTGTTTTAACACAATATTAAACAATAATTTTTACACAGTTTCTCAGCCATAATTCACTGATTACGGTAATATAACTTAAGGCTTGGTACAGACAAACTTTACACCGTATAAGAAATAAAATTGCTTAGAACAACAGTAACACGTCTAGTCGTCTCGAGTCGCGAATATAACATAATACATATTAATACAACAATATTCTTATTACAACTACTAGAAATTTATTTGTAATATCTATATGAACTACATTACAAATAGATTTCTAGTAGTTGTAATTATTTTGTAGACAATGTTATTTCATTTGGTTTTAACCTCTGTGTTCTTCGCTAGGGGTTCCTGAATCGAGGAAACCTAGGACACAAAACTGAATATATTATTTGTAATTTACTTGGCAATAGCTGTTAGCTCACTAGTCTATAGTGTTATACTAGATATATACATATTTATACTTAAAAACAATAAATCATCATCAGCCGATAGACGTCCACTGCTAGACATAAGACTCTCCCAAAGATGTCCACATCGATCGGTGATGCGCTGCTTATAACCAGCGGCTTCCCGCGACGATCACCAGATTGTAGGGGTGTCTATGAGGTAATTTGGGCCATTTCCCACCAGGCTGGCCCAATGCAGGTTGCTGCGAGCAATAGCTTTTTTTGTTGATTAGCAGGGTGCACCACGAGCAGATAAAATTTATTAGATAAAACTATTACACTCCTACAATACATATATATATATTTACATAATTTTCTGTTGTATTTCGTTATCTTGATATTCAAAAACGTTTATATAACGAATATAATAATTCCTCGTTTATTTTATATTTTTAATGAACGGCAATCACCGCTTAGAGCAATTCCCTCCATTTTGTCGTCAGCGTACGGTTCACGTCAATTAGCGCGTGATCATCCGCTCGCCGCGAGATGGCGCGCGTCGGATTACCGTCCCCGCGGACTTGTTACGCGCTGCTTAAGCTCCCATATAAATTGACCTGTCGCTTTAATACATTCCCCACTATTACGCCACGTTGGAATAAATGTAGTTTATTTTAAAAATTATATACATTATATATTGTTATCGATATAAATATTAAAATATCAATATTATAGTTTTATACTTTTTTTTGAGCTCTTTGCTTTTATAAAGCATAGGCGCTGAATAATCACTTCCTTTTACATATTATACATCAAAGAAATAGTGATTACAATAAGCCATTAAATAAATATTATATATTATTAGAACAGCAGATCTTTGGCGAATTTAGATGTTGGTTATTTCTATTTATTTAATTATATTGTATCAATTAACACGTAATTTATGTATCAATATCGATATTTTTACTTGGCCGACATTCCGCATTATAATAATGTCGAAACAGGTGTTTTTTTTTTATTTAAAAGTTAATAATTTAGTACATAAATAATTCACGACATCGCAGTTTATCTCTTCGGTATCTAAACCATTTGTATTGTGTATAATTTTGTAAATTTTTTTTCCTTAAAGAGGATCATGATACATTATAACAATGAATAATTTAATAATAGGGGGACCGGAAAGTAATGTCGTTTTCTTACGCTAAATACAAACACATACATTTTTAACGAGTCTTTATTTTTAATCAATGATGTATTCCCCATCATTGTCAATAACCTTTTGCCATCTAGTGAGTAAATTTTCAATCCCTGATCGATAAAAATTAATTGGTTTTTCGGCAAAATATCTAGAGATGGCATTTTGGATATCATCCAAATTTGCAAATGTTTTGCCACTTAAAAAGTGTTGCAGCGCTCGGAATAAGTGGAAATCCGATGGTGCAACATCGGGCGAATATGGTGGATGAGGCAGCACCTCCCACCCCAATTCATTAATTTTTTCTAGAGTTCGCCTTGCGCAGTGCGGTCTTGCATTGTCATGTTGGAGAATGACGCCTTTTCGGTTGACAATCGCTGGCCACTTTTCAATTAAAGATTGATTGACTCGCTGCAATTGTTCGCTGTAGAGGTCTGCAGTAACAGTTTCTCCAGGTTTCAGTAATTCAAAATGAACAATGCCGCGAATACTCCACCAAACACACAAAAGCGCTTTTTTGGGGTGTAAACCTGGCTTAGCAGTACTCCGAGGGATTTCATTTGGAGAGAGCCACTGCCTTTTGCGTTTTGGGTTATCATACAGGACCCATTTCTCATCTCCTGTGATCAAGCGATCAAAAAACGCTTCTGTGTTGTGTCGTTGAAGCAATAAGTTGCATGTGATTGATCGGTTAGCCTTATTCTGTTCGGACAGATTATGCGGGACCCAAACACCTGCTCTGCTTACTTTTCCAATCTGCTTCAAATGTTCTTGGATGGTCGACCAAGGTTTGTTGAGACTGTTTGACAATTCCTCGATCGTCTGACACGGATTTGCTTCCACTTCCGCCCTTAACACGTCGTTGTCTAACGCTGATGGTCTTCCTGATCGATACGAGTCGGAAAGATCAAAATTACCCGATTTGAACTTGGAAAACCACCTTTGGCATTTACGAATGTCCAGTGCATTTGGATAAACATCGCAAATGTTTTTGGTAGCAACTGTTGCGTTATTTCCCTTGCGAAACTCAAAGAGCATGCAATGCCGGATGTGTACCTCTTCTGGTATTTGGCTGGCCATTTTACCCAAAATTACAAAAAAAAATTGTAATTCAATTGTCTATAAGTAAAGAAATCACTATAACCTCACAATGTCTTTGGTACGCCTCTGAACAAAACAATGAGCTGACAAATGACAATCAAGTATTGGCATGCGCAGAAACGACATTACTTTCCGGTCCCCCTATTATAAGTAAATATTTCGGATTTGATAGCGCTTGTTTAAATATTTATATTTCGAGTACTTTGCATCATCCAAGACGTGGAGAGGATTATGACAGTGTTATCAAATTATAAATAATGGTTATAGAACGATTACATATGGAAATTAGTTATCTATTAATGATTAATACGAATTTAGATTTACGGCTAAAATTTTAAGTAATATGTACCTAGAAATAATCGCGTTGTCCTCAGAAAAAGGTGTGAACGCAATCTGACTAAAATGTACAGTAATAATAGATAACAGTGCGCTCATACTGTTAGCGTTTTAAAAGATATTTTTATAAGATCTATTAAGGTACAATTAATTATGTGATAATTTTTCTAATATGATTCAAGGTTTTTTAACATTCTTAAGATGATCACAATCTTCCTAAATAGGTAAAGTGTTTGGTGTGACATCTGAAAATTACCTCTTCAAGATATTAAGCTCCATTATCGATATATAAAAAATCCAGAACTCCTTTGCATTTTTAAATCATCTTAACAAATAAAAAACTTAGTGGGTGATTAATGTAAATTTTAGTAAGGTTATCTATTACATTGGAGATAGAATATATGCCACTTGAAATGATTTTGTGTATGCCTGGCTTGTTTTGTGAAAGACTTATTCAAGATATGTTTGGATTCCGGATGTAGGTACCACCGCAGCGTTTAATTATTGTGATCCAGTAGAAGTACTGTACCTAGTGTAACTACTGATTTAACGGAATTTAACAATATCTAAAGGCAAAGAGCACGATGTGGTGCTGTGTAACATCTGTCAGCTGCCTATATATGTAAACAAAAAAGATTTCCACCTATGGAGAGACTCATCACGATTACTCTAAAATCACGAGACCAAGAGACTTCAAATTTGATCTAAATATTCTTTGTGCCTACTAAGGGTCAGCTAAGAATGGATTTTAAAAAATTCTATCCCCAAAGAGAGTTAACACCTCCGTTAGGGCCAACTAAGCGGACGGTAAACAACTAATGATATACAAGGTTTTAAACTTTATAGTAGCGTAGCTTATCATATAACGAATGAGAGAAAATAATTAATACAAATTATAGCAATGCATTAATACATATTAATAGCTAAACATAAATAAAGTTATAACATCACATTTGACCCATATTTTTATATAACATGTCAAACAATATCGCTTGAATTCTGACCACACAACAACTGATAAGCCCTTCACGAAACTGATAACGTATTGTAGATAAGATACAAAACATTGTAGTCGGCCATTTTGTGTTCAAAACTATAAAGGTGAATCAGTGATCATCAAAAATCTGGATTTTCTTTCTGTGTTCATTGTATTGTTATGTGCTGAATATACACAATTTGGAAAGGTTATTTTAATTCTATAAAAGTGATTTATCTTTTCTTAACGTGTGAAGAGTATTATTGTTATTATTCATTACTATTATTCTATTTGCAATCACTTTAATTATTTATAGAATGGGAGTGAAATGTCGTTATCTGTATAAATCCTACACATTTGCTTTTAGTATATCTAAAATATAACAAAACCCTCATTATCTGAACAGATTTCGTTACCAGTGTTGTTTAACTGCAATTATTGATTTAAACAATTATTATATACTGAAATAATTATTATCAGTCGAAATAATATGATACTGTATCTTTTTACCCGTAGTAACTACGGGTATATAATATGTATTATATAGTACGTGAACGCTATAACAATTTCTTTGTATGTTAAAAGTGTTATTATGATGATTTCATATATTAGATATTTTTCTAGAATAGAAGGAAATATGTATCTATTAATAATATTTATGTGTAATTTTATTATATTGACTTATAAGTACGACGTATGTCCTGTTAGAGACATTACACGCTTTGTCTTATTTCTTTCGCTATAGTGATGTACAGCAAGTACGTGTATCGTAGTGATGTGTAAAACTAACTAATTATCCGTTCTCTTTTGTGTTCGTTGTATAAAAACAGTGTTGATGTTTTATTATATAATAGGTAATGATTTGGAAGTAATTTTTAGTCACCGATAAAAAGGTTCCAGTCTTCATCAGTCATTTATTAATACAATTTCCTGTTTTTATAACAATAAAAAAATTAGTCAAAATGAAATCGAATAATAGTTTTATCTATTAACTGAATTCTATAATTTACTTCTATTTAAGAATTTTTTTTTATATAATTTAACGACGAGACGTTCACCTGATGTTAAGTGATACGCCTGTCCATAACAAGGTGGCGCCAATTAGGGTGATATATATTGCGCTTGTCGCCTGAGACATAAAATGTTGAGTCTCGTTACTCCAGTAATTACACTAGGTATGTCTCAGCCAATAAGCGCCTTGTGGTGCAGTGTATAACATCCTAACTAGCGCCATTTTGTTATGGGTGGGCGTGTCACTTAACATCAGGTGAACGTATCGCTCGTCTCGTCGCTTAATTGTATAAAATCATAACATAAATTTTCATTCATTCATTCGTAACGTAACTTCACAGACAAAATGGGCGGCCAACTGATAACCTGCTTGGCGTTCCTCATCCTTTTTGTCAGCGTCAGTTTAACAGATGGTAAGTTAATTTCACTGTTTTTCCTCCACAAGAAAGGCATAGAAATTATTCACATAACATTAAAGTAATTAGTGTTAATTAATAATAGACAATCTATTTACATTATACTTACTAAATACCAAACTCTTAAGCCCTGAGACCAATTCATAAAACAAACAAGATGTTACTTCTTTTATAAAAAACAATGGTTGAGTAATATCAATAATCACTGATTCAGCTTCTCACTAGGAGATATTTTTTAATATTCTGCAGCTCTTAGGATCAATAAGGTCATCCGTGGTGAAGCAATATATGCAATAGAAATCATAAAGGGTCAAATCGTTATAGTACTGTTGTCAAACATTATTGTAATAGAATTTACGGACATATGTTCAATATTGTAGTTAATATTCCTAAATCATATAACAAGTAGTTAGAAAAATTATTACAGGCTACTGTAAAACTATAGGTAGGACGTATCCAGACTGACCTCAGTCCAATGTACCCTTTCAGTTTTAAGTAAAATAATACATATTAATTGATTCTGGATCTACGAGCGCTGATTCCGATGGCGGTAAAGTTAATAAAACTATTAAAATTAAATTTATTAGAAATTATTATAATATTACGTAAGTAATATCCGTTATCTACCGTCACAAAGTATCTTTAACTTCTGTTCGCAGATACCACCACCGTTGCACCAACTACGCTGAAAACACAGAATATTGTTGCCAATGAAACTGGTATATGCAGAAAGTGCATGTGCAAGGACAACAAGGTGGATTGTTTTGATCAAAAAATTTCCGAGTTCTTCTCTCTGCAGGAATGGAATGGTGAGTTAATTGTTTATCAGTTTTAACAAGAAATATTTCTTTGAATCATACATTACAGATGACGCATCGATTATATTCATGTTTATTCACAATAGTCGGCTTCAATTGACACTTTAAAATATTATTATTATGTTTTCTTGTCAATAATATATTACAGGAATAATTCTTTTAATTATTAACATTTTGTTTATTAATAAAATTTTCTAATCTTTAAAATTATTTCAATGGTTACAGACGTACAGAGCCATCTAGGTCATTTTATGACTGTTGGGAACAATGGAAATATATTTTACCTAGTTCTTCAAAAAGCCGATAGATGCCGACAATTCTCTACTATAACACGAGTGCAACTTTACTATTTACTGGTTCTAATATACTAGAAACAGCAATCTTAGATTTTCTTCATAACAAAATCTAATCTAGAATTAGTAATTTTGAAATTTGTTAAATCTAAAGGTAAAGACAACTAGTAGTATTAATTTTGTTTCAGATCTGAAGGACTTGAAGCCTGCTACAGTTGACTTAAGCGAGAACCTTATTATTAACGTGACGTTAATCGGTGACCTGCCGATACAGGTGCTCAACCTGTCGCGTTGCTCCATAGAGTTCATAGAGACCGCCAGCTTCAGGGACTTGCAGGAGATGACGACCCTGGACCTCAGTCACAACAAGTTGACTTCAGACAAGCTGAGCCCACACGCATTTGAGGTACCGCAACATTGCGATATTTATATACTAAGGATGAGATGTAATTTCCCAACCAGGTTTTAAAACCTGGTTTTTGGCACCAATTACGCAAACAAAATAGAAAAGGCCTATGCAAAATACTTTCAAGTATTTAAAGCTTGAGATTTTTGTACGACGACCCTTTGTGATATATTTTATCAATGAGTACATTGTATACTTTTTACTATCCAATACTCTTTGCCCTTTATATAGCCTGTGATGACCATTAATCGAATTAAATAATCATCCTCTTTAGTCGCCCTCTCTAAACTGAAGTTTGGAGATTAGATTAAGAAGGCTAATCTGATTCTCGGCTATTCTTTTTAACTGATGGTATTTAAGCCTGGCCTACTTCTTTATGGCTTCAAACCATTTCTTCCGCTATCTCGCATGAGCAAGTTTTCTAGTAACGTTGCCCTCCATGATCAACCTTGGTGACTCATAAATAAATCTTCATTGAAGGTGTCCGAAAAATGCAATCTCAATACATAATAGTTCAAGGAAAAACCAGAAAATGAATATACAAGTCTCAACAGATACTTTCGTTTTCTTCAATTAATTTTGCTCTTTAAGACATATGAAAATTTTAATTACTGGTTTAATACATACAAGTAAGGGTTCCCGCAAAAAAACTCACGGGATCGAAGTCAACTTCACCTGCTCGTGGTGCACCCTGCTAATCAACAAACAAGGCTCTGACTCTTAGCAACCCGCTTTGGCATAAATCTCTCTATATGAATCTATACCCGTTCCACGTGGGAATCTTTTGGGAAGGCCTACATTCAGTAAAGGACGTTTATTGGCTGATGATGATAATGATACATACAAGTAATTAAAATACTTTAAAGTATTTTGAAGCCTAGTTTCTAGCCCCGGTATTTAATTAAAAATTTACGACACGACGGCCTGGTGTTGATTTCTACAAATACTTCTCAGGCTTAGTTGTTTAAAGTAGGTTAAGGACTAATCACTTTTATCCTTATATCTATACAACAGGTGAAGATAAATAATACTATACTGTTTACATATATTTTAACAGATATTTTACTAAAACAGTATTTAAATGTAATAATAGGAATATATGATGACTCGAGAACGACATATTTAGTATTGTTAAATTTAAACATTTAATTTGATATTTAGTCGATTTTTCTAACTTCTTCTTGTTTTAAATTTCGGTTAAGATTTAAAAGATAGTCCTTTCTCCAAAAAGTATATTATTACAATAATGTTGGATCATAAAGATCCATTCATCAAACGATTTATTGGAATGTTTACTCTCATATTGTTTTGCAGGGTCGCTTCTCTCCCGAAGAGTACGAGCCTCTGGCCGCTATGAGGAAACTGAACCTGGCGTACAACGACCTCCACTCTCTACACCAGGATCTGTTCGAGCATCTACCCGAGCTCACAGAGCTCGACCTGAGCGGGAACCCTTTCACAACTATCGACCAAGTCACTATCATAGCTATATCCAGTTTACCCATGTTGAAGGTGAATTATGCTTGTAACCGGGTTTGGAATTTTTCAATTGATTTATGATTTTAACCATTGACGCAAAAACGGAGTCCTTGTAAATTTATCACACATTTTCGCGTGTTTATCTTTTCTGTAACATCGTACTACCTGAATATTAAAAACATTTACAATAGTTGGGACGGTGTCACGGTTTTCAGACCCGAATGGATAATTATCACTCCCATTTTGTATCATTTCAGCAGTCACTGTACGAGAGCTAGGCATTCTGAACGAGCTCGTTTCTATACGTAGTCTCAGTGTCCTTAAACATCTCATAAATTTAAGGCTAACCAATAAAAAAAACATGTAATGAAAATAACTTTTAATCTGCACCTTATCTATATAAATATTAACTTTAATTTCCTTCTTATTCAGGTGCTCCGCATGAGGTCCTGTCAGCTGAGGGAGATACCGGACAAGTTCCTTCACACGCCCCGTTACTTGGAGCGATTGGATATCAGCGACAATAAGCTTACATCCGTTCCCCAGGAGTTAGAGGAGACGAAGAACCTTATCTTCTTGAATCTTAATCAGAACCCAATCGTGGAGTTGGACGTAGCATCGGAAGATTACCCGTAAGTTAAGTTTACATAAATTTAACTTTTAATAATAACTAATTGTTACCATACATAGAAACCCGTACAAACGTAGATGTATGGAGAAGGCCTATGTCCTGCAGTGAACGTCTGTTGGCTGATGATGAGAGGAATTGTTAGAACTACCAGATTAACTGCGGTAGGGCTTTGAATTTTTCTTACTTTAGATTATCAATGTAGTTTCTTAAATACATGTACTATCTTCAGTTATTTGTATAATCTATATGAATAACTTCCAGAGGTTTCCCCCGGCTCCGCAAGCTTCAAGAGTTGCATATGTGCAACATGAAGGCATTGAGGAGAATAGGGGCAGGCGCTCTTGCCGGTCTGGAGAATCTGGAACGTCTGCACATGAGTTTCAACCCGAAACTCTCGTACGTTGACCCCAAGGCTATGGCTCGACCTGATGACATCGGGGAAACTTATGACTGGCCTACAGTTAAACAGGTGAATTGAATTTTAAGGAAATTGAAGAAAAAAAAATTATGTACTTTTAGGAAATCTACTTTCACGAACTAGTGTTAGAAACGCTGTTTTGGGGTTAACAACAAACCTTCAGACAAGGAGCAGAAGTATTTGTAGGAGATACAGTGGCTCGTTACGCTAAAACCAGTTTCCAATAGTTTTCCTTTTGTTTAACAATCATACACCGTATGAACATCGTAATTGTTTGGAAGAGTCCTTACGAAGAAGAAGTCCTTTTGAATGATTCTTAAATTTATTTCATATCTTCTTATCTGTCCTTTCGTGTCTATCAGTTTATCAGCAGTAGAATTTTTACCAGCCTCAACGTTCCACCTAGTTTTACTATTATTCATAAATGTCACACACACAAGAAGTCACATGCACAAGATATCTTTCGAATGTAAATCGCTATTTATATATACTCTTGTGTTATTTTCAGCTCTATTTACAATCAAACAATCTGTCAGAGTTGGACGCCCGCTTCCTGCCTCGTTGGGATCTTCTAGAAGCTGTAGACGTGTCGAACAACCCATTCCTTTGTGACTGCTCAACGCAATGGATAGTGGACGTCTTAGTACCGATTGTTGAAGCTAAAAATACCAACTCCACTGTTAACATGGTGTAAGTATTACATCTCTACAACTGTGAAATATAATTAGATCTGAGAAATATAGATAACGTTGCACAGTTTGTATGTAGCTGTATTAAAATATTCACATATATATACAGGAAAAAAAAGAGTCTACAATATTTTATATTTAATTTCACAATATTTGTGGGGAAACAAAATGCTAAATACTAAATGCTGTTGCAATGCCAATAGCGGACGTAAAGCTTCAAGGCTCCTAACCAGACGATCAAACCAGTCACCCGAATTTATCTTGTGAATGGACTTAGTTTTTTTTTATACATGAGAATATAATAAAATATGACAAAGTCCGGTAGCCCCAAAATGAATTAGTTTTTTATGAAATAAACAACGATTGGACCGAAACGTTGCCCTTGTTGATTTTAATACTAAACCCCTCTGATTTTTTCCTTGATGCTGTATGATCATGATCACTTATCAAATTTTGATTAGTGATCATGATTGACAAAAATCGTCAATAATTTGGGACGTTATCATCTAAAGTAAGCTAAAAATTTCTCAATTCCAATAAATATATTTATATTACTTTTGAGATTCATTTTAGGGGATGTACCAGCTGGTTTCATTCTCAGCGACATTTCCTTAACAACCGGCGCTGGGTTATATGAACAGAATATAAAATGATAGAACAAATAATATTTCTTTCCTTATCTACGCCTATATGGCATAACATAAGCAGGTGCAGTTTTGATGGTGGTAGAAAATGGTCGTACTCTTTAAATATATCGTCAAAATATAATTGCTTCGTTTCGCACATATGAAAGCATGTAAAAAATCATAAACGCGCATTGCATTTTCAACACCTTGCAACAATTCCATACAATGACGATATTTGTATTAGACGATAGTCGACAAAGAATCGATAAATTGAATAAGTTTCCAAAAAAATCGTGAAGCATATTGTATCGTTTAGACGTACATAGCTTCGCGTAGTATACAAAACCAATTGTTATTTTTTTCAAGTATACTACAAAACTAACAATCATGACGTGAGAAATTTTAAAGTCCTCGATAAATTGACCTCTTGTTGAATAACACCGAGTGACTGATTAAATGCCTACCCTAATTACGGGGAATCCCCGCAACGCATATCGACCGATCGTATAGATCCGATGAATGTGAATCATTCGAATCATTATTTTAGAGATATTTTTAACTAAGCAAATGCATAGATTGCCTCTATTATTTCTGACGTGTTACGATTTCTTATAGTTAAAACACACAAATTAAATTTATGAAAGATGGAATTATCGATAAATTGTTAAAACTACCATTTTCCTGGTAGCTGTTGTGGCTTCAGCGTTTAATATTTAGATAAGTTTTCCTCTCAAATAATTCAATGCGGGCTCACGTCTTTTCCAACCGAGCAGGTAATGTAAATCAGTAGTAGTTCCAAGATTAATATTTCCTCCTGAATAATCGTCGATATTGTGTACTGTTTTTTGAAACTAGATTTATTTATTCAACAAGGAGCTATCAGTATATGTCAGGATATATCAGTCACATTCCCGGAATGACGCATGATTTCTTAGACTTTAGTAGTAATCCGTTTTTCCTTAACAAAGAAAGAGTCATTACAAAGTTATTTACAAAATAATAGTTTGGCAAATATCTCCCTTCCGCCTTTTTGTCTTTTGAATTTCGCGGCTATGTACAAAGCGCTACAGAGCTCGTATCTGGCAATACTATACATAATTTGAAAGGTCTTGACATAACCTACAAAACGACGCTATGCGTAATTAGTTTGGATATTGCGTTCAACAGTTATAGACGTGTAAACATGCGAGTTCACTAACGCCGAATTTGCGCTATTTTAAAGTTTTCCTTCGTTAAAGGCAAATCCGCTAGAGAAACGTTCCGTGAGATTAATGGTGTTTTGGGGGATGGTACTCTATCACTTCGAACCGCGGAGGAATGGTTTCGACGATTCAGAGCCGGTGAAAACGACACCATGGATAAGCCAGCCGGCGGAAGACCTGTGACGACAAATACCGATCAAATCATGGACTACATCGAGTTAGACCGGCATGTGGCATCTCGTGACTTCGGCCAGGAGATGGGAGTTAGTCACCAAACCATTTTAAACCATCCGCAGAAGGCTGGATACAAAAAAAAGCTTGATGTTTGGGTGCCGCATGATTTGATGCAAAAAAACCTTCTGGACCGAATCAACGCCTGCGATATGCTGCTGAAACGGAACGAACTCGACCCATTCTTGAAGCGGATGGTGACTGGCGATCAAAAATGGATCACATACGACAATATCAAGCGAAAACGGTCGTGGTCGAAGGCCGGTGAATCGTCCCAAACAGTGGCCAAGCCGGGATTGACGGCCAGGAAGGTTTTGCTGTGTGTTTGGTGGGATTGGAAGGGAATCATACACTATGAGCTGCTCCCATATGGCCAGACGCTTAATTCTACCATCTACTGCGAACAACTGGACCGCTTGAAGCAGGCGATCGACCAGAAGCGTCCAGAATTGGCCAACAGGAAGGGTGTAGTGTTCCACCAGGACAACGCCAGACCACACACTTCGTTGATGACTCGTCAGAAGCTACGGGAGCTCGGATGGGAGGTTTTATCGCATCCACCATATAGCCCGGACATAGCGCCAAGTGATTACCACCTGTTCCTGTCCATGGTGAACGCCCTTGGTGGTGTAAAGTTGAACTCAAAAGAGGCTTGTGAAAAGTGGCTGTCCGAGTTCTTCGCAAATAAGGAGGGGGGCTTCTACGAGGGAGGTATTATGAAGTTGCCCTCTAGATGGAAACAGATTATCGAACAAAACGGCGCATATTTGAACTAAATCCGATCACTGTAACACTTTTTATAAAGCATTGAATAAAGAGCAAAAAAGCGGAAGGGAGATATATGCCAAACTTATATAAAAGTGTTTATTTAATGCTATATGGTCTTATAAAATGATAAAGGGTGTCTGGCGGCAGATTTATATTTCAAAAAACAAATATCTCAATAAGTTATAAACAGTGCGGGGGGAAGGTGGTGTCATTAGAATCACCGATCGTGCGGATTTCTTAGTCACGATGTCGCAGTGGTGCAGTGGTGCAGTGGTCGGGTGAGCATCGCGCGTTCGCTATTGAAGCATTTTTCAAGAGTAACGATTCTTACGTACTCGCTCGCCGACAGTTTTGTTCACATTTCAATATTCGACGGATAGGCGATGGGCCGAGTGTGAATTTAATTCGTTCGTGGGTGGAGAGGTTCCGCGCAACTGCTTCGGCTATGAACACACCACGGCCAGGACCTAGTCGATCGTCAAGGACCCCCGAAAACATTGAACTGGTTGAACGCAGTTTACGTGAAAATGCACGACTTTCGATACGGAAAAGGGCAGCTTCACTGGGACTTCCAAGAGCAATTGTGCATGAAATTTTGAAAAAAAATGTGAAGTTTCATCCTTTTAAAATTCAAATAATTCAAGAATTGAAAAAAAATGACTTAGCGTCACGCAAATTTTTTTGTGAAACCATGTTGGAGCGTTTTCGCACTGTGAATTCCATTTTTTGGAGCGACGAGGCTCATTTTCATTTAAACGGACACGTAAACAAGCAAAATTGCTGTTACTGGGCTCTAAGAACTCGCAATCCTCGACTGAAGCACCAAAAACCATTACATTGCCCAAGGGTAACTGTTTGGTGCGCTTTATCCACGAATGGGATAATCGGACCATTTTTTTTTGAAAATACACGGGGCCAAGCGACGAATGTCAATGGTGAGAATTATCGGCTCATGATTTCGAATTTCTTTTTGCCGAACCTGCGAGCTCATTCATCATTCTCATCACACACGTGGTTTCAACAGGATGGTGCGACCGCACACACGGCCAGAGCTTCGATGGATTTGTTGCGAGAAAATCTCACTCAAAAACTGATTAGTCGCTTTGGGGACATCCCGTGCCCACCGAGGTCACCCGACCTAACTCCAATGGATTTTTTTTTGTGGGGCTAACTCAAAGAGAGAATTTACGCCAACAATCCGCGAACTGTTGTGGACTTAAAAGAAAATATTCGGCGAGAAATCAGCGCAATTGAACCAAGTTTACTGCAGCGTGTGGCACGGAATACGAGGCTCCGTTTCGAACAGTGTGTGTGTGTGTGTGCAACAGGATGGAAGACATTTGGATGACGTTATCTTTAAAAATTTAAATCCGCATTTGTACTCTATCTTTTAATACTTTTAGTAAAATTATATGTCAAACATATTATTTTTTATTTCAATTTGAAAACATAAATCTGCCACCAGACACCCTGTATATTTAACACTGCATATAAAAATACGTTTTGTGTTTATAGTAAACTATATGAATTACGTCAACTTCGTCAGCGTGTAATCACGATGTTTTATCTTTCTATTTCTCAATTTTCTTCAGCTGCAATGAACCTATCGAGATGAAAGGCTATACGATGAAGCATCTCCACGACATTCACCGTACGATGCGTTGCGTCGATAAATATGGTCACAGACCCGAGAGGGACGGCGCAATGCTGCTTGGAACACTCATCGGTAAGTGTTGTGTTCATCTGTCTTTCTAAGCAAATTGCGCACATGGAAAAAGTTAGAGACTAGAGTTGGTTTACGGTCACATGAAATATGAATATTTATATAATATATTTTATGCATAATATTATATAAAATAATTTATAGTAGTCCCTTGTAATGTATTCCGCTAAACAAAAAAAATATTTATATGCAATACAGTCTACTTATAAAATCCAGCAAATCATTAAAAGTATTATATGTAACATCATTGGCTATGGAGAACCCGATCATTGTAGCTCGGGTTTTATTAAAATGAAAATTAAAATAATTCTTTTCCAGGTGTTCTCCTGGCGGTGCCAATAATGCTAACCCTGATGCTGCTGTGGCGACACGGCTACTTCGCGTGGCTCGGCCTCCGCGGGCCCGTTGACGTTTCCCGCGCTTTCTACAAACGCGCTCCCGCCGATGACAGTTACATTATGTGAAAAACATGTAGTCTGTCTATGCGTTCGGTTGTAATCCTTTGCCTTTTTAAAATAGATGAAAAATATTTTGTACGTATTAAGTCGTCTCTTTATTATTAGTTATATAAAATCTTTTTTTAAAACCCTTTATTTGTAAATTTTGTGTGGCGTTCGTGTTTTCAATTTATTATATATAGATTTTAAATAAAGGTGTTTTTTATGAATCGTTTTTATCATTTTTGATATACGTTTGAAATTAAAATTGTTCTAAAGTGCGTACAAAGATAGTTTATGGCTAATGTACTTATCAGATTATTTTTGGCAAATTTATTTGAGTTTAATTTTAAGCTGAATATAATTAAATGTTTCAAAATAACTGATTCCTATTTTTACTATGCAACAGATATTTCAGAAACTAGACTTCTTCAGACTGAGAATTAGTCTGTGGAAAAATTTTGATCGTAGTGATTTTTTATTAAATTTTATATGACTCCAAAAATCCGAATTGTATACGAGATGAAAATTTTAACACATAGACACTGCCGTTGTTTTAAAATAAATAAATATTGTTTATGGTAGATTAGTAGTGTATGTGGAATGTCGCTTGTTTAGGGCGATGTTTGTTCAAGTGGTAATCTGCCTCTGCTGCCACATATTATACAGATCATGATTAAAATAATTAGTTGCAGGCCGAAATGACGCTAAAGATATAAAAGAAGTTACCACATACATAAATGTTATTCTTAAAATCGTGAACTTCTATCTGTACTGGTCGTAAGGCTTTGTCGCAGGAAACCGTCAAGGCGGGTACCTCCGCAGCGCCTATTTCTGCCGCCAAACAGTAATGTGTAAATATTACTGTGTTCCGGGTCAATGGGCGCTGTAGCTAGTGTAATTACTGGGGCAACGAGACTCAACATCTAATGGCTCAGTCGACGAACGGAATGTGGTGCTGTATAAAATATTCTAACTAGCACCAACTTGTTATGGTGATCGTCCCACTCGTTTCATCGCTTATTTCCTTAAAAAAATAGGTAAATTGGGCCAACATAGTGGATAACAAGCCTCAACCCTTTCCTTTGAGTACCAACAGTGGGAATATTAAAAGGTTTTTCGAAGACATCAATTAACAACCGATAAACTCTTTTTAGATACAAAATCTGTTTAGTTTTTATTTTAGGCAACGGAGTTGTTAGAATTAACAAAGTAAATGAATCAATCAATCGTCAGCCTATAGACGTCCACTGCTGGACATAGGCCTCTCCCAAAGATCCCCACATAGATCAGTCCTGCGCTGTCGGCATCCAGCGGCTTCTCGAGACCACGCCCGGAGCTAATCTTTAAACTAATTTTAAGATTATATTGTTACTTTTTAACAAATAAATTGCCTTAGTAAACTGTAATTAAATGTTTTCAATAAACACCGAATGCTGTGATTAACTGTTAATTTTTTTATTAGATATTGATTTACTTATTCTTAGAAAATCATTGAGTTATGCGCTTCACATCCTCTACTGTATAAAAAAAACCTACCGTATTTATTTAAAACAACTAATGACTTTACGACTGCTCAAGCACATAACAGTGTTCTATGTTATTTTAATTACAATTACGAATATTCTAAGCAAATTATGATCTATGACCAACCCGCATTGGGCCAGCGTGGTGACTATGGTCCAATCGCCTTCATATGGAGGGTAGACCTATGCCCCAGCAGTGGCTTCGTAAATTGCCTTTTATGGTTATGAACTATATTCCTATCCTACGATCAACGTTTCCGGTATATCTCTAAGTGTAATATATTATTGATCAATACATCTGGATGAAGATAGCAACAATTAAACCTACGCATTCATAAATGCTGAAATTTATCTGCACGCGTTCGTGTACATTAATTATCTTATTATCTTAACCTACAGTACGCATAAGGAGAAAAAAATAAAAATGCGATATATCAAGTTTTATTACTAATATATAACGATCTAATAAGAGGCAGTATTATTCGTAATCACAGCCAATGGTTATGCAAGCAGAAAAAAAACCCGGAAGAAAATATAAACTTTAAGGCAAATGATCCAAATTTACAAAATTTGATTACGTTGATGACGCGGTGGTATTACCTTAAACTTGTTAATGTGTATTGTTTGTTTATTTAGTTAAAGAGTATGATAATGACGGTTATAAAATTTCCATTAAGTTTAATTGATGAGATACAAAGGAATAAACGTGTAGACGAAAATACGTGTGTATACGGGTATGCGTATATCCCCATCTAATACTTCCGACTTTAAATTACATTATATTATCAGGTCTCGAGAAATGGAAACCTAGCAATTGACAGCACCAGCGATCCACCACTGTATTATTATACTGTGTGTTAGAATCACTAAAGGATACTATTTTTCCATAATTACTTAGGAGTAAAATAAATTATATTTTTATTATCAACCTTTTGTGGTAATATCTATACTTAATTTTTACTGCGAACATTTAAAATATACGTAATATGGCACATATTTTTAACGTGTTTATATCGAGGAATTGATACATGTATATATAAGTAACAAAACAGATCTTGAAAAGAAGTTAGTTTGTTGTAGATCTCTACCAGAAATTATTTGTAGATAAAGATAAAATCGAAGTAAGTAAAGACTTCTTATTCTCAAATATTTGTAATTTGTAAAAAAACTGTGTACTGTAATTAATATTTGTTTTAAAAATATTGACTGTTACAATTACGATTTAATAAATAAATGTTGTTCTACTAAATAAAACCTATTTAATTAAAAAAAATGTTTTGTTTGATACGTGTATATAATTATACTGTTTCATACGTGTACATAAATGTGTGTATTATTTTACCCACAGATTATATAGGAGGGACCAGAAAGGACAAATATTTAATGTAATATAATTTACGTTTATTACTATATGTTACGTTTATAACTAAATGTAATAAATATTATCTTGGGAAAAAGTTATATACAATAGAACTTACCTCAGTGAGATGTACTAATAGAGGTCGTTACAGTAGAATTTTTCTTAATTGGCACATCGTGTCCTCCCGCCGCAATAGAGACATAAAGTTACTAATGTCAATTTCATAATGAAAAAAATTTGCATCGAAATTATTAATTCAGATGCTATTACTAGAAATAAATCTACGGAAGTCAGCTGACGCCTTTGTTAAAAGTTTTCTCAACGTTTAATTACTAGTTATAATCGAGGCGATGATTTCCCTAATGGGATTGATAATTCATGTCATGATTGATTACAGGGCAGTAAGACGAGCGATAGTCGCTTTGCTGTTTCGCTTGTAAACGTTGTACGACCACACGGAGTTTTTAAGAAAATATACGATTCGCCCTATTCAATTGACACATCATATTTACTTTAGTTAATGGTTAGTCATATGTTACTCTATTTTAAAGAAAAAGATTAAAATTAAGATAACTACGACTATTTGTACTGATCTCGGATATTGTCCAGGATAAATATCGTCGCAAATCTTGTCCAGCTGTGAACATCCATCGGTTAAGGTACAAATTTAATTTTATGAAAAAGGTAATCCAATGCATACTGTGCAATGTATTAGGAAGTTGACCTCTGTTATGGCGGATAATCTAGATGGGTTCTATCCAACAGAGTTTATTTCTGCCGTCGATCTGTATTGTGCAAACATTACTGGATATTAGTTTAAAGGTGTTGAGCTTTTAGTAATAACATTTTTAAATAATATTTTACATAAGATACTGTTAATAAATTTTAAATAATTAAACGAGCTCATTCTGCTTAGATCGGAAAACAATAATTAAAGTTATAAGTGCTCCGTGATAGTTATGTCCACAGGCCGTGGATCCTGGTCCACGAGCCCAGTGTCAGATGACGTAAGAGCCGCTATGGCTTGTAGCCCGACCTACATCATGAATATAAAAAAAAAAAGATAGTTATGGCGTCGGGACATCTGTCACCTCAGTCCTCCCGTGACAATGGGTGTTGCATAACGGCCAAAACGCCGGGTATTATAATAAGCATGACAATGAAATTCCTAAAATTTTGTTTTATTTTAATAGCGTAAATATAAGTAATAATAAAATAAAATTTACGTCAAATTACCTACTAACAGCTACAGGAAAACGTCAAAGCTTCTAAGGGGTTTCCCGCGCATTCCGCTGTACCATCGCATAATAGGGACGCCGGCTGGCCAGTGGCGATCCGGCGCGCGCCCTGACTACACGTGAGCACGCCTTGGCTGCCGACTCGGGGTGAAAAGCGCGCGCATCGCGCTGAACAATTTCAAATTTAGAACGTTAATTGTACTAACAGTGATGAAAGGCCAAAGCAAGCGATTCGTGAGCCAACACGGCGAGGCGTACGACATGGGAGCACCCACCAAAAAGAAGCAGAGGGAGTACTCAATTGGATTCTTCGGCCTGGTGAGCCCGTTGCTTCTTTTGCAAAAAAAAAATTATACAAATATAACACAGGCACCTAATTCATGACATTGTATCGCTTCTCTTTTTTCTAATATTCAAGTACGGATTTAACATAACCGATAGCTTATTGATATTATAACAAAATTCATTAAAATGTCGTCATTGTATAATGAACTTGTAACCATTTGATCAAACATTGCCGTCTATTGATATTTTATTACAACAAATTATATTATTTGACATTACATTAATTATTCATCGCAAACAATGTGGCTGAATAGATTTCACCTGCATTTTGTTTTGAAACGCCGATTTTTGAAACCACAGTGCTATATCAGTATTAACGGAAAATCATGATCAGTGTGACTTAAAAGGTGACCTGATCTTTAGAAATATAGAAGATCCAGAATCGAATGTTTCTAGAAATTTCCTCTCAAATCTTTTTAGGTAGTTTGTGAGAAGCGGACGGACGAATCGGCATACAAAAGCGCTGTATAGCTTTATCCATTTCAACATTTCTCTATCCCTAACATAGCGCCATTATGTGGAGATTCCCTTTAATTATACAAATATCACTGTTTGTAGGTTGTCTGGTAGAAATTGCCTTCTGAGCAATAAGACCCGCCATTGTATATATTTAGTTAAATAATGTATTCCTTATTTATGTAATTGGTGTACAATGAAGAATATTTATCTTATCTTAATCTTCATCGTATTGTAATTATTCTTACCGCGGTTATATTTTTATCTATAACTATCATTTTAACTAGCGACCATATTATTATAGGTAAGCCTTTAAACTCTTGTAGTTGTTACATGTAAGCATTAAGAAAAATTATATTAAATGTTATCCTCACAAATAAAATTAGAATGCATGGAAGTATAGAATATAACAAAAAAAAAACATATTCATTTCATACAATAAATATTATTTATTATTAAACGAAATAGTAGTGACGCGAACAAATACTTTAAATACATATAAATTATTTATTATGAAAAGTTCAAATAAACGGTTACTCAGTTGAAAAAAAATTTTTTTTTTTTTTTATGATGATATATATCTTTAATTTAAATGAAGGTGAGAAATGACCCAACGATTTTGAAATGGGTTTTTGACCGTTTCATACATTATTAACATATCGGTACATAATATAAGAACATTTGAGGACAAATATCGAATGATAAACCTTCTGGATTTTCCTGTTAGTCCGTATTCAAATTAAGATTTAAAAATTTCCATTTGTTAATATAATTAAAAAAACCTCCGTTAAATCAACAATAATGGTATATTATACATTATTAATTTTCTGCCAACAACCATCAGGTTATGGAAGCTTCACGTTGTCTCTGGTACAACAGGTGTGCATTATACATTATCTGCTTCATATCAGAGGAGACAGTAGATCTGTTTATCAGTTTAGTGATATAAAAAAATTACATTGTACTCATAATAATATTACATTACAACTGAAATTAATGAGCTCTATTAATTAGTTGATATGGATAGAGTGTCTGACAATTTAACGACTTGAGCATTTCCTGTTTGAGTATAAACGAATATATCTTTAGCATAGAATCATCATTTATTTTGTTGCAATTTGTTATAAAGAAAACCGTCTTATTATTTATTTACCGAATATTTCTGAGCGAACTAAAGATTACTTTTAAAGAGTGATGTATTTAAGTTTAATCGATATTTTAAACTGAATCTAGTATAAACAGAAGGAGATATACTGATCAATCGATAATTATCCGAGTTTGAACAAATGGAAAGTTTGTTTTTCAATTTTAACAATTGATATGCAATATTATATAAGTAAAATCTAAAATTCTAGACATCTATAAATCTAAAGAATTAAAAAATATTATAAGAATAGAATATCTTCTCATTATGACTAAACATCACAAAAGGACGCCTATAAAAATAGATAGTAATAAAATTTTATGGTTTTGACTCGCTTTATTACCTGTGGTATTTATTATATTCACTAACGAAGAAAACTCGATAGCAATTTTTTTTTTTATCTACATGGTCTAACATTTAACTTTAATTTCGCATGGTTTGATGCCGTGGATGTTGAACAACAAAGTTGAGTCTTCGCACAGATACGCTGGTTCTCATGTTACTACTATGTGAATCGAACCAGGACCTCTGTGACAAGGCCCTCAGCGACAGAGCAGTGCAGGCGGTTAATATACAGAACTAAGTCTTCACCACATCGGTTTCTGGATATCATTTGCGATGTCTACAGACATACATACATACATACATATATATCACGCCTCGTTCCCAGTGGGGTAGGCAGAGACCACCTCTCTCCACCTGCTACGATCCTGGCACACCTCTCTCGCTTCTTCTACAGACACAGAACGGAATATTTTAAAATGAACCCAATGCAATTTTTTTACACAGTTTTTTTTTTTCTTATTTCCGACAAATATTATCAAATTAACGGAAATGATCGTCATTATATAAATTTGTTTACTGAAATGAGTATTCGTTGATGGAACATTTCGTAGATTACATGAGATCTATGTATCACAGACGGCCACCAGAGTAACCACCTAACTTTTTTGATTTTTTTTATCATATAGTGAGCAGAAACTAGCAGATGATAAATAATACTCATGCTAGTTAGAATGACATACAATAACAGATGTCACCCTATCCCAATAATTGCACTAGCTAAAGCTTCCTTGAAATAGTACACATATATTTTTTGTACACTACTGTTCGGCGGCGAGAACTGGTGCTGCTGTGATATCTACCTTACGGTCATCGGCAACAAAGACCTATCACCATTCTTTCACGATGGTTGGTGTTACTTCATTTAGCAGCCCATTTAACCCTTACTAACCGTCCGCACGAACATCCCAAGGACGTTTTTCTTCAATCTTATAAACATATACGAAATAGTAAACAGTGTACGAATGTTTACTCCCGATGACGTGTTGCGGTAACGTCATTGATGATTTGTTCATTGATTATCTCATAGTAAGCATTAATGTTGTGTGGAATCCAATAGTCCCAGTAGAAATTAGACTAACCAATTATTGTTTCTTAATAGCTGCTATAAAACTACTATTAACGTAACTCAGATGTAACAAAATATTAATTATACATATTTTTAGATGTAGAATAGATTTTAAAGAGTCTAGTAAAAAATATATAATATATTCTTTATATATATCTCCATTATATAAATATTTTCAAATTAATTATCGTGGAGATTGGGCGCGAAGGACTATTAGCGATGTTACCCGGAATGACGCCATATTGTATATATGGAGTTATACAATTTGTGTGAATATTAATTTAATTAAAGATATGTTTACACATATTTAGACATCCCTAAGCAAATGTTTAAGTTATTTATATATTTACCTTGTATTAATGTGTTCATAAGTCATTATAACATTATTGCCTGTTGCCGTCCTCTTAACATTAGCCGCACCAATCGATCCAGCGCTTGCCACAGATTAAATAACAATGAAACACAAATCTACCGCGAAGTTATTAAAAAAAAAAATACTATAATATATTTTTGACAATAAAAAAATGAGGTATTGAACTCGCCAGTCATTTATAATATTGGTTATAGTTATTTGGATGTAAAGAATCGCTGTCACTGTTCTTTCTCTGTAATAATATGGTGTCATATTTGAAATATTATCTTATTAGTATAATACTCCAATTGCTTTTGTTTCATTGTGTTATTTCTTTTTTTAGTCCAATGACAAAATACAGCGAATCGATTACGTAAATCATTAGCATATTTTTAGACGTCATAAGATAGATTTATTATTGCTTGAGATCAAATAAATCTTTACAAAGATGAACATAAAACATATGTTATTTATCATAATGATTCTATTTTATCTATGTTATAAATGGCGGGCTTTGTGTACCTATGACATTCTGATCTTGTCAATTAGAAAAAAACATTGTGATAATATTTTGATTCATATCATGTTTTTAGTTTTTTTTAAATAAAAAAGAGTTAAACTAAGAGAGGTGTGGGTGATGCAATAACTTGACTTACTGGTATGATAATGAAGGCTTTCCTCAAAATAGATCGAAGATTCTGTTTCGAAAATTGGATGAGATTAATAGACAGCCATGTGCAAAAATGGAATTGACGATTGAGCATGTCCAGCAGTGGGCAACTTGTGATTGTAATTGGATAAGTAATTATTATCACAAATACTTAATCGATATTAATATTGGTTACACTTCAGACCGACAATAATATCACAAGTAGTGATCTTCACAGAAGTTAACACATAATTTTTATACGTTACCTCATAGTTGTAATAAGTTTTTTTTTTTTTAATTCAACAGAATGGTTCTTTAAATTATCTTTACTAACAACTCGTTGTATTGCAAACAACAATGACTTGGCGTGTGCTGTAAATATGTTTTAATTGATTCGCACCACTGCACTTGCGGCAATGACTTATGGCTATGGTCTAGGGTTGCCATTCTCAAGTTATTGCAATTTTTTTCCACATTAACAGTGTTGTCCATGGAAATATTGTAGCGTTTTAGGTATGTTATTGCAGCGTTTATTTCTATCGTGTATGTGAATTTATGCCAGATTGATGATGTTTGGACATATGTTGTCAACAACTGTCATTCAGGTCTTCATAATTTTCAGTAGGTTTGATCTATGATTTTTTACAATTAAGTGACGAGAGAAACGGGACGTTTTTACCGGCATCCTTCACAGCGTCGGATGGACTGATACCGTAAGAACGTTAGTATATAAAGTACTTGAATGTATCTAGTTCGATTGCAAAGCTGTTATAGTTTAAATGATGGATGGATGTTTTCCAACCCTTCTGGATATCTATCACACTAATATTGCAAAGTATTTTGTGCAAGAACCCTTCATTCACTTACAGCCTTATTTTCTTCAAACATCGTGTCATATTTAGGACAAGTATCGGCTCAATTATCGATGAAATATGTATTAAGCTGAAGTGCACAGTTTTTCTGTGAAAACAATCCGCTTCAATCCATATTTTGACGTCATAAAAACCGCAAAACGATAATATAGGTGATTTTAATTTATTTCTTATTTAAACGACAAAAAAACAGACATTATGAATAAGTGTTTGTCTCCTATTAGTGGAGTGAGATAGTGAAAATAGATATTTGTCTATCTATATATAATGAAAGCGAATTTTCTTTGTTCACCAATCACGTGAAAAGTAATGAACTTATCAACAAGGGAACGGGAATATTCGACGCGGAATGATTTGTAGATAGGATACAGGTTATTAATGTATTGTTTTTCACAGATCATCATTTAGTTCTAATTAACTTGTATAAACAGTTTCATTTCGTATTATTTATGCGGTTGCTATAGTAACGGTTCCCATAGAAATTGTTTTGCGATTGTGGTTGCTATCAAGGAATATTTCAGACAAATTTCAAGTCTAATTTTATATTACGGATAGCAAAGCGGCCGGGAACAGCTAGTTACTGATAAAAATCAACGCAATACCAAATTTTCATACGTCGTATGATGTACTAAGGCTAAGAGATTATAATAAAATATCATCATTATCATCATCAGCCGATAGACGTTGCTGGATTTAGGCCTCCCTCAAAGATACCCACATGGATCGGGTATGAACCCGTATGGGATGATTTGGGTCTGTTCCCACCACGTGTTGTATGTATTTAAGTACTGTGTATATTGTATGTATATATAGATTAAATGAATCGTGCGATAGTAATAAAAAAAGAAAGAAAAAAAAAACCAACAATTCTAACCTCTCTTCAGAAGTAATCGTAAGAAATGTCCTTCAGTTTACGTTCTCTTTTTAAAATTAAAAAAAAAAAGTTACCCCGCACTGACGTCAGCCCGCCAACGAGCGTGGGAATGTATAAATATTAGGCGCCAAAAATAGATCAGACAGCACTCCATACGTCTAGTTAGAAGATTTACGTTCATTATTTTTTATCCGTATAATTAAATTGTAATTACATTAGAATATATATATATATATATTATATATATATATATATACTACTCAATGATGTTAATGATTAAAATTGTGCACAAATTAAAGCAAAGTCACGTGTATCTGTTCAATATTAATATATAATATTCGGGATATCGACTTCTTCCTCCTGCCCTTTCCCCAGCTATGAGATCGGCACAGTATGTACTTCTCTTCCATATCGCTCTATCAGCCGTCATATCTGAATTCACACTCTTACACATGTCATCTTTCACACAATCCATCCAAACTTTCTTCGGTCTTCCTCTACCCTTATAACCATCCACGTTCATTCTCATTAATTTCTTTGTTATATGTCTTTCATCCCTCCGCATAACATTACGCTAACCTCTTGCTCTTCAATTTTTCTGTCACTGTTGCAACTTTCAGACTTCCTCTAATATACTCGATCTTAATTTAATCCATCCACATCACACCACACATCCATCTTTACTTTCAAATCTCGGCCACATGTAATCTTTCATCCGAACGACGATAATCTACGAATATATATAAATAATGGTCTTCTCTTGACAATCAAACGAAACTTCAAAAACTCTAAATGTCCCATTCAGATGTATCAATGGAAAAATATTTCAAGTGTTTATAAAACAAATAAAACAAGACTTGTTTTTTATTCAATTAATGGACGAGTCGTCTACAAAAGTAAAAACGTTAATATGGGATATTTTTGAATTCACAATTTTACTGTTTAATAGTTAGCTAAACATATTCTTTAGATATATAACCACAGCACTGTTTCTCACGTAAAGATAACAGTGAAACAAATTTTATCTTTATGTGAATATGAAAATGATAATATACAATATGAATGTATGAAGAACGGTATAATTGTAAACAATTGGTAAGAGAAACTGGATTTTTATTTTGTCCATTGATAACTTTTCCGTCTACGTTTTTCATTTGCTACATTCTAATATATGTATGTATGCTCACACAAACACGTATTGAAGCTATGACACTCCTTTCGTTTGTCGGTTAAAATATGAATGGAAGGAAACGAAGTATGTGTGGCGCGTGGTTCACTGGTTGCGGTTGCATCAGTCCGCGCATGCGCACCTTGAACTTGGCCGCGGAGCTATCGGCCTGGTCTAATGACCTCCGACAGCAGGCGAACACTACATTAATATTAATATATTTAAAACAAATCCATTACAGGCAGTTTCAACTGCCGAAACGTAGATTTATAATAAAGACATATATATTTTCACAAAGCGACGAGATGATGCTTGCTGATAACGTCAGACATTGTCTCATGACTCCAGTAATTTCAATAGCTACAACCATTATCATACTGGAATACATTAATAGTACACTGCTGTTCAGCTGCTGAAATTGGTGCTAAGGTGGTACCCGCCATCATAACTGGATATTCTATATCATATAAAAAAGATACTGATCATACGCCACGTGATCTAATTATCTAAATTATGATATTACATCGTTGTGGTTATACAGATGGGAGTGGTAACTTTAGTAATGACGTTGAACACGTTGAGTGAGGAACCAGGTCTAAAACATCTTGTTCGTGTCTCGCTTAAGGGGTTAAAAAAACCATTGACTTCACTGTCATACCGAGGGCATGAATTCATTAAGTCCTATACCGCCACAATGACAGTATTACGATCAAGTGATAAACCTGTTTCATTCCACCAATTGGAAGAATAAAACCATCATAACCTTGATCTTTTTATACATCATCCTATCTAGCACCTGGTAGGAGTATTACCATCAGGTGATCATCTCGCTAATTTTGTCGCTTCTTAATTGAGCGTGGTGGGTGGCTCCGGTTTAAAGAATCTTCACCATCAAACATACTCCTCAAAGGTTGTTATTCTAGATAATAACAATGTACTAGATCAGTTTAAATAATTATCTTGCGTTTATATGTAATTATCGTTGCGCAATAACGTTGTATATTTTCCATACATACCAGAAATATCGTGTAAATATTAAAAAGTACCAGATTGAGGTACAATATGCTCCTTTTCCCTTAACTCAGGCAGATGGGGTGGTCTTTTTCATAAGTCAGATCACAACAGATCAACAGACAACAGCCTTTGAGAAGTCTTGTTTTTCTCTTTCTATCTCATATTGTTGAAGTTTTTCGGCCGGCGGGAAAGTGACCTACTCATACGAAGTGGTCGGTTTCATGAGTCAGATTGACAACAGCTTTTGAGAAGTCTCGTTTACCTCTTTCTATCTTATGTTGTTAAAGTTTTCTGTCTCTTTCGGCCGGCGGGAAAGGTCATCTTCTACTCGTACGAAGTTGTCGGTTTCATGAGTCAGATTGACAACAGCTTTTGAGAAGTCTCGTTTACCTCTTTCTATCTTATGTTGTTAAAGTTTTCTCTCTTTCGGCCGGCGGGAAAGGTCACCTTCTACTCTTACGAAGTGGTCGGTTTCATGGGTCAGATTGACAACAGCCTTTGAGAAGTTTCGTTATTCCTTTCTATCTTATACTGTTAAGGTTTTTCTGTCTCTTTCTTCCGACGGAAAGGTTACCTTCTGCTCTTACGAAGTGGTCGGTTTCATGAGTCAGATTGACAACAGCCTTTGAGAAGTTTCGTTATTCCTTTCTATCTTATACTGTTAAGGTTTTTCTGTCTCTTTCTTCCGACGGAAAGGTTACCTTCTACTCTTACGTAGTGGTCGGTTTCATGGGTCAGATTGACAACAACCTTTGAGAAGTTTCGTTTTTCCTTTCTATCTTATATTGTTGAAGTTTTCTGTCTCTTTCTTCCGGCGGAAAGGTTACTTTCTACTCTTACGAAGTGGTCGGTTTCATGAGTCAGATTGACAACAGCCTTTGAGAAGTTTCGTTTTTCTCTTTCTATCTTATATTGTTGAATATTTTCTATCTCTATCGGTGAGCGGGAAAATTCGCTTACTCTTCTTTCTCGTACAATGAATCGTTTTAAAGCCCTTTCGTTATAACGACGAATGTATTCGATGCTACGCTTATTCAGAAAATTTTTTACAAGGATTCGATATTATATCTATTAATTCTTTAATAAAAATATTACTAGTAATAATTGTTTTTGTTAATATTTACGCTTAACTGATAACGTAACAAGAATTTTCAAAAACTTGTCTAGACGTTGAAAAAAAAACTGTTGTTATCCAATTTCATGGCGACTTAGTTACGTTTCTAAATATCAAAAGTCAAACCGCGTACTCACTTGGTCTCGTTTACGGTTTTTTATTCTATTCTTAACAGGTTTATTTTAAATTGCCAAACATCACGCCAGCCAATGAAATGTGTAGACGGCGGTCATCTGATCATCGCATGTCCAACCGAAACCGGTCAGGAAGAGGGAGAGGTAAGGGATGCGGGGCTCTAAACAACATATTTTTTTTTTTAAATCAATCAATCAAAATTTTATTTACGTAAAAAAAAAGCAGCTCCACTTGATATTGAGTATGCAATTTTTTTTTCTAAATCTAAAAATAAAATACTGAATAAAATACATTAAACAGGTATAACGTAAAAGTCTTGTTTCATTATTAAAAAAAAAAAAATTATCAGATTTTTTTAATATTCCCACACCTGGGACTCTGGGCCGACGCCCACAAAGACAGAGTTATGTATTCGCCGTGTGCGTTGACAGCTGTTCTCAGTAATGTCCATTTGGATATTAAGTAGTATAATTAATATAAAACCTTATTAAATAGATAAATTGTTTAAAAGTTAACTATATATGATAATGATGATATAAACTACAATCCATTCATTATGAAAAAAAAAAAAAAATAACAATTATTAATTTATATGAAAACGTATAACTTTATTTACTATTATTATTGAGTATTATTCATTAAATGATTAAACAAGTTTTTAATTAAGTATAAAACAGTAAACTTAATCGTAACTTAATCATATGACTAGTTAAATACAGGTATGTTACGTATGACACTGTGTCAACACCTTACAGTTCGTTTTACTGGGGGTAGGTCTGTTTTTTTTTATTAGTACCTCCTGCATAGATTGGGTCAGAGCCTTTATTTTCAACCCTTTCATTTACTATCATATATTTATTACCCTCTTTACAATTAACATATTTGTTTATATATCTAGTTATTAATTATCATCATTCATTCTTTCTCTCTTTCATACTCTGTCCTTCTTCCACACTTTTCTTCTCTGTCTTTCTACATTCCATTCCTTCTCTCACTCATTCCACTCTTGATTAGTCAAGACTGTCTTCTATTTCTGGAGAAGAAGGAGAGCCTGAAAAAGAAGCATCCCCTGTAGCATCGTCTTATTCTTGTTCTCCTTCTCCATCAATATTTCTTCGCTTCTTCTTCTCCTTTTTCCAATTTTTGTTTTAGGTAGGTCTCTGTTGCCGGAGACCGTCCAGGTACCCGCTGCTCTATTGTCTACCGCCAAACAGTATGCAGAGGATACTATGTATATCGATACGTGCCTTAGCTAGTGAAATTACTGTAGCGATGAGATTTAACATCTTATGTCATTCCCGGGCCTTTTGATAACAACTCACAGGATACAAGCCACCCTCACCTGCTCGTGGTGCACCCTGCTAATCAACAAACGAAGCTTTGTCTCCCACCAAACCGCTTTTGAGCCAGCGTGGTGGGAAGTGGACCAAATCCACCCCATATGAACCTCTACAACCGTAGAGATTTTTGGGGGTGGCTTATATCCAACAACGGACGTCTATTGGCCGATGATGATGATGATGAATCGCTTTTGATTACTTTTCGCAAAATCAGCTGGCCTATAGACGGCAAAAGGATTCTACCAAATATCAAGCCTCCAGGCCTTATGGTTCCAGAGAAATCGTGATGAGTCTCTACATATGACGGTCTCAGTTGTGTTGGTATAGTAACCGAAACTGGTTCCACTTATGATTATCCATTTGTAGGAAAATGTTTAAATTTTATTAACCTGTTATACCCGTTTCGGGGTAACTGCGGCTCGTTCGTGAAGTAATTTGTCGTAATATTATTATAAACAAGTTAAACATTAAAGTTGTTTGACCTGTATAAATAAAACACATGTTAAATGAGTCAGTTCATGTTTCCAACATTGTAATGGCGTCTTCTAATTATTTATACATTTAGTTTTTGTCCATTACTGAAATATTGTAAGGGGTTCCGTCCGACATCTCAAGGAGCCCTTTAACCTTTAAGTCAACCTCATATGGATGCTGTTCATCCTTTTTTTAATTTTTTCTTTTTGCGAGGAAATCTATGGTGCTTCTGACGGGAAGGCAGGATTATATGAGATTCTTAGTCAATAAAACCCCTCCATTTTCTACATCAGTGCCTTCGGAGAGGCTCCGGGATATCTTATAGAACGCGCCGATGTATCCCTCTACACTTTGTATTACACGTCTGTGAGGAGGAGCCTATCCCTCTTAAGCACCATCGCTTTACTTACTGCTACAGCTGACGCTGTACACCCTGCAACCCGATCTAGGCCAGCGTGGCCCAATTCTCCCTCAATGAGGATCCTTGAGGAAGGTTTATACCCATTAGTGTTATCTGGATAAGAACTGACAAATTGACCTCACCATTTTCCTTGTTAGCTAGAAAAAAATATAATGTTAATCATAGCATCAACTATGTTATTCTACTAGAGATATCAAGCTTTAAGTCGAAACCTCTTCTTATTCATATGCAGCTTAAGTGTGTGTCAGTTTGTCGCTGACAGCTTATTGGTTTCTTGCACAGCAGTGGCAGCCAATGGAGTCAAGTTGCCACGGAATTCAAATAATCCATATACATTGATACCATTCATGCAATTATCATTGTTAAATTCAACTCCCATAACAATTAAACATTGATAATAATTAAAAGATTTTAATGTAAGAGCTATGCTATGATATTACAATACATGGCTGGTTATCGCTAGAGTCTGTGATAAGTAATAAACCGGAGTTATAGGTCTTCAGCTTTTTTTCTGATAACTTTTCTGGTGGTAGGTCTCTTAAGAGAGACTTAATATCTTATGCCTCAAGGCGACGATCGCAATGTGGTGCTGTGTATCTCGCGTTGTTATTAAATTTGGACAAACAAGGAACGGGTCTTGATTTTCAATATCAGTACACGAGGCATTGATAATTAAAATTATAGTATATATTACTTTACGTAGTCCGACCTAGACCTAAAGATTGCTAGTTTCAAGTGGCAATAGTTCGAAGGACTGACAGCCGATGGGGTACCTTGGTCCTCGAATGGCGACTGCGTATCGGAAGACGTAGTGTTGGCAAGCTCTCCAGCAAGGATGCGGAAAGCAGCTGGATGCGGGCTGAGCAGGATCGATCGATGAGATCTTTGGGGAGGCCTATGTCCAGCAGTGGACGTCTACCGGCTGATGATGATGATACATTAGTCTCTATGTGATTCAGCGACGACGCAGTTGGTTACTTTCACGATGCGCACATACAATTAAATATCGTTTCAATGTTGCTATCATTTATCAGATCGCCGAGACATTTTACAGCACTTTAATAATTTTCTACGGCCTGTTGCTCTTGATAGCTGACGTAAGCACCAACTGATTTACTACCATTCATCAATTTAATTCTGTACGCCACTTACTATGTCTGTAATTTAATTTATTCTGCGCTCTTTAAATACACTTAGACGTTACAAGAAGAGTAAGGAAGTTACTGAAGTGTATTATTAAAAAAAATTAACTAATTGCAACATTCGTGTGAATATATAACATATTACCTGTTTACCACCCGCTTGCTGGCCGTAATATAAAATTTAAATTTCTTTAGCAACAGTTACTATGACAACTGCATAAATAATATGAAATTTATTTATTTCCCAAAATTAACAAAAACATACATCTACAGTCATTTAACGCCATTTAGAGCCATTTATATATAAAGTGTAAGAGGTCTTGCACAACAACTCACCGGATCCAAGCCAACCTCACCCGCTTGTGGTGCACCCAGCTAGTCAACAAACGAGGCTTTGGCTACCACCAACCCGCATTGAACAAGCATGGTGGGATAGGGCCCAAATCCTCCTATAAAAATCCCCACCCGAAAAGGAAATCTTTGGGGAAGGCCTGTGTCCAGTAGTGGACGTCTATTGGCTCATGATGATAATATTTATAGATAGATAGACAATGCAGTATTTAGATATTGTCATATTTAGCTCGCTGGCCTAATGATTAGAGCGTGTGGCGCTTCGCGGGTTCGAATCTCGGCATGTACCGATGACTTTAATATTTAAGTTGTGTACATTTGTCAACTTTAGTTACAACAGCGAGATACAAACCGTGAAGTAAAACATCGTGAGGAAACCTGCACATGAATTAGAATTTATTCTAAGGTGTGTGTGAAGTCACCAATCCGCATTGGGTCTGCGTGATGACTATGGCGTATCCCTCTCTTACTGAGGGTATGCCTGTACCTCAGCAGTGGGGACGTAAATCAACTGTTCAACATATATTATAATGTTTAAATATTTGAAAATTTTCCGATACATTACTGTCCGGAACACAAACCGCACACTGTGACACACAAACGGACGTTGTGGTTTTATTCATAGATATTTTTTCTTATATTCATTATATACGAGTACTCGTGATCGAAATGTTACAAAGTATTGTGCAAACGACTTATTTATGGTGACGTCTTCACATTGTTAAATGTAACATAAAGCAAACGAGCGATACATTCACATGGAGTATGAAGAGTAACATTAGGTGCCCTCTTCAAACTGAAGTTTGGCGATCAGATTGAGAAACCCAATTCGATCCTCAGATATTCTTTTTAACTTATAGTATTTAACCTTTATGTCGTTAATTTCTTCCGTTATCTACCAGGTGCATGTTTTCCAGGAAATTTGCTGTCCAGGATTAACCTCGGAAGCTCATAAAGGGATCCTCTTTGAAGGTGCCCCAAAAATGCGACCTTCCTTTGCAATTAGCTCTCTTAAAGGCATTGGAAATGAACTGCTTCGAAATGACTTTAACATTCAACGGAGCTCACTTCTCAAATTCTTGTATTCAACGACAAAATTTCTTTTTTAAAGTCCAAGTCTCACAACCGTATAGAAAAATGGACCAAACATAACATTTTAAGACGGTGACGAGGAGTACAGGAGTATAGGTTCCATACAGTACTGGTGTTTAATAAGACACCCATTTAATCAACTGGGAGTCATAAATAATTGGGTTTTGTTTAAAACATCTTTATAATCACTATCAGTTTAGAATGTCATTATAATAGACGGTGTCTAATCACCAAAGAACCTTTAACAGAGATCAACTGTAAAAAAAAAAATATTTCTTATTTTTCTACCTATAATCACTATAATATGATTCTCATCCTAGTTTGTGATGTAAGTAGTATATTATTCTTTTTGATAAAGACATATATCAATATTGGACCTGTAACAAGAGTATCGTGCGTTTCAGTATCATGCGTTCATAGAAATAATCGATCTCTTTACAAAACCAGCAGTACCTTCAGTAGAAATGAAAGAAATTAATTGAATAAAAAAAATTATATAAACTAATCTACACACATCAGAATTGGATAAAGGTGGACTACACTATATTATGTGCCCGTATATTATCACTTATTTAACTTTGCCCCCCTTGGAGAGGGTTCCTGAGGTGGATATGGTGATGCGTCTCGTATTCCGACGCGTCGCCACGTAGGGATTTTTAACGGGAGGGGTGCTTCACACCTCTCCTCGAGGTGGGCCCGGTCAATCGGGCGCCGTTCGGGGGGTCGTGGATAAACTGCAATACTTTATCCCGCGACCCCACGAACACGTGGATGAGAGTGGAATACCGTGTGAAGCTTTTTAGTCGGTTGGAGTCCGACACTACCACCGACGCCGGCCCAATTTGGCGACGGGGTGTGCATTTCCGTTAGCAGTTTGTTACACACGTAAATAAAAAAAAAAATCACTTATTTAACTTAGCATGTAGCATGTGCTACTATGTGGTGGGGATGATGTACTGGAACAGCTGGTTAATAATTTATTTTTTGCACAATCGCAAACCATATTTCTTTCGTGTCTAGACACTAGATATTTAAAAATAAATTGAGCATATGAATCATACGATACACATTGCGAATGGGATACCAAAAGCAAGACCATAGACAGCCAATTAATCATTAACACAAACGGGACGATACAACTGAATAAATATAATGCACAGACAAAAAAAAAAACTATGTTTATATTGTTAATATTGCCGTTAGCTGAGAATAGAAGCCGCGCCCGGGTCAGTGATACAAGAACACTTTGTTTAACTGTACTACCAGTTATTATACTATATGATTACTGTCATATACACTGAAATAATTTGACGGCAGTATGACGAAAGATGAATCTTTTATTGGATTATCATTAAATCATTGGATCTATATTGATTGGACAATCTTGAAAATAGAGGTGAAGTAGATATCAAGAAATTTCTTGGGCGTTAGTAAAGTGAAACGACTCAATAGAAAGTTTTATCGTGCAAGGTAAAGTCGAAATCTCATCACTGGAAAGATTCCTGATAGGATATTCGCAGACAGCAAGTAGCAGATAACAGGAGTGAGCTGTGTGTGTGCCTTAAGCTCATTATGTAAACATCTTATCTGGCGCCTCATTATTATTGTCATTTAAAACGTAAATGTAAGTCTTGATATGGTAATATGCGATTATTTTTACCTCAATCCTTTGACTTAATACCATCTCGTCATCATCATTTCAGCCTATCATTATCCACTGCTGAGTATATACTTCCCCAATCCATCTCAGCGCGAGCGATCAATGAGAACACAAGTATTAATACTACTAAAAAATTATTCGCTTTATCATATTAGAAAAAATCTAAAGATCATATTGCTATAGAATGAATGTTAGAAGAAAAGCTGGAGAATCATCATGGTTTTTAAAAGCTGTGTCTTTTCGCTCCCTGTCCTAAGGGTCTAGGTTAGAGCGTGCGGCTTTCATTACGAAGGTAACGGATCCGAATCTCGGCATGTACCGATGACTTAATGTTTAAGTTATGTACATTTATGAACTTTAGTGACAACAGCGAGATACAAACGATGAAGGAAAACATCGCGAGGGAACCCGCCCACTGAAATCATCTTTGTGTGCGTGTGGTGGCCCCAATAGAGTGGCAACAGGCTCGCCCCCTGTTACCTGGGACCTAATCTGACCACATCTGGCGAAAAGTGGGTGTTTATTCACCTCTGCCTATCCCTACTGGGTAAAAGGTGTGATAATATAAAAAAAAGGCTCTTCGCTGTATATGATGATGCATAACTATTATGGAACGCTCCAGAAACCGTTTTGCAAGATTGAAACTTACGAATTCTAGAGTTGTTATAAATATATTTATCACGACCCAAGTGACATGTTATCATTGAAGGTCAATACAATTATTACATACAATGTTTGTTTGTATTTAAATCATTATACAATATCATTATCAGAAAACAGCGGACAATGTTACGTGAAAATCAAAACAAAACTTTTTAAGCGTCAAGTCCGTTCAAGGTCCCAATGTGTCTGATAAGAGACTGGATGAGTTTTTTTAAAACAAAACCGTGCGTCATTTAAGGCGGAAAACTGTATTACGTTTTAGGAAACTGATTATTAATGTCTATCATATATATGATACTATTGTAATGTTAATAATTTTATTCCTATAAAAACCTTTAGACGACCGTGAAGTAAAAAAATCAAAACGTTTATACTCATACCTTTTTTTATCAGATCATTCTTTGTTTCTGACCAACTTGATGATAGCACAAAAAACTTCTGCACGATAGTCGTACAAAGTAAATAATAACATCATTTAAATAAAATATTATATAGATATATCTATATATGTATAGATTAAAGAAGTTAATAAGGATATACCTGTAAAAGGAGTGGATTGCGAGTTGGTGAATGATATAGAAGAAAATGGGTAAAGGAGACGTGATGTGCAGATCCCAGATAAAGTGTGAACAGTTGAAGGAAATGATGATTTATTTACAAATTTATATTGGATTATAAATAAACAAAAAATAATACTATTGAAATATATACAGAACATTTGGATATTCATTGTTTAAAGTCCCCACTGTGTGAGAGATGTATAAAGTAAAACTAACCTAGTGTTCAAAAGAAACTATTATATATAATATAATAACAGCCCATTTACGTCCCCACTGCTGGGGCACAGGCCTACCCTCAATATGAGGGCGATTGGGCCATAGTCACCACGCTGGCCCAATGCGGGTTGGTGACTTCACACATAACTTACAATAAATTCTAAGTCAGCTGCAGGTTTCCTCGCGATGTTTTCCTTCACCGTTTGTATAATATCTCGCTGCTGTAACTAACGTCCACAAATGTACATAACTTAAATATTAAGTCATCGGTACATGCCGATATTCGAACCCGCGACCTTCGGAATGAAAGCCGCACGCTCTAACCATTAGGCCAGCGAGCTACTATGGTGGTAACTATTATGGTAAAACCCATTAATTGAAATATGACAAATTTTGCAAAACTTATGAAACATTTTGGTCCAGTGTAAAATCAAAATTGATCGAAACGTTATAGTTGCGTAAGCTAATAAACTATCTTAAACAAAATTTATGTTTGCTCTGACACAACATTTATGACTAAATCAAAGTATAAACCTAGATACGTAAGGACAAATGAGGACAAAAAAAAAATATAAGGAATTTATATGATAAATTATTCCACACCGTAATAGATACTAAGCGGAAGTAAAAACCTGGTCATATTTAATCTAATTGACAAATGTTTCTGGTTTTCTCTCACTCGGGGAATCCCCGGCTACACTAACGGACTTTCGTTTCCAACGATCACAAAACATTTCACATTTACCCCACATCTGTACGACACTTATAATGTATTTGTATATCAGTATAATATACCTTTGTTAGTATATTTCTCGTTATTTAACATCATCATCATCATCATCATCAGCCGATAGACGTCCACTGTATTAAACATAGAAACAATAACATATTTTGATTAGATCTTAGAAGGTTGGAAAGTTTCAATTGTTTGAGCTTTCTTTGATGGAATAAATTACAAGGAAACCGTGATGTACGAAGAACAACAGCTTTCGAGGACATGCGACATCCACCCCATAGTGCATATTACCACTTCATGTAACCCCTTAAAAATTGGGTTAAACATTTTAGGAAATGTTAAGAGAGAGATGGTGTTGACCTATAAGTATTATTCTTAGTTATTTATATTCGCTATAAATCATGCAATATTTATAACAATGATTTAAAAATATCACTAATTACTAGTTGTTAAGCTGACACGAGATATTTACTTTGTTGCATTTCAAGGTCATTGGAGTTAACTAATTCTTTCCTCATACAGAAACATGTCAGATCCCCACCACCGCTGTACCATTTCAAACATTGTTAATACACCTGAAATTATAAAAATACTCTCAGTATCCCTTGGAAGTTGAATGAAAAGGAACAACTTGAATATAAGGGTAGCAGCTTTTCCAGTGATATCTAACAACAAACGGGTGAAGAAATTACCTCAGAAATTTTAAAGGTCTGTGTTCAGCAGCAATCACCAATAGATTGAAATGATGGTGATAACCGAATGTGAACAAGAGTCTCAATTTTTTTTTACTCTACCATTAACTACTTTTTTTTATTTCTGATTTTCTCTGATATTAATATTCAGGGCTGTACCTTATCCTATTATATACAACATATTCACTACTATTGGCTATGTATATTTTTCCTAACATTATTGCGATTTTTTTTATACATTATATCTATATTTATGCTATCTATAATACTTATCTAATATTTACAAAAATACACAGAAAACCATTAACTATATGCATCTATGTAATTTAGATATCTCTCTTAGTGTTTTTATTTATATATAAATAGTATGAAGACTTCATCTAACGTTCTCGGTCATTTGAAGAGTCTGTTCATTCAGGATTCGCAGCTAAGATATATATGTATATAAAAGTCTCAGTGGTTAATTAAGTTAATAATGAACAATTTAAATTAATTCCCTTCAATGTTGCGAGGAATGTGGCACAATCAGAATAATCATTCTGATACCGAATCAGATGTAATCATACAATCGTGCAATCTCAATGAAAACGAGCAGGAGACTAATTGCAAAAAAAAAAAATACTACTTATAGTTTGCGGAAAATAATTATTATATTCTTGCATCAAGCTGTAGTATTTTATTATCATTGTTCTGAACGCAACTCCCAAACAGTAGTATACACCTGTGATTACTATTGAGGGTACGTGAAAATTATATTGGTATTAGCAGAAACATTGCGAAGTTAAACCGGTTAATTTATATTAACAATATTATAATATATTACGTATACGAAAGGTAGGGAGAAAAAAAAAATCATGGTTGAGGAATATCAGATATTAGAGTGACATATCTGGAGCGTCCGCTGAACCAGAGACAGTAAGGACTGTATCACGCTGATCGCCAACCTTCACTAGTTGGAGAGGCACTTTAAGAAGAAGAAACAATATTTAGATCAAAATGAACCATATAAATAATATAATCGGAGATGTCCTAAAGAAAGGCCGGATCAAAAGCACACGCAACCGACGAGCATGCATGAAGACGCTTATGAAAGTGGAGGAAGCGAGAGAGGTGTGCCAGGATCGTAGCAGGTGGAGAGAGGTGGTCTCTGCCTACCCCACTGGGAACGAGGCGTGATATATATGTATGTATGTATGTAAATAATATATTACTATGATTCTAGAGAATAAAGAGAAAGTGTTTTTCAAAGATAAGATTGACAATAAATAATATATAAGAGAAACGAGATACATTGTTTAGGGTTTGGTATAGATCTATGGATTTCAATACATTGTAAAGATTATGATGTTTCTAACAGTATCACCTATAATTGCTTGGCGAGATATCGATATTTTTATTCGAATTAAATCCACACGCGGAAAATTTGCAATGGACATCTCATCGATATATCTCAACATTACATCATCATTGTCATCAATAAATATAACAGTTGCGTAAGTGAAAGACTGAAAATCTGACACTAATTGTCAGATTTAACTATAGTGTATCGTTTGTCGGACAGTCGTCATTATTATCATTTAATGACCTAGGAGTGTTGGTCGTCGGAGGAAATCGTGGCTGAGTAACATCAGGGAAAGGAGCGGGATCGCGAGTGCCGACCAACTGTTCCGCCTCTCAAGAGACCAGGCGAAATATGGTGAACTGAGCGCCAACCTTCGTTAGTCGAAAAGGCACCTCAAGAAGAAGAAGGATGACCCATCACAATGTATATGCTTCAGCCAAGGATCTGCACATCGATAGGTCTTACTATCATCACCAAATCGTGGGTCTACCTTATAAAAAAGGTCTTAAACAATGAGTTGATAACATACGGGTACAATATAATACACTGATCTTATTCACACAATCATCAGGTCTAAATACGACCTAAGTTAGTAATCTTAGTTTTCCTTAGAATCCTTATAACGAACTTTCAAACCGACATTGCCTTGCTATTCAATGGAGTATTTCAAATGATAATAAATAACAAGGCCCCTTGAAAGACTTGTTACATAAGAAGGTCCTAAAACCCGATTACTTAATATTCTAATATGATATAATACAATCTTAGAAATTTGCTATATAAATGTCAAGGACTTTAAACAGCATAACAAATAGTATAAACATAATAAAATATTAATGAATTCATCACTAAGTGTCACCAAACGGCCGATTCATTAGTTCAAGTTATCATCATCATAATATGCTACATTTTTTTTTATGCCTACGAGTAACGAGATAAACAATCACTTGATGGTGAGTGATACACCTGCTCATAACTTGGCGCTAGTTAGGATGACATACACTGACTTAGTACTTGTCGCTTTGAGACATATGATGTCGTGTCGTTATCTCTAATTCCACTACACACAACGTCATTCAAACCGGAATAAAGTATAGTTTGCACAGCACTGTTTGTCGAGAGCAATAGCCCCTGCTGTGGTTCCTACCTAGACGGTCTCCGGCAACAGAGATCGATCATCATTGAATAAAATCTCATATAAAACATCTCTTTGAATATGGCGCATTTATTAATACGTTATCTCCAAAACTTATTCAGCACTACTCGCAATTCACATGTTACGTATATAGTATTCATCAGCACCATCATCATCATCAGCCGATAGACGTCCAATGCTGGACATAGGCCTCCCCCCAAAGATCCCCACATCGATCGCTCCAGCGCTGCTTGCATCGCCAGGTATCAATGGCCGTCTTTTGTAGGGGTTCAATTAGAGGGATTTGGGCCATTTCCCACCACGCAGGCCCACAGGGTTGGTGGGTTATATAGCTAAATATCCAATGTATATACACATATATACATATATGTTTATATATATATTGGATGAACGATCGTAAACGTTCTCGCAATTATTTTTATTAGCTTTAATTACAACTGTCATAGCACTTTACGATATATGAATTGCTCGGTAGCGTCGTTGAAGAACAAAAAAGATTAATTAATATAGTCTTCGACGTGGCGACCAAGGTTAAATTAATCGCGTACTGTCGTCCTCCGAGATCCAGGACTAACTACAAACAAACAAACTTGGTACCGAAGGAACAGAGTTGGAAGTTCTCATCAACATGTTTACTGTTTTTCAAATAGACTCTTTATTTAAAGAGAAGCAAGTAATTATACAGTATAGAGCTTGACTAAAATTCTAACTGATCGTAAGCGGTGACATAGTCCTTAATATGAAAGATATTATCCTAGACGCCTATTGATTCTTCTCTTAAAGATTCCCACTTCGTGAAGAGACAGACACTGATACGCTAATTGGTAAGTCTTTATTGTCGGAGACTATCTAGGTACCACTACCGTTTCTATTACTGCCGATAAACAGTAAGGTACAAATATCACTGTTCCGGTTTGATAGGTGTTATAGCTGATGAATTTATTTAGGTAACCAGATTTAACATCTTATATCTGCGACGAACGTAATGTGGTGCTGTGTATATCATCCTAACTGATTCCTCGTTATTATGCGCAGGCGTATCACTTACCATCAGGTAAACGTCTTCACGTCTGGTCGATAGATAGAAAAAAAATTGTATTAAGTGCGTTTAAAGATAGTCGTATAATTGATTATATAATCTAGTTTTCGACTATGATTAATGATGATTGTGAAGTAATTTTTTTTTTTTCATTTAAGCGACGACACTGTGTGATATTCACCTGATGGTGTCAAGCTCGCACTTAATAACGTGGCGCTAGTTAGGACGATAAATTTTGCACCGCATTACTCTCCTGAACTGAAACATAATATTGTCATTATCCCAGTAATTAGACTGGCAACAGCACCCTTCAAATCGGACCACAATTATGTTAGCAAAATTCTGTTTGGCGGTAGAAATAGGCGCTGCGGTGGTACCTAACAGACGGTCTGCGACAACAGAGATTCGCAATTCTGGCTTAAAAGGATATAGCTTAACCACTGAACCATGCCATTTTAAAGATAAAAGATCACATATTTTACCATCGACTTCCTGTTTCTGTTATATGCAGGAAAATAAAGAAAAAATTCATTTATAATCTGAGTAATAATCTTTCGAAAAATACAAATGGCCGTCTAATCGTGTGCGTCAAATATAAAACCGATATTATCCGGTTTGCGCGCTTTACCTTACGAGTGGGTATAGTATAAAAAAATGGCGTGAAATTTGAATAACAGGAAATTAAACAAATCAATTCATAAAGTATCATACTATAGAGTCGCTATGACGTAGAAGATATATCTAGTCAATAACATATTTACAGAACCACATATGTGAGACTCTGTGCCTCAACAAATATATAATAACAATCTTTCGACGTAGCTATGAAACGATTATGATATTCACCTGACGCTATATGATAACAATGTGGTGTTAGTTAGGATCGTATACACTACAACACATTGTGATCATCATATTGATTGATCACATTTTTTTTTATTCTACTACCGTCTAGGCGGGTACTACCGCAGCGCCTAGTGCAGCCTACAAACTGTGCTAACATTACGGTATTCCGGTTTCAAAGACGGTAACGAGATTCAGATAGAGACTCAGGCGACGAGCGCAATGTGGTGCAGTGTTTAACACTAACTAGCGCCACGTTGTTATAGGCGGGCGTGACACTTACCATCAGGTGAACGTCGGTCTCATCGCTAAATAGTATTAAAACAATCCGAGACGAGAAAGACGTTCACCTTGGTAAGTCATACCATAACAATGTGGCGCTTGTCAGGATGACTTCCACTGCACCACATTCCTCTCGTCGTTATCAGACTTAAGATGTTGTTTCGTTGCTATAGTAACTACACTAGCTACAACGCCCTTTAATCTGGAACGCAGTAATGTTTGCACACTACTATTTGGCTGCAGGAATAAGAGCTGCGGCGGTACCTACCTATATATAAAAATAAATTCCTGCAATTAATTTTCTCTTCTTACAAGATGGCCGCCGATATTTATTTACAAACAGGAAAACTTGTTTAGTAATCAATAGCATGTAATCGTAAACCCATGGATTGTGTGATTGATACCTGATGTAGTGTACGGACTGATGTAGTCATCAACTGTGACGCTATAAGTTACAATCTTCATCTCTTCATTGTCATCATCATCATCATTACAAACTTTCTCTATCTACCAATAAACAACCTTTATATTATATACGCCTGACCATAAGAACTAGGTGCTATCCAGAATAATAAACACGTTGCTACAGCAATTTCAAAAGCTACAACTCCTTTAAACTGAAACAGTAATGTTTACACACTATAGGCGAAATGACAATAGATAGATAGTAATAGCTACAAATTAGGATACCAAGAGAGAACATAATGCAAGGAAGACAGAGGAAAAGATAGCGACTCATGATTCTTGATGATGTAAGCGCTGCAAGCCAAAGCGACTCTTACAGCGCATCTGATACTGGGCTCGTGGACCCGGATCCACGGCATGTTTAAGATGGTGAGACATTCGCAGAGCATGGACCAAACTGGATCAGGAAGGCGAGAGAACGAGAGGAATGGAAAGATAATCGCAACACCGCTGATGCGACTTCTAACCACGACAGATATACAAGATTATATATATATATATATAATCGTCAGCCGATAGACGTCTACTGATGGACATAGACCTCTCCGAAAGATCACCACATCTATCTGTCCATCCAGTGGGTTCCGGCGATTCTCACCAGATCGTCGTTCCACATAAATACATATACACACACATATATACATATGTATTATACATCAGCGGCCCATGGCTTAAGGAATATGTAATATATACATATATATATGTATGAAAGTGGAGGAAGCGAGAGAGGTGTGCCAGGATCGTAGCAAGTGGAGAGAGGTGGTCTCTGCCTACCCCACTGGGAACGAGGCGTGATATATATGTATGTATGTATGTATGTGCATGTATGTATGTATATGTATTACTAGCTCTTCCCTGCCTATTTTTGCTAGTTGTAACACCTTCGCAATTCCCTTTGGAGAAGGAATTTTGTAAAATCCATTCTCAGCTGACCTCTAAATGACAGAAGCAATATCTCTACCAAATTTTGAGTGTTTAGGTCTAATAGTTTAGGAGATCTCGTGATGAGTCAATGAATAAGGATATCTCCTTATTGACAAGATTGGACAAGGGATATAAAATGCTAATTTCACGATGTAGAAGTATCTTTTACACATTCTTTATTAGCATTAATATAATTTTGCTGAATAGATAGAAATACTAAAGTCATCGATGTATTCATTGATGTGAGGTTATGGAACCGGTTTTTTGAGCTGGTAAGCTAGCTCTGTTGACATGAATGAGGACAAAAGGCGCAGGAAACTATCGGGCAGCGTCGAACACGTGTCTTACTGAGTCACTTGCGGTTTGTTGTTGTTGTTATTTATCTACCGCGGCACCGCATGACGCGCAGTTCTTCGTACCGGGTGAAATATCCTCACCTGTTGCCTTACAATAATATTATTGACACTATCACGAATACGTGGAGTAGTACGAAGTGACTGAAAGGTTTTTCAGGTGAGTCAACGACCTTATGAAAATCGCAAAGAATTATTAGGAATTGAGAGGTCTTTGTTCAGCAGTGGCCGACAATAGGCTGACGATGATGATTAAGAAATCGAACAGTCCTTTGGTAGAGGCCAAGACCTGATGATGATATATTTAATAACACACCCAGACTGTAATTTATTCTTCTTAAGGTGCCTTTCTGACTAGCGGAGGTTGGGAATCAGTTCACCATGTTTTACCCGGTCTCTTGCGAGGAACAGTTGGGCGGCACTAGCGATCCCGGTCCACTCCCTGATGTTACAGAGCCACGATAAAGAAATTTATATAATTATAATTAGATTTTTTTTATTATGACTTAAAACGATTTTTTTTCGTTTTAATATATTCCCGTATACAGTAGCATTAGACAAGACCGATCAGCGTTAACATCCATGAGAAAGGCAAATGTTCAACTGTATGTATCTTCTATTAATATTTAAATATGTAATCATTCAAAATCAAATATGAAAAAGCTAATTTTATCCTTCATGTTTTTTAATAACATATTCCTTTTGATCCGGAATAACCAGACGAGGAAAGCAAAAAGCTTTCTATTGTTTTCTCTTCTGTAAACGATTAGAATAAAAAGCAGCTTTTTAACGGACTTTAAAGAAAAGATACTCAAATTCAACGTAAATCTTTTAAACTATTCGCTCACTAATAAGTGATTCCGTAAGGATAATTCCGAGTAAGCATATATCAAAATTGATCCTTTGAGAAGTGAGGAAACGATTGAAGTTTTTAAGCGGAGAGAAATGATAAATTTCCTCTCTTAAAACTCAGCTTGTATGTTAAATTTACTCTTTGTAGTTTTTAAATGTTATTCATTATTTTTTTATCGCATGAAAGTATTATTAACGGCTGCAACGGCAAAGTAATCACCACATTTAATTATGTCAGCGACGCCCGAAGCCATGAAAGTGTTGTCTGGGTTACAATGTAAGGCTGGCAACACACGGTGTAAAATTACTATCACTGTAATATCTACAGCCATCATATTTTGCTCAACAAAACAAAGTCTACAAATCTCTAATATAGCGCAAGTCTGTGGTATATGGAACACATTACAAGAGACCTGTGTCCAGCTGTTCATCGGTTGAAATGATGATGATGAACTGTAATTCCAATTAGAGATTTCATACATTTTAGACGTTCACCTGATAGTAAGTGATACCATTCCTCATATCAATATAACGCTAGTGATGATGACATCCACTGCACCATATTCCTCATCGTCTTGAAACTTTTTATCCAGAAGACCAATTTAGAGTTTACTGTTACTGTAAATGTATTTTTCTATAAAACATGAGGGAATATTTCTATAAGAAACGAGGTCTTCTTTCTGTTTTAGGTTATTTAGATTCTGTTAAACTTCCTTTTAAATACTTCATCAATGCGTTTCTCTATCGATAACCATTCATAATATTCCGGTGCCGGTTTCGAACCTCATTTGATAGCTAACAGATATACCCATTTAACTTCACATGATATTACTTATGCAAATTTTAAACAAGGTATTGAACAAGCTTCTGTAATATATCAGTATACATATACATTGCACCCTATTCTTCTATGGTATGCTTTGTCCGTAGACATGAAGAAAGCACCAAACAGGCAGAATTTTAAAAGTCTATCCACCACATGATCATATATATGAAAAGAAAATTTATAAATTAAAACATCATCATCATCATATAATACCTGTACAAATATATAACTTATGTCATTCATTTACATTTATTCTACAGCCTTAACATAAGTGCAAAATATGTTTTTTCCTCCGAGTTGAATGGCGGAAATTATCTCTATGGCATGAAGTCCGCCGACTGTACCCATACATTAAGATTTTCCATTAAGAATAAATACAAAAAAAAATCTACAGTACCCTTGTTGTCTAGGATTTTCCTTTACTTTTTCTTTGTTCTAGTAAACACTTACGACATATTAAAAAAAATCAAGTTAAATTAAAAAAAACCTTTACATTCTAGGTGTTAGACTCGATTGAGAATGTCGATGATCGATTCAAGAGAAAAATCGATTTATTACTTCAAATCTATTTTTTCTTTTTGATGATGGTAAAGCTTGATTAGTCAGGATACTCTCTTGTATGTGATACAATGACATATTTACAATGCCAGGGGTTTTTTTTTTTAATTTTTGATTCCTTTAGCGTAGAAGGTCAACGACAGTGATTACCATACAGCCATTATTACAATTATTATTCACTATGTTATCTCTATAGTTTCTTACTTTTCTAATTAATTTTTACATCAATGTTCTCTCTATATATAAACAAGACTGTAGGGAGGATAGAAGTTAAACCATTTAACTACCCCACAATTTTTATTATAATAATAACAAGTCAGTGTAGGAGCCCTGATGAATCACCATCGCCCTTACAGGGAAAAGATAATGATACCGAGGCGGTGGGGAAACCCCAGAACGAGTTGGAAACAGAAAGTTCACCCACTGTCAATGCACTGGGTATCAGAGATAACCTGATGCCGGGTTTTTATCGGAATTACTTCAATTGCGTTATGCTAATCATGCTGTTTGCATTCTAACAGTAAATCGTTTCGTAATCGGCGACATGACTCACGAGACTTAAAACGACTTGACTCTTTCATTTATTTACCAAGCTTTCATCAAGTTTTTCATTCAATCATGATAACTACAACCTTCAATAGAAATACAGAGTTCTTTCAAAAATAAATCCCAAAGTTATTTCCGTTTTACTTGAAACGATTCATAACTATTTCGTATCGTGCAAAAAAAAACTAGACCTTGTTCAGTGCTTAGTTTAATGTTTATACAAAGTAAAAAATCATTGTATCAACGCGGAAAAGTAGTTTCCAACGTAAAAAATTATAAGTTTGACAAGACAATTTTCCGCTTTCAACTCATACGAGGACTTCGTAATTCATATAAACATTAAACTAACAAACATCCGGCTCGATAACAATAATTTAATATACATATCAATATTTCTACCGGCAGGATAAATTTGCCATAAAATAATCCTTTTTCCGCATACACTTAATGGCAAAGTTCGCATCAGCTTGACAATGGAGATTGGAGATTCCTTTGTATTCAGTGACAGTTATATGCTGAAAAAGGAAATCACTCGTTCACCACTCGATCACGTCACCAAGCGTGTCACAAGTCTATGTCATACGTCACTTTATAGATTGACAGTTGATTTAATTAACAAAAATCAATGACTATAGATCGCTCAACTTCACCATCGCTATCATCAACGTACGACCTATCGGTTGTGGAGATCGTTGGGGAAGGCTACGGTCCACAGCTGGAGGACATCTACGATGACGATAAATCATATACTCTTTCCGCATATTTATCCATCTTGATTTTAATCAATATGTTAAGGAAAAACTTCGTTATATCTTTTAAAGTATTTTACACCCACAATTGAATTCGAGTTAAGTCAAAGTTAAAGTTCACATCAATGAGGTGTTCAGGAAGTCAATATTTAACCATAATTTATATTAACAATGCGTTAAATTATAAAGTAAACCCTATTGTGATCTGATAAGTTCAAGTGCAGACAACAAAGAGTTAGGAGACCAGATCGAACTGTTATTTTGAAGTGTTTAAACAAAGTCACTGTCAACACTATTACAAGTCTAAAATTCAAAATTAAAAACAAGGTAACGAATAAAATTACATTATTATAGTAAGTTCTAAAAAATAAAGGCATTCCAAAAATTAAATATAATTAAAAAAAAAAAAAAACAAGCAAAAGCAACACTTTTATTCATATCAGTTTAGGTGTCCGATAAACCTTTAGTAGACGAGAAAGATAACACCATTTAGTATACCAACAAGTGTCATAGCAGATTTTAAAAGCTCTGCCAATTTCAGGATATCTATATATTTATAAACAAGTCTGTCGATGCAACAAAATTAGGCTAACGCAATAAATTTGGAAACATAAAAACTTAATAACACAGCCGGTGTTGCCATTAAGGAAAATGACCGACGATGCCCCACTTGAGAACAGTTACGAAGCCTCCAGCGATTATTTGCGAGCCGCGACGGGTTTCCCTCCCGCCCCTACACCTACTCTCTCCCTCAAACCCATGGTTCCCAGATCGTTCACCTTCCGTACCCCTCTGTGCCCTTGTGTCCTGACTCCAAGGACATGCAGACTTATAGACGAAATCCATTATAGTTTTATAAATACCTCACCATTCCCTATAGTTGTTGTTATATATAGATCATGTACCTATTTTATCTCGCACTTAGAAGAGTTAACCTTGGTGACCTTTTTCTGTAATCTTAATCTAAACCTAGATAGCTACATCTGTAACTAGTTCTTAATCTATTTCTATAGGTATCTGTGTATCATCTGATCTATAATTTATAGTGAAAACACTTATCTTTCCTTTTTCTGAATAAATTTTTCTATCTTGTATATGTTTAGAAAAATTCACTTTATCTTAATTTGCTGAAAAATTTAAATGACAATAGAGAGATATTTCGTTTGGTTACGGTTTTAGTTCACAGATGTAATTATGTATCTATAATAAATGTTATAAAAACAAAAATTCTCACATATATTAAATTTATAAGTTAACAACCGTTAGAAAAGTCACTATATGTAAAAATAACTTTAAAACAAAACCTATTGTTTGGGGAAAATGCAGATTAATCATAAACTGACACAAGGAAGTGATTAAAAAAGAAAACTGGAATATTCTCATTGAAAAAAAAATTTATTCATTAAAATAACAATGAAATTGTAAATGTATATAGTTGCATATATTAGATTATAAAATAGCGTTTTAAATATATGAAGCTATTTTATTTATGATAAAATATATAATCTGTGACAAAATTTTATAATCTTTATAAGTTATAAAAAAGAGCATTTTTAATATTCAGTTTAAATTATCTGTGAGAAAATACTTGTAATATTTTTATTAGCTACAAAAAGTATCAAATTATAATAAAAATACGTTTTAAATATTTGGTGCTATATAATCTGTGAAAGAAATTAATCATTTTCTGAGTCTTGATTTTTTATTATAACAATTGTACTTAAGGATTGTAAAATTGTATCTCGTGGTATAAAATATGTTTTATATATGTTAAGAGTCACTAGCTTATTATTTTTTTTTACTATATAGTATTTATACCCTGGTCTATAGTATTTGCTCCACAAAGACCTGTGATTTTGTACTATTAGATTTATACTATTAGTATTTTACTTCTACAGTTAACTTTCTTATCTATTAATATTATTTTTAAGCATAATACTTGTTCTAATTTTGATACTTTTACTATATATCTCGACATTTATATTAATGATATATTTAATTCTAGTCTTCTTATTATTTATTAGTATATTCATGTTACTTAAGCTATTGCTCATACATAATATGAATTGATCATTAAAACGGTCAAAACTGCGCGGCGCTGGTAAGATACATAATAGAATTAATTATTTTGTATTCTAGGAATTATATTAAAATGGATCTTTTTTTAATTAGTCGCCGTCCTTAGTTGCAAATAATTACATTTTTATTGTTCGGACGTCGCCGGCGAGCGGTTCCGGGCGTGACGACATTGTTACTTGACCTCTGTTAATGGAACGCTGTTGTAACAATGAAATAACACTCACTCAACAACCACGATCGGCTAATGATAACGAAATCATCCTAACCTATTCATTAATATTTTTTAAAATATTTTAAGATTTTTTCCACATGATCTCAATGATAATTAACAACGATGTCGTAGATTGTAAAGCATGGCTCGCTTACAATAGTCCGGCTCTCATGTGTTGGTAGCCGGAACACAAACATTGCTGTCCTGACGACAGTTTGACAATATGAGGATGGTAACCAGACCCAGGTTAGGATGTGGACTAAATGTGGTACTGGCTATCGTATCAAGCCAATAGTCAATTGCTGCTTCATAAGCAGCTCTATAACTCGCAATACAACACAAACAAATTTTTAGGTAGATCTGCTGTAGCTTCTAATTTTGACACTAATAAGTGGTGTAGAGACATTGGTTTTTCCTGTATTGAAGTTCATTGCAGGCAATGAAGTTTCTGTAGCAAGACTTAAAACATTTTATCTATCAAGGCGTAGAGTGCAATGTGGTATTGAGTACCATCTGGATACGAGCCACATTGTTATGGGCAGACAATTTCCATCAAGCGGATGTTTGCTAGTCCCATTGTTTACTGGAATAAAACGTGTCCAAGACTACCTTAAACCATGATTTGTAAATATCCTAAATAATGCCACGTTATTATGATTCATCAATCATGTACCTTCAGTTGAATGTCCTGTCATGGTCACTGTTTTTTTTTTTGTAATAAAAAATAAGACAAAAGTTAACAGTCACTTCATCTCTTGATTACATTCGCTTTAACCTTATGCTTGAGATATTGCGCACCAATTGTAAAATGAGATTATTCATCATCAACCGATAGACGTCCATTGCTGGACATATGTCTCTTCCAAAGATCTCCACATCGACAAGTCGCGCGTTGCTCGCATCAGTGGCATCTCGCGATTGTCACCAGATCGTTGGTCCACCTTGTGAGAAGCATCCCAATACTACATAAAAAAATTATAAAAAATTAGATCATTGATCTGTATTATTCTTAAGCTGTATTCACAGCTCTATGAGAAGAGAATTGATTACTCCAATTTCAAATTTGCGCTGTCAGAGTAACTTATCTGTCTTCTCAGAACTATTCTCAACTGTCACAATCTCTCAAAAGTCGGTGTAAATGTTATATCAAGAATTTATTTACACTAGACGCTTTTCAAGAATTAATGGTTTTGAAATGTGGAACGGCAACCGCTTTGGGATCCATTCGGAAGGGTCTTAGCATTAGAAAATACTTAGTAACAATGCTCGAACTGGTAATTGCTTGAAGTATTTATACCATATTAATAGTATATACAGGCGTGAAATCCAATATAGATAAATATGTAAAACGTTTTCACATTTGGAGTCAGTTATGTCAAATGTATCAAACCAATTATTATATTAATAAACTCCGAATTATGAATACAAACTTCAGTGGAATGTGAAATATATTTGTAGCTATTAAAACTACCCTGAATCTTACCCTCATTGCATATAAAAGAAACATTAGAATGAAGGAATAATACTACAATAATATTCCCACTGGTGGGACTCTTTGGTTTCTCTCATAAGAACGAAGTTAAGGTTGTTTATTCACCACGCTGGTCAAGTGCGGGTGGTGGATGTTGCAAACCCTGGCAGGGTATATTTACTACGACGAGCTGAGGTATCATTGCTTCACACTTACGGCTACATTAACACAGTAATCTCGTAAAGTATTTTCGTAGGAAATAAATTCAAGTATTTGTTTTTCTTGCCTTTGTTATTTCTGTTATTAAAAATAATCAGCCATGTAATCGATAATTTTTTTGTTTGTAAAAAACGGCTGGACGCGAAGAAACAAACTTCTGAAAGGAACTGTATACTCTTCGTGAATTAAACTTTTTCCTGCTAAAAAGTTGTCCAAATTTTGAAGAAAGTAAAAGTCGGCAAGCCCAAAGTCTGCTGAGCATGGTAGATGAGGAAGAACTTCCAACTCTATCTCTTGTATCTTGGAGACCATCGGAAGTGCTATATGTGGTTGTATTATCGCAAAGTAGGAACAGCACGATATATTAATCAAAACTGGTTACCGACTCCAACTTCTCAGTCGTTATCTTCAGTTCTTCACTGTACAGATCTGCAGAAAAGCTCGTTGTAAAATGATTTGACGAATCACTCCAGCACTTTTTTTTTATTTAATGAAGCGAGCAGACGAGCCGGTCTATCACCTAATCGTAAGTGATACGCGAAGCCATGCTAGTCTGGATGTTATGCACTGTACCTTATTGCGCTCGTCGCCTTGAGACATAGGATGTTAAGTCTTATTACTGGAATAGTTTTATTAGGTACATCTTCCTTCAATCCGGAACACAGTAATGTTTGCATCTAGACGGTCTTCGGTAGCAAAAACTAAATGATGATCATCGCTTTACTAGTTAGTGACTGTAGTTATTTTTCATTTAGGGCATTATTTGGGTGATGAAGTAAGATCTTGTCATGTTGCTGTTGAGCACGAGGTTGGTATAAATTTGTCGCCTGTTGTCGAATATTGTTACGATGCTAACATCGAAAGCTGATGCTGTTCTCATCTATAGTTGGAGTAGCATCAGCCGCCACAGTCACCTTCAATTGGTCATCGTAGACCAAAATGTAAACGGCAATTTCATACGTACAGATCTCATAAATTTAATCAAATAGTTGAACTGTGAGTAAGTACAACTCAATCTTTAAATCTCATTTTCTCAAAATCAATTGTATGCAGTCGGCGTGACCGGAACCATAGCTGATCACATTAACGATATGTATGACTTTGTTTTTATATACAAAAAATTGAAGTATGATTGTTTCAACGATTCGAATGTTGGTCCGTCTGTTCCTTACCTACTTATGATCAGAAGTTAAAAAGATCATTTATCATTAGGTTTAATTATAATATATATACTACCTGTTCCCCGACTTGCTAGCCGTAATATAAGACTCGAAATTTGTCTGAAATATTCCTTGAAAGCAACCCCAACCGCTAATGACTTTCTACAGCAACCGTTACTATAGCAACCGCATAAATATTACGGAATGAAAATGTATATAAAAGTTAATTAGAAATACAATCAAAAAGGATCTATGAAATGCAGAAAATAGGTAGCCTATAACGATTTGAGAATCATTACCCACCCTATGGTTATGTCCCCATGTCACTAGTTTTCACGTGATCGTCAAACAAACATAACCCATTTTCATTATATATGTATATGATATAAATTTTTTGTTCAGTATTATTGTATTTCTTTTACCAGTTACAAATTCAACGCCCGTGCATGTTAACGAGGTTTCAATTGCGTACACTGACTGGTACTTTGTTACAAAAAAAAAACCCACTGGGTTTCTTTATTCAACGAACCGTACACTTTTTCCTGACAAATGGAGGAGGAAAATAACGATCCTACGGCAATTATGTTAATGTTTAAAAAAAGGTTTTATATATATATACTTAATATAATTTGCACATGAGTCACCATGTCCCAAGGCGTGGGAGCTTCCGCGAACACCTGTACTGTTGCTAATTCTAATACCGAGAAAACTATATTTCCGCTATATCATTATTTACTACACAGTGTACCGTGTTGCGGTAAAAACACTGAAGGCCAACTTGGTGCCAAGTGCAGGCTCGGTGCCAAGACTGTGACTATTTCAGCGCGCAAAGTTCTGTAAAATTTCATCACCACAAATTAAATAACGGACGGGTGATTTAAATCCAAAATAAAGATCAGTGCCGATTCTAGCACTATATGTCCTGGGCCAGATAAATAATGGTTATCTATGGTCGATGAGCATTCATGAAGACGGTCATGAAAGTGGAGGAAGCGAGAGAGGTGTGCCAGGATCGTAGCAAGTGGATAGAGCTGGTCTCTGCCTACCCCACTGGGAACGAGGCGTGGTATATATATGTATCTATGGTCGGGGATTCCTGTTGGAATGGATTGTTTGTGACGATGAACGATATACCTATTGGACACTACTCCATTCTAGTGTTGCCAAGATAACAAATTTTTCTCAAATTTGTGGTTTGTACGCGATGTTAAATGTTGATGTGGTCTGTAGTGATAAGGAGCATTAACCTATTAACAGTCTTCATCCTTTTCTTGAAGACAACCTACGTCTTATTTGAACGGGAACACCGATGCCGGCAATTTGTTCCATTCCTGTGCTTTCTTGTTCTCATGAAGAACGAGGAGGTGAACCTCTTTTGCAAACTGGGGGTGTTCACTACATAGGGATAGTGACGAACCATGCATATGGTCGTGGTGGAAAGGAATATGAGGGAATTGTATTATGTAAATCCTTCGCACACTCTTTGATATTTATCCTGTAGAACACCGCTAGGTTGGTCACATTGGGTAATGTTTTTTTTTTGTTTTGCTGTGTGTAGTGGCGTTACTCTACGTGGGGCGAGCGCGCGGCGACGCTGTGCGGCGCGGTGCTGGGCTGGATGTGCGCCGGCGGGCTGGTGCTGGCGGTGCTCGCTTACGGCGAGTTCACAGCGCTGTTCGTGCAGCGGTACCGCGCCGAGGAGCCGCCGGGAGACTTCCGCATCATGCAACTGTTTGGCGGCGGTCGGATGCTGTAAGCGCTCTACTTACCAATTTCTTATCTGTAAATTAAAACACCCGGAGATATGAGTTACACCTTTTAGCTCGCTGATACTAGCGACCTTGACTCCTATGAAGCTGTAAAAGCTTTGAAATTGAAAAAAAATTTTTTTTTCTCCTTTTTAAACGAAATATTTTCTATGACATTAACACTTAATACTCAATACATAATATCCGACGGTCGTAATATATAAACTTCTCAATAGCTATTGAAGTACTTTAAAATGTGTAAAATTACGTTTTTCGTTAATTATTAATAAAAATTAAAAAACATATATTTATTCAGTACATAAACAATTGATCTATTGTTGTTATTCTAATACTGGAGAGACTTGCTTTTGACATTTGATGAGCTTTTACAGACCGAGCGGCAATCGCTCAGACCACATGGATGCACTGGTAGAGGACTCCATAGCCTTCGCTCTGGCGAGCTTCGCCATCATGGTGGCCCAGTTCACGGCCGCCGCGCTGGCTGTCACCCTCTGTAACTTCGCCGCCGCTAGAATGGTAACTACCATTTGGACTTACTCTCTTCTATAATGTAGTTAGTAGTAGACACTGCTGTAACATTTACAAAACTACTTTGTTAGAAGCTTTAAAAGTTTGATCTATGACAACCTATACAAAATGTACCACGGGGAGTGTTCCGAGGAGTTATTTCGGAATTATTCCTGCCGTTACTTTCCACCAGCGCAGTAAACATGACGCCAAGTGAACAGTTTTCACCAGGTGAACTGTTCGCTCGTTTGACCAACCTTCCTAAAAAAAAAGTATGAAATCGAATACAAATTTCAGTAGTTTTGTAAAATATTGTAAATAATTTAAATGGTCTCCGATATTCATGTACTTCCGAGTGAACGCATAATTATAAGCTTTCTTTATAGTATCTCATTATCAGCTCATTTATCACTAGTAGATGCGTTTGTAAGTAATTTTGTAATATCTGAAAATGAAAACAAATTTTTCAATTACACTTTATCAACTTGTTAAATAGCCTTAACAAATATTATTTACTTTGTACCTTTTAACGCGTGTGTACGCAAATGAAACGATATCCAATCTATAACGTAATTATATACGTTTAATAATAAATCGTATGGCAAGTTACAAAAACAATTATCTACGTCTATATATTATAAAGGCATTTATAATGTAATTATACGTGAACAATTTGTTTATCAATTGCAACGTCAGGCGAGGCAATTATCCGTTTGTGGTCATGATGTACTGGATATCTCGAAATGTGATGAGGATAATCGGTATCTACATCGTACGTAGATCGTAGTTTTTGTGTCTGCATCAACGCTTCTAAATGATGACAAATTGTAATATTCTTTACAATACACTTTTGCCGTGGAAAGCTTCCGGTGGATGAGCCTTTGTATAATTAAACAATACACCACCTTGTGAGAGATAAGAACCTTTTAAGGACTTACATATATTAGGATGAGACTGTTCAGATAGTGAACGTTGGGATACATTCGCAGATAGCAAGACTGCGCCTGAAGCTGCTTCGGTCGGTGCTGAGCCAGGAGATCGCTTTCTTCGATACCAACACCACCATGAACTTCGCCGCATCGCTCACCGAGTACGTATATCTAAAAGTATCAACTAGTGTAAGGAATATAAATATAGAAGAAGATCAATTAAATTGTCGATTGAATATGTGGTGAATGATATGAGGAAAACGCATACAGATTCTTGAAATTATATGCTCGCTTGATCCACATGGTGGTAAGTGGCTATGTGGTCTTTGGTGTACAGCGCTCAAGTCCTCAAGCGGTTTGTTCACTCCTCTCTTCCATTCCACGTCATAGTTGGACGGAAGCATTGATAGCGGCAGACTGTTCCAATCTTTCGCTGTTTATATTATAGACGTGGAAACTAAACGATTTGTCGTAATACTTACGACTTCCTCGCAAGTCGGCATCGAAGCTGCGTCCTCTTAGGTGTGAGTGTCTATGGACGTCAGTGATCATGTGAACTGTTCGTACCTTTGCCCCCTTTACCTATAAAAAATAATGCGTGGGATATTGACAATGACAGGATACCTGCAGTTTGTCTATAAGTCCCATGATAAATGTGGTAGATGTGGAGATAACGAATTATGGATATGGAGGAAATAAAATATTTTGCTTCTATTTATGTGGTGGGACAAAGTTGATAGTAAAAGATCTCTTATCATGGGATCTGATCATCAAGATGATACAAATAACATTGAATTATATATGTGTTGTTACAGAGATACGGACAAGCTAAGGCAGGGCGTGGGCGAGCAGGTGGCGATGATATCTTATCTGATGGGCACTGTGGCTCTCTCCTGCACACTCGCACTGGCATACGGCTGGCAGCTAACACTGGCCGCGCTGGCTCTGGTACCAGTGGCCATCATAGTCGCCGCGCTCGTCGCCAGGGTAACTATTTTTTAATTCTAAAAAGATACAAAACGAGCCGGACGTTGACCTGGTTAACATAATAAACACTACACCACATCGTGTTCATCGCTTTGACACTAGATATTAAATCTTGTTACCTCAGCAATTTCACTAGTTACTCAGATGGTTATTAGGTTGTAGATATAGGATATGAGGTACCTAACTAGACGGTCTCCGTCAACAGTAATCTACCATCAGCCTATCATTCAAGCTCAGCCAAGACAAATCTTTCACGGGAGTTCTTTGGCGAAGTGAGGAGATGAGCGTGACGATGCCCTGATGATAAGTGATACGCCTATCTATAATTATGTTTTGGTACTTAGGATGGTATACATGCACTAATTGTGCTCATTGCTTCGAGACAAGATGTTATATCTTATTAACCCAATAACTTCACTAGCTACATACAACACACTTCAAACCGGAAGACAGTTAATATTTGCATGCTATTTTATGTTGATGGAAATTGGAGCGACAGTGATACTAACCTAGATGGCATTCGGCAGTAATAACCACAAAGCATAATAAGAGTTTAATAGAAATTTGGATCAAATAAAAAAAAAAAAGGATGTCTCTCTCACGTGTTCTCGTGGGAACAGCATTAGCTGTATACATTGAAGGTATGTTCTGTTTTGTGCAGCACCAGACCCGGTGGTCGGGGGAGGAGGTGATGCGGTACGGCGCGGCCGGGCGGCTGGTGGAGCAGGCGCTGGCGGCGGTGCGGACCGTCCGCGCCTACGCAGGCGAGAAACTGGAAGTCGAGAGGTACATTTAATTGAACAACTTTGTACATTAACATTGTAATCACCAACCACTATAACCGATGCAAATTATAGTCTATAAGCACAGGTCGCGAACAACCTTATCTTACCACCATATATGGAAAAGATATATTAATTGTTTATTCGCTCACATTGTATAAAAAAAATTAACTTGTAAACAGTAAAACCTGTTTCTGTGTGATCTTTTTTATGTAATTCTTCCATAGGATATTTTTTATGCGGTATATGAATCTCAACTGATGATAATGATGGTGGGAATATGAGCCGTTGGCAGCAGTGGTAGGTAGGTAAAATTCCCAAACATATATGTATATGTTATGCTGGTACCAACGCAGCGTCTATTGCACTCGACAAACAGTAATGTCTTAATGTTGCCGTGTTTAAAGGGCTGTAGCTGTGACGAACATACTTCGATGCAATGTATACCATTCTAACTAGCGCCACGTTGTCATGGGTAGACATATCGCCTCACCATCAGCTGAACGTCTCACTTGCTTCAACTCTTAGCAGATTAGAAAAAAATTAAATGTTAAGTATAGTTAACCCAGTAATTTATCTATAGCTTCAACGCCCTTCGAACCAGAAGACGATATTTTTTTAATTTAATTAAGCGACGAGACGAATCAGACGTTCACCTGATGTTAAGTGATACGCCCGCCCATAACAACATAGCGCTAGTTAGGATATACTGCATCACATTGCGCTCGTCTCCTGAGACAACATGTCGAGTCTTGTTACCCCAATAATTACAATAGCTACAGCTCCCTTCCAACCGGAATACACCATTATTTGACAATGGAAATAGGAACTGCGATGGTACCTAAATGCTCTCCAGCAGCAGATATCTACCAGTGATTTCGTCCTTCATAATGAATGTTGCTATCATTCTCTTTTCCATGTAAACTGTTCCTGTTAAATTTAGGATAATATTTTTATTATGACAGTATCCTCTTCTTCTTTAATCAGATAAAATATGGACCACAACGTTTATTGGACTATACGTGAGTGCATCAATATCCTTGGTTACAAGGATAGAGGAAGGCTAACGAAAGTGTGGATGGATGGTGTGAAAGATATGTGTAAGAAGAATGTGAATTCAGATATGACGGCTGACAGAGGGATATGGAAGAGAAGTACATACCGTGCCGACCCCACATAGCTGGGGAAAGGGCAGGAGGAAGAATGACTTGAGCTTGATATTTGGTAATTTCTTGGCAGGTATACGGAGGCACTAGGCGAAGCGTCTGTTGCTTCGCGGAAGCGCGTAGCTTGGGCGGGCACTGGTGCGGGCGTCGGCTGGCTCCTCACCTACAGTCTGAACGCGGTGGTGTTCGCCTACGGAGCGGCGCTGGTGGCGCGCGACTTACCCCTGCCGCCCACGCAGCGGGAGTACCACCCCGGCATCATGGTCACCGTCAGTACAAACACGTCTTATCTTAAGATAAATAATCAACTTTCTAACTTATACACTGGTGGGTAGGTCTCTGTTTCCATAGACCTTCTTGGTATGTACCACAGCAGCTCCTATATCTGACGAAAAACAGTAGTATGCAAACATTACTGTGTTCCAGTTTGAAGGGCGTTGTATTGAGGTAACGTGACTGAACATTTTATGTCTTAAAGCGATGGTCACAATGTGGATGCAGTGCATATCATCAACAACTTTTTTCAACCCGCGACATTCAACAATCAGCATGGCCTCTGGTATCACCAAGCATCTGGGACCGTTGTTTGAAGGGGTTCACATGTGGGATTTGGGTCATTTCTCCCCATGCTGGTCCATTAAGAGTTGGTGGGAGTCAGAGCCTAGTTTGTTGATTAGCAGGGGCAGGTGAGGTTGGCTTGGGTCCCGTGGATTGTTTTGCGTAACCCCTTACACCCAATAAGTTGATATCAAGTTATTTATCTCGCATCTATTGCTCTTCTTCGTAAATTCTTAATAAATCTTCTTTTCCAGGTATTATTTTGCACATTTATGGCGGCGCAGAACATCGCGATGTGCCAACCGCATCTGGAGATGTTCTCGGCTGCCCGAGGTGCTGCCAAGTCCCTGTTCCGACTCTTGGAGAGGCGCTCGCGTGTGAACGCGCTCCGGGATGTGGGGATCAAGCCCGACAGTTTCCGCGGTGACATCGTTTTCGAGAATCTTTACTTCAATTACCCATCAAGACCTGATGTGAAGGTACGTTAGAGAACCAAGTTAACACTCTGATGCACAATTTATAATTAAAGATATTATACAGAGTTTATAATACATAATTTTATCAAAAGGTATTAAGGGGCCTAAGTTTGCGAATAAACGCTGGCGAAACGGTTGCGCTGGTTGGGGGTTCAGGGTGTGGCAAATCCACGCTCTTACAGCTACTGCAGCGCACTTACGAGCCTGACAGCGGCACTATCACAGTGGACGGTCACAGCCTACCCAACCTCCATCTCCATCACTACCGTCGCAGCATTGGTAAGCATACTTCTTCAGACCTTGTAAATGTCAAATCAAATTTTATTTTCATGTAAGTAGAGAAAAAGACGCATTCAATAATGAACCTGGCTAAATTATACTATTGATGTATGTGGTTTAGGTGTGGTGGGTCAGGAGCCGGTGCTGTTCAGCGGCACAATTCGGGAGAACATCACTATGGGTATGGAGAACGTGTCGGAGGAGGATCTCATCGCAGCCGCCAAGACAGCGCACGCGCACACCTTTATCACTAAACTCATCAACGTGAGTAACACAATTTTTTTTCTTTTTCTACCAATTTTTACATGTTAATAATTATAATGAATGCACAAAGGACAATTAATTTAATTATCATGGTCTTATGACCTTAAAATTGATAACAAAGATTACATTATATGATAACAAAGGAACAAAGGATATGTAATAGAAAGTTAAAACTAAAGCATTGTGTGAGTAATGTGATGACAAATTTGGGCGCTGGTCCAGCATGTGCTGTCCAAAACTGCTACATTGCTGGTTTGTAGCGGAATCCAAGTTTACTGTCAGCTGTGTAATGAAGTATATGAAATGATACAATAATAATTTGTGACAAACTATAAAATTCAGCAACTATAAAAATTATTGTAGTACTCTTAAATGTACGATCCTATCTATAACACAAATGATCTAGTTTTTGATTATCAACTAGATTTATACCGTCTATTGTGATTACTAAAGAATAAACAAAGAAGCAATTTGTGAAAGTTTGTGTAAATGGGCATTTGTATGTAGTTATTTGGAGGGAGGCCAATATCCAGTTGTGAATGTCTTTCGGCTGATGATGATGAAACCTTACTATGTTTCGGTTAGAAGAGCGCTGTAGCTAGTGTAATTACTGGCATAATGAGACTTAACATCTTATGTCTCTAGCACTATGTAGTGCAGTGTATATCATCCAAACTAGCGCTAGGTTATGAGACAACGTGTCATTTACCATCAGGTGAACGTCCGTCCGTCTCATCGCTTCATAGAATAAAAAAATACAATAATTTCAAAGGCTTCAATGCATTTTATATTGTGTCGATATATAAATGGTACCGTTATCATCTAGACTATCTTTCGTGAAAGACTCTATTTGATAATTGTTGGAAATGTTATCAGGGGTACGACACAGTGCTGGGTGAGCGCGGGGCTCAGTTATCCGGTGGACAGAAGCAGCGCGTAGCCATCGCCCGCGGTCTTCTGCGTCGACCGGCGCTGCTGCTGCTGGACGAGCCAACGTCTGCGTTAGACCCTGCTTCCGAACGACAGGTATCATCAGTAACCAAGATTATTACAGACATTAATCCAATTTTTTCTATTAGACCAGATATTATAACTGGTGATACATTCGAGCTGATTTATACACTCCATACAACGTTTTCATATTTCTGCAACCTACTGAGGAAGTAGTTTCTGTTAATAAACTGACTTATATTGAAATGTTCCTCATTAATTTACTTTGAGGGTGGTGGTGATGGAAGAATGAAGAAATTAAGTAACCTTCAGTACTATTATTTCCTTACTTTCAAAGTCCGTAACGTGGGCATACCAGAATTGTGTATTTTACTGGTAAAAGTGATATCAATACTGTGTTCATGTTTGAAGTATCCAATCTAGTGAAACACGTGGTAAACCTTCAGCTGTATGTAATGCTGATAATATTCGTCTATATTCCAACACATGGCATGTTAGGAACTTCGGACATTTGAACTGATACCTCATACTTATACGTCTTGCTTTATCAGCTGATGAGCAACTTGTATCGTCAACTTGTTGGATAGAAAATTGTCTCCAAAATAAATAATTCTTTAATACCAATCAATATCGATCAATGATCATTTCCGTGCTCCAGGTACAAGCGGCGCTGGATGCAGCTAGCGTGGGCAGGACGACATTGGTTGTGTCCCACAGGTAATTATTATTTGTGAAATTTCCATTGAAAGTTGATTTTGCGAAAACAATTATATTGAAAGTTAATTTGTCTGTTAAATATTAATTTGTATAATAAATATAATACATTTGAAAGAAATTCTCCTTGTCCTATATATAGAAATCACAGTGTTATAGTTGACCTATGCTTCACTATCTTCTGTCTTATTGCAAGATCAAGTTTGAACTCATTGAACAATAAATTGATATTTTCGAGGTTGTAGTGATGAAGCAGACTGCCATGAAATAATAGATTAACTATTGTAATTTTCAAGATGTGATAAAGATAATAGATATTGGAAATCAGTTGGTGAAAAATAAAAATGATAAAATCTCACAGTGGGTGATAAACACTATGTCCTAGAATCATCATTGTTATTTTTTTATGACGCTGCTCTTATTGGCTGACGGTTTAACTCACGGTTATCCGATCAAAGTCTTTGACCGGATCTATAAGATAGTCTGTGCACTACTGTACAATATACTACTAGAACTTATCTTTTGTATTGATCTGAAGGTTGTCGACGATTGTGAACGCATCGCGCATCGTGTATATCGAGCAAGGCGCGGTGCTGGAGCAGGGCACGCACGAGGAGCTGCTGGAGAAGCGCGGCGCCTACTGGCGGCTCGTCAACGACGACCTGACGCAAAGGTATCATTGAATCCACATTCAGCACTAGACAAATTACATAAGAGTGTTTTCAAATTTTCACATAAACTCGCGTATATATTTTCGGACTATAAAATCACGAAGGACACCAATAATCCTGATGTGTTTTGGTCTTTGAAACACCAATAAGTTATCACCGTTTTAAGTGTATTGGTATTTAAATATATATATAAATTAATTTAATAGAAGCGTTGAGAAGACTCAAGCTGAATCCAGCTCACCTCGGGAGGATGACGATGTAGTGTTAGATAGGCGGCCTTCGCAGCAAGTGCGGCGGAACAGCAGTATCACTTCTAACCAGGGATGGATCGGTGAGTCGAACGTGAATTACATGTTTGTGGAAATCATAGTAAAACACCTATACTCAGATCACCAGGAAAATTAATATGTACATAGTTTTCACGGTGAATTTCTTGCCATCTACTTTTTATATCTTAACACCAGAGTAGCCAAAAAAAATGTGCGAATACCAAGAAAATAGTCACTATCAGAGAATTTGATATTTGACGCTGATAATTAAGAGACATTTAATAGAGAAAATGAGAACTTATAATGAAGAAAGAAAAAAGTAATGAGAATGAACGTGGATGGTTATAAGGGTAAAGGAAGACAGGAGCAAGTATGGATAGATTGTGTGAAAGATGACATATGCAAGAAGAGTGTGAATTCAGATGTGACGGCTGATAGAGGGATATGGAAGAGAAGTACATAGTATGCCGACCCCACATAGCTGGGAAAAAGGCAGGAGGAAGTTAGAATTAAATAATAAAGAGAGATAGGGGGAATTCTGCTAGGTTTAGCTAGTAAAAGCGCGACTTATTCTTGACCGCAATTTCATAAATAACAACAGGGTAAAAGATGGTGAAATGGACTTGCCCTTATGTTCATAGACTGTCGGAGGTCTCCCCATACGCATAAGGCTTTAACGTTTTTGTCTGTAAAATACTCAATCAAAGATTTAACTATAAATAATAATCTGTGGACAGGTTCTATGGTGCGTGGGGAGGGTTTCATGCGCAGTAGTCTGAGACTGTCCACTCCACCACGGACGGTACTAGATGTTAGTGTCGTAAGTATCGTCATCATTTTCTTAATTATAAATAATTTTACATCATTTATAATTAAATAAATTACAACAGCACTTGCTGTGACTGTGGCTGCGGTTGCGCGAAATATAATATATAGATATCTTTAAGTAAGTCAAAAGGGATTCAAAAGGGGAGGGGGAATGGAACGAGTCAACCTCACTTGCTCGTGGTGGACCCTGATAATCAAAAAACAAAGCTCTGGCTCTCACCAACCCGTATTGGACCAGTGTGGTGGGAAATGGCGCAAATCCCACTATATGAATCCCTACCCGATGTGGGAATCTTTGGGGTAGGCCTGTGTCTAACAGTGGATGTTTATCAGTTGATGATGATGATGATGGAGTTTCTTAATAATAAGGTAATCCTTCGAGATTTGATAAAAAGCTCATGGGAGTCCTGTTTAAAAATTAATATTATATAACTATACATAAATTATAGGTTTTAAATTATAAATAGATTTCATAATTTAAAGGAATGAAACTAGTTTTATAACATATAATCACATTTAGAAAAAGGAAGAAGAGGAAATTGCGAAAAAGCTGGATGAGGAGGAGAGCGAGAAAATTCCATCTGTGTCAAGCTGGCAGCTCCTCAAGCTGAACGGTCCCGAGTGGCCGCTGCTGCTTGGTGGCGGATTAGCCTCCCTAACCATCGGCGCCACCATGCCCGTGTTCGCTCTCCTGTTCTCCAAACTTTATGGAGTAAGTATTGCAAACGGACATTATTAATAGTAGGTCTTTCATGATGATCGCTTTCTGGGTAGTTAACTGTAACTATGAGGAAAGCAAAAGTTAACGATTTAGCTCTTCAATGTCGTCTTAATCCAAGTTGAAGATTGTAGCTAGAGCAATTACTGGGATTATTAGCGTAATATCGTTTCCGTAACAAGGTGGAAAAATGTAGTGTCGAGAGACTGACAATGATGTTTAGGACAGAGAGAAGTGGAGAAAAAAATGAAGCCCACTCCACAACCATGAGAGATGGGTTGGAAGAGAGAGTAGAATATTTCCAAGGAAGGCTCTAGAGTTGCCAAACTCCCCAATATATCAGGCAGAGATTTCATCGAATCGGGTTTTAGGGAGGATAAGTTATGAACGAAAAACTCAACCCGGGTAATCTGATATTATATGTGATAAATCCTTTGTGTAGAGATAACTCCACGACTTAATCGTCAGCGAATCCAAATAATCACAATAAGCTGCTGGATTTAAGATGTGTGCTGGTGGGCTGTTATTGAAGTTCAATTTCTTCTTCACATCTTAATGTATAATTGTGTCTTCTAGATGTTCTCGCTATCGAATCCCGACGAGATATTAGAAAAGTCGCGGATATACGCGGGGTTGTTCGCTGGTGTTGCGGCGCTGAGCGGCCTCGTCACCTTCCTGCAGGCCTGGCTGTTGGGACGAGCTGGGGCCAAGCTAACCGACAGACTGCGGATACTGACTTTCGGCAACTTTCTCGTTCAGGTGATTTGATTATATTTACTAATTGTATAAACTGTCTATTAAATCTCTTCCAAGGAAAACGAGAGATGTATGAAAAAAATTAATACAACATTACTTCCTGCCTTTTTGCGGAAGTAGTAATGGTTACAGTAACGGTAATAACCAAATTCACATTGTAATCTATTTTCAGGAGCAAGGTTGGTTTGATGTTCCGGCTAACTCAGTAGGCTCATTATGTGCTCGTCTTGCCTCCGACTGCGCTGCTGTCCAAGGAGCAACAGGTAAATAGCTCTATGACTATTATACGACTAAATTTTAAATTATTTCGATAAACTCAATATTTGCTTTCGTTTCTGTCAGCCTTTTCATTTTTGTCGTCTTATAATTTTCGCATCAGACGATTAAACTGTAACCCATTGCAGGAACCCGTTTGGGCACAATGCTGCAGGGGATATCTACAATGGTACTGGGCGTCGGCTTAGCCATGGTCTACTCGTGGAAGATGACGCTGGTCAGCCTGACAAGTGTACCATGCGTAAGTTGATTATTGAATAATTTAGTTTTTCAACTTCAAAACTTTACAATTCAATCAGAGCAAGAGAAGAAAGTCAGTTATGTTTTTTATTTTTTGTCATTCTACCGACTCATAATTTTGTAGAATAATATTCTGTTGCGGGAGACAACTGTCGCAATATAATATCCTAATAAGTAATCGATTGTGGCGATTGTAATATGCGCGTTATAAAATCGGTTCGGTGGTTATAAAGAAGGGTCGGTGTACTTGTTCCAGGTGATCGGCGGCATCTGGATGGAGGGTATGGTCACCAAGCGCGCGGAGGAGCGAGAGCTACGTGCTCTCCAGCGCGCCGCTCGTCTCGCCACGGAGGCTGTACTTAACGTGCGCACTGTACAGAGCCTTGGTAATTGTTCATTCTTAAATATTAACTTTGTATTTATACCCTGGAGACCGACAGAGATCTTGTGACCATCGTTAGCTTCAAGGAATCAACTGGGAATGACGTCAATCTCCGCAAGCCACGCTATAGATGACGTTATATCATATTTATTCATCATCATCATCATCATTATCAGCCGATAGAAGTCCACTGCTAGACATAGGCCTCCCCTAAAGATCTTCACATCGTTTGTTGGAGTTCATTGAAGGGATTTGGGCCGTAAACCCACCATGCTGGCCAAGTCCGGGTTGGTGGGTTGTCAGAGCCTCGTCTGTTTAGCAGGGTGCACCGCGTGCAGGTGAGGTTGACTTGGGTTCCGTAAGATGTTGAGCGGAACCTCGTACACCCTATATTTATTCAAAGTGCAGTAATAATCACAGTTAATTCAATTTAACAGTAGTGTGGTTTAAAGGATGCTATAAAAAGAATAGCTGTGGATGGAATTGATTTTCTCAATCTGATCACCAGACTTCAGTTTGAAGGGGGCACCTAATGACGATGATGATGTAGCGAATAAAATTACTAGGGTAACGTCACTTAACATATTATGTCTGGTAGTGTTGTGTATATCATCCTAACTAGCGTTGTTATGGGCAAGTGTATCATTTACGATCAGTCGTACATCCGTCTCACTCGTCTCTGGGCGCCAACGAAAGAGATTTTTTCTTAAAGAAGCTGAATTTGTATTGTTTATTAGCTCATAAGAGTTTATGAACTAAAATTAAGTTAAATACTAACTGTAAGATGATCATTAAGTCCATTTCAATGGTATACTCGTAAAAAAAATATTTTTATTTCTCACCATTTGCGCAACACAATGATAATTTACTGCCTTACTTATGTATAGTTTAACTTAAAAAAATGAACTCAATGCATCTTTAATGTTCTATTGAATGGAAATGTACGCTAAATAACAAGTCTTTGTGTAAATAATCAATGCGTTAACAATAAGGTGGATGAACTCCCCGACGAGACGAGCGGGACGTTCACCTGATGGTAAGTGATACGCCTGTCATTAACAACGTGACGTTAGGATGTTATACACAGCACTATATTGTACTTGTCGCCTTAAGACAATATCTTACGTCTCGTTATCCCAGTAATTACACTAACTGCAAGGTCCTTCAAACAGGCACAGTAATGTTTGCACGGTTTGTTTGTCGGCTGCAATAAGCGCTGCGGTGGTATTGACCTAGACGGTCTCCGGCAACAGAGACCAACTACCAGTACAGAGATCTAGACCAGTAATTATCAGTATCTTCGAAGAGACGACTACCACTTCGGCGTAGTGTATATCACCCTAATTTAGACCACATTGTTATAGTCAGGCGTATTAGACAGACGCGAGAAATCAGTTACTGATGGTGGTAGGTCACCATCAGTAACATTATTTCATATATGTCGAACAGCGATGAAAAAATTTATTATAGCATAATTTCATTCGCTTTAAATAAATATCGAGTAAAGATTTGTACAGTTAATGCAGCGACTGACTCTCTCGCCTTCTACACGGCGGTCTCTGGTTCGATATCAGGGTTGTACGGACGAGTTTGGATCATCATTATCAGCCGACAGACGTACACTGTTGGACATAGGTCTCCCCCAAAAGATCTCCACTTCGATCGATCCAGTGCTGACCGCATCCAGCTGCTTCTCGCATCCTTCACCAGATCGTCGGATCACCTAGTGGGGGGCCTGCTAACACTACGTCTTCCAGCACGCGGTCGCCATTCGAGGATCTTAGTGCCCTTTCAGCTGTCAGTCGTTCGAGCGATGTGTCCTGCCCATTGTCACTTGAGACGTACTTGACGAGTTTTGATAGTAGTAGAGTTCTTGTGAAGCTGCACAGTTCAACATCAATTGAACGTTTCTATCCCTCGGGGTGCTTTATAACAATGCAACATTTTGCAGGTGTGGAGCTGGTGATATTGGAGAAGTACGCGGCGGCCCTGCGCGAGTCCGAGTCGCAGGCCCGCAGCGCGCGCTGGATCCGCGGCCCGGTGTACGGGCTGTGTCTGTGCGCGCCTACGCTTGGGTACGCCGTCTCCTTGGCGTACGGGGGCTGGCTCATCGCGCGGGAGGACCTGCCCTATGAATACGCTATACTGTGAGTAATACCTGGCAAGACCGTTTTCTTTATAGCGTCCCTTGTCCTTAGGCCCCAAACAACAAATCACTAGACCCAAGCCAACCTCACCTGCTCGTGGTGCACCAACAACAAACGAGGCTCTGGCTCCCACCATCCCGCACTGGGGTAGAGTGATGGGAAATGGCACAGATTTCTCCATATAAATTCCTACATAGAACTGAAAGTCTTTGGTAGCGCAGGACCGATTGATGTGAACATCTTTGGGGGAGGCCTATGTTCAGAAGTGGACGTCCTTTGGCTGATGATGATGATGGATGATGTTCCTTTTTTACATTATTGTCGAAGTGTTTACTTTAGGGACAATAGAGTCCTGTGTTAAGGCGCCAATCGAAAGGAAAAGATATTGAAATTAAATTTTAAAGAGTAGTTCAATATAGTCGATAGCGCATCAATTAGAATAGGAGGTACAAAAAATAACTTTTGCTTAGCTTAACAATGACTATGTTGAGCAGCCAGTTGACCATGAGGAAAGCCATGCTTTCATCATAGTAATAATTAACAATCATCTTCTCTCTTTCCACATCAATCTGTACTGCAATTCGTGCATTTGCCAACTTCTATTAGGCGTGTGTGCAATCTGGTGAAGGCAGCAGAAACTGCTGGTTGCCAGGGACGATGATTACGTACACTTTTTACATCCCGCAATCTTTGGTGCTTATATCCGGAAATATCTTATCTTCCTCCTGTCCTTTTCCTAGCTATGTGGAGTCGGCACAGTATGTACTTCTTCTCCATATCCCTCTATCAGCCGTCATATCTGAAGTCACATTCTTCTTACACAAGTCATCTTTCACACAATCCATTCACACTTTCTCCGGTCTTCCTCTACCCTTATTACCATCCACTTTCATTCTCATCACTCTGTTTTTTACATGTCTTTCATCCCTCCGCACAACATGCCCGTACCACTCTTACCTCTTGCTCCTCAATTTCTCTGTCACTAGAGCTACTTTCAGACTTCCTTTAATGTACTCATTCTTAATTTCATCCATCCTCGTCACACCACACGTCCATCTTAACATTCATTGTATGGAAAAGTATATGTGATCTCTTAACAATGACACTGTTACATCAGTGTGTCTGAGGCACTCATCTACGGCGCGTGGATGCTGGCGGAGGCTCTCTCTTTCGCACCGAACTTCGCTGCAGCGCGGCGTGCCGGGGCACGAGTGGTCACCGCCTTGAATAGGAAACCTCTCATTGTCACCGAACCTACTGCGGCTGAGATCCCCAATTGGGTAAAGATAATTTTTTTTTTAATTTGAACTTGCTCTTGTAACTTCCGCATAATGAATGTCGATTTTTGTATGATAAACATCTAAATGAAATCTCGTTTTTCAGTCAGCGGCCGGCGACATAAACTTCTCGGACATAAAGTTCCGGTACCCGACCCGGCCGCAGGTGGAGGTGCTGCGCGGGCTGAACGTGTCGCTGCAAGCTGGCCGCACGTTGGCGCTGGTCGGCCCCAGCGGTTGCGGCAAGTCTACGCTAATGCAGCTGCTCATGCGCAGCTACGATCCGGACAGTGGCAACGTGGTGAGTGGCCCTAGCCGCAAGCTTGAATCTATTTACTTCTCTATTACACGATTTAATAATTTCTTCATAAGACGGGACAAATGCCAAGAAGAAGAAGAATAATTTCGTCATAAAATTAATTCAGGTAACGATCGCGTACCGGTAGAAGTAGTGTTGGGAGGCCCCTAACAAGGTGGACCGATGACCTGGTGAGAGTCGCGAAATCTGCTGGATACGAGAAACGTGGGACCGGTCGATGTTTTTAATTTTTTAGTTGTGTATTTATGATGACCACTTGCAGACGCTGGACGGGCGCGACGTGAAACGCGACCTGACGCTACGTCAGCTGCGGGCACAGCTCGGGCTCGTGCAGCAGGAGCCCGCGCTGTTCGAGCGCAGCGTGCGCGATAACATCGCGTACGGCGACAATACTCGTGCCGTTCCACTCGACGAGATCATCACCGCCGCCAAGCAGGCGAACGTGCACGACTTCATCGCCAGTCTGCCGCTGGTAAGTTTCCACATCTACCACCACTACCGATGCCTTTGTTAATGCACAAATGGATATCATAATGTAATTTTTATTCGTTCAGGGTTACGACACGGTGCTGGAGGCGGGCAGCGCTGCGCTGTCAGGAGGTCAAAAGCAGCGCGTTGCGATCGCTCGGGCGCTGTTGCGACAGCCGCGGGTGCTGCTGCTGGACGAGGCGACGTCCGCGCTTGACGCAGCCAGCGAAAAGGTTATATATCACACTATGTCATATCACGCATGTCTGTTGTTACCGCGATGAACACATGACACGCTGCAAAACCGCGACAGCTTTAACAATTATTTGAACTTTTTATTAGATTTACACACGCAAACTGTAGTCCTCTTATTGTTCCCACTACTTGAGGTTAGGGTCTTCTCTATAAGGAAAAAGTCTAGATCACGCTGGCCAAGTGCTGATTGTTTGATGTGCCATAACCAAAAAAGCAGTCGCTCTATTAAAATGTCGGTTTTTATACGAAGTTCTACATCACTTGATGCTCAAGTTCAGTGGCGATAATATTGCAGCTGGTAATATGTCAGCGCAGGTACCACTACAGAGCCCACTTCTGCCGTCAAATAGTAATGTGGAAACATTACTGTATTCCTGTTTAAAGGGCGTTGTACCTAATGAAATTACTGGGGTAAAAAGATTTAACACGTCTTCAGATGAAGAGCCACGTCGTTTTAGGCAACTTACTATCATGTGAACGTGTAGCTCAACTTTTCCGCTTGGTCGAATATAAGAAGTCTCTTGTACAGTCATCAGAACTGTTCACGTTTGTTCAGGTGGTGCAGGCGGCTCTGGAGGCTGCGTCGCGTGACCGCAGCACGATCATCATAGCACACCGGCTCGCGACCGTCCGCCACGCGCACACTATATGCGTCATAGACAAAGGTAAGCCACAATGGAATGAACGAACAGATTCTGTATATATATATTACTTGCTGTTCCTCAACAGTTGTCCTGGCGATAACATCCTCGCATTTCCGGCGTATCCACAACGGCGGAAGCAATATCTCTATAAAATTTTGAGTGAAGAACATTTTTATGAGCCCGTGCTGTAACGAGATGCTCCAATTTCAGGTGTAGTAGCGGAGACTGGCTCCCACGACGAGCTGGTGGAAAAGCGCGGGCAGTACTGGCAGTTGCTGCAGCAGCAAGCGCCCGCCGAGACGCAGGCCGATTGAGGCAACCACACTGGCATCGACACTAAGACACTTGCCGACGGCAACGAGCTCACCCTCGTCAGCTAAGGAACGGCCAGGATAACATAATTGATGCAACAATGCTTGCCTCGTTCCGATTACTATTACGCAATAGTTAAATATTACATTTACGAATTGAACTTATGTGATAGAGAAGTGCCTTTGGGATGTTTAAGTAAAAACCAAATAATATGAAATAACTTGGACCATGCTGCTAACTTAAAACCCTCGTAACTTGTGCGGTCCCGTTTTGACGCGGCGTACGGATATTAGTTGGTATTATGTTCGTGACGTAGAACTGAAGCTCGGTGAACACGCGGAAAAGGTTGAGAACCACTGGCGGTTACGTTAAAACAACTTACTTTAGGAGTTATGACTGTGATTGTAATATAAATAGAGTTTAAGTAGATTATTTTCACACGCGATAGAGTCTCGCCGACAGTGTACAATTGATTATTGTGATAAAATATATTTAATAGGTGTATTTAATAAACGAGATCTGATCTAACAAATATTTTTTTTATTTAATAAAGAAATAAAAAACAAAGTATTGGTGTAATTTAAACATTTATTTCAGATTTTAGAATAAAAAATACAATTTCCTATTTGTCATCACTATTGGAGGGATTTGTTATGTTAGGGTTAGGTTAAGGAATATTTGTTTTGTCATATTAAGATTAACCTTTTTTTTATTAACTTGATCCTTTATTAATCATTTTTAAAAGATGTATATTTATTTAATTTAAATTTAAAAAAAAAATATTTTTAAAAAAGTACTAACAAATTGCTCACATATAAGAGGACATCAGTATCATAGGGACTTGTAGTCTTGCGGATTCGGAAACTACGCGCTAAATTAAATGCTCACAAAAAAGGGGATAAGGAAGTAAAGGTAAACTTTATATGCTTTGATTAAATTAGGAATATATCAAATTATGCTTAACATTATTTATTGAGCGAATAATATGGACGGCGCGAAAACTAAAGTCATCATGCATTTCTGTATCTAAACTATTGTAACTTGCCGAATGCAAATACACGATTTGCCCTGACTGTTATATAGTAATAGTTTAAAAACACAGATTCAATGTGTTTTTTTTATAAATGTTTATTTCTATTTATATATCTATCTATTTTCCAAGAAACCAGATGATTTAGAACAAAAAAACTACTACAACAAAAACCTTAACTTCATTTACGAAATGTTTATGTGACTAACTTTGGTATATAATCTTGAAGAACAAATAAAAATTACTCAATTTCATTTCCCACTATATTCATTCTTTCTTTGATAAAACGTTATACGTATATAAAAGAGACGAGAAAAAAAATGTATCTTCACTCTAAGGCTAATGGAAGGCCACAGTTACACAATACACTAACCTTAGGTCAACAAACGGAATCGGCTTACTTCCATCTAAAACTTACTCTAGTTTATAATACTATGGAGATTTTCAATGGAGACAATTTGGTGGAAGGCATCGCTTTGTACCTAGTTATTTTATTACAGTAATTAAAACCTAGCTACTTTGTTATAATAAATAACCAGTTCAAAATTTCTGTATTGGTTGAAATATTCTATTACCGTTCCCGCTTTCAACAAACCTTTAACGTACAAACCTATTAAGTCTGGGACACTGAGACATCAAAAATAAATTAAGATATCTTAGTATATTTTTAATGCTAACAGCAAATTCAAGCTATACCTAGAATCCAACTAAAACCATATTTAAAAATTATTAAAAAAAAAACAATAATTATTTAAACAATGTTTTAAGTCTGTTCGTGACTTATGACTTCCAATATAAATTTAAAAAAAACGTAATGAGCAAATTTTATTACAAACAATAAATTCTGTTACATAAATAACAATGGTCCTCTTAGAAATTCATTAAGTCTTTATTTAGCTAGTCATCGCCTACCGGGCTCTCTTCACAGATTTGAGCTTCATCTTCATCGCCATACATCGCAGCCATCAGTAGCGCCTGAGCTGGTGCGTGGAACACAGAAGGAAGCCGCGCCAGCCCCGATGACATGCAGGCGGTGTGCATCTCCCAACCTAGTTACATATATAGAGATATCAAACACCACGATCACAGGCATCTTGATAAATAAACAAATACGATGCATCATAGCCATCTTCATCATCATACGATTTGTTGATTATTGCAGAACATTCCACCCGTATTGACAATAAAACGACAAAGTTATATTGCATCATTGTTGAACTATACAAAAATTTAAAGTCGTCTTAATACATACAGCAAAGAACTGAGGTCCCAATAAATAACCTTGTGGCATTCCACCTATGTCCTCTAGTTCTCAAGAATATAACATAAAAACACAAAACTTAAAAAAAAATATAATCCAGAGGCAAAAAATAAAATTACAAGCAATTATTTACAAAGTACAATTTATCAAAAGCTTTGGATAAGTTCATTGAATAAAAAGACAGTAAATAGATAATAAATAAATCGAAGGCCTGAATTGTTTCCGATCTCCTTTTCTTTATTCAATTCAGCGACGAGACTAAAAAGACGTTCACCTGATGGTAAGTGATACTCCCATAATAACGAAGCACTGATTAGAATGTTATACACTGCACCACATTGCGCTCGTCGCCTGAGACAAGATGTTGAGTGTTATTACACCCAGTAATAACATTAGCTACAACGCCTTTCAAACCGTAACACAGAAATTATTGTAAGGTACTGTACGGTCTCAGGCAATAAAGACTTACCACCAGTGAAACATCAACGTGAAGATGGCAGCACTTGTCAATAAAAGTCAGAGGGTGTAGTTAGGCATCTTTTGACAGGTACTCATTAAAGTTTCAACCGTTTTGGACGTATGGGTGTTGTTTGATAGTCGTCTTATTAAATCGATGCGAGTTAATGAAAATAAAAAAAAATCTAGATAGAGCTGTTATAAAATATTTTGTTTTGAAAGGTAATACGCCTATGGAAATCAAAGAAGAACCTGCACCATCTTTTACCACAATAAAAATTTGAGCTGCTGAATTTAAATGTGATCGTTGGAGTTTGGAGGTCGATGTTCAGTACGTCCAAAAACGTAGTGCTTGTAGTCTTCAAGGGCATTTAAAACTGAGGTACTTAGAAATACAGAATTCTTTTACCTATTAAATCCTATGTGTATAATTGTAAACGACAATGTGATCAATTAAAGTTATGAAAGGTTAATTTAAGTTCTTAAATTAGAAATACTACTAACCAAGTCCTGTAGCCTTAGGCACGGAAGCGAGCGCCAGCGCGTGACACTCGCAGTGCTGTAGTAGCCCGTAGTGCGCATACAGAGAGCTGCAAGCTGCCAGCAGGGATACGCTGCTTACTTCTGCCAATTCAGTACACTATAATCACACATCGGAACTATCGAATTTACGATTCTTAATAGACATACAGATCGATTTAATTTCCAAAGAGAAATTGTAGCATCAAAATCAGAATATATGAAAAGATTGATTAGGCTTCTAAAATATTACGTCATACGTTCAAACTGCATGTCTGCTTACCGTCAAGTAGGATTGTAGTCAGGTCACTTGTAATATCTCACCTAAAAAGAGAGTCGCCAATACATCAGTTACATAGAGACTTCCCTCGCTCTCGCGTAGCAACGAGCAGCAGTCGATGTATAACAAGAGCAGTGCCAAAAGTTTGCTGGTAAAGTGGTGAGATCGCCGGTAGGGTCGTGTGCAGCCCAGCAAAAACGGGGTTGCTGTCGTCGCTACCGTCCACACCACGCCGCTGAGCGGTGGCAGGAATGTGTGCCCACACTAGGTGATAAATTTATATTTTTTAGTTAAACAAAAATATAAAAAGTGCTGCTATAACCATTTCATTCTTATATTGTTTGTTGCATAAAAAATAGAACTAACAAAAAACAGCAAAGCGAGCGGCAATGCAACCAAGGAGATGGTGTAGTTGAGCGCGGCCAGCAGAGGTGCGGCTGGTGAGGAGTCAGAACACAACGCCAATGACAACCAACCGCACGGGCCCCGCGACCGCGTCACTAGGGAACTGTTGACGATAATTCGTTATAAAATTGTAAAAACAGAAAACAATTGAATCAAATATACTATTTATTATGAAAGAATGAAAAATACTTCTTTAAAACGTATCATCGTTCTATTTTTGTAAAAAAAAAAAGTTTGAAAAGAAAATTTAATTTATAAGATGAAGTGCAATATTTGAGTTATATTACTTATCATAGATTAATACCCCTCGAGAAGTCGTCGGTCGAGGGTGACGTCCTTCAAGGCGAGTGCCGAGACCGCGGCCAGCACAGGCGCCGCCGCGTGCGCATGTAGAATAGCAAGTGCACACAACCGCCCCCTCAGGTCGCGCACACCGCCCGCCCCGCGCAACCGCGTACCGCGCCCCGTCAGATAATACACGCTCCACATCGCTGCACATTGCACTATCTCCATTCGCAGTACACCTAAATCCATAACCAATATTAAATCGTACCAATTAATAAAACTAAAATTCCTTTCTCTTTAACGTACCGATAATATCACTCCTCCAACAGTAATAATCATACTGATAGTACTTTTCTATTGTCGGAAACCGTCTATGTAGGATCCACTGCAGCGCCTGTTGCACCCAACAAATAGTAGTGTGCATACATTACTGTGTTCCGGTTTCAAGGGGTAGCTAGTGAAATTACCGAGATAACGAGATTTAACATCTTATGTCTTAAGTCAGAACACTATATCATTCTAAGTAGAGCCAGGTTATGGGCAGATGTATCACTTATCATCAGGAGGACAGCCCCCTCGTCTCGTCGCTTTGTTGAATGAAAAAACTAATTATTTTAAAATGTTGTTATCAATTTAATGTAAAGACTCAAAAATATGTGAGTTTGTGTGGATGTAGAGACTGAGTGTGTAGATGGTGGAATTAATTACCACAAGAATTAATTTGTATATATGCACAACATTGTTATGGACCTTATTGATAAGGTCCATAACAATGTTGAAACAAAAAAAAAATAACATGAGCTTTATCAAAAGTGAATAAATATATTACTGGAGTAAAAAATTTTCTATATAATTCAGTTTTTAAGAGTTTATATGCTTATTTTAAAGAAAGCAATAAATAATGTAAGTGTTAAAAAAATACAAGCATTCAAAATAAAATTAATTGGAAATAACATAATAATTTAATAAAAAGAGCTAATTCCTGACCAAAATTTCACATGCTGCAGTAGAAATATGGCTTACAATAGTGAACTGTACTGGCCTAGAATACTGTCTTTGCTGTGCATGTCAATATGTAGTAGTAACTTAGCAGGTGGGAAGGAAAAATTATACAACCACTAAACTACTTATGTTTCCCCAGATTCTTACAAAGAACCTCTGTTTTACAAGACAAGCAGCCATTTGCTGTCTCATGGTAATAAGTAAAATTTAATAAAAGCATAACTACATGAATGAGTTGTTTACTCTGTCATCATAAACACTAATTTTTTCAATGCATTCCTTTTTAAATTTACTTCAAGCAATGTCTATCCAAAACAGTAAAGTGAGTTTATAATAAACTTTGTTAAGGAAAGTTATATTATTTTTTCCCCATCTAGAATCTAAACAACTTAAATAACACCAGATAGATAAATTAATATACACATTTTGATAGGATATTCATATGCTGATTTTTGTAATGTACAGTGTCCTCTATAATGTACAGGCAAAGTTAACAAAAGGTTACAATTCCAGGAATTTGAATGGCTTCTATTTAGTAGTGGATAACATCATCAAAGTGAAAAAATAACAGCACCTCAGATCATAAGTGAAAATTATTTTATAAGTAAAGTTTATAAATCTAACCATAGTTTTAATTATTGATAACTTTTTTAAATTTTTTAGGAAGAATGATTAAAGCTTCTTTAGAGCTTTTATATTTAAAATGTATGTTTCTCTATGGGACTTGCTAACGGATAGCGCATTTTAAAAAATGTTTTAGCATTTGTTTTTGTGTGATTATAAAAATTAATTACATGTTTCAATGAGGTGCAATGAGTTCTAGGATGATCTAATTGTGAACATGCAGGGTAGTTGCCTCCGGGTGCGCCCAGTCGTGGGCTCAGGACTGCAAGTGTCACAGAAATTAGCACACCGAACACCATCCAACGTCTCTTGAATTCCCGCCACAAATTAACATTATATTCACTTCGATAATTAACAAATGTTTTCTCTTCTACTTGTAAAAGTATTGTTCCTGTTTCAACTCTCCCCATGTTATATTAATTACATAAACAATTAGTACTTATTTTTAATATGTCGCAATAACTATATTATAAATACATTTAGATTATAACAAATTATTAAAACACTTTATACTATTCATTTAAAAATATCAAACGATGCGACATTCGTATAATTTAAAAAACGCGCATCTGCATTGTCGATTTACCGCATTCCGCATGTGACGTCATCGTCGTGATGTCAATTTAAAGTGTGACCATTTCTTCTTAGTGTTTTCTCCATATTATTATTCAATGAAGCAATATGACGAGAAAAATTTTCAGGCGATGGTAAATGGTACGCCTGCTAACAACTATGTAGCCCTAATTAGGGTAGTCGACACTGCAACTTGTATTTGAGTGTAATTAGGTGTACATTATAACATAAGAAGCTATTATGATTCTTTTTTTCCTAAAATAAAACCATCTATAAGTTGTTTTATCGGGAAGTCACAAATAAAGGTTAGATAAAGATAAAATAATGTATTGTAAAAAATAATATTAACTTTCTAAATACTTTTTAGATCGAACAACTCTTAAACGATATTGTCAATGTGACACTGACAACATTTGACGTTAATTTGGTTTTAGGGTTTTATTTTGTGGTTTAAAAACGTAAATAAAATAATCTAATTAATCCCAGATATTAAAAACTCTCACAATGTTACTGAATACAGTTAAGAAAATTGGTACTATATACAAAAGAACACCAGTGCTGAGGTTAATTTTTAATAACTTTTTCAGTTGAGTTGTTTCGATATAAATAAAATTAAAAAATATGTTTGAAGTGTTTTACACGTATACTTTGAATATTTCATAATCTATATCGTTAAAACGTAATGTAATAAACGGTATGAATTTCACGGTTTCCAGTCGCTCACTTGTCATAGAACTCTTCAACTGAACCCAATTATCGGTAATATGCCGGTCGTTGTTTACATTTTAACATTTCCTATATAGTTCATCAACTATAATATCTTTACTAAGTTACTCTTGTTTTCTTTTTAGTTCTGTGAGACACAAAGCAGCTTATGAAGGTGATGGGAAAACTACAGTACGAGTAATTAATAAAGAACAAGACTTAGGGCTAATGATTGATTCTTATGCAACAGTGAGTTCACAGATTTAAACTCATTTCTCTTGTTCATCTTTTATTAGATTTGCCCATAGTGGTTAATTATAGTTATATTTAAAATATTTGAAGTCTGTACAAACTTAATATATTTATACCTTTACTATGATATGATACTTAAGATGTGCATCTGGTAGTATATTAACACATTTTGAGATTGCAATGAGGCAATATAGCAATATATGTATAATATTTTATGTACAACAATTACATCAATGGCAAAATCTTCTGTCCAGCTTTAGAGATTATTAGCTGCATTACATGATACAGCAAGGCATTACAGAATAAGTTTTCATTTCAGTATGGCTTCAGACTTAACAATGGGATCACAGTTTTGGGGCCCATGGCCATATTTCCCAGGTATGGATCAAAAGTACAATAAATCATTTTTACATTCCTCCAATCCAATTAAAAAGTACTTCAACAAAGTGTCAAGATAAGAAGCTCATAATATTGAGGTGCTATTTTGGACATAACATGATTAATCTCTTTATGACAATAATTGATAGTGACAAAATTCTTTCACAATTATAGTTTTGTTTTTTCTTAAAATATAGAGGATACAGATTGAATACTTTCCCCAACACAATTTTACTGGTGGTAGGTTTCTGTTGCTAGAGACCGTCGAAGTAGGTACCACCACAGCTTCTATTACAGTTGTCAAACAGTGTGCAAACATTACTGTATTCAGGCTTGTAGGGTGCTGTAGATAGTGTAATCAATGCGGTAACAAGACTCAACATCTTATATCTCAGGTGACAAGCTTAATGTAGTGCAGTGTTTATCATCCTACATACCCAAACAGTGTGGCAACAGAGACCTACCACCAGTAAATTTACAATTTTATTCATTAATTATATATTTAACCATATTCTACAGGACAATAATATCATGGCAAGTTCGTGGCTCTTATGAAATAACAGAGGGTGCTTTAAGGTTTTTCAAACTGCTTGAACCGAAGATTGATTTATTGGTAAGTGGTGGTGAAGTAATATTTCGATTATTTTTTAAAGTTTTATAAACATTGCATAGCAGGAGGGGTGGGCAAGGGTGGCATTTAATCCAATAGCTTGCTTTAATAACAGCAGCATTTCATTGTATATCTGGGGTCTTAACTTTCATATATTATGTATATCAGCACAAGACCAATTTGCAGCAGTGGACATCCTACTATTGTTGCAATGATGAAGATGTAAATCATTTGATATAAAATTCGTATCATACAGTAATGTAAATATTTATCATTTAAATAAAGGAGCATATTTCTATTCTTGATAAATGAAGTATTTCTATTTATTTACAGTTGACTCGTGAATGCTGGGTCCATGATCCCTATCTCTAACTAAACTATAAAAATAATCAAGAGTACCAGTACTAATTTCTCCAAATGTCTGTACACAGATCATTGGCCTGGAGACGGATGACCGCATTGGAATCGATACTGCCTTCAAGGCAGCGCGCGCCAACAACCTCAATGTTGAGATGCTGCCCACCTCGTACGCTTGCTCAACATTCAACTTCCTCAACGCTGAGGGCAGGTAATTATCAGGTGTCTGTTGCCGGCGACCGTCTAGGTGGATACGATACCACCGCAGTGCCGTTTTCTGCCGGCAAACAGTAGTGTGCAAACATTACTATGTTCCGATTGAAGGAGCTATAGCTAGTGAAAATACTGAGGTAAGAAGACTCAACCATCTTGTCTCAAAGCGTCGCTTTGCACTCACAATGTGGTACAGTGCATAGCATCTTAACTAAAGCCACATTGTTACGGGCTGGAGTATCATTCACCATCAGGTGATCGTCCCGTTTGTCTCGACCCTTCATAGAATAAAGAAAAAAGGAACTATTTTATTTATTTAATTAGGATTTATTAATAAAACATTAAATCGTTTAATGGTATAAATCAGGAAAACTTCAAAAACGATGACTTTTAAATTTCTTCTTCAATTGTTTTAAGCTGAAGTAGTCCAGAACAAGATGAACTTAAACAAAATTGTTATAAATACCATTAAGACAACAAAACATAGAAGTAAGCAAAGTTTTATGGCTATAGTAGGCAAATATTACTATGTTTTAGTTAGAATGGAGCTAACTTAATTACTGTTGTAGCAAGGCAACCATAACAGCCAATTTACGCCCCCACTGCAGGGGCACAGGTCTATCCTCAATATGAGGGCGATAGGGCCATAGTCACGCGGGCCCGATGCGGATTGGTGACTTGACACATGAATAAAACATCTTGTCTAAAATCGACGAACGGAAAGTAGTTTTATCTTCCCATTTTTATGGACAGACTAATCACTGTTAGGTGATGTCCCGCTCGTCTATGCTTCGTGACTTTAAAAAAAAAACTATACATTGTAATTAGGTTTTTCATAATGGACCTCTTGAATATGATTTCTACATGATTGAAAATTGATGAGCAGGTCTGTGGCGGGCGCGCTGATACCCCCGTTGCGTGTGACTATGAACGAAGACGACATGCTACAGTCGCAGCTGCATTACAAGAATCTCTACAAAAACGATCTGTGGACAAGCTCCGATGGACCATAACCATAGACCCTCAACGATCGACAAAATGGCGACGTTTGAAAATTAGTCAAGCTTTCCCGCCAATTTAACATCCACGTGGCGGATCCATTTATTTATTTTATTAAGTAATGAAAGGTTTTTCTTGAATAGATTATAGATGTTTATATTTTTTTGTTTTTCTTCAACTTATTCGTGTCATCGTCACCATCATGATCAGCCGAAAGACGTCCACTGCTGAACATAGACCTCCAGTAAGAACTCGACATCGATCGATCCTGCGCTGCTCGCATCCAGCTGCTTCCCGCGACTTTCACCAGATGGTGGGACCACTTGGTAGAGGATCTGGCAACATAGCATCTTCCGGTACTCTTCCTTAAGCTTATAATGGATTGTACATATTAGATGAATACAGTAAAAGCTCTTTATTTTTAAGAGGCAAATTGCTAATGCGACTGCTGCATACCAGTCTTAATTGAAGGAGCTTTTAGAAACTGCCAAGCAAGTAAAAATTACAAAATTCTTCAAACCATTGCCCAAGCCGTTATTAGTTCAAAAACTTCAATTAAATTGAATGTCATATATATATATATATATATATATATATATATATATATATATATATATATATATATATCCATAACAGCTCCTTTACGTCCCCACTACTGGGGCACAGGCCTATCCTCATTATGAGGGCGATTGGGCCATAGTCACCACGCTGGCCCAATGCGGGTTGGTGACTTCACACATACCTTAGAATAATTTCTAAGTCATGTGCAGGTTTCCTCACGGTGTTTTCCTTCACCGTTTGTCTTTCGCTGTTGTAACTAAAATCCACAAATGTACATAACTTAAATATTAGTCTATGGTACATGCCGAGATTCAAACCCGGACCTTCGGCCGCACGCTCCAAACATTAGACCAGCGAGCTATTATATATATATATATATGAAATGTATCCCCTGTAATCTCATATAAATTATTACCATTCCGTATCCGCGGCATATTTATGGATCTTGCCACCCGAATAAAGAGCTTTTTCTGTATAGATTTTGTTGTGCTGTTAAATTAAGATTTATTGACCAGTTTGTGTGTTCTGCTTTAAACGAAAACTTCTTTACAATAAGACTCACCTTTATGTTTATGTCGTGAAAAGGAGCCGATTCTATCCTTACTGAAGTTGGACTTCCAGTGAAGTAAACCATCTTGAAGATTGTGAGGAACCAACATGCTCCTTTTTTTTTTTTTTTTTGCTATCGGTGGTGGCGCTTCCGCGTATAAAACTCATCTTGGTGGGTGCCCGCGGGGAGCAAAGGCACCCACCTGCCGTCCCGTACCGGCCCCTCGCGGGACCGGCACGTTGGGGCCCCCCGACCCCACAGACGACCGCGCGCGCCCACGACGGAGCGCATGCCCGGCCGCCGCCCTCCCGTGAAGGAATTGGGCGGCGGCCTCCTCCCTCCAGACTCCCCCCCTCGTCGAAATGGGAGGGGGGGACAAAAACCAAGACTCCCCGGGGGACGCACCCCCAGGGGAAACACGACAAAAGGCCCAAAGGGCCACGCCCAACGGCCCGAACGCCCCCTCACACCGTGCCCGGCTAGGGGCCCATCGCTCACGGCGGGAGGAAGCGGAAGGCGTGGTTCTGCCGCCGCGCTCTCCCGCCGGCCCGCCGCCGCCTGCAAGGTGCGGCAGCGGCGTCGGCCTCCCTCGTGCGCTCGGCGGCCTCCTTCTGACGCATCACTGCGCCGCAGAAGGAGGCCACCGCCCTCCAAGACCTCTCGCTGCTCAACATACGATCGATTACAGTCGGCAGCGAGAGGTCACTGCCGACTTGCGCGACGAGGGCGTGGCGTTGCGGCCCCCATGCCGGGCACTCCGCCAGAGTGTGGTGCGCCGTTTCAATCGGCGCATCACACTCGACGCATTCCTGCGTCATCTCTCTACGAGCCACCTGGTGCAGATACTTGCCGAAACATCCATGGCCTGTCAGCACCTGCACCAGGTGGAACGTCAAGGCCCCGTACCGCCGGCTCATACACCGGGACAGGTGGGGCCTGATGGCCTCCACCGTGTCCCGGCCGGCGGCAGGGTTACCTAACTCCGTCTCCCACCGCCGGATCAGGGCGTCATGGGCAACGCGCCTGATCCGGCGGACCGTGGCCGGGTCCGGCCGACGCTCTCCGGCATCCCGCAGGAAGAGGTACACTTCCGCGAGCGACTGCGCCTGTAGATGCCAAGGCGCATCGCCCGCGAGAAGCGTACCCGCCGTCCAGGACACCGTACGGTACGCCCGACAGGCACGGACCGCCAGGATACGTTGGGCCCTCTTCAACATGGGCCCGTTCCTGGCGGTCTCGCACCTATCCACCCATACGGGCGCACCGTACAGTGCCATACTCCGCAGGATGCCAGAGTATAGGCGCCGACACACACCAACATGCTCCTTAAATAATTCTCGTAGACTTGTGATAAACCAACTCCCACTAGGCCAACAAGGTGGATAAATGACCTTGAATCCATTAATATGAGAGAGAACTCCGAGTTCCAGCAGTCTGAAGATTAAGATGACTGGGTGTTTAATTTTAGAATATTGAAACTAGGTAAGTATAACATACACAGAAAACATTTGTAACGGTTTCTAATAAATTAATGGATTCTTTATTAAATACATTTGTTAATTTACATCACAAAAGAAAATTGACTAATTATACCACCACATAGAAATTTCACATAAATATAATATTCAAATTTTTAAAATAGCTCCGCTTGCAAGTGGGGGCTGGTTTCTAAATGTGGTACATCGTGAGCAGACACTGGCTGACCACGCGCATGTAGCGCTCCCAGACGCTCTTCAAGTCCGCCTCCCTACAACGATACAATGTTAACAGTGGCCAATTAGGTTACTGACCGTTAAAATCATTAAAGTACAATTCTTACCGAAAGATAGTAACGTGAAACTTTACTGTGCTCTGATTAGAATAAGTGTGCACGAAAAATTTATTGCCTTTTGCAAGTGTATTTGTTGATTTTGGTGGTTATGTAAATATCCTACTTCTTCAGTGAATCCAATTCTGGATTAACGTAGCTCATCGCTTACGGCAGTTGCATCATAAATCCATTTTTTTTATTGTACCATGTGTCTGGTTCACACGACCTGTTGGTGCCAATGAAGCTGATAGTTAAGCATGCCCGACCAGAATACTCTAGCTGTCCTATGTTGACAGCAGGATCACATCGATGCTGTTACAGAAGCAGGGTTATAGCATGAAGGCAAACAACCAAACTCCATAATGTGTGTCTCTGTTGCCGGAGACTGTCAGTAGTTTGCGAAGATTACTGTGTTCCGGTTTGAAGGGCGCTGTAGCTAATGAAATTACTGAAGTAGACTTATTTTACGCAAGTTCCCCCAGACATTTGTGGACCTGGTTCGTTCTTTTATTTCTTTTTACAATTATTATTTTCTTTCCTCATTCTCGCCTTCCATAATCTTCTTCTATACCATTCTAATCTTCCATTCCTTTTTTCTCATCTATGCTTCATCCTAAATTCCTTCTTTTATTCTTCCCTTAAATGAGTCGAGGCTCACATTTTTATTTACGGTAAAGAGATTTTACATGTTATGTCTCAAGGCGTTAAGCACAATATGGTGTAGTGTATATTATCCTAACTAGCGCCACGTTATTATGGGCAAGCGTATTACTGTCAGGTGGTTTCATCTAGTTGCTTCGTAGAATAAAAAAATATACCTCAATACGTCCATCTGCAGTGCGCACTGCTCGTACGCGCACAGGAACTGCGCCAGGTCGGTCTTGGGCCAACAGCCCAGCCGCAGCGGCTCTATACACCTGAAATTATATATCCAATTTAAAATCTAGTGGAAGTATTAAATCTGAATAAAAAAAATTATTTATTTCGCTTCGTCCTTTTTGATGGGAACAGCGATGCTGTGAAACGCGTCAGTGTTTGCGTCATGGTACGATGGGAGGCTCTTTAAGAGAAGAGTGAACAGGCTACTTCTAGACTAGAGCGCTTTACTAACTAATACTACTTCTCTACTTACCAATGAACGGGTTTGTGGTCAAGTGATAATCTGTATGTATATATATATATATACACACACATATATATACACATATATATTATATATATTTATCATACATCCACTACTGGACATAGACCTCTTCCAAAGATCTCCATATCAATCGGTTCTGTGCTGCTCGTATCGCCCACTAGAGGCTGTCGTTTATAGGGATGTAGGCCATTTCACACCACACTGGCCCAATGCGGGTTGGTTGGAACCAGAGCATCGTATGTTGATTAGCTGGTTGCACTACTAGCAAGTAAGGTTGGCGTGAGTCCTTTGAGCTGTTGTGCGGGGCGCCTTACACCCCCCCTCAACTTTGATAACTATTGACTTAATGTAAATAATGGTAATTTACCTCTCAAGGAGATCTATAAACAGGGAGCGAAGCTCCCTACCACGGTGCAGATTGCAAGCCACGCCCACCAGAGCACGCGTGTACAGTCTGCAAATTAATAATACAATATGTTATCTAATGTAACAATCAACAACAATGTGAAGATATCATATAAGCCACATGTTTAAAGGATGCACAAGTTCAATTTCCCACTGAGCTTGAGCTTCTGGTGAAGAAGAACATATATAGAAAGGAAACTGACATGGAATGTTCATACATATTTTTCACAGGAGATCTTGGGGCCTCTTCTAACTCTAATAAGACCATAAACAGGATTGATTGAGTTGATGGAAGTCCCACATATTTCTCCTCCCCCAAAAGAAAAGGTTCCATGTCTTCAGATAATATAACTTCTTTTTAAATATTACTATTTATTCTTTTTAAATATAACTATTGAAATTCATAATGTAAAGAGAACCTGAAATTAAGCTCAAGTTCTTGGTAAGACTTATCGAGGAGTTTGGGCCGGAGTCGCATGCAGACGAGGTGCTTGTGTTCCTTCTCCTTGTCGAGCAAAAGCCGCAGCTCACGCAACTCCAACAGGAACTCGCGATCCATCTCCGTGTCATAGTATTCCGGGCCGGTGCAGCTATATGTCCAACTGCCCATTATGGCCTGGAATATCAAACAAAAAAAATCTATATTATAATATTTAAATTAAAAGAAGAGTAAGGTGTGTGGATTTATTAAAAAAAGGTATCCATTAGTAGTATTCTTTAATATTCGCTCTAGAAGTCGCGGGTTCGATCCCCACGGCGCTTCAGCTTTATGTAAAGGAAAACATTATAAGGAAACAAACATTTTTCCAATAATGGCAACTTTGGCCATGTGACATCCACCAACACACACTTGGCTATTAGCGGTTTTAACTCTTCTTGTGAGAGAAGACCCAGCAGTTGGAACATAAGGTGAGCTGTTTTTTATTAGTATCTTATCTTTAGGTAGCAGTATCTTAAGTAGCATGATAATGAAGGTATTTTAAGTTAAGCATACTTGGGCACAGTGGTAGAAGTCATTGAAGGTTAAATACTGGAGTTTCCGCTTGCCTGTTTCGAATCTCATGCAAGCAATGAACACCACCGCACCATACTTTCTGAAACAAATTATTGTGAAATATATTTACAATATATATATTATCATAATAAGATCACCTAGGTGTCAAAATACCAAAGGAGTACATATTTCTGCTGCCAAACGGTAGTGTGCAAAAATTACTTAGGTCTTATGTCTAAAGGCGACTAAGCACTAAGTGGTGCAGTGCTTATCATCTTAATTAGGACGAGATTATTACAGTGTTGTATTATTTACCACCATATGAACATTCTGCTGGACAGGTCAAGAGATGCAAAACTATTGCATGGCACTCGAGTTCCCAGTAACTTTACATTATACCTTGCAAGTGGCTCCGATATGAGGAAAGTGTGGCGAATGTTTGCAACGACATTGCCAGGCATCTCCTCAACGGCTTTGAACACACGCCGCACGTTGTCGAACTGCCGCCGACAGCACCGCAACGGAGCACCCGAACGCTCTGCCACCTGCAGATTAAAATAGCTTTGGTATCACATTTAGTATAATTACAGTAGTAATAAAGAAATTTATTTGGAACGAAAAAAAATACACTGTCATAATAGTACAATAGTGATGACCACAACCACTCTGTCAAGACTAATACCGACGAAGAAGAAAAATAGTACAACTAAAAGTTGCTAACAAAAGTAGGTAAAAGATCACAGTTAGCACTACACCCACCTCCAGATGTATATAAACCAAACTAGATATAAGAATCAAGAAGTTTTTATCACCTCTGCCATCCATTTTTCGTGAAATGACTATGAGATACAAAGACATACAGTGGGCATGCATCTCAATGATGTCAACATTCTGTGCATTAGGATACCGTAATTTTCTAGGTCCTCCGTAATGCAAACAGTGGAATAATCCACCACCATCTGTGTTTCTACAAAAGTATGATGTAGGATTCTACTGATGTATACTGTGAATTAGGAGACCACTGTCGAAAACGAAGACAGACAATAGTACTCATGACACTGTTGAACATTGGATGGGATAAATAGATTCTGATAATAAAAGGATCGATGTTTTTCCCGTCCCATCATAGTAGGTGTCATTAGTGCTATCGTCTGTCTTCGTTTTCGAAAGTGGTATCCTAATACATCGCATATATACCTAAATAAGATTAATATTTAAATTATTTTTATTTGTAATAATGTAAATGTAACAATACATAATTAAGATTATATAAAAATGTAATAATAGAGATAGGCTGTGCAATAAATTTGGGTTGGAGTTTCTTGGTGGAGGCCTACATCCAAAAGTGTATCTTATGGCCAATGATGATGATAATTAAATATTAGTACTGTACTACGAATAGTAAATATATGTTAATAGTTAGTTAAATGCCTGACAATGTTGTGCCTTACCTCATCTAAATCTTTTCTATGCCTTGAAGATAATTTTCTTCCTAGGAGTTCTCTAATGACAGCATCATCAAGATCGTAATATCTATAAGAAAATATTCTAAACTAGCATATAGTATAATAAAAAAAAATATTTCACTTCTTATTTTGTTTATAACAAGTTAAAAAAAATTTATTCAAATACCAAATTATTAAAGAAATATTTAGATTGAAGTATTTACTTTTCAATTAACATCTGTTTCGTAGGCTCATCAATTTGGAAGATCATCTGTTCAGAGAGTTTGGATGGAACTGTCAACAAGCGCTCAAGTAATGCAAATGTTCTGCAAAAAAATTATAACATGTAAAATCATATAGGAAAAATACTGCTAAAAACAAATAGATGGAAAAAAGGAGAGTAATTTTCTGAGGTCATGAAAGTACAGTTGTAGGTAACAAACTTCATTTGGACATAAATTTTCCTAAAAAAAAAACAAAGGTCACCTGTTCTGTGTAAAAACACTGTCTCAGAAAACTTTGTACATTATTTTCTTATATTATACCTGTAGTGGTCCAGGACATCACTAGCTATAAGTTCCACAGTCGCTCCGGTTTGTTTTTCCGCTGCCCTCTTATGAAGAGTGGATACTGCTTCACTGGCTAAAGTTGAAGCAATTGTTAAAGATACATTTTAGGAGAAAAACTAAATTACATCAGATATAGATAATTTTTTTTATGCTTATTAACTAGTTATAGTTCTGCTAACAAATTGTACATGATTATTATTGTAATAAAAAAATATCTACATAAACAAGAATCATTAACTTTGCATATGTTAAGACTTACACGAACAACCCTCAATCCATAGTTGATATATTTCAGGATCAATAAGTGTAAAATTACTGACAAATACATCAACTTCTGTATACATTTTGCAATACTTTTTTCGAACAATACTATGGATCAAAACCCTATTTATTTATAAATTGTCCCGTACTTATTGACATATTTTTTTTTAATTCATAGGAAGGCAAAATGATTGTGTCACAATCTAAACCAGTGATTGTTACATCATATATATTTGCTCCTTCATATTATTCAATCCTATTTTTTTATTTTTTAAACCTTAACATAAATGTGACATTAATTTCAATCTTAGATTTTTTGTTAATAACACCAGAAATCATAACTTTGTTATTCAGGCTCTGGTAACATTAACTAACAACTTTGATTTGAGTGTCCATTATTGCTTGTTTCATCTTTTTCTACCTATTTAGAGAAAATGATTTTTTACTATTATTGGTGTTATAACTTAAAACGCGCAGTGATATAATAAGAAGGTGATCTATTTGCATCGTTTAATTATTTTTAATCAAAATACTTTAATATATTATTGCATTTTGTAATGATGTAGACAAAACAAAATACTTGTTTAAAATCTTTAAGTTAATCGTTTTTCTATGTTATCTAAAATTTGTTAAGAAATAATTGGCAATCCAGTTTTCTGTCTTACAAACCCACGAGATAAAAACGTTGAACTTGTGGTAAGTGACTACCCATAACAAAAAACCTTAGGATGCTTCTCCAATACCACAGTGCGTCCAATGCTTATAAGTTACAATGTAGGGTCATTAGTTACAGCGCCTTTCAAACCGAAGCACTAATGATTTTACATTACTGTATGGTGGCAGAAATTGGCGCTATGCTGGTATGTACCTAAGTGGTATCCAGCAACAGAGGTTTATGAAGCTCCGTACCACTTGGTAAAAGAAACAAATGTTTTTGTCACATAAGTGAATTAGTAACTATTATATAAATAAGACTCTTTTAAACATGTAAAGCACGTAGTGGTCAGCATGTAGGAAAAAACCAAATGTATTGCCTTAGTCATTGAATCAACAATGATTTTAGTTTGAATTAATATGCTTAATAAGCTTAAATTGATGATGTTTATGTAGCAATTGAATGATCTATTTAAGATGTAGTTGAGCTTCTCACTTTACTTTTAATTAGATTGTTATGTGATAGTTTTTGTTTCTGATTTTAAGCTTAGTATTGATAATTTTAAATTAATTATAATGTGATAGTAACCTGGTAATTAATAAATGTAGAAGTAATTATTATATCATTCAATTGCTTTAAAAAATATTATTTTATCACTTTATTTATCTAAACTTTCACTCTTATTTCTGGTTAATACTTTTATTTGTGCAATTAGTTTCTTTATACTTTGTTGTCACATAAATTATTAGGTCCTAATCATATTGTACGCCTATTATAGTTATGCTGTTGTATTTATGTATAGGAGTAATTAAAGTATTTGGTTTGATTCACCAATAAAGTATAAATATGTTAACTATGTTCAGATTACTGAGGCAATTTTGTTAACAGAATTCAAGTAAATAATTTTATTGCATATTTATAACTTTGCTCTGTAGCTCGCGGGCCTAATGGTTTGAGCGTGCGGCTTTCATTCCGAAGGTCGCGGGTTCAAACCTCGGCATGTACCGATGACTTAATATTTAAGTTATGTACATTTGTGAACTTTAGTTACAACAGCGAGATACAAAAACGGTGAAGGAAAACATCGTGAGGAAACCCGCACACTGATAGCATCTTTGTGTGTGTGCGTGTGTGTGCGTGTGTGTGCGTGTGTGTGCGTGTGTGTGCGTGTGCCTGTGCGTGTGCGTGTGCGTGTGCGCGTGTGCGTGTGCGCGTGTGCGTGTGCGTGTGCGTGTGCGTGTGCGTGTGCGTGTGCGTGTGCGTGTGCGTGTGCGTGTGTGCGTGTGTGCGTGTGTGCGTGTGCGCGTGTGCGTGTGCGTGTGCGTGTGCGTGTGCGTGTGCGTGTGCGTGTGCGTGTGCGTGTGCGTGTGCGTGTGCGTGTGCGTGTGCGTGTGCGTGTGCGTGTGCGTGTGCGTGTGCGTGTGCGTGTGCGTGTGTGTGTGTGTGTGTGTGTGTGTGTGTGTGTGTGTGTGTGTGTGGTGGTGGTGGTCCCAATAAAGTGGCAACAGGCTCGCCCCCTGTTACATGGGACCTAATCTGACCACATCTGGTGAAACGTGGGTGGTTTATTCACCTCTGCCTACCCCTACTGGGAAAAAGGCGTGATAATATAAAAAATATAACAATTATATCACATTTGTATCTAAAGTTCTTTTTATGTGTTACTATAGAATTCTCTTATTGTGTATTATAGACATGTACATAAGATTGCTTATTTAAAATTTACTTCTCAAACAAGCCTGTTTCAAAGGTTGCTTATTAGAATTATAATATAACAATGTATTCTAAATTAAATTCAACTTGTTAAAGTTAAATAAAATTATTTTTGTTATTCAAGTATGACTAAATTGTAAAAAAAATGATTACAGAAACAAATCATGGAAATATCTGAAGATAATCAAGGTTCCTATAGTGTTCAAGAAGAGATTTATTCAAATAACATGTTTGCCAGTGTCTGGGTGAAAGTAGAAAATGCTGATGATAATTATACTGAAGGGGAAATGGAGTCGAATGAGAATCGGGAACAAACAAATGAGGAATCATCGTTAGTATCTGTTATTGTACTGTTTATAGACAAAGGCAAAGTTCTGTTCATGTTTTAAAAGTATTTATATTAGCAAGCATTGCACTGCACATTTTTTGTATTTATATTATGATTATTGCTCTAAATGACCTTTAGTTACTTTTTAACGAGAGTTTGTAATAAATTTCTGAAGGTAGCCTTTGCTCAGGTGGGCTGCTAGCATTAAAGACATTGGAATATTACAGGACTGAAAACGACGAGCAGGTCAAGAAGATTAGACAGAAAGGACAAACAGTTTACTGCGCTTTGTGTAATTTTTCAACACCATACAAAAGCAGCCTGATAAACCATATGTTCAGGCACAACAATGCGAATCCGTACGCCTGCGAGAAATGCGATTACACCACCAAGTATCGTTCCTCACTCCAACGTCATAAACATTTAAAACATAAGGAACAAAAAGAAGTTGTGAAAAAACCAACCCACCCTTTAAATTACTTTAAATGCGAAGAGTGCGATTTTATAGCGAAAACAAAACCAAACTTAAAAGCACACAAACGGAAACATGTAGATGTCAAACAGTATAAATGCTTACAATGTCCATATGAAACCGCTTACAGGCACAGCTTTCTAAAACACAACAGGCAGCATAGCAAAATATTGTACAAATGTAATAAATGTCCATTCATGACAAAATATGAGGGTCATATTTATAGACATATGACTCAAATCCACAAGGGGCTGATAGAAAAAGGGCATAACTGCAAGTTCTGTGATTTCTCCACAATGGTTGGCTGGAGGTTAAATGTCCATGTGCAAAGAAGCAAACAACCCGAAGTACTTAAGTGCAGCTACTGTGACTTCGAGACCATGTACAAATGCGAGAGCAAACGACACAAAAAGACTCACAACTCTGAAACAAAGAAGCCAAACAACAAAGATGCATTAGAAAACCTCAGTTTAAATTTAGAATTTGACCTTGACGGCCAAACACCGGAAGTCCCCGTCAAATACATAGAGCCCAGAAATAACAGTGATGATAAAACTAGTAATTACACCGTAGATCCTAACTACTTGGAGAGGAACAACATTCAAGTTCTGGAGTCCGACGACAAGGATCATCCGTTTAAGTGTCACGTATGCGACTACTCGTCCAGGTTTAAAGCGGCCGTGCAGCGCCACTTCCGGCGGCGGCACACAGACCAACAGATCCGCCCTTTCAAATGTATGAACTGTGATTTTTCGACGAAGACAAAAGATCAAATAACGCTGCATATAAAGCGCAGCGAGTCTATAAACAAGCTGCGGTGTAACTACTGCGACTTCACCACCATGTTCAAATGTCAGCTGATAATGCACAAGAAGATACACTACAAGTACAAATGTACCAAGTGTGACTACTCATATAAGAACAAGTACGATCTAGACAAGCACTTCTCCATACAACACCTGGGTATATTTGTGCAGTGCAAGTACTGCGAATACAGAGCAGCACAGAAAGACACCTTAGCCAGCCATGAGGCCACCCACACCGGGGAAAGGTCTCTTAAATGCTCACATTGTGATTACAAAACCGTTAAAGACAGCCTTCTTTTGAAGCATATGAACAAAAGACATTACAGTCTTGAAAGAACAGGGGAGATTACCGATTTAAAGTCTTTACAAGTTACCATAGACAACTGAGAAAGAACAAGTGAATAGATCATAACTTATTATGTATTACTGTTTTGACATCAATGTATTTTTTTTTTTTAATAGAAAGATCTTAATTTTATAATTGTGTCAAGCTTATGAAATAATTGAACCTATTAATTTACTTTTAATGTAAAATAATGACTTTATAAAGCCTTTATCTTTGTTATCATAGTCTACGTTGAACAATTAGATGTGAATGTAGAATAGTGAAAAATATATATTATTGTTTTCTTTTAAAGCTGCCAAAAAAGAGAAAGAAACATCAAAAGTGTATATTTGTATTAAATATTATTTCTTTCGTTACATAAAAAACATTTAATGGAGAAAGATGAAATAAATGAAACCACATTGCAAGGACAAATACCTTTTATTTTAAATTTCATTGTGCATATTTCGGTAAATATAAAAAATATGGCAAAATAAAACATAATCGAGCGTGCATAGTTGAAAAATAAAATCAGCGCATCGCCACAACTCGCGGGCCCCCCGCGCTGCGCGGAGGTAACGCGGCACAGTCCCCGAGATAAGTTAAAAAGGGCTTACAATTAATAACAATTTTATACATAATTTTCATTTTCTCTGACAAAAATAACTGTCTCGCTTTTCTTTTAATTTTTTTTCTCCTCGATACATCTATGAGACGGAAGCCGTTCGTAGACTAGAATGTGTTCCGGAAGTCCCGTGCACGACTCTCTATGTTAGATGTAATTCTATTAGCATTGCTGGAACAGTACAAACTCCTTTGACAGCGAAGTGTAGGCTTTTCGAAAACCGTACACGGGGTTTCCCTAAGCAATTTAAATCAGCTTAAATCCGCCGCTCGTTCCAACTTTGACATTTGGATGGCAACACCGCGCTCAACTGTCAATGTTAAAACGCCCAGGTTTACGCATAAAACCGTTCGAATTCTCTCGATAATATCATAATGCTTAAAACCTAGATATTTTTAATTAATCAGTATTTAATATAATTATTACATACAACTTCACTATTCACTAAGCAGCGAAAGACTAGAGTTTCATAATGGCGTCTACATAACGTACATAGTCAATTAATTTTTCAATATATTTATACATCTGTATTAAATAGCAGTGCCTCGATAACATTAGAGTACTTATTGAAAAGAATAAATTTTTACACAAAAAAAAAAGAAGCATATTTTTCAAACCATTACATAAGATATGCTTCCAATGCAAGATAAAGCATATAAAGCATTTTTTCCTACTTCCAAACTGCTATTGTTATTACAGGTAATTTAAATATTAAATCTACTTCCGTATATAATGGAGTATCACAAAGTGAAAGTGTAAGTCTCTGCCATTTACAATGAAAGAGTATTGTAACATCGATTCATCTAAAAAAAGTGTTATCGTATTATTAGTTTATCGTGGTGATTAATATATACAGTTTATGCAACATTGTTAATGTGTACATCTTTATCGAGTAATTAAAGCAAAATAGATATATGAGCAACAAACGCCGTTACACTTGCACCACAGATAAAAAAAACATTTCAATCTGTCAAAATTCGTAAAACTTATAAGTACTGTAACGTTATGAAGACGTTAGAAATGAGAGCGTGCTCGCGAACATGCGAATCTTAATATTAAAAAGGCTTATTTTTTCAACAGCATAACATTTTACAATATCAACCTAACGCAGTCCACTTTATACAATATCCTTCTATCATGGCGACGAACCTGCCGCCTACACTTACACAGTCCAATACCGCATAACGCTGCGAGCACACTGTTACACGTTCATTTTGTAGCGATCACCAACAAAAGCGAATTATGTAATTAGTGATATTCAAATTTAATGATAAATAAAATATCCATTGTTCATTATGTGAAGACATACGTGAAACGGAACGTTGAACATACACGCCAACCAACAGCCGTTCAATGCGCGTAAACGCGTCAAGTTCGTCACCACAATACTACAACCAGTGTCTCACTCGTTCCACCACAACACGCGTTTCCATGAACAGGAACGTCACCGATATCTCCGCAGTAGGAGTCGTATCTCTACCAAACACACCGCGTCGCTCCGCTCGTGCACCAATTGCCACCACATGTTAGACATAGCTTTTACGATTCACATGTAATTACTTACTTTACGTATTTCAGAATGTAAAAAGCATGCATAAAATATCAAAATCACAATGGCGAGATGCGCACACACCTTTTTAGATTATATAAAACTACATATAAAAAAAAAGGAGTTATAAAAACAATATAGCTTTCATTTAAAATTAATTAATTCCAAATAATGCACCATCGCAACACCAATTTTAATCTTATGAAACGTATGCAATGAAAATTGTGAGATATACGTTCTATGATAAACTTTTAACAGAGTTACCAACGTCAAAAATAGAAACGATATTATTAGATTTTAGAAGATAAAAGATACTTTCTCACATACTAGATCACAATTCTCTAAAATGTTAAAAGACTTTGGGTAAAGATAAAACTAGGTGTGAGAACCATTATCGGTTGCCTAATTTTTGTTATTAGCCGTGAAAATAATACGCGTTACACAATAATTATTATAATTTAAACAATATCACGCATTAGATTCGCATTCATCACACAAACTGAATACCTAATATTAATAAATAAAATACATAATATTATTATTAGCTTTCGTCTCGTTAATTATTGCTGGCAACACCACAGTAGTGAGTGACAAAGACAAGGTTATACATTTTTTCCTTGTCTTTCACACGTTCACGTTGAAGTGAATTTTTTTAAAAACGATTAGTCATGATCCCGCACTCCTAACCCTCATTATCTTTAGAAGCCGCAACAAATCCGTCGAGGCCCCGACAACTTTCGGGCAACAAATTGATTTATAATGGAGCCCTATCTAACAAGAGATCTAAAACGTTTCATTTCACAATAAGCACCGAATAAGGTATGAAAAGATTTTATATACTCAATATATATATAAAAAACAAATGCTTTAAGGTATTTTCGTATTAAAACCAGAAGAATTTTTTTTCTCATATTCATAGTAAGCTATCAACAACATTCTTAAAAGTTTTAAAATAGCATAAGCCGCGCCCGTATCCATAATTCGATATTAAGCAACAATATATATATTTTTTTAATATATTACAATGTTAGAAAGGTAGTGTGATTCGAGGGCATATAAAAATAATTACTTTTGTCTTAACGTATGCAATGTTAGATAAAAAACGTTGAATGTATACACATAACGGACAAATGAATGTTTCCGGCCGTGCGCGCTATTTAAGACACGCCCCTGCTCAACGCTGATCATTAAACTTTTTTTTATTACAAAACCTTCGATACTGTCAAGATATGTCGGTAGTTGGAACACATTAAGCACATTTTTTTTTTTTTTTGTAAATCTTTCTGTAACAATTTGTACTATAAGTGTTAATTTCTTCTTGGTAAGAATTTTTATTCATAACAACAATAAGAAGCGGACGCGCGATTCGTTTTTTTTTTTATTTATTTATTTACCTGTTGTTTTGGTAGACAATTGACATTTGGCATGAACGGGATACGCTCTCGTGGACTGTGTGCTTTGTCGTAGGCAAAGTCCCTTTTACTCATCAGAGCGAGCGTATGGATTTACGTTTGCGAAAATATAACATACTGTTAGACTACAAGTCTGGCTGATGTGCAAGAGTTCGCGTATTACTCAGAAGGGGTTCTCCGCTGTGACGTCACAGCCGGTGGCTAGCTCCTGGAAAAAATATTGGTAGTTTTTTTTATGATTTTCTCCTAAAGATGTCATGCTGATTCGTAAGTACCAAATAATAAATGAATTTAATTGGACAATAAATTATATAAGTAAATTTAATGTAAGGCGTACATATTAGATATTTTATTTGATACCTAACCTTAAATAAGGTTAGGGGCAACATATGAGAAATATATTTTTTTTAATTTTTAGCATACAGGAAATAGTTAAGAAATGATGAAAAAAATACTTTTTATATTTATTATCACCTGAACGCGCCTGATTCAATATTTTCCTTGATGTGCCATAGAGTGATAAATAGTATACATCAATTACCATCTCTTTCTAGCGCCAGTTTTTTTCAACTAAGCTTACTATTAGGTGGGATCTAATTTATTTTATCTCTACCGAGAGATGTTCAGTGAGACATAAAGCTATCGAAAGGTACACCACAAAACACGGATGTGGACTATTTGAGTCCAGTGGCTCCGAGACATTCTGAATATTCATGAGATTGCGAAACCATTTTGTACCTTTGAATGTTTAATAATTACCTATGGCGCAATGGATAGCGGTCGGAAACGACGAGCACGCGCCGCGTTGTGCGGGGGCGCGGCGGCAGGCGGTGGCGCGGGCGGCGGTGAGCCGGACGACGACGAGCCGGACGCACCGGACGCTGCCGAGCCGGACGCTGGCGGCGATGCAAGCAGAAGCGCCGGTACACCGCGAGCACCGCTCCTGCTGCATATGCATAAATAATTAACAGCATTTGCTGAGACTCTCATAACTGCTAATGTCTCTCAAACAGATCAGTACTGAATGTCAATTACACGTGATGTTAAGTGAAAATATGGCTGCTGCACGTAGTGTAGCGTGTTCCTAATCATAGGTGGACTGATAACACGAGCAGCCTTATTCCAGCTTTAAGAGCACCATGGATGTTAAAATTATTGAAGTAATCAAGCTGGAGGAGAGAAGACCGGCACTGAAAATAGATGCAGGCACTACGCTATATCTTACCTGGTGTGGTGCTGCGGCGGCTGTCTATGGCGGGGACGTGCGAAGCGTAGGTTCAGCTCCCGCGCTGGGTCCGCTGCGTACTTGTCGCTTGCATTCTGCCGCCGCCTGCGCAGCGCTGCAAACGGAAACCATATTATTCATCACCCCATCTTTGATATATAAAAGAAAAGATAGTTCACGGGAGAAAATATACATATTCGTCGATAGATAAGGAAGACGTGAACTGACAATGAATTCAGTTTGATCAATAACTTCTATAATTATTATATCATATGCGAACCGGGCGTGAGGTCGTTGGGGTCCGGCGAGAGAGGCCCGTCGCCGCTCCACGAGGCGCACTTGGCGAGGCGGCCCCCGCGTGCCTCCCCGCAGCCACCGCACCCAGCCGCCGCACCCGCCACACCTGTTCCCGCCGGTGCAGTCGCCACGGGGATTCTTGAAGTTCCGCTGGCTGAACGCTGCACAAAAAAAAAATTAAATATGTAAGCTACAAATGATGACATGATGAAAATACTTCTTAAAGGTTATAATCACTGTATATTTCTAAACATCCACTAATCATCTTTACTAAGGAATAGTTTACACCTACAGCCAAACCTGGTATGGTTACGTTGCGATGCTTTATTTCCTGGAGGCACAAGTACGATATGGCAGCAGTACCAGACGAAGATCAGCACTGCAGTATCATGCTGCAGCGTGTAGCTGAGATAGGCACCATTTTGATGTTTATTAATATCAATTATGGGTGTATATTAAATTGCGATATGCCGAAAAATGTTCTTTCTTTTTTATGTAGCTATGATGACTTCAGTTTTAGAGTTTAAATAGTGATCACATACATCTTTGAGGCTATGCGAGCCGTCACCCGCCGCGCTTCCCTCACGCCTCGTCACGGAACTGCTTCTGGATAAAACATCACAAATGAAAATACTAGTTTGGAAGCAATGTCACTACTGAATGAACTTATGTGTGAAGCGTTACCTGTCTTGTATCGCGTCCAGACGGGTTCTCTCTATCGCAGCAGGGCTTTGGCTCTTGTCCACACTGCGTGTAGAAGATCTAAACAACAAACATGTGTATATCGAAGGTGTTATTTCTGCTCGACATGTTTTATGCTTTTATTTCCAATACACTCATATCTTTCAATTAATGTTATGAATTCTAAGGATCTTTAATTGAAAGTTGATGATTCTTTTCTCTCGGGAAAATAGTAATGTTCGCACTTTACTATTAAGCAGCAGAAATATGTGTGGCAGTGAGAGTTGAGAATTACCATCAGAAGATACAATAAACACTTTATGAATATATAATAATATCTTAATTATTACAAAATAAATATTGTTATAAATATAAATCGTCAATACTTTGAAACAGAATTAGTTGTAGCATAATTACCTCTTGTCCCTTTGGTGCTCTGTCGCGTCGTAGTAGACCGATGCCTCTTCGTGGTTTAGCCGGACGGGCTCGCCGCCAGTCACTACAGAGTGGATGCGGACTGATGAAAGCAAAAAAAAATATACTTTACTTATACTTTGACCGGAAGCGCAATACTACGCTCCTGAAAGCTGCGCGGCAAGGTGAAGAAATAATGACCAGGAACACAGAAATATCTAGCTCTGTTAGGGACTGAAGCTAGATACATTTTTGGGTCTTAACATGGCTATGTCAGAACGGACATGTTCAGGTGCTGAATAAACATTCTAACTATAGTTATAAGGTCTTTCTATCAGATGAAATATCTTGGTTATCTATCAATTAGTTAAATAATAAAAACTGTCATCGATTTAATGAGCAATTACGTAACAGCTTTAGCAAAGTTATTATTACACGTTTACTGTTATTATATTGATATATTTTCGTAAGAAATATGGAGGCTACAATATCTTACAATAAAGCTCTTGGACGCTTCTGATTTTCTCCTTATACTTCCTTCATACTCTAGTAGCACGTAGTATTATGCGTATAGGTACGTACCCTGCGTGCCAGCGTGCCCGGGCGAGCCGTGGGGTTCAGGCTTCGAGCGCACGCGTATCTCGAGGCGGCTGGAGACCGTCCGCTCGGCGGCGCGGGCGCGAGCTGGTGATCCACGCTCCGACGGACCAGATGCGCTACCCGAGCGGGACACATCCTGTCAATGAAATAGGTAATAGGCAACATGTTAAATTTTACCCATCTATGATAATCATGGTTGTTCAGAATGATGCAAAGTTCTATCAACAATAATAGTACCCAGATAGAGGAATAGAAGTAAAATAAATTATAATGTTTCAAGACTAATACAAAGTATTAAAGTTTATAGATATTTACAATAGTAGCAACTTAGGTACTTCGTACGATGATATTCCGAAATAGCAAAGCTGTTTTTTTAAAACCTCTTACTAGTTATTATATATTAGCAAATTTACAAGAAGTGGAAATCGACGATATATAACTTTATTTCATATTTTATAGTTGAATTAAAATCATCCGTAACTGTTTCCAACTGTCTACTAAGTTTTACAACACTTAAAAATAAATTAATAGCCTATACAATAGATATCTTCATGATGACAGTACTTACGGGCAGACTAGATGCTCTCGGGGGCGATGGCTCGGGAGAAGGTCCGTCACTACGAGCCGCGACGCCGCGCATCACGTCAAGTCGGTAGCGTAGAGCCCCTGATGCACCACCGTCGAACGACGCCTGTTGCAGCAGGGGTGGGCGGAGCGCCCTCACACGAGAACCTATGAAGTAACAAGAACTTGAAAATATATTATCTAAAGGTAAGGAACCGGTAGGTTATGAAGGAGTTCACGATTTTTATTAAAAATTAAATAATAATCCTAGGAGCTGTTCTAACTTTGGCTGAAGCTAATTAATGTTTATAATCCTAAAACGCTAGTTAACTGATATAATGTTGTTATGTCATGCAGTAATTTATTACTTGCAGCAGCACCCTTAACCTCTACTGTTCTAGCCGCCTGATATTACTGTGTTCAGATTTGCTGAATACAAATGTCAATAAATAGCAGAAGTACTTGTACGCAAATTATATGTGCAAGTGCTCTGAAAATATATATACCAATAGCCGGCAGTGTCCAACTCCTAGGCAGTGTGGGCTGCAGTCGCGGGAAGGCGTCGATGCCGGCACTGTGCAGGCAACAGCGGACCTTTGTACCTTCATTTTTCGTCTTCTCAACTTTCTCAGTCTTCTCCGCTTTCTCCACTTTCTCAGTCTTCTCCACCTTCTCAGTTTTCTCCACTTTCTCAACTTCTTCTACCTTTTATAAAATATCATCCATCTTAATTGTATACTAATAATGATAACAGTTGAACTTTTTCTTTAATTTTATATAAATGATAATAATAGTCCCAGTTTCAATGTAATATCTATTTCATCAGTTATAAAGTAAATCACATTTACAAATTTACGTGTACATCCTTTTAACGTCGATCTATCCGGCGCTGACCGTACCCAGCTGCTTCCCGCAATCTTCATCAGATTGTCGGACCAATTGGTGGGGGGCCTGCCAACACTACCTCTTCAGGTATGCTGTCGCCATTTGAGTACTTTGGAGAATCGACCGATGTAGAGAAGTTTGGAGGAGGCCTATGTTCAGCAGTGGACGTCTGTCGTCTGTTAATGATGATCCTTATAACAACTGTTTTCCATTGCTATGGGCAGGCGAGTCCCATAGTTTTTTATTATATCCGCTATTTTTACAAATTTGATAAATACCGAATGACAATCCACAGATCGTTTTGTTTACTTGAAAGATTTAGGTTAGATTACCTGAACGAGTTGAGCCTGTTTGGGCGGTGATGGCGGCGGCGCCGGCTGTTGCGTGGGTTGCGAAGGCTGTGAGTGCGGAGAGGGCTGCGTGTGCTGTGTGTGCTGAGTATGAGTGACTGGCAACTGCGTGCGGGCAGCGTTCGAGCAACTGGAAACTGCGCTTGCGGCGCGCGCTCCTCGGTGTTCTGGTGACTGTAACAAAAACAAAAATATCTCTACAATACTATTTACAATCTTCTTGTATTGTAGGTTGATTACTGTAATTAATCTATAGCGGTATTTTGTATTACATTCCTAGCACAGAATTAAGGAGATTTAATTTTGTATCCACCAAATGCCGGGTCTCATAAAGTATCAACAGAAGTCTCTCCAATCCATTTGTCTTGTGACTTGTCCAATGTCACCTTCATCCGACGATTCCGGCAAACTACTTTAGGTCATAGGTTCAATCTACATCCAACAATACTTAACGATTTGTAGAACAAGAAAAAAAGATAAGCGTATGGAGTATTAAAAGTCAATGGCCCGACCAGTGGGCTCATAAGACGTACGCGCTTAAATACCTGCAACTGTTCCTGCTTCCATTCGTTGTCTGTCGTCTCCTCTGAGTCGTCGAACTGCGATTTCCACAGCGAGACCAGAGTGAGGGCGCCACCTTTCGTAACCTTAGAATAGTTCAAACGTGAAAAGAGTTAATAATTATTGATATTGTTAATTATTCATACTGTTATAGTCTTTATCTAAAAATCTCCGCTTTAAAGGATGAACTTTAACCAAAGAGAACCTCGAAACGTTCTCCTGTTTTTTTTTGTTTTTATGGTATAAAGTGACTAGATAAGGTGGACATTCACATGATATAGTAAATGATATGTATGTCTATTACAAAACAAAAATATGCATGTATCACCTGTTGCAAAGCAGACACGTTTTCATCATCCATTACGGCGAACTGTGTGTAGCTCTGGTCTGCGCGTGCGCGCGCCGTCCTGCGTCCACCTGTACAAATCCTCATTTATTAAAGTAGTAAAAAAAAAATTTTTTTTAGTGTATCTTGAACGGACTTAACTTAACCACATTGACCGATGTTTGCACTTAGGTCACTTCAGGGTTTAAATTTTTAGAGAGTAAGATAAAAATAATTTTCATTATGTGTACCGACCTCGTTTAAAGTGCGTATCCGAGTGCACGCTATCCACGTCCGCTATGATTCTAGGGCTGATCGCTTCACCTATGTATGAAACATAGCATAAAGATATAAACGTGTCAATATAAACTTAATCACTCCCTTCAAACTCAAATTCGTAGATTAAAAATAGTGTAACTGATATATCCTGTCTATAATATTGTAGCTTGCGGATTCGGGATCCTCGAGACCCCAGTCCGATGAAGTTGTAAGTCTATCGGAAATATTTTTCTTAATAAAATAACATCTTTAATTTTCGGCATTTCAGTAGCAAGCTAGATGAGAGAATTATAAGTTTTTTCTAGACTAGTGCGCTTTTAGGACATAATTTCCCTCCCCGTCTACCACCATTTGAGATCTTGAGATAGTTGTGAAGCGTACGTCTCCATAAATATAAAAACAGAGCTATAACCCTTTTAAAGCCATGAAGTAGAGGGTGTTCGGCGGCAGTTTTATACCTTGTAGAGAAGGTGAAGGAGCATGCGCGAGCTCTTGTACGCAGGTAGGTGGCGCTGTCACCACGCGGAGTCGCGCCAACGTCGGTCCGCCAGCTAAAAAAAGGTCAACGTCTATAATATTTATCCTATTTCAGGAAGCACAGTCCACGCTTCTAATCGGCATGACAGATTATCCCTAGATCAACATTCAATATTTCAGTTGTAATTATGTGACGTTTGTATTCAAGAAAAAGACGCTTATCGATTTCTATTTTTTAAAAAACTCTTACGAAGGTCCGCTAAACCTTAGGTTATAGTTAGTATAATGTTTTTAGATTTAATGTTATCTCTTTAAAATAATTATTGATTTTATTAGAAAGTATAAAAGCTAAATACTTTATCTTAATTAATTAAAAAATAATGAAACCTAATAGTAATCTATTATAATTGGTTTTGCGATGCCTAAAAAGAATAAAAATTATTACTATTTATAATGAAATTTGTTATGATAAGTATAAAATACCAATAGGTGGTGGCCGTGGTCTACAGGGAGGCACGCTTTGCCGCTCCGGTCTGGTTGCTGCGCTGCCACCGCTGCCAGCACTACCACCTCCGCCACCGCCCGCACCCGCAGCACTAGTAGCTCCACTCTCCTACAATATTACATAGCATTAACAAGCTGTAATTACTCAATTTGTGTGACAGGCGTACGCGACACGCTGCGGAGAAGCTAGCTCGATCCTCACTGAGTGTCTAATGAAAATAAACATTGCGAGGAAACCAACACGTTCCAAGAAGACTGTTGGCATGCGAAGTAGATAAATAATCTTGTTTCTCTCCTTATGATAGAAAGTCTGAAGTCTTAGTTGTAGGAAAAAGGAGACGTTTTATTTATTGGGTTAGCCTTACATGACCATTGAGTTTAGTTTATATAATACATGTTATGTTAATAATGCGTTATTTTACAATCAGCTAAATTAACTTTAACGTATATAGGCAGAATATGTGTAAGTCTCCTTACGAACAAAAGTTGAGCATATTTATTAAAAGAACGTCTATTTAATTTGTAAAAATATTTATGCTTTACATAGTACATGTTTGTTACCTTATTAACGTGCCTGTCGGGAGAAGGCGCGGGTGTTGTTCTGACTTCAGCTTCTTTTTCCGGTGTCGCTTTATCCGTCGCCGACTGAAAATTAAGAAGTAATGTTTTAATATTTTTTTATCTATAATGTATTTCAGTAACGTTTTTCACACAATAATAAAAAATATCACTTACGTATCCATTAACATGATGGGTATTAGAAGGGTGGGCGTGAGCATGGCGCGGAGACGCAGGCTGGGGTCGCTTGTCCTTATGAAGGTGAGTATGTGTGTCAGTCGCGACGGCGGCTGTGCCCTCAGTTTCCAAGCGGCGACGCGCTTGCTGAAGAGAAAATAGACATTTCCTAATCATTCACTATTACAAGATTACTATTAATTGATATTTTGTAACATCTTTATAAAGTAAAGGATTGGTATAAGGTGTACCTGGTAGACAGAGAAAGCAAGGTTTGACGACATAAAGGAGTGGAGCAGGTTTAAATACCATCAGTTAAAAAAGAATAGCTGAGGATCGAATTGGTATTCTCAATCTGATCGCCAAACTTCAGTTTGAAGACAGCACCTAATTACGATGATGATAAGCCAATTATTATGATGATCTGTTTTATATGAATACTCACCCTATCTGGAGCATGGTCTGGTTCAGCTGTAGGCTCAGGAGCTACTAAAGCAGCGCGCGCTCGAGCTCCCGCTGCTGCAGCAACCGCCTGCAAATTACAATAGATTAGACAAGCAGCGGCTAATAATACATATGTAATAAATAAATAATATCACACAAACTATTGGTGTTAAAATTATTGTTACAGTATCCCCAATAACATACTCTAAATGCGGTTTCTCGGTTTTCGTATACAGCTAATTCAGATGGTTCTTATGAGATCGTCGATCAAAAGCTTGATCATGATTGAACATGAGAGGCACATATTAGATAAACTTCTTTCTTTCTCTGCGGTAACTCTCTATCATAACGATTACAAAATCGCATAGTGACATGTAAACCATAAACACAGTAATCATCTGCACTATTTTCTTAAATTTAAAAAGCTTTAAAATTGGATGGCTCTGTATTGGGAACACTTACTTCCTTCTCCCAGTCGTAAGGGTCCGAGTCACGTATTCCGCGACGTTTGCAGCAACGCTCGAGCAAAGCCGTCAGCATTGTGTAGTCCGGGGTATCCGCGTATTCCAGCTGCTGTACGTGTTCCAAGAACTGGCGCAGTTCCGACGGGAGGTGTTTTAATAGAAGTCGGTGATCGTACTTCTCCTTCATCAGTCCAACCTAAAAATAATAATTGAAAAGAAATATTATTCACCATGCTCTACTTACATCGGAACGAAGTGACTACACCCCACAGTCACGTAGCCAAAAGCATTAAAACAAAAAGAGATCACAAATGAATTCTAACTTTCTTTTTTTTTTCATTTATTCATGTCTGGTAAAAATACCTGTTTCTGTTTAATTGTGCATTATATTAGGTTAGGGAAAAAGAAATCCATTATTTTTTCGGTAGATGGCTATAGTGATAAATTTCTCGTAAAGTATCGATTAAACAGTTTCAGATTTATGCTCGTTGGAAAGGTGACATTTCGCAGTAAAAAAATTCTTTTGCTATTTTTTGTTTGGTGCATTCAATTGTGAGTTACAGGGTGTTAAAAATGGAAGTGAACAAAGAGAAAATTCGGTACATTTTACAGTTTTTCTTTGACAAAGGCGAAAATGCAAGCCAGGCGGCTAAAATTGTGAATGGTGTTTATGGACCCGATACTGTAACAGCCAATTATGTGCAATTTTGGTTTCGTAGATTCCGTTCAGGAATTTTTGATGTTAAAGATGCACCTCGCACAGGTAGGCCGGTCGCCGAAAATGTCGATAAAATCGGAGAAATGATCGAAGTTGACCGGCATGTTAGCAGTCGTAACCTCGCCCAGGAGCTAAAAATGGACCACAAAACAGTTTTAAACCATTTACACAAAGCTGGATTCAAAAAGAAGCTCGATGTTTGGGTGCCACACCAATTAACAGAAAAAAACATGATGGATCGAATTTCCATCTGCGAAGCCTTGGCCAAACGGAATGAGATAGACCCATTTCTTAAACGGATGGTGACTGGAGATGAGAAATGGATCACATACGATAACCCTGTGCGAAAACAATCATGGTCGGAGCGGTGAAGCACCTCAAACGGTGGCCAAACCAGGACTAACGGCCAGGAAGGTTCTGCTGTGCATTTGGTGGGACTGGAAGGGGATTATTTATTATGAGTTGTTTCCATATGGCCAAGCACTAAATTCTGATCTCTACTGTCAACAACTGGACCGTTTGAAGATAGCAATTGACCAGAAACGGCCAGAATTGGCCAACAGGAGAGGTGTCGTGTTCCACCAGGACAACGCTAGGCCACACACGTCTACAGTGACTCGCCAGAAACTTTGGGAGCTTGGTTGGGAAGTTTTAATGCATCCGTCATACAGTCCGGACTTGGCACCAAGCGATTACCATCTTTTTCTTACATTACAAAATTTCTTTAGTGATAAAAAATTGGCATCTAGGGAAGATTGTGAAAATCGGCTACTAGAGTTTTTTGCAAATAGAGACCAGGACTTCTACGAGAGCGGCATTATGAAGTTACCTTTAAAATGGCAACAAATCATAGAACAAAACGGTGCATATTTGACCCAAATCAGACAATCCGAAGCATGTTAAATAAAGTCCTGAAGTTCATATAAAAATAATGGATTTCTTTTTCCCCAACCTATTATTATTTTTATTTGTGACAACTTTCTCACCTGCTCTTTGTCTTTAATCTTCCGCCAGGGCAGCTGCCCGTTGACGAACTCCACCAGCATGTAAAAAAGAGACCAGAGGTCGTCATGCCGACCCATCTCCTTGTTCTTGTGAGCGTTAATGGACGCGTAACGCACCGTGCCTGTAGTATAAACGAAAAACTTTATTATCATTAGTTTTTAATGTTTGTGACATACAAAAAGTTCTACTGATGGTAAAAATATTGCTCTTAAAATTACAGAATATTATGTATTTTTGACATGTGAGAATTTACAATTTGTAATAAAGTTGTAGACACTACCTCGGAAGCCAGCGGCGGCACGCGGCGGTCGCACTTGCCCGTTGCTGGTGGTGTACTGGCGCGCAAGGCCGAAGTCCAGCATGTACACACGCCGACAGTTCGACGGGTGACGACCGATGCTGAAGTTGCTCTGCCGGCAATCACTTCCCAATTATAAATCGAACCTAGTACATAATTGATCTAGAAGGAAAGACTATGTATAATGATTAGTAAGAACTGGTTTAAATTGGCTGAAGACTTATGGACTCGCAGAGATATGTCCCGCAAGTCCCATGAGCGCTGATGATATATTTAACTCATATTTGCAATTAATTATCAAGTAATTCATCCTAATTAACCCATTACAAAGGTGTTTAGTAGTACTTTATGTGTTGCTAACTTATTCAGTTACAAATAAATGCATTATAATTGATAATAGTTGTGAAACCGTTTCTATTAATCATTATATTTATAGGTATAAGTTCAGACACCCAGGCACCAAAACTTTTAATTTGTGCAAGTCTGTTGACTTTGGCACATTATTCCATCATGCGGTGTGCATAAATAAATAAAATAATCTAATGATACACGACAGAATAATGTTTAAATCTAAACGGAAATCAAAAAAAATATAGTAGTATAGTTAAAGTTCAGTGTAACAGTAGGTAAGTTCAGTTTGAAGAGGGCACCTAATGATGATGATGATGATAGTATAGGTAATAACTTACAGGTTTGATATCTCTGTGCAGAAATCCGACTGAATGTATCGAGTCTATTGCTTTTAATATTTGCAAACCCAATCTGAAAGAGTTAAAATGTATTAGTAAATATTCGACAAATCTTTGGTTTTTATTTTAATAAAATTAATTTTAGTATACATGATGATAAATGTGACGAGAGAGGTAATAGATCGATTTAAAAAAAAAAAACCCTATCACCACTCAACAGGAAAAACGCTTTGCAATTACGATATGGCCAGTGGTTGAAAAAATAAATCTGACCAAGTCAGAACTTTTTGTATTCTTGTCAATAGGGCTGACATATCCCTAAGGGATGAAAGCCTCCCCTCCCCTCCAAAAAAAAAAAGAATAAAATACTTTTCGTTACAGTTATAGATATTTTACAATTTATATACATACCGTAATGTGGTAGATAGCGAGAAAGCGCCACGCGGTTGCGCCCGTCGTAGCTCGGCGAGGTTCCTACCCTGCAGCTGCATCACTACGTAGTTGAACCTAGCGTTCCTGCCGCATCCAATGAACCGGCATACATGCTCCTTGCCTGAACAATACACTTTTCTATTAATGATGGGTTAAGTGATTGAAGTTGTCGAAGCAATTCTCATCAAAATATATTTTTTTTAATTCTACGTAGAGACGAGAAATGCGGTAATGTTCACGGCATGGTAAGTGATACGCCCCACATAACAACGTGGTGCCAGCTAAGATGATACACACATCACCATATTGTACCCGTCGCCTTGAGACACTAAATGTTAGATCTCGTTATCCCAGTAATTATACTACCTACAGCCCCTACATCCGGAACAGTAATATTTGCACGCTACTGTGTGGTGGCAGAAATAGGCGCTGCAGTAGTACCTTCCTAGACGGTCTCCGGTAACAGAGAGCTACCATCAATGACTCCATACATGATTACTATGTGGACTAACAGGACTGAAAAACTACTATAAACCCAAACTCTAAATGTATTACACTAAGATGTTTAAAAATCCGAGTTAGAAACTTTAACAAACCTTGAAGCTTTTTTAAAACAGCCACTTCCATTTTCAAGACTTGTTTAGGTTGCCTAGCTGATTCCACTTTCAGGGCAACCTGTTCTTGGGTGACTAGATCTAAACCCTCGTAGATCTCTCCGAATCCGCCGCCTCCGATTTTCTTTACTACCTGAAATTTTATAAATTACAGCTGTTCAAAACATGGTGAAAAGGATCAGGGTTTCTATGTCAACGACCTCCATCGTTGCCTTGAAACGCGCTTATTCCGACATCCCAAGGGGTCCCGCAAACCACACACACCCTCAGTCACCGACAGCACCGACGTCACCACACACACTTCGGACACTACCAACACGCTTTGAATATCAGCATCACGTCGCCCTCGCTTCAGAACGCGGCGCCGCAGCTACTCACACACCGCGTACACTAAGTACACCCGCGACCGTGGGCGGTCCTCGCCGCCCAGAGATTCCGATACAGGCGAAGGTAGTCGGGGAACGGGCCCGCGCCCGGCCTCGACGGCCGAGTAGAATCGCCAGATAAAGCACAACAAGAACCAGACACACACAATATACAGAATCATCCGCCAGATAGCTACATCCCGCGTAGCACATTTTAGTTTCTAAAACCTCAGGCCGTGGATCCGGGTCCACGAGCCCAGTGTCAGATGAGCTGTAAGAGCAGCTGTGGCTTGCAGCCCGATCTACATCAAGAATATAGTTGCCTTGAATCCAGTAATATTTATTATTGATTCCGTAGACTTAGAATGGCTTGTTAATTCATCGTCATCAACAGCGGATAGACGTCCACTCCTGAATAAAGACCTCCACCAAAGATCTCCACATCGATCTTATTAATTAATATTGTGAAAATATTAAAATCGATTAAACAATACAAATGATACCACTAGACTATTGTGGTAAGATAATAACAAACTGACCATGTTGGAGACGGGTTTGAATATCATCAGAACCACTTTACCCTCGACGTGTTGCAAAAGCAAATAACTCCCAAGAGTAGCAGCTTGTCCTACAAACTTCAACATACTATTATACTTTCGCTCGTTAGACGAAGGCAAGCAATCTCCAAGTGATATTTACTTGCTATCATCATCATTTCATTCTTTAAATGTTAGTAGTGGATAAGAAAAGGCTGAAATTTAGATCTATTAATAATAAATAATTTTTACCTTCCATCGTTCCTTGACAACGTGGCCAGGCTGCAGCAGGTCTTCGGATGCCATTGTGATGTGGTGAGCGCGCCGTGAGGTGTCACAACGGGACGCCTCCCGCGAACGATTGCCTCCGAAGTTCGGGAGGGTACGGGATCTGAAAACATTTATATAAAAAAACTATTATATATATTAGGGGGACCGGAAAGTAATGTCGTTTTCTTACGCTAAATACAAACACATACATTTTTAACGAGTCTTTATTTTTAATCAATGATGTATTCCCCATCATTGTCAATAACCTTTTGCCATCTAGTGAGTAAATTTTCAATCCCTGATCGATAAAAATTAATTGGTTTTTCGGCAAAATATCTAGAGATGGCATTTTGGATATCATCCAAATTTGCAAATGTTTTGCCACTTAAAAAGTGTTGCAGCGCTCGGAATAAGTGGAAATCCGATGGTGCAACATCGGGCGAATATGGTGGATGAGGCAGCACCTCCCACCCCAATTCATTAATTTTTTCTAGAGTTCGCCTTGCGCAGTGCGGTCTTGCATTGTCATGTTGGAGAATGACGCCTTTTCGGTTGACAATCGCTGGCCACTTTTCAATTAAAGATTGATTGACTCGCTGCAATTGTTCGCTGTAGAGGTCTGCAGTAACAGTTTCTCCAGGTTTCAGTAATTCAAAATGAACAATGCCGCGAATACTCCACCAAACACACAAAAGCGCTTTTTTGGGGTGTAAACCTGGCTTAGCAGTACTCCGAGGGATTTCATTTGGAGAGAGCCACTGCCTTTTGCGTTTTGGGTTATCATACAGGACCCATTTCTCATCTCCTGTGATCAAGCGATCAAAAAACGCTTCTGTGTTGTGTCGTTGAAGCAATAAGTTGCATGTGATTGATCGGTTAGCCTTATTCTGTTCGGACAGATTATGCGGGACCCAAACACCTGCTCTGCTTACTTTTCCAATCTGCTTCAAATGTTCTTGGATGGTCGACCAAGGTTTGTTGAGACTGTTTGACAATTCCTCGATCGTCTGACACGGATTTGCTTCCACTTCCGCCCTTAACACGTCGTTGTCTAACGCTGATGGTCTTCCTGATCGATACGAGTCGGAAAGATCAAAATTACCCGATTTGAACTTGGAAAACCACCTTTGGCATTTACGAATGTCCAGTGCATTTGGATAAACATCGCAAATGTTTTTGGTAGCAACTGTTGCGTTATTTCCCTTGCGAAACTCAAAGAGCATGCAATGCCGGATGTGTACCTCTTCTGGTATTTGGCTGGCCATTTTACCCAAAATTACAAAAAAAAATTGTAATTCAATTGTCTATAAGTAAAGAAATCACTATAACCTCACAATGTCTTTGGTACGCCTCTGAACAAAACAATGAGCTGACAAATGACAATCAAGTATTGGCATGCGCAGAAACGACATTACTTTCCGGTCCCCCTATTATATTTGTATAAGGAGAACAATAATTCTACTGTCTCCTGTATCGCAGCGCTTTTTTTACAGCCCTTCATATCCACTATCACTAACGGATGGCCCGCCCAAGTGTATGAAGTCAACTTTATAAGAATAAAATCATATTTAAGGACATTACCGGCAGTTCAGTGTCATGATGACAGTGGCTGATGTCAGTTAGATATTTGATGATTTTTTGCTACTTATATCAGTAGCAAAAAAAATAGGAATAGGTCTTAAGAAACTTATAAATAGGTAGCATAAAACGATTGGTAAAAAAATAAGTATATACAGGAGAAAGCGATTATTTATATATAATATCATATTTTGTTGGCCGTTAATTATAAAATATGTGTATTATGTACCAAATTATTAAAGATTTAAATAAATATCAAAAATTGTTAATAACTTTAATAATGCATTGGCTACATAAAACTTTGACCCATGTCCTTGGAACTAGTAGAGAGATTAAAAATAATTAAACTAAAACTTTTTGTTACGTTTAAAGTATTATTTAATTAGCGTAAATATGTCGTGGCTTCGTGTCAATGGAGTTGATATATTTGTGAGGGGTGAGTCTAAAAAAATACATGAATATAATAAAGGTTACCTCAGCAAAGGGTTGGGCTGCACTCGCAGAGCACTAGCGGCTTCCTCGCGCCGCTCCTCTCTCTGCGACAGAAAATCAATTAAACCAAAAATGTTAACTCAACCAATTTCACGTGATCATCAAAATCAGAATATGGTGAAGTCTGTACGCTTAGAATACCACGGAGTCTACTTCATCTCCGTCATTAAGTGCTATAGTATAGCTAACTAGGCTTTGAGTAAAAGATTACTATTATTAGTATATTCTATTGTACGTACCGTACGTTATAAATTTTGCGGCAATTTTCAAAGTGACTAACTTCTATGTACTCTTTAAATAGAAACAAGTTCCAAAGTAACCCAACATTAAATGGAGATTACTTATCAAATCCAACTTTGGTCTGGCTGTCGGCAACAACCATAAGACTGCTGACAACAGTTGAACGACTAAGATCAATTCATCTGTGCTAGCAGCTAATACGTGTGCATAAATTTTGTATGAACCCTAACCTTGTGTGTATGGGTGGTCCATTTCTACACAGTAACTCACGTCATCGGGGAGCTGGTCACCTTCGTATACTCAAACACTCCAACTCTATGAATGTGGTCGTATTATCATTGTGAAAATTTTGTGTTATTACTTAACCGAGGTCTCTCTTACACATTTATAAAGCACTTATACACTACTCAGGCATAGAGCAGCGCGCACAACTGGCTCGCTCTTGGAGTGGATAATGTAACAAATACATCGTCATTGTGGTTAGTTTCCGAACACGATACCAAGGTCGTAAGCTGCGGTCTGATGAGAGCTGATCGTATAAATACACTTGACAGTGCTCAAACAATCCATGTATATCCATCTCCAGATGAGAACGGCATGTCAGATTAAGTTTCAAATATGTTGTAATTTTAATTAATCTTAACTCGTCTGTCACACAGTTGTAAAGTTAGGAAACATCTGATAAAATAATGTTACAAGAACACGATTCCTTCTTCAGAAAACTGTCTCAGTGAGCTCCGGTTCACGTCTTGTGTGACTGGAAGGTCCCTGTTTCGAATCGATTCCGAGCGAGAGTAATCCAAGAGAACATGCTTTGTTATCTTTGGCCACATAATAGGTTGTCAAATATCTGCCTTCCGCCTTTTTGTCTTTTGAATTTCGCGGCTATGTACAAAGCGCTACAGAGCTCGTATCTGGCAATACTATACATAATTTGAAAGGTCTTGACATAACCTACAAAACGACGCTATGCATAATTAGTTTGGATATTGCGTTCAACAGTTATAGACGTGTAAACATGGAGTTCACTAACGCTGAAATTCGCGCTATTTTAAAGTTTTCCTTCGTTAAAGGCAAATCCGCTAGAGAAACGTTCCGTGAGATTAATGGTGTTTTGGGGAATGGTACTCTATCACTTCGAACCGCGGAGGAATGGTTTCGACGATTCAGAGCCGGTGAAAACGACACCATGGATAAGCCAGCCGGCGGAAGACCTGTGACGACAAATACCGATCAAATCATGGACTACATCGAGTTAGACCGGCATGTGGCATCTCGTGACATCGCCCAGGAGATGGGAGTTAGTCACTAAACCATTTTAAACCATCTGCAGAAGGCTGGATACAAAAAAAAGCTTGATGTTTGGGTGCCGCATGATTTGACGCAAAAAAACCTTCTGGACCGAATCAACGCCTGCGATATGCTGCTGAAACGGAACGAACTCGACCCATTCTTGAAGCGGATGGTGACTGGCGACGAAAAATGGATCACATACGACAATATCAAGCGAAAACGGTCGTGGTCGAAGGCCGGTGAATCGTCCCAAACAGTGGCCAAGCCGGGATTGACGGCCAGGAAGGTTTTGCTGTGTGTTTGGTGGGATTGGAAGGGAATCATCCACTATGAGCTGCTCCCATATGGCCAGACGCTTAATTCTACCATCTACTGCGAACAACTGGACCGCTTGAAGCAGGCGATCGACCAGAAGCGTCCAGAATTGGCCAACAGGAAGGGTGTAGTGTTCCACCAGGACAACGCCAGACCACACACTTCGTTGATGACTCGTCAGAAGCTACGGGAGCTCGGATGGGAGGTTTTATCGCATCCACCATATAGCCCGGACATAGCGCCAAGTGATTACCACCTGTTCCTGTCCATGGTGAACGCACTTGGTGGTGTAAAGTTGAACTCAAAAGAGGCTTGTGAAAAGTGGCTGTTCGAGTTCTTCGCAAATAAGGAGGGGGGCTTCTACGAGGGAGGTATTATGAAGTTGCCGTCTAGATGGAAACAGATTATCGAACAAACCGGCGAATATTTTAACTAAATCCGATCACTGTAACACTTTTTATAAAGCATTAATTAAAGAGCAAAAAAGCGGAAGGGAGATATTTGACAACTTATATATGACCTTTATTTATTATCTACTAAAAGGTAAACACTGGTAAAATTAAACTTCTATATGACCCGTATTGATGAAAATAGATGGCAGGAATATTGACCTTTTTTATATTTTCTTTCCATAAATATTAGCGATCCATGTCGATCGACCTCACGGCTTTGTTCGCCAAAGTGACCTTAAGCAGCTATTTTATAGCAGCGCCTTTGTTAACCTGCCTTATTATATAAGGTTGGAAAATATCTCCCTTCCGCTTTTTTGCTCTTTATTCAATGCTTTATAAAAAGTGTTACAGTGATCGGATTTAGTTCAAATATGCGCCGTTTTGTTCGATAATCTGTTTCCATCTAGACGGCAACTTCATAATACCTCCCTCGTAGAAGCCCCCCTCCTTATTTGCGAAGAACTCGGACAGCCACTTTTCACAAGCCTCTTTTGAGTTCAACTTTACACCACCAAGGGCGTTCACCATGGACAGGAACAGGTGGTAATCACTTGGCGCTATGTCCGGGCTATATGGTGGATGCGATAAAACCTCCCATCCGAGCTCCCGTAGCTTCTGACGAGTCATCAACGAAGTGTGTGGTCTGGCGTTGTCCTGGTGGAACACTACACCCTTCCTGTTGGCCAATTCTGGACGCTTCTGGTCGATCGCCTGCTTCAAGCGGTCCAGTTGTTCGCAGTAGATGGTAGAATTAAGCGTCTGGCCATATGGGAGCAGCTCATAGTGGATGATTCCCTTCCAATCCCACCAAACACACAGCAAAACCTTCCTGGCCGTCAATCCCGGCTTGGCCACTGTTTGGGACGATTCACCGGCCTTCGACCACGACCGTTTTCGCTTGATATTGTCGTATGTGATCCATTTTTGGTCGCCGGTCACCATCCGCTTCAAGAATGGGTCGAGTTCGTTCCGTTTCAGCAGCATATCGCAGGCGTTGATTCGGTCCAGAAGGTTTTTTTGCGTCAAATCATGCGGCACCCAAACATCAAGCTTTTTTTTGTATCCAGCCTTCTGCAGATGGTTTAAAATGGTTTGGTGACTAACTCCCATCTCCTGGGCGATGTCACGAGATGCCACATGCCGGTCTAACTCGATGTAGTCCATGATTTGATCGGTATTTGTCGTCACAGGTCTTCCGCCGGCTGGCTTATCCATGGTGTCGTTTTCACCGGCTCTGAATCGTCGAAACCATTCCTCCGCGGTTCGAAGTGATAGAGTACCATCCCCCAAAACACCATTAATCTCACGGAACGTTTCTCTAGCGGATTTGCCTTTAACGAAGGAAAACTTTAAAATAGCGCAAATTCGGCGTTAGTGAACTCGCATGTTTACACGTCTATAACTGTTGAACGCAATATCCAAACTAATAATGCATAGCGTCGTTTTGTAGGTTATGTCAAGACCTTTCAAATTATGTATAGTATTGCCAGATACGAGCTCTGTAGCGCTTTGTACATAGCCGCGAAATTCAAAAGACAAAAAGGCGGAAGGGAGATATTTTCCAACCTATTATTTACCAATTATACATTTTTATTGTTGAAAGAATGGATGAAAGAAGATAGAAAGAGGTATACAAGGTAAGAATGATTGGGCAAATCGGTGCAGCGCGACCTGGGCGGACATATTCCGATCAAATCGAAGATGTCCTAAAGAAAGGCCGGGTCAAGAGTACTCGCAACTGACGAGCTTGCATGAAGACTTTCATTGAAGTGGAGGAAGCGAGAGAGGTGCGCCAGGGTCGTAGCAAGCGGAGAGAGGTGGTCTCTGCCTACCCCATTGGGAACAAGGCGTGATATATATGTATGTACATTTTTAACCGAAGTTCAAAACATTGATTCTTCTAAGATGTATGTATAAGAAATATTTAACTTTCATGATTGTTTGAAAGATACAAAAGAGTGTATAACCGTCGTCTCTATTTAATGAAAAAAACAAAGCTTAGAGAAATCTCGATTCGTGTTCATTAAAGTCCTAACGAGCGCGTGCTTTTCAATGGTATTCACAAAAGCTGAAATGAAAAGGCTCCGTAATATATAAGTATATAGGTGTGACGCTGAATCAGTTCCCGCAGGCTGAGGCGGCTGTGTCACATATTGATCTTTGTTTTCTCTAGCCCTGCAAGGTCGCCACTCAAACAATACAGATTGTAGGCAGACCGTATTCATAGCTTTCATTTCGTGTGTCCATTATATTTCAAACAAATCTACGGATCCGTTTGATGAAGTAGATAATTCATTTTATCTTGAAACCATTTAACAACCATTTAACCATCACATACAGCAAATCAAACAAAAACAAGAATTTTCTTTCTCTACTTATTTTCACTAGCTTGTAATAGTGATCAACATACATACAATAAGTTGAGCGCACAAATCTAAATCTTTCATTTATCTACGAGTTATAGATCCTGTGACTTTTGTGAAATACTCACATTGGACAAATATTGCATGATCTGCAGTACAGTCTGTTCCATTGACTTCATAATTGAATTGTGTTTAACCACGACTCACCGCTAGTATGGTGCGACGACTAATGAGTGGTACATCGGAAGAATTAGCACATAGGCTTCACATCAATGCGGAGCAAACCTCTCCATGTATAGAAACTAGTTGTAAAGTTGACTCTTTTATGACATACGTCGCTCGTGTAATTTATGGGTGATTATAAACAAGAAAATTGTTACTAAATAATCGCGTTGTATAATCGTAAAAGAATATAACAACAACAAAAAATGTTTTGGGGTAAAACTTCAAAACTTCGTCCGCGCCTTCAAGTTTTATAAATAGCTTCGTGGCCTTCATCTATTGGAGACTTCACTAAAACTGTATCTGTTACACATGTTTACATATCGGTACGTAGATATATTGTCAAGAAAATTCTTTTTTTTTGTGTGTCTAAAATTCTCTTAGAAGAAATGTAGATTTTTTTTTTTTTATATAGTCACGCCTTTTTCCCAGTAGGGGTAGGTGGAGGTGAATAAACACCCACATTTCGCCAGATGTGGTCAGATTAGGTCCCATGTAACAGGGGGCGAGCCTGTTGCCACTTTATTTGGGGCCACCACACGCACACACACACACAAAGATGATTTCAGTGTGCCGGTTTCCTCGCGATTTTTTCCTTCACCGTTTGTATCTCGAATTTCGAAAGTATCCAATAAAAGTTTAGTCTTCGAATAACTTAACGTGGAAAGTCCTTGTGGTGGTGGTTCTATCCAAAAAGCATTTCATAATCTATACATTAATTAAATCAAATTTCAGTTCGTATAAATGTGTAAATGTTAGAAAACTGCGAAGTCGCTTCGTATCCGTCTGAACTATGCCCTAATATCCCCTTTAGCGAGGCGGCCGACGCTTAGCAGCGGGATGTATGTAGGTCGCAACCCCACTCTTTCCTTTACATGAAATGAAGTGAAAAGCCGAGATGTTGGCGCTCGGCGACCCGTAAGTAATCAGCTACGTCGCCGACTTTCCCGCCCGCTCAGGGAAATCAATTTTCCGGTTTTCGAGCAAAAATGCCGCGAAACTTGTTTATTTTTCACCTCGAATAACATCGTACGTTCATTTAACGTAAAGCTTCGCAATATTTGTGTATAAAACGGAACAAATTGAAATCAATATCTTAACGTAACAATTATTTTTTATACAATTAAGCTATGAGACGAGCAGTATGTTCACGATGATAAATGATTCGTCCACCCATAACAATGTGGCGCTAGTTAGGATGATATACACTGCACCACATTGCGCTCATCGCCTTGAGCCATAAAATGTTGTCTCCTAATTTCACTAGCTACAATTCCTTTCAAACCGGAACACAGTAATGTTTGCATTCTACTATCTGGCGGCAGCTATGACCACTTTTAATGTAGTATTAAGATTAACGTCCTAGCTTGCCTTTTCCATAGGAAATACCGTTTTTTAAAAAAAATTACAACGTCAGCTTTTACCCAGCAGTTTACTATGGTAACATTATATATGTCTCTTATCTATTCATCATCATCATCATCAGCCGATAGACGTCCACTGCTGGGCATTACTCTCTTTCTCTCTCTTTCTCCATAACCCTACTATAAAAAAGCTCCGGCTCCCAATAGTATATTAGAAAATACCGGACCCGCTGGGAACCTATGAGTTACGTGAATATATAACTATTATGATAAGGCGAAGTTGTTCTTTATTGTCAAGTCCTTAAGTGTAAAATGATTACTCGTTAACAACTCACTTGTGGCTCATGGCGGCGCGCGCGAGTAGGCGGGGGCTGCGCTGCGGGTCCTGAACCCTGGGAAGCTGTGTCCGCCGACGATGACGAAGACTCTAGGGACCACACAAATCGATAATATACTTCATCATCTATTTACTAGATGCAAGATGCGTTAATATTATATTACAATCCATTTTTAAAGGTTTGTGTCTTAGGTTTTTATGCCTCGACGCTTATATTGTTACCTCATTTCATATAACATGACCTCATTTTTTTTTGTTGGGGCTGTTATCCCTTAAATACATGTCAGCCATTGGCTCAAAAGAAATAACATAACACAAAAAAAACTTATGCTGCTAATGCTGTTGTATATAACGAGCATATCTTGTGCTGCCCCAAACTTTTGTTCACAACATGACTCTATGTTATGTTACCTGATCTGTGAGAGGCGTGTGACCCCAACTGCTTGAAAGAGGGCTCCCTCTCGCAGGTCGGCTCCTGCTCCCTGCAACAAATGAAAAAGACACATATATATAACATACAGTGATCCATTCCAGCAAGAAAATTATCTTCAAGCAAGATTTCCACCTCTGTACTACTCAACACTGTATGTGATTGTTTATATTGTATATATTTATTAAAAACTAAAGTTCTCTTAAAATTTGATCACCGACTCTTATTTGATAATTTGGTACCAACGGTTCTTATGACATCCATCAAGTCAGCTACATAATACAAAGTTGTAGTACTGTTGGTAAATATCTGTTGCCGGATCCCTTTCTGTAATGAGAGCTGCAGGAATAGCTCTTACTTCTACTGCCAAGCAGTATGTTAACAAGCAAATTTGAAGGGCAAGATAGCTAGTGAAGTTATTAATGTAACGAGGCTTAACATCTGATGCCTCATGGCGACGAGTACAATGTGGTGTACATAATCCTAACCGCCGCGTTGTAAGAGTATCATTTACTATTAAATGAACGTTTGGCTTGTCTCGTCGCTTCGCTGATGAAAAAAATACCTTTCACATTAACGACTCTTAATAACCACTGAAAAACGCCTAATACGAATAATAAATAAAAACTGAAAAATGACATAGCTTCAATGAAAACTATTCATCATTGATATACCAGCTCGTAGACGTCCACTGCTAGATTTCTTCTCCCTTAAAGACCTTCATTGCGCTCATTCAAAAGTTATAAAGGTCAAATGTCTTCTATATATAATACTTTACCCTTATGATATATTTTTTTGATTTCAACTAAGAATCTTAGTTAAAATAATAAAAATTAGTTAAAACAGTAGCAGAATTTAGTTACTATTTGTTGGCAGATCTGTTGTATTCAGTTTTGATAATGGGGGGCTGTGATGACTTAATTTTGGATGGTATAAAGTGTACTGGTTGTAGGTCTCTGTTGCCGGAGACTGTCTAGGGTAGGTACTATCGCAGCTCTTATTTCCAACGACAAACAGTATGTAAACATTACTGTGTTCCGGTTTGAAGATACAGCTAATTAAATTACTAGAGGAGACTATACGTATTATGACCCAAGGCGACAAGCGTACCGTGGCGTTGTGTATATCATCTTAACAAGCGCCACGTTCTCATGGACATGCGTACCACTCACAGCGTATCACTTACTATCAGGTGAAGGTCTTCGTTGTCAAAAAAGAAAAAATAATGTATTTATTTATAACCATGTAATGTTTATTGAAGTTCTTATCGACTGATATAGATTACGACCTTGAGAATTGATAAAAGTTAAAATATGTACTTTTATATAGAAAATAATGGTATTGATTCTTTTGTATAAAAAATGAGAAAATAACACAAAGCACCCTTCCGCTGAAACTTCTGAAACTTTATTCGTTATAAAGAGTTAGCTATTTATAAGCGTAAATGAGTTTTGTGCCGCGGTACGAAACCGTATACAATAGATACAAATACGAAAGTTTTCTCGGCGTCATATTTATTCAGATAGGGGATAGATGTTCACAGCTCGACATAGGCCTTTTCCAAAGATCTCCACGTGGATCAGTCCGGTTCATCCATCGGCTTCCCGCTACCTTAAGCAGACAGTCAGCGTGGCCTCCGGTACCGCCGGGCACAAGAGGACGCCGTTTATAGGGGTTCATATGGGATGATTTGGGTCATTTCCCACCACACTGGCCCAATGCGGGTTGGTGGGAGCTTGGTCTGAGTCTTATGAGTAATTGTGCGAGACCCCTTACAACCCTAACAATATATATATATATACAGGAGATATCCAAAGATTGATTGACTCAATATCATCATCATTAGGTGCCCTCTACAACGACGACCTGGTCAAGGTCGCTGGCAACCATTGGATGCGGGTGGCCCAGGACCGGTCTGAGTGGAAATCTTTGGGGGAGGCCTTTGTCCAGCAGTGGACGTCTTCCGGCTGATTGGATTGGAGGTGCCCTCTCGAAACGGAAGTTTGGTGATCAAATTGACAAAACCAATGTGATCCTCAGCTATTCTTTAAGTGATGGCATTAAAGCCGTAGCCGAGCTACCATTTAGAGATGAACGAAGAATGAATTTTACAAAATTCCTTCCCCAAAGAGAGTTGCGCCGGTGTACGGCCAGCAAAACGGGCGGCGAACAGCTAGTATGTAAGCTATTTATGAAATATACGGGCGTGCCCTATTAGTGTGTGAGCATTTACAACATTACATGGATTAATTTTTGCTTTGTGGGAAAAGGGGTAATCTTCGAAAGATATCCTGCTTCTAGATGGAAGTCAGAGTAATGTGAGATTCTTACTCACTAAAACCCCTTTGGTGGTCTACATCAGTGCGTTCGGAGGGGCTCCGGGAGGTCTTATAAAACGCACTGGTGCCTCTCTACACTTTATGTTAACTAGTCTTTGAAGAGGAGTCTGATCCTCCTAGGCACCATCGCTGAGCCATACGCTGTCCCACGCAGGTTCACTTGTTGAGCGATAAGGACCCCCCACCCTCAAAGCTCGCGAAACTTCTCGATTCCTTTACTCAGCTGCTATGACAGGCAGGGCTTACTTTAGTCCTATTATTACTAGCTCGGGACTACAGGGGTGACGACATACACCCCTAGTAACATGCGACCCCGGATTCGAATCGATGATCTCCGCGTTACAAGGCAAGCGGTTATCCAAAATACCGAAAGGTATTAATTTAGACAAAAAAAACAAAGAGAGGAGGGGTGAAATGGCCTCTTGGCGGACCTAGTACTAAACCTAGAAAGCTAATATTAGCAGGCTCATAATGTGACCCTCAAACTAAATTGGGTCGGCTGATCGATAATCTCCATCTGTGCGATGTTCGTAGCTCATTGAGGTTTTTAAAACACATTGGTTAAGATTTTTCTTTCCCCACACGGTCTGCGCATATCATGCATAATCTCCATGCAGCATACAACACTCTTCAAACCGGAAATCAGTAATGATTGCACACTATTGTTTAGCGAATTAGAACATGAGGTCTCTACCTTTTATTTTTGTTATCGGGGGGAAATCTAAAAAGATGCATCTGGGAGGAAGATAGGGTAATGTGGGATTTTTACCCACTAAGATCCCCTTGGTGGTCATTAGCAGTGCGTTGCGGGAAGCCCCGGGATCTCCTACGGAACCTAAGGACGTCTCAGGTATTCCTCCTTAGCACCCTCGCTTTGGTACGACAAGCACTAGGGCACCTGCAACTTGTGTTATCCCGGGCTCGTTTAGCAGACAACAGAACCCTCAACTTCAAAGCCCACGAACCCGTAAACCCTTTTAGTCGCCTTCTACGACAGGCAGGACTTACTTTAGTCTTATTCTTACTAGCTCGAGACTACAAGGCAAGAGGGAGTTCCTACCTTGATTAGATTTTATAATGTACTGGTTGCGTGTAAGGGGCAGAGCACTTTATTGTATTAGTTTGAAGGGTTGCGCATTTGCCAGGCACTGAAGTAATAAAAACTAACCCTCTACAACGATTCCCAATCTGTGGTATCTGTATTTTTGGGGTACGTGGGGTCGCTTGGTAATACTGAACAGTTAAACAGCTTATACGCACATTATATATACTCTCTTTCTCTCTTTCTAGGGTCGTTCCCTCATGTCCGAGGATCTAGTCAGTGCTAGGGTTGCTGTATGAAGCGGACGATCTGCTTCCACTGGTTCCTGTCCAGGGCATAATATGTAGACCAAAATGAATGCAACCATCGAGGTTATGCGAACGAATCATTAACTGCCTCCATGTCTGGACTCTTGCTAGTGACATGGAAGACCTAAATCAGATTTATTCCATGTGTTGCCGATTTTGGTTATTTGGCAGGTTGTTTCTAAACCTACTCCGGCTGGCTAGTCGTAGTCTGACTAGCTACTACGCCGCCGGTTTGATTTGGTCATCATTACCTTTTCACCGACTTCCGCTTAAGAGTGCCTCTTCAACGAGACATGCATGGGTCGAATCTTGGTATCCTTCACAACAATGACTTGTTGAGAAAGTCGATGGATGAACATAGTCATGTAGCTGGACGTAGCAACCTTTTACTTGTGGTAGGTCTCCGGTTCTGAAGACTGTCTGGGTAGGAACCATCGCAGCTCATATTTCTGCCGCCACGTATTTCAAATATCGTTGTGTTCCGGTTTAAAGGATGAAGTAGCTAGTTACTGAAGTGCCGAAACTAACAATTTATGGCCCATGGCGACTAGCATATTGTGTTGCTGTATATATCATTATAATGGTAATTTGTTAATAGCAGCGAGTACTTTATTATTAATCTTGTCGCTTAGTCGAATAAGAAAAAACATGTCTCATTATCAGCCGATAGACGTCCACTGCTGGACATAGACCTCCCCCAAAGATCTTACAAAATTCAATATCACAAATATATTATTACTTGCTATAACCTAATATTGTTGACATGTAATATTTATTTAACGGCAGTAATGCGATTATCGCTATCGCCAGTAAATCGTTAGATACATGATAAATCAGCATGTAGTAATATCAGGTAGTCGAGATTAGGTAGAGTATTACAAGTCTTCAGTACCCTTAGATGCTCTCTCAGCTTATCGATGTTTATAGGGAATCAATTTGTTTCTTACGAAATACCATGTGTTACAGAATACTTTAACCTCTCAGTTAACTACAGCGGAAAAGTGCAAATAAATTGTTAAACTTCATGTGTGTTCCGGTTTGAACGACGCTGTAGGTAGTGAAATTATTGAAGTAACGTGAGCATACATCTTTTATATCAAGACGACGAGCACAATATGGTGCAGTATACATCATCTAGCGCCACTTTGTTATGGGCAGGCGTATCACTTACAATCAGGTGAACGATCGGCTCGTCTCGTCGCTTTATTAAATAATAAAAAAAAATATCATTTGTGTGATATAAAAATTATAACATTTTAACTCATTTCCCTTGAATTGAGTTTGTTAGGTTGGGGCCGATCATAGAATTTGTCATAATCAGTTATGATGAAGGACTCTTCATCTCTAAACGACTCCTAGGAGATTGTTGGAAGAGCGTCATCACCACCCATTCAATCTGATTATCGCTGGGCACTACATAAAACAGTCTTTGAGGTCGGACTACTCCAGCATAGCGTTAGAGAGACTTAGAGGGTAAAAAAATCCACATAACTTGACCTTCTCCTAGAAGACAGCGGGAACTTTTCGAAGATTAATTTCCCTCATGAAAGTAAACAAAGAACTTAGTTAACAATACATTTGTTAAACAATCTTTAATTAATACAAACATATGTGAATTGTATAACATATACCCGCAGTGTGTAATCACTGGTTGTTGTCATGAAGTCATTAATTTTATTGATAAGTGCGGGTTAAGTTACCCGGCTGCGGTGTCGGGTGTGCTGACTCCGGCACGAGGACGCTAACATAGTTTTACATGATAATAATATATATACACAACAACAGCAATATATCATAAAGATACTATTAGGTTGTCAAGCGAACGACTATAGCGCAAATCGCATAGTATTGTCTGATGCGCATCCATTACGTATATATATACCTCATCATCAATGTTAGGCATCAGAAATAGGTGCGATGGTACTTGCCTGGACGATCCCTATCAACAGAGACTTTTTTTTGTTGTGAGGGAAATCTTAAAACATACCTTACTTCTGGGAAGACAAGGACATGTGAGGCTTCTACCCGCTAAAACCGCCTCGGTGGTCTCCCTCAGTGCATTAGGAGGGGCTCTTACGTAACGCACCGATGTTCCCCTGCACTCTGGCTAAAACGTCCCATGGAAGGGCAAAGCTCTACTTAGCACCTACGCTGCGCTACAGCAAATACAAGACCACCATGCATATGCTGTCTTCACAAACCGTGTTTACTGAGCTCTCGTGGCCTCCACCCTAAAAGGTCACAAACCCACGGACCGATTTACTCGCCTTGTACGACAGACAGGGAATACCATAGTCCTATTATTAACAGCCCGAGACTCCAGGGTTGACTAACAGAGACCTACCACCAGAAAACCGAGTACATATATAAATAATTTAATTGTTTTAATTAATTTACTTTCATTATTTATTCTGTTTTAACAGTGGTAAGGCCCTCTAAGCAGGGTACCACCGCAACTGGTATTTTCGCTGCCGAACAGTACTCTGTAAACATTACCGTATTCCGATTCGATAATTGTAGATAGTGAAATTACTGGGGAGTAATGAAATTATATATTGTCTTAAGGCGATGAGCACTTGGTGCAGTGTATATCATCCAATTTATCGCCACTTTGTTATTGGCAGGCCGTATCACTTACCATTAAGTGAATGTCTTGTTCGTCTCGTAGCATCGTCGAATGATTACAAATAACGGCACATATATTTACAGTTCAACGGAAATAACCAGAAACGACTTTGTGATAGCCGATTTTTATTACCATAATTGCTATCATTTTTTATAGTACTTCTCATATTTAATATGCGGTATTGTTAATATTTGTTTAAATCATTTTTCCACGTACGTTTATAAAAAAAAAAACTTTATTAAACATGATCTTTTTTAAATCCAAGAAGCGACGATACGAACAAGACGTACACCTGATGGTGATAGGCCAGCCCAAAACGCGGCGCTGGTTAGGATAATGTACAATACACCAGATTATGCTCGTTATCTTGAGATGTAAGAAGTATCATTACGCCAGTAATTTCACTACGTACTACAGCCTTCAAACCAGAACACAGTAATGTTAGTACACGATTGTTTGGAGACAGGAATAGGAGCTGCGATGTTGGTTAGACGGTATCAGGCAACAAAGAGATACTACCAATATTTTTGTAGTACATATAAATGATAATGAAATTGTTAAAGAAATACACAACGGTCGGTTTATAGTCCATGTCTGAACTTCACATATTAAAAATTCGTCTCGTATGAGAAAAAAGCGACCCATAAATTTTTATAAGCTTTGTATTGCGTTTATAGACTCCATAAAATATATATGTTCCCGTAAATGTATTAGTAGTAAAGATTAAAAATTATTTTATTACCGGTATGTGTACTCTCGACCGTTTTGCACTTACACTATCTTAGTACTGAGGTCTACATATATTTTTTATTGATATTTTCTGTAAAGCTTTGACCTTCAAGAACATATCGGCTATAAAGACAAAAAACTGGATTCAAGGTAACAAAATACACTACAATAATACTTAAAACTGTTCCCCGCTCGCTTTGCTAGTCTTAACACCCCCACAACTTGACTTTGGGGAAGAAATTTTGTAAAGTCCATTCTTAGTTGACCTCTAAATGGCAGACGCAATATCTCTACTAAATGTTCAACGTTCACTTCTTACTTTCGGACATTTCATGATAAAGCAATGAATTTCTGAATATTACATAAAAATATATATATACAGAGAGAGAGAGAGAGAGAGAGAGAGAGAGAGAGAGAGAGAGAGAAAAGATTAAAGAAAACTTAATTTCTTTTTATTTTACAAACATCTTTAAATAGTAGCACATCGCATTTATAGTTTGTAGTCGTAAAAATAAACGAAACGTTCGTTCCGAGATTATCTTTATGAAGATAAATATAACTGAAAGAAATGCATTTGGAAGACTTGAAAAATGTCAAAAGTTCAGCTACAGTCGTATGTTCTTTGTCAACTGAATAAAGACTCATTTACCATAAACTAATGAACAAACCATAATCATGCTTCACATTAAATAATAAAAGTAAAGTAAGAGTGTCTCCATAACAATATTTTGATAATCACAGGTATTGTAAAAGAAAGAATTTTACACACATACCTTAACATGACTAGTTATTTATATAAAACATACAAATATAGACGAATGTTAATAAGAAATATAATAAAGAAAAGACAAAGGCACTACAACCTATAAAAATGTTACCAGCGCTTGTGCAAGTCATTGCCTATTTCGGCAAGTTGGACAATTATATTAATTGTCTAGACCATAGGTAATAAAAGAAAATCCAAAGATCTCTTTTACACAATAAATAATTAAACCAATTTTGTCAGTCTATTATCTATTAATTATGACAAATAAAAATTTATTTATTCTCTCTTTCTCTTATTATGGGGTTTAATAATCACCTCTGAGCGAAATTCCTACTTAAAAAACCAGAAAATTGTTGATTTTGAAACCCTGAATTTTTTACAATTTATATTTCTTCTCCTATTTGATTAATGGGTTCTTTTAAAAGAATTTTGCTAATATTGTGTCAGTCACGGAAGAGACGGAACAGCCAATTTATATTTATCCACTGCTTGTTCTTTGAGACAGTATTATTAGCTCCTTTCTAATTAATTATACTAGCTATATTGCAATGTGACACCATTGATTTGCATGTACTTTGAATTTAGTTAATAGTGTATAACATACAATTCAAGTTAATCTACAGATATTCATATAGTAGTGTAAAAGTTATATTTCTCTTGGCAAGTCTTCAAATATGGTTAAAAAAAATAGCATGATTTTCAAATATATACAGTGATTTGAGATGCAAGCATGCCACTAATTAAAAATGATTAATAAAATACAAATAAAAGGAAATAATGTTTGTAATACAAACACAGCAGTCATGGAGAGACATGAATTATAAAAATGACACATTTCAAATAAATAAAAAAAAGTTCAAAAACATCTATATCACATGATACAATTGGTTATATAAACTTTAGACATTTGTCTTTCATGCCATAGCAGCAAGAGAATTGTGTTTAATAAATATGGTAGCACAAAGATACTGATTGGACTGAAGGTCTAAAAACAGATAAGGGTAACTGTATCAAATAGATAAATTTACCATATTAAACAAAATTGCGAAAATTTATCTCATAACAGGTATACATTTTTGTTCCAAATATGTTAGCAATTGAACATGAAAATGTTTTATATGTAAACATCTGTTTTCTCATAACATCATTCTTTACCAGAAGCTCAGCGGGCATTAAAACTATACATCTTACAAGGCTATAACCACAGCTATTAATCAATACCATTATATAAATTTTTAGTGTTTTAGAGTTATAGACATAATCATCATATAATCTGATAACAGTCTACTGCTGGACATAAGTCTTTCCCGATGATCTCCACATTGATCGAACATTATGCTAAATATATATTAAATACAATTTGCTCATGATATAAACTATTGAAGTTATGGACATTAATATTTTCAAGCAGAAAGTAATATTGTTATTTTTATTAACATATTTTAATTACATAACAAATTCTGAAGGCAAATCATGCAAAAACTTAAATAAGAACTTATGATTACTAAAAATATAGTTTTAAGTAGTAATTGTTATGCAGTATACAAACATTACAATGATAATTGTGACTAATACAATTACACTGTAGTATAAAAGCCTGCTCTTTGTTAAGTAAGTAGCCACTCCTAATGTGTAATAAAGTGACTATAATATTTTAACCATGAAGAGTTTATACTAGGATAAATTACTTGGTGTCAACTTACCTGAAAGGATTAATATCTAATCTGTTCACATAAAATATCTATATATTGAAATCACTAATATGAAGTAAAAAAAAGTGTTTCGAGGTTAATGTAACTTGGTTAAATTTATAAATTTATAATTTGAATTACTGTAATATATCGTGAATAGCTATTAACCATATCATAATTGATCTTTAAAATAATTAATTTATTTCTTTAAAATTATTGTAAATTTTAACTCGTAGAGATGGTGGCTATTTTTTTATAATTTGTTAAAATTTTGACTAAATGCTATAAATATTTATGCAATTACAGACTTATTTTGAATAAATGGATTTTTTGACATTAAGATTTATAACATTCTATTGATTTTTATAACTATGTGTAATAAAACAGGAACTAAAATGTATCAGACATAAGTCCATTAATTTTAACAAAGAATCCTCTTCAATTATATATGTTTTTATTTAGAAAATTAACAAAATCCATTGAAAAATATGAGAAATTATCAGACATTAGCGGTAGAAAAAGATAGATATAGTTAACCGACCGAATATTCTGCACTACGCCACTATGTAATACCGCGTTATTACGTCACTTCCTCACGCAGCCGGCTAATACTAAAGCGAGATAGTTATACCCGGGCATCCCACCCACATATAATCGATTTTTTACCAATTCAGACCCAATTTTATTAATAAAATAAAAATTACACCTATTTCTTATTTAAGTAGGGTCAATTATATCACCAGTAATTGTTTGCTATATATTGTAAATATACAAAACTTACCTTTAAAATTTGATGTCGCTCAATCCAACAGAGAATATATTTAGATGCGCTGAAAATTCACTGAAAATACACTGAACAAGCGGTACGTTTTGTACTATTAATTGTTACGCGTTCAAAAAAATAACCGGGACGCGTTTAACGTCATTCATCGCATTGCGCGGTAGCATTTTTCGTATTTTCTCTCGATTTCGACACAGGTCTACATCGATCGCGGAGCCATGACAGGTTCTTTTCACTGTAGTGAAGTTAGCCACGCCTGCTCAGCTGACAGGTTAGGTTTTTCACAATGTGCTATGAAGTTAGCTGTTTACCGGCCAACGAGGCCGATAACCTTTCCGATTTAATTACATATAAATTAGAATATGCTTCAAGTGGATAATATAAAAACATTAAACACAGTTAACGATATCATAAGTACAATTGTTTCTTAGTTCGTTAATACACCTAAGAAATTTAATCTATTGGTGTCTCGTTCTTTGTTACTGGAAATCGTCTAGGTCTATCAGCGTAGCCCTGTCTTGAGCTTGCATGAATAGGGCTAAGGTGAGGTAAGGTGTGCCTGTCATAGAAGGCGACTAAAAGGGTATAGGAGTTTCGCAGGCCTTAAGGGTGTGGGACCTTTTCGCTCAATAAGCGGACCTGGATAGGACAGCATATGGCTCAGCGAGAGTGGTCCTTCCTCAGAGACGAGTTATCATAAAGTGTAGAGGGGCACCGATGAATTCTACAAGAGATCCCGAAGTCTCTCCGAATGTACTGATGCAGACCACCCAGTGGATCTTAATGAGTAAGAATCTTACATAACCTTGACTTTCCCCCAGAAGAGCAGCATTTTTCGAAGATCCCCTCGCCAAAATAAAAAAAAAATGTCTAATAGCGTAGCGCTCAATCACTGCAGGTAAAAAGTTATGTGCAAACTTTACTCTGTTCTGGCTTTAAAAGTGCGGTATGCTTGAACAGACAGAAATTACTGAAGTAGCGAGATTTAATTTTTCGTCTAAAGCAGAATCATCTTAACTTATATTATCTACTATGTTATGAGCCGACGTATTACCATTTTGTATACGCCCCAACGGTTTTTTTTGATTTATGAAAGGAAAAAAAAAATTAAATAATTATTTTGAATACACTAGCTGAACGCCGTGGAATAGACTATAATTTTAATGAAGGTAAACTCTGGTATGTTTGCTTATATTTATTAAAAAAAATAGTAGGTAGTAAATCCGTTACTGCTAAAGACAAAATAAATGATACAAAACAGGAGTTTTACTGAGAGATTTTTGAAACGATATTAAATTATTATACTTACCAAAGTATTAGAAGCTTTCAAGAAACCATAAAAAAAAATGTTTTTTAAAACATAACATATATGTTTGTACCCACTGGAAACGAGGCGTGATGTGTATGTATGCATTAATATATGTTTGTAACGCTAGAGGTTTAATATGCGATACATAAATGTAGGAACAAATTAGTCTTCAAATGTAACGTTTTTTTTTACATTGTGCTGTTGACATTTGACCTTAATTACTTAAAGTGTATGTAACAAAAAGGCTGTAGGTACATTCTGTGTTCAAGTGTTAGACCATTGGCGACAAAAATAAAAAATTAGATTAACGACTGACTATAAAAAAATTTCAATTAAGCCTTTTCTTTATTTCCAAATACGACACGACGTAGTTTTTGATACAAACTGAATGTAAGATTTACTTTCAGTTCAAAGTATTAATTTTATTTTGTTTAACAAAGCGAGGAGAACATTGACAGACGTTCATCTGGTGGTAAGTGAAAAGCCCCCTAAAAACAATATTGTCTTAGTTAAGACACATTTACACAACACAAAATAATGCGTGTCGCCTGATACTTAAAATGAAATCTCGTTACTCCCAGTAATTTTGACTAGTTATAGTACATTTTAAATCGGAACATATAATATTAATGTCTACACATTAGTGATAGACTCTAGAAATGGAGGCTGCAGTAATTTTCTATATGGTCTCTGATGACAGAGACATCTCTAATGAAATTCCTAATTAAATCGATGAATATAAAGTATGTTTATTTTATAAGGATTTGAGTACAATAGTCTTACCATGGTATGCTGTGCGCCCAATCGAGCTGCACTCTCCTCGGAGCCACCAGAGACATCTTCCGCTCTTCGTTTTCAGCCACTCTCAATATTGACGAAATGCTGTTATCCACAATTTTCATTTAAAATTTCTTCGAATCGTTTACGTGCACAAATCAAGCGTCTGCTTAAGAGCAGTCGAACGTAATGTATCTCCGCCGCACATTTCGTAACCACTCTGTTTATAAAACAATGTTCTCTGTTTTAAATCCTATGTAACTATTGTATACTATATTACATATATGCCCACTTGAGCCTGTGTTATGATACAGGGGACGTGGGCACTATGAATATAACTGTATTATAGTTTTAACTTCTATCGATCAGTCTCCAGTTCGTACTACCTGAAACAAGTAAGTACATACTATAAAATACAAACCGTATTAAAAAGAAAAAACCGTTTTTAATTGACAACTTAAGCATTTCTTTAATTGCTTAATATATATACACTTCTCCGCAATTTGTATGTTTCATTATTATTAATTGCTGATACAACAATGTGGTGTATGAATATAATAAGTTATGTATCTAAATAATAGTATTGCACAAGTCCTTCGATTTTCACGGTACTCCAATTTAAGGATTTCAGTTTTTTTTTATTCAATTTTGCGACGCAACGAGTGGAACGTTCACCTGATGGTAAGTGATACGCCCACCCATAACAACGTGGCGCTAGTCACGATAATATACAACACTGCAGCACATTGTGCTCAGTGTTCGCAGCGACTGCGACATAAGTTGTTGAGACAAATTACCCCAGTAATTATACTAGCTACAGCGCCCTACATCCGGATTACAGTAATGTTTGCACACTACTGTTTTGAGGCAGATGTAGGCGCTTCGGTGGTACCTACCTAGACGGTCTCTGGCAAGAATAACTTAGCATCAGTAATTTTACACGGTTTTCACAACAAAAAAGATTTTTAGTCTTACTCTGATAGTTCGCTGTCGAAGTGATATTATAAGAACATAATTTCTTTTGTTGTGATTAAAAAAAAATTTTTTTAGGTCGTATTTGTGATGTTTATTATTGTTATATAATAAAATTTAAAAAAAAGGAGTAGGGCACAACAACTCGCGGAATCCAAGCCAACCTCACTTGCTCGTGGTGCATCCTGCTAATCCACAGAGGCTCTGGCTCCCACGATTGGGCCAGTGTGGGGAGGGGACTGGCCAAATTCCCTCGTATGAATCTCTACCTGATCGATGTGCAATCTTTGAGGAGGCCTATGTCAGACAGTGAACTTTTATCGGCTAATGATGATAATAAAATAAAAAAGAAACTGCTGAATACGGGTCTCATCAAGAAGGGAGGATGGTTGCACTCGGTCTGTTTGGTGTGGCGGTGGATAACCTGAACAAGGAAATCAATTGGCCTTTGCCGTCAATGGTAGTATCTGTAGTTTTTCTACCTAGACTTAGATAACATATCACATATTATTTACACAAAATTTTTCACTACTTCTAGCAAAAAAATTGGCAACCTCTCTGTACATAAAATAATATAACAATGAAACATCAGTGGATGCATGTCAAGATCGCTTCACACGTCGTGTTCCGTAAGTGGGGCGACGGATTGATATTTGGGACGAACGTTTGGGTTTTTATTTCAGCGTTCTGCACCAGGGATAATGGCAGCTGGCTCCCACCCACGCGGACCACTAATAGCCGAGTGCACCGGTCAGCTCAGGCGAACTCAACTAAGTCATTTCAAACTATGCGAGAATTTTGTATAAACTGCATTTATAATATGAAATTACAAATGCCCTGAGACGTGCCGAGAACAGAGCGGTGTGGACGCAGCTGGTCGACGCGTCATTTTGAGCATTTCAGGAGAAGCACGACTTTCAGTAATGAAGGATACAAAAGAGTAGATAATATAATCTCCGTTCGTGGGTGAGCTCTGTCGCCGGAGGCTCTTTATTTCAGTACCACAGCAACGCCATGATAGTGGTAGTGAGATCTTACATCTCCAGACGATCACAATGTTGTGGACAAGCGTGTTCCATGAAGTGGGAGTCGCGCTTGTCTCTAAGTTTTGATTCTTCTCTTTCGTGTACTTCATAACTGAAGGTCGTGCTTATCCTGAAATGCTTTTAACGACGCTTCAACCGGCTGCCTCCACACCACTCTGTTCTCGGCACGTCTCGTGGCATTCGGGTTTTTGGTGTCTCATATTGCCTATATCTGGTCGGACAGTCGGGTAGGCGATTGACCCCGTGATCTCTTGCCCTCTCTTTCTTACTACATCCAGCTTATCAGGTTGCCAGAGTAACCCAGGACTCGTTTGTTGCTAATGGTGAAAAATCTGGTGGTGATTTTGAATTGCTCGAATATGGATTTGTTTTCTTTCTTTGCTGTCTATGGTACGCGCAGCATTCTCCTCGAACACGATATCTCAAAAGCTTCGTTTTGTTTAAATAAACATAAATTCATGAGGAAAACGCTTTTTTTTATGTTGGGCTTTAACGACGCAACCTTACTTGAAGGAGAATATTAAGTTAAATTAATTTTCTGTGCCGGTTTTAGAACTACCAGTGCTCCGAGTGCAATTACTACGGCGCCATCTGCTAATAACCTTTAAATTAATTTTTTTTATGCTATTAAGCGACGAGACCAGCGAGACGTTCACCTCATGGTAAGTGATACGTCTACCCATAACATCGTGGCGCTAGTTAAGATAACATATACTGCAACACATTGTACTCGTCGCCTGGGACATAAAATGTTGAGTCTCGTTACCCCAATCGGTATAGTGCCCTTCAAACCAGAACACGGAATGTTTGCACACTATTATTTGGCGACGGAAATAGGCGTTGAGGTGATACTTACCTAGACCGTTCCCGGCGACAGAGACCTACCACCAGTTAACACCTATACCAACCATAGCTCTTAAAGCTATATGGAATTTAATATCAGACTAATTGTATACGTTTGTTTTTTTATCAAAGATTTTATTTCCGAACAAGTTAAATATTCTTTTTTTATATATTTTATAAACGAATAGCGTCCCTAATTGAACGAATATTTCGAAATCATCTCAAGACAGAAAAGGGCAGAGTTCGATCCATATTGACCGAGCTGGAGTAAAAGCCTCTTCAATTAAGATCAACCTTGCGCTCGGAATAGCACTAGTTCGCAAATGCAGCTCAATTATAATACTTTTCAAAATCTACGAAGGAGAAAAATGCGTGCTTCTAAAACAAGCGAGAATTTCCCCATTTGTAACATAAAGGTACGCACTTTCGTCGACTGCCAACCAAGATCGTTTTATATGTAACCGGAAGATATGATATTGAGTAAAATCTCAATAGTTTAGAGAAACGTCTAAAAATTTCATGTCATAATTTCACTATATAATAAATAACAATTATAAAATCATCAACATACACATATAATATATAACATGAATAATGATGAAAAAAAATTTAAAACGACTAAGATTAAATCTTTTTTTTTTTCATACAACGAAGCGACGAAACGAGCTGGACGTTAAGCTGATGGTAAGTGATAGTGCCCAAAATAATATTGCGCTAATTAGGACGGTATACACTGTACCGCATTGCGCTCGTCGCCAGAGACAAGATGTTGAGGCTCGTTTCCCCAGTAATTTCACTACCTACAACTCCATTCAAACTGGAGCACAGTAATATTTGGCGGCAGAAAGTGGACCTACCTAGACGACCTATGACGACAAAGACCCACAATAAGTAATCTAGAAAAGAGTTGATGCTCTAGATTTAAGTTTGAGGTTTTAGTCGATTGTGCTAAGAGCTCCACTTTATTAATAATAGGCTAAGATTTAATTCTGATTGTGTAAGGTTCTGTAATATGTTGTTTATAAAAGTTACTTTTTTAATATTAATATCAACATAATACTAAAGCTTCTATATAATTCAGCAAAGAAATAATTCCCATATTATTATTTCTTCCTTGCATTAATTTTTTTTTTTTTTTATATTGTCACGCCTTTTTCCCAGTAGGGGTAGGCAGAGGTTAATAAACCACCCACGTTTCGCCAGATGTGGTCAGATTAGGTCCCATGTAACAGGGGGCGAGCCTGTTGCCACTTTATTGGGACCACCACACACACACACAAAGATGATATCAGTGTGCGGGTTTCCTCACGATGTTTTCCTTCACCGTTTTTGTATCTCGCTGTTGTAACTAAAGTTCACAAATGTACATAACTTAAATATTAAGTCATTGGTACATGCCGAGGTTTGAACCCGCGACCTTCGGAATAAAAGCCGCACGCTCTAACCATTAGGCCAGCGAGCTACTGTATTATATTCAAAACTAATGTACTTTAGTTCATAAATATACTGATAGATGTCGCAAGTTGCACAAGCAAAACGTAGTGTACGGTATAGGCATAGATGTCGTTAATTTAACTTAATATAAATTTTAAAAACAGCAAAATTATTCATATCAGCAAACTGTCATAAGCATACAATCGTCTGTGCATCATTGTCGAAAGTTTTTTGTTCGTGGTATGTCTTTGTTGCTGAAGAACATCTGAGCGAACTATAATATCCAAACAAAAGTATGTGAAAGGTGTTGATAATGAAATTATTACGGCAATGAGACTAACATCTAGTGTCTAACGAGTCAACAAAGCGACAAGCATAACGTGGTGATATGGATTTATCTCTACTTTAAAGTATTTCGTTCTGTCACCGAGTGCGCGTACTAGCTTTGTAAAAATATTAGATTTCTTAATATGTTTTTATTCTAAACAAAAAGAGCGGGACGTTCACCATATGGTAAGTGATACACCTGCCCATAACAACGAAGCGCTAGTTAGAATAATCTATACAGCACCACATTGTGATGTATTTGCCACATAAGATGTTAGGTCTCGTTATTTCACTAGAGACGCTCTTCAAACCCAAGCACAGTAATATTAGGACAATACTTTTTGTCGGCTGCAATAGGCGCCGGGATTTTACTTTTTTATTTTTCGTGGGGAAATCCTGCATTGAATACCATTATGCTGTAGGAGCAACAGAGGAGTTATGCCTGAGAGACCTTGATGGACCCGCGTCTCGGAGTGGAACTGGAACTCTCCACCTCATTTATCAGTAATAGGCCGAAGTACCCCGCGCTCCACCTCGGGCTGGGATTTAACCTACCTAAACGATCTCCGGTAACAGAGACCTACTACCATATCATTTTCAGTCTCCCGCAAAGACGTTGACTGTGTCGTACTATTTTGGCTATTCAGCTACATGTGCCTCAGGAGGACGGCAAATGCATGGTGGTCTTGTATTTGCCGTAGCATAGTGTGGGTGCTAGAAGTGCCTTGCCGTGCCCTTTTTGAGTTCAGACAATTTTTTGCCAATAATATAATTCAAAAAACACAAAGACTAAAGCCATGTAGTACTGCATATTCGGAATGAGAAAATATAAATTCCAATGGAACAACATGATCACACCAATTCTGTGACGGGTCACAAAGTTTTCTTTAACCACAACGATACAAAATCCCATTTTAAATCAATGTTCTATATTTAAATTTTTAAAATTTATTCGCCATATATTGTAATTTTTGTTTATGGGAAGACATTTTGCGATCTCTATTCTTTTTGTTTTAGAATAGAGTTTATTGTGGTTTAGATTTATTACTTAAAAATTACCAATATACTCTTTTTACTTTTCTTTGCCAGTTTAACGTTCATATAAAAGGAATACTTATAATGGTACAATAATAGGCGTAAAGCAGAATTCTATATCGTAATTGTTAGATTTGAGACTATTGTTTAAATAATTATACAGTGCTGAGAAGGGCCCAGGCTGATGCCTCCACAGGGACAACGCGGATTTCTAGCCTTTGTTTTTTTATTTTATTGCAATTATGATCATCGGGGGGCAAAGGTGATAGACATCCTTATAGTCCATTACACTCAGAGACCATTGTAGCCCTAGTGTCGTAGATCGGACTGTAAACAATAATTGGATACTGCAGACTATATTGTAATAAAATAAACATGACAAAACCCGCCAAAAAAGTTTCAATACATACTGTGATAATTGTTACATTTGATTTCTTTTAAAAACTCATTTAAAATTAAAACTTTAAAAGAGTGCTTGAAACAGAGCATTATTTAAACTACTCTCAACATTTTTAATACAGGTAGATTTTTTTTGTACGTAAAAGTTGCATACGATAGGAATGTAAAAAAAAAGGAACTTTTTTTCAACCATATCCGCATTAGTTTATTTAATACATAGACTAGCATAGATTATACATATAGCATAAATTGTTCATAATTAGAAAATGATTAAATGATAAATAAACATTTGTTTACTTCCGCACCTTAAATGAGGCTTAACGGAATAACGTGCTGTTGATTGCCAAATACCTACTAGCTAACACTTAATTAATGTCATTGTACATATTTAATATAGATATTGCACGTGCAGATCTCTTGTATTCAGTTTCGTTGGTGGGGGGCTGTAGTGACTTAATTTTGCATGGTATAAAGTGTATACTGGCGGTAGGTCTGAGTTGTATGAGACCGTCTAGGTCACGCCAACACGGCGCCAATTTCTATCGCCAAATAGCACTGTGCAAACATTACTGTATTCCGGTTTGAAGAGCGCTGTAGGTTAACGAAACTTAACATCTTATATCTCAAGGTGACGAACACAATGTAGTATAATATACATCTTCCTTACATTATTATGGATAGGCGTATCGCTTACTATGAGTATGGTGAAGTGTGCTCGCCCAGAATACTAAAATCTTCGATCCTCTTATATGCCGGAACACATCTATGGTGTTATGGCGGTGGATGCAGTTGAAACCATTTACCAGAATAATAACTACTAACATTATCACTGATGGTAACTACCCAATAAATTGAATAGTTCACAGAGTGCCGTTTCGTTGTAACAATGTGAAAATATGTCTTGTAATACATTTATGTTCATATGAAGATTGCGTTAAAATGTTATTAAATATAACCTCGCTGAACAGGATATCCGTTCAATACAACATCAATTGTACAAAAGAAATTTTATATTTAATTAGAAATAGCCTTAGCTAAATGTTTTTGACATAAAATTAATTATTTCTTTATGATTGTTTGTTGTTACAAAGTTTTTATTGGCGTAGCTTATCATAGGAGTTGATTTTTGTTCTATTCATCAACAGGTCGCTCCTGTCCACTGCTGATCATGGTTTTATCCTATGCATAGCGTAAGAACTAGTTAAATTTCTTGATAAAGATAGGCTTCGACTTATATACTCGTATTTTATTAGTTTTATTAAAATGTATGTACAAGTATATGACGCAAATAATTATACAAGGGCTTTGACTTTATATTAGAGCGTACCTCATTTTTGAGTTAATAGATTTTATTGTTATAACTTCTAATTTAGTTGTAGAATGTATAAGCACAAAAATATACTTGGACGTACCAGGTCTCTACGCGTTATCCAGCCATCATAGATGACACGATACAGCTAATAATAGTGTCCAGAGGCGGCGGTGCGCCGTCTCAGATGTCCCGGGCAACGGGTCAGGTGAACAACCGGACAAAACACTTGCATATGGACGTGGCCACCTAAAAACAGGTGCGCACCGGACTACTTGTTATCTGGGACATTGTAATTTTACCCCGTCTTGTATCTACAATTCTGTTTGATATTATATATTACTAATTATTGTAAATCGTTTTAAACGCGGCAGACAATTAGTGTTTTGAGTAAGAACACTAAAATTAACTGATAATTAAAATACAGTATTTGATAATTTTTTCAACAACATTTTACATCTTTACATTACCAACCAGTTTTTTGTATGCTTAGGAAATCTTTACATCTGCGGGAATATAGGAGAGATTGTGGATTATTAGTCGTTAAAACTCCTCGCAATAATTACCTTCGAAGTGTTTCATAGGATATTGTAATTTCCTCCAAATCTCACCGTTACTCATTTATACTACACTGAGCAGTTCCTATGCTATGCTATGGTGTGTATCAGAACAATTCCTGTTTATGGTCTAACCTTGTATGGGCGAAGAAGACATCCACCCTCAAAAGTCACAAAGACAAAAACTTTTTTAATCATCTTCTACAATAGTTAGGGGTAGTCTTAGTTCGATTCTTTTTTCGATATTTATTACTGCATGTTGATCAGTATTTGTAATATCATTATCTTTGTTGTATGAAAATGTTGAAATGCTTTCCATGTGTTCCGTTTTACGTATTAATATCATTTATTTAGTATTTACTCGACAGTCTGTTTCTTGATACCAAGACATATGATTGGAAGTTGAACTAATATTAAACTTGTAATTATATTTATGAACGTTAATACTTGATGATGTACTACACTAAACTCTTGCCAAAAGAAAGTTTTTTTAATACAGATATAATTATAATAAATCAAGAGTATATGGAGATTTACAGCACTAATATTGTAAGCGGTATTAAAATGGTTTTGTTATTGATAAACTTCTACGGAATGTGTAACGGACTATCTCAGACTTTCTCAGACATGATTCTTAAATAAAACCCGGAACCGCAGAAATAGTTTCAATGTGAAATACTGGTTCCTGCTAACATTTCTCACGGACACTTCATTTTGTTGGTCATTGGACTAAGAAATAAGGGTATAAAACATTTCCTACATAAATACATTAGCGGTGATGGAATATTAAATTTATTGTGACAGATTTATTACTTATGATTATTTTCTATCACAAGGTGAGGTAATTATTATTTGTACGGTATTGGTGCTATTGGACTTATACAATTTTATAGAACTCGGGGCTCGCTGATTTGGAATTCACGAATTAAATCAAAGGATATACAGGATGAAAGGCTATTTGTTATGTATGGAATACCCTATTCAAAAACAATGATTCTGGATTCATAATTTTTTTTCAAAAAATTGCCGTACATTGATAAGATACGAGCTATACTTTAGTCTCTCCAGATCTTTTGTACCTATTACCTTTCGCCCTGTATATACGGGTAAACAAATAATACGTTAGAAGAAGAAAACAAAAAAAAATCAAAGATCTAAAGAAATCAAAATTAAGGTATTTACCTTAATATATTTTATTTTATTATCCATAGTAATCTTCATAATCTTCATTTGAAGATTACTATGGACAAAGCTGAATAGATCAAACGATATTATTACCTTTATTTATCCTCGTCATCTAACTGAAGGGCGTCAACTGCTGGACATAGGTTTATTGTTCTCCGCAAAAGTCAAAAATTATTCGATAGTTACAGTTATTTACAATGAGTTAATATCGCTGTTCTCAACTGTAAAAGCAGACAATGGTTTAAATTTGATACCAGCCTCTACGATGGTAAAAGTTGTTTACCGTCAGTATAAAATAGGATGAAATAGCTATGCTTTTTCCCACGTATACCCACTTGATAGATGTTGGCAGAGCTGGTGATTAATCTGACAGCGGGCGTACATCAAGAAGCTCTGAGTTTGTTTTTAAATCTTATAATGTTTATTGCTACCGAGTATTATTGTATGTATAAGAAGCGAAACAGATTTTTTTTAATTTTGTTTGACCTCGTGTTGGGATAAAGCCAGAAATCGATACAAGTTTGCACTGTACGTTGGAAATTTAATGAAAAAAAAAATTGTCTATCGGTCTGTATGTTTGGTGTAAACTCTAGAACAGCTGAACTAATCATAACTGACAGATTGGTAACAATAATACGCCTCCTGGTAACTATATCGCGGAAGATGAAAGTATAATATATACACTGCACCATGTAGCGTTCATCGTCCTGAGACTTCCATTATGTCTTTTTACTTCAGGTAATCTCAATAGTTAATCGGCGGCGAATATAATTGGTGGTGGCACGTGTCTAAACGGTCACCATTTTTATTTAAATACTTATTAGGCGTCTGTGCAAATAAAATAAAATTAAAAATCATTTAATTTTGAAGTATTTCTGATTACCTTTGATCAATATTGCTAGCAACTGATTAAATTTATGACAAACAATTTAGATTACCTTTGGCTTGAATATTAATAATAATATATTTATTGGTGGTAGGGGAATGTCTAAGTAGGTACCACTGTGTTCTGGGTTGTAGGCAGTTGTAGCTAGTGAAATTTCTGGGGTAACGAGAATTAATATAGTAAAGAGAATAGCACTTACCGTCAGGTGAATGTCACGCTCATCTCGTCGCTTAATTATATAATAAAAAAACTTTCCTAAGGAGAATCCTGTTATGGTAGTATAAAAAATTTGTTTGAAAATAAATAACAAAAAATGTCTTGAGACAGAAAACATCTTAAACTTGGCGACTAACCTTTAGTAAGGGATTGATATTTATGGAGAGGAAAAATGATATTACAACGCTTACCACGTTCAGATATTCTAAAATAAGATAATAATGATAAAGTATTAGGAATGCAATCAGCAAAAAAAATATATAGTCGAGGAATACGCCACTTCCCGCCACTTTGGCTATCAGCCAAAAACTGCGGTGTGTATTGTATGTACTTTAATTTATCGTAAATTATATAAAGTTGTTGCCATTATTATGATCCAATAATTGTAATGTATGAATGTAATGGAAGCTAATCGGATACTTTAGATACATCACGTTAACAAATCACCTATGAAGTAGCCAACAGGCAATCGGATTAAGTGGATTTACTTCTCTTAAGTAGATACTTATTGATATGCACGAATTATAATAAATATAAATTGACATAAATATCTATATATAAATATCTACTACGTACATAGAACAGTAAACGATCTTCAAACATATGTATGTTATCTGCTTTTGTGTCTTACGGTTTAAAGGTGGACTTCTATTTAATTTAACAGGAACTATATTATGCAACGTCCTATTATATATTAAAATGGAATACTATTTCGAGAATTTTCGGTTTTTATCATGTCTAGCAGTATTAAATATTCATATTCATTTGTAAATATAAAATTATCAATATACCCAACTAATGTAATTTATAACATTTCCACACTATAACATTTCCCATCACATATATTTAAATCAAGGACGTTCATCACATCTTTATTTATACATTAACTGGTAGTAGGTTTCTGTTACCAGAGACTGTCTAGGTAAGGAACACCGCAGCTCCTATTGCAGACGTCCATACAGTAGTGTGCAAGCATTACTGTTTCGGATTGAAAGGAGTTATAGCTAGTGAAATTGCTGGGGTAAAGAGAATTAACATCCTATCTAACTTGCCATCAGGTGAACGTCCCGCTCGTCTCGTCGATTGATTGTATAAAAAAAACATTGTTCTTTGACTCTGCCACTCTTATGTATAATACATACTGGCAACATTGGTAGATACACGTACGTCAGAGTTTCATCATAGTACATAGGAATTTAGTTTGGCATCCTAACTTCTAAAATTTAGAATCTAAATATAAAGTTACTGTAAATTATTAAACAATTATTACAGTGACCTTTGTTAGGATCAAGGAACGACACAATATAAGAAACAGTCCGATGCGATCCTGTCTGATCTAAAATTTAATTCAATTCTCATATTGCTGCCAAATCATGATCAAAATAGTTCCCTTTAATCACACGCCAACTTTTGTTCTATAAGTAAACAAATTTTTACATTACACTTTTTAATTCAACAGTGGAAATAATAACTTATGATAACCTAACGTAACTGTCAATCAATTGGTTTAAGAATATAGTTAAAGTATACTAATAAATTTTTACTGAGTTCTTTGTTGTCACGGCTAAATATTTACCTTTCGAAACAATTTTCAATATTTTAGTGTGCGATTACTTATTCCCATAAAACGAGGTATGATATTATTGCCGAAAATTTAGGGAAAATATGGCATTCATAAAATAAGCAAGTCTTAATGATTCTACTACTACACGGGGCTTTCACCCTTTAAAAAAAATTCAAAGCCATTATCAACCATCAATCTAGATGTTCAAGCACATTGATGGTGGATATTACATGTTAAAAGCTTAATGCGTGTCATTTTCCTTTCGATGTTTCCTTTCATCGGAAGCTATAGCTCCGGGGAGTTAGAGTTCTAAGCTCTACGAGTAAGTACAAAGTAAAATATCACGGCTCATATTAATAAAAAACATTATAAAATTTATGAATGAGGAATTGTTAAGGTGTGAGAAAATAATGTTATTTTGTTATTATACGTGTGTTAACCAATATTCCATTTTAGCTTGTGATTGTTAACACTATGTCGGCAATGCGGAGCGGGCATCTGAAGCATTAGGATAAAATTAGATGCTTTAGAAATGTCAGATGCCGGCAGAAGAGTTCTTTACTTTGTTTGTTATTATATCTATAGATATCAGATAGAGTTATACACTGAAATAATTCACGTAATACCTTAAATAAAAAGTACAAAGACAAAGAGGATTTAGAATGAGGCTTTTTCTGCCAGTTGATTTAATGGAGAAATTAAAAATTACTTATAAGTGTAATGTATACGCTAACAAAGAAAAAATAAATTGAATATGAATGTATCAACGTCAACATTACAATACATATCATAAATAATAAAATAATAATATTATACTTGCACAACCCCTTCGTTAACAATATAAAAAACATAATTAAAGAATTTTGCGTTAATAATATTTACATCAATATTTTTAAACTAGTAATTACTTAATATCAGAAATAATTAATATTCAAGGAATAAAGTTTAAAAACTTTCAATGAGACAAGCAAGAAGATGTATTAGTTTCATGATCGGGCTAATTTCTTTCACATGCTGCATAGAATCGCTGATCATCATACATTATCTGAAGATTATAACTATGGTAAATTATAATTGTGAATACACACAATTGAATATATGACATCGATAGTTGCCAATAGATTTGCCAGATCAACACTATTTCTAAGATAACTAGAATTTTTTGCGCGGATTCCTTCGTTTCTCTAATAATATCGCACTGTTTAAGATGCCATGTTGAATAGCTGAAAAAAACGTTGATGTTGAGTTCAAATACATTTCGTTTTCTTTACTCCAGGGATTAAGAAAATTTCATTTCGTGTCTCTATCTTGAAGTAATTAATATGATTATTATTTGTGTAATATAACATGTAATGGTACCATTGAATATAGCTAAAATATGGTCTCCGTAATGAAGCAGCTAACTGCTTGCCTTATAACACTGATATTTCCAGGGTCTCATAATTAGTGAAGTTTGGATTAAAGTTGATTTATTGAAATGTGTATGAGTAACTTTGAGAGATATATAGCACTTCTGTGTTCCGCCAATATATCCGAGAGCGAGAGTATCTTCAGCAAGCATACTTCACCATTTGACATTATTTAAGATATTGCTGAAAGGTTCACTCGCAAAATGTTAACATAAAAACTTTGCTTATTGATTTCCATAGCGGTTGGTTTTATGTAGCATACACCAGCTCTCCATTACCCCTAATAAAGGTTACTAACCTAACGCCCTTAGAGAATATCTCTCGTCCAATATACAAAGGGAAGGGTTTAAATCCGCTTACAGCGATGAACAGTTCTTTACCTTGATAAACATTGGGTCCAAATCTCGGGTTCAATGACAATTTATATCAACATATACGTATATATCTAACTCAAATGGGTCAACCACATCGGTTACAGGGTCACCCATCTTTGTTTTTATGTTCCCGGCATTAATAGTTTGGCAAGTCATCTCAGTTTGTACTGCCTAATTACACGCGCTTCCCGAAAATACATCCACCAGGTACGAAAAGATGGTATCCGTTGATAATACGATGTCTGCGATTCTATTTTTTATGTTTCCTGTTATTCTGTCGTCATTTGGCATAGTATAAGCTGTTAGAAAATAAATAATGTATATTTTGTAATAAAAGTGATAATAGTGGTGGGTCCCTGGTGCTGAAACCGTCTAGGTAAGTAGGTACCACCGTAGCGCCTATTTCTGCTGACTAAAAGTAGTGGGCAAATATATCATCATACCTAGTAGCACGTTGTTATGGGCGTTTTGCTCGATATGTCGTATCGTGGAACAAATACAATGAAAATAGGAATAGAAAAAAAATAGAATATTAGTTAATTTTATATATCTAACTTTCTTATGAATTTACAATAAATAATATAGTTTGTTTGTAATCTCAGGCTTTTAAACTCATCATTTGAAATAAAGCCGTCTGTCCGCAGACGTCAAGCTGGCTGCATCTGCTAAATACAATCCGAGCTTCTGACTCAGCAAGCTCTTCGAACTAGGGACGGACGTATTACTCGACCAGGTTTTAAAACTAGGTATTTACTATCAAGTACGAACACCGGGTCTCTAAACATAATTATTTCGAGTATTTAACACCAAAGATTTTTACATTTTACATGACACGGTCATTTCTACCCTTTGTTCTGTATTATTCAATACGTATATTTACTTTGCTTGTATTCTTTATCTTTAATATAGTATATAATGTTCCGAATAATACTAAAAATAAACGATTAAAATTAAAGTATAAGACACGACAGGTATTTTCGTTTTTCACAGACGAGTTTGCTCTTTTTGAGTAATGTTTAATATTCCTGTTAAATATGACAACTACAAATACTTTGAAGTATTTGATAATCTGTTTTTCAGATACAGTATGTTAGAAACTTGTACCAGAACATCATATTGTTGAGTTTTGCGAGTATTATTCATGCCTACTTCAAACCCTAGATTGTATACATGCGTTGAAGGCTGACCGCTAGTTTTATTGATGGCTCCGTCGACTTACATTGCCCACAACTATTCACTTATACTTGTATTTTATTGTATAAACTTTATACACTTAAACTGATCGAAAGGTCATTAAAAAACAACCTATTAAATATACTGGTAGTACGTTGTCCATATTTATGGATTAATATTTCAATTAAATGTAAATTTGAAATATTTTCTCCCGAAAGATAATTATGTTATGGTTTTATATTACAACAGCCAATTTACCTCCCCACTGTTGAGGCCTACCCTCAATATGAGGGCGATGGGCCATAGTCATCACGTGGGCCCAATTCAGATTGGTGATTCACACAAATTTTAAAACAAATTCTATTCCAGGTACATGTTTCCTGACGAAGTTTTCCTTCGCCGTTTGTATTTCGCTGTTGTTAGTAAAGTTCACATATGTATATAACATAAATATTAAAGTCATCGGTACATGCTGAGATTCAAACCCGCGACCTTCGGTATGAAGGCCGCCCACTCTAACCATTAGGCCAGCGAGCTACTTATTTTACTGCTTTTATATATATACGCGAATATTACACATTAAAAAACACTAAGTTTTACGGATTTTATTGCATTTATTTATTTATTACTAGAACTCTTGCAGTGTCTATTTTACAGTGCTCGTGATTACGGAAGGACTGACCAGATAGATGTCCTTACATCATAGTAATCACGGAGTACCTTTAGGTTTTTAATTATTGTTCACAGGTCGAGCAACGCAAAGTACTACGACTTGGGATGACATTATTAATAAACGAGATACCAAACATAACACACACTTCAACACAGTGTGCATAATCTGCTCAATAAAATCCATAAAATTTAGTTTTATTAAATGGTAATTACATTGCCCTCGTACCAGTGTATGCACAAGTAGTAAAAAGGAAACATTAATTTAAGCCACTTGAATACAAAAATGATTTTGCGTCAGGGAAATACTGGATCGAGTGATACAGTAGACGGTCAATGACACCATATTGTTCCAGGTGGAGAAAGGCGGCCCGTTTAAAATGAGTCAACTCTTCAAAACTTCCGCATTTATTCCAAAAAGAAATTCCGTTTCGCTGATTTTTCGTATAATTTCGGCAGCAGCGACCCCTTTAAAGGTAACCAAACTAATTTGCCAAAAGTACGACGTAAATATAAAAATATAAATATATTTTACACTTGTACGAAAGCAAAGAAAAACTGTAATGGAGTTATACACGCAAATATAACACATTGAGCTCTCTATCTGCTAACCCTGGTGTGTATTGTTGCACGTAGCACTAACTGATACAATATATATATATTTAGGATAATAGTTGTTAAAGATTTTCTTTATATTAGAAAAAATCTCTAACAAATAGACATTCCTTCAAAATTGAAAACATTCTTAATTGTATAGTGGACGCCTTAGTTCTATTCATGATAGCACATGATTAAAAGCTATGGCCTGTAATTCTTAATATCAACATTTTAGTACAAATATAATTAAAACTGGACATCAACATATGTAATAGATTACAACTCTAGGTAGGTTAGTCAACATAAATTCCTCATTGAATTATTCAAGAACTAAAAACGCGTAAATCAATTTATTTTATAATGTACGTAGAAAGGAACAATTTTTTACTAATAAACATTTGACAGTAAAACTTATCATACAACGAATTTACATTTTGTGTTATGATTTATTTTGCACAGCGAGTCAGAGTCCTAGTTAGTAATTTAGATTAATGTAGGCCATGTGGTCATTGGCATACAAAAGTTTGAACTGAAAACGTCACACAGCACAATTGGCAATTGTTGGCATTTGGAGTGTTTTCAAGCAATCTTTTGAGAAAATCGAAGTTGAACTACTTACGTGTACCTATTTATTTTATTTACAAGAAACTTTAAATGGTCAAGTCGACTACTGTAAGACACTTTCAAAACTATAAGAACTACATTAAACACTTATTGCCATCAAAGCAGGTTTAATTCTGTTAAAAGAAACAATACTATACTCAGTCACCATATGCTTCCGTCAAACGGGTTTCTTTAAGCTGGTCTCCGTAAAAATCTTTTATTATATTCTTAACTGACGTAAAAGTTTATATACAATATACATTATTTAGTGTTCATAAAATATCTGCTAAACTCGAGCAATGGTTAAGTATTTTTTTATTTAGATAAGTAACCCATCAGGCATTAAAAAAGAACATTATGATTGAATACCACTTAAGGCAAAAACTTTTATATAGTCGCTTATAAAATTGGTGGAATAACAAACTTATTTTGTATAGGTTCCCAATAAAGATCCGGTAACGTCTCCAAACGCTGACGACTATCACCGCGAGAATATTAGTAGGTAAAAATCTTCAAATAACTTATTTTAGTCCCAGAAAACAGAGAGTGTAACTTCACGAAGATTTTCCTCCCGATACAAACTCTTTGTTTATATCGTGCCCAAAGCCCGAAATTACTAAAGATATTAACAACACGTGAAAAAGATATCTTAATATCAAACACGAAAAATTATCTTGTTATATTTAAATAATACTGTCAAGTGCTGGAAAAACAAATACATTTATTCAAGGCAATGACTCCAATGTTACCTGTACCGCTAACTGCACTAAAGCATCTAATGTTATTCATCACTTTAATCACGCAGTATTCATGATTTATTAGATGGGTGGGATTATCAATTAGTGTAAATGCACGAAATACCCTCCAAAAGGTGGAGCAATGATCTGCTGAAGGTAGATGGAAACTGATTGCGTGTAGGGGTTCTATCGGCGTGGAGAACTTCGGAGAAAAAAGTCTATCCTACCTATTTTAATTACATTTAATGGTATAAAATTCATCTTCGTGAAATTTTTTGGCATTCTTACTTTTATGGAGACCTCTACTTTATGTGCCTAGGAAAAATAAATTTATAAATCAAAACAATTATATATTTTTTAGTGTAATCCACCCCGTTCAAAGATTTCTTAACAATGGATATAAGAATTTATAATATATGAAGTATGTATGAAATAAACCTCTTTGTTAAATCAAGAGATTGTACATCTAAAAAATGCTCGTGTTTCGTAAAAATATCAAGAATACTTGCAAAAACGGTTTTTATACTGATTACATACGTTACGATGCAAAGAGAAGTTTAAATACGATATGGGCCGTGTGCTACGAATATTTCGGGACTTGGAAACACGCAGTTTCACTGTAGCTGTTATTTTTAGAGGCAATGTTTGTAATAAATATTAAGACGCTTCGTACATCTGCCAAAATTAGAAGCGCCATTGTTGTTTGTTGATTGATCGAATGGCAACATTAATTACTAGGGTTAACGTAACAAAAAATTCATACATATTACTTTAATAAAGGCTTAAAAATCCTATCCACCAATTCGCGCTTAGGCGACTTGGTGGAAACACAGAGGGTTGTTTAGTATTTTAGAAATTATAACCAATAATTACACTATAGATAAAAAAAACATAGTTATTGAACTTTTGGACAACATAATTAATAAATGCGGATAATCAGTACTAAACCTTTTGCAAAAATTTCATTTTTCTTTGAAACCACCCAAAAAATTTCTTTAATATTTAATTTTTGTACTCATCCTCATATGGCATTTTCATTTATAGTTAAATAAAAAAGTATCTTTACTTCCTATCTGTTCTCGGATTGGCAGATGTAGGCGGTTAGTTCTCCATATTTCGGTCTGTCTCTTGAAATGAGGTACAGTTGGGTAGCCACACGCAATTCCGGTCCATTTTCTATGTTATGCAACCATGACTTTTCCTTATGACCAACACTCCTTTTGTCTTTGATACTGCCCATTTGGTTGAGTTGAAGATCATTTATAATTTATCATTTAACAAATAATCTGAACATTGAATTTAATATTTTACAAAGAAAGTAATGATGACAAGTCGTAGTTATTTTTATTATCATCATCAATAATAGATAATCTAATTTTGTGTTTTAATGCCTTTATGTACAAAGGCGCGTGGGCCACAGCGTTTGAAACGTTACGATAGTAAAAACCTATGGCGTCAACATTTACTTTTCTATAAATAAAGTAAAGAGAAGTCAAACAGAAATTCACTGAATTAAAATTGATAAAGGTTGAAGGAAATTGCTCTATGAGGGCAACGGTAACGAGCTACCTGTAATTCTTTGAGATGAATTAAGTAAAAATTTAACGATTTCTCTCTTTAAGACGTTAATTGCATACAGCAATGTGTCGAGTCTAAAAATGATAAGAAAAACTTTAAATTCAAGAATTAACGGCTGAAGTTCCATTTGAAGATGACACTCAATGATGATATAGTCTTTTTATTTTTACATTAATTATTACCTAAACACTAAGATTTTGACTTTATCTTGTAATGTCCTTAGTAAATAATTTATATAAAAAGATTTTAAAAAAGAAACACAGATGCTTATTTTGATGGACATGAATTCAATGCATACCGCTGATTGCTTCCTCATTATTTTCTTTATATTTTAATGTATACAAATAAACAATATACAAAATATATCTACTTTAACTCTACATATATTTACACAATCCTTTGCCATTATTTGTTATTACTTAGTACTTTCAATTATGTATATTTTTACCACTGCGAAATGTTTTCTTTGTGCAGAACATCTCCCGAGACTGTCTGGCACTGCGTCTGATTCCGTTGGCTTCCACTTGACCTCTTATAATATCTTTACTAATCGCTTATAGAAAATATTTAATCATTAATAGTGTCTATATATGAATCACAGCGATTAAATTTACTATTATGAGTATTCTCCTATGTAGAGACTCATCAAGATATCTATGGAACCATACAGCCGACGGATATAAAATTTAGTACGAATATTCCTTTCACCAGGTATAGGTCAGAACAGATTTATAACATAATACATAATTCCTTCTCCAAAGGGAGTAGCGAGGGTGTTACATAGGAGAATATATTTCGAAAAGAAAGGAAATATTTATTTGTCTAAGAAGTAACATGAATTATAACTCTAAAAAGATGGTGTGATAATAAGTGGCAAAACTTCATTAAGTTTTTTACTGATTAAATCAAAACTAATTACTTTTCCAAATAAAAAAAATATATTTGTATGTACCTAAAAGTCCATATACAACAATTGTTTATTATAAAAGTTCGCAACACAAACTCTGCCGAGGATAATTGACAATGAACTCAGGAGGTTTGTTTGTTGGTATGTTTGTGAATGCACTTACAATTACATAAACAGAATATTAACAAGATTTTTGTAATGTCATAGTTTTTATAAAAATTTAAGATAACCGCATTAGTAACATTTTATATCTATCAGAGTAATTGATAGTACGTCGTGTGTGTTGGGATTTTGGCAAAAACATACGTCGCGCGGCAAATTTGTATCGGTATACAATAATAGACAGCAACGTGGTAAACTTTAGCTGATGTCTCGACGATTTTTTTTCTTATATACGATTTCACGATTGAACGGTTCATGTGTTTACTATAACTCAATAGATATTTTACTGCATGCAGAAGTATTTCTTGATACGCATCACAGATAAATAATAAATTAATTAGTAAAATGGCATAAACTAACTTGTTCATAATTTTAAGGCCAGAATTAATTTATAGAAAAAATTATTTTACTATTAATAAAAATAACATTTCTTATGCTGTACATTTTCAACGATTTACCAGTAAAAATCTAATCAAAAGCGTAAAGCTGTTTCGAAGGTTGACCGGAAGAACAGATAGTTTTTTTTAGTTTTTGTATGAATTAAATATAAAGCTATCCTTTTAGCCTTCATACACTTGTTTTTATTGTAATCAGATATTTCAATTTCATTTATTTCAATGAGATAATATTAAAAGTTTATAACACACCTAGCTGGATACTAAACAAGATTTTACATCTATGAAATATCATACCATTACTTCTTGATGTTAATGAGAACAGAGGTGATAGTGAAGCGTGGTCGCTCTTAATACAATGTACCTCATACATTGCCAACCGGAACCCAGCAATGCTTTCAAAGAAATATACCATCAATAGACTTTTACAGTGTACTACTTCGTCAAATATCAAATAATTGTCGAGAGATCCACAAAAGTTTGAGTAACACGAGGCTCAGATAAGTTTCTGAAATTCTTTTTAAATAACGTTTATTATCTATATCATTGTTTGTCAACTCGCTCTCTGGTTCAGGTCTCCGTTGCCGGATACCTTCTATGTACGGGAAGGTTAGCAGCAGCCTTTGTTAGCCGCGAAAAGTACTGTGCAAACATTACTGTTCTCTTTTGAAAAGGAGAATTTTCTTACACTTTCGTATTATAGTTCTTAGGGTAACGATAATTTGTCTCGAGGCGGCTAACACAACGTGGTGTTGTGTATGACATCCTAACTAGCGCCACGTTGTTATGGGCAGGCGTATCATCATTAGATGACCGTTTTACTCGTCTCATCGTTTTAAGAAATAAAAAATAACCAATTGTTTAACAAGGTTTACGTAACTAAAAGCTTACAAGATAATAAAAGTAAACAAAGCATCGCACAGAGTAAAAGCTGTAAGACAAGCACATTAAATACGTTCCTTTAAATTTTCTCTGCGTTATTTTGAAACGTAGCGAAGCCCACCTACACATACTGCAGCGCTGATCTCCGCACGTCACCAGAATCATTTATAATCGAGTAAGTATTTTGTGTACTTACCCGTCTAAAATCATATTCCACTCACTGTGTGATCACACAATAAAGGCAACTGAATTTAAATTCCTGAAAACTTTCAGAGGCACTTGGAATCTCCCGCCAAAGCGTCCGTCGATCACTCGCGGTCTATTTCTGGAGGTGGCCGGCTGGTGGGGCCGCGACCGGCGCGCTCTCCAACCAACAAGCATCTGAATAAAACCGTTTTATTATCCCCTGAAAGTAATTTGGGATTGGAGAAATATAAATTTTCCCGTTCACTGTGTAATGATGAGACATTTTACATCGATATTCGTTAATATCGATTTAAGTAAAATCATCACTAACGTCATTCTTTCCTCATTCAATATTTGATACAATTATGCGACGAAACTAGCAGGACGTTCACCTGATGGGAAATGATACGCTCGCCCATATCAATGTTGCGTCAGTAAGGATGTTATATACTGCACCACACTGCGCTCGTCGCCTGAGACATAAAATGTTACATATCATTACTCCAGTAATTTCACCAGCTACATCACCCTTGAAACGTAACACAGTACTGTTTGCATACTCCGGTTTGTCAGCTGCAATAAGCTTTGCGGTGGTATCTTCCTAGATGGTTTCCGGCAACAGAAACCTACCACCGGTAACTCTGGTATCATGTCATAAGTATATTCAGCGTTATATTATAATCTAATTAAGGCGTCGAGAAAAATTCTTTTTCTTCCTCCTGCTCTTTTCCCAGCTATGTGGCGTCGTGAAGAATTGTGAGTGTAAAATAATTAAAAAAAATATATATTTCCTTCGTACTTTTATATTGCATACCAACAATTATTTGTTGGTTATGCAATATAAAAGTTATTTTTTTTACAATGTTATGTTATTGTATACAATGTTATAAAAGAAAATTTTTTTTTACAATGTTATAAAAGTATAACAAATTTTTGATTTTTTTTGAAGTCGAAAATTACTTCTACACTTTACTTGTTATTAATACTTTAATATTATACGTTATATGTTATTTATTTACTACAATGTAATAATGTTTTTTTATAAATTAAATTAATGGAGTATTTTGTTTCATAGAAGATAACTATTTCAATCCATGCCTCAGTTCCACAAACGTAATAATTCGCGGACTCTGGTTCCATGTATCCAGCATCCGATGAATTATATCAATCAATTAAATGGTCATCTACATTCAATATCATTAGAGAATGGACCTTATTCTGCTCCCCAAGTAATATTTCTTGTGTCTGCGGGTCGTTACTACTTTCATCAATCACTAGACATTATTGATATTGAAAATGTGCCATCAAAATATCGATATAGGAAAAATGTATGATGTATCATCACTTGATAAATCACATATCAACAGCACCTGGTCATTGGAGGTTGTTTCTCAGAATTACAATTGTTTATTTTCGCCCGCGTATACCGGCTGGTTCTGACGCGCGTTGGGCGCGGCGGAGATGGCACTTGTGACGGCCGGTGGTCTGGATTCAACAGAGGATATTGACACAATAAGGACCCAAGGATCCGGGTCTACCAGATACAAGATTGAATTGAATGATCTATATGTATACAGGGTAAAAGGTAATAGGTTTAAAAGATCTGGAGGGGCTAAAGTATAGTTCATATCCTACCTATCTATGTCTAGCATACCCTATTCAAATGTAATAGTTCTGGAGTTTATATTTTTTTTATATTTTTCAAAAAATTCCCGATTTTCTAGAAATAAAATCGATGATTTTATATCTTACTTATTTCTACACAAATTTTAGTGTAATAATTATTGTTTAATTATCGTCTTATTTAATTAAATTAATAATCATCACTTATTAGATAATACTTTTAAATTAGGTTCTTTGAAAGTCGTGACAAAGAAATAAAAACACAACAACAAATAAAATTTTATTTATAAATAACACGTACAAAACACAAATAAGTGTGACTTATACCTATCCAACATCAGAAAGTACATAAAGTTTCTAAAATTTATAAAAGTAAACACTTGTTATAGAACCAAGTACAAGCACGAAGCCTTTCCCTTAAGTCAGATCAAGTGAACTGATGTCGCCCTGTGAGCTGCTCTCTTATTTGGTCAGCAGCGACAATGATGCGTTACTTTAAATCTTCTGAGTTAATTGGTGTTGTGTAAAGATTTCATGTGACCTCGTAAGTAATAATCGCAACGTGTTAAGTCAGTACACTTTGCGGGCCACGGTGTTGGTCCGCCTCGGCTAATCCCTCGTGGCATCATTTCCTAGAAGATCGAGAATTTTTTGAAAAATAATTAAAAAAATGAATGACTCCAGACTCCCATACTCACAGTAGACTTTACCTCGCAGTAGTCTACTGCCAGAAAAAGTCCAGTGCGAGGAAAGTTTACTGCGAGGAAAAGTCTATTGCGAAGAAATGTCTGCTGCGGGGAAAAGTCTAAAGCGAGGAAAAGTCTAATGCTAGGAAAAGTTTACTGCGAGGAAAAGTCTACTGCGAGGAATAGTCTACTGCGAGTAAAAGTTTACCGCGAGCAAAAGTCTACTGCGAGGAATAGTCTACTGCGAGGAAAAGTTTACTGTGAGGAAAATGTTACTGCGAGAAAAGTTTACTGCGAGAAAAAGTTTACTGCGCCGAAAACCTTACTGGGAAGAAAAGTTTACTGCTAGGAAAAGTTTACTGCGAGGAAAAGTTTATTGTGAGGAAAATCTTACTGGGAGGGAAAGTATCTTGCGAGGAAAAGTTTATTGCGTGGAAAATCTAACTGGGAGCAAAAGTTTACTGCGAGGAAAATCTTACTGCGAGGAAAAGTCTACTCCGCGGAAAAGTTTACTGCGAGAAAAAGTTTGCTGCGAGAAAAAGTTTACTGCGAGAAAATCTTACTGTGAAGAAAAACTTACTGGGAGGCAAAGTTTACTGCGAGGAAAATCTTAATGGAAGGAAAAGTTTACTGCAAGGAAAATCTTACTGTGAAGAAAAGTTTACTATAAGGAAAATCTTACTGCGAAAAAAAGTCTACTGCGCGGAAAAGTTTACTGCGAGGAAAATCTTACTGTCAGGAAAATCTTATTGTGAGGAAAATCTTACTGGGAGGAAAAGTTTACTGCGAGAAAAGTCTACTGCGAGGAATAGTCTACTGCGAGTAAAAGTTTACCGCGAGGAAAAGTCTACTGCGAGGAATAGTCTACTGCGAGGAAAAGTTTACTGTGAGGAAAATGTTACTGCGCCGAAAACCTTACTGGGAAGAAAAGTTTACTGCTAGGAAAAGTTTACTGCGAGGAAAAGTTTATTGTGAGGAAAATCTTACTTTGAGGAAACGTTTACTGTGACAATAGTTTACTGAGAAGAAAATCTTACTGGGAGGGAAAGTATCTTGCGAGGAAAAGTTTATTGCGAGGAAAATCTAACTGGGAGTAAAAGTTTACTGCGAGGAAAATCTTACTGCGGGGAAAAGTCTACTCCGCGGAAAAGTTTACTGCGAGAAAAAGTTTACTGCGAGAAAATCTTACTGTGAAGAAAATCTTACTGCGGGGAAAAGTCTACTCCGCGGAAAAGTTTACTGCGAGAAAAAGTTTACTGCGAGAAAATCTTACTGTGAAGAAAAACTTACTGGCAGGAAAAGTTTACTGCGAGGAAAATCTTAATGGAAGGAAAAGTTTACTGCGAGGAAAATCTTACTGTCAGGAAAATCTTATTGTGAGGAAAATCTTACTGGGAGGAAAAGTTTACTGCGAGGAAAAGTTTACTGCGAGGAAAAGTTTACTGCGAGGAAAATCTTACAGGGAGGATAAGTTTGCTGCGGGAAAATCTTACTGCGAGAAAAATCTTACTGTGAAGAAAAGTTTACTGAAGAAAAGTTTACTGCGATTAAAAGTCTACTGCGCGTAAAAGTTTACAGCGAGAAAAAGTTTATTTTCAGGAATGGTTTACTGCGAGAAAAGTTTACTGCGAGGAAATCTTACTGTCAGGAAAATCTAATTATTAAGAAAATCTTACTGGGAGGAAAAGTTTACTACTAGGAAAATCTTTGAGGAAAAGTTTACTGCGAGAAAAAGTTTACTATGAAGAAAAATTTACTGCGAGGAAAACCTTACTTTGAGGAAAAGTTTACTGCGAGAAAATTTTACTATGAAGAAAAATTTACTGTGAGGATAATCTTACTGCGAGGAAAAGTTTACTGCGAGGAATAGTTTACTGCGAGGAAAAGTTCACCGCGAGGAAAAGTTTACTGCGAGGAAAAGTCTACTGCGAGGAAAAGTTTACTGCGAGGAAAAGTCTACTGCACGGAAAAGTTTACCGCGAGGAAAAGTTTACTGCGAGAAAGTCTACTGCGAGAAAAAGAGTACTATGAAGAAAAATTTACTGTGAGGTAAATCTTACTGCGAGGAAAAGTCTACTGCGCGGAAAACTTTACTGCGAGGAAAAGTCTACTGCTAGAAAAAGTCTATTGCAGGGATAAATCTACCGCGAGGAAAAGTCTACTGCGAGGAAATGTCTGCTTCGAGGAAAAGTCTGCTGACCAGTCTGTCTCATATACTCTGGATCGATGTAAAAGAAATAAAAATGTAATGTTTTGTGGCTGCAAGTCTACTCTGCGAGATATTTTCACAGCCTGAAGACTGGTCGGGAAGTGGTGTAGGATGTTCACCGTATCCTCATGGAATTGACAGGATCCTCATGGACAGGACCTTCGAGGCAACAAATCTTCACCTTTGAGAAAATTTCGGTAGATATATTAATCATTGAACAGTATCATATATTAAACTTACTCGAGGAGAGAAAGATTATTGTTTATTTTGATTAAACAATTTATGTTTAACTTACTTTATAGAAATATTAAAATGTTAGTTTATAAGAATTGTAATGCTCCTATGGTGTTTACATTATTTGTAATCCTTGACAATAAACGAGGATAAACATGTCTGATACGAGAAGAGATATACTACCTTCTGCCATTGTTTATTGATGGTAAATCTCAAATACTAGAAACCGTTTAAGTAGATACAACCGCAGCTCCTATTTCTATCGCCAAACAGTAGTGTGTAAACATTACTATTTACCGGTTTGAAGAGTGCTATAGCTAGTGAAAATACTGGAGTAACGAGACTCAACATATATACTATATTCAACTTATGTCACAAGACGAAGAACGCAATATGGTGGATTGTATACCATCCTAACTAGCGCCACATTGTTGTCAATGTGGCCCTAGTTAGGTGGTTAGGATAGTAAGTGATATATGTATATCACTTACTATCAGGTAAAGATTCCGCTCGTGTCGTCACTTCGTAGTATACAAAAAAAAGAAATCATTTATTCAACATAACGTAATACGTAAAACTTAAACATTAAACAAAAAACCATTAGTAATAACAAAGAGATGAATGGCAGCCATATTACTATGTAGCCGAAGTTATAGGGCCATGATGTTATTAAATTATATAGTTCCTGACCTACTCCACTATCTATTATATCTCTATACATATTTAATTCGGAACATAAATACATATACCGGTACGAAGAAATTCGACGGAGACCTAAAGTGGTCGACATTGCTCCCTGCAGATACACCCTCAACTTCATCATGGCGGTCGGAAGTGAGTGGATGAGAGAAGCTGAGGATCGCATTTGGTAGAGGACATAAGGAAAGACTATGCCCAGCTGGTGGATTAACAAAAGCTGATAATGATGATGATATTAGATTTACTAAGATATAAACATTAATATGATACATTGGATAATTTTTTCATAGAATTTTAAACAATAATGTCAAAGACAAAACGCATTACCGAGTCGATACATACAGAGTATTAAGCAATTGTAGTCCAATGCAATTGATACCAATGCACGCGATCTCCGGAGAGCCGCGACCGAGCTGGTGCAGTGTCCTTCTCTTACTTCAGCAAGTAGTCATCATCACACACGACACGTCATTAGCAGCTTCATTCTCAGGTTTTTTTGATAGGATGACGCTTCTTCGATAAATTTGTTTAACCGCCAAACAATACAGATAAAATATTTATTTATTTGTTATCGTTAGGTATATATAGTTCAATAATTTATTACATGTAACATACATAAAAACTATTTAATGTCTAAAAAGTATAATTTATAAACAACCCTGAAAATTTTCCTACGGTTTAGACTCGGTGCCTTCTCTCACAAGGAGAAAGTGAAGGATCTTCATCAACTACGGCCAAGTAAGAATTATATGTTGATTTCATAGGAAGTTCAAGCTCAGTGGAAATTGAAGCTGCATCTCTTCAAGACGAATAGTGCATATTACCCAAAAACTAAGCTATCACGGCTGCTAAAATTTTGGAGGTTATCGTACCGAAACAATACATGCCCTTAAATTATACTGCATGGCATATGTCCTTTTTCCAACAAAGCGACAGAACGAGTAGGGCGTTCTCCTGAGAATACAATAATACTTTTGTCCATAGTAATGTGGCGCTAGTTAGGATACTATACATAATACCACTTTGCTCTCATCATCTTGACATATGTGTCGTCTGATTTCAGTGATATCCATAGCTTCAAACCGAATCATGTGTTCGCACATTACTATTTCGCTCTAGAACTAAGCGCTGCATTGGTAACTAACTAGACTATCCCCGAGAGGACTACCACCAATAATTTATTTAGTCCCCTAGGTCCAATGGAACTACATTATCATTACATAACGAAGAACAAGCTATTCAGTCAATGTTCAGCTCTAAACTCTATTACATATATGTCTGAGTCTAAAATCGTGTAACTTTTATTTCACAGCTGATTACTCGTGTGTGCTGAGTATATATTCGCGTGTTATTAAGCCAAGGCGCAGGAGTATCTGGAGGCGCACTCGCGAATATAAAGGATGCACTGGTCCAGTTGAGGCACAATTACTTTGAATTTACCGGAGTTGGATCGTGAGTACATTTAACTGTAACATTTCTTACTACATACTAAACGAATACTACCGGATATCGGCGAAATAGGATAGTTAATTTGTAATGAAAATGTTGGTTATTGTGTTCTGTTTTTCGTATTATATTACCATCAAATTGATTTTTGAACATTGGTAATAACAGCAGAAGTAAAGATTTTTTTAACTTTAATATTATTCTACGTTATTATAAAAATGAAGAACTTCAACATCTTATTTATATATTATAACGATTTCGAAGGATTTTCTAATATTTTATGTGATTTTCAGTATTTAAACGTCCACTTCTGAACAAAGAATCTATCGATTTGTCGTGGAAATTACCATACACGCCAAGCTTGGATACGAGTTGATGAACAGCACGCTGGCCAAGGTCACAAAAAAAGCTGCTGCTCTTTCCTGACTGGATAGCGTAGCCAGGAAAGTGTGATGTGGCACATAAAAATAGGGTCACATTAATCGAAAAAGGGAATTGTTAGACACCAGAATGCCGTGGAGCCGCCCACCTGACGTTCCAGTTGGAAGAGTCTGGAGGAGATTCTATAGAAGAGACAAAAATGGTTTTCCGAGTAAGAGGTAGGTTTACTATTATAAGAGCTACTAGATATTATATATGGGGCTCACTATTTACTATTAATTAAATGCGCTGCTCATTATGTCACTATAGTAGATAAACAAATTATAATATATTAATACTTTAAAAATAACACAATTAAACCAATTGACGCCCTGAAGCCTTCCACTCAATATATTAATATATTCTTTTCCATCTCTTCATTTCTGTATATCGAACAATATACTCTTGTATGTTGTAAATTTTGCAATAAAGAGAAAAAAAAATTAAGTTAGTTTTAATAATCGCTAAAATATCAGGTACCAAATAAAGGATATGGAGCCGTCAGAGAGAAAACTTTGTTTGGACATGATGGAGAGAGTGTTCTTGAGAGACGAACCACTTTGTCAAATTCTTGGTATGTTATTTTTTCATTCATCAAGGATTAGTAAAACACCTACAGATAAATGTAGCTTTAATCCGGATATTTCCAAAACCCAACTATACTATAGTTTTGATTTTTTTATTATTTAATTAAGTAACGACACGAGCGAGACGTTCACTTGTTAATAAGTGTTACGCCCGCCCACAATAACGTGGTACTAGTTAGGATGTTATACATTGCACCACATTTCGTTCGTCGCCTTTAAACATAAGATGTTAAATATAGTTACCCTAGTAATTTTCACTAGTTACAGCTCCCTTCAATCCGGAACACGGTAATGTTTGCACAGAACTGTTTGGCGGCAGAAATAGGAGTTGCGATGATACCCACCTAGACGATCTGCGGCAACAGAAATCCACCAGCAGTAAATACTTTATATGTTAAGATTAGTTATATTAATATTGAAGACTCTCAATCTGATGCAAGGTAGTACTACCACAATATTTAAATACTCGATGCAGATGTAACCCACATGTAGTAAAATCTGTTTGCAGATGTTGAAGCGGACGCAGAGTCCGTGGCTACTATCAGGTCTAATTGGGAGAGATACGCGGACCATGGTATATGCGTAGCCTGTTACACCGAGGAAGAAGGAGCACCACAAGACCTGGTCGGCTTTAACATCCTCGTTGTAAAAACTGCTGATGACGAAGATGAGGATATTGAGAGAGTTAGTTTTTATATATCAGTGTTGCCTGTTTCATTGCCTCATTGTAGAAAAAATACGATTTGTATAAAATTTCATTCAAACTGTGTCGTTGTTATTCAAACATGTAAACAAACGGCTTTGACCTTCGTTGAGTGGCAGTTTTATGGGAGTACTGTTAAATGTATATCTTCAGGGTTGTTTATTTGCACATGTAAAACCCCGAAGTAGAATATATGTATATATATAATGCAATATATACAAGATATATATTCCAGCTTTATAAAATCTTCGTTCCTCTTCACAACCCGAAAGGTTGATTGGAAGAGAATGGGTTGCGGTAGTCAGTCTTTTTGTATGTCCAGTGATATTACTACTACCAGTAAAAAAGTAGTACTCTGCAACAAAGTTTATAAGAATAAATAAGAATATATGTACATAATAACATAGATACTGGAAAATATAACTTGTTTGCTTATGATTCTTACCAGGAGAAATGGAAAATGTTCAAACTATGACCTCTCTCCTTGAGAGAAAGCTTCGAATACCAATAGCAGGCATAACTGTGCTGATTATATTATATATCTAATGTTTATATAAATCAGAGAAAATCTTGTTGAATGGTTCTGAAGTGTGTTTGTAACGTGTAATACAATGTTTTAACATCATGATCAATAACTGATACTTCAGACACGAATAAATTGTATAAACATAATAAACTTAAAATTTTCAGGTCGCGGGCGAGCCGTGGAAGAAACTGTTGAGGACGCTGTTGACTGCTGAAAAGTTGGTGAATGTGTACGAACTGTACAGTGTGGATAAATACCTGACGTCTAGCGGTCTTGTTGTAATGAGGCCGTATCGTGGTCAGAACATAGGCGCTGAGATAATTGCAGTGCGGTACGTCAAAATCTTTTCTTTCTACAAAGCTACAAAACAAGCATGTCGTTCATTTGATGGTAAGAGATATTCTGTCTGTCTATCATAATGGTATACACCACACCGCAAAGTTAAGTATATAAGATGTTAAGTATCTTTACCTCAGTAATTTCACTAACCTCAATGACCCTTACATCGATACACAGTAACGTTTACACACTACTGTTTGCTATCAAACATAGTTACTGCACTAGTACTTAAATCGTTTCTAGCAACGAAGTCCATCAATAAAATAATAGAAGAACGATGAAGCGAACCTGTAAAAGAAAACGCAAAGTAAATAGATCTAATATGTATACAGGTATACATATTAGATCTTCCAAACGTCTTATGTATAAAAGACCACATTTATACAGACTAATATAAGTAGATGTTATAACTGTTTAATTTATATAGACGTCTAAAAATCTTCAGGCAAATAGAGTTAATAAACGGTATTCATTGTTCAAGTGTTCATGATGATGATGAACCCTTTATAGATCTCTTTGCTTGTACTCTACTGTTACGATTATGGTTACGGTAAACTTGAAAGCAATTCTGCACACGGGATTATATATATATATATAATATATATATATTATATATATATATTATATATATATATATATATAGAATTATCTACTTAATATTATCCGAGGATAGTAATTTCTGTAGAGTTAGTAAGAAGTAAAGTTGTTTTTATTTTCTTTCAAGATAAATAGTAAAAGTATAGGGTGTAGGTAGGGTATAAGGTGTAACATGTATGCAACCCAAGTCGACTTCACCAGCATGCAGTGCGCCCTGTTAAACAGCAGACGAGGCTTTGACAATCCACCAAACCGCATTGAGCCAGTGTGGTTGGGCTAAGGCCCAATTTCCTTTCAATGAGGATCCTTGAGGCTTACGCCAAGCAGTAGGCGATATCTCACTTATAAGTAAAAGTATGTTACTCTTATACAGACATTTATTTTAGTAGGATTTTCTATACACCTGTCACACAGTAGTGTTAAAGTCTTAACACTATACTGTGTGACAGTACTATTGAGCAGTCTGTGCACACAAATTAACTTTAACTAAAATATTTACTTATATCTTTATTTCCCGTATATTTTAAAAAAAAATCTTTTAGAGAAACAATCTGCAAGACTTTCGGTATAGAGGCAACGGCTACGGTGTTCACAGCAAAGGGTTCCCAAATGCTTGCGGCTAAGTGCGGCTTCCAGCAGCTTGCTGTGTTGCCATATGAGGACATGCTAGAACAAGGGGTGTACCTTACCGGATGCAGTGCTCCCAGCGCTGTTCTTATGGGACGGAAGTTTAACATAAAAATGCATAATAGTCTATAATATTTTATTTACAAAAATCATTACAAATAATGTACAGTGAAAGTCAAAGGATTCCGGCAAGAAAGTCGTATCACCAGTAAAATATAAAAAGTTAAGAAATAAATAAACAAATAGTATGCCCACCATTTGCTTATTTCTTAACATTAAAACAGGTTATACAACATACCAGGTTACTTATTATATATAACATACTTATATACATACCAGGTTAGTTAAGTCTTTAGTCCTAATACTTAACTGTTGACTTTTACTGGTGATAGGCTTCTGTTACTGGAAACCGTGTAGGTAGCTACCATCGCAGCGCCTATTTCTACCCCCAAACAGTACTGTGTTCCGGTTTTAACGTCGCTGTTGTTTGTAAAATTAGGGTCATGAGATCTGGTTTGTTTCAAGGCGGCAAACGTAATATGGTGTATAATATCACGCTAGCGCCGCGTTATAATGGGGGATAGTATCACTTACCATCAGGTGAACGTCCTGTTCATTTTGTCGCTTCGTAGAATAAAAAAGAAACTGAAATTCTCTCCCAGTCAATCTAGACTGGGGTCCAAACTATTAAGTTTGAAAAATAAGGTATTAATCAGTGTCTATCTTCAATATATTGGAAGAAAATGAAACATGCATTATAGCAATAAACATGTATATCAATGATTTTTTTTATTACTCTCTTAGTGGTCGTAGATCCCTGTTGCCGGAGACCGTCTAGGTAGGTACCAACGCAGCGCCTGTCTCTGCCGCCCAAAAGTAGTGTGCACACATTGCTGTGTTCAGGTTTAAACGCCGCTGTAGCTAGTGAAATTGTGAAGAAAGTCATATTGTTTATTGTATAACATCCCAACTAGCGCCACGTTATGGTCGGGCGTGTCACTTATTAGCTGAAGTCTCCGTCTTTTAATTGAATAAAAAAAGATCAAAAGTATTTTGATTCTTATATAACTATTATAGAGGCTGAGAAAGCCACAAAAATATCAAATTTTAACCTCACTTTGTACCCGCCACTTGCCAGGCGAGTTTATCTTAATTTTACTCCAACGACGTCCACTCGCTAGGCGAGTTCATCTTAACTTTACTCCAGCGCCGCCCACTACTTAAGTTCATCTTAATTATACTCCAACACCGACCACTAGTAAAGTTCATCTTAATTATACTCCAGCACCGGCCACTCGCCAGGCGAGTCCATCGCGCTGTGTTCCCCATCCGGGAACACAACTTGGAAATCGTAGTGGTATTACTATAATATACTTCAAGGAAAGAATAGTGGTATTCCGTTTAAAAAAATACAAGCGGGTCAGCAGAGACGATTAAATTGTTAGTTAAATATTACTAACTTCATACATTTAAAACATGATTCTTGCCATTATCTAAAAAAAAAAATTAATACTCGAGATAGAAATAAAACACAAACGACCATTTTAATATTTTACTACGGACATGAAATCATTACAGTCGATATAGGCGCGATAATTTATTTTACTTAATTTTTATATATAGTAATACTGTAAATATAGCAATTTTTTTATAGGAAGGATGGGCAAACGGGTCACCTGGTGGAAAGTGATCACAGACGCCCATGGACAGACGCAGCACCAGGGGGTCGCTGCTGCGTTGCCGACCTTAGCTAAACTATAAAGTATGCTGTATATCAAACGCATGTTTATAAATATATTCAGAAATCATAGTAAATGTGAAGAGTTAATAGAAAAATATTCAACCCTTAAAATTAAACATGGCTTGTAGTTAACATTTGTTTCTGTAAATTGTATTGAGACATATTTACCCTTTAATTTTTTACTACTAAGCTTTGTTAATAAGACATTGGTGGCACCATTCATAATGTCATATTGTTACCATCATCATCATCATCATCAGCCGATACATGTTTTCTCTTGGACTTGAGCTTTAACAAAGACGATTCTGTGCTGCACACATCCAGCGGTTTATGGCGACCTTCGCCAGGTTCAAATTGTTGAGGGTCTTTTAGTAGTACACACCAGCACCTTACCTCATCGGCAGTTAGTTCTTCAATCAATGTGCCCTACCCATTGCCTGTAGCGATCCTTTGTGCTATAAAGGTAACCTTCATTCAACGGATTTAACTATATCAATTATTTCTTTAAAAATGGAATTCAGGTACAAAATAGATAAAATTATCTCCTACTGAATAAAGTTCAAGTAAAATTTGTATAATAATTGAATAACAAGAAATATCTTTGAAACATTGTTTACTTCCACCAGCACATCTATATATATATAAGAGATATCCAGAGATTCATTGCTTCATCACGAGATCTCCGAAACTATTACATGTAAACACTCAAAATTTGGTATAGATATTGCTTTTGCCAGTTCGAGGTCAGCTAAGAATATTTTTTTTTTCACCTAAGAATGGATTTTACAGTTACAATATTATAATACAAATTCCATCCCCAAAAGTAAGTTTCGAGGGTTAATAACGAGACGGTGCCAAAGGTTGCGACAGGAATATATCTGACAAATTTCATGTCTAATTCTATATTAGGGTGAAAAAAAGCGGGTAGTTGAATTTATTCGCGTTTGACATACATCATACCAATCAGGGCGGCTTCACTTAAGGGTGATATAATTTTTAAATCATTAATATAACGAGAACGATTGTTGTGAATTTTTTTCACACAGTAAATAATTTCTTTGGTTATACTTTCTAAGAACCTAAATATAAAGAGGAAAAATATTTTACACACTAATATAATTTTAGAATACACACACAACTGATATAATTTTACTAACAGTTTTTTCATACCAAGTATAATATATGTATATGATATTACAACAATATAAGGGAACAAATTAAAATATTTTATTTTCTAACATGTAAGCAATCGACTAACGGAAATAGTTCTGTCTATGACAACACATATTTTTTTTTAATTTTAACTGTAATAGTCATCTTAGAGAATACAATTAGAAACTGTTTCGTACATTAATCGCAAATAACCCTCGCCAATTTTTTTAACAATTGAGACAAACAACGCTGACGACTCCAAGACTCAAGAGAGTAACCCTCGCCAGTACTTCATCGCTGAGGAGTGGAGTCGTGGAAGCTACCAGAACACTTGATTGGCGCGCCTTCGGTTATCTCATTCAAACACCCAACTTGAGAACTACTTATAGAAATTGCTGCATTAAAAAAATCAAATTTTTGTGTGCACGTATCAGCTTGTAGCTGGTAGTGTAGAATATAACAAACAATGATTGGTGTATATTGTTGTCTATGGTCTGATGATGACGATTGGTATACAACATTTTCAAGTTCTTATTAGGAAACATACAGTAGAACAATACAAGTAGCAGCAATGTGATACAAAAACAATATGATAATACTTTGTTCTTGTAGTGTGACAAAAACTTCTAGTACTTATAATTTTTTTTTACACATAAATCTAAATCGTATATTAGTATTAAAGTTGATAACTGATTTGACTTTATTCATGTTTATTTTCCTAATACACCATATACAAACTTTGATTTGTGTTATTAATAAAATAGTTTGTGGAAATGTTGCTTGGATATACTTAAAAAAAACTATTATAAAATCGTCTCAAGATATTTTTTTTTTAATACAATCAAGCGACGCGACGAGCGGGACGTTCACCTGATAGTAAGTGATACGCCCCCCGTAATAATATGGCGATAGTTGTAGTCGTACATTAGACCGCGTTGTTCGTCGCCTAGAGACATGTCAAATTTCGTTACCCCAGTAATTAGACTATTTACAGCGCCCTTCAATCCGTAACACAGTAATGTAAGTACACTACTGTTGGCAACCAAATATTTAAGTTTACGAACACACATTTTTATATAGAGAAACTTACTAAAATTCCTTGTGCGTGTATATTATTATAATTAATAAATCGTCGTAAATGCTTAATTGATTCGTAGGTGTTATATAAAAAAAAACGTTACACATAATAATTAAACATTTTATAACAGTTGACACAATAAAAAAAGTGTGACCTCCACATTGTTACGGGCGGATGTATCAGACAACCGTCACTACCGTCGTAAAAAAAAATAGTTTTTTTTTTTTTATTTAATTACGCAATAAAGCTAATTTATTTGTAAGCTATATCTAAAATTATAATAAAGATAAATTTATCATAGGTACACGATAGTGATGTTTAGAAGTTATTCGCCTTTACAAATCACAATATACCTTACGTGGCCTAATGTTTCTTATTTGATCCTTTAATATTTAAAATAATAAGAATATATTCTCCATGCTAAAATTATACACTTGTAAATATTCTTCGGCGTACCGGAAGACGTTGCGTTGGGAGGCCTCCATCAAGGTGGACCGAAGATCCGGTGAGTCGCGGGAACCTACTGGATGCGAGCAACGCGGGACAGATAATTGGGGAGATCTTTGGAGGAGGCGTATGTCCAGCAGTGTGCGTCTGTCGGCTGATGATGGTGAGGATATATTCTTCATATATATATATGTCGAATGAAATGACATATAACAAGAAAAAGAAAAAGAAAGAAAAGAGGCGTCACGACGGTGTCAAAGAAGATAAAGATAGAAGAATAAGGATTTGATATATTGCGAATGTTACAAAAAATTAAAAAGATGTTTTAGGCGAAATAAAGTGTTTTATTAGTCCATATATATGTATATATATACCGGACATTATATTTGTGTTTATGTTAAATTAAAACAAAGTCTCCTATATAAGTAGTTAGTGCAATGATTGAGGTAAGGAGACCTATTTCCGCCGCCAAAAAGCATTGTGCAAACATTACTGTATTCCGGTTTGGAGGGTATTGTAGCTACTGATGTTACTGGGGCAAGGAGATCTAATATCCTGTGTCAAAGTGATGAGAAAAGAATAACTATAACATACTTTATTAGTAAAGTATATCATTTCTGTGATAGATTTTTTTTAATAAACTAGACATTATTAACATCAGCCGATAGACTTCCTGCTAGACATAGGTCTTCAAAGACAGCCACACAGTGCGGTCTTCTATGCTGCCTCCATCCAGCGGGTTCACACCAATCTCCACCTGATCGTAGGTCCACCTTGTGAAACATCTAGAAAATATACAAATACCCGGCCGCCATTTAAAACTTTACATAATAATCTTACTATGATTCCTACCTAATAGACCTATATTTTTAGGTTTCCTAAATAATTTATCTTTTGATCAAAGATTTTTAGAAAGACCTGATCCCAGCGGTAGGGTAGGCTGTTATTTTTCAAATATTTGTATCCATAACAATAACAGGTGCACTTAAATTTTAAATGGTGCGGGTATTTTTAATAAATATTTTTTAAAGAGGACAACACGAAAAACTTAATATTTTATCTGTATTCAATATATACCATGAATTTATAAAAAGTAAAATGAAAAAATAATCTCTAATAGCACTGTTATTTAAAATAGAGATAAGTTTTTAAAGCAATAACCTTTCAAACATAAAATCAGATCTCATCCCTTATTTACTACATTAAATATTTAACATTAAAATTTAAAAACTATTAATAATAATTGTACGGTGGATTCTCTTCTTATTATTATTATAAACATCTAATAAATTTAATATAAATTACTATTATGTACCGTCACTCACAATCTCAAAGAAAGTATCTGTCAATTTTATCAGTAAGATATCATCGTTGCTCATGGACTCTCGGGCTAGTGAGAATAGGACCAAGGTAAGCCCTGTACGTCGTAGAAGGCGACTAAAAGGACTTTCGGGTTCGTGGGCTTTGATGGTCTTCATTGTACACTAAGGTGGTTTAGTGCTTGTCGTACCAAAGCGAGGGTGCCGAAGAGACCTACATCTCTGATAGGGACGTGCTTTCTGTAGATCCCAGAGCCTCTCACAAAGCATTGAGGATGACCGAAGTAATTTCAGTGGGTAAAAATCCCACGTAACCTTATCGTCCCCTTAGAAACAGGGTATCTTTAGAAAATTTCTCTTAGATAAAAAAATTACATAACGTATTAATTTTTAAGGCTTTTTTTAATTATTCAATATTTAAATTTTATTTATATGTATAATAAAAACCTGTCGATGAATTATTAAAAATAATGCCACTGATCAAATAAATGACGGCATATAATAAATTCATAAAACAAAAACTAAAAAACTAAAACTGTATTAGTGACTGTTATTTCATTTGAACTTAATTAGCGTATACTTAGTTTATAAATTAATTAAATTTTTTTTTTTTTTCATTACTTAATTGAATAGATTATAAAAATGTCACGTTTAAGCGAATGAAGATTCACTGTCGTCTTTCAAGTGTTGAAAATGCTTATGAATATAATATGAATTCGTTGTGCTTTTGTAAGATTACATTGGAGCGTCTCAATTGATGCGTTTACCAGGTCTGGGTAGCGAGGTTCCTTGTCTGGAAATTTTTTTAAACATTAAATTTATAGAAAAGTGTCATAAAGAATGAAAACTTAATTTAATACTCGTTTAAATTAAAAAAGATCAAAATGTCTATAACGAAACCGATGCACCAAATACCATAAATATGATAAGTTGTCAAGTTAACCTGATGGAGACAAATAACAAAATTAGTGTTGTGTTAACAGTAGAGACGGATTCTATTCCATGATTTTCTGGTAGTAGGTTCTCGTTTCCGGAGACTGTCTAGGTTAGATACCACCGCAGCTCCTATTTCTACCGCCAAACAGTAGTATGCTAACATTACTGTGTTCCGGTTTGAATGGTGCTTTAGCTACTGTAATTACCGGAGTAACGAGATTCTAACATCTTATATCTCAGGCGACGAGTACGTGGTGCATATCATAGTAACTAGTGCTACGTTGTTATGGGCGGGCGTATCACTTACCATCAGGTTAACGTCCCGCTAGTCTCGTCGGTTAATTGTATACAAAAAAAATACTGTTTTATTAGTAAATTATAAGAATACAATAAAAATACACTTACTTTCACTTTTTGCTATGTGTCCTGGGTAGAGCAATATATAGTAGGCTGCCTATGGACACCTGTAAATAAATAAATTAAAATCACCCATGTGTTAGCATCTAATAGTTAAATATATTGTAGACTATAAAATAAAAAAAATTAAATACATACCAAGGTAAGTTAAGAAAAATTCGAAATAGTATAAAGTATGTATTCCTTTATCGTCTATTTATCGTTTACCTGTATAACGGTGCGCATCGAGCGGTTCCGGATGGTCAGGGTCCGGAGGCGGGGCTCGTGGTCGTGCCGTGTCATCCCCGGGAAGGCAAGTCTCTACCATCGCTTCTAGACAATTCACAAACAGCTCGCTGCTCTCCGCCGTGCATTGGTTCTGTGATAGAATACTATTTCTATATTATTTGTTTATGTGATACTATAGATACTAAGCTATGGCTTCATATTATAAACTCTCTCAGTTAATGTGCGCCTATGACGTCATTGGCATGTTTTGGGGTACAAAGACCTTTTACCATTCGGCTGGCACGTGATAAACTTAACAAAAATATTCTTTTATCATAAACCTATAGTTAGCAATAAATGTTTATTGCTATAAGATGAAATTTTTAATATAAAATTACTATACGGAATAGAAAACAAAAGAATTGGTTACCTTAGTGAAGGGGCCCGCAAACCGCCACAGTCCGCCAAAGCCGCAGCTCTGCATGTAATGTAACTGCTGTTGGCTCGCGTCTTCCGAGGCGATCATGTTCTACATACAACAGTAAAAAATAATGACTAAGATATTACGGTGCGAAGGGTTCCGCCCAACATCTTACGGAGCCCAAGTCAACCTCATCGGCACACGGTGTACCTTGCTAAACAGACGAGGCTATAAACACCCACCCACACTAGGCCACCGTGGTGGACTAAAGCTCAATTCCCTCTCAATGAAGATGCTTGAGGGTGGCCTATGCCCAGAAGTGGCCGTTATCAGGCTGCTAAGAGATAAGAAGAAGACACTACAGACGTAATGAAGTATAATAAATTATTTTTTTTTAAATAAAGTTAGTGCTTTTATTAAAGAATTTTAGAGACTTAACGGAGTCAGAACTATGAGAATTCGCTAGCTAAAATAATGTATCATCTTGTATTTGTCAATAAATAAAAAAAAGACAATAATACATTTTGAAGGACATTTAGAATTCTACTTATCTACTTAACTCAATCGGAGTCATACAGTACTATTTTAAAATTTTATAGATTAAAATCCTAAAAAATACGTAATAATTAACTACTAAAAAGAAACGTAATAATTAAAAAAACAATTAAACTAAATGATGTTTTGAAATAATTCAACTTTGGCGGTGATGGTTCTTTTACCTGTATAATGCTCTGTACTGCGCTCAATATAACTTGATCATGGCAATGCATTAGCACGTGATTGATCTTCATATCCAGGAGACTGTGGCTGTAAAAGAATATAAAAATTGCATCTGCACATGCTTTTAATAGAGATTAATATTTTTAAAATTGAAATAGTTTCTGTTATGGTTAGTGCAAGGGATTGTTTCGTATTGGCCTGATCGGCTACCATCCTCAAATTATAAATCTGGAGTGATTCCAGCATTATGTTGTACTGATTGTAGATATAGGAAAGCGAGAATATCCTGGATGAGTATTCTTTTCCATCCACAGGCTCTTTGTTATTAAACTTGACGTAAAATCAAGGCTAACTATAATAATTATCATTACTCTCTTAAGTCGTTATCCTAGCTATTAGCTTATATTTTTATCAGTATAATCAGATAACTATGTTGACCTCAAATTAAAGTAAAGTGAGGTGTTCTCGTTTAAAATACTCGGTAACTCATATGAGTGTATATGATATGACCTAATATATAATATGAGAATATATAAATGGATAGTTTGAAACCACAAGGGTAGTGGAATGCAGCCAAGTAACTTCGAAATAAACCTGACACTATCCAAAGTAGCTAGCATTTGACTTTCTTTACGGAAGTATTATTAAGTCATTGAATATATTATATCCTTACATGACTGGGAAGACTTTTGGGAACACTACTGACCCCTCGGCCAGATACTGATATAATATTCTGATTTCGTCTTCATCTGTAAAGAGAAAACATTAATATTTTATATTGTATATAAACAACCCCCACAAGGTGGACCGACGACCTGGTCAAGGTCGCTGGCAACCATTGGATGCGGGTGGCCCAGGACCGGTCTGAGTGGAAATCTTTAGGGGAGGCCTTTGTCCAGCAGTGGACGTCTTCCGGCTGATTGATTGATTGTATATCTTCTCCCACCAATCCACATTGGGCCAACTTGGTGGAAAATGGCCAAGCCCCCATATGAACCCCTACAGACGGCGGTCATTGACGAAGGCCTATGTCCAGCAGTGGACGTCTATAGACTAAAAATGATTGTATATGTTAAACATGTTAGCCACAAACACAGAAAAAAGTTCTACTCACTCTTGTCCTGTGTGTGTCGTACGAGTCTATTAATGAATATAAGACACTGAATAGTCACTTAATGATGTTGCTGCCAGATATGAGAGTTCTGTTCCCAATGAGAAAATACTTCTCGTGAAAGAAAACATTACGAGCACACCAACAGGTACCGAGAACAGCAGCTTTTGTAGATATGTGACATGTCCTGTATAAGTTAATGACGTTATTGATTGATCATGATTTACCTGTTGTATACTTCACTAATGTAGCGAGGACAGTCAACACAAGAGCTTGTGTAGTGAAGTCTGAGAGGACGGAAGGATCGAGCAGGCTGTTACTCTCTGGACTTGTGGTGTCTTTGTCAGTTGATGTTTGCTAAAATAATAAGAAATACATTTACAGGTTGCATTTATATAATACCAGAGACCGTCTCAGGTAAATAGCACCGCAGCATCTACTACGGGGAAACAATACTTTTCTATTTGTATTTCGGTTTGAAGAGCGCTTTATTTGGTGAAATTACTAAAGTAATGAAACTTAACATCTTCTATCACGATGTAGTGCTGCGCATGTATCATCCTCATCTTAAACATTTCATGAGCAATAAAATTTGATATGATCGATGGTTTACAATGTCCGAAACAAAAAAACATGACAAAGTACTTCTTTTTGGGCAAAAATACGGTTAACAATTTTACCTTAGCCATTTCCTTGTTGAAAAATAAATCCTACATAAACGAAGTGTCATATCAGGTAGCTTGACATTATCGCTGCTGCTAAACAACTGTATTCGAAGGACCTTCTGATGGCGATGGACACAAATTAACAAAATAAAAATAAGCAACGTCTATTTAATAGAGATATTGATAGTATATTCTGTTTATAACCTTTGTTGATATCTCGGGGTAATCGCTATCTCCAGACTTTGTTGACGATGGTCTGTCGGTCATGTCATCGGTGCTGCCTGGTGACCCGCGGCCGTCATCGTCCAGTCCCTGTATTTGTAAACATAGTAACATATAAACAAGTACATTTTACTGATTTGGTAGAGGAATAGCAGGTTCGATTCTTATGCCACATGCGATGGAATTTAATTCATCTGATTTACCATCTATCAAATGAAGCGCGGAAGAGTTAATATTAAGTTTCCTAGTTTTATTATAAATTATGATTCCGAATTCAGCTACTAGATCAGACTATTAGTCGACATCAATATAAATCGTGTAGTTAAAAATAGGAGTGCGGAAGTCTTTAGTTTATTTTCTAGAGACCTACGTTACATTATAAACAATGTACGTACGTCGAGCCCACTATCCGCATCCCCATGCTCCCTGGCCGCTTCCCCGGCGGCGCCATGCTGTACACTGTGGGCGCGACCCTCGCTATCCTGCACATAAACAGATCTATTGAAAACATTTGAACAATATTATAGTTTACAACTAAGGGAAAAAAAGTAGAATGGAGGTGCAACCTCGAAACATTAAAAATACACTCAATAATTATAATAAGCAGTAGGATTTCGACTGAAATTTACATGAGTTCACAATTTATACCTTTACATCGCATAAATATGGAGAAATATACAGTATTAATATTATACAAAAAAAAACAAATTGGCGATTGTATTTAATATGTATTATACAATTGTATAACTTGTGTTCGAGGTCACACAATTAATCTCTTTAATTGTCAATTGGAAAAAAAAATTACAAAAAGCTAGGTAGGGTACATGAACATTCATCTGCATCTATTCAATTTCAATATAGGGTTTATTATTTTAAAACGCTAGGATTATGTTACAATTTTGTCATGTCAATTATTTAGTTAAATCTAAATCTAGAAAAAGCTTTGTGCCGTTGTTCTGTTAGGTAGGTATAAAACGGTGGTTTGTGTATTTATATAACACATATTGATATTAAAAAAATATATAATTTAGACTAGCGCTTCACTACGACCCCACCTGAAGGCAAGCGGCTATGTAGTCCTCGATGGTGAAGCGCGCTAGTCTAATATAATATAAATAAACATTTTTGTTTTTACTCCCTAAGCTGACGTTTTGAGCAGTGCTACTGCAGTTATATTTTTGTTATACGATAACTTTTATTAACTAGGTTCAGCTACGATGGTATATTTTCGGATATCGCCATATTTCGCGAGGGCTAAAACCATGCAGGGCTTGTGACGCTTCTTGCGCGACGTTTGTATAAATTAAAATATCAAAAACTGACCTCTGAATGATTAATTTATTGAACACGGTCCCCAGCGACCTTATTATTACAAAGCACACAAAATTCCATATTAATATTGTACAGTATCTGTGCTGCGTTAAATAAAATCGCTCTGTCGATATTTAGAATTTGCAAAAAAATCACTTGCTATTGACGTGTTTTTTTTTTTATTGTAATATAAAATTAACTTTTTTATCTGCAAGTAATTTTCGTGAGGAAAAATTAAATAAATCCAACTGTAGACCTGAATCTGATGAAATTTTTTTGTGCGTTTAATATATATTCAGTATGTTTTTATAATCTTTGCAAATTCTAATGATATATCGGATATATTCATATATTTACGTTGGATAATCTATAATTGGATGTAAAAACTGAGGACCGTATTTAGTGGAAGGATTTGGAAGGTAGTTGGATTATGATGAAGAGATCTATCGTTACCCGCGGCGGTCCTATACTGTCTTTTGAAGTAGGCACGGAGAATGAGCGTTGTGTCTTAAAAAGCATTCTAGCCGACGCCTATAGAGGGTGAAGCAGTGCAAAAGCGGGCCCGAATAAGTCGACAAGGTAAATGACGTGGATATAATTGGATTTATTAACGCCATACAAACGATACACGGATCAACCAAATCCATAAAAGTTGCATGAAAAAACACAATGCGTTATAGTATAATGATGCGATACAGCGACAGTGTCGGCCTCGTAAGTTACTGAAAGGAAAAGTTTTAGACAGTAAACAGTGATGAGTCAAATAGGTTTTTAATCATTTGCAAAATATCTAATGTTAAAATTACCTTACATATCGAGCACTACAGGTACGAAGAATAAATGAAAAGATATACCTATGCAACGACTAAACTACTATTTTTTTTTAAGTAATAAATATGATTGAACAACATTCGATTGAAGTATATATAATATATAGTAAGTATATAAAACAACTTTTATATCGTCGTAATGAACAAGCTCTTCTTTAAAAGCTATTATTTTAAACAATTTTTAACAGCTTTTATTTTAAGTAGAAAGAAAGGATAAGTCGTATAGTAATAGAACATCAAAAAAGAAAATGGTCGTGATATGTATGTAAAGATTAGATGATTAATATTGCAATATACCAAGATTAAGATTACGTATTATATTTTTCAAAAGTAGATCAAATGGTTACCTGATGGGAAATAGACATCGTGTGGGGACTGTGACCACCGCTACTAGATTGTTGCAGTGTCGGTGATTTACCTGTAAACAAAAGGTTTCAATACATACGGAAGACAAAAAAAAAATATTTAAACAATTTGTACTTCTTCATCAACATAATTTCAGCTAGGCCGTCAGAGGCCAAACATAAGATTTTCTGCGATTTTCAACATATCATCGGTCCACATGGCAAAAAGTGCTTTTCCTTGATTTGAATAAATTCCTTTATTAACAATCTTAATTATTAAATTTCACCCTATAAAATTGGGAGACATATTGTCATATGTACGCATGCAGCTATCATCAATTTTTTTTTATTCTACGCAGCGACGATAAGAGCACGACGTTCACTTGATGTTAAGTGACACGCCCGCACATAACAACGTGGCGCTAGGGAGGATGATTTATACTGTATCACATTGTGCTAGTTGCCATGAGACATGGGATGTAAAATCTCGTTACATCAATAATTTCACTAGCTACAACGCCCTTCAAACCGGTACACATTAACGTTTTCACACTATCGTTTGGAGGCAGATATAAGCAGAGACCTACTACACTAAATCTCATTTTAAACTCTTTAGTAAACGTGACATCAATATGATTATATTATTATTATGCAATATTGTGCGAAATAATCTACTGTTAGTTGGTCTGCGTAGACAGAGGCCATCTAAGAAATAGATACCATCGCATTTCCATGCTTTTATTAGCAAACAATAGTGTGCCAATATCACCGAGCTCTGGTTTGAAGGGCGTCATAATAATTTAAATTACCTTATAATCTTGTCTTTCAATTAACACGGGGTTATTAGCAAGCATGTCATACACCTTCAGAGTACATCTTTTCCGTTGAACCAAAAAAATATATGAATTTTAATTATGTTCGTTTGTTTATTTTTAAACTTATACCTATATTTATTAACGCATAAAGAGTTGAACAATGAACTTACCGCCATGTGCGTAAGAGAGAGCAGCCTGGTCAAGTACGTCCCAGGACTTCTGGCGGCGGCCCTGGCAAGATGTGTGCGTGGACGACTGCGGCTGGATGAGAATCGACGACTGTGCAAAATAAATTCTATACTATAAATCGACTACATCTCTTGAAAATTCAACATAAAACAGATATAGGTTAAAATCCTTATTTGATTAGACCAGAACAGCCTGCACACAATAATAGGGTACTTGCTATGGTATACTGTCCGCTACATTGTACTCATCATCTTGATACACAAGATGTAGTTGCAACATCCTTCAAATCTGAACACAACAATGTTGTTATATTACTGTTTGGCAGTAGTTACAAGACAGACTGCTATCTCTATATTCAAATTGAAATTGAATAGAAAAAAAAAATTACCTGGTGATGGTCGGCAGTGGGACAATAGTGATCGCAATTATCCGGCAGCCATTTTGGTAGCGAGTGTTTAACGTGGCATCGCGATCTGACTTCTTCACTGACACAAACCAAAGCTGAAAGACAAGAATTTGTTATTTAGATTTCAAACACACGTGCAATTGAACTTTCTGATGATTTTATTTAATTAATACTGACATTTTTACCCCTAATGATCGGAACTATTTAGTAATAGTACCTTATTTTATGGGGAGAAGAGTATTCGTATCGACTATACCCCTCTCCACAGTCATCTTTAGTGCTTTGCAAGAGGCCCCGGTATTTCTTATGGAACACACCGGTGCCTCTCTGCACTGCGCCTTAGCGTGTCCTCGGGAGTGCGACAAGCACAAAACCACCTCGTATTTTTTGTTAACAGCCCGAGACTACAGAGTAGTTATAAGTATTTAGAGAATCTTCTACAATTTAGTTAAAAAATTAACTACCACCGATGCGCAGTAGCTAAGCGATTACCTAGAAACCATGAAGTTGCCTAATTCTTTATACCACTAAGGCGACAAACAGGCATACAACTTGTCTGATGGTAAGCAGTTACCGTAGCCTGTACTACCCAGAGGCATATCAAACGCGTTGCCTTTTTGGAGGACCCAATTCTGTGATGTTTTTTAATTCCATAGCCGCATTTTGTGAGTTTGATTGGTGGTACAGTTTTTCGAACCCGCCTAGACTACCTAACAGTTATATTACAAAGCTGCTATTATAACAGCACTGTTGTGTTACGACTGTCAGACACAGTTACCTCACTTAAATTTCAAGTCATTTCAAGTCATCATTGTCACTTGTGCGATTTACTACAACACAATGTGCAATTTAGACCAAATAATAGCCAGTTGTATTTAAAAAACAAAGGATAGGTATGGTACCCGTGAGATATGCTACTGTGTCTGGCGCCACGTGGAACTTGTCGCGACGGGCACGCGCCACGGTCGCGAGCAGCGCGGCGAGCACGCGGCACGTACGCGACACCGTCGCCGCCTGCGGGTGCCGGTAGCCCTTTATCAGGTGGCCAACGAGCGCGAAGTGGAAATTTGAGCGAAAACTGTAAAATTTGTTATATTTGTTAATAGCATGAATAAACATGACAAATAGTATAAATAAAATCTTTCTGTCAGATGTTAAATAGTAAAAGATAATTGCCATTTTTAAAAAATTTATGCATGCAAATAGTAAATTTGTTTTTATATAATATAATATATATATATATAGAAATAAATACGTATGTTGTCCAACCCTACAGACTAGTGAGGTAACAGTCGCTGCCAAATAAAAATAAAATGTTAGAGGAAGTTTTGTGTTCTGGGTTACCTCAATACAGGCATCGCCTAGTGAGTAATCCAGAGGTTAAAAACCAACAGAAATGACATAGATTGCTAACAAGTTATTATTACATAGAAATATATTTGCATTTCAGTAAAATTTGCTGAAATAAATAAATTTTAATTTCATTTCAATTATCCGTTTTTTTTTCGTAATTTGAGTCTTCTCTTACAACGAAAGAGTCAAGACGGTCATCTTTCACCTCGAGATAACGTAAGACGTAGCATTCATACGACTACATTACACAACTGACTTATCACAGCTTTTTATAATATTGAAATCTAAGTTGTAAAACTATTCACACAGAAAAATAAAATTGCAATGGTTAATATCTTATCTGAGAATTTTGGATCTGGTTAACTTAAAAAAATAAATAATTTAATAACTACTTTATAACATTTTACCTCAATCCAACGGCATGATCAAGTTGTTTAAAATGCCATTCCAGTGGCTCTCTAGTTTCCATCATCACCTGCTCCAAGCCCTAAAAATAGTTTTCAATTACATTCACTATTACGATTAGATAAAGTAATTAAAAGAAATATAAAAATAGTACCTTATTATCGAAAACTCCTTGTGAATCTAACGTGTGAAGGTTTTGTTCCATAAGCGCTAAACCGGCCGCATATAACGTCGGCTCATCTAATTGCAGAACAGACAACGCAACCCAAAATAGCGCTTTGTGAATAGGCGATTCCTATGGCAAGAAGGTATGGATTAATGATTTTTTATTACTCTTGAAAAACTTTTAAATTATCTAATAAATTTTGAACAGTATTTTAGATTTTCGTATTTTGGTTCCCACAAATTGTTACTTGAACACAATTTCATATAACTTAAGTGTCTATAAAGCCGTAGAAGGTGAAGCGCTTTCGCTCAGAACAAGGGCTGTCGTATGTAGCTGATAGGATGTCAAGCCGATTAGATAAATCTTACCAAAATATTAACTCTGCACATCAACACATATAATTCTGAAATCGAATCAGAGCGGCTAACGACCGCAGAGCTATATATATGGTTTAATAAATATTTTTTATACAGTTAAAAATCATGTGACTCTTATAGAGAAACTTATTTACAAAGTATTTGGAATTAATAATTGTACAGTTATCTTCATACCGGATGCAATAATGGCTGTAACCTCGTCAAACACATGATTAAAGCCTCCAGTAATGCCAGGTCATTAAATGACTCTAACGCCTTCACTAATATCCTCAGCAGTTGCTTCATGTCATCGTCCGTTACATTTTTACCTATAAATAAAAAAAAATTATGCTAACAAATACTTTAAAAATAATAATTAAAGAACAATTATGAAAATTCTTACTTATACATCCGAATACAATCAAAGCTCGCGGCTGTAAAGCAGGATTGAAACAGAATGCGAAACTCTTAGCCAGTGACGTCCTGTAATTAAAAAAAAAATGTGAGGAGTGTGTGAGAGAAAAATACAGTCATGTTAATTCGTCGCGTCTAAGTCCAGTAATGAAGTGCTGTATTATAACAACATCACCACAACAGCAAAGCTGTGATCTAGGGGTCAACGTAAACTGAATGACCATGATTTCCTTCCATACCCATCACGACCTCGTCACTTAACATTATATAAAATAATGGTTAAAAAAAATAACCTAATGATCAGTTAAGTCAAGGATATCGAATGTCGAAGAAAGTTGAGAATGTCATATAAAAGAATGTGATATAAAAGTAATACCAAGTATTGAGCCAGTCGCAGTGGGGGATGTCGCGCATGCAGGCCTCCATGATTTCGAGCAGCGCATCTGTGATGGTCTCCAGAGACTGCAGCGGCAAGCGCTCGCGGTCCGATTGAGAGTGTGATTGCGACTGGGAGGCAGAAGAAGGTGCCAGAGACGTACTCGTGCCGCCGCCGCTCGTAGATTCAGTGCAGGTGCCGTATGAATGTTCTGAATACCTGCGACGGCTTCGTAATCTGATATTTCTTATGTCTATTTGTTCTAGAATATAAACTTTAGCGCTTATAATATACAGGTCCCTGGTTTAATTCCTATGTTATATGTTGCAGTTAGCTACCATACCATAAGATGAAAGAGCCCACATGAGCCCTTGATTTTGAAAGTGGTATAAGTCATATTTTCTAATTGATTGATTTATTTTACTAGGATTTGAATGAAATAACCGTTAAACTAGATTTTTAAAATTTTTGACTTATACCACTTTCCTAATCAACTTTCCCACCACTTTCCCAATCAATCACATATAACCTATTGCAAACGGTAATATTTTTACTAAAAACCAATAAACGAACCATACAATTATTCATAGGTTTTTTGATAAATGGAAAAAAATAGTAATAATATTTAAACTAACATAATTTTACTTTTAGCATATGCTTAAGCTTACCAGTCGCCGCCGTGACGATTGTATGGACTTCGGAAAGCGGTAACCGCCGCAGATTTCACTTTCGATATGCCGAACATTTGATAGAACTTTGGTAACGCGAACTCGTCCAACGACATCATTAAGAGACGCTGTGTCTCCTCTGAAAAAGAAATATCACCGAATCAATAATTGATATCAAATCAACCCTCACGTAAACCAAGGGTGTTATAAGTTCGACTCATGTTTATGTTGTGAAAGTTCGTATTGGTCTAGGTGGAGTGATAGTGTTAAAAATTCCTCTTTAGTTATTAAAAATGTAGTTTTTTTATTGTTTTACATTAAAGCACTACGAAAACTTCGAATTGATTAAATGTCTTTTTTTTATGTAATTAAGAGCCGAGACGAACGGCACATTCAGCTGATGGTAAGTGACATGCTTGCCCATGGCATCGTGGCACTAGTTAAGATAGTATGCACAGCACATTATTGCGCTCGTCGCCCGAGACAAAATATGTTTTAGTATCGTTACCCCAGTAATTACACTAGCTACAGCGCTCTTCAAACCGAAACACAGTAATGTTTGCACACTACTGTTTGGCTTCAGAAACAGGCGCTGCGATGGTACCCTCCTTTTTTTTGTTTCGGGGGAAAGCTTCGAAAGATACCCCTGCTTCTGAGGGAAGTTAGAGTATGTGAGATTTTTAATCACTAAAACCACATCGGAGAACGCACTGGTGCCTCTCTACTCTGTCTTTGAACTCGTCTCTAAGGAGGGACTTAACCCTTCTAGGTTGTCCCACACGGGTTCGTTTGTTGAGCGATAGGTGCCCCCACCCTCAGGACCGCGATAATCCTAGACCCTTTTAGTCGCCGGCTACGACAGGCAAGGCTTACCTTAGTCCTATTCTTACTAGCCCGATATTACAGGGCTCCGGTAGTACCCACCTAAACGAGCTCCGGCAATAGAGATCTACCACCAGTGTTATAATATTCAAACAATATATCATTGAAATTTAGGTAAAAATATAAATCATTAAGAAAAAGTTTTATCTCACCTGAAAAGCTGGGCGTGTTGCAAGTGCATAGTGAGTGTATGATGTTGATGACGAGGCCGTGAGTGGCGGCACGCATGGGCACCGTTCCAGAACACACGAGGAACGACACCGTGTGGAACAAGTAGGGCAGGTGGCGTGCCACGTCCAAGCAATTGTTGAATGATAGCATTAACTGTTCGCAACAAGGTAAATTTTTTTATCCACAAAGAAACTCAATTTCACGTGACATTAAATGACAATGAGATCGAGAGTGTGGCATATGGCAGTGTGGTAGATTGCTAATGTATGTATATATGGGTAATACAACCAGCCTAAGTACTTTAAGTGGAAAAATATCCAGTAAGCTTCTCTTTGTTAGTAAGGGTAAGGACGTGAAGCCCGGAGACTCAAAGTTTTCAAAGGATAGAAGAACACAAAAGTCAGAACTGGGAAGCTGAAAGTGAGTTTATATAACTATAAAAGATTTTAGAACCTACGACATGGTCCTACTTACCAGATATCTTGCCAATATGGCGATGTCATCCCACATCATGTGCTGTTCCAACATGGCCGTTGGAGAATGGCAGGTCTTATCCACCACCTAGGAAGAATGTTCTGATTAAAGATTTAAATTTAGTATCTCTAGAAATATGACAAACTAATTTACTTTGGTTTTATTTTGTATTACTGTTTCAATCATCTTGGGAGAGTGAATATGTGTATCTATTGACCAATGAAGTGAACAGATAATCATATTCAAACAATTTTATAGATATTTATAAATAAATTGAGTAATTATTAAAAGATAAAGAATCATTTTACAATGGTGATTGAACACATATCTATAAACTAAGAGAATTTAGAATTTTAAAATAGTGTTGCCCAATTTCACACCAATTATAATAATAACACAAAAATCGCTACTGAATGAAACACTACTAAGATGTAATCGATAGATTTATAAAAAGCTGGTATAGTGCAGGTATACAAAGTACGCAAATTAAAAGATGTAAAAAGAAAAAAAAACTCACAGTGGCCGGGGTAACGGGACCCAGAATATTATTGGGCAGTTTGGATAGGGCCTGCGGGAGACACATAAATTTACACAGATTGTTTTCACTTATCGATGTCGACAAGCACTTCAGGATTAATTTTATATGTGACACTTCAATGCGACTCATCCATCATCCCGCACTTGGTCAGCGTGGTGGATAAATGGACTTGGCAATCTCCTTATGAGGGAGGGAGCCCCGTCCCAACAGTGAGAACATTAAAAGGTCTGCTTGTTTAAGACAACTATAACATTTAATAAAAATAAACAAATGCTTACTTTTATCAGTAAAATGATGTCGTCGAGATCGATTAGTTTAAGTTAAGGACAAAATGAAGTAATTTTTAATATTAATTATTAGTTATATATGACCAAAGCACGGTCGCAGTACATCTACTTTTATCATAACTAAACATTTGACGTATTAGATATTTTGACAAAAAAAAATTGGATTGTATAGTATTATTCTACTAACGTCAATAACTGATTGTAATAGCATTTACTAAAAAATGATTACCCATGAATTGTTGTAGTAAAATGCTACTTTTAATAAGAAAACTTAGTTCTACGATAACGAAATTTTAGCGATTCAATGTTATTATGTGATATTTTGAATATCTTATTAAAATACTGACTTCATTTATTATAAATTCATTAATTTATTCCTTTAGCTCTTAATATGAAATATATCGTAAGTCGCACAAAAATTAACAATTAAAAAAAGGTACTACTTAATTAACATCACTAAAGGCAATAATACAAAATGGACATAAAATTAATGCTTAAAAAAAATTCTTCTTTTGCTACATACAACTTTTTATTTGTTTGTTTATATTATATTAACAAACATAATGCCTATGTGGCATTCTCTGCCAGACAACCCTGGGAGATATGAGATATTGAAAGAAACTAAAATGTTTTATAATTTTTTTTAAATCCTATCCTAAGTTTATAATAATTTTAATTTATTTCCTATCACTAAAGTTTATAACACATCATTGTTTTATTTTCATTAAAATAACAGAAGAAAAATTTCGGTAATTTTTATATCCATCAAATATATATATAACCATAAATATTGGTGGTTACATCGATCTACACATAGATAGAAATAGTTTTGGTCTATTATTACACAAGGCACAGACATGAACACAAAAAAAACCAAGCAATTACAAACAAAGCCGTTTACAATCAAATACGAGATACGAGAACACTTACCCGACACATGCGCCCGATGACTTTTTTGGATACAAGCTGGACGTTAGCTGATGCCAGGGCGACAGCTGTGTCCGCCATTATCTCAATCATAGGAGAACCCAGACCTAAGTGTTAAGTGTAAAAAAAATAGATTATTATTATTATTTTAAAAATAGGAATGAATCCAAACATACTAATTTCCAGCAAGAAGCTCAGCACTTGCTTTGAACACTGTGGACCCTAATTCGACTCAGGCCACTTGTTATAGAGTATTGTTGGTTGGTAGTACTTTTTTAGAAATTGATTTGCCAGTTACCACCCACATATTTTAATTCAACAGCCATTTACATTAGTGACTATACAATTTTCTTTAAAGCATTTAATTGTGTCAATGAAAAAATCACGCACCTGAATTAACACTTCTCTGTATAAAACTGTCGAGGACCATATCTATGAGCTCCGGCACTTGCCCGATGGAGCCCCAGATCTTGGCTTGCACAGAAGGATACATCTCAGTCTCCTCTATGGTGAGTGTTATCAGCTTTTCTAATATCTGAGCCACTTGCTTTTGACGCCGGGATTCGTCTGATGGCTTGCAAAATCTATTGTATAAGAGTGTTTAATATATTTAATCAAGCCGTGGTAAAGCATTATATGTCTCCAATAAGCTCGATCCGCGCTAAGCTTGAGGTTTCACATCAAACATCATGAGGAATCCGACATTTTCCAAGAAACTGTTGTAATACATAAAAAACCTTGACTTTTTGCTTATGAGAGAAGACCCTAAGCCCCAGTAATATAAACATTTAGAGTGGAAGATCATTAATTAATTTAATTAGGCATTTCATATTAATTAAACTTAACCTAATATATATCGAATCTGTAATAGTATATTATTACTTTAATGTAGTATACATTAAAAAAATACTGACCTCACTAGATTTGCTAACCATGGTGTCATATATTCTAAACACAGATGCTTTAGTTCTATTGTAGACCCTCTAAAACCCTGTAAAGAGCAAACTTTTGATTCACAAACAACTATTTGTTGTAAAAACTTAAATTTTTTTAAAGTACTAACATGATTTGTCTTAAAACTAATCGTATTTACCTGAATACATTCTTCCAAAAATTCAAGAGTGAGATGTGGTTCATTGTGCGCTAATTTTTCACTTACGGATTTTATAAAAATCGTATTATTTGATGGTATGCATAGACCTAAAAAAAAAACCACAAGTTATCTTTAAATAATTATTTTTCATAGATATTTACATATATCGATGTTATATACAATGTAAAATATAATGGCTTCGTATTTAACATCAATACAGTTGCTAACCGCTAGCTTTGTAATACAGAGGATAGAATCCTGGTTCAATTCCGCAATGACATTAATGTGACCTTCATATTGTAAAACTGTCGCCTGAACGGCATTGTTGTGTTCCGGCTGTCAACATACGAGAGTTAGAGTATTCTGGAATAAACTATTTTACCACTTGCTGCTTATCATTATCAATTTGTTAGCGCAATATAGTTAAAAAAGAAAATCTTATAACTGCTCACCAGAAGTTTCTAGTAGTTGTCCTTCAATTTTAAGGTGAAAAGTAGCTGTGAGAGCGCACAGCTGGTTATACGCTGCAGTACGTAGGTTAGGGTCGCATGAGCCCAAGTTTAAAAGCGCCATGTTCAGCAAAGTACCCGGCACGTCCTTAGGACGGATTTTCTGATGTACTGTAACTGAGTCTTGCTAAAAAAAAATGAGTTATCATGAGTAATGTAATGTATTTTAAATTAAGTTCATGTTATCAAAGTTAATTGTTCATTTGATATTAGTCGGTTTTCAAAGAATAACCTTCAGAGAACAAGTAGCATTAAACTAGTTTGGTTTCTGGTATCATTCTATCTTTGTAATTATTCAGGGTATATGCACTTTATCTCCGATGGTTATCATTTTTTTAAAAAAATTATAACAAACATAACTGTAAAAAAATATATTGGCTATTGGCCTCTTCCAAGGGATGACTACTTTGTCTGATCTTCGGCTAGAGAGATTCATTTCCTGCCAACCGCTTTGCGCAAATCGTCTGCATATATTTAAAATAAAATAAGTAAATATATAAGAAGTAATAAAAAACCTATTGACTTACTGGTTGACTAAGTTCCCAGCGGTTGCGTATATGTATGATAGACTGCACAATGTTATCACAGTCGTTGTGAATGAAACTCAATGGCGTTGACTCATTAATAATCGACAATGAGAACTGATTGTCGTCTACAAGACACACCTATAAAAATACATAAAACTCAATGTATAATTTATTAATAACTATTAATATACGAAGCAAATAACATATGATATTCATACGAATTATTTTGCGTCCAAAGAACACAAAATATCAAATGATGGTAAGTTTTGGCTAGATATGGTCTAGATATGTATTCTGCCCCGTCTGTTGCCAATATTACCGTGTTCTAGTATGACGAGCGTAGTAGCTACTGAAATATTTAGGTTAAAGAGACTCAACATTTTATGTCGCAAGACGAGTAAAATGGAGTACAGAGCTAACCATCATAACTGGCGCCACTTCTTTCTATAATGGGCTGGCGTATGCCAGACGTAGACGTTGCTATGATGGTGAGAGTTACCCTTACCAACATAAGAACGTCTACCAGGTCGCTCCGCTATGTCAAATAAATAAATTATATTACCTCATCAATCTCGGAGGCGTAATACACATCGTTTAGTAAAACTGGCAATCCCAGCACTTTGGTCTTCTCAACTGATGTTATTTGAAGAGCAGTAGGGCCAACCTAGTAAAAAAAAAAGAGATTGATTAACAATGTTATAAATGTGTATCACTCGTAAACTTTCTGTGTTTATAAAAGATATACCTTAATAGCCACTTTAGTGTCTTTATGTGACAGCTTAAGTGCATTATTAAATACTTTAAGGTCCTCTTCTAGTGCAATTGTGGCTCCAGGCAGTTTCTGTTGTTCACTGTCGACGAAGTCGCTCAGCCGCGTGTGGTTGTCAATAAATATTAGTTTACGGTTGCCCTGTGAGCATAAACGATTTTTTATTTTAAATTTATTAAATTATAAACTTCATTGTATATATTTCAGAAAAATATTTATGTAATTTTAAAAGCTGTTACAACACATTCTAACTGCACCACGCATATTTTGTCGCTTGTCGACAAAAGACGTTCTCTTTACCCCAGTAATTACACTTGATACATCGCCATTGAAATACTTGAACCAGCAATTACACACTACTACTTGGCAACAGAAGTTGGTCTTAAAAATATATCTTATTAACAGACGTAAACTTACTCTAAGCGGCGCTAGTATCGCCTCGTGAAACTTTGTATATTCGCGCACCCAACTGTTGCAGTTGTATATGTAGCAGGCGTAGATGTTGATATACGCGACTTCAGGCAACACGCTAAACCATTTCTGTAGGAAATCCGTCCTAAAATTTAATCATAATAACATTATATCATTTTATACAGAGTTTAACTCGGCTAATAATTATTAATTTAATTTCTAGCGCAGTACCTAAATCTGTTGTCAGAGTTAGTATGAGTGAAATCAACGATAAGTTCAAAAGGTTGTTGGCAAAACGGTTTTAGCGTCAATATGACATGGTAAATGAGCAAGTCTGCATTCACTTCGCCGATTCTGAAAGCATAGATTCATTTAATAAAAAGACCGATGAAACATTCAATATGTTACTTCGTTAGTAAGTTTGAAAAATTAATCAACTAAAATCGTATCACTATTTAGTAGGAAATAAATGAAGAAGGAATTTTTCTCTTTCCACTAAATGTCGAGACGTCATACGACGAACTTTCATCTCGTGGATGGATGGATGGACTGCTTCTAACAATTTGGATTTTGTGGGGATGTTTACACCGTACCACATACCTGTCGTAGCCTTGAAACACACCCACCCGTAACAAGGTGGTGATAATTAGAATAATTGATAGATGAAGCTAAAAGGTAAAATCTTATTACACAAGAAATTTAACTAGCTTCAAAAAATTATTTAAATTATTAGATAATTTAATTAAGTTTTAAACAACTTAAGTTAATGTTTTTACTTACTTATATCTTCTAGAAATGAAATAAAAGACTGGATTGCCCATTTTGCTGGTACCGGCCTGATAAAAGATGTTAAGGCTTTTGATACTTTTAAACTCTTCTTTTTCGTGCATGTTATGTTTTACAATAAATTCCTCAAAGTTAGTCGACGACATGTCGATAGACGACCATCGTGCGTAAGAAGAGAATAGAAGACCAGATGTGCTAGAAGTTAAGCAACTAGTTCAAATAATAGTTGAAACAACACAATAGATCATATGATAAGTTTGAATAAAATGGTAACTTACGATTCAACAGGTTTATGCTCTGGTGGACCTAAATATGCAAGCAATGTTGCCATCTGCCAAAAAAAAAAAAAACTGATTTTTGTTAATCTTTCATATTTCTAAATAATATTTTTTTTTATATAATGTCAGTTATATCAAGGTGTTCAAAAGACCATGGTGAGTACATAGGTTGACAGATAATACGTTACCTTATCAAAAGGCCTTCTTCCGACCGCTTTATGATCTCTACTGCAAGATAAATAGTCGCCTATCCTTTCCTGATGGTTCCATAGCAAACGATGTAGAGCGACTACGTTCGCGTCGCTGATAAATGATAAGTTATGTGATGTCTGATCAATGCTTTCGCAGTCCGATGCGATTTGGATGAAAAATCTAAGAGAAAATGAGGACTTACAACTATACATGTATAATAAAAGAGTATCACATTGTTTCCATTTGAAGTGTTTTTTCAAGAATTATTTTGATGTCATAACCACGATACTATAAAAAGTATGTTCTATCTTTATCCACTTTGGCGTAAATAGTATATGACGATAAGTTTTCCCTGTGAATGTTAACATCGTTCTGAACACGAAAAGTTACGTTACCTTAATCAACGGACAAGAAACTAAAATCGTTATGATAGTTAAAAGTAATGTTCATGGACATATCTCTTTTATTTTTTATCATTAATCAAAACCTTTCTATGTACAATAAAGCGCATTTAACTTACTTCCGGCCGGCTTCGAAGTGAGCTCTTAGAAAATCATTAAAAGGCAACATGTGTTGTTCTTTAGAGAATTCAACATGGTTGGCGATGTTTTGCAATATCTTAGACATCAACATCAAACCACGCTTCACTTGAGCGGGCACAGGACGGCTTACGATACCCATTTCTTGAGGAGACACTTTAAGTATAAAAAAATACAATTTCAAAAAGATTAATGTGCAGATTCTCTAAAAGGAGTAAAAAAATTTATAACACGGAGACACTTTCAATAATTCAATTCGAACTAAAATACATACCTATAGCGGGATTGATGAACCTCAAAAACAAAACGGTGCCCACTGCACCTACACTCGTTTGCGGAAACTGAGCGAAACGTTTACTTAGAACCTGAGAACAAAATAATAAATATCAATGTAAAGCGGCGGTACTTCTGACCGAAATTGGTTGTCAACAATACAAGTCCACTTAATGATCTCAATTGTACATTGGGGCCTTGTCTTATAAGCACAGAATGAAAGCAAATTGGTCCAGGTCAAGCACAGGTGCAAACTTGTAACATTTATGTTTCCACATGATACTTTTCTGCAGATTTCCTGAAGTTTAAAATCGGTGATGATCGTATCTCCGCCTTCATTATCCGGTAGTATCGTACTGTATAATTATAAATATAAATAGTAAAAATTACTTGATATAGACAATGACACATGCTGCGCAGTTGTGGAGGAAATTTGTCCGCCGAGTTAACAATGCGATCAAATACTTCCTTCGTCAACTCTACCAGATTAGTGCGATTAACATCGATATCCTGATTTGGGTCAAGTCTGCAATAGAATTAATCATATTTTTAAGTATTAGATCAATATATGTATAAAAATAAATTTACAAGTATTAATTTTTAAGAAATGTTCCAAGTCAATTAAAGTGCCTATGATATACTCATTTAACTTAAATAATGGGACTGCTCTGTTTAGTAGGGCAAAAATAGGACTAAGGATGACCTTAGTCCTTAGTCCGGATATGACTCCGCCAATCGTAGAAGCCGACTTTAATGGATTCGCGGCCTATCAAAGTGGGCTCTTCCGTTGCCCATTAGCAGAAGCAAGCCCAGATAAATACGAAAGAGTTTCGTGTTAGTCGTAGTACAGTGAAGGCGTTGCATTGGTGCCTTCGCTCCGTCGTAAATCTCGGGGTATTTCACAATATATTTAAGGACTTAATATCCAAGGTTTATTCCTGTTGTTTTAGTATTAAATGCAAATATATGTAAAAAAAAAATATTTATACTACAACCTTGCGGGATCAACTTCGAAGCTCAATTCGGGCTGCTCCTCAGCATGGTCCAAAAGCGTTGATATAAGCGGCTCAAGTAAGGACTGTAGGTACCCATAACCATATATCTTGAAACAATACGCCATTATCTTGCTGCCCAGTGAGTTTCCACGAAAGAGAGTTTGCATGCAATCAGTTACCTTAAAACGAAAACAGTATTTATTTAGCTACTATTATATAATAGAATAGAACCTTGATAAATTTACATAGTGATACACATGCTGCGATATAATACTGTTCGCTAACTTGGCAGACATACCTCTTTTTAAAATTTATTTTATAAATATAATAATTAAAATATGAGAAAACTTTATATATCTGTTACATGTCACCAAACGTAAGTAAAACAGATCGAACTTTATCCGATTTTGGTAATAATTTTATGAAATTTGTTTACAGCGGAACCTGATATTTTTTTACAAAATAAAGACGTTTGATGTATTAGTAATTTCTTAATTGAGTAAATTAATTATAAATAACACTATACCTCAACCTCTCTATAGAATATGTTCCACAGTAGTGGAGCGAGGAGATGTTTTGCATCGAACAACGTGACAAACACACGCGCAAGCTCGTCCATTTGCGACGTGCTCACCACGTTCGCGAGAGCCATAGCAATCGGCAGCTCTCCCTAAACAAATTATTTTTTTTATTACATCTAAAAACACACTCCATCGTATTTCCTTTCAAATAAAAGGTTCCATCACGTTTGATAATTACATGAATTAAAGTAGTACGATTGGTAATGTATTTTATATTACCTTATCTGATATCATAGTCACGAGCTGTACAAGCTGTTCGAAACGATCGGCCAGTACAGTCTCGGCTAGGGTGTCAAACTCGGTGCCTTGCTGAAGGATTTTCGTTAGCACTTCCATGAACGCCGCCCGCGTTTGTAAGTCCCGGTGGTAGCCTAGATCTAGTAGGCATGTTAGGGTAAAATAAATTTTATTTTGTATATTCAATAATTAAAAAAAAATTAAAACATAATATAATTATGAACTATATATAGAATACATAGTTCAATAGATATTATTATTATTAGTACAAAATTTATCCTTTTTTTTAATTTTTTGTCCTTATGGGATATAATTTTCATGGGACTGTCTATGCAAAACAAAAATAACAAAAAAGATGCTCTATCTCGTCTTAGTTCTCAATTAAAAAAAGCATGTTATGATCTATTAAACATTTTTTTATGTAATTTAACTTGAAGCTCGTAACACTTATTACACTTACCAATGCTGTGCATTAGACCAGAATCAATGTTTGCACTTAATAAGTTAGACATCGCCTGGATGGTGGCGTTCCTGAGGGCTTCCAATCTCCCAGGACCTTCAGCCATTTCAACTTCATTGCAGTCATTTAGCAAATTCATAAACAATGTAAAATATCTGAAAAACAATAATAATTATGATTAGGCAAATGATGTAATATACAAAAAAAAAATTAAACAACGAAAAGACTAGACGAACAAGAAGTTTACTTTATCATAATATATCATTTCTAAAGTCTTATTCCATCCAATTTAAAGAACAAGTCAAACTTTTTCTAAACCATTGAGAACAAGAAAGTGCTAACTACTTAGTTGGTGTCTCCAGCAAAATGTAGATATGTACAAGTTTATAGTTACTTTACTTTTATCAAGTAACAATTACTTAAAATAACTAAATACAAAAGACAAAAAAAATATATAAAAAGTTGTCTCTTGAATAACTCGATAATGTTTGCGATTGTACTAAAAAATTGTATTTTGTGCATACTTAAGAAAAAGTTGACTCTTGGCTTCCATAAGATCACCGCGGTCGGACTCTTCGGGCTGTAGAGGGAGACCTTTCAAAAGCGCCGCAACAGCTTCCATACACGCTTGATCCAGCTCACGGCAGCACACTAAGTATCTAAATTAACAATGTAAAACATTTTTTCTTAAAACTATCATTCTTTATAATATAATCGACAATGACTTTAAAAGGCATTGTCTAAAGTATATTATCTGGCATAATCAATAAACAATTTTGATAATAATCAACACACATAAACTTTGACTTAAATATTCTATACTTTAACATATATAAATATATTGCTTTTCATAGCTAAATGATGGACAATTCTGTTATTCCTTAGGATATATGACAGGAGCATCGTTCCGAAGAGTGAATAGGCTGTTACTAAGTTAGTGTTTTTTACCTCCACAGACCACATCACCACTTAACATCAAGTGGAATCTAACATTAACGTACACAATGAAAAAAAAATACACATTACAATACATTTTACAATATCATAACTAACTATATACAAGATTATGAATTATAAAATTTTGACAGAAATTGACTTTTGCAAGAATCTCATGTAAAGAATACATACAAATTCTAAAAATATCCAAAAGTATTTAACTATGATGGTTATACAAAAACATTGAATAATAAAATATAAATATTTACCTGGTGATAGAAGATGCATCAGATCGAAGAGGTGGTGCAATTTGATGACTTGTTCCGAGTACCCAATCAGTGACATACTCCACCATCTTGTTACGAAATTTCATCTCCTGAATATTTAAAAATTGGAATACAAAAAGGGTAATATAACAATATAAGTAATACTAAATTAAACTATTTAATGTTATTACAGTTTACTTTGAAAATTAAGTTAAAAGAAATATAAAATTTTTTGGTTGTAGATTTAGAAGTGATAGAGGAAATATGTATGTATGTATGTATGTATGTATGTATGTATGTATGTATGTATGTATATATATATATATATATATATATATAAGTGCTATAGTCGTCATGATGAAGGTATATAAGTGAATAGTATATTCACCTGTCTAAATGCAAGATCATCTCTCCGGCTCATCATCGCCTCAACAACTTGGCAAAGTTTTGTCTTTATATGCACCGACATTACTGTCATATCTAAATGTCGTACGTATCTGTATTGAAATAGGAGTATTATATTATTTTCAAGAATAACATTTAATAAAAGGAAGTTAAATCTTATTATACGAAAATTTAAGACTTCTTACAAAATCTTATAGCAACTGTTTAACTATAAATAGTTTCCTCAATAATAAATAATTCTTGCTATTTAGTTTCATTATTTTAATTTAATAAGTTTTGAAATACAGTGATATTAAACTATAAAAATATGCTGAGAAAATTAAAATAAAACATACTTGACTATAGCTAACATTAAGCCTTCAATTGAAGTTGTGCTTAGGTGTTCCGTGGGTTGACCAGTCTTTTTATTATCCAGAATGCTTTTCATTATAAATATTGTGTGCTCCACAAATTGCGTGTTAATATCAGTCAGCATTACCTATAAATTTTATAACAAAAATTAAAAAGACTAATAACAGCCAAAGAGCTGTGAAAAAATTCTATCAATAACATGTTAGGACACAGACATAAAATCTAGGTTGACTGAATTTAGTGACAGAGAGACCTATCTACACATCCCAGCAACATTTGTTTAGTTACCAGTGTTGTTAAAATAACCCTTTAACCCGATGGTTTAAACAACATAATATTACCAAACCAAATTATTATTTTTTTTTTATTCTATTTTAAGCCATACACCTTTTAGGTTAAGCCGGCTAAAACCAAATTATTAAAAAAAAAATATCAGAGTTGTACAAGTTATAATGTATTCCAATTTAGGTTATACCATAACACCTATTGAACTAGATTGTATATACTTTAAAACAACATTACTAAAAACTAAACATTTCTGTGGGTTATTGTTCCAATACACTTAAGATAATTTTACCTGTTGCTGCTGATCGAAAAATTTATCAATGATGGCTTTGATTTGATCAAAAAGGATAGGATAAAGAGCGGGCGACATCTCATGACCCACGAGACCTTTCACGTGTGTCTGAATTTGTTGACCAAAACGCTCATTGCTGCATAACAGAAGACGCAAAAGTTGTCCAATGAACCTATAAAAGAATTTCTTATGTCATTTCTACATAAATAAATATTATTTCTTATGAAATATGGTTCGATATCTAAATAAAATGCGTTAACCAGTAGATGTTTACTGGTGATAGTTCATCACCACCTGAGGCCGTTTAGGTAGATACCACCGCAGTTTCTGTTTCTGCGGCCAAACATTACTGTGTTCCAGTTTAAAAGCTAGTGATGTTACTGGAGTAAAGATACTATACATTTGCGTTTTAAAGCGATGAGCACAATATAGAGCAGTATGTTATCTTAACGAACCAATCACATAGCATCACGAATGTCTTACTCGTCCCGTCGCTCCATGGCATAAGAACAACAAAATAAACTTACTGTGTTACAGGACAGTATTGCACTTCTTGCGAGCTATTTGCTAACACGGTGTACTTTCGCGAGTCTGGAACAAGAGTGATGATATAATCAAAAAGTCGTATACCAATTTAACACCACCTATCTAAGATAAGGGATATGTATCTTTCGAGAATGATAATTATCTAAATCGTAAACCACCAATCACCGTATAATAGGCGTTTATGATGGTACTATTTAATGAAAAAGGTTTCTTTATTATATTATCTTTATTTATCTCTTTTGTAGCTTTCAAATGGCCCAGCAGCTCTTCCATTTTTAAAATATTTTATAATCTTTAATTAATTTATTTAGTAGTACATATTAGCTAGTCAGTAATTTATAATTTTACTGGTGGTGGGACTCTGTTACCGGAGACTAAGTAGGTAAACTACACCGCAACTTCTAATTCTGCCCGTAAACAGCGGTGTGCTATCACTACCGTGTTGAAGTTTGAAAGCCGTAACGAATAACAACGTAATACTGGAGAAGTCTCATTACGACTTCTCCAATATTGTAGAGAAAACCACAATGTAATGCAGTGTTTGTCATATCTACTGGCCATAAATTGTTATATAAGTAGCTCGCTGGCCTAATGGTTAGAGCGTGCGGCTTTCATTCCGAAGGTCGCGGGTTCAAACCTCAGCATGTACCAATGACTTAATATTTAAGTTATGTACATTTGTGAACTTTAGTTACAACAGCGAGATACAAAAACGGTGAAGGAAAACATCGTGAGGAAATCCGCACACTGATATCATCTTTGTGTGTGTGTGTGTGGTGGTCCCAATAAAGCGGCAACAGGCTCGTCCCCTGTTACATGGGACCTAATCTGACCACATCTGGCGAAACGTGGGTGGTTTATTCACCTCTGCATACCCCTACTGGGAAAAAGGCGTGACAATATAAGAAAAAAAAAAAAAATGTTATGGGCAAGCATATTATCCTATCTCGACAAAAATATATGTGTACAGTCTGAATGTCAGGTGATATATATGAACTAGTAAAAGTCCGGCAATTAACTGCTGTTCTAGTTATATTAAAATCTAATTATCATCAATTTTAATTGTTACGGAAATTGAATTTAATAATGATAATTGCTTGCAATATCAGTATACATGGACTACTTGAACCGTGGCAACTTCACTCCATTGTTTGGTACTGTTACGGAAGAAACCAATAAGCTATCGGCGACAAACTGACACACACCTAAGCTGCATATAAACATATATATATTTGTGTATAATTTCATAGACGAACCAAGACCGTGTAGATGCGACCATACTGTTGATGGTCGTCGCTGTAGACAAACGCCACCCAAAGCGCAAAGAAATGATGTAATGTTAGCCCACTCTTGTATCTGCATCTGCAAAATGAAACCTGTTTTACTTCTATAACAACATGCATTATGTTCATTTCTTTTTAAAATGGGAGTTTTTAATTTATGTACATATAAAACTTACAATAATATTATTTACATGTGGTAGGTCTCTGTTGCCGGACACCTGTCTACGTCCATCGCAGTGTCTATATATTCGCTATGACTATAAGGACGGTGTAGCCAGTGATATATTACTGGGGTAATGAGAATCAACATCATATATCTTTAAGCGACGAGCGCAATTAGGCTTTGTGTATAACATACTAACTAGCGCCACATTGTTATGGGTGGGTGTATCACTCATCATCAGGAGGACGTCCCACTCGTCTCATCGCGTGGCATAGCAAGAACTACGGCATACGTACATTCCTATATACAATAGTACATAATGCTACAATGCGGGACAGTCTGCTGGAATACGGAGCTACATATTGTGGGGTTCAAATGGTGGAAGTGTTATTCCAACCATACTATCTAGCTACACTCACACTGTAAATTTGCTGGCATACCCACAGTTGTCCTATTCAGTGTTCAATTACCTCGAAGTCGTGTTCGCTGCTGGTGTGGTGCGAGACTCGTCGCTTGGCGACGGCGCGGTGCAGAGGTTCGGGAGGTTCATCGGGACGATCACTTTGCCCTTTTGGATACTTTTGTAGTAGTTTACACAACGAGTCCCTGCAAGATAACATATTAAGCATTAATCCATCAGTGTTTTATTGTAGTAGTTTTTCAGGCAAGTTTAAATGATAAATTACTAAGTAAGAAATCTTCTGCCTTAAGATGAAGAGCATAATGTAATGCTTCATTGAAGAGTCCAAAGAATTTTTGGTTATACCATTTACATAATTTCTGTATAAAAAATTATATAATAATTTGAAATAAATTAGTTTTGAACCAACTTTTATGCATCAGTTTCACATTTTAAATAAGGCTTTAAAAGTTAAATTTCAATGAATATCTATTGCTAAACTTTCTCAGGATATATTATATTATCACGCATTTTTCCCAGTAGGGGTAGGCAGAGGTGAATAAACACCCACATTTCGCCAGATGTGGTCAGATTAGGTCCCATGTAACAGGGGGCGAGCCTGTTGCCACTTTACTGGGACCACCACACACACACACAAAGATGATTTCAGTGTGCGGGTTTCCTCACGATGTTTTCCTTCACCGTTCAATGAAAATGTTTTCTCAGGATGTTCAATATAATTAAAGAAAAAAATTATTGCTCAAAAAATTTACGTTAATGCAAGTACATGCCTTGTTTCTAAAATAATGGTAACCAGTTTCAACAAATCAATTTGCTTATTGTTTACTATCAGTGAATATAATGAGAATAATACACAAATTATTGTAATATGTAAAATACAGGGGGTATAAGGAGTCCCGCAAAACAACTCACGGTACTCAAGCCAACCTCACCTGCTCGTGGTGCTAATCAACAAACGAGGCTCTGGCTCCCATCGACCCGTATTAGGCCATTGTGGTGAGAAATGGCCCCAATCCCCCCATATGAACCCCTACTAACATGGAGATCTTTGGAGGAAGCCTATGTCCAGCAGTGGACGTCTATCGGCTGATGATGATAAAATACTCACCAACAACGAAACGTCTCCTCCCAAACCGGCTGAACTCCATTAACACAGTGTTCTATCTTCCTCAGCAACGCCATTATACGCTTCTGCAGAGCGGCCGAACCTTTGACAGCAAGCAAAATTATAAAACCTATTGCGGTGTTTTCTCATGATGATTTTTTTTTTATCTTTTGAGAAAGTATTTGAGAAATATTTTTGAGAAAATCAATATTATCAAAAAGAATTTTAAAACCCTCTCTGTTATCATTATCAGAGTTTGAAGAGGTCACTGGATCTCCTTTCAAAACACAAACGTGGCTTCCTCAATTGTAGGTTATATATACTGGGTGTTAGGAGACCGTTTCCGAAAACGAAGACAGGTGACAGTACTAATGAAACCTTGGATGATAGGACGGAAAAAAAATCGATCCCAATTAAAAAAAAAAACATATTTTAAACGTTTCATTAGCATTATTTATGCTCTATCATGTTAGTACAGCTAAATGAAACGATAATTTCATAAAAACTTTACAGAAAAAACCGAGTAGTGAAACTCAAAATCAAAAACAGCTGATGCTCGGATCAACGAACGCCCGGGCGCGCCAACCTAAATGCTCCATGGCCCTATGCAATAAGATGCATATTAAAACCAAATACATCTCGAGTTTCCGCCGCTCCCGAGCGTTCCGTTGATCCAAGCATCAGCTGCTTTTGGTTTTGTATTTCATTGCTAGTTTTTTTCTGTAAAGTTTTTTAAGAAACTATCGTTTCATTTAGCTGTACTAACACGATGCAGCGTAAATAATGTTAATAAAACGTTTTAAAAATATGATATTTTTTATCAAGATCGTTTTTTTTCCGTCCCATCATCCAAGGTGTCATTAGTACTATCAACTGTTTTCGTTTTCGGAAGCGGTCTCCCAACACCCAGAATGTAGCAGAATTCACAGACTACTATAAGCAGTCCCCAGCACTGTTGCTGAAACTATCAAAATGGCTCGAGAACACATGGTTAGCGACTATCTCAGTTTTATAAATAACCAAAAATTTCTTTAATGTAAACAAATAAATACTTACTGTGTATATTTTTATAAAAGCAGCCCCGCCCCATATCCTGGCTGGCTGCTTAAAAATACAATAGCATATGTTTATAGCCCAATGCTGTTCATACAATTAAATTTTTTTTCACGAAGCAACGAATCGAGCAATATAATCACCTTGTCGTGAGTGTAATCTGACGCTAATTAGGTTAATAAAAACTACAACAGATTTTGTTCGTTGCTCGGAGGCAAGAAGTTATTTCTCTTTACCCCAATATCACCACTACCGAATACGCCCTACAAATTGAAACGGTAACATTTGCACACAAGTATTTGGCGGCAGAATTAGAGCAAGAGAAACTTACAACCAGATAAGTAAAAACCAAATATTACTTTTACTAGTCCTCCTCTAGTACTAGTTTACAATTCTATTATATATTGTATAGAGGTAATTTGTATTTTTAAACAGCAATATTATAAAGTGGGATAAGTCTAGATATTGACATGACATGAAGTCTTCACCTCTCTCTCTATACGACTTGATCTTTACTTTTTATTGAATGCAATAATGTACTTATCTGCAGCTTACCTGTCGTAAGTACGGTGGAAGTATGGGCGATCTCCTGGAACACTGCATAATTTGGTAAAAGGCATTGTGTGCTAATTTCATCGGACCCGCATCTTATATCCGCTTCCTGACACAGTAGCGCGAAGCAAGACATCGCGACGAGCACAACGTCTGTGTCGATTGACCATAGACACATGAAGAACACAACCTGGATATTGGAAATTATTAATTTTTATTTATTCACTTAGGAGACTAATTTTGGTAATTACAATGCCGTTTAAATCATTTTTTTTTCATCAAATCAATCAAACTCAGGTAATATTTGGACACTACTGTTTGCCAGCAGAAATAACATCTGAGGTGGTGCCTAGTTAGACGGACATTTTTCCATGCATATTTTATTAAATAAATATAACCTCTAGCTTGATATGTGCTTGCTTGCATATAGGTATCTGCGACCCGACGTTCGCATAGTCCTTGTGCTTGGCGAGGAACTCGTTACGGCAGGTCAGCACGTCTCGCAACCAGCGTAACACTTCGCGGTAGTTGCCTATCTGACGCTGGATCAGCTTCTGGCTTATATTGTATAACACTTGAGAACTGAAAAAAATATGTTTATATATATATGAAACTGATTTTTAAAAATGTCCTCAAGTGGAGTAGCTCAAGCTGCTACATGCAGCAAATTATAAAAGATGTTGTCTTCACTTTTGATCAATTGAAACATGATTGTCATGTACACTATTTTTGTATAGATTCTGTAGACTTTATTTTTAACATTTCAGAGCCGACCATAGTGTGATGATGAAGAAACATCCTGATCAACACAATATGTATTATCTGCAGGTGTATAGTTTACCATTAATTAACTGTTACACTATTGTATATCCTTGAAGAAAGTTTTCACATAAGGTTTATGAAGATAGAATAAATTAAATTATCTAACCCAGATTGTACATCAGAAAATTATGTATGCATGCAAATCTGATTGAGATTTTTATGATTTATTAATGAAGTAGGACAACCATATGCACTTAATATATTTTATTGTTACTTGAAAAAATGTGTTTATTAACCAACCTTATATCCCAGAAAGTGTTAAGTGGCGCTTCTGGGTTCCACATAGTCACCCTATCAGGCCTATGAAGGGCTAATAATGCATCCATGGCCTCTTGTGAAATTTCGCCCATCCCAGTGTGATGCACTAATGATACCAGACCATTTATAAGTTCAGTAGTTGAAGATTGGATTTCTACCCCCGAACGACCTGGATTCTATAAGGAATGTACATATTTTAGTTGGTGGTAGGGTTGTTTCCAAACTCATTTAAAATAAATCTCTATATCTATTTAAAATCTAAATATGTACAGTATAATTCGAAAAAACAAAGAAAAATATACTTACACTGAGCATGAGCATTGGGTCACCATGAATCAACTTCACTAGACAAAGCAATAAGTTCCTATATGCAGGCATCTCTTCGGATTTGTTGAATTTCGATTGGACCTCTTTGGATTTCAGAGATAATGATATCATTCGAAGAGGCGTATGCACTATATAACCCTGTGAATATACGGTTTTTTATATTAGACCTACTTAAACATTTATACAAATAAAAAAGAAACATACTAATATTCCAATTAACGATACTCAGGACATTCTCTTATAAATGAAACAATGATTTAAGATTTTGGCAAAGTGCGAGTTGTCGAAAGAAACAATAATTTTCCTTCACAGGAAATAAAGCACAGTGGGTATCGAACCCATACCTTCTTTTGACGTACAGGCCTAACAACCGCTTTACAAATTGAAATGTTACAGCATCGTTAAAATATATATATTGTCATATTTATATATATACATATATATAAATATGAAAATTCTCATTTGTAAATTACTTTTTAACATACTAAAATAGAAATAACAAAATTTTGTTAATTGCAAACAAATTGATGAGACGTGATAAAAAAAACTCACTTGTGTAGCTTTATTCAATGTATCAGTAAACATGGCCCTTAATTCGGCGGCTCGAGGGTAAAGCAGTTCAATCTGTGGCCACCACGCCAACCTTGGTTGAGTTATAATTCTAAAATAAACTATTTACTTAGAAATGTCAGAAACGAATTAAATTCAAAAAAACTTGACTTAGGTTCCTCTTGTGTTATGAATGTGCTCTCGAATGAATAATTCAACTTACCTCAGTAAAGAGTTGACAATGACGTAGTGGTAAGATATATGTGCATTGAGATTAAGGCAAACTTTAAGTGCGTCGTTGTTATGAGGCATTATCCTGAACAGCGAAACAAAGCAGTCCGTCATTAGATCTAGTTCTGAATATCCTGATATCAAGTTCCCTCTTATGTACGACTTTGACGGATTAAACAGTAGCGACTAAAATAAAATAATGTCAAAAATTATAACTAAAACGTAATGAAGACCAGCGGTCGCCAAGTGGTGGTTTGTAGGAAATTTTGCAGGTTCACAGAAAAATATAAAATATCGTGTTTGTTTTCAGATTTGTTAAAACACAATTATTTTATTTTCGTACATTAATATACCTTTCTATATGGCCCTGGATCACACCAGGGAATTAAGTAGTTAGAAACAAAGTCTATTCCTGCCTCCAACTAGCGAAGTCCAATAATTTTTCAATGTTTTGCATTAAAAGGCATTTTAACTAGGGAAATAAATTTCTGGGATAAAGGCTTAACTATAATTAATATCTTAAACCTTAAAATGATGAGTACAATGTAGTGTAGTATAAAGCTTAACCAATCCCATTTTTACATGCGAGTGAAAAGCTTACCATCAGGTGAAAGTTCCTTTACACTTTGGTGCTTTATTGAATAAATAAAACTTTTAAAAATAATTATTGTTCCGTTGTTAATGAATTATACCTTAAGATCGTTAATAACAGATTTGACGAGGATAAATGTAACATTGCCCGAATCTGCAATATTTAGGTATGTGGATGCCTTGCATAACTTAACACATGTCACCACTGCTGCCTCCGTCATTTGCTTCGAGTTGTTTTGTGGACCTATAAAAGATAGTTTATTTAATTATAATTAGATAAAACATAGTCAACATTGATTGTTAGGCTCATGTAATTGTGTACTGTTTATATTATTGATTTATAAGAGTTTAAACAATTGTTGGGTAGTATTTATAATAAAGTAAATAAACTTTAGAAAAAATGTAAATGTATTAATTTTACACTTACTGAGTCCTCTTTTGACTGTATCAATAAAATGTTTTTTCTTTGAGTGTCTAGGGCTACAAGGAGCACCACTGTCAGCATTTACTATTTCCTCCAGAACTTTCTGTATAATCAAATATTAATCTTTTTAATATAATATTTACTTTTAGTCTAGAAAATTCTTTAAACCTTTATAATTTTATTAATTTAAAATGATTAATTTAAGACAGTATTTTTATTTTGAAATCAAAAGTTCTCCAAACTCTGTATTCGCTTTTCCAGCTGACAATAGCTAAGATCTATAATTTAATTTTATTCTTTTTATGCTTGTTCATAACATTGAGACGCTTATTTATTCACAGTTTTTATGTGTTATTACCAAATCTTTTTTTACACCTATCAAACTGAACAACAAAATCACACAATGTATTAAATTTTTAGATATTACCTTCCTGGATATTATATAGTTAAAGAGACGTATAATGAGTAAAAAGAGATATACTAACAGGATTCAATAGGAGAAGCATGATCTGCAGAGGCCACATTGCGACACGGGATTTTTTATTGTCGGAGAAGCAGTCTTGTAGGGTATCAAATAGAGTGTCGCAGCATTTACCCAGTTCTTCGTTAGGCCTACATTGTACTTCTGCAAACTCCTATAAAATAGTATGAATTAGGTACTGTTGTCCAGAAATTTTTTACAAGCTATGGAACTTGCAAGATTTTCATCTGATAGTGAGTGATATACCTTTTTATAATAATGTGGCTACAGTAAAGATGATACAACTTGACAGTGTTACACAAGCAGTTGTTTTTAAATTACATTACTCCAGTAATATCGTTAGTTACAACATCCTTAAAAGTGTAACATGGTAACATTTGCACTCTACTATTGATAGAATTTTGGAAAATAATTCATTAATTTATTTCTTAAGTATCATTAAACCAATACATGTCATTTATGAACATGTGTAAACGGTTATGGGTTGTGGGGTGTAAGTGTTCCTGCACAACAACTCACAGGATTCAAGCCAACCTCAACCCCTCATAGTGGACCCTGCTAATCAAATTTTATAATGAAAATTATCAAACTTACCTGTGGGTAGGTGTCCATCCAATTCCAAATAGCTTTTTCAAGAGAATTAACAAGCACAATATGTGCCGATTTCCGTAGTAACTTAAATTTTTGTATAGATTCTGTAAAAATTATTCCTTAATTAATTGTTTATATATTCCTAAAAAGAGCAACTTCAATCTATCATTCATTCATAACACAAACTTAAGTCTGTAGCACTATCATGCTTCACACCAATCCCTTGTGTAGATTTATTTCATAATAATCATCTAAACCTTAACACCAAAGATAAATATTCTTCATATAATAAACTTTTTTATAGTCCTCTCACTGCTTTATAGTAAAACAAAACAGCAATAAAAAAGTACATAAACAAATTTATGGATAGATTAAATGGCTGGATTAACAAAATTTATGAGAAGATACCTGTAAGTAGCCGTATTAGTCTTAGTATGTCCACATTAATATGCTGTATTAATTCTATGTCTGTATAATCGGGGTTTTCTTCTGAGCTAGATGCTAGTTCCTGAAGACAAATATTTTAAAATAATAAAAATATAGTTTGTCTCATACTGGTGTGGTTACACAATGTAGTGCCATATGTTTATGGATTAATAAAACAATTATAATCCGATGAATATCTCGCCTGCTTTGGCACATCATCAAACAATAAAATAAGCTTAAGGTAAATGATTAAAAGTTATTTAAAATATCAATACCTGTAATCGTGCACTAATCCTGTTAAAGACTGCATTGAAAAAATTAAGGCTCAATGCAAAGAGCACTTTACTTGCCAGCTGCCTCAAAAGGGTATTATTCACATTGCTCTCATTCCGCAGGTCTGTCAAAGATATAATCATATAACACATATGTACTGTTTATGACTTCAATATTTTATTTATAATGGGTGATTCCCTCTCTCCATCCTTCACTAAAGTAGACTAGAAAACAAACTAATAAATAGTTAAAAAAAATAACTAACTAATAGTTTTTAGACACATAACATTGTAATAATTTAAGTTCTAAATATTAAATAAAATATATAGAACATTAGAATAGGCAATACATTTTTACATCAATTGAAATAGAAGATATGCTTTCAATTGATATTTTATGCAAAATCTACAAAAACATGTTCTAAATAAAATGCTAATTAAAATCTAGTATATAAAGATGGTAGTAATGAACCAGATAAATATGATAGATTTGTGGACCTTTTGAAGAATTTTTCTACTCATTGATAAGGAATGTCCAAATTACTTAATTTGGAAAAGCTGGATTGAATTATAAATTAGTTTAAAATTTAGCTAATGTATTATGTAGAACCACTTACCAATAAACTGACAGACCTCTCTTAATAGTATTTTAACATTCATGGCCTCATCATATTTAGTTGTGTCTTTGGGTTGGGAACTAAGACATATTTCTAAAGTATCCAATACAATAACAAGGCTATCGTGGTAGCCTTTTTCAAGTTCTGGTTGAGGCCGATTCACACATACAGGAATTGTTGGTTGATACTTGTAAACATCAAAATAATAGGTTCAATATGTATAAAGAGAACAATTTGGTAAGAATTAATTAAAATTTTATAAGCTTACATTAAATATTACACTAGTCACCTTGAGACAATCTCAAGAACAAGAACTCAAGAATAAGATCTCAAGAACAATTTTTTTTATTTTACTTATTACAGTAATCTTTAAATTAGACCAATAGCTGCCTTACACATGCAAAATTTATATTATTCTTGTTTTTATTAGCTGATGAGACTGTAACTGTACTGCTGAGGCAACTGATACATACCCCCAGTAAATATTTTTTTCGATAACTTTATATTTATGTAGATCTTATATAAATATACATACCAATTCATTAACACGTTGTAGAATCTTTGTTAGTCCAGCAATTACCAAGGAAAAGCGATGCCGACTAATTTGCACCAGGCATGCTTTACACTGTTCTTCATTAATGCGAGAGTGTAAATTTTGAGCACCAGTTTTATAAGGTAACTGTAATTTAAAACAAAATCTGTCTTTTATATGTATGTGTTTTCAAATAATTATTTAATAATTGATCTTTTAACATTTAATTATTACTTGAAAATGTTGTTCATTATTTTTTTTTAATATTTACACTTTTAGGAAAAAGATACATATACATAAGATGGGACAAATGCTAAGAAGAAAAAAAAGAAATGAAACAATTATCATAAATGGTATACATTTTCAGATCTGGGTTAAGTAACTAGTAGGTAAACGAAGTGAATTCGTGTTTTATTTATTTTCTCATTGGTCGGGTGGAATAATAAATGATAAAGAAAAACTAAAAAAAATTTAACACTTCTGTTAACCACAGTAAAAATTAATGTTAAGTATAATATATATCTTATATGTTATTATATCGTATATTTTTATGAGAAACGAAAATTTGCTACATAAATCGATACATGAAGGAGAATTAATTTTGTGTAGGCGTCAATTTGTACGCAATGCTTGTTAATTCGCGAAAAAGTGCAAAAACAACGATCTATTAGTTATTGCTAATTAAATTAGACACAAGAATTTTTTTGATGTATTTAAAAAAGGTCGCGAAAAAGAATTGATTTTCTTAACATAATTTTGAATAACATTTATTCTAGAGTGGGTCAGAAAATAGTAAAAATTAATTTTAATAAACTGACCTGCTCTTCGAATCGTGCTATTAATGAATTTGCCCATTCTCCTGGCTTTTGGGTACCCATTTTGTAATATTAATATACAAGTTTTATGTAAATATTTTATAAACAACAAGTATTTTGCGCGATTCCATTTTCGTCCTTCGATTTCGGATTTTTTTAGTGTTGCCAATTGCCATATACCAAATTAACGTAAAAAAACAATTTAACTAAAATGATCAAACCTTATGTACCCTCCAAAAATGTTTCTTTTATTTTTATAGCTTTACTTAAAGCTAGCAACATGATAAACAAAATTATTGTTTTAGTAATAGTCTTGTTTTAATAGTCTAACAAGCAGAAACACAACAGACACAATGTTAATATAATGTTTTTTTACAATTATACATGGATAAAGATAGTTTTGTTTTTGTTTAATTTGAAGCACGAAAATATTACTTTACATTAGATAACTCAAGCGAAAAAATAATTACAAATTATCCTGACATGAGTAAATCTATGATGTGTGCAATTATTAAGAATTAACTTTCGATAATCTAAAGGTTTCTTTAAATAATAAGATTCAATAATTATCTCTGTATAATATAATCCTTTAAATTATCTTTTATGCTCGCATTTAATTACATAGTATAGTAACATTAAGCGAGTTGATTAGACTGGTTTGACTTTTGACAATTTGTTTTTTGTTTAGTTATTTAGACCAGGAAAGTGTTTTCTTGTTTTTGGATAATACAACACGGTGAAATTTTATTTTATTTTTAACCGACATTTGAGAATTGTTTACAAAATGATGGTAAGATTATTTTTTATATTTATTAATGATAAAAATTTGCTTCCTTTTATTAGATTAGGGGGCGTAACCAACTTGCAAATATAGACCAACTGCATGGAAAGATACATTTTTTTATTCAAAATGTTCATAGAAACTCGAATGATTTGTCAATATTTTAATGATAGAGCTTACGTATATGATTCTTATAGGATGCGTTTTGTGACGTGGATATTGGATAGTGATTTGAGCCGTTTTTATTAACAAGATAATTACTTGCAAACATCCTTGCGCGATGTGTATAAATAACTGATAATGTAATTTAGTTATTCATTATTATCATTTAAAATTTTAAAACATTTACGATGATTCATTCCAATTACATTGAATATTACATTTTGTTATATTTATCAATTTCTAATATTATTTGATAAAATTGATGTATATGATGTCAGGACTGTGTGGAAGAAACAAATCATGATCCCCTCTCTATTCCACCGGTGACATCACCAGCAGCTGGAGATACCAAAATAGAAAGAAAAAAGCCTAGTGAGAATGTTTCTTTAGCTGATAATAGCTTATTAGTAAGTTGTCTTTTAATTATTATCTATGTATTGTTAGTGCACATGTCACATAATAATTTTTTTTATTTTTTTTTTTGTTTCGCCTTTTTCCCAGTAGGGGTAGGCAGAGGTGAATAAACCACCCACGTTTCGCCAGATGTGGTTAGATTAGGTCCCATGTAACAGGGGGCGAGCCTGTTGCCACTTTATTGGGATCAACACACATAAAGATGATATCAGTGTGCAGGTTTCCTCACGATGTTTTCCTTCACCGTTTTTGTATCTCGCTGTTGTAACTAAAGTTCACAAATGTACACAACTTAAATATTAAGTCAATGGTACATGCCGAGGTTTGAACCCGCGACCTTCGGAATGAAAGCCGCACGCTCTAACCATTAGGCCAGCGAGCTACATAATTAATATTGTTAAAGTAAACATTTTTAACTGGTTGTATTTATAATGATTTATATTAGGTTAAAAAAATAATGGTTCAGAAAATAAAATCAAAGATAAGAGACTTATAAAAGAAAAAAACCTGTTTAGGATTAACTAATTTAAATATAAATAGAATTATCAGCTCATAGATGTCTACTGCTGGACATAGACCTCCCCCAAAGATTTCCACATCAATTGATCCTGTGCCGCCTGCATCCAGTTCCTTGCTGCAACCTTCACCAGATTGTAGGACTACCTAGTGGGGGGTCAAAATGTGTGGATACAAACCTAAATGTTAATGTTTGCACATTACTATCAGGGGGCAAAAATGCCACATAGGTACCTTCATAATAAAGGCTTTGGCAACAGACCTATCATCAATAGACTATGTTAAGCTGTTTCAAGAGTAATATTCTGTGAAAATGTTTAACTTTATATTTCTTATACCTCAGCTAACGTATTAATAAGATTAACAGTGATAATCTTGTTAACAGGTGGATATTTCAGATGCTTTAAGTGAGAAAGAGAAAGTTAAGTTTACTGTTCATACCAAAACCACACTTCCAGAATTCCAAAAGTCAGAATTTTTGGTGGTTCGCCAGCATGAAGAGTTTGTGTGGCTCCATGATAGATATGAAGAGAATGAAGAATATGCAGGATACATTGTGAGTGCCTATTACATATTATTAACAAGGTTTTTCAACAAGTATTTAAAGTACAGACAATTACAAATGTTTTTTATTGTTATTATGTGATGACCTGACAACATTATCTCGAAACCACTATACTTATAATGCATAATTAATAGATTTGGATCTTTATTTTGGATATGTATATTCTCTAATTTTTTTTTTTATTCTATGAGGTACAACACGAGCAAAATGTTCATCCGATGATAAGTGATATGTCTGTCTATAACAAATCGGCACTGATTAGAATCAATATCATAACACCACATTGGGCTTGTCACCTTGAGAAATGAGTTGTGAAGTCCCATCACTTCAGCAATTTCACTAGCTTACAGTGCACTTCAAACCATAACACACTAATGTTTGCACACTACTGTTTGATGGCAGAAATAAGAACTGCAGTAATACCTACCTAAACAGTCTCCAGAAATCTATCACCAGTAAAATTGGTTTAAAAAAAGTCTATCCAGATTTATCCTTCCTATAAATGTTAGGATGTTATATAATCTAATGTTGACTTATCAAAATTTTTTTTGAAGTATTTTATTACTATTGATAAAATAACATTAATAAAAAAAAATATTAACATGTTTTAATAGTACATAGTACACAATCTATTTTATAGACTTAAAAAAATGTATACTTTTGTAACATTAAAATGTCAAACTTCAAAAATCTAGTTTCTTTAACATTTCATTGCTTTTTAACAATGCTACAGATACCTCCAGCACCACCCAGGCCAGATTTTGATGCATCTCGTGAAAAGCTGCAGCGCCTTGGTGAAGGTGAAGGTGCACTAACACGTGAAGAGTTTCTCAAAATGAAAGAAGAATTAGAAGAGTAAGTACATTACTCAAAATTTTGGTTGGTTTTTCTTTTACGTAAATTGAAGATTATTGTAATAGTTTTTATCTAAAACTTAATTGTAATTGCTTTGTTCAGGGCCAAATTGTATTGCGTTTTTTTTTGCAGCGAATACCTCGCAACGTTTAAGAAGACGGTGGCGATGCACGAAGTATTTTTGCAACGCTTGGCAGCACATCCCGTATTCCGCAAAGATGCGCATCTTCGTGTGTTCCTTGAATACGACCAGGATCTCTGCGCAAAGCCTCGAGGAAAAATGGATCTCATCGGTGGATTGGTTTGTGTTTAAACAATTTGTTGCATAACAATTACTACTAAGTTAGGATCTCCTAACCAATCAGTCCTGTGCTGCTCACATATATCAGTTTACTGTGACCTTCATAAAGTAGTCAGTGTAAATTGTCTATTTATTAGATTTCTAATTTTTTTTTACTATGAATCAGTGTTAATCCAAATGCAAAATATGTAATAATTTATTTATATTTGTATATCAATATATTTTATAGAATTTTGTTTTTCTTCTCATACTTCTTTCTTCTACAAAGATATGGTGGATCAACATAGTTATTTACTATTATATAAATGATATGGAAGAATAACACGATAGAAATATGTGAAGTGTTTGTTGATCATAATTTTTATTAATTTGTATGATGTAAAACTTTCAAACCGTCATAATAAAAATTGTTGAGGCAGTTCTTATCCATTAATTAGAGGAAATATGGTTGAATAAAAACTGTTAAATCAGCTTTTAACTGTTTTTGAGATTACAGGCTATCGTGCTATTGTCGCACACAAAAATATTGCGAGGAAAGGAACATTTAAGAAAGACATATTGCAAAGATATTAGAAAAGCCTTTATTTCATCGGATCGCGTGCCGAATTATGTATGTTCTTTTAAAAACGCATAAATAAAAAATGTCTGCTTTTATTACACTATGTCTTTGTTGTATTGTAAATTGAATTCGTGTATTTACGTCTGTGTGGTTTGTCTGTTCCAACATAGCTTCCAAAGGGTTTGATTGGTTGAACTGGTTTCAAGGCAGTTAAGGATTTTTTGTTATAAAGCTGACTTTATTATAAACATAAAAAACAAACTTAATGTTCCCACAGCTGGGACTCGGAATCTTGACTAGGAAAGGATCAACGCCATTTATCTACCTTGGTGGCCGATGTGCGAATTAGCGGAAGTCTTTTGTTTTTGGAATATACCAATTGACTCTCAATGCAGACCCTTTCCCGGAAGATCCAGACTGGGTGGAGATCAAACCTCCATCTTATATAATCTCAAAATGCTTTAACCACCGCACTTAAAAATTGAGCTATCGCTGCCATTCTTTGGAATAATTGAAAAAATCTTTTCAATTATTTAATGATTACCAGAATCTAGTTTTTTTTGGGACTCTACTTTTATTTCTATAAGGAATATGTTTCAACGCAGCTTGTTAAACCTAAATATGATTTTACACAGAAGTCATTGTTACAAATTCAGATGCGGTCCATGACTACAACTACGGACGAGATCTATCTGGGCGCGACCGTTCGTGACGTGAATGATTTCTTCGAACAGGAAACTGCGTTTTTGCAAGAGTATTATTCGCATCTTAAAGAAGCCGTTGCAAAAGTCGACCGTATGACTTCTAAGCATAAGGGTGAGAATCATCATCATCTTCATCATTATCAGCCGATAGACATCCACTGCCGGACATAGGCCTTCCTCAAACATCTCCACATCGATTGATCCTGCACTGCACGCATCTAGCTGCTTCTTGCAGCCTTCACTAGAACGTTGGATCACGATGTTATTTTGATACAAACACTAATTTCATAGGGCAGTTGCTAACTTCTTGCTTTATAAGTTGGAGTTACTGGATCGATTCAAAACATAATGGAGTTTGCTCTGAAAACTAAATACCTGGTTCAATATTTATGCTCTTTACTTCAATGGCTGAAATTATAACAAAACATTTTGTTTTACATTTAATAATTTTCTCATGTACTTTTAAAAAATATATATTTTACTTACGTTATACAACACTCCCGTCTCAAGAAACATACTAAATGTGTATTTTTCCGTAACTCGCCCTCCAAACACAGACACAGACACAGACTGTTGGAATCTAATAAACATGTTGCCGGCATGCTAAATGCCGATTTAGTATTATTTAAAAAAAAAATTTTTTTCAAGAAACATGTCGCCGAAACGTTCAACTACAAATAATATTCCATAGTGCTATACACCAACTTATTCATTATTCATTAAATTAAGATATCTGTTTGTGTATTATTACTTGCCTTCTTTACCTAGATATTTTAACTGGCATTCATTTTCCACATTTACTGTTGTAGCCTTGATCAAGTTAATTAACTTAATTGTTTTTCCTTTTTATTCTAACCTTTCCTTCGTTTTATTTTAACTATCTATCGTCGCGTACCAACGTACTAATTTGATGTACTAAAAAACCTTTAAACATAGGTTTTAAACACTTATAAAAATTTGTTAAGTAATAACGCCGTTGGTTTCTTAATAATAAATAAATATTTTACAGAGGTGGCCGATGCTCACATAAAGCTGTCGTCCTGCATCACTCAACTGGCGACCCGCGAGCAGCCCGCAACCGAGCGCTTCCTAACGCGCGCCTCCGAGACATTTGACAAATGTCGGGTACGTGATTAAATTCATAGTTGGTTATAGAGTTTTTCGAACCGGCTCTCCATCTACCACCCTTTGATAAATCTGTAGCCGTAAATGTTGCTGTTTATACATATAAGACAGAGTATTCTTAGCAAGCTTCACCGTTTGATGCTGCATTGTCATTTAACATCATGTGAAATTGAATTCAAGAAATAGATAATAGTAGTTAAAAAAATATTCCCAAAGTGATTGCTATTGTTATATGTCTTCTTCTCTCTCGAATGAAATATATTGCTGTCACGTTCGCACGATTGCGAGACTTCTGGAACCATTGCAATGAGGCGATACTTTGATTATTCATATTATGATAAACAAAATGTTAAATTTCATTATTTCAATAATACATCTGTTTCTACTCATAAAGAAAACAAAAAGTGAAAAGAACAAAAGTATTTTTGAAAATTTGAAGCATAAAGAAATACTTATGTTGAAAACTCGCTGGGCTGATTGTATCCAATTAAGGTTTTGGATTTTGGAATGTTCGAGCCTCGCGGTTATTCACTAGTCTTTAGCCTTCAAGGCTAACATAGCTTTTTTTTAATTCAACGAAGCAGCGAAACGAGCACGACGTTCCCCTGATGTTAACTAATACGCCTGCCCATAGCAACGTGGCGCTAGTTATACTTTGGACCACATTGTGCTAATCGCTTTGAGACATAGATGTTGAGCCTCGTTATACCAGTAATTTCGCTAGCTTATTAGGTCCTCCAAATCGGAACTCAGTACTTTTTGGCGGCAGAAATAGACACTGCACCTACCTGGACGGTCTCCGACAATGGCAATTATACTTACGTATGTCTGATCATATATCTGGGTAGTAATTTAAGGGTATACTTTTGAAAATTTTTGACGATTATTAGATTTTTTTTTTTTAGTGTAGTTAACACTAAAAAAATAACTACGCTCATCTAAATGGATCTTAAAGATATGATCCTTTAATAGCTCCTGAGGAGCGTACTAGAAAACTGCGGCCGGAGTCGGCAGACTACTGTAACTCGCGTGGAGTTCTATGACAGAAAACTTGCATGACTATGATAGTATATATGACTGTTGTATTTTGTAATTACAGAAGATCGAAGGTCGCATGGCTTCCGATCAAGATCTGAAACTGGCGGATACACTTCGTTACTACATGCGTGATGCCCACGCCGCCAAGGCTGTGTTGGTGCGGAGACTTAGGTAATCATTACAATTTAAACACATATTTTCAGCTTTTCTCCGTTCACTTCTGAACATAAGCCTCTCTGATCGATCTCTAGCAAGAACGTTCTGATACTGTCTGCGTTCAAAGGCTCCCTGTTTTATTCATCAGGTCGTCGCTCCACCTCGAACACGGTCGTTCCATGCTGCCACTGTCAATACGTGGTCTCAACTCCAGGGTCTTACCCCATTGGATTCACTTAAAACACTACAACATAATAAAATATAAATACAACATATAAATAAACACACATTTCACTTTATTTCATTAATGATAAATACTACTATTTCCTTAATTTTTTTTCTCAGGTGCTTGGCTGCTTACGAAGCGGCAAATAGGAACTTAGAGCGAGCGAGAGCTAAAAACAAGGACGTACATGCTGTAAGTCTATCGCATTGTTTTAACAGTACACTGTCCCACACGACACCTTTTCATTGTAATTTTAAGAGCAATTTGATCACGAATTCTATACATTGTTCATATTTTCTCTGACACTTTTATCATATCACTTCGTATGTTTACGCAACATCCATATTTAACAGAGAATGGATATTGATATATTATTTATATATGCATTACAGCAAACTCTATTCTTGCATTAAAAAAAATGAAAGACATTTATTTTAATCTGTGATTTGAAAGGGTTTCAATATTTATTTGATTAAAACATTAATAATAGTTTTTATGTAATTAATAATTAGTATTGGATGAATTTTAACAATAATTAAACATAAAATATTTTATACCATATGAGTTTATAAATAAGCAGCCTTCTTATTATTACTACTATTAGAACTAGTCATTTTCTTACGAAGAGAAAAAGGCTATATATCCACTACACTTGCCGAAGTGATTCAGGCTAAGCGAAATATAAGTAATATTTATTAATCAATGATTTATAATGTATAGCTGAAGATCGAACTAAATGACTATAGTGAGAGGCATATGTCCAACAGTGGACTGCCTCAGGCTGTCGGTGGTGATATTGAATTATGCTAACAGTGTGTCTTGTATCATATAGTATTCACGTAAGTTTTACTTTTCCGCTCGCACCCAGCCGATGGAGGTACAAGAGGTAATACACGCTTATATTATACGCTTCGATCACTCTTGTGTATTTTGTGCGCTTCACTTCAGAACTACCATACACCAGGCATTGTACACGACAGGCCATAAATTTACCTTTTTTTGATATTACTCTGTGAAAAAAAACTATACATTATAGGTAGGTACCACTGTAACGCCTATCTCTGCCCCGAAATAGTACTGTTCAAACATTACTGTGTTCTGATTTGAAAGGTGCTGTGGGATAAGGAGACTTAACATTTTATATCTCAACGCGGCGAGCGCAATGTGGTGCTGTCATCATCATCAGTCGATCCGTCCACTGCTGGATATAGGCCTTCCCCAAATATTCCCATATCGATCGGGTAGGGATTTATATCGGAGAGATTTTGGCCATTTCCCATCACGCTGGCCCAATGCGGGTTGGTGGGAGCCAGATCTTCGTTTGTTGATTAACAGGGTGCACCATGAGCAGGTGAGGTTGGCTTGGATCCCCTGAGTTGTTGTGCGAGAACCCTTACACCCCTGAAGTGGTGCTGTGTATACCATGCAAATCAGCACCACATTGTTAGAGGTAGGCGTACCGCTCGGCTAGTCATTTCGTTGAATATAAAAAAATATTCAAATATATATTTACCTTAAGTAAAGGCTATGAAATGGATAATTATTTCTTTAATATATAATTCAATTGAAAGCCGTCTCGCGGCTTTAGGTTCTGTAACCTGACCATTACATTTGCTGTCGAATATTAATCTTCTTGGTTTTTATATGAATGCTTGACTTTTATAGAAACCTCATAAAAATTAGCTGGAGCTATGGTCTGTATTGCGAGATGGCCACGGAATATTTACTCCATGCAAGATCTATTTGGGAGGGAAAAGTTCATAAGCAACGGTTCACTCCTCTTAGTGTACGGCTGGCAGAGCTGCCTTGCTGTGTACCCATGTCATACTGTTGTAACCCTCAAAAGTAACCGTGTTCGAAAATAATCTCGAAAAGCAACCCAATGTTAGCCTTCGTTTCCTGTAATTCATATATTTATATACGTTTCCACAGTTTATGTAAAAGTTTATATGTTTATGATTAGGCAGAGCAAGTGCAGGCGGACGCATGCGCCCGCTTTGAACAGCTGTCGGCGCGCGCTCGCGAGGAACTTCTGGACTTCCGTACCCGACGGGTCGCCGCTTTTGGGAAGAGGTTGCTTTACATAACATAATACATATTGTGTTTTATAATAGGGGGACCGGAAAGTAATGTCGTTTCTGCGCATGCCAATACTTGATTGTCATTTGTCAGCTCATTGTTTTGTTCAGAGGCGTACCAAAGACATTGTGAGGTTATAGTGATTTCTTTACTTATAGACAATTGAATTACAATTTTTTTTTGTAATTTTGGGTAAAATGGCCAGCCAAATACCAGAAGAGGTACACATCCGGCATTGCATGCTCTTTGAGTTTCGCAAGGGAAATAACGCAACAGTTGCTACCAAAAACATTTGCGATGTTTATCCAAATGCACTGGACATTCGTAAATGCCAAAGGTGGTTTTCCAAGTTCAAATCGGGTAATTTTGATCTTTCCGACTCGTATCGATCAGGAAGACCATCAGCGTTAGACAACGACGTGTTAAGGGCGGAAGTGGAAGCAAATCCGTGTCAGACGATCGAGGAATTGTCAAACAGTCTCAACAAACCTTGGTCGACCATCCAAGAACATTTGAAGCAGATTGGAAAAGTAAGCAGAGCAGGTGTTTGGGTCCCGCATAATCTGTCCGAACAGAATAAGGCTAACCGATCAATCACATGCAACTTATTGCTTCAACGACACAACACAGAAGCGTTTTTTGTTCGCTTGATCACAGGAGATGAGAAATGGGTCCTGTATGATAACCCAAAACGCAAAAGGCAGTGGCTCTCTCCAAATGAAATCCCTCGGAGTACTGCTAAGCCAGGTTTACACCCCAAAAAAGCGCTTTTGTGTGTTTGGTGGAGTATTCGCGGCATTGTTCATTTTGAATTACTGAAACCTGGAGAAACTGTTACTGCAGACCTCTACAGCGAACAATTGCAGCGAGTCAATCAATCTTTAATTGAAAAGTGGCCAGCGATTGTCAACCGAAAAGGCGTCATTCTCCAACATGACAATGCAAGACCGCACTGCGCAAGGCGAACTCTAGAAAAAATTAATGAATTGGGGTGGGAGGTGCTGCCTCATCCACCATATTCGCCCGATGTTGCACCATCGGATTTCCACTTATTCCGAGCGCTGCAACACTTTTTAAGTGGCAAAACATTTGCAAATTTGGATGATATCCAAAATGCCATCTCTAGATATTTTGCCGAAAAACCAATTAATTTTTATCGATCAGGGATTGAAAATTTACTCACTAGATGGCAAAAGGTTATTGACAATGATGGGGAATACATCATTGATTAAAAATAAAGACTCGTTAAAAATGTATGTGTTTGTATTTAGCGTAAGAAAACGACATTACTTTCCGGTCCCCCTAATACATACACTGTAGGGTGTATACATTACTGATGATCACAATGTGGTGCAGAATGTACGATTCTACCTTTTTGGTTTAAGGCGGGAGGGGGGAGATTCTTACTCACTAAAACCCCTTCGGTGGACTGCATCAGTGCGTTAGGAGAGGCTCCCGGAATCTCTTATAGAACGCACCGGTGCCTCTACATTTTATGTTACTCGTCTCTGAGGAGAAGCCTAACTCTCCTAGGCACCATCGCTAAGCCATACGTTGTCCCACACAGGTTCGATTGTTGAGCGATAGGGACCCCCGCCCTCACGCCTTCTACGACAGGCAGGGCTTACCTTAGTCCTATTCTTACTAGCCCGATACCACAGGGCTGGTATGATTCTACCTAGCGCCTCTTTATTCTGGGCGGGGGTTTCACTTACCATCAGATCAACATTCTGCTAGTCTCATCGCATTCTCCAAGATATTAGCTAATGTCGAAATTAATTATTTAGGATAAATCAAAAAACCGTGTATACTTACATCCACTTGTTGTGATATATCAAAGGAATACAAGTGCAATATTAAAAAATATATATTTGTCAAAATTAAATTTAAAGACGATTAAATTTAGTTTAGTAGAAGTCTATCGGCTGATCATGACAATGATAAAGTCAGAGATCAAAGTTTTATTTCCGCTAATGAAAAAATAACAACGTGGAATAATTTGTTACGCTCCTATAGGTACAAATTATTTAATTTTTTTTTTATGTACAATTAGCAATGCTTACTACAATTAAGAGTTAAGTGACGATGCAGAGTGCTCTCCGAGATAAATTCTGACATTCATATATTCATAGCTGGAATTATTATGGCGGTAGATTTACAATATGAGCCGGTATTACGAACCGGGCCGGTTCGTAATACCGGTTCCATTGGTTCCAGGCCGGTTTTACAAGTGGTAGGTCTCTGACGCCGCAGGCCGTCTCGGTAGGTACCACCACCTCAGCGCCTATTCAGCACATTATATCTCAGACTCACTAGCGCAATGTGCAGTGTATGTCACCCTGAATAGCTACAGGTTGTTCCCTTACCATCAGGTGAACGTTACGCTCGTCTTGTCGCTTAATTGAATTTGAGAATAAAACTTCACGACACGTGGTCCCGGAATCGAAACGGAGATTTCAGTGTTACTAGGCAACCGGTTAGCCATATCAATGTAATGTTTTATTTTCAGTTTAATCGATCTCGCCGAGCTGGAGATTAAACACGCGATGGCGCAACAGGAGCAGTTCAGGAAGGCCTTGCAGGTACTGCGCGATTGCTAGTAATCTGTAACCGAGTAATGGCGATTAGCAATGCGTTGAGTTGCGCCTGCGCATACTGCGTCCGCTTTATTTCCATTTGTCGTGTTATAATTATAAAATCAAAAATTTTTCATATGTTAGTCATGATATGGTTAAAAATATTATTTCTTGTTAAATTTAAGAAATTTATTTGTAATCTATGTATTAAGTAATTTGCGTTGTATTTTTACTTTGCGTCTTCGTAACATTATTAAAGAGTTTATTATTGAGGAGTTGTTTTAAAAGATATCGTGTGTTTCTTTCTTCACATCAATGTTATTCGTAAAGGTACAGTATGAAAAAGAGGTTTCGAAAAATAATATGTAAAGTGGCCAATGATCGAGCCAAAATACTTTTAGGTGCAACCTACCTACTTGTAGATGTAAATTTATTTTGTCTTGTGTAAAGTTTTTCAAATATAATTATTGTAATACAATAGTTTTCCGTTTGGTGCAATTTTATGTTATGGTAGTATACAGACAATATTTTAAGACGAAATTGTTTGATAATTTTTCCTATGCCACAGAAAATATTGTAATATCATATACGTTGTTTGAAATAACAAAAAATTTAATTAAATATCTTCTATTAGAATACTACTGTAAATAATAATTTCTTTCTTTCTTTTGTCATTTAATAACATTTTGAAGTTAAGCATAATAAGAATACGATAAAAAAAAAAAAAAAAAAACTAATCACAATTTTACATGCAAGCTATAAATCTGTGCGGACCAAATCTGTTTTTGTTTTAAGTTGTAAGTTCATCTTGTGCTATTTTTTATGCTGCACTCTGTTAAAGTTTTATTGGGTAATTATGGGCGTATATATTATTAGCATTTTATCAGCCTCCGTGACTAAACGCTTCCAAATTACCACGAAGGTCCAAGGTTCGATTCTGGGGTCATATGTTGTAGTTTTGTTGAGCAAGCTACGTCATTGCTATATACCGTATGTTGACATATGAGAACCAGAGTATTCGGAGCGAACGTGAGTCACCATCCACTGCCTCGTTGTTACTTAATATCGTATGAAATTGAGAACAAGTGTTGCCTATTGTAAATAAAAAAGATGACATAATTAAGGTGTTTTAAGTTTTAATCAACCTTTAATCTTAATGGATGTTTATTTCTAAAATGATTTAAATGTATATACGTTCGACATTCCCACACACTCGTTTCGGCTATGCAAGATTATTTAGGTGCGGGCTCTCGTCTAAGAGATGTTATTTTTAAAGTGTTTAAATTTTAAGAAAATATACAATTTATAGAACCATCTTATCGTTTTATTTATACCTATATTTGTCCTTATTGGCAATATGTTGGCCAAGTAAAACAAAAACAACTTATATATAATTAAATTAGTGTAGATGTGATTTCTATTTACATCTTTTATGTGCTGGTAGCCCGGTGGGTAACTTATAAAAGTAATTAGTTTTCTAATTAAAATGTCAATAATGGTGGTAAGAACCTGGACAAACTATCGAAATAACAATAAAAAATATTTCTTTTTATTCAACGACAACGAGGAGACTAAAAAGACTACACCTGACGGTAACTCATACATCTGCCTATAAGAATGTGACGGTAGTATGAATGATGATGTTAAGTTTCATTACTTTGATACTAATTTCACTATATTTAGCGCATTACAATCCGGAACAGTGTAATGTTTATACACTACGATTTGGCTGAAATATGTCCTGCGGTGGTACCTAAACTGTTACCGGTACGGACCTACAATCACCTACAAATATTTGCTTATTGAAATCAAATTAAAATAATTCATGAATAGAAAAAAAACATCCCTAACTTCAGAAATTTATACGGGACTTAAAACCCACATTTTATTTTAAATTTACTACCAAGAGAATAACATTTTCTGTAAACGGAATCGCGTCCCTTGTAAACATGCAACCATAGCGACGTATACCCCACAACAAGTAAATATTTGAAAACACCTCTCACCTATACTGAAGAACATTAATAAATATTTTAAAAGTATAGAAACTAGTATTTACATCATTATAGAAATCATCTGCATTACAAGAAATAAATACAAGATGAGCAAACACAATGGTAATGTAATTTTTCTTCGGTTTTTCTAATAAATTATATTTATTTAACAATGTTGCTCTGTTGCAGTAATAGAAAGTATCTGCCAATAATATTATATGTAAGTACACAGTTAATTTGACCTTAATTTCTTTACTTAAGTTAAACTGTTTAAAACAAATCATAGTTATTTCAAGCATTTATTATTATAGTCAAAAAGGAAGGCTTAAGTTTTGGTTGCTATATAAGTAATATATAAAAACTATCAAATAAATATGTAAGCTAAAGAGTACAAACGTGGTTCTTACAAAATACGAATAAGTAGCAGAATAATTTATAAAAATCAGAACATTTCAATCTTGAGATACATAAAGGATATCATATAAATATGTGACCACCTAGTTGTAGCCATCTTATCTTATCTAAACTATTGAAATAGAGTTTAAACCAAAATAGTTTTCTCCTTAGAAATATTATATGGCAGCGGTATTTGTCTAAACAAACTTCTTAAAAGTATTTTTCAAAAGTTAAGTAGTTCTCCAAAACCGTGTAGAACTCATAATGTAATGAAATCTTAACTCATTTTTATTTATTTCTTACTCATAGGTACATATTAATAACTTAGACATAAATGAAAGCCATTATAATGAATTAATCAATATGACGCCGTCGCCAGGAAGATGTTTCATTCTGTATCTGTTGCCGGGAGCGTTGCTAGGAGGGGTAAGCGGGAAGTGGGTGGAGGGTCATATAGATACCAAAGAAGTACGTATAAACCTATATATAGCGATAAGTATATTTAGGAGTATATTTATCGCTAAATATATAACAAAGCGCATAACTTTCTATTTATTACCAAATTATTTATTGATCAACTTATAACTATTGTAATTTATAAAATTCGTACTTAATGCTTTAGCCATTCTATTCTACTAGTAGTTAACACTTAAAGTGGTGTCAATTTATGGAAGATTACCAAAACTTAAATCATAATAATAAATTTCTTTACTTAAGTATAAACCCATGACATTAATATATATACATAACTTTTAAAACAAATACATTGTACGTCCTGTATAGAGTAGCATGACATTACCTGATACATATAGATAAGCAGATAAAGTAATATAACTGACTTTTCTCATTTTCAATATTTTTATAAAAGTAAATATCAAGAAATCAATGACATATCCGCACCAGTATGTTATACGTAATCAACTTCCTGCACCCCATAAATTTTGTTCTACCGGCGTATGTTTAATTTAATGCAAGAGCAAAAGCAAAGATATCTATTATATGAAATTGCATTATTAGATTTTACTATTGGTAAGACTCTGCTGTGTACCATTTAAGAACGTACGTAAGCAAATCCAAAGAAAGTAAATTTTCGATTTAATTAATGTACTTAAATGAAAATAAGTCTGATTATATCTGTAAATATATGTTAACTGGTAAACATAATTAAAGTATTATTTTATCGTTTACATTTATAGAATTGGGCCTTTCTTTCTCGCTTTTGTTTTCTTTCTCTGGAGGGCCAGTTTGAGTATTTGATAGAGTTCGAAAGGGAAATGGGTATACCGAACCTGCTACTTTATTATGACGACAATAACCAGTGGCCATCAGTTTATCACAGCAGCTTGGTAAGTTAATCACAATCTAATATTCTATTTACTTTGTTGCACCATAGAAGTCTAATGTTCGTCGATTGTTCAACATCATGATAAGTTTTTATTTATGACTCATAATTGTTTATATTTATACCTTATGGAAGCTTCGAAGTTTTAAATAGTCTTTACTAATTTCAGTCATGTAAAGAAAGAGAGGCAGTCCTCAACAAAGGTGGACAAAATCAAATAATAAAGCTTTCCCATTGGTACCCTGAAACAGAATATTCAGGATGCATAGTTACAAGAGCTAATAAGGAACTACCGGCAGTAAAAAGGTTTGTGCGTTATTACACTAAACCATACTTTAAAGCATTACATGATATGAATGAGTATAAAACTGTCAAGCTTTATATTAGAGGTATTTTGATTAGAGAACAATTTGCCTTATTGCATATTTATTGGATGTTCAATAACTGCAATAATCATTTATAGATATAATGTAAATCAATCGTCTTTGGTATCTACGTATTTAGTATTTACAATCTATGTTAACTAACATTATAGCTTTACATTGTAAATATTACAGCACATCTACTACAGTTAAACCTACAACTAAAAGAAATATTTTAACAACAATATTAAAGGGTCACAAATCTGAACCACCACTGAATACATCATATTATGATCAATTTCTCAAAGCCACGACACCTAAATCAAAAATTACCACACCTGATACAAATTCTACCACTTGGTACGAATTGTTACCGACAGGTCAGACTAACATTTCATCTACTGTGTGGTCGGAAGAGGATTTATGGGAGACTATAAGACCGGAAGAAAATAACGGTCCAGCAAAAAACTTAAAAGATGTCGAGATCTTATTCGATAACAACAGTACTAATGGAGTAAGTCTAGTATTTCGAATTACTATAATTTACCTTTATAAACAAATTTTTAACTTAGTTTATCTAATCATTGTTTTAAATTTTAGTAATCTTTATTTTTTTAAATACAACGAGGCTATAAAATGAATAGAACGCTTGCCTGATAGTACCGTTATTAATGATTGGGGGTAGAAACAAGAGCTTCGGTGGAACCTACCCAAACCTATCAATAAAATTCATTATTCACTCTTCACTTTTGAGGAGTTCAAGAACCAATTTTTTCTTAATTACAGCATAAAATAAAGCGTTCAACGTCAGAACTATACGAGCGTTATCGGCGCCGTCGCTTGAACTCTGTAACCAGTCCGAGCGCGACCGGCACTTCGAGACAAACAGAAAAACTTATTGTGTCATGTCACAATTCTCGAAGATTCCGTTCAGCTAGGGAACGATGGTGGTTTATAGCTATCAGCAACTGTGACAGCCCTAAGGTTTGCTTTCTTACCGTTCTGCTTGTTGTGCACTTCATGTTTGAAGGTAGATTGTAAGTCCGCAAATAGTAAGACTTATTGTGCAAGGTGTAGATTTTTTTTTAAATTTGATAGTAAGTGATAAATTTACCCATACCAAAGTAGCGTTAATTACAACGATATAGTATGTACACTTACACATAAGATTTTGTCCTTTTCGCTGCAATAATTTCTATAGCTGCAACGAAAATTTAAACGAATACAGTAATTTTTGCATACCACTGCTTCGCGGCAGAATTTGAAGCTCCGGTGGTATCTACCCAGATAGTTTCCGCCAACACAGACCTAACACTACTAAAAGTTTCTCTACGGATATTATGCCGGTTCGCTCCTGTCATCGTCATCATCATCGGCCGATAGATTTCCACTGCTGGACATAGGCAGAAGCCTATGTCCAGCAGCTTGGGAGAGCCCAAGGATCCCCTCATCGGTCTCCAGCTTCTCGAATTGCCAGGCATCAGAGACCGTCGTTTGTAGGAATTCATCTGGGTGACTTGACTATTTCCCACCACGCTGGCCTAATGCAGGTTTGTAGAAGATTCACTCCCGTATACATAGGTATATCATCAATCTAAATCGTGAAGGGTACGCATAGATTTGTTTATTTTGTTTACAGTTTCTGTTTAAGCTTGGCTTTTTTATTTTCAGATAATTATCATTTTTTCATTAATAAATTAAACTATAGTTATATTCGCAGGGATTGGATGTTAGGTATAAATTTTTGATGACTAACGGCCCCAAAGGAGATTTTTGGCATGAACATTTCTCCGCGGACGAATTCTGTAAGGAAACAAGAAATTGTTTTATCTCAATATAAAAACAGTTAATTTTAAACACAAAGACAATATTTACAGAAGACGTATTATTTCAGATGTTTTGCCAATACTCTTAGCATATACATTCGGATACGTGATGATGATGGTAGCTGTAGTGATGTGCAGTGTGGAGCTGAAGTCACGCCACCTCCTGCACTCCACCTATAAACTATTTCTGGTATCGGTTGTCACACAACACTGCGGCGTCATCATTCAGGTCCTTGCTGCAATTAGATACGCTATTACAGGCACGGTCTATATGACAGCTAGGATTACTGGTAAAGCTTTTTCTATACATATCTACATAAATAGTTGAACAGAACAGACGGTAGTCGTACCGGAGTAAATATTTTTTTACAATGTTTCTGACACCTTAAAAACCTTAGGGAGGCCTTCGTTCAGCTGTCGATATTATATTATTTATTACATATAGTGTATCTACATTTATTAACATCACTTCTTTTATCCCGCTTTCTACTGATACACCAGGTCAATTCCTGTGTGGTGTGTCGGAGATGTCATTTTTATTACTGCTGGTACTGATGGCGAAGGGCTACACAATCACTCGCGGTCGACTCAAAGTCGCCTTTACCGTCAAGCTCACAGTGTTCATGTGCTGTTATATCGTCACCTACATAGTACTCTTCGTGTATCAAGCTAAGGTAAAATTATTGGCAACTCATCGCGTTTACCCATCTTATCTTTAGAAGTTCGAAAAACCTTCTACCATTCAAACTAAAGAGTTTGAATGGTAGAAGGTTTTCGAAACATCTTGACTAGCTACCACATTTATATGGTACACCTGACAATGTAAAGCTTTACTGTGTTTCGGTTATCAACATATAATAATCTGGGCAAGCAGGCTTGACCTTATTGTCAAATAATACCATGAAAAATTCATGTCAAATTTTAACCGATTAAAAATTAAATTAAATAAGAAAGGAAGGACCATAATCGGCTTAGAGTAATTTTTTTATGAATTCTGCCCATTATAGCCCATTTAAGCAATAAAAATAATTCGATAAAATAACCCACATCACTTGACACTGGATTCCAGCAATGCAACGTCCATCATTTAAGATGATTATGACTTGTCATTGAACTTTATGTTTTGGGCGTTTTTTAAATTAGTTGCTATTTGCTTAATTAGACTATAAATGTTATAAAAGTGAAATGTATTAAATAAATCGATTTGATTACTATCAATTTATAGTAATTTTTGTTATTCTGACAGATGTTTGATCCCGGTGAGGTGTTGTACTTGTATGAAAGTCCGGCGGGTTACGGCCTGATAGTGCTGCGCGTTACCGCTTGGTGCGCTTTCGCTTATGCAACTTTCTTCACTGTCAAGAAATACCCCGAAAAGGTGATATGTGTAATAAAAATAAACAACTTAAATAAAATTCCTGAAGATTGAACTTACTTAGACTTGACTTACATTAAAATATAGTACGTAAAATAATTTTATATTATTATTCATTGAACCAGAATACATTCTACTGTCCGTTCTTCATATGCGGCACAATGTGGTTTTATGCGGGGCCTTTGTTCATACTAACAGCAAATTCATATATAGGTGCGTTATATTTAACTACAGTAATAATTTATAGTTTTAAAATTGTAATATTATATTTAAATATTTTTAAAATACATTTCAGATAAATGGGTGCGGGAGAGCGTGGTTACAGCCGTCTTACTTTTTATTACTTTTACTGGTCATGTAATGTTTTTGGTACGAGACTTTCCTAAAATATTTTTCAATTATATTAAAAAATTACAATGTGAATAATACACTATTTTTTAAAACTAATTATTCTAATAACAATGTTTTTGTAGCTTCTAACGTTGCCTGTATTTGCGAATAAAAACTTCCCATATCATGTCCGAACCACACAAATTGGCGTTATGGAGGTAAGATTTTCATATGAGAAAAGATAATCCTAAAGTAATTTTGAAAGTTTACAATATTATTTCATCATTAGTCGATAGACGTCCACTGATGGACATATGCCTCTCCCAAAGATCTCTATATCGGTCGGGTAGGGATTCTTATGGAGGGATGCATTATTATTACGAAAATTCAAACAATATAATACAATATATTTTAATTGTTCCAACAAGGATTAACAGACTTTACTAAATTTACATGTTGCTCCTCCTTTAATTTACGCACGCGTTTATTAAAGAATTACTAATAAGGGAATTATTTCTATCACTTTCGTCTTTGTTTCGGCTATTAAAGTGTATGTTAATAGTATGTTCATTAAAAATACTGTTTGAAATTTAATGTTTATTATAATGACATGTATAGGTCACCGGAAACTCATCTATAGATGGATTTGGTTCGAATGCGTACCACCCCTCTAATGGAGCAACACAGACTGTAATCATACCGCTTACAAGGTGATAAGTTTTACTTATTGTTGTTTACAATTTATATGTACTTTTATCTTAATTGTTATAACGATCTACGAGCACCGTTTAAAGAATTATAAATATTCATTATAATTTATGCTTTAAAATCGTTTCATTTTTCAGACGAACGGAAGAACTAATTGGCAATATGTACAACCAATACATAGCATCAGCACCACCACTATCCCTAGATAATGAAACCCCTAGATTGAATGGTTATCTAACACAGAGTGATTCTAACAAGTATCAAAATGGTCTGACATTTCAAAATAGCACCGAAACTAATACATCTGACGATATCAAACCTGTGGTTAAAGACAACGATAAAGAAATCTTCACCGTCGAAAATCAAATGGCAAAGATTGATAATTTAGCTAATGAACGTAACGGAATAAGAAATCAAAATTCAATTGTTCACGAGGATAATACATCAAATATGAACAGTCCTAAAAATAATAATAACAGAGAAACATTGATACATAATGATACTGAAAATAAATTGGCTTTAGGTAACGAAACTGTCCTTAGAACCGATTTACCTAATATTTTGAGACCTAGAAGAAACATTTTAGAACCGATTAAAAAAGATGTCCCCTCGTGGTCGTTGGCTAAAGGTCCTTGTGTAGTCGCAATGCAAAAAAAATCAAAAAGTATGGACAATGGAGGTAATTATCTTATAACGAACTAATTGATTCGGCAGACGTTGTAATAGCAGTGACTATTTATAAAATAGTTAATACTATAAGTACTACACTGTTGGGAAAATATAAAGGACCTATATCTTCAGCTACCCGAAAGCCAAATGTTCGTGCAAATATTTAAAACTCAAAAGTTATTCATGAATTTAAATTTAGTTAATCAGTTTAAGATGTAAATATTTTAGACTTTGCCAACACTTCTGTGATATAAATGGTTTATATAGGTCCTCTATATTTTCAACTACCTGCAAATAATGGTAATGACAAAACCGGCACAGCCTTTTCAGCAATTATTCGAAACATACCGTGTAGACATGTGAATTAAGTAAAAGGTTGTGATCATGATATTGATTATGATCATATTACAAAAATTATGATTTTTTTGGTTTAGAATGGAATTTATTTGCCAAAATTTAAACGGAGGTATCTCCTTTATAGGACCTTTTGTTTTATTCGAATGGTATTAATGTGCCTCTTGTAATAAAATAAAATTATATTATTTTAGTAGGTAATGAGTACTTTACATAAAAAAACTAAATATTATTTCTTAATGTATAAATACACTTTTCCATACACATTTTTCTCTTAATAAAATTAGAAAATACAATAAAAAAATATAAGGAATAAGAGTTAACATAGACAGTCGACTTAATAGTTAAAAAACATTTCCTGCTGGTAAGTCTCTATTGTCGGACACCGTCTAGGTAGTTTCCATCGCAGCGCCTATTTCTGCCGCCGAACAGCAGTATGCAAATATTACTGTGTTCCGGTTCGAAGGACTTTGTAGCTAGTGTAATTACGGTGGCGACGAGATTTAAAATCTTATGTCTCAGTCCACGAGCGTAATGTGATGCAGTGTCTATCAACTTAACTAGCGCCAGGTTATTATTGACAGACGTCACTTACCATTAGGTGGATGTCCGGCTCATCTCGTCGCGTAGTTGAATGAAAAAAAAAACTTATGTTTTGCAATAATTGATTACTACAGAAAGTCCAGAGGAACCGAGCGGTAGTTTGCTACTAACGAATGGCAAAAAAGTACCACCAGTAAGAAACGGTCTGCGACAGAATTCGGGGGAGATTTCGACAATCCACGAAGGTCACATACAAAATTATCAGAATATAGTTAGCAGGGCTACTCTAGATCTGTTTAATGCTGGTAATAAGACTTAAAGCGTAATATTAAAATGTAATTTTATACATGATTAAGATAGAAAAAGACAAATTTTAATAATCTCTTACTAGGGTCGTTATCCTATGTATGAGGATCGTTGTCAACATTAAGGTTGCTTTCTAGAACGGACAACCAGCTTCCACCATTTCATGTCCAGCGCCTCTCTTACGACCGTGCAAAATTTAGAAGATGAAGTCTATTACTCAGTCGATCCATCTTCTTTGTTTTTCTTTTAATAACATTATAACCAATCTTTCATTTTTATTCATAATGGTATAACATTCGATCTAAATTTCATATGATATTAGGTAACGAAGCCATAATCCGACAAATCACAGTTTATCATTATAACTTTTTAAATTTAATCCTTCTTATATTATAGCACTAGTTTTTTCCCGGCCGGTGTGCTGGCCGTAATATATTATAAAATTAGACGTAAAATTTGTCTAAAATATTCGTTAATGATACTAGATCAAACGGTTACTATAGCAACCGCAGAAATAATACCAAATGAAAATGTTTATAAAAGTTAATCATAAATAAAATGGATATATGAAATTCCAAAAATAAATAGCCTATAACCATTTACAAATCATTCCGCGTCGAAAGGCCCCGTGCCGATACGTTCACTAGCTTTCAAGTGATTGGCGATCAAACAAAAGACATTTTTATTATCAAAAATAATAGAGATCGGGAATCATTTGAAAATGAATGTGAATTGAAATAATATAAAATATGAATTACAGTTTTCTTCCCGATGTCAGGACTTCAGTCGTGAATGCGTTTGCGGCAAACAAAAGTCAATGTTTCTTACAAATAAGAGATAATCTCTTAGTGTTTTTTATATATTTTAAAATAATTTATAAAGTAAGAACACGTTGATGTCATCGATTCTATATTATTGTCACAAGTTCCTCGAATTTCTAATAATTTCTAGTGTGTGTTACATGTTTGTTTTAAGTCAATAAATATAATTACAAAAAATATTAGTCTTATTTTTTTAGAGACAATTCCATTATGCATTTGAATTTAGTAAATGTTTCTTCTATTCAAAATTAATCCATTCAGAATAGCAGAGCTATGTTCGTGTTATTTTTTTTTTTAATTTTCTGTTGAATATTTCGGTTTATTACCATAATTATAAATTAGCGGTATTATATATGAACTGGTGGTAGGTCTCTGTTGCTGGAGACCGTCTACGTAGGTACCACCGCAGCGCTTATTGCAGTCGACAAACATCAGTGTGCAAACATTACCGTGTTACGGTTTAAAGTGTCATGTAGCTAATGAAATTACTGGGGTAACGAGACATCATGTAATATCTCAGGCGAAGAGTGTATTGTGGTATAGTGTCCTCACAAAGCACTCGCTTAACGCCACGTTGTTATGGGCAGGCGTATCACTTACCATCACGTGTACGTTTCGCTCGTCTTGTCGCTTAAATATATAAAAAAAGAATTCGCACGCGACTATGGTGCATATTGTATGACTTCATAATACAATAGTAACGTTTATTCTATTTAACTCTGGTTACAGCAGAAACGTGCATAGAGCCCATGGTTGCGTCCGAATCCGGGGTTCCGGCTAATTGCGCTAAGTGAAAAACCGTGGGGTTTTAGCCGGTAAAAGTCCGGCATAACTCTTCTATTACACTACAGTAAAAGAGCACCCAAGGCGAGATTTAGCCACGAAAATAAAAACTATTTATCCATGCTTATAGTAATCTTGCCGATTTAGTCAATATAGCCATAGTCATAACATAGTTGTGTGCCGTTTGAATTGAGATTATTATTTAGATAGGTTTAGGTTTGGAGCCAGGGTATGCAGTGCACACTCCTCGGTAACGGCCTTTGTTATCATAGACTGACGTAAAATTCTTTCTGGTCAATGGCGTCTTTAAAATCTTCAACTCCCAGTTTTCCTTAAAAAATATTATCTGAACACCATGTCTTGAATTAGACAATTTTAGGAGAAATAATAACACAAGGAATGTATTACAGAAATTTATTACATATGACTTACAGTCTTATTACGTTTAAATATTTTTAACACACTTATCGACTATTTATTTCAGTGCAAATCATACAAAAAATAAGAGCACATATAGTGGTAGGAAAAAAAAAATTACGAAAACAATAATCGTTTAGCGCTTCAAGCGTCATAACCAAAGTTTTTTATACGTTAATGATGAACGCAATATTTTCGATTTATTTATTTATATAAGCATAACGCAAACTAAATATAACAGATGAAATATTTAAGCAATATTATAGAGTTTTGTATTAATAAAAAAAAACCGTTAAATATAGCTTTTAATTCCAATGAACTAAATGTATCAATCGGCTATTTGATTGTTGTAATGATAAATATAAAACTGTAAGATGAATTGGGTGCCGAGAGATAAAAAGTATTTGTTTTCAAGTATTAGTACCTGATCCTGCTCCGAAATATTTTCAAGTATTTGATACCAATATTATGATTACAATTTTGTTTACCTATAGATGATGCTAGATATCTCTCGCATTACCTATAAATTTGGTTAAGTTTTTATTATCCACCATCCCCCCGTTCATAATTGAAGCGACATAGATTTCCTTTAAAAAGAAGCCATTGTGTATTAAAAACTTCTTAGTAAAATTAATCACTTCGAGATATTTTAGAGTATTTATTTTTAGATTTTTTTTTAAATATTTAAACGTAAAATATAAATAAATTGAATGGCAGTATTAGTAATCAAGGTACAGGTCTTAGAAAGTATTAATATTTATATAGAATGCTATTTCTTATAAGATTGTTCTTTTTTTTATTTTCCTTTAACATGTAAAAAGACGCTGTAGAAAACCCTCGTGTAATGTTTGGCTGACATGACTGGTAACGTTTGATATATATTTATTTCACTTTTTAAATATTTAAAAAAGTAACCCTTTCTTAAGACTTACTGAAATCTTATGGAAATGTTGAGAGTCATACAAATAGAAACAATACCAAATGTTAAGATTAATGTCTATTATTCACATAATGGCGTCCAGTGCTATTAAATAAAACTCTAATATAATTTTTTGTAAGCAATAATAACCAGATCAGTAAGGTGCTAAACATTTATGACATTCAATCTCACTATTATCTAGGTCTACGTACTTCAACTACAGACATCAAGTGTGTATTTTGGCAGGCTTCCATTTGTAACGAAGACATCAAATGACTGTATCCTGTCATGATCTCGGTGCCTTGCTACATGAAAGTTGTATAATTATATATTTAACTATCCCATTTCTTGAACTCCAATCCATCTGGTGGCTTGACTTCAACTTTTTCTTTAGAAACTTGGTTCCAATTTGTGCTCAGTACAGTACCACCTGACTCCACCTAAAGTAATACAAAGAAGTGTAATCATATATATTTTAAAAATAAAAAATTATACAAAAAACACTATCCGTAGATAATCTAATATCAAAATCGATATATAGTCTTTTTTTTTTAATTAATGGAATCAAAGGAACTTATAGTTGCCATAGAAATAGAGAAGTCTTTATTACTACCAATCCATTATTAGGTCAGGTTATCAGTCTATTAGGAATATGGACTTCTATTGTTAAGTAATTTACATCATCATTTCAACCAATGGATGTCCACTGCTGGTGATAGGTTTCTTGTAATGTGTTCCACAAAGCACGGTCATATTGTACATGTCTGTGTAATATAAAAAAATAATTTAAAATATCTTACAATTTAAAGTATTTATATAGGTTACATTTAACTTGCAAATGTTGGTAAGTCTTAAGATGAACAGTTCCTGTTTCAGTCACCAAATGTTAGTGTGTTCCAGTTAAAAAGGTGTTGTAGCTATAGAAAGTACTTGAGTAACAATACTGAACATTCAATAATTACAATGTGTGCGGTGAATGCCATCTAGATAGTGACTAGTAGTAACTAGTGTCACATTGCTAAAGGTAGGTGAACATATCACTCGTCTAGTCACTTTAATAAATAAAAAAATTATAACTTGTTAGTATTTTTAAAAACTGAAATATTAATAATTTTTCTAAATTTACACTTGTTAGAATTATTCGCATAGTTTCTAATATTTAGTTAAATGATTTATAATCTAAGGTTGATTAGTCTAAAAGCTACTAAATTTATCTTTTGTCATAAACATTACACTGAACGCTTTACATATGCAACTTTATATCCAACTATATTTGATATAAAATAAATAATATTGTAAATAAAATCATTCATTTTATTTTTCAAAGTAAAATCTTTTATAATATATTATAAACGACCATAAAAATACTTATTAAAAAGACTGAGTACTTTTCATGAATAAATTAAGTCCTTTCTAGTGTAATTGTCTATTATTTAGATTATACTCACAAAGCTTTTATTCATAGCACGACGTACTTCATCAGAGCCCTCTCCATAGATCTTTTGGAATAGAGAATTGAGAGCAGCATCACCCTCTGGTTTTTCATCTTCCTCCTAATAAGAGTGTTAAAAGTTATAATACTTGTTTATGTTAAATGCACACAAATTGCCAATATGTGTGTATTCATGGCATTGAAGCACATTGATAGAAGGTGTTGAAGTTCAGCTTTTAATATTATAACTTATTTATAAATCATATTATTTAAAAAAGTATTAAGTACTTTGAAAGTGAATATTTAAATTATTCATACTAAAATGCATGTGTAATAAAAAAGGTAAATGTTTATATTAGGGGACCGGAAAGTAATGTCGTTTTCTTACGCTAAATACAAACACATACATTTTTAACGAGTCTTTATTTTTAATCAATGATGTATTCCCCATCATTGTCAATAACCTTTTGCCATCTAGTGAGTAAATTTTCAATCCCTGATCGATAAAAATTAATTGGTTTTTCGGCAAAATATCTAGAGATGGCATTTTGGATATCATCCAAATTTGCAAATGTTTTGCCACTTAAAAAGTGTTGCAGCGCTCGGAATAAGTGGAAATCCGATGGTGCAACATCGGGCGAATATGGTGGATGAGGCAGCACCTCCCACCCCAATTCATTAATTTTTTCTAGAGTTCGCCTTGCGCAGTGCGGTCTTGCATTGTCATGTTGGAGAATGACGCCTTTTCGGTTGACAATCGCTGGCCACTTTTCAATTAAAGATTGATTGACTCGCTGCAATTGTTCGCTGTAGAGGTCTGCAGTAACAGTTTCTCCAGGTTTCAGTAATTCAAAATGAACAATGCCGCGAATACTCCACCAAACACACAAAAGCGCTTTTTTGGGGTGTAAACCTGGCTTAGCAGTACTCCGAGGGATTTCATTTGGAGAGAGCCACTGCCTTTTGCGTTTTGGGTTATCATACAGGACCCATTTCTCATCTCCTGTGATCAAGCGATCAAAAAACGCTTCTGTGTTGTGTCGTTGAAGCAATAAGTTGCATGTGATTGATCGGTTAGCCTTATTCTGTTCGGACAGATTATGCGGGACCCAAACACCTGCTCTGCTTACTTTTCCAATCTGCTTCAAATGTTCTTGGATGGTCGACCAAGGTTTGTTGAGACTGTTTGACAATTCCTCGATCGTCTGACACGGATTTGCTTCCACTTCCGCCCTTAACACGTCGTTGTCTAACGCTGATGGTCTTCCTGATCGATACGAGTCGGAAAGATCAAAATTACCCGATTTGAACTTGGAAAACCACCTTTGGCATTTACGAATGTCCAGTGCATTTGGATAAACATCGCAAATGTTTTTGGTAGCAACTGTTGCGTTATTTCCCTTGCGAAACTCAAAGAGCATGCAATGCCGGATGTGTACCTCTTCTGGTATTTGGCTGGCCATTTTACCCAAAATTACAAAAAAAAATTGTAATTCAATTGTCTATTAGTAAAGAAATCACTATAACCTCACAATGTCTTTGGTACGCCTCTGAACAAAACAATGAGCTGACAAATGACAATCAAGTATTGGCATGCGCAGAAACGACATTACTTTCCGGTCCCCCTATTAGCATTTAAATAGTTTATGAACATTATAATTTCTTTTAATCTTAGTTTATGATATTACCTCTTTCTTAATATCCTTTTCTATCTTGTCCCAATCCTTCCTAAAAAGCTTCGGAGGCTGCTGAGGACCAGAAGCATCAATGACAGCTAAAAATTTAATTATTACTATTATCAGAAATTAATCTTGACAAAATAACAATTACAACGGTGTCGCATTTACTCTTACAGACCTTGTGGTATAGCTTTAACTTTCTCTTCCTTGCCTTCACCTTCAAGCATAGTCCACCGAAGCCCTTCTTTCTTACGCAGTTTCACCTCTATTTTAGAAGGAGTGACCACATAGGAGCACATAGATGGAACAATCTCATGAGCCAACTCCAGCTCAAGACTATACTCAGAATCTGAATTAGGTATAGCACTTGATATGGAGACCTAAACATAAGATTAAGCATTAACATATATTTTATTTTTGAGTTGTACTTACTAAATTGGTAAGTATAGATAAGGGCAGAGATTTCAGGTGTAGTGTGCATACCCAACCTAAAATTTCTGTGGAAGTCCCTACTTGCAATCCTAATTTTAGAATTTGTTTTTTATTGTTTATATTTAAACAACGTTATAATTTTTCAAACATTTTATTAATAACAGCTAATGTAACAGATCAAAAAGAATTAATTTCTTAAAAAAAATTACCTTTGTTCAGTTTTATCAATCCTTGAAAATTAGAATTGACTAATAATTTATACACATATTTAATAAAAATGAGTGTTCTTTGTTAACCAACCAGTGAAAACTAGTGAGTGTATTGACAATGAAACAAGAATCCCACACAGAATGATTTATAAATTATTATAGGAAATTTACTTTTAGGATTTTATATATGCTTCATCATTTTATTTTTATTTAACTTTTATAAACATTTTCATTTCATATTATTTATACATTACTTGAGGAAAGTCACTTGTGGTTGCCAATACTTCCAAGGAATATTTTAGAAAAATTTAAAGTCTAATTCTCTATTATTCAGCAATGCAACCAGAAAACAGCTAGTACTATATATATAAAATTTGTAAAACTTACACTGCGATCACCATAATGCACTTTCACTTTATTACCGGGTGCATTTTTGAGCAGAATTGTGATGATCACTTGTGCTTCTGTTTGATACCAATCATGTTTGATTTTAGGATTAATTTTAGCCTAGAAATATAATGAAATTTACGTTAATGCTTTAAAAATTTACAGAAATTTGTAACAAAAGAATGTTTGTTAGATCATTTATAGATTTATTAGAATCATATGGAATACTTTGAACTATAGTTTATTGTCAAAAATCCATAGGTCAATTTTATTTATTTGCGGGTATGCAATATCAAAAATAAATGAAGAAAAGAGCTTTTACATAGCCGGTATTTTAAAAATATTAAATGTAAAACTTACATCTGCGGGCGGTTTATCATTTGATTCAATCATGATTTTTTTGAGAATTTCCTTTTTAGAAATACTGAATAGTAACTGTAAAAGCCAATATGTAATGTTCAATGTTTTTTTCACTTGTGGAAAAGGTCACTACAGCCGACGACTTTTCTAGATTGTCAGATTTTTAAATGTCATCCTATTTTGTTCAGTACCGATTGTCGAAGATACTGGTCTTTTCGCAACAAATTATAGTAATGAATTTAGTTTTTAAAAAATTTGGGTTCAATTAAAATTTCATAAAACCTTATATACTAGAATAATCTTATGGGTACATGAATAAAATTTCGTAGTATTTTTTTATTATTTAATAGAGCGACGAAGCGAGCGGGAATTTCACCTGATGATAAATGATACGCCTGCTCACAACGTGGCGCTACTCAGGAGGATATATATCCTCCTGAATAGTACATACAGTATACACACAGTATACATACAGTGCAGTATATACTGCATCGCATTGAACTCATCGCCTGAGACAAGATTTTTTTACTCTCCAGTAATTACCTCTTCAAACCAGAACACAATAATATTTGCACACTGCTATTTTGCGGCAGAAATAGAAGCTATAGTGGTACCCACCTAGATGGTCTCCGGAAACAGAGTCCTACCAACGGGAATATGATTAGATTGATTCATATAAAGCTTGTGAATTCTGAAACCACAAAGTACAATACTATAATAAAAAAAACCATTAGAAATCACAAGAAAATTTTTTTTGATTATCAAGAAACTTTCATTTCATTTCATATCAACGGATAAAGAATTTATTTTATGATAGTTAAAAACAAGATTTACAACTTTAGCAGAGTTTACATATGCATTTTTTTAAAGAACAACTCTTAATTAAATTTTATTTTAAACTTTTTTATTAAATTAACGATAAGATTAGCGAAGTTTTTTTACTGTTGGTAGGTTTTTGTTGCTAAATATATATATAGGTCTAACAGGATCTGATGGCACAAAAAGGAAAAAAGAAATTGACGCTAGCAATACTGGGGTAATTGAAGTAAAAGTTTTGATACTTTTTTTTCATTATAGCGGCTAATTTTGTGTGTGATACATGCAAATATAAAAATTTATCCTATGATCAAGGATAATTTTTGAAAATCTTACTGTGGCAAATGTGAGGTTCGAAATTTAGATGAAAACTCCAATTACTCTGTTCATGAATTTATAATTTAATTATTGGCTATCAGAACTTGAAAATGGTTCCAAATACTGCACATCCATAAAAAGACTTCATCGGAAGAGGAAGATGAGGAAGACGCAATTTATAATAAACCTTTCCTCCTGCATCTCAATTAATCGATCTTGTTCTATGAACTGATTTTCAATTTTTATTACATGGTAACAAGATTTTCGCCATTGTTATTTGAGAGAAAGCTTCTTCTGTTAAAGATTTTATATCACTTGCAGGTCTATTGACGTTTTTACCCGCAACTTTTTGTTTCATTATTCCCTAGATTAATACTATGAGGTTTAACGTACAATGATATGATGGGAGCCGCAAGACTTCGTGGCCGTGTGATTTTAAAATCTCATCTCTCTGATATTTAGGTTCAGACTTATGATTTTTCATTGCTTCCAGTAATTAACATTTACGCCAATTATCGTTGTAAGGGATATTGTTTGATTGAGGCCATTCTTTTATAACAGCAATACGGTCGGCTTGTGTAGGCGGTTTGTTTAATTGTACAGAATGGTACTCGGCGTTGTCCATAACAATTAGAGAAGGTTTTTTAAGGTTGGGAATCAACTTCTCTGTAACCCATTTTGTAAAGTTATCTTTATTCATATCATGGTGTTAGTCAGCAGATGTACTCTTCGACCTATAACATAACATATGACATCACAGTTCGTCTTATGGTAGTATTAGATACCCCTGAAATAAACCAAAGTTTAGTATACATAATATAATACACACTAAAAATGCAATAAACCAAAGTATCAGGACGTGTCATTCCTACTAACCAGTCAACGCTTGCACATGGCTCAATATCTATGATTGTGTTTGTTCTACACCTTGGTCATCAAGTATTATTTGATAAACATTGAAACCAATATTTCTTGCTTGCGATCGAACAGGTTTTTTCGACATTTTCACCACTTTTAAAAGGAAAATTGAAGCTAAACCAAAAACAATTCCTGGAAATTTTAGTTGACAGTTGACATTTTGGAAGCAGTTTTTATGTTTCCGATAAAGGTTTAGTGTTCCCGGAACTTTCATGTATCGGACTATTAATATTGGTAAATGTTGAGTCGAAAGTACCATCTTTTGTCCACGGCTATTCCTATAGAAACGCTTACAATGCCCCCATACCTAGAAATTTGGTTCTGCTTGGTTCTTTTTCTTTAGTTGTTCTTTATACCTAGAAATTTGGTTCTGCTTAACAGAGTTAGTTTGGTAGACTTAGTTTGCTTCTAAAGTTCATACAGTATATTTGATAATTTTGCATTGTGCAAAACTAAAGAGTTATACTTATTACATAAACTACTGTAAAATCCATGCTTTGTGAAACAATAGTACTAATGAAAAATAAAATATATTATAATATTAGGTTACTAAATATGGCTTAATATGAACGACATAAATTTGGTGCACAAGTAACAACTAGAGGCAATAAATACAAGAGAATTAGAATCGACAAAGCTTAAACAAAGTAGGAACGTGTTCGTAGGCGGAGCAGACTGCGTCTCTGTGCCAAGCCACGCCTCCAGGCGTATGCGCACATTCATGTTTAAATTTATAATTTATGATAGCGTAACGTTTGACCGTACCGTGGTAAATAAACCCAAGAAAGATACCTACACCTTTACCTTTACGTTTATAACCGTAACGTTTGACCGTACGGTGGTAAATAGACCTAAGATAGATACTTACCTATGTAATAAGCCTGTTATAACTGTTTTTAACAAATTTTTTAACCAAACGCTTTCGTTAAAAATATATTCCTTTCTTTGATTTGAAATTTTTGTAATATTTAAAAAACTTTAGTCATCATCATGTCATGTTTTATTTTAATTAAGCTAAACATTTTTACAGCGATGACTTAAAAATAAAAGGTGAAGTCTGAGACGCTTTTACTCTGGCGGCGGTGGTACTATTTTGGTGCGATTAAACAATTCAGGGGTTGATTCGTATTTCATTAAAGAATAAATGTTAAATGCTTGCAAATCAGCATTTTCAGTAGAAAATTGAAAATAACTAAAAAAATTATTCGAACACTTAATACATCGCAAATATTTACAGACAGACAAATTGAAAATTAAAGGAACTAGCGGTGAACTTAAGGCAGCTGGAGTCATCGACAATATGACTCCAGAATTAAAATATAAAAATTGTGGAATAAAACATTTACTTTTTCAGATACTTTAATAATAAGGCACGACGTGAGCAACATTTTCCCATGAAATCTTAAACACAAAAATATATACATTATATGTTATTAATAGATAAAAAAACATACAAATTTTTAATAAATTAAGTAATTCCCAAAAAGTCAGACTACTTTTTTAAGGTTATATGCACATTACGCAGTTTTCTCTTATTTACGCCTTAGACATGCAAGTCGTTGATTGTAAATAAAACGACTATTTTGTGGCGCTAGATAAGGTGACCAGCAACACATTGAGCCTATTGCCCTGTAACTTAAATGTTACCACTTCTTGCATATCTCTGTAATTTCATCAGCTGCGGCATCTTTCAAACCAGAACATATTACTCTAAAGCGGCAGAAATAAGACAATTTACTGTCAATATGTACAAAGCACCGAATTTATTAATTTACGAGTACATTACTATAAGGTTATGATTACATGAAAGTTAGGTATGATAGAAGAAATGTAGTAGTATTAATTAATAATTGAGTTAATAAATATTTATTTTAAATAACAATAAAGTGAAACGAGGGGAGACCTTCCCACTAAACTTTATACAAAATCCTATGTGGTAAGATATTAGAGATCTTGATAAAAACATAATATTGTTTGTAACTACATATATTCTATGTAATTTTTTACTAAATTTAAAGTATCTACATAAAGAATAATATGTAAATATAAAATGTTTTACATGTTGGTATATTAGACTATATTTTTAATAAAAACCTTTCTAAGATTATACATTTACTTAAAGGAAACAAACTTCGTGGTCATGGAGAAGTTTCTTTAACTGCTAAAGCTTGGACTATACATCGTAATCGCGCCAGACTGTTCAGGCCACAGGAAGTTGAATCACCTAAAACAAATGATAATTAGACCGGACTCGAAGCCGTTACCAGTTAAAGAAAGAGGATCGAATTAGTTTTGATAATCTTATCGCCCAACTTCAGTTTTGTAGAAGGCACCTAATGATCATGATGAGGCCGGGCATTTGTATCGCAATACATTTATTGATTTTATACATAGGTACATCCCAAATTGTAAAACTTGTGCTCAATGATGAAGATGCAGATTTTTACTTTTATTAAAAATATTGGATTTCAATTAGCAATACCTAATTAACAATTGATAGCGGTAATAAAAAAAAGGTTCTTTTTTATGCAACGAAGCGACGAGACGAACGAGACGTTCACCTCGTAAGTAATATAATACGCTTGCCCATAACAACTAGGCGCTAGTTAGTATGGTATATATACTTCAGCACAGCGCTCTCGTCGCCTTGAGACATATGATGTTAAGTCTCGTTACCCCAGGAATTTCACTAGCTACACACCGGCACATAGTAATGTTACACCGTAACCCAGAAATAGACGGTGCGGTGATATCTATCTGGACGGTCTCCTTCAACAGACCTACCACCAGTGTATTATCACGGACACAATATCAGTAACATCGAGGATTTTAATATTTTTCAAATACAATGGCTCACCATTAAGGAAAGGTCGCTCGCGATCAGCTTTGCACTCCCGAGGTTCATTGTGTGGGCGGGATGACGTCACAGGTTCTACGTAGGTTTTGCAGCTTTCCGACTCTAACTACAAATATAACAAACTAAATATGGAAGAACTTAAAATAAATGCTTACTTAAGAATATTTTTTTTTCAATCATCATTGTTAAACAAATACACTCATATTAAAGATTTATTACAATTCGTATATAACATTTATATCCTTTGTAAATAATAATGTAACAAACAGATCAAAAGAATGATGCTGATTAATAGAAAATAAGTATAATAAAACCCAGATACAGTTTACATTTTCATATTTTTATTAAAAAAAATGGTACTGTTACGCAAGATCAAAGGGAACATTTTTCATTCACAGCTCATTGCGTTGTTTTTTTAAGATGTGGAATTTCCGCTTATTTATTGCTACTGTATTCTTTTAAATAATTAAGAGGCGTCTTATTATTTGAAATCGTGAATAAAAGCAAATAATCTAGGTTAAGAGTTAAACAATTCGATTACATGTGTATCAAAAAAAGAATCTCTGAAAAGAGTCAAGTTCTAACCACTTCCGACCCACATCAAACGGGCTGTTGATCCCATTTAGCCGTTTGTCAAGAGTCGATTGTGAGTGTAAGTATAAAAGATCTAAGAATATGAAATAGACTTTTGTAAGGATCTTGGTATAAGCTGTACCAGATGATAAGAAATTTTTATAAGTATCTTTTTTTATCAATTAGACAACGAGATCGGCCGGACGTTGACATGATGGTAAGTGATACATTTACCCATAATAACGTGGCGCTAGTTACGATATACACTGCACCGTATTACGCTCGTTGCCTGAGACACGGTGTTGAGTCTCGTTACACCAGTAATTAATTATACTAGCTACAGCGCCCTTCATATCTGTACACAGTAATGTTTACACAATACTGTTTGGCGGTAGAAATAGGCATTGCGGAGGTACCTACCTAGACGGTCTCTGACAATAGGTACCTGCTACCAGTGTATACAGAAATAATATTTCATTTATTTTTTCTCTACATAAAAGTGTTTTCATAACGAGCAGTGAACGAAAACCAACACTGGAAAATGTAATTACATATCATAATTTATTTTACAGAACGGGACAAAAATGGTTAAAGAAACGATTTTAAGAATATCTTATATCTTCCTGGCTGACTTTGTTAATGCTTCACGGAACACAGAATTATCTGTGCTAATAAAACAGGGGGAGGCATTACGTTTAACCTGAGATGTCGTGTAGATCGATCGATATCATTAAATAAGTTTATTGAGCGACAGACGGTAGCGCTTCATGTTCTATAATCTGACTTGAAAACAGAACAAAACCTGTATGGCAGTGAAAGCGGTAAGGGTTGCCAAGACGTCACTACTCTAACTAAACTACTTTTAAATAACGTTTAGGGGTCCGCTATCATAAAGGTCTCTTTTACAATATGGAATATTTTCGTATACTATTAAAAAGAATAATATTTATTTCTACTTGTGTTTTTCTAGTTAGGCTGTGGCAGTATATAGTTGAATTACTGAAAACGCTCAGTTCTATGGATTCATATGTATAATGAATGTAGACCAGCTTTTCTTTATTGATTATGTTTTCAAATCAACAGTTTCTCAGCTTCTTTTAACTTTATTTATTTGTTGAAGGGTTTTTAGCACATTGTTATTTTATGAAAAGGTCGGTACAAATCAGGCAAGCTTAACTCGAGTAAGGGTTTAGCCGCCTGATCTGTAATATGGTTCATACGGTAACTGTACCGAGAAAACTTGAGAGGAAGGCAGTTGTTATTTTATTGCTTGAAGATCTTAAGACGGCCCTAACGGCGTTGGACGCCAATTAAAATAATTTAATCGGCCGCCCTTCGCCGCGACACCGGGCTTATTTCTGTGTAATTCTATTTCGATGCGCGCGCGCACGTGTAGCGATAAATAATCCGCGGACGTGTATTAATGACGATTTAACCTAGCGACATGCGCGCCTTTCCGCGCCGACTGACGTAGACCGCATCGATGCTCCTTTTCTCATTTATACATAAGTATTCATAAAGTAATTGCATTAGTTTAGATCCATAATCTAACCTATTCTATCATGAGAGAAATAAAAATACAATAATATGGAGGTAATATCGTATTTTTACTTCTGACCTCCTTCCTGACTCACGCCAGTGGTCGACCTGACCATATTGATTTAGAAACATATTCTGGAGGAAATAGATTAAATTATTGAACGTATTTTGGCCATAATATATGGTTTAGGGAACCTTTTACCCTTATCCTCATAAAGAGATTTTGCAATATAAATAAAACTTAATCTCTTCAAAATATTGTACTTGAATACTGAGTATTATCCATATTTAAACAATTAGGGTATAATAAAAATATGATGTATAACATAAATAAATATTTTTTTCAGAGGTTTTATGAGATCAATTCTGGTGAGTATTCAGCTACATATAATATATTAGTCAAACAAGCGTATGTAACATGGGCCTTAGTTTTTTTTTTCCGACTTACGCCGTCAGTGTCGGATCAACACAGTATAACTTCAGGGTATTACCGTAAACTACTTTTGCAGGTAATGTTTGGCAACTTACATGGATAATTTTGGAGCATAAATATGTTTTATCAAGGATTAATGCCTATAATAATTTTAGATTATAAAGGCATTATTTTTATCCTTAACATGGATAAAGAACTCTGAAATGTGGATATCATACCTGGCTAACAACTCGCCTTCCGTATCAACAGATGCTTAGGCAATATAAAAATCCATAGTATGTCTCTGGATTTATGCACCCAGTTACCGATACAGTCAAAGACGGACGAAGAAAGGACCCAAGTCCCTCTTCGACGACCGAGTAATTTCGCCAGAAATCCAGAAATCTAGGCACACAAAAAGTGAAAAGCCGCTGCCGGAAAACAGCACTCAAAATAGTATACTAGTAAATACCAGAATTAAAATAGGCCGCGGACGTGCGTCTTCAAGCCCAGGATCAGATGAGCTGAGTAAGTTAAAATGACCAACAAACGTTACACGTCATCAGAATACAATAATGTATAATAATATAATTTATAAAAGTCTATTTAAATACTAGTCGCGAAATTGTCTAAAAAAGATATTACCGTATTCAAGATAAATGTTGATAGTAGACTTAATAAATACATGAGTGTTCTGACAAATACATTTCGGTAACATATTAATGGGACATCTATTCTCTAATGATGTTGATGATTTGGACTTTAATAGGTCATCTGATACTGGGCTCGAGGACCCGAGTCCACGGCCTGTTTTTAAACTAGTTTACTACTCGAAGTGTAGTTGTCCGACGGCAGAGTTTCACATTGTGTGTGTCTCACTTTTATTTCTGGCGAATGTACTCGGTCGAATCAAAGATGGGCTCGGATCCGTCCTCAGACCAACTTCGCCTGTGACGTAAACTCTGGGTAGTGAGAACCACCCCGGATCGCTGGTGTACTTCGTGTATGCGGTGTGTGTGTTGCTGTAGTGGCGCGTTCTAAAGCGAAGGCGGCGTGATATCGACATGATTATGGGACATATTCATTAAAATGACAATGAGTTAAAACATTGTTATATTACGGTCTTGATTAAATGATAGCAAATAAAGTTCTCAATCGATAGGAAACGGAAGAGAAATGAGAATGGTTAAGTATATTTTACATTTTTCTACTTACAATCAGTACATTATTATGTGAAAATTTATTGTATAATTTGCAGGTATTTTTGTACACAATATGTTTACTTATTTGATTATTTTGTAAACATGATAAATAAATAAAAAAAATGTTATAGGATATATAAGCAAATAATTTGAGAATAATTTTTTTTTGTATTCAATTAAACTAGATGAGCGAGTCGTTCATCTGCTACTAAGTGATACGCCAGCTCATAACAATGTAGCGCTAATTAGGATATATACTGCACCACATTGCGTCCGTCGCCTGAGACATGAGATGTTGAGCCTCGTTACCTCAGTAATTACACTAGCTATAATGCCTTTCAAACCGGAACATAGTGATGTTTGTATACTACTGTTTAGCGGCAGAAATAGGCGCTGCGGTGGTACCTACCTAGTGTCCGGCAAGAGATCTACCGCCAGTAAAAGTATTTGTATTTATTATATCATAACAATTAATATTATTATACTATATACATATAACATTGATAATTTTAGTTAATATAAATTTTTTGAAGTTTCTATAGGCACTATATACTATATATGTATTGATTGTTGATGAATATTTATAGGTAACACATCCAAAGCAAAGAAAACACCGTGTAGTGTGAAATCGTATTGTATGAGACTTAGGCCAGTAATAATAGATGCTTTCATTAACTACTTTTTCTTTTCCCTTTAGTATGTTTAATACCACAATTCAGGCTGCAATTGTTGTGCAAAGGTTTCTGCAAATTTTCTTACCATTTTGAATGGCGTGCTGTAAGAGTGCTATATGTCTAATATTCAGATATATAAAGTACTATGATCCTTATTGGATGACGATAAAAACATACTATACTAGTTGTTCCACCGCCGTTTTGCTGAGCGTAATTTAAAATTAGATTTGAAATTTTTCTGAAATATTCCTTGACAGCAACCGCAACCGTAAATGACTTACTGTAGCAACCGATACTATAGCAACAGCATAAATAATACGAAATAAAAATATTTATATATATAATAATGAAGGATCTATAAAATTCAAAAAATAAATAGTCTGTAACCATCTACAAATCATTCTGCGTCGAATGGCCATCTTCCCATGTCGATACTTTCACTAGTTTTTACGTGTTTATCGGAAAAAGGAAACCCTGGTGGTGTATACCAGTACTACCACTGCAGCTTCTATTTCTGCCGCTAAACAGTACTGTGCAAACATTACTGTGTTCCGGTTTGAATAGAGTTGTAGCTAGTTAAAGTAGTGGAGTAACGAGACTGCGCTTAATGTCTCAATGTGGCAACCGCAATGTGGTGCAGTTTATATCAGCCTAACTAGCGCCTCGTTGTTATGAGCAAGCGTATTACTTACCATTAGCTGAACGTCCCGCTCGTCTCGGAGCTTCTTGGAACAAAAAAAATGTTAATTATATAAAGGTACAGATAGATGGAAGAAGATATAATATCCATGATAGACAAGATGTTGACATACGAGGCGTGTACATGCGCCTGCGATATCAGATGCGAATCGCAACGGCCCGTGACGGACGCGCGCTCTGAAATAGATGCGCCATGAATTGCTGCGACTCGGCCGCCTACTGCCAAACCTCGAACACTTCATGACAAATATCAACTCAAATACATAATAAAATTATGTTTATATAAAAAAAACTCCGCACTATTTAAAAGTCAGTTGTTTTATGTAAATGTAATGTTTTATGTAAATACTTTTATCAGTTATAACTTTCACATATTCACGCTTAACTTATATTTTATTCGACTAAGTAACAAGACATCGCGCTCGTTTCATCGAATAAAAACAACATTAACTTTATGGTACGTCCGCCAATAACAATCTATTATAATATATATTAATATTAGTAAGGACGGTATACCCAGCATCAAATTTTGTATATATAAACTCATAAGACTTTTACCTGGTGATAAGCGACATCCCCATCCACTACAATGAGGTTAGCCGCTAGAAAGGAAGTTTATATAGCACAACTCTTAACAGATTGAGATATTAAGACTCATCTCAGTAATTTTACTAGTCAGAGAGCTTTTAAATCGTAGCATAGTAATATATATATAGTTCCACTTTACTCTTGATGACAGTATAGATGCTGTAGAAAAATAGCTGTGGATCGCCAAATTTCAGTTTGAAAAGAGTACCTAGTTATGATGATGATAGATGGTGTGTTAGGCAGACGTACTAATAAAATATTTTTTGCCATAGAAATAGATAATAAAGAGTTATTACCTACAATGTTATTACAAAATGATTAAAATAAACTAATTTAAAAATCCAATATCATAATTTGTATAATGATATATGATAGGGAAAGGATTATAAATGTCTTCTCTGAATACACAAACTAACAAAGTTGAAGTAGTTCAATAATAAAATCTAGTTATTTAATATTCCTAGTATCTGACTTATTCAATTTCATTTACTCATAATATAATATAATATATTTCTGTTTTACTAGCGCTCTACACATCGATACTATGGAAAAAAGGAATTTTGTTTTTCGGCAGTAAATAAACATATGAAAAGGAAATAATTTAACAATAACTATAGGAAACATTTACAGAAACAAATATTCAATATGTATGATAGTATAATTATATTTAAAAACGTAATATATATTATTTCTATGTATGCTATGTATATATAATATTTTGAGCGATAGTAACTTAGTTTTTAATAATATAATCGCTTAAGATATTTGTCATTATTAAGATGATATTTTTTTTATTTATTAGATTTATAAACTTTTGTATATTTCAGTACTTTAACTCAGTACATACATACAAAAATCATAATATAGTAAAGCAGTTATAGGTAAATTCAACATGCATCAATAAAATTATTTACTCGCAATTATTGTGTTAGAAGTAAACAAAAAAAAAAAGTATCAATTTCGATTATGACAGTGTAAGACTGATATAATAACAATAGCAGATTTAAAAATTGTTAAATAATATATTCACAATAATTTGGTGGGAATTTGATAAGTGTATTTGATAATACATACGACAGCTGCGGCGCGTAGGGCAGCCTGTAGCCTTTCTATATGCTGAATGGCGGCGCGAAGGATCTCCAGCTTTGGTAATCTCCCACTGCCAGCACGGGCCCGTATCCGTAATTCCTCAAAAGCGGCGTTTACCTACAATCATTATTTAAGAATTGTAGACTATTTAACACTTTTATTGCTTTGTGAGATGTAAAGGATATCCACTCGCATTAGTTAGTGCGGCGCCAAAAATCATGTTCAAGACGGCGTAATTTCTTTATTTTTATGTCTGCCAGAGGCAAATATATACGCATGCTTCCTACTGTTCGTCGGATTCAATAGTTAATTGAAAAAAATTGAGATCGTATATGTACCAAACACACTGGCTGTCTTGTGAAAATATCCTTATGTTAAACGTACTAGAACTCTGTTGCCAAAGGCAGTCTAGCTAGTTATCACCGCAGCTATTACATGTACAATTGATTTAAGTACCTAAATAAAAGCTATAGCTTTATTTAAAAATAGTATGATCAGTTGATTCTTTGCATTATTTTCAATTTATAACGTTTACCCTTCGTTCTACTGTACTTCTCTGTTTAATTGGATCATAACTTTTTTTCTAAAAGTGGAATTGTCTACTAAAGAAGATTTACTTACTCAACGTCGTATCCTCTAGCGATGTAAACCATTAATATAATATTAGACGGACTTATTAGCAACGGATCATTTGACATAGGCGACCCGATTCCTACGGATATAGCCGACATCAAACAAAAAAACATTATAACGTATATAAAATATGAGAAATGGTGCCTCTATCCCGAGTTGTATAAGACGTTATATGGACGTTAAACTTTTATATTTTTATTATTTCCTACATAGATCAAGAATTTAAAAGGAGTAAAATTTTTGGAGAAAATGGTTCGAGCTTAAAATTCTCTTCAAAGACAGTAATCACTTCAGTTCATATTGTAACCAAAAGTAAATTATTGAAAAGAAAGTACATTATTTTCAGTTTTACGTGTATACAATCATACATTGTACCTGTATACAATCATATATTGGACGTTAAAATTACTGTTACCATTTCTACGTAACAGTTTTGTTTGTGTATCAATCTGTCAATATATATATATATACTAGCTGTTCCCCAAACGCATTTCTGGCCGTAACGAATGATTGTATTATAATTGAAATTTGTTTTAAATATTCCTTCAGGGCAACCGCAAATGACTTTCTGTAGCAACCGCATATATAATACGAAATAGAAATGTTTATAAAAGTTAATTAGAAATAAAATTATGAAGGATCTATCGAATTCAAAAAACAAATAGTCTATAATCTATAAATCATTCCGCGTCGATTGCTTATATTCCCATGCCGATACGTTCACTAGTTTTCACGTAAATGTCAAACAAAAGAAACCCACTTTACTATTTACTTTTTAATTTATTATAATAACGACGTTAACGATTAGCTAGTAATAGTAGTAATCAATATTAAATTTACAATTCAATAAACCACCGTTGTCGCTATTGGTAAATATGCCCCTAAAGGTTATTATTAAACAATTTGTATTATTATAAGTATTTCTCTTTGATGATTAATGACGAAGACAGAAAATATAATCGAAAAAAAAAAATAGTTATAGCTAAGGCAAGATTTTATAGCCAATACAGAGAAATTAGGTCTTTCCTTATATTTATTTACCTATAATATTTTAATGTTAGTAGCACGGGTAGATCAATAGTTTCTTTGCATTATTATTTATTTCTTTCGCTTATGATACGTTCAAAAAAATAAAGAAATGCGGCTATTGTCGTTTGGGGTGATTTATAATATCTAATACAAAATAATTTAATTTTTTTTAGCGTCGCGATCAAAAGATTTTTTGTTTAATTAGAGAATCGAGCATACTCCGGCACATTATACAAGTTGCGTGACAGATTTATTCACAGCAATCATAATATTTAACGATACTAACAAAACGGTACAAGCATTCTAAAATAAAAATAAATTGTAGCGCTCTTTGAGGGACGCGATAAATTTATTTTTATGTGAAATTAAGATGTCTGCCATATATTCATATGTTTATTGACGAAGCGATGACTATTTATAACCCTTAAGGACAAAACAAACGTCCTACATTTTTCGGAGCTATTAAGGCGTTTAGGAAACAACTAATTGTTGAAATTTGATTAAACATTTTTTTTTATTCGGCGACGCGACGAAACGAACAAGACGTTCACCTGATGGTAAGTGATACGCTTGGTCATAACAACGTAGTGCCGGTTAGATCCACACACATAACTACACCACATTGCACTCACCGCGTTGAGACATAAGATATTGAGTCTCATTGCCCCAGTAATTTCATTAGATATAGCATCCTTCAAACCGCAACACAGTAATGATTGCGCGCTACTGTTTGGCGACAGAAATAGGAACTGCGGTGTAATCTACCGAGGCGGTCTCCAGCAACAGCGACCAACCACCAATAAAGCACCTCATCTTTTTTTCTTCCTCTTCAACGCTCCGTTAAGGCTAATCGTGATGATCGCGTACAAGCAAAGTCTATATTGGTTACTGTCATACCAGGTTATACTCCTAAGAAATGTATGATTTATTAAGTATTATACTTATTCCAATGGAATCCAAAACAACTTAGATCCATTGCATTATTTATTATTATCTTCTCTCATTAGAAGTTATTACTTAATTTCAATAGCTTTTTTTTAAAAGATTGAAAAATGAGTTTACTATATTTAATCTATAAAATAAGTACTCACATATTTTAGAAATATCTGAAACTGTTTCTAAAAAATATAAAATGGATATTATATAGAATGTCTTTAGTTTATTAACACCCTTATGCTTTCATCGGAGATGTTACAGTGTTTACAAAACTTTATTTAATATACTTGCGTTGAACATACAAAGAATACATTTATCATACTACTCTTTTACCTTTGTTTAAATGCAACCTTTTTAATGCAATTAAAATTAGAAATGTCATTTGAATTTTTGTTATATAAAATAAAATAAAACTTTATAAGAAGAAATAAAATTAATATAAAATCAAATTAAAACCTAGAAAAAATTTGGACAAACAGAATAACTTCTTTGTAAAAAGTTTCTTTTAAACACTGAGCTGCATTTTCGTTTGTTGTTCCGACGCAAAGTATTAGGGGGACCGGAAAGTAATGTCGTTTCTGCGCATGCCAATACTTGATTGTCATTTGTCAGCTCATTGTTTTGTTCAGAGGCGTACCAAAGACATTGTGAGGTTATAGTGATTTCTTTACTTATAGACAATTGAATTACAATTTTTTTTTTTAATTTTGGGTAAAATGGCCAGCCAAATACCAGAAGAGGTACACATCCGGCATTGCATGCTCTTTGAGTTTCGCAAGGGAAATAACGCAACAGTTGCTACCAAAAACATTTGCGATGTTTATCCAAATGCACTGGACATTCGTAAATGCCAAAGGTGGTTTTCCAAGTTCAAATCGGGTAATTTTGATCTTTCCGACTTGTATCGATCAGGAAGACCATCAGCGTTAGACAACGACGTGTTAAGGGCGGAAGTGGAAGCAAATCCGTGTCAGACGATCGAGGAATTGTCAAACAGTCTCAACAAACCTTGGTCGACCATCCAAGAACATTTGAAGCAGATTGGAAAAGTAAGCAGAGCAGGTGTTTGGGTCCCGCATAATCTGTCCGAACAGAATAAGGCTAACCGATCAATCACATGCAACTTATTGCTTCAACGACACAACACAGAAGCGTTTTTTGATCGCTTGATCACAGGAGATGAGAAATGGGTCCTGTATGATAACCCAAAACGCAAAAGGCAGTGGCTCTCTCCAAATGAAATCCCTCGGAGTACTGCTAAGCCAGGTTTACACCCCAAAAAAGCGCTTTTGTGTGTTTGGTGGAGTATTCGCGGCATTGTTCATTTTGAATTACTGAAACCTGGAGAAACTGTTACTGCAGACCTCTACAGCGAACAATTGCAGCGAGTCAATCAATCTTTAATTGAAAAGTGGCCAGCGATTGTCAACCGAAAAGGCGTCATTCTCCAACATGACAATGCAAGACCGCACTGCGCAAGGCGAACTCTAGAAAAAATTAATGAATTGGGGTGGGAGGTGCTGCCTCATCCACCATATTCGCCCGATGTTGCACCATCGGATTTCCACTTATTCCGAGCGCTGCAACACTTTTTAAGTGGCAAAACATTTGCAAATTTGGATGATATCCAAAATGCCATCTCTAGATATTTTGCCGAAAAACCAATTAATTTTTATCGATCAGGGATTGAAAATTTACTCACTAGATGGCAAAAGGTTATTGACAATGATGGGGAATACATCATTGATTAAAAATAAAGACTCGTTAAAAATGTATGTGTTTGTATTTAGCGTAAGAAAACGACATTACTTTCCGGTCCACCTAATATTTAAAATCCATTACCATTTTCCACCACATAGAAAGTCAAGTGAATAGCATATATATGGATATAAATGTTACAAGACTGTTAACTCGTGACTAAAGATGGGTTTAGAATGAGCAAAGTTACTTAAAATCGTCGCATGCGCAAGTAATTTGCTTTGACAGATTCGTCCCTCGGGACTAAAAACGGGCACTTTAGAGGCAATTAAGGGTGTGGTAACCTGTCAAAGTGGCACTCAGTGTCTAATAGCTCGAGTCTATTATTAAGCGATCTGTTGAAAATTAAGACAGCAGGAAGCTATGTTATATGGCATACGGATAACGTAAACCAATTTCGACTACACTCAAGCTATTAACTTAGTACTTTACGTGAAACATTGATAAATCTTTACGGTCGCTAAATAAAAAAAAAATTGTGGATGCTTTATTTTCTTAGATAAATCAAGCTTTTTAAATCCTAAGTTATATTTAATACATAAATGATGTAATTAATATGACAATTTTAATAATGATTGCATAGAACTAGTCAAGAATTATGAGTGAGAGCGTTTCATACTAAATCATATCCCGTTGCGGGATATTTTCATAAATCTTCGTATATTTATGGGCATAAAGCTATTTTTGTTCTATACACATGATGTTATAAATAATGTCCCCCAGATAAAATTGCCGGTTAAGATTGAAGTCAAATATCTGACGCATTTCCTCGTGTCAGTGCGTATTGTATATTCACATGTCACAAGTCAGATATAATCAAACCGAAGACGCGTTTACCCGTTTCCATGGTGTCACACGCAGAAAATTTATCTCCGTTCATTTGCTTACATTTGTTTTATATTTTTAAACCCTTACGCAAATATACTATAAGCTAGGAGTACACCAAATGTACTAAACACGAAATTGATCTAGATTAAAATACCTATTTTTTCTAAAACGTCCACTTTGTTTCTGAAAAGATATTTTCATGAATATAATCTATACCATACGTATACTCGATTATGTTCAGAAAAATAAATACTTTCCCATCAATACTGGAGCTGTTTATAAGATTTAAATAGAACGTTGTTAAAAAAAAAATACTAACTTTTGTTTATAACAGGATCGTCCACAACAACAAAAATTAAAGTAAAATAAAGTATACAAACAACGTACTATGAAGACCTAAATAATTATTCAATATATAAATATGCCAACAAAGAAAGATGTACACAAATAACTACATAAATATAGTACTTTTTAATCAAAGAAGCGACGGGACGTTCGTCGCTTCTAGACAAGATATTGACTGTCAATAACTACACTAGCTAGAACGCCTTACAAACCGGAACACGGTAATGTATTGTATATACACGACTGTTTGTCGGCTGCAATGGGAGCTTCGGTGATACCTACTTAGACTGTCTCCATCTTCTAAGACCGAAGAAGATCTAAGACCGGTAATTAGAATTAGATTATGTGCCTAAAAAATCGGAAACTTACGCCGCTGTTTCTGTTTATAGCTTTTCAGGATTTGATAATTTATTTGACATATACACGTAAAACAACATAGTGGAGAGCATCCTAACAAAAGCAATAAAACCTATTACGAGTTAAATGTTTAAACATCTCGCCACAGAGCAGCGAGGTGATCCCGGATGCGTTCCCGCGTGTCTCCAAATCCCCTAATCTCGAAAACGTGATTCTGGGACAATCCGGTTTTATTTATACCTACAAGGGATTAGCGTTACTTTAAATAATATTTTTTTTATATATACAATTAAGCGACGATATCAGCGGGACGTTCACCTGATGGTAAGTGATACACCGCTAACCTGGTGCTAGTTAGCATGGATATACTGCAAGCTATTGCGCTCGTTGCCTAAAACACTTGGGTCTCAAGTTTCTGTTGCCGGAGACTGTCTAAGTGGGTACTATCGGTGCGCCTATTCCTGTCTCTAAATAGTACTGAGCAAATATTACTGTGTTCCGGTTGGAACGGCGTTGTAGCTAGTTTAGTTACTGGGGCAACGAGACTCAACATCTTATGTTTCAAGCGACGAGCGCTATGTGTTGCAGTGGAACCATCCTATCTAGCGTTACGTTGTTATGGGCAGGCGTATCACTTATTATCAGGTGAATGTCCCGCTCGTTTAATTATAGAAAAAAAACTATCATCCTAACTATTGTAGTGCTATTTATGAGGAGACACATAACTTATCAACAGATGAACGTCTCTCTCGTCTCGTTGGTTTGACGAATAATAAAATACGGTTCTCCATAACAATGAATTGATCCAAATGATTTCTGGTAGAGAAATATTTTTTATCTATTACAAGTGCTATTGTTATTGTCATCCAAATTTTCTCTTCCATTTATTCAAGAGAAGGCAGGAGTGAGGAGGCGTAATATGATTACGTTGTTTTTCTTCCAGTCTATTTATTGTGTCTGATAAATAACAATAACAGCGCACCGTAGAAATTGTGTTTAAGACCATTTATAAAACTATTATTTAAATTTTCTCATAAGAACCATCAAGTTATGTAATGAACCTGTCTATTCTCTACCAGCTACAAAATGGGGTGTTTCAAAAAGGGTGTGATAAGGTTTCTCCTGGGTCTGTAATGCCCCTCGTATTACATGCGTCCATAGACTACGATAACTACTTATCATTAGGAAGGTCGTAAGCTTGTTTGTCACTTTATTGATATAAATTAAAAAAAAATTAAATAGAGTAACGACTTGATTTTTTATCTTAAAACCTTAATCTCGTTAAATTCTAATTACATATTTATTAAGAGGTTTTTTATAGTAAAATCTTTTGAACCATAAACAAGAGAATGTAAATGTAATTTTAAAACTAAACGAAAAATCTATGCACAAAAGTTATTTATATTAAATCTTTCATTTTTCCCATCTTTGCATTTGTTTTTTTTTTTTTTCTAAATTTATTAAGCTATATTTGAGATATATATTTAAAAACACACAGGGAAAAGTTAAGCGTGATTGTACATTATAAAAGAAACAAGCTGAATTAAGTATTTCCTTTTTCTTTATTAATATACTCACGATAGATACGTGTTTTGTTTGATAAAATAATGAATAATATATTAAAATTCATTGTCGAATATCTATTACAAAACTATAATATACTTGACTTGACCCCGGTGGTTGCTTTCTCAAGTAAAATACGTAATTGAAATCGTCTTTTATTTAATTTAATTTAATTAAGTGACGAAACACCCGCTCATAATAACTTGGCGCTAGTTATGATGAAATACACAAGTAAGATTTTGGGTCACGTTACCCTAGTAATTACATTAGCTACAACGCCCTTCAAACTAGAACAAAGTAATGTTTGCACATTACTGTTTGTCGGTTACAATAGACGCTGCGGTGGTACTTACCTATATGATCTCTAGCAACAAAGATTTACCATCAGTGCAGTCTAATGGTAAAAAATTTGAAAAATTAAACATTTTTATGTTCATCAATTTAAAAAAAAAACTTATATAGTCAACAAATTCTGCAAGTTTAGATGGCAATGGGCCGGCTCCATCTGTCCTGTTAGTGACGGACAATGGGGGAAGAAAGTCTTGAAGTGAAGGCTGTGTACAGGACGCCCTCCCTAAAAATGGACTGACGACATCATCATGGCGATCGGAAGTGGTTAGATGCGGAAAGCGAAGGATCATATTTGGTGGAAGACAATGGGGATTGCCTATATCTAGCAGTGGATTAATAAAGGCTGATCATGATGATAACAAATTCATAAATTTATCATAAATCTCAGAGTTAAACCTGACTTTTAATGTACTGTTATTAACGGTAATATATATAATACGTTCACTATTTTTCAAGTGATTGGCGAACAAACAAAACTCATTTTCATTATATATTTATACACTATGTATGACATTACAAAACGTACTCTCCGTTGAGAACTGATAAATGTTTCTTTTATTTATTTTTTGAAATAAATTAAATAATTTTTACACAAAACGTGTCTCAAATCAGTCGGATACAAATTGTTGAATCGGTAATGGATACAAGCTTTGTTACCTACATATTAAGTTTTCGAACAAACTTATAATACTTGTAATAAAAAAAGGATATCATGTCGGAATAAATATTTTCAACTTAAGAAACTCTATAACTACACCGTTATCGATTTGAGTCAAAAGATAGTTTGGACAATAATTTTAAGACCTGACCTGATGAACCGATAGAGACCTAATAGAGCCGTAATATTTTTACTACAGTATACTCCAGTGTTTCCCAACGGGGGCCCACGCCCCAGAATGTGCATCTTGATTGTTAAGTCTTTCGCTCCGGACCATTTAAATGCAATGCTAGATTTCAGTGCCATTTTTAACAAAAAGAGCATATTTTTTAAAAATTACAGCAAATTCTTAAACAAAAAAAAAATTAATATTAAAAATTGTGTGTTACATAGGGGCCATAACAATATTCGAAGGATTTAGGTGGGGCATGGCACAAAAAAGGTTGGACAACACTGGTATACTCTACTGCCTAAGACCGTATAGGTAGGAAATAGGAGCTACTTCAGTTCCTATTTCTACCTTCAAACAGTACTATGTTCCGATCCGAAGGGCGCTGTAACTAGTATAATTACTGGGGTAATGAGACTCATGATCTTATTTCTCAGGGCGACGAGCACAATGTGGTACAATGTATACCATCCTAACTAGCAGTACGGTGCTATTGGCGGCCGTATCACTTACCATCAGATGAAAGTCCCGCTCGTTTCGTCGCTTCGTTTATTAAAAAAAAATGGATAAACAATGTTAACGTAATATTATTGTAATACAGATAAACTACTCTTTTGTTAATACGTGTGAAACAAATTCTGCTTTAAGGAATACGGAAAACAAAATTGAAACAAATAAACAAATATATTTTACTTAATCAGCGCCGCAGGAAGCTGATTTAAGATGAATCTTAAACGGGGGAAATTAAACAGACAGCTATAAATCTTGGGCAGATTAGTGAAAAGTCGTACAACCTACTTTTCTAAGTCTCCGTCGTTCTCGTAGTGTCGCAGCTTTTCGTCGGTCCACCGCAGCGGTTTTTCTTTTACAAGCTTTGCAAGCCCACGCCAAACACCTTCTACTTGGACCGAGCACGTGCTGTATATGAGTCTCCTCTTCTTTACCGACGCCATCGTTTACCTGATTGTCCATATTTTTGCTTTCATCTTTCACCCCTTGACAACATTTTTCATTGGAATTAAACTCAACACTGTCTCTGTCTTCAATCGATTTTTGATATTCGTAATTGAAATTCTCATAGATGGCACTGTAACTCATTGTTTGGAATTATTTTTTACACTTGCCTAGTGCTTAATTGTTATGATTTTTTTTTTCAATTTCGGGCGGCGCGCGCCGCGACTCCTACGACACTGAATTCAGCCGAGGGGTGAATCTCGAGTCGAGATTTACAAAATATGTCCGCTATTAATAAACTGTCTAGCTGTGTGCCGTCTTAGATCGTTGAGAGATGCCAATTTATTAGTGTTTGGATTGAAATTGATGCCGGCAATATTTTTCGGTAGAATTTGTAGCGATGAAAGCGTCCGAAAGTGTTTTTTTTTTTTGTTTTATATTCCCCGCTTTCTGGTTACGAATCAATTTAAATGTTGTTTGATATGTGGCGTTTGGTTAGAAAACCAAAAGACTTTATTTTCATTTCTAATCAGATTAGTTATTGTGGTATTCAAAGTCGCATTAAAATAATACGGACAAAAACTTTTCCAAATACCTTTATACCTTTTTTCTATTTATCTAATAAATGAGAAAAAAAATTCAAAATCTTAACTATTCTTTTGTACTAATTACAGTACTTATCATAATGATCTTTCCCTTACTTTATTAAAACATTACAGACATACTTTAGTAATATTGTTGTAAAAGAAATTTTGATGTTTTCACTTTTGAGACCTGTGTATTATTTAATATGAATATCCATTAAACTGACTTTATGATAAATGATTATGTGGCATATGACTAATAACTAACAATACTAACGATATATGCAAAAAACTGTAAATTAACGCTCAACTTTTGTTTATTGGGTCGTAGTTATTTATATTTAAATACAAAAAAAAAAATTATATGACAATTATTTTAAGAAAACTTAGCATAATGGTATTTAATAAAAACAATAACAAACAGCCCACTTAATGTCCCTAATGCGGAACTCGAGGCTTTCTCTCACAATAAGAGTAATGATAGTATTTTAAAGATTTAATGCTCAACATTGTGTTCATAGTACATTAGGTTTTATTATTTACTTTCTGTACATTGCTGGTGTGCAGTTTTTATAAAAATTGACAGATAATAACGTCAGAAATGTTGGTCGTGTCAGATGAACTGGTCGGCGTAACGGGGTGAAGCAATGGCGAACGCGCGCGCGCAATAGCGCGGGTAAGCGAGATGGAGGGATGCTGAAAATGACTAGAGAAATGAATAGAGTGGAAATTATTAAAGTTTTAATATACATAACTAATACAATGACAGAATTTATACAAAATATGAAAATACATACATTGTGAAATCATTAATCAATAGTTTAAAATATTTTCGATATAATTATTATGTTTCCGATGTAAAAGTATTAAAAAATTAAGAAATATTTATATCTTTTATCATTCGATGAAACAAATAAAATTTTATTATAGATTTTAAATACAAACTATATATAGAAGAAAGGAAATGGCTTATTATTAGGTAAAAACAAATAAATGATTCTATATAAAAATCTTCTACATAATTAATACGTGCAATATAAAATAATTCAAACAAAATAAATAAATAAAAGCTTTAGATTAGTAACATTTATGAAAAGAAATAGATTAATTATTTTAAAAAAATTTTTTCGGTACTACTTCTGACGACTACTTAACACATTTCGCCGTTCCCAGGCACAACATCCCCAATGACCGGGGTGTGATCCGCGAGCAAGGACACTTGCGCCGTAATATTAACAATAAATTATTAAAGTGCGAAAACAAAGGCATTAAAAATTGTAATAACAATAATAAAACTTTAATCGAGATCATTGTAAATAGTAACTCTATGATTTCGTGAAGTAAAGAGGTTTTGCATTGGACCGCGAGGTATCAATTTGGTGAGTAACGATTTTCCACATTCTTTTTTTAAAATGTTATTTCCTGTTTTAAAATTCTGCACGGAGACCCTTCCCGTTACGCTATTTCTATACCTGGCGACATTTCAAAAGAGTATACTTAGCTTTTATTTTTAAAAGAGAAATATTAATTATATTCGCTATGTAATTATAAAAATAATTAAGTTAAGGATTACACGATTAATGTAATATAATTACCCGATTAAGTTAACAAAAAATCGAAGGTGCGCTGACCTAATTTTATGCAAGATGACATTTACCTAGTACGTGGTATATGGGTGACCTAGGTCATGCGAAATGTCTAGAAATTATAAACTATATAGTAAATTAAAAGGATTTATCGGACCTATTACACATTTCTTGTTTTTATTGTGATAAACTTGATTATAATACAAATTACTTTTTGTACATATTTAAAAAAAAATTACAATTCACCTCAAACAATTGCACAATGCTTTAGGGAATTTTATTATATTTTAGTTAATTTATATAGAATTGAAATATATTATCAAAATATATACACATATTATTCCATGAATCCGTTTCTAGAGAAGTTAGAGGTAAATATTATTTATAGCTTTATTGTCGATTTAGATAATTAATACTTGAGAATACAGTTGAATGGAGAAATAAAAACGTTTTTTTTTTACGTTTCAACATGTAACGACTATCGTAAATTAGCACAGGTTACGAATTAATAAATACGTACATAAATACACGACTGTCATCCTAATACGCGTAAGTATTCATATGATTAATAAATTTCCGAAACGTACATAATTCAAACAAAAACTATGGCCGAGAAAATAATATTATTTTACGAATGAAAAATAAAAGCAATTTACTCTCATTGTTTCACATCTCGTTAAGATAAGAACAAGGATAATAGTTTCTCTAGCCTAGAAAATGCTCATTCATAATTGCCATGAAATGACACAATTTCCATTGTTATGAAAGTTCACACTTCTAATGATAGTTTTTTTCTTGCTGTATCATAAAATAGAAAAAACATACTTGGAGTAGGTACGACAACAATCATTCAGCATAATAATTTCTTGTATATACACTGAAAATTAATAATATTATACATACATTGTTAATATTGTAATATACTTGTCAATTAAAAAATATATAAATACACTATAATAAATAAAAGCCATTTTCAGTTTAATTTATAAATATAAAGACTTGTTTTATGCCGATGGTAACGCAAAGTTTCTAAAGAATCTAGTGAATTTCCTTATGACCAATAAGGGTCTTAAATAATATAATGTATGAAAAAGTATTACCCTTCTCAAATACTATCTGATAGCCTTTGTGTCTTTATGTCCGTTGTTTTATCGTTTGATGATATATAGAATTAATACTTTTTACTTATTAAGGTTTACTAACATTTATCCGTATTGAAAATAAAACTTTCTACCTTGGAAAGACGACTGCTTAATCAATGCACCAATGATGCAGTCATTCTTTGTCCTCGCACACCGACAGACCGGAAGGTTGATGTTTAAAAAGCTGCATCTCGCCGCACTGCTTTATTATATTAATAAAGCTATATACTATATCCATCGGTTGAAATGATGATGATAATGTACTATATTCTCCTACTTCTCATATACCATCTATTATGTACACTGAGCTTAACTCTTGTTTTAATATAACTTTGCAACAAAGCCGTTTAATATCGCTTGTCGTATAAACACCCCTGCTCTATACCAACCGCGCAACCATATAAGCTTATTATAACTTTAGTTAGTAATTTTTTTCTATTCATAAATAAGTACTTATTATTTTAAGCATCATTATACATACATATATATCACGCCTCGTTCCCAGTGGGGTAGGCAGAGACCACTTCTCTCCACCTGCTACATAATATAATAATAGCATAATTATTTTGATAATGTAGTAAAAAGTATGATATAAAATATTATAAGAAGGTTGGTTGGATAGATGGATGAATGCAATATTGAAAATTAAAGTGTCAAGTATTGACGTGTGTCTGTAATGGTTGATGAAGACCAAATAAAACAAGGATTGATTGGGTGATAAATGACATGAGTGTAGTAGTACTGTTACTGAGATGACGAGAGAAAGATGATTGGGAAATATACATTTGTGATACCAACCTAGTCCTTATTAGTGGAGTGAAGAGGGATATAATAGGAGGACCGGAAAGTAATGTCGTTTCTGCGCATGCCAATACTTGATTGTCATTTGTCAGCTCATTGTTTTGTTCAGAGGCGTACCAAAGACATTGTGAGGTTATAGTGATTTCTTTACTTATAGACAATTGAATTACAATTTTTTTTTGTAATTTTGGGTAAAATGGCCAGCCAAATACCAGAAGAGGTACACATCCGGCATTGCATGCTCTTTAGTTTCGCAAGGGAAATAACGCAACAGTTGCTACCAAAAACATTTGCGATGTTTATCCAAATGCACTGGACATTCGTAAATGCCAAAGGTGGTTTTCCAAGTTCAAATCGGGTAATTTTGATCTTTCCGACTCGTATCGATCAGGAAGACCATCAGCGTTAGACAACGACGTGTTAAGGGCGGAAATGGAAGCAAATCCGTGTCAGACGATCGAGGAATTGTCAAACAGTCTCAACAAACCTTGGTCGACCATCCAAGAACATTTGAAGCAGATTGGAAAAGTAAGCAGAGCAGGTGTTTGGGTCCCGCATAATCTGTCCGAACAGAATAAGGCTAACCGATCAATCACATGCAACTTATTGCTTCAACGACACAACACAGAAGCGTTTTTTGATCGCTTGATCACAGGAGATGAGAAATGGGTCCTGTATGATAACCCAAAACGCAAAAGGCAGTGGCTCTCTCCAAATGAAATCCCTCGGAGTACTGCTAAGCCAGGTTTACACCCCAAAAAAGCGCTTTTGTGTGTTTGGTGGAGTATTCGCGGCATTGTTCATTTTGAATTACTGAAACCTGGAGAAACTGTTACTGCAGACCTCTACAGCGAACAATTGCAGCGAGTCAATCAATCTTTAATTGAAAAGTGGCCAGCGATTGTCAACCGAAAAGGCGTCATTCTCCAACATGACAATGCAAGACCGCACTGCGCAAGGCGAACTCTAGAAAAAATTAATGAATTGGGGTGGGAGGTGCTGCCTCATCCACCATATTCGCCCGATGTTGCACCATCGGATTTCCACTTATTCCGAGCGCTGCAACACTTTTTAAGTGGCAAAACATTTGCAAATTTGGATAATATCCAAAATGCCATCTCTAGATATTTTGCCGAAAAACCAATTAATTTTTATCGATCAGGGATTGAAAATTTACTCACTAGATGGCAAAAGGTTATTGACAATGATGGGGAATACATCATTGATTAAAAATAAAGACTCGTTAAAAATGTATGTGTTTGTATTTAGCGTAAGAAAACGACATTACTTTCCGGTCCCCCTAATATGATAGTGACAATGATTCCAATCGAATGAGTTGTTATGAATCGCCAATACAAGCAATGTTTATTACTTTTTTTTTGTAGTATGCACGAAAAATCAATGTTCGTTGAATGCGAACATCTAAACGTTATATAGTAAAAAGAAAGATTGCAGAGTGCATTTTAACGGCGTTGAAAAAAAAAAGTAGTTTTTAACGTTAAACGTTTGAGCATGCATCTGGAATACTCGAGAGGCATTTCGGTATTAAAAATGCATGTGAGAGTGTGCTTCGTAGCTTAAAAGTTGATACCAATAGTGTTATTTGTATTTTGTAAAAACGATACAAGTTTTTTATATAAAGTAACTATTTAATATTTATAAAAGGTTCAATATAATACATTATCACATATAGCAGTTTACCCAACAAGGCGAGTTCATTTTATTTATTGATTCCGGCTCCGTATGTAGGTTCATTGACTATTCAGTGCAGTTTTCATCTCTCTTTCAGTAAACAAGGTTTCATTTGTTGTTTTTTTTTTTAACGTAGATAGACTTTAAAAGTTATTTGTTAAATTTACGTAAGAATTTGGCAACCACATACAAAAAGAATGTTCCGAATCACATTGATAGTTTTAACTATTGTTAGTGAAGTTACACGATAAAAAATCACAAATATTTCAGTTGTAGATTATAAACATGATCGTTTTTTATATCCTGGTAGTATATCTCATTTACTTGTTTACTGGTAATACATACTGCAACGCGTATTTCCACTAATATTATGTAAAGATTATTGTGCCCGGTTTGCAGAGAAATCATTCGACCAATGAATGTTAATATTTCATGCCTCATAATGATAAGTTTAATATTATTGTCGTATAAATATGTTAATTAGCGACATTATTATGGACATGCGTACAACTTACGATAAGTCTAATGTCCTTTTCATCACATTGTTTAATTGAATACAAAAAAATGTTATTACTTTCAGACATTAGATTACATTACTTTCTAATAGTAGATATGTATATTGGTTTGATTAAACCTTCTTGTTCATTGAGATCAAGGTAATATAGCGAACAAAAAAATTAAGTTTTGCTCACTAGGAATTTAACTTAGTAATCGTGAATAATGAAATACAGGTACTTCAATCGGCTAAAGAGTAAAAATTATAATACGTAAAGCAATGTAATATTAATGATCGTTTTAAATGCTTTAGGTGTTGATTATTGTTTATAGGTATATTTATGAAGATTTAATTAAAAAATTTATTAAAACAAATAAGGCTGTCGATTAAATTAAATACAAATTGTAGATAACAATGAAAAATAAGTTTGATAATGTATTTATTATGAATCGGGTCCGACTAAAATATTTAACTTAGTTCCATTAGTTTTTCATTAGACTATTAAATTATTTACCTGTCACAATAAAGTATTCAATATTATTTAGTACATTTGTATTCAGCATACACAGTGGCATATTTTTTGTAATTGATTTATATAAACCGTCAAAATATAACTTAACCTATTTAACCAGTATGAGTAGATTATTTCTTTGCTTATATTAAAAAAGTCATTTATTAACCTACAGTACAAAAACAGGTGTCTTATAATTTTAACGCAGTGTTTTTAAACATAGGACTTGTTTTAAATAACCTTTTATAACAGTGGTAATTTAAAACGATTGCTATAATAAGTGCCTTAAAGTTCACTTTTACCACAATTCTATGTTTTTTTGTTTGTGAGGAAACTGTAGTAAAAACAATAACATATTCAGCAACAACTGAAGCTGCCCTGGCTCTATCAGAAGTACTCTCAGCCTGAGTGTCTTCTGAAGTGTTTACGCCTGAAGCATTCCCAACATAGGTAGACCAGGTCGCATTCATATTAGATAAGTGAAAACCATTACGCAGTTCTGTATTAGTTTTACAATATTTTTCGAAAAGTCTTGGTAGAAAAAAATATAACTAATGAACGTTCACTGAAGAAGTTTATGACCGTCGTTAGGGTGCAACCCTTGAATATCTTTTTTGCATCATTACCCTGTCCTCTTTTCTGAATAACATTTTGGTCTCGGAGGTTGAATACGTAAAAGAATTTTTTTTATTATTATAAATCAGTTAATATATGAGCAAATGAAATAGAATTTTAATAAGTTCGGTAAGCAGTAACTTAAGGAAGAATGGAAAGAGTCAGCTGTATAGAATTAAAAACATATTAAAGACAATAGTGAAGTTTAGATGTTTGTAGTGAAAAGAAATATAACATTTTAAGAGTAATAAAGGATGAAAAGTTACTGGGAAAGATACGATGACTTCAGAGAAATTATCATAGATGAAAAAAGGTATCAGTTAAAGGAGAAACTGGGCATTGCATCGTAATAGCAGGTGAATGAAATAACAATGCAACTAGTCTGCCCATAAATACTGTAACATAAAAACTCTTCTTTTTATTTTAACTTTTTAATTATTTTGGGACATGTATATTATTTTAAAAACTTCTTTTGATTTTGAACAATTTCACATATTTTTTCGTATTCATTATCAAATTACAATATTGAACGGGGTATTAAAGAAAATAGGATTGCAGTTATCGCCCGGCACAAAGTAGGTATTGAGCTGTCGGTAATATTCCAGACACTTCAAAATCTTGGTATGAGCCGTATGTTCGTATATCGTACTATGAAGAAATACAATAACACTTCCTCTGTCGAATACCAGAAAAGATTGGGGCGGCTGCGTGCTGTTAGAACGACCAATCCATCCAATCCAATCAGCCGGAAGACGTCCACTGCTGGTCAAAGGCCTCCCCCAAAGATTTCCACTCAGACCGGTCCTGGGCCACCCACATCCAATGGTTGCCAGCGACCTTGACCAGGTCGTCGGTCCACCTTGTGAGGGGCTTGCCCACGCTACGTCTTCCGGTACGTGGCCGCCACTCGAGAATCTTTCTGCCCCAACGGCCGTCGGTTCTGCGAGCTATGTGCCCTGCCCATTGCCACTTTGCGACGGCGACCCTTCGAGCTATGTCGGTGACCTTGGTTCTCCTGCGGATCTCCTCATTTCTGATTCGATCTCGCAGGGAAACTCCGAGCATAGCTCGCTCCATCGCCCTCTCGGCAATCTTAAGCTTGCGGACAAGGCCCACAGTAAGCGGCCACGTCTCTGCTCCGTATGTCATCACGGGCAACACACACTGGTCAAAGACTTTTGTCTTGAGACACTGTATGGATGGTATCTGGTATATTGGACGAGAAGATATGTCTTAGCTTCCCGAATGCTGCCCATCCGAGTTGGATTCGACGAGAGATCTCTTTCTTGAAGTTGGACCTACCTAGTTGGATAGTATGTCCGAGGTAGACATATCTGTCAACAACTTCAAGTGTAGAGCTTCCAACTGTTACTGGAGTGGGTACAATATGGACATTTGCTATGATTTTGGTCTTGTCCATATTCATTTTAAGACCCACTCGTTGTGAAACTCTACAAAGATCATCGAGCATTGTGATGAGGTCCTCCATGGTCTCAGCCAAAACCACGATATCGTCGGCAAATCTAAGGTGCGTGATGTACTCGCCGTTGATATTGATGCCATATCCTCCCCAATCCAGAAGCTTGAAGACATCTTCCAATGCAGCGGTGAACAGTTTCGGAGATATGATGTCTCCCTGTCTTACTCCACGCTGCAATCGGATCGGTTTCGAGCTCTGGTCTTCGAGGCGGACTGACATGGTGGCTTTCTCGTACAAGCACCTTAGAACATCGACGTACCGGTGGTCTATTTGGCACCGTTGGAGGGCCTGCAACACGGCCCATATCTCAATCGAATCGAAGGCTTTCTCATAGTCCACAAACGCTAAGCATAGGGGCTGGTTATACTCATGGGACTTCTGTATAACCTGCCGCAGTGTATGAATGTGGTCTATGGTGCTGTAGCCTTTACGGAATCCAGCTTGGAATTCAGCAGAACGACACAGGCTGTTAAAGCCAGAATTTGTTGATTTTTTTTTCCATTACGAAGCAAAAAATTTTATCGCAAGACATAAAGATTCCCGCTAGGACTCTGTCGCGTATTAGAAAGCAAGACCTGAAGCTTGGTGCTTATCGTTGATGTACAAGACATGCCCTAAATCGATCTTTACAATTAAAGACAGTGGATCGATCAAAACGAATAAATTTTCTGTCGCGATACGTAGGCGAAAGTCACAGAAATATCCTCTTTACCGATGAAAAAATTTTCACGATTGAAGAACACTACAATAATCAAAATGATAAAATGTACACTCATAGTTCTAAGAAAACTGCTCAAGTGGTCGGAAAGGTACAACGTGGTCATGATTCTGCGTCAGAGATGGTTTGGTCGGGTTAGTCTCATCAAAGAGACACCAAACTACATATTTGTGAAAAAGGAGTGAAAAGTTCAGCCAAAGTGTATTAAGATACAGTCTTGGATCATGTTGTGGAACCTACCAGCAATACACTTTTTAAAATTATACCATGGACTTTCGAGCAGGACTGCACCTATTCACAAGGAACGAACTACCCATGCCCGACTTGAAACCAACATTCCGGACTTTATAAGAGCTAAAGACTGGCCCTTATCTAACCCAAACCTCAATCCTTTAGACTTCAAATTATGGTCAGTTTTAGAGGACATGGCCTGATCTAAACGACAAGGCGACATTAAATCTCTTAAAAATTCTTTGAAGCAAGCAGTGACGGTGGTGGAAATTTCTCTTGGAAACAGTGCGTAAATCCATAGATTCGTGGCCAAAGATTAAAGACCCGTATAAAAGCCAAAGGTGGCTATTTTAAACAGAATATTTTGTTTTATTTTTTGCTGACACTAATAATTATGTAGGTATAATTTTTAATAATATTAGATTGCTTCTGTAAAAATGCATTTTCACTTGTAACAGAACTTATGGTTAGACTAGGTACATTAATACGTTCACCAATTATATCAGAACTCTGTTGATCAGAAATATGTAGATATATATTTAATCTAATAACAATATATCTATAAACTACTACAGTTGGATCTACATTTGATGAAAAAGTATTTTTTTATTATATTGTACTTATATCTTCGTAATTAGATCATTCAAATGGATAATTTAATCCTGGTTTATTTATTTCACTTGTAAAACAACTCGATCGGGCGTTTTTAATTATCCGATTTATACCTAACCTAAAGACGATGCGATTACGACTTTCGCCTAATGGTAAGTGAAACGCTTGCATATAACAAATGCGGTTGCAAGATAAGATGTTTACACTACACAACATATTGCTCTTTACTTTGAGATATAAGATAGTGTCTCATTAGTTGATAGTTCTACTAGCTCCAGCTACTTTCAAACCAAAACACAGTAAAGTTTACATATTACTTATATTGACAGCGCTGCTGTACGGTACCTACCTTGAAAAACTCTGGCAACATCAGGAAAAGTTTATTTAGTAGTAATTAAGATAATTTTCTAGCCATTTCAAATTTATCGGCTTTTTAGAGAATATTAAAATGCTTTTTATTTAAAGTATACATTAAACTGTTAAAGGTAAGTATATTTTAATCAGAAGCTTTCAATCTTTAAAGCATTTAATATGTATGTCATATAATGTAAAATAAGTTTACACTGTATTAATTATTTTTGTTTATAGTCTTCAAATAGTAATAAACATACAGTTAAGAATTTTATTTTAAAATAAAGGAAACGAGTTCCATCTACTCAAGTTTCCGTACGATCAAATAAAACACAACTTTTAAGGGAGTTTCAAAGCCTTTGCTTTCAAAGAAATTTCTTTGCTCTACAAGGTCTTTCACATCAAAAAGACGCTTTCAGTCTTTTTAACATTATTTGTTTCAAAAGTAATAAACGACAGTACAATGTATTTAAATTTCGCATAAATTGTACTTGCTGTTTGCAGTAGATAACAATATTGAATTGAAATTAATATAATCCTTGTCTCATGATATGGAGATGATCTACCTATATATTGATCGTATCTTTTTATAACTGAATATTTATGTTATATACGATTAAGCGACGAAACGTGAGAGGCGCCTATAACAATATGACGCCAGTTAGTTTATTAGACAATGACCTACATCGCACTCGTCATCTGAGACATAAGATGTTGAGTCTCTTTACCCCAGTAATTACACTACCTACATATTCCTTCAAAACGGAAAACAGTAGTCAACTAGAGTATCGGGCAACAGAAACCTATCACCAGTAATTACGAAAAACGTATACTAAGATTCCATTGAGAGGTATCTATAAAATATTGCAACACCATCTAGTAGTGGATATTTAGAATGGTAACTTAAAAAATAATTAATCAAATCACACCCAATGACTCTATTTCGTAAACGTAGATGTAGACTTATTTCTTTACTTTATTTCATTATATTAAAAAATACCTTGCTTTGTGTTACATATTAGAAGAAACCTGTAACCACCATCGGATGAAATGATGATGACTAAATTCATTTTATTTAAAGTTTCTCATGAAACAATATTTAGTACTAAATAGGATACATAACTTTACAAAGTTCTCCGTATTAATTGATTTTTTCGTTTTAACATTTGGGAAAGTCCATAGCGTAAAATTATCCTGATTTATTTATAAAAAAATAAAACATCTCTTACACTCCATCACTGAGAATATTAAAATGTTTTGTATAGGTAAAAATTTTATTTCTTCACATTCATCATTAAATTTATACAAGGGTATGGTAAGTAGAATTTAATACTTTGTTTTGTACATTCAAGTGCGTCCGTTGAACACAGATATTGCTATAACGACCCTTATTACCAAACTCCCTCGTCGCCAACAAAGTGCTGTATAAGCATACATTACATATAAGTAAACAACTCAAAGCTGGAATTACAATTAGTCTTGTTCTGTCCTATATAACTTATCTGAGTATTTACTTTAAACGTATTTAATGACATATTACGACTATCTCTTCAGAAAAAGATTATATAATATAGCTGTAATGAAGAAATCTGAGCAGAAATAAATATTCCCTTAGAAATATTTACTTGAAATAATCAGAGGACAACATATGTACAATATACAATTGGGAAAAGGAAACTACATAGAAGGTATATTTAAACTTACCCCTTCACCCAATTAATTAAATTGAGTTGTATTCATATATTTTATAAAATAAGATTATATTGCCATTAATATTATTGTTTTAGTACACCCTCTAAGTTGATAGTTCCTATATATTAAGTGTATACATTACATAACACGGACGTAGTTATGAATGTGTACAAACATATTTTCTCGTAGTGTTCTCAATGTAATAATATAACTACCGACATAATTTTGCATTTAGTTACATAAATCTGAATATTTTAATCATAATTAAATCTCCTCATCGTTGTCAAACAGACGAGAAATTTTGAATAACGTTGAATATATAAATGAAATGAAAAGATTATCTTTTAAATATATATATACAATAGTGTTAATATAAGCCGCGTGCTTATAAAAAGAACTTAATGTTTTCAAGTTATAAAATAATGCTTATGTTTATGATGTTCGATAAACAATAAAAGTTTGAGAATAACTTTTTAGCTCGCTGGCCTAATGGTTAGAGCGTGCGGCCTTCATTCCGAAGGTCGCGGGTTCGAATCTCGGCATGTACCGATGACTTAATATTTAAGTTATGTACATTTGTGAACTTTAGTTACAACAGCGAGATACAAACGGTGAAGGAAAACATCGTGAGGAAACCCGCACACTGAAATCATCTTCGTGTGTGTGTGGTGGCCCCAATAAAGTGGTAACAGGCTCGCCCCCTGTTACATGGGACCTAATCTGACCACATCTGGCGAAATGTGGGTGTTTATTCACCTCTGTCTACCCCTACTGGGAAAAAGGCGTGACGATATTAAAAAATATAACTTTTTTTTCACTTATTATGTAATCGTACGAGAAATAGTCGATAGAGAAGCTTTATTTCGAAGATGACTTTAACGCCATCAAAGAAAATTAATCCCAGTTTATACCTTTATTTAAAACAACGAATTATTACAAATATTAGCAATTTGTTATGCTTAATTAAATTTAACAGATGCATAATGTTTTACAAAAAAACATCTTAATCACCTAATGTATACATTATACTTAATTGCGAACTGTACACGAAGTTATGTAAAAAATCTCATTTCTTTTTGTTTACTTTTATATCCAGGTTTTTGTTGTTGCTTTTCCAAAAGACTAAAATATTAGCTCAGAAGAGTTAATGTCTATCAATAATTAATATATATTTCAACTTTAAATACATTTGTACGTTTGTACTAAGCCATACTTATCATATCTGAGTTTAAAAAGCTTTGGCCCGCATGTTCATGTCTCAGTTATCACCCCAGTTTGTCTTATCGGGTCGTGAGTCTTAACGCTAATTAATTTAACCTTACTTTCTCCGCTCATGTGATAACTGGATCTTGAATTAAAATTATTTCTACATAAATTTGTGTTTATGTTTCATTTTGAACAGGAGGCTAGTCCGGTAAGCGTGCGAAGGAAGAGCAATGCATCCGGCGGCGCGGTGACGTTGTAACCTACACCCGCGGAACATGTCATGGGACTCACTAGAGTCGCGCGACTTCCTCGGGTAAGATATATTTACCATAATGTATACAAAACTAATTTGATATACATTAATATAAACAACAAACTTGATAAAAATAGGGACAGTGCCCTAATTGACCATAGATCTTCAGGGATCTGATATAACTGTCTACAACGGTCTCAGGAGCTACAGCCATTTTGTACCGTTGCAATACACATGGCAGCAATGATTATTTAAAATATTACTATGTTAACATATTTTCGTTTATCTGTGTTCTGTTATGTTGGTCAGTATACAAGTGTTTTGTGGGCGTGGGCAAATAAACAGATTTATCTATCTATCTCAGTTTTCCATATGTGATCAGTTTACAATCACAAGTCAAAATCGAGCATTCACCATTTTGCAACCTTCACACCGCTAATTATATAAGTCATGTCAATATCCGATTCAACCGTTTTTCCTGCAAAGGTCGCAATCTGACCTCCTGGGTTCTCAATTTTTAGCTCTATTGAGGATATAAGGGACTTCATATTGATTTTGTCTCTTCACCTACATGGCCCCGTCTTTGGTACTAATTTTAGACAAACTTGATACTTGAGAATGAAAAGAGCTCATGAGAAACAGATTATAACTAAACACATGGTGATTGTTAACTCATTACTTATTTTCTTAAATCCTAACTACATTACTTTTAATAATGTACTTAATTTCTTTTAAAAGTTGTTTCCGCTTTAAAATAAAAGTAAATTTTCTCAAGCGGGGTGCCGGCGCATCAGCTGTCGGCAACACGATTACTCAGCTCGCCTGATCCTTCTAGACATCAACTTGAAGATCCACCAGGTATCCACTTCCAGATGTTTTTACTCTGAAGTAACTTCTTAGTTCTAATTTCTGCTGATGAACCTTAGTATTTAGGCATTACTGTCGTCTAGTTTGAAGGGTAGTCTGTAAAGTTAATAGGCTACCATTTCAAGGCTACTTAATTGTGATGCAGTATAAATAACAAACTACAATATTAATGATTAGAGCAGGTATATTGTTAATCAATAGAAAATATTTCTACCTGTTTTAACATTATTGTAGAAGAATATGGAAAAAAAATTGTTTTATGAAAGAAGAATGAAATCTGTTTGTTGATCATTTCGTGTAAGTCTTCAATACGTTGTTTTTTTTTCAGAGCTTTTCCCATTCGCAGAGGAGTACCAGGGCGAGAGGAACGGTGCTTTGCGATGGGGCTCCCGCTTCGGGCCCGCGCACCGCCCACCGGCCGCCGGCCTTCTGGAATGTTTCCGGGGCTGCCGCTCCAGGCTAGATCAGTATTTGGCCAGAAGGAAGGTAACATAATCTACATATAAAGAAACATTTTTTTTTAGATAGATCATTGTAGATAAATAGAACACACATACAGACCTATATACTTAAACAAACATGGGAAATTTTGTATAGGTATAACAGATAGAGTGTGCTGCAATAGTGCAAAAAGCTGTAGCTCAGTCGATTATTCACATACTAGAGTTGAAACACTGATTTTTAGCTACCGCCGGTAATTTATGTACTTATTACTATAAAAAATACTAAACATATATATATACATATGTATACTTACTTGGTAATAAGGGATAATCAGAATGCTAATAATATGGTGCTAGTTATATCAATTTATACCCACTGCGTCCGTGAAAACGATCAGATTATTACGTCCTACCATTACTTCCCTGCTATATACTGATTCTACTAAACACAAATAGAAAAATTATTATATCAAAAGAAACATGAAAATAGGGTTAATGCTGTGGATATGGAAAGCTTGAGAAGTATAACTGGAGTGAAGCCGATGAACAAAGTGAAGAACAGTGTGATGAGGGAGCAGTGCGGCGTGGTTGAAGATGTAGTGACAAAGATAGAGAAAGGATGCTCATATGGTTCGGCCATGTTGAAAAAATGAATCAAAGAATACTAACGAAAGAGGTACACAAGGTAAGAATGATTGGAAAAATCGGTGCAGGTCGACCTAGGCGGACTTATTCCGATCAAATCGAAAATGTCCTAAAGAAAGGCCGGATCAAGAGTGCATCGCAACCAACATGCATATGAAGACGCTCATGAAAGTAGAGGAAGCGAGAGAGGTGTGCCAGGATCGTAACAATTGGAGAGAGGTGGTCTCTGCCTACCCCACTGGAAACGAGGCGTGATATATATGTATTAAATAATATATGATATCATAAAATGGATTATTCAATCTGTTTATGTATAGATCGAGCGCGGTGTGCGCCTGTACGGGCAGAACGAGCAGAGGCTGGCAGTGAAGGTGTGGCTGTCGGCGCTTCGCGGCGTGCGGCACCGCAGCGACAAGTTCGCACTGCTGGGCCACCTATACCAGGCGTACATGGACTTTGGAAAGTACAGGTTAGTGGTTCATTTACTTAATGACCTAACACTTAAATCCAAATTCATATGATGTTTATTAACAATGAGGCGCGGAGAACCAAAGCATAACAATGCTGTTGTCGTATTGAAAAACGTCGTCGTATTGTCGAACGAATAAACTCATGCACTAATGAACGAATAAACGATGAATGAATGATGATTTAACGAATCAACGAGTAAACGAATGAATGAATAAAAAAAATAATGAATAGATGAATGAACGAATTAATTAATGAAAAAATTAATCATTACATTTGCATTTTTTGCAGAGAGTCCTTAGAGTTCGCCAGCAGGCAACTCGGAATTTCAGAGGAGCTGGACTCAGCGCCAATGCGAGCAGAAGCCTATCTAAATCTGGCCCGAGCCCATCAGACTTTAGGAGGACTTGACAGGTTGACTATACTAATTAATTATTTTAGATTTTATATCAATCTTTTTACACTTGAACATTAATACTAAATTGGTTCCCGTTTCCATAACATTCCATTATGAATTTTATAATAAAAAATTGATTTAATGTGATATTTTATATTTCACTAACGTAGGTTTGTTCGCCACAATTAAAATTAGGTAGTGCTGCAATTCATTACATAGTAATAACTAAAGTTTCCTTTAGAGCTCTATCGTACGCCCGACACGCGCTGTACAATGATTGCGGAGGCGGGTCCACGGCGGGATGTGTTCACCTTACAGTGGCAGCCGTCAGCCTTGAGCTCGGAGCCTTCAGCAAAGCAATGGACGGCTTCCAAAAAGCTCTAGCCGTTGCGCAAGCGCAGAACGACAACACACTCCTGCTTCAGGTACATTTACTAAATAAAAAACAGATAAGAATAATATTTTCAGGCAATGACAAAATGCGCGCCGTTGTAGGAATGAATTAATAGTCCAACGATCCGGTGAGAACCGCGGTAACCCATTGGATGCGAGCAACGCGGGGTTGATTGATATGAAAATCTTTAAGGGAGGCCTATGACCACCAGTTGACTTCTATCGGCTGATGATAATGATGTTGATGATAACTTACTTCAATTCTTATATCAGTTGTTATAACTTGTTGTATCATTTGATATGTGAGTGGGTTTCTTATTTAATTAAAAAAAAAGATGGAATCGTAATACAAAATTTTAATCACAATCCTTTTATAGAAAGGTCGTGATTAAAATAGAGAATCTACATCATCATCTTTTAGCAAGGGATGATTGCGAAGGCTTCATCCCATTCAGACAGTATCGAACCCGTTCTATTGTCAATCTGTCTCAATAACAACATTGCTGTATTTCGTCATACAAAATTAATATTCAATATCATCCTGAGCTGTGGCCGTCAGTCGGCTGATAATGATGATGAATGATGATCATCCCACTTATAATTACGTGAATTGTCAATGGAGATCAAATGTTAAACCATTGTACAGGGTGTCTGGTGGCAGATTTGTTTTCAAATTTATATAAAAAGTAATATGTTTGACATATAATTTTACTAAAAGTATTAAAAGATAGAGTACAAATGCGGATTTCATTTTTTAAAGATTTTTTTTTTTTTTTTATATAGTCACGCCTTTTTCCCAGTAGGGGTAGGCAGAGGTGAATAAACTACCCACATTTCGCCAGATGTGGTCAGATTAGATCCCATGTAACAGGGGGCGAGCCTGTTGCCACTTTATTGGGACCACCACACACACACACACAAAGATGATATCAGTGTGCGGGTTTCCTCACGATGTTTTCCTTCACCGTTTTTGTATCTCGCTGTTGTAACTAAAGTTCACAAATGTACATAACTTAAATATTAAATCATTGGTACATGCCGAGGTTTGAACCCGCGACCTTCGGAATGAAAGCCGCACGCTCTAACCATTAGGCCAGCGAGCTACTTTTTAAAGATAATGTCATCCAAATGTCTTCCATCCTGTTGCACACACACACACTGTTCGAAACGGAGCCTCGTATTCCGTGCCACACGCTGCAGTAAACTTGGTTCAATTGCGCTGATTTCTCGCCGAATATTTTCTTTTAAGTCCACAACAGTTCGCGGATTGTTGGCGTAAACTCTCTCTTTGAGGTAGCCCCACAAAAAAAATCCATTGGAGTTAGGTCGGGTGACCTCGGTGGCCACGGGATGTCCCCAAAGCGACTAATCAGTTTTTGAGTGAGATTTTCTCGCAACAAATCCATCGAAGCTCTGGCCGTGTGTGCGGTCGCACCATCCTGTTGAAACCACGTGTGTGATGAGAATGATAAATGAGCTCGCAGGTTCGGCAAAAAGAAATTCGAAATCATGAGCCGATAATTCTCACCATTGACATTCGTCGCTTGGCCCCATGCATTTTCAAAAAAAAATGGTCCGATTATCCCATTCGTGGATAAAGCGCACCAAACAGTTACCGTTGGGCAATGTAATGGTTTTTGGTGCTTCAGTCGAGGATTGCGAGTTCTTAGAGCCCAGTAACGGCAATTTTGCTTGTTTACGTGTCCGTTTAAATGAAAATGAGCCTCGTCGCTCCAAAAAATGGAATTCACAGTGCGAAAACGCGCCTACATGGTTTCACAAAAAAATTTGCGTGACGCAAAGTCATTTTTTTTCAATTCTTGAATTATTTGAATTTTAAAAGGATGAAACTTCACATCTTTTTTCAAAATTTCATGCACGCATGCTCTTGGAAGTCCCAGTGAAGCTGCCCTTTTCCGTATCGAAAGTCGTGCATTTTCACGTAAACTGCGTTCAACCAGTTCAATGTTTTCGGGGGTCCTTGACGATCGACTAGGTCCTGGCCGTGGTGTGTTCATAGCCGAAGCAGTTGCGCGGAACCTCTCCACCCACGAACGAATTAAATTCACACTCGGCCCATCGCCTATCCTTCGAATATTGAAATGTGAACAAAACTGTCGGCGAGCGAGTACGTAAGAATCGTTACTCTTGAAAAATGCTTCAATAGCGAACGCACGATGCTCACCCGACCACTGTGACATCGTGACTAAGAAATCCGCACGATCGGTGATTCTAATGACACTACCTTTCCTCCGCACTGTTTATAACTTATTGAGATATTCGTTTTTTAAAAATAATAGGGGGACCGGAAAGTAATGTCGTTTCTGCGCATGCCAATACTTGATTGTCATTTGTCAGCTCATTGTTTTGTTCAGAGGCGTACCAAAGACATTGTGAGGTTATAGTGATTTCTTTACTTATAGACAATTGAATTACAATTTTTTTTTGTAATTTTGGGTAAAATGGCCAGCCAAATACCAGAAGAGGTACACATCCGGCATTGCATGCTCTTTGAGTTTCGCAAGGGAAATAACGCAACAGTTGCTACCAAAAACATTTGCGATGTTTATCCAAATGCACTGGACATTCGTAAATGCCAAAGGTGGTTTTCCAAGTTCAAATCGGGTAATTTTGATCTTTCCGACTCGTATCGATCAGGAAGACCATCAGCGTTAGACAACGACGTGTTAAGGGCGGAAGTGGAAGCAAATCCGTGTCAGACGATCGAGGAATTGTCAAACAGTCTCAACAAACCTTGGTCGACCATCCAAGAACATTTGAAGCAGATTGGAAAAGTAAGCAGAGCAGGTGTTTGGGTCCCGCATAATCTGTCCGAACAGAATAAGGCTAACCGATCAATCACATGCAACTTATTGCTTCAACGACACAACACAGAAGCGTTTTTTGATCGCTTGATCACAGGAGATGAGAAATGGGTCCTGTATGATAACCCAAAACGCAAAAGGCAGTGGCTCTCTCCAAATGAAATCCCTCGGAGTACTGCTAAGCCAGGTTTACACCCCAAAAAAGCGCTTTTGTGTGTTTGGTGGAGTATTCGCGGCATTGTTCATTTTGAATTACTGAAACCTGGAGAAACTGTTACTGCAGACCTCTACAGCGAACAATTGCAGCGAGTCAATCAATCTTTAATTGAAAAGTGGCCAGCGATTGTCAACCGAAAAGGCGTCATTCTCCAACATGACAATGCAAGACCGCACTGCGCAAGGCGAACTCTAGAAAAAATTAATGAATTGGGGTGGGAGGTGCTGCCTCATCCACCATATTCGCCCGATGTTGCACCATCGGATTTCCACTTATTCCGAGCGCTGCAACACTTTTTAAGTGGCAAAACATTTGCAAATTTGGATGATATCCAAAATGCTATCTCTAGATATTTTGCCGAAAAACCAATTAATTTTTATCGATCAGGGATTGAAAATTTACTCACTAGATGGCAAAAGGTTATTGACAATGATGGGGAATACATCATTGATTAAAAATAAAGACTCGTTAAAAATGTATGCGTTTGTATTTAGCGTAAGAAAACGACATTACTTTCCGGTCCGCCTAATATAAATCTGCCGCCAGACACCCTTTATATGAATAAATCTCCATCTGCCATTTTGTAACAAGCACAACTTCGATGAACAATTAAATGTTGAAATAATTATTAAATTAATTTAACAGTATATTTTGATAAGGTTATTATTGTTTTACATCTATTTAAGCTTTAAACAGACATATGGTAACACCGAAATAGTACGGTTACAGTATAAAAAATTCATAAAAAAAAATCGGATAGTTTATGGTTTGAAATATAATTTTACAAATGACGAACGAGTTAGTTAGAGGTTGAAGCGTCTTATAATAAATAACTATTATACAGGTTTACGTGGGCCTGTCGGAGCTTTGGCGGCGGCTTCGTGACGCAGAACGAGCAGTGGCTTGTGCAGCACGAGCGTGCGACCTGGGCCGAGGGCCGCGCGCCGCCGACCTGAACACGCGACACCACCGCGCTGCGCTGCTGCAAATGGCGGCAGCGTTGCGCGCTCGCGGCGAACTAGGCGACGCGCACGACTACTGCAATGTTAGTTACCGAGTCGCTTTCCTATTCCTTGTTTCGGGCTGCTCAGACAAGAACCAAGTAAGGCCCTGCCGGTCGTGGAAGGCGTCTAAAACGGTCTACGGGTTTCTCGAGCCTTGAGGGTGGAGACCCTTATCATTCAATAAGCGGACCCGCATAGGAAAGCAAATGGAATTTGCCGTACCTCAGCAATGGTGACTTTATATGCATGGGCGGTTTGACCGTTCCTTGAGAAATGCTAAAACGAAATATAGAAGAACATCGGTGTATTCTGAAAGAGATCCAAGAGCTGCTCTAAATGCACTGATTTACACCATCGATGGAGTCTTAGTGAGTAAGAATATCACATAACCCTGATTCCAAAGGCAATAAGTGGCATTAGATATTACATAAATTTCATAGGATTCCAATAGGAATTCAAACTAGCCTACTTTGACCTGAGTTTAGGATAAATCTGTATTTCCGACACGTTATATATGATTTAGGAAGCACTTCGTCTGGCAGCAGTGGCAGGAGACCAGGGCTGTTATGCGCGGGCCGTGAGAATAGCTGGCGATGTTTACCGCCGTAAATGTGACATCGGGAAAGCGCTTAGGTATGTAACAATTTGAATTGTAATTTTGCCTTCTCACAAAATTAAATTAAAAATAAAATCGTCCTCTCCTATTCATAAACATTTTCTTTTAATTTTCTTTTAAACTTTTAACTTGATACATATAATATATCAATATGGTGAATGCATCACTTTGTTTTTATTCGGTAAAGCGGCGAGATGATCAGGACGCTTAATTGATGGTAAATGGCTACCTACATACTCCCCTACCACTTTATGCTCGTCGCCAGGAACATAGACTTAATGTAATATAATAATTAAAGGCATTATGAAGTGGCAATGGGTGCTGGGCAGGCGCTAGGCGACCGGCTAGCCCAGATGGAGGCAATGGACGGTGCTGCACGCTGCCTCGAAGCGCTGCGTTTACAGGGACGCATCTGCAACTGCCGACCTCTGGAATTCAACACCCGTCTTCTTGAAGTCGCTACTTCTGTTGGAGCTAAGGTGACTTTCTTCCAGGGTCCTATTTATGCGCTAATTGTGTCATGTTTGTAAAGTCTTGCCCATGCACTTACCCTACCTTTCCGAAGTATTTTCTTCAATTGGATGAACCATATATCATCCAATTGAATATGTTATATCTTAAGGAGGCCAGCATAATATGATGATATTATGCTGGCCTCCTTAAGATATAACATAAATTTTTTTTTACTCTAGCGGCATAAAAACTAATGTTTAAGTACTCTCTCATCAGCGATATGATCTTCTGCAGTTAATTATTATGGGTAAAGTTTATGAAAAACGAAAGGTGAGGCGAAGGAAAAAGTCATGGTTGAGGAATATCAGGGAATGGACTGGCATATCTGCTGCGTACGAATTGTTCCGCCGAACCATAGACAGAAAGGACTGTATTACGCTGATCGCCAGCCTTCACTAGTTGGAGAGGTACTTTAAGAAGAAGAATTAATTTTCCACTGGCTTATCAATTCGTCCTCGTATATACGTAAACCAGATGCTTGTGCGTCGCGTGCGCCTCCGTCTGGCTGAGATATACACGGCGCTGGGTGACAACAACGCGGCGGCGCGCCAGAAACGCGCGGCAGCCGCGTGGGTCGCGCCGGCGTGCGCGCGCTGCAGGGAGCCGCTGGCGGAGCGCGCCGAGCCGCTCGCTTCGCTGCCCTGCGCGCACATCGTGCACCACGCGTATGTATACTAAGGCTAAGTTCACATCCACGGTTTTGGCTAAAAGCGTTAAGACGTACACCGTGAAGTTTTAGCCGGTAAGAGTCCGGCATAAGCTTTCTGTTGCCACCACAGCAGAATAGTATCCAATGCGTGATTTAACCACGAATAAAAACAATGCGATTGTGTTACCGCGCGGAGCAAATCTACAGATTTATAACAATTTGTCCAATTGATTCGCGCAATTGAGAAGACTGACTAACATCGATAGCAGACTAAATAGTAGCGAAGACGGTAATATAATTATCGACTTGCTAATCGTCGGAATAAAAAAATTGATTCTTTATAGTATATTAATCAAAGGACTATGAAAATAAACAAAGTTATAAAAAGACTTGAAGAAAGTCTTTCATTAAAAATAGGGTGTACCCAGTATTTCTTTTACCTTCTCCGACGTATTACTTTTCTGTATAAAATTTAGAGTCATCTTCTCTCCTTTCCACGTCCATTCTCAATTAATGTTAACGCCAGATTGCCGCGCGTACAATGCCGTCAATATTAACCTTATACTATACTTACAATATGTATTAAATCTACAAAAAAAATAATCGTTTACTGTACGTTACTGTAACGTTTGATACTTACACTTAGAATGGTTTGGAGAAACAGAAACATCACAAAAACCACCAAAATATGATTCGTGAGGACATTTGTGTTTCCGATATTTCTTTACGATGCTGGGACGTGTACCTTAAGGGGCGGTGAGAATAAAAAAACATAGATGCTCTAGAGATGTTCATTGAGTGGTTGATGTTGTATAAGATGGAGAAGAATGTCTGGCATAACTTAGACACAGTTTCCAACAAACATCTCAGTCCTGCTAAAACTAGGTATCAAAAAGCGTCTCTCTTACGTCGTAGAAAATCGTCTCACTTTCTTCAAAGAGGCTCATCTATCGAACGACTTGTGATACAGGTAATGGTGGAAGGCATAAGACCGCACAGTAGAACTCAAATCACTGGACCGATCAAATAAAATTTGTGTTAGGTGTTCTAGTACACAACATCTTGTAAAGTGTGCCACTAATAACAACATGACGACCACAACCCCTCTGCTAAGAGTGGGATGACGAAGAATTTTAACGCTGGATTCGTGGGATATATAATATACACTTTTTTCGTTCGTTGTAGTCAAAGAAAAGTTGCTCCTGGATTATAACAGGCTTTTGCTAGTTTATTGTGCAGGTATTCAAAATATAAATCTAATTTTATTCTCATTTACCTAGAGTTATTGTTATCATAGTAATGATTAAAAATTGAAAGTGGATTTAAAGATTTCATCTCAGATTAGCAACAGTGTCTATTAATATACCACTTATAAATCAATCCTTGAGAAGAAGGGATATTCTATATAGTTAATTTAATTAATAGTGCTGAAGATGAATTGTGGTATTTTATCGTGTGATGATATCAGCTGTATGCCTGAGTCCTGGTCCCGGCGCTCTACGCGTGGTGCGAGCGTGGGTGTAGACTGCGCGGAGTGCGCGTCGCCCCGGGCACCTCGCGCCCCACCACCAGCTCCACCAGCACCCCCTGCACCAAGAACACTACCTTCGCAGGTATAAAAATACTAGCAGTTTACTAATGATAGATCTTTGTTGGTGGAGACCGTCTTGGTGAGTACTACCACAGCACCTATTTATACCGCTAAACAATAGTGTGCAAACTACTGTGTTCTGGTTTGAAGTGCGCTGTAGCTAGCTAGCGTCATTACTAGGGTAACAAGATTTAACATATAATGTCTCAGGGCGAAGATTCCTCTATGTGCTGCTGTGTATACCATTCTAACTAGCGTCACATTGTTATGGACAGGCTTACCAGTTACCATCAAGTGAATGTCCTGGTCGTCTCGTGCCTTCGTAGAAAAAAAAACATCGCGATTTGTAGAGAACTCGGTTGAATTATATCGCTAGAATTAGATCTTTAATAGCTAGATATATAAAAAAAAAATAAGTTAAACGTATAATAAATATTTTTATCATACGTTATATTTAATCGTCGATGATATACATTTTTGGAAATGATTTATTTTTCAATAAAACATCTATTTCAAATTTATACCATTAAAACTACACATTAAGCTTTGCATACTACTGTTTGACGCTTAGGTGTTACCTACCTAGACGGTCTCGAACGACAAGACCTACCATCAGCAATACTACTATTAGTATTAGTACTAATATTGTAATACCACTTTAGTACAGTTTATTATAAAGCTGTTGCGATATAAAAAGATAATGACCAATTAGTTTTATTAGCTGAATTACGGCTTGTTTCAGGATTTTCCATTCGGTACACCGCCCATACTCCGCGAGTCTGACCTGAACTCCGTTATTTCGGACCATAGCAGTCAGCAGGCAACGTCCAGTGTTTAATTTTTTTTTTAATAAAAATTTTCACCTCAAAATTAACGTAAAAACGTAACACAAGTTCCGCTTATCCTTTTTTTTGTGTAACATACCTCCACTTCTTTGAACGATAAACAAAAAGCAAAAAAAAAATATCTCAGTATGTGGTTCTTTTACCTAATATATGTAATTAATGTAAATTAAAAAAAAAATTCTGAAAATCAGTACCAGATAACAAAAGATATATATATTGTTTATGTGCACAAAGTAAAATGCTATATCCGTATTTACATATAGTGAGATCGTTATGTTAAATAACCTAGAATGATAAATTTAATAAATAATGTGAATATTAATAAAGAAAATTATGAAAATTATCAATGGTGTGTATTTAATGTGAAGAAATTTTCTCAAGATTATTGAAGTGATATATCAGGAAAGGAAGAAAATTAAAGGAAATGTAACGAACTTTCCTAATATAATGGAACTTGGTAATATTAAATATTAAGCTTGATATGAAAAAAATCGTCTTACTAATAAAAATGTTAAAAACATGCGTATATCTATTATAAATTGTTTTAATTTCTTATACAATATTTTTATGAAAACAATAATAGATAATGTATTTAGTATTTATGTATATATATATTACATATACCTACTTAAAAATTTGTGATGTTATTACGCTTTTACTATATAAATTTGTTGCAATATAAAGTGTCTTAGTTAAAAACTTGGCAAGAATTATGGCATACTTCTATATTATAGTCATATAATAACATTGTACAGCAATATTAATAGTCTACACACGGATTACATATAAGAAAATAAAATATTACTTATTCATAAAAGCGCTACAACGTACCTGAAAGATAAAAAAATATAATAATACAATCGATTATTACTGGAGATTAGAATGTCCTTAAAAATAAGTATAAATAACAAAATTGTTATCTAACTAAAATATATATCAGTATATAAATTTAAGGTCCATATAAATGTTTATTCCAACTGCCAATAATTTTAGCATTCAGTATGCGAGAAGAACTTAACTATATATAGAATTGTATTGAAGTAGCTGTATGGAATGTCGGTTAATAGGACAGTGGAAAAATACTTATGTAAGTTTATCTCATAATTGTTTAGAGTACAATAATGTTCTGATAAAATGAAATAGGGTCTTCAGGTGGTGAGTGTTACCAAAAACGTTGGTGTCATGATACCTATTTGTAGCATTGTTGATAAATATAATTATTTCAGTTCCCACAATGTTATGTGCTTCACTCTAATTATTTAATATAAGCTTTCAACTTGTTTTTGATATTTTGACTTTTGCAGGAATGGTCTTGAAAAGTATATACATATTATATACAAATTGTTAAATTTCATATTGTTATTTCTTCCACTGTCCTTTATTTATATCTATAGAAGATCCTTTAAATTAATGAAAATTGTTACTCTAAATTAACTAAATCCAAAAAAGCTTAAACATGATTTGAAGCAATTAAAAGTATATACGAAATTTTATTAAATCCAACAAATATAGTATAACACAAATTTAGATCAAAATTAACTGGTTATGTGCTAAAAATAGCCGTTGTTTTTTCTATAAAATATAATTAGTTTGTACTTAACTTTTTAAAACGGTGTTTTAATGTTAATATAAAATTATTACAAAGAGTTCATATTTAAAGTTGTGTGCATACATACATATATATCACGCCTCGTTCCCAGTGGTGTAGGCAGAGACCACCTCTCTCCACCTGCTAAGATTCTGGCACACCTCTCTCGCTTCCTCCACTTTCATAAGCGTCTTCATGCATGCTCGCCGGTTGCGTGTGCTTTTGATCCGGCCTTCCTTTAGGACATCTCCGATTTGATCGGAACATGTCCGCCTAGGTCGACCTGCACCGATTTTTCCAATCATTCTTACCTTGTATATTTCTTTCGTTAATCTTCTTTCATCCATTCTTTCGACATGGCCGAACCATCTAAGCATCCCTTTCTCTATCCTTGTCACTACATCTTCAACCACGCCGCACCGCTTCCTTATCACACTGTTCCTCACTTTGTCCATCCGTTTGTTGTTGTGTGCAAACACACACTATATATATATTTTAACATTTCAACCAATAATCAATAATAAAAGTATTTCCATAATCAAAATATATTTCTATGTTAAATAAATAACTTATAGAAGTAGATCGTAAAATGTGCTTTTTTCGTTTTAAATGTTATTAATTGCAAACAAACTGTAACCACAATCATACTATAAAAGCTCTTAAGTTAACAGTGTATAACCATATATCTAAATTAATCAATATTCTGTTCAATGTGAATTCACGAGAGCTCATTTTTATATATAACCATATTTGATTGGAATACACGGTGGCACGATAAGCTACATATCTAAAATTATTTACAATGTACCATAAATGACCACATTTTAATCACTCCGCAATTATTTTCTTTACAAATGTAATATTTTTCAAGAGATATTACTCTAATTGTATCTGTCTTGTATGTTTCATATGAAAATAAAGGTTCATAATATGCCTGATTACGTATATAACTAATAACTATTACATGGATGTAAACATTGAATATTTCAAAAAATAAAAAGTGTATATGTCTCCGCACTAAAAACAAAATTCTAATACTAAAATTATGCCAATAGAACATAGCATAATAAAAGAATAGTAAAGAACATATATGGGAAATAATAGATATACATTCCAATAGGATAGTATGTAATATAAATCAGTTCAGAAATATTCTAGCAGAAAAGACAACGTCTAATATTTTATTTGTTGAGATAATTTTAAAGCGTCATGGTAAAAAATAATAGAAAAAAATATAGGCTATTCGCCTTAATTATAAGAACTAATATTTAGCACTAACTTCCATAACAATTGCATTCCATAACAGATGAAATAAAGGCATTAATTAAGTTTATTGTGTTATCTTGTTACACATATTTATTATGTTAAATGGATAACTATTGTTTAATAATAAATAAGAAAAATTATAAAGATATATTATAAACCCAGAGTTGAATTAACCAGTTGGAATGTTGTGAATTTTCGTTCAAGCAACTAATTTGTTAGCTTACATTATTACACATTGCACCTACATAATTTTAAATTACAAGCAAACCTATGTATATATATATACCCTACATTGTATATAATACATACATAATATACCCTACATTGGGCGAGATAAATATTTGTCTTCGTTATAATAAATAGACTCTGGATAGTACCGGTATCAATTCTTATTTGTTAACAAAGATGGAAAATCAAATATTAACTTTAACGCTGATAACAAAACTATTATCTTTTAAAGTATCCTGTTTGTTGGATAAGCTCATCATCATATTATTAAAAAAGGAACATAGGATTTAATTTTTAAAGTCAATAGGAGAAAAGCTGAAATATATCTATGGAAAAATACTCATATCATATTATAGAGCAATACACGAGTAACACCAAAAAAAAATACTATGTAAATTTGAGTTTAAACTCAACGATCTTTTTACATCTTTTGTTAAATTTTATCAAAAATGTTGAGTATAAAAACTTTGAGTATATAAAAATAATAATTAAATATACATACGATATTTAGATTATCATTTTTCTTGGTGTTAGATGTTTTTGTTGTATAGATTTACGTAGAATAGGCGATTGAATTGGTGTATCAACTTTGTATATGTGTGTCTATATATTATTATTATATTATGTTAGAATTAAGATAAAATCTATCATTCTTCACACTGAATTAACAAAGATGTAGATAGGAGCACACAATCGATAATTTTCGTATTGTTAATCTACTAATTAATTTGTGTCAAAAAGTACTAACATTTAAACACTGTACTGTTTCGGTAAAATACTGTGCTAATGGATAATTTCTGTACTAATTAATTTATCACTATTTTGATTACATTGCTACTATAGTAATAAATGAACAAAACTATATTTAAAATTATATTTCTTAAATGTCGTGAAAATTAACATTAATATAAAAATCTATCTAAATAAGAAAAAATATAAAATATCATATATTAAATAATACACCAAGACAAATGAATATAACTTCTTTTAATCAAATTATAGAATTAAACGACATCTACGTATTAATGTCCTACACAGTGCCAAATAGATTTGTAACTGTACTATACGTATGATTTTATTTTATTATATATGTATAAAAAATGCAAGTCACTCTATAACTAAATTATTAATCATACTAACATTAATATCCAAACTTAAGCTAATGAGAAATTGTTGTTATTTATCCCGGTAGTTGTGAAAATGGCGTTGTGTTTATAAATGATGTTAGAAGATTTTAAGAATATGAAAGTATGATGTTCGTTATATTTTAAAAATTAAATTGAATTACGTCAAATTGAAATTCAATTGTATTTTATTAAATAACCCGTCAACAAACCGATTCCACAGGGTGGTCGTTTTGGGGATGACTTATGTATAATGAAATGTATTGATTTATCAACATTAGGCTTCTATATCTGCCGCCACTTTGTTTTATATATTTTTTTTATATACGAGAAAGCGATGAAACAAGCAAGATGTTCACCTAATGGTAAGTGACACGTTTGCCCATAACAATGTGGCGCTAGTTAGGATGATGTGCACTACATTGTGTTCGTTACCTTGAGACATAAGATCTTATGTCTCGTTACCGTAGTAATTTCATTAACTACAGCGCTCTTCGAAATACTGTTTGGAGTACTAGTACTAAGTGTTCTTAGCCGGTGTCTGACAATAGAGACCTACCATCAGTAAAAATCATGCAGTAATCCTACTGTGTAGCAGTTTTCAGGGCGCTGTAGTTATTAGATTCGCAGGAATAACATTACGTCATAGCTTAAATTTTATTACGATCAAAGTTGTGAACCCACATTCACGCCTCTGCCGTAACTGTGTTCGAATACACTCAAATCAAACTAGAAATCCAAATATATGGCAATGCATTTTTGGATTTTACTGTATGGACTTAATATCGGTTAATATGAGCCGATGTTGCGCATTACCTCATAGTAAACGTCTTACTAGTGACGGATCGGCTTTGTATAGTAAATAAATTCTCCGTTATTATTTATGCAAATTACTCCAATAATATAGAAGTTAATATTCTCTAGCGCTATTCCCAAGTGAATGAGTGCAAAATGAAACAACTTTCTCTATGAAAAATGTAATATATTAAGAAAATATTATGCCCCGGGAGTATAAATAATGCAAAAAATCATTGAAATAATATAAATATACAACACAAATAAATTGTTATAACTTTACGTTGCTATTTTCTTGACAGTTTTCTTAATTTAATAGTACATTTCATTTTTAATGACTAATTTCATCTAAACGAATATATGATAAAAATATTTCAACATTAAACAATCATACTACGTAATACGTCAACAATATAAATACATTTAATTTTTTAAAACATTTATTAGCATTTGTGTAAAGTTACGTCATACCATTATTTTAATGAAAGTCTTGGCTGTATGGATATGGTCAGTGCCTTCAACAACAAAAGTTGTTTATTATAGTAAAGATCATTTGTATTGATTTTCAGTCGCTTTTCGTACTGTGCCTAGATTTTAAAAAGAAGAAAATCAATTAATACTGTATTAATATCACCTGTCCCTAAAATAGACAAAGGAAAAGTATTTATTAAAATCATTGTATAGGTACACAAATTTATTATTTGCAATAAGTTAAAGACTGTTTATCGAAGCGTATCACAAATCGGCCTTTATGTTACTCTTTAAGCATTAATTTTATAATATATTCATTCTTTCAGATAAAAATGAGTTCTATAGCTCAACAGGAATCTCTGGTTAAGGCGAGTTTATTTCAGTTCATAACGAAAAATATCCCTTCGGCAGATTTAAATGTAATTGATGATATAGTCCTTTCGTATGTGATCTCTATATTAGAAGAGGCATCTCAAGACCCTTGTTTTGACGTTGAAGGTCAGTAATATTATTTAGAAAATAATTTTATGTTAAATGTATTTTCATCTCAATCTCCAAATTCGATTTTACTTTTGGAAAATCTTTAACTTATTTTAATTATGTAAAAAAAATTGATAGAATTTATATTTATCATAAATTAGGGCTGAAAAAATTTTACTTTTGTTTAGTACTACCATATTGGGTATTGTTTATAAAAACAATATTTTATGGTCACAATACATGTTTATAATTTTTTTAGGGTTCATAGAAATGATGGCAGCTTATGTGCCAGATTTTGCTACTATCGATGCTGGCCTTGTGTGTTCCTGGGTTTTGGACCTTGAGGCACAACTGTCTCGCAGAGTGGAAACTGATTCCATTTCTACTAATGGTATATATTTATTAATTATTCACAAATTTTAATGATAATACCAATTTTTAACTCATTCTACATTAAACTATTAAGTGTATTGAAATAAAGTTGGTGATTGTCAAATATATGATCTTTTCAGATGACTCTGCTGAAAGCGACAAGATTAGTTTGACTCTACAGAGCCTCAATGAGATGTTGCCATCTATTAATAAGGGTACACGGTAAGTAAAATTTTATTTGTATTGTATAAGTCAATTTCCAATGCATCTTCTCATTAGCAACTAGAAATTCTCATGGTTTGTATATGGAGTATAATATTTTTAAATAGGTATTCTTGAATTTATCAGTTTATAAACAAATAATTTGTCATATATATATACAAAGTCATCATAATATTTATTTATTATAATAAAAACTACAACATAAACTTAAATTTACTTACACCAGTTGTAGCAAAATTTTATATAATATCTTATACAGATAAATATATGAAGTTTTGTATACATTTTGTTAAATGCAAGGACTAATATAAATATTAAGCAGTTCTATTTACATCAAAAATACTTACTCTTTTAAACATATTTTGGTATATATAGCAGTAAAGAATAATTTATAAGTTTGTTTGGCCATATTGCAAAGTGTATGGCTCTTGGGTAAGCAAGTTCATACTCTACTGAGCCTCAGCCTTTGGTGGAGAAAAATGTATAAGAAAACCCACACATTGCAAAATCCGACAACTGTATGATGATTATTACCACTTATCTCATTCTGATAAATAAAAATAAGATCAAGTTCATAATTATCTCATAAGTGATACAATTATTCCTTAGGTCCCACTCTAACTCTGAGAGCTCGGAGAGCACTGAAGGACGTCGTTCGCTACTTGATGGCGAGGAGTATGCAGACCAGTGCCGCGCTTTACATGAGATGTTCCCAAACACATGTGCTATGGAGGTAACATCAATCAAAATGAATTCCTTTTCCCAAAAACAGAATTCCTTATTTCTTAACTCTACCATGATGTGTATCTATATGAAATTCTAATATGCTGGATCTGTGGACTAAACATGGAGTCCTTAATTATGCTTAAACTTTTTGGATGATTTTATATATTTTTGAATATTCATTATTGTATAATTATAAATTATGCAGATGTTTGGGTTAATTACCCATCAGCGAATAAAATAAATTTAAATATCTAACATACCTTGGTAAGATATTACTCCGCATAGATTGGACTGTAAATATTACTTAAAAGCTAATACATCATGATGATTGAGACCAGGTCACTTGTCACCTCAGTCCTTCGGTGACAATGGTTGCTGTAAAACACTTGAGATATCATAGAAATAAATAGTTAAATAAACATGATAAACTTGTTTTATTAATTGTGTAATATTTGTAAATATAATCGCATTTTGCATAATAATTAATACATTTTGTTAATACTTTATATATTATTGTAAATGTAAACTGACAGATAAAGCACTGCGTGACGATTGCCCGCGGGGACGCGGAGCGCGCCGCTGCGACTCTGCTGCACCGCCGCGAGCAGGGGCAGGCGCTCTCTGCCGCCGCGCTGCACGCCGCCGCTCGCCAACCGCTCTGTGACGACCGCGAGCTCAAGAGCCGCATCATTGCACGGTAAAGAGAATCTCTAAATACTACTTCATTAATACCACCAGTGGTATAAGCCCATCATCACTGTTATCGGTGACTATACAAGTGGGGCCTACCTTTTTATTTCAAGCGGAGTTATCTTCGAAAGATATCCTGCTTTTGGGTGGAAGTCGGAGTTATATGGGGTTCTTGCTAAAACCCCCTTGGTGGTCTGCATGAGGGCATTCAGAGACGTCCAGGATCTCTTATAGAACACACCGGTGCCTCTTCTACACTTTGTGTTAACACATCTCTAAGGAGTACACCTAACCTAACTCTCCTAGGCACCTCCCGAACAGGTTCCCGCCTTGTCGTGGCGGTGGGGCTCAGTAACCGTGGCTTGGATATCCACGATGAAGCTACGAGGAGCCTACCCAGCCGCCCCGCGGTGGCCGCTCCAGGTTAGCTCTGTGAGCTCACTTCGGATATGTGATGGTGGGGTGCAGGGGTAGGTTTGTACTACCTTTTGCAAACGAAGTGGGTCTCGGAGGGAGAGGAGTGTCGAAATTGCGATTCACCGCTTTCCCTACCCTCAGTGCCGTAGGAAAGGAAATTCGGAGAATTTTGTCTTGTCTCCCATGCCTGAAGCCATGGGAGTGACGGATTCGGGGGATTCGTTGCTCAGGTGACTATAAGAGGCCGAGAGGAGGGCGCGCTGTATGATCCGACGTGACCTTATAAAAGTGGAAAGAGGGGGTTCTTCTCCTCCGAAGTGGGGCTGCATAGTCAAGCCGTCGCTGGCGGAATCGCGGAGGTGTGCGAAAGCCTTCCTGTGGCTCTGCAATAAACCGACGAAGGTGGAACATCGTGGTGGTTTTAGTCGGAGCAAGTCCGATAGACCTGTCTTTGCTCCCGCGATGATCGCATTAATCGAACATAGGTATAAGCGAACCTGTGCACTATCCCACACAGGTTCGCTTGTTGAGCGATAAGGGCCTCCGTCTTCAAGGCTCACAAAACTCCTAGACCATTTTAGTCGCCTTCTACGACGGGCAGGGCTTACCTTAGTCCTATTTTTACTAGCCCGAGACTACAGGGCTGAAGTAGGGTCTACCTAATAATACCTAACCTACCTTTGTAGCGATTGTAATTACTAGAGCTACCATTATGTCTCAAGTTGAGTTGAGTTGAGTTGCTGAAGGTTCTATTGAAGTGTTAAAGTTTTGTACAGCCCTGAAAATGATAGGTCTCCAAGAGAGCTGTGAACAAAACATTTTAAAACCTTTGCTTCAAGTACTCTTATAATAAACCACTATGGATTTAGCGCCACGTTATTTCTTATTCAAGAAAATAATTCTGATGGGGATACAACCGCCAATAGCAATGTGGTGCTAGATAGTATGTTATATACAGCAGTATATTATACTCGTCACCTTGAGACATAAAATGTCGAGTCACGTTACCCCAGCACACAACATCCTTCAAACCGGAACACAGTAATTTTTCCACACTACAATTTGTGGGCTACGATGGGAGTTGCGGTGGTACCTGCCTAGACGGTCTCCGGCCATAGAGACCTACCAGCAGTAACATCATTATATAGCGAGTTATTCTTTAAGAATTCTGAGCCAACTGATAACTCAAGACCCATAGTGTTTAAAAAGGTGGCCGGATAGGGAAAGGTATTAGATGGAAACAAAGTACACTCATTCCTGATTTAGACCAGAGTTGCCCAAACTTTTTTGTGTCGTAGACCCCTTGCCATGTTTTTCCGTGTTGGGTGGACCTACTTACCTGATTGCTAAAACTTTCGAAAAGAAACTATTGAGGAGTACTCGCGTCATTTTGCATGATTGAATATTACACTACTAATAACTAAAGTCATGATTGGCGTAATTTATCTATCTTTGTTAACTACTGCTACGAGTACAAAACTAAAATTTAATGAAAAATAATGTACTTACTTTTCTCCAGCGCTCTCAATCAAAATAACACTGACTCACTATAATTTGTGTGATATACTATCTGTTTATATTTTTTTAAATATTTTCTTAGCACTTTCCTTTTCAAGATTCAGGAAACGAATAAACGTATTTGTCCCACATTTTTTTTTCATTAATTGAACAAGTCAGTGCAAGGTAGCGAAGCTCTGAGACTGCGACTCAGCTTTTTACAAGTTCCAGTTACAAAATGTATTGCGACACACACACACACACACACACAAAGCGAATACCAACATCCTACAACTTACACAATTTTATTAACATATATGTTTTGATAGTATGATTTAAATAAATAGGTACTATCAGTGTATGTGTTGAGATCCACTATCGTGGACCCCCAAATTCTTTTTCGCTGACGTAGACCCCTTGCAGGTTGTCATAGACCCCTAGGGGTCGATATAGACCACTTTGGGAATCACTGATTTAGACGGTGGATGCGTTGTTAGAAAAATCGTGTAAAACGGAGTAAAATGTATAAATTGATTTAGAGAGAAGATCATGAAAATTCGATGATCATTTCATTGTAATCATGTAAAAAGAGATAAGGGTTGAAGGTTAAGAGCAATTTTTTTTTGTCCGTGGTTTAAAGGACCTGAAAAAGAAATGACGACATTCGAGTGCTACGCAAATCGAGGAACCTTTCATCATACAAAATTCAATATAGGAACTGTTTTTTTTTTTAATTTTTCATAATTTATGCAATTATAATCAATTACTTGTAAGGTTTCTATGGCGCATTGACTAATCGCTTCGTTTATAATATGGCAGACTTAAATTATAAACTGAAGCTGTTTAAGTGATGGATGCGTGTTTGAATAGTGCCTGGGTTTTCAGTACCCGCCTGGATAGAATTTCACGGCAGTCATAACAAGAGCCAGAGCCTAAGGCCATGCTTCACTATTACCATGTGATATGATCAAGTGTATAACAAATCAAAGCTGACCAGGTTTATTCATATAATATTAATATTTTGCAGATATTCATATGTGGATAAGAACTCTGACACCAAGGAGCATAAGCCACTAGCTCCTAAGATAGAGCCAAAGAAACTCGTGCGTTACCGTGACAACAAGATAGTGTCGCTGAAGGGAGAGCGCTACACTGAGGTACGTAACTGCTACATTAACCCGAACTATAAACTTGCTGGTAGGTCTCCGTTGCCGGAGGCCGTCTAGGCAGGTACAGCCGCAGCGTCTATTGCAGCTGACAAACATTATTGTACTGTTTGAAGGGCGCTGTAGGTAGAAAAATTACTGGCTATGGAGAGTAAATACACATGTAAATACACATGCACAACATGGTGCTGTGTCATCGTAACAAGAACAGCATTTTGGACAGGCGTATCATTTACCGCAATAGTCGTGCTCGTAATTCCGCTTAGTCGTTTAATAAAAAAAAATCAAAATTCGAACCGATTGGGGAGGTTTGTGTTCAGCATTAAACATCAATATGCTGAAATGGTGGTGATAAAATTTCATACAATTAATCACAGGAGAATGCCATGGCCTGTTTCATCATTATCAGCCGACAGCCTTCACTGCTGGACATAGACCTTCCTCCAAAGATCTCCACATCGATTGAACCTGCGCTGCCCGCACCTAGCTGCTTCTCGCAACCTTCACCAGATCGTCGGACCATCTGGTAGCGGGCCTGCCAACACTACGTCTTCTGGTACGCGGTCGCCATTCGAGGACCTTGGTGCCCCATCGGCTGTCAGTTGTCTCAGTCAAGTTGGTTTCGTCGTTCCAAGAAATAGCCTGCGTTAGTCAACACTATCTTCAGGTTCACCATCGTCGTTTAATCTCATGAGAGTATATTAATTTCCCGCAGGTACCGAAGTCCGGTATCGACGAAGAACATTTGAAGAAGCCGAAAAAGCAACACTGCCCTTAACCTTTAGAGCCACATCAGTACGGTGAAAAAGCGGACCCTATCTCTTTGTCCCCTCTTCGTATAATCGTTGTATCCAACCCCGCACGACCCGAGCCCGGTGTATACCCTAATAAACTATGTCTATTTCTAACTTCAATGTTCGTCGTTGTAATAAATATAATTATATGTAGTGGGCGTAACGACATATTCAAAGCTAGTACGGCGCGTGCGCAGCGCGCCCGGTGCGGCCTCGCGGCGACCGCGCGCGGGTTTCACTTTAGTTCATTCGCGGCGTTTGTTATTCCGCTTTTTTTCAGTACTGATTTATTTAACGTAACGGCCGCTCCGCGTCGGCCGTCGCAACCTGACGGTGTAAGTAGTCGTTTGTACTTTATTTGCTTATTTATTGTTAATTTTAAGCTCTCTTTAAGGCAGCTCATTCTCAGTATTATTTTGACTGGTAGCACTGCGGCATTGTATTCAATGGCGGATGGAGGCGACGGAAGGGTGCGACAATGTGTTCAATGTAATAGTGAATTTATAGGATCGACATACTGTAATGCGTGTGCGAGCGGAGTGTGTGGTGCCGTGCTCGATAATGGACGGCGTGGTCTGTGTGGTGTTGCCAGCGTGCGCGAGCGTGGGCCACGTTGTGCGACGAACGAACGCGCCGACGAGGGCAGCTCGGAATATCAGATGCGACATTTGAGAAAGTCCATCCGCCATTTTGGATTCCTTATAGGTTTAAGTGTAATGATCTGTCAGACACCTGTGATTTTTAATTGTTATTATTTTATTATTAAAAATGTGGTTCGTGTGATAGTTTTATTGTTTTTAAAGACATCTGTGATTGTGATGCCATTTTATTATACAACAGTTTCCCCTGAAAGTGGATTTTATATTTTAAGTTTAGATTTTGATATTACTATTATTACAAATGATGACCATTATAAATAAATGTTGTTTTGTTTGTAGCGCGGCCGCGAGCCGGCCGAACGGTTTAGTGTTAATGTATAGTTTATTTAGTTTTCAAAGGGAAGCGCCAGTGAATTTATTGTATTACCGTTTTCATTCGCCAACAATCACTACCGAAGGGAAAACGTGAACACACTATTTATTGAACAAACAGTTTATTTATTGGTCTATTTGAGATGTAAACTAATGATCTGATGTAATATAATGAAATCACTAACATTTCCCGTTCAATATTTATAAACTTCTCGAATAGACTGATCCTAATAGTCAAAAAATCTCATACAATGAGGGTATAATTCCTAAAAAATATTATTTATATCTATTTCGCCGTAATTCACCACTTGATCTATTTTTAGTAATTCGAGCTTTAATTTTATAGTAATAATGAGCAGCCCTCTCGACGTTCCCACTGCTGGGGCGCGCAGGGCTCCTCTCACAGAGGGCGAGCCCGCACCGTCGATCCACCACGCTGTTTCATAGTATTACGATATGTAAATTATATAATTTTTAAGCTAATTTCCGATCTTTATACGAATTAAGGATACGTATCTACCTAGGCCGTAAACTAATCAGATATTATCCTGGAAGTGGTGAAGGGGCTCTGTAATGGACTTGTAATTATATTTAATGTTAAGCTCGGCTATGTTTTTAATTGTTTTGCATTTATTATTCAATACGTAAAATGCAGGTATTCATTTCACATTGCCGTGTGTTGTAATTAATTCGTTTTGTACGATTTTTTTTTTTTTTTTCTTTATATTAAAGCACTATTATGTATTTAACTATACACACATTCCTGTATAGAAACTCTAGATATTTTGATAAAAGTTTTTATTTTAAATAATATTAAAAAAACGCTTATATCTTTTAAAATAATAGCACTTTTAGAGTTTTGTATACAATTTAATACTACATTGTCGCTTAAGTATATATATATATATATATATATACATATATATCATGTTGATTTTATAGTTTGCAGCAGAGGGTCGATTCATATTTTGCACAATTCGATACCTTGCTTACAAATCTTAGTGACTACGGTTTATTTCAAAAATATATTTAAATTCACTTGTTTTTTTTTTTATTAAGTCTCGACGTTTTTAATAACTCGTTATGTAAGCTTGAATATTGAAATATATAAGAATTAGCCAAGTTTGGTGCTATTAAAATAAAAAAAAATGCCAAATTTCGTCTAAGACAACCGAGCGTTGACATTTTGCTTATGTTTCACCCTCGTTGATTTATTTTTATATTTATTCATATTAAATAAAGAGGCTTATCTTTTTATTTTGCGTCTCATTGTTTGATTTATTTACATTTTAATTGACTTTAGCGACACTTGTATAGTATATAGTTTCATTGATGACATGATGGAATTATAATAAATATTTTTTTTTTTTTTTTTTAACTAGAGATATTGAGATCGTATTTATAGGAATAATGATTTATTTACATCTTGACCAGTGTTATCTGACACGTATTGCAATCGTGGACTTGATATTGATTTATTGGATTTACATATTGAGAATCGGGCCAGAAACTGGCGTCAAAATCACAGATGAATTTAAAAAAAAAAACGTTTTAAAACAAAATTTTTATATTGCCGCATTTATTTTCTATATTATTTTACTTTATTGATATATAATTTGATGTATTCGTAATAAATTAAAATATTTAAAATGAAAAGATTAAGCGAGTATCGCGCACTTCGATGTCATATCTGTATCCAACAAGAACAATACAATGTATTCAATATATCGTTACGTACCCCCTATGTGTGTACATTATTTTCCTCCCCTCCATTATTCCGCATCACACATATCACTTTCTATATAAAAAATAATAAAAATTATTCTAAAGATTAAAATAAACCAGAACAATCTTCAGCAGTCGACTTCTCCACTGCATAAATAATCTATCAAGATGAAGAGTGTACATAGATCGAACAATGGTAATTTTGTTATTTAAACTATTACTTCAGTAATAACTCTCCAAGCTTATTAAATTTTTTTTTGGACATGACAACTATTAAAAAAAAACTTATGCGTCAATCAAGACGTTCACCTCATCGTAAGTGATACACTTGTCGCTTTCTGATATAAAATCTTAAGTCTCATTAACCTAGTGATTTCACTAGCTACAACGCCCTTCAAATCGTATCACAGTAATGTTTGCACAATACTGTGACAGCAAAAAAAGGAGCTGCAGTGGTACTTACCTAGACGGTTTCCGGCAGCAGAGACCTACCACCAGTATTTAGAAAGGTACGCCATAGTAAAACAATTAGCTTTGTGACGTCATCACAACGCTAGATTCACCGCCGACATCAGTGCGGCCGGAAGTGAGTGGATGCGAGAAACTGAGAATTGCATTTGGTGGAAGACATCTGAAAAGGCCTATATCCAGCAGTGGATAAACAACGGCTGATAACGATGATGATGACCCAGGCATCATTTTTAAAAAATATATCAAACTTAAACAGGCTTAGGCTTCTACCCCTATACACTACTGATGTACAAAGATAAACTCCGCCATTTGATAATTTACAATCTCAGACGAATTACATAAAAAAAAAACAAATACAAAAAAAATTGCATGAAATAAAACGCTGTGGGTGTCCCACTAAATTTTTATTAAATTACTACAAATTGCCGATTGTGTATATTTATTACTTAGCAATATTCCCAATAATTTATTCCGTTACGAGATCGTTTACGAATAGGTATGAGTTGTCTGAAAGAAAAAAAAAAATATTAAAAAAAAACTTTACTATTAACTTTTTAATATTAGGTTAAAATATAAAAAAAAATCGTTCGATGAATAAGTTTCATTGCTGTTTTTGTGTTATCAATAACGTCAGTAATCCATTAAAACCTGGAGAAACCGATCATCGACCATCGCTTCGGAGTAATCTTCATTTGATTTAGAACTCAGACATCTTTTTTTTTTAATTAAAAAAAAGAGACGAGCGGCACGTTCACCTGATAGTAGGTGATATGCCCGATCATAACAACGTGGCGCTAGTTAGGATGTTATACACTGCACCACATTACGCTCGTCGCTTCAAAGATGTTTAGTCTCATTAACCACACAGTAATCAATGCACACTACTGTTTGGCGTTAAAACCTGACGCTGCAGTGGTACCTACCCTGACGGTAACTTCTGCCGATGGACAGCGAGGAACAGTGTGATATGGGAGCGGTGCGGCGTGTTTGAAGATGTAGTGACAAAATTAGAAAAAGGGATGCTTAGATGGTTCGGCCATGTTGATAGAATGGATGAAAGAAGATTAACGGAAGAGGTATGAATGATTGGGCAAATCGGTGCAGGTCAATCTGGGCGGACATATTCCGATCAAATCGAAGATGTCTTAAAGAAAGGCCGGGTGAAGAGTACTAGCAAACGACGAGCATACATGAAGACGCTCATGGAAGTGGAGGAAGCGAGAGAGGTGTGCCTGGATCGCGGCAAGTGGAGAGAGCTGGTCTCTGCCTACTCCACTGGGAACGATGCGTGATATATATATATATATATTATATATGTATATAACTTCTACCATTGCGATATAACTATAGTTGACGCATTTTAAAGTGAATCGTCGGGCAATAAATCATATTTATCTGTCTGTCTCGCTCGCACTTACAGGTCTTACGGAGAGGTGTAGTGATGTGCGTAAGAATTGTAGAGGTATGTATATATCGATAACGGGATAGGTACGATCGATTTGCTAAATTATGCTATTAATAGGAATAAGTTTTCGCTATCTGAAGACCAAAATTTTTAATTTGTGAGATAAAATGTTTGTTTCGATGTAATCATAGAGCAACTTTTTTCTCGGGGTCTGTTTTCAATTCTTTTAAAGTACAGTATCACGTTTATCCTGTGTAAGTAGTTAAGTATCGATAGCAGGTTGCATTACGCACACATTCCTACTGTCAGTGACATTTATTGCCAGACGACTCAGTTTAAAATGCTTTGACGATAGTAGAGGAGTGTTGCCGTCAATTTGAACATACCAATCAACTATTGATATAAATATTTTCTTCATTCACACGCAATCTGTATCTACCGCAAGTTTCGCGAGAAAAAAAAATTGTTGGCAGTTAGTACTTTTTTCTCCTGCGGTGTGAGCAATAATTGGGAGGTTTTTTTTCTATACAATGAAGCGACGAGATGAGAGAGACGATCACCTAATGGTAAGTGATACGCATGCCCTTAGCAACGTGGCGCTCGTCGCTTTGAGACTCGTTTAATCTAGTCTCGTAGTAGATATGGTGTAAACGATGGTTTGCTCTTTTACCAGTTTCATCTGGAAAAAAGCTACATATCACTAACCCCACTCCTTTTTGTTCTTCACTAATTGTTGAACACTACACGCTTGATAGAATGGGAAAACAAAGGTTCGGATATTTGCGACTGACCGGTCAACTTCAGCTTGAAAATGGCACTCGGTAATGATGAACTGACAAAGAACTATTAATAAAATAAAAAAAATATTCTAAACTAAATGAAATAATCACTCTACAATATATCGTTGAATGTACTTGCAAATGTTTAAGCATTACTTATAAAATATATAACTATTCACTAATTACGTAAGGAACTAAATGAAACTATATCCGCAATGATGTCACAGTTTATTCAGTAAAGTAAATTAACAAACAACAAAATGATACAATGGCATTGTTACAGGTAACATTATTAATTGTACATACATATCAAATTCGAGAAGCAATTTAGCAAAAAATTACAAAAATTAAAGCATAAAACTGAAAACTTAATCACATCTAAATATTCACCTGCTAGTTGTATGCTACAGTATGTTTCATATAAATGTTAATTCCAATCATAGAAGATCCAAGAACAACAGCGTTCGAAGGCATGAGATGTGAATAATTTTATCTTTCTTTTTATTATACGACGAAGTGGTGACACGAGCAAGACGTTCACCTGATGGTAAGTACCTCACGCTAATTAAGATGATATAAACTGCACTGCACCCACATTGCGCTCGTCGCTTTGAAACTTAAGATGTCAGGTCTCGTTATCCTGTTTGTCGGCTGATATAGGCACTGCAGTGGCACCTACCTACACGGTCTGTAGCAACAGTATTTAAAAAAATACGCCATTGGAATACGACTAGCCTTGTGATGCTATAGAAGCAGAGATCTACCACCACTCTTTCTGTGTGAGATGAGACACCAAATCCCAGCAGTGGCAACATTAGACAGTAATTTTTAATGTAAATATTGAATGTGCATTGTTAATAACAATATATTGTATAATTCAATATTAATTTCATCATCACTATTACTACATCAGCCGATAAACAAACATTCACTGAAGGACAAAGGCCTCCTCTAAACATCGCCACATATGTAGGCCAATGTGGGTTGGTGGGAGCCAGAGCCTCATTTGTTGATTTGCAGAGTGCACCACAAGCTGGTGAGGTTGACTTGGATCGCGTGAGTTGTCGTACGGAACCCTTTTCATCATCACAACTAACACATTTCATGTGTACGTTAAAGATTAACAAAATTAAAAATTATGATAAAATATCACAATGTATTAGTTATCATGTTATAAATATTGAATTTCACTTAAATACACAAAATAAATAAAATGTGGCTAAAAACTAACCTAATACTACTTCAGTTAAATTGCAAACTCTTTGGAGTATTAAGCTATTCACACTACATACGAACTACTCTCTACACAGTATGTGGTGTAAGGTACGGGCAGTTTAATTTTACATGATAAATATAGTATTCATTTTAACTTGTGCGCATTGGATACAATTATATTCACTGCCCATTTTGATAAATCACTGTACAACAAGTAAAGAGAAATTACTGAATCAAATCTAATCTTGGCAATTAAATTTTAATTTGATCAATTTTAACAAATACCGGCGATATTTAATGTTACCTGAAGCGAGGACGCCACAGATCAAGCAATCTCTCGCGACTTGTAGGACAGTGTCTGTTGTTTCAACGGTTAGCGGCCAATGTTACCTATGATGGAGTTGACGACGTCCGTGGAGGATGCGTTGCCGCCGCAGTCGGGCGTCAGGATCCTGTCCTCGTTGACGGTGCGGTGTACAGCGCGGCGCAGCAGTTCCGCGTGGTAGTGGTGACCAAGGTGCTCCAGCATGTCTATCGAAGCGTTGATCATCGCTATTGGATTGGCAACGTTCTTTCCAGCGATCGCAGTACCTGAAAGAAAAGGATAGATAAAGATTTAGTGTATATTTTTTTAATGAGTGTGTACTAAAAAAAATATCAAATGTCATAAATATTGCATTAGTCCCATTTTCCACAATGCTCAGCTTTTCATAAACAATGTCTATAAATATAAATGTAATGATAGCTGAAATGTTTACACAACATTGTAAATACTGAGGCAATCATCAGAGAAGAGTATGTACTGATGCAACTGAGAGGTTTCATAATATTATAAAGTTGGAAATTAAAGAGACTAATAGTCTAAAATCAACTTATTCATAAATCATTACCTGTATTCCTAGTGCCGGGCTCGAACACTGCATAATGGTCACCATAATTTCTACCAGACAGCAAACCAGCACCGCCTAATAATCCACAGACTACATTTGATACAATGGAGCCGTACAAGTTGGTCATCAGCATCACATCAAATTGATGGGGCCTAAAACATTATTAATATTATTTACAGCTTTATAATTATGTGGTGGATTTCACTATGAGAAAACTTCGTTGAATGAGAATATCCTTAGTGTAATTACCTGATGTACCCTTTAGATATTTTTACTACAGTTTACTCTACTGCCTCAGCCCATATAGGTAGGAAATAAGATTTGCAATGGTACCGCAACTCCTGTTTTTACCGCCAAACAGTACTATCTTCCGATCTAACGGGCACTGTACCTAGTATAATTACTGGGGTAACGAAATTCAGCATCTTGTCTCAAGGTGTCAAGCGCAACGTGGTGCTGTGTATAAGATCCTAACTAATGCTATATTGGTATAGATGGGCGTGTCATTTACCATCGGTTGAACGCCTCGCTAGTCTCGTCGCTTCGTTAAATAAAAAAAGTCTCTGTTACTGGAGATACGTGGCCTGCAAATCTCACCATGGTGTAGCTGGATTCAAATTACTGGAGTAATAAGAATTTCAAACCGAGAAGCATGAAGTGATATTTACAATGGATTATCATAACCCGCACCATATTATTATGGACGACTATTTCACTATCAGATGAATTTTTTACTGCTTTGTGGTGTAAAAAAAAGGGTCTGAATTTATCAGATATAAAAAAAAAATATTTTACATGAGTATCTCTTTCGTCTATTATTAAACTCTGTAATACAAAGATCTGATACTATTATTATAAGCACAAATCCATTATGAGGGGTATACTGTTACTCTTATTAATCTTTCAATAAATATCATCTGCCATTCAACATTTTTCATTATATAAAAGAATTTTTTTTTATGTGCAATGTATTTTGTAAAGAAATTAAACTCACTTAGCTACAAGCTGCATACAACAATTGTCAATGATCATGTCATTGTGTTCTATCTCGGGATACTCCTTGGCGAGTCGACGCGACGTCTCCAAGAAAAGTCCATCAGAAAGCTTCATTATGTTCGCTTTGTGAACGGTTGTCACCTGAAAATCATCATAATTGAATGGTATTTAATTATATATCAGATGTGACGATAGTACATAACAGAAGGTTCACAAATCATTTCAGTTAACAGGCCTAAGTACCTTCAGTGTTTGCAATTATAACTCCAGAAACATATTCATATTAATTTATATGATTTATCAATGTACACCATATAATCATCATCATCATAAAGATCCTCTGCAACCATAAAACATGTTGGTGGGGGAGGGATAGACGTTCCATAAATATTTCTCCATCATTCTACTTCAGGTTTTTTGTTCTCGTTTATGGATAATATTAGTTTTATTTATTAATTTTACAAAAACAATTATATTTACATATTCTGTCATGTTTATTGAAAAAGTATTATCATTAAAAAAAAATAGTTTTTATCTATAATATATACACAAAACAATGAGATAACTTAGAGAAATTCTAAATTATTAGTGACATATCTACCCGTAAATGTGTCCTTCTAATTAAAATGTTTATACGGCACCACATTTTGTTTGTGCTTAGAAAACGAAGATGTAGTCTTGTTACCACAATAATTTGACTGAATGTTAAACAGTACTGTGTGGCAATAGAATATGACGTAGTACGTCCTAGAGTCTCTAATAACAAATAAATACATACCTTCTTCCGTCCATTTTTCTTCGCAAATTCGAAAGCGAACCGCGCGACACGCTCAGAATTGCTTGCGGTTACAACCTTCATTGACTCAATCACACCACGCACAGATTCATGCTCCAACATAGCATATTCACCTTCAGTGTTTTGTCTGAAAATGTTTATTCAGATTACGGTAATAAAATTGTACCTATTAGTACTTTACAAAGACATTATAACAGTGTAATTTTATATTGCATTTAAAAAAAATTTTAGGAACTATTTTATTCATACCTTATATCTCTACTGTAGAATTTTATTTACTTAGTAAGCAAGTACTGTATTTACATTATAAATATATTATTAATAACTAATTCATACAAGAGATTAAATTTCATATTAACAATAAAAGCAAAGCCCTCAATCCTATATACCTATTACTTACTCTTTTGGCACAGTGACCCAAGGTGAGTCTTAGTAGTTAGTCTTCTAATATACCTACTAAATGTTACTAATGTATATCCTGTTTGCAGAACACTAAATCTTTTTTATACACTAATCACAATTTTTTTTAAAAAATTATACATATTTTGTCAGTAAAAATATTCATACTTCTACCACCAAAATAATAATAATACTAGTATTTATTTTCTAATCTTGATTATATTCAGTTGTGAAAGGATTAAATACAACACACTCAAATTATCTCACGTGTGCACAACATGGACAGTTTCGCATTCTCAAATCAATTTGAGTTCTTAGTTAAGAGGTTAAAGAAATTGAATTAAATAGCTATCTTTAAATTTAACACCCATTTCAATGAGTTTTGTAAAAATAAAGCAAAAACATCAAATCATTAATTTTAAATAGTGTTAATTAATGCTCTTTTGTAATAAATTTTTGTTACCTTATGATAGTAATATCAATATCCTTGTGACGTGTTGAGACTCCTGGGAAAGACTTGCAGTTTAGCACATATGCATACATATCTAATTCGTTACGCAGCGCCACATTCCGTGATGTCACATAAGCAGCTTCACTTTTAGTTTCAATGTTACCCTGTTGCATAAAAACAGATAATTTAAAGCTAATTGTTTATTTCACAGCTACTGATTGTGGATACTATTAAAGGTATTCCGAGAAAAATACATCTAACAAAAATGTTTGTATAAAAGTAAAAATAGAAAAAGTAAAGATCTGAAGTAGTTAAGATAGGTATAACTCACACATAGAGAAAATTACTTACTTTAAGTCCAACACCATTTCTCTTAATTGTTGTGATAGCATACTGCACATCATCATCATTATCTACATTAGGATCAATATCAACTACTTCAAAGTCTACAGGAGCTCCAATATATCTAAAAATTTAAATAAATATTAAATAAAATAATTAAAATAAAGCCAATTAATTTTTAAGCAGTCACAAATAATTTATTACATGGTAAAAATCCATGTACATGTTTGATAAGTATAGATCAATATGTATTGCACTCCTATATATGTGTGGTGCTATTATTGCTCCTATATATGGATTTGCAGGCACCACATTGATATGTTAAGTTTGTTACCCATATAAGTTCACAAGCTACAACACTCTGCAAATTTAGACAGTAATTTTTCCACACTGTGATTTGATTGTGGAAACAGCTGTGGAGGTACCAACCAAGATAGTCTCCAATAACAGAGACTTACTATTTAAACTATTACCATTAATAGTTTTGATTAAAAAAAATTTAATGTAGTATTATAAGCTATAAATTCAAATAAAAATTAGAGTAAAATAAAAAAAAAGAAGAATTCACTACAACAAGCGTGTAGAATATTTTCATTAAAAGAACTAAATAATGGATATTTTCTATTATGTTAAATTTCTTCGATCTGAATTCAAGATGTATATAAATTCACAAAATAAAAATAAAATCTTGATTTGAGACAAATTCATAAAGTGGGTATTTTCGCTTGAGACGATGATGAAGATTAAGAAATTTGGCTTATATAAAGGTTACCTTCAACAAACTCACTTGAATATATCTCTGACATAGCCCATACACTCTGGGCCAATACCACCACCAGGTAGCATGGTAACAGCGTGTCTACCACCATATTGTGCTTTAGGAATCAATTTTTGCTTCCTGATTACTGGAGTCTTATGTTGAACATCAAAATCTGATAATGTAGCTGGAGCTGCCGCAGAGCTGGCGAACGAAGCACCCTTGATTTCTGGCAAAACTAATCTTGATAATATTCTTACCGCCATTCTTCACAAATTCCAAATTTTATTGTTTTAATGGTGAAGACCGTGTTAAATAATCACAGGAAGTGATGAACGGAAAGAAAATTTTTGTCAGTAGTTTAAGATGGCGCTGTAACGTCAAATGTTTAATATCACGGGAGTAAAACTATGTCAAAATTATTTTCTACGTATATATATATTATATTATTACTTAATAGCAAATAAACCAACAAAAATATTTTTATAAATGTACAAACCACAAGTGTGTTTATTCAAAATAATGTTTAACATAAATTATTGAGTCTTGTTTTATTTTGATGTGGCAATAAAAATTTGTTAACTCTTTAAATTTCGCTAAGTATGGCAGCTTTTTTTCCACGAGTCGAACGAGCAGAGCGACGAGAGGGCGTCCATTTTCTTTCGCCATATTGAATTTGGTCGGACATCTTTGGACGCCATGTTTAGTCGGACATATTTTATAAACATTTTCGCGTAAATTTCAAATATTTTCGGGCGCTAAATATTAATTTTTTTTTCACTGAAGTATGCGTTATTAACTGAAGTGAATACAGTCCGGAAAAAATCTGTGTCTACGCAACTGCCCATATTTGTCTCCTGGGGACCAAGGAGCTTTTGTTATAAGCTAAATAAAGGTAAACTATTTTCACCGAAAACAATCATAGCCACTGTCACATTGTAACAAGTGTTTTGAATTTTCTATGCACTTACGTGTCGGGGTGTGTTTTAAAGGTGACTGAATGAAGGTCATAGAACAGGGGTTTTGTCTTAATGAATGATTGGCGTGGTCGATTTACTAATTATTTATAAAATCGCTATTCTTATGCCCGGCCGGTAGATCGGTTATAGTCGCAACTTCTGTGTTGAATGCTTATTTTGTTAATATTAATGTAATGTTATAAGCGGTTCCAATATATTCATGTCTTAAAGAAAACAAAGTCGCATTTGTCATTTAATTATGTTGGGTAACTTGTAACGTGATATCATAACTAGTTTCGGTCATTGATATTACATCGCCCGTTATACCACGTTATTACCACTAAACAACTCGATTTTAAGAATTTTACCGTTCGACTGACTTTTGGTTATAATAAAGAAATATCTTAACACTGATCTAGTGTTAATATAAATGTTAACAATGCCTTTTAATTGTTCTAATCGGTATTCTCGGAAAAATTGGTAAACAATAAAGCTGATAAAGATTTATTTTGTTTATCGTCAGGCAAAAGTGTGTAATCTTTGGAGCCATGCGTTTGTTTTTTTAATATTTACACACAAATTTAGACCAAACCAGAAGTAAAATCTTGGTTCAAAAAGTTTATTAATAATGGATAGGCGTTGATTTTGTTATGATTGTACAGTTAAGATAATAAAACATTCTTTATTTGAAACACGGTAACAGGTTATTGATTGCGCTTTGTCATCTGTAATAATATTTGCAATAATTACTGAAATGTAAACAAGTTTAAGTAATTGAATAATATAAAGAAACTTGCTAATTTGTTAATGATAATATTAACCAAATTAATTTAATCGCCCTTGGCTCTTATGGAATATTAACAACAAAAAAAAAACTTTTTCAAGTGTAGCAATACAACTGCATTATATTTTTTTCATAATGAATACAATTGAACAATTTATAAGGTATGTGTTATTAAAAGTTTTAGATTTTAAATTCTTATTCAATTAAGATAGATTTCTGCCTTTTCAGTGGCTTTACACATATAATAATTCTTTAATGTTAAACAATAATATGTTATTGTTCTGAGTTGTTTTACCTTAATTTTAACTGATATGGAATACATATTAATATACTGTAGTAGCATAAGTTATAAGTCAGATAACATATACAATAAACATTTAAACAACACAATTTTTAATTTAATAATAAATGATATATATTTTATGTATAACAACTTTACAAAACAATTCACCCTTATTTAAATATGTTCTCTAATACTTTTCTTGTTGGTAAATTTTTATAACTAATACTATATAATTGCAAAAAATATTACAGTGTTCCAAAATGATGAACCAGGAGATTATGTGTGAAGTAGAAATTGGAACACATGGAAGTATGGTAGAAATTGACAATGATGATCAAGTCGGAGTTAAGGTAAGGCACAAATTTATTATAATAGTGTTACTGAAGAAGGAAGAAACTATAGTGTACCTTGTAAAAAAAATATTTATTTTATTGTAAAAAGAAATATTAGAATGAAATTACAGAATTAATGGTACTTAACATCACCTGACTCAAGGTGATAAGCAAAACTTGGCAATGTTTATATCCTAATTACTGCCACATTAGGTTGATGATGGTTGGGGTGGATGATGATGATGATGATGAAGTGTTACCATCATTGAACATTGTGATTATCTCATTGCTTCAGAAAAAAAAAAACATACAATTTTATATTGTATCTTTTTGCTGTTCAAAATAGCTTCACTATCTTAAATTCTTATGAGAACAGTATTATTTCTTAGTTTAATTTAAAATAATTAAGTAAACAACACAATAAATGACAACTTGATAAAAACCCGTTTTCAGATTCAAAGTTGTTTATCATCAAGTTGTATATACTCAGTCTTTGCAATGGAAAAATTAAACTTAATCACTTTATCAACCTGTTTTATTTATTTGTATTGTATTGTTATCACTATCTTTTCTTTTATTTTTGGTCTCGTGTATTAAATTATTGTTAGGTTATATTTTTTTATTCCAATGAATACTTCAGTATATACCATTATGATTTCCTTTTAAAAGTCCAATTTAATAATGTACTAACAATATAAATCTTTGGTATATTATATATAGCTTTGTATACTTTCCTATATTTTATGATATTGGTGAATACACTAAGAAAATACAAAAATATGAGTATTTATTTTTATTTAAATTATAATTCATTATTTTATATTTCTGTTTTAATATGAAACCAAAAAATTTAAAGATATTGTTGCAACAGGCCATGATATGTTTTAGATTACAGATTATATCAAATTAAATGTTTACAGCGACACCAAATTGAATTTAGGGCAGAAAATGAAACGAACTATCAATATAAATGAAATTTCATATATAACATTATAAATATTTTGTGAATTTTTTTGCAATACAAAAACTTTAGGTAAATACTTATTTCAAGTACTATTTTTGATTTATTGTCAATTTTCTAATATGGCTTGATTTAATTTTTCAGTATGAAGAAATTGAAGCAGGTCAATATGAGGAGTACATTACAGATGATCAATACGAAGAAGTTGAAGAACAAGTTATTGGTATGCAGCATTTGGAAGAGGGTAAGTGTTCTCTTCCTTCCCCCAACTTTTTATATATACATTTTTATGCAACACTACTGGGATAATAATACTTAACATTTTGTGTCCAAGCAACGAATACAATGTGGTGTTGTGTATATTATTCCAACTAGCGATGTGGGTTGTGGCAGTGGGTTATATTGTAATGGGTGTTTTCCCATTTGTCTAGAATACTTACTATGATGTGAATGTTTAGCTCATCTAATTGCTTAATGTAATAAAATAAAATTATTGCTTTCACATTTATTAAATGTTCTTTTTTACTCCATTAATTTATCCAAGCAATGTGGGCTGTGCTTACAGATTATAAAATTGCAGTAGGCAGTGAGGAAGTAGTTTTGCCAGGTATATCTGGTGAAGAGGTACTACATCCATGTACAGACAATCCTTATGAACCAGTTTACGCAGCACCTCCAGCAACAAGCAGGTAATTAAAACACAGTTACATTATAAAACATGATATCGCTTCAAATAAGTGATAGTTCAGTCAGAAAACTTGGTGGAACAGCCTGTTGTATAATGTAGTAGTTATTCTCTACTGAGCTTGAAATTCCCAAGATGTTTTAAGAACAGCTTCAAGTAAATCTGATTCTTTCCAATGTTCCCATAGCTATTGTTGAAGATTACAGTGTTCAGTTTTCCTTGTAAGAAAACCATGAACCTGCATTATAATGTCGTTTAAGTTCTGGTAAATTATTTCAATTAAACTGATTATAAATTCTTTTCCTTGCAGTAGAGGTCGGGGCCGTCCCCGTGTCAATACAAACACTAATAACATTCACCATCTAATGCCAATTGGTAAGAACATTTCTATTTAAGGTTTTATTCAGTTATTTTTAGGTTAATGTATAAGCAATTGTTTCAATATTTCAGGTGAAGTGCCGATGGGGCTAATGGAAGGAGTAAACACAGGAAGAGGAGCAGCAAGGAGATGGGAGCAGAAACAAGTTCAAATAAAAACTATGGAGGGAGAATTTTCAGTTACAATGTGGGCAACAGGCGAAGATGACGGTAGATATTTATATTGCTGATAAATTACTTTATTTTATGGTTAAATTTGTTTTATTTTGTGATAAATTCATTACAAGTGTATTGATCAGAAATCAGTTTGATTGTATTAATTTTTTTATTTCTAAACTTTTTACTTCTGTTTTGCATCAGTGAACACTTGTCAAAATTAATATATTATATCTTGGTTTACCAGATGATGGGTCCAATCCGGAACCAGATCCTGATTACACTGAATACATGACTGGCAAAAAAAGTGTTTTAGGCAATGAAGCTATGCCAGGTGAATAAATCATTTTCTTTTAATTCTTAATTGTGACTCCTGTATACTATATTACTTTATAGAAAATATTTATATATTGTGCATACATTGTATTATAATGTGGTAAATGCTTTTAATACAGTTTTTATTGTAAATTAAGTTAGATGAAGAAAATATAGCCTACATGCATCCCTTTTCTTAGTAGATATAGATTATGTATGCACTAAATTTTTTAAAAATCCTAAATATATTTTACCTTAACATATTTTTATGTTTGATGGTTGCAAATAATAACTAGTTATTAGATTAACAATTTTCTGATATAATTATGGCTAATTTTCAATTGATATACTGAACATTTATATTTTAATTTGATCGTCATCATCATCATCATCATTTTAACGGATGGACATCCACTGCTGAACATAGGTCTCTTGCAATGTGGTCCATAAATTACAGCTTTGCCGGTTATCTTAATGTAATGATAAATAAATATAATACATAATTAAAGTGTACAATTATTAAATAGAGAATGTTTAAATTGATTCTTAAACATTTTCAGGCTTAGACCTATCAGATCCGAAGCAGTTGGCAGAGTTTGCGAGACCTGGCCATAAAATTAGACTAAAGAAGCCATTACCTGAATCCTCCGACAGGACAATAGGTATGATATCTGTTATATAAATATAACGTAATGCCTATATATACACAATTTCTAGAAAATTTTAGTAAAGCAAACAATCTAGCTATAATTTTTGTTAATCAAACAAAGCAATGGTTAATAGTTTGCACTAAGAGATAGTTTATAGCAGTGATAGTATTTTTGTTTACAATCATATGACATATGACCTCTATTTCTAATAGCGTTCATTTACAAAGAGGCTGTGGCGGGTGAAGTTTGCTTGTTCAGAATTCTCTTGCTATGTTGATAGCAATACCATAGGACACTGTGAAAACTACAAATTTATATAATGATAGTTAGTTTGACCATCAAGTTTGATAAAACCACCTCCTCTTGATAGAACCACAATCCAAACTCCACTTAGAGGCAGTTATTGTTCAGTAGTTACAATGATAGTTTCATAGCAATATTATACCCTCAAATTGATAGACTTCAGTGCTTAAAACTGTTTTGATATTTGTCTATGGATTTAATTGCAATAATCCCATATACATATTGAAATTATTCATCAGAAAATATAATTAGTGTTATCTTTTACTCACATAATTATTTTTATAATTTCTATATCTGGTATATAGATCTGAAGTTATGTTGCATGATGAAAAAATATTTAAACTACCATTCAAAACCTTTCATCAGACCATATCAAAAAATTAAATTTATTTAACTGTATTTGTTACATTATTCTTCGTATGGGCTTGTTTAATATTATTTTTTTTTTTACTCAGCTTGTCCACACAAAGGCTGCACGAAAATGTTCCGCGACAACTCGGCGATGAGGAAGCACCTACACACGCACGGGCCGCGCGTGCACGTGTGCGCGGAGTGCGGTTAGTTACACGCATATATATATATATATATACATACACTTACCGGTGGTGGATGTCTGTTCCTAAGGCCGTCCAATTAAATACCACTTCGGCTCCTATTTCCGCTGCTAAAGAGTACTAGGCAAAACATTTTGTAATTTCATATACCTGTTAACTTAGAGTAGCTCGCTGGCCTAATGGTTAGAACGTGCGACTTTCATTCTAAAGGTCGCGGGTTCGAACCTCGGCATGTACCGATGACTTAATATTTAAGTTATGTACATTTGTGAACTTTAGTTACAACAACGAGATACAAACGGTGAAGGAAAACATCGCGAGGAAACCCGTACACTGAAATCATCTTTGTGTGTGTATGCGTGTGGCCCCAATAAAAAGGCAACAGGCGCGCCCCCTGTTACACGGGACCTAATCTGACCACATCTGGCGAAACGTGGGTGTTTATTCACGTCTGCCTACCCCTATTGGGAAAAAGGCGTGATTATATTAAAAAAAAAAAATTAACTTAGTAATATCTTGCAGAAATTTTCAATGGTTGTTTCATTAATATGAATTTACAGTTTGATTATTTTTTTAGTTTTTTATGAAATGTATTTCGTTAAAATGCAATAAAAATTGTTTATAGGTAAGGCGTTTGTGGAAAGCTCAAAGTTAAAGCGGCACCAACTAGTCCATACGGGGGAGAAACCTTTCCAATGTACATTCGAGGGATGCGGGAAGAGGTTTTCACTTGATTTTAATTTAAGGTAATATATTACAATTTAAATACAAATAATAAAAGGTATACTATTGGAAAGTTAAAAACTTGTGATGGTGGTAAGATGGAAACAGGTGTACAGGTACAATCGGTAGCTCACTTTAACTACATGATCGCCAGCCGCGTATCGATGGCACAATTACGCAAACTTCGGATCGTAAAATTATTTTAATTTCATTTTATAATACAACCTGGACAAAAAAGGTAAAGACAGTCAGACATGTACCACCAGTCCACAAATAATATATTGCGCAAACATTACTGTGTTTCAGTAGGAATGGCATGGTAGCTAATAAAATAATGACGTACTGAATATCGAGACAACATCTTGTATCTTAAGGTCTGGAACAATGCGGTGCAGTGTATTTCGTTCTATCCCCACACTGTTTAGTATCTCTTTATCATCAAGTGAAGTTTTTGCATGTTTTGTCGTTTCGTAAAAAAAAGCATTAATTTGATTTTCAGAACGCACGTGCGCATCCACACGGGCGACAGGCCGTACGTGTGCCCGTTCGACGGGTGCAATAAGAAGTTCGCGCAGAGCACAAATCTAAAATCGCACATACTGACTCACGCCAAAGCCAAGTAAGTGTCAGCTTTATTTATTTTTTTAATCAATTAAGCGACGAGACGGCAGTTTTGTGAAGTAGCTCGCTGGCTTAATGGTTAGAGCGAGATAAAAACAGTGAAGGAAAACATCGTGAGGAAACCTGCACATGGTAATAACAGCCCATTTACGTCCCCACTGCTGGGGCACAGGCCTACCCTCAATATGAGGGCGATTGGGCCATAGTCACCACGCTGGCCCAATGCGGGTTGGTGACTTCACACATACCTTAGAATAAATTCTAAGTCATGTGCGGGTTTCCTCACGATTTTTTCCTTCACCGTTTGTATCTCGCTGTTGTTACTAAAGTCCACAAATGTACATAACTTAAATATTAAAGTCATTGGTACATGCCGAGATTCGAACTCGCGACCTTCAGAATGAAAGCCGCACGCTCTAACCATTAGGCCAGCGAGCTACTATCTACTATACCTGCACATGAATTAGAATTTATTCTGAGGTGTGTAAGGTCACCAACCCGCATTGGGCCCGCGTGGTGACTATAACTCAATCGCCCTCATATTGAGGGTAGGCCTGTGCATGGGGACGTAAATTGGCTGTTATGGTAAACGACGAGATGTGCCAGTCGTTCATGTGACGGAAAGTGACAAGCTCGCCCATAACGTGCTATTTAGGATGATATATACTGTACCGCAATTCGCTCATCGCCGCAGACATAAGATGTTGAGTATCGTTACCCCAGTAATTACACTACCTACAACGCTCTTCGAACCGGAGCACAGTAATGTTTGTGCGCAGCTGTTTGACGGTACGAATAGGCGCTGCGGTGGTACGTACCTGGACAGTCTTCGGTAACAGGGACCTACCACCATTAGGCTATTGGAAAAATCATATTCTTTTTATGTAATAAATTAACCCCTCTCTTAATTAGAAGTATGATCTCACGCATTTGAGTTTCATGTCTGGATAGTGGTTAGATGTTGTAGTAATAAATAATTATTTTAACTGGTACTATTGTTATCGAAATCAAAACTAGTTGTATTTATTTACAAATAATATATATGTTCAACTTCATCACTTCAGTTTGAGGAGGGCACCTAACAAACGAAAAGCTAATGTAATCGTTCCCACTGCTGAACCTCGGGACTTTCTCAAGAAGAGTGGTCTAGACTTTATCCAGAACACGGCAAAGGGGATGTTTCGGCGAATGTAAATATAATGATAGAAATGTGATCGTTTCAGATCGAGGAATTCGTTATCGCGCAACGGCGGCGCGTCGTACGAGTCGGCGAGAACGACGCCCCAGTTTGTCCAGCTGGACATCTCACCCGACGACTCCAATCCCCAACTAATCTTCTACACTCACGAGTGAAGGTCGCCGCGGTGCGTGCCGCTGGGCTAGCGCAAACAGAAAAGACTGTGTTATGCAAGACGTGAGCCTGTCAAATGAAAATGTGATTAGTGAATATGAAATGTTGCACTGATGGACTCCTGTATATATATATATATATAAATATAAATATAATATTATTGACATGCATTTACAATGTTTGTGAATAGAGATGTCCAAATTAATTGATTGCATAGTGATGTGCAACGGCCAAGACTGCGGAACTATTGGTATAGTGTAATAGTGTAAACATGTTATTAGGTAGGTATCGAATGGACGTTAACGAAAACAATATATTTTTTAGTTATTTTCCTAAAAAAGTTCCAGTATGACCAAAGTTGATACGCAGACATTAAATATTACTAGTGTTAACGTGGCCGCCGCCCGCCTTTGTCTTTTTTCTACTTCAATTATTACTTATAATTGAGAGAAAAAAATTTCATTCGTCATAAAATGATCCTGAAAATGAACATGGTTCATTTAATGTATATTTAGTTATTATCGTTTAAACATTAAAGGGTCTGCCCGTCTGCCCGTCTGTCTGTCTGTCTGTTTGTGTGTGTGGGTAGTTATCTCAATAAATAATTTTCATTTTCTTAATGTTCATTAGTCATCTCGATTAGTTTGTAATCCATTGTAACTGAAACAATACGCTTTGTTATACATTTGTCCGGCCATAGATATGATTATAAACATTGTAACCGCTAAATTACCGATTGCTGTTCGCCAATTGTTAGTGCGTTACAATTTTACAAACATATTTGTGTTGCCATAATTGTACATTTTGTACTATATAAATGCCAAAAATAAGATGTTTTGTAATATAGAATTATAGATAATATTTTTTTGGTTAGGGCAAGTTCACGCAGTCAAGTTTAATTATGTTTTCTATGCATTTGGCAATAACAAATACGATGCGTTGTACCCCGGGGCGTGTTGTACAGTCTGCGTGTTGGTTTGTGTTTGTTTATAGAAACGTGTACGTCGTCTCAAGAGATTTATTTTGTTCTCGTGTAATTATCACCAATGACTGATTGTATTTATCTGATGTTACTTATAATTTTGCTATATGCTTTACTAACTGGAATCGTTGATTTATTCCAAAATGGCCAAAATTTAAGAAATGGGTCTCCTCGTCATTGTTCAACCTATTGCAATATAATTGATGATTGTTAAATATGAAGACAATCACATGAGAAATAAATGTAAATATTTCTATAAAAATGTTTGTTTCATTTATCCTTGCGACTGCGCACTGCGGCAGGAATCATTTTTACACAATTGGTATTATTATAAAAAAATATTAAAAGTAGCATATTAGCAAATTAATAATTTTCTGGTTAAGTTATTAATACCACCAATGGAACGGGATCATTTTAAGATTTGCTGTATTTTTTTTTATTCCTCGTGACCAGACGAGCGGGTCGTTTACCTAATGGGTACGCCCGCTCACAAAGTGACCCATATTTTTTATTCGCTGATAAGTACTTTGATTCCGAAATAAAATACCTCTATAAAAAACATTTACATCTTTGCATCTGCAAAGACCAAAAGATCAACGAGTAACGTTTTACTCAATACAAGAGAGGTGAAATGGTTTCAGTTTCGTGCGGTTCGGAAAATTGATTTCCGTTTAAATGAAACAGTCGGCAATTTCAAAAACATTGTAATCAATGAAAAATTTAACATTTTACAAAAATATATTTACATGTATAAAATAATATTATGTATACCGTATTCTATATTCAATATATAAAAACTAAAATACGTCTGATTTGAAAACATTTATAAAATAACATTTACATCGTCCATGGCCGCCGGAGCGGTGCGCGCGTCGGCGAGGGAACGGCCCAACGCGGCGGCGCTACTACAACTAAAATATACAAATCTATGTTAATTTCACAAGCGTTTCAATCAAAACAACTAACAAAAAACCTATAACTTAAATACATTAAAATAAACATTTGTTATAATGTTCGTTTATATTATCTTATGAAATAAATAAAAGCAATAATAATCTAAACAATTTGACACACAAAGATCCAAATATATATATATATATATATATATATATATATATATATATATGTATTTAAAATTTTAATTGGCATTTTAAAATAATTCACACGGACGAAATCGGGTTATATTTTGAGCTATTGTGATGTTTTCGCTTAACCTAAAACTAATAATATAATATATATGCATATCATACATGTATAGTGAAAACAAAATTCATCATGAAGGGATTTCATAATTTAAATTAATTTCCATATTTTTGTTAATAAAAGTTATATTTGCCCTTATTAATGTGCCCACTAGTGGGACTCCAGACCTTGTCTGAAACAGCCAAGGTGTCATAACTACACCAAGTGGGGCACGGTGGGTGTTATAAATATAAAATAAAAACATGACACAATTAGTTTTATTACGAGCGATAGTTGCTTAGGCAAAGGCTGAGTAAGACGTTTGTCCTCAATTATATAAAACTTTCAATCGGATTAGATCAAGTTGGATGCAGTCTGTTTTAAAAAAAAAAAATAACCTCATTTGCATCATCAAAGGTAAATGTTATTTTATAACAATAAATTTATTAAAAAAAAATATTTGTTTGTTAGTTTAATAGACCGAGGTCAGAATCTGTTCGTGTTTCACATTAACTGTACAAAACATTGTTTATATAAAAATTACTAAGTAATCTGTATCAGAATTATTTTTTGTGCATTTTTTTTTTAGTGTTTTCATATAAATATTAATATATATTGAATATTGTACGTGTGTGCAAGCAGATGTGATCATCGTATGGATTATATTTTCGTTTGGATCGGTCAAAGGTGGTAGTTATTTTCAGTCTATATAGAAGCTTATTTCTTATATAAATATCAACTATGTTTATAGAAAGCGTCAGTTTGATTTGTGCGGATTTTTACGATCCGTATAAACATCATTCTATTACTAAGCAATGAGCAAGTAATTTCATAAGGTGGTCCGATCTGATAAAGGTCGCGGGGAGCCGCTGCATGCGGTCAGCGCAGGACCGATCGGAATGGAGATCCTTGAGGGACAGCCTATGGTCAGCAGTGAACGTTATCTGGCTGTTAATGTTAAGCAATTTCATTAGTAAATACAATTATTATCTAGTCACATAACACTGGTGATGCTATTATCAACATATTTTTTGTTGTAATATATAATGCTATATTAATTGTGAGGCTCTATATTACAAGATATGTGTTTGTAAATGGCAACGAGTTTTTTTTCTTTCTAGATATGCTATGAATACATTCGTTTAGATTTCCCTTTGGTAATGTGAAACATTTTGCGTACACTGTGCTACTGCAATATTAATAAGTGAACAGAAACTTTTGGCCACTGTCTGTTTATACGTGCAACATATTTTATATAATATAAAATCCGTAACATTCGTGACTACGGAAGACGGAGTTGAATTATATTAATAAATATAACGTGGTTAAATCACCCGGATATACTACAGTAATGCTAAAGTAATTTCTTGAAAATCACAATTGCTTAATTGAAAATAATCATATCCTAATAAAGTATGTCGGCGACATAAATACAATATGTACATATTAAACCTCTCTTACAACTAATTCAATCGCTATCGGACTACCATTAAACAATTTCCTATTAAATAGAACAAGACTATAAATACTTAAAAAAAAACGGCTTCACATATTCTTTTATAGCTTACGTTAAAGCGTTATAGTCAATATAATTTAGTCTAAACAATTTATCTTTCAATTGAATACGAGTGCAGTTTATTTGTTTCTCACAGAGTCTTACTATGTTTTTAGTTCTGCTCAGAAGCATTTAGGCCTTTATTAGTATGTTCATGTCAATAGTTAGTTTAGTTAAAATTTACCTTTTGTAACATCAAAAGAAATAATACAGTTAATCACTTTACAAACTGAAATAATTGTTTAACTACAGTTATATTAAAGAATAGTTTCGTCTGTTCGCGCCTTCAGTGCCTGCACCGTCCTCACCTTGTTATCACATTTTATGGACCAAATATGATCACAGAGAAATAACAATAAACATCAAAGAACGGTTCACTCACCTTCTCGTAATAAATATTCATCGGCAAACCGGTAATTCGAGTTGTTTGTGTGTTCTTCGTACTAATAACGAGCATGTTGCGAATCGCTCTAGACGCTTTACGACGCTCTCGGTTATTCTTTCAATGCATATATAAAACATCACCAATATACAAAAGTTTAATGTAAAAGCGCTTACGTACTAGAGTATATTACGGTACCTAGTATCACTTTATGGGACATCACGCGTTGCTAAGCAGCTCGCTGTAAAAGAAAACAATCATGAAGCGACAGGAAAAACCTTACTGTACACGTGGACCTGGAATCTTCATGACATTAATATTTAAGAAACTTGGCGTATATCCTTAAAAATACCTTGTAAAATATTACTTGATAATTATAACAGATTTTTTTTTGTGATTTATATTAAACTTAATATAATATTTAACAGAGTTAACGACTACGTTGTTAATTGACACGCCATAAACAATCATAGACTATGTTTTATTGTCTATATTCTATGTTCTATTCATGCAATGAAAAAGTATCTTTAAAAGAATGCTCCGGTTAAAGGCTTAACGCAATAAATAAAACAATCCAACTAAAACCTCAGCGTAGTAATATAAAAAAAATATGAACATCCCGCAGTTATGTAACTATCGATAACAAGTTCTAAATAAATAGGAATCGATACTGAAATATTTCTATTAACGCATATGCACTACCCTTATCCCATGACATTCATCATCATCATCACTATCAGCCTTTTGACTGGACATTATTATCATATATTTTACAAGGTATGGAAAAATTATCAAGCTCAGTTCACAATAGTGGAATGGAGTATTAGCTCACTACTTGATATCAGAAATAGAAGACTGGTTTCATTACTTAGTTAACTTTATATGTGACATACTTTAAAAATAAAGTAGAAGATACTTAGAAATATATTTAATTTTCTTTCTTATATTTGAGTAATCTTGTAAAAAATGTAGGTATTTAATCTTACTTGGTCAGTTCTCGTGAAGTAAGTGGCCCCGTCAGACCGGAGCGGGATCGCGATCGACTTAACTGGGCTCTTCGTTCAGCTGCCGAAGAAAGATTAATGAAATTTTTAATGTATTATATAAAGAATAATTGATAATGACTGCCTACCATTCTCTCTCTTATAGAACTTTATAATTATTTAACTTAAATTTGATAATACATATATTTAATTATTTTCAACACATGAAGAGCATTCTTAATATTCCCACGATTGGGAGTATTGATTTTGTGGATCAATCAATCAATCATGCTGACCATGTGTGGATAGTTGGAAGCCGTAAATCAAAATCACGATGAAGGAAGATCACAGACAACATCAAAAGCTCAAAGTAACATTGATTATATCAACCATGCTTACTAACTACGAGTATATTATGTAAAAGGAAATAAATTAAATTGCAAGTGCACGAACGTGAGATTAATATGAATTAATATAATTATTGGTATTCAGTTTATTAAATAATGCCTAAACAATGTATACATGGCGAATAGTTGTAATGGTGGTATATGTTTTTCCATTTGCATCTTCAGTATTATTATCTTGTAGTTATTGTAATGTTACATGATTTATTGATAGCAGTAATAAGTAAACATCGAAAGCCTAAAACTCAGCGAGTCACTTGTCTGTATGTCTCCAGTTTGGGAGACGAGGTGCGCCGCGCGCGCCACGACGAGCGCCCGCAACGCATCGACGGAACGGATTCTGTACGGATGTCATACAACAAACATAACTACATATCGTATATATATATCATAAATTAACTGCATATTATATCACGCTATTGTACAGAATTATAAAATGCAAATTAAAAAAAATTTTTAACTAAAACGAAACTAAGAATCAACTTGTGCAAAATAAAAAAAATCTTATTTATCATTATTAAAGTTTAATTTTATTTATATTTTATAGAATCAATACTATAGTGTATAAAAAAAAAATAAAAAAAAAATCAAACGACGTTCAATATTTAAAGTTACTATAACTTTATGGTCGTTATAAATCTTGTCTATGTCAAACCTTATAAGAAGACCTAAGAAATAATTTTCCTATGAAGAATTTGTTCTTTTTATATATATTTATTATGTGCAAGATGCAAAAAAAAAATATTTTTTGTTACAAAATTAATCAAACTAATTTGTATTATTATAAATGTAAAAAGAAATCACGTCTCTCTAATGTTTAACATTTCATGCTTTGGTGTTCGGTGCATAATGGATGCGTGTATATACTTAAAATTACTTATTCACTTGGTGATAAGATATTTTCGGAACTGCTTAGCGAGTTCCGGCTGTCAAAGTATACCTCTGGGCGCAAAGGGCGTAAGCGCCATTATAAATGGCTTTTGAATGCCGTCTCAATCTGTTTTATAAGCTCTATCGATTGGTATATTTAAAGTTGTGAAAATCGCAAGAATTGGGGAATACGCCACACATAATTTTTTGTATAATTTATCAAGATTTTTTTGCAATTTTATGTCATGCGAAACAAAAAATGTTCTCTCTTTTTAGCAAATAACTTATAAGTACAATAGAAAGAAATTCTACTTCATATAATTTTTTATAACTATTAAAACTAAGAAAATGAAAGACGCGTTTTTTTAATAAAAAAAAAATTGTGTAATAAAAAACCTATTTTGATGGAGCCCTAAGCCTTTATGCCCAGACGTATTAACATATGAGACTACTGTTTAACATCATGTGATAAAAAACCTGTGTTAACTGATTGTCTAAAAAAAGCTTTATATAAAAGCTATGCTATTTGAAGATGACGAATACATATTTACCTGCAAATAGTTATTAATTATATGATACCTGCAATACGTTGCAATATCGCTTGCACCAAGCTCTCCTCTTCGTATCCGTCCTCTATTGTGTGCGTGCAACATTACGTTAACGTGTACGTGTTGATGTATTTATATATGTCACGTGACGTGAGATACGCGCAAGTGCTACAGAGAAATGATACACAATCCAATCGGAAATGTTTACAATCTGGTTACTAATTTATCAAGAATAAACAGTAGACAATATCTACATAATTTTCAACATATCAACCATTAGACATCTGGCGGTGGACTGCTGGGTGTAGATCTCTGATAATTTGCTTCACAATGCACGGCCTCGTGTTGTTTGAAACCAGTGACTCGCAGAAACTCTTTTTATACACCATCCATCTAATGGGTGGTGTACCAATGCTGCGGAAAAACCCTAACGTCCATCGGTTCTACGGGCTATGTGCCCCGCCAATTGCCACTTCAGCCCCGCGACTCATAGGGCTATTTTATGTTGCACACAAGATAACACAGCATAATGGAATCACGTCTTGTTATTCTTTACATATATATTACCCTAATATAATTTTAGAGTTTTTAAATTTTGTCTAATTTAATTTGTTTTAAAAAACCATAAAAATGTTAAATTTAAATGCATGAATGGCATATACATTGGTAAAAGAGCTCAATGTGACTTAAATGTCTACATAAAGAACTTCGTGCAATTATTCTTAGGACTATATAACATGGTATAAAGATTTGTATGGACTGTACAGTCAATAAAAAACACGTCTAAAATGCAGCCAATATTATATAGAAATATAAACTATTAAAATAAAATACATTCCGTGTTACGGAAAATTCTAAGAAATTATCATAATTTCATAATGTTATTAAAAAAAAAAATTACAATAGTACTACACAATTACAACTACTTACAGTCATAACAGAATGTCTTATGGTTCAACAATGATTTAACAGAATAAACGATAATAGGTTTAATAACAACTTATATTCGTGTTCTTATTTGCTTACTGACAATGACAAGTGAAAATGTACTAAATAACAGTGACTCCTACTTGTGTGCAATATACGATATAAGTGATGTATTCATTCGTAAAGTACGTACCTCCCGCCACTCTCGGGTTGGCCTTCTTCCGTGGTCGCTCTCTACTGAATGCCGACCCACTTTGTAGAGCCTCCATTAAACTGAAATAACGAATATGTTTTAAAGATCATTATAAAAGAGAACAGGAAATCGTATAACTTTCTTAAAATAGTAATAATTAAAAAAGGGAAAGTATTCCTTGTTTTTTTTTTTCATTAATTAGCAGGCAGAATTAGCAGTAGGATAATTAGACTTTCAGTCGTATAGCTAGTGCCTAAATTGAATGCTAGTTGGAGCTACCTATATGTGTTCACAGTGCCTTTAACTAGCACATTAATAAAACCATCAGCAAATTTAGAAATCGTTAAAACACTGCACCCATGTAGTCAGCGTCCTCTCACCTGTCCATGACACCATCTTGCGCGCGCTCCATGTCAACGAACTGCTTGTAGCGGTGCTGGCGGTCGCGACGCTCCCTCTCGGCCGCCGCCCGGGCTTCCCGTGCGCGTCTCGCGCGCTCTTCAGTCTCCCTCGCGACAACGTTCTCTTGGTGCGCCGCCTGACAACACATAGGGAATAGGGGTAAAGAAGCAATTAGCTCTTATAGTTAGTAATAACTGCTGCCTGCTGAGAGCTTCATGCGATACCTAGAAAAACACATTCATGTCACAAGCCAGATAGTAAGGTATATCTAGACATGCCGCTAGCGGTAAGTAAAGAATAACACAATAATTGTGTGCGTTGAATAGTTCTTCCAATTCTTATCAGAAAATTTATTGTGCGAATGAAATTTGACTTTAATGCGGTTCTAAATAGACAGTAATATTTCTAATATATTTTTTCTACAATAAAGCAATGATGTAATCAAGATAATTTCTCAGTTATAGTTATGTAATTCATTCATTCATCAGGTGCCCTCTTCAAACTGAAGTTTGGCTCCTCAGCTATTCTTTTTAGTTGATGGTATATAAACCCGGTCCCTTCCTTTTTCAAAGTCCACGTCTCACTACTGTATAAGAAAACGGACCAAACATAACATTTTTTGGTCCGTTTTATATATTTAAATGACGTTACTGCTTCAATTTTTGTTTTACCTAGGTATATTTCAGGAGTAGGATTCGCAGTTTTGGATATCACCATTGTTCTAGTCTTTTTGGTATTGATGTTCAAACCCATTACATCACCACTAAATGCCACATCCTCCAGTAGTCTCTGCAGCCCGCTTTCAGAACCTGACACAAGCACGGTGACATCAGCGTATCTGATATTATTGATCTGTGTTCTATTAACGATAAATCCCTCTGGATGACTTAATAGGAGATCTGTTAGAATAGCATCTGAATAAAGATTAAAGAGTAAGGGGGATAGTATGCATCCTTGTCGGACACTTTTCTGAATTAGTTTCCACTCTGATAGTTTGCCTTCAACTTTTACAGCAGCTTCCTGAGACTAATAGAGAGTCCCGATTATTCTACGGTCCTTCTCATCTAACCCTTTATCTCTCAGAATCTCCATCATTTTATAATGTTGAACACGATCAAACGCTTTCTCGTAATCTATGAAGCATAAATAGACGCACTGTTGTTGTTCAATTGCTCGCTCTGCTAGGGAGTTAAGAGAGAAGATGGCTTCTCTAGTTCCTATTCTAAACCCAAACTGTTGAGCACATAAGTCTTCTGAGCACTTCTTTATTATGCGATTATATACAATTTTATGGAGTACCTTCATGGTGTGGCTTCAGTTATGTAATAGATATGTTAAGTACAAATAGAATATAAATCACTATAAATCAGATGGGGCTTATTATTGAGAGTACTTCAGTTTCAACAATCACTGCCTCTTCAAACTGGAACACGAGAGTTATTACAAACTATTGCATGAGGCACTGCAGTTATATTTGGGCTGATGTTTTGTACGAAGTCGTACGACTAGATACGTTAATGCACATTAAATATTGTGCAATTGGTATTTACTTTTAAAATAATATGTATAAAATTTTGTATAAAAAAATATTTGCTGACCATCAATGTGGGTTGATACTCACAACAAATGAGTCCTTAAATGTTTTTAAATCTGAGAAAAATTCCTCCAGTGTATACTTGTGCGGATCGAAAACGTAGTACTCCGCCAGCTCGCCGTATAGTGCCTCCATTTTGCGGAACATAGAATGAAGGAGGTCGCATTGCTCGCGGGCTTCTTTAGCAAAAATCTGTTAGTTATATTAAGGATAAATTATTTAGCCTCATTATTGCTATTGTTGGATTTGTAGTGTTTTTTTCCGGAGATGCATAATAAATAAATCCTGTTAAAAATATAGGTACCCGGAAATTTTTTCGCTATTTAAATTAGAGATTTCTATTTTGTTACGACAGTTAATTGCTACTTTGTAATAGTTAAAAATGTAAAAAAGAATTCAGTAATTTTATTATATTATGGGCTGATAAAAATTGGTCTTAGAACATTGATTATTATATATTATATTATATATTATTCAGAAAGATGAAATCAATTTATTTAGTGTACCTAGTTTTAATATTTAAGTTATGTACATTTGTGAACTTTAGTAACAGAAGCGAGATACAAACGGTGAAGGAAAACATCGTGAGAGGAAACCAGCACACTGAAATCATCTTAATGTGCGTGTGGTGGCCCCAATAAAGTGGCAACAGGCTCGCCCCCTGTTACATGGGACCTAATCTAACCACATCTGGCGAAAAGTGGGTGTTTATTCACCTTGCCTACCCCTACTGGGAAAAAGGCGTAATAATATAAAAAAAAATACTAGAAGCTATCAGTGAAAACTTATCTCAAATTAATGATAGAAACCCCTAGAAATAGACCGATGTTCCTATTTTAGGAAGAATTTTGATTAGTCCTCATTCAAAGTAAAATATAAAATATATACACGGAAGGGATTTGTTAAACGTATCTTATTCCTTAAGACTGAATGTAAAATTCTCCAAATATATAAAAGTAAAGTGTAAAAAATCTGAAACGTTGTGGATTGTATTTGTCCACATTTGATAAAGGATACGTTCATGGTGTCGTGGAACAAGTCGTCGGGTGACTGTGGCACGCGCGAGTTGTTGAGATCCATCTCCAACGCTTTTATGTCATTTTCCATTTTCTTTAGTGCCTTCTGGAGGTTCTCCATAGAAACTCGCGCCGCCCTGAGAATGTAATTAATAATTATTATTGGTCTGCACAGGGCTTATATGTCAGCTCAAATTAAGATGGTAATAATACATGTTAAAGTCATCATGGATGTGTGCTCGTCTAAAATACTCTGGCTTTCTAATGTTAACAGCCGTAACACAACAATGCAGTTATACCGGCAATTTAAAATATGACATTAGTTTATGTTACAACCGGAACGATAATGATGGTGGTGGTATACAGCCGTACGGGTTTATAAAAACGTTTTAAAAATTATATAAATTCAGATTCAACTTGAAAGTGAAGTATGATTGGACCAATTGGTTCTTGACTTTATTTAATACTTTATAATATTTATTGTAAATTTACCTGTCAATATGTGGCATTTCTTCAGCGAAATTTAAGACGTCGGGAAATTTGCTTTCTATCGTTTCAACTAAATAATGTAGTAGTGTTTGCTTGTTCTCCAGATCTTTTGTCGCAGTCAACTGTAAGCAGTAAACAGACATGTAAATTACTCAAATTTAATAAAAACGATGAAATACACAAAAATTTAATTAATTTAATGTTATTAAATCCAAGTGAAAAAATAAATAAAATATTAATTTAGTTAATTACGAATGAACATCATAATTCCAGGCCGTGCAATATAAGCTGCTTTTTCATGCTTGGAATTTTTTTTCTCTTAAGTTTACCTTTTATAAAAAGCGGTGAGAATGAGGATATTCTTTTCTGTTTGACACATATGAGAAAATACTCAAATTAAATTTTAATGAGAATATGATTATTAACTTTTATACTACAGACCTTAGTAAGAAAACTTATTTCGAAACCGTAGGCGCCTGCGTTATTCGAACCCGTATTCATATAATTCCCAAGCAACAATAAAAGCTCCAATATTTTGGCGAACTTCCCGCTCGATTTGACCTCTTCGCACGCCGCCGTCCCTGATACTATGTCCTAAAATTGTTATACAATCATTTATGTATAAAAATTAACATGCATTTTTTAATACAGCTCATACATAGAGACGTTGGTCTATAAAAGTATGTATTTAAAATAGTGTACAATGCCAGTGAAAAATTTTATAATTAAACAGCACACTGATGATCCACACAACTGGGGACAAGTGTCTAATAATGAGAGAGTCAAGGCAATTTATACACCACGTTGGTTAAGAACGAAATATCAAATATAAATTCCATATTGAAATAATATTTAGATAGAAACACTGTAAAATGGTTAAAGTATCGAAATGTCTCAATACTTACTGGCTTAACTTCTGATATTATCTCTGCATAGTGCTCTCTAAAGGCTAGACTCCTAAGCCTGGGCACGAGTCGCTTGATATCTGCAACCGTTGCAGCAAACTGTTCAGCTTCCGTCAACTCCTCGCTCTTACATTTCAACTCCGACAATTTTTTTAGTTGGTCCGCTGGAGGTAAATACTACGGATCAAAGAGAAAATAATTAATCGCACTATCTATTAGTAGACAGTAGTAGAACTCGTAGGTACAATGCAAACAAATCTAATTTAAATTACGAAATAATAAAATGTCGATGAGTCAGAAAGGGGACTGGCATGAATTGACAATAAGGCCGTCGATGGTGAAAAGCATTCACCTAGAAAAACTTTGGCTCTCATATGTTAATAGCCGGAACACAGCAATGCTGCTATTTCGGTATTTTGGTAGGCAATCGGGCATCAACTCAAGAAACACTATCTCCGACCAAACTCAACAAAAAAATAGCCGTGGAATAGAATTACGAACCTTTATTTTATTCAGCAAGGGGTTAACCTCTGGGTAACAGAGGCAGTCAAAAAATTCTGGCCTTAATTTACAATTACCTGTATCAACAAATCGAGCACGTTTGCAGTAAGTACGGTGGTGTCGCAGCGCAGGACGCAAGAGCGTATGTGTTCATACGACATATGTTTGAGCGAGCCGCCTAGCAGAATAGACAAGTTCTGCGCCGCTTTGCTGTCTAGCACCTTCAGATCCTTGACTTTTTTCAAAGTATGCACTCTGGAATTCAATCAATAGGAGATTCAACAACTGGTGCTAAATAAAAAAAAATATTCATCAATTATCTTTTATACTCAAGTGACGCCTGTGTCCAGCAGTGTACTGTAGCGAAGTGATTGATGATTATAAATCCTGATGAAAATAATTATGTTGAATACAATTATTGTGTCATCATCATTATAATTACCAGCCGACAGACGTCCACTGCTGGACATAGGCCTCCCCCAAAGATCGATCGATCCTGCGCTGCCTGTATCCAGATGCTTTCTCCTTGACCTTCACCAGATCGTGGACCACATGGTGGGGGGCCTGCCAACACTACTCTTACTACTACGTCTTGCGGTACACGGTCGCCATTCGAGGACCTTAGTGCCCCATCGGCTTAATACTTCGAGCGATATTACCCGACCTTGTATAAATAATTTTGGAAGAGAATTTTTTAATAAAATCTTACTTGTCAACCGCATCTTCATTTCTTTTAGCGACCGGTTTACTAGAGAATTTCTGTGCTAAGCCTGTGAGGATATCAGGAGAAGCTAGCTTGTCTTCTTGAACCTGAAAATAAAATACAAACTGTTAAGTTTTAAACTTATTTGATTTCTTTTATCTCATCTCTTCCTATTGTCGTACCTCTACACGCCTGAATGTTGGCTCTTAACTCTGAACATCTTTACTAATTATAATAAGTTTAAAACATTAAGGAATAGTTCTATTTCCAGACAGTGTCGAAGCGTTATAATATTTAATATCAATAACAATAACTATTACAAATACCCTTAAGTTAACAAACTACAAGAGACTAGTTAAAATGCATTAAACAATTTAAAACAAAACTTGCATTAATACAGTATATTACCTTAACCCAGAAAGCTTTCTCTGACATCTTCTGTGGTATAATGGTTTTCCAATTTGCTCTCTTAAGTGGACCTTCCACTTCCCATTTCTTTTTTGGCTTCAAACCGTGTGGTAGTATGTCCGGCTGAGGCTGAAATTATTTTATAAATACAGATTAGCAGAAATTTACTTTTCGCCAAATAGGTACGCGAATTCAAATCCATATTGTCATCTGCGTATCGAACGTTTTTCAATATAAAAATATTTTTAATTAGCAAACTAATGTCCCTTTTTTAAGTAAAAAAATTTTTGAATTACCATTTTAGGCGCCATTGGTCCTCCAAATGGCGGTGGCGGCGGCATAGGTCCTCCCATCATTGGTGGTGGAGGTGGCGGACCTCCACATCCAGGGAGCGGTGGGGGAGGCGGCGGCCCACCCATACCAGGCATGGGAGGCGGTGGTGGAGGACCACCAGGACCTGTAAATATATGTTAATTATCATCGATGATTACGAAAACATTAGTCGTCTCGAATTACAATTTCCAATAAAATAATACCTTTTTCTTTTATTTTCACATTCATTAACGTAATGAATTATTTATAGTAAATTATCAACTCGTACACCTGCTTTGTTGATTAAAAAAATCTATAAATGAGTTTTTTTTATGATGAAGTTTGCGCCGCTAGTTATTTTGATAACTATTGCAGCTTTATCGGACTCAGGGCTCGCGGATTAAATGAGTCTTTAGGATGCCTTTATGTATATGAAGATTTTATATTCGTTTCATTTATTTAATTTAACATGCAAGTAAAACACAAACAGTAATGTTATCATAAACATGCGTTTCATGAATTTCATGCGTTACAAATTAATAAAAAATCCTTGTACCCACCTGTTGGCATCAGCGGCGGCTGGGGAGGGGTCGGTCCACCTCCTATGAAACCAGACGCATTCAGATAAATTGCACGCGCATGCAAAGTGCCACAGCTTGTGTGAGTTATATATTCATTCCAAAGCAGCATTATTATTTATTTATAAAAAAGTTTTACTGAACATAAGCAATAATAATATTCAAAATGAAAAGTAGTAATTTAATAAATGAAATTTATTTTTTAGCTCAGGAGGCTTTCTGTCTTTATATTAGTTTTGCTCATTTGGTGAAATTCTTTAAGATGTTACACTTATTAGAAAAAGTAGCAGTGGAAGTTGGCTTTAATATGAAGCTTAGTTTATTTAATTATGTTATTTGAAAAAGCAACGTTATTACAAATGTTGAATGTGCGATAATGATGATTGATTTGTATCCATAATAGCAAAAGTTACCTCCTGGCATCGGTGGTGGAGGTGGAGGTGGTGGACCGCCCGGACTGCCGATCACCTATAACCAATCAAATAAAAACTATATCTAAACGTAAGAACTCCGTTGGAAGATAAAAAATTTATTATGTTTATAAATCAAAGTACTTTTTATTTAACAGCTATGCTAATACTCTCACTCTTGCGATATAAACACTTCTTACATAAGGCTATTTAATAAAGCAATAGGGCTAAGGGCGAGTTTGTGAACGTCCAGTAAAACTTATTTTACTTTACTGGAAGATGAAAGTCAGTGTGTATTGAACGCTCGCCTCCCCGAGGATTAAAGCGTACAGTAAGTTATATTTTACTAATGTATAATAAATTCATAACTGATTGTCTATATTTAATCTAGATATAGTATCGATTTTTATTTTCAATATATAAAAAATGTTGTCATTATTTACGTAAATCCTCTATATGAATTTGAAATTCGTAATTATTAACCTTTGCTATTGCGGCTATGTTTCCTTGCGAGACGCCGCCGGGGCCTGTGGGTGTTGAAGCCTGTTTGAGTCTCTCCTCCAAATGCGCAGCTCTGGCTTCTGCTTCTTGTCTCGCAGCGATCGCCACTTCTAATTTAGATTTTAGTTCATCGATTTTACGCTCTTCCTCCGCACGAGATTTTTCTGAAAACATATTTTTTTGGTTAAACAGCAATGCGGTCGCTACAAACAAGAGTTCTCGTTTTAAATACCATGGTTTTCATATCTTTATAACCATAACATAGTAATGTTGTCATGGGGGCAGATTTATAATGTAAAGGTAGTGTAGCTAGCCAACTAAAAAAATACTACTTTACTAAGAAAACTCCTTAGCGTGGGGATTCGAACTAGAGATTTCAGTGTTACTTAGCAAGTAATTAGTCATTGCACCAGTTTACATAACTACCAATAAACAGTTTATATTAAAAACTTACATTGGTGTCAAGATTCTTTGGTGGAAGATTATGTCCAGCAGTCAGGGAGCCTACCAATTTATAATAATGAGATAATGTCAAGGAGATTTTAAAATTCGAATTATAAATAACTTACCAATAAGTCCATCGATCAAAGGCTGTACATCAATATTAAATCTTTGCGTCGCGCGGAAATCGGGATCGTATCCGTTTTTATGCAGTACTATTTGTGTTACGCATTCTTCTATAAGTTTATAGTAAGCTGGCCTGAAATGACAATGATAGATTTAATATCTTAGAGATCAGAGATAATTTTCTGTATTTCTTCGATCGGCAGCTCCCTGATGAAGATGTTATAGCAATAGAATTTCCATACACTATTTATTCAAACGTAACATGGAAGAATGAACTTACCTTATTAATTCATCATCTCTGATAAACAGAAGGTGCTGTAAAATTGATAATAAATAAGGTTCCGCTGGTGTGTCCATCACCAAGTTTTTCACTAGTTCAAAACATTCGTTGGGATCGTTGAAATCAACTCTGTAAATAGAAATGACAATATGTTTAAAAGTTAAGGCAATTAACTTCTGTTTTCACATCTTGAAAAAAGAAAAATAAATTATTTTCATGAAGTGTCATACGGTAATACAATACTTTAGGTAGTAGTATACAATCCATCAAACCTGACATCATCGAACTTGGCGAGAAATTCGTCCTGATCAGCGGAAGCGTGGTTGTCGAAGACATTCATTTGAATCTGTCTCGCACCCTCGGCCGCAGCTCTTAGATCTTCTACCGATAAAAATGAAATATATATATTTATTTTGATGAGGAAAAAATATAAAAAATTAAATATAAAAGAATAACGGTCCACAAATGATTGGCCATTGGCTATTGAAAAATATTACTATTAAACTCGACAAACATACGTATAAGATATATACAACGTAAACACTGATTATGTCGTTATGTTGTTTTGTTATTTTAGTTTTATGGTGAGAGTCGCAGGAACCCCGGAACCGCGGGATGCGGGACTGATCCATGTAGAGATCTTTGGGATGCCCATTGCCCAGCAGTGGACGTCTATCGGCTGATGATGATTATGATGATAAAACACTGTTTCAAATGAGAAACCTGCTATTTGACATTTTAGCACTTATGGTAATACTTTGATATTTTTAATGGTAATTGGGACACATTGGAAACTAAGTTAATCGTATACTTTATAGATCATAAAAGTTAGATTTGAAATATTGCATCATCTGAGAGTGTAAGTTTTACTAGTTTCGTTTGATGGGTTACCCAACGGTTATTTTTAACATGTATGCAAGCATTACAGTTGCGGTTACTAACACATTGTAGTTTAATGTATATTATCTTCACTAGCTCTGCTTTGGGAGTCCGCTTCTGATTTTCCTCACGTGAACGAACTGCTCGTTAGTTCATCAAATAATATTATATCGAAATCAGCTCAAAACTAAACCTTACCAATCAGGTCATAAAGTCCAGTTCTCATAAACTCGCTCCTTAAGTGCATTCGGAACTCTAACTCTTCAGGTTCTGTGATTATGGCATTCATCAATTGCATACAACCATTCTGTAAATTATAAAAAAAAATATTAAGACTATCTCCGTAGTGTTACAGTAGTTCAGTTTTGGAGCGATATTTTGGAGTTTGTTTGGTGACAGGATTGTAGCGAATTTGTCCCGTTAGTTACCATTTTATTATAAATCTGCCACCAAAAGTGCATTGCTGTATTTCGGCTATCAATAAATAAAATGTAAACCATAGCCATATTCTGGGTGAGCATGCTGCGGTCGTTATCAACAGCCTCATTGTTACTTAAGACCATGTGAAATTAAAGTAAGCCACATTTTTGATAAAAAATTGAAAAATATTTGTCTACATATACATACACCGAGCAAATTCTATCACATCTTGGAAACAATTAAATAACTTATTAAGCTCCACTTCTGTCTTCATAATGAGATTAAAGAAGCAAACATGTAGTAATAAATTCACATGCAATACGTTACCTTTAAACTCTCAGGTGATTTACTATCTAAGCACTCTATAATGGGCAGCAATCGCGGCCTTCTACTTGACTCGCCCGCCATTGTGATCGCCTCCAAAACCTTCTCATGGCCGTTGGGAATCAAGCAGATGGCAGCCAGCACCTATAATTTGAGTAATAAAATGTGAAGTAATAAATACGAGTTTATAAAGAGGCGGTATGAGCTATACGTGTAGAAGAGATGCGAGTTATATCCCCGTTGAGGTTGAGGTACCAGTAAAGAGAAACATAGTAAGAAAACCGAGAATTGATATCTGCCAACACGTACTTCGTCAGCGTGGTGGATACATGTAAGACCTGTAAGTATATATAAATATGGATACTAATTACAAATCGGTTTGAATGTAGTGATTTTGACTAGACCCCGACGCGTTGCCATGGTTACCTTAGCGGCTTCCAGCGCGCAGTGCGGTTTGCGGGCATCGAGGCTGCGCGCGAGTACGGGCAGCGCCTCCCGACACTCGAAAACTGTACGGATGCCGACCGTGTTGTTGAGTATCGCCGACAGGCAGCGAATACACTCGTATTGAACCCGGTCGTAGCGAGCATCGCTGGAACAATAATATTAAAATCAAAATAATAAAAAAAAAAAAACACTTGAGAAGCAAACAATCTCTCATCATATGGTCCACCCGCGATAGATCTGAGCTTATTAAATGTTTCATATATTTCTCAAAATTATAACTTTGCTATTAATTCTACAGTCGACAATTGACATTTTAAAAGTATTAAAAAAAACAAATATCTAGTAAGAATTATATACAATATAACGTTTTAATAAAAGCCATTGACAATAAAAGTTTTTCTTAAACAAACGTAATAATAAACAATTTTTTTTTCTGAAACGGTGAGCATGAATGAAATCAAAAGTATAGCATATGTTACATAAGATTCTCTGGAGAAGTCATGAATGACTTGATTTCAACAAGACGATACAGTTTACTCAAATGGTGAATACGTGCAAGTTATCGTTTGCAACTGAACCAACAATTTTGAATGATGCTTAATGATATTTTTTAACATCTTACCGATAAAATCCTCTGCCACTGATAGCGTGAAAATTAACAATTTTACAAACAAAACAGCTATAAATATTAGTATTTATTACATAGTATCTTACTTTATTAATTTTTAATAATGTAAGGCGTGTAGAGGGCTCCGCACAACAATTCACCGAACCCACGCCCATCTCACCTTTTCGTGATGCAACCTGCTTAGCAACAATCGAGATTCTGGCTCCCATCAAACCTCATTGAGCCAGTGTGGTGGGAAATGGCCAAAATCCCCCTATATGAACCCCTACATACGACAGCCCCTAGTGCCCCGCGGCACCGGAAGCTATACTGATTGTATGTAGAGATGTTTGGGGAAGGCCTATATCAGACATCTAGCAGTGGACGATGATCATTTTTTAATATTGCTTGAAGATTGCATAGAAAATACAATATTTTATTATCTATATATATGTTGTAGATCATAATAAGGACATAAAGAGATTTTTAATTAACATTATATTATAATAATAATAAATTAATATCATAATAGTTCCGGTAACAAGTAAACATTAGTATTTATAATACACGTGACCAATCCCTAGTTAAAAAATTATGCAAGTCCACTTACTTTGTATAACAGATATTTAACGTCGTCAGTAGACTTTCGATCCCTTTCGTTCCAAATTCCTGAATCCATGAGAGTGGATTGTTGGTGAGTGCTATCCTGAGATTTTCCAAGCATCCGTGCAACTTGCCCACCGATAACTCCGGTTGATTGAGATACGACACATAATCTGACGGCTTCTCAAATTTTGAACGTCCTTCCTGAAAGATATTTTTCAATATTTTAAGTTTTGTTTCAGAGGTATATTATAAAATTGGCGATGACATATTTCCTTATATTTCAGTATGCGTTACTAAATTTAATCGACAAAAATTTACAGATTTAATACTTTTTACTTTGTTACTGTCATCCATAAATAATATCACAACTGACCATAGACACATGGATGCACTTGATAAAAACAGAACACCTACTTTTTTGAGTTCAGAATGTAAAATTTACTGGTGGATAGGTCTCTGTTCCCGGAGGCCGTCTAGGTAGGTACTACCGTTAAACAGTAGTGTATTAACATTATTGTTTTCCGATTCGAAGGGCGCCGTAGCTAAGGTATGTCTCAGGCGACGTGCGCAATGTGGTGCTGTGTATATCATTCTAACTAGCGCCACATTGTTATGGGCTGGCGTATCACTGACCATCAGGTCAACGTCCTGCCCGTTTCATCGTTTGGTTGCATAAAAAGAAACAAACCTGTGCATTTACAAATTTGTAAGCGACCAACATTTTCTTTTTTTGATCCCTCGAGTATTTTCTTAATGGTTCTTTCTTCTCTTCACTGATGTTCATATCCGTCTAAAAGAAAAGAAGAAAAGATTTTATATTATTGGTTGCCCATTTTCAAATAAATAATGATTAATATAATGATTTCCTATATTTACGCGAATACATTTAATAAAAATTAATTTTATGTATTTCATCGCGTTTATTTCACATTTTTGTTTATTTCTATTATCCCGAAATTTCGACCGATTTGCAGCAGCCTGGTCACGACGGGACTGATGTAACGGATGTTCCGACGTCACTGCGATCCGGGGGTACCCTATAACCATGGCTGTTGCAACGCGGTCAAACTTCAGGATAACAAAAAAGTTAAATACACGCGATAAATTTCATAATATTTAGTTTTATTTAATAATGAGTAACAAGCACAAAATAGGGTATGACGGGTCCCTCACAGCAACTCACGCAATCCAAGCCAACCTCGCCTGCTCGTGGTGCAACCTGATAATCAACAAACGAGGCTCTGGGTCCCACCAATCCGCACTGGGCCAGGGTTGTGGGAAATTGCCTACACACTCCCCCACATGAGCCCCTACAAACGTGGAGATCTTTGGGGGGGCTATGTCGACTAGTGGACGGCTATCGGCTGATGATGATGAGCACAAATTAATACGTACAGAAACCCGGCAGTAAAGTAATATAGGCTGAAGATGATAATGATGATTATTTTTGAATTCATCAAAAAAAATATTACTCATAGTTGAAAACATGTAAGCAATTGTTACGAGTTCGTACTCTTAAGTAACTTGTGATATGTTTTTTTTTTTTTAATAGTAATAGACTGTATGGACGATGCTAAAGACGATGGATGGACCGAGGACGAGACTCTAGTATGATGCCACACACAAAACGGCAACTGCAAGAGGTAACGTAATAGGTGACTTCGGTGATCACAAATGATTCACCCCATTCATAGATAAAAAGGATGAAAAAGAAATAAGTGGTTAGTTTTAGTACGGCGCCTAGTTTGGTTCAGTTTTTGACATCTGTCTTCATCATCATCATCAGCCGATAGACGTCCACTGCTAATATACCTGGACTATGAGTAAGAAGAAATAACTCGTTGTTGATACATTCAGGGTTTAACAGCCTGGCTGAGCTAAGGAATGAAGACTCATCATAGTCATGTCCTTCAGTGTTTATTTTTAACTGAGTGTAACGAAGAACGGATTAATGCTGTAATAGAATTCTCTTGCCAAAATACCCCGCGAGTTCTACTACCTCCATTACAGTAACTCACCAGCATTTCCTCGAATCGTCTTTGAAGTTGCGTGTCATCGAGTGCGTCGATCTTGCTGGTGTACTCGGCGGCGGCGGAGGGCTCGTCCTCCTCTGCGCGCGGCTCGGCCCCTCTCGGGACCGTTTCGTAGCCGCGCTCGATACCGCCGCCCGTCTTCTTCGGCCTCCCGAACCATGTGTCCAGCTGTAACAACAAAAATTATATATTTTTCTTTCGAAAGATTCACCATTTATAATTTTAAATAATTTTTATAACATATACATGTCCATATATATTTTCATCTTCCGGTAGACGTCCACGGCTGGACATAGGCCTCCCCCAAAAGACCTCACGTTTGTATGAGTTCATATGGCAGGATTTGAGGGTTGGTGGGAGCCAGAGCCTCGTTTGTTGATTAGCAAGGTACACAACGAGCAGGTGAAGTTGGCTAGGGTTCTGTGGGGTATGCTCGCTGCTATGCTATATATAAATATATATATATATGTATATATTATCATATGCTTAACGCAATTGAATTGAAATGTGGAAAGGGTTCTTTACTGATGTATATATCTATAGCTCCACTGTCTTCTATAATAATTAACCCAGATTTTTTTTTATTTTAAAGTCCATTACATTACCACAGATTATACACTGCTATCTATATATTTCGTCATGTATTGCAAAATTTACGACACAATGTTTATCTCCAGTGTGATAATTCTTTTAACGCACAACTGGCAACATTAATAATAATGAATACCTGTATCCATAAATAACAACGGAATTGTGTTAAAGCTCTAAAAATTAGTATATTTTGCGAACTCTAGAAAATACGTTTTTTTTAGTTATGAAGTACCATATTACAAAATGGTTGATGAAAGCTAATTAATGATCTCATTAATAACATTATACAGTAGTGTTCTTTCAACATTAACATCATAACATCTGATAGAAGTTCTTTCAACATATTTATTTATAATTAAAAAAAAAACGCTTTTAGTACCAGTTCCGGGTTAAATGAGAAATTTGTGTTATTAGTCACTATGTGGGTTATATTTGTTATATAATTTTATTATGGAAAATAGTTTTAATAATGTGACTTTATATCAGCAAGAACACTGGACTGTTATTGTTACTGGTGTTGCCCGAAACCGTCTAGGTAAGTATAATACTACCGCAGTGCCTATTTCAACCGCCAAACAGTAGTGTGCATACATTACTGTGTTCCGGTTTGATGGGCGCTGTAGCTAGTGAGATTACTGGGGTAACGAGACATTTTATGTCTTAAGACGACGAGCGCAATGTGATATTATAACTACCATTTTAAATGGCTAGCGCCATGTTATTATAGGTAGGCCGTATCACTTGGAGGGCCGTAGCCTCCTTTTGCGAAACTGTAATGGTACAAAAGGAGGCTGCTGAGCGGGCTAGAGAGAGGACAGATCCCGCTCGGAGGAGAAACCGTCGTGGCGCTACCGTGCGTCAACACGTCGCACCGGTGAATGGTGCTCCCCTTTTTTTTTTTTTTTTTTTTTTTTGATATCGGTGGTGGAAATGCTGTTACCGCATACCCAGCGTCCTTTGCAGGGGGGGAACGCCGGGTTATGTGGGGCTCGGGGCCACTGAGATGTTGTGCGTGACCCCCATACCCACTAAAACCACCACCGCTTGTCCCGCCATACGCATACTGGAGACGCCCGGGTTTCAGTCAAGCAACTCTCCGGGCGCCTCCGCGTATAAAACTCCTCCTGGTGGGTCCCCGCGGGGAGCAAAGGCACCCACCTGCCGTCCCGTACCGGCCCCTCGCGGGACCGGCACGTTGGGGCCCCCCGACCCCACAGACGACCGCGCGCGCCCACGACGGAGCGCATGCCCGGCCGCCGCCCTCCCGTGAAGGAATTGGGCGGCGGCCTCCTCCCTCCAGACTCCCCCCCCACTTCCAGGAATGGTGCTCCCCTACCATAATGGGGCCTTTTGGGTTGTTGGCGATCAGGATGGGGGTTCTCATCGCCTTCTAAACGACACTGAGGAGGACAATGGCTGGACGTGGTCTCCGGTCATTGAAGTAATACTCACGAGGCTGGTAGGGTCTGTATAAGCAGACCTCGGGACGAGCTATCCCAGCATAGCGTTAGCGAGGCCGCGGTTGTGTTCCGAACAGAGATCCCGTGACCTCGCCGAACGCCGAAAGTAACCACCGAAGGGGTTTTAGTGAGTAAAAATCTCCACATAACTCTGACTTCCCCCCAGGAGGCAGAGTATCTTTTCGAAGATTTCCCCCGCGAAATCAAAAAAAAAAAAAAAAAAAAAAAAAAAAAAAAAAAAAAAAAAAAAAAAAAAAAAAAAAAAAAAAAAAAAAAAAGTAGGCGTATCACTTAGTTGTTTTTTAGTTGAGGTGAACGTCTCGCTGGTCTCGTCGCTTAGTTTAATAAAACAAAAATTGTCTATATTGACTATATTCATCATTATCCACGAGTCAAGGTCAAATTGTGAAAACATACATGGACTGTAAAGATCTCCTTTTATTGCCTATATACAAAATATTGTTTTTTTTCTACGCCTGTTATAAAGAAAAAAAAGTAATTTTAATTATACGTTATACTAATTTGATTAAATTAATTCAGTATACTAATTACATCCACGTCAGGATTCATTTAACGGTGTTTCAAAAACGCGTTTCGATTAGCCAACATTGCTGTATCGGATGGTTAATGTATACGACTAATCGGGAGTAGTCAGGGTTGCCACTATGACGGAATATCAAATTCTATCAAATCACCAACAGGAAACCTTAACTGATTGTCTAAGATAATCGACATAAGGTGATGGCGTTTCGTTGCTCCAGTAATTACACTAGGTACAGTGCCTTTCAATCCGGAACACAGATATGTTTGCACACGATTGTTTGGCGATAGAAATAGGATCTGTGGTGGTACCTAGACGGCCTTCAGCAACAGAGACCTAACAAGAGTGATGTGAAATCTCCTCAGTGGTGTCCTAAGGAAAACTTAGGGCCAGTGCTTTCACAGGGGACTAGGGCTATCCCGCTTCGTTGAATAGAAAAAAGATTACCTTCATCGATCAGTAGGAACGTTATGAATATTGTTGAAAACATGTTTCTTTTTTTTTATAATTATAAACTAATTTACACAATATAACTGGACAAACATGGACTACGTTAAGTCTACATGTGGGCATGCACTCACAAAACTGATTTTCAGCTCAGCCATTTGATAGTGCCCGTACACACTACCCTAACTCAATACACTGCTGAATTTAAGAGGTACCTGCTGGGGCACAGGCCTACTCTCAATATGAGGGCGATTGGGCCAGTCACCACGCGGGTCCAATGCAAACTAGTGACTTCACACACACCTTTGAATAAATTCTAATTCATGTGCGGGTTTCCTCACGATGTTTTCCTTCACCGTTTGTATCTCGCTGCTGTAACTAAAGTTCACAAATGTACATAACTTAAATATTAAGTCATCGGTACATGCCGAGATTCGAACCCGCGACCTTCGGAACGAAGGCTGCACGCTCTAACCATTAGACCAGGGAGCTACCCTGGAATTAAACATAAGGAAGCATACAAAACAAACGCCAGCGGGAAGTAATGGATCATATCCTAATGGCAGTTTTTTTTTTTACAGCGGTATACGGTAGCCCTGACGAGCACTTACAGGGGCCATTGTCTCACATCATTGTGCCTTTAGAGGTCCAATCGATTCGTCGGACGATCTGACCGCAATATCGTTAACAATGTATCTGACGTCGGCCGCATTAAAGATTGATCATTTCATACTTTTTATGGTACAAATACAACGGAAAGAGGAACAGTGTTAGTATGTTTTTATGGAATTGTATTATATTTTACGACATTGAACTCGACGTCCTTTCTGATATATATATAGCGGAAACCGGAACGTCGATCGTTAGTATTAACGTCTTAGATCAGGTAGATAAGTAAAAAATTACTTTATCATATATCCAGCAGTCTATTTACGAGTTTGCTTAAGATCTATTCTTGCTATTTACAGTACAGTATTGCATTTTTTTATCTACTAAACATTTTAATTACTAGATTGGTTATCAAGAAATTTCAACTACGATACTCAAACTTAACGTAGTTGTATCTTATCTATTTATAATGAAAATTGGTTTCCTTTATTCGCGAATCACGTATAAACTAGTAAACCTATCGATATGGGAACACGACCATTTGACGCAAAATTTGTGGATGGTTACAGGCTATTTATTTATTGAATTTCTTAGATCGTTCATTATTTAATTTTTATCACGTTTCTATAGGCTCGCTGGCCTAATGGTTAGAGCGTGCGGCTTTCATTCCGAAGGTCGCGGGTTCAAACCTCGGCATGTACCAATGACTTAATATTTAAGTTATGTACATTTGTGAACTTTAGTTACAACAGCGAGATACAAAAACGGTGAAGGAAAACATCGTGAGGAAATCCGCACACTGATATCATCTTTGTGTGTGTGTGTGTGGTGGTCCCAATAAAGTGGCAACAGGCTCGCCCCCTGTTACATGGGACCTAATCTGACCACATCTGGGGAAATGTGGGTGGTTTATTCACCTCTGCCTACACCTACTGGGAAAAAGGCGTGACAATATAAAAAAAAAAAAAGTTTTTATAAATATTTTAAATTCGATTTATTCATGCGGTTGCTACAGTAACGGTTTCTATAGAAAGTCATTTGCGGTCGCGGTTGCTTTAAAGGAATATATCCGAAAAATTACAAGTCTAATTTTATATTACGAACAGCAAAGCTGGCGAGGGACAGCCAGTTTAACATATACTGTAAGTAATATATATATTAGGTGGACCGGAAAGTAATGTCGTTTTCTTACGCTAAATACAAACACATACATTTTTAACGAGTCTTTATTTTTAATCAATGATGTATTCCCCATCATTGTCAATAACCTTTTGCCATCTAGTGAGTAAATTTTCAATCCCTGATCGATAAAAATTAATTGGTTTTTCGGCAAAATATCTAGAGATGGCATTTTGGATATCATCCAAATTTGCCAATGTTTTGCCACTTAAAAAGTGTTGCAGCGCTCGGAATAAGTGGAAATCCGATGGTGCAACATCGGGCGAATATGGTGGATGAGGCAGCACCTCCCACCCCAATTCATTAATTTTTTCTAGAGTTCGCCTTGCGCAGTGCGGTCTTGCATTGTCATGTTGGAGAATGACGCCTTTTCGGTTGACAATCGCTGGCCACTTTTCAATTAAAGATTGATTGACTCGCTGCAATTGTTCGCTGTAGAGGTCTGCAGTAACAGTTTCTCCAGGTTTCAGTAATTCAAAATGAACAATGCCGCGAATACTCCACCAAACACACAAAAGCGCTTTTTTGGGGTGTAAACCTGGCTTAGCAGTACTCCGAGGGATTTCATTTGGAGAGAGCCACTGCCTTTTGCGTTTTGGGTTATCATACAGGACCCATTTCTCATCTCCTGTGATCAAACGATCAAAAAACGCTTCTGTGTTGTGTCGTTGAAGCAATAAGTTGCATGTGATTGATCGGTTAGCCTTATTCTGTTCGGACAGATTATGCGGGACCCAAACACCTGCTCTGCTTACTTTTCCAATCTGCTTCAAATGTTCTTGGATGGTCGACCAAGGTTTGTTGAGACTGTTTGACAATTCCTCGATCGTCTGACACGGATTTGCTTCCACTTCCGCCCTTAACACGTCGTTGTCTAACGCTGATGGTCTTCCTGATCGATACGAGTCGGAAAGATCAAAATTACCCGATTTGAACTTGGAAAACCACCTTTGGCATTTACGAATGTCCAGTGCATTTGGATAAACATCGCAAATGTTTTTGGTAGCAACTGTTGCGTTATTTCCCTTGCGAAACTCAAAGAGCATGCAATGCCGGATGTGTACCTCTTCTGGTATTTGGCTGGCCATTTTACCCAAAATTACAAAAAAAATTTGTAATTCAATTGTCTATAAGTAAAGAAATCACTATAACCTCACAATGTCTTTGGTACGCCTCTGAACAAAACAATGAGCTGACAAATGACAATCAAGTATTGGCATGCGCAGAAACGACATTACTTTCCGGTCCCCCTATTATAATATATATTGCAAAAAAATACATGCAAGTATCTATTACATTAAACTTATATAGAAAAGTAAATGAATCTATTTATGATGAGCTTATTAAGCACAAAACTTACCGAGAATGGTGACCGTTCTCTAACGTATTCGCCGACTACTTTAATAGTATCCATGTTTTATTACTTAACTATCAACACTTTTTTAATAACCACAAAAGTTCAATGCTTATATTAATAATCTATCGAAAAATTATATTGCAAAAAGAAAGTTCACAGTTTTTAACAATAGAGACTAAAATAATACAAACATTTTGAACATAAGCTTCTAGATTTAACCTAAAAAGCAAAACAAGAACTTTTATTACGAAAAAAAAAAAATTTGAAAAATGAATGCTTATGAAACGATAGTATAACAATAACACCGATCACAGCGTAGTCTAGATTCAGCACTTTCCACTATCACCTGAGGGTGAGCGTCCACTACATTAGCACAGAACGGACTAAGCTCTCCCCACACAAACACTTCAGGCCACGTTAGCGAATCACCAAAAATAAAATCATCGGTCACACACTGTACGAATTGCGATGATGATCTGCTCATTCGAATATACTCAGCGATGATCTCGGACACACGCATGATGATAATAATAGACGTTCAAAAAGTCACACGGCTAATTACTTAAGGGTGTTTACATACTAAAGTTGAAATACTTCAGAGCTTTGTACATCCATCAACTTGTGTTATAAACGCACGATATTTCGCTAATATAATTACCTAATGATTCTCATTAATATAGATAATCATTAATGTCTAATGAACAACGCTAAAAAACAACGAATTGTTTTTAATCTCATACTTGTCTCATTAGAGCGAGCATTAAGTTTGTTAGTTAATAGACTCGAACCGCATACATCACTTATGAAAGCGAGAAATAATAAATTTAGTAATATTACGGTATATGTAATAAAATTATTATGGAAAGTTTAAAGATGGTCGGTTTTGTATATTTTATATGCGACTTTAACTAAGGAAAGCCGCTGACATTGACCTACATGGCGGGCATGATTCAGAAATCATTGAATTCTGTTGCGAGATATAAAAAGACCTTTTCTATGTCTGTTAAAATAAATTATTAAATGTTCAATACTAAAATAAATTTACAACTTGTTATTGATACTAGAAAAAAAAAAAAAAATAATAATTCTATGGGATTAATGGTCTCCCTATAGCCGGTACCCGACATATGTGCAATTACTTTCACATGTTCATTTTAGTATCGAATGCCGACATGTGTTATGAGTTAAGTCTATAACTTAACTATGAATTAAGTATATCTCTAACATATTACCTATAAAAAATACTGAAAGATAACATTTAAAATATCTTATACATTAATCTATGTTCTAAGGTATTAGATACCTTACAATTTGATGAATTGATAGGGAAGCCTTTTTTTATATAACGAAGCCTCGACTCAAGCGAAACGAGGCGTTGCTTAGGATTGACACAGCACCACATTGAGCTCATCGCTTAAGACATGAGATGATAATGCTCATTACCACAGTAATTTCACTAGCTACAACACTCTTCAAACTGGAACACAGTAATGTTTGCACTCTACTGTATAGCTTTAAAAATAGGCACTGTGGTAATACCTAACTGGACGGTCTCCAGCAACTGAGACCTACCACCGGTAGACGATACTAATTCTGTATACTGTTATAAGTAAACTTATCTCCTTTAATACTTCTGATAGTTTACAAAAAAGTATAACAGCATTTGTTATTTGCTTTGTCATCGTTTTGTTTGTTTAGCGTGAAGGCAATTTGCCAGGCTTTCATCGTTGAAATCATCAAGTGATTCTATATTGTACTAAATCAACATGGGATCACTGCATCGGCAAACAAACGCAGATCTATCGATCTTTGAAGTACATCTGGAATTATTCCAAATTGAACCTAATGTATGGGCTTGCATTTATTGCATAAACGAAGATATATTGAGTACGTAAATAATGTATCTTGTGTAAATATTCTAGATGCATTTCCTTTATATTTACAAATAAAAATTCATTTAAACCTATAAGTTTGTTAAGTAAATTACTTGTAATTAATTCGGTTGTACTGCATACTATGATTTACTATATTTTTTCTATGCAATATATCATGTAAAAATATTCAGAGCCTCTTTTTTTCTCATAACTCGTATACATTTATCACGTACCAAGGAATTTCTAAAATCAGTCAATAGCATGACACTACTATAGGATTTAAACAATAATGATGATTTATACGATCACTGTGACTACCACGGAAAATTCACACAACCTTCACTACTTTGATTACTACTCAACTACAGTCGTAAGTTACTTTAACATGAAAACACACGGAATCGGGTGTTGTCCACAATCGCGAAATTTGAACTGACACCGCATCAGCGACCTCCCGCGTTATTATGTTTACGCGGCCCTCATACAGGCTGCCGTATTCATAGTGCAATTTTTTTTTCGACGGACCAATTGTCATTTAATACTTTTTGACTTGAGACGAGCGAGACACTCGCCGGATAGTAAGTGATACGCCTGCCCTGTCAATAACACATGCTCGTCACCGTGAAAGTTAAGATACTACAACACTCTTCAAACTGTACCCACAAGTGTTTATCGGCAGACATAACTAAACACTGACGAAATCTTTCTCGTCTACATATAGCTTTTTTTAATGTATCATCGTGCAAGCAGGATCATCAACCAGTGGTTAGAAATACCAACATATGCTGGTTAGGATGTCTAAACAACACCTTGCTATAGCAACTTTTGCACTACACTTCATTTAATCAGCGTAGTTATGTTAGAACGTTTCACAAAGAGCACGACTGACTGTGCATAGAGGCGTGTTGGTCCCCATACTGATGTATGGTAGTGAATGTTGGGTATGGCAGAAGAAACATGAAAGTAAGATTAATACTGTGGAGATGAGAAGCCTGAGAAGTATAACTGGAGTGAAACGGATCGACAAAGTGAGGAACAGTGTGATAAGGAAGCGGTGCGGCGTGGTTGAAGATGTAGTGACAAGGATAGAGAAAGGGATGCTTAGATGGTTCGGCCATGTCGAAAGAATGGATGAAAGAAGATTAACGAAAGGAATATACAAGGTAAGAATGATTGGAAAAATCGGTGCAGGTCGACCTAGGCGGACATGTTCCGATCAAATCGGTGATGTCCTAAAGAAAGGCCGGATCAAAAGCACACGCAACCGACGAGCGTGCATGAAGACGCTTATGAAAGTGGAGGAAGCGAGAGAGGTGTGCCAGGATCGTAGCAGGTGGAGAGAGGTGGTCTCTGCCTACCCCACTGGGAACGAGGCGTGATATATATGTATGTATGTATGTTAGAACGCACTTCAAACCTGGTGTTGTGTGGAAATCTTTGCACACTACCGCTTGGCTACAGAATGCGATTATACCTAACTAGACAATAGAAAGGTTTTATAAGAGTTTACGTTTGTATATAACTCATCAGCCATTATATTAATTGGTGGCTGACGTAATTTAAATTAGTAATGGAAAAACCTGTAACGATACCAAAAACTTAAATACATATGTTTATATATATGTGTATATAGAGATATATACTAAATGATCGTATATAAAGGAACGATGCAAGTAAGCTGACCTTAGCTTAGTCATTCTGCTCAAGGCAGTCAAGGCTCTTCCTATAGATACGTCACTGACCGATTGGAGACAATTATAACTATAATTGATTATAATTAGGGTTATGATATAACCCCCCACGTATACAACCCAGGATAACATTATTGTAACATGCACTTCCTATTTATTAAGTATCCGTATTCATGCCTTTTATATTTAAAAAAAAAATACACGTTGTAATTTTAAGCTAAATCTATTTAACTACAACTCATATGCAGTTAAACTTTAAACCGATGATGAAACGTTAACTGACTCAATGGTTGTCGTTAAGTATATTTAATTACAGGGTTTTTAACCTACTGGTTAAATAACTTTTACAGTTTGATTACTTAATAATTTTTTTTATTTAAAAAATGCCATATTTATTGGAATTAACTCTAATGTAGTTAAATTATTTGTATGAAATGTAGGATATAACTAACCATTGTTAACTAAGACGTCCCACACACAAAGGTTTGAACTAAATTTGTACACAGTTAGCTTATCACACACAACATTATAAAAATGTGACTTAACACTGTCCACGGTATGTGTGATCTAAGTTAACGTTCACACAGCTTGTGAACAAAAACATAAGACAGAACGGATTAGTCCTCAGGGTTGTACAAATTGATAAATACTGTTACTAGTCGATAAGTACTAGTGGCAGGTCTCTGTTGTCGGAGACCGTCTAGATCGATAGCTATTGTGTAGACATCACTGTGTTCCGGTTTGAAGGGCGTTATAGCTAGTGCAATTACTGTGGTAACGAGACAACATCTTGTGTCACAAGGCGACGAGAACAATTTGGAACATTGTATAAAATCCTAAAAAGCTTCACTTTGTTATTGGTAAGTGTATCAGGTCAACATTTTGCTCCTCCCATGCCTTCCTAGAATTAAAAAAAAAAAAAATATTTCCTTCTAAAATTAATGTACATTTTATAGCCAGGCGTCATCAGTATCAGCTGAACTCGTTACTTGACTAATCCTTTCGAAGAATAAAAAAAATTGGCGCTTATTATCCTCAGCGTTTTGTCGTCTCCGTCAGACAAGACCTAGGTCACTAACGGTATGTCTGTTACCATAATAGTCTAGGCGACAAACGGTAGTGTGAAAAAATTACTGTATTTGAGGGCGTTGTGTCTTAAAGCGACGGGCACAATGTAGTGTATACTATACTAACTAGATCCAGGTTGATAAAGGGCAGGCTATTACTATCGAGCGAAAGTCTCGCACGATTTGTCCAAAAAAAATTTTTTGTTTAATTTAGTACAAATATCGAACTGAGATACAGTATTCTTATGTAAGTTAGAATTTGGAAGAATTTTTTTTTTTTTGTTTATAAATGGAAGTGGTGAAAATTGACAACCCTACTATTATTATTGATATGCGGGAACACACATGAGTAATCAAACAGAATGTTGTGGCGATTACGTCATCACGGACGCAACTTCACTTGTGTGACATGGCGCCGGATGGCGGTACTTTATTAATAATCCGTGAGGGTTAATGATCATCATCAAGTCACATTAGTAACATACGAACATCAAGCGACAGAAATCTCTCAAACTCTCCCTAGGTTCAGTCTAGCTCGTGTGATGATAGTAGTCAGCGTTGGTGATGCTATCCCTCAACACTTCATAATTAAGTGGAGATTCGCAGAAGGGCTAAGGGTACCAACATAGCTCAAAAGATTGCTAGAATTAAGTGGCAGTGGGCATATTGCTGGAAGGACCAACGGCCGATGAGGCAGTAAGGTCCTCGAGTGGCGCTGGCGTACCGGTAGACGTAGTGTTGGAAAGTCTCCTACAACATGGATCGACGATCTGATGAGAATTGCAGGAACCCACTGGATGCAAACAATAGCTGCTAATCATAAGCTATATTTTAACTTATTCAAGTATCCATAGCACATCACATGCACAAAAACTAAGCGAATAATTAAGACTCGAGTATACTTTTTTATATATATTCGAGTGATGGAGTCATCACACTCAGGAGGAGTCAACAGGACGACCTTATTTGAAGTAATACGCCCGCTCATGACTATATAGCACTAATTACGATGATGCACTACATCACTATTTGCTCGTCACACAAGATGTAGTCTAGTTACCTCAGCACTATCACTAGCTACAATTCCCTTCCAACGGGAAAAAAGTAAAATTTTCACACTAGTATTTAGTGCTACCTAGATGGTCTCCTGCGTAAGAGACCTATCATCGATATAAACATTTTCAGTTTTTTTCTACCAACAAATTAAAACGACGTGGATTGGTACGTTTTTGTTGGGAAAACCGTAATCAGGTTTTACTATCGTTAACCATTATTTACGCCGCGACAACATCCTCATTAAAGTTCCTCATTACTAATTGAAATTAGATAATCCTAAAACACCTATTGTGTTCATAAATATTTTTAAAGGACCAAACAATTTATAATGTAAATACATCGCTAATTAATCTTAAATCACTGACACGAAGGACATTAAACAGACAGGATCCTCTTGGAAACGTAATGAGTATTTGCATTCTGTATTAACCTTCTGACCGCAAATTATTATAGAGCGGCGGTATTATGACCCAAAATGTATTTGACGGCCCTGAAATTCCTTATAATATAATGTCATGGATAATCAATAATTATGTTCTCTGAACATAGCAAAGCAAATACAAATTAAGCTTTAATACAACAAAAAACATACTATTATTGGCCTATGACCATTACAATTATTAAATAAAAATAATTTATTAAACGAGTATTAGGACATTATTCTAATTTCACATAATTACTAATTAACGGGGCTGTAAGGGGTTCCGCACAATATCTTACTGTGCCCCAGTAAACATCGCTTGTACGCGGTGCACCCTGGTGAATAACAAACGAAGCTCTGACAACCCACATACCAGCATTAGGCCAGCACGGTGGTCTAAAGCCCGATTCCCGTCAATGAACTCTGCGAAGATCTTTGGAGGAAGACTATTTCTAGCAGTGGACGTCTATCAGCTGATGATGATGACTATAACGAAATATTGATTGGCGGTAGGTCTCTGTTGTTCGAGGCCGTCTAGGTTAGGTACCTATTGCAGCCGACAAAAAGTACTATGCAAACATTACTGCGTTCCAGATTGAAGGGCGTTGTACCTAGTGAAATTACTGCTATTACTTGACATGTTATGTATCAAGGTGTTGAGCGCAATGTGGTGCAGTGTATACCGTCCTAACTAGCGCCACGTTGTTATAGGGTAGCGTATTCACTTATGCAATACTCGCCGCTTAATTTAATAAAAAAATAGTTAATTTATTAGTAGCGTTTACGATTATTTTAGTAGCTTGCAGGCCTAATGGTTAGAGTATGCGGCCTTCATTCCGAAGGTCGCGGGTTCGAATCTCGACATGTACCTATGAGTTTAATATTTAAGTTATGTAAATTTGTGAACAGCGAAATACAAAAAGGAAAACATCTTGAGGAAACCTGCACATGAATTAGAATTTATTCTAAGGCGTGTGTGAGGACACCAATCCGCATTGGATCCGCGTGATGATTATTGAGGGTAGGCCTATGGCCCTACGGGAAAAATTATTATTTTCGTTTGACCTTTATTATAAGTGTAGTTCAATATGTGCTGGTAGAATTGTTTTATTTTGATAACGCGTAAATAAATATGACCCAATTGAATATTGTAAACAATGATAGGGCTCACCTTTGCGCCATATATAACATATAAAAGAATGTCGCTTGTCCTACAAACCGAGTTGTCTTCGACATCGCGCGGCGTGTTGAGTTGAATTTTAAACACGCACCTTACAATATAACCTGGCATACATATATGTTTTAATGTATAATATATAATATATTACATTAAAATTTAATCACTGACCACGGCAAATTCTCGCAATACTTTCCATGTCTCGGGGGATCCTGTCGTGCAAATATGATGACTCCGTTAAGGAAACGGTTCCTCGTTTGTTGACGGAGTGTCCTATACATAGAGGCTTCGGAATAGATACCGCCAGTCTATCGGATATAGTACAAAATAATTTAGAAGTAACTTCATAAAGAAGTAACTGAATATTACTTTATACATACGTACACAATAATATTCTGTGTATTTCTGTGAACATTAGATAATTTGATAGCGTAAGTATAATGAAAAAAAATGTATAGAAAAAACTTTGGAAAGTGTAAATAGCATATATTATTAGTAAACATGTTGTGAGTAAATGTTTTGGAAAGGTTGTAAATAATAGGATGAGGTAAAGCCCTAAGTAATATTTTAGGGAAAATTGCAAAAAAAAAAAAACATTATAATTGCCAATAAACCTGTGTTGGCTCACAAACTCATTTATGTCTCTCTTTATCAGCAGGATATATTCAAAACAACCCTGCTAGATAAAAAGGTTGTGTTTTTATTGGTGGTAGATATTTGTTGTCGGACACCGCCTAGATATGTACCACTGTTGCCCTTTAGTCTCAGACTATTACGAATATAATCAAGGTAAACCCTTCCTGTCGTTAAAGACGATCAAAAGAGTTATCGGGGGGCGAGTTGAAGAAGGGGCTCAAAGACAGTTTATGTTGGACTTGCATCGACTAAAACCCCTATGATGGTCTATTGTCTTGTCTGGGGAACACACTCTGGTACACTTCCGCGATTTCGCCAGCACCGGCTACCGCGGTCAGCTCCACCTCGGAAGGAGAACCACTTCCCTCGACCTTCTCAGTCTTTCCACCTCTCTGAGGGTGTACCGGACGTATAGCGCGCTCTCTTTTTGGCCTCTTATTGTCACGTAAGCAACGGATCCGAAACACACTGCCCCAACTTAATACGCTACTGAATGTAACAGGGACCACCAAAAAAAAAAAACAAATCGGTACAAAGAACAGATAATTAAAAAATATATATATTTGGGTCAAAGACAGTAATTATTTTATCATGTTCTTGTAGTGATAAGGCTTTTTATCTTTCAATTAGTTTACTGCTTGTAAACACAACGGAATAGTTCGAGTGCTGAAGAGAGACCTTTGAGTTTTATCAAAGTAATTACAGACAGTAATTAATTCATAATCAGCATCATCAACCCTCATATTAACGAGTGGATTACCACTGCTGGATGTAGGCCTTTCCCAATGTCTTCCATCCAATGCGATCCACTACTTCCGACCGTCTTGATGATGTTGTCGGTCCATCTGGATGGAAAGAGTTCTACACTTGTGAGAGATATTGAAAGGTAAATTTTTACATATGGATTATACTTCATCTGGTGGTAGGTGTCTTCTATTGGCGGAGATTGTCTAAGTACCATAAGTTACTGATGGTGAATCTCTATTACCTTAGACTACGTACCACCGCAGCTCCTATATCTGCCGCCAAACAGTAGTGTGTAAACTATGTTCCGGTTCGACGGGCGATGTAGCTAATGTAATTGCAGGGGTAACAAGGTTCAATATTGCATGTTATGCATGCAGTGGATATCATCCTAATTAGTGCCACGTTGTTATGGGCGGGCGTATTACTTCACTTAATTGAACGTCTCCCTCGTCTAGTCGAGTAATGGGATAGAAAAAAAAAAAACTTTAGGGTAGCCCATGATCGATAATCTAATATATATATATATAATCAAAATGAGTTTTCTTTGTTCGTCAATCACATGAAAATGAGTGTAAGTATCGACACAGTAACATGACCAGTGAATGATTTGCAAGCGGTTAAAGCCATTTACTTTGAATTTTATATATCCTTCATAATTTCATTTCTAATGAACTTTTACATAGATTTTCATTTCGTTTATTTATGCAGTTGCTATAGTAACGGTTGCTATAGAAAGTCATTAGCGGTCTAACTTTATATAACAGCCAGCAATGCGAGCCGGGATGAGCTATTAAGTAATATGGATATATTTTAATTATAATAATACTAAACAGTAATAACACTGTTTTATATTAAATCAGTTAATTTACTAATAATCAATCAATTTTTAATGAATCAATAAACGTTTCATTAAATGAATGCCTTGTTAGGGAGTCAATGAGATACTTTGAAACGTTATTTAAAAGATTCACTGATCATCATTATCTTAAATGACTACATTTATTGGGGGTTTGTACTTAAAACTGATAATATTTATAATTATCATAAAAACTTGTTACTGGTCTCTTTATTTCACAATTATATATAAAATAGATTTCCACATATCTAGATACTCATCACGTCATCTCTGGTACCATGAGGCTAGGATAGTTGAAGTTTGGTAGGAATATTACTTATACCTAGTATTTCTCAGGTAATAACAAATTTTCCGAAATATTACTCCGAAAAAGGGATGCGGCGATGATACAGACAAAAAAAGTATCTGATTTTAAACATTTAATTTATGAAGTATAAGTTAATATTTCAACAAAAAATCCTGTCAAGTTACATAAGGAAATTTTACTATGAAAAGAATTTTTCTATAGTCCCAAAAGACGAAGAAAAACAATTAATTGAAAGGCCTTCTTTGTCGTTCTAGTAGAAGGGCTGTTTTTTAACATGAAGCGATGAGACGATTCCACTAGCTACAGCGCCCTTTACACCGGAACACACCCTGCTGTGTAAGAAGAGCAAGCTCTCTCTCAGACACAAGCTTCACCTTTACAAGGTATGCGTAAGACCTGTAATGTCTTACGCAAGCGTTGTCTTCGCCCATTCGTCCGAAGACCGTCTCAAACCTCTCCAGACTCTCCAGAACCGTTTCACCCGCATCGCGACTGGTGCCGAATGGTACCAGCGCAACGTGGACATCCACAGCGACCTTAAACTCCCAACAATCAAGGAGCACTTCAGAGAGCGCTCCGTGACCTACTTCGCCAAGGCGGTAACTCATCCCAACCCTCTGGTGGCCAGCGCGGCCAACTACGAGCTACCTCCGAATCCCAGGACGAGAAAGCGCAGACCGCGGCATGCGCTTATTCCGACATCCCAAGGGGTCCCGCAAACCACACACACGCCCACAGTCACCGACAACACCGACGTCACCACACACACTTCGGACACTACCAACACGCTCCGAATATCATCATCACGCCGCCCTCGCTTCAGAACGCGGCGCCGCAGCTACTCACACACCGCGTACACTAAGTACACCCGCGATCGTGGGCGGTCCTCACCGCCCAGAAATTCCGATACAGGCGAAGTTAGTCAGGGAACGGGCCCGCGCCCGGCCTCGACGACCGAGTAGAATCGCCAGATAAAGCACTACAAGAACCAGACACATACAATCATCCGCCAGACAGCTGCATCCCGCGTAGCGCATTTTAGTTTTTAAGAAACTTCAGGCCGTGGATCCGGGTCCACGAGCCCAGTGTCAGATGAGCTGTAAGAGCCGCTGTGGCTTCCAGCCCGCTCAAAACAAGAATATAGACCGGAACACAGTAATGTATGCACGCTACTGTTTAGCGGCGAAAATTGGCGCTGGGGTGGTACCTACCAAGACAATCTTCAGCAAGAGAGACCCTTTTTTTTTTCTTTCGGGGTGGAAGTCTTCCAACGATACCCTGCTTTTGGAGGAAGTCTGGGTTATGTGAGATTCTTACTCACTAAAACCGCCTGTGGTCTGCATCAGTGCATTCGGAGAGACTACTGCTCTTTACTCTGTGTTAATACGTCTCTGAAGAGGAGCCCAGCCCTCTTAGGCACTATCGCTGAGTAATACTCTGTCCCACGTAGGTTCGCTTATTGAGCAATTAGGACCCCCAACCTCAATGCTCGCGTAACTCCTAGACCCTTTTAGTCGCTTCCTACGATCGACAAGGCTTACCTTAGTCATATTCTTACTAGTCCGAGACTATAAGACTGAGCAACAGAGATATACCATCAGTGAAGGCTATCTCAAGATTATTTCTGATACCGTTTGTCGAAGTTAATTTAATGTTACATTCATAAGAGTTTTTATATTTTCATTAGATTACTTACGAAATTTATTGAATATTATTAAAATTAATGATAATTCTTAAGACGTCTTAACACTTTATTTGTTCAAGTTTTTTGGTATGTTATTCGCTTCACTCATGTACATGAAGTGGATTTATATCGATAAATATTATTCAGGGTATTCAAAGTTAACATAGGTGAAGTTATCGAAATGTAGTGTATGTATACTTTTTTTTTTTATATATTGTCACGCCTTTTTTCCAGTAGGGGTAGGCAGAGGTGAATAAACCACCCACGTTTCGCCAGATGTGGTCAGATTAGGTCCCATGTCCCATGTGGGGGCGAGCCACACACACAAAGATGATATCAGTGTGCGGGTTTCCTCACGATGTTTTCCTTCACCGTTTTTGTATCTCGCTGTTGTAACTAAAGTTCACAAATGTACATAACTTAAATATTAAGTCATCGGTACATGCCGAGGTTTGAACCCGCGACCTTCGGAATGAAAGCCGCACGCTCTAACCATTAGGCCAGCGAGCTACTTTATATTTTACTTATATTGTATATTGATTGCACTGAGGGAGACCACTGAGAGGGTTTTATTGGGTAGAAGCCCCATATAACCTTGTCTTACCCCAGAAGCAAGGTATCTTTTAAGATTTCCCTCCGCGAAAAAAAATATTAATAAAGGGGTCTTCGTTGCTGGAGACCGTCTAGTAAGGTCACCGTAGCGCCTATTTCTGCTGCCGAACAGTAGTATGATCCGGTTTAAAAGATGTTATAGCCATTGAAATTAGGTAGCGAGACTTATGTCTCAAGGCGACGAGCACAATCTGGTCCAATGTATATCATCCTTACTAACGCCACATTGATCTGTTTGTTCTTCGAAGAAAAATTATATAAATTACAGCCGTAATAGTAATAAATTTAGTCTATGTATTACAGTGGAGAGCCTTCCATAATCTAGAACTGGTGAAGGTCGCCGGAAACCGTTGCTTGCGAATGACGTATTAGGTGTGGGGATCTTTGAGGTAGATCTACATCCAGCAGATTGTATCTGTAGGCTGATCATGATAATGATGGTAATTACACATACTTTAATAAACGTGTGTATATTGATTTATGATAATTCATCGTCTACCACGATACTTCATCTCTGCGGTTGGTAGATAATGCCTTTAATGTGGTATTGCCAAAAACTCTACTATCTTCCTCCTGGCCTTTTCCAGGTATGCGGGGACGGCACAGTATGTACTTCTCTTCCATATCCCTCTTTAGCCGTCATTTTATTATAAAAAACTACTATTATAAATATATCTGAAAATCACATCGTCTGTCTATTTCGTGTTACGTGTAATTTTATAAATAAATCTTGCACAAGTTTTAAGGCAAAGTTTGCACTACAAACACCACGTGACACTGACCCACACAGTGATGTCAGTGAATGAGATCATTCAATGTCATACAAACACAGTTTAGTGTTTTTTAGATGTACACAAGTGGGCGTGAAGAAAACATATTTCAATGCATATTTTCCTTCAATTCGTTCATCTATTGAAAAACATTAGTATAATATATATGATTGAAACATTTATATGTATATAACGTCCGGGAGCACCTTAAGCAGAAACGGACATCTGAGTATTATATATAATATATATATATTTATTGGTATGATATATACATATATATATATAAATAAAAAGCATCGTTGAACTGTTCTTTCAGTACTTATTCACAGTTTTAAGATAACCACAGCATTGATATTATTCAAACATCCTGCACCCTGTCGTTTATAACATACTAGGTGTTCCCCGTCTACTTTGGCCTTTACACTCTCTGAGGTCCCTTTGAGGAAGAAATATCGTAAAATCCATTCTTAGCTGACCTCTAAACGTCAGCAGCAATATCTCTACCAAATTTTGTGTGTTTATAGTTTCGAAGATCTTGCAATGAGACAATGAATCGATGGATATCTCATATATATACATGAAGTCAATAGGTGGATATATATAACATAATCTGACAATACTTCTTTTTTACCTAGTAATGTTTTTTTATAACATTCACCCGATTGAGACTTAACAGTACCAAGAATACGACGGATATTTATTGATTTTAATTACTATCAAAAGGATAGTAAGGTCACTTTACACCTGTTCAGTTTATTACCATCATTTGCCAAGGCTATCTGCCTGTTCCTTATACCTCTCAGAAGATTTATGCTATTCTGTTATTCGTGATCCTTACGCACTAATATTTATAAATTATTGGAACTAGCTTTGTGTAGTGGGTAGTAGAACTGCTGCGATTTCTCATAACGTTGATAGGTGTCAGTAATTTTTAATTACCTACCTGTGGTAATATTAGGAGTCGAACCAGCCTAACTGCCATAACATATGAATTAATAGTAAAGTTGCCGTCAACTATCTTATATTTCGGCTTTTAACGTAAAAGAGCCCTATTGTCTCTTAATGTTTTTTTTACTTTACATGATATGCTCTCCATGGTAAGCGATACGCCTGCCCATAATAAAGTGGCACTGGTTAGGATGATATATATACTATACCACATTATGTCTCTAAACGACGAGTACGGTGTTGTGTCGTTACCTCAGTATTTTCACTAGCTACAACGTCTTTCGAACAAGAACACTGTTGTTCAGTTGTTTGCGGGAGAAAGGCAACAGCTGTGGTGGTACCTTTATATTAGGTTGGGGGAAAAAGAAATCCATTATTTTTTCGGTAGATGGCTGTAGTGATAAATTTCTCGTAAAGTATCGATCAAACAGTTTCAGATTTATGCTCGTTGGAAAGGTGACATTTCGCAGTAAAAAAATTCTTTTGCTGTTTTTTATTTGGTGCATTCAATTGTGAGTTACAGGGTGTTAAAAATGGAAGTGAACAAAGAGAAAATTCGGTACATTTTACAGTTTTTCTTTGACAAAGGCGAAAATGCAAGCCTAGCGGCTAAAATTGTGAATGGTGTTTATGGACCCGATACTGTAACAGACAATTATGTGCAATTTTGGATTTGTAGATTCCGTTCAGGAATTTTTGATGTTAAAGATGCACCTCGCACAGGTAGGCCGGTCGCCGAAAATGTCGATAAAATCGGAGAAATGATCGAAGTTGACCGGCATGTTAGCAGTCGTAACATCGCCCAGGAGCTAAAAATGGACCACAAAACAGTTTTAAACCATTTACACAAAGCTGGATTCAAAAAGAAGCTCGATGTTTGGGTGCCGCACCAATTAACAGAAAAAAACATGATGGATTGAATTTCCATCTGCGAAGCCTTGGCCAAACGGAATGAGATAGACCCATTTCTTAAACGGATGGTGACTGGAGATGAGAAATGGATCACATACGATAACCCTGTGCGAAAACGATCATGGTCAAAGAGCGGTGAAGCACCTCAAACGGTGGCCAAACCAGGACAAACGGCCAGGAAGGTTCTGCTGTGCATTTGGTGGAACTGGAAGGGGATTATTTATTATGAGTTGTTTCAATATGGCCAAGCACTAAATTCTGATCTCTACTGTCAACAACTGGACCGTTTGAAGATAGCAATTGACCAGAAACGGCCAGAATTGGCCAACAGGAGAGGTGTCGTTTTCCACCAGGACAACGCTAGGCCACACACGTCTACAGTGACTCGCCAGAAACTTCGGGAGCTTGGTTGGGAAGTTTTAATGCATCCGCCATACAGTCCGGACTTGGCACCAAGCGATTACCATCTTTTTCTTGCATTACAAAATTTCTTTAGTGATAAAAAATTGGCATCTAGGGAAGATTGTGAAAATCGGCTACTAGAGTTTTTTGCAAATAGAGACCAGGACTTCTACGCGAGAGGCATTATGAAGTTACCTTTAAAATGGCAACAAATCATAGAACAAAACGGTGCATATTTGACCCAAATCGGACAATCCGAAGCATGTTAAATAAAGTCCTGAAGTTCATATAAAAATAATGGATTTCTTTTTCTCCAACCTATTATAATATTTTGGTTTAAATATTCGAAAGATGCCTTGCTTCTGAAGGGAAGTCAGAGTTATGTGAGATTCTTACTAAAAACCCCTAAGTAGTCTGCATCAGGGATCCGGGATCTCTTACAGAACGTTCCGGTGCACCTCTAAACTTTGTTTTAACACATCACCGAGGATGGGCTAAACTCTTATAGGCACCATCGCTGAGCCATACACTGTCCCTCGCGGGTTCGCTTCTTTAGCGATAAGGGCTCCCACTCTCAAAATCCGCAAAACTCCTAGGCTCTTTTAATCGCCTTCTACGACATGCAGGGCTTACCTTAGTCCTATTCTTACTAGCCCGAAACTAAAGGGCTAAGTTGCGATGGTACCTAGACGGTCTCCGGCAACAGAGATTTCACCACGAGTAATAATTCCCGTAGATCTTAGAAATCTTTTTTTCTTTGTTAAGTTAATTACTAAACAACTTACCCCCTTTTTCCTCCATGTCTCCTTGCGCTTGAGTCGAGGCAAGCTGTAATATTTACTAGTCTCGCCTTCCGGTATGTCGTTCAAACTTCCATGGCGTTTTGACATTGTAGTTTCATACGATTTAGGATACAAACATCACTCAATAGCACCACAAATACTAACGTTGCACTTTACCACATTTGACAAAAAATAACAATAACTATCACCAGTTTATTCACATATATATATATAACTTATATCTTCAGTAAATGAGTGAAACATATAGTTTTTTTTTTTTAAATAAAAACATTAATGTTAATGTGAAGATAACATGTTTCAACACTGTTTTTGCTGTTCTGTGTAATCTACGGCGCTGATAAGCGATCGGTTACTGATAAGCTAGGAATCCTTTTCACGCATTAATTTTTAAGCCTACACTTAAATACAAAAAAGCCCATATTTAAGGGTGACTAAGCTGTTATTAAGTTAGTGCGCTTTACCACCACAAACCTCACCACTACTTAACAATAAATGGGGGGTCAAATACAAAACAAAATATATGGAGATAAAAGTTTTTTTTTTTCATTTATACGCATTTCTTTGTAAATTTTTATTTAATTAGTAATTGATTAAAAAAAACGATCATTCTAAATTCTTTATTATCGAGCATTGATCTATGGATCACAGCCATTTCTCATACCCTATTAAAATCGAAAACTGGATACTTAGACGGCAATTTTAAATGACTAGCGGAAATCCTTCATCTCTTATTTTTTTTTAAATATTCAGAACTATCCATCCCTTTGTAATCTTCATTATTTACATACGTATATGTGGAAATTAACCCGCGTATTAGAGTAGTTTTTTTTTCTATCCATTTTGTTGTGTTACAAGGATATTGACGACATAGTCCAAACTCCTTTCTCGTTACTGCGCAATGAATTGGTACTACTTGAAATACTTAAGTTCATCGACCTCATAAGATTTCCCTTTCGGTTTCCAAGTTATTTTCTACATTTATCACAGTACTACTAATTTATTTTAACGCTCTGAGTATTGCGGGAAGTGTAAACTAACATAATTATCATTAAAATAATTAATAATCATATAACGTTTCATTCTTTTATAGTAAATATATATATATACATAAAAAGTCCTTTTAATAAATACTATTTGGATGAAAATTAATATACGATAGGTCATAAATAAAGAATTTACATATATATCTCATCGTATATTTCTACTTGAACATAATTTTCGGTAATCGTATTACTTGTATCCTATTATTGCGTATTAAATACTAATTAGCGTACCTAAGAGGATTGTGTTTAGTAAACACGAAATGTTGATAGTAATTTTGATAAATATAGAAATAGTTATTAATAACTATAACTATATAAATAAACAATGTAAATTCGTATATGGAACAATCATATGATGATAGATATATAATAAAACATATCACTTATATATAAACTAAAACTTGTAACTAAAACTAAGTTATGGATAATATCTATTAATAATTAGTAACAGGTCTTAGTTATGTGTTAAAATATCTTGATACTGTATAAAGGTGTTGTAGCTTATGAAATTATTTAAAAATATAAACATAGTTAATATCTTTCGTATCAAGCGATGATCGCATTATGGTTGCTGTGTAACAATCCTAACCGGTGTCATATCACAGGCTGTCGTATCACTTGCTATCAGATTAACGTCGTAGTCACCTTCACGCTTAGTTAAGTTAATACAAATGTCAGTTAAAATATTACACAATTGGTTAGGAGATTTAAACGACTGTTAGTCTATTTCACAAGTGTCGGCGGTGAATTGCTTGTTACTAAATCGAAAAAAAAAAAAAAAAAAACTTGTTTTTCTAGCAACTAACGCAATGTTAATTTATGAACAATCGATTATAAAATAAACCGTAAAATTTAATTATTCATAATAAAAAGTTGACAACCCTAACGATATGTAACTATGATAGTCTAATAACTTTTTATACAATTAAACGAGGAGACGAGCGGGTCGTTCACCTGATGATAAGTGATACGCCCGCCCATTATAAAGTAGCGCTAGTTAGGATGTTATACACTGCACCACATTGCGCTCATCCCCTGACACATGCGACGTCGAGTCCCATTACCTCAATAATTTCACTTACCACAACTCCTTTCAAAGCGGAACACAGTAAAATTTTTACACTACTGCTTGGTGGCAGAAATAGGCCCCGCAGTGGTACGTACCTAGACCGTCGCCGTCAACAGAGACCTACCACCATGATAATTACCAATAGTCTATGATGATAAGATATATATAGCCGAGCGGTTACATTGTAACACTGAAGTCCCTGGTTCGATTCGATGAGCGACAAGTAGTTGTGGTTGATGGTAGAATATCTTCGACCCCACCACCAGCATTTCTACCCATCCTTACATTGTGAATCTACTACCATAACAGCATTGCTGTGTTCCGGCTTACAACATATGAGCGTTTGACTAATATAGGCGCTTCACCCAAGGCCTCATTGTTTCTTAACACCATGATATTGGGGTCGAATGTTGGCCCATTTTAAATTAAAAAAACACACCGTTTCCTACCACACCTTAATATTATTATAGCACGAGCGACAGTTCGTGTGTTGCCATTTTTAATTATCCACATAAACAATTGGCCTTGTCGTTTTATTATTAAATCACGACGCATTATTAGCTTTACTTTACGAGTGTATACGGCAGATCGATGGATTGTTCTGTTTGTATGCTATATACCTATTAATTATATTAATAAAAGTTTTTTTTTTTTTTTATTCGACGAGTTCTCTATACTAGACGTTCTCCTGAAGGTAAGTGTCCTGCCCAGAACAACGTGGCGCTAGTTAAGATGATATACACTACACCACATTGTGCTAGTCGCCTTGAGACATAAGACATAAGTTAATTAGTAATTTCACTAGCTACAGCTGTCTTCAAACCGGAATAAAGTAATGTTTGAATAATACTGTTCGACAGCTGGTATGGGAGATGCAGTGGTACCTACCTAGACAGTGAGAGTTTTTTATTCTTATTTACCACTACCACTAATTACATACATACATACAGGCGTGATATGCCTCGTACCCAGTGGGGTAGGCAGAGACCACCTCTCTCGCTACCTCCACTTTCATAAGCGTCTTCATGCATGCTCGTCGGTTGCGAGTACTCCTGACCCGGCCTTTCTTTAGGACATCTTCGATTTGATCGGAATATTCCTAGGTCGACCTGCACCGATTTTTCCAATCATTCTTACCTTGTATATCTCTTTCGTTAATCTTCTTATACTACCACTAATTAGGGAACCATAATAAAGATACTTATAATGGTTTTTTTTTTTAATTTTAGCTTATAATCTTACCCAAATGAACAAGTATATTATATGCGATAGTATATATATAATTCGGCAATTTCCTCTAATAAACAGTCTGTTATTGGACAACTGAAAGTTATGACTTCAAACATATAAATCGATATAAATTTTAATGTAATTTCAAATAACTTTAAAACATCGATTCGCGATGGTATGTGGACAAAGTGTCGGAGATGTTACGCGACAGCATCCAAATGACGTAATAGCCGTTTCGCGTAATCAACGATTGGTAACAGAAGCTAACTTACAACATACCTGTTTACTAGTAAATAACTTACAGTTATAATTTTCTACTGTAAAAAAAAAAATTGGTTTTAAGTCACCTTAAGCGAATTTACGTAACATGTTATTTTTATATTACTGTTAAAATTCGTTAACAATATAGTAATGTAGTTTACTCGTATATATTACTGTTAACGACTCTTAGATAGTGTAACTACATTTTGTATAATGTAATCAAAGTATTACTAAGCGCTATATTTATATATACCACTCAAAGGAAGAACTTGATATTAAGAATATAAGACATGAACAAACTGGTAAACTAAATAGCAACACATCACATAACTGGTTTTTTTTTTTTAATTAATTAGTAGTTTGATGGAAAGCACTTTGTTGTAACACTGCGTAATGAAACACAAAACACTACACTACAGTACACTGAAAGAATATCGACTGAAAAGTGGACGAAAACTGGCAGCGATAAGCTGTATCGCTATTTGTATACAAACGTCACGCGCAAGTAGTGTATGCAAAATAACTGCTATAACATTACTTAAAAAATTTACAAGTATGGCAAATAAACCAAAATAAAAAAAAAATGGTGGGAGTTAACAAGTAAATTTTCTTTTTAAATTTAATTCACTGGTAGAAGTTCTCTGTTGCCGATGGCCGTCTAGTTGAATACCACGGCAGCCCCTATTGCAGTCGAAAAACAGTACTGTGCAAACATTAGTGTTCCGGTTTGAAGGGAGTTGTAGCTAATGACTGCGGTAACCGGCCATACCACCAGGTGAACGCCCCCACTCGTTTTGTCAATAAATTGTTGAAAAAAAAAAAAAAAAAGTTTACATAGTTTCCTAGTTCATTTGTAAGAGAATGATATGAATACACTATAGATGTAAACACAGTGACAAAAGGAGAGCGGACAGAGGATGATGAGATAGAGAGGAAATAGGGTAAAGAGGGAGAGACAGCAATTGACCAACAAATTTTAATTTATTAAAAAAGGTAAGAACGAAAAAGAGAAGTGAGATAAATTAACGCATTTAATTAGTAAGGATAAAAACTGTTCGATTGGATATAATTTTTTTTTATATTTTTACAACATCCGGTTCATGTGTTCATATGGGATGCCTCTTTACGACAGTATAGTAGTAGGCTCACTGCGAACTGTAGCACAAAGAGGAGCACAAGTATAAAGAATCTATATAGAAAGGCGTTTTATCTCATTCTTTTACATCCAAAATATTTGTCTCTTATTCCTTTCATAAAATCCGTTTCCAAAAAAAGTCTACTTTTACTGGTTTATAGGAAAAATCATAATAACTCCTTTACAATGATATGATATTCTTTTTAACAACGAAGTAAGGAGTGCAGGATGTTCACTTGATGATCAGAGATATGTGAATAGCATGATGCTACTCAAACCTTTTTCGCGGAGGGATTTTTATCGATAGAAAAAAAAAATTCGCGACAACCTTCAGGGTGGAAAATATCTCGCGGAACCCTTATTGGCGAAAAATATTACTCAGCATAGCATTAAAGCGATATAAACCAAAGAAGTAAAACTACAATTTTTTTACTTAGTCGTCTTTAAAGGCATATTTTTTTTTTATTCGGCGAACTGACGAGACATCCAGTACGTTCACCTGATGGTGAGTGATATGCTTCCCATAACAAAGTGGCACTAGTTAGGACAATACACACAGCAACTTTTTGTGCACGTGGCCTTGAGACATATGTTGTGTCGTTACCCTCAATAATTTCACTAGCCACTGCACCCTTGAAACCTGAACACAGTAATGTTCACTCTACAGTCTGCTGCAATAGACGCTGCGGTGGTACCTAACTACACGGTCTCCGGCGGCAGAGACCACCAGGGAATTATCATTAGTTCCTCTATATTTATGGGAACTTTCATGTTCTAACTATTTTAGTCAAATCCTTGGTATTGTCGCTATACATAAAGTTTTCACATTACTAATTAGGTATATTACTATAATGTTAAAATTGTATAGAAGCAGCACAATGATTGTGTGCACCGTACCGCTTATCTGACGACAACGAAGTGTGCGAGTTAACTGCAGGGCTCAAACGAGTCGCACCACGACAATCAGCTGTTGAAAGTGTACAGTGCAGTAACTACTTTCAGTGTTGCCCGAAACACACTTTAAAATACGTAGCGCTAAGAACGAAATTTCTAAACACGTTCGTATCGATTTTGCACAACTTCAGCACAATGAGTTCAAAGAAAAAATACATTTACGGCGTCTTATAACTCTATCCTTTTCTGTTTTAAATATTTTTTACCCTTACAGTTTCTTTGAAAATAATACAAATTAAATAAACTGTATTAACTTGCCATGTTGAAATCAAAGTATTATCGAATTGGGAGTAGGATATAGAAATTCCCCCCATAATATTTTAATCTCGTAAAATGCGCTAGTATGATCTCATATAACGCTTATGTACAAATGATTCACTCTTAAAGTTAAATTAGGGGCTTTAAATCGAAAATTAAAAAAAAAAAAACTATGAAAAGAATAAAAGATATGTCTTAATAAAATCAAATCAATAAAATAAAAAATTGTATAAATATAATTAATATCAATTAAATCAAATTATTCCAAAAACGGAAAATGTGGGAAATTCCCGCGTTATATCAGGAGAGCACGTGTTATACGAGGGAGATAAATTAAGTTAACATAAAAACACGTTATAAGATTATCGAACTTTACAGGAGAAATTAGAATATATCGATATCTCTGAACTCTAACGGGATAAGCACCGTTATGGTGAATATTTTTTAATGCAGTTTTACTCAGTGAAATCTAAAAAAAAAGGAGCAATACGCGTCATTTACTTACTTGTGTCTCTTAACAAGATTTTTTGCATTTTTTGGATTATGCAAAACAAAAAAATATATTGCTTTTTAGCAAAAACGTATGAGTCATAGAATTTTAAGAAATTCTGCCATACGTCATAATTTAATTACTATAAAAACAAAAAGATATATTAAGGAACGATTTTTTACGTTACTTTCTTTTTTTGCTGTACTGAAAAAAACGTATTTAGGTGATTACGCCTTTTGAGCTTAGAAGTATCAATATAGATATAAATAATAAAATTACTTATCTAATAAAACTTACAAAGCCACTCTTCGCTTTCTCATGGCGGGACATTTTTCTATTGTTAACATTCGACCGCACCATTCTGGAAAGAGGGAAGAGCGTTATTTATTTATAAACATACCACAAAAATTGTTTTTTTTTTATTTATCGAAGCATGAGACGACCAGACATTCACCTGATGGTAAGATACGGGTGCCTATAATAATGTGGCGCTAGTTAAGATGATATACACTGCACCGCATTGTGCTTGTTGCCTTGAGACATAAGATGTCTCATCAGTCTCGTTGTCCCAGTAATTTAAATAGCTACAGCACCGTTTATATATGGTTTTTATTCAAAAGAAATGTCTACTTCTTTTAAATCCTAAACAATATTTCATTATACCATCACACTGTTATAGTAGTGAAACCATCCTACATCCAAACATTCATAAATTTACCTTCATTTTAGTAATGACAATTATTTTTGCTTTAACAAAGTGACTAATTGAGTGAGCCATTCACCTAATGCTAAGTTATATGTATGTCCATAATAATGTAATACTAGTTGGAATGACATTCACAGCACCGTGTTGAGCTTATCATTTGGAGGTATACAATGTTATGATGTTAACACATTCACTATAAACCCATTTAAACTGGAACATATGTTTGTACCACCTGCAGTAGTATTTACCTAGACTGTCTCAGGCAACAGAGACCTATCACCAGTGTATATCAGTTTCAACATTCATTACAAGGCTATTTAACCATTGTTAGAAAGTTTTCTCAAAGCATATTTTTGAGCTCAATAATTTTAATCATATTGCAATTTGATGGGTCACTTAAGATAACCAGTGCTGACTTATATATTAATAATCACACATGTTTAACAATGTTTAGTTACACAGTTTTATGATTTTCACTTTACATTACAAAATGTATATATGGGTGTATATATATAAAAGAAAGCCTAAGGTGGATAAGAATCTATTGTACCTCATCTTATTCAGCACAAAAAATAATAAATAACTATTATTAGAGCTGTCTGAATAATTATGTTCAGAGAATATATTTATTTTTTATCAAAAATAATTAAGAACTGACTTATTTCATCTTATAAATTTTTACCATTTACTAGATGTAATTAATTTGGAAAGTGTATGTAAAATATGCAATTATTTAATTTTCAACTTGTTTTAATGTAGTCTGATAATTGTGATGAAACCGCATACCAGTTTTTTCTAACAACATACTAAAGGACAGAATTTCAGATATTTTATATTAATCGGTTGGCCGAAATAAAATTAAAAAATAAAATGTGTATTATTAAAAATATAACATCTAGAATATTTTTATTATTAAAAAAATTGTATTACTTTAAGAGTCTACTAATGTTTCGGAATTCCGAAGGCTGTGGCGCGCCAAATCATACAACAGATTGAGGTCGGCACAAGTAAAGGCTAAGTTTTGACAATACTTATACTAATGAAAAAATCGGTATACCTCTTTTAAACATTATAAAATCATCAGTAATAAAGCATGACACTTTCTAATAATAGTGTTTTATTATTCCTTAAATTTACAAAGCTTACTTGACATAGTTTTCTATCATAAAAAGTTGAAAACATGATCGTAGTAACACCTAAGTACTACCACCGATGTATAACCTAAACAAACACTAAAGATATGAAGTTTTATCTTATTGTACGATAGAGGCTAGATAGTAAATTTACTTTACCACTAAGAATATGTAGATTTATTTTCATACAAGTCTGCAAACATCACTCTTTTGATAAAAACATGATAGATAACATAACAACGGTCATCACCACACATTAACTAGTGTTGTAACTTTTTTATTTCAATCAACATAAACGATTGGAATGTGTAGTGACGTACCATTGCAACATGTTTTCACCGCGTTAAAGTCAAATTATGTTTATATTACAACATTATTTATATTTCATACATTTAACACTTCCTTAATAGCTATATTTTGTACAGTATGGCCATTTTGGTGATAAGTCATAGTACTTATTACCAATTTATGTCCATCTTTCATTACCCAACTTTTATATTGATGGGTTGAATTGCACAAGATTTCTACTGACACTCCTTAATATAATTATATAATAAATAAGTAAAAATAAAGATGTGTGTTGATTATGTTTCCCGGGGATAGGATAATAAATTAGAATACCTAATTAATTAACCTAAAAGAACAGCAATAAGAAAAAAGATAAAATTGAAATTGAAATAAGTTTTTTATAAGTCTATTAAAGTCTTTATTGCCTATAATGTAAGTGATAAAGAAAAAATAATATTTAAACTCTTCTTTCGAACGTCTTTCTGTTTTGTTTCTTTAAATTCAGTTTGTCATAAAATTTGCGCTGGGAATATATTGCTGATTCTCAAAAAATCTTACAGGTTTTTCCGTACACATTTTACACTGAAACTAACTCAATTTCAGATCGTAATGGACAAAACCCAAGACAAAACAAAAAAATGCTTCTGTGCAAGATGTTTTCTACCGGTCGACGATGAAGATAAAGTGGATATAAAAGGACAAAATTTTCACAAGATTTGCAGTATGTGCTGTAAGTCGATAGAGTCCTTACCTGTAACATTGATTATTAATAGATTACAACAAATATAATAAAATGTTTAAGCACCTCGTTTTTATGTAATGGATTTTCTTTTTCTTTATGAATTGTTTAACAACATTAAATTTAAATTATAACGAACTTACATTCAAATTCTCTTCAAACTTAAAATGAAATATTTTTAACTTTAATTAATTACAGTAAATGTTTTTGTTTTACGATTAAAAGAAATTACATAACATACGCTCTAATGGATTGTTAACCAATTGCTTACTTTTACATCGGTACAACTTAATTCTTAAAAATTTGCAGGTGTATGCCGAACGATTCCGTCGTCAGTAAAAATGTTCTATGGCCACGTTTTTTGCGAAGAATGTTTCAAAACGCATGTACTATGCAGGTTTAGAAATGAAGGCCAAAACATTCATTCTAACAGCTGGTGGATGCAATGGGCGTCGAGTCCAGATCGTGAACAAGGTGAATGCTACCCTGACTTTTTAAATATTTATTAAGTATAATCGAAATTACTCACTTGTGCTACTTTTATTGATTTAAGTTGCATACGTTCATAATAGTGGTTAAAGCAACTTAAAAAATTTGTAACTAATCATCAGGTGAAAAAACTCAAGGTGGACTAAAAACTCCTCCAAAACGTTCTATATGCTCAAGATGTTTACAACCCATAGATGAAAGTAATAAGGTAGACGTTGGCGGCCAAAGTTTCCATAGTCAGTGTGCTAAATGTTGTAAGTTATAAATACATTTCTAATTAGTGCTTATTAGGCTCTTGTATTATTTCCTTTTATTTCATAGTTACGAGGGATGGAAATGTTACAATGAAAAATTAAAGAAGTGGCAAGTTGAAATACGGCGGGCAAATCGAAATACAGCGGATTTCATTTGGTCAATTTTTTTTTGTAATGCATGTTTATTTGCTTATAACAACCGTTTTAGTATAACGCCAATTTAGATAACTTGCTCGTCATTAATAAATATTGATGTTATTGTTTATTTTACAGATTTCTGCCATGAAATCCCTACTTCTAACCTTAAAATATATTACGGCCAAGTTTTTTGCGAGGATTGTTTTCACCGCCATGTTCTTAGCCGTGGTAAAGATAATCCTTCTGAATTTTTCAAACATTGCTTTGACCAATGGCAGAATAACTTTATGTTCGCCGAGAATATGCAACAATTTATGAAAGGAAATAAAGAAAATGCACCTTTTATATTCATGATGCCGGGTCCCCAGCCACCATTCTGTCGATGCGGAACTGGACCGAAAGAATGGTTTCAGCAAAATGAGCCTAAGAAATGTAAGTTAAGTGCTCAATTTTCGCTATCATCAAACCGAAAATTTAGGAGAAAATTGTAAAATTTCTATAAATATCTAATTTTATTTTTATTCACTGAAGCGACGAGACGAATGGGTCGGTCGCCAGATGGCAAGTGATACGCTTACGTATAACAACGATGTGCTGGTTAGGATGGTATTCGCAAAGCTATATTGCGCGCTCTTCACCTTGTGATGTAAAATGTTCAATCTCGTTATCCTAGTACCAGTGCCCTCCAAACCTGAACACTAATGTATGCACACTACTATTTGGCGCCAGAAATAGGCGCTGCGGTGGTACCTACCTAGACGATCTATTTTGCCAGATATATCTACCACCAGTAATATTCTAAATTTGGTGTTAGGATATTAGATAATAGAAATAAACTAATAAAAAAAGTTAAGAGCAGTCCGTTTCAAATAGTGAATGTTTATTCAATAGTGTAAATATTTTGTCTGTAGGTGCATAATGGTTGAAAATGAAACATTTTCACAGCCCTGGCCACCTTTTCCACTGATGGAGAGTCTTACGGAACTTGTGACTTATCTTTTGAACTTCGCACAGATGTATCAGAAATACCTAGCTCTATTATTATAGAATCAGCAAAGCAAGAAAATTTTGCTGTAACTGCATTGCAAAAAATAGAAAAGCTAACGAAATATCTTCACAAAAAGGACATTAATAACAATCCAAAAAATATTAACAAAAAATGGAAAAACTTTGATTTTGGCAACGGTTCAATTGATAAAATTGATGAACCTGTATGCGGTTGGGTAAATTGGCAGAACCCAATAAAGCACGAGTTGATAAATGATTGTCCTAAATGTTTGTGGCAATGTGGATCTATTTATGTAAACAGTGAATATTTACAGAATGAAATTGTTTGTGGAGATTATTAATTTTTTTAAATAAACTAGTTGAATCGCAAAAATTTTTTTTACTTATTTATCAACACATGAGACCCTATGTCCAGCTGTGGACGTCCAACGGTTGAAATGATGATCATATTCGTTTAAACAAAATATTTTTCTTGTTAAAAGCATGCCTCGATCATACCCTAGTAATAACAAGTAGTAAGTCTTAATGATAAAGGAACGATACGGCTTTCCATGGTAATTCGGCGCTGTTTAAGAATAGTACACTATAACTGGCGTATTACTTTGAGAAATGTCGTTACCTCAGTAATTTTATTAGCTACAACGCCGTTAACTAGAATAGTTCTATTCGCACGTTTGTTTGGCAACAAGACCTGCGATGGTGCCTACTTGAATGTTTTCATAAATACTAGTAAAAGATGTACCACTAGTTATGTAGTAAAAACAAAAATCGTTTGTGTACACAAAACAAATATTTCTAATATACTGCATAATATTTTTTTTATTATAGTATACATATTTTTTAATAAATTTTATAGTCTTTTTATATTATCTTCATTTTTATAATCTACGTACGTTGTACCTATGACAATTGTAGCAACAACAACACAAATTCGTTTTACAAATTAGAGATGTAGGTGTGGCTCGCGATATCTTATGAGAATATTGTGTTTTCTGACTATAATATTTACCTCAATAGATGAAATTAAGTAATAGACGGAAACTGTGATCAGAATCGGTACCGTAGATACCATTGTCATCCTCCCGTTAACTGTATATGTAATCGTAACATTGTGCTTATTGAGATAAATTTGAAAAATAATATAATAATGTACGGCCGAAAAACTCCTTCTACTTATCGTTCCACACCATCTGTATATTCACATTATACAGGAAGGTAAGATTTGCATTAAGCATTTTCTGCAATTGTTCTAAATATATATGTTTTTGTTCTAATTTGTAATATATGTATTAATATCACGAACTTTTCTAGATCATCAACAAATCTGCGATCATCAAAATCTGTAAAATCTTTACGTCTTCCGTGGTATCAAAAACCGATCCTGCATGATGCATTCTTATTGGATTTACAAAGGGGTTCTTTGCTAACAGGTTTTCTATCAATTGTAAGTTGTATTTTCGTTTTTTGCACTGTATTAGATAATAGTATTATTTTTCATGATTTATGTATGTGCTATTTATATGTTATAGTACATGCAGAGATCATGACTAGGTAAATAAGTACTTCTTTGGTTTATTTATAGATTTAACTTAAGTGCTGTAAAACTGTATAATAGTATAAGCTAAGTGTAACTATCTGCCACAGGACAGGCTTGCCTAGTGTGGGGCTATCTGTATGTCTCTTGATGTATATTTTTGTTTTGTGTTAAATAATTTATTACATTATATTTCATAATAAATAACAAACATAAATCATGTTATATTATATGCAGCCTCTTTAAAAATGGCATTTTATTTTTTTGGTAATTACGAATAACTTTGAATTGTTTTAATTTTACACACAAGGGTAATGATGAGTTCAAATTGGAATAGATTGACAAGAAGTATTATTATAACAATTAACCATTTATTGTGTCTGTGGTTATTTCTACCAAATGTACCACTGATTCACCTGATGGTAACCAGTGAATGCTAATTATAATAGTGTAATCTCTGGGACATACAGTATCACTATGTTTTTGGAGTTCAGAAGCTAGATAGTGTTGTATTAATCACAATTATTCATGATGTAATTGTGTTTTTATGTCAGCTTCCAAATATTGAAAGAAGTGTCCATTGATATTATATGGTATTTTAAACCTTACATAAATTTTTAATGAATAAATTGTACAATTAATATGTGTGGGATTCTCATGATAATTTTTATTCAATAAAATTTGTTTTTAGTATATTCATATTAAAGTTCTTTGCCCTGCACATTAGGGAATAAATTAATAAACATTTTAATATGATCTTTTCAGTTTATTGCCTTGTTTACATTTGCCCAAAGTATATTTGATTTATATTGTCTGGGCATGGCAACACCTGGTGCAGTACATTATGGATATTATATTTTTAGCTACCAATTTGTGTATGTTGGAAGTGCACCTGGTAAGCTTTGAATTATTTTGTTGAGTTTGCTATTTGTTCACAATATTTCTTTCAAGTGAGGAGAGTACTTATACATATGTAGTCACTATAGTAGAAATTTTTCTTAAAAATTTTTATAAAAATTTTCTTTATATATGAAAAAGTCCAATAACCCGTTGATGACTACTGCTAGCCATAGTCCTCCATCAAAAATCTCCACCCCAAACTTTCTTGCATCCTTAAGGATCTAGAAAGAGTTCAGTAAATGAGAATAAGAAATTTTTGAGTACATATTAAATTAAATATTTGCCTAAGTAAAATTGCTAAAGTTTTTATTTTTAAGTCATTATAGTTTTTTTTTACTATTACACCATATGTAGCTCTACAAACAATGGCCCCTAGTGCTTGGTGGTACCGGGGGGCATGATGATTGTAGACCATTGGATGTGGAGATCTTTGGGGTTTGGGATCTTTGGTTTTGATTACATTTAATATTGTGTTAAATTTTTCATGTATGTTTTCAGTACGGAATGTATTAATTGTGTTTTCATTATTCTCTTGGATTGGATCTGTAGCTGTATTGATCACTAGTATATTGCTCATTGTAGCTTTACGAAAAGTAAGTTTTATTTTATTTAAATTTGAAAATTATGTTACTTAATAAACCCATCCCATACTTATATTACTTCATTCAACATATGACTACTTTACAGAAGAAAATTCTATGTTTCAGTTCATATGTTAATCTTGAGTTAATAGTTATAAGTTACTATTATACTGGTGGTAAGTCTCTTTTGCCGGGCCATATTTGGGTAGGTACCACTGCAGCTCTTATTTCCGCCGCCAAACTGTGTTGTGCAAACATTACTATGTTCCATTGGGAAGTTTGTTATAGCTAATGTAATTACTGGGGTAACCAGATTCAGCATCTTACGTCGCAGGTGATGAGATCATCCAAACTAGTGCCATATTGTTATGGGCAGGCATATCTGTCTCATTATTTAATTAAATTAAAAAAATACATTCAAGAAAATAGTGAATAGGTTTGTGCTTTGTTACAACATCATCATTTAAAACCAGATGGGACTGTGGTCAAGTATCATACTACAGAAATAAAAAAGTTTATAAAAGGAATTACATATAATAATAATAGGATTGAAAATGATTACAATATTCATTTTGAAAGTGTTTTTATAAATGTAGAAGAGACATCCATCTATGTAGAGAATATTCACTATATTTTTGAAAGCATAAAGCCTCGAGATTTGAAATATGGTAGGAATATTCCTTTAACCGAATATAGGTCAATTAAGAATTGATTTTATAAAATTTATTCCTCAAACTATGGAGGTGTTACAACTAGCAAAGCGGTCAGGGAACACTTAGTATTACATATATAAAACAATTGTTAAATCATATTATCTCAAGCAACATTACTGTTTTATCAACATGTATACAATGTTAATGTTATATACAAACTGAAAAATTCATAATGATTTCAATTTTGGTTTTTTGTTTATATGCAATAATGGAGAATAAGAGGTTTTTTATTTTAGTTACATTCATATCATTATTTTCATTTAAAATTTTCTTCATGTTGCCTTGTTGTTTAAGTTTGTCCATACAGGAACTAATAAGGTAACTCCATAAATTTTTGGCTTTTTTTATGCATTTTTGTTTTAGTCATTGCATTATGCATTACATATTACATTTTGTTGTTTGAATTAATCCTTAGTAAACCTATGTGGTTGTCAAAGACTCTGAATACCTATAAAGAGACCTAAGGGTTATAGATGATGGATTCCATATTATTTTGTATTTAAAAAAAGCTAAATGAGGTTGACATTCACTTGATGGTAAGTGCTATGCCTGCTTATAACAACTTGGCGCTAATTAGGATGATATATTCTGCACCACATTGTGCTCATTGTCTTCATACAATACCTTCTTTACCCCAGTAATTTTACCAGCTATAGTGCCCTTCATAGCGTAACATTGCAATGTTTGTACTGCTATTTGGCAGGCTGGTATCTACCTAGACGGTCCACCAACAATATGCAGAAATAATACATCTAAAGCAAAATACCAATGTTTTTGTGTTGTTCCAATATACATGTGTAGGAAACTGTTCACTGCCCGCATCGCTGGAAGTAATATAAAATTAGACTTGAAATTTATCTGAAATATTCTTTGAGAGTGACCGCAAATGACTGTCTATAGCAACTGTTACTATAGCAACCGCATAAATAATACCAAATAAAAATGTTTATAAAAGTTATAAATAATATATGAAATTCAAAAAAGAAATAGCCTGTAACCATCTACAAATCCTTCCGCATGGGATGGTTATGTTCCCATATTGATTTACTAACTAGTGTTCATGTGATTGTTGAACAGATAAAACCTACTTTTATTATATAATGAAATTGGTTATACATATAGTTAGATAAAGAATATATCCAGAGTTTCATAGACTGATCACGAGATCTATTCGAAGTAAAGACACAACATTTTGTAGAAAAATTGCTTCTACCATTTAGAGGTCAATTAAGAAAGGATTTTACAATTCCTTCCTAAAAGAAGTTGCAAGAGTGTAAGCCAGCAAAGCGGGTGGGGGACAGCAAGGAGGAATGTATATATTGTATATATATAATTAACGAAATATTTATTTCTGTTTCAGGAATATGAGAAGAAAATCGTTCCATGGTTGTACACCTTCGGTGTGTTTATACTGTTCCGCACGGTGGCGTTCATCTTCGCTTCTATTGTCAATGATATGATATTCGCATACAACATCCTCATGTGCCTATGCTGGATTGTGTTCTGTGTCGCAGGCGTCTACGGATGGCTGCTAGTATACAGTCTATACCTGGAGCTTGCCGATTTGACTAAACTTGAAGATCTGGCACATTTAAGGGTAAGTTGTGTTAGATGTAATGTTTGGAGACCCTACTCCTCCTTCCCAAGGTGAAATGATTTCGTGATGGTCGTGGGAAACCGCTGGATGCAAGCAACATATAACCAATTGGTGTTAAGATTATTGGGGAAGGTATATGTCCAGCTGTGGAAGATTATCAGCTGATGATGGTGATGTATCATCTCATTGAGTACAATTTTGTTATCACTTCTATATAACTGCTGTTTATAGTTTAATATGTATGAAAAAAGATATGTAAAAAAATAATAATATTGCTTTTATTTATTAATATTTATTGGACGATACAACGAGATGATGTTCACCGGATGGTAACTGATACGCCTGCCCATAACATCGTAGTACTAGTAAGAATTTTATACATAGCACCGCGTCGAGTTCGTTTTGAAACATGATATTTTAAGCCTCGTTACCTCAGTAGTTTTACCAGCTACAACGTGGTTCTAACTGCGGCACAATAAATGTTTACACGCTACTGTTCAGCGGTAGAAATAGTCGCTTCGGTGGTACCATCTAGACGGTCTCCGACAATATAGATCGACTTGAGCGTTCAAGCGCATTTACCGAGCGAGCAGGTACCTTTAATTGGCTAAGGCATAATCGTCATAGTACGAGTTGATCTCTCCGATCAAGTGGTGGAAATAGGCTTGTCCTCCTCGCAAATTCGCTTATAGTCCAGCGTCAAAATTATCGCAGCTAAACACCTGCTACTCGTCTGCAACTCGTCCATACTTACTAGTTCTGCTTGTTTATCGTTCATTTTGGGCAGTGAAACGAGTGCCCTTCCTCTCCTTTTAAAACGTTGAAATTACAGAGAATATTCTTACTCTTTCTTCTACTGGTTAACAATGTATATGAGGAGAGATTTAGAAAAAAAAATGTATTTATTGCTATTATATACACATCATCATCAGCCGACAGACGTTTACTGCTGGACATAGGCCTCCCCCAAAGTTCTCCACGTCCTTTGTTGGAGTTCATTGTAGAGGAATTAAGCCGTAACACACCACGAAGGCTCAGAGCGGGTTGGTAGGTGGTCAGAGCTTCGTCTGTTATTCAGCAGGGTGCATCACGTGCAAGTGAGGTGGACTTAGGCTCCGTAAGATGTTGAGCGGAACATACATCTCATATACATACGTAATAAAATTGTATTATTTACTTTTAAGATGGGCACGATGGCATCATTAAACGCTTCACTAGCTGGCTCCCGGCCAACAACTCCTCACAGCACTGTCTCCACTATGCCGGCTTCGCAGATATGATGCGAGGACACCACGGTCAGTGGTCACCAAGATGTAGACGACGAGGTGCAACCGTTAACCTCTGGAGGTGGTCTGGAGACACCCGTGTAATGGCAATAACAATTAATCCCACAGTAATTACTCTAGATTTATTCCCATAATACTGCCAATGTTCATTCATGTGTAGTAAGTAATATTTTATTACTAATCTTAATTAATTATAAGTGTACTTTAAAGGCGTGATTTTTTTAAATCGATAAGGATAAAGAAATCACTAAATTAATTTTTTCGTATTAAATGCATAATGTTTATATTATCTATAATTGTTTTTAACATGAACGCAATACGAACATAATTAGACGAAAAATTATATTACTGTTGTTTAACAATATATATTTTATATTACTCGTCCCTGCGTTTTGGAAGATATTAAAATTACATGATTGCCTTTAACATGGTTCATTAAACCGAAAAAAAAATTTTTGGTCTTATTCTGCTAGCTTCAACTCCTATCTATTATTACTGGTGGGTCTCTGTTGCCGGAGACCATCTAGGTAGGTACAACCGCAGCGCCTATTGCAGTCGACAAATAGTACTGTGCCAACATTACTTTGTTCCGTTTCGAAGGGCGCTATAGCCAGTGAAATTACTGCGGTAAGGAGAATCAAGATCTGATCACTCAAGACGACGGACGCAATGTTAGTTCAGTGTATAACATCCTAACTAGCGCCACGTTGTTATGGGCGGGCGTATCACTTACCATCACGTCAACAGCCTGATAGTTTCGTCGCTTCATAGATTAATAAAATGTTAGAATAAGACAAAAAGATTTTTTTTTTAAATATAGAAACCGTTTAAAAAGAAAATCGAGTAATTCGAGGGACTGATGTATTCCGCACATCTAGAGAGCAAAGTAATTAATACTATATATTTGAAATGTAGAATTTTTTTATATCTTATATACCACTTTAAATACAGATAATTTGATATTTATAAATTACATCAATTAATTGTTTTTATTGTTTATTTTAATATGCGATTGTCATATATGTTGACAGACAATCGGATGTATATTTACCTAAAGTACCTACCATCCTAAAATGTATATACATATATGTATATATGTTACGCTCATGGAAATGTAAGAAGCGAGAGAGGTGTGCCAGGATCGTAGCAAGTAGAGGTTATCTCTGTCTACCCCCATGGGAACGAGGCGTGATATATAATATATATATATATATCTATCTCGTGTGCATGTGGTAGTCATTGTGTTATTTTTTGCATGAAGAAGAATGCATTTACGTACATGGGATCCGGCTTGCACTCGTGGCACTACCGATTGAAAAACCTCCCACGAGAACTTGAGCCCCGCTGAGTATTACCGGAAGTGCCGGCGATCAAGCAATCTTTACTGTACCTTCAAAAATTACGCTTTTCGCGACCTGTAGGTGTGTGGTGTGTATGTATGTAGTGCCATCTATTTAATTAATTCTTCTGTTCCTTCATGTTACATGCTTTAGAATACGTTTTTTAATAAAATTCTGCGCTTTAAACCGAACAGTGATTTAGGTTAACAATTATCATGAAAGTATTATACGTAAAACTAAATTTGATGCTCCTGGTATTTGGCCAGTATAAAGTGCAATCCATGGCAACGAACACAAAGAAAATGTAGGTAAATATACATCCGACTATCCCACCACTAGTTTTATGCTTTAAAATAATCCGTCCAATTTGTTTTTTTTTTTTTTGGGAGCTATTCTTAAGTGATTTGTCAGCCCCATGGTTTGCATTTAACTGTTAGTTTATTATAAGGTATACATATCTCTTTCACTCTTTATTAATATGAATCTCATTTAATGATATTTAATTAGAATGCATCAGGTTCGTTTATTTCAGATAATTTTACATATGATTTGTTTATTTTCATCTAATAAAAGTGACTTGGTTTAAATATAAATATATATATGATAGTTGAACTTTATTAAGAACAAAACTTATCTAGATTTTCATTAATAAATTTAACTCTGTCAGTTTTGTTACAGTATATCAAAATCCTCTTGATTACTAGATTGTTAATTATCATTTTTTTTAATAAAAATTATCTATATATTTTTAAGAAATGTTTGTGTATTTTTTTTCACGTAAACATTTGAAGTTATGTTGTACTTATTACTTTTACTCAATAGAACTATTTTCATAAATTTTCTTGTCATTTTCCATTGCAAACTTAATAAAAAAAAACGTAAATTATATGAATGGATGCAAAAAGGCAAAATATCTACAGTATTCAGGTATTTACATGTAAAAAGGGATTATAAATTGATATACATGAATTTTGTTAACAGTAGTAATATTCTCATTAATCATATATACAATGCTTTCATTATATATATGATTAATGAGAATACACAGAACGATAAAGAAATTGTGTTCTCTGGGAATCAAATATGTGTGCCTTAAATATGTCTACATTTAATGCATATAGGTTAGAAATGTATAAATAATGATATTATATCAAATACCACTATATTTTAAATGGAGCCGTCCTTTGTCATTGTTATCACAGGATGTAATAAATTTTTCACTATTATATTGTTTATATTATTTTCCTTCTATATATCATACTCTTTAAGTATACACTCTTTAACCAGTGCGTCCTCCTCACTCTTACTTACGGCGCAGAGACGGCATTTGGCCATCGGGCTGGTCCACCGATTCAAAGTAGCACAACGAGTGATGGAGAGAGCTGCGCTTGGCTTTTCTCTAACTGACGAAATTTGGAACGAAGGAATTTGATGGAGAAGTTGTCGAGGTAGCCCTCAAAATCTGCAAGCTGAAGTGCCAATGGGCCGGCCAAGTCTGTCGTGCCGAAAAGTCTTGGGAGTGGAGGCTACGTACAGGTAGCGTTACGTACGGTCTATCTGGAGGTTGGGCATCCTACACTTCTGTAGGATGCCCAACCTCCAGATAGACCGTACATCAGGGCGGCCGGACGTGGGTGGATGCGAGAAGCCGAGGAATGCTTTTGGTCGAAGACATTGGGGAAGGCCTATATCCAGCAGTGTATAAACAAAGGCTGAAAATAATGATGATATCAAATGTTATGTGTAACATCTTTGGAGTAAATGTTTAATAACAGATTTGCTTTTTGGTAGGTAGGATCATAGTGCCTATTTCAGCCGCTAAACAGTAGTGTGCAAACATTACTATGCTCCTGTTTGAAGGACTCTGTAGCTAGTAAATTCGCTTCGATGAATAAAGAAAAACGCACAAGATACTAGATTCAATTCTCATACTGTAGCTGAAACAAATTCTAGGAATTTCACTTTAGTTCAGTTTTTTTATTCAATTAAGCAACTGGACGAGCGAGACTATCACTAGATGGAAAAGTGATACGCCTGCTCATAACAACTTGATGCTAATTAGGATTGTATACACTACGTAACGTAACGTACGTAAAGAAGAGGTATGTCTCGTTACTCCAGTCACTTCACTAGCTTGTGTCTTCTTTCTTCTAACTGGAACACAGTACTGTATGGCGGCAATAATAAGAGCCGCAGTCGTAACTATCTAGATGGTTTTCGGCAACAGAGACCTACCACCAGTGTAGTTGCAATTATTAAAAAAAAATATAAGAATGAAGTGATGATGATGAAAGTTTCTGTGCCAAGCCAAAGGCGGTAAAGCTAGTATGATTTTTATTAACACTTTATAAGGCTCTTTTCCCAAAAAAATATGATTGAAGTGAATTTCATATTTATGATAGCAAACCTTTCCTCAACGGACAGTATACAACTGATACGTGGTATCCTATGTGGGTACGACCGCGGCGCCTGTTGCACCCGATAAACATTGCTGTGTTCCGGTTTGAAAGGCGCTATAGCTAATGAAATTACTGGAGTAACGAGACTCAACGTGTCTCCGGCGACGAACGTAATGTGGGGCTGTGTGTGTCTTTACGTACGAAACATTTACCATCAGGAGAACGTTCCGCTCGTCTAGTTACCTAATTATATATATATATATATATATATATATATATATATATATATATATATATATATATATATATACAGAACTACTTCAGTCCCATTATTTGACGCTGATAATAAAGATCATATAATCGCGATACGAAATTCTAAAATATAGAGAGGTTATATTAAAAAAAAAACGATTTCTCCTGAATTAAATACTTTATTGTAACATTTGTAATATACATTAAAAAACATAGATTCTTTGTACATCATATTATTACATAATATATAACCTGTAATGTGCACCTTGCTACAGTTGACATTACCGCAGTAATTTTACGTTTAAACATTAAAAAAAAAATAAAGCATAATAAATATGAGATTTTCCGTCTTTTACATATTAAAGCACGATTGCGATATTAAGTTTGTTTATTTCGAAATTACAAAATTGTAGAGCATTTTATTATTTGAGTCCTAATAATAATTTCTAAAAAAAAAATGTCTTAAGGAATATACGTTTTCGATTAAAATATCAATATATAATGAGAAATGTTTTAAAATTTAAATAATACACGGTAAATAAATTTTAAGGTGATTACTATAGTTTATACGGCTGCCATTTTTAAATGTGATGACAATCTTGTAGATACAAGAACCGAGGTATGGATATACCTCTTATATACTTTGAGTATAGTATCGATATACCTCAGGGCTCAAAGGCCGTAAGCGCCATAATGCCGGAAACTTCTTTTTTTTTAGACTGTTTTCAGAGCTCTATCGATTATTATATTTAAAGTTTATTATTTTAATATACATGGAGAACACGCAAATTTTTTTGTGACACGATTTTATCTATGCAGCTTTTTTGGACGTTTAAAACAAAAAAAAAAATGCTTTTTATCTAATAACGTATTAGCCTAATAGTTTTCAAAAATCATGCCCTATACATAAAATTTAATTTTTTTTTTATAACTATATAAACAAGGACACAACAAGAAACGTTTCCTTACTACCGTTTATTTTACGTTTTAGTTCAGCTTCAGCCCAGAGGTATATATATCAACTATATAATACGGAGTATTATTACATACGCAGTATAAATAACAAATACTTATTCACCAATAAAAAATACGTTTTTTTTACAGGATTCATATTACAGATTTAAACCCATTGACCTTGAAAACTATATTTAAATATATGATAAAACATTACGTGTAGTACTCATCATCATCAGTCATTATACGTCTGCTGGACATAGGGTTTCCTCTCAAAGATCGTCCAGCGGCTTAACCTTACCGGTTCTTCTGTCTACCTCGTGTCCTAACCTATAACATTATAATGGTATGTTTAACCATAAACTTGTTCTTTACGGTTAGGTAATAAAGGTAGATTAGGGCTTGGTTATAACAATAGAAAAAACTAACATGATGCATTGTTTAACTTTAATAAATTAAAAACGAGTTGTAAACTATCGGATATCGACATTTTCTTTTTGGCCGTTAACGTTATTGTTTAATATGAATAAAAAAATATATAACTACATCATTTCGCTAACACGTCATATCATTGGAGACATATATGAAAAATAAAATATAAACCGATTGGTATTTTATCTCTACTATAACATTTCATTAATAATTGATATATTTCAATTTATTTTGTATGTACATATAAATAAAAATTAAACAAATATACTCCCGATAAAATTATAACTAGTCATATTCAAATAGCGAATAATTTATAACCGGTTCGTTCTGCTAAATAATAGCTAACGTCACGACTAAAACAAATTTTACAAAAAAAAAAAAAAAAAACTAATTAATTATAATCTTTAAATTTAAAACTTGTATAAGGAGTATAATTTTCAAAATGGCGGAAAAATGTTTTATTAAATTGATGCAATAATAAAGAAGACATACAACTATAATTATTTAATGATGAATTGTATAGTTATGTTCTGTTAGGGTGATACGCTCGAAACGGATATCCGGAGACTTCACCAAACGCCGAATATTACATCCGTCCCGTTACCCCAGAAATTTTAGCTGCAGCGCCCTTCAAACTGGAAGACAGTAATGTTCCTACCACATACTCTGGCAAGAGGGACCTACAATCATCAGTCGATAGACGTTCACTGCTGGACATAGGACTCCCCCAAAAATCTCTATATCCATTGGTCCTGGCTTGCCTGTGTTCGGCGACTTCACGCAACTTTCATCAGATCGTCGGTCCATTTTGTGGAAGGCCAACCAGCATCACGTGTACCGATCCGCGGTTGGCATTCGAGAACCATACTGGCCCATCGGCCGTCAGTTCATCGAGCAATATCTCCTATATCTTCAGTACTCATCCGTTCGCACGGAGCAACTCCAGGCATAGCGCTCTCCTTTGCCCTTTGGGTGACTTTGAACCTCTTTATAGTGCTCCTAGTAAGAAGCCATATCTCAGTTCCATATATCAAAATTGGCAATACGCACGAGCTGAAGACTTTTTCTTCAGACACTGGAAATATAAGACCAGAAGATGCTGCGTACTCTCCTGAACACTGCACAGCCGAGTTGAATTCGTCGATTGATCTCTTTCTGGAAGATGGGGTCACTTAGCTGGACTCTCTCTCAGGTAAACAGTTCGTCGACTTCCACTTTTAGCTCCTAGTCGGGTTGTGTGGAGGTTGAAACCTGTATGACCTTCAGCGAATACGGTTTGGTGATTCTGAGTATAAGGTAGGCTACCTGTAGAAATCATCCCGTGAGGGATGGTATACGCAAGAATTACCTTCACGTAAAACAAAAAAAAGGGTCGTTTGATGGGAAAGCCGTTCTTAGCATCCATGGTTCCGGTACTTTGCCTACGTCCATCACAGTCAGCATAGCCTCCGGTAACGCCGGGTACTAGGGGTCGTAATTTATAGGGGTTTTGTTGGATTGAAGGGCGCTGTAGCCAGTGATACTATTGGGGTTACGATGCTCGATGTCGGTTTCGAGGCACTGAGCATATTGTGGTATCAGCACGCGTGTCACTTAACATCAGGTGAACGTCCCGTTCTTCTTGAGCTTGATTAAATAAAAAAAAAAAATTGTATATGTGAAAGTCGTAAAGATCTCTTCGTAGATTCTATCGTTTAATGCAACTTGTGACACAAGCTTTTTTTTATTTACACCATGACTATAATTTTACAGTATTAAGCGACTATGTAGCCGCGGGTAGTGATGCGTGCTCATGCTAGCATTAGCCATTACACGGCAGCCGGAACACAGCGATTTAAAATATGAAGGTTAATGGATGTCCAGATAGGTTCGAAACAAACCAACAGCATTGTTGTTCCAAAATCGAACCTGGAACTTCGCGTTACAAATTGGCATGGTCGCAGTTAAATCACTATTCTGTAATCAATTCACACAGCCTACGAACAACAGGTTAGTTTCTATTGATAAGCGATTTAAATGCAGTTTTTTTTTTACCTACTGAACTAGACAAGTCCTCGAGTCACTACATGGTGTATACACTATTTATATATATTTATATAGAGCATAAAAATTACAAATGACTACAAATAAGCGTTTGTGTAAATGTAGTAAATTTTTTTTAGCACACAGTAAATACTGCTTGTATGTGATAAGGCCACGGTGTATGAACATTGGATTGATTTATAAAAAAAAATTAATATACCAACATAGAACATATTCCGTCGGTAACATACACATTGTTTTCCAATTTCATTCATATAAAGCAATGATAGAGTATCAAAATTTCATAAAAAAATCTCTTAACATCATCTCACTTAGGGACACGGGAGTCAACCATATTCCAATGGAAGACTAGTGCGCGTTTACGGAAGCTGTCGGTGACATGTCGAGTCCCAGCAGTGGGATAATTAACAGGACTATTTCATTGGTATAAAGCTTTTTTTAGTTGAATTAAAAATTAAATATATTTTTCAAAAACGAAGAGCATTTGCTATTATATGGTCAGGGGCCATTTGTTAACTTACGGATATTTGGACTGGTGTAATGGACCCCGTATTAAAACTAGCTCTTGAGCCCGAAGTGCTTCCTCTTTATCCGGGCGTACGGCCCTATGTCCGGGTCCATGACGAAGTCGTACAGCACACTAGACCAGCTCGTGTGCTGAGGCAGATCGTCGTAGAACTCCGAAGCAATGCGTTTAACCTGCAAACAAATTAATCTTTATTAATACTATAGTTAGGATGACATACACAACACCATATTGCGCTCGTCGCCTTGAGACGTAAGAATTCGTGTAGTCTCGTTACCTCAGTAGTTATCTTAGCTACAACACCTTTAAAACCGGAACAGAGTAATGTTTGCACACTACTGTTTAGCGGCAGAATTATACGACAACACCTTCCTATGTACGAGGACAACGCTATTTATTCACAGCAAGATTCCAAATAAATGAAAAGGTTGTATACCTCGGGTAGTCTTCTGCCTGGAACGGCGGGGAAGTCGTGGTGCTCGTTGTGGTAGCCCACGTTAAAGGTGATCCAATTCAAAGGACCGTAATAGGAATATGTTTCGAAACCTTTGCGGAACATATAGTGCTCGGAGATGAAGTGCCCTGGAATAAGCATTTATGAATTAAGATAATTTTTAAAATTCAATTATACCATTTCACATCTGTCTATGGATGACCATTGCTGAACACATATCATCAGAATTATAGCCACATTCTCCACGCTTGGCATGAGGGGTTGAAAAGCGCAGTATTGTGGGTTACCGAAAAAGCTGCTGCCTTTTCCCTTCATATAATTCCTAGAAGTCTAATGGGAAGAGTCTATCTCATCTTCCACACAGGCAAGTCATACGGCTGGTATTAAGAATGAGGAGCTGGTCATTACATTTGAAAATTTCTTATCATCATCACCATCAGACGAACTTCAGTTAAACGGCTGAACCAGCTTTGTGTATATCGGTAGTTCGTAAGGTTCGACGGTGTCTCCTTATTTTAGGAAAACTGATGGCCTGCTCTAAATTGTCCTAAATGTGGTCTGAACTTCCACACGCGTAACTGTGTAGTTTGTCACCAATCTCCTTTCAAACCAAAACAAAATAGTATTTATATTGTATCTCATCATCATCAGCCGATAGACATCTTCTGACATCGTCTGAATGTAGACTTTCTGCAAAGATTCCCACATCAATCGGGTAGTGATAAATATGGGAGGATGATTCGGGTTCTACTACAGCCGAAATACTACGTCGCTATATATAAGAGATAGGCCGTTTATATATATTTATACTCATAATAATCATAAGGTCCTCACCAGCAACAGGATGTACGCCCATTGCCATGAACGAGCCCAACAGCAGATACCATAGCGCTCTCCAACCTGGTGCACAACAATTTTTGATTAAACTTCACCCGACAACATTTAATGAATTTTTAATTCCATATATACGAAAAAAAAAACTTCAGTCTATATTTATAACAGTAAAATAACAGCTTTATAATTTAATACATTATTTTTGCTCAGTACCATAAATATAATTATAATAATGTTTGTTTGTTTATGGTAACTTTGGATCCGGTTGGACCGATTTCGACAGGAGTTCAACTGATAAACATGTGATGGCTATAAGGCGTAATTTAAGGTACTGTAATTAAAATAAAAGTAACCGGGATCTTTGCTAAAAAAAAAACTCCACGGCCCTTAATTCTTGACTCACCAAACAATTGAACAACAACGGCGTCGAAGAACAGCTGTATGACGAGATTGATGAACTCCAGCGGGCTGGGCGGCTTCGGGCGGACGACCAGCGGCCGCAGCGAGTAGAAGAACGGCTGGAGGAACAGCCACACCAACTTCCCGCCCGTAGTGCAGAACAGCTTAGCCTCCACCAACGTTGGCAGGTCCACGTCAATCACTTCGTCGCCTTGATACTGAAAAGAACCATAATAGTTTCACAAACAAATATACAATAAAAATATAAAAAATATATTCCTGTAAAATCATAAGAATATTTTGACTTACATATTCTTAAGCTTTATCATTTTTTTTTTTAATATTTTAAATGTTAAACTGAAAAAAGACTGTAAAATATAACATGATAATTTTGACACTCTACCCTCATTCTTAGTGTGCCATATCAAATTTATCATTTTGTAATTAGCTTAAAGAACTCGTTACCATTCGATAAAATCGTTAAAAAAAAAATGTATATACGAAGAGTGAGTAAACGAGCGAACAGTTCACCCGGTGGAAAGTAATCACTGAAGCCCATGGACATTCGCAACACATGAGGGATCAGACTATTATGGGAATAATACGCTCTTTTGTTGAAGGGTAAATTTTTATTTATAGGCTGTATCCTTTTTTACTAACTATAATAATATCGATGTTAAAAAGCTCCTCCGCCATCTTGGAAAGTTAAAAGCAATAGGTTTATTTCTAACATAATATATTATTAGTTACTATTATAAAAGTTAAATTATTTCAGTAAGTTTTTATAGTGTTCGAGATTGCTGGTCGCGTGCGTAGATAAGTATCGGTTTTTTTAGACTTATATTTGATATATGTAACAGGTTTTTGTATATGAATTTTCATTATAATTGGGGAAAAATAAAATTAAATACAGAATAAATTTTAAACTCTCGTTTAACTGAAACTTTTGATATGATTACTTCGCTCATTTCAAGCGCCAAGCAGTAGTGTATATTACCGTGAGCGGTTTGAAAGTTTTCCATATTTAGTAATAGTAAAGTAGGGGGTGTATGGGATCCAGCACAACAAATCACAGGACCCAAGCCAACCTCACCTACTCGTGGTGCACTCGGCTAATCAAATAAGGCTCTGGCTCCCACCAAATCGCATTGGGCCAGCGTGGTGGGAAATTGCTACAATCCCTTTATATGAACAAACCCAAACGAAAGGAACCCCTACAAACGACAGGCCCTGGTGCTTATCGATACCGGAAGCCGTGCTAAGGGCGCAAGACAGATAGACATGGAGTCCTTTGGGGGAGGCCTAAGTACAGCAGAGGACGTCTATCGCCTGATGATCAATATCTAGTAAAATAACTACGATATTGAGACATCATTATGCCTCAAGGTGACTGTTTAGCCGTGTTGTGTAAACATCTTAAGCAGCGCGCCATTTTGTTATATGCACGTTGATATATATACAGATAAAAGATAATAAAGTTGTTTAATATAAACCTGGCGGAATTTTAACTTTTTCCTATTAGTCATTGGATTATTCATATCATTACATTGTTATCAGAGAGCACTAGTAAAATTGTAAATCGATAAGATCATACTGTTTTAAGTAGAAAAAATAGTTTTAAATAATAGCATATCGCGATAAAGAATCTAAACATATAAACCTATTAAATATTTCCATTTGCGATCCATTCGTCCAATACTTTTGTTTTCTATCATCATGAGCCGATAGACTTCCACTGTTGGACACAGGCCTCGCACAAAGATTCCCACATCGATCGGGTAGGAATTCATATGGGGGGTTCGGCAACTTCAAACCACGCTGGTCAAATGCCGATTGGTAGCCAGAGCCTCGTTTGTTGATTAGCAGGGTGCACCACGAGCAGGTGAGGTAGGCTTGGATCCCGTGAGTTGTACTGCGGGACCCCTTACACCCCTTTATTTCGCTTATTGATGTTAGAGTCCTATTACTAGGTACAGTTCCGGTAGGTACCACCAAAGGTCCCCTTGCTACCGCCAAACAGTAGTGTGCAAATATTACTTTGTTCTGGTTTGAAGGGCGCTGTAGATAGTGAAATTACTGGGGTAACGAGATTTAAGACCTTATGTCTCAAGGCGGCAAGCACATTTAGTGTACTATATCATCCAAACCAGCTCCATGTCAGGTGAATGTTGGTTCCTGGAATAAAAAAAATAAAAAACATTTTGGTATGGAACTTCACTTACTCTATGATGTTCCAGATGGTACTTCCTGAAGCTGATGGATACGGGCACGCCGACGGGCAGGTTCGCGAAGAAACCGAACAGTCTGTTGTGGAGAGGTCGATTGTGGCCGAAAGCCAGGTTGTGTGCAATTTCGTGTATCGCTAAAAAATAAAATTATTTATTTATTCATCAGGCAAAGGAGAAGCCCAGCGGTGGACTAGAAAATGGAAGCTGATGTTAATGATACAATACGCGATTCCCAAACGCAAGAAGAAACTGTAGCCAGTGAAATTACTAGCGTGATGGGACTTGATGTCCTACGTCTCAAGGCGAATAGTACTATATGGTGCAGTGTACATCATCCTAACTAGGCGCCACGTTGTTAACAGCGAGTATGTCACTCGTCTCTTCGCTTCGTCGGATTAAAAAAAAATTCTCAAGTTCAAATATTCATCATATTGGCACAAGATATGTCCTGAGCAAATACACTGAGGGAGCAGCAAAATACACACGATAAAGATCTTTCCTCATTCATATTATATGTGGACTGTAGACGTTTTAAAATAAAAAAATATATATATTATAAATAAGGGTGTAGGGGGTTCCGACCGACATCTTACGGAGCCCAAGTCAACCTCAACTCCACGTGGTGCACCCTGTTGAATAAAAGACAAGGCTTTGTCTACCCACCAACCCGCACTGGGTCAGCGTGGTGGGCTGTCCCAATTCCCCTCAATAAAATCTAACAAGTACATACTTTGGATACTAGACGTCTATCGGTTGATGATGATGATGATGATCATAAAAAGAACTTCAACGTTGTCATATATATTAAAATATACGGTTTGTTCTACATACGATTTAATAATATAAACGTGATAATTTTTTTGGTACTGAAGGGTCCAGACGAGTAGGACACCCTTAATAATGGAGCATTAGTAAGTTTATCAAATAGTCCCCTGCTGGCAGGTGTTTAGGTCATGGCAAACATTACTGTGTTCCGGCTTGGCTAGTGGTAGGCGCTGTAGCTGATGTAATTACTAGGGTAACATAACATTTCTTCAAAAAGGGCGTGAAAAGGTTTCTGCAGGGTCGGCAACACGTCCAGTGATACCTCTGGTGTTACTAACGGCCATAGGCTGCGGTGACTGCTCAACATCAGCAGACTTTTTTTTATTTGCTTTCGGAGGAGAAATCTTTGAAAAGACTACGTACGTCTCCTGGAGGAAGTCAGGGTTTGGTGGAGATTATTACCCAATAAAACCCCTTCGGTGATTAAGTTAGGAAAGGCCTAGCTAACGCTATGCTGAGATAGCCCGTCACAGGGTCTGATTCATGGAGACTACCATCCTCGTGAGTACTACTTGAATGACCGGAGACCACTTCCAGCAATTGTCGTCCTCAGTGGTCACTGTACAGTCCTACACCGACACAGTGGTGTTTGCCATGTTTTCGCGTGGCATCTGCTATAGCCGCTGCGGCGGTGGTGGTACCTACCTAGACGGTCTCCGCTAATGTTACCAGTACTTGCTATCTCTTCATGATGCGATGCCACTTCATGTACATGCAGTGCGCAATTCATCGTTAATCCTCATATAGCATCTTATCGGTACAATTCACCTTAACGCCTCCACTCGAACGATATTCTATTGTTACAAGTATTGGCGCGATAAGATAAACTACATTATTCATAATTGTCGAGTAAGAGTATAACACAATTTTTTTTTTTTTATATATACCGTGGTAGTAAGCGGTGGTGTAGGTTTTCATAATTATTATGAGTACTTGTTTAGAAAAAAAAAAAATTGTTTAATTTCCATATTGCGTATGCAACAATCCGATAGGCTTGCAAAATTCAAATACTTAAATATATATACTAGCCGTTCCTCACTTGCTTTGCTGACCGTAATACATAATTAGACTTGAAATATTCCTTGCGAGCAACCGCAAATGATCTTTTATATACCAACCGTTACTATAGCAACCGCATAAATACTACGAAATGATGAAGGATCTATGAAATTCAATAAATAAATAGCCTGTTACCATATACAAATAAATCATTTCGCGTAGAGTGGCTGTATCGATATGTTCACTAGTTTTCACGTGATACGGGGAACAAACACAACCCATTGTCGGTGTGCTGTTAATTAGAAGAAAAATTAATAAAGCATCGTAATCACAAGATACGATAACTGATAATGATGATCATGATGAATCACAAGAAAATCGTTGAAATCAATATTTTGTACATATCATTTTTAAAGAGTTTTGTCATAAGAGAGTAGCTCGCTGGCCTAATGGTTAGAGCGTGCGGCTTTCATTCCGAAGGTCGCGGGTTCGAACCTCGGCATGTACCGATGACTTAATATTTAAGTTATGTACATTTGTGGACTTTAGTTACAACAGCGAGATACAAACGGTGAAGGAAAACATCGTGAGGAAACCCGCACATGACTTAGAATTTATTCTAAGGTATGTGTGAAGTCACCAATCCGCATTGGGCCAGCGTGGTGACTATGGCCCAATCGCCCTCATATTGAGGGTAGGCCTGTGCCCCAGCAGTGGGGACGTAAATGGGCTGTTATTATATATTTATATTATATTTGTCATAAGCTTATATATTTTTTTTTATATATTTATTTGCTTAATAAGTTAGTTTACTACGTACCGCTATAACGGCGCTGTACCTTGTACGTTTGTTTTGACATATCTTCATATTACCCAATCAAGCGACGAGACGAACGTTCACCTGATGGTAAGTGATACGGCTGCCCATAACAAAGCGGAGCTAGTTAGGATGATGTGACACAGCACCACATTACGCTCGTCTGAGACAAGATGTTGATGTCTACAGGAATTACACTGAGTACTGTTTTGCGGTAGAAAGAGCGGTGATAACTACCTAGACGGTATTTTCCAATAGAGACCTTCCACCAGTTCATTCTCCATCACAATCATATCTTTAATTCTTAATACTAATTTTTTATATAACTCACCCAACATGAGGGAATGATTTATGACACCGCCGAAGCAGTAAGCTATGATTAGCAGCACCGGCCAGTTCATGTACTTAACGAACGGGAGCATCAGTATCTGGGTGAACACCATAGCGGTCACCACCCATTTGAACATAGGGTCGAAGCCGTACAGCTTCTTGATCTCTGGATACTTTTCTGTGAAAAATTAATCAATATTTATAATTAAAACAAATAGGACCGATCGATGTGGTGATCTTAGAGGGAGGCCTGTGTCGAGCAGTGGACAGTAGTCTAACGGTTGATGATGATGATGATGATGATAATTAAAACAGCTTGCAAATAATTCTCTAATGTTTTGTCTTGTGTATAGATTCTATAGAAAACTCTACAAACCAAATAACTGATTGAAGATATTGCGCCAACCGACGCTCATCAGATCCAACTTAGTTTAAGATCTCATATGTATACTTGGTAGATATGTATTAGTTTACACCCTCTTATCTCTCCCCTAAGGGGTGTAAGGAATCCTACAGGACTCAAGCCAACTTCACCTGCTGGTGGTGCACCCTGCTAATCAACAAACGGAGCTCAGGCTCCCACCAACCCGCATTGGAGCAGCGTGGTGGGAAATAGCCCACATCCCCCTATATGAGCCCCTATAAACGACAGCTCCTAGTGTTCGTCGATGCGGGCAGCGCAGGACTGATCGATGTGGGTATCTTTGAGGGAAGCCTATGTCCTGGAGATCCTGATCCAGATTCAGATCCACCTCTTCAATCATTCCTCATCTAATATTACCTCACTTATCTCCATCCTCATTCACATACAAAATTATCTACGTATATATGTATATATTTAGGTTTGTATGTTTAGTTTTGATTTTTGTCTTATTGCGTTTGGTTTTAGATTTATCTTTTAATTTTATTTTAGATCTCTTTAATTTTTTCTGATTTCTAGATTTTCTTTAATTTTTTTTATTTAAAATTTAGGGTTCGCGGATCTGGTATCTGCGAGCAAGAAACTGCTATGGTTGCAAAATAACAAGCGGCACAAACGTCTTCATAAAAAAAAATTATGAAGAAAGAAAATGGGGGTGTTATTAATAATCTAAATTTGAGTAGTATATAAACACACCCCACTTAATGTCAACTTTTATAAATAAGATACACTACAGCAGTTAGAGAATAGTTTTATAAATATTCTAATAACCGGAAACCAACTAGGCAGGTAAGCCAAGCTGCACTATGCAAACGTTGTGGTCCTGTTCGAAGGGTGCTGTAGCTACTGAAATTACTGATGTTACAACACGAACGAACTGCGGTGCAATGTATATCATCCTAACTCATATTGTTATGGAAAGGCGTATCACTTACCATCAGGTAAGATATCATCAGATATCTTTTGTTAGATGGCTATCGACTCGAGCGAGATGTTCACCTGATGGTAAGTAACACTCCTGCTCATAACAACATAGAGCTGGTTAGGATGATATACACTACACCATTTTATACTCGTCGCTTTGAGACAGATGTTGTCGCTTTACCTAAGTAATTTCACTAGCTACAACGGCCTTCAAACCACCACCAGTAAAATAAATGATTACCGTGTTATTCTCAGTATATATAAAGTATATATCTTCTCTGATTTTTCTTTATATGTGTTCCTCTGATACCGGAAATCAAGACCTTCATTTACTAATACATTCATTATTTATTTTATATTCATCCTGGCGAATAACCAATTTATTATATTTCTGTTTAGTATCCCAATTCTTACTATGCTATAGTCTATTTTGTTTTACTAATAAATAAATAAAATAAAATTGCCTTGTACTTAGGCTTGCTCCAACTTACACTAGTCTTCGCTAGCTATCTTAGTCTTGAGCGGACCTAGAGCTTCCTTTAACTAGTCATACCATCTTCTTGGACTCCCGCTCTTATTTAAGCCATCTCGAGACTCGCTGGTCTAGTTCAATTATCTAGTACGCGACACAGCATGTGGCTAGTGCTCCTCCACTCATATCTAAGCTCTTTCACCATTTACTATTTACATCCAATATTCATTACGATTGTTATATACAATTTCTTGTGATGTAAATAAAAAAAAAAAATAAGCAAATAAACGATGTTCACTTTGTAACATACGTCAGCAGATGGTTAATAAAGATCAATCAAAGAACGCGGTCATCCTGATAACACTTTATCTTTACGACAAACGCTAACAGTCTACCGAGTAACGTTTCGCCTGTAAAGATAAGTTTTTCAGGATATCCGGCAACCAAATAAACGAAACGAACGTACTCACTACATGAGATTATTATCCACGTTATCGGTAATTTGTTTATAATCCGTCCGGATGTACATCCGTTTAATGTTAATGTTAGAATTGCTTGTTTGTGTGTAAATGGTTTTGCCAAATTAGCATCTTGCAAATACACCTTAATCTCATATAAGAGAATTCTATGTAAATTATATATAATATAGCCGATACATGTCCACTGCTGGACATAGGTCTAGTGCAGGGTTGGCTTGGATCCCTCGAGTTACTATGCGAGACCTCTTACACCCCTCAGGCTGTAAATATACTTTTATCAAAACAATATAACTCTCCCCTTATATCACTACCCATCTCTCCAACTCATTCAATATTATCACACTATTCTCCTACCTCTTTTACATTCAAAATGATCTACATAGATATATATATATATATATATATATATATATATTTAAATTTGTATTTGCGTGTTTAGTTTTTATTTTTGTTTTTTTTTCTATTCTTTTTTATTTATCTCGCGGATACGAGCCCAGGGTGTAAGAGGTCCCATACAATAGCTTACACGACCTAGGGCAACCTCATATGCTCGCATTGGCCCACCGTGGTGGAAAATGGCCCAAATCTCCCGTATAAATACCTACCCAATCGACGTGGGAGTCTGGGGGAGGCCTATGTCCAGCAGTGAACGACGGCTAATGATCATAATACAAGCCCTAACTCCGATGTAGTTGCTACAGTCGTCAAAGTAACAAGCGGCGTAAACATCGTTATAAAATAAACGATATAACAACACTATAAAAAAACAAGTTATTTTCCAGTTTACAAATGTAATATCGCTTGCGGTCTTCGTGTAATTTTGTTCAGATTCGCTCAATACACGAACATTATTCTCACGTGTCACATAGCGTATGCGTCATAGCCTTATTAGTTACTACCAATTTACAGGCTAACGTTAATCATTAAAAAAAATGACTTATTGTTTTTTTAACTAACAAAGAAAGATTACATAAATAGAATAACCAAATGGCTTCAGGAACTGAACTATACAGATATGAATTTTTTTTACTAGGAGTAGACAGCGGCACAGCCCTGTAGTTTCGGGCTAGTGAGAATAGGAGTAAGGTAAGCCTGCCTGTCATAGTTGACGTCTAAAAAGGTGTAGGAGTTTCACCGGCCTTGAGGGTGGGGGCCCTTATACCTCAACAAGCGAATCTACGTGGGACAGAGTATGGTTCTGCGGTGGTGTCTAATACAGTTAGGCTCCTCCTCAGAGTCGTGTAAGTGAAAATGTAGTGGGGCGTTACGTTACGAGGTAGTACGTTTTATAAGAGCTCCCGGAGCCTCTTCGAATGCACTGTTGCAGACCACCGAGGGGGTTTTAGTATCTCACAGAACCCTTCCCTTTCCCCAGACGAAGGGTATCTTCGACAATTTCCTCCGAAACAAAAAAAAACAGTAGATAGCGGGATGTTCACCGTTACCCCAGTAATTAGGCGGTCTCTGTCAAGAGAGACCTACCACCGGTAAGACATTTAAGAAGTTTATCTAAAATTAGTGAAATAATTAAAAAAACATGAAAGTAAAATATATTTACTGGTGGTAGGTCTCTGTTATCAGATGCCGTCTAAGTAGGTACCACAGCAGCGCCTATTGCAGCCGACAAACAGTACTGTGTAAACATTACTATGTTCCGGTTTGAAGGGCGCTGTGGCTAGTGTAATTACTGAAGTAACGAGACTTAAGACTTTATGTGTGAAGGCGACGAGCTCAATGTGATGTTTTATTCAAGTGGATCGCAGCCGCGTTGCCAATCTTTAACAATAGAGTGAGCTCGGTACAAACATTATACTGAAATGTATCACAAATAATCACTTTATGTATAAATATCACAGTCTACTGAAATTATACTCATGTTTTTTTTATAACTCATATTAGGTATGTATAACCCTGTGGTACTCAACCTTATTTTCAAGGAGCTCCCACGAAAACATACTACTTATAATATGCCGGTCAACTTCGATCATTTCTCCGATTTTATCGACATTTTCGGCGACCGGCCTACCTGTGCGAGGTGTATGTTTAACATCAAAAATTCCTGAACGGAATCTACGAAACCAAAATTGCACATAATTGGCTGTTACAGTATCGGGTCCATAAACACCATTCACAATTTTAGCCGCCTGGCTTGCATTTTCGCCTTTGTCAAAGAAAAACTGTAAAATGTACCGAATTTTCTCTTTGTTCACTTCCATTTTTAACACCCTGTAACTCACAATTGAATGCACCAAACAAAAAACAGTAAAAGAATTTTTTTACTGCGAAATGTCACCTTTCCAACGAGCATAAATCTGAAACTGTTTGATCGATACTTTACAAGAAATTTATCACTACAGCCATCTACCGAAAAAATAATGGATTTCTTCTTACCCAACTTAATTTCGTGATTGTTTCAGATTTTCATAAATTATAATCTGATCCATCGTCTATATAATATTTTAACATTCCTTATGTTCTCTATTCTTGTAATGAGAGCAAGAATCAAAATATTTGAAAAGGAAAACAACAAGAAAAGTCCGGCGGGCCGCGGTTTGAGTATAGCTGATCGATAGCTTAGATTCCCAACCTTTCGAATTTCGATATCGCTGCACTGGCTACACACATCACGTACACGAGGTACACCTGCGATCAGGGGCGGTTCTCACCACCCAGTTTCCGGTACAGGCGAAGGTAGTCGGAGACGGACGCGAGCACATCTTCGACGACCAAGTGGGCTTGCCAGAAAGCAAAAATCCAGACACAATAGAAAATCCGCCGTCGGATAACTATACTCCAAGTAGCACTTTTTTTTTAAAAAAAATCAGGATGTGGCTCCCGTTCCACGAGCCCACTGTCAGATGTGCTGTAAGAGTCAACATAACTTTCAAACGCTTAGCACGTTCAGAAAACAAGAGGTTCCCAACCTTTTATTAACTACCGCCTCCGCTTAATTGGCGGTTAATTGTACCAATTTTATTTGTCTCGTCATTACCTATTAATAAACACGAATTTAAAACTAGTTCTATCTCTCTCTTTCCAATCGTGTTATAATAGAGCTCCAGCGCTCACTAAGAAGTGGTATTTGCTTTAGAGCTAGGGTCAGTGATTCCTACACTGATGAAGATATAATTGGTTCTTGATGGTATAATAAAGAGTAAAGAGAGGGAGAGAGAGAGATAAAAAGTGAAGAGAGTAAGACGTAAAAAACAATTTCAACGATACATCCTAGTTTTAAAGTATTTACCAATATATCACAATATGTTAGTGCCTATGGTTTTTTCCTTTATTAACTTCTAAGGGATTACTTCAACACCATCCTTTTTTTCTTCTCGATAAAGGTCTCTCTAAATCGGCCTACGTATTTGGATATACGTTCTTCATTGAGATATAATCTTACATAATAATCAAAGGTTGCATTTTTTAAACGATATAGCGAATAACGCGGAGTAGAAAGAAAGTCAAGGACCATATAAGTCCAGCGTAAACCCATTTTTGTTGTTAAACCGTTGTGTGCCAATGTTGTTGTGTAGGAGTTTGTTGTAGTTATTAAAATTTCGAGTTAACCACGCATCTCTCGACTCAATATGATGAGGACAATATGATTAATGTTGTCTGATTATATACCAGCAGGTGAAAATTCTAACGAAAATTCAATAATTAAGAGCAAACACAAGTGCTGTAGATAAATATAATGACGGCATAAATGTTGATATAAAATCATTTTGTACAGAACCAAGAATAATATAAATCAGATTTGTGACATGGTCAAGTGTTTTTTATAATATCTAGCGGCATTCGGCCGAAACTAAATTAAAATTTTGTTTCCATTCCATTATCATGCAGTAAAAAAATTAAAATAATAATATAGATAAAATTCACAGTTTTCTGTAGTTTCATTCTGATTACAATATTTATTTCATGTCACTTTTCCTCCTTAGGTGACACATACAGTGGAAAATTATATCATATTTATTATAAGCAAACAGCAAAGATATTACCTCATTAAGAATATTTTTTATTGTTGAAAACATTGTAGTACTTTTATTTCTATTAAGAAAGTTATTCATTATTTTTAGTATTGCAAATCAACAAAAACAGATAACTTTATAGCTGCTACTTATTTTATGAATCTTAGTTAATATTATGAAGGATTACTTAACTCTTTCAAGGGCCGGACTATTGTAAAAGCATAATTGATGTATTTTAAACAATATGTATACACACATATATATATATATATTAAAAAGTTTTGATTATAACCTTATAGAGAAAATATATATGGTATAAAAAGAATGATTTAGATAAATAACATCCAACATCTAAAGCTTCTAAACCACTGAACACATTCTTATTAGGTTTTATTAGTGGTTATTATCAAAGGCTAATGTACACACTAAAGATTCTTCACAAATTATCTTGTTACCAACCAAGGTATAATTACATTATGGAGCTGAGATGTGTTAATTAAAATATGGTGTTCTTATAACTTAACCATCTTATTAATAAGCTACTTTACATATTTTTAAATCATCAAGTTTTCTTGAAAAACAACTAATAATATATATATTAATATGTACTTTTTAAAATTCAAACAAGTTCAATAAATCTAACTAATTATTTATAATCATGCAACAGCATACTAATTCTAATAGTTTTTAATAAACTTACAATTAGTAAAATTAATTATATTGGCCATTGTTATAGAAATACATTAAAAAAAAATCACATAAAAATGTACATGCGATGTCGAAAAATGTTATTTTCATACTAATAAAATTTGTTAAAAATACAATTTCAAAAAGAACATAAGCAATGGTATATCTATTTAAAATACTAAATTAAAAACACTCCAGTGAAAAAATTATGATACGTAATTTATTGCTTACAATAAATAAAGTCTAACAGACTCTATTTTTGTAAGCAACGAAGCATATGATCACGCCCAATGACGGTCATAGTTTTAATTAAATGAATAATAATTGTAAACTTTGTCATATAAATATGTTGCGCTTATTTCATTATATTCATATTTTATACCCATGTAATCTATGTATCAAATGAATTTTTAATTGTTTAGAACGAGTCCAAATCTCACCTAATATGATTTTCCGGCGGGTAGCGTGTGGCTCTTCGGTATGTACCCACTCAAAATCATTTCTTGAAACATGGGCTCCCATTTTTAACACTGTATATACACTCTAATTTAAACTATTATCATTATTATCCATGAACATTAAATTTAACTTCCAATATCGTTAGTATGTTATAATATATCAAATTGCAAAACCGCACGTGATGATAGCAGTGCGTAAACCAACGAGAGATTAATAGAAACTCGGTGGTATTATATATATTGACTATCAAATGAAAAACGACAATGTCAATGCCAAGTTGCGGACGTTTATCGTATTATTGCTATTATCAAATTTCCTAATATTTTTAAGCGCATCAGGGTTTTTTTTTAATAACACTTATTTTGTGCGCTCAATTCGGAAGTTGTTTAAAAAGATCCAAATTAGTAGTTTCGATGCTGACTGTTTTGTAAAGTAATTACGACGTAATTGTTTTTATAATTTTTATTTCATTTAGTGATGGAATGAGCAGGACAACTAATGTACTTGGTCAAAGCAATCGTCAATAATCAATGTAGTTGAAAACAATTTATAGAGGGAATGAGTAATTTGGAATTTATATTTCCCATGTTTCTTCAAATTTTATGAATAATATTTATAAATTGGAATATAAACCCTAAATTTTATAGTCTGTGCTACGACTAAAGTTTGTTATCTGTTACTACCACCCCTCTACCATAAATTTTTTTTGAGTTGTGACAGGTACTCTGTCCATAAACAAAAATTTGTCTTTCTGAAGTTTGTGTCTGAACATGGCGGTCGGTAAAAATAAAGGCCTATCGAAAGGCGGTAAAAAAGGCGTTAAAAAGAAGATGTAAGTTAGTAATAAACTTTAAATAATTAATTGGATAATGTCTTTTATAATATAACTTTGTAATATTAGGTATGACATATGTGATTACTTTGGTAAAGACGGATATAGTTACGTCTCGTGTGAAGTGGATTGCTTGATACAATTTATAGTATAATTTTCTAGAAAACAATATAATATAGTACGTAAAATGGTTAATTTTAGAGCATCATCTCTGTTATCTATATGTGGTATTTTATATTTCTAGACACGTTCATATTTTTAACAGTGAGGTTATGACATTTTTGTATTTTTGTTCCAGTGTTGATCCATTCACCCGCAAGGACTGGTATGATGTTAAAGCACCGTCTATGTTCACCAAGAGACAAGTGGGAACGACCCTCGTCAATCGTACTCAGGTAATTAATTGAAATATTGTAAAATAACTCCAATAGCGATGGTCGGACATGCCGCACTTTATTCAATAAATTGATGGTTATAGTCTTAAAATAATTAATGAACACGTGGAATTTGAAGATTCGGTAGCCCCTATTATTTTTTAAATTAAATGATGATCCACCTAGCTCGCAATGATACAAAATTGATGAAAACATTTGTTCCCTTTTGATTTACCACTGAAATAATTTATTGATTCGTTTGATGTTGAGTTATTGGTACAAATTGTTATATTAGCAATTTTTTGCAGGGAACAAAAATTGCATCTGAAGGTTTGAAGGGGCGCGTTTTTGAGGTGTCATTGGCTGATCTACAAGCTGATACTGATGCTGAGAGGTAGGTTTCGACGACACTAAATAGTTTGACTTTTTTTGTTTCAATACATTTAGGCCTGTCTATTGGTGTTTGAAGTTCTTTACGCTACTCTTAAAGTATAATACAAATATTTATAGGGATTTGGATCTTAAATTTTTTTAAAATTAGCTAGTTTTACTAAAATATCTTCAAGCTTTTTCAATATATGGCTACCTAGCACTTTCATATTGTATTAAAATATGAATACTCTAATGGTTATTACAATTTTTTATGTATATAGGTTATTGAATAAAAAATTCTATATTGTGTTTAGGAAATATAGTATAAAATATTCTTTATAATATTTTGTTTGCAGTCCAGCTATATGAAAGTAACCAAATGACTTTCATATCGTTTCAAACTGCATATAGAAACTGCATCAATGTGAAATTTGGCCTTTATAGTTAAATGTAGAGGTTTTTCATGTATTTGCTACAGTTTTGCAAACATTGATTATAAACACAGGTTAATAAATCATGTTTTTACATTCATTATTTCACACAGGCATAGTATTGTTCAGTAAAATGGGATCATTTGTAACATATAATGTAATTTATCTTTTTTTATTTTATTTATATAATAACAAAAATGTTAATATTGATAAAACTTACATTGATTTCATTATATTGGTGATCATAATGATACTATTTGTGAATATTTTTAACCTGTTAAAGGCGATGACAGTTCATTTCTTTATTAAATTTTAATTAACATTTACAATAAACACTTACTAGAATAATGTTTTTTTTTTATTTGTTTTAAGTGTTAAATAAAAACTGCAAAAAGTTAAAATGGAAATACTATAATTTTCTTTAAGGTCTTTCCGCAAGTTCCGTCTAATTGCTGAGGATGTGCAAGGTCGCAATGTGCTCTGCAATTTCCATGGTATGGACCTCACCACTGACAAGCTCAGGTAAACTTATAGTTGTAATATACCGCTAATAAACTTCATGTTATCATTACTTAAATACAAGTGGTTCAGAATTTGATTTGTTGATAATGAAGAGCAGCAAAAATTTCTAGTAATAAAGTGAAAATTTTCTTTGCTTACTATGTTTTAAGTAATGATTATTAGTCTAAGTAAGATAATTCATTGCAGTCCAGCTATATGAATGAGTTATTCTAGCCTTCATATCGTTTCAAACTGCATAAATAAAAGCTATAACATTATGGAATGCCTTTAAAAAAGTTTATAGGAGGTTAATGTTATTGCTACAATGTAACACTACACAACCTTTTTGATCGTGGTTAATTCAAATGCATGTATTTTATTGTGTTATATACAAAGGCAAAGTTTGACTCTTGTTTCAAGACTACTATAAAATTGTCAAAACTTGTGTTTAATTGTTCAATTCATTGTAGATGGATGGTCAAGAAATGGCAGACTCTTGTGGAGGCCAACATTGATGTGAAGACCACTGATGGGTACCTCCTCCGTGTGTTCTGCATTGGTTTCACTAACAAGGACTCCCTTAGCCAGCGCAAGACCTGCTATGCCCAGCACACGCAAGTAAGCTTTATTTGTTGTATCATCACCATTGGCAAATGCATCACCTAAATATAACGGTTGGAGACATAATTACTTTTTTAAGGGAATTATTTCAATGTTGTGTGAAGTTGGTAATTAATATCTAATTATTATGGGTGAATAGATATGTACCATCAGTAGGACATCCTGCTAGTCTAATAATTTGTTATTCAAAAATGTTTAATTAATAACCATGACTGATAATTAAAAGTAAGGCTCCCATAGTTGCAATATATAAATTTAGTAAAATAATAAACGTAATTATTCTATACGTTTGTATTCATTTTCTATATATACCATCAGGAAATTTTGTTTATATATTTATAAAAAATTGTAAGTGTAGACATAAAATATGATTTAAATAATAAAATAATGTATATCTAGGTACGAGCCATCAGAAAGAAGATGTGTGAGATCATCACCCGTGATGTAACCAACTCTGAGCTCCATGAAGTGGTAAACAAGCTCATTCCAGATTCCATCGCTAAGGATATTGAAAAGGCGTGCCTCAGCATTTACCCACTCAGAGATGTCTGCATAAGGAAGGTAATAGAAAATATTAATAATTTAGAATTGTTATTTGAAGTTTTTGTTAATTGTTAATGAAGTATAAATTTTGTTGTTTATAAGTTACTTATTTTTTTATGATGACAAACTCAGCTCGCAATGACACACTCGCATGATGAAACTTCATGTTCCCTTTTGATTTCTTATCTGATAATATTAGTATCTAAACGTTAATATCAATACTACTGGACAATGGGTTAAAAGATAAATTGGTTTTTAGGTGAAAGTGCTGAAGAGGCCTCGCTTCGAGATTTCCAAGCTGATGGAGCTTCACGGGGAAGGCGGCAGTGGTAAGCGCGGTGAAGCGGGCGAAAAGTCCGAACGCCCCGAAGGCTACGAACCGCCCGTGCAAGAGAGTGTTTAAGTCTAATATACTTTTAAAAAACTGGACTTGTGGTTTTTGTTACCCATGTTTCATATGAAATAACCTAATTATAATATATTTGTAAGGAACAGTCGCAATCTCAGCTTTTCGCTAAATATATTTTTACTCTATATTGAAGAATGAGGAAACAAAAAGGCACTAGAATTACCTAGTGTATTTGGTGAAGGTAATCTTTTGCCTAAATTATCTTTTATCTCAAACTTTGAGTGTCGAGCCATATTTTTCAGTTTAAACACGCTATCCAATGATATTTTTTACTTCTAATATAAACGTTAAGGTTGCTGGAGAAAATAAATACAACATTAATCAAAATAATTTTAATACAAAAATGTTTTTCTTGTCCTAAGTAGATTTCAATTTAACAGATACAGTAATCACTACATTTATTTCATAAAAAATTCTATTGTAAAATTATTTTGCGAAATTAACATAAAAAATTAAACGCTAACCAAAATTATGATGTACTGGATCCATTTCTGGACAAATCGGAATTAAAGATCTTTGTTCTCATTATAGCTAGATACATATATGAATTAAATTATATAAACTCGTTACTACAAGAAAACAAGGGATTCATAATTATCAGAATAAGAAATACTTTTTTCATAAAATGTTTTTTTTTCACTTCATTATTTACGTTACATCAACAATAGTAACATATCCAACCTAAGTATTGGTATTCAAAGTTAAATGATTTACAACTAATAACCATTTTATTCACATCATTAATTGAAATAATGTAATTGTATTTGGATATTTTTTTTTGCTAAATTTGCAGTAAACAAGAAGCTTACACGTACAGACTTAATTTATATATTAACAGTTTGTCTATTATATTTACCACTAAGAGATTTAAAATAAATTATTAACTTTGCGTATGAAATACCTGTTAGTGCTATTTACTAAATTTCAAGGGTTTATTCTTATTACTGTCAAGTATTTTATTTGTCTATGGAGTCTTATTCATATGCAGCATGTGTGTATCAGTTTGTCGCCGACAGCTTATTGTTTTGTTGCGTAACAGTGGCAGCCAATGGAATGAAGTTGCCACAGAATTCAAATAGTCCATATACACTGATACCATGCATGCAATTATTATTGTTCATTTAAATTTTCATAACAATTAAAATTGATAATAACTAGATTTTAATATGAATCAGCTGTTCATATAAACACATACATTTTCACTGATTTCCACGACAATTAGTAATAATTATATGATAGTTAATAAACGAAATATTCACTGATTTACTTCAAACGGGAGTCCTAGCTACCTGCCCTGGGTAATTCAATTTGAATTAGCAGAGACCTTTGCGCAGATAAACATAATTCAAAATACCTAGAACAGCAGTCAATTTTGCTAGCTGCCGGGCTTTTACTAGTAAGATATAATTATGCTTTGAGCAACATGGAATTTTTCTTGACAAAATTTCAATTTCCAATATTTAATATATTTCCTAAAAATATTCCATTCAGTAAAATTTTTTGTTTAACATAAAATATGATGAAAATGAATTTTTATTTAAATTGAAAATAAATATTAGCATTATTGTTGCAAAACAAAATTTGCAACAATAAACGGTTCAACCAAGTTATGGAATCAAATATCTATAATTTTGATGAAACTCCGAATTTGTTTTATTATTATATATAAATGTAAGTGGTTATCACTTTTAATGTGGCTTTGTTTCGGTGTTTTTGCCTATTTCTATTTTCCTGTATTACTCAGACATTAATGTGCTCTAATTCACTAGCGTCTATTTAATTTATTAGGTACAAGACTACATTTTATAAGCCACAACAACACAAGTAATTAATTCTAAATGTTTGATGGAGAGATTTAATTAGATGCTCAATATTATATTCAAAACTACTTACTATATTAATAGATTAATCGACCTTTAGAACCGTGTCTCTTGAAGACATGAAAATAATGTTTTTTTGCGGTCTGATATGTAAGTTTAAGTATTGTTACTGTTATATACTTATATAAGAATTATGCTAAATAGTAATTTAATATTTCTAGATGAACTTAATTAGAATTCTAGCATAGCCTAAGTAGATATTTTTAATTATTAAACGAAAAAGAAAAGGGCATACAACTTGTATCTGTAAATGATTATTTTGGAATAGCTATTATATTGTCACTTTCCCGAATTATTTTATAAACTAATAACATAAATATAAGCTTATTATTCAAATCGTTTATAGGCCAGACTATTATTTATGTAATCTTTGATATGTTTATATAATGTCTCTGGTTTCTTACCCTTTTGTCTATTGCCCCTTGATCCTTAAATAAATTATTTAACATAAAATATTTGTTAATATTAAACATTTATAAATAATTTTATTGCTTGAAATCACGATTACATTGTATTAAACTTTATAACAAAATTTTAAAATCTTAAATATGCAATAACTTGGGCGTTGTTTTTTAAATAATTATATTTCATTGATACAGATATTGCCTTTCTTATATAATAAAGATGAACTGGAAAATTATTAACTTATACCATTTCTCTCTAAGTAGCTCATTTAACAAAATTTGATTTGAAAAATAATTATTTAATGTAAGCTTAAAAATTAACAAGTTATATCCTTAACTAGAGATTCCTTAAATATCATAATATTCGGACTAGTACATCCGTTGTGTTTTCAGATCTATAGTTTAAATCACATGAAAATCTCTTCTCGTGTTCGAATTCTTTTATTGTATAAAGTATCACAAGTCTGATGATGACGATGTGGAAAGAAGTTGTGCAAAAAATATAACATATTCATTATTTTTAGTCTTCTCGTGCATCACATCAGTTTTATTTCTTTTACAGTTTGATGGTGGTATTAAAAGTTTTATGTATTATATTTGAAAATATTAAAAACATAACAAAAATCTTTTAAAAAATTTCTTTTGGAAAATTCTGTAATAAATTATATCCATGCTGACTTTCTATATTCTTTGGAGTATCGTTTTTTTAATATCAGAGCTGCGGCTTCAGTTCCACTTCCTTAGTAATCTTCTTAATAGTCGCACAGGGCTTCCGTCTTCTGCGTATGAAGATGACAAATAGACAAGTGCTTGAAATTAAAAGAGCTAAAACGCATATCACCGTGAGACCTAGTTGCACTGCTGCTGTTGAGAATGTTCCATGGTATACGAGAGATTTTAGACTTTCTGGTAACTCTTCAACACCCTGGGAAGAAAGAATTAACATAAATTAACATAAAACATACATATCAACATTGATAATGGATTACACATTGATTAAGAATTGGTATCATTAAAAAAAATCGAGTAATTGTTTGATGAACAAAAAACTTACCATATCAATCCATGCTATCGGAAGAATCAGACCTTCCTCCAAGTACGAGACAGACGAAAACATTGGCGTTTTTCTTACTTGAATGTTCAATTGCAGACTGAAATGAAAAAAAGATTATGTGTATCAATAACTGAATAAACTTACAGTAGTAATATAGATATAAATAATACTACTACTGCTCGGTATAAAGAATTTAATGTGACATAATAATGTGGTACGTGTATATTTTGTTATAAGTTTTTTCTTGTTATAGAAATTAATTAGTTTAATTCAAACAAATATAATTAAAACAAATTATTAGTAAAGTATTGTATTGATATTTTAAGGGATTACATTAGATGTTATAAAGAAAAAGAGGAGAAAAATATAATATATTTTACTTTTGTTTAATTTTACAAAGAAAACAGTAGCAATGAAGTATTACGTAACGTATATATTGTAGTAAGAACGCATTTAATTTATTTAAACGCTGTTTTATTATTCGAGCAAGTAAAGGTTTTCTTAGACAGGTACGTGCATATTAAAATAGTCTATAAATAATCTAGATGTTTTTATTCTTACTTATAGACTATTTGCAGTGGCAACGGACGGTCTATTATACGACGTGGAGCGTGTGGTTAATACGTTGGAGCATTTAATAGCATTACATTCACTTTGTAAGGACACATCTGATACTATATTTCTTTAATACGTTTCACTATTTTTTATTATATACTTTATTAAATTGTATATTCAACATAATTAAAACAAGCGAAACACAATGAGACGTAAGTTAAGATATTTACATCGACGAATTGCGATTGCTGCACGAAGCTCTTGTGCACATAGCTGGATTTAAATAAAATGCTTTAAGTACACCATTTTGTTATAAAAACGAATAAACAATACGTAATTTAAAATGTCAGCTTAAATTTAATGTAATCAATATTTTTATATTATTGGATTTGTTTACGTACCTGGATTTCCCGCTTAATGCAATGCCGAGGGTTGGGTGGATGTCGAGATACGACCTGTGGATTTCCGGATTGGGTTTGAGACCAGTGACTTGTTGTCTCAGTATCGGATCGGCGCGGTAGAAGTGGGGGAACGAAGCCAGAGCTGGAGCGCCTGCAATATTATTAATAAATATGTTATAGACTGTTGCAATAATTTAATAGGTATTATAATTCAACACCATATTCCCAAGTAGGCGCTTTATTGAAATCTACTGGTGGTAGGTCGCCGTTGCTGGAGATCGCCTAGGTAGGTACCACAGTAGCTCTCATTTCTGCCATTATACAGTAGTGTGCAAATATTACTGTGTTCCGGTTTGAAAGGAGCTGTTGTTAGTGTAATTACTGGGGTAACGATGGTTAACATTTTGTCTTATGGCTACAAGCGCAATGTGGTGCTGCGAATGCCTTTCTAGCCACATTGTAATTGGCAGGCGTATCACTTACGACCTGATGAACGACTTGCTCGTCTTGTCGCTTTGTTAAATAAAAAAAAAATCTGCAAGAAAACGCAAGCGCGGTCGCATTAAACAGACGTGGCGTCGCACAGTAGCAGCGAAGAAGATCGAGAAGACGTGAAATGGGATTAAGGGTGAAACCAAGACCGAACGCGATGGAGAAACACTGTGGACGCTTCTTGATTGAGACCTACCATCAGGTGAATTAAGTAAGAAACTATTATCTTGATGAACAGTTCTTCATTGTCATGTATATAAAGATTATTCTATGTCAAATGTCTGAAATATTTTATTTCTTGTGTTATCATTTACCCATAGCGCAAGCGGTGACGTTGATAACGCCCCGGGGTGGGCACACGCCGGTGTCCAGCTCGCAGTAGCATTGGTTGGTGGGGTTGTGGGTCGGGTCGTCGAACACATCCGCCGGCGGACGGTAGCGCAGCAGCTGTATACCATCCTCTATCTAAAACAAGATTACACGCCGTCAGCGAATGCCACCAGCGATTGATAATTGTCATGAGAATACAATATCCGCTTGGCGAATTCCGCTTTCGCTTTTGCTCTTGTTTTTTTAAATAATATTCTTTTATAATACGCAGTATGCAAATAAAAAAAAAGGGCTATGCTAGTTTCCTTGCATAATCGAATCAGAAATAAAAAGATCCTCAGGAGAGCTAAGGTCACCAGACATAGTCCAAAAGATTGCTAATTCCAAGTGGCAATAAGCAGGACATATCGTTCGAAGGACTGATGGCCGATGGGCCATCAAGGCCCTCAAATTGCGACCGCGACCTATGTCCAGCAGCGGACGTCTATCGGCTGATGATGATGATACATTTCATAGCTATCTAATCGAATGTTACCCGATACATATCTAGTAAGTGAAGCAGCTCAGGCCTTAATTCTCTAGCGAACGTCTGATTTATTATAAATTATTGATTAAAATTACAGGTTTTTCCCGGACAATGTACAAAATCTTGCATGCCTTGTAGAAAAAACCCCTGGTAACACCCGTGTGGTATATTAAAGAAAAGTTACTAATTAAGAAAAAAAACCGACGATGAGGCACAGATACGAATAAGACACACTTGTTGGTCAGTGATACGCCCGTCCATAGAAACCTAGCTCACACACCACATTGTGCTCGTCGCTTTGAGATATAAGATGTTAAGTCTCGTCAACCCAGTAATTTCACTAGCTACAGCGCCTTTCAAAGAGGAACAAAGTAATGTTTGCACACTACTGTTTGGCGGCGGAAATTGGAGCAGCAATGGTACCTATCTTGACGGTCTCCGACAAAATCCTGGCACCAGTACTCCGGCAAAAGAGACTTATCATCTTATATCCCAAGGCGACAGGCGCAATGTGGTGTTGTGTATATCATCGTAATAAGCGCCACGTTGTTATGTTATATATATATATATGATAATAAGCGTATCACTTAGTATTAGGTGAACGTTTTGCTCGTCTCGATTAAAAGAAAAAAATGATCATTAGGTTGTTTCAACATTTTAAAACGTCCCTTACATGTTAATTATACGTTATTGTTTATATGCCCTTTATTATCTGTATGTTGTTACTACAATAAAAAAACAACTAATGACTGTAGCCGACTTATTCTAAGTTTTATCTGCCCTTTTTAATTTTTTTTATTTCTCCTTTCCTGTTTGCCTGTTCTTATCTAGCGGCTTTGTTTTTATCTTTTGCTTATCGAAAGCATTTGTCTCTGTTATCAGCGGGTTTCGGTTCCGTACCCAAAGCTCACTGGTGTTGTTGATTATGACTGTTGAACGAGTACATTTTTTTTTATTTAATAAGCTTTTAATTTACGTATAAGTTATTTTGTGGCTTTAAATATATATAGATAAGAGAAATTACGTTTGTTCATATATATCAACAAGAACTTTAAATATTGATAACAACGATATAAAATATACGATTCATAGATATAAGTTTAATATTGAAGAAAGTTATAGAGTTAAAAAAAGCTTTTTTTTTTTATTCAATTGAGCAACGCGACGAGACGGACGTTCACTTGACGGTAAATGATACGCCTGAATATAACAACGCGGAACGTTACGTTCGTCGTCTGAGACTTAAGATATTGAGTCTCGTTACCCCAGTAATTACACTAGCTACCATGTCCTTCAAACCGGAACACAGTAACGTTTGCATACTACTATTAGGCGGTAGAAATAGGCGCTGCGGGGTTATCTACTTTGACGGTCTCCGGTAACAGAGACCTACCATCTATTAGCCTATTACATTGTGTAGTTAGTTAGGATGATATACACTGCACCAAGTTGAGTTCGTTGCCTTTTGCACATCATACAGCGCAGCTGTCTATCTTATAGTTTTATTTAAGGTAGTAATTAGTAAGTACTCTACCTCAATGTCCTTCTCGTAAATGAAAGGCAAACGTCTGCAGAGGTTCGTGTACAGCACATACAGTGTTTTGTTCCTGTCTAACATCGATGGCGGGAAAATGGTTCCGTCTGATGCTTCTATACTGGAATAAAGAAATTATTTATACATTACAATTTACATAATAAGTTGTTTTTTTTCCAACAGCGATACGGATAAAACAGTTTTTTCTTTTATATGGCAAAGCGATGAGACGTGCGAGATGTTTTAATAGTAAGCCACACGCTTGCGTATAACAATGTGGTGTTAGCATTAGTTGTACTGCACCGCATTGCGCTCGTCGCTTCGAAACATAAGATCTTAAGGCTCGTCACCCCCCCAATAATTTCACTAGCTACAGCGCTCTTCGAATCGGAACATAGTAATGTTTCCACAATACAGTTTGGCGGTAGAAATACAGTCTGCGGTGGTACCTATATAGACGGTCATCGGCAACAGAGACCTACCACTAATGAAAGTAATGCTTAACTATCTCCAATAACAATTTTATTATAAACTTAGCTAATCTATAATAAAAAGCTATTACAGCTATAATTATGCATGCAATTATTTGAATAATATAACGTGTTAATAACAATCCACCAAATCGAAATAGGCTAACTTGGTGGATAAACAACCCCTTTCTTGAGAGAAAGCCCCACATCTCAATAGTGGCAATATTATGCTGGATAAAGAAGCATATTATTGAAATTGTTTTCTTCAGTGATTTTCAAGAATAATTTCGGTTTTATAACGTGATAAGTTTTAGGTAAATATCCGTTGAAATAATTTTATATGTTACTTATATCTAATGTGGCGAGTAAGACCTGATGGTATGTGATTTGCTTACTCATAATGACAGGATAAGATAGTATATACTGCACCGAATACCCTGGTTTACTAGTAACCGTCTCGTTTAGTCTTGTATTTTATAGCTACAGCGCCGCTCCAAGCGGAATACAGTAATATTTGCACAATACTGTTTGGCGGAAGTAATAGGTGGAGCGCCTGGTGCCTGCCTAAAGAGTCTCCGGCAATAGAGTTCCACTAGCGAAATATGCAGAGAGAAGAAATGTTTATGATGAAAAAAAAAAAAACATTTTGATTTGAACCTAAGTAATTCTTCAACAAGAGTAATGTATTTGTTCAACAATTAATTTTATTTCACCTTGATATATGTAAATAAAATATCGATTGGTTGAATTTAAAGTTATAACTTTAATGAAAGAAATATTAAAAATATCGATTTGATATTAATTACATCGTTATCGATTTTAGAAATAACTATAAATTTAATTCGTTTTTTTTTTCGTAATAATGTTTTCGTTTAGCGTTTAATAATAACAGATACAGTGTCGGCTCCAATTCTATCGTTGCATGATAAACTATTGAACTGTGTAACCATAGTTCAATAGTAAATGGTTGCTCATTGAGATGATATCCTCAATGGCGATTACTGAATTTTTACTAAGTTTCAAACTTTATTAAACGTTACTCGAATTACTATGACAAACACTAGAAGAGCTACATTAGTAATAACACTAGCTACAATTAGGTTATTTATCTATTTCATTTAATCATTGTATGCACACGAACAATAAAACTATGGATGCGGACAGCGGATGACCGACCGTTGTGGAAATTGTTTGGGAGGTACGGAGTGGGTGCTATGTCCAGCAGTGGATCTCTATTGCTTGATGATTACGATGTATAACAAAAAGAAACAATCCGAAATTTAACAAAATAGGTTTAATACCAACTTGTTAACTATTAACTTATTGTTGAATAAAAGATGATATATATACAACTAGAAATATAATTATTAAAAAGATGCATTCAAGTATATACATATATATATATATATAAATGCTTTTAATATTTTATACATATGTTACATGTACACAAATATATACATATACTGAATCACTAAATATATCTAAAACAGCTGCCTTATTGTTATTTGATCTTAGTAAATCATGATCACCTGACACTGGTGCCATCATCATCTTCCTTTGGACATACCTGTTACATTCTGGACTGGACCAGTAGGACAGATGGCTCTGCCCGTTTAATTTCTCAATTACGTTCATTTTGTCCTTTTCATGTTCACCCGTGTTGATGGTGATCCGATCGGATCCTGTGCCGTTCTTCTGCAAATTGTTCAATGTTAGAGCAACTATGTTAAGGTGATGGTTTGCCCTGTAGTATCAGGCTATTAAGAATGGGACTAAGTTAAGCCCTGCCTGTAATAGAAGGCGAGTGAAAGGGTTTTCGGGTTCGATGGTATTGAAGGAGACTCTCATTGTGCACTAAGTGAACCCGGGTTGAAAGACAAGTATGAGGTGGTCTAGTGTTTGTCGTACCAAAGAGAGGGTGCCGATGAGGGCTACAGCTCTTTCTGGGACGTACTTTAGGTGTAGTGCCAGGAGGCACCGGCGCGTTCTGTAAGAGACCCCGGAGCTATCCGCAACGCACTGAGTATAACCAGCGAAGGGGTTTATAGGGTAAAAATCCCACATAATCTTGTTATCTCCCCACAAGCAGGGTACATTTTAGATCACTCCTCCCGCCTATATGAAAAAGAGGTTAATTCGATGGTAAGAAAGCTTCACCAACAGCACTAGAAGGCACATTACGTTTGTTATTGTGAGTAAATTTTATTAAACGAGTTACTGTACTAGTTACAGCTTAAATTAGTTAAATAAGTTAAAAATGTAATTAATTTGATTAATGTTAACCTTAAAACTTATGTGATAATTAAACCCAAAGATATTAAGCAGAAGGTAAGAGGAAATCGTAATTTATATTTACATTTGACTCTAGTCTAGGACGCCCAGGGGTCCAAGGGAGACTGGACTGGGCTCTATGTTAGCTCTAAAATTCATATTTATCATCGAGTTTTGAGAATATGGTAAAAATGTAGAAGCAGAAAGTCCACCTAAATTTGGAAAGTGGTCCCGTGAAAAAAAAAAAAACGCCTGGGAATCTCTTATCTAAACTGTTGAATTCTTAAGTGACGGATACTCACTGTAACTAGAAGCCCAAACTTTTCGAAGGTAAGTTTCCCTTGAATGCTTAATATAGCTTTAGCTATGTCAATGATGCTGTCGTCGTAACCCCAGAGAAACCTGATTGAATACACAAAAGGATCTGATCATTGTTTTCACAGAAACGATAACAAGTATGTAGATAGGAATACTTTTATTATACATCTTGACAAATACATATGGAAATTAGTAGACTATATAATGAATGGCTACATCACTTATTGAGGTTTTCTTTTAGGCATCTTTTTAATAGGGGTAAGTACTACTTTCAGCATGTTCCCTAGTCTTCTGGAAGACTAGAATCTACATGATGTGTACGTGACACAGTTATTATTCATATAATCTTTCTTAATAGCAAAAGCTTTTATGTGCTTTTAATTCCGCTAATGTGTTTATTGCGGTTTCCCGTTTAAAAACATCTGACACGTAAATGACAGTGTTGTCTACCTTTGCCGATTACGCTAAGTGTTTCTAATGTCAATTACTTAATGGTTGGAAAGCTATTAGAAATAACTTGGATAGTATACAGAAGGATCTTGTGATAACAATGCAAGGCTGTTTTATAACAAACTTGCATTAGAGCTATATAGCTCAAGTCAAAGAAAAAAGTGGCTGAAAGCCTCCAACTATTAATTTCTATAAACAGTTCTAAATTTTTGTATTATACTGAAACAGTTTATAACTCATTGTTCTTAATAAATAAAGCATATTTTAATACGGTTATTTCTTTACTTTTGTTGAATATATGTAATGTCTCAGGCCAATAATGTGATACAGGAAGTAAAAATATTCTAAAGTTTGCCGCGTATAACCTTTGACCATAGATAATTAATAATTGCTGTTCTATATTAGTATGTTATGCGTTAAAAAATTATCATAGCATAAACGACAACTAAGATAATTGTAATGATTGTTGTTTAGAACTTAAGCTGTTGGTTATAACTTCAGTTAAAAAAACATAGCATTTTTAGTATATTCTTAGGTGACGTAAATGTTTAAAGGCAGAACTTTGTACAAGTTGAACAAACCTGTGTACTGGTAATTTAACGAATGCTTCAGGATGATTGGCCCAGGTCAGTGCTGAGCTGAGAGGTATTTGTGCGTACAAACTGAGCTCGTCTTTTGCCTTTGAGATGACACCCTGCGAACAAAAATAAAGCATTTATTATTGTATTATCATATTGGTCTACATTCACGTTTAATATTATTTACCAATTTAAAATAAATCGAGTCAATTAATTCTGCGTGTGGTGTATGAAATACGTTTGCCCTTTACAATGTGGTCTAGCAGTGCGGCCCCCCGGGGCATGTTATGGCTCAGACTGCACGGACAAATAACACAACTATAGGTGATTTTACACACTTATCGTCGCCTAGAACTATATAAAGTTAAGCCTTATTACCCCAGTAATTTCATTAGCTACGGGAGCACTGTGCAGTAATTGCTCGTGCGACAGAAAACGCATTATGGTAAATACCTTGCCGATCTATCTAGAAAAGTAGCAATAGCAAATCACGCATGTTCACGCACTATGAATTCGGCTCTCACGATAGATATTGATGTTCGAATTAAATAATATATAATGCTAAATAAAACGACCTGAGCTCGTTTACAATCGGTACGATCTACGTTTTCAATTTTTTTAATAAAAATAATACTATGATTATATATATTATACTAGAACAACGCATATATAGTTTCGTGACTGTATGAACAATATTTGGTATCAATTATCACGATGAAACTTGGTTAAAGAATACGTAAGTTGTAATGTATTTAGAGACAATGAAAAATATGGCGCGAAATTATCTTTTTTTTTTATACTACAAGCGACGATATGAGCGGGACGTTCCCTGATGGTAAGTGATACGCCCGTCATAACAATGTGGCGCTAGCGAGGATGTTATACACAGCACCACATTGCGCTCGTCGGCTTGAGACATAAGATGTTGAGTCTCGTTATCCCGGTAATTAAGTTCGAATGTTAGTAACTAGTTGGTTACTAACATTCGAACCGGAACACAAATTTTTAAACAATACCCTTTGTTGGCTGCAATAGGCGCTGCCGTGGTTAACCTAACCTGCGACGGTATCCGACGATAGATACCTATTGTATATATATTAGGTTTGGGGGAAAAAGTTTCTTCGCACTTTTTAAGAAAATTCCTAACATATTTTAATATAGTTTATTTATATTTAACTAAAGTATGTGGGTACCATTTTATTTGATAACTTTTTGCCATCTTGTAGGGGCATGATCCCATTGCTATAGGAATTTTGAGACTTCTGATCCAAATATCGCGACAAGTGGTTTTGGCAGTCCTCTCGTGATGTTAACCTGACACTGCCTAAAGAACTCTGAAGAGACCGAAACATGTGGAAATCTGAATATGCAAGGTCAGGACTATACGGCGGATGCATTAACACCTCCCAGCCAAACTCTCTTAATTTTTGCTGAATGGCTAAAAATGTGTGAGCTCTAGCGTTTTTCTCTCAACTTCTTGCTTTAATCTCATCAGTTGTTCGCAGTAGAGCTCAGAATCGATGGTCCTGCCTGGTGGTAACAGCTCATAATGAATAATGCCCTTCCAATCCCACCACACACAGCATCACCTTGTTGCGAGTTAACACGGTTTCGCCACAGTCTGTGAAGTCTGACCGGTCTTTGATCACGACCTTTTTCGCACGTTCTTGTCGTACGTGATCCACTTTTCATCACCAGTTATCAGTCATCTTCAAAAATGGTTCGGTTTCATTACGTCGTAATAAAGAATCACAAACGAGTACACGGTTTATTATTAGGTTTCTTTCAATGAGCTCGTGAGGTACCTAAATATTGAGCTTGTTTGTGTACCCAGTTTTTTTCAAATGCGCCAAAACTGTTTTGTGGTCAATTCCCAGTTCTACAGCTACGTCGTAACTACTGATATGCCGATCTTGCTGAACTTTTTCGAAAATAGCATCCATTTTATCCGTAATAGGGCGACCAGAGCGACGTGCATCTTTGACATGAAAATCACACATGTTTCAGATTTGAATTTGGAATTATGTTCTTTAAAATTTAGACTTTCAATGACACCAAAACCAGCAGCAGATACAAATAGTATACCCAAAGAGATTTTATTACAATTTTATACATACTATAATCCGAAAAGACTTTTTCCCCAACCTAATATATCGTACTCATATACAAATTAATATACAAGGCACTTCCTTTCCACATTTTGTAATGACAAAAGCTGCTAGTTATTTATCCTTTACCAGAAGGAAAACGACGGGGATGAAAACCACCCTTCTACGAATTGTATACCAATGTATGAAGTCAAAGTATTCTAACATGCGTGAGCATTTAACGCACAGCCCTATTGTCACTTACCACCTTGTGAAATTGGGGTCAAGTTAACTATAAAACATGCGTATTTGGACCACACTCACAAAACTGTGCTAACAGCGCTTCTTATAAAAATGTCACTGTTTTAATTCCAATAAACCAGTTAATAGCTTATTGATGAATGCCCAATGTAATAAAAAAACATGATCATTAATTATACATACGGTGTTTTTATTCAAATTATAGCAGTTTTAGTTAAGTTCTGTGTCCTTTCAAGGTACTCTTAGCATCGGAATACTGTTTCTTGTAGTTTAACTATGTTAAAGTTTTAACTAGTTATATGCAGTAAATAATTGTATGTTAACTGGTGATAAGTCTCTGTTGTTGGAGACCGTTCAGGTAAGTACCATCGCATACTCTGCCGCCAAACACTACTGTGCGAACAATTACTGTGTTCTGTTTTGAAGAGAACTGTAGCTAGTGAAATTACTGAGGTAACGGGACTCAATAACGTGTGTCTTAACGCGGCGAGCACAATGTGGTGATGTGTATGTCATTTTAATTAGCGCCACGTTGTCGCCACAGCGTCCCGTCGTTTCGGGAATATAAAAAAAGATTGGCCTATGTTCCTGACGACGACCTTGACAGGAATCATAGTAGCATATATATTAAATCGCTACAAATTAATTTTTGTCTGTCATTCATTTTGTTCTTGCTAATCTTCGAAATGGCTGGCCTATTTAGGCATAAAACTATCATCATCGAGCATAACATAGGTTTCATTCAAATTGAATTAATCTATATCTATACTACATATGTATTGTTACTTGTCTTCTTTATCTAGATATTGTTACTGTCACTAATTTTCCACATTTACTGTTGAAGCTTTCATCATCCTAATTATTTTTACCTTGTATTCTAACCTTTCCTTCCTTTTATTTTAACTATATATCTGCACATACTAACGTACTAATTTGATGTACAAAGAAACCTTTATATTAGCTTTATACGTAACCTTTAAATACTTGTAAAAATTTGTTAATGAAAAACGCCGTTGGTTTCTTAATAATAAATTAACATATTAAAAAGCATTTGACATTGTACAAAATTATCGTATATATGTATTTATTACGTATAATGTTTTCATAGTAATCCGTTTGTTATAACTAAACACCGGATGGGGTTTAATTAATCATATCAACTTCTATACTGTTCAATAAATATTCATGAAGGTAGTTGATATTTATTATTCATACAATTACTGATTAATAAATATATAACAAATATGCCGGTAAGACACGGTCAGGAAGACTGTAGTAGAATTAATTGTAGTACTTACAAGAAGCGGCAAGTTTGGTACGGAGACCTGGTCGAATTGCGCACCGCCCGATACATCCGGTAAGTATCTGAAGTGGTTCTTCTCTTGGAAACTCAACTTGTCCTTTTCGAACTTCACATTCACGCGTTCAAGTTGCTGTCTGCGAAAAGAAATTTAAACAATGCGGGCTTTTGTATTTTTAATATACATATATTATCAGCCGATAGACGTCCACTGCTGGATATAGGCCTCCCCCAAAATACACCACATCGAACGATCTTGCGCTCCCCGCATCCAGCTGCTTCTCGCAGCCTTCACCAGATCGTCGGACCACCTGGTGAGGGACTCGCCAACACTACGTCTACCGGTAAGCGGTGACCATTCGATGACCTTAACGGCCCAGTCGGCTGTCAGTCCTTCGAGCGATGTATCCTAGACACACAAACAAACAAACACCTGATGGTAGGTGATACGTTTGCCTATAACAATACGACGCTAGTAAGAACGATATACACTGCACCACATTGCGCTCATCGTCTTGAGACATATGTTGAGTCGTATTACCTCAGTAATTTACTAGCAATAGCGTTTTTCAATCTGGAACACAGTAATGTGTGCACAGTTCTAGATTGTCTCCGGCACTAGAGACCTAACACTAATGAAACGTATGTACAAATGAAAAGTATTTAGACGGAGGTAATTGTTTTATCTCAATTTCACATGAAGTTAGGTGACATCGAAGCCGTAGACCGATGCACCTCAGAAATCATGATATGCCAGCAATTTACAAAGAAAATGGCGGCAGTGAAAATGTGTTTTGTTTGTTCGCCAATCACGTGAAAACTAGTGAACGTATCGATCGACACGGGAACATGACCATTCGATGCGGAATGATTTGTAGATAGTTATAGGCTATTAACTATTGTAAACATTTTCGTTTTATTTATGCGGTTGCTATAGTAACGGTAGTTATAGAAAGTCATTTACTATTGCCGTTGCTCTCAAGGTATGTTCCACACAAATTTCAAGTCTAACTTTATATTAGGCGGACCGGAAAGTAATGTCGTTTTCTTACGCTAAATACAAACACATACATTTTTAACGAGTCTTTATTTTTAATCAATGATGTATTCCCCATCATTGTCAATAACCTTATGCCATCTAGTGAGTAAATTTTCAATCCCTGATCGATAAAAATTAATTGGTTTTTCGGCAAAATATCTAGAGATGGCATTTTGGATATCATCCAAATTTGCAAATGTTTTGCCACTTAAAAAGTGTTGCAGCGCTCGGAATAAGTGGAAATCCGATGGTGCAACATCGGGCGAATATGGTGGATGAGGCAGCACCTCCCACCCCAATTCATTAATTTTTTCTAGAGTTCGCCTTGCGCAGTGCGGTCTTGCATTGTCATGTTGGAGAATGACGCCTTTTCGGTTGACAATCGCTGGCCACTTTTCAATTAAAGATTGATTGACTCGCTGCAATTGTTCGCTGTAGAGGTCTGCAGTAACAGTTTCTCCAGGTTTCAGTAATTCAAAATGAACAATGCCGCGAATACTCCACCAAACACACAAAAGCGCTTTTTTGGGGTGTAAACCTGGCTTAGCAGTACTCCGAGGGATTTCATTTGGAGAGAGCCACTGCCTTTTGCGTTTTGGGTTATCATACAGGACCCATTTCTCATCTCCTGTGATCAAGCGATCAAAAAACGCTTCTGTGTTGTGTCGTTGAAGCAATAAGTTGCATGTGATTGATCGGTTAGCCTTATTCTGTTCGGACAGATTATGCGGGACCCAAACACCTGCTCTGCTTACTTTTCCAATCTGCTTCAAATGTTCTTGGATGGTCGACCAAGGTTTGTTGAGACTGTTTGACAATTCCTCGATCGTCTGACACGGATTTGCTTCCACTTCCGCCCTTAACACGTCGTTGTCTAACGCTGATGGTCTTCCTGATCGATACGAGTCGGAAAGATCAAAATTACCCGATTTGAACTTGGAAAACCACCTTTGGCATTTACGAATGTCCAGTGCATTTGGATAAACATCACAAATGTTTTTGGTAGCAACTGTTGCGTTATTTCCCTTGCGAAACTCAAAGAGCATGCAATGCCGGATGTGTACCTCTTCTGGTATTTGGCTGGCCATTTTACCCAAAATTACAAAAAAAAATTGTAATTCAATTGTCTATAAGTAAAGAAATCACTATAACCTCACAATGTCTTTGGTACGCCTCTGAACAAAACAATGAGCTGACAAATGACAATCAAGTATTGGCATGCGCAGAAACGACATTACTTTCTGGTCCCCCTATTATTACGGCCGGAAAAGCGGGAATAATTAGCTTTATATATATTTACAGTAGCGTATATATACATAATGTATATTAAACATACATAGAACATATAAGATTTTATAAATAAAAAAAATGGTTCATTATGAATGCACCTTTATAAGACAAAGAGAAACTGTAACTTTTATCGGTTATGTATTCAGGTATTAAAATACTCTTTTAAATAATAACAAAGAGTTTCAATATATCAAATAAATAAGATTTGTCTCTGATTAGAGAAAGACATTTTTTCTTTCTAAAAATTAAGTGATAGATTTTCTTATACAATTAAGTGACGAGACGAGCAAAAGGTTCAATATATGGTATGTGATACGTCTGCCTCAGTTAGGATGTAATACACTGCAATAGATTTCGTTCCTCCTCTGACACAAGATGTTGGGTCTCGTTACCTGAGTAATTACACTAACTACAATGCCCTTCGAACCGGAAAACAGTAATGTTTGCACACTACTGTTTAGCGGCAAAAATAGACGCTGCGGTGGTACAGACCTAGACTGTCCCCGGCAACAGAGACCTGTCACTAATGAGTTTCAAGGATCATTAGTGAAAGTCGAAAGTTTACCGCAAAATATTTTTTTTTTTACAGTTTAAGATTTATAGCTCAATTTAAGAAGTGCGGAAATGTCTTATATCTCGATTTTAGTTCATTTAAACTTAAATTAAATGTGCTTAATTATAATAACAGAGAAACGATTGTCGGAGAGTATATTTCCGTGTACGTTTTTAATCTCGACATTTAATTAACGTAAAAAAAATAAAGGACAGTTGATTCTTATCGTATCTGAGTTTATTTTAATAAGCTTTCGGTAAAGGTACAAACGTCAAGTCAAGAAGAAATCATCATAGTTCGATGATTGTTGGATGGCGGATTTAAACTTTAGATTCTCATGCCAGAGCATATTATATATATTATAGGCTATATTTGTATATAATATTTATATTGTATACAATAAAGAATGAGCTGAGTATATGAGAATACAATTACAGATAAGAAAAAAATCAAAGAGCAAATTTATAAGACTATCCTTCAATTAAATGTGTACAACCAGTCTGGTTTCTTGTGTAATATAACTTATTTGTAATAATATAATCAAAATTTTAAATAGATAAGGTAAATATTAGAAAACGCTATATTCAAAGACAAGTTCAATAATTTTTTTTTAATGAAAACGTTGAATGAATATGTATTTAAATGTATCAATGAAATTTTTTCAATGAAATCGTGAAGTGGTTATGTTTCTCTGTTTTTATACAAAAAATATCAATTATTATGCTATTTTCATAACTAAAAAATAATCATAATTAATTATGAAAGTTATGTATGTTAATTAAATATGTCATTAATTACTGTGGTAACGAGACTAAACAAGTTATATCTCAAGGTATTGTTTATATCATCCTAACTAGCGCCACGTTATGGGCAGGCGAATCACTCATCATCATCATCAGGGGAACCTCCTGTTTGGAGGTTTGTCCCTAAAGGATATATGACGTATAAATACACTGTTTTACTATCTCCAGGCGAAAGGAGTGCTGCATCGTAATAGCTGAGTGCATGTGTAATACAGTCGGGAACAGGAGGTTATCGAGATCGCACTTTGCTCTCACATATTTGTTTGTTTGTTGTTTAGTATTATATATAAACGTATGCGCAATCTAAAGAGACGTAATTATATTTCTCGAAAGTGAAAAAAGTTTCTATTGATTTGTTTATCATTAATATATTTATAAGATAAACAAGTATTATCCACATATAAGGAGGAAGTTTTCAACATAAGTCAGTAATTTTCTGTAAGAACAGTAAGAAGATAGAAGACATTTTATTAAGAGCATTTTCTGAACTTTACTATCGTAAGGGTGGGAACAAAAAAATATTAAATTAAAATTTCAATCATATTCGTAATGTGAATAAATTTTGTTATGTTCTTTAAATCTAAATTATCGGGGATGAGTATATTATATTCTATTTTATGTTGAATGTACATACAAATAAATACACCCTTCTGCTTCAAGAACTAACAATTGTTTTCTACTTCGCGTCACTAGAGACTAATATCCTGCATTCGCCATTTTTCATTGGTCCCCACTTTGTCAGTTTGCTATTATATATATTTTTAATATAATTACTGTTTTGTACTCTTTAAAAACTTAAAAAAAATTAGCAGTAAAAAAACTTGTCGATTTTTTTAAACTGTTTCTTAAAAAACTATTAAAATTCAATGTTTTAAACAAGAAAAATCTCGCAAGTAATAATGGGACGAAGTGAAAATTCGCCTAACGCTAAATGATAACTCGTCTACTCCATGCAATCCTTTGTCACAAAGAAGTCAGTAGTTAAAATCCTTGGATACTACGTTTGTAATATACAATGACTTTAGGACATAAGATGCAGCGTAAGAGGCCTGAAGAAAATTGAAAATTCAGTGATGACTCCACAATTGTCTTTCTGATCGCAACACATAACATCTAGACGCAATGAATCTTTTTACTCTATTTTGTTACAGCGGTAATATTAACACATTACTGTTCACTGTTTGTTTTGGACGGGTGATATAGATAGTGTACTTGTTGCTGATTCTAATATTAAACTCATAGATAAGAATGTAATTTCGATCCTCGTGTTATTGTTATGACCAAAATTACATTGATTACAACTGACGATCACATTGCTACTGACAGAGGACGCGCATTTCATTGATTGGGGTAGGATATCAGAAAAATATTTGCTGCGATTAGTATTTTCTTTACGAACGTATATCTATAAGATGGCAATTTAATTTCTAACCAAGTCTTGCTGGAAACTATATAGGTTACACAGTAATTTTTCCACAGTAACAAAACATCACTGTCTTTCCGTCGAAAACCATTAAAATTAGTATAATTACGTCGGCAATGCGACTTATGTTTTAAGGCGACGAATACAATGAGGTGTAGAATAGATAACTCATTATAATTTCGCTTTAGGATAATAATCCTCTGTATATCACCATTTTATCTTCTATCTATTTTAAATTAATTATAATGAATCGTCATTCCAGGACTTAAATCACTAAAAGAGTATTTAAGAATCGAGAATGGTGCGTTGACGAGACGTCCAAACCGCCATTTATTGCAAAAGCCTGGGAAATCCTCAGACGCAAACGGCACTACCATATCCGTAAACAACTCGTGAAATCATATAATGAAAAACTGGTACCTTAAGGTCACTGTTAGTACAGTGTAGTTTTATTTATTGGACTTCTATTATCAAATTCTTAGTAATATTAAATCGGTCGTAGTAACTATATCGTGATATTTTTGGTTCCGAATGAAAATTTTCGAGAAAAATTAATATTTCATCTACTTAACTAAAATATTTATCGAATACAATCGTGGTCGCTCAACAAATACATTGAAAAGTGTAAATTCTTGGATCATATAGAATGTCAAGCTAAAAGGTTTTTTGTAGTTAATAGGTTTTCCCAAAAAAAAAAATCTGTTTGGTGGTGGGAATTCTAACAAGCTGATTTTGATTTGGTTTTTATTATTATATTCTTTGAATTAGTAATACTAATAACTACATAAAAAGTTCATTATTAACATTTATTACCATTTGCGTAAAATTTAAATAAAAAACAAATTTTTATTGTTATTATTATATGTGTACAAATTTTTTAAATTATTTTGTTTTCTTCCTAGTCAACATAGACTATTCACAAGGCCACTTTTTTCTTTAATACTAGAAAAGGCTAAGAACTAATGTCCATACATTCTAACAATTTAATTAAATCTTAATTATTAAAATTTAATTGAAACATTACAAACTCAGTGTCGGGGCCACGAATATTTACAATATAATAATCATGTACATAGTTAAATAAAAATATGAACGAAAAAATATCATTTAAGAAAAAAAAAACTGTTATATATTCACGCGCGTTTTGTGACCTTATCTACTCGTTTCATTTGTTTAATACTTTTTGTACCAAATAAAAAATATTTCACAGTTGCACTATAAAAAGTGTTATTTAAATTACTTATATTACAGGTTATTTTATAAAAAGTAGCTCGCTGGCCTAATGGTTAGAGCGTGCGACTTTCATTCCGAAGGTCGCGGGTTCAAACCTCGGTATGTACCAATGACTTAATATTTAAGTTATGTACATTTGTGAACTTTAGTTACAACAGCGAGATACAAAACGGTGAAGGAAAACATCGTGAGGAAACCCGCACACTGATATCATCTTTGTGTGTGTGTGTGTGTGTGGTGATCCCAATAAAGTGGCAACAGGCTCGCCCCCTGTTACATGGGACCTAATCTGACCACATCTGGCGAAATGTGGGTGTTTATTCACCTCTGCCTACCCCTACTGGGAAAAAGGCGTGACTATATAAAAAAAAAAAAAAAAAAAAATATTTTATAAAACTTAATATATTATTGACTTTGAAAGACAAACATTTCAAATGTTATTGGAATTACACTAAATTGTAATTCTCTTTGTCAAAGGCGGCAAACTTGAGTAAAGGTTAAATACATTATGGTATATAGAGATATATTAACATAAAAGTTAGTTATTACTAGTTTACTAAAAATAATATCATCAGAACGACATTTAGAAGTCGCTGCTTCATTTTACTTTACTTTGACAAATAGATTTTAAAATATTAATATTCATTTTCATCAACCATTTCAATATAGACAAATTTAAGATTAGAGTATGATATTTAAAGGGTTCACTATTTTTTTTAAAAGGGGTAACTTGATTGAAATTAAGATAAATGATAATAACAATATCCGAATATGAGGAAGAATGTTCCTTTAATATGGCAATGGCATGTATTGATAGCCGAATCATATCCATATGTCATGGTGTTAGATTTTAAAAATCAGGCTGGTTGCTAGACGGACTCAAAAAATCTAGTCTAAAATCTTGTCTAAATACTATTACAACTCTTCCACGTGTGGTGCAGGAATCGAACCCGATACCTTTGTGATATAGTGAAAGCGTTTTACTTCTGTGTTACACTAGTCGTATTGTTCTCAGTCTAATATTTGAATGACGTATAGTGAAATATTACTTACGAGTATACATAAGGGCCTACTTCCTTCACGTTCAAATGTTTCTCATTGCCGTCTTTAACTTCTTGCCAGTTGGTGTAGTTGAAAAGGTAAACCTTCATCAGAGGTTGGACGGAAGGCCTCTTCCACATGTTGTACGCGATAGTATTGTTTCTTATCACCATGCTCTGGCAAAATAATGACGTCAATAAAATACTTATTTGGTTGTGAGAATAGAACATTAAGAGAGATAGTTGCTTCTGTTGTTTATTATATTTTTGTTGAAAATTTCTTTGTATATTTACTAATGATATGACTTATCGTGAATGTTTATTTAAAATCACCTAAAGCCGTAAAATTTCAATAATAAAAAGATACCAGCGACTTTACAGAAGCAATCTTTTTTTAAAAAAATTTATTATACTTTATGTGGTAGACGGCTTAGAATATATAAGAAAAGGGAAGCAAAATGATAAAAATGAAATACTAAAAAAAATTATAAGTTAAATTCTTGAAATACTTACGGATAATATGGCATTATTGATTGTGTTGGTGAAGCAGAAGAAGATAGTGCCGATGAGACTGAGTGCGAAGGTTGCGGCTAGCAGAACCAGTACTGCAAGAAACGAATCATGTATGACAGTATTTTAGGAAATATAATTTTGTTTTATGGCAAGGATTGTCTTACTAATAATAAGGTCGTAGTTGGAATAAAGCGTGTGCGCACACGAAACTCTGGCTTTAATATAATGAGAGCTTAATCATAGCAATGATGTAATAGAAACAGATTTACAATATAAGGTTCGTTTGGTAGAAGGAAGGGCTCGAAAAACCCTTTCTTGTTTTTTATTCACTTCGTCAACTATTGAGGCAATAAGCAAAAAGAATAAACAAGTATCCATCTATTAAGAAGACCAAAAACTATGAGATTATTTTATTAGGTTATATAATTATTTGTAATTTAAATAAACCTAATTCAATTTTGTATGGTTAATATAAGCTATCGTTGTGGAGCTTATTGAATAAAAAATATATCTATGTAAAATATTAGTGTAAAAACCAACGATAATTAATACATAGCAAAAAAACTGATAACCTGATCATACGATGTTTTGTTTATATTCGTTTTAAACAATAACAATCATGAACGTTGAGACTTGAAGCAGAATGATAATGGGGAGAATTAATTAAGAAAGTTTATTTATGATACTTAAATACTTGCAGCTACAAAAATATGACACCTATGAAATAGTAACAGAATATTTCATTATCAATAACTGAATAAAGTATGCCCTCATGGGAAATAGTTCCATAGACTAAGATTTTTAGTTTTATTTGCAAAATGATTCCATTGATCCATTGACAAAAACTGCATACTATATATTTTTAAAAGTACTAGTAATTTCGTTTAAAAATATTAGTGCTTTAATTTATCACAGTATAACGAAGGTATATTATAGAAAAAAATTAAGTATCATAGTAAATTATAATAAAAAATCTTTATGTCTAAATATTATTGTCTTATAAATCGTGTATGAGTTGTTAAAACCATATCTACTATTTATTTATGTATTACGTAATATAATCTAGAGTATGTCTATTTTAATCAGTATGAAATATTAAATTATGTAATACAACTTCATGAATATCACCTGCTTCATGTATTTCTAAATTCCTCTTGGTTTCCAGTGGTTACAATGTAAAAACTTGGTTACGGTCAGTTATAATTTAATAATTATTAAGTAGCTTTTCTTTAAAGCTGGCATAGTAATGGATATTATTATATTAGGTTGGGGAAAAAGAAATCCATTATTTTTTCGGTAGATGGCTGTAGTGATAAATTTCTCGTAAAGTATCGATCAAACAGTTTCAGATTTAAGCTCGTTGGAAAGGTGACATTTCGCAATAAAAAAATTCTTTTGCTGTTTTTTGTTTGGTGCATTCAATTGTGAGTTACAGGGTGTTAAAAATGGAAGTGAACAAAGAGAAAATTCGGTACATTTTACAGTTTTTCTTTGACAAAGACGAAAATGCAAGCCAGGCGGCTAAAATTGTGAATGGTGTTTATGGACCCGATACTGTAACAGCCAATTATGTGCAGTTTTGGTTTCGTAGATTCCGTTCAGGAATTTTTGATGTTAAAGATGCACCTCGCACAGGTAGGCCGGTCGCCGAAAATGTCGATAAAATCGGAGAAATGATCGAAGTTGACTGGCATGTCAGCAGTCGTAACATCGCCCAGGACCTAAAAATGGACCACAAAACAGTTTTAAACCATTTACACAAAGCTGGATTCAAAGAGAAGCTCGATGTTTGGGTGCCACACCAATTAACAGAAAAAAACATAATGGATCGAATTTCCATCTGCGAAGCCTTGGCCAAACGGAATGAGATAGACCCATCTCTTAAACGGATGGTGACTGGAGATGAGAAATGGATCACATACGATAACCCTGTGCGAAAACGATCATGGTTAAAGAGCGGTGAAGCACCTCAAACGGTGGCCAAACCAGGACTAACGGCCAGGAAGGTTCTGCTGTGCATTTGGTGGGACTGGAAGGGGATTATTTATTATGAGTTGTTTCCATATGGCCAAGCACTAAATTCTGATCTCTACTGTCAACAACTGGACCGTTTGAAGATAGCAATTGACCAGAAACGGCCAGAATTGGCCAACAGGAAAGGTGTCGTGTTCCACCAGAACAACGCTAGGCCACACACGTCTACAGTGACTCGCCAGAAACTTCGGGATCTTGGTTGGGAAGTTTTAATGCATCCGCCATACAGTCCGGACTTGGCACCAAGCGATTACCATCTTTTTCTTGCATTACAAAATTTCTTTAGTGATAAAAAATTGGCATCTAGGGAAGATTGTGAAAATCGGCTACTAGAGTTTTTTGCAAATAGAGACCAGGACTTCTACGAGAGAGGCATTATGAAGATACCTTTAAAATGGCAACAAATCATAGAACAAAACGGTGCATATTTGACCCAAATCGGACAATCCGAAGCATGTTAAATAAAGTCCTGAAGTTCATATAAAAATAATGGATTTCTTTTTCCCCAACCTATTATTATGTTACTAGCTGTTGCCTGGCCGAAATATAAAACTAGTCTTGAAATTTGTCTGAAATATTCCTTGAGAGCAACCGGAACCACAAATGATTTTCCATAAGCAACCACGTAAATAATATGAAATGAAAATGTTTATAAAGGTTAATTAGAAATAAAACGATGAAGGATGTATGAAATTAAAAAAAAAGGAACCTGTAATCTCTACAAATCATTTCCCGTCCATTGGTCATGTTCCTATGTAATACATTTACTAGTTTTCACGATATTAGTGGAAAAAGAAAACCCATTATCATTATAGATATATTGATTATTTAACACAATAATCTTCAAAGGCCTGAAGTGATCTATTACTGGACGTTCATGCAAGAGGTGTCTCTCAGGGAACGCAACTTAGCCCGTTTTCTGGTCATAATTTTTTTTTTAATTTGTGAAGTATTTAGTATTGTCTTTGTAATTCTACATGGTCAAAGGGTCAAATTTTATCAGCGCAGTTCAAGTGGTTTTTGTAGATAAAAATGAACGATGTTGAAAAATTGTGATTTAGTGAACCGAATGTTATCAAGTTATTTTATTGCGTGCGTACTAAACCATTGGTTAAATTGTATAGAATTTTTTTGATGGTAATTATATTAAATACCTATGTACTATGAATGATTTTAAGGGTACAAAGTGGAATAAACTAGTGATTTGTTAGTAGTGATAAGTTTAGGCGACTTGGATATAATTGATTTAGACGCAGTAAAGATTTTTTAATTCATAAAATGGCGAATAGTTTCTTACCCGCGGTCTTAACGTTCATAGATCCTATACATAATATCGTTTGTTATTTCAGGTTCTACCCTGATGGTTAGGTTTATAAAAGAGCAATAAATTTGTTTTTGAATACAACTTTTGATTCAAGTTTAATACAGGTTTGCTCTCTTTGAATTATCTTATCTATCTTCTCAATTAAATGTCACAATTTTACGATTATCGCACTTACGATAACTCCTTGGAAAAGATTAATTGCTATAAACACATATTTTGACTTTGGCTTTGATAAAAATTCTATCGACGTTGTGTTATATGTCATTAAATTTGTTTAATATAACGAAGACTTTGTATAATAATGTGGAGTTTTTTTAAAGATTGCATCAGAGTTTTATCTATTGCCTCTTTTTTAACTTTAGTATTATTTAATGAGGACCACGGCTATGACATTACAAGTCGAAGAAATATTGCGGAGATTCTATCTATGATAACATCTTTTAATGAAAACTAAAATTACTGCAATCTATAAAAATGATAGATTACTTACCAAGGTTCAACACTACTGCAAAATTATAACGATAGAGAAATAAACATCCATGGTTTTTGATTGTCGGTTATCTGTTAATTAAAGTTTCTAAGCAAATAATAGGTTGGGGAAAAAGAAATCCATTATTTTTATATGAACTTCAAGACTTTATTTAACATGCTTCGGATTGTACGATTTGGGTCAAATATGCACCGTTTTGTTCTATGATTTGTTGCCATTTTAAAGGTAACTTCATAATGCCTCTCTCGTAGAAGTCCTGGTCTATATTTGCAAAAAACTCTAGTAGCCGATTTTCACAATCTTCCCTAGATGCCAATTTTTTATCACTAAAGAAATTTTGTAATGCAAGAAAAAGATGGTAATCGCTTGGTGCCAAGTCCGGACTGTATGGCGGATGCATTAAAACTTCCCAACCAAGCTCCCGAAGTTTCTGGCGGATCACTGTAGACGTGTGTGGCCTAGCGTTGTCCTGGTGGAACACGACACCTCTCCTGTTGGCCAATTCTGGCCGTTTCTGGTCAATTGCTATCTTCAAACGGTCCAGTTGTCGACAGTAGCGATCAGAATTTAGTGCTTGGCCATATGGAAACAACTCATAATAATTAATCCTCTTCCAGTCCCACCAAATGCACAGCAGAACCTTCCTAACATGCCGGTCAACTTCGATCATTTCTCCGATTTTATCGACATTTTCGGCGACCGGCTTACCTGTGCGAGGTGCATCTTTAACATCAAAAATTCCTGAACGGAATCTACGAAACCAAAATTGCACATAATTGGCAGTTACAGTATCGGGTCCATAAACACCATTCACAATTTTAGCCGCCTGGCTTGCATTTTCGCCTTTGTCAAAGAAAAACTGTAAAATGTACCGAATTTTCTCTTTGTTCACTTTCATTTTTAACACCCTGTAACTCACAATTGAATGCACCAAACAAAAAACAGCAAAAGAATTTTTTTACTGCGAAATGTCACCTTTCCAACGAGCATAAATCTGAAACTGTTTGATCGATACTTTACGAGAAATTTATCACTACAGCCATCTACCGAAAAAATAATGGATTTCTTTTTCCCCAACATAATAAAATATCTGAATATAATAGACAATATGGGTGTTAAGATAGCTAGTTGTTATTAAAATAGGAAAAAAAATTCAGCAAACTTATATAATAACGTGATCTGTGGAAGGGTGTCAGAATTATAAGTCCCATATACGGGTTATGTATTTAGACATGAAAGATATGACCTTTTGCAAATTATAATGAACGATATAAGAATGAAAAGAAATAACGATAAGTAATAAGAAATGGAAGGCGGGAACACACTGGCGGGTAACGCGGGACGGATCGATGTGATCTTTGTGGGAGGCCTATGTCCAGCAGTGGACGTCTATCGGCTGATGATGATGAATAAGAAACGTAGAGCTAGCTGCAAAATTTAAAAAAGTTGAAATACCTTGCGAAAGAAGCTTCTTTAAATGAGAGATAATTTACAACATTGAAATGCTTCTCCACTCAGAGAAGTGGTTTAAGTAGATAAAGAAGAATTAATGCAAGCATACGAAAAAACTGTAAATCAGTCATCAGTTATTTCTTTTTATTATGTATTATAGATAATGTTTAATTTGATAAAAACAATGTAATTTAACGATTTTCGGTTACAGGTTAACAATAAGAAAAAGGCGATAAAAGGATATGCAACGTATTAAAGTTTTTGGATATTGGTAGATTTTAACCTGATACTTAAGTTTAGGTGTATTTGTCTGTGATGTCCGATTTATTTTACGACAAAGTTAATTCAAATTCAAAATGAACACATTACACTAAAGACATTGTAATAAATTTGCATAGTTTTGAAGGTCGCAGTATTTACGTGTATTAAGAGTACGCTGACCGATCGATGTGGAGATATTTAGGGAAGGCCTATTATGTCCAACAGTGGACGTCTATCGGTCGATGATGATGAAGAGTACTCTGTCTATTATTGCTTGAATTAAATTTCAACGTAACTATTCACTCATCATCAATCATCATTATCACCAGTCCTTTACTGAACATAGGCTTCTTCAGAGGAACGCTACTTTGCCGAACCATCCAGCCATCCAGTTGTTACTGTACAGTAGTCCAGTGTACTATCCACTATGCGGTCCTAAAGAGGTTAATATAAAACATGAGATGATAGTACTAGTGGTAGAGAATTTTTTCAACTCGTCTGGCTAACCTATCACCTTTTCGCCGTAATAGTTTGTTGTCATCGTCTATGTTGTTTTAGTTCTGATCGTATACAGCCAACAAATTCCATAGATATACAGCCAAAAATTTCTGAGTGAGCACGCTTCATCCACGGCCTCATTGTCACTTAACATCACGTGAAATTGGGGTTAAACGTTAGCCCAATTTTAAAAAAAACGCGTAAAGTTTTTAATGGTATTACAATTAGTAGCAACAACTAATCTGTAGTCTGTATATTGAAAGAACTATGCAATATATTATAGAAATTTCTTACTGTATAGTAATAAAGAATAAAAAAGAAACCTTTTCTAATAAAAATATACTGAAATATAATAAAAATAATATTGCAAATCGTGTAGACAACAATGTGACGCTAGTTCGGATATTTACCGCACAAAATTGAGCTCGTCGCGTTTATACATGCTGTGTTAAGTTTCATTAGCACAGTAATTCCACTCGCTACAGCTAATTTAAACTTTAATAGGGGTTTGTTGAAACACTTTTACTTTAATACGCTGGTACGTAGCTATCTCAGGTCCACGATAGTGTGACTTGCGAGTACTGAACGTCCTCAAGGACTGCTCGAAAGAGTCGCATGACCGTTAAATTGGACAATTAAAGGTAATTCATACTCGTCTCGTACATAACCAACGAAGAATAAGAAAAACTTGTCACTGGATTATATCCATTAGTGTATACATACATATATATTTTATAACTTTATTGTAAAGCCTTATGATAATAAAAAACGCAGGCTTAATGCTTGTAGGCATCCTTTGGAGGTGAAAGTTTAAAAGATATATATAATAATATTAAACAGAGAATAAGTATCAATATCTGTACATATACGACGGAATGTATATTTATACAATTAATACCATAAATAATTATATCTTTTAACTATATGATAATTGAAAAAGGCGGAATATTAAATATACAATACATATAATTGAGAAAAAATCGATCAGATTTTTAACTTTTGTTTTATTTACTTTGCAATGAATGTCCTCACAATTAATGAAACTAGAGTAGTCGTAAGATTAATGTTAAGTAATTAATGTTGAGAGAATTGATTTTTGATATGTTAATTATATAACATATACGTATGTTTTTCTTTTCATATGTACACAAAAAAAAAAGATTAGACTAAGTGTTTTTACTTCATCTAAAAACTCTTAACTTGTTAGGCTCTGTTTTTATTGAGAACACGATTATGATAATGAAGTAATGTACTCATTAGACCATTTTTATGGCTTTTAGTTATATTTTTCAAAACGTATAATTTTGTTATTATCATATATTCCAAGTAAGAACCAAAGTAGAAGATATATATGTAATCTAAATTAATGTTATGTATAATACATTTTAATTGAAAAGTATAGAAAATAGTCATATAATATGTTTTAAACTTGAGTTTATATTAAGTTATGTCAAAATATTATTTATAATACAATTTTTTGTTATTTTAGTTTCATTACACCTATATAAGTATATGTTGTATCGAATAGGGGGTTTAATATACGTTAAAGTAAATTCGATAAGTATTATTACTTATGTTATTATAATTAATTAATTATGCTATACATTACTAATTTTAGCTCGCCGGCCTAATGGTTAGAGCGTGCGGCTTTCATTCCGAAGGTCGCGGGTTCGAACCTCGGCATGTACCGATGACTTAATATTTAAGTTATGTACATTTGTGAACTTCAGTTACAACAGCGAGATACAAAAACGGTGAAGGAAAACATCGTGAGGAAACCCGCACACTGATATCATCTTTGTGTGTGTGTGTGTGTGGTGGTCCCAATAAAGTGGCAACAGGCTTGCCCCCTGTTACATGGGACCTAATCTGACCACATCTGGCGAAACGTGGGTGTTTATTCACCTCTGCCTACCCCTACTGGGAAAAACGCGTGACAATATAAAAAAAAAAAAAAAATTACTAATTTTAAGGTTTTTACTTTTTATTTATCAAACATTTTCATAGTAAATCTTAATATTTGTATGCGATATATTATATTAAGAATTCCCATATTGAATTGTACTAATATTTAGGCAACTATTTGTAAGAGATAAATGAATATTCATGTAAACAAATTATTGTTTCATATGCCCTAACTTTAAAGAGTACTAAGTTTCTTTGTAGAGACTAAATGTTAGACTTTACCCCTGTAACTTTAATAACCTTAACTATTGATTCTCGTAAGAAATCAAAGTAAACATTGTTTTTCATATTCATCTATTATCTATTGGTTGCGGAAAATGATCGATGAGATGGGGAAGTCCTTAGTCTAGCAGTAGGGCGTTTATAATATATATAAAATATGTTGAATTATCACACATTATTTAAACTTATGATTATTTAAGGTTAAAATATTTAAATGGCGCCTGAATCGTTATATACGAGATAATAACGTCGTACTTACACGTTCCTACGAGACAATTAAAATAACGATGCGACTGTTCGATAACTTACATAGCTTCCGAGTTATTTATTGCTTCTTTACAAATAACCACAACTTATGATTACTACAATGACTACATTCCATTAAACTAAAAACGTTTTGTAGCAAGTAGTTTTATTGTTGAAAGATTTTTATTTTTGACTTGATAGCTTTGATTTCACCGGATATTATCGTTGTTTTTACTGATTATAATAGTGACAAGCTAAAGTATTTACAAATAAAACAAAGATCTCTATTAGTGTATGTCTTTTTTATAAAAAAAAACTTGAGTTTAAATTCTATATCACATACGTAAAGATAAAACATGAACGCTGTTGTTATAGCTCGTTGTAATGTTCTCTTATCCGATGTTAGGGAGGTAGAAGGTAGTATATATAGAATAGCCATGAAATATACTTACAGAAATAATACTTTTTATCCGATTGCTGCCCCCAGCACAGAACCGACCACTGCTCTTTAACACCGGAACAGCTGAACTGTGCGCGCCCGCAACCAGCACAACCCGGTATGTTACCTAGTACCGTATCCTCTCTAATAAGTATCTTCCCCACACCATTGTTCGGTGCAATCACGAGGACCTTCTCCGAGCCGTTTTCCATCGGCAGCATGAGTGATGTCGAAGTCATTTTTTCTAGATTTTGATGTTCCATATTTATTTTCTATTTTACAACAGTCTCATGTTATGTACGAGTGTCCGAACGAACCTGAATTGGTTTAAGCGTGTTACCGCATCAATGCCCAGTTGACGACTGGTCTCGCGTTGTGGGTCAACTATCCTTATCATTGACTTATTTTTTTTTCCAGCGTATTGGTTTAAATGGGTTATCGTTGTTACGATTTATGCATTCTGTCATATAACATGTAAGTTATAGAGATTTGGTATCGTTTTTAGTAAGAATTCTTACCTGTTTGTCTAAAGCTCATTGTATTATTATGAATGAAAGATGTTTATGAATGATTCAATAATCGATTGACGCAATGACTCGCTGATGTTGAGGTCAAATTTCTATAAGACGTTAAAGACAAATACTGTCTTAATTTACACATTAGTCGATATTAAGCTTAGTTTTTAGATTACTTTATAAATTAATACTAATAGTAAATTAATATGAGAGTATTTTGTATTTGACCTTGGCCGTGTCTTTTGTTCAACCACAACGAGTAAAAACGATATTGACTATGAATGTCGTAAATAAGGCATGGACGTCCGGAATTCTCTGGAACGTATATATTGACAATCGGAAGTAAGGATTGATGTTATGGTGGAAGATTTACGTATGACTATAACAGCTAGCGGAATTAATGATTTACGAGACTGTATATTTATCATTACTAAATCAACATACATCGTGAGCGCCTCGAATCGATCATAATACGACACAGAAACAAAGTTTTACATTATTTGCTATCTCCCCGCTGTTAATGATGTTTTTTAATTATGCTATGCTCTTTATAATAAAAAAGTATTTAATATAGGCAAGTCTGTAATAGTAGTTAAAAAACATACTTGACAAATGGATTATTTCATTCTCGTAAGTTGGATAAACGGATAATAATTGTTTAAAGCCATATTATAGAATTATGGAATATTATTTCTCTGACAATGTCTATTGAAATTCGCAAAGGATTGTTGCTTAAGTTATGTTAAATTAGAAATTATTTACTTTTAGTTTCTTTAATAATAATTTTGTTCTTATCTCTTTAATGTATTTCTCTACACATATGAGCAGGACGTTCGTCCCTTGGTAAGTGATGCGTCTCTTCGTAAAAATGATAAACACTGTACCGCATTATGCACCCCAGTTGTTTTGTTATTCAAATCGGAACATTGATATATATGTTATACTACTAAGTAGGAATAAAAGGTGCAGTGGTACCTGCTACGAAGGTAAGTTCCAACAGAAATTACCAGGTAGGAGTCGTTAACATTTATATACAATTAACTAGTCCAAAGTATAATAACTGTACTTGTACTCTTTTCTGCAATACACAAAGTAATAAAAACAATGTAAAAAGCTAAAGATTATTGGGTCACAGTCTACGATGAGTGTATTGTATGTATGTGATGTACATATTACAGTAAAAATAATAAATTGGTAATTATATTATAAAGTTTAGTAAATTTGATAAATTGTTAAAAAAAGTCATTTAACTGTTTTGCTTGAATAGTTCCCAGAAGTAATGTCTTAAATATCATAACTTACTGAACCAGTAGAATAGAGTGCAAGTTTATTGATAAGTTACTACTCAGAAAAATTAAGTTGTAGCTCAAAATATACCAGAAATTTCATTTCCCTCTAGATTTAAAAAAAGAAAAAACAAAATCCACATCCCTTTACACTAAAACTAAGATGGCGTCTACACAATATAACTTTCGTTCTGCTTATATCTATAATAAAATAAAGAAATAGACATATACAATAAAAATAGTTTTACGTGTAAAAAATCATTAAGTAATTGGATAAGTAAGCTTACATATGAATAAATCGAAATTCTCTTAGAAACTAATTAATTATAGTGATACAGGTAAGTTCAAAATTTCCGCCAACAAAAACTCATACGCTCTCAAAATCAAAAAGATACATTCAGAATCACTCGTACACACACACACACACCCACAGATAGACACACGCTCTTAGATCCTCCTTATATTTATATGTGTATATATATAAGTTTTATTATTTATCATTATTTTTTTTAGAAAGAGATTTGTTTATATATATATATATATATATATATATATATATATATATATATATTTTTGTTTTCGGAGTATATCTTCGAAAAGATACTCTGTTTAGAAGGGAGCTCAGCGTTATGTAGAGATTTTTACACACTAAAATCCTCTCGGTGGACACCACGGGAGATTCCGTCTCCTCTCCAAACGCCCGAGATCCCCGGGTTAGTTTTATGCAGAGCCTACTAGCGTGGTGAATGCTACCTCAATGACCGGTGACCAGATCCAGCCATTGTCTCTCTCAGGGATTTCTATATGTCTAACCTAACCTAATATTGGAGACTGTCTTTACTTTGTCTTTACTTACGGGAAAGATAAGTTTTTCAACATTGCCTACTGTCATCAGATCGTATCTTTTTAATACATTAAATTGAAAACTACTACTAAAATAACGTGATTGTTAAATGTTGATAGAAACTAAGCAGTTGCGCAAACTGAACGTATTCTCCTAAAGTTAGGGATTTACCACATTTTCTATTACGAGTTGGGAATTATCCAAAGAAACCTGTGAATTTGATAAATATTTATATTTACTATTATCCATAAATACCGGTTATTATATAATTACTGGATTAATGTAACAAATATTAGATGGTTATTTATTTTTTATATAACACCTGAAGCTAAAGACATTTAATGCTATAAAGACATTTTCTGTCAGTCAACACAGGGGAAGAAAAATGCTTTTGCTTATATGTGTGAGACAACTAAATTAATGACAAATTAAAAATAAATTATGTTAATATGTATGTAGATTTATAAACAATAAAATATTTATTATATGTATGTTTATTTTCGAAACATGACATAGATTAGAATGAGCTTCTATTCGTTATTAAATAGTCAGATATATTCCTTCATAGATAGAAATTGGTTCCATTTTATCTATATTAATACATATTTATAGTAAATCAAGGATCTTTAATTGTTTATTAGAATTATATTATTTTTAATTGTACTCTGATCATACGATCTGTCCTTATCGATCTGATTAGTCAAAGACTGCAAGTTGCATATTAATCGCGAAATAAGCTACAGATAATTGCAGTTTTATTGTTATTGTTTTTTTTTTGGTTTAAATTAATGTAAGAATGTCACATTGTTGCGTATTTTATAAAAACTAGACTAAACGGAAAATCATATATTTATATCTTGTTAATTCACTTAGATAACTAATGTTTATACGTTAGTTAAAGCCATGAGTACTATTAATGTTTTAAGTAAATATTTAAATTTTAATTTGTGCAAAAGTACATATATAGTACCAGAAATAATTACTACAAAAAAAATTTAATACTAAGCGAAGGTTTTTTCACAGTATGTCTTATTGTCCTTATGTACACTCAAATTAAGATATTACATTTACTTAAAGTATAAATATCGTTAATTTCAACAGAAACTCCCGATATTTGTAGTTAATATTTTTAACAGTTAACTTGTAAGTCATCTAGTAATAATATTCAGGACTCTAAGACGTTATTAGTTAGATTTAAGTGTTTTCATTGAGTCGGCTGTGAGAGTCATAACAGTGTATTAATAGCATGCAATGATAAAAATCCACTAATTTATACAAGGATGATATACACAGCACCACACTGCTCGTCGCCTTGAGGTATAAGATGTTATGTATCGTTGCCCTAGTAATTTCTCCAGTAATAACAAGTTTCAAACTGAAATACATTAATGTTTGCACACTACTGTTTGTCGGCAGAAACAGGTAGAACCTACACGGTCTCCGATAACACGGATTAGTTTTAAAATGACAAAAGTTAAATTTTTTTAATTAAAATCATTGACATGAAAAGTCCACTACTTTATTTGTTAAAAATACTAGACAAGAAATGTACAAAGGTAAGGAAAAATAAGTTGTCTCTGTTGCAGCGGCATGTCTATATCTTTAGCTACAGTGTTATTCAATTGAACACAATTGGAGATAGAATTAGACACTGCGGTAATCCACTTAGACCATATCCAAGAACTATCCTGTAGACCAAAGCTACCACAAGAGTAGGCTCCTAGCTGTTCGTTATAGCTTTGTAAGTGAAATGTACTCACAAGTAAAGCTAATGAATTACGTTATAATAACAAATTCAATTGTTACACTTTGAAACAATGGATACGTATATTCAAGTGTGTAGTGTCGGGCACGGGTCGTTGGTCCATTTACAAAAATTAATGAAGTAATGAATCGGTAGACGGTACAAATTGTCTCTTCCTGTAAGACGTGCAATGCATCTTGGACACTCATACGGAAAATGAAACATTTTAATGCTACAAATGGTCAGCGAACTGTTATTTTAGTTTTTGGGCCAACTGATAGATGGCCATTGAACAGGATAAAAAGGAAAAATATTGTATGACACCAAAATTCAATATTTTAACTTATTTTATATGGAACTTATTGAATTCAAAGACATTGTAAGATAAATTCCTATAAAATTTTGCTTAGTATTCAAGATGATATTCTTCATCATCTCATCCATACGTAGTTTTTATGTTTATTAAACAATGCTTATCTAATACCAGTAATATTTTTATAGATAGCTGATGACACTATATGTCGCAAATAAACAAATTTCGGACGGTTCTGATGATTAACGGTTTAACGGTTAATGTTGTGAAACTTCTGGAGTCACATTTGTTAAACACTAAACCCCTGCTTTTGTTTACAATTTGGTTAGTATAGTAACTATAGCTCTTATTAAAAATATAGTTTTATGTGATTGCGTACGTTTAAGCTCTTGTAATACATTATTAGATTTTAGGGTCACATGGTAGGTTATCAGTAAGGTTTTTGTACCCGCCTGGCCAGCTACTAATATTTTATTGTATGTCTGCCACTGTAACAGTATTGCTGTGTTCTGGTTGTTAGTATTACAGAACTATTCTGAAAAGTAACGTTCCGTCGTTTAGGACTTCACCTTCAAAGAGGAGTCTTTTACATGTTCCTAAAATTTCTTGTAAACGTGCACCTGCTAGAACAGCGGAAGAAATGCTTTGACGACATAAAGGAGTGAACCGGGATTAAATACCATCAGTTAAAAAGAATAGCTTGAAGATAAGTTTTTTCAGTGTGATCGCCATACTATCGTTTGAAGAGGGCACTTAATGACGATGATGATACAGGAGTTCATAACACCATATGAATTTCATGACAAGTGTAAGTCTATTGTATTATAAATTAAATAAATTGCAATGAAAACAATACATTACTCAACAAATTAACAATTGTATCTTCTGTTAACTGCTCTTTCTTGAAGTAGTGTAATTTTTTTGCGGTATTTAAAAAAATGTAACAAATTGTCGCCAGTCTTGGGTTTTATCTGGTGACAAAGCAACGCGTAAAATACATTTAGAAGACATACACGTATTTAACCTCGAAATGCAAATTTTTTGCATAGTGAATATAATGTGGGTATTTCCTCATGTTTAAAATAGTTATTTTTTAATGAATTAATAAAACAGTGGCCTACAGTAATTCTAAAAATTTCGCACGGGTTACAGTGAAAAAATCCATTTAATTGAGATGATGCATTCGGTCTTGCATTTCTGTACAGTTATTTCTTCTAGGACTTTTTCGTTAGCCTTTGGTTTCTTCTAGTAGGCGCCTGTTGCCAAATCTACGTAGATAATAACGCAGTGCCTATTTCCAGCCGACAGTAATGTGTAACTATTATTGTGTTCTGGTTCAAAAAGAATTGTGGCTAGTGAAATAACTGGCATAACGAGGTTTAAAATAGTATGCGTCATAGCGACGAGCACAATAAGTGATGCGCAAAGCAACAATACCAAGACCAGGACAATCGGTATTGGTCTTGTCAAGTGAATGTCCTGGTGGTTCCTAGTATATAATTAAATAAACAAGGATTTCGGAAACATGGATCTTAGATTAATTTCCCCATATTTAAAAACAAAGTTCTAAGAGAAAAAATAAAGCGCCTGAAACTTTAGATTAGCAAAATTTTGGTTCCAAACTTTTTCTATATAAAAAATTACATTAATCGAATGTATGACAAAAGTAAAAGTAAACTATGAGTCCTAATAATTGAGAAACTTAATTGAAATTACTGGGCATAAGCGAAATTTATTCTTTGTATCTTTTTTTTTTTGCACATTTACATTTCACCTCGGTTTCAAGTGATGTTAGTCGACACTGGTCTCTAGATACAATCCTCTCCGAGTCTCTTATGGGCTGAACACCTCTTGAAATCTAAGATCTAAAAGTAGTATCTCTGATAACAACAGGGCCGAATATAGAAATACCGTGCGATATGATGTGCATAGTTTCATCACAAACCTCTGTACGGTGTTGATTTCCTTCTGAATCCCCAGTTTTTTGTCTGCTGGTGCCCATTTTTTTTAGTAACTTATTCTTTAGTAACTTTAAATGAATTAAGCGTTCTTAATTTTACAAGAACAGAAAATCTTTGAAACTGAAGAAGATTTGAAGATTATTAAACCTTATCTAATTCTACGTTAATATTAATTAATCTAGACTAACTATATGGCCTCGTCTAGACAGGACTTTGATCTGTGTGGAAATTGGCCAACAATACATGGATATCTATAACCTGAAATGAGGAGGATGAGATTTGGGTTTTTTATCAGACATGTTTAAAGATGAACTGAGTTGTTTGTAAAGATATAAGTTACATTTCAAACACAAACCGGATGTTATGTAATTGCATTTAGTTAACATTAAAATAATGCTCGTGACCATTGTCCTTTTTATCGTTAATCTTTTGAGTATACAGTATAATTATTATGTATTGAAATGTAAATATAAAATGATCCTGACTGATAACGAATTTTTGTTTTAGTTTTAACAACTAATTAATAATTTATAAAATTGTAGACACAAAGAAAAGCTGAATTTATAAATCAAAATTGCTGTTTATCCAGTTGCTGATATTATAAATAGTCGACACATCTACAGACGACATGCACAAGAATATAAATTTGTATTGGAATTATTAGACAACGAGACAGGTTCGTTGAAGAAATATAAAAGATTCGTTCAAAGGTAGCTTGAGTTTAAAACTTATTTCAAACTAGTGACGATACCATCATTACAAAAAAGTGAAACAACTTTTAACTTCAATCTATTTCAACTTTCAAATTATCACAATAGTAAATTACCTTAATCAATTAATGTAGACAGATAATAAATAAAATAGATAGACACTCTTTTCTTGTATATAGTGCAATAATAAATTTGTATTTTTTTAATTCTTATTTATTATTCAAAATGATTCACAAGCTAGCAATGTTATTTTATTTTCTTTTGTTTATTGAACCTGCTTACACGACTCCCGGTAAGTTAGATATTATAACAGAAATAAAGTTATCACTAGGATATCCTTTAGATTCCCTACTTAATTTTACGGAGCTGACAGCGCAATATGGATATCCTGTTGAAGAACACGTGGTTATTACAGAGGATGGATATATAATAACAATTTTCCGAATTGTACGTGGCAAGAAATGTCGAGGGCCTTTAAAACAACCCCCTGTGTTACTAATGCATGGCATGTTGATGACATCGGATCTGTGGTTGGATTCCGGCCCGGATGCGGGCTTGGCTTACCTCATTGCAGACGCTTGCTACGATTTATGGGTTGGTAACGTCCGTGGAAATTATTATGGTAAGAGACACGAGAAACTGAACCCTGACGAGAACGATGCGTTTTGGAATTTCACAGTCAACGAAATGGGACATTTCGATTTGCCGGCTATTATAGATCATATATTGGCGTATGCGACAGTTAAGAAAATAAACTACGTTGGATACTCACAAGGAGGAAGTATTTATGTTATAATGTGTTCGGAGCGGCAAAAATATTGTGACAAAGTTCAAGTAGCAATCTTATTGGCGCCAGGGTCAAGACTCGCAAATGTCGACTCCATTATCCTTCGGTCAATAATTTCTTTGTATTACTTTTTTTCACCATTTTTAACTGCAATCGGTATAAATGAAGTTTTACCTCGCGGTGGAATTGTGCAGCAGATTGGGGCTTTCCTGTGTAAGGATTATGTTATTGCAGACATATTTTGCAGAGGATTCTTTAGTTTACTAGATGCTCCTCATCCAGGTTCAATAGCGACGAGTACTCTTAGGGTTCTCGCCGGTCATTTACCTTCTGGCACTTCAGTAAAGAATATAATATGGTACCATCAAGCACTTAATGTTAAAACGTTTCAGAAATACGATTACGGAGTTATTGGAAATAAAGAAATCTATAATTCTGCAAAGCCTCCAACTTATAATATTAAGGCAACAACTACTCCTACAGTTATAATAAGAGGTAAAAACGATCACTTCGCTGTTTCTAGTGATTTAGATTGGTTAGTAAGTCAACTGCCAAATGTGAAAGAGGATTTTACGGTAGAGGATGCACTCTGGAATCATTTTGATGTTCCATATAGTATGTTAACCGGTAATGAAATCTTACCAAAGATTACCGATTGTTTGAATAAATTTGGTAAGACAGAGAAAGTCCGAGGCACAAAGGTAAGCCATGTAATACTGCCGTGGCTATTTCCTGCTCATATTAACCCAAAACCATAATTATAATTTAATTGTTGTTTGTTACAAGCAAAGTAGAAATTAAATAATTTATTGCCTCTTTCTATGATTTGTTATTTAAAACTTTCATCCCTTCCCTAATTTTTAAAAGGTTTTACAGACATATTGTTTTAAAAAAAAATCTAGCTTTAATTTACTTAACAAAATTTACATAAGGGTTTTTAATATTTAAGTGAATATTGAACATTTAAACTATTTTTTAATATAAACAATAAGGGTTTCGAGTAGCAGCCACGTACTGGGAGACAGTGCTGATAGGCTCCCACAAAGTGTACTGGCAATCTGAGCCGCTGGATGCGAGCAGCGCAGGAGCGATTTGTATGGTCTTTGGGGAAGCCTATGTCCATCTGTGAACGTCTATCGGCTGATGATCATATAAAAATTAAGATTTATTGCACATTTTATTATAATAAGATTATATATCAGATAACAGCATATTTTGCGTAGATCAGATTATAAACAAAAATTAAAAAGCTGCAGGTACTCCGTGAAGACCATAACGTCAGTACATTAGTCAATGCAGTCCTCTAATAACTATGACTGATTATTTATTAAATAAATTAAGTTTTTTTCTACTAATAAGTATAATACAATCATTTACAACAATTATCTGATGGTATAGCACTGTTACCCGAAACCGTCTATGTAGGTACCATCGCATGATGTAGTATTTCATAAAACAAAAACTAAAAAATGTATTTAGTTAACTGTATAAAAAAAAATTATATCAAAGGGATATTTAAAATCATATCAACACATTTTCCAGGTTTCTTTTAACGAGCCAAAGCGTAATTGTTATTACAGCCTTTACTAGTACGTGCTTTAGACGTAGTGCCGGACGGCTTCGGTGCGTTCTGTACTAAATCCCGTCACATCCTGCAATGCGCTAAAAGTTACCACCGAGGGGCTTTTAGTGGGTAAAATACCACATAACCACGTCTTCCCTCCAGAAGCAGGTATCTTTTTAGATTTCCTCCCGATAATAAAGAATACGGTTAGTTACTTTAGACCGAGTAGATCCGTGTCTCGTCAGCAGAGTGCAAAGATTACCAAGTTCCGGTTTGAAAGGAGCTGTATAGGTGTAAGGAATAGTTGAAATAAAGAAAAACCCTCATTAGGAACAATATTTTAATTCGTAGAACAATGAGTATCTAATAGTAATTAAATGTTATAGTAATAATTAAGTTTAATCGAGATTCCTCATTCCGATTCCTCTTAACATACGTACGTAGAGATTTAATGTGTAATTAATATCACATTTATATTTGGACAAACACGTTTCCTTATTTATTATGTCTAATTTATTAATAGTTTTTTTCCTTTACTTCATCAAAAAAAAAAAAATTTTTTTCAAAATTCGCAAATTAAAGTTCTAATGATCATTGTTAATAAATTTAGCATATATATTGTTATAATCTATTATTGATATTTGATAATCGTTTAAACAGAAACTATGACTACACTTGATCAAGAATATGCTTAATTAGATTTTTAATAACAATTATAAATAAACAAACATATAAAAGAATATCTATATACTATTTCATGTTTATAAACAGTTATGTATATTGGACCCATTGTGTTTTATAAATATATATATATATATATATACATAAAGAATTCTATTAATATCTATCGAAGTGTTACATTGGCGCAGTAATTACTTACTGCATCTGAAACTTTTGTCAGGCGTAGTAAAATATTTGCTTACCTATAATAATGAATCACGATGATACATTTTGAGATCCGCAGAACTAAGGTCATAGCCCAAAAAATCTTAGCAATCGCTAGACTTAAGTGGCAGTGGGCAGGGCACATTGCTCGAAGGACCGACGGCCGATGGGGCAGTAAGGTCCTCGAGTGGCGCCCGGGTACCGGTAGACGTAGTGTTGGGAGGTCTCGTACAACGTGGATCGACGATCTCGTGATAATCGCAGGAACCCATTGGATGCGAACAACGCGGGACCAATCGACGTGGAGATCTTTGTGAGAGGTCTATGTCCAGCAGTGAACGTCTATCGGCTGATGATGATGAATAATGAATAAACGATACACCTAATACGGTGCACTGTATTTCTTTAACTAACGTATTGTTCAGTAACTTTTTAAGTGTATATTTAACTAATGTCAATAAACTGTACCTTATATTTAATATACGATGATTTACACACGTTTTGTTATCGGAGATTGCGTGTAAATACTTCCGTTTTCTGAAGATGTTCAGCGCTTGAAATATTGACTGTTACAGCTCATTTGACGCTGGGCTCGTGGACCCGGATCCACGACTAGATAAATCTGACAACAGACTGTAATTAAATAAACCAGTTATTTAGAGGGTTGTTATGGGGCATAATATATTATATATAGTCACAGGTATATCACAAATGAACACTATAAAGGATTTGTAAAGTAATATATAATATATATAAAGGATTTATAACTTTTAACGTTGTGTAGCTAACGCCATGTTAATTATACCTGTTCATTGTAAAAATGATTATGAAAAACTAAACAATAACTTTGGTATAATTAATAGTATATAGAAATTTACCCAATTTCATTATTTACTATATTCTCATGTGTATAAGTGCCTTTTTTTAGGTATATGTGTTTTTAATTACTTAGTAATTTATCTATTAAATTTCAGTTTGTACATAACTTCCTAGGGTGGATCGTGATATTGATCATTATTTTACGTATATAATAACATTTAACGTGAATTATTTTCTTGAGCGAAAATATAAAATGCTGCAGATAATTATTATTACTCACACATAAATGTAGTAGCCTCAATAAATAAAAAAAAAAATTAAATATAAAACAATTACGGCTATTGGCAAGATTTGGGCAATAACTTAAATATTTATTACTCTCAAAACTTTCTCTTGATGTATATCTAACAATTGAATATTTGCTATAGACATGATCAAATAATTTACATCGTTTACATTTCCATGTTAAAGATCATATTATAAAATATATTGTTATTGTTATTTTCCCTGGTTGTCAGAGAGAAAAGGAAACAGGAGTGTAGCCAGGTATTATAACATCTCAAATTATGTCAGAACTTTTCTGTGGTAGGTGCCACCGCGGCTGTTACTGTTGTATACAATATAAACATTACTGTATTCCGGCTTGAATGAAGTTATAGCTAAAATAAATAATGCGGTAACGAGACTTAATATCTTGTGTGTTAAATCGTCGAGGATAATGTTGTGTAGTGTTTACATTCTAACCATCGCCACATTGTTATCGGCATTAGAAGTAGATAACTCTGCTCGTTTCGCTGCTTCGTGAAATAATTAATACGATGGTGTAGCCATTTAAAACAATGTCAAAGGTTCACCTTGATTACTGGTTATATAAATAAATATGAAGTTTGGACTTTTGTCAATGTGTGATCCTTGGGGATGAGGGTCTCTGCGCCACGGCGACGTGGGCGTCGAGGCCATCAGACGCTCGCGACGTGCGGCGCATGAACGCACCGCCTTTTTCTACAAGGCAGGAAGTATCATTGTAATGACCAATTAAAAAATCATCAATAGTGACTTCATCTCAGGGTGTATAGTACTCGAGCTTTAGATGAAGTCGTTGCTGTAACAAAATATATCTTCAATCCACGTCCACGTCATTTTAGGCAGGTGTATCACTTACCATCAGGTGAACATCCGGATCGACTCGTCGCTAAATTAAAAAAAAAATTAGCTGGGCAATCGTCGGTAACAGAAACCTATCATCAATGATTATTACTTTTTTATTTACTCTTAACTAAATGTATGTAATATTTTTTTGAATACATTAAACGCATATAAAATGTCGAGGTGGAGATATTTGAAGGAGACCTAGGTTCAGAAGTGGACGTCTATCAGCTGCTGATGATGATGATATATAATATAAAAAAAATTCTACCTTTGTAGAGACTTATCACGATACCTCTGGAACCGTGACACCTGAAGAATTGAATATTTACTAGGAGTATTCCTTTTACCGAGTATAGGTCATGGCAGAAAGGAGGTTACCAATTATTGTATCATTTTACAATACTTGTATGGTATTATATGAGACTAGCTGTTCCTTATCCGTTGTGATGGCCCATCCACAATTTCCCTTGGAGAAGGAATTTTGAAAAATCCGTTATTCAATTTTTAACTAATCTGTACTTTCTAGTCTATAGGCTTAGGGTTCCAGAGATGTCATGCTGAACCCCTAGATGTTTTAATAAGTTTCTGTGTACTATACTGACCTCCTCCATTATCATTCTTCTGTGTGAACAACTGCCTGTATTCTGTCGAGAGTCGCCTCCGGCCGTGCTCATATTTGGCCTCCTTAGCCAAGAGCGCTTCCCTCTGAATTTGAGTGCGGAGCTCCGTTGGAACATCGGGTATGAACAGTTGCATTAGACCAGTCAATCCAAACACAACGTGCTAAAAAGAGGTTCGATTTATTAAATAAAATACCTTATTACCTAGAACTCTTTGTACTTTTCAATACTTACTTCAAAGATAACGACAAAGGCAAGCCTAGCGGCGAACACGTGCCAGTAGTGGGGAGAAAGTCCATAAGGCTCCGGATGCTGTGGGGGGTTGCGATAGCCTCGGTAAGCACACGTCGCCGGGTCTACCTCGTTCTCATCCGCCCCCCAATCCTCACGGTAGTCTGATGTGTTGAACACTAAACAAAGGGCAGATGTTTACAAAGCTAAGGAACAAACATACCAAAGTTCTTTCTCCCAGCTATGTAGGGTCGGTATAGTATGTACTTCTCTTCCATATCCCTCTATCAGCCATCATATCTGAATTCACATTCCTCTTATGTATGTCATCTATCACACAATCCATCCACGCTTTCTTCGGTCTTCCTCTACCGTTATAACCATTCACGTCCATTCTTATTACCTTCTTTGTTCTAAGTTCTTCATCCCTCCGCACAAACACCAAACTCTTTCTAGGTTAACTAGTTCTCCGGTTGATGTATCTGTTATGACTTAATTTAAAATTATGTACAAAACTACAAGCTGTTGATAAACAATCATCATCATCATCAGCCGAAAAACGTGTACTGCTGGACATAGGCCTCCCCAGAGATCTCCACATCGATCGATCTTGTGCTGTCCGTATCCAGCAGCTTGCCTCGTCCTTACGGCGAGCATAGCCTCTAGTGCCGTCGGGCATAAGGAATCGTCATTTGAAGGGGTACTTATCAGAGGATATTGGGGCCATTTCCCACCACACTGGCCCAGTGTGGATTGATGGGAGCTAGAGCCTCGTTTGTTGATTAACAGGGTGCACCACCAGCTGGTGAAGTTGGCTTCGAGCCCGTGAGTTGTTCTACGGTGTCCCCTACCCCTCGATAATGAATATATTTAAAAAATGCTCTTACATGATAAAGAGTGATCGATGTAACCAGCTAACGTGTAGTTCGGTGAATAAACATATTTGTACACCATGCGCGGGATGAAATCACTCGTATACGCTATTACAAATGCCTGTGGATTTTAAAACACTTTAAAAACAAAACGTAAAACAGGGTTTCATTGAAGTTTCTGATAATTTGAGTACTTACATTGGAAACTACGGCAGCGTATGTAATTCCTCTCAAGATGCCATACCTGAAATGATAACAAGAGTTTGACTTACATCAACAACGTGAAGACAGATACGTGTTTAATCTTATTTTAACTGAGACAATGTCTGTAAAGGTTGTTTTTTAATTATTGTTCAGTTTCATCAATGAAGTGATAAGATGAGTGTTGTGTTGTCAACAAGATTCTGAATTTAATAATTATCATCATCAGCTAGAAGATACTCATCGATGAGCATAAGCTTACGTGTAATGATATTGAAACGTTTCCTATCACCTAGACAATCTTATAAAATTAAATCGATTAGAGATTTATTGGTGGTCTTTATTGCCGTAGTCCGTCTATGTAGGTACTACCTCCTATATCCGCCGTCAAACATTTAAGTGTTCTAGTTTAAAGGGCGCTGTAGCTGGATAAATTACTGGGGAAATATAATAATATCTTGATACCTCAATGCGACGACCACAATGTGGTGCTGTGTATACCACGCTGTGAGTAATATATATATAGTAATATCTAATATTTTTTTTAATTAAACGATGAGACGAACGGGATGTTCAACTAATGGTTATACACTGCTCTACATTGCGCTCGTCATTCATCATTATCATTTGGCTATTTATAGTAGCTCTTAAATCTTGACGAACATATTCCGACTGCCAAATCATATGACTCACGGCGAGTGTAGCCATTTTTCTGTTTTTGAGAAGGCTTAGATTAAATTGTGGATTAAGAGGCTGAAAGATGATGAATATATAATAATGTAATAAATACCAAGCCCCAATGTCCTCGACCCTCTCAGCGAGTGGTCTCCGCGCCTGCGTCACCATCTTGTAAGCGTCTAGACGTATTTCCGCTATGTTATTAAGGAGCGCGAAAAGAGGCGCCAGAGGAAACGCCGCCACGAATAATGTCACGAAGCCGTACTGAAGTACTGTCAACAGAACCATTTTAACATATGAATATCTTAAACATATTAGTAGCTGTAGCGTAGCTGGTATAATTACTGGGTTAACGAGACTCCAACATCTAACGAATCAAGCGACGAGCGCAATGTGGTGCAGTACATATCATCCTAATTCACGGTACATGTAGTCGTATCACTTATCATCAGGTGAACGTCTTGCACGTCTCGTCGCTTCTCTCTCTAGGCTCGTTCCCTCATGTCTGGTCCCTCATGTAGGGTTGCTATCTAGAGCGGACAGTCTGTTTTCACCGGTTCCGGTCTAGCACTCTTATAAATGTGTAAAATTGTCATCGCTTAATTGAATAAAAAAAAATATGATAAGTTTTATTTAATGATTATTAAAGGCTTTGTTTCATATAAGGTATCAACGGTCCTAAATATTGACATAGTTGTTAAATTATTTTAAATATACATTTATAATAAAAATCATGAAATGATATATCATCAGTTTAAGGGTTTCTAAAGGTATGGATAAGAAATCAACTATGATTTTTATTTACTCAGATTTTTATAGATTTTTAATTCCGTGACATATATAAGTATTGTCGAAGCTTCGAGTATTGAAAGGAATTAAATGCAATGCACACATGATTTATACTCCTAACAAGTATTTAAAAGAAAACACTAATACTGGAAGTGGATCGAGCTAAAACGATGTGATTTTGTTTTGGTGGAACTTTAATAATTATATCTCTTACTCATTTCGAGGTATTCGTCAAAAAGGGCGAGACGCCCAGGATCCTGGAGGTGGTAATCCTGTTCCCAAGCCATGTGTGGCTTGCTGAGGTCGCGAGTGACTGCGCGGTGTGATCTCTGTCGCCACCAGTTGTGGAACTTACTGCAGGTGAAATGTTGTCTTTGAGATCTTACGCATTTAGGACATGAGAGCAAAAATATGCAAGGTGTAAAGACTTAATGAGTTTTATAAATAGGACTTTCATATTATATATATTAATTTTTTACATCTTTTTAAACTGTTTATTAGTTTGATAAATTCAAGGTCTCCCACAAATCAAATGATGCATTCTGCGGATTTGATTCATTGTAAACATTAACACAAGTTCACGAAATACGTAACATTGACGTAATAACGTTTTTTAAATCACGCAAATAATAGGGGAACCGGAAAGTAATGTCGTTTCTGCGCATGCCAATACTTGATTGTCATTTGTCAGCTCATTGTTTTGTTCAGAGGCGTACCAAAGACATTGTGAGGTTATAGTGATTTCTTTACTTATAGACAATTGAATTACAATTTTTTTTTGTAATTTTGGGTAAAATGGCCAGCCAAATACCAGAAGAGGTACACATCCGGCATTGCATGCTCTTTGAGTTTCGCAAGGGAAATAACGCAACAGTTGCTACCAAAAACATTTGCGATGTTTATCCAAATGCACTGGACATTCGTAAATGCCAAAGGTGGTTTTCCAAGTTCAAATCGGGTAATTTTGATCTTTCCGACTCGTATCGATCAGGAAGACCATCAGCGTTAGACAACGACGTGTTAAGGGCGGAAGTGGAAGCAAATCCGTGTCAGACGATCGAGGAATTGTCAAACAGTCTCAACAAACCTTGTTCGACCATCCAAGAACATTTGAAGCAGATTGGAAAAGTAAGCAGAGCAGGTGTTTGGGTCCCGCATAATCTGTCCGAACAGAATAAGGCTAACCGATCAATCACATGCAACTTATTGCTTCAACGACACAACACAGAAGCGTTTTTTGATCGCTTGATCACAGGAGATGAGAAATGGGTCCTGTATGATAACCCAAAACGCAAAAGGCAGTGGCTCTCTCCAAATGAAATCCCTCGGAGTACTGCTAAGCCAGGTTTACACCCCAAAAAAGCGCTTTTGTGTGTTTGGTGGAGTATTCGCGGCATTGTTCATTTTGAATTACTGAAACCTGGAGAAACTGTTACTGCAGACCTCTACAGCGAACAATTGCAGCGAGTCAATCAATCTTTAATTGAAAAGTGGCCAGCGATTGTCAACCGAAAAGGCGTCATTCTCCAACATGACAATGCAAGACCGCACTGCGCAAGGCGAACTCTAGAAAAAATTAATGAATTGGGGTGGGAGGTGCTGCCTCATCCACCATATTCGCCCGATGTTGCACCATCGGATTTCCACTTATTCCGAGCGCTGCAACACTTTTTAAGTGGCAAAACATTTGCAAATTTGGATGATATCCAAAATGCCATCTCTAGATATTTTGCCGAAAAACCAATTAATTTTTATCGATCAGGGATTGAAAATTTACTCACTAGATGGCAAAAGGTTATTGACAATGATGGGGAATACATCATTGATTAAAAATAAAGACTCGTTAAAAATGTATGTGTTTGTATTTAGCGTAAGAAAACGACATTACTTTCCGGTCCCCCTAATACAATCATATATGTGATTTTTTTTATCTAAGCACGGATTTATAGCTTTAATTTTTTTTTATTTCGGGAGATCTCTTTTAAGATGTTTTCTGATGATAAGTCTCTGTTGCCTAACGCCATCTTTGTAGCTACCATCGCAGCGTCAGCGGTACCTTGCAAACTTTACTATATTCTGCATTGACAGCGCTGTAGCAAGTGAAATTACTGTGGTAACGAGATTGAGAATCTTATGTCTTAAGACGACGAGCGCATTATACTGCTATGTATCCTAACTACCGCCATATTTTTATGGACGGTCGTATCATTTACCATCAGGCGAACGTCCCGCTCGTATCATCACTTGGTAGTATAAGAAAAAAGATGTAAAAATGTCTTAAACTATGTTACAAAATATCTCACGGATATCCAAGTTCCAGGAAGTTATTGAAGCACTGCTTCCCCACCATTATTATGGCGAGCTGTATGCAAAGCTCGGAAAGGCAGCCAGCTGGATCACAGATATCGCCCTTCAGCTTCAGGAACTCGGATTTACGGGCCTGATCATCGCCTGGGTAGTCGTAGAAACGTCCCTAAGGAAACGATGAAACAAAAACGGTTTTTAAATGATAAAGCAGGATGTTGTATTGGTGGCTAAGTGATAGACCTGTTCAAATTAATGAGGTTTTTGGTTGATATCACGACTGGCTCTATCCCGTTAATTAATCTTAATGAAGTAAAAAAAAAATAGATATAATTTCAAGCACACAGATAATGTATGTTAAATAGTAATAATAAGTATATGATATATTATAATGCTTTAACAATTTAAGGTTACTTTTATTATTAAAAATAGATAGGAATAAGTTATGCCTAACTTAAACCTAAAATATAGGTAATAACACTACTGTTTTAAGCTTAACAGTTGTTGCTACTCCTTTAAGCTCTCCCTGTAAATTAACGTGACTAGTTATAGCGACCTTCAAAACGTAACACAGTATTGCTTATCGTTGGAATATCGGTTCGACCTAGGCGGACATATTCCGATCAAATCGGAGATGTCCTAAAAAAAGACCGGATCAAAAGCACACACAACCGACGAGCATGCATGAAGACGCTTATGAAAGTGGAGGAAGCGAGAGAGGTGTGCCAGGATCGTAGCAGGTGGAGAGAGGTGGTCTCTGCCTACCCCACTGGGAACGAGGCGTGATATATATGTATGTATGTATGGAATAGTAGGAGTGTAATAGAAGAACCCAGGAATCAATAGGGAGAGATCTGTGACAAGTAACAAATATTTGTACATTAATATTGAATACTTAAAATCATTCAATCATCATCACATACCTTGAAGAAAGCAATGTAAATAAGTGAAGAGTAAAAATTCATAAATTCGAAGAAGAATATCTTGAATGTGTAGGAATCTTCGTATTCAGTTTGAGTTCTAGGATTTTCCATGTTCGTTAAAAATACAGCTATTCTAGCGTATATCTAAAAAAAAATCATATTATATTTTCGGTAAGTGTATAAAAAGCTTAAAGTATAAGATATTTAAAGTCATATAGATTATGGGTATTATTACATTTTAGTGAGAGAACATGTTTATTTAGTTTAATTTTATTACGAAATAATGTATACAACCTATTGTCAAACTCACCCTTGTTAATATCATTATTAAGGTTAAATTAATAAGCGCTCCGGTCATGGTGGTGAAGATTTTCGCGTGTTTTTTTATAAAGAATCCACTCCCACCGTAAATGACCGACACCATGGAGATGCGGTAAATTATTGTACCCAAAACGGCTCCCATGACTATCGTAATCTGTAATGGCGAAAATACAAGAAAGATAAACATAACATGTTTACAGATAATTCAATGGACGAATTATATTGTACGATAAGGTAAGTAAGGAGTGTAAGGGTTCTGCACAACAGCTCACGTGACCCAAGCCAACCTCACCTACTCGTGGTGCATCTTGCTAATCGACATTCGAGACTCTGGCTCCCGCCAACCCGCATTGGGCCAGTGCGGTAAGGAATGTCTGAAATCTCTCCATATGAATCTCTACTCGATCGTATGGGCATCTTTGTGGGAGGTCCATGTCAGCAGTGGACATCTATCGGCTGATGATAATAAGGCATGTAAGTAATAACTTAAAAGTACTTACCATAAACAGAACGGCAGAACTAGTGGCGACGTATCGCATTGTTTTCTGCCATCCCGGCAAGAATGGTTCCTTCTCCCTGGTAACTGGGTTTGTTCGGAATGTTTTCACGGACGTTTCAAACTCCGGTCGCGGTTCTTCATCCTGAAGAGTAATAAAGTAGATAACTATGTTGTGTCATTACGGTAAAAGCAATTTAATTGAGTAGAAATAGGTTAAAACTAGAAGAAAAGTATCACGATTAACTTAATTACGACTAAAAATATTTTAAAATTAATAATTGACTTACGTGATCTACACCACCCAAATCCCACTCCCATCGTAATACTGATTGTTTCCGCTTCCAAAGCTCTAGGAATGTTGTAGCTAAAAATGTAGTCGTTGATTTTAGTCTTTCCGATTATACATTTGAAACGTAACTATTAGATTTATATCATCAGATATGACCAGTGAAATAATGGTAAAACAAAATTTCTTGAAATATAATAAAAGGTGTTACTAAATTAAATAGTGAAAATCTACATACATTTTTGACATTAGGTTATTGAAAGTTTTTTTTTTTCTACATAAACAATAACGTTTTAACTAATTGATATAATTCACAGTGACTAATTTCTTCTATAAAATCAAACTCATAAACAGACATTACACAAAATATTTATTTTCTGGTTAAATTTCTAAATAGTTCACACTTAGATGAATTAAACGAAATAACTGTTAAAAGGTTCAGTTGGAATTTTATCGGTTAAATAATGTCTTTAACGAGTACATCAAAGGCAAATGAATACAGAATATTCAAAATTTATTCTTTAGTTATAAAAGCTGAATAAACTATGGTTAATAATAACTATTTTACATCAAAATCATTATCATCAGCCGATAGACTATTAGTATATTTAGTATTATTTTATATCACTGAAGTGGTAATTAATTTTACGGTCTGCCTGCCGTTACCGTAGTTTTTAGAAAAATGTAGGCAATCGAGAAAACACCAGCTCTTTGCCCACTCCTGAGAAATATTATCACGCTTAAAGATCAGGATTTTAAAAATTACCAAGCTTACCCCAAAAGGACATGAATATAGCAAAGAATACTGTGGCAGGGTTATCAAAGAGATAGGTGAGCTTTGCGAATAAACAGGAGTCCGACAGCCTCTGATACTGGCACGCCTTGTCGCAGAGGGGGCACAGGGTCGTATTGCCGGGTCCGTTCGTGTCGCAGATCTCTTTGCTGAAATTTTTAAGTTTCTACTGGAATTTATACAACAACAAAACAATTAGGATTATTGCTTTTATTAGATCATTTATTAATAACTGAATAAAGCATTCGAACCAGAGATTATGTATTCCGATAGCTTTGTTACTATAATTATTGAAATAAAGAATAATAAATAATAGGACGATGCAGCATTTTTGTCATATACTTCGCTCATTATATGCGAATGAAGCTGAAGGTACAGTGGTGGTAGTTGTAATTGTTACATAGAAAAATTACATAAGATATAACTATCTTTATAGCGCAATCATTAACCTCTGGCTTTGTAACATATAAGACCTTTTCACGCCTACATGTTGTGGAGTTTGGATGGAGAATAGTTTTCACGATCCATGGCTACATTTTCTTTTAATATCAAATGAAATTGAGGTCAAGCCTATGTTAGATAAAAAAATGTTGAGCCAATTTAGGTATAAAGGTATTAGATAATGTGATAAAAACACCTGGGAATGTTATCATCCGATTCCATACTGGCGAGTCCATACAAAAAACAAAGAGTTCCGACAATCGCAGGCGCATACAACATTTTCGTGTAAAAGCCGAGCCAGCAGAAGTAGAGGCCGATCTTGTCGCCGAAGTAGCGTCGCACTAGCCACAGCGGCTGCTTCTTGTACCACTTGCACGGCCGTGCCCATTCGAGGTACAGGAGCTGGAAAATTTATAAAATATATTAGAAATACTTCCGGCACGTTAAATGCGGAAAACGGTAGATTCATCTTCCCTGAGAAAAGATATAACGATGACGATAGATAGTTTGGATGCTGGATGCTCGTGATCCTAATGAATCTAAAACATAAGCAAGACTTCTTTTTGCTAACTTAATATCTACTATAGCGAAGAGAGGTAATAGTGCATATTTCCCACCACGTAAAATTAAAAAGTCCTAACTAAAGTATTTCCCACCTAACTGTCTAAGCATATGTAGTGACGATTGAGTAAACTATTTATAATACAAGTTCAGATAATAAAAAGTATTTATTTATTTAATTTCCTTTATAAGGCAATTATTATTACTGGTAAGTTGTCATTATTACCAAAGACCATCTAGGTGTGTATAGCTGCAACTTTGATTTCGCAAACACGATTATGGAAAGGTTTGAAAAGCGCAGGCGTATCACAATAACCCGTCAGTTTGGTTTGTGGAATAGAAAAAATTAAGAGAGTACTTCGTGTCTTAAATATTTACCCTTCTATCAGTCGTACTACCGTCCGAGCTGTTGACGTCGTAGCGACCCTCGTGTAGAGGAAAGCATGCGAGGTAGGTGCCATCGTTAAGTAACCTACGTATACCCATCTGTTAATTAATAATGAACAAATTATATTTATGAAATTTCAAATAATGGGATGTATAGAAAAAAAATCTTTAAGTGCCTCTCCAACTAGTGAAGGTTGGCTATCAGCGTGGTACAGTACTTTCTGTCTCTGGTTTGGCGGAATAATTCGGACGCCCCAGATATGCCAGTCCATTCCAACAAAAACATTAAATATAATAAGTTATATGGTAAAAGTATTTTTTATCTATGATTAGCCTATCATAGACAAAAAATACTTTAACTACTATAACATCATTTCATCATGATGTTGACATATTGTATAACACGAATGCTGTAGAAGATAATTATTAATATCAGTCAGCTAGCAGTCTTTGAAAAGGCTTTACCACCATCCAATTTTCACCAAACCGATGATATCCAGTTTTACTGGTGGCGACGGACAAACATCAATGTGTTCCGGTTTGTGAGGCGCTGTAGTTTGTGTGATTACAGGGGTAACGGATTTTAACATTTAATGTCTCAGGCGATGGGCACAATGTGGTTCAGTATATCCATTGTAACTAGCGTCATGTTGTTATGGGCAGGCGCATCAATTACCATCAGGTGAACGTCATGCTAATCTCATAGCTTAATTGTATAAAAAAAGTTATAAGATAAGCAGTTAGCCGCTGTGCTATTGGAGCAGTTAATATTATGTGTGTACGTACGCACGTGGTTAAGGTCGATAAAGATGATAAGTCCGTCTATACCTTAGTTTCAGCGCCGTCATATCTTGCTCTAAGTAAAATCTGCATGACCAGTAAACTACGTTGCGCTGGCGAAAATTGCGTATGCCGGTCTTTAACTAGAAACCTAAGAAAAACTATGAGTTAAAATGTTTCTTCATCCTCAGCCAATAGATGTCCATTACAGGACATAGATCTCCTCCAAAGATCTTCACGTTGAACGGTGTCGCATAACAAACTCAAAGGACTCAAGCAAACCAAGTGGGCAGCTTGCTCATCAACAAACGAGGCTGTGGCTCTTATCAACCAAACCCGCATTGAGCCAGCCTCATGGGAAACGGCCCAAATACCTGCAAACTACAACCCCTGGTGCCCGACGGTACTAGAGGCCATGGTGACTGTGACGGACGTTGGCTAGACGCCGGAACCAAGGCAGAGCAGAATCGATGTTAGGATCTTTGTGGGAGGCTTATGACCAACAGAAAACATCTATCAGCTGATGATGATGGTAATTATATTTGAACAATTTGGAAATTTAATTAGTATAGTAACAAGTTACTGAAAACCTACTGTTCTTCCCTGCGCACCCCTTTTTGGTCTGTGGCTGCATAAAACGACGGCTCCGGTTCTATTCGGCTGTGCTCGTATTCGTACAACTCATTCCACTTTCTCCGCCATTTGGAATACCATCTTCTTTCTTTTTCCGCTAGCTTATCTTCCGACTATGAAGGATAAATTTGTTTTAAGACATTTAGAATTTAATCACTAGTAAAATTGGAGCAGACGCCAAGGTAAGTTATTCACAAACATTCTTTTACTTATATTTCAGTTTAATTTTCAGTTACGAGTATAGTAAAAAGATCTTTTAGTGTTTTCATGATATAAAATAATAAGATCTAAAATTGTTACACTATTCTATTCTTTTTGAGGAAATAAATTTTTCGTTTTAATGTTGAAAAAAAAAAAATGTTTATGTTACTAGTTCTCACCCATGCTCTCACAGATATTGTAATAAATCTTTTAGTAGGCAATTTCATTCCTATTACTTCAGCTAGTCTCATTTCAGTCTTCCAAGGTATATGTATTTTTAGGAACCATGTTTTCTCATCAAATGATAGACACTTATTTTCTAATTCTAACTCCAGACCTTCTTTTATAAGATTCTCCTGAAACAAAAATGAAACATTTTAAAACAGATCTTTTCCTAACTATCAGCGACGTCTTTCAAACTGGTACAGGAATAAACTTCTCGCATCACAAATCGCACGGTCAAAGCCAACCTCACCTCCTTGTGGTACAGCCTACTACCAACAGAGGCTCTGGCTTCCACCAACCCGCATTGGGTTAGCGTGGTGGGAATTGACGCAAAACCCTATTCGATTAAGGTCGGAATCTTTAGAGTAGGCTTATATCCAAGAGTGGACGTCAATCGGCTGATAATGAGTAAAGTAACGAGACGTCACAAGACGACGATCAGAAATAGTACAGTGTGTAACACCTTAACTAGCACCACACTGTTCCCACCTCGTATATTAAAAAATCGTTAACTGCTATTTAAGCCGATGTAAGTGTTGTCTATCTAGAAACCTTTAAAAAATTGAGGACAACTAATACTCATATCTCTTAGGAATAAATTTGTGTGCTAACTGTAACTAAGTCAATGTTATTTATTTCATAGTAGTTGTAATAGGTGTTCCAGAGTTAAATATAATTTTTACGTCCATATTTTTATGTTAGATGGGGAAGGCTGTCCATGGTCCATCTCTTTGATTTGACTCCATCACTATTATATTGATATGCATTGGCTTTACTTACTTGAAATATTCTCCTATGCTCTCTCTTTTTAGATTCCGCTTCAGTCATAACTCCGTAGTCTTCCTCCTCGTACGCGAGTACCATGTCTATACGCCGTCTTCCATCTCTGAACATTAATGAATCTGGATCGAGACCCTGTAAATGTTATTTTGGATAATTTTAAAAGACTTAATGGAACTGGTTAAGATCGTACAAAGCTGCTGGATGTGAGCAGTACAGGACAGCTCAGTGTACAGTTTGGTTTCTTCGCCATTTATTACGGTTATGATGATAAACGTAAATGAATGAATCCAAGACTAATCTCATTCAAGCCACTTTGAAAAGAACTAAGTCTATATACGAACGAGTCTATATAAGAAATCTTATAACACCCCATCTATTAACTCGTTTTTGTTTACTTTATTCCGATTTCTTTTAGCCAAAAATACTTAAAAAAGCATTGTAATGTGGTATCGATTTCTTAATTGGTTTCCTCACCTCAGGACTAGTTTCACCAACGTACTCTTCCTTTTCGCTAGAATACTTCGGCGTTGAACTTTTCCCGTCTTTGTTGCTATGTCCTGTGCCCTCAGATTTTGGCTGAAATTGTTGATTTAATATATTTCAATTAAATAAGTTGTAGCTTACGTATAACACTGATAATTGAAATAATATTAAGAAACTTAAACAAATGATAGATATAGACTAGAAAATTAGCGTGACAATCCACCATATAATAGAAAGACTTGTTTTAAATAATTTAAAGAGAAGTCTAACAAAAAATGATGAAGAGGAAATAAAAAATTACAGTAACAAAATGAAACATTTACTATCATTCCAACTCTGTAACATTTGATTTTTTGCTTTTTTTTTTAATTCAATTAAGCGACGAGACTATGTGAATGTTCACCTGATGGTAAAGGATAAACTACCTGCCCATAATAAAATGACGCTAGTTAGGATGATATTTACTGTACCATATTGCGCTCGTCGCCTGAGACATAAAATATAGAATTTCATTGCCATAGTAATCATCACTAGCTACAGCGTCCTTCAAACCGGCACACAATAATGTTTTCACACTACCGTTTGTCGGCTGCTATAGGCGCTGCGGTGGTACCTGCCTAGACGGTTTCTAGTAACATATATGAACCGCCAGTGAAGTCCTTCCCCCTCCTTCAAAGTTTTACAAGAATCTAACCACTGTGTTACAAAATGTGGTTATACATGGAAAAGTAAAGTAGTAGAAAGAACCTCCACTTTTGAAGTCTTGAGCTTATTGGCTAATTATTACCTGAAAAGGAGGCAGTGGAGTTCCTGGTACAGCAGAGGAGCCTTCCTTGAATTTTGGCGATAAACCACCTGAAGTAACGTTCTTCATCAGCCTCCAGCTGCGAAATCGTCGCTCTTCTGAACTGTCTCGTGAGCTTGATCGTAAATCTTCTCGAAGGTGAATCTTAGTGGAAAATTTAAAAACTTTACATAATTAACTTTCGCTTTCTGGATTGAATAAAATAAAAAAAAGGATACTTAGAAAAGACAAAACGTTTACATGCTTAAAATTTGTTAGACATTGCAATACTAGTACTGGTGGTAGGTTTCTGTTGTCAGAGATCGTCTAGGTAGGTACCACCGCGGCGCTTAATTCTGCTGCCAGTTATGGTTTGAAGGGCGCTGTAGCTAGTGAAATTACTGGGGTAACGAAACTTAAGATCTTATGTCTCAAGGCGATAAGCACAATGTGGTGCAATGCATATTATCCTAACCAGCGCCTTGTTGTGTTTTCGCTTCGCCGTATAAAAATATATATATATATTTGTATGTAATAAAAATATACGACATTTTTAAAGCTTCTTAGTGATTGTATTATGATTGTTGAAAGGAATTTTGATGAATTCAGAGCTCCATGGGTGAAAATTTAGATGTGAAGGTAGGACGAGTATTACTGACAATGATGATTTATATAAGTTTCAATTAAAATTCACAAAAGTAAGCGAAAGCCAAGTAAAACAAACTAATTTTATACAAATAAAAAAAAATCTTTAATGCATCAATGTAAAAAACATCAGCAATATTCCAGTGGTCAATGGATGAGAGGTGTTTAGGACATCAGAATTTACCATTTTTACCTTTATTGTCATTTAAAATAAAGGGGTAGTTAAGTGTTAGCATATTATCGTTAAGTAAAATCGCTCTAGCAGAAGGTTTACGATGCACACACACAAAAACGAATACACAAACGAGATAAATTTACAGCACCACTCTTTTTTTTATCTGCGATCAGGTATAACATGAGTAATTTTGATTAGTACCTTTCTTTCACTTGGCTCGACAAAGGGTATACTCTGAAATACCAAACGATGTTTTAATCTTCAATCAATTTACGACAGACAATTGTAAATGCTTTGAATTCATATCGTTTAACATATTTCTGATTAAATTGCCATTAGTAATGTTCATTGTTATTTGAAGACTAATTTTGTTTAAAACAAATCTTCCATAACGGGTTACAGGGTACAGTTAGCAGCGTAGAATATTAGAAATATCATCTAAATTTAGTGTTTATTTCGACTACAAATCACTCGAAATTTCAAGTGATTTACATCAATCATAGTCACAGGAGCTGACAATTGTAATGTCCTAGTTATTAGAGTTGCTTCAGCTTTTAATTATCCTTTGTAAAATATAACATGATAATTTTGACAGCTCACGCACATGATGGTTGGTATTTTTTTGGATTATATGTATTACGCTTAATAGCATACTTAATAGAAGCTTACCGCCCACTTTGTGAATTGACACACAACAAGCAACAACAGACTATCAAAAATCGCTTTGATATAAAATATATCGAAGATTGTAGTATTTGGGTTAAGTTATATAACTATTTGGAAATATTCAAGTTTATAATAGTTTCTATTTTTACAGCTACTAGCTCTCCGTTGTCGGAGACCGTCTAGGTAAGTGTCGCCGCAGCTTCTTTGCAGCCGACAAACAGTCCTTTGTTCTGGTGTGAAAGGCGCTGTTGCTTAAGTAAGTAAAGAGTGTCTGGCGGCAGATTTATATTTTAAAAAACGAATATCTCAATAAGTTATAAACAGTGCGGGGGGAAGGTGGTGTGGTGTCATTAGAATCACCGATCGTGCGGATTTCTTAGTCACGATGTCGCAGTGGTCGGGTGAGCATCGCGCGTTCGCTATTGAAGCATTTTTCAAGAGAAACGATTCTTACGTACTCGCTCGCCGACAGTTTTGTTCACATTTCAATATTCGACGGATAGGCGATGGGCCGAGTGTGAATTTAATTCGTTCGTAGGTGGAGAGGTTCCGCGCAACTGCTTCGGCTATGAACACACCACGGCCAGGACCTAGTCGATCATCAAGGACCCCCGAAAACATTGAACTGGTTGAACGCAGTTTACGTGAAAATGCACGACTTTCGATACGGAAAAGGGCAGCTTCACTGGGACTTCCAAGAGCAATTGTGCATGAAATTTTGGAAAAGATATGAAGTTTCATCCTTTTAAAATTCAAATAATTCAAGAATTGAAAAAAAATTACTTTGCGTCACGCAAATTTTTTTGTGAAACCATGTTGGAGCGTTTTCGCACTGTGAATTCCATTTTTTGGAGCGACGAGGCTCATTTTCATTTAAACGGACAGACGGAAGCAAAATTGCCGTTACTGGGCTCTAAGAACTCGCAATCCTCGACTGAAGCACCAAAAACCATTACAGTGCCCAAGGGTAACTGTTTGGTGCGCTTTATCCACGAATGGGATAATCGGACCATTTTTTTTTGAAAATGCACGGGGCCAAGCGACGAATGTCAATGGTGAGAATTATCGGCTCATGATTTCGAATTTCTTTTTGCCGAACCTGCGAGCTCATTCATCATTCTCATCACACACGTGGTTTCAACAGGATGGTGCGACCGCACACACGGCCAGAGCTTCGATGGATTTGTTGCGAGAAAATCTCCCTCAAAAACTGATTAGTCGCTTTGGGGACATCCCGTGGCCACCGAGGTCACCCGACCTAACTCCAATGGATTTTTTTTTGTGGGGCTACCTCAAAGTGAGAGTTTACGCCAACAATCCGCGAACTGTCAAACATATTATATTATTTTTTATTTAAATTTGAAAACATAAATCTGCCACCAGACACCCTGTACTAGGATAATGAGACTCTGTATATAACATCTAGTATATAACGTCCTGAATAGCGCTACGTTGATATAAGCAGGCGTATTACCATCGGGTGAACGTCTTGATCGTCTCGACGACTTATTGAATAAAAAAAAATGATTTTTATAAAAAAAAATTTAATGGATCTCTTAAAGATATTAAGAGATCCACTTTGATGCTTAGCACAACTAATAAATAATCCACCTAATTATAGTATCATAAATAAAATTATAATTTAAACATACAGCGTAATTACACAAATATCGATTTCAAGTTCTATAAAAATCGATAATCGAATACGATTATATTGCATCCTTAATGTGATCTGTCAAAATTATCATATATTTTACAAAGTATAGTATTGAATTTCAATCCGGCATACGCAGAAAGAGTTTAGTGTATGAAATCTTCTAGAAGTACGCTTGGTTTGATACCGGAAGACGCAATATTGGCAGGACACCACTAGGTGGAACGACGACCTGGTAAGCCGCGGGAAGCACTTGGATGCGAGCAGCGCAAGATCGATGGGGAGATCTTTGGGGGGCTTATGTCCAACGGCGTACTTCTATCGGCTGATGATGATGATGCTTGGCTTGTGATTTTTCTTTTTTAATAACAGGATTCCAAGCCAAGATTAGGTGCCATAATTTTTTTTTTCTAAAAACTGTAACTTACCTTGTTAGCGGGACTTTCCATAATGTCTGCGAGTGATGTACCAAATGCCGATTCAGTGGTAACGTTATCATTGGATTTCCACGGTGCCTGGATATGTAGCGGGGTTCCTGGTAGATAAGGGTCATGATTTCGGCGGTGCTGTCTGTTCTGCTGTTACAAAATATAAATATTAAATTAAATTTGTTATATGTAGTAATGAGTTGATGTAGTTCAAAGCGTTCGTATATTTTTTACAAGGCTAAACGGTTAAAATTGGTGGTTGGTCTCTGTTGCCGCGAGCATTTAGATGGGTACTACGACCGCAGCGCCATTTCTGCCGCTATACAATAGCGTGCTAACATTACTGTGTTCCGGTTTGAAGGGCAGTCATTGTAGCTATTTTAATAACGGGGGTAACGAGATTTAATATCTTATATGTAACTAGCGCCATGTTGTTATGGGCAAGCGTCATTTACAAATCAGGCGAATGTCCCGCTCGTTTCGTCGCTTCATAGAATGAAAATAAAAATAAAACCACTTTGTAACGTAAATAATGATACTCTGTAAATTTATTACATAGATGAACACCCTTTAAACCAGAATATTTGTATAATAATGCTTCGCTTGACCCTTTTACTATGACCTGCATGGTCATTATATAGGTGCTATTACCAACCGTCGTCATCAATATTAAGTCATCTATCTTCATACATATATAATTACATACATACATATATTTATTAACTTAAGTAACATCTATCCAAAAATTTATTTTATCAGTCACCTGGTCTTCGACTCCACTGTCCGATATGCTCAATTCAGTTCTTGTGGTAGACGTTGAACTGCTCAGTTCGTTCCAAGCGTTGTGATTAATAACGCTGGCTGTAGGCGGCTCTGAGCAAGTGCCGTCTGCCATAATCACGATAAAAGTTTAAGTATATATATTAAAAAAAAAAATATATCTAATCAATTACATAATTACTATAAAACTGACCGAGAAGGCGACAAAGAAGCTACAGTATATTTCTATCTTTAGTAATCAGAATACCTTTAAATAGTTTGAGTACTTCAGTTATCAAGTTAAAAGAATTTCGAATTTTTGATTAAAAAAAAATCTACTTCATCTTAATCTTCGTCCTTTCTAGGATATAGATTGTATACATTTGTTATGTAAATGATACATTTGAAATAGGTTTCTACCTTCCCGAATATTTTCTTTCGCAGCTCGTCTCCCATCGTCGCTGTTTCTTCTTGAGGATACTTCGCTGTGGCTACCGGTGATCCTTTCACTTTCAAATGTTATCCTGTCAAGGACAGCTTGATCGTCCAGCCTCTGCCCCGGATATTGACTAGCTTTGCTCAACCCTTTACCAATTCTGTCTAATTGTTCCAGAGCTCTTCGCGGTGCGTGTTGGTTTAGTTTTGTGATAACTTTTCTGACACTGCTTTCTTCTACTTCGAATGGCTCTCGATCACGACTATTGTCCATGATATATTACTGTAAAATAATAATTATTATTTAATACATATAGCTTGACATGATGACTTAGAAAATCAAATCTTTAATACTAATCACAAATATTTTCGATAGTGGTTTCTAAATGGCACTGTTTTATAGAATTTTGGAGAAGTATAATAAACTCTTATTGCAATTCTTCTAAAGTATCTGATATTTGACATTTATTTTATTATGAATAATATCCATTACAGAGATAAAAAAATATAACAAATCATATTTTTTATCAGGGGGTATAAGGGTTCCCGTACAACAACTCACGGGATCCAAGCTAACTTCACCTGCCCAATATTCATCCCCAAAATCAACAAACGAGGCTCTGGCTCCCACCAACCCGAATTGAGCCAGCATGATGGGAAATGGCCCACCCCTACCCGATCGATGTGGAAATCTTTGGAAAAGATCTATGTCCAACAGTGAACGTCTATTGGCTGATAATGATGATGATGACGATGATGTTTTTTATAGTATATTGGTACTAATAATATGTGTGTTATTTCGGAGTATTACTAGAGAAATAATTATTCTAATTGAAGTATTATGCATCACCATTGTTTACCTGATTAACGTCCACTGTCGGTCATAGTTCTTCATAACCTTATCCACAGTGATAAAACCGTTCAGCATTAAACTCGATTAACTCAATAAAAACGTGGGAAATGAAGTTTATACTACGCTATTGATTTACTACCAACGGCAGTAATGACCATAATGATTATAGCACGCTAAGTGTATTTGATTCTCATCTTTATTACGCTTCGACATCGATGACATGTCCACAAAGCGTGGTGAATTCGAAAAAAAAAAAAACTGTCTAAAAATAGATCTATAAAACGAAAATTTTATCGATTGCTATACTATAGCAATGGTGGGAAAGTTGTTTACAAATGTGGGTCAATCACTATACGCCGTGGGAGTTAGATTAAGTAAAAACGTTGTCAATCGTTAATTTGTTATAGAGGTCGGCCGTATTGATGGAATATTGGGATGGAATGAAGGACGTCTTCCTGCTACAATATTATGAGGGTAGCCTTGATGGAATTTTTGATGAAAAGCATAAAGGTATGTAGAGAATTTGTTAGTATTATATCAGCTACTGGTGATAGGTCTCTTCCCGGACACCGTCTAGGTCGGTACCACCACTGCGACTATTTTCGCTTTCAAAGAATATTGTACAAACATTACTGTTTTCCAGTTTGAACGGCTATGTAGTTGAAATTACTTAGGTAACAAGACTGAACATCTTGTCTCGAATCGACGAGCGCAATGTGGTGTAGTGTATTTCATCCTTACTAGCACCTCGTTATGGGCAGGCGTATCACTTTCCATCAGGTAGTTCTGCCTGTCTCGTCGCTTCAGCGAATAAAACAAGGCAAATTAGTTAGTAACAAATATGAAAAACAATGTTTGGAGAAAGGCAGGGCTGAAGTATCAAAAGAAAACATATATATCATTGATAAGATAAGACAAAATAAATATTTGCGTTCAAAGTTTTCGGGGGTCCTTGACGATCGACTAGGTCCTGGCCGTGGTGTGTTCATAGCCGAAGCAGTTGCGCGGAACCTCTTCACCCACGAACGAATTAAATTCACACTCGGCCCATCGCCTATCCGTCGAATATTGAAATGTGAACAAAACTGTCGGCGAGCGAGTACGTAAGAATCGTTACTCTTGAAAAATGCTTCAATAGCGAACGCGCGATGCTCACCCGACCACTGCGACATCGTGACTGAGAAATCCGCACGATCGGTGATTCTAATGACACCACCTTCCCCCCGCACTGTTTATAACTTATTGAGATATTCGTTTTTTAAAATATAAAACTGCCGCCAGACACCCTTTAGAAGCAGGCAATGGAACAAATAGAAGGAATTTAGAACTTAAACTTAATGATGGTAATTGTCTTTTATAAGAAAATTGGAATTGGAAGATACAAATACGCTTCGGCAAAGAGATCCATAAGCGAACCGCCGTAATGATATTAAGACTTAGATTATTGAGGAAAATAATGTGATTTTTTTTTATATTATAGTATGTCAGTCCAAAATTAACACCTCAGCAATGTAGTGTCGGATAACATATCAAATTAGATTCCTTAGGACACGCTTAATCAATACGCAATAAATAATTCAAAATGGCCGACCGTGCGATAGTACAATGTGCTTCGCAAGACGAATTTATCTTTATATTCCCATCGTTATGTTTCATTGTATCACATCTTTATTTCATTAAAACTAACGCCAAATTTATATATTTTTGTTAGTACATCAAAATATGGTTTTACTGGTGGTAGATCTTGCCCAAGACATTCTAAGCAGGTACCACCACTGCTTATACCTTGCTGATAGTAGTGGGCAATGAGACTTAACATCTAAAGTCCCAAAGCAACGGAGCAAAACTTGGTGGCCTGTATATCTGTGGGTTATGTACTTACCATCAGGTAATACTTCCGGTCTACTTGTCGCTTAATTCTATAAAAAAAAATCTATCAGTAACCTATTATTAGATTATTCTTGAATGATTATTACGTGTATGTGGAGAACTCCTTTCTGGATTGAAGATTCTTAAGTGTCCAATAGATCTTTCTGTTCTCTTCTAACGATTACACAAATCTGGATTTCTTTCTCTTAGTCACTTTACTTCACTTTTTTAATTACGAGGTTATCAATCTTAACTGCTACGAGCAGTACCAGGTGTTACTGTAAGCTTGTGATGCGAAGTGGTAAAAGTCAATCATGAAACTATTTTTCCAGAAGAGTTAGGCGTTTGGTCCAATCATTAGCCAAACTATTTTATTTTTTTATATTATTCCTTACAGGTTGAGATACAGTTAAAATCATTATCACCATGAAGTGCTCTCTCCCAACGAAAATTTAACAGATGACTGTTAAATTTTCGGAACAACTGTCACAGTATGAACTGTGACAGTTGTTCCGATCTTCTAATATTTTCAACTGGTAGTCTATAGTAAAAAATGGTATAAATATATATTGAGGAATGTCGTAATAGGTTACCGCAAAGGTAGCACAGTATACATTTTATAATGCGGTGCTTTAAATGTTAATTCAACTTTTTTTTAAAGAGGGATTAACATTTAAAGTGCTACTTAAGTTTTTACTATTGAATTCATTCCTAAAAAACAACTTAATACATTTGCAATCATCTTAACATTGATGACAGACCATAGAATTTGAGTGTGATGACCTCAAGGCTAAATAGTAAATGGAGTAGTTATCGAGGCGTTGAAGTTCTTGGTTAGGAGATGAAAGCTTAAAAAATCGCTGGCGCTTGTGCTTGGGCCCACTGGTCAAGCGTAGGCGTGAAGTCGATTGTTGTTAAATTATTCCGTAATACTGAAGGCAACTTCGGAGTTTTGAATTTTTAAACAAAATGCCTTTTAATTTCCTGTTATTGAACCATATCAATTTTGATATCTATATTACATGACGTATAGCAATAATCGCACCCTTGAGTGAATTGATTTTTTTTTATGTTAAAACATAATTGACTTTTCACTATAATTCGAAATTTTCATATATATTTATGTACCCTTTAAATTTTCTTCATGTCTAGCTTCGTAGACAAAAAATTTTTTTTAGAAGAGATTTATTAACATTAGTTTATTATGAACAAATATAATGTTAAACAATAAATATATATATATAGCATGATAAGAAAAGTTTTTAAATTGAAAGATATACTATTGGAAAATACAAACGCAAAGTACATACTTTAATACTAAGTATTATCTCATTGTTTCATGAACAGGTTCTATTTTGAATATAAGTTAATTAGTCCAAAAAAATAATTAACGGTTCAGGTGTAAACATTTACTATGCAGGTACTCGCATTTCATAATCATCATCTGCGTTCAGTCGTTATTCATATGTTAATTAAAAGTAGATAAGATTAAAGATTCAATAGAATTCTCTAGAAATAAAAAGAAAAATACAGATAATTTCCTATAGAAGTCCCAAAAATGTATAGCGGATCAAAATTTGTTTTTAATCAATTTTGATTTATTTATATATATATATATATAATACAAGTGTAAGCAACAAAAAAATATGATAATGATACGAATAGTTAATAACTTTTAAATGTTCGTTTACTTAATAGTATAGAATATTTATTAATTACTAGAAGTAAGACTTACCTAAATAGAGTGAGTATAGCATTGGACAGTGCTGTGCTCTGATAGTCACGGTACGCTGTGGTGTGATCTCGCTGAAAGACGCCGTGTTAATGTTTTTTTTTTAACGCTCTCCAAAAGATTTCCATCATTATACGTCCATATGGATCACGAGTTTAAATCATTATGTTTGTTATAATCGATAAATATATATCGTTAAATTGGATTTATAGGATTTACATGCACTTCTACGCGTTATATTTCCGTCACGTCTCTGCATAACACAACACCATCACGATTTTGGTGAACCGTAACAAATATACTGTGCATACGACTTCGCTTTCATGTTACTGTACGTCAGTAATTTATCAATTCGCCTAGTAGTTTACCGGTCTCTGTTGTCGGAGACCGACTAAGTAAGTATCACTTCAGCGCCATATACAATGATCTTTATATACTTGACAATGAAGAACTGTTCAACAAGAGAATAGTTAATTCACCTGGTGGTAGGTCTTTGCTACTAGATATCGTCGGAACTACCGCAGCGCCTATTCCTGCTGCTAAACAGTATGGTGTAAACATTACTGTGAGCCGGTTTAAAGGGCGCTGTGGCTGGTGTAATTATTGGGGTAGCGGGAATTAACATCTTATATCCTAGATCGACGAGCACAATGAAGTGCAGTGTATACTATTGTAGCGGCAAGTAGTTTAAAAAAGTCCTGTCTGTTGTAGAAGGCGACTAAATGGGTGTCCGGATTACGCGCATCTTGAGGGTGGGGGTGCCTTATTGCTTATTAAGCGAATGGTACAACAATTTATCGTAGCTTGGAGATGGGGCCTAGGAGGGTGTGACTCTTCCTTAAGACGGTTTTCTCCGCTGTCTACCAAGTGGATTTGTTTTAACTACAGAGCCTTTCAAACCGGAACATAGTAAGGTATTAGTAATATATTATCGTGGGTGATATTTTTGCGACTGTCTAACCTATTTTAGGTTCATGTATTTTTGTTTAGCAACACTGTATGTAAACATCTGTCCGGTTCCTCCGTCGCAGGTCTGTTTTGCATCGGGATGGAAATAAAATTACCATAAAATTTGGTTTAATCAGTGAATACATTATTTAATTTTATGTTCATTGCGCGGTAGTTTTTTTTTTTTTTTTTTCAAAGTGAACAAACTAACATCTGCAGTATGTTCAAATCCTGTTCCCCGTCTCATTTTTGATTTAATTGCACGAAAGTTAAGAAAACGAATGTAAACAAAATTAGCATTATTTTGGCTGAAAGGAAATAGCGACCGTATACAGGGTGTTAGGAGACCGCTTCCGAATACGAAGACAGACGATAGTACTAATGACACCTTTGATGATATAATAGAAAAAAAAATCGATTCCGATTGAAAAAAAATCATATTTTTAAAACGTTTTATTAGCATTATTTATACTCCTGTTAGTACAGCTAAATGAAAGGATAGTTTCATAAAAAATACATTACTAAAACGAAACCAGCAATGAAACACAAAATCAAAAACAGCTGATGCTTGGATCAATCAAACGGGCGTGTCCGGAACTAGAGATGTATTTGGTTTCAATAAGAACCTTATTTCATAGGGCGTTGTTACTGATGTTAAATGGTCATGGGATCTGTTGTGGTCTCTTTCTTCTTGATAGACCTTGTCCCATCTTTACTTGGGGTCGACTCTCCTGGTCTTCTAAATCTATCTGTATTTTGTGTCATAGCTTCTGTCAATTTTATATATAAATAAATTCTATAGATAGATAGACCAAGGAGTCGACGGTCTCCTAGGGCCACTCACTTTAGTTTCGAGATCCAGCGCTAACCTAACCATGCGTTGTTGGTCTTTATGGCCGTACCAGGCTTCTCTCTACCATTTTCTCTTGAACCGGTGGTAAGGCGCTCTAGTCTAGTAGCAGCCTATTCACTCTTCTTAAAGACACCCATGTCGTATTTGGTAGAAAACACCGACGCTGACAAGTTAATCCAATCCTTTGCTTTCTCTCTCATGAAGAACGAGGGTCTGGACCTTTTGGTTCACAAACAGACAATCTCCACAACGTATATATATCTCCTAAATATAATGTTAATATTCGAGCTATCTATATACATTAAGTTGATTACTACTGAATGTTAACAATGTTGTCCAGTTCAGCGATGAAGTTTAGTTAATCTGTTTACCTGAACTAAATTAGTTTAGTTTCAATGAAAAGCTAAGGTAAATTGTTAGTCGTAAGAACTTAATCTTCGACTAATATAAACACTGTTCATACCAACGATTTTTTTAGCATTTGAGGTCAAATCTTTCGATTAGCAAGAAGAAAACTCCTTTATTTTTAATCATTGTTTAAGGACAACGATTGAGAAATATACTATAACTTAACCTATTTGGTTTTCTATATAAAGAATTATTATATAGTATCTAAAATGGATGATTATCATACAAATACCTTTGCAAGGTTAATACTTGTGAGATTTTCAAATATTTTTTAGGTTATGTAGTTAATACTCCAACTGCATTACACATATTGTACATATATATTACATATATGTTGATGCTAACACTTACTGCGTGCTAGTTAATGATATACAACCAATAAATAACCTTGCGTGTCTAACTTCAAATTTTACGCCACTTTGTAAAGACCTACGTTAGCGTTAACCACAATAGCGGATTAGTATGGAGGTACATTTTAACATGAACATGAATGGGTCTAATTACGGTGGACATCGAAACCAATTAAACGAATTGTATCGAACATTGGCGGAATGAGATGGGTTGAAATTGTTCAATATGTTTAATACAACCTCCGTACTGGAATTGATCTATGGGTGGTTCAGGTATTGAAGTAAAAAAATCTGACCATACATAAAGCATTATTTATTCGTAATCCTGTGCGATAATTAATTTCGAAGCAGAAGACATACATATATAACCGAAGCAGGAAAAATGATACTACTACTAGTAACAGCTACCTGTTCCCCACCAGCTTTGCTGATCGTAACACCCCTGCACTTTTGGGGAAGGTATATAAGCTATAGTATATTTCTAGATATCAATTTGAGCTATAAGATACGAACGTAGATAATATTTGTGTAGGAAAGATCGCAAGACTTTCCTCCGTTACATCAATGATGCTGCTAACTACTAAATTTCAAGAATAAGGGTGATGATAAGTAGTTACCGTAGCATGCGAACGTTTGAGATGATGCAGGAGTGATCGATGTCCAAAACAAGGCGGATATGGGCTGATGATGAACGCTTCTTGTTATGAAGCCATCACTAGCAGGTTTCTGATTAGTTTTCCGGTTTCACTTTAACTAATACGATTAGAAAGAAACAATGTATAATAGTTTGTAATCGCAATTTTGTGGCGGTGTTAAGTGAAAGCGTTATACTGTGGTTGAAGTGATCCGCATCACAGGTGTTTAGACTCACTCGGTATTCATTGATAGCGGGGCAATATCGTAATCTATGTATGCGTCACGTGGAAACTTTCACAGGACAATGCGTTTGCCGACCCTCTACATATTTTTCAACACCCATCATCAATTATTCATTGTGCGAAATATAACAATTGTGCATTTGTTAGTGACGTCGAAAGTATTTTCAATAAAATACCTTTACACTGACGGCCATTTTATAACTTTTAAGTATTTTTTTTATTCGTTGAAGCGACGAGACGAGCGGAACGTTCGGATGTTAACTGACGCGCCCACCTATAACAAAGTACTGTAAGATATACACAACACCACGATGCGCTCATTTTTTGGAGTTGTCTCGTTACTTCAGTAATTTCACTAGCTACAGTGCGTTTCAAACTAGAACACAGTAATGTACCTACATTACTCTATGTGAGCGGAAATAGGCGCTGTGGTGGTACCTGCCTAGATGGTCTCCGGCAACAGACCTACCAGTAATTTTTTTTAGCAGTAAATTTATTATTATAGTAAAATAATGTATGAAGTATTAATTATACATATAGCGTTATACATTTTATTTACTGTTTACGATAGCAAGTCTATTACGACTAATAAGTATTTATGTATATGTTCATTATCATTGACTGCTTGGATGAATGTCCACTGAACGAGGCGTGATATATATGTATGAATGTCCACTGCTGAACATGAGCCTCTCCCAACGATCTCCACGTTTGTAGGGGTTCAACCATGAACTCCTACAAATGCCCAGCGTGGTGGGAGTCAGACCTTCGTTAGTTGATTAGCAGGATGCACCACGAACAGATGAGGTTAGATAGTTAGTGGTAAGAAGTGGAGGAAGCGAGAGAGGTGTGCCAGGATCGTAGCAGGTGGAGAGAGGTGGTCTCTGCCTACCCCACTGGGAACGAGGCGTGATATATATATGTATGGTAAGACGTTACTTAGTTTTGAATACTGATATACTAAACACATATAAGTACAATGAATAATAGTCTATTATTGCCAGAATGTCATCATCATAATCATTATCCGCCGATAAACGTCCACTACTAATCATAGGCCTCTTTCAAAGATCTCCTCGATTAGTTCCGTCCTGCTTTGTTTCCGGCGCCTTGGATTAGCATGACCTCCGGAACCGCCGAGCATCAGGAGGCGTTTGTGGAGAGGTCTTTATGGGGGAATTAGGACAAATCCCACCACGCAGGCCCAATGCGGGTTGATGGGAACCAGAGCCTCGTTTGTTGATTAGCAAGGTCCACCACAAGCAGGTGAGGTTGTGTGTCGTGAATTGTTGTGCTGGACCCCATAAGATACTAAGAGAAACTTACTGTACGTATAAATACATCATAAAGCACAGCTGATCTACATTTAATCAAATAATTATGGTAATGATTTCATCATAAACAAGTTTAATCAGAAATAGTGAAGGAGAAAAAGCTATTTGTTTATACATCACACGTAAAGTGAGATCATCGCTTCGTCCTCATTTTGTGTTAATGGCGAATAAAATAGGACAAATGAATCTTTCGTGTATACAGAGAGCGGTTTTTTTTAACAGTTTCATTATCACCATGTGTTTGTTGCCTTTTGAAGACAAGCCTCTCCAGTTGATTTTCAGTATTACTGCTATTTGCATCCTAATATTTTCTATTAATATCCCGGACACCCGGTCGTCTTGCCAATATAGTCTCCATAGAAAGTTCTTCTACCTTCATTGTCCGTACGGTTATCCCAATAGGTAATATATCTATTGCCTCTTCAGCTTACCAATTCGGAGGTCTAGATCAAGGTGTTTCTAGTACGGAATTCCTTGCTCTCATTCGCGAATAAAACACATTTCTTTTGCGAACATAACCATTTCTTTTGTTTAGATAATATCGATACACTTTTGCAATATATCGATATACTTGAAGGTTGAAAGGATGTAAGTGTTATTATGGAGAAAATGGTTTTTTAAATGTAATCTTACTAAGTTTTTCTTTGTGTAGCTTAACATGATTTTTATATATATAACGTGTTTCGGTGTATACGCCTTTTGAGCGCCGAGATATTGATATTTAAACTGTACATATTAGTGATAGTAATATATTATTAGATTATGTTTAACCTTTAACCCTAGTCCATGTTATCGTATCGGAAATGCGACTAAGAAGTAATAATTCCAATGTAGAGGCAGCATGTCGCTTTGTAACCTGTACCAGAATACTGTACGTGCCAATGCTCATGCCAAGCGTGACGGGTACGGCATTTATTCCAAATTTGCGAAGGTCTATATTCAGCAGTGGACATCCATGAGCTGAAATGAACGACGAATTTAAAGACATTCTGTTAAATTTAACTCATTAAAATGCATGTACTGAGTAATTTTTAACTTATGTTAGTGACTCATACACTGATAATAACGTATACTGTAAACTTAATCCGGTAGTCTAAATTGTAACGATTAAGTTGTTGTACTTAACCAATTTTCATCTACAGGCTAAAATGTTATAATTAAGAATTCTTTTAGATGTAACTACAATCGTGAAACAAAATCTCAATTGTCGATAAGACGAAATTAACGGCCTGGAAACCATTACTTAGATACTTGTAGTTGTTTTTTCGGATCCTCTGCGAGGTCTTAATCCAGCGTGCAAAAAGTTATTAGTGGTCATTAGAAAAATAAAACTAAAAAAAGGAAGTATCAAAGATCGTCAAATTGGAGACTTTCTTCAAGTTTTATATCCTTATAATAATGCTGGATACTTTAAAGGTTGTATTTAACAAACTACTCATACAGGTTCCATGTAAATGGTACCGTACCTCATATATCAATCATCGTTAAGGATTCTCCAATTGATTTCGTACGTATTTTAACTATTTGGCTTAATAAGTACGAGAAAATCGTACAAATATTGGCTATGGGTAAATTCTTTATGTTATAGTTTCTACGTTCATTTACATAAATTCAGCCTTATACGTTATTCCTCTTTAAGAAATATTTTATCTGAAATATTTCGAGTGCGTTATATGAATATATTATTTCTTGTTAGTCGTAACTTTTGATAGCAGCTTGTGAATAATAAGAATTATTATTTAGCAGCGTCAGAATACCTTTTGGTCATTGCTTTATAAAAATTTATTAGGTCTCAAAATTGAGAAGAATGTAGTACTAAAGTTTTAGGACATTTAACCGGAATTTGAACAGGGGAGTAATTTACACGACATTCTTTAATATGTGCGAGTAACAACAGGTGGGAAGCATCAACGATCGGCTGGCAAATCGCATTGTGTTTAAAGTTAAATGCATTTAGGAAATAGACATTTTAAAATACATATAAATACTTTAATAAATTAATGTGCTTGGATTTTTTTACTAGGTTATATCGTCGTTTTTCAACATTTACATATATATCAGTTCTGATGTTTATGTCAAGATAAACAATGGCATAACGATTAAGAAATTCACACCTCAAAATATCTCGTATAGGTTATGTTCGTTATCGCAAAAAATATTTATAAACAAAAAATCACAAGCGAATTTAGTTGTCATTGCTAATGAAAAGGTTTTATAGACATTTTGTTTACTTTAATAACGTTTAGGATAAACCGAAAAACAAACTGTGAAGTAATTTTTACGCTCGAAATATCATCAATGCTGAGCGAATAATTAAAGCAGTGAGTGTAGGTTAACTATTATTAAACAAACATAATAGTGAATACAATAAGTAAAAGTTTGATAGTAGTTAGGTTAAGATGGATTACATATATCTAGCAAAGTTTTTAAGTCGTTGCAGAAAATAAATAGAGATGAAAAGTAAATTTGTTGAGAAAGTACTCACCGCAATAAATTCCTGTACAGCAAATTACAATTTCAATCGAATCCCATATAACACTTTGCGTTTATTAATAGTTTGGTTAATTTCTATGTTTAATTTCATTTAATAGCGGAATTTTCGCGGAGGAATTTCCCACTTGGCATTGTAATTACGCGCGCTTCCGCCGGCTTTCGATTTTCAAATAAACTATCCAAGATGGCCGCCGACAACTGACATTGTTAAAAATAGTGATGGCACGTTCGTGTGGACGTTCATCGATAAGAACAAAATTGTACATTTTTTCACAGTATCTAACTATTATTAACTTTATCTAACGAGTTTTAAAATCTTACATGTAGTAATGATATGTTTAAAAAAACTATATTTTACGGATGTTATCGTATACATTTAATTTTTTTTTACTATCTCAAAGTTTTGACCTTAGTAGCAGCATGAATTGCAAATCATAGCGTTAATATAAGAGGTTATTATATAATCTTACGTATCAAAGCAGCGCGAAATAAGTAGTGTAAAAATCCTATCTAGCGCTACATTGTTAGCGGCAAGTATCCATTTAGGAATATTATCCCTCGTCTCCTTTTTTACTGTCATGAATTTATTGTTTCAGGGTGTGAATGGTGATTTTGGCTAGTAGAGAAATTACTGAGAGTAGCACTCTGTTGCCAGAGGTCTAGTGTAGTAACATTACTGTGTTTGAAGGGTGCTAGTTAGTAAACGTATCTTAACAGTTTATGCCTCAAAATGTCGAGCATAGTTTTACTGGAGTTAGGTCTCTATTGCCGGATACCGTATAGGTAGGTACCACCGCAACGCCTATTTCAGCCGCCAAACGGTAGTGTGCAAACATAACTGTGTTACGGATTGAAGGGCGTCATAGGCAGTGAAATAATTGGACTAACTAGCACCACGTTGTTATGGCGTCCCGTCCGTCTCGTCACTTCGTTGAATAATAAAAGCACAATGTGATGTAGTATTCGATTCTAAGTAGTGCTACATTGTTTTACTCGTCTCGTCGATTTGAAAAAAAAAACACGTTTAAAATTTTGAAATAGATTAATCCATAATTTTTTTTGTAAAGCAAATACTTTATAATTTTTTGTTAAAACCATATGTTTAATTTACCCAGAAACTTATTAATATCATATATATAATAAGAACAGCTCAAGAGTGAGACGGAACGTACAGTATTAATAACTAGTATTAATAAATACAAGGATAGTAAGTAAAGAAGTTAAAAAAAAAACAATAATTGAAGTCTGATTATACTTCTTACTAGCAAGTTCTGTAGTGGCATTACTAATTTTATCGCAACCAATTTTAAATTCTAGAAAGCTGTAAGGCATGCGTGTATTTGAATAACGTAGTTTTTTTTATAAGCGATTGTATAAACCATGTTTTAAATAGCGATAGTTATTTCATTAAAAATGACAAATAATTCTAAATATAAGGTATTTACATATTCGTCATATAATATGTAACAAACGATGAGATAATGGTGGTAATAGATACTCATACCCATAACGATGAGGCGCTAGTAAGATGGTATACTGCAACATATTGCGCATGTCGCATTGAGACAAAGATGTCTAGTTACCCAATATTACATTAACTACAGCACCCTTCATACTGGAACATATAATGTTTGCACACTACTATTTGGCGGCAGGTAGAGGCGCTGCGGTGGTACCTACCTAGACGATCTCCGCCAAAAGAGACATACTAGCAGTAAAGAATAACTACCTAGTGTATTAATGCTGGTTTAGTTGCTTCGTTATAGATTACAAAAAATTATAACTATAATGATGTAGTGGCTTTGTGTCGTTCTTGTAATATATACAATTTAATCACTTATAACATTAATTCAAAAATAATGACGATTGAAAAGGGGTTCCTGTTATCCATTTGCATTGCATTGCATAGATGTCCTAAAGAAAGGCCGGATCAAAAGTACACGCAACAGACGAGCGTGCATGAAGACGCTTATGAAAGTGGAGGAAGCGAGAGAGGTGTGCCAGGATCGTAGCAGGTGGAGAGAGGTGGTCTCTGCCTACCCCACTGGGAACGAGGCGTGATATATATGTATGTATGCATTGCATAGTGAAAATTGTAGTCTTCGACATTATTTTGTAACATAAATATTCGTGTTCTCGCCAAAGCAATGAGTTAGTTATATTTCCTGTTCATTACTATAGACGTTGTTTTAATTATTTAATCATAATAACCAATGTTACTTTTTAATTGTAGTGGTCATAAAGATTAAGATATATTAACTCTTGCAATATTATGTTTAAGTCGTGCATACTTTGATTCACGATAATCAATTCGTGCTATCTTATTCATTATGAGCTTTGTGGAAAAACTGCTGTATTTTAGGAAGCAAAAAAAAACTATCTTCGATGTTCCTCTATGATGTATAATTAGAAATACAGGAACAAATCGCTTAAATAATCCAGTGAAAGCTGAAGTATTTCGCTTTTTAGCTACGGAGGGTTGTTTGGTATTCTAAGGTGGAGTGATCGCAAGTATAGCGATGGACTGTTGCCTTTCAGTTCAATTGGTGAAGAGAATCATTTAATGTAGTAGACATCACCCTAATGCAGCATAACAATAATGTTAGTGTATTTAAAAAAAGATTTTTTTACATTTCTTCGATTTTTAATATATATTTTTACTTTAGTGATGTTTTCATAATAAAGATTGTTTGGACAGGAAAATAACTTAGTAAGTGTAAATATGTAATTCATCCCTTCTTAAACATATTATTATTTTTTTTAATATAGAGCAATAAAATTGTCTTTTTCATTATAATGTATTCAATAAATTATATTCATATAGCTGATATAGCACTAGATTAAAGAATTTTTGAATAGCTGAGGTATGCTTTGAAGTAAGTTTTTATTTTATTTTAACTCGAATTCTTATGTTTGTCGTACGTTTGAATTATTGACTGGTATATAGTTTTCTTAGTTATTAAATATTATAAAATGTTGGTCCTATTACGAGGTAAAACATTAAACTACGAATGTTTGATGTGACAACATGTTAAATACGGTAATAGAGGTGGACGTAACGTATGGCACATATCCAACGTATTTTGTCTTTGCCCATTTGCTGGCATCGAATCATTTGTCATTTTTAGAAATTGTTTGCACGTTTGAACTCTACATACGTGTACAGTTCAAACGAGTTCGCTTAAGATTATCAACTATTAAAAATATCTAAAATGAGATTTTTACAAGCAGTCCTTAAAATTTGTTGAGCGACAACAATGGAGACTCTAATACTGACAGTCGAAAACTAAGTATGCTGATATATCAAATTTCCATTAAGAAGGTTGAAGCCAGCACCAAAAAGCCAAACATTCCACTATCACTATATCAGCTGGAAGATGCCACCTGCCTTAGAGATTTCCACATCGATTGGTCCAGTAGAATTCCCATATATGGCATATGGCTTCACAAGCGAACCGGGGATCCTATATTGAAAATAATTTTATTAGTCTCGTAAGACATATTTATGGATGAGAGAAAAGATATTTATGAAGTTATTGGATGATGTATCTTAGCTGCCTAAATCGAAGAAGTCAAGCAAATTTTCTAATCCAAAATTTAAAGCATTCTCTTTCAGAAAGGATAAAGGTTTGCCAGCATTTGTAATTTCACCTTTGATAACTCTCACATCTTTCACTTATAAAGTATTTCATTTAGTTAAACTATATTTTATAACCTTTACCGCATTTGTTTAACTAATTATTAAACGTTACTTTAATCTGACACTATAAACGCCGATAAGATTTACCCTTTGGTTTATCTTTTTACAAGTTATTTAATTATCATATAGAATTCAAAAGAGAATATGTTTAATAAAATAATCTCAAGATATATTACTTACTAATACATAAACCTTATTTTATTAATTGACCACTTCTACAGGAATTACTAGTAAAATAATGATGTTATTTAAGGCTTTACAAGTTCTACGTGTATACGGATGATAATAATAATTAAGGTGATCAGTAACAACCGGTAGAAGGCTCAGTTATTAAATGGGTAAATAAACTGATAAAACGATCTGTTATCAGAAGTACGAAAGTACAAAATATTTTTAGCTCAAATATATCAAGGTGATAAAATGTAACAAGATAAGGAAATCTATGATGTTTAAAAGTCATCTCACGTGACAGTAGGAAAGAATAATGTAGAGAAGTGTCCAAGATTTGATAAGATGAATTACACCTTAATATTTTATTATAAAAAGGTAAAGGTTAACAAAACAATACTTAAAGAATATAATTTTTTGGAGATTCTTTTATTATGAGAACCAGGGATCAAAAAATTACATTAAAACTAAGGACTCTTTTTGTGTAGCTTAAATACAGCAAGCTGATGCTATGCGATGTATCTGCTTGTAACAGAATATTTACACAATCCCATATTGTTTTCGACATCGATTTCTTATAGATACACGATGTTTAGTCTAATTCTATACATATTTTTTTAGCTACAGCACTTTTTAAACTGCAAATGTATACACCACCGATTGATAGCAGATATAGACGCTGTGAAACCTCTCGCCAGTGAACATTTAGTCGGCACTTATTCAATAACTTATGACTTCTTTTTTTGGATAATTTTGAGATTAACGGAAATTTAAATCGGACAAGAAACATATTAAATACGGACCACATTTCTTAACAAAAAAGTGAATTAAAGGTTATATATAAACCTTAACGGTTCATACAAAAACTTAGTGTTTCATTTCTTGTTTTCTAAAATAAATTAAGGCCAATCCCATCGGCCACAGACCTAACCTTTAAGACCGTTAAATGTTTCAATATGAAAAAACTTGGACTATATAGTTTGAAGTGACTGTTTTGTTTAAATTTGACTGGTGCAGTACTTCATTGAACATACCTTTAAAGGAACTAATGGCGGTAGATGTAAAATTTTACAAACAACTAGCTAAAAGGAAATAAACGTTGCAAAAATATTCATCAGTGGCTTTTTGTATTGAGTTATTAAAAAATAAATGTCGTAGTTATTGTTTCCGCGTGAAGTTTTAAAAATCATTGAGCGGACGCTAGGTATGACGTCTGTAGTGACCTGAATTTTTTATTCATAAAATCTAGTCCGTATTTTAGTCCTTGAGCGCGAATCATACATAAATTATTAAGTAATATATTTGAAGCTTTGATCGTTCAAATAAAATGCCACTATTACATTTTTATTATTGGCTTGTGTCCGTAGAAACATGAATTTGATAAAACTTGTAGTAATTATATCTTCCGCGTCGGTGACGGACAATGAGTAGAAAATCAAGTGAAGGCCGTTTATAGGAAAAGGGTGTGGAAAACTTCCTTTCACCTGGACCAACGAGCTAAAAAGAGCAGCCGGAAGTGACTGGATACGAAAAATTGAGGACTGCAATTGATAGAAGATATAAGTGAAAGCCTAACATACATATATTCGGCTGTTGATGAATGAAGTTTAATTACACTGTGTGTAACCTTTAAATTAGTAGTAATTGTGTAAATATTTACATGTCTTTACATAAATATTACTGTTATGAAGTTCTTATATTATTTTATGTGTCATTTACTTTATTTTTTATTAATGTGTAAAAATAGTACATATATTTTCGATTTATATCAAAACTAAATTAATAGTATGACTGAAACAATTAATTCAGTACTAATGGTCCACCATTCGCTATGTAAAGTATTTTACTCAAAAATAGTACCAAAAATTAAGAAAAAATAGAATATAAAACAATATGGATTGTTATGGTCACGAATCTAGTGTCTGAACTGAACTAAGTCAAGACTAGAATACTGTTTAAAGATGTATGCAGTCTAAGAAGTAATAACCACCATCGTATTTTGAGCTTTGCAACAATCTGATAATCCCATCGTATCATTGTTATCCTTTCGATATTATATTACGAAAATGATGGATTAAATCATCACAAAAGATCTTAATGGAAAAGTTTTTATAACTATTCATAATATTAATACCAAGCTCCATTTAAAAACGTGATGATTGATATGTTGCTGACGCCGGACCGCCAACGCTTTCTAAAATAAAAGTCAGTAAAACCGTTTGTTATAATATTAACACTTCAACGGAAAGTCATCAAAACTAAAATTGTCAATAGTTTACACATTCATACATTTTTCAAATGTTACCGTTTGTTTGTATCGTATAGATGATGATTTTAAATATAATATTACTAACATTATACAATAATGCGGGGCGTAAGCTTTTGGCACGCAAACTTCTTATTTAAAGATCGAGTTTGGATATTAGTTTTGGAAGAATAAAAGTATATCTTGGTGTTAGCTTGTTGAAAACATTGAAATCATGTAATATTTTCTGATGCAACTTGTTTGTTATATGGAATCATCTATTCTATTTGGGATCAAGTAATAAAAATATTTAGAATAGTAACGATACACAATTTTTCAAACAAATGTTTGAGCCCGCGTGAATATTACACATAAGAAATACTTACGTTAATGAATGAAGGTAATCTTGAATTTATTACACCATTTTTCGGTAAACGAAGTTGTACTCTGTGAGCCTTTTCTTATTGCAAACAATATGAAACTACAGACATCTCTACTAAACAAAATAAAACAAAAACTTCTTATACGTCAAACCACAGTTAAAATATTAATGAGTTATACAAGTGCGGAGCGGTTCTGAATATTTAATGGCATACGGTAAATATAGACTAATTATTCTCCAAATAGGACGTGTGTTTGAGTTATTTTTACTTATATGATGTAATCGTGTAATGGGAATAAATTGGAACCATTTTCCGGTTATTAAAATTTAGAGAATCGAAAATAAGGTACAAACCCAATGTCTTGTCTTATAACAGACTATAGAATCTATCTTGGTACATATAAATTTTTTATACCAAGATAGATTCCCTCTCACCTTTTGTGGCTAGCTTCGATTTGGGCCTGTAGTAGATGTAGAAACCTCACAAGATATTGAGGTTAAAGGATAAGGTATATATTTCATTTATTTGTATTTTTAATATGGGAGACAGTAGTGTAAACTAGGATGTTCGGTGCTATGCAAATCCTAGATTTCATTCTTGGGTAAAGTATTTATGTATTCAGGTCCCTGTTTGTGTGTATAATTTCTGTTTTGTAATTTGAAATAACTGTGCTTCCTACATCTCTGCTCAATATACAAGTTTTTTTTTTATATCTGCGATAGTTTAGTTTCTGAGGCCATTTGGTAGTTTTATCCTCTAAGAGTTGTTACTGAGTACCACGTATACCCATCATCTCTAATATTTGTACTAACTTAAATACATAAATAGTATTAAGGGCTTTTTGGAGGTCGAGGAAAATTATTAAACATCTTTTGTTATTATCCAAGTTTTGTACAACAAAGTTTGTTTAGGCGTATACTGCGTCAGTTTTCTATCGACTCTTTATCTCCATACTTTTCGTATGAAAGAATATGTTTGTCTTCTCAGAAATTTATGAGGCTGGAGTTTATTACCTTTTCTAGGGTTTTCCTCAGAGATAGGTCCAGTGAAATGGGATGATAATTGGAAATTATGCTTCATTCTCCAAACTTATATAGGTATTATGTTTGCTTTTTGTAAAGCTTCTGGAAAGATAATCTGTTCCAAGCAACTGTTAAAAATGCTGGTAAGTGGAGGAACTATGTAATGTTTAAGATGTTCTAGAACATTAGGTTTAAGATTGTCCCAACCTAAACAACCGTCGGATTTTAAATTTGAGATATACTTTGTAACTTCATTCTCTGTTGAATTCAAAAGTACGAAAGAAGAATGCTTAGTATACATAGAAGACATCCAGAGCTTCATTGACTCTGAGACTGACAGACTCTTCTGAGATCTCTAAAACTATAAGACGTAAACATTCATAATTTGGTAGAGATATTGATCCTGCTATTTAGAGGGTAGCTTATTATATATTTTAAACAATTATTTCTCCAAAGGAAGTTGCGGGGATGTTATAGCCAAGAAAGCGGACGACGATCAGCTAATGCATAGGACTTATGATGATAAGGTTATGTGTTAGTTCTTTTAATTGTAAGCTAATGTAGTGAAATCTAATAAACTAAAGAGACGTTTACTGTTTCTGTTGAGGAAATAATCACACTACTGATATACTGTGTTGTGTATTTACGAAATCGTAATTATTGCAAAGTTAACATTTTGAAATTAGTGGAAGAGTAATTATTTAGTTTGTACTGAACTAAATAAACTGGTGTGTAACAGTTTAAACAATTAAAAGTAATCAATTGTGCAAACGTATAATTATTAGGACAAGTAAGTAGCACACGGAATTGTCGCATTTTATAACTGCGTTTTCATCGATTTCAGTTAATAGTCAGTTGACATTTTGCGGAGAATTGTTGTGCTGGAAACAGTTTATTCTGCGCTTAACTTCATCTAACAAAGTCAAATCCAAAATAACTTGGTAAGTAATATATTTATACGAGTGAACGAAAGGAAGGAGTTATTGTATCCCCTCATTATATTGAAACTTAATTCAATTCCTTTTCCTACTATTTAAATCTTTAAAAGGAACCTCTTAAATTATTGTTAACACGACTTTGTAGTGAATCATTTTACTTGTAATAAAATTATATGTTTGTTGGATTAACTAGAAATTGAGATTATCTTGAAAATTATCAAGTTTTTACTAGTTCGTGCATGCTTTTTTTTAGAGTAATGGACCCTGCCTTGGAATTTGAGCAAACAGTAATTGCCCGAAACAAGCATTTACTTGAGTCTGGACATCGACATAATTCTGCTATACAGAGATTTTACGCTGACCAAGTCGTTTTTGTTACTGGAGGATCCGGTTTTATTGGTAAACTACTTATAGAAAAATTGTTTCGGTTAGTATATAAACTGTATAAATTATTTCTGCATTTTATACTCTTATATATGAATGTAATAAGGATGATTAATCTTATATATATTGATGTAATATATATTGATGTAATAAGAATGTGAATGCATTTGTAACAAAAAAACGATTGGAAAATATTTCAATTGTTCTCCATTTCAGAACATGTACTATCAAGAAGATGTATTTGATGATTCGTCCAAAAAAAGAAGCGATGCCGCATCAAAGAGTTGCACAGATATTCGAAGACCCTGTAAGAAAGATCTAAATAACTTAATTTGGTTAAGTACTAAACATTCTTTAATATTAAATTGTTAACAGGTTTTTGATGAACTGCGGAAAATGCAACAGAATTTTATAGAGAAGATAGAACCGATTGAAGGTGATATTGAAGAAATAGGATTTGGAATAAGTGATGAAAATTGGGACATATTAATAAATGAAGTGAACATTATATTTCACATGGCAGCGGTTGTTAGATTCAATGCCCCGTTGAAGTCCACTGTGCTATCAAATGTACGGGGCACGCTGCAGGCATTGCGTTTAGGAAAGGCCTGCAAAATGCTAAGCAGCTTTGTGTATGTTTCAACAGCATACTCTCATGCCACTCGAAGTCGAATCGGTACTGAGATTACCGAAGATTTTCAAGACAGTCCTGCCTGTCCTGAAACACTTATACAACTTGTAGAAACTCTTGACGAAAACAAACTTAAAGAAATTACTCCGGCGTAAGTGGTATCTGATTTTTTTATATAATAGTTTCGTTTGTTTCTATTGCATACGGCAAACCAATGTTTTACTGTCCTATTAATTTGTTTGAATGTACTATTAACATTATTCGTTTGTTAACAACTAATAGGTTAATTAAAGATTGGCCTAATACCTATTCGTATTCAAAAGCCCTCGCTGAAGAAGCTATACGGACAATGGCAGGAAATTTGCCATTATGTATCGTAAAACCGGCGATAGGTAAGTAGATTATATTTGATTTCTGTTCAAAGAACTCAGTGAATTGGTAATAACACATACTTATATGTATGCATACATACATCGCGAATACACATCGAATAAAAATATCTCTGAATAATCGAAATTTTGTCACATTTCCAAAATATCGATCTCATCGATTTCGGTGTCATACAAATATTAGCTTTGGCTTCTATTTGACTCGAGGTACTGTTTTGTATATCATTTTTATTTATGTGATTAAAGTTTTCTTTATTATCTTAGTAGACGTGAGTTAGAGATGTTGTGACGTTTATGATTTTTTTACCAACATGTTTAATTATTTATATAATGTGTTTCTGATCGCAGTAATACCAACCAATCGCGAACCGATCCCCGGATGGATTGACATGAACTGTATTTATGGCCCAAGCGGAGTAAGTAAAAATTATAACTGCTAGTGTTATAATTGTAAATATAATATAGTGTCCATATCATATTTATCAATTTGTATAAAAGTAATAATCTCTCCGCCAGTTTTCATCATGCCTTAAAAATTTAACATAAACTTAGACTGAATTTCTGCTCAAAGTTATATTGGATTTTGAAATTGCTGAGAAATTAAGTCTTTCTTATATCAAAGAAGATATACAGAGTAAAATTATTAATTATATATGTTGTATTCTTCACACTAGTTGCTAATTGGTGTTGGCTTGGGTCTGCTGCATGTGTTCTTCGCGGATGTAAATGTCAGAGTTAACATTACACCTGCGGACTTGGTAACTAATGCGGTAATCGCTGCTGGCTGGGAATCAGGGAGGCGACATGCCGCTGGAGAGGGAGAGACCAAAATATATACAGTCAGCAATATTAGGAATCCTATCAAATGGGGTAAGAGGCAGAGATAGTACGCCTTCTTTTATACTATTTTATATTTATATAATTTTGTATGAAAAATATCAGTAAAATGGAGTATAATAATAGGGTCATCAATATTTATCAACTATACGGCATCACTATATTTAAATTAAAGCCAACTTCTAAGTACTTGGATAAAGGCCAATTTTTGGATAATTAATTATACAAGCCATAAGTATTGAGGACTGCTATTATTATTAGCATTATCAACCGGAAGACACCCACTGATGAATATAGGTCGTATTTCCATTATGACGTTCATATATAACACTTGGTATCGTTTTCAGGTACGATAGGAAACTTTTTCCGTGGCGACGCCAAAAATTTTATGTCACCATTGGTCACGTATTATCCATGGGGAGTGGAAACTAAAAGATCGTTTATGTTTTTTATATACTCATGGCTTTTCCACTACATCCCGGCATACGTAATTGACGCCTTATGTGTTTTGATTGGAAAGCCGCGGAGGTATGTCTTATATTTGTATTATAATGTTTAAGTAATAAACAATAACAAAATTGTTAAAAGAGCGAAATCAACGTTAAATTCATTTGATGTTCAAAAGTTTCTACTATCTTTTATTTAAGAAGCTATGGAAATCTTATGTATCTCGACATATATGTCTACATTCAAGTAGTTACTTTTATTGAAATACAAGGGTTGTTTTCAAAGTTCAGGGAATGAAGTTATAATATTATTATTATTATGCCAATTTTCGACGATATTATAATGTTTTCATAATGATCTCCATTTGACTTAATACATTTATCCCAACGTAAACTAATTGTTTTAAGCCGCCCTCAAAGAATTTTTTGATGTTTCCTCAATCCGCTTAATTCAGTAATTTTTTTAATTCGATCATCTCGTAATGTTTTTCTTAATATAGGAACACATGATAATGTCTGGATGAAAGATCAGGGAAATAAGGTGGGAAGGAAAGTAATTCACATCGTAAATCCTTTACAATATATTTAGTTTTTCTTGAGATGTGTAGTCTTGCAATAATAGCCGTTGAAGCAACTTTTCGGGTCGTTTTTTAATTAGTGTCTATCGCAATGATAATGATAATAAATTCGTATAATGTCTGCGTTAATTGTAGTACATCTGAACCACCTGCTTGAGCTTATTATTATATACGTAAAGTTGAAGGCTAATGACATTTTGGACACCGGATAAAATCCTGGCTGAGAAACATAAGGGAGTGGACCCGTATGATCAATGTTGGGAAACTATTTCATCAAGATTCAAGGCACAAATTCATAAATCTGATGGCCAACTTCCATTAATGGAAAAGCTCTTTGAGAAGAATTGTAGTGCCTTTCGTCAGATAATCCTTAAGAATAATCTTTTCGTTATGTGGAAGTTCGTAATTTAATTTATAGCTCAATTCCCAGATATTTGGAAACATCCCTCATATCTTACATTTAATACCTTATTTTAAAGGTATTTTAAGTTTGTTACAAAATAGATAGATTAACAGAGATTTATATGATCTATAACAGACTGAGGTGGAGAGAGGTGGTCTCTGCCTACCCCGCTGGGAACGAGGCGTGATTTATATGTATGTATGTATAACAGACTTTCGAATATGGTTTCAGATTCGTAAAACTCTACGATAAAGTGTATAAAATGACAGTTGTGTTCAGTTACTTTAATTGCAACGAGTGGAAGTTCAGGGATGACAACGTGCGCGATTTGTACGCAGCGATGACTGATGACGATAAGGAGATGTTTAACTTTGATTTGACCGATATTGATTGGTTGGAGCAAATGAACATTTGGATAATTGGACTCCGCAAGTATATCGTGAAGGATGGACTCACCGGCACGGAGTACGGCCTGAAGAAATATTTCTGGCTGCGTTTAGTCCACTATATTGTATCGGCCATTTATATTTACTCGTTTTGGAAAATATTTTCAGTTATGTTTCATTTAATAAGTTTGTTATTTTCTATGTAATAGATATACGTGTTATGTGTATACATGATTGATTTTTTAAAAGAATTTGGTATACTTATTTCTAATAAACATGTTATTGGGGCAACTTTTATGATTTGTTATATCGACCATTCTGCAATTTAATATCTATATATCCCTGCTTTATGTACCAGATTAGAACTGCTTGCAATTTTTATAATTCCATACTTAATCCTCTGGTGCATTGATCCAAAATGTCTTAGATATCGACACAAGAGAACGCCACCGTTATCGTTCTCACATTACCTCTTACTGCTTGGAGTTCGCGTAGACCGTGCACTACGGCATCCTTCCAACAGTACCTGGGTCCACCGACAGATCGGCGGCCAATCAGGCTTCTGACGAACGATTTTTTGACCCTATGATCGTCTTCTAGCAAGAATAGCAAGTAGTGTATCCAACGAAGTCTGTTGTCTTTGGCTTCTCCCACAATGTTTGGTTCCCCAATCAGACTATCAATCTTAATATTTTAAATAATTCAATAGATATATAAGTTTAAAATAATGGAAAGAAATTGTTTAAGTTTGCAACTAAAATATTTGCTATTATTTTATCACAGGTTGCAAACAGAAACAGGTATATTATATTAGTTTCTGTTTTGATACGCCCATCCATAAAAATCTGGCGCTAGTTACGAAACACACCACCACATTGCGCTCGTTGTCTTGAGACAAATTATTGAGTCTCGATACCCCAGTAATATTACTAGTTACAGCGCCCTTTAAACCGAAACACAGTACTGTTTGGCGTACCTACGTTACAACTACGTACCTACACAGACGGTCTCCGGTAACTAAGACCTGCCACCAGTAAAGAATTTTTTCATCATCGTTATCAGCTAATAAACATCCATTGTTTGAGATAGGCCTCCTTCAAAGATCAAGATTTTTTTTTTTAATCATAATTTCTTCAACATAACCTTGTGTTTTATTCATATTATTTTAAATTATTCATCTTTTTACCAACTATTTCATTTGTTAATTCATATTTATGGATAACTTTCTTTGAGTACAATACTAATTGAAATTTTTATTGATATTTTCCATACTCGTGAAAGTGATTCATTTTGTTCAAAGCTATGAATCGATTTAGTTTACATGATTTTCAAAAGTATAAATGTATGAGTTAATAGATAAGAAATATATATATATACATATATATATATATATATATATATATATATATATATATATATATGATAAAAATGGGTTTTGTTTGCTCGTTAATCACGTGAAAACTAGTGAACGTATCGACATAGGTACATGACCATTCGACGCGGAATGATTTATAGATGTTTATAGGCTTGTTGTTTTTAGATTTCATAGGTCCTTCATAGAACTTTATAAACATTTTCATTTGGTATTGTTTATGCGGTTGCTGTAGTAACGGTTGGTAAAGCCATTTACGGTTGCTCCCGAAGGAATATTCTAGACAAATTTTTAGAGTAATTCTGCATTGCTTGTTATTTATATGAACAAATTTCAAAGAGCTATGGCCAATAGATACAAGAATTAATAATTTAGCAAAAATTAAAAAAACTTTGTTTTTAATTTAATATCTGTTACAATATGTCGGTATAAATACAATCATGTACAATATATTCATGTTAAGGAGTAATAACTTTGCTGGTCCTACGATGGCATTGTATTGCTATAGGTTGTGCCTTTCGTTCCCCCGAACAGGTTCCCGTTTTGTTGTGGGCGTGGGTCTCAGTAACCGTGGCTTGATCACCCACGGTGAAGCTAAGAGGAACTTGCCCGGTAGGCCCGAGGCTTAGGGTTCCAGGGATCCAGTTGATCTCCGTGAGCTCATCTCAGATGTGTGACGGTGGGCTGCGGGGTAGGTTTGTACTGCCCTTCGCAGCCGAGGTGGAGTCGCGGAGAAGAATATCGGTGTTGCGTTTCGCCGCTCTCTCTATCCTCCGCGGCATTAAAACGGTCGCTGTAGGAACCCAAGATCAGACCTGTCGGGAGTGTTATTTTTTTTGGCTCGCATTGCCTCTGGGTGATGTATTCGGACAGAGACAGAAAGGTCTGTAACACGCTCATCGCCAACCTTCACTAGTTGGAGAGGCAGTTTAAGACGAAGATGTATTCGGGAGTAAGCGTTGCTCAGGTGACTATAAGTGGCCGTTGCATAGTGCCGCTGGCGCTGGCGAGGTCGTGGATGTATGCGAAAGCGTTCCCGACGAAGGTGAAGCATCGTGGGGGTTTTAGTCGGTGCAAGTCGGTCATAACCTGTTCTTGCCCGGGGGCGGAGTGTGCCAGGGATACCACCAAGGGGTGCGTGCAGGGGTCCGTGGGCGGCCCAACATTCTGGACCCTACTCCTAAATCCACTCCTGGAGATGGTGGTCAAGAGCGGAACACACTGCCAGGCGTTCGCAGACGACGTCGTGCTGATCTTCTCCGGGCAAGAGACCGGGGACATCACGAGGAAGGCAAATGCGGTGCTCGCCGATATTCACGATTGGGGGGTCCGAAATAAGTTGAGGTTTGCACCACACAAAACCAATGTGATGGTGCTCACCAATAAACTTAAGTACGACAACCCAATATTGAATATGGGCGGAGAGCCACTTTGTCGAACTCGTGAAGTTCGGATACTCGGCCTGACAATTGACGATAGGCTCACGTTCAACACGCACGTGAAGAACGTGAGCAGCAAGGCCCAAGGCCTCTATCGTCAATTGTGCAGGGCCGCGAAAGTATCATGGGGGTTGAACTCGGAGGTGATCAGAGCGATGTATCTGGCGGTGTTGGAGCCGATCATTTTGTATGCAGCGAGTGCATGGGCGCCGGCGGCTAAGAAGCTGCTGGTCCGAAGGCAGCTCGATGCGGTTCAGCGTGGTTTCGCGCAGAAAATTGCGCGAACTCACCGAACCGCGTCGCTGCATTCGGCCCTAGTACTTGCCGGGCTGCTTCCTCTGGACCTTCGGGTCCAAGAAGCGGCCACTTTATTTGAGGTAAAGCGCGGCCACACCCGGCAAGTACTGGGTGACCGAGAGCTGGAGGTTCCGGTCAGCTACTTGAGACTCCCACACCCGTCTGTGCAGCTTGGTGTGGAATTCTCCTGTCTGGGCGAAAGTGCGGAAGAGGTCCAACTTGCCACCTCGGCTGCCGACTCGGTGATTTACACCGACGGCAGCCGCATCGACGACAAGGTGGGTGCGGCGTTCTGCTTTCTGCGGGACGCCGCAGAGGTTTCCAACAAAAAACTCAAGTTGGGCAACTTCTGCACCGTATACCAGGCAGAGCTGCTGGCTTTAGCGAAAGCGACAGGGTACGCGGCCAGCGGGTCGGCGCATTCGTGCGCCGTATTCAGCGATTCGAGGTCCGCCCTGGAGACCGTCGCAAAACCTGACACCCTCCATCCCCTGGCGATCGCAGTAAAAGAGAATATAACGAAAGCGCGTGAGAAAGGGACGAATGTAAGGTTGTATTGGGTGAAGGCGCATGTGGGGCTGGAGGGGAATGAAAGGGCGGACCAACTGGCCAAGGAAGCGGCCCTGAAGAGCAAAAGAAGACCTGAATACGAGGATTGCCCCGTTTCATTCGTCAAGCGTCAGCTAAGGCTGGAGACGCTCGACGAATGGAACAGGAGGTATGTGCAAGGTACGACGGCTTCAACAACGAGGATGTTTTTCCCGAGCGTCAAGTCAGCGTATCGCGTAATTCGCCAGATCGAGCTCGACACGGTCTTGGCCCAGATGTTCACCGGGCACGGGGGATTCTCCGAGTACCTCCACAGGTTCAAACTCAAGGAGAGTCCCGCGTGCCCCTGTGATCCGGAGGTGGACCAGACCGTGGCGCACATCCTGCTCTCCTGTCCCTTATTCGGGCGGGAGAGAGCGGACCTGGAAATAAGAATGGGTGTTAAATTGGATATGGAGTCGGTAGCCTCTCTGATGAGTGACGACGATGGTCGGGAAGTATTTCTGGGGTATAGCAAGAAAATAATAACAAATGTAATAGAAAATAATAAAATGTAAAATCAATAAATTAAAAATTAATAATTAAATAATAAACAACGTCCGGTATATAAATATAGTGGAACAGTAATAAAATTGTAAGTAAACCGGAAAAGAGAACAAGAAGAAATGAAGAGAGAGAAAAATGCTGGAGGGATGATTCTTTTTAGGCTCCCCTCCTCCCATTTAGCTGCCCCGATGCGAGTACGACGAGGTCGTCACTCCCAGCAGAGAGGAATGAAAGAAAGAAAAGTATGCGGAATGAAAGATAGGAAAAGAACGAAAGACGGAAAGAATGAATGATGATAATTATTTAAGATAATGACAAATAAGTAAACATATATTGTATACAAATAATAAAAACAGTAAGATGAAATGAACATGATGGAAAGTGAATCAGAATAATAAAGGCCCTGACCCGCCATACGCAGGGGAATGATGAAAAAAAAAAAAAAAAAAAAAAAAAAAAAAAAAAAAAAAAAAAAACCTGTTCTTGCCCCCGCGAGAACATGTAAGCAAAGGTATGCCCACCACGTAAAGCAAAAAAAATCTTCCGTATATAAAGTATAAATGAAGGTTGTGGAAGGCGAATCGCACGAATTAATATATAATTATTTTTTTTATGGTAATACCAATGGTTAATTATTACAAAAGTTCCATATAAAAACAATTGAGCATTTTCCTGTTAACTACATGTGTTTTTAACAATGGCCGATTATGCCAATGCTCCGAACGTTGAACTTGTTACTATTACATTATTTATTATGATATATATGTATTATAACAATTATTTTGAAGCTTTAAACATATATTCAAATTGTAGGCTCACAAGACTGTTGTAATTATAACCAGAAATGCAAACTTTTTAAGCCCAGGATGCCTAGTCTTCATTTTAGTAGTTCACGGCGGAGCTACCAGAGATACACCCGTCCTTACAGCTAACTCTAAAAGTCAAGGAAAAGGAAAGAAACAGAGATGAAGAGAATTTAATTTTATTGGTAGTCATCGCAGCGTTTATTTCTGCCGCCAAACAGTAGTGTGCAGACATTACTGTGTTCCAGTTTGAAGGGCGCTGTAGCTAGTGAAATGGGTAACGAGACTCAATATCTTACGTCTCAAGGCGACGAGTACAATATGGTGCAGTGTATAACATCCTTACTAGCGCCATGTTATTGGCAGGCGTATCACTCATAATCAAGTGAACGTCCACTTCGCCTCATCGCTTAATTACAAAAATGAAGATTACATATATAAAGTAAAAAAAGAATGCTTTTAATAAAAAATGATTAATGGCACTACAGTCATCTTTTTCGTTTGATTAGCTGCTGAGACTTGTTGAATGTTCATGTGAGTAAATACGCCCATATCCATTTGCATGTAGTTAGGATGATACACTGCATCATAGTGCTGTTCTCCGTCATTAATTGTAAGATGTTAAGTCTCGTTACACCAGTAATTTCTCTAACTTCAATGCTATAACAAGCGTACAGTAATATTTGCACAATAATGATTGTCGGTAGGAAAACAATATTTCCTTTGACATCTGCCTAGATTTCTATGTACTATAAATATTGTTAATATTTTCCGTGCGGCTGTCTTATTTTTTTAATCTTCATCATCATCTCAACCGCTGGTTGTTCACAGTTGGACATCTCTGGACTCATGGTCTTTTGTAACGTATCCCATTAAACACAGCGGGCGCTGTTTGAGTCCAGTGGCTTCCCGCAATTCTTTTATAGTCGTCTGTCTGTCCACCTAGTGGGTGGTATGCAAACGCTGAACTTTCTTAGTGCGATGTCCTCATTTCAGCACTTTTAGACCCCGTCCTTCTACTCTTCAAGTTATTGCCTTGTTTATTACCACTTCAGTTTCTCGACGCGTAGGTCTATGTTGGTCACTCTCAGCGGATCTACTCAATTCTTATTTGATCACGCCGAGATGCTCTAAGCGTCGCTTTCTCCATCACTCACTAATTAGCAAGACTTGCTTTCAGAGTCTCTTCAATTCTTATTCCTAAAATATAGTTAGCCCTTATTACTATTCATATTTCTTTATTTATCAAGGCCAATCTTTAAAGCACACGTTACAACATATAATGGTAAAGACATGAAACAATGAGTTCGTGTTACACCATTTACATATGAGTTCAGCATGATTTACATCATCAGCTGTCTAACTTTAAGAAATAGGTAACTGATGGTGTGAACCTCAACTTAAACCCTTATATTTCTATTATATGGGTATATATAAGGTGCAGGCGTGTCAGTGTTAGGGGTACAAGTAATTTAAATAAACCTGTTCTTTGCGACGGATTTTTCCCTGCGTTAAATTTTAAATACAGTACGGTATACCTAAATTTCACCACTGGATGGTAATTATGCTAAAGTTTTTAAATCAGCGGTCGTCAAACTTTTTCACCGCCAATAAATTATTAATTTAAATCACATGGATCACTTCAAAGATTCTTGTGTTAAATATATTAAAAGTAATCTAAGAGCACATAGTATGAACCTAGTTAATATATAGAAATGATTAATTATAACCAAATTATGAAATCTTTATTAATGAATCATAATTAAAAAAAATCTTGAAGTATTATTAACGTAATATTTTTCTGCGTACCAGCAAAATTTCCATGCGGATTATTAGTGACCCGCGGACAACCACTTTGGCGACCGCTGACTTAAATTATGAGAACATGACGTCATAGCCAAAGGTTAAGTCGTACATCGTTTTTTTTTATTTACCCGTATTGGAAGTTTCCACGAGGTGCATTCACTTATTCAATTGACAATAAATGTTTTTGACTTTATTAACCCCTTCGATTTGCATGAGTACGGATGGTCAAATGATTTTAATGCATTTTTTTAGTACCGCAAACACTTAACACTAAAATTTATATGTAGATTATTTAAAAGATTTAATACTGATCCTTTTGTTGAATAAAAAATTGTTATATATCAATTTGTGAGGCGATAGTTCATATTTAGACGATTACACAGCTTTTCATACTTATTTTTCTTTTGTTATACTATTTAACCAATCGCTATTACAATTTAGTAGCTGTTCCATGCTCCCTTTGAGGATGGAACTTTGTAAAATCCATTCATATCTGACCTCTAAATGGCAGAAGCAATATCTATATCTAATTTTGACTGTTAAAGTCTAATAGTTTCGGAGATCTCGTGATGAGTCAAAAAATCTTTGGATATATCCTATATATATATATGCGTAAACACTTCAATACTTAATATATAACACTATTTATATTTTTCTTGCAATTTATAATAACAGTGATACTGTTTTGATCATTACTATAGTAGAATATTCTGGGCCAGTAAGTTTCCAATACCGACGACTATTATTTGAAATTGAACTCGATTGTTAGTTAATTTTTGATATCAAGATCATGTGTAAACTAAATTAAGTTCGTCATTATGTAATTTAAGATTTTGACTCTCAAATCTGTATTAAATCAAAAATATGGAGCGGTGAAACATAATAATCATATGATTCACCGGCGTGATTGCACAATCTTTTCAATGAGGAGTATGAGATATATATTTTTCTATTGCACTGATATGCAATAAAAACCTGTTGTTTTAGTAAGATAAAAAGGATATACTATCTGTTGCGAAAATGTTGAGGAAATTAGGACAAGAAATGATGAGATGATTATTTCAGAAACGTCTTCATGAGTAAGAAATAAAGAATGTATGTATTTTTGATATATGTATTATGTATTATCTAAACGCCTTGTGGGACGTAGTGGGCAAGGACATGAAACGTCGATCTCGAAAAAGAGTGGTTTGTAAAAGGTTAATCATAATTTTATCACTGACCGTGAGCATAACAAACTGTTGCGATATTATTTCGGTCAAAACAATATACTCAATGACAAATGCAATGCCACTCAATTAAATATTAACCACTTACAGTTTACTTTAAAATGTTAAATCTTAATTTTTTTTTACTTTAGACAATGTTTGAAGCGATTTTAGTAATGAAATCGAAAGTTATAAAGGAGTAACTCACGATTTAATAATATTGGGTAAACTAGTTATTTCGGTCTGTCGGTTCGACGAATTGGTAGCGGAGCTTTTAAATTTTGCATTACCTGTTTCGAGTTGACCGAAAAATGGGTTAGGCTGGTCGACTTAAGCTTATGGCTCAGATCAAGTTAGCATTTCAATTTCATACTTTATAATTCAGCGAGATTAGGCTAAAGTTATCCACAAGTTGTAAAGCGTTATAATACAAGTTATAATAATGAAAGAAAATGTCGAGGTTAATATTAACACAATGGTGCCATATCCGTCTGGTAACTTGAGAAGATCACACATGTATGAATAAATTAAGTTTAACTCTTAAAAAATTTTAAACATAGATACTAGATTTTCTAGTCTCTGTTGCCGAAGACCGTGTAGTTAGGTCACGCGATAACGCCTATTTCTACTGCCAAACAGTAGTTTGTAAATATTATTGTTCTGATTAGAAGAGTGTTCTAGCTAGTGTAATTTCCTGGGGTAATTAGACAACATGTCTTTAGATGAAGAGCAGAATATGGAGCTATATATCATTCTACCGGGCGCCACATTGTTATGGTGAGGCGTGTCACTTACCACCAGATGAAGGGACTCTCGAGTGTTAGCTATAGCACGTAATAGGTTTACTACTTGCTAACTATACTGATTCTTATTTTGGCTACTAGTTTCTCTTATTTTTCCCAAGATACAAGCACACAAGTATTACACCATGTCTATATTTTCTACTCGTCATCCCTTATGTTTATTGTTATTGTAGAAAATAGGCAGCGATCTTTAAGCATATGAAAGCGGATAAAAATGGTATAGACATACTAAATAGTAAGATAAACATATTTATTATACAATTTTTTTTCGTATTAACTAATTTTAGATAAAAAAAAATTATTAACATTCAAATAATGTTTAGTTATGTGCGTGTAACATTATAACTGAGACTATTTAAAGTAGTTATATGTGGTTATTTGTACGTTATATCCATTGTATTTAGTAACTTTTGTTTATAATCAGTTAAAATGAAATAATTATATATATATATGCATACATATATATATTCTACGAAACGCTGAGATGATCAGGACGTGTACCTAAATACTAAATATTTATAGGTACCTTTGGTACCTACCTAGACATTCGCCGGCAGTAGAGATCTACCACCAAAAATCTATTATAGTATTAAATGGACTCTTAGTAGAGCTTTGTAATTCTGTATAAGGAATAAAAAAATTACATAATAAATGAAAAGTCAAATATATTTTTGAACCTAGTATGCCACTGTTCGTCTACCAGTTATAACAAATGAGCGATTTTTGCACATTGCCATAAATTAATAGTTGCAACCTTAGGTGACTTTACATTGTCAAGGCTAGTCACTTTGTGGCGACGTTATATGATGTAATCCCAAAAATATATTATTCATGTATATGTAAAGCGTAACGTCAATAGTATTAAAAATTTCCACGTTTAAATATTTCATTAGTGAGACAAAACTATTTATTTTGTATGCAACGGTTCACATAAGGTAACCATAAAGATATGCCAAAATAATCATTCTCATGTTCTTCACAAAGTAAAGTATACATCGGATCCCGTAATTAGTTAAAACTAATGTTAACGAAACCAAGGGATAAGACAGTGCTTCAATCGTCGAGACAATGTACTTTAATTTCTAGAATATTTCTTATCATAGACAGTGAGTGAAGTAACAAAGAAAACTTAACAAAGGAAACTTATTAGAAGTACGTGGAAATCGCTTTTGGACGTGGAGGTGAAAGAAACTTAAGTATTCTGAAGTTGTGATAGATTAAAAACTGTTTTAACCTTAGAAGGGTAGTCACAGATGTAGCTTTATTTACGTATATATAAAAAATAAAAGAATAAATAAAATTATTCCATATAATACGTGGAAAAGGTATAGGGGTTTGTGTGGTGTCCAACTACAAAGATTTCTGCAAGCGAATACCCGGCGTTATATCAATGAAGAGTCATCATAATCATCATCCCAAATCATGCTTTACAGCTCCTCCCAATGCACGCCAATATAAACTTATGGATTCGAAAATTATCATCATCATCAGCGGATAGATGTCCATTGCTAGACATAGGCCTACCACCACAACGTCTAGCGTTATGCGGGCGCCGCTTGAGGACCGTACAAAAATAAAATACAAAATACTGTTATGGAAATGTTAAATTTTATAATTATACTTAAGCGAAGTCGTGGGAAACAGTTAGTTATAGAGTTTTAATTTTTCTCGGGTCATTGCCGAACACCTTTTACTAAACAAACTCCAAAAATTAACTACAGCGTTGTGTTATTGCACAACATCAACCAAAACAGGTGTTAATAACGATCTTTTGGTATATACAACATGATGAAAAAGCTTTTCAATGTTTTATTCATTATCAGCCGATAGACGTTCACTGCTGGACATAGACTTCACCCAAAAATCCCTCAAAGCCTAGGTATTCATATGGTAGGATCTGTGCCATTTCCCACCACCCAGGTCCAATGCGGATTTGTGGGAGCCAGAGCCTCGTTTGTTGATTAGTAGGGTGCATCATGATCAGGTGAGGTTGGCTTAGATCCTGTGAGTTGTTGTGTGGCTTACACCCAATATTATTAACGACGATATATAATCTATTTTTATTTTATGCAATTAAATGTCGAGAGGAGAGGGATGTTCACCTAATGGTAAGTGACCCGCCCGTAACAACGTGGCGCTAGTAAGAATAATACATATTGCACCACATTGCGCTCATCACCTGAGACATAAGATATTTAGTTTCGTTACCCCAGTAATTTGACCAGCTACAGAACCCTAATACACAGTAATGTTTATACACTCCGGCTACTCCTCTTCCCCTGTGACTCCACCACGGTTGCGAAGGGCAGTGCAAGCCTGCTCCACAGCTTATCTGCACACATCCAAAGCGAGCTTATGGAGCTCACCGATAGCGACTACATCGGACCGGCCAGGTAGGAGATAGGTCCTCTTCGTTTCAACGTGGGTAAAACCAAGGCACGGCTACTGAATCCCACCAGCACGACAAGGCGGGAACCTGTTCGGGAGAGGTGGGAGCGGTGGTAACTACCTAGACCCATCGTTTCGATAACATCGAGAAACTATTTCAGTTATACACGATGAGGACTTGTCCTGGAATAAATATTCACAGTAATACGTAAGTACGTAAATGTTTCTATTCGACGAACCTAGTAGACGTGCGGGACGTTTATCTGGTGGTAAGTTATATGGCCTATTACCAGCAGTAGACGTTTATCGGCCGATGATGATGATGATGCTGAAGTTATAAGCGTGTTCACAGTGTAGCGTTAAGTAGGATAATAAGCACCGCACAGACTTGTGCTCGTCGTTTGAGGTGCGATATTTTACGTCTTATTACACGGCTAATTCCACTAACTAGAGCAACCTTCAAACCGGAACTACGTAAAGTTAGCAACGTACTGTTGGCGGCAGAAATAGTATCTACCTAGAGCAGTATTTTAAACTATCACTTTTAATGTATTTATATTGTAGTTGGGTTTCGTTAACCAGTGCTTTATTACTTATATCATCAGCTATCACAGGATGTTACACAGTATACAGTCACAGGGCTGGATTTTCAAAATATACCCCCTACAGTCTCCTACCCCCTACTATTCTTTTTCTAACCTCCCTAACTATTCTACATTCCATTTTTTGAACGACACCGCTATGTCTGTGGTGAAATCTCTCGTTTGACATTAAAAAAGAGGTTATCCGTGTATGTGATGTGATTGAGGATGTTAAAAAAAACTTGTATCATTAATATTGATAGTAACAGCTCTAGTTGTTTTTCTAGTATAATTTTTAAATAAATAATTACTTAATTAGCTATTTAAATAACAGCTAGCAATGAAAAAGAACAATAGATTGAAATTGTGTTACGTTCCTATGAATATTTAAGAATCGATGAACAAATACAATTTACATAATAAAACATTGAAATTTCAACTTTAAAGTGAACTTTTTTTTAAATTATTTAACATAAATAAACAGTAAACTGCTAGTTTGTTACTTTTTAAAAGTAATCATGTCATTGTTTATAATAGTCGGACCGGAAAGTAATGTCGTTTCTGCGCATGCCAATACTTGATTGTCATTTGTCAGCTCATTGTTTTATTCAGAGGCGTACCAAAGACATTGTGAGGTTATAGTGATTTCTTTACTTATAGACAATTGAATTACAATTTTTTTTTGTAATTTTGGGTAAAATGGCCAGCCAAATACCAGAAGAGGTACACATCCGGCATTGCATGCTCTTTGAGTTTCGCAAGGGAAATAACGCAACAGTTGCTACCAAAAACATTTGCGATGTTTATCCAAATGCACTGGACATTCGTAAATGCCAAAGGTGGTTTTCCAAGTTCAAATCGGGTAATTTTGATCTTTCCGACTCGTATCGATCAGGAAGACCATCAGCGTTAGACAACGACGTGTTAAGGGCGGAAGTGGAAGCAAATCCGTGTCAGACGATCGAGGAATTGTCAAACAGTCTCAACAAACCTTGGTCGACCATCCAAGAACATTTGAAGCAGATTGGAAAAGTAAGCAGAGCAGGTGTTTGGGTCCCGCATAATCTGTCCGAACAGAATAAGGCTAACCGATCAATCACATGCAACTTATTGCTTCAACGACACAACACAGAAGCGTTTTTTGATCGCTTGATCACAGGAGATGAGAAATGGGTCCTGTATGATAACCCAAAACGCAAAAGGCAGTGGCTCTCTCCAAATGAAATCCCTCGGAGTACTGCTAAGCCAGGTTTACACCCCAAAAAAGCGCTTTTGTGTGTTTGGTGGAGTATTCGCGGCATTGTTCATTTTGAATTACTGAAACCTGGAGAAACTGTTACTGCAGACCTCTACAGCGAACAATTGCAGCGAGTCAATCAATCTTTAATTGAAAAGTGGCCAGCGATTGTCAACCGAAAAGGCGTCATTCTCCAACATGACAATGCAAGACCGCACTGCGCAAGGCGAACTCTAGAAAAAATTAATGAATTGGGGTGGGAGGTGCTGCCTCATCCACCATATTCGCCCGATGTTGCACCATCGGATTTCCACTTATTCCGAGCGCTGCAACACTTTTTAAGTGGCAAAACATTTGCAAATTTGGATGATATCCAAAATGCCATCTCTAGATATTTTGCCGAAAAACCAATTAATTTTTATCGATCAGGGATTGAAAATTTACTCACTAGATGGCAAAAGGTTATTGACAATGATGGGGAATACATCATTGATTAAAAATAAAGACTCGTTAAAAATGTATGTGTTTGTATTTAGCGTAAGAAAACGACATTACTTTCCGGTCCCCCTAATACTTAAGTATTTATGTACATATTTTTTGTATGTTTTTGTTAATATATGTATGTAATATACATTTATTTTTATCCACAAAAGTCACTACGTCAGCCACTTCATTTGACATTTAATCCCGCGTTTTACAGATTTTAAATAACAATGAGTTCCAAAATGGCGGCTAATTGATAATATGCGAATGTAGCGTTATCAGGAAGCTTCTAAAACTTTAACATCGTCAACACTCTGCACCGTAATCCGCTTCTCATCTCAGACGTAAGATGTTGTGTCTCGTTACCGCAGTAATTACACCAGCTACAGCGCTCTTGAAATCGGAATACAGTAATGTTAACACAGTACTGTTTGGAGGCCGATACAAGCGCTGCGGTGGTACCAACTTAAACGCTTCCGGCGACGAGCACCTTCCACCAGTTGCTCTATTGACAGTTACACCACTACCACATATAGCTATGAAATCGAATCTGAGACCTTTTATATTTCAAACGGCTACTGCAGCTCCACATGATGGTATTTATTGCAACTTATTTCTCATAATGTTCTCCTTCTATACTTCATTTCATACACAACTTTTGCTACCTCTCAGATGTTACAAAGCAGATTTATTTCTTACGTAAAAGTTTTTTCAATAAATAAATATGGAAAATACTTATTAACAAATCTAGTGAGAAAGTGTACCCTTTTTAAACGACTTAAAAGGGGATTTGAACAATATCACCCCCAGACACAGTACGTTTTATTTTAAAGATGTCGGAAAGATAAATCGGATTCATTCATATAAAGTTTACAATTATATATAGATCATTCTTCCTAAGGCAGCGAATGTTTTCTTTCTGTTGTCTAGTAATAATGTGCTGAAATTACTGTATCTTAGTTTGAATATCCCTTCAAGTTATTCAAATGTACTTATTACGGTTAACTGGCAGTGGTTTAGAAGACGCTGTAGTCAGTGTAATTATTAGGGTAACGAGACTTAACATCTTATGGCTCAGGCGAGTGCAATGTATAGGTGCGAGACCGCCAGGAACGGGCCCATGTTGAAGAGGGCCCAACGTATCCTGGCGAACCGAGCCTGTCGGGCGTACCGTACGGTGTCCTGGACGGCGGGTACGCTTCTCGCGGGCGATGCGCCTTGGCATCTACAGGCGCAGTCGCTCGCGGAAGTGTACCTCTTCCTGCGGGATGCCGGAGAGCGTCGGCCGGACCCGGCCACGGTCCGCCGGATCAGGCGCGTTGCCCATGACGCCCTGATCCGGCGGTGGGAGACGGAGTTAGGTAACCCTGCCGCCGGCCGGGACACGGTGGAGGCCATCAGGCCCCACCTGTCCCGGTGGATGAGCCGGCGGTACGGGGCCTTGACGTTCCACCTGGTGCAGGTGCTGACAGGCCATGGATGTTTCGGCAAGTACCTGCACCAGGTGGCTCGTAGAGAGATGACGCAGGAATGCGTCGAGTGTGGTGCGCCGATTGACACGGCGCACCACACTATGGCGGAGTGCCCGGCATGAGGGCCGCAACGCCACGCCCTCGTCGCGCAAGTCGGCAGTGACCTCTCGCTGCCGACTGTAATCGATCGTATGTTGAGCAGCGAGAGGTCTTGGAGGGCGGTAGCCTCCTTCTGCGGCGCAGTGATGCGTCAGAAGGAGGCCGCCGAGCGCACGAGGGAGGCCGACGCCGCTGCCGCACCTTGCAGGCGGCGGCGGGCCGGCGGGAGAGCGCGGCGGCAGAACCACGCCGTCCGCTTCCTCCCGCCGTGAGCGATGGGCCCCTAGCCGGGCACGGTGTGATGGGGCGTTCGGGCCGTTGGGCGTGGCCCTTTGGGCCTTTTGTCGTGTTTCCCCTGGGGGTGCGTCCCCCGGGGGAGTCTTGGTTTTTGTCCCCCCCCTCCCACTTCGACGAGGGGGGGAGTCTGGAGGGAGGAGGCCGCCGCCCAATTCCTTCACGGGAGGGCGGCGGCCGAGCATGCGCTCCGTCGTGGGCGCGCGCGGTCGTCTGTGGGGTCGGGGGGCCCCAACGTGCCGGTCCCGCGAGGGGCCGGTACGGGACGGCAGGTGGGTGCCTTTGCTCCCCGCGGGTACCCACCAAGAGGAGTTTTATACGCGGAGGCGCCCGGAGAGTTGCTTGGCTGAAACCCGGGCGTCTCCAGTATGCGTGTGGCGGGACAAGCGGTGGTGGTTTTAGTGGGTATGGGGGTCACGCACAACATCTCAGTGGCCCCGAGCCCCACATAACCCGGCGTCCCCCCCCTCGAAAAGGACGCTGGGTATGCGTTAACAGCATTTCCACCACCGATATCAAAAAAAAAAAAAAAAAAAAAAAGGCGAGTGCAATGTAGTGTAGTATATATACCATGCTGGGGCCACGTTATGGACGGACGTATCACTTACCATCAGGTGAACGTCCTGCTCGTCACGTGGTATAATTGAATAAAAAAATTTAAGTTTCCTTAATGCTACATCGTGCTTGTTTCATCACCGGATTGTGTATCAAAAAAGAAGATTATTTAAGGTTATATATTATTATGATATAGCTACATTACAGTAGTTTGATGACGTAAATAATCATCTGGATTCTTATTCTGCTGACATTGTATTACACTGGTGGTAGATCTTTGTTGCCGGAGATCGTCTAGGTTAGGTATCACCGCAGCGCCTATGTCTGTACCCAAACAGGAGTGTGCAAATATTAGGGTGGTTCTATTTGAAGAGCGCTAGTGAAATTACTGGGGTAACGAGACGCAACATCTTATGGCTAAGGTGACTACTGCAATGTGGTGCAGTGTATACCTTCCTAACCGGCGCCGCGTTATTATGGGCAGGCGTATCACTTATCCTTTGGTGAACGTCCTGCTCGTTTCCTTGCTTAGTTAAATAAAAAAAAAACACGTTGATTTTCAGTTACCAACTTATTTAAGTATGAGTGTGTCGTGTGTGCGTATGACCCTTATTATTAAGTGTAAGTTTAGATTATTAAATTTAATGATAACGATAAGTAGCTCGCTGGCCTAATGGTTAGAGCGTGCGGCTTTCGTTCCAAAGGTCGCGGGTTTGAATTTCGGCATGTATCATTGACTTAATATTTAAGTTATGTACATTTGTGAACTTTAGTTACAACAGCGAGATACAAACGGTGAAGGAAAACATCGTGAGGAAAGCCCGCACACTGAAAACATCTTTGTATGCGTGTGGTGGCCCCAATAAACTGGCAACAGGCTCGCCCCCTGTTACATGGGACCTAATCTGACCACATCTGGCGAAACATGGGTGTTTATTCACCTCTGCTTACCCCTACTGGGAAAAAGGCGTGATTATATAAACAAAAGAGAAGTTGTGACATTGTGTTATGTTTGGTCTGGGAGCTAATTCGTTTTCTCTACGAGGTGTATATTTTTATTTGGGCCGTAAGTCGCACCCGGTGACGAACGTAAAGTTGCTAGGATAGTTTTTCTTTCGGAGTGATTGTCACCGAGGCCGCGGCAGGTATCACTGGTGTAAGCATAACACGACGAGGAACAGTTCTGACCGTCAAGCACGTCGCGGATTGCGAACGCATCGAAATCAGTCGCAGTCGGTAAACCGCGCGCAGCGGCCGCGGACAATAAATACGTTCAAAATAACTAAAAACAAATAAATTGTGAAAAAAAAAAAAAAAAAATTAGTTAAATTATAATACACGATTTCAACGTATGAAGGTTTAAATTAAAATTTCCATATCATATCTGCGGTAAGTTTTTTTTCTTCAAATAATATTATTATTTAATCAAACGTATATAAATAATGTTAGATAAATAATAAAAAAAAAACCTTTTTTTTTAATTTAATTTAATTTAAATGTTTAATATAATTCTAGATTAAGTATAGAGACAACATAACTTTGTTACAGTCACGGTTATCGTTAACTACTAACTAAAATACTATATAAAAGACAATATATCATAGTTTCAAAAATACATTAATATTATTAAAAAAATCTATTTTGTATCTCACACAGTTTTTTTTTTAATAATACAAAGGGGCGTAAGAGATCCAGCACAATAACTGACGGGATCCAAGCCAACCTCACCAGCTCGTGGTGCATCCTGCTAATCATCAAACGAGGCTCTGGCGCAAATCCCTCCACGCGAATCCTTAACTGATCGATGCGGAAATCTTTGGAGAGGCCTATATCCAACAGTGGACGTCTATCGGCTGATGATGATGATGAATAGTACATATTCATATGTTTAGAAAAATATATAAGAAGACGCAAGATTTATTTATTCTGTATACAAAGAATTTTAAATGTATAATGACAAGCAAAAGGTCTTTGATAGAAAAGTATACAGTTTCAAACTATTTTTGTATTCAATTAGGTGACGACACGAGCCAGAGTTTCACCTAATAGTGAGTGATAAACCAGCCCATGTGCGCTAATTAGGATGACGTACACTGCATCATATTGCGCTCGTCGGATTTACTCGGGTCTCGTTATCCCAGTAAAGTCTATCCGTCCAACAGTAATGTTCAAACATTAATGTTTGTCGTCTGCAATAGGAGCGGTGGTACCTACCTAATCAGTCTTCGGAAACAGAGACCTTTATTTTTTTTATATTTTTTCAGTATTAAGTTAACTGAAAATAAAATATGAATGAAAAGTAGTTTCGTTTGCATCATTATCATCATCAGCCGATAGACGTCCACGGCTGTACTTAGGTATCCTTCAAGATCTTCACAATGATCGCTTCTGCACTGTTACTGTATATTTAATTTACTTAGGATCGTCTTGATCCAATTTTCCTTAAACGTCGTTTTATAAAGGATTCTTTGATTAAAGTAAAAAAAATAATAAACAGTAAACATTCACAAACAACTCTCGCGAGTCTCGATTTTCGATTCTAGTAATGATATATATCTAGAATCTGGAGAGACTAACATTATGAGAGTATATAATCGATTAACCTTCGCCGTGAGCAGGAAGATCATCCGCACAAATTGGGCAAGTAAAAATGTCCACTGCGTTATTAAGCAAATATTTGTGCAGCGGAAGCATATAACTTAACTAAGATATTAACATTATAGAAACTAGAAAAATAATATTCCTGTATTATATAAGGTTGGAAAATATCTCCCTTCCGCTTTTTTGCTCTTTATTCAATGCTTTATAAAAAGTGTTACAGTGATCGGATTTAGTTCAAATATGCGCCGTTTTGTTCGATAATCTGTATCTATCTAGACGGCAACTTCATAATACCTCCCTCGTAGAAGCCCCCCTCCTTATTTGCGAAGAACTCGGACAGCCACTTTTCATAAGCCTCTTTTGAGTTCAACTTTACACCACCAAGGGCGTTCACCATGGACAGGAACAGGTAGTAATCACTTGGCGCTATGTCCGGGCTATATGGTGGATGCGATAAAACTTCCCATCCGAGCTCCCGTAGCTTCTGACGAGTCATCAACGAAGTGTGTGGTCTGGCGTTGTCCTGGTGGAACACTACACCCTTCTTGTTGGCCAATTCTGGACGCTTCTGGTCGATCGCCTGCTTCAAGCGGTCCAGTTGTTCGCAGTAGATGGTAGAATTAAGCGTCTGGCCATATGGGAGCAGCTCATAGTGGATGATTCCCTTCCAATCCCACCAAACACACAGCAAAACCTTCCTGGCCGTCAATCCCGGCTTGGCCACTGTTTGGGACGATTCACCGGCCTTCGACCACGACCGTTTTCGCTTGATATTGTCGTATGTGATCCATTTTTGGTCGCCGGTCACCATCCGCTTCAAGAATGGGTCGAGTTCGTTCCATTTCAGCAGCATATCGCAGGCGTTGATTCGGTCCAGAAGGTTTTTTTGCGTCAAATCATGCGGTACCCAAACATCAAGCTTTTTTTTGTATCCAGCCTTCTGCAGATGGTTTAAAATGGTTTCGTGACTAACTCCCATCTCCTGGGCGATGTCACGAGATGCCACATGCCGGTCTAACTCGATGTAGTCCATGATTTGATCGGTATTTGTCGTCACAGGTCTTCCGCCGGCTGGCTTATCCATGGTGTCGTTTTCACCGGTTCTGAATCGTGGAAACCATTCCTCCGCGGTTCGAAGTGATAGAGTACCATCCCCCAAAACACCATTAATCTCACGGAACGTTTCTCTAGCGGATTTGCCTTTAACGAAGGAAAACTTTAAAATAGCGCAAATTCGGCGTTAGTGAACTCGCATGTTTACACGTCTATAACTGTTGAACGCAATATCCAAACTAATTATGCATAGCGTCGTTTTGTAGGTTATGTCAAGACCTTTCAAATTATGTATAGTATTGCCAGATACGAGCTCTGTAGCGCTTTGTACATAGCCGCGAAATTCAAAAGACAAAAAGGCGGAAGGGAGATATTTTCCAACCTATTATTATAAAGTATCTAAATTTTGAACACGTATATATGCAAATTTTACGACATAAATGATACTCAACTTATCTATTAAATGATTTCATGGTACGATATTTTCAAAACATTTCCGCTTAATGAATGAAAATATGTTATAACAAAAAAAACTAATTCATAAGGTTTCTATTTAAACTAATCCCGATAAGCCTTTTATTAATATTAAGCCATTATAGTCAAACTGAAGTTTGATGGTTAAATTGTGAAAAATATTCCAGTCTTCGGATACAGATTTTTTACTGGTGGCTGGTCTCTGTTGCCGGAGACCCTCTATATAGGTGCCATCACAACTCCTGTTTTTACCGCTAAATTATATTGTGTAAACATTAATTTGTTCCGTTTTGAAGGACGCTGTACCTAAAGAAATTACTGAGGTAACGAGACTAAGATTTTACGTCTCAAGGCGACGAGTGCAATATGATGCCACTGCATCATATTCATCATCGTAACTAGCGTCATGTTGTTATAGAAAAGCATATCACTTAGGGATGAATGTCTTGCTCCTTTTGTCGCGACACCGAATGAACTAAATAAAAAAAAAAAACTCTTTTGAATGGTATTTAAACCCAGTTGACTCCTTCATAATTTCGTATAATTTCTTTCGATATATAAAAGCGGAATAATTAACTATATAGTACATAAATGTGAATCCATAGAGGAAACTGCAGGATTCTAAAGTTCGCTATAACGATTACTGCAACGATCTCGTGCTATCGATCTCAAGTAGGGTCAATGACTATAACGGACTTGTTTTTTAAATCTGCTTACGCAGTCAAAATTACAAACCACAATGCCCCACACGGGTTTATGTACGACCTAATGCAGTAGCCGGAAATTCGCTCAATTCATTGACCTTCCTGCCGAACAACCCGATATTCTCGATACTGTGCTATCGCACTCCTTTCATGCATTTTAAATTTAAGAATACGACGAATATAAAAAGAATAATGAAAACCGAAATCCATATAGTAATTACTATAAACAGTTAGCTGGCACACAAATCATAGAGTTAAATTTTATGTTTGTATGTCGCGTCAATCAAAAATCTTGATTTGCTAAAACTTGCTATTCTAGATTTATAATCTAGTATTCATAAATAAAAACAGCATTTCGTTCGGAATTTAATATATTACTCCGAGACTAGACACATCCGAGAGTCAGGAAAATCATTACAGGTTAATACAAAAAAAATTAAACTATATATTCATATATCACTTTCAGATATATTAGGAAACTATTAACTTTGAAACCTAGTTTGTATCTTCCTTATTATGATTACCAACAAACAGGTATTAGATAACTGGTCTCTTATTTTTCTAGATTTTTACTTCTTCATGTATATAATATTTGGAAGCAATCTCAAATACAAGAAATATGAAATTATATAGCGTTTATTTTAACTATTTATTATCCGATATTCTCAACTTTTCGTCACAGATACCGCAGTGCCTGAAGACAAAAGTCTTTAACTTGTGAGTGTTGCCAGTATTGACATACGGATACGAAACATAGCCCCTTACTATCGACCTTATAAAAAGGCTCAGAGCCACCGAAAGGGCAATGGAGAGGGCTATACTCAGAGTTTTTATGCGCGATCGAATCAGAAATGTGGAGACACGCAGAAGAACTAAGGATACCGACATATCCCAAAAGATTGCTAGACTTAAGTGGCAGTGGGCGGGCACATTGCTCGAAGGACCGACGGCCGATGGAGTAGTAAGGTCCTCGAGTGGGGCATGTGTACCGATAGACGTAGTGTTGGCAGGCCTCCCACAAGGTAGACCGACGATCTGGTGAGATTCGTGCGAACCCACTGGATGCGTGCACCGATCGATGTGGAGATCTTTGGAGGAAACCTATGTCCAGCAGTAGACGTCTATCTACTGATGATGTTTCCATAATTACGGGAGGAATGAGCTGACAAATATCTTAATGTCATAGTTATTATGTACTACCTTCAGATTTAAGTTAACTTCACTGGTGCTAGGTTGAAACCGTTTAGGCAGGTACTGTCACAATTTACAAACAGCAGCGGGCAAACATTACCCAGTTCCGTTTTGAAGACGCTGTAGCTGTTATAAAAATTACTGGGGCTTTAGTTGAAGGTATCTTTCATCTCAGAGCGACGAACACAATACGATGCTGTGTATATCATCCTAAGTAGTATCACTCTGTTATTACAAATAGATTTACCGTATTATTGTGTATCTTTTTCTTTACGTAAGGATTTATGTCATGTTTGGATTTTAAATCAAATATGTTTTAAGAACAAAGAATTAAATCAAAATACTCGGCCAACAGGAGAGCTTTTTGTAAGGAAACAAAAAAAGTCTATCACAGGATCGTACTAGCTTTTTTGAACCTACCTACCTTAGGGAATAAGCGCTTTTTTTTCATTTAGCCACAGCTATTGAAAGTAGTACGAAGCACTCCAAGCTGAACTTGCATTTGTGAAGTTGGAACTTCGTATGAGTTTATTAAAGAGAAATCTGACATAATGATTAATGACTCCTAATAATTCATTGAATATACCACGTGTCAATAATTTGTATGCACAAAAAGAGCCACGACAAATGTTTCTTATATGCAAAAAGTATAATAACACTTGCAAAGTGATGTAAACATGTAAAATATCGCGTCAAACCATCACTATTTTTGTGATATTAAAACGGATGTGAATGCATAACTTCAAGTTTCCTCTTCGTGTTGAAAATATAATCGTGATCGACGACTATCTTTAAATTATACCAATACAATCTGATAATTAAAACGAAGAGGATAAACAGCGTTCACTTCTTCCTTGTGAGAGAAGACTCTGATTTCCCGCTGTGGGAATATTAAAAGGCCTACAAAATAATAATAATATCGATCATATAATTTGGAAGATGAGTATAACTGTGAGGTAGTAAGCAATATCAAATAACTTCGGAACAAGCTTATATCCAGTAAGATGACGATGATATTGTCTATAGTCCAGTTAGATCTATTAAAGTTACGAAATCATCGGAAGATTTCACTTTCTACTTCTTCGTTAGCTGTTATAATTAATGCTTTTGACATACTTCAGATGTTGAAATCATATTAAAATATACTTCAAGTCTCATCAGCTGATACTATGTTTATAAAGCAGTTAAATTATATGTTAAAATTATAGAAATAAAACAAAGAAAATACAGTAGAACAGTGATAGAGCCACGCAGCGGCTTACCGCTGTATGAATGCGTCGGCTCGACTGTGGAGGTATCAGCCTTGCAGAAAACCGACTTAAAAAGGAAGTAGTGTATGCTTCTGAGTTTCATCTGGTGACCTAAGGTTTCCGTATGGCCCAACTGCCCCACCTACCCCATGACATGGCAGCGGTATTAACAGGATGAGAGCATGTTATGCCTTTAAAGATCGGTAGCGTATTGCGATTGTTCACGTACGTCAGTGATCGCTTTCCAGGTGAACTGTTCACTCATTTGCTCACTCTTTCTATAAAAAAACCATACATATGTAGTTCTCATTGCAATTGAAAGGTTTAAAGAATATTGTCGCAACAATCCTTTTTTCAAATAATTATATATCACAAATATTAAGATATGACAATTTTATTCTCGTCCATTGCACTTAAAAGAAAAAATTACATCACTAAGATCATTGACATATTCATTATGTCTTCGTAATTGTTTTCTCGTCTGCTGGCCTAATGGTTAGAGCGTGCGGCTTTCATTCCGAAGGTGGCGGGTTCGAATCTCGGCATGTACCGATGACTTAATATTTAAGTTATGTACATTTGTGGACTTTAGTTACAACAGCGAGATAAAAACGGTGAAGGAAATCATCGTGAGGAAACCCGCACATGACTTAGATTTTATTCTAAGGTATGTGTGAAGTCACCAACCCGCATTGGGTTAGCGTGGTAACTATGACCCAATCGCCCTCATATTGAGGGTAGGTTTGTGCCCCAGCAGTAGGGATGTAAATTGGCTGTTATGATGATTGTTTTCTTATAAAACAGTTATTTGTGAACGGATAAAATTAAAAGTTTGTTTAAGGATTTAATCAGAACTATGGACACGTTAAAATCCAGAAAACGAACAGGATATCCTGATCATAAACTTCCGGTGTCGAAAATATTCATCATACAGCTTTAAAGTTAAAGTTTCATAAAGTAATATTGAAAGGCACAAGGTTACTCTTTAAATCTTTATTAACAGATAATTGAACAAAGAAAGAAGGTTATGAGTTAATAATAAATTAAAAACCTTTCAGGAGTACAGGAAATAATAATTAGTTTTTTTTTAATTAAGCCACGACCTTATAATTAAAATGGGAATGATAAGCCATCACATCAAATCAAATTATTATGGTTAGCCGATTGTTTTGTTGATCTCGCCGGTTCAGAGTAAATATAGACTGCTTGGTATTAAATCTTCAAAAATTTTATATGATATACATATATGTAATCCTTTATAGTCAGAGGATCATCATCATCATCATCAGCCGATGGATGTCCACAGCTGGACATAGGTATCTCCCAAAGATCTCTACATCGATCGGTCCATTGATCTAGTTCCGGCGCTATGTCAACGTCCGTCACAGTCAGTATAACCTCCAGTATCGCTGAGCAACTGAGGCCATCGTTTCTAAGGGTTTATATGAGGGGATTTAGGTCATTCCCATTTTGGGTGGGAGCAAGAGCAATAGGATATATATACCGAGGCTATTTATTAGACTTACATTTTTGAAGATTTCATACCAAGTAGTCAAAATAATAATATGCCTGTTGTAGTTAACTACAGGAGTTGGATAAATTTTACTAACATATAAAATTCAACATACTTGGCACAAGAATCGAACCTGTGAACTTCATCACTAAGCGAGGGAATAACTCGCCGCTTTACGTCTTTAAGAGCAAATCCACGACCTCGGCCCTTATCATGGCCTCCGTCCACGGTCAAGATTTCATCGCTCATACAAGATTCATCGTTTTAAGTGTTTGTTTTAAACTCACATGTGAAAGTGAAATTTAATGGCGGTATTTAACGAACCGTTTCTTGTTCATTTTTTTTAATATATTGGACCCACGACTTTACAAGTTACAAAGTTACAACAGACGGACTTAATTTATAGTTATTCTGTACTTGAGAGATGCTTTGGTAGATGACGTGAAGCTTATATCATATTATATATTAGTGATTCTCAATAATATTGTTGGAACGTGTAATATGTAATAACCTTAAATCGATAATAGTTAATTTTATTGCTATATTGTAAGATAAACCATTACAAGTTCTAAAGGATTCATTAATCTATAAAAATTTTGCGTATCCACGTATTATTATCGTTTTCTATATTGCATTGTGATAAAATTGGCTCATTCATACCTCTATGAACACTTAAATGTAAAGAGATGAGAAGGAAATTCATCTAATGATCCATTCACAATATGGCGTTAGTAACTTTGGGAACACATTTCGTTTATCAAGTTCAGATAGAAGATCTTAAGTCTCATTGCTTCAAAAGTTTCATTAGTTATAACGCCATTTTAAACTGAAATACAGTAAAGTGTGCAAACTGCTGTTCAACCATGAAAGCAAACGCTTAGGTGATACGCTCATACGATCTATGGCCTATTATGTAAAGATATATGTAGATAAGATATATTTCAGCAAAAAGCCTGCTTTCCTAATCTTATATTAGTTTAAGGATACGTATGCTGGTTTATCAATTTTTTTTTATATTATCACGCCTTTTTCCCAGTAGGGGTAGGCAGAGGTGAATAAACACCCACATTTCGCCAGAGGTGGTCAGATTAGGTCCCGTGTAACAGGGGGCGAGCCTGTTGCCACTTTATTGGGGCCCCCACACGCACATAAAGATGATTTCAGTGTGCGGGTTCCCTCGCGACGTTTTCCTTCACCGTTTGTATCTCGCTGTTGTAACTAAAGTTCACAAATGTACATAACTTCTCTAATTTTTTAGATCCAAATTGCTATTTGTTGATGTTCGTGTATTATACCGTGAGAATGTTGATTTTAAAAGAACGTGGCTAAAAAAAGTTGTTTTTAATAGTTCAAGTACATCTTAATGTATTTCCTGATTATCCATTACACGTCTGTTGCGTACAGCGTTATAAAAGTATATCCGTTTGATCTGAGAATGTTGTGGTAATATGTAAATTTAATACGTCTACATCTGTTTACAACGGTGAATAAATCAATTTTCAATAACTTAAATCGCATCGGAATATTTTTTGGGGAATCCCACCTTATTATGGCCACCAACGTGCGTCATCAGATCTCGTTTAATCTGTTATGATTATGTTTTTCAAAGCCGTTTCAACCACGACCCATGAAGAATACAAATTTATAATAACTCTCAAAACCTTCACCTCTACAGTGTTTGGGTATCCTTTGTCTTGGAAATATCAAAAGTTATAACTAAATTTCAATGATTTCTGTATGAAATGTTTAGTTTATTATATATGTAAATAAAAGATTGTGTTGATGTCTTTCTAGTTGTTGAAATATTTTTGATGAACATTCATCAGCCAACCAACAGCTTGTGATGTATTTGATAGGAAAATTTCCAACCATGTAAAGACTGTATAAAAGCTGTACAAAAAAAAATTACTAGTGATATGTATATATATATAGACACAAGTCTTGTAGGGCTCGAAAAAAAAGTTTAACCATTTTTATATTAATAAGGTGAGCCTGTGGATAAAAAGAAAAAACTATACCTGTATATACATCAAAAGTTTAATACTTTTCCTTATAAGCGAATGTTGATATTATTAAATTTATTTATAACAAAAACTTGTTCAAACAACATGTCCAGTTTTTTGATAATAAAAATGTTTAGATGTTTTTAAAGCAGAAGAATTGTCCCTTTGGCATTATCATATAGATATTCATAGATAAAGAATCTATAAATTGACCAAACTTTTGTTTGTTTACTACTTTGCCAATACGGGAAGTAATTTCAATAGATATTTTAATAATAAATAGCCTAGTTTGTTACCATATCTGGTACATCCTTCTATCACAAAGTGATAACTGGTATTTTTGAAACATGTTCTTTTTCTAACGATATATTTCATGCCCGCAATCTCAATGGGTTAGGTATAGGATTGATGCTACTTTAGTAATGATGTCGAATTTGTTGAATGAAAGGAAATGTGCAAATTACTTAATAGACATAAGATTAAATTATAACTAATTTTGAGTTTCCACTGCATGGACTCATGCACATAATAGTTATTGCATGGAAAGCTGGTGCTATTAAAATATTTCGATTCCTTCTCGAAGTTTTCCTCAGGCTCAGTTGAGATCTAAAATGTTTCTTCGTGTCGTATCATCATCATCAGCCAATAGACTTCCACTGCTAGACATAGGCTTCCACCAAAGATCTACACATCGATAGATCCACAGTACGCATGGCAACCGGTAGCGCTGGGTATTAGGGACCGACGTTTGTAAGGATGGTTCAAAAGGGGAGGATATGGGCCATTTCCCACCACGCTGGCTCAATGCGGGTTGGTGAGAGCCAGAGCCTCGTTTGTTAATTAGCAAGGTACACCACGAGCAAGTGAGGTTGGCTTGTATCCCGTGAGTTGTTATGCGGAACTCCACTCGGGTCGTACAGCGCGTTACAAACTGAGGCCTTAATAATTTCATTCATTACAATACATTATTAAAATTTCAAATGTAGTAGAACATATCAAGTAAATTAATAATAGGAATATTAATGATTACAAGGTAATAAATTAAATTGGATTTTATGTTTAACAATAAATTATTCATAAACGTGTTTAATATGCTAAATGCCTATTGTAATGCCAAATGATAATCGTGAAACTGTATGAAACGAATAGTACTAGTTAATATTTCTAGGATATCATGCTAATTTCGTTTGGCGGCTTCGTTGTGCCTTTGAAGCATATCACGTACGAATTCTACTTGTTATCTTAAAAAATATTACGTTTAAAATTTTCACGTGTTAGGAATTAATTAGGAGTACTATATGTCAAATCATGCAAACAGTTCAACTATAAATTTAACCCAGACCTCGTTAAGATAACGAAATAAACTATTTCATATGCGTATTTTCGCATTTTTTATTATATCACAGTAACGTGTTTTTAGCTCTTCAGGGTCGTGTATCAGCCGAATTGTGATCGTAAAGTTAAAGATTGATTATCATTTACTTCTACGAAGCATGCCTGTAAGTCCGAATACTACGTATTTATGTCTAGTAAGAAAAACATAAAAATCCATAATACATCCCTTCCTTGATCATAATTTACATCAATGTCTACATAAATTACATCGATATTCTTACATTTCTCTCATTTGGATACACAGTAAAATTATAATTGCATTTTAAATCACTTTCAATGTCACAAAAGACAAAGTTATGGATATTAAAAGCATGTAGGTAATATTTTTAACCAACCGTATAACCGACGCGATGAGCCGGACGTTCACCTGATGGTAAGTGATAAGCCGATCCATAAAAACATGACCCTAGTTAGAATAATACACAGTACTACATTACGGTCATCACCTGAGAGATATAATAAGTTTAGCCTCGTTACCCCAGTAATTACACTAGTTACAGCGGAATCCGGAACACAGTAATGGTTGCACACTATTTGCCGGTTGCAATAGGCGCTGCGATAGTACCTACCTCGACGGTCTCCGGTAATAGAGATAACAATCAGAAGATATTACTGCTATGTTAACAGCAAATAGGAAAAATACTCCATAAATAAAAGATAAGAATATTTTATAAACTATCGAGTCTTGTAAAATAGTATAAATATGTGTAAAGTATCAAATTCTAGAAAGTTTTTGCTCGTCAACCTGGACTGGACGACCATTAAGATTTGTTTTCATGGTTTTTGTAATGGGTTTATACCTAAATGAAATATATTATACTAATTATAATTAGTATTAATAATTATTAATACGTATACTTGGAGGCAAATACTTGGTTTTAAATCCTGGTCGTGTAAACACATCGCATCCCAACTGCGAAAGTATGCGAAGTATACCAACAACCAATTTAAAAGTCTCTTACTTGAATTCATTTCCGGTAAAGCCGGTTCGTGCGCAAGTCTCAGCAAAATCTTAAAATATAGCTTGTCAGTGGGGATGTTATAAATATTTTAACCTCTCGAAAATTTTATCCTCAACACGCAACTAAAGAATTTTGACCATGAACATGTTTTAGGTTTTATATTTAAGAAAGAAAAAGAGACTTGAAACGGGAAGGACTAAATACGTGGGGTTATTTAGGTACGAAATTAAAAATACTAATCTCATTATATACAGTGTAAAAGAAATAAGGATTGATCTATTATAAATTAAAATGATCTATAGTCATGGTATGTGTTCAAAAATTAGTATGATTACGTTCTAATTGATATATATTATAGGCCCCCCCTATAACGTATATAAATTTCATATAAACCTATAGTTTAATAAATCCCTTTATTGTTTTTTTTTATTTTATTTATTATATCCAAATATCCCTGATATTATTATCCAGGACCTTACATTATCCTATTATTTACAACATTTACATTTATTACATCTACACTACTATAGGCTGTATACATTTTTTCTAACATTACCGTTTTTTTTTTTAACCCCTTTATTGTTAAATGTAAATAACGTTAAAAAATTGTTTACTCATTACGTTACTTAAAATTAGTTTACACCAAATACAATAGAAATGTATGTATTAGGTAATAATAAATTACCAACGAACTACCGTATTGTAAAACAAATATGTAAATATCTGTCTTTGTTGCAGACGAAAACAATGAACATAATAAACAAAATAAATGAAAAAAAAAACATCTGTACATTTACATGTTATTATTCAAATGGCTATTACATGAATTTAAACTCTGCCCTTAGGCATGACGTACTAAAAATCAATTAATGAAACAATAGTTAACCAATAGGTAGTTAAGAGGGTGACGATGTTACTTCCAGTAATGATGGTGAAATAGATAATAGTAGGAAAATGAGTCAACTGTACGGATTTAAGATGAAATAACAAAATCTTTCCATTGAATTGATTTTTTTTTTATACAATTAAGCGACAAGACGAGCACATTGTTCCCCTGATGGCAACAGATACGCACGCCCACGGATGGACATATTGCACCACATTGCTCTCGTCGCCTGAGACATAAGACGTTAAGTCTCATAACCTTCAGTAATCTCACAAGCTACAGCACCCTTCAAATCGGAACATAGTAATGTGTGCACACTACAGTTTAGCGGCAGAAGTCCCAGCGGGGATACTTACTCAGGCGGACGCCGGCAACAGAGACCAAGTACCAGATTCATAGACTAAGACGCATGTTATATATCCACCAAATTTTTGTTCATAGGATATTTTGTATTCTCCCACACTGTTTTGAAATGGCAAACGAAAGGTAGGGAGAAGGAAAAAGTTAAGGTTGAGGAATATCAGGGAACGGACTGGTATATCTGAAGCATCTGAATTGTTCCGCCGAACCAGAGACAGAAAGGACTGTATCACGCTGATCGCCAACCTTCACTAGTTGGAGATTCACTTTAAGAAGAAGAAGAAGAACACTGTTTTCTTTTATTGAACCCACAATATTAGAAGAGTTTGGATCCACGCGTCTTCTAGACGCATAGTTAACTTACTAAGTTATCGCCGCCTCTAACTAGTTTATAATTGTAACGAATTATCATATTTTCTTGCAGCGTAATGGCGTCCGCATGGACATTTCGCGTTGACCAACGTATATTGCTACACAGAATGACTTGTTCTAAATTGCTTACATTTATTATTTATACCATCAGTCATGTACGCAATATGTACTACTATCATTGCATTTAGGCTTCAAATTAGTAATAACAGATAATTATATATTTTAAACGAAAATTACTTGTCACAAATAGTGTCCCTTAAATGTATTTAATATTAGCTGTTCCCTGCCCGCTTTGCTGACCGTAACTCCACCGCGTTTGAGTTTGGGGTAGAATTTATTTAAAATCCTTTATTACTTAACCTCTTCTCGTTAAAAGGAATATTCTTGCCAAATTTCAAGTCTTCAGGCCTTATAGCTCCAGCAACATCGTGATGAGTCTCTATCAAGGAGGATATATATACGCCATATATCGAAACGTCCATTTTCAAAATCTTTGATAGTCTGTTTTTATCAAGCGAACGAAGATTAAGATCAAGATAGAGACAATTTTTTTTATAGAAAGCAGTTGTTAAATATCTTTATATACTTAAATTAGGTTGACGTATTAGATGAATATGCTTATTTTAATGTTTCGCATTAGTATGATTTTCAGTCGTAAGTCCCACTGGTGGACGATCTGAATTACACTGTGCACGATACATTAGTGAAGATAAGTGGATAATCCGTCAACTGTCTCAGAAAAATAATGTTGACATTATTATTTAACACTCGTTCGCGTTTTGCAAATTAAATACTAATAGACAACATTACGACATGTTAACTAATGAATAATTGATAAAGTTATACTGACATCGATAGCAAAATCAAACCTGTCGGTACTCTAAACATAGGTTGTCTAACTCATTTTAGATTTATTTATTATGACAAATGTTATTTATTTCCTTCTAACGATGTTACATATCAATAAAAATCTATACGGAAGTATGCAAAAAAACTAAAAGAATTTGATGAAAATAAAGTAGTTTAATCCAGCATTTTTACTTATCCTTTTTAGGTTATTACCTTAAACCGTATAAGAACCTTTTTTGCTGATAATCCTGTAAGAAGCAAATATAAAAATGGCCGCATATCCTTGCCGTCGGTTAAATATACATATTTTTGTTTTGTTATATCGCTATATAAAAGGCCGAAAGGAAAATGAAATAATAAAAAATATATATATCTTCGCTTCAAGGTTTCTACCATGACCTGATTAAGATTTAGAAAAGTGATTATTTGTGAATATTAACGATCAACGAGCCAATTAATTGCTGAAGTCTGCTAAATGATAGTTAATGAATTAACAAAAATGTATCTGACGCTGATTGGACAGTTGTTTTGATATCTCCTTTATGTCAATAAGGTTTTTAAGTGATCGTTTAATAATAAAACGTACATTAAATATACTATCTGAACGTCAGAGTATATTATATAATACAGTTATACTGTAATATTTGAGCAAACAGTAGTAGAATTAAATGAAGATTTGTATTATTTATAAGTTTTATATTTTTCTGTTTCCTTATCTGATATTGCTCTTGATAAAATAGGTTCTGTTTGGGGTTGGTACTCAGATCTTTATTCATACATGTACGTCTAAATTTCTGCTTTTAGATCCCACGAAGATTTTGCTAAAAGATAGTTTAGTAATTCAAAAACTATTTATTTAATTCCCAATTCTAATACTTCTCTAATTTAATAGCTCTGTATTTAGAAGAGAAGTTAAACATTAACTAATATAATATGTAAACGGGAAAGGGTAAATAATTATATGCTACTAGATGTTCTCTACCCTCTTTTCTGGTCGTAACATTCTTATAACTCTTTTTAGGGAAGGAATTTTGTAAAATCCGTTCATAGTTGACTTATGCGCTTTAAAAGGAATATTCCTACCAACTTACAATTCTCTAAGCTTTATGTTTACAGAGATGTGATAAGTGTCTACATAAGAGGAAATGTCTTATGTATATGGATTTATTAGTTGCCACCGTAACTAATATTTATAACACTGCACACGAATATAATTAACCTTAAATCCAAATTACACGAGCCTCTTTGTCTCCTTGTGACACTGGATATCAGTGACCACGAACATGTTAAACGGCCTTAAAAAAGTAATATCTCAATGATATTCTGACATTAACCTATATTTAACCTACAGTAATTAAAAATTAAAATCGCAAATAGATATCCATGCGCAAAATTTGCATTAGATGAAAAGTTTAAGGTCCTTAACTGAGTTTTATCAGCAGTGAGAAATATTTACAGACTTTCAATCATACAAATTTGATATCGATGATAATTAATACGTAATACAGTCAAAAGCTTATTTATATATATATTTATTAATTTAATTAAGCAATTAAACAAACGGGATGTCCACCTGATAAGTTATACGCTCGCCCATAACAACTTGGTCCCAGTTAGGATGATATACAAAGCACAACAACGTGTTCGTCGCCTTAAGATATAAGATGTTAGGTTACTCCAGTAACTACACTAGCTACAGCGCCCTTTAAACCAGAATACAGTGATGTTTGCACACGTTTAGCGGCATAAACAGGAGCTGCGGTGATACCAATCTAGACGATCTCCGGCGACAGAGATCTACCACCAGTGACTATAATGCAAACACCAAATTCAATACCATACAAAACCTCATAAAATCTCCGAAAGACGTGTCATATAATGATGACTGACGGTTTCTCTTGTTTTGAATAGACAACCTATTTACGGGTCTTTAAAGAGCCAACCCCTTTCTCAAGGCTTTAGGCTTTATTCACGGTACAACAACTAGGTATTAGAGCATTTTATGCGTGATGATACATCTGCCATCTCCGGAGCTGCCTGCTCTTTTGCCAATTATTCCTGTAAAAAGAAATACATTGATAACTTTCTAATAAGCAATACATTTTAATTTAGCAATAGTAAATTCTCTAGACTATTATCTAACTATAGTTAGATATCAGTCTAGAGAATAGATCTCATTCACATTCCAAATTATTGATACTGTTCTATGTTCATCAGCACATTTCCAGTTTTCCAAGTTTCCAAATATAATCTAAAACAGATATGTGTTTCGTCTACCTTTTGTGTTTCTTAACGAATTTATTGAACTTTTAAGTTCTCTCTCCTTATGTAATCGTAAAATTGTATTGAATTAAAAGAAACCGGAGTTCCGGAAACTGGTAGTGAAGCAACGTAATACATTCCATTCCAATCCTTAAGTTTTAGCCCTGAGGACTAAGATGGTATGACAGTGTGCACACGGTCATGCCTCAGCCTTATCTTGTTTCCTTATAAGGAATGTGTGTTGGTGTCCACGTGCTGGAGGACCAACCATCAGGTGATATGGGCTTGGTTATTTATTAATCCATCCTAAAAAACTACATGCTGTTACAGATACTTGTATTACGAGTCATCTCAAACAAAGAAGTTAAACAATATATATTCAAACTTTACTTCCGGATATGTTTACTAGTTTTAATCGATAAGCAAAAGAAAGATTTTTTTTATTATACTTTTAACATATTCTATACAGACTAAAATAATATCTAGTACGGGGTAATAAACAGACGTACAGAGGCAATGGATCGAATTCTGTGTAATCTGTACTTGTTGCGGAGAAATATCTTAATCAACAGTTAAGCTTATTATCTAAAACAAGATATCTAATTAATCTAATGAGCATCTCATTTGTAATTAGACAAAGATTGCATACGTACGGCAAATCGCTACAAAAAAATGGTTTTAGGGTTCAAATCATTAACATAACCTCAAAAATATATTTTATATGCATAAGAAAGCCTTACCTTTTACAATGTCATTTCCTCATATGTATATAAGTATGCAATCATTGCCTCTATTTAATATTTACAACATTTTGCATAATTAACATGGAAATAATTACTTAAAATACACCTATAACTAAAATTTGGATTCTTTATGATCGCTAGCAAATGTTACTTGTTATATTTATATATCTTTTAGTTAAGTGAATAAAGGTAGTAACTTGCTATCATGTATATAGTTTATGTTATTCTACGTAATAGTAATTAATGAAAGTTATATGTGTAAGATACTACTATGATCTTTAAAACCGAGTGCGATAACAGTGATTACATGTATGCGGCGTTATACATAACTTTATTTATCTGATAATCAGGTAAATAAAAAGAGAAAACTACAAAAACATTTACTGTACCTCACAATAAATAAAAACAATCATTTATATTACAAATATTGCAATTAAGATACTGTTATATTGATGCCAAAAGGTTGGCTATGTGATGCCAAAAGGTTGGCTGTGTGTACAATGTCTCTAGTGCACGTCTTAAACAACATCAATCATTCAAATTTCGTTTCTACAGATAAATTCTTTTTCACTGAAGTCGTTAAGACGAACAAGACTTATCTGATGGTAAGTAAGTTAAGCTAAATAAGTAAAGCTGCCCATAAGAATGGGGTACTGGTTAGGATGATAAGCTACACCTCACAGTGCTCATCGCCTAAGGACACAAGAAACGTCTTTCTTATCTAAGACTTCACTTCGCGTTATCTACAGCTACAGTACAGTGTCCATCAAACCGGACTACGATTATGTTTGTATACTGTTAATTAGCTGCAGAAATAGCTGAATATGGAAAATGAAAGATAGTCTGACAAGTCTACATTGTTTCCGGTTATAGCTTTTAAATGAGCGGTACCATCAGTACTTTAAAAGTATCACAGTTATACAAAAAACCGAGCTTATAGACAACTTTTATTAAGTAAAATATTAATTGTATAGAGTGATCAACTCGCTGGCCTAATGGTTAAAGCGTGCGGCTTTCATTCCGAAGGTCGCGGGTTCGAATCTCGGCATGTACCGATGACTTAATATTTAAGTTATGTACATTTGTGAACTTTACAACAGCGAGATACAAATGGTGAAAGAAAACATCGTGAGGAAACCCGCACACTGAAATCATCTTTGTGTGCGTGTGATGGCCCCAATAAAGTGGCAACAGACTCGCTCTCTGTTACATGGGACGTAATCTGACCACATCTAGCTCAAAGTGGGTGTTTATTCACCTCTGCCTACCCCTACTGGGAAAAAGGCGTGATAATATAAAAAAAAGATCAACTTTTTAGCAATTTCACTATTACTTTACTGACATTTGTTAATGTATTACTTATACAACAAATTTAATTGAAGATTTTATTGTACTCGTATGTTCCTGGTTTTAACAAGGATGCTAAAGTAATTTTACGTATCGTTATAACGTTTACCCTTTTAATTATCAATTGCTAAAAACCGCATGTAGCTACTGTAAATATAATATATGTAGACCGAACCAATATTTTTCTCATTGCCACCTTCAGACCGTCCCATGGCGAAGAGCTGTGATTTAACCGCAAACACACTGATCTAACAAATTATACGCTAAATTTTAAAAGATGATTTTGTTAAGATCAGTTCACGCTTGCTTTGGTATTGATATTCCTACCGTGATATTATTGACTGGTTAAATATTTTTTTTGAAATCACAAACATTTACTGTTTGATTAGTATAACTCGTATTTCCAGATGATCGTGTTGATTGTGCTGTTTGGTAGAACATATATGAATTTTTCATTAATATCTAAATCTAAAAATAATGATAACATAAATATATCAAAGAAATAATTCCGTGTTGGATTGAATATGTTGATACTGTTTAGTTAATATCATTAGAGTTTTTTTATTTATCTATAACGGGTAACACTTAACTTGTACTTCACATAGTGGTGTGAAAGTAAGGCTGTAGACGATGAAATGTACTCGTCCAAAATATCTTCTTATAAAGTTATAAAGGCGAATTTGCTATATAAAGCTGGTAACCAATCTAAAATATTTGAGTCTGGGAAACCAAGAACCTCGGTATTACCATGGTAGGCTGTTAATCATTCCTATTTCATTGATTTGATACCGTACAAATGAATTTAAATATGTCAATTAAATTTCTTACAGACATGGCGATTTTAGCGGAAGCGGATCGTACGGAGGTGAAGCAAGGTGGCGATATCACCTACATGGATATGGTAGATGAAACAGAGACCCTGGGGGAATCACAAATAAAGAAGTTATACACTGGTTCAACTATATTCATTACCGGCGGCACTGGATTTCTCGGAAAACTACTAGTGGAAAAATTACTTAGGTACGTACAGTTATTAGTAATAACCACAAATGAATTACCGCGTAAACAATAAATTAATCTTTAAATTGTTGTTGTTATATTCATAAATATAAGTATAGGATTGCTGATATTTAAAGTAATTGTATCAGTGACTATATAAAATTGTTCCGTATAAATATTTTTGATTGATAATTATTTACTTTGTTTTCTGGCGGCATCAGAAGGCGGTGTATGTAAATTTCTATTCAGTTCAATCAATTTTCACGTTGATAATTGGTGAATACAATAAAAAAACTATTATTTGATATGTAGACATAAAGTAAATATAAAATACTAAAAGGTTGACAGCTTGGTTCAACACGAGAACGTGTAACTTAAATATACGTAACAGCCAAGGCTGCAGGACTTTGCTTTATCAACTCCAAGCGGGTTTAATGTCATTGACAGTTCCTTTGTATTTATATCCTGTTCACATTAATACTAGAAAAATAAAGAAAACAAGTCATATTTTATATTACATTTTTTTTTACATGACTCATTGCTATCAACATCATAATAACTTAAGTATGTTTATGTTCAATGAACCTATTCCTTCCGAATTTTGGGGGTGTTTTCCTTTGATACAGATCACGGGGAAACGTTTATTATGTACTGAAGATGATCCCCTTTTTTGTGTTTCTATTTTACGATGGGATTCATATGGTGGTAAGTGTTACGTCTACTCATAACAACGTAGGGCTAGTTAGGATGTTATACACAGCACCATATTGTCATCGTCGCCTGGAGACAAGAGGTTAGATCTTGATACCCGAGTAACTCCACTAGGTACAGCCCTAGCTTTAGCCCTTTAAAACTCCGACACAGTATGTATGCACACTACTGTTCGTTAGCAATAAGGGTTGCGGTACTTAAGAAAAAGTAATCTACCACCAGTAAATCCTATAATATCGCCTTTTACGGTATGGATGATGATGTATATATTCTAACCCTCTCTCATCTCTTCGACGGTCTAGTTATTATGTTGTGCGTATTCTCGTCCTTTACTCTTTGTAATTTACAAACTATCGTTTCTTCTATTTAATCATTATATTTATTTACTTGATCATTTGATCTCTGGAAACACTCACAGCATGTAAATGCTAATCATCATTATGTCCACAGTATAGAGAACGAGCGTCATACTAAGTTCCGCAAAAGTCGACTTGTTATTTTGTATCGTGCCTTAGATTTATTACGAAGCGTCAAACCTGTGTTTTTCCATAACGGTTCCACGTTTTATATCTTATTATTACTTAGTTAACTTTAAAGCACGAATATTCTTTGCTTACATACAAAATGTTTCACGCGTTTGATGTATCGGTGTATTGTTAGATATTTTAGTGTGATAAATAGTTTTCATAGCAGACAACTGTATATTGTAATGAAAATGGATTTTCTTTGTTCGCCTATCACGTGAAAACTAGTGAACATTCCGACTTAGGAACATGAGCAGTCGACGCCGAATGATCTGTAGTTGGTTATAGGCTATTCTTTGATTTTTTTAAATCCTTCATCATATTATTTATAAACTTTTATATACATTCATTCAGTATTATTTATGCGGTTATTATAGTAACGGTTTCTATAGAAAGTGATTTGCGGTTGTTGCTCTCAAGGAATATTTCAGTCAATTTCAAGTATTATATATAACGGCTAGCAAAGCGAGAGAGGAACAGGTAGTTATTAATGATTTTAAAACTGAGTTTTTGTTGTATTTTTTTATTTATTGCCGCCACTATATCGCAATCGATAGATTAAAGTTTATCTCATAGATCATTAATCTCTGTTGAGCTTTAATAGGTAGCTAACTAGCGAGATCTTTGCAAAAAGATCTGTTTAAATGTCAAAAACAAACGAATTTAAACTTTTTCGCTTCTTATATTCATGATAGATTAATATTTGACATCAATTACACATGATGTTAGTTGATATTGCAGTCATCGATGGTTAAGCGAGCTCGCCTCGAAATACTCTAGATCTCATATTAATAGCCAGAACACAGCAATGTTGTTATAACAGCAAATTTACAATATGACAATGGCAAATAGCAGGCGGGTTCGAAAGTATCCTATTACCAGATTCCACAAATTGAGGTCTCGGATTCGAACCAGGGACTGTGTTACTAAGCAACCGGTTAGCCAGCAAGCAACCACGCAGTTAACGGTGCAGTTTAATATAAATTCTTAGAGTAATGCTTATTTTAAAACAAACTCAATACAACCGGGAGTCAATACTTACTTTTTAATTCACCGGTTGTTTAAGGGTCCTTTTTTATGTATGACCACACATCACCTCTATTATATGATCATAATCATAATTAATATATTAGTTATAATTTTTTTTAAAATACCCCCGTACCCTACCCGTAAAGCCTAACTTGAAAGTTGCAATATATTTTCTTACAGTCTTACTTAAAGTCCGATTAATGTTTGTAAAATAATATTTTATTATATATTAACTATAAAGTTATACTAACTCATAGTACTTTTATTATCTACATTTAGTGACTATTTATTTATCTTACGTTATATTAACATATGCACTTTAAATGTATGTAACTTAACATTTTAAAGCAACTGAAAGTTGTTATCTCGTACGTGTAAGTGTAAGTTTTAGTTGTTTAATGTTGTTTGTGTTCGTTACTTAATTTACAAGACTGGTCAGGGTAACGGCACTTTACATAATCTACAATGAGCTAATATTATGCATTAAAAGTCGATTACCTTGAATACTCGAACGGAAGATCGCTTTAAATAAAAAAAAGTCTCTATGCCAAAACCCAATGAAGGGCGTATTTTATATTAACCAAGCTGTTACCCGCCCGCTGGCTGTAATATAGAATTAGACTTGAGATATGTCTGAAATACTCCTAAGCAGCCATAGCTGCTGATGACTTTCTATAGCAACCGTTACTATAGCAACCGCATAAATGATACGAAATGAAAACACTTTTAAAAGTTTATTAGAAGTAAGATGGTGAAGGATATAATAGTACAGTAAGTTCAAACAGCCTGTAACCATCTACAAATCATTCGGAGGCGAATGGTCATGTTCCTATATCGAAACGTTCACTAGTTTTCACGTGATTAGTGAACAAATAAAGCCAATTTTCATTTTGTATATGTATATATAGATATTTAAATGTATTTCTTTATATTACTTGTAGTTTAAATCGTCAATAGTTGCTTACAGGGTTTGTCTTTCAATACCAAGTAGTCGTTATATATTGTCAAATGTCCATTCTCTGATATAATTTGATTTGATGATTTTCTTAAAATTAGGAGTAATCAAATTAGGACTACTTTATCAAAAATATGTTATACAAAGATGAAAGAGGAACATGAAAATAGTAAACTATTGTTTATGTATATATATTAAAAGCAGCAGTAATTATTACTACATTATATACTGCATATACTTTAGAAATTTGATCGTGGTTTGTAACAGTTGCCCGTTAATTTCATAAAGCGATATAATATAGCCATAGATAATAAATATCATGAAACATTGTAGTAATGTAATTCGTAATATTATATTTACTATGGTTTTGTTCTATTTTTGTTTTTAAATGTATTCAGGAGCGCTGTTTGAGTACTTTCGCTGGTTACTTGTTGCTCCACATTGCCATGTGGTCGTCCTTACGTAAAACGTTTAACCGACTTTTATGAAAGCAACCAATTAAGTTTTAATATACTGATCACTTTAGTAGAAATGTTTTTTAATGTAAGAAATAACATTTCGACGTGGTGATGATGATGATTCTCACTCAGAGTGATCGAGTATGTATAACGGAATTTCGTTCACATACAATTGTAATACTTTGTCAATTAGATCACATTTTGTTGCCGGAGACCTTCTAGGTGAATATCACCGCAGCTACCATTTCTACTGTCATACAGTAGTATGCAGACTACAGTGTTCCGGTTTGAAGAGTGTTGTAGCTGATGTAATTCCTCGGGTAACGATACTCATGTGTCACACTACTAGCGCAATGTAATGCAGTATATATCATACTAATTAGCGTCATATTGTTATGGGCAAGCACTTACAATAAGGTGAACGTCGTTCGTTACATAATTTAATTAAAAAAAACATATAAGTAATTATATTAAGTATATTATGTACTTTGATAAATGCGAATTTGACCAACCATTGCGTTAAGCAAGTAACTACATTGTGTGTAATTTTTTTTTTTTAAATATATCATTATCATCAGCCGATAGACGCCCACTGTTGGATATAGGCCTCCCCCAAAGATCTTCAACATATACATATATAACCAAATTAATACTTTCTAAGATTTTTTTTTTCTAACTGGCGCTAGTTAGAATGACAAACAACATTTATCACCTTATAATCACTTTATCCGCCTTCTTGTTCTTTCCTTATTTACTGGCATATATAAATATATGTACATATTTACATATATATACAGAGCTACAGTATTACAGTTGAGTACTCTTTACCATTACAGATTGATTGTCACCTATAATTACGTAAAATGATAAGAAAAAGTAAAGGATGTAAAGCTTACGGTAAAAAACATAGAAGTGTTTATTTATGATGTTACTTATAAAAAACAAAACTCGATGCCATTTAAGTGATTAAGTTACTAAGCAAACAACTAGATAGTTTATTACCCGTCTTGTTATAATCTTTTTTTTTAACTAGCAAGAAACATGTACGTATGTCTTATGCAAAGCTCTGTAATATATAATACAACGCTATTCGGAAGTATTGCCATCCTTTAGTACGAATAAAGGACAAGAAAATCCTTCCTCAAATTGTGAGGAGTTGATGCTGTCCAAGAGTGATTGTTTATCACCACGTCAGCTGTTTACTTAGTAAACAAATTATGTAGTGAACAGAGATGTGGAGATCTCTGGGGGAGGCCTGTGTCCAACAGTGGACGTCTATCGGCTGATGATGATTATGTTGATGATATACAGATATAATATCGGCATTAAGTGAAAGTATAATTTTCGTTGTACCATCAACAAACTTTCGATTTGTTAATACAATTAGCTTCCGGTGTTAGAAAACATTTTGAGGAAACCGTTACATTTGAAGAACAGCTTTAGTAGCCATGTGATAAACAAGAACTTGGGCTATGAAGGCGTAGTGCTTTAATGCTTTTGACTCTTTTCTTATGTAAAAACCTGTAGTCCCAACAGTGGAAACAATACGAAGTATGTATGTACACAGTACTAAAGGTAGGCCTTAGTAATAGTTACAGTTGTAGGTAAATTATATTGTGGTGTTAAATAATGGAGTAAAGTGATATAAATTAAATTAATAATACAGACAATACACTTCGCACTTGTTACCACAGACGATAAATAGAGTTATTTGCAATTTTTATTACCGATTGGTGTTACTATAATTAAATGCAAAAATTATACCCCACAATCACAGTTTTCTTTGTCCAAGTTAATAATGTCAAAGAATTATATGCAGTGATTCTATTAAACGGTACATTAACGTGTTATTTCTCTATAAACTCGATGTTAACTAATATATTCCGTTTTCCTTGAGAATATTTGTATATTGTAATGTTATATGTAGATATCCCGGATGAGACCGAAAAGTTATTTGTAAGTTCTCCACATATATTGTAATATTCCTACATCAGATTTGAATTCATTTGTATTTAATTGAATATTAAAAAAAGATGTATAAAATATAAATTTGATGATGATAGATATAAATTTAAGATGTGGATATATAGACGAATGTTGTCTATTAGCTGGATCCAGAGGATGACCAATGACAGTGTCCTCCAACGAACTGACCAAAAGCCTCATGTTTACAGTTAAGGAATGTAAATCCTACCTCCGTCATGTAGTCCGTCATCAGCGATATGATCTTCTGCAACTAATTATAATGGGTAAAGTTTATGGAAAACGGAAGGGGAGAAGGAAAAAATTATTGTTGATGAATATCAGGGAATGGACGGGCATATTTGAGGCGTCCGAATTGTTCCGCCGAACCAGAGACAGAAACGACTGTACCACGCTGATCGCCAACCTTCACTAGTTGGAGAGGCACTTTAAGGAGAAGAAGAATGAAGATGAAATATCATTGAATTATATTCAGTAAAGATAATAGAAGACAGGATTGATCACTACTGTTTTCTGTCTTTTTTTATACTACGTAGCGACGAGACAAGCGGGACGTTCACCTGATGATAACTGATACGCTTGCCCATAACAATATGGCGCTGTTTAAGATATATACAGCAACACATTTCGCTCGTCGCTTTGTAAGATGTACTCGTACTGTCTCGTTACCCCAGTAACTACACTAGCTACAACATCCTGTAACACAAAGGACACTACTGTTAGTGCGGCACTCTAACACAAAGGACTATTAGTGCGGCAAAAATAGAAGATGCGCTGGTGTCTACCTAGATCCTGTTATATAGATGTAATGTTTAATATCGAAAACTTTTTTTTATCTACTGTTCATATTTGACATAATATTGAGCAAGAATATACACGAAGATGGTGAAGGATGTCCTTTCAATATACTCTAGCTGACGTATCTAGATGGCTGATAATATATAGAAATGCTATTATGGTGGTCGATTTTTGATGTTAAAGATAGTAACTAGACAGACGGTTAATACTGTACTATCATCTAAAAAACCATCCGGGAATCATGCCAGGATTGTGGCAGTTATATCAGGATCGACCTTCAATAAGTAGTGAAAGATATAGATAACTGCAGTGAGGCAAAAGAGCATCGCCATCACATTCTATAGGAGAGTGATTTGTATGCGGTATCGTTCAGAAAGAGATGGGTCCGGTGTATTACTCGGATCTGGAAACCACGGCACAAAACTTAGCACTGTTGCAGGAGTTCACTCATGAATGGCACGATAGAAGAAGAATCTTAGCAGTGACGCTCGGAGTCAACAGTGTACGCGTAATGTCTAAACCGGAAAAGGAGAAAGCGGAAAAATAGGGACAAGGACATCAATAATCTATAGGAAGTCAAGATTGGGTACGTGGGCACGCTCTCCTGCGATTGGGCCTGTATGACATTTGGGTCCATGAGGCCATATGAGGTTGGTGGGATCCGTGCTGAAATTAACTATGCGATTTTGATAGTCACTATTCGTTATACTCTTAAATTTGAGATTGTAGAGGTGCTTCCACGTTCGAGCTGCGATTTCGCTCGATTTCCCCGCAACGCATCGTGGATATGTTTCACAACGCACAAGTCAAGGTTGTCTGGCGACGTGCGATAGAGGCCGGACGCAGGGAAATTATTAATTAAAGAAATCACCAGAGACCCAACACAAATGACCCACAAGGCCAACACACTTAAACATATCAATTCTCTACTTATGTATACCATTACAATTATTACTTTCGAAAGTGAAACTAACTTTTTTTTTATTCAACATAAGGACATTTGTTTACTTGTTATAAGGACAGTCTACCAGTAATGTAACTATCCAAAAGAAATGCCTCGGATCTGAGAAGAATGAGTACAAGAAACTCAGCGGTCTATATATGTATATATCTATCATCTATCTATATATAACAAAAGTATGTTTTTTTTTCGTCAATCACGTCAAAACTAGTGAACGTATGGACATCGGTACATGACCATACAACGTGAACTGATTTGTAGATATTATAGGCTATTTAATTTTTGTACTTACACAGATCTTACATTATTTTATTTCTAATAAAACTGAAATAAACATTTCATTCCGTATTATTCATTCGGTTGCTATAGTAACGGTTGTTATAGAAAAGGAATATTTCAACTAAATTTCAAGTCTCATTTTATGGTACGGCCATCAATGCGGGCAGGGAACGGCCAGTATGTATATATATACTGGTTGTTCCATATGTATATATATTATCATCATTATCTTTAGCCGATAGACGCCCATTGCTAGACATAGGCCTTTCCCAAAGATCTCCACATCGTTCGGTCTCGTGTTGCTCGCATCCAGTGGGTTCCCGTGATTCTCACCAGATTGGAGGTCCACATTGTGGGAGGCGTCCAGGACCTTAATGCCCCATCGGCTGTAGATCCTTCGAGCAATATATGTACATATATATATTCCATTATACATCACACGAGGACCATTGTCCTATTAATTTGTGCAGTCAATAACAGAGCGTCACAAGCTTATATTTCTAATATTTCATTCGTATATGTACCGTAATTGTATCGAAAAATATTGTTATCACTACTAAAAGCCCCATAAAACACACACAAAACATTTTTTTTGTTTAAAATAAAATAGATAATAACAATGGCTCCGTATCTTGATGATTTAATGATGTTAGATGTCTTTAATTTATAGGTGATATGCGACTGCAACATATTAAATACCCAAGTTGAATGATCATTGAGTGTTATATGTCAAAGATCTCATACTAGCTCATTTTTTTTTAAAAAAATATACTCCTCTAAGCTTGTGTGTGACCTTGACAGATCACAATAATGTAGACATTAATACCAGTCAAAATTTTGTATACATATTTTACGTCAAATTTGCTTGCAAATATTCGCTCCTCGATTTTAAATTCAAATCCGTCAAAAATATAATGTAAAAACGTATTGACGACTTTTTTTATACATATGAGTATAGCAAACAAATATTGACACTGAATTTTATATGTTAACACCCACATTAGTCTCCGAGGACGTGGCAAAGTGGTTTATAGGAAACGACTAAAATGTATACATTTGTACTTATTACTCTTAGTTATATTACATGTAAACTGTAATATATATATATATATATATATATACAAAAAGTATTGGTTTCTTTTCAGTAATTACTTCCAGATAAAACACGTTCTCATAACCTTAACAATGGTTCCTTTTTGGTTCAAAGTCAGCTGGAAAAATAGGAAAGGAAATTCTTGTACCTCTTTTTTTTAAGAAAAAAAAAAATGTAGTGAAATCAACTTATAGTTTAATCTGTTCGTTTAATTTATATCCAGTTAGTATTGCTCTGTATGTTTTTTATACCAGTTTTAAATATAACATATACGTGGTAGTGGTTGGGCAAAATAACTAAACTTTTTATATCGCTTTGAACAATCAGAAAGACATCATCGTTATTTAAAATGATCATATTAGCGTATAAAATATGTTGTGTAAAATCTGCGCCTATTACTATGTTAAAACAGAAGTATATAAACTTTACTGTTTCCCGGAAGTGTACATAGAGTGTAATTGCAGAGATAATAGACTGAGAAAACATCCTGTCCAGTATTTCAACGTTAAGATACAATCTGTGCGTTTAGTCGCTTCTTTGAATAAATAATAAATTATGTATCACTTATGTATTAACATTTACATATATACAATATCTAAAATGAGACATTACATAGATTGACAATTTATGTTTTTTCTTTATGGGCGTGAATTCCAAGGTGTAATACAAACATAAACAAGTTTCAATAAATAAACAAAATGATCACGCTTGCGGACCTTGACCGGGCAAAAGGCCGATAGTACAAAATTATCTTTTACATATTACATCAGGAGAGCAGGAAGTATCTTTTTATACGTTACGAGAACAGGTAATATTGCTGAAGTGTTGCTCCATTTGTTATGAACGTATTCAATCTTCGTCACCTTGAGATTAATTACCTTTATTATATAACTAGCGGCGTTTAAAATGGAATCAAACTAACACATTATTGACTTACAAAGACTTGCTTGATAAAAAAGGGGGTTTTTTAAAAAAAATCTATGTATATGTAACTCTTATAGCTACCTTAACTGTTAGACCACTTTTATCTTTATTAGACAGTTGAGTAACTTTTTAGTACTCTTTGTAGAGAAAAAGATAAGTGATGAACTCTCAGTTTATGTATATTAGCGTTTCACGTCGTCTTTTTGGAATCAATGCTACTCAAACTTTTGTCACTAAAGTAGAAAAGAATAACTATTCCAATGTTATTACGCATTTTAAACTATCTTATGCTACAATAAAAATATTTAATGATCGATAATTGGCGATCATAAGATTACTAGGCATCTCTGTCATATTTCCTTTGAAAAGAATCCATTTTAGGAAAGCAATACTAATTTACGTTAGTGAGAAAATCTCGTGAGAGAAGATCCGAAGTCTCAGCAATAGGAGCATTGAGTGGGCTTTTATTATTATAGATAGTTGTTGCTTTTGTGGCATACCGTCTATGTCTGCCACTAAAAACTTACGCAGTGATTCATATTAAATTCTTACGGGTACATTGTACAGTTACAACATTACTAGTTTCTCGCCTAGCACTGTTTTGTAAATATACGTTCCAGAGAGTTGCGTGACTGGTTTATTGAAAAGTTAACACGAAAACTGTACGCATCTACAACGTGGACAATTTCGCTGTTAGTGGACAAACGAGTCATTTAATAATCCTCTTAGTCCAAGTTCAGGCTACGTCATGGGAACAAACAGACACCAAGGCAACAAATGGAAACGTGTTTACACTTCGCTAAAGCAAACAAAACTCTTCTCAACGTTCATTAACATAAAGCTCACAGCGATCGCTTTAAATGTTTTTTTTTATTGTCTATAGGATAGTATGGCTTACATACATAATGGATGTAAGATGTTTTTGCGTGTGTAGAAGTGGACTGCAAATTAAAATGCGAAACACATCGGCTGTAAGTAGAGGGACAATACGCTCTTACGATGTCGGGTAAAGGCACGCCGTGTCCTATAACTTACATAACAAAGTAACGTCACCGTCATACATTTAGCAATCATTATTGTGACTCTGACATAAGCTCTCAAATTTATTGCTTATTTACGAACTTGTTGTTATTGTTAAACAGCAAATTATACCACTGCCGGTCTTTGCTCATCGATATAATAAGGATGAACAGCTCTAAGACGTTATCTTAACTTGCTCATGTTGAATAATTATTAACTGTGTGAGCTTACCAGTAAAAAATAAATAGAAGTTTCTCACAGGATACAACGGAAAATCAACTTAGTTTCATCTAATGCCAATAACATCAAATTCTGGGCAAAATGGATCGATATACTACGGCGACTAACGGTAATTCACTTTCTATATAATGCATGCCTTGGAACAGAAAAAGTTAGGTCATCTTCACTAGCTGCAAGGTCCTTCAAACCGAGAGATAGTAATGTTTGATAGTAGACGGTAGTTAGACGGTCTTCGCTTATAGAGATTTTACAATGATAAAAATAGAATAAAATAGTACGATATATAGGAGTAAGTAAATAAAATTAAGATAGACTAAGACAGGATAAGCATTAATATATTTAGACAAGGCGTATTGATATAAGAAAGATAAGTTTATTGTTATATGGTAACACAGAGATATAGAAATATTGTTGACTCTGTTTCTGTACTTCATAACAATAGATGATTGTATTTGTTTCATCACAAATCAAAACACTATGCTTACTGTATTAGAATTAGGCTTAAAACTAACTTCTTCTTCTTCTTCCTCCTGCTCTTTTAAAATTAACTTATAAGAGAATGTCAATTTGTATATTACTTTTAACTATTTTTACTTATATCAGTTTATCATACTGTTTGCTACTTTTTGTACTACTACATAAAGCTTGAATATATAGATTAAATATTTAAGAGTAATTTAGTACAGTTCGTTATTAAGGTATTTTTTAAATCACTGACTGTGACTAAAAGAAAATATTAATAGATCGAACCATATTACTGATCGAGAATTTTCATGGATCTTTACACTGTAAAATCATTCATTTAATACCTTAGACCTATTAATGGATGAATTCGTTTTTTTTTTTTTTTTTTTTTTTATTCTATTTTAAGCCATACACCATTTAGGTTAAGCCGGCTATGAATTCGTTATTAAGATACAATTTACATATAGATATATTTATGGATATAAATGTATAGGTTTATTTGAATGAAAGGCACCAATGCTTATCTCGATGTGACTCTATTGTATGCAACAAGATCCGTGATGCATTTGAAAGACAATGGACTTCCATATTAGTGCCTGCGACAATTTAATTTTATACTTATACATTCCCAATAACTTCCTGAATGTTATTCGTTTGGGAGAATGAGCCATTATTAACTTGGTCAATTATATATGAATAGGTAATTCATCTCGGTGTACAGGAAACTGAGGAATACAGTAATTATAAGAAGCTATCATCTGTTATTCACAAGGAACTTGTTCTCAATTTATCCGACACTGTCTCATAACTACCGGCAATCCTTCGTGCATTTCCGTTTTCATTTTAAAATTTATCCTTTTTACAGTCGCTAAATTGCATTAATTATCTCGCACACCTTGACATCAAAGTATCTTTTCTCCTCGGCATTTCCGTTTCGCGTTCCCTTATTCTTATCGGACTTTATATAAAATCGCCAATTACTTATTGTTTGGACTTTTTTATAATTACGAAATTGGTACTTTCTTAATCTTCATGAGGTCCTTTAATTGTTACAAGTTGGAATTATGCAAAAAGTTAGTGTAGGAGTAGTTAGTTAGTTATATATGGCAGATATTCAGACATTCATTCACTCTCCAGAGATCTCCAGGACTGTTAGACGGAAAGACACAAAATTTGGTGCTAATATTACATCTGCCATTTAAAAGTCAGATAAGAATGTATTTTACAAAACACTCTTATTTGACCTCTAAATGGACGAGTTTTTTTTTTTTATTCTACGAAGCGACGAGACGAACTCTCCCTTTACGAAGGTAATCAACGTACGTAAATATGATAGAATATAGATATACTCATATTCTATCAAACTCGCAAAAGTATTAAAGTTGATAATGAAAAAAAAAATACACTCTTATCGGAGTTTTGATATAAATTTCTCTTCAAGTTTACTATGTCATCCTTTACTTTTAATGAACTTATACTAAGTGAAATATTCTTCTGAATGATTCAATAAAAATGTAATCATCAGCCGACAGACGTCCACCGCTGGTCATAGGCCTCCTCCAAAGATTTCCTCATTCGATCCTGCGCTGCCCTCATCCAACTGAAGTGTTCACAGCCCCTCACCAGGTGGTCCAACGATCTGGTGTAGGTTGCGTAAAAAATCTAATATTCAATAGAAAATATTAACACCTCTTTGAGGAGTTGGCGGTTAAGCATACGGATTATGTACGCGTTACGTGAAACCGTGTCAAGTCCAAGTACATAACTTATTTCTAAGTACTACTTAGTACGATTGTGTTTGTCACGTATTAAATGCAAATCAATCAATTCAAGATTTAATTTTCAAGTTATTAAGTATTTATTTAACATGACACAAACTGGGTTAAGGTCGATTACTTAAGCTACAGCGCCAGGATTAAGTATAAGGATTAGATTTATAGGTCAAGGAATCTCGATGAAATGTCAATTAAATCGACTTCTTTATGATCCCACTTTTTTGCCCCAGGGTCTTTTCTCACAAAAAACTTCCATGGTCATTTATCTACCACTCTGAGCAAGTGCGGATTGGCGATTATCATTGATAAGTAGATGAGTAATACTTGAGAAATCTATATATGTTATAATATATATTTTTTTAAAGTATATTTAAAGATCGCATGATGATTTTGACAATGAATTTTAAAGAATACCGTCTTAAAGTGTAGTTTTGTTACTGAACTAAGCGAAAAGACGAGCATGCTTACTTAAAAGTGTCGAGACTGACCATATTAATATAGCGTTACTCCATATTGTGCTCATTGCTGTAGCGCTCTTTAAGACAGAAAAAAAGAGTGCTTGTATGTTACTATTTGACAGCAAACATAAATGCTATGATAGTAGAATAAACGGATTCCGGAAAGAAAGACGCACTATCAAAATAATATTAGTCTAAGTGATCTATATATGTAGAAGATATCCAATTTCATTGATAGATAACAAGATCTCCGAAACTACTAGACGTAATCATTTAAAATTTTGTAGAGATATAGCTTCTGCCGTTTAGAGGTCAGCTAATAACTAATTTTACAAAATTCCTTCCCCAAAGGAAGCTGTAGGGGTGTTCAAGCTAGCAAAGCGGAGAAGGAACAGTTAGTAGTAGTATAAGATATCGCTGGAGGAATATCATTGTACAGATTGAAAACTTGTTAGTTATTCTTGGACCAAACAAAGACTATTAAACGGTATCAACGGACTGTTTAATTCAGATTCGTAGACTTCACGACGACCACAAAGCGGCCTACACTCTGCATTCACAACGACTACCGACGGAGAAACCGATGTCAATCATTGTTGTTTAAACTTACGATTTTAGAATATAAAGTCCTAACAATGGGACAATAAGATGTGATGCTCGGTTCACACGAAACTACTGAGCAAACGACCCAGCACTGTGACAACATTAAGCAGCAAAAACAACAATAAAAACCAGTTGAAGCGATTATATTATATTCACAACATCGTTTACTTCAAATCACCGCAACGTGGACATCCTTTTTTTTCCTTCGATATCGTTCACGCGAATACCACATTATCATTTCAACTGTCAGTGTATAATCTTTCCACTGACAATTTACTAAAACATCACATACACATTTAACACTTAAAGACACTGAATTTTTAGTGTTGCAAGCATAAAAAATATCAACGGTAACAATAGATGCATTTAAGATTTATTTCAGTCATAGATATCATAGATTAAGGCTGATACAAAAGTTATATTTTAACTTATATTATAAAAAAAATGTCTAAAGGATACTAGTAAAAAAAATTTATTAATTTTATGTTTTATATTTTCAACATCCTTAAAAGTATCCAATGTTATCTATGATGTGCTAAATACTCTGTCTCCCAAATGTTAACAGTCAGAGCAAAGCGAAGCAATTACAGCAGATTTACAATATTAGGGGATGATAATTAGCAGTGGTTAAAAAAAAAACTCTGCCACATTCCGTAATGTCTAACTCCGAAATAAAACCTATGATCTTCGCGTTAGGAGAGAAGCTTTTACTGTTGCTAGGTCTCTATTGCGGGAGACCATTTAGATACGTAAAACCGTGGCTCCTATTTCTACCGCCAAACATTACTCTGTCACGGTTTGAAGGGTGCTGTAGCTAGAGTAATCACTAAGGCAACGAGACCCAACATCCTTACTTTCAAGTGATCGGAATGTGGTGCAGTGTCTTTTAACTTACCTAATTTATATTTTTTTCTTAACTGTTCACTCTGCAAAGTATAGATAAATGTATAATGGAAAAGAGCTGAAGTGACGACCACGCCTTTTTCCCAGTAGGGGTAGGCAGAGGTGAATAAACACCCAGTTTTCGTCAGATGTGGTCAGATTAGGTCCCATTTAACAAGGGGGGGCTCTGTCAAGTTATACCGAGGGAGAAGTAGAGCAGTTTTACTATAGCTAGGTTCACTGGTGGTAGGTCTCTGTTGTCGGAGACTGTCTAGGTACCACTGCAGCGCCTATATCTGCTGCAAAACAGTAGTGTAAACATTACTGCATTCCGGTTTGAATGGAGCTGTAGCTGTAATTACTGAGGTAAGGATACTTAACATCTTATGTATCAAGGCGACGAGCGCAATTTGCAGTATATATGTGTAGGCGTATCACTTACCATCAGGTGAAATAATTTTTTTTAGGTTATAATAGCATATCGTATGTATGTATTGTATTTGGTAAAATGTATTTTAAAATACGGAAACGTATGTTATTTGTATATTCAGTTCGTGATATGTAGTTGTTGTTACTATTCAACAAATGTTTGTCGTGCGGTTAACGTGGACGAGCAAATCTATGATTATCAAGCATGTAATACGTTATAGGTGAATCCCAGTTAAAGTAGTGATCTATTACCTTCCTCATCCGTATTTTTTTATATACAAACTGTCAATCACATTTACCTTTAAAGCCTAATACGCAAAGCTAATTTTTTATTCAACGCAGCGACGAGACGAATGAGGCGTTCACGTGATGGCAAGTGATACCCCTGCCCATAACGTGGCACTAGTTAGGATGATATAGACTGCACCATATTGTACTCATCGCCTTGAGACATGAGATGTTGTCTCGTTACCTCAGTCATACAAGCTACAGCGCCTTTTAAACCGGAATATTTGCACAGTACTGCTTGGCAGCAGAAACGGCAGCTGCGGTGGTACCTATACACACGGTCTGCGGCAAAACACTTACCAGTGCTGAATATAACAAGTGTTTAAATTAATAGACATAATCATCATCATCATCATGTCATCAAATGGATGTTCACTGATGAATAACACAAAGGACAGTCCTGTCACAATTATTATAAAGTTTTTTTTTTTCAATAGTTTTGGTTAAATCATTTCCCATAGGTTACAATAGAAATAGATATAAGTTATATAAAGTTAGGAATAGATAAGGTGAATTGAATATAATAAAAAAAATATAGGTTATATGTAAGATAAAAGATAAAGGATAAAAAAGGAGAACAGATAATTAATAGCAATATATATCAAGTGAAGTAAGCATTGATGTCTGTATATGTTTTATATATTAATATTTAGCTGATCACTTGATCAGTTTTGAAGGCACCTGATGATGATGATGATCATTATCATGTTATTGGTAGCTATCAAATTTTGGTTATGTGTTCTCTTATACTGATGTCGATTACAACCATTGTTATTACACTAACAACAGATTTAAATCTAATTTAAGTCTTAAAAGTCTAACCTAATGACTATCCCAAAACATTTTCAAGTTTTTGCTAAATTTTTTTTTTAATTTTTTTGTCTATGGCTGACTGTTTCGTTAATCCTTAATGATGATGAGGGGTATTATTGTTTACTACAAAAGCACAAAGTTGTCTCGTACGGTTCACGATTTTTGCATGTGATATCAAAGTTGGTATTATTTGATTTCTTGACAACTGATGATATAGATCTTTACATATCATCATCATCATCAGCCGATAGAGCCTCCCCTAAGAATTGCTAAACGGATAGGGATTCATATAGGGAATTACAATAGATCGATGCGAGGTGATAGGAGCCAGAGTCTACTTTATTGATTAACAAGTGTGACATTAGTAGGTGATGTTTTTTTTTAAATTGTTCCCCTACGTGTGGTGTGTCAGGGCCTTTATTTTTCGTTTCATTAATCATCACATACTTTATAGAGTAGATGATGGCTTGGATCGCAATGTAGTGGTGATTACATCACCCTGACTAACGTTGTTATGGGCAGACCATGAGGTGTACGTCTATCTCATCTCGTTGCGCCGTGAAATAAAAAAAAAAAATAATTAAGTGATCCAGCGAGTAGATTATTAAAGAAAACCTCGAATAATTAATACGTACAAATGCTACTCACACGTAAATCATTATCACGTTAGAGTTAATGCTGGTTGTAAGTAAATCATTAAGATAAGATAATATTATAAATGTTGTGATGTTTATATAGTTTTATATAAAAAATTACACGGTATGTATATAGATATCAGGGGATATTACAATGTTAATTATTGAATGTTAAAATTTTACGTGTTGTTCTATAATACATCATTTCGGAATTTTTTTACCGTAATTTTTCTTAAGCAGATTTTTCTTGTGGTAATCAGGGTTATATAATGTAGCTATAAAGATTACTATCTTCTCTATTTATCAAAATGTTTCGTATTTATTGAATTTATAACATATTTATGTAAATAGCCGACTCTTTCACAAGAAAGCTAGTTAAAAAAACGTATATATATATGTATAACCTCTGTTCCTCGCCCACTTAGCTGCTATAATATAAATTATACTTGAAATTTGTCTGAAACGTTCTTTGAGAGCCACCGCAACCGCAAATGACTTTCTATAACAACCGTTACTATAGCAACTATATAAATAATATGAAATGAAAATGTTTATAAAAGTTATTCATGAAAAAAAATACGAAGGATCTATGGAATTAAAATAGTAAATATAGCATATAACCATTTACAAATGATTCCGCTTCGTATGGTCATGTTCTCATCTCGATACGTTCACTAGTTTTCACGTGAATGGCGAAGTAAGGAGACCCAACTTCATTATATTTATATAGATATAGCTCGCTGGCCTAATGGTTAGAGCGTGCGGCTTTCATTCCGAAGGTCGCGGGTTCAAACCTCGGCATGTACCAATGACTTAATATTTAAGTTATGTACATTTGTAAACTTTAGTTACAACAGCGAGATACAAACGGTGAAGGAAAACATCGTGAGGAAACCCGCACACTGAAATCATCTTTGTGTGTGTGTGTGTGTGTGTGTGGTGGTCCCAATAAAGTGGCAACAGGCTCGCCCCCTGTTACATGGGACCTAATCTGAACACATCTGGCGAAATGTGGGTGTTTATTCACCTCTGCCTACCCCTACTGGGAAAAAGGCGTGACAATATAAAAAAAAAAGATATATCTATATATTTATATCTAGATATATAGGGTAGAATACCTGACTGCAGTGGAGAGAATGATGTTGAATTATATTTAACACCAAATACTTACTAAATGATATGTATGGTTTCAATGTATTCTGAAGGAAATACGGTGAAGTAGGAAATGTTTGGAGTGGTGGCCGCTAGTTGGGTGATCTAATGCACCACTTTGGCGCTCGTCGCTTTGAGAAATAAAATGTTGTCTTGGCTAGCCCACTAATTTCACTAGCTGCAGCGTCTTTTAAACCGGACGACAATAGGCGGTAGAAAGAGGCGTTGCGGTAGTATTTACCAAAACGGCAATAGAGACTTACCATTAGTAAGACAGACTCTTCTCTCCAGATAGACGATCTACTGAGAGCGGTTCGAAGTATCATCAATAAAAGCTGAATATCGTATTTGGTTAAAGGTATGGTTGATTGTATATATACAGCAGTGAATATAGGCTGATGATGATGATGATGAAATTGAAAATCTGTTTAGTGTACATAGCTTTATATAATCTCAGATAAATTTTCTCGTCCGACATCACAGCCGTTGCGATATGTATAAAGACCGATAGCGGAATACGTGACTTTGGAACCAAGCAAGGTTGGATAATACTTTCACAATTATCCAACTGCCTCAGTAGCGCATTGGTTAAACACTTGACTTGAAATACGGAGGTCCCGGTTCGTATCCGCGACAGACGTTTTAGACTTTAGTTGTTTGTACCAAATGCTACCTATATTGTTAGTAAGTAGTTCAAACATTCTGTTACCTTCATCTTGTAAATCTGCCATCATCAAATCGATGTGTTTCGGCTTCAACACATACTAGGGACCTTTCATCTTTCATATCTTCATGGTCACATAATTTCATGTAAGGTTGAGATCAACTGTTAAAAATAATCCAAATCTATGTCTTGTCTATAGTATAACCTAATTACAAACTTTCATTCGTGTTAAGTTGTACATATTTGTGACGTTATTGTTTATCTATTACTAGTAATAGACGTTACATATCCCTGAAGGATAAGTCACATGGAAAAAGAAAAGAAAAGTAGTAGTGAGGAAGCTTATATACTATTTTACTATATAAGGAGACTGATAAAATAGACTGTAGTTATAATGAATTTCTAAAACCTATGGTTGAAAGAAAACAGAAAGAAAACAGTTCTTGATAGTAAATAGAGATACTAAAACTAATCGCGTTTTTCTTTACAGATCATGTCCGGATATAAAGAGGCTGTACTTATTGGCACGGCCAAAGAAAAACAAGGAGATCACGAAGAGGCTGCAAGAGCAATTCGACGATGTGGTAAATGTTCTCATATAAATCAAAGTAACTCTAAAATAAATTCATGACGTTTTAAAAACAATATAGAACCTATAAACAATTCGTATGTTTATTATTTTTATTAGTTCTTAATGTTACAATAAATACTAATGGCACGTCGTGGTTACTGGAGATTTCTGAACATTACTGTGTTCCAGTGAAATTACTGGGGGTAACAATACAACATTTTATATTTCTAGGCGACGAGCACAATATAGTAGTGTCATGTCAAATAGAGCCACAATGTTATAGGCTACTTATCTTATAGTTTACTTAAAAAAATCCAAAGTTTGATAAATGTTTAAATATTTGATATTAACTCTATACATTATGTTATGGATCTGTTGTTTGTTTGCAGCTGTATGATAAACTGAGGAAGCAATATCCGAATTTCGTCGAGAAAATCAGCATCATCGAAGGCGACATTGGACATCTCAACCTTGGAATCAGCAGTGAGGATCGAGCTAAATTACTTAACGAGGTGTGTTTCATGACATTAGTAATTAACATTATTGGATAACACAAAAAAATCTTATAAATCAAGCTCTATTTCCATCGCCTGTACGATTCTTCCTGCGATATATTTTACCTCAATAATAAGTAATGTTATAAACGTATGGATGAAAGAATAACGAGAGAGGTATACAAGGTAAGAATGATTGGAAAAATCGGTGCAGGACGACCTAGGACATATTTCGATCAAATCGAAGATGTCCTAGAGAAAGGCCGGGTCAAGAGTACTCGCTACCGACGAGCATGCATGAAGACGCTCTTGAAAGTGGAGGAAGCGAGAGAGGTGTGCCAGGATCGTAGCAAGTGGAGAGAGGTGGTCTCTGCCTACCCCACTGGGAACGAGGCGTGATATACACGTATGTATATTATAAGCGTTGTGAGAACCTAAAGTATATTATAAAATTATTTATAACCTACTTTCAGGTGGAGTTCATATTTCACGGTGCTGCAACTGTAAGGTTCGACGAGGCACTCAAGACTGCAGTTGAGATCAACGTCAGGGGCACAAGAGAGATGTTGACCTTGGCTCGCGGATGCTCCAAGTTGAAGGCGATGCTTCATATATCTACAGCGTATAGGTAATATGAAACTTTAAATACTACTAACATAAATAATTCGGACAGTAAGAAAAAGTTGCTTCTTATTTGGCACCTTAAAGGCTTTCGTGATGTTAATTTAAAAGAACAGTAACTTAACCACGGTTAAGATTGTGTAGTATTACTCTTATTTTAGTAAAGTAGAAGTAAAAGTATAGTTCTATTGAAAACTTCTTTAGTAAACTGTGGTTTGAGTAAGCTGTGGCAGTTAAATCATTATTACAGTAAAACTTTTTTCATTTACATATTTTTACGCTTGTATAACCTATGTTATAATAAATATGTTGATAGGGACATATTTTACTTGAGTTATGAAAAAAAGTGTCCATTCCGTTGATATAAGTATATTTTATATACTTTCATGAATGAAATATTTATATTTATTACAGCAATTGTCCGTTAAGAGAAATAGATGAGAAGTTCTATGAAAGTCCGCTGAATGGCGACAAACTGATCGATCTGGTGGAGAACTTGGATGAAAAAATTATTAACAACATAACACCCGGGTAAGTATTAACAAATCATACTTTATATCATTATCCCAATAACAACGAAGAGCAAAATATATTGTAATGTTGATAAACTTTAGTATTAAGTAACTAAGAGATAATAAAGCATTGATATAACTTTACTGGTACGTTCTGTAGTATAGGAAGAGTGTTTTTATGTATTTATCTATTGTTAATAATAAACAGCATATAAACAGTAAGAATTTGTATCTATATTAACAATATTTGTTACGTAAACCAATATTTGTATATACAAAACTTATCATGCTTATCGTAATAGAAGTATTCATGATCCTAGTTGAATAATGGATCGAAACACATGACATCATGTTTTACAACCAGACTGTTATATTCGATTGTTATTCATTACGTAGTCGATAGTTGCATTACTTAAAAAAAATATTCACAACGGTAGCTCAATTAGTGTTTAACGAGGATGTTAAATATCCTTTCAAACTCCGTTTAACTTGTTAATATAAAGTTATATATTCTCACATGAATATGAGATGACAATAGATGATGATGATAATATGAATCTCTCACTATTATTACTAAAAGAGAATATAATTTAGGAAATAATAATTAATAAAAAAAAGGATATTCATCAATTTTTGTTTAGGTTACTCGGTGAATACCCGAACACGTATGCTTATACAAAGTCTGCTGCAGAAGACATCGTGCAAATGTATTCTAAAGGGTTGCCAGTTGTTTTATTCAGACCTGCTATTGGTAAGTTCATTATTATCAGGAATACTATTAGTAATAGCCCTAGAAATTGTAAAGAAAAGGAAGTTCAACTTATGTTATGTAGCAGAAATAAATGAGTTGCTTCATAAACTAATTTGGATATACGAATGTCTACAATCTTAAACATTTAGCCATTTCATAGACTGGCATCATAAAATGATTACCATATCATCATTAATTGTGATTGACGTTTAATTTCACAATAAATTTCGACGATTTCTTATTGAGAGCTCTTTTTTCCATTACAAAACATAAATCAGGAATCAAAATGCAAAACATGCAATAAACGTGTGAAACATTTGCATACTTTACAAATGCTAACACAGCGACACTTCCTGTTGTTGAAAAAAATATTTCACAATGTAAATACACTTTAACCGATTTACATAATTTTACATTGTAAATCATGTGAATTATATATATATATATGCACAAGTCATACTTTTACACTGTAAATGTAAACGATTGTAAAGTAAACTGTAGGTAAACGATAAATATGTCAGGACGCTGTCACATCAGTTCTCCTCTGATCGTGGCTGCTGCAAAACGTTCGAAATGTCGGTATAATAAATAAATAAACGCCTATAAAATCCGTAAAATTTTGTTTAATTAAAGGATGGTGTCTGTTTTTTTTTAAACACCAATTCTTCGAACATTTGTGGGCCTGGGCTTTGATTCTATCTTCTATTCGCTTCTATTTTCCTTTGCTTTATTAACTTCTTTCTCTTCCTTCATGCTCTCTCTCTTTCTTACTTTTCCTTTTTCGTTTCTCATTCATTCTCTATTCCATTTCCTTCTATCATACATCGCGCTTAAATGAGGGAAACAGTCGTTCTTTACTTATTTTCCATTCTTATTCTATTACATTTTTCCTAGTGGGACTCTGGTGTCAGGGACCACCAGGGGACATGTCAGTAGATACCACAGCAGCGTGTATTTCTGCCGCCAAACAGCAACATAACATTACTGTATTCTGGTTTGAAAAACGCTGTATTTAGTGTAATTACTGGGGTAACTAGATTTGTTACTTCTCAGGCGTCGAGTACAATATGATGAAGTATATATCTTCCTTACTAGCCCGACGTTGTTATGGGCCATGTGGTGATCGTTCTGCTCGTCTCATTGCTGAATTATATAAAAAAAAATTATTAATAATGCTCTCTCTGTTTCGCACTAATTTAATAGATCGTTGGCAAAATAATTGTGCCTTTTTATTCTACATGACAATGTGGACGAACAGGATGTTCATCTGTGCTACATACGTCTGCCCGTAACGAGCGACATCGTTGGTAATAGCGCAACATTGGCTCATCACCAAATAAAATATGGTCGTTGTGCTCATTTAGCGACGTAATATATTGAAATTGCTAATCATAATTGGTTACTAATTGCAATAGCTAGAGCGCTCTTCAAACCGGAAGACAGTAATATTTACACATTATTATTTCGCGGCAATAATAGGAGCTGCGGTGGAAACTCGCTAGACGAACTTAGGCAACAAAACTACACTTTTTCTTCTGTTTCTTTAACTGTTGTTAAATGTATTTAATAGCACATAGTTCATAACAATCTTTCTAAATTAAACATTTTACACGTTTTTTGCTAGACATTTATTTATAATTTTTTTTGTTTAAAGTGATCGGTACTGCCAAAGAGCCTATTGCCGGATGGATTGATAACGTCTATGGACCTACCGGGGTAAGCACATTGCAGTTGCACTTGTATGTACGATACTAATCCTAAAATAATTACATTGTTATGATGTCTCATCTTTATCATAGTAAATGTCATCTATGTCCAACACTGGAACACAAACAAATCATTTCATCATCATCATTTCAACAGAACACATCAGTTGAAATGATGATGATAAAATTAACTACAAATCAGTTCAATTAGTCTCTTTATAGATTTTATTTAAAGTACGTCAATAGCTGATAAAAAAGCTATAAAATTGAAATATTGTTAAATGTTCTCATTTTTGAGAAATGTTTCGTATTAAGCTTCCGGTGAGAAGTCAAGGTTGTGAGGGATGTAAACATAATAAAAGTTTCTTGGTCACCTCTTTTAGTACATTGCGAGAAGAGGGATCTCCTACAGAACCGCATCAGTGCTTCTCTTCATAGTACTAAATTGCGTGGTAAAAATGATTAGTGATCCAGGTTTTACTTAATGAGCAATGAGGTTCATCAATCCCGATGCTAACAGACCGAAAAGCAATAAAATCTTTTAAAGATCTATATCAAAAAGCATTTAGATTGGCACGACTACCTATTTCTGGTGTGGATGTAATGTGCATAGAAGTATTATTAGTTAGCTATTGAGATAATAAGACTATTGCTGTTACCTTTGTCGATGTAGCTGTGTAGTTATCTTCATTAGCATCCCACTGTTGGTGTGAACATATCAGCTACCAACACACGATGTCAAATAGATTATCTCTGATATATTAAGATGCACTTCAATTTCAAGATCGTATTTGCAGAGCTTTTAATATCTCTAACTGTTCTGTAATAATTCCTTTAAATTTCTGTTCAGGTGGTTGTGGGTGCGGCTGTGGGTCTACTCCACGTACTGAACTGCAATCCCTCCGCAGTAGCTGATCTGGTACCAGGGGATATGGTTGTTAACGGTTGCATAGTTGCAGCGTGGCGGACGGCCAGGGATTACACGGGGAATCATGAGGATGCGCCACCCGTAGAACAGCCGCCTCCGATTTATAACTACGTATCCTCCGTAGAACAGCCTTTGACTTGGAGTTAGTATTCACTTTTATAATATAGCAACCAGAATACGAAATTCTTATAAGACACGTAATCCTTTTCTTGTTCTACTTAGCGAAGGGACGAGCAAGACGTTCACGTGATGATAAGTGATGCACATCTGCTCATAACAATGTGGTTCTAGTTCTAATGATATGCACTGCGCAACATTGTGCACGTCGCCTTCAAACAAGATATTGAGTCTCGTTACCCCAGTAATTTCACTAACAACAACGCTTTTTATATCGGAACACAGTAATGTTTGCACATTACCGTTTGGAGACAGAAATAGAAGCTGCGATGGTAGATAGTCGACAGGCGATCTCCGGCAACAAAAATCAACCAGTACCTATCTACATATCAAAAGCTCTTAAATTAGTTTTTAGTGTATGAAAGTGTCGAAAACATAAACTAAACTAATAACATAGGACTCGGAGTTAAAATGGTTTGTGCCGGATATGGAAGCTTTGTGCCTAAATAAAATTGACCTAATTATTGATAATCTTTCCCCTACTTTCATTTAATTTAGTAAATAGAGCAACAAATTTACGATCACCTTTAGAACACTAAGTTTCCATCCCAACATGAACTTCTTATCACCATAAAACAAAAGGACTAACCACATGTATATATTTACTAGCTGATAAAATATCTATGTGGAGAAAACAAGAAATATTCGATAATTTTTTTTTATTATTTCACAGGCAAGTTCATGAACTATAATGAAATATATGGTCTGAAGGTTCCATCTATGCAGGCTATGTGGTACTACCTGTTCTACCTCACACCTTCGAAATTCCTGTACACTATGTACTGTCTATTTCTGCATTGGATACCTGCTTACGTGATTGACGCCATCGCGATACTCATCGGCAAGAAACCCATGTAAGTGTATTATTTAAATTAAATAATCTTTATGATGGTATCTATTCAAGATATTACTTTTAAGGTCTTCAATTACCTATGGGAAATAATAGGCGGGATCTATGTTAGCAGTTACTGTCTTTTAATCACCAATATGGCGGACCTCTGAGGAAATTCAAAATATATGTGTTTAATAAGATACTAATTATTAATATGTTTAGATATATAACTGACATTTGTTGGCCGAGGTGAGTTTTACTGTGTTACAGTAATAAATAATATCTTTTTTCAGGTTAAGAAAAGCTTATGCGAAAATAGACAAATTCTCGGCAGTCATCGGATATTTTGCTCTGAGAGAATGGAAGTTTCATAATAACAACACACAATCTCTGTACAAAGAATTGTGTATGGCTGACAAAGAGCTGTTCAACTTCAGCATAAAGCACTTCGACTGGACGGATTATTTCGACAGTTACATCAAAGGCATCAGGGTGTACCTGCTCAAAGATCCCATGGATACAATACCGCAGGGAATACGCAAATACTATAAACTCAAATTCATTCACTATCTTTGCTCTACAATAATAATATTCGTTATTTTGAGGTTACTGTGGAGTATTTTACGATACAGTATAGGTATATAAATGTTAATAGGTTTAATATTAGGATGAATAAAAGAAAAATTATTTAATTTGTGTTTTAAAAGTCATAATGGGTAAGGTTCAAACATTGTCTAGAAAATAAATTCATACACAGTCATCTATCTCAATGATTGTGCATTGTACTATACTACCTACATTTCTAATCGCAATACAACTCCCGTGTTCAAATATAGAAAAAGTCTATTTATTTATTACAGTTTTAGAATTTATGTACTTACTAACTGAACCCTTCCCGCTTTGCTGGCCGTAACATCCCCTCTCTTTGGGGAAGCAAATCATTTCTTAACTAACCTCTGAACTGTAGAAGCAACATCCACCAAGTTGTGAGTCTTTTTATGTGTAATAGTTTTAGAGATCTCCTGATGAGACGATGAATCTGGATATGTATATATATATTTAAACGCAGTAGGTACATATGTATTTACATGACGGTTTTTTTTATTCCATTTTTGTAGTTGTGATTTTTGAAAAACTTTATCAGAGTTAAGTTCGCCTCTTCCACGTTGTTTCCGTGTAAATATTGCTTGTCTTTGCTTAACAAATAAAAGGACTTAAATACGTTAAAGCATAATTTTATACTTTAAATTTTATGACCAAATGTAATATAATCAGTAAATATGTTTACTGTTTAAACAATAAAAGTCCCATACCCATTTCATCCGTATCAAGAATTCTATGATAGTTTTTTACCCTAAACGAATGGACATATACATATATGAAATACTGTAAGTAATCATTAATAATAACTCATATTAATACGCTTGCAAAGTGTTTATAGGAGAAACGTGGATAAGTATATATAATGTGAATATGACTAGTAGTGGCCTTAGGTTTTAAAGAATACTTATATACTTTTTTAACATTGTTTTAATAAAACATTACATTGGCATAATACGTAAGTGCATGCGTTGTTTTGATAACTTTAATAAATATTAAGTACACGATTGCTCAGTTATTGAATAAGGTCCAATATATTGGAATATTTATATTGTTGAATGTTTTGCCATCGATAAATAAAATTAATAAAATTTAAGTCGTGTTTCATTCAATATTATCGTTCAATACTAAATCTTTATAGATAAGTAAAATGAACGCGATCAATAACCTGTTTCTGTTTATTGGGAAAGATAATGATAACTACCGATATGTTAATTATGTAATTGATGTTGCTTATTAACATATTCCGATCAAATCGAAGATGATCTAAAGAAAGGCCGGGTCGAGAGTACTCGCAACCGACGAGCATTCATGAAGACGCTCATTAAAGTGGAGGAAGCGAGAGAGGTGTGCCAGGAACGTAACAAGTAGAGGGAGATGGTCTCTGCCTACCTCACTGGGAACTAGGCTTGATATATAATAGGTTGGAAAATATCTCCCTTCCGCCTTTTTGTCTTTTGAATTTCGCGGCTATGTACTACAGAGCTCGTATCTGGCAATACTATACATAATTTGAAAGGTCTTGACATAACCTACAAAACGACGCTATGCATAATTAGTTTGGATATTGCGTTCAACAGTTATAGACGTGTAAACATGCGAGTTCACTAACGCCGAATTTGCGCATTTTAAAGTTTTCCTTCGTTAAAGGCAAATCCGCTAGAGAAACGTTCCGTGAGATTAATGGTGTTTTGGGGGATGGTACTCTATCACTTCGAACCGCGGAGGAATGGTTTCGACGATTCAGGACCGGTGAAAACGACACCATGGATAAGCCAGCCGGCGGAAGACCTGTGACGACAAATACCGATCAAATCATGGACTACATCGAGTTAGACCGGCATGTGGCATCTCGTGACATCGCCCAGGATGTGGGAGTTAGTCACCAAACCATTTAAACCTTCTGCAGAAAGCTGGATACAAAAAAAGCTTGATGTTTGGGTGCCGCATGATTTGACGCAAAAAAACCTTCTGGACCGAATCAACGCCTGCGATATGCTGCTGAAACGGAACGAACTCGACCCATTCTTGAAGCGGATGGTGACTGGCGACCAAAAATGGATCACATACGACAATATCAAGCGAAAACGGTCGTGGTCGAAGGCCGGTGAATCGTCCCAAACAGTGGCCAAGCCGGGATTGACGGCCAGGAAGGTTTTGCTGTGTGTTTGGTGGGATTGGAAGGGAATCATCCACTATGAGTTGCTCCCATATGGCCAGACGCTTAATTCTACCATCTACTGCGAACAACTGGACCGCTTGAAGCAGGCGATCGACCAGAAGCGTCCAGAATTGGCCAACAGGAAGGGTGTAGTGTTCCACCAGGACAACGCCAGACCACACACTTCGTTGATGACTCGTCAGAAGCTACGGGAGCTTGGATGGGAAGTTTTATCGCATCCACCATATAGCCCGGACATAGCGCCAAGTAATTACCACCTGTTCCTGTCCATGGTGAACGCCCTTGGTGGTGTAAAGTTGAACTCAAAAGAGGCTTATGAAAAGTGGCTGTCCCAGTTCTTCGCAAATAAGGAGGGGGGCTTCTACGAGGGAGGTATTATGAAGTTGCCGTCTAGATGGATACAGATTATCGAACAAAACGGCGCATATTTGAACTAAATCCGATTACTGTAACACTTTTTATAAAGCATTGAATAAAGAGCAAAAAAGCGGAAGGGAGATATTTTCCAACCTTATATGTATGTATTAACACTGATATTATTTCACAGATGTGTGCCCAGAGATTTAGGATGATAAATTTAGTAGGATATGCATACCGTACTTGGAAGCTCAGTGCATATATGTAAATAAAAATCAACTTAAGAATTCCAATTCAGCATAACTGCGTACCTGTTGTGTGACTTGAATGATTATTTAGGTTTTGGGAGCGAGGGTACGTAGTGCTTATTTATCTATAGGAAACGCTCTTGCTATTTCCAGACCCTAGGCTACATAAATGTATGTCAGGTTTTTCTAAATATCAACGATAAATGGATTTTATTATTGTATTTTTAATTTCGCATCAATAATAGTGGTGAAATACCTGAATATGTTTAAATAGGAAGTATTACACAAAGCATTTTATAATATAAATTATCATAGATAACTGAAATATCATTTCTAGGATAATTAGCATTAAATAATATTTAGGTTTTAAAACATAGACAATATGTGGACAATTATCTGACATTTCGACTATGGTTTTGTAACAACGACAGATGAATTTTTACAAATGTATTTTATTTATAACGTTTATTTACATTCATTTACCAAAAATCAATAGCGCAGCACGAGGTGGTTTAAAATTATTGGATACGGGTCTTGAGTCAGTGTCTCCTTACGCGATTGGTTTACAGTTTTATGTTGTAATTAATAATACGTCTGACAAAGACTACGTGGTGGAGTTGTCCCCTGAACAGTGCTGTTTGAAATCAGATTTCAACTTGGATTGCGATTCTTTGAATATCATAGGCAACTGTGTAGAAAATATTCCGAAAGGTTAAATAATTTTATAACTTTCCGATTAGTTCTTCCCCAATCATATACGTATATTGATAGTTTGAAAGAAAAGTAAATTCGTAAAATGTCTTTTATCAAACTGTCATTCAGGATGAACATTATATCAATTTCTAAAATATATCACTGTTTTAGTTTATACATTAGTCTACTATAGAATATTTTATCCCTTCTTTAGTAGCGTTGTAGTAAAGATAAGGTGTTTCTTAAGTGTAGTAAAATACGTATTATATTCATTGTTCATTTGTAAACAGTTCCATTCAATATTAATTAATACCTTTGTTATTTAAAGGTACTAAAAAAACAATGAAGCTCATCGCTCCTGTTTTAAACCCCTTCGAACGTCTCGGATATTGTATTATTTACCTTGATTCTAAATTAACAAATGGACATAAACCTATAAACAGACTTACAGTTAAATTAAATTTTGACACTGATGTAGAGAATAAGAAGCAACCAATGGATCTCCCTTATAATGTCAACAAATGTAAAGGTATCGATGAAGATCCTCTTGACTATTGCAAACCTGTACAATGTGATATTTATTATAACGGACGAAAGCCATATTATAACAAAAAACTGGAGAGGTGCACAGAGTGTCCAATTTGTGTTTCCAGTCTAAATTCAGAATTACCAAATGCAATTTTTAACCCAATTTCAAATACTTGTATTCACGGCAGATCTATTTTAGACGAAGATATTGAATTTATAAAGAGTATAGAAAAACCAACAATAAATAACTCTTTAGAAAACGAATTGACTATAACCAGTAACGATAAGATTAACTTCAATGAGATTAAGGAATGTGATGAAAATAAAGAACATTCCATTCGCAATGATTACAAGCCATCAGTCCAGTCCAATATATTTTATGAACATTTTCGATCTTATATAATTAACAATAAATTGACAATAATAATACTCCTAACAGTTGTGTTCATACAATGTTGTTTAATATGCGCTCTCATTTATTATGTTACAAACAAATGTGATTGTTTTGCAAAGAAAAAGCTTGTAAATAAAATATATAACTTCAAGACAGATGTATCTATGACTACGCCATTAATTTACAGTAATACTGATACTGATACCACAGATTATAAATATATAAGTGAATCATCCAACAATATCGATAAAAAAATTAGGTGCTATAAATCTTGCCAAAAAGAACGAAATAAGGTAAAGCTAAGTATGTCTGATGACATTCTTTCCAAGTGTCTAACAAGAAGAGATTGGATAGACAATAAGTATATAAAATCTGAAACAATGCCCAAAGTTCAACTTAAATATAGCCAAAATAACAAAGATGCCTTAACAGTATGTGGTACAAGTAAACTAGAAAAAAAAGAACACATTGATGTTATTCCAGCGCAAAAGTCTTGTGAAACTAAAGTTGCTTTTGAAGATGAAAGGTCTGACAAAAATCAAAATAATGTAGCGAAAGAGAGAGTCGTGAACAATATTGTCCAAAAAGTTGATTATAAATGCAATAAAGTAAAAAAGAATAGTGATAGAAAAGACAGTGACTCATCCGAAAAGGAAATAAACTGCCTCAGCTATGATTGTTTAAATGACGCAAATAAAAAAATTAAATCCGCCATTAATCTTAAAATATATCCATCCGTAAATAAGAAGAAAGGGGCAATTTCTTTATCAACTGATAAAGAAGCACAAGCTTGCTTTTCCAACGATTCTATCGACGAATTCCTATCAGAAAGAGGTATAATGTTTCTCGCCGGCGATGACATATCTAAATATACTTTCTCTTGTACTTCTAATCATCCGAAAACCTCTTCATCATCCGAAGTTTCAAGCAAAACGTCTAAGAATAATATAGTGAAAAACATGCTGACCCTGTTGCACCGACGTTCAAAGCATGGCGTGTCATCGGACCCCGGCATCCAAACGAACGACAACATCGATGTTGAGCTATTGCACAGGTCACATGCCTCCGTGTTTAACTCCAGCAACGATTCAGAGTGTATTAAAGAATTGACGAAACACCACGACTCGAGAACTTCCTTATAACTTAAGGTTTAGATTATATTTAGAAATTTAGAATACCTTTTTAATGTTATAGGTGAAATAAAATATTTTTATGCATGTACTTTATAATTTTATTTAATTTGTTAATATCAATTAATGCGTTTGTTTATAAATATGCTGTAACTTATAGTAAATAATAGTAAATTATTGATTATTCAGTGTCGTCATATGTATTTCTTGAAAATTAATATATGAAGTTCCATGCAGAAACTAATACTTGTTCATATTTACGGCAGTTATGTATTTGAAGGGGTGTAAGGGGTTTCACTCAACAACTCACGGGATTTAAGCAAACTTCGCCTGCTTGCGGTGCACCCAGTTAATCAAGAAATGAATCTCTGGCTCCCACCAACCCTTATGAAATGGCTCAACCCCCATATGAACCCCTACAAACGTGTAGATCTTTGTGAGAGACCTATGTCCAGCAGTACACGTCTATCGGGTAAAGATATTGATGTATTTAAAATAGTATTATATATATCATAAAAGAAAGAATAAATAATGATGAACAGATTTAAAGAACGACATTTAATACATGTATTCTCTGCTAAACTAAAAACAATGACGATCCATAAATGTTTAGTAGTTATATGCTAAATCTTGACCCTTGACACAAGACGGGCAAACACACGGGGGGCAAAGGGTAGAAGAAGGCTCCGTAGGTATTGATACATAGGTATCCGGCGTGATCTATAATAAAATTAACATTTACAACGTTAAATTGTAATATTTTAACTCTTTATTGATAATTGTATTTTGACAGGTAATATCATTTTAAAATGAAAATTTGTTGCGTTTTTTTTACATGTCTTCCACACTTGAAGCCCCTGGTTCATGAACTTGGAATTTAACCTGTATCTATGGAAACAGCGGTCTTTCCCAGTTTGATCGTTATGTTAATTCAATATTTCATAAATATTTTTACACTACTGTTTGGAGGTATAAATAGGCTCTGCGGTGGTACCTAACTAGACGGTCTCCAAGATCAGACCTATCACCAGTAAAATCAACAATGATATAACAAAGACTGCTGGGAGGTCTTGCAAAAATTCGTACCCTGGATAACTTTTCTATATTCTATGTTAATTATAAGCAACTAACCTTAATTTTCGGAAAGTGTATATTTCCAATTAACTTAAATCTTGGCAGTGGACCTCGTGTTACGCACATGCACTGTTGTGGTAGATAAACAAAATACCTTCATTTTAATATGAAATATATTGAAAATAATAGAAACAATAGAGATGTTTATGATATTGAATCATACACCCACTGATAAAATAGAAACATTTTTTAGAGACAACGGGGTTGTGGATGATGAAGGATGCATTAGAACCGTTAGGTCTCTTATACGTTGGCAGCCGGAAGTAATTAAAGCTGATGTAGTACACAACAAATAGATTGTGAAAAGGCTCTACTACAAACTACGAAAACTACTATTCTCATTTGAAAAACAAGGGTAGTTATTTGTAGAATATGTTTTGTTTGAAATGGCTTTAAATATAACCGATCGAAAAGTTATTAAGGCAACAACGATTTCCTTCCGTTCCGGTTTATTTCACAGCCCTATATTTAAAAAAAAAAATATCGATATAGTTTCTTAAAAATACTCACTCCAACCTAAAGGAAATAACAAGATTGTTTAATTTTTTTTCTATTAACAAATTTAGTTTTTTTTTTTTTTGTAAATTCATTTTTAACTATTTGTATGATAGATAGACTTACTTTCTGTAAGGAAAAGAAACTTGCATTTAGTTACATGATGTTTAAAATCAAATAAAAAGATACTAGAGTACTTTATAAATTTCCATATACTTACTGTCGCCGGCTGTTAAAAATATCAAATTTATCTGTTGTGTATTCATTATCTTTTGTAGTACTAATAATAATAAAAAAAACAATCTCCGTTTCTATAGATATTGGAGATCACCTAAAGACAACACGCAGGAGATATTACTTTTCATTAAATTATCATCGTTTCATACGTTTTGTTGTTTGTAGTATTCTTATTGGCGTTCATTGGAGCATTGTACGATGATAACAGAGGATATCGGATCTTCTTCCTCTCGAAATATTTACTCCTGATAAGTCGCCTTTTACATCTTTGGTAGAATAAAGAGGATACTCTAACGGAACTCCACACTTGAAAGTTTCTTTTCAGTGATAAATATTGACTGAGCCTAGTCATTGCTATTCATTGCAAAATATTCTTACTACATTGACTTTATAACATATTTAATAATCCTAACTATTCAATAGCGGCTACGTATTTTTAATAAAAAAAAATCATAACTTACTCGTGTCTGTAAAATTGTTTAATTACAGTGCGTATTAATTACTGATGTACTGTATAAAGCAAAGAAAGAAGTAAACTCGTTATATTAGTAAAGAGATCGATCTGTCAGCCTTTTTTTTATATTCAAAATTTCAACTCAAAATGGCGAATAGAGACTACATAACTATTCAATATAAAATATGATTTTACTTATAACATAAGTTATACTTACATAATACTGAAACGATATATGTATGTGTTAGTAACTGTATGTATAGTGTACGGATTTTTTTATTCAATATACTTGAAATTAAATAATATTAAAAACTTAATAAAATATACTCTTTATTACAATTCACTCTCCAACTCTACTATGAATACATTATATATGTATATGTATATATATAATTATGTTTACTAAGGGTGCAATTACTAGGCAATCTAGTGTTGGCTATTTTGATTGATATTTGAATAATAGTTAAAGGACATTTATTCTATACCCTTTTTCTCCTTTTTTATTTGATTTCCTGCCTTTTTTTTCTTTTATGGAACAATATACTGGCTTAGTATTATGTAGAATTGTCTGGCAGATAATCGGTAAGGTAGCCATTTGTTTTCTATTACATGTGTAATATTGATAAAAATTTTCACTCCATAGTTGTTAAAACAAATTATTCAACAAGTCATTGTATTTGTAGTTTCATAATAAAATAAGGAATTGGGATTAAAATTTAATATATGATAATAAATAAGTTATGAAGTTTTTACTCACAGTCATCTGTAATTATTTAAACTAATTATTAATAACCTCAGTAAGTTTATAATGTAATAATTACAATATAAACAGCTAGCCCTCACAATATTCCTACCAATGTTACTCGGAGTCTTCTTTCATTGAATGTCATACATACTGGGGAAGCTGATGTTTTTTAGTCTGTAACTTCCCTACGAATTTTCTTTTTATGCGAAGCTCAAACTGAATGATGAATGAAGAATCTATGTATCCATGAGCTATCACGGCTTCTAGACTTACCAAAAATTTATATAATTTTTTCTTACCTACAAAATTTCTATTTGTGTAATAATGTTGACATTTTGAAACATAATGTAAGGGTAGTTATCCTTGAAAACAGGACCCACGGTAGAAGTGTTGGCATAGCACAATTGGTTTTGTTTCCGATAAGTGATAGCTGAACAGGCCCTTAGTAGTTGGGAGGCACATACGACCAAAATAACAAACTCAGGATGATCAACATCCCTACAATACTATTTTCTATGAGGCATATCAACCCCATAGATATGCACACTGTGAGTGACCCCCGTGAGTGACTCTTAAAGCATTGCTTTTAGGACCTTTAATTTAGGTCTTTTAAATTAAGTTACTTTTTAAAAACCTAACTCCCCGACGTCAAAACTTGACAAGGTATATATTGTTTATTAGTTTTTAAATGAGACAAATAATATACTTTACCCATTTCTAAAAAATATAGATATAGTCCATTAATATTAAATATATTCGTTAATGATCAGAAGGACATATATTTTATACTGAATTATACAATTACCTCCGTCTGCAAAGTAATAATAGATGAGTTTTGTTTGTATATGTGTTATTTAGATTTATTAATGTTTTCGGTCACATATACTTACGTAAATTTGCTGAAAGAAATATGATGAAAATTAATTTTTTTATATTAGAATAAACGGTTCAACTCATAACTTAATTTTTTTTTTATATAAGTATTTTTTTTTGTTGCTAAAAGCCTTAGTACTTGAAAAGAAACGTTATTGTGGTTCACACGGAATAGACTAAGTGTGAATATTTAAAGATTTGGCTTCTTTGATGATTAACGAAAAATAAATCAAATAATATGGACAAATGCAAAGCAGTTTAATTGAAAGTGAGTTATCAAAAACATTATTAGTATTTATTGAGTATACAAAGCTTCTCATAATTATACGAAGTACGAAACTCACCAAAATCTGAAAAGAAGTTTTCATTTATCAATACAGAGAACAGAAAAATGTTCATACGTTAAGAAAATATACTATATACTGTTGAAAGGTATCCGTTGTCGGAGACCGTCTAGAATCTAGACTCTAGATAATTACTACTTTAACTCCTATTGTAGCCTGCAAACATTACTGTTTGGATTCGAAGAGCGATGTAGATAGTGCATTTACTGGGATAACGAGACGTTACATCTTATGTCACAGGCGACGAGCGCAATGTGATGCAATGTATACCGTCGTAATTAGCGCCACGTTGTTATGAGCGAGCGTATCATTTACGATCAGGTCGACGTCCAGCTCGTTCGTCCCCTAATCCAAAGGAAAACATATATGGAAATTAAAAAAAAAGTAACTAATTTGACAGTTGATACGACAATCGGAGAGATGTGATATGATCATGTAACTACGGGTAAAGTTAATGAAATATTTAAGAATATATATTAAAATATTACTTACGCCTCCACCCTAAATGATAAGGAAAAGAAAAAAAAAGATATCAGATATATATCTTCTGTTAATGTTAAACAAGCGACTATTTATTACACAATATCTTATTTCCCCCAACAGCACTATAATAAATTTGTTTACATTGATACAGTAAATTTGAAACTGGTGTACTACTATATAGTAAATAAAATTTCTACAGTATTTTATAGTTTTATATTAACATACTAATGATACATACCTTCAGCTGAATAATTTAACAAATAATAACGTAATTAATGAAGGCAATAGTTTAATTTCATACAAAATAATCAAATATCTTTCAAATACTAACCGTCACCTAAAACAAGATGGTAAAGTGTTTTCAATTTATCAGAAAGTAAACAATATGTTTTAATATTAATAAAGATGTCGGTGGTAGTGGCCGTTGATGGTAAAAAGTATTTATTCGGAACACTCAGACCTTCATATGTCAGCAGATAGACAAAATAACAGTGGTAGCTAATTAGGCCGTTTTTCTTCTCCTCCTTAAACTGCTTTTTCCGTTATTAGCGGTTGACAGTAAAAAAACAACCCTTAACCAACGAAATATATTAGTAATTCTTATAAAATGTATGCAACTAGAGTGTGAAGTTTTAGTTTTTAAGAATCTTGAAAATATATTCACAGCTCCAATCAAGAAATATATAAAACTTACGTTCATCTAAATGAGAAAAAAATAAACCGTTTCATATTAATTGTCAATGAATAGATTCCATGTTATCATGCGACTTGGTCAAGGTCTGAGGCAACATTGGATGCAGGTGGCATCGAGGAATAAGGGCGATAGGACTGGGAAGAGCTAGGTTCAGCAGTGGAGGGTAACAGGCTGAAATCTATCTATGATTATATAGTGAATATTGGTTTTGTTTGTTCGCCAATCATGTGATAACTACGAACGTATCGCCATGGAGACATGAGCATTCGATGTGGAATGATTTGTAGACGGTTATAGGCTATTTATTTTTTGTATTTCATAGATATAGTAATATTTATGCGGTTGCTATATAAAGTCTTCTGTACTTGCGGTTGCTCTCAAGGAATATTTTATATTATAGCTAGCAAAGCGAACGGAAAAAGGTTAGTATATAATGCTGATAACATTATACTTGAAGTTTATAAATTACTTTAGAAAGTTTTTTTTCCGACTGTCCACATATAAGAGATAAGTATTCTAGGCGAGCTCATCCCCAACCTCATTGTCGCTTAACACCATGTGAATTTAAGTCAAGATAGTCCATTGGGAATGAAAAAAAAAACTGCATGAACGATCACTACATAGACACAAATATGTTGTTTTTGATGTATGTGTTTTATTATTCTCTTTGGTATAACTTGCTAACAAATGCCGCAGCTTACAAACTCCTCGCCCTTTTTAATATATATTCATCATATAATAATGGGGTTATATATAAAGATTACTTTTCATACTTACTATCAGCTAGAATAGATAAACGAAAATCATATATAATATTTCAATATTCAGTAATTTCTTATTAACAGTATTTATAGTGATTTACTTACGTTATCCTAAAAAATATGACAGTTCCGATTAAAAACATTGTTCTATACAATTATTTGTATTAATTTGTTTTCTTCGATAAACAATAAATTATAATGTTTAGATCGTAATTGTTTATAAAAAAAATTAAAAATCATTACCTTTACCTATGAACAATACAAAAAAAATGTTTAAACGTCTATATACTAAACATAAATCTGGTGTTCATGAGCGAATTGTTTGGACTGGTAGGTTCCTGGTACAATTCTAAAGTAACTTAAGTTGAACTTGAACAGTGGCGATGTTAGGTTTTTAACCACACTCGGCTCTAATCTTCTCTTTGTTCTCTTCTTTTTATTCGAGACGAGAGAGACGTTCACGTGATGGTAAGTGATAACGTCTGCCTATAACAACTTGGCTCCAGGTAGGACGGTGTTCACAGCATCACATTGTGCTCATCGCCTCTACACATAAGATTTTAACTCTCATTATCCCATAAGTAATTTAAGTAAGTAATTTGACTGCCTACAGCACCTTCGAACCGGAACTCACTAATATTTGGGCCCTGTTTAGAAGCAGAAATAGGCGTTGCGGTGGTACCTACCTACACCGTTAAAGCTATTAAGTTTTCAGGTTACAAACTTAGGGTTTAGTTAATAGGTTATTGAACTTTAGTAGTAGCATTGATACTGCGACTTCTTGATGGTTTGCGATTACCTTCGTTGGGTTAAGCAGAAATAAACATCTAAATAAAAAAATCTACTTACTGGTTGCTGTTAATATTAAAATATTCAATGAAAATACTTGAATAGTAAAATTAACTAAGTAAAGCTAATTTAAATTAACTTAAGAGTATTGAAATTTTACTTACGCCCTTTTACCTGAAACGAAAATATCATTCTATATAAATATATTTAAAGGAAAAGGCATAAGCAAGGAAAGGATATTTTTATATTATGTGAAGAGACGAGCGGAACGTTCACCTGATGGTAAGTGACACTTCCGCCCATAACAGTGTGGCGCTAGTTAGGATGATATACATTGCAACACATTGATCTCATCGCTTTAAACATAAGATGTTGAGTCTTGTTACCCCAGTAATTACACTAGCTACAACGCCTTTCAAACCGGAACACAGTAATGTGTGCACACTACTGCTTGGCGACAGAAATAGGTGCTACGGTAATATGTATATAATAAGTAGGTAAAAAGCTTTCTTCTTCTGTCAAGTGGCTTTGGGCAGGACACATGGATGGGGCAGCAAGGTCCTCGAATGGCGACCGAAGGAAGCAGCCAGATGCGGGCAGAGCCGAAGGTTTCCTTTGGGGAAGATCTATTTCCAACAGTGGATGTCTATCGGTTGATGATGATGAAGAAGCTTTCTTACTATGAAAAAGTTACTAATCTCATTATAATTACTAACCGTTGATAATGATGTAATGCATGAAAAAAAATTGATATAAATCAGTATAGCCGTTGTTAATATAATAACTGAATATTATTACTTCACAACTCTTAATTATTATATCTTCTTAGTTGAAAAAAAAACTTACATATCTATCCTGCGGAAGTAAAAATAAAATGATATATGAATGTATAGAGGACAAAAATCAGCAAATAATCTTTATTATCAACACTCTAGATTCCAGACATAACTATTTTTAAATAAACTACTTACCGTAAACTAAAAAAATAAATAATATAATGTTTAATTCATTATCACAATACTTAACTACTAAAAATACATCTTTGTGATGTGGTGCCTCTCTCAAACTTAAGTTAGTCTTTGTGATGAAAATACTTACCACATTCTGAAAGTTAAATGAAAAATTTATAAGTAGGAAAACTAAAATAACTGAGTATAAAATAATATATATGTATTTTACTCTTTAATAAAGTTTTTAACTAACCTTTGGCTGTAATGGTAATTTACTTTAAATTAGTGAGTGTTAGCAAAACGTTATATTCCCATATGTATTACTTAAATTGACTAGAAAACACTTAAATGTTTTAATAGGAATGTAAAAGTTTCAAATGAGACTTTACTGGAAAATACTTACTGTTGTCTAAAAGACAAAAATACATGATTTTATTAGACAATTCAATATATATTCACCTAAAATATCAATCGCTGTACTTACGTATTCCATCTATATTAAAACAAAGCAATAAATTAAATATAGAAAAAAAGTATGGAAATACATTTATTATTTTAAAATTTGCTCTTACCGGTAACTGAAAAATATATTTATTATGAAACAGAGTATTTTATGTAATTGAAAGATATATTTAAATATGTTCATATTGTACATACCGTAAGCTAGGAAAGAGTTAATAAAAAAAACGTTTTAAAAATAAATATTTGTCATAAAAGATGTTATTTATTATAACTATGACATTATTTAGTAAATAATACTCACCACAACAGTACTAGCCTAAAAATAAAAAAAGATATATAAATATTAATAGAGACCTATGTCCAGCTCTGGACGTCCATCGGTTGAAATGATGATAAAGATGATAAAATAGAGAACTAGACGAAGAGGACTACTGGCGAAATATGTGGTCATAAATAGTGTTATAAAAAATTGTGGATACCTGCTTATTTAAGGATTGTTTAGTTCTAAAGTATATTCGATGAAGAATCTTTACCAAAGAATATGATGTGTTAGCAGCATTCAAACACTTCTTACATATTTTTAAGAATATATATGATAATTTCTTTCTCTACATGAAAGAACAATGGTTCCTGATATACTCTAGGGGATTGGTAAACTAAAATGATAATGTGTGCGCCACAAGCAAAAAGTTCTTTATGTGGCGTCGAGGTATTGGAGAATGCAGTGTGTAATAACCAAATGTGGACTTGGTGAAGATGGTAAAGACTCTTTGTTTACGTGTGATATTAGACCGGTAACGCTGGAAAATAATTTGAAAGAACTTCACAATGTTAATGAGGATTTATTAAAAAAATAAGATTTCTTTCATCGTTCGTCTAACAGCAGGATCTTACAGTTTTATTGAGAAGAAAATAACAAAAAAAGCATTATGTTATAAGTCTATTACTTCGATAAAATTTAACAAGTTGACAATTAAACTTACTGAGGCGTTTGCTGCTTCAGTCTATAATTAAAAAAAAATATCCTTTTTAGTACAGAAATGTAGACTTTTTTTAACCAAATTAATCGACCATTATTACAATTTGTGTGATTTTATCGACACAGTACTGTAAAATCCTACTCATTCTCCTTAACTCTGATGGATTTCCAAACGGATGTAATGATTTCGATATGATTTTTTTTTTAAATTCGACAGATATCACAGATGAAGAAAAATTTAAGTTCTTTTCAAGTTGTATTTTTGGAAATTCAGATTCTATTCTTTAATGTAACTTGTGAGAATTTCTGTTTATAAGAACTTGATTGTGTTTTGTTGCATTAGATTACTTTTAAAACTTACCGCTGCACCACTGGCCTGGTAAAATTAAATAACCCTTTCAAACCTTATAAAATAACATTTATTGACAACAACAATTAAAGTGTCCTTAATATATACATCAATGAAATCTGAGTGGAAATCTTTGGGGGAGGCCTTTGTCCAGCAGTGGACGTCTTCCGGCTGATTGGATTGGATTGGATTGGATTGATAATATATATATATTTTTTTAATTTTTAATATAGTTACACAAATTAACGCTTGACACTGTGATGATATGAATCCATTTATGATAAAGTGAGTTAAAATTTTCCAAATAGCTTTTCTCAGTTCGTTATGCTGGTCCTAACATATAATTAGATTTGAAATTTGTCAGAAATATTCCCGCCCGGTGGCAAGGCGTCGCCCTCTGAGCTTCTCGTTATTAACACCCTCTCAACTTCCTTTGTGGAAGGAATTTAGTAAAATATAATCTTAGCAGAGATCTAAATAGCAGAAGCAATATCTGTTCCAAATTTTGAGTGTTTACATCGAATTAGTTTCGGAGATTGAGTCAAAGAATCTCTGGATATATATAGATATATATGTGAATATGCACTATAAAATTTACTTTATTGTTATATAATTAATTTACATATAATAATGCAGTGTTGGTGGCTAAAAAATTATTGAGTGTATCAACATATTAAAATTTCGACATAATGAAGGAAAATTATGAACTCATGGGAACAATCCACGAAACTTTTATAAATTGATAAGTTTTATTAAATTAGAAACACCATAGGACACCAGCTCTCCTTTCTCCGGGCTATATCCTTTTTTAATGAGTCTTGTTTAAATTTGTATACGGCTTTATTCATCATTATGATAGTGATAAACAATTGATGAAAACATACCTGTGTCGTGGCGTCTCCTGGCTATATTTAAAAATGAAAAGGAAAATATAATAAAAAATATGAAAAATGGAAATGGTATTCTATATTACAATTTAAACAAAACAATATTCTTATTATTATTAATAAATCTATGTATAACTTAAATTCCTGAATAAATACTTTTTTGTTTTTAATACAACTAGTACATTGACAATGTCTCTTTTAGAAAGTTCTTAAGAGGAAGGCGGTTAACTTATACAATTCGTTTCGATGTTGACAAACCAAAAAAATACTATTAAAGTTAACTATCTTGTTCACTGATGTCAGTGGTAGTGTTATCGGTATACTTTTTTCTACTGCCAAACAGTAGTGTGGCAAGGAAGTGAAATCCTGTAAGCACCTAAGTATACCTTGAAAGTTCTCGAACATTTATAGATATTTACATAAAGATATCCATTACAATTCATGGATACTTGTTTTCTTATTTTGGTTAATTTAAAAAATATATGACTAATATTTTAGTTACTCACATTGGCAGCGGTTGTTTCTGCCTAAAATATATGGAGAATGTGTGATTAAAATTATACACAGAACTTTATTATTTAAACATTCATGTAGTACGATATTTCAATAGGTAATATATTTTGTATAGAAGAATCTATTTCAATTAGAGGAGTTTGTGGTCAGTAGTTCAGCTTAGCTTTGCTAGTAAATTCATAGTGGTATGAAAATGTAAATTTTTTATTTTTTTATTTTATATTGTCACGCCTTTTTCCCAGTAGGGGTAGGCAGAGGTGAATAAACACCCACATTTCGACAGATGTGGTCAGATTAGGTCCCATGTAACAGGGGGCGAGCCTGTTGCCACTTTATTGGGGTCACCACACACACACTAAGATGATTTCAGTGTGCGGGTTCCCTCGCGATGTTTTCCTTCACCGTTTGTATCTCGCTGTTGTAACTAAAGTTCACAAATGTACATAACTTAAATATTAAGTCATCGGTACATGCCGAGATTCGAACCCGCGACCTTCGGAATGAAAGCCGCACGCTCTAACCATTAGGCCAGCGAGCTACTACTTAAATCTATATTACTACTAAAATGTTAATTTATTATTAAATATTAAATAACTTAACTTACTTGAGCTGTACTAGGTCCTACGCTATCCTATTTTATAATATAATACATTACTCTACTTTTTCATAAAAAAAAATTATTTCAATAACCTCAAAATTGCAAAAAAGTATACTTTTCTAAAATGTCAAGAACAAAGATTATTTGCAAATTCACTTACGCTAGCGGCAGCCGTCGTTGGCTAAATATTCATTTACTATTATTTAATAATTGTTCCTGTTAATGTTTTATTTTTAAAATGATTAAATAACACGGTTCATATTTCCTGTATATAAACTGTCTTTTAATAAATATAAGTAAACTTTTTAACTTATTGCAAATATATACTTACATCATCCTACGACAGAAAAATTTACTTGAGATATTGTAAACATTTAAAATACTAAGACTATGTTCTATTCTACTTATCTATATATATAGGAGATACCCAGAGATTCATTGACTCTTCAAGAGATCTCCAATACTATTTATTAGACGTAAACACTCAAAATTTGATTTAGATATAGCTTCTGCTATTTAGAGACCAGTTAGCATGGATTTTAAAAAAAATCTATCCTCAAAAGGGAGCAGCATGGGTTTAATAACAGGAAGGGGTCTGGGGGTCGGAGGGTTGACGCCGGTCGTGAATATTTCAGACAAATTTCAACTCTGATTGTATTATATATTACTGCTGATAATGCTGCTGCCTTTTTTGGAAAAATAAAAATAGGGCATTAATGCCATCGATTTCGCATATGTAGATGGAGGCAAGTACATAGTGATAGTACATATATTTTTTAGATCTTTAGGTCATACAGGTAAAGGCTTAGAAAGTTTTAAAGGTTCTAAATAGATTTATTATAAATGTTACTTACCGGCTGAAATTAATAGTGTTTGTCTATTATTTACAAAAACAGGATATTGATAACATTCAAGTTTAATTGCAAGATCAAGTTTAATTTTTTGGAGCATATTAATATGTCTGATTTATTGCTTCTGAAATATTTAGTTTCAAAGAATTACTTTATGAGACTTTAGTTTAGGTAACTTTTTAACTTTTAACGTTTTTAATTTCTAATTATATAAATATTAAAAAATACTTAATAAACTATGGAATAATTGTTGCTCTTATCAATGATCCCAGTTATATGACAAAAATATATAGAAATTAAACAGACAAAATTTAAATATAATATTTCAAACCGTATTGAAATATCTTTTGTTATTATTAAAAAAATATAACTTGGTATAAGTTATATGTACTTACTATTGGAATAGATGTTATAAATGCGCATACGCATAAAAAGTACACGTAGCCCAGTTTAGTCGTCATTCTGTAATAATAATACTTTTTGTATGGAAACTTAAAAGTGTAAAGTAAATTTTATTTAATGAAACCTCATTTAAACAACTAAAAATAATCGCAAATACATTTCGGTAATTGTTTAAAGTAATATGAACATGTAACGGGTCCTGTCCGAGCCAACCTCACCTGTTCGTGGTGTACCCTGGTAATCAACAAAGGAGTATCTGCCTCCTATCAATCTCCATTGGGCCAGCGTGGTCGGTAATCCAAATCGCCCCATATGAACCTCTCCAAAGGCCTCTAGTGCCCGGCGGCACCGGAGGCTATACTGATTGTAGACCGATCGATGTAGACTATTGGGGTAGGCCTATATCTAGTAGTGCATGTCTAACGGTTGTTGATGATTATTAGAACTTTATACTTGTAGTAGACCTCTGCTGCCGGTGACCCTCTACGCGTGTACCACATTAGCTCCTATTGCAGCCGCCTTACAGTAGTGTGCAACCATTACTGTGTTCCAGTTCAGAAGGCACAGGGCTAGTACAATTATTGGCGTAGCGAGACTTAGCATATTGTATGAGGCGATGAGTACAATGTAGTGCTGTGTATCCTTATCCTAACTAGGGCCACGTCATCATGAACATCCCGTTCGTCTCGTCGCTTCGTAAAAACACTAATGACGAAATACGACAGTTAGCTTGATATAAAAACTTTGACACTACGTATTCAGGTATTGTCTGATAATGACTTGTCTTAGTGAAATGAAAGGTGATGGTATTTTGATTCATCACTCCTATTCTTTTTGATTAAACGGTGTCGCACCGCAAACGTAATTATAGTTTGGCAGCGGATACAAACCATGTGAAATTGGAATCTTTCGCGATTCTAGGTTCCTACACTCCGAAGCAAAATAAATTTAACTAGATATGGTTATTAAAGATATTTAAGCTCCCGTGTTAGCGAAATTGCGACACGGATCCGTTGTCCAAATTTAAAGGCACTATTTGTCTCGCCAATACTTAGCATGAAAAGCATCAGCTCAGAAAAGCATTTTTCTTTTTTTAAGCATAAAATATTATAGCATTACTTACATAAAAATGCACTTCTATACAACACTTATCACAATGTTATAAAAATTTGTATGTTTCAAATTTATTGAGATATTTTATCGCTTTCAATTTCAATATATGCAGTCAGCGATGTTAACTTGATATGAAAGCCAGTAATACTTACGAATAACTTACTATAACATCTTTTATTTAATTATTGATATCAAATAGGTGGTATTTTTTTATATATAAGCCCTATAGGAAAATTTACATATATAACATACAGACAATATTGTAGAAGTTGTGTTCCATATTTGCTTTAAAAAAGAATATATACAAAAGACCACTTAACCACAATTTCACATAATAATTGCAAAGTGTTGTTAACCGAAATCCTCAGGCTCTATGTTGATTAAAAAAACTAGCATCTGAAGAACTTCTCCAGCAGTGGCTTCAGATTTGTATCCAGGAACTCTGCCAAATCAATCTCAATATGAACTTAATGTTACTTCATAACTATTAACTCTTAAACAAAGATATAAGAAATTGTCTTTATGTTTATTAAGTTGAAAACCAGATATTTAATAAATTGTTGCATATTTTTATTAATATAAAATAATCTCTGTACAAAGCATATTTTTCATAATATCTGTTGTCACTTAGCTTCCTCTGATTTCTCTTGGTAAGTGATTACACCTTTTTCAATAAGATCAGGAATTTCAACAGCAAGCCATGGGCCCAGCTGAAACATAAAATATTGGATTTAGTTGCATAATTAACCATCAATTTACAGTAATATACGAAGTAGATGTTATAAAATTCTTCACTGATTATCTCTAATAAAATATTACCAGTGAATATATAGTAAGAAGTATATGCAACTAAATGAAAAATGTTTCTCCTTGTTTTAGTTAATTTTGTCCAACAGTGTTACTGCACACAAGTTCAACTTTAGCTTTTATGTTCACATGATGATAAGAGATATGCCTTCCCATAACAACTAGATACCAGTTGAAACATACACAGCACCACATTAATTTCATTGCCTTAAGACCTAGAAAGTTGGGTCTTATTATCTCGATAATTTCACCAGCTACAACCCTTCAATAGACCTACTAAAAATATATAAAATTAAGTATTTCATAAAAAAAAACCTTTACCCCTAAAGCCATAGCATGAGCAATGCCAAATTTCGGAACATTCCTAGCCCATAATGGCTTAAAATGATCTGTGAGACAAATTTTGCCACCTCTATACATCTTTGCTGTTTTTCCATCAAGACCAGGTAGGGCCAGCTCTGGTGCGGTTGTAGGGTATGTAACAGGAATCTGGTAACAATAGAATGTATACAGATGTTGCAGAATTATTTATATGATTTATATACATTGCAACAATGTATGTAACTAACTACTAATTTAACCTTTAACAAATGCTATCTTTGCTTATGATACAACATGCAACAAATAATCCCTTCGCCATAAAATTTCGCATGCTTCCATTAGGTATTCCAGCCATTTCATGTAATATTAATCAATTATTATATCTACTTACATCAAATTCCAAATCAAACTCATATTTCAGCAGATTATGGACATACCAACATTTTCCAAACCATCTTGTCCCAGTTTTATCTGATTCCAACCTAAACCAATCATTGTCCGCTGTTTTATTATTCTGCACATACTGAAATGATTACATATTGTTTTACTTTTAATAAAACTACATTTTATTCTGAAACAGGTAAATGATAATTAGAAATAATAATCATTACATACTTCTCAATATTAAAATAAGATCGAATTATATTATATATATCGGTTAATTAGTTTAATTATTAATATTATTGAAACTTACAAAACAAAATAAATTACCTTTATTAAAGCCTGATATTCTTCTTTTAATCTAGTCACCCATAACTCTTTATCTCTAGGACCTGCTTTAGTTTGCAATAAAGGTATACTGCTAAGAGTTTTTCTAGTACTTTCATCAACCATTGTCTTAAGTTTAATTAAATTCTAAAAAGAATTATTCTAATTGCAGCCACATCTGTGTACGTGTAAACAAGTAATTTTTAGGGTTGCCATTAGCAGCTACTATGTTATGATGGTTTATACAATAATTTATTTTTTCAATAAATCAACTTCCAACTGTAATAAAAGATATGTATTAAAAATCAAGTGTAAAAAACATTAAAACTGTTGGGAACTATACATAAATAAAACGATAACTACGTGTCATCTTCACATTATCTGTTTAAATAAAAAAAAAATATTATGTACTTAAAATTGTTGCTATGAACACTAAAATTTAATAAGACTAATGTTTTGATTTTCTTTAAAAATTAATAAATTTTTTGAACCGCAGAGCCTTTATTCTGTTGTCATATAAGTAATAAAAAAAATTGTCAGCTACTTGACAAAGACTATTGACAGTTATTGCCAAATTGTTTATTGTTGACATTTCATTTAGTCCAAAAGTTAAAGGTTGAAATATAGTGATTATTGATTTAGATTATAAGGTATACTAATGCTCTATTTTTATGAATACATAAGTTCGATGTAAAAGAATTGGGAAGTTTCATTTATAATTTTGTTTAAGTAAAAAGAGGGGGGCCATTCTATATCGTATAAGATACGAAACGTGACCTAATTTATAATTACTACTACTTTACTAATCTATAATAGACAAACAAAAGCACAAAATATATCAATAATATTGTTGTCTATAAAGTGTATAAATTTAAAAAATAATATTTTAAAAGAAAAATCAATCAAATATCAGAAATACTATCCCAATTTTGATAATTTCAACTATATTCCAAAATATTCAATATTTCTTCTATACATTTACTTAATTTCGGTGATATAATATAAATTAAGAATTAAATCATTATTTTCTGACAGTATTTGTGGGTACCAAAATTACCTATTTTTAAAGTAATGTTTTCATTAAAACATCTTACTAAGTCTTTAATTGTCAAAGATTAAGAAAAATGGGCTCTGAGCAATCTATGCCTAATAAGCAACCACAGAGAGCTCCACCAGTTCGCCGAGGGCACACTATAGCTGGATCAAATTTACCAGGTATGTTTAGGCAGGATTTTAATACAGTTGAAGTTTTTCTTTTGGTTTGTCCCTAAATTTTCAGGAATCAAATTATCTAGAATATGAATAATTTATTTTTCCTAAGTTAAGATGTTTTTTATAAAAAATCAGGATAATAATTTTAGATCATCAACATGACACCAATATATACTAAACTATATCATAAACACAGCTAATTTAATACCTTATCTATTGGGATAATTTCCATACTTGATAAGATATTCACTAAGCTGGTAAATGTTACAGGTACAAAACTACCATCTGAAATAATTGAACTTTTATGCACCTTTCATATTGTGCCAAAGGTAGAATGGTGCTGTAATGTAACCCACTCAAGGGATGTGTAGAATATTTTCAATACAAAGTATTTTTTTAAGATTCATATAGAAGCAGTGATGCTACTACTAGCGGCAACAACTCACCGGGGGCAAGCATCTGTTCTGATTCAGAGTTGCCTTACATATCATATACAGTAGACAGGCCCATTGGAGGTATGTTATATAATTATTAATATTTTAAATATTTTTATGTTATAGGAATGAATTGTTGTATAAATATTTTTTGACATAAAAAAGTAAAAAAAAAAAATGTTATTTAAAATTTCTATAATAATTTGATGACTTCAAAAAATGTTGTTTAATTTTATTTGAAAACAAGAATTTGTGCAAGTAATGTTTACTTCATATTTTATTTAAGGTGGTTGATATTATTGGCTTTATTTATATTTCAACAACATGGATAACAAGTGTACAAATTTTATTCTAATTTGAATATAATATTTTTATTTGTGTAATTAAATATTCAGTTTTATAGCTTTAATTAAAAGAAAATGGTTATAACTTATATAATCATTTTTCAATTTGTATGTTGAAAAATATAACAACTCTATATATTTCTTTTATAGTTATAAGAATTTTGTTTAAGTATTTCATATTTTAATTTTCTTGCTCATTAATATCTATTGTAGTAATAATATTTATTTGAAATTTCATTAATTTTTTTGTAGATTCACCAAAAACATCTTCAAAGAATCAAAAGGCAACTGATAGCAAGAAGTCGATTCTCCAGCGCCGTCAAATGAGCCTTCAAGCAAGGATGAACAAGAGTGCGAGGGACATTGTAGTGGTCAAGCCTGCATCTGATATGCAATTAGATGAAGATATACAAAGGCTTCAGGTATGATTTCTAGGTTGGTCTCAGGCCAGAAAATAATTAGTGGGTGATTAAAACCTTCCAAAATGTGAGTTTTGGATACATTTGGGATAAAGATATTTATGTATTAAAACAGTCAAGTCTATAATATGATTAAGATTAAAATGGGACATTTAAAAGTGTAAAATGAACCACTCGGTGATCCACTAGTTATAAAGGGAGATTTAGGTAATGTGATAGTAGTTACTATTCAGTTTTCCTTTCCAGGAAATTCCGACATTTCTGCCAATCATGAGAGGCACACTTGGCTTGCCAGGAGCTCGCGATCCAGAAGTAATAGCCGGTGAGTATTATTTACATAAATTTATTTAGTATTAAAGTGTACTCTGGAACGAACGAAACACCTTTAAATAACAATGAAAAAATACTAGTCTCCAAAAGTTAAGGTACTATTATTAATTTTTTTCTTTCGTTTGATGGTTATTGTAAAGTTTAGGATGCAATGCCACCACAAACTAAGTTAATCTCTGTTACCTGAGTAATTTAATTAGTCCCTTTTAGTTTCCTCCAAAGCGGAACAGTAATTCTTGCTAGGCACTGGTTTGCGGCGCGAATAGGCACAGCAGCAGTACTGAGATTAAATTACCAGCAACTATGGTCTACTATAAGTGAGATATTTGAATTATTTTATGGTTATTACTATCGCAGGTTTGGACTACAGACCCTGGGTGCGTATGACGACACGATTGCAAGCGCACCTGTCTGCGTGCGCGCAACCTTTGGCTGCTGATCAGTTGAATCTCATATCTAGAATAAAAGAGGTACAGTGTTGATTAAGATATTTTTAAACATTTACAATTTATAAGGTACTACTGTTACTCAATATATACATAAATAACATACATATATAACAAGCAAATTATATTTTACTGTCTTTTTTCTTTTGTGGAGGAAAATCTTTAAAATATATCTATTCTTCATCTTCTTCGTCGGTATCACTCTTGACAGAGCGGTCGTGGTTATCACCTTAGGTGTTGGTCGTAAGCTGAACAACACTTCGCCATTCCTCTCTGATGGCTGTCCTTCTTGTGCATTTATATAGTGGCAATGATGATGACCCATTTGTTGTCGCATTTATCTGGTCAGTCCATCTCATAGGCACTCTTCCTCGTGGCCTGGTACCCGGACCACAGTATCTGTCTCAATAGCTGTCTCCCCTTACCGGCGTATGTGGCCAAAAAAAGTGAGGATACGAGAATACCAAAGATGATAAACGCTGCTTTATACCTAGTTCTCGCAGTAAAGACTCGTTGGTACGAAATTCAGTCCACGATACTCCGACTATTCTCCTCTATCACCACATATCTAGAACGTCTAACCCCCTTACCTCTCATAAGATCCAGCTTTCTGCGGCGTACAAGAATATGGGGAATACAAGTAGTCGAAATAGCCGGATTTTTGTGGCTCTATTGAGATTCCTCCATATTTTCTTATATATGTATACATATAAATATATCGTTTATTGGATTTTTACCCAAGCTTTAGTATTTTTACATAAATGTAACAGTAGATATTACAATACGAAGGTTTTCACTGGTACCACACATCATGAGCTTTGGAATCGAATCAGGTGATTTGTCTGTTCATGTGTGAAATCGAATTTGTGTCCTCTATCTTGACTGGATATAGTGAACAGTACTTCCGTCTCTAGCATCTTTGAGAAACGAAACTGGTGTTACCAGTTTAGTATGATTTATAAAAATAAAATGTTATACTATATGTTAATAATTGTCGCATATATTTTCATCAGGTCGACGCAGAGATCACTCGTCTGTATTCACAAACGGTTGAGAGACAAAGGGCGAACGCCCGTCACGCCGAGAGGTTGTCCAGGGTGCGGGAAGTCGCCCATCAATTATCCAGGTGTAACTCTTTGCTCAAACAGGTGAGAGAAGTTTTTTTTTTTCTACAATTTTAACTATTCGTATTTATTGTTTCTTAAACATAGTACATATACATAAGTCTGTGTATATGTGGTATACATTTTTCTTCTGTATTGTCTGTTCATCTGAAAATAATTTCAGGCGCTTTTTATGTTTTTTATTTTTAATTCCATTTTTGATCAAAGATTCATCAACAAGGATTTATCAAAGAGGTTTTTCAAAACATAGTTTTTTTTTATCTTATTCGTGTTCAAATATCTCTCTTGCCGGAGACCGTCTAGATAAATCAAATAGTAATGTTAAAACGTTACAATGTTCCGGTCTCAAGGGGGTTGTAGCTAGTAAAATTACTAGGGTAACGAGACGACGACCGCAAAATGGTGCAGTGTATACCATCCTAATTAGGGTTACGTTGTTATGGGCAACGCTTACCACCAGGTGAACGTCTAGTTCCTCTCGTCGTTAGTAGAATAAAAAAAATATATCTATCGTAGAGTTTTGTCAAAGGTTTGCTTTTGTTTTCCATTTTTTATTTAATTTCTGATTCAACATCCCACTAATATCAAAGATCAATAATATGTATTATGATGTATAGATGATTTTTTTTTTGTTTATTCTTGTTTATAGACTTTACAAGACTTTGACGAGTTGAATTCCCTACTGCCCGAAGACAAACGACTGGAACCCCTGGCCTGGAACGGACAACGCTGCTCATCATAAACTCGCCCAACTTCATGTAGCTAGCGAAATTGTTCTCATGTCATGTACAAATCGTTTGATGAATACTTTGCTTAAGTTTCAGGATATGGTTGTAGCGTCCTATGTTCCGGGAAGATCTCGTGTCCGTTTAAAAATTACGAATAATAAATTATACTTGTGATACAGCGTTTTATTGTTGTAATGATTTTATTAATTATAGTTAAATATTATGCAATTATTATAATGATTACATCGCTTACCAACATAACGCCTCTATCCATTGATTTGCTAAAACCAGAGCAAACGTTTCAAAAGTTTCCTATTTCGTACGTAAAACATTACAATATTTCCTTTGCCGTTTTTTTTTTTCTTAATTTAATTTTAACTTATATAAAATTAAGTAGATAAAATTGTAAATTACGACTAAGCATAAATCTAATTTTTTTATTGCGTCAAAACGAGGAAGACTTATCATCATCAGCCGATAGACGTCCACTGCTGGACATACGCCTCCCTCAAAGATCTTCACATGCAGTAACTATGGTCTTCGGTATCACCGGGCGTTAGAGGCCGTCGTTTATAGAGGTTCATATGGAGGGACTGGTCAATGAGACGTTGCCCAAAACGACGTGGTGCTAATCAATATTATAAATACTGCACCACATCGTGCTCGTCGTTTTGAGACGAGATGTGTCTCATTATCGCAGCAATTACATTGCCTACAACGCCCTTCAAACCCTGTCACTGTTGGCAACACACATCACCAGTGCATAACATAATTTTTCTTATTTATATAGATTGATGATATGAATAGGCGGTGCGGTGGAACTTACACAGTCTCTGCTAACTGAAACCTATCACCGGTACTCGAAATGCTTTCTGTAGTACAATTTTTTTACCCCATCGGTGGTTAACTTCAGTGCGTTGCGGGAGGCCCTAAAATCTCCTACAAATTGCACCGGTGCTACGCCTAAAGCACGTCCCAGAGCGGGCAGTAGCACTCCTTGCCACACTCTCCAACGACAGGAAATAGATCACCCCTTTCTTGTCGTTCATCCTGGGCTCGCGTAGTGGAGAATGAGAGCCACCACCTTTAAAGCCCACGAAACGTAAAACTCTTTAATTCGCCTTCTCCGACAGGCAAGACTTATTTTAGTTCTTTTCTCTAGAAAGATTTGTTTTAGAAGGAGCATAAAAACACGTTCTCCAGATTTGAAAAAGGTTAGTGGTGAAGGCAATGGTAAAAACATTAAATAATAAATAACAGCAAATAAAACAATGGCACTTATTTCCTTCACAAACACCGTTTGCGTCACACAATACGCAATTTGCGAACGTTGCCGACTCCACATAATCGATTGTTCCGTTTTTGCGTTGTATTCCGAGAAGCACTATAAAATTGCGCGTTTTGCGCTGACATTTGCTTTTAGTGCTATATTATACTTGTAGCATTGGCGTACGACCCGTACGTTACTTTAAATTCTTTTATTATAGTGATTACATAGAATTACAGCGCGTATACCATAATAGTATTTACTATAGAGTCGAATTAGTTTTCTCAATATGATCGTTAAACTTGTTAAACGTTCTGTGTGAAGAGGGCATTTAATGATGATGATAGAATCGAATGAATTATTGCAACAAACATAATATTATATAAGAATTCTTGATCACAAGAGTTTTCATAATTTGTTTTTTTTTTTTATTCAACTAAGTGAGGAGAGGCGCGAGACGTTAACCTGATAGTAAATGACTCACTTGCCCATAACGAGATGGAGCTAGTTACGATGATATACATCATCATTTACCTTCATATTGCTTTCGTCGCTTTGAGACTTAGATGTTAAGACTCTCTGCCCCTGTAATTTTACTACCTACAATGCCCTTCAAACCGGATCACAGTAATGTATCCTTACCACTGTTTAGCAGTACAAATAAACGCTGTGGTGGTAACTATATAGATAGTCTCCGACAACATAAACCAGATGATTCTTTATAACGTTAAGAGACAAAAATGTTTTTCTTTATAATATATTCATTTTAATCATGTCACTCTGTAATGGATATGAAGGTCGTGATAGCTTTGATTATAAGGGGGTTCGTTTAAGAATAGGTTCCATTTTCACGGAGAATGAATTTCCGGTGGTGGTAAATATCTCGAGAAAACCGGCGCTTTCGAAGAAGAACAGGCATGTGATATTCATCAACTTGAATTCGGCCACCGTGGTAGATGACCCTTGACTCTATTGTGAGAGAAGATCCCGTTTCCCAATAACGGAATCATTAATAAGGTTTTTTGTTTAAAAGGTATGTTACTAGGTAATTATTTTGTAAAAATTGTGTATAACAATCTGCTACATGATATTAAGTGGTAATGGAGTGGTAGACGATGAATATTGCTTGTCCAGGATAACATGGCCATCATAAAAAATGGTTAATATGTCGCATGTATATTGTAGTAGATGCAGGATCACAGTATTAGGCCATAGTAGCTTATACTTTTGCCCAAATTTGCTATCACGATTTATTACAATCAATGAATTTCGTTTAATATTCAGATAAATATTTAATAAAGACGGAAATTGTGTCTAGGTTTACCCAGAATTAGAATTAACAAACATTTTTTTTTCTGGGTTCTAATAAAAAGGACTATATTTTGAAGGATATAATCATAAAATTCTAAATCTTCAGCCTCGACTTCAGTTAATATCATAAATATTCAAAACTTCAATAGGTCTAACAAAAAATATATGTGTAACGTAAATTGTAAATTTGAAGTACTCTTTGCCCAACTTACTTGTCATATCTTAAGTTGTGAAATTAAATTTAAATGATGATAAAATCTTTAAAGCGTCTGACGCTGGTTAATCCAGCAGTGGGTAAGTAAATAGATTCAAGTCGTTACCTAAACCTTGCAAAAGTGTTGTTTTGCAAGAGACGCTCCGTGCTGCGCGCTCAGTTAAGATTTTCCTTGCAGTCTAGTTAAACGTGTCTATAGGTTCCCTTCAAGTTTAGTGGTATGTACGGAACCCCTATTTTTTAATTACTGATACAAGTGTGTAACATAAATTAAGTTAGCAAAGTTTTTTATTGAGTAACTTTAACATTACTTTTCTGTCGTATGGATTATATTATTAAACAAATAACTCCTAGTAACTAGTTTTTATTAATATTTTTTTATATTTGTATACAAATTTATATACGTTGTTTCATTCTCAATAATATTTTGACAGTTCTCAAATAGCAATGTAAACTTTTTTTATTATTTATCCGAACAAAAACGTTCGCGGTTTTTCACCATTTGTTTTCGCACGAAGGTTTATTTGTAATTTAAAACAGTTTTAATGCTTTTCTTTAATTTATACGCCGCATTTATATAATATATAATTAAAATCAGGATCTTCGTAAGAGTTACTTCTATGTTCAAGACATGCTCAGATTGCTTCAAGGCTACGGAAGTCTCACCGTGACTATGTGCGGTTATCGTATTGTTTAAACGTTTCGTGATGAGTATACAGGATAAGAATATTGAGTACCAGATATTTAGTCAACATAAACAACAACAAATTAACATTTAGGCTAAATGAAGATACTTGATTGTAATAAATAAATATAATCAGAAAAAGCTAATTAAAATTTTTCAGTACCTTAAACACAAGTCAAGACTTCTGATCGTCAGTATATAGATACGTCAGTCTGATTATAATTTAAATTATTCTACAGTATAATTACATGTCCTTCTATTAATTTAAGACTGAATGAATAAGGTTCTTCTTCGATAAGTATATTATAAAGTAAAAGAATTACATGTAGAATACTAATTTAAACTTAGTTTTCTTTTAATTTATAAAAACAAACATCTCTTGGTATAAAAAATACAAAGGAATTAACGTAGGTTAGTGCAATAAAACACTATCAAAGTGTAGAAATTATAACTATAGCTTATTATTAATAAATATTTTTTTAATACTACTGGATTATGGATATATATGGTCAAATGTCATGATTCTTAAGTGGGGAAACTAATACACGGCATTGTGAAGAAATTTCAAAACGCTGTAGATATTTCATAAAAAAATTCACTGTCTTGGTAAATGTCTTTACTTTAACTAATACATAAAGGTATATTGAAGAAGAATAGTTTTGAGTAAAATCATAAAATATAAAAAGATTTGTATTATATATAAATAACTGAATTTATATATTTCCTTTAATGTCAATTTTGTATATACTTCAATAACAAGACATAATATAATAAACATTGTAATGTTATTTCCAAATGTAAGCAAGGTACTCTATCAATGTAACAATAAAATAACTCTAATAGTATTTGCAACCATTAGAATGGCAATTCGGTTATAGTAACAAAAAAATATGACATAACCAGATGACTTGTACAGGTACATCCGGTCGACATTACCGTTTCTGTTTTACCTACAAAAGTTGCGGTCCACTAACTATGTGGAATAGAAACTATCGAAATTACCCTCTAACTGTGTCGACTGTTAAAAACCTTAACTAACACATCCGCTGTTTGCCTCATGTCCTCAATCCTTGCATATTTTAAATAATCGTAACGATCGTCCCTATAGAAAGTAGTAAAACTATTATTTCTAATAATTGTAATAGCACCCTCAGGACATTAGTAGAATGAGCAGATTTAATATGCTCTTACTCGAAAGGGGCGATAACTTGATGGTAAGTATGAAAGTGTGGTGCTAGGTCACTGTTGCCAGAGACCGTCTAGGTAGGTACCACTGCTAAGGATGGCGGTGGTTTCCTTAATGGTTCAGGAAGAGACTGCCGAGCGGAATCGGGAGTAGGTCGATTCTGCTAGGAGACGAACACGTCGAGGTGATCTCGACATGACCATCGAGAAGGGTTCTAATTTGTAAAAATATACATAACCTTGCCTTACCCCCAGAAGCAGGATATCTGTTTAGATTTCCTTTTCGATATCAAAAGGAAAAATAGTAAGTACCGCTGCACCTATTACTACCGCCTAACAGTAGTGTCCAAACATTACTATGTACCGGTTTGAAGGGCGGTGTAATTAGTGAAATTATTGGGATAACGACAGTTAACATCGTATGTCCCAAGGCGACGAGCATTACTGGGTGCTGTATATATCATCTTAACTAGCGTGTCATTGTTACGAGTGTTATACTTACCATCAGTTGAGCTAGCTAAACTCATCGCTTTGTTTATGCTCTCATTACCCCAGTAATTTCATTATTAACAGCGCCCTTAAAACGGTAACAGCAGTAGTTGCAAAGTATAGTTTGTCGGCTGCAATACTGCGGTGGTAACAACTTAGATAGTTTCTGGTAACAAAGATCTGTTCTAAACTAGATCTCTTCTAGTTAAACGTTCAGCTTGTTACGGTGATCAATTGATTACATCATCATCAGTTAGGTAACCATGAATGTGTTGAAAAATGTCTGCTGATCAAAGAAATCGTTCGCGCTAGTTTTGTATGTCACTATAAAATCTATAGCGTTTAGCAAGATAGTCCAATCGTCTCTGAATTTATGAATAATTCATAAACGCCAGTGAATAACTTAAAAGTAATACGATGATGACGCACGAATCTGAACAATATTATTAACTATTATAAACTAAAAGTATAGTTTAACAATAATAGCAAAGTATTTAAGTTAAACACTAAAGGCGCGGTCCAGGCCAGTTAACTGGTGTAAGTCTAAGGTAAATCTTTTGACCTTAATGCCTTTGTTCGCCAATCACGTGAAAACTAGTGAACCTTTCGACATGGGGACATGACCATTCGATGCGGAATGAGTTGAGGTTTGATTAACTTTTATAGGCGTATTCTTTTTGTATTATTTAAGCGGTTACTATAGTAACGGTTGTTATAGAAAGTCGTTTACGGTTGCTCTCAAGGAATAATTCAGATAAATTTCTAGTCTAATTTTATATTACCGCCAGCAATAGCTAGTATATATATAGATTTCGGTTTGGGTAGAGACTCATCACGATGTATATGGAACCATAAGGCTTGGATACTTGAAATTTTATAGGAATATGCCTTCTAAAGAAACTTTCTGGCTAAAGAGCTTTATAAACGGATTTTATAAAGCTCTTTAGCTAAAGAGAGATGCGAGTTGTTACAGCGAGCAAAGCAGTCGAGGAACAGGTAGTTTTATTTAAAAGTTATAAGTATTAGTAAGATCATGAGAATGTTCATCATTATTTCGATTCGTTTATATATTAAGAGTTTAATTGTTTATATTCATAGAATTATGTTTCATTATAATGAGAATGACCTAATTATGACTACTTGTGATAAATACATCTTGTTACGTTGTCACATGACATGTATATACTGATGATATTACTTTAAAAAAAACTTTAATGTGAAAATATTACTGTCTCCCAGACAGAAGGTTGCAGTAGATAGTAAAATTACAGATATATAACAAGGGCAAAGTTGATCACCAAATTGTAAATATTGTTTATACAACAGGTCACGAAGTTTTGTAAATATTTAACAAATGTCTCAAGGTGATTATACTTTTTTTTTTAAACTCATTTAAGCGACGAGAGGAGTGGGATGTTCACCTGAAGGTTAGTGATACGCCCACTGATAAAAACATGCTGCTAGTTGGTATGATACACACTGCATCACATTGCTGTCGTCGCCTCAGATATAAGATGCTGGTTCTCCCTACCCCAGTTATTGCACTAGCTATAGCGCCCTTCAAACTAGAACACAGTTATGTTTACACACTACTATTTGGTGGAAAGAATAGGAGCTGCGGACCTACCTAGACGGTGTCCAGCAACAAAGACCTACCACCAGTAATTCATATCCTTATCATAAGTATATTCAGTAACATGATAATGGTACTGTGGCGTGAAGAATTGGGGGTAAAATTATTAAAAAAACTATGTTTCTTTAGTACTATAGTTATTCGTAATATCACACAAAAGTACTTCTTTAAATAAACATTATGTTATTGTATATCAAAGGTGTAACAATTTTTTTTTAGAAGTCGAAGATCAATTTGATATTTTCACCGGTAAAGTGTTAACTTATTATTACTGTTACTTAGTCAATGTAACTTTCAATTTGAATGATATAGTAGCTATTGAAACAATTGAGATAAAAATATACCTTACCTCTCAAGACGTCGAGGGCAATGTGATGCAGTATAAACATCTTAAAGTTTACTGGTAGTAGGTCCCTGTTACCGGACACAGTCTAGTTAGGTACCAGCCGCAGCGCCTATTGCAGCTGACAAAAAGTAGTATGCGAATATTACTGTGTTAGAAGCACGCTGTAGCTAGTGTGTGTAGTGTAATTACTTGGGTAATAAGGCTCCATATCTTTAGAAATGAGGGGCTGGGTATATCTTCCTAACTAGCGCGTTGTAATGGGTTTCCGTATCACTTACCATCACGTGACGTTTCGCTCGTTACTTAATTGAATAAAAAAAAACGTAAAAACTCAAGGACATTGATTACTAAACTTGCAGCTATTACATAGTATTACCACTGTTATAACTTCCTTTTCCTCTATATTATATTATATTTACGATTTCATACTTTAATAACAATTTTTTATATCACTTTCGTTTCTATATATATGCAAGTTACTGTACCAATGTTGTATATCTAATGTGTTACAGGTAACTATACTTTTAATGCGTATAAGGGTGTATGGGGTTCCACCCAATATCTTACAGAGCCCACGTCAACCTCACCTTCACGAAGTGCACCCTGCTAAACAACAGACGAGGCTCTGACCACCCGCCAACCCTCACTGGGCCAGCGTGGGGCTAAAGGCCAATACATCCTCTTCCTCCTTAATGAGTATCTTTGGAGGTCTATGCCTAGCAGTGGGATACGTCCGTCTGATAAGAACTTTACCATAAATCTCTTCTATGGTCACACGAGGGTCTACAGAACCTACCAACACTCTTCATTTCTAAGGACTTTACAGGATAGGGCGAACGACCATATTACTCTATATTTAATATAAAAAGCGTATGAGATCGTTTAACATTAAACTCTTATTGACTTAACAGTCTTCAACATGACGTCGGAAGGCTTTACGGAAAACGAGCTGGACAGTATGCCCGATCGGATCGCCGAGACGTTCAGCGGAATGAACGTCTTCATCACAGGAGGCACCGGCTTCATGGGGAAAGTTCTGGTGGAGAAACTGCTCAGGTATGTTATCTCAAACACTTTTATATCCTATATATCAATTGTGATCCTTCTTTACAGAAGTAACTGTAGAATACGTTATTTGTACTATGTGTATGATAAGAAAGAAAAATAATAATTTTTGATAAAAGTCCTTTTAATACGTACATTTTGAGTGAAAAGTAATACACGATAGCTCATTAATCAATAATTTAATTACATATATAATATATCTATATATATAAAGACAATAACTGAGTAGTTTATTATATGATATCCTTATAGATACAATTAACCAATAAGGTTTTAAATAATTACAGAAAATGTCACGATATAGGAAAGATAATTTTGTTGGTACGATCGAAGAAAGGAAAGATCCCGAGACAAAGACTCGAAGATATGCTCAATGATGAAGTGAGTACCTAAAGTTTTTTTTTTCTATATATATTAGTAATAATTCCAAGCTATTACTGTTGACATATTTCGCTAGGTTCTAATTACTAGCTATCCTCCGCCCGCTTTGCTGTCTCTAATATAAATTGAGATTTGTAATATTCCCTGAGAGCTACTGCAACAGCAAATGAGTTATTATAGCAACGGTTGCTATAGCAACCGCACAAATAATGCAAAATATAAAAGTTATTTAATAATAAAATTATGTAGAATCAATGAAATTATAAAACTATATATATATATATATATAACCATCTACAAACCATTCCGCATTGACTGGTCATGTTCATATGTCGATACGTTCACTAGTTTTTAAGTGATTAGATAAATTAAAACATACAGCCCATGCATGCATTTGTTAGAAATATGTAGGTTTTTTAAATAAGATTTTATATATACGGATTTCTTAAAGATTTAAATCTGTTCAGTTTGCAGCATTCTGCAACGAAATAGTAACCTACAGAGCCTTTGTAAACGCATTACCATAGCTTTGTAGTAAATATCGGCGCCGTGTAACCCTTTTAAAAACTACATTATATTGACTACATATGAACGCATATAATATTATGTATGTTAATAAAATTAGACAAAACAATAATACCAAAATTGTCGAGGCAAATTTTATAATGCCATCGGATAAGTGACCTGAGCCATGAGGAATATGGAAATAGAAAATTCCGAAACAGACCTATCCCCACTGGTAAGCATACCTGAAAAAATAAGAAAGAACTAAATTCTACTATTTATTCTGAAGTGAAACATGAATAATAATCTTGTTCGATAGTTAATTTCTTTAACTTTAGGCCATGGTATTAATAATATTATAAAATATCAGATTAATACCTTAATTAATAACAAGTTGTGAGAACTTGAACTAGACTAGCAGTAGAAGTAGACTATCAAGCAGTTTTAGAACAATCATGATTGGATGAATTTACAAACGTTTTCCTGTTCATTGTATTCAAAAGCTGCTGCTGTAATCATAAATTATTTATTATTTAACATAAACACACATCTATACAATAGCAAAAAGCATTTTAAATAATAATTTCTTACGTATACACAAATTTTAAATATTTCTTACTCCGAATCCTATAACAAAATCTGCTCTAGACCAATGGTATCCCAAGCGAAAAAATCCAATTTCCGGTCGATTTTCAGAACTATTGAAATAAAATAAAGTGAAGGTAATTGCTTTGGGATCCTATTATTAATAATAATAATCTAACACCAACTATATCTTTATACAAATATGAATTTTTTCGTCATAAATTGTGGAAGCGTGGTCGCTTAGGATTCTCTGGCTATCATGTTCACAGTCGGAAAATAGCAATGGGTGTTATAGCGACAGATTTGCATTATGGTCTCACTAATTTCTCAGATCCGGAAGAACCATATCACCAATCCAATTCTAATAAATAAAGTCTAAAAAGGTTTTTATCTAACTTAAATTCAACAATCTGTATAAATGGATAACGTTGATAGCATTACACATTATTTAGTTATAATGTTTAACTAAATTCCAATGTCCTTAACCACTTTCTAGTATAAATAAGGAGGTAATGAGTCCTGCAGCAGTCGTCTTAAGTAATTTTATCAACTTATGTAATTAACAAGTATTAAGATTGATAAAATGAATAAACCGGGTAATTTCCCATTACCAAATCGGCGCAATATGAAGCGTAAGCTACGGGTGAGGACACGCGCATGCGCAATTGCAAGGTGATGCATTTCAAATGCTTTTATGTGTGAATTGGAGCGTGTGTATAACGATCTGTAATATATGTGTATAACGTTATATATGTGTCTACAAGGAATAGATTTCGTAGCAATGTATCATCAACAATAGTTATTCTACTATTAATCGATTCTATATCAATGAGGTTTGTTTATACTGCAAATAGGAGCTAGGCTTTTTATTGAAAAAGTTAGTGCTTAACTTCGATCCTATCTGGTATTAAGTAGTTGTGTGGCCAGCGGTGGTAAAGCGCATAAACCTAGTAACAACCTATTTACTCTAATTTTGAAGGTACCTACGTTATATCTGGAAAAAGAGAAACCAATCTTTTCCAAATGCAAACAAAGTAAGAAGTTATAAGCTGGTCATCGTTTGTTCACTCTCGTTCCCGAACTAATAGGATTTAATCAGTACAGTTTATTCAAGGAAGTTGTTGAAGGAATATCCGGCCATTGTAATTGTATAACTTCACTGAATTGTAACATAATATAGTGCAGTGCATTAATAGTCACTTGGATTGCTAAAAAGTAAACAAACGCACTAATGCTTGACTGCAAAGTTGAATGCACTTTCAGTTTTGCAACCACAAATACACATATCTGTGTGGACAGCGCTAGTTGTGAAACAATGTGGCTTATGACCTTACGATTTGCTTATTAGACCTTTCTCGAACATGAAGCCCTTATCCATAACTTCTCTTCACACATCTTCATTGACACTATTATCATCACCAAGGATTGTTCCATCCAATGTACATATCTATTAAACTGTTTAAATAAATGATTGAAAGGAAACTCTTTCAAAGAACTTTTAGTACTATATCATTATTAATTTGGTCTATTCTTGTTTACTGCATTTTTCTAAATTTTTTTTTATTATCTGTTACGTCAAAATTAAAATTAAATCTTAATACTCCATTAGTCTCTTTAACCTAGGTTACAATCAAATAAAAAGAATAGAAAATAGAATTTTTAGTACCTTAGAAGGATCTTCTTCGAATTATTTACCTCATATTGACAATAAATATTATACTACCATAAACAAAAATATTTGTTTTTTGTCCCATGAACTACAGAGAAGAGCCGTACGTTCATCTGATGGTAAGTGATACGCCCGTTCATAACAAACGTGGCGCTAGTTAGGATAATGCACACTGCTTCACATTGTAATTGCCGCATTGAGACATAAGATGTTTCATTAGTCCAGTAGTTTCTCTACCTACGGTGCCATTCAAACCGGAACACAGAAATATTTGCACAGTACTGTTTGGCAGTAGAAATAGGCGCTGCGGTGGTACCTAGACGATCTCCAACAACAAACAACATTTACCAAAGCTGTGTGTTCGATGTATCTTTAAAAAGCATATTAAAACTGTCGAGCGAAATTGGGAAGTCATATCATGTTCCAGTTTAAAGGGCCTTGTGGTGATATAACTGAACACATACACCGTCTAATAGCGAAGAGAGGAAAGCGGCTTTTTGGGAATAAGAGTAGTTTCACATTCCTTATTATTTATTTACTATATGAGAACTTTTATCTATTATGTTAGTCTTACAGACTTTGTTTTAGTTATAGTAAACTTAACAGTGTTACAATCATATATCTCAAAAGTTGAGTAATTCAGCGATACAACTTTCGCTGTTTCCAATGAACTGCTTTAGACTTAGTTTTTTTTCTTATTATGAAATAGTTGCGACACCTGATCGAAGCGGTTGAGGAAACAGATTCGGATTCTAACTTAATATATGTTTGGAGTGTTGTTGAATCTTTGTCTTTAATGTCTTGAATCAGTTTTTAACGCCGTTTATTAATATCATTAGTTGTCTCTAATTAATCGTCGTATACTAATCACTTTGTTAATTGACAAGCTGATAATTACCTAGCAATAACGAAATGCCCAAACGTGGCGTAAGATATGGTACAGTTGGGCAACGTTTATGGGTACATGGCACTCCGACAGTTCATGCGTTTGGCAATATGACGTGTGTGCAAGACGTTTTCACTTTATAACGAATCTTGTTAGACTAGTTAGACAAAACCTACAATATCTAAGTTTTAAGTAAATTTTAGGCTAGAAAGATAATCATCGTAATGGTTTACAATGGAAACAACTTCTAGCAAATCGATCATTGCTCAATTAACGTAGCTTCTTATATAATAAATATTCGTATTCAGCAGTCTCATTACCAAAAATTCCCAACTGGTCTTAAGTAAATTAATGAAACTAACAGTTCACTTAACTAATTTAACTTAAAAGACAGTGATAATATTTATCAATATTAAAAGTACATAAAATCAATATGAATCTTAGTAAAATATCAAGTTTGAATAACAGACATCAAAGAAGTAAAAGGATCAAGTATTCTGCCAGCTTATCTATACTGTCACTCGAAACTATTGAATATAGATATAATATAAAAATATTGAAGGTACTTCAAGTTTAAGGGTATGAAAAAGTACTTTGTAATCCTTAGTTTAATTCGGTTTGAAGGGCGCTATAGTTTATGAAACTATAGGGATATTGATAATAAAATTACTCGCAATATGATGCTGTAGAAACATCTTAACTACTACTTTGTTATTGGCGGTAACATCATGATTACTCTGTTCATTTCGTTGTTTCATTGTTTAGAAAAATAATTACTAATCGATTATTGCAATATCGTATTGTATTGTAATAATTACAATAATATGATAATGTCTGCCAACAGTTATTTGCAAAGGTTCGGGATCTTCGAGGCGGTGTAGGCCCGCTCCTCGATAAGCTACATATTGTGATAGGCGACGTCATCGAACCAGATCTCGGTCTGACCGACGCGGACAGACAGATGATTGTCCAGGACGTCAATTTCGTTATCCATGCTGCAGCCACAATCAGGTGATTAATTGAATGTTAATTTTTATGCTATAAATCTTTTTCACCTGGTGATACCTGTGCTTAATAAGGTATTAAGCTGATTACACACTACCACACTGACTTAGTCGCCACAGATAAAAGACATCAAGTCATATTGTCCCAATGGTTTCTTTAATGGCACATGATTTTTTTTTATATTATCAGGCGCTTTTCCCTGTAGGGGTAGGCAGAGGTGAATAAACACCCACATTTCGCCAGATGTGGTCAGATTAGATCCCATCTAACAGGGGGCGAGCCTGTTGCCACTTCACTGGGACCAGCACGCACATACAAAGATGATTTCAATATGCAGATTTCCTCACGATGTATTCCTTGGTACATGCCGTGATTCGAACTCGCGACCTTCGGAATGAAGCAGCACGCTCTAACCATTAGGCCAGCGAGCAACAGTAGCTACTTAATCCTTAGAACTCCAAATAATAACTTTGTATTAACTTTTATATATATTTTTTCATATTTCTTCTTTCAAGACACATTTTTTTTATTAAAATCTTTCTGATACTTGTGTGTTATGTATATAAAAATTGTTGCCAGTTAAGAAAATAATAACTCCTTTTCAGGTTCGATGAAGAATTAAAGAAAGCAGTTTTACTTAACGTTCGCGGAACTAAACTGATTTTGGAACTTGCCAAAGAATGTAAAAATTTAAAGGTAAATAATAAAGTAGTAACTTGCATTTAGTATCTAAATGTATGTATAATAATATAAATAAAAAAATATTACTAATTTAAGTATTAATTAAGGAAACTAATCCTTTTAATAAATAAGTTAATATTTTTGTTCAACCCCATAACCACAAAGAATTATAGAAAGGGCTGAGGGTAACATTTTTATCGACAGTATATTTTCTTTTGTTATAGCTCTTCTTCCACATTTCTACGGCATACTGTCACCTTGAAGAGAAACTGTTGGAAGAAAAGCCGTATCCTCCCCCGGCTGATCCTCATAAGATAATAAAAATCGCTGAATGGATGGATGACGAGTCAATAGCCTTGTTGACTCCAAAGTAATTCCAATTTGGTTTCATCATCATCTTCAGCCGATAAACGTCGATTGCTGGACATAGTCCTCCCCAAAAGATCTCCACACAGTTCATTAAGGGGTAATTGAGCCTTAATCCACACCACCTCGTGCTAGTGGTGTTAACTTGGGCCCCGTGAGATGTTGTGCTCTTACGTCTCTTTTCATTCACTTTTATTTGGATATACATATACATATATATCACGCCTCGTTCACAAATATTTACCTGAAGCTTTTTAGATTTTGTAATATTTTAAGGAATATTATAATTGTTACAAAAAACGATAAAATTGGCAATGTTTGGCCAGAGTAATGAGATTAGCAACCTATAAATAATATTACAGTCCAATATCATAAGTTATTATATTATAAAACATCATTATTTTCCATATTATGATCTAAAGAGAGAGATGTGCTTTAAATGACTTAATAGAATGTTTTCATTCTTTCATTTGTATGCAATATTTGAAGTTTTTAACATGAAACTTCACTTTGTTTTACAGGTTACTTAGTAAGCTGCCAAATTCGTATGCCTTCACCAAGGCTTTAGGTGAAGCTCTTGCTGTGGAGGCAATGGAACACATACCCCTTATCATTCTACGTCCGTCCATCGGTACCATTTTTAATTAATATCAAACGTACATTTCATGTAAATTAGTGAAGAAATCAAATATGTTTATGGAGTACAGTACAAGTCAGATGTAATAGATTTTAGATTAAACTTGTAAACGTTCCTAGCTCTAATTATGGTATGAAAGAAAAGAGCAAAGTAATTACACTTACCAGTATGCTTTCTATCTTCCTATATATCTGGTTTGAATCACCTGTACAAAACAACTATACTTTATACCTCAACATATAAATATAATATTCTAATGATAGCAGTAACATTTCGTGCTTCGTTACCTTTTATGTGAGCCCTAAAGGTTACCATTAATCATTTTAAACAACTTTTTAAGTAATTTAGATAGTTCGTGTCAGCCATAGATGTTCATTTACTATATCAGTTTAGATGTGTAAGAAGAAACCTTTCTTTTTCTTACAGTTATACCAATATGGCAGGAGCCAGTTCCAGGTTGGACTGACAATATCAATGGACCAACTGGTCTACTCATTGGTAATCAATTTTTATCAAACGTAAACAATACATTAATCAGAAATAATATTCCACTTCTCTCTTCTATCATAGAGGTTTACATATAACACTTAATTATAAGAGTTCGTAAAACCTTTGTCTTTTGACTTGGACGAAATGATTCTAGTAATTATAACAGCTAATAGCGTCTTTCAAATCAGTACAGTTTTGTTTGATGGTAGAAATAACCGCTCGAGTAGTAGCTACTTAGACGGTATCCGGTATCTGAGACCTACCATCAGTATGTAATAGATATATAATAATCTGTATTATAATATATATAATTGAGATTAGTTAATTATATCGAAAAATACTGTTACTTTTCGATATATTTAACTAATTTCAAGATCATTAAATATGTCATGTACTCTTATAATATTGGTTTTACATTTGAAGGTGCCGGCAAAGGTGTCATAAGGTCGATGTATTGCAAGAGCAACAGTTACGCGGATTATTTGCCTGTAGACGTTTTCATAAACGGTATCATGATAATGGCCTGGAATTATATTAAATACGGGTAAATAAATTATTCTATATATTTCTGCTCTTTGTATTGATGTGGTTCAATAATATAAACAGACAAAGTGTCAAACAAAGTGTCATCAATAATATAAACTATCAAAATTTTTATTACAAGACATAGGTTAAAGTATGATTTTAAAAAACGAACCTGTGGTAACTACAGTAACCGAAATTTTTATTAAAGAGCACAAGGTAATAAGTAAAAACTTTGGGCTCGCAAGCGTTAATTTCGATGAAGCTGTACAAGCAAAAAATGTTAACACCTCCGAACCCCTATCAAATAAAGATAGCAGTATTGCTTAAGTTGATGAAGAATTAAATTGCGTTAAGTAATCTTAAAGAAAATGTAGATATATGTGTAATTATTTCAACTATTTTAGATTTAACACAATTAAATGTTTCAGGGACAAAACCTCAAACGTGGTTAACTTCACGTCGTCCGCCGAGATCAAAGTGACGTGGCTAGAGATGATAGACGCGGGTAGGGAAATCATCATGAACCGAGTGCCTTTGAATGGTGTTGTATGGTAAGTATTATATAATAAAAGGACATATATACTTTTTAATAATGTACCTTTAATAAAATTCTATAAACATTTATAATCATACTTCTGCAATTTTTCTTGCCACTGCAAATCTTTTAGTCTGTTCATTTCTTCTGGATAATTTTACAATCTCTCCTCTGCTATCTTTATAGTTTTTTTTTCAATATTCTTAGAGAGATTCTGTTCAATTATTCTTTATAGAAGATTCTTTTCATTTGTGTTGTGATCTTTAGTTTGCTATATACATTAAAACCATTGTGTAGTGTATACATAAAATAATTGAATATTGTAACTATTGTCTATTATCTATTCTGTGTAGTCACATACTTTTAAATTAAAAAGAATGTTCTCTTTTAAGCAGTACTTCTGTAGCTCGAACTTTAATACAAAAATCTATGTAAAATAATGAAGCTTCTTTTATAACTAGTGCACGTTTCTTAGGTATCCTGGCGGTTCGATGAAACACTCCCGACTTCATCACAACATTTGCGTTCTGTTCTTCCATTGGATACCTGCTGTAATAATCGACACTCTACTGTTATGCCTTGGTTACAAACCCATGTAAGATCAATATTTATATATATTTATAAGTAACAAACAAGTTCCTTTTCTATTGTAAAAAATATTATGATACTTTCCATTTGGAGTTACATAGATTTCGTTAATATTGACTAGTAAATATCACGAGGAAACCAACGAGTTTCAAATACGACAATTTTCTTGCACATCACTACTTTTTGATTTGGATACTTTCTTTGCTTGAAAAGCAGGTTCCGTAGTTAAAGCTGTAATTGTGCAGCTTATTTATTGAATATTTAGTGACATTATCTTAAGACAAAGTTGAAAAATGTAAATTTGTTTCAGTTTAATGCGCGTACATCGCCGCATCAACAAAGGATTCGATGTGTTCGAATACTACACAAACAACCAGTGGGACTTTAAGTCGGACATCGCTCAAACTGTACGACAGAAACTCAACGCTAGAGAGAGACGGGACTATAAAGTAGATGCTGTTGGTAAGAAAATTAACAACACGGAAAACTACGATAATCAGGATGTGTACACTCTACAATATTGGGCCTGTTAACCTGGGATATGAGCTCTATACAGGCCAATAAGCGCTGCATTACCCAGGCTCCCTGAATCTATCTAAATAATTTCTAAAGTTGCTCAAAAAATACACAACTCTTCGTTTACTATTGTTATATTGCTGGTAAGCATTATCATCAGCCGATAAACGCCCAGTGCTGGATTCTTCCCTGGATGATCTCCACGTTGCACCCAGCGACGTTTCGCGACCTTCAGTATTTGGGTTCATATGGGGCTTTTGGGCTATTTCCCCCCACACAGGCCCAAAGCGGATTGGTTGGTGACCTTGTTTGTTGATGAGCAGGTGAAGTTGGCTTGAATCCTGTGAGTTAATTCGTGGGTGCCTTTACACCCCTAGCTGTAACTGACAATTATATTATTAAGTATAGATAAGCAGAAATTGAAGCTGTGGTTTGCATACCCTACATCTCTGTGCGCGTCACAGTTACTAATTATAGTGATCATGTAGTAAAAATACTTTTTATTTTAACTGTATAGTTTATCTGTAAACATTAAAAAAAAACAAGATAAACAGAAAACGCGATAAAATACCTGTAATGTACAGAGAAGCGTGCACTGGTACTAAATAGCCATTCATGGCGGATAAGTCATCAGCTTTCTCCAGTTCTCTTTAAGAAACTACTTAGATTTTTTTAATTTTTTATAGAGATTTTATTAGATTTTCAATAAAGTAAAGGTCTTTTGCCAATAATTAAATTGTGAATGTTTCCATCAACAATAACATAAGGATCAATGTATATTAAGTATAGTTCCAATAGGACCTTATTGGATACAAGAACTGACGATAGGTCTCTTGCTGGAGACCGTCTATGAAGGTACTACCACAGCTCCTTTATCTACCTCCAAACAGTAGTGAGCAAACATTACTGTGTTTCAGTTTGAAGTGCACCGTAACTAGTGTAATTACTAGGGTATCGAGATTCAACATGTAATATTTTAGGCGGTGAGCGGAATATAGTAAAGTATCCTCATAAAATCATCTTAACTAGCGCCACGTTGTTATAGGCGAGCGTGTCACTTACCATCATTAGATCTTCCAGCTCCTCTTGTCGCTTTGAGTAAAAAAAATACTATTAATATTACCTAGTACCAAGGATAAAGGGTTTCAAAAACATTAGAAAAAATTACGTTCATTTATCTATTATACTACTAAGAAATTTTATTTCTTAAAAAGTCTGTTTTCTGTCTAGGTCTTGATATATCGCAGTACTTCGAGGACTGCATAAGGTCGGCTCGCAAATACATCCTTAAAGAGTACGATGACACTTTACCTGCTGCCAGGAGACATATGAAGATGTGAGTAAACATATTTTTTTTTATTTAATCAAGCGACGAGACGAACGACATGTTCAACTGATGATAAGTGATACCGTCTGCCCATAACAACGTCTCGCTAGTTAGGATGATAGATACTGCACCACATTGCGCTCGTCGCCTGATACATAAGACTTTGTGCGTTACCCTAGTAATAACACAAGCTACAGCGCTTTTCAAACCGGAACACAGTAATGTTTGCACACTACTGTTTGGCAGCGGAAATAGGAGCTGCGTTGGTGACTACCTAGACCGTCTCCGGAGACGGAGACTAATCACCAGTAAAGGTTTAACTGCTGGTACTGATTGCGTGTTTCTTGATATCAAATCTTGATATGAACTATGAACTCACATCATATTGGATTATAGTTTTACGAATCTGTATTTGTATCATTTAATAAAGAAATATTCATAATTTGGGTTACTCTTGAAGGTTCCCTCTAGCTTCTTAACATATCATTTTCTTCTTACTATGCTTCATCTGGTCTGCGAAGTAGTTGTATGCTTGGTAACTTCCAAGAGTTTAATGAAGTAATGTTAAGCCTTTATGTATGCCAAACAATATTAAGGAATTACTATTCAGCGTTGGGTGTAGGAGATATCTCTTATAATTATATGGCTGATGAGACTTATCATTCTCTCTTGAGGCGGTGGAATCAATGCAGCAAAATGAACTGCTTTTTCATTCTATGTGGTTTTTATTACAAAGCAATAAAGGTATCTATAAATATTATAAGATATTAAGATTTCTTTGCATTCGTACGTATATACAGAAAATACAGTAGTAAGTTTGTCTAGCAGTGGATGTCCATCGGTTGAAATGATGATGATGAATAGTATGTTTTATTCCAGCGTGTAAACTTTGAAATATTTGAAAATTAAGTGTGTAGAAAAAACTAAATATTCAAATAAATCTTTGTATTTCAGCATGTGGTTTGTGGACCTGGTGGTACGGTGTCTATTCTGGGGACTGATACTCTATTGGCTCAGCAGTTTGTGCTCATCGTTATACACTGTAGCAGTGGATTACAAAGACACCCCGCTTATTGTGAGCGGCGTCTAAGTGTTCATCATCTCGTGAGAGGGATTTATAGGATTTACGATGTATGTTTTGAATGGTCCATATCATAGAATACCTAGTGTACCTTCTAATGGCAGATGGACATATATTTGACATGTTGGCTAATGGAACTAATTTTAATACCCTTTAAATATAGTGACCTGTAAAAGTTTTTCGTATACTTAAATATTATAACTATGGTTTCAGATTTATGATTAAGGCATTCAAAAGTATAAAACTAAAAAAGTTTAGATACATTTCATAAATAAAAACATTTTTAACCTGTTTGTTACTATAACATAGTATAATTAAATTATTGTCAATACAAAGTTTAGGGTGTACTATAGTTATATGTATATTATGTACTTTATAATATAAAAAACTTTTACTAAAATAAGTGTTTTTCTACCTTTTCTTATCATTTACCAATTTCCTTTTTGTGATAGCTAATTGTCAGTGTAAATAAATATTGCACTTGACATCCAAACATATTTTATTCTTCAAATAATATACATAATAAAGATTCACAAGCGATGGCGACCTAAGCGATCTAAGTTGCTTACAAGCAAATGGTATGCAAAATATATTAAAAAAAACGATTGAATTGATGATGAATCACTCTGCTGGCAGATACACTCCCGCGACTTCCTTTGGAGAAGGATTTTTGTAAAACCCGTGCTCAACAGACCTATAATTGGCAAAAAGAATTTTCCTATACAATTTCAAGTCTCTTCAGGTCTTATGGTTCTACAGACATCGTGATGAATCTCTACTTAAGTGGAAATATCTTATATATATATTTATATATACGTGGGAGAATTTTTAATAAATGAAAAGCCTTGACCATTTCATCGCCATTTTTGAATAATGATGTCTACTGCTAAACATAAGCTCCAGTTGTGAGTAACTGTTTGGAGAGCTTATCTTTAAGCTGTGATCTCCAAGTTTCTTTTTACAAACCTTAAGTTTTTGTCCCAACATTCGCACAGGGAAACGGTGATAAATACAAATGTCAACGTAATATAAGGAGCAAGGACCTTTCGAGAGCAGGAATAGGACATTAAAAAACAATCATATCAATATACAGATTTATGTAAGAACTTAGATTACATCATTTATACCATGAAGACATAATATAATTAATGATATGACATTCAAACTGCTAAAGAACATAAAAATATAGAAAGGGGTGCTGTAACATTTCATAAGCACTACAAAACACGTGATTATTGAATAATACAAATTGTGGTACATATTAAAATTTCAAGGCACATTTATATTAAAAGGTGAACATTTGTGAGACTAATATATTTTTATGTTCCCGCCTTTCATATTACACGTAACAACAGATTCTTTCAAATAAATTCATTAAATTATTTATCATTAAATAGGGGTCTAATGGTTAGTAAATACAAAGGTCACTGGTGCTTTCTAAAGGACATTCCGGGGTCCGTCCCGTTCACTAAGGGTGACGCCGAACGGGCTTTAGACGATACCAATTCTACGTAATCTCGCAGGGTATCTTCTAAAGACTTCTACTGGTTAAAAATAGTGAGGCAAGTTTTGTAATTAAATAATAGAATAGTTAATAACCCGTCCATAATCGTTAGATGTTATTTTTAAGTATAAACCAAAGTTGGTATTATACCAATGATGATATTAAGGCAGGCCAACTCTCGTACAAGCAGCTATACATGATACCTAAGCGATTTTTTTTTATATACCGAATTTCGTTATAACTTTCTTCCGCTTTAAGGCAAATTAATAACTTTTTAATAATCACTTACTTTAGGGCGAAATGGTTTAAAAAGATACAAACGTAAAATTTTAAATTGCTCCCATTTTGATACTACTTAGGTATACGAAAAGAGTTTCCATTCAAATTTTACATAATTTCAACCAATTTGAATTCATATGAAGTTACCTAAGTTACAAATCATAGATAACTTATAACAGTCGAGATTTCTTTTGATCTGTATCCTTATAAAATAATAATTACTTTAATATGAACGAGATTTGATCAAAAACCAATAGAAATATGAAATTATATGTGGAATAACTTCGAAAGTTTACACACGATGCGTTGCTCAAGAGATATTCTTCTGTTACCAGATTAAGGTCTACTGTTATCTAATTCATGTACGGATGATCCCATTACTTGAATCGGGTTTAATTTAACGGACACGACCAGCTAAGAATCGGAAGAGGTAATATCCTGTTGCAACCTGGAATAACCTATGCACCCAGTATAATCTGAAAAAATAGAATTTTATAATGAATACCTTCACAACTTATACAACCGATATTACGAGATAGTAGACCAATGGCGTACGAGCACATTTAGTATTTATTTTAACGGTACACAAAAGCTAATTACTTATTTTATAACACTAAGGTCACTGGTGTCATTTAGAGGTATCGTCTGGTAAAGTTGGATGAATGAAAAGAGTTTTTTTTTTATCAAAACCTCCTGCTTCCACCATTACAACCAATCGTCGTAAAACTGAACAATAAGTAGAAAGTTATATTAAAATGTAAGATAACTTAAAGCAGCTTGCTTATTTATTTATACTCTGATATAGAGCTATAACTTAGTCTTTAAGTCAATTTGAAGGGGTTGTTAAATATATTTTCCTATTTCTAAAACTGTACAAATAGATTGTTTTAACTTACTTTTTTAATTTGTTTCTAGCATTGGGCAGCGATTCAACGCTGTCCTTCAATATGAAACGTCTGATGCCCAGCATGTAAGCCCCAATGTACGAGTCCCAGTTAAATTGCGCCGGCCAGTGTGGGAAAGCGCCTGAATCGCTGGTACAGTTTGCTTCCTCGTGAAGAGCCATAAGTTCCGATATACCGAATTGCCATTCGTTATTTGCGAAATATTCTCCCGTCGCAGCGGCCATTTTGAATCGTCGCGCTAACTTCATCATACTAAAAATACAGCAATATTCATTATCATAATCAGCCGATAGACGTCCACTGATGGACGTAGGCCTGCTCCAAAATTCCCCTCGATTATAGGGGTTCATATTGGGGGGTTTTGGGCCATTTCCCACCACAATGGCTCAATGAAGGTAGGTGGGAACCAGAATCTCGTTTGTTGATTAGCAGGGTGCACCACGAGTAAGTGAAGTTGGCTTGGACCCCGTGAATTGTCGTGTAGGACCCCTTACACCCCCATATTCATTAATGTTTTTAAATTAATAAAATTTATTGTAAATTAATCAATTTTTTCTTTGTTTATATCTTTTTTAATTTAATTAAGCGATGATACTATTAACTTTCACCTGATGCTAAGGTATAAGCCAGCCGATAACAACGTGGTATTAGTTGGGATAGTGTACACTGCACTACATTGCGCTCGTCGGTTGATACATGAGATAAAGAGTTTCGTTACTTCAGTAATTACATTAGCTACAGCAACCTTCAATTCGGAACATATATATAATTGTACAGTACTGTTTGGCAATAGAAATAGGCGCCGCGGTGGTATTTACCTAGATTGTCTCTTCCAACAGAGACCTACCACCATAAATACATTGTAACTACAAAAGTAGAAATCTGATCTCCAGAAGTTTATTCAATTTCATAGCTTATTAATTACTAATCATTTTTTAATAGACTCTTGTTATATTAATGGTTTGATAGTAATTAATATTATGTGACACGGAGGTTTGTGGTATGTATCTAGAAAAACCTTTTCATGATACTGTTTAACCTTTTTCAACATTCATGGTACAGACATTACTCACTATCAATGCAAAGTTGAAGTTGAAAAGATGACTTGTATAACCTTTTTTTATTAGGGAGAAATCTTCTAAAAAGATACTTTGATTCTAGGGGGAACACGAGGTTATGTGGGATTTTTACCCACAAAAACTTCCTCGGTGGTCATATTCAGAGCGTTGCAGCAGGCCCCGGGATCTCCTACGGAAGGCTCCACTCGACACAGCACGTCTTAAGGCGAGATGTAGCCCTCCTTGGTACCCTCACTTTGTTACGATAAGCATTAGACCACCTAGTACTTGTTGTTTATCCCGGGCTCGCTTAGTGAACAATGGTTCTCACTTTCAAAGCCCACAAACTCGAAAACTTTCAGTCGTCTTTTAGAAAGGCTGGGCTTACGTTAGTCCTATTCTTAATAGCTCGAAACTACAGGGCAACGACTTACATAACCTACAGATATACTTACGGTCAAGTGATAACGCTATGAAAATTATAAGTTTATAATTTTTTTATTTTTTTTTATATTGTCACGCCTTTTTCCCAGTAGGGGTAGGCAGAGGTGAATAAACCACCCACGTTTCGCCAGATGTGGTCAGATTAGGTCCCATGTAACAGGGGGCGAGCCTGTTGCCACTTTATTGGGACCACTACACACACACACAAAGATGATATCAGTGTGCGGGTTTCCTCACGATGTTTTCCTTCACCGTTTTTGTATCTTGCTGTTGTAACTAAAGTTCACAAATGTACATAACTTAAATATTAAGTCATTGGTACATGCCGATATATATGTATGTATGTATGTATGGTACATGCCGAGGTTTGAACCCGCGACATTCGGAATGAAAGCCGCACGCTCTAACTATTAGGCCAGCGAGCTACTAGAGCTAGTTTATAATAATTATAGTAAAAATATGTTTTCCCATATATATGTAGTTCATGTTATACTCACATAGCTTTTCTTCCTCGTGCCCGCAGTAACATATCGTAGAGGAAAGCGGGCAAGAAATGGCACGACACCTCCCAAAAGGTGTTCATAAAACGCGATTCGGTGAAGGAGAAATTCGGATACCACATTACGTATCTGAAATTTTCATATAAATTATTAACAGATACAGTATAAATGTTATCGTGGATTTGTTATTGAAGATAGAGTAGTAATGGGATATCAAAACAGAGGCTGACTAATGTACTTGTAGCACATTCATGAGATCATCCAGATGCATATTTATTCCTCTGCGTCCTCTAAGTCGTATAAGTCTGTATTTATCGGTTCAAAATTAGTCTACTTAAGAAAAACTACTAGTTTTCTAGGTTAGACCCTAAACAAATTTAAGTGCTGACAACCGCGTAAGGTTTTAATACTAATCTATCAATTAAACTCTTAGTAATTTATTACAAGTTAATTTCTACGTTTTATAATATACATAGTTAACAATTACAATACAAGTCCTTTAAATTAGAAGAATATTTACCAAAAAAAATAAAAACTAATAAGATCATAGATTTAATAAACTTAATTCTCAAATCGGCAAAAAAGACAACTAAGTCTTACTTGGTGGGATTTTCTCTGGCCCATTTGAGACAGAGCTGGATAAAGTGGCCCCACTGAAGCGGGTTCAGTGAACCGGAAGTTACGTTGTAAACTGGACAACGGCCAGGTCTGAAATAGTAATATTTATGTAATTAATTACAAGCTTTATATAGACATAAAATTTCTAACATAGAACCATCAGCGATGAACTTATTCATAATATTTTAGTCTGAGTATATTCTTAGTATTCTAAACCAAATGAATCAAACCAAAAAAAAAAGTTTTGACCATAGTCAAAACTTTTTTTTTTTTAATTCTTTGCATTGACTAATTTCGTGCCCAGTAAGATCCAGGTCTCAGGTTCAATTCCAAAATCACATGTAGTATATAGAATTTTTCTTTGGCTCATCAACTAAGGGCATATTGTAATAGAAAAGTCCTTATACTTACAAGGCATAATTTCTACTTGACTGTTAAATGTTAATAATATTAGGTATTATCTAAAAGTATTACAAAAATGAGTATTTTCTGTAGAAGGTTAACATTTTGTCGCTCTAGGAGGACAAAGGAATGACAATGCAGGAATACGTCGAAGTACAACTACAGAGTCATAACTCTAAAATTTAATAGATAAATTAAAAAGATGAAAAGCGAATACACTTACTGTTTAGATCCTTGTCTCCAAGCAGCAAGGATGCAGCTATTGACCACGAAATCAACAGGTACTATGTCGATAACGTAGCGCTCCTTACAATATCCAGAACGGTAAGTGCCACGAGATATCTCCATTATTAAACCTGAAACATGACAAGCGTGAGTTGTGGCAGTTCAAAAAATCTAGTTTCCGGGATAATCAAGAGACTGAGAAGTATAGAAAATCACTTATTCATTACTTTAATTTATTCATTTCTATATAAGTACTTCATAAAATATAACATGTTAATTAATAACTAGTATTTGTATGTTAATATCATCGTAAGAAACATTGTGCATCTTGATTCTAAAGAGAGAAAGCTTTGTATTACTTAAGTAAGTTAATACTTTTAAATGATTTAAACTTAACTATTTATAGATAAGAGATTTCAAGAGATTTTAGTTGTTATTTGTCAATCTATAAACATAATTATGTGTGTATTTTATGCACTAGATTATACTCATTGCCTTGAGACATAGGAGGTCTTTTCACCTCAGTAATTTCACTGGTTATATCACTCTTCAAACCGGAACACAAAAATCAAAGTATCTTTTATATATTATGCCGAAATGTACACTATAATAATATATCATATTATGTAGTATAACGAAAACATAACACTTTCTAACGGAAACGAATAGATTCAGGAAGACAAGTCCAATCCAGGCAATACCACTTTCCAATGTAAACAAGTTGTGAAACTGGCTGAAGTGTGTTTTATGTTCATCCATGTTTGTGTGGCTTATGGTATTATGTTCATTTGTGATTGCCATTTTGAAGTAATTTCATAAAATATTTCCTAAATTATTCATTACTTTTCTGACGTATAGTAATAAAGCCTTTGGAAAATTATTCTTTGTTGTTTCAATCACAAGAAAAAGTTTACTGATGGTAGGTCTGTTTAACTAGTTAACAAGTAACAGAACTATGCAAATATTACTGTGTTCCGGTTTGCAGGGCGCCGTAGCTAGTGTAATTACTGCAGCAGCAGTATTCAACACCTTATGTGTGAAGCGACAAGCGCAATGGGTTGCTGTGTATATAATCTAAAATAGCATCACGTCGTTATGGTTCGGTGTATCGTTTACTATCTGGTGAATGTTCAGTTCTTTCCTTGCTTTATTGATTAAAAAAAAAAACTTATAAAGCTCACCTGTCACTCCGTATATATTATCAATCCAACCAGGGAAAGGCTCTTGAAAGGCTGCGGTCACTGAAAAGATTAAATGCACAAATGAAACAATTGCTCTTAGTTATTCTAGTAACCATTCATTCCTTAGGCCACAAGATGACACCTAAAACTATCTTAACCACTTCATGGTACTAACCTCGAAGGTCTCCGGCAACAGAGACCTACAACCAGTAAAACAAGTAGGACTTTGCTAAGATATACGCGACGAAATAAACACCCCTAATATTGTGTACTTTTCTTCTTGTCACCTCGTGACATCGAATATTAATGCTTGTTACTTCAGTAATACTAGCTACAACTTACTTCAAACTAAGATTAACGGGTCTATTATCAAATGCTCCAGCTGTAAGAGTCAAAATGACTACCCCTCAACATCATCAGAGAATAGGAAGCTGAGATACAGTTAAGTTTACATTGTACTGCTTAGAGACAGAAATAGATCTTACGGTCGTATGTATATACCAATTTCCGGCATAAATCTCTTTCGAGTAAATGCTAGTTAAATATTATATCAAAAAATTATTGATAGATATCTCATCATCAGCCGATAGATGGCCACTGCTGGATACAGGCCTCCCCCAAAGATTCCCTCATCAATAGGGTAGGAGTTCATATTGACAAAGGCCATGGTAACAGATTCGAGAGTAATCTGTCACCAAATATATAAGGCTTCGAGGTGCGTGCGGTACTTCCGCCTAATGCTTATATGGGGTGGCGAGCAGTAGCTCCACCCCAAGTTGTCGTCTTATCAAGGCCTCTCGCTGTCAGAACCACAGTTGTATGCGAAAGCGTTCCCATGGTTACGGTCAAAGGTGACGAGTGGGAAACTGTGGGGTTTTAGTCGGTATGAGTCCGACATAACTTTTCTGTTGCCCCGACCGCAGTAGGGTATTCAATGCATGATTGCCGCACAGAAAAAGAAAGGAGTTCATAATGAGATTTGTGTCATTTCCCACCACGCTGGTCTAATGCAGGTTGGTGGGAGCCAGAGACTCGTTTGTTGATTAGCAGGGTACACCATGAGCAGGTGAACTGGGCTTGGGTCGTAAGCTAAGGTGTAAGACCCTTTACACTACTTACGACAGATATCCTTTTATTATATATACTTATATATTATATATAGGAAATATATTTTTTTCTATATATTATATATAAATAATATTCAGAGGACCAATTACCTTCTTTTCTATTTGAAAGTTCTAATAATTATGTATAATTATTGGTTAATGTATTTGTTAGTAGCGTTTCATAAAACAGCGGGTAAGTTTGCGTGGGACCAACCACATGACGAACAATCGATACCGACCTGATGACTATTTTATGAATGCCGTGTGAAAAGACACGGGTGCCATGAAAAAATCACCCCAACCACCAAGAATCGATAGCCGAAGGGTCTGGTAGCTTAATGCTTTTTTAAATGTCTTTGAATGAGTGTTATTAAATAGTTGAGGGCTGCTTTTGCTGCTTTATACTTGTAGAAAATTACTTTATAATTGGATACTATAATAATACTAAAGATTTTAAGTCGCGTAACAATATAATGAAACATATTGAATCATTATAAGAATAAATAACTTAACGGAAACGTATTGCAATTGATTGTTTTTATAGATAATGCGGTCGCAAAAAAATCATATTGCTTCAACTTATCAACTTAATGCCTTTACGATTGAAACAGCATTGCACAAGTTCGATGTTCACATCAAGCTTTTTTACTTTGTTTATAGCTTAATGAATTAATGTTGTAATCATATGTATATACATATTATCACCAAGTTATCTCATGAAGGAATACATATCACCAATAATATTACGTTCTATAATTCTCATAAATTCGATGAATATTTTTAGGTTATGAAGAGAGAAACTTACTGTTTTCTTTCATTTTTTTTTTGTTACAATAAGTAATATTACCTATTATCAACTAAGCTATTACCGTCATAAGATGATGGTGAAACGAACTCCTCAGAAAACAGAAATAGGAAAGAATAGTAATAATATAGACGTTGGAACAAATGCTATCATAATCCAAATTTCACTCCTTATGGTGGACCAGACATCAAAGTAGGAGCTTCTAATTCACAAGGTATTATTTATGGTCCGAATCTTTATATATTGCTTTTATTGATTCTATTCGTTCTATTTATTGGTAAATAATTAAATAAACTCACCTATGGAAGGTCTTATTATGCAGACGGGCAGGTTAGTATGGCTAAACACAATGGACTCCGCCAACGCTTTGGTAAGGGTATAAGGATTCGGGTGTTCTCCCTGAAACAAAGTAAAATAATAAAATCAGTATAAGCATAATCAGTAGCTGTATTAGGTAGCCATTTTTATTTAAACCTTAAAAAGTTATGTCATAAATTTTTTAATCAAAGATTGCAGCGAAAGAATGCCAAGAAGTAGAAAGTTCCAGTTGTAAGGACGTTATTACTAGAAAACAGTTAAGCTGGTCATCATCATCAGCCGACGCATCTCCTCTGCTGAAGATAGGCCTCTCTCAAAGATTTCCAAATCGATCGATCCAGCTGCTTACTGCGATCTTCAGCAGATCGTCGGACCAACTAGTAGGGGTCTGCCAACAATACGTCTTCCGGTACGAGGTCGCCATTCAAGGACCTTGGCGTCCCATCGACTGTCAGTTCTTCGTGTGAAAAGTATCAATTATTTAGTGCTACCTGCAATATTTCTGATATAACATCCACAGTGTCAGGGGGCAGGATTTTGGTACAACGAATTATACTGTCCGGATCATAGGGCGGTGGGTACACCCGCTCCTCGATGTGACTCTTTGGTGCGTTACTATACGCTGTAGATACATGGACTAGAGCCTAAAAATGAAAAAAAAAATCATTATATGTTTATTTATATAATAATGAAAATATATAGCAGTGGCTTTCAAAGCTTTAAGTGATATTTTCTGGTGAATGTCTCTCGCTTTATTTTTTTTTTATTTTTTTTTTTTTATATTGTCACGCCTTTTTCCCAGTAGGGGTAGGCAGAGGTGAATAAACCACCCACGTTTCGCCAAATGTGGTCAGATTAGGTCCCATGTAACAGGGAGCGAGCCTGTTGCCACTTTATTGGGGCCACCACACACACACACACAAAGATGATATCAGTGTGCGGGTTTCCTCACGATGTTTTCCTTCACCGTTTTTGTATGTCGCTGTTGTAACTAAGGATCACAAATGTACATAACTTAAATAGTCATTGGTACATGCCGAGGTTTGAACCCGCGACCTTCGGAATGAGAGCCGCACGCTCTAACCATTAGGCCAGCGAGCTACTGGTTTTACTAACTACGCTTTATACTTAGTCAAGTTATTCTAATATTACAGCAGTCAAAGAGTAATGACAAAACGTTATTGTATTCCGGTTTCAAGGTCTGTAGCTAGTGAAATTGCTGTGAGTAACGAAACATAACACATCAAGACGACGAGCACGACGTGGCACATCGGATATCATACTTATTGGAGCTACATCGTTATGTTTCGTCGAATAAAGAAATCTCTAATCTATGTTTATAGATAAACAGAAATCCTTGGTTTTATATGTACAAGCATCACCTTTCTTTTGAATATCATTGCTTAATCCTTTTCATATCAGTTACTTACGTACGACCTCCGGTAACGTATACTAATATTCGTCTTCTTATGCAATCAAACATACAATAACAACTTAATTAAATATATTCCTTAAGGAATGACTTTCTAAAATTGACCTGTTTATATTTAATGTTTACATAACTGCTTAAGTTAAGGATAGAGAGGACAGACTCGTCATGGAAGCTTTTTCTTCAAGTCAACCGTCAAAGGAAGTAGAAGTTTGTTTTATTAAACACCCACAGTATTTAAGGACACACAGTACCTGAAGAAATTTATTTCAGGAAGTTTTTAATCGCATCCATTGTGTTTTCGCAATTCTCACCAGATTGACTTCGGGATCGATCGTTGTGATCTTTGGGAGAGGCCTATGTCTAGCAGCGGACCTCTATCGCTAATGATGATGACTTAGGTAATGTATTATTTGATTGGTCCAATGTTAAGTTGCAACTTGAGACAAACTTAGCCCAGAAATAAATTAATATCGCTCATATCTGTGCCTATTCGTCTTATATTGAATATTATATAAAGTATAATCAATAAGTTTTGTATTTCTATTTTTATACGAATGGGAGATTTTTCTGTAGTAATCTACAGAATCTTCATCATCATCAGCCGATAGAAGTCTACTTATAGACATAAGCCTTCCACAAAGATTTTGATCTACAGAAGTGTTAATTAAGGCAATATTGAATTATGCATAAAGTCTTTTCAAAGTATATTTACAGTACTTTTCTGTAGAGGAAATTTTTAGTGTTACCAGTACAAAATATATTTACCTTTAAAAGTGGCATATCAGAAGCGAGTTTGAGCATGTATGCTGTGCCTTGGACGTTCAGCGCCGTCGCAGCCTGCAGGGGTTCAGTGAACTTCACTGTGGCCGCTGAGTGAAACACAGTCGTTACAGTCCTCAGGAGCTCCCTCTGTTCAGCGCTGACTCCTAGATTAGGAGCTGACACGTCTCCAGTTATCGGGAACAACTTGCTGAGCCTCTCCGGCCATCGAGTACGTATGCGATCAAATACCTGTTGGTTTTATTTCATGAGTTATTCCATTTAGATTACTAAAGTATAAATCTTATAAAGTCTAAAAAACCTAGTAAATATGTTAGTCCTCATTTTTATTTATCTTTTAATGTTTTCTAAGTTAGAAAATAAAGTAATGTAGAGTACCTAACAAGATTGTGGCCGTTTGTTCTAATATTGCAGTAAGTCGTAGTGTAAATGGATGTAGGACTGACACTGTTAGTCTAAGTCTTAGTCTAGTTTAATGTACTAAAAGCGGTCATATGTGCTTTATAGGCCACATACATTACTGTGCACTTTATATCCTTCATAGCATTTAAACTAATATAAAATTAAGAAGCTTAACACTGATGAACATTCTATACTAATCAATGGGCGGAATAGTAGAAACATTATAATCATATAACTTATATTAGTATCAAGATAATGATATAAATATATAGATATATAAATAGAGACTAAACGTGTTTACATATGTTATTATTTTTACATATATATATATTTATTATATATAATATTCTTTTATGTGATTGCATTTACGTAGAGATATAACTGGGAGGGGGCACTGTTTCCTGATATACAGGTTAAATTCCTAGTTCAGGAACCGAGGGCTTCAAGTATCGATGACGTGTAAAATAATGTAATAAATTATCTTTACTTTTATATTAAAAAAAAAAAATACATTCTCTGTGGTAAACATCGAATAAATCTTTACCTCTGTAGAAACCAGTTAGAGCGTCCGTCTTTTTTAATATAGTATACATATAGTATAACTTTATAATTTAATAGTGTCGTTGATTTCATATATATGTATTTATATGTTAATTATTATTAATTCGTATATTAAAAACAATTTGTAGTCGAACTTGTTGTGTAATCGTATGGAAAGTGTATTTAGATAATCATAGAATGTATTATTATGTATATATTACAAGTGATATAATTTTATGAAGATATTCTCTTGAACATTAACAAAGTTCATGTATCTTACGTAAAAATGAGGAATTTTGTACTTTTTGTAATTTTTCACTTGTCTAAAGATTACATCAAATTAATTAAAAGCCATTTTGTTTAGAAGCATACAATGGCAACGAAGAAAACGGATGTACCTGATTTTTCAGCAGTTCCTTATACCTTTGTTCCACCGTCAGCCCCCGTTTTGGTCTCATGAGCACATAAATAATCTCAATGCCTGCACAACTCCTCAGGAGTTTCTCCAGGAGAGCTTTGCCAACGAAACCGGTCCCTCCCGTCACAAGGATCACCGCACCATCGTAATAATTCGATATAGCATAATTGCTATGATTATTTCCGAAATTAGTTTCCTGATTCAAGTTTGGGGTGAAAGGGTCGTTCCCGTTTAAGCATTCCATGTTTTTTCTGTTAATAAATAAATTTAATGTTATTGTATGTGTAATTTATTTTAATTACTTATATCTATCGTTGTTAAAAGACATGAATATAATACATACTGGTAAATATCCATTTTTTTAAATTTCCACGAATCTTGCAGTTCCAAAGTTGTGCCACTGCTTCCACAATATTATTTCTGTAAAATGGTATTAAAAATTGCATATATCCGGAGAAATGCATGAATATAATGAACTTAAAACATTAATTAAAACGTTAAGAAGATATTGAAAAACCAAAGATGCAACTTTCAACAGATCACACATTTACATAGAAATATTTACATCCAGAAGATATCCAGGTTTGTTTTTTTTTAGTTTAAAATATTTAATGTAAACTGATATTTCTAAAGTCACCAAATAGTCCACATACCAACATATACACCACATAAAAAGTCACCAAACCGCATCGGGCTCGCTTGGTGACTATGGCCCAATCGCCCTCATATTGAGGGTAGGCCTGTGCCCCAGCAGTGGGGACGTAAATTGGCTGTTATGGATATTTCTAAATGCTTTTACTGCATACTGCAAAACCTAATATATTAACAAATTTCGTCTTTAAACAGTTTCAACGTCTTCCCGATAGCGATTCTAAATATAGAAATGTTAGAGATCTTTAAATGGACGTTTCTTCACCGCTGAAATATTAAGCAAACATCGTTTTTCTTATTATTTAGACATCAACGCGTTTACGGGAGACATTAGTGTAAAACAATATTAATTTAACACGTACTAATTTCTTTCCAAGTCAAGGTAAAATGGCTTCGATCGAACGATATTGTAAACGGCGTGATTGTAAAAGTAAAGTTTAAGAAATTTCGCCACAGAAATGATGTAACGTACACTTTGTGTTTTGCTTCTGATATCGTTCATTCTATACAGGTAAACGATTTCTTGTTTTCTTATTTATCAAACGTAATGGCGCTTTTTGAGAAAAAAAAATATATCCTTCTCCATTTAGTTAAAATGAACTTTGTTTTTAAAAGGTAATAAGATCAGGAGTCGAACAATGATAATGGATTCGATTCATTACTGGCACACCCTTAGTAACTGTAGTTGCATTAAGGCAGTGGTTAAGCACGTGCTTTGTTACACGGAAGTATCTATTTCGATTTCATGGCATGATGTAGTGGAGTCCGGTTGGATCCGCATGATTAGCTACAACCGTCAAATTTTAAACCTTTTGCTATAACAGCATAGCTCTGTTCCGGCGGTCAACATATTAAAGAGTACATAGAGCTAGTACGTTTCCCTAGCTTCTATCTATCATCACTTAAAACTATTTAACTACTACTACTACTAGATAAAGAAGTATCTAGGAAAGATTAGCACTAAACGCTCTCGTAATATTCATAGCTGGTACTTTCGTTACGAGGAACTGGAATTACACAAATCTGAAGATTAAGTTTTGGTAATGAACTATACTAATCATTATATCAAAAAGGGTATACTTATGATTGTTATAAATACATCGGTATAACAAAATCAATCAATGTATTGCTTTTCGTAAATGTCGTCGTTATTGGATTAAAAGATTAGATTGAACTTTAGTAATCACGTTAAAAGTTAACCGTAAATAAGTTTATCCATATAACTTATCTTTGTTAGCATCAATGTTTGGTAAGTATGGGTTCCAAACCCTTCGATGTGAAGTATTATTATATATTCTGTATCGCTACTAAGATCACATTTTTAACTATCGACGAGTTGATATGTTAAGAAACTGTTTTTCTTTCATTCTATCAACTGATAAAGTTTTCGATTAAAGAAAACGCCACAGTGTTTCTTATTATTTTTGAATTAACTACATAGAAGTATATAAGTTCAAAGCCTATCTTCGTGTATGCTGGGAAAACCGTAGCGCCTGTTTCTACTACAAAACTGTAGTGTAAGCTTTGCTTTGTCCGTAAAACACTGAAGCGCGATATAGTTTATGAAATTACTAAACTAATACGAAAATTAAACAAAACAATGTACTTTAAATTAATAGATTATTTGCAATAAGATCTGCCTCCTTTAAAAATTTTGGACCTTTACCATACAAACTCACGCAGTAATATCTATAATGCGATAAATAGTAAATTTTTTGTACTTCTTGTCATAGTAATAACATATATAATATAATAGAAAACTACCGAAAGATCAAATGTTTGAAATAATAGATTATAATCAGAGTTAAAGTTAGATGTTGGATTATGCTGCATTATTGTACTTTAAAAGTCAATAAGGTTTATATATTAATACATAAATCTACGAAAATACCAAAAGAAGGTCTATTAAGTATTTTTTATTTATACATTCTTTGTGTATCAGATATGTGCGATCTGTGGATATTTTCTATATATTTGTATTAAACTTTACATTTCTTTAACAGGATGTTGTAATGTAAATAACATAGTTTCAGTGTGTTTCGAAAAACTATACTAGATGTTTTTAAATATTACTAACTTCTTTCTTATTTTTAAAAGACTAGACTTGCTTTTATAATTTATTCAGGAAAAATGTCTCTATAGACTATAACCAGATTTTGATCTGTTACAGTTTTCACATATAATAAAAAGCGTAAGAAGAATCTTTATACTCCACTCCTTTTTAAACTCTATTTATATACTTGTATAAGTAAGTTTCAATACTTATTTATTTAAATTTTTATAGAATTATGTCGTGTACAACAGATGTAATCAATCTTTAAACAGACAAAATTTCTTGAAGCGAAATTGACGTGAACACAGTTGTAATATGCACTAAAAATATCACCAGGAAAAATATCACTCACCGTCAATATTGGAAAACACTAGACTCAGTACGTAATAGAAAAAAAAAATTATATCATTTTTTTTTTAACGCCCGCCGCACTGTCTGCGAGTTTACCGCCTCGCGACGCGGCCTGGCTTTCACTGCTGCTCACTTGTCACGTAATAGCCCCTGTAATATGTTGAAAACATACGGCTCCGTACACCACCACACTACACGCGAACACTTTAGTAAACCGCACATAATATTTCGATAATTTTTTTTTTATTAACCGACGACACGAAGGAAGTCTTTGTAGCGGTATGATAATTGATCGTTTAAAAAGACCTAAGAGCGGGAAAGTAGGAAATGAGGGTTTAATTGTTTTTTTAAACTATACGATGATCTTCACCCGATAGTAAATAATACTTCCATAATAATAACATAAAATACTAAAGATTGTATAGATTCTACCGCATTAAGATAGCTATAAAATAAAAGATACTGTCTCGTTATCCGCTAGCTACATCATCGTTATCAGTGGAGAGACCTCCGCTGCTGAATAGGTCTCCCTTAAAGATCTCCACTCCAATGAGTCCTGTATTGTTCATCTTTTGGGGTTGTAAATATGGCAATTATTCCATCACAAATTAATAGTGTGGAAGTATTACTCGTTAGGTTATTAATAGGACTAGCAATTACATCATAGAGGTGATGAGAAATCTCATCTCTTTAAAGGCGCAATGTGGTGTAGTGTAAACATCTAAACTGTCGCGTATTCGTTATAGGAAAATCACCACGGATTTATTGTACTGCTCATATAGTTTTTTTTAATAAAATCTGTTATATGCATCTTAATAATAATTTTGTGGCGTCCGCGTTCTCATCCATAATATGATGTCGTATGTACTCGTAACTTATGCATAACGAAATATTTATCCGTCCGTTGCCGCGCATGAGTATAACGCAAAAGGGCTTTTAATTTCTATAATTTCAATTCAACTATTGTCATATAATTAACTAGTAATTATCAACTAGTAATTAATTGTTTTACTAGCTTTTAATGTTTTCTTTGGCTTAATGTAATGCTATCGCAACCTTTTCGTAGCCAAACTATCGAGAAGTAAAGTTATTGGACTGTCGACCATAAACAAATACTATATAACATCAATATTTATCTCTTCGGTATACAATTTAATGTTATGTATAAAATGTACTCTTCGTTGCGTTTGATTCAATGTTCCGAATGAATATTTACGTTGGAGATAGCTGGAAACAGCAACAATTTTTTTTTTACGCTAATTAACCAACGAACTACGGATCTTAGTAATTAAACCATGATTGATTATTTAACTTTGTTATTACTTGAATAAGCGGTCAAGTCGCCGCCTTTGCTAAAGAATCATTATCATACTCTAAACTTCTTCTTCTTAGCATTTGTCCCGTCTTAAGACAGGGTCTGCTCTCTTACTTCTCTCACTCCACTTCGCTCTATTTGGAACATCACTTTCTTTGAGATCGCAGCTTATCATATCATTCGTCACTACACTCAGCCATCGCAGCTTCCGTCTTCCTCTCCGCCGTTTTCCGGATATATTGAGGCTGTGTTTTGTTGTCTATGTACTCAGGTGGTCTTCGTTTGACATGCCCATACCATCGCAGCCGGTTTTCCTGCAGTTTTTCGGCGACATCGCGTACTCCGAGGCTGCCACGCACGTACTCGTTGCGGATCTTGTCGAGTCTCGTTATCCCGCACATCCACCTCAACATTTTCATCTCGGCCACGTGGATGAAGTGAACATGCCGTTTTCTCATTGCCCATGTCTCGCTTCCATAAATGAGAACTGGTCTTATTATACATTTATAAACTAGCCCCTTAAGTTTGATAGGCAGCCTAGTGTCTATATATATAATACATACTCTAAACTATATAATCTTAAAACATAATAACATGGAAAAAGCTTGATTTAGTACTTATTTTTCATTATTTATTCATGATTTTTTTTTAATTTTAGATAATCATTACAAAACGTACACCGGTCCGGTACAAGATTTTTCGAACGGACTGTGGACCCGGGTCCATGAAGCCCGTACCAGATGAGCTGTAAGAGTCAATATGACTACCAAGAGCTGAACATCATCAGAGAATAGAAAAAGATTATTTAAAGCAATCGTAAAACCAGCTAAAGTAACGTGCGAGTGGCTCACGTGACCATAATAACCGTGTTACTACGATGCGCTGTCGTAACACCTGACCAATTGATTTTTCGGCCTTAAAAATAGATTAAACTCATGAAACAGTCTGTACCTAAGTTCTAGAAATTTTAAGGTATTATACAATTGCTCTGTAGTCTTGGCCTATTAAGAATAATCTAAAGTAAGCCCTGCCGGTCGTAGAAGACGACTAAAAGGATTTTCGGGTTCGTGGCCTTTGAAGGTTCCTTCATTGACCACTAAGCGAGCCCTGGATAAACGACAAGTACTAGGCGGTCTATTGCTTGTCGTATTATTGAAGGATGTTGGAGTGCTACAGACCTCCCAGGGTTGTGCTTTAGGCCTAGTGCCACTGGATTTTTCCGTAGATTATCCCAGGGGCCCCTCAAAATGCGCATGAGTATGACAATCGAAAGCAAGATATCTTTTTCGAATATTTCTCCCCCTCCTCTGATAACAAAAAAAATATTCCTCAAGTTGGATTATTAAGCGCAGAAAGTAATATGGCTTTAGCAAAATAAAGGGGTAGAAAAATATTACTAAACTTGTTGTAAAATAGGATTAATAAAATAACAAATCCAGGAGTAAGGTTGCATCCTTTCATTCGACTTTTACCAACATACTAATTTACTGGAAATATACACTGAAGACTGAAGGGATTAAGACCAAAGTAAATCATAGTCTATGTTCTTGTGAACATAAACTGTGATTTACTTTGGTCCCGTGGTCTAAAAAAAAGATCATGACGGATCGTGATCTTCTTTTACCTGCCATTATTATCCCTTCGATCGGCCGACATGTTTCTTTATATATATATAGGCCTGGATGTTATTTCTCCTGTTATGGGGCTATATTTTCTTACTCCCTTTTTACCCTTATTTACATACTAGTTTTCTATTCAACGAAGCGACGAGAAGAACGAGACGGTCACTAAATGTTAAGTGATTCGCCTACCCATAACAACATGACTCTACTTAGGATGTTATCATACATCTATCATGATATAAGTCGAGGATCGTTACCCCAGTAATTACACTAGCTACAGCGACTTTCAAAACGGAACACAGTAATATTTGCAGACTACTGTTTGGCGACAAAAGTAGGCATTCCGGTGGTACCTACCTACACGGTCTCCGGGGAAAAGAGACCTGCCACCAATAAAACAACAGTCTATCACTACAAAATATAAAGTTATTGAAGATCACTCTTTTAACAATAGTTAGTTAAAAGTTTTTTTTTTAATATCCTTATTCAATAGGCCGAAAATTAGGGTTTTTAGAGCATTCTTTTTATTGTCATAGTCACGGAGAGATTGAGTTAACAGATGTCCTGACGTCATAGTTATCAGAGAGTACCTTCAGCTTCCTTAACCATTACTTACATTCCGACCTACCCAAAATGAACTCACAGTCTTGAAGTCTTCTAGTGATGTGCTTGGTGAGTTCATTTTATTAATAATGGGATACCGATGATATTTGTCCGACGATCATGACTTAAAATTATCATCGTTGGAAGAAATCGATGTTTCTTTGGAAGGGTTTATAGTATATCAAACCTGATGTAATTCTAAGTACGAATAGGTGCTATCTTCCTTTAGGTACTCAAATAGTACCCTAATAAAATCTGTAGATTTTTTTTTAAGTGATAACTTATTTGGGATGACGTGAATAAGATTTTTATCAAAAAAAAAGTATAACGAAGAGACGACTATAAATATATTTTCAGAGTCAGTCTGTGAGAGAATAAGATAAAAACAGTTTGTATTTAGTTTGGCTATACTTTTCTCCTCTTTGTTTTATCTATGTCTTTCTCTCTCTCTCTCTCTTTCATTCTCTCTTACTGCAATCAATAAAAATTGTCGATTAATCGCTCTCTCTATCTATGTTTAACAACTCCATAGTGTATTCATCTCTTACAGATTCTCTTACAAATTAATCAGAATACAAAGTTTCACTTCTTCCGCGTGTTAATAGTAGTAATAAACACACAGCCGTTTTTTTGTATTATAAAGCCGTCGTCGCATTAACGGATGCTATAGGGCGGATGTGTGTTCGCGTATCATCTTATGTCATAACCTAACGAAATAATGCAAACAGAAATAGGAAAGTTGTAATGTCGGCCACCGCTTAGGCATAATCTAAATACAACTTGCGTAACGCACCGGTTTCCATGATAACTGACTGTGTATGATATTAAATATGTAATGTTTTATTTCGGAAATTATAACCATTCCATAAAGCCAGCTGTCGTGAAGCTCCTTAACAATTCATAATTGTTAATTTGACCGTTCGCAGAGCTCGTTAATGATATAACAAAAAGCTCATTAATGAATTAACATGTGTATCTTCTCTTCATCTCCGAATTAACTTTTTTTATATATATATAATCACGCCTTTTTCCCAGTAGGGGTAGGCAGAGGTGAATAAACACCCACTTTTCGCCAGATGTGATCAGATTAGGTCCCATGTAACAGGCACAAAGATGATTTCAGTGTGCGGGTTCCCTCACTATGTTTTCCTTCACCGTTTTGTATCTCGCTGTTGTAACTAAAGTTCACAAATGTACATAATTTAAATATTAAGTCATAGGTACATGCCGCGATTCGAACCCGCGACCTTCGGAATGAAAGCCGCACGCTCTAACCATTAGGCCAGCAAGCTACTCAGTACCAAATCTCACCACCATAATCTATGCACTGTGCAAAAGAGAAGAAAGTTTTCTGCTTTTTTACTAATATATGGATTTCAACCGACATACCATCATTAACATAATTGATATATAATATAATTATTATTTACCAACGCTGCGCTGAAAGTTCTGGACAATCCTCCATAAGGTGAACCGATGGTCTGCCGAAGGTCATGGGCAACTAATGCGAGCAACGAACGGCTGATTGGCGTGGAGATTTGTGGGGAAGACATATGTCCTAAGCTGTGGGCATCTAACGGCTGATGATTAATATTTAACAATCTTTTGGAATAATAATCCAGGTCATAAAGAAATATACTCATATATAATCTATAATAACGTAATTTCCTTTACAGGGCTCTTCAAACTAAACGCAATAAAGAAATTTCTATTACTGATTTCCAGGACATAGAAGCGCTGCAATACAATTACTCTATTCAACTTCCGGTAAAATAGACTAACTTAAGAAATTACAACATTTACTTCATTTCATTTCTGAACGTAATTATACAATTATAAAGCAAAGTGTAATCAAACATGTATGACGATTGCAATTGAAGCAATTCACCTGTGAAAATCTAATTTCTTCATAATCAATGTGGATCACCTGGTTAACTAACAATTGCACAAAACGTTAAACTTTCATTACTATATATACTTTCAAGTAATAATATTATTAAACTTAACCTAAACTTAATGAAAATATCCTTCCTCACGTCTTTTCATTTCAAAGATTGTTAGCAGATTTTAAACTGGAAAAAAAATCTTTCATATTATAATAATACCCAGTTATGGACATCTTTCGGCTAATAATAATGATGATTATTACAAACTTACAGATGATAAATTTTAACCGGACAGGTTATTGCGTTCCAAAATCCTTTACCTGTAAGGAGATATTCAGGATATTTTTAGTATCGCGGAGATATCTTCGAAAGGTTTACCTTTTTTGGGAAGTCTTGATTATGTTGCGATTTTCGCCCGCTAAAATACCTTTACCAATCTGCGTTAGAGGCAACACTATCTATCTATCTAGATAGGTAGATAGAGAGGAAGATAGATAGGTAGATAGATAACAATGTCTCCATTCGAAACTTAACTGCGGCCTTTGAAGTTCTGTATTAAGTTCGTCCATCTAAATAGCAGTCTAGGAGGTACTAAATGACCTCCAGAGAAAACCTTAAAGTGCTGTATAGGCAAGGGTCATTTAAGGGTTGTTACGAAGTCCATTATCGCCACCTTCACGGGTAGTCGAGAACCAAACGATCAGATTGATGGACAGGTCACGGACGTCTGTTAGCTAGATCTGTCCTGTCTCGGTTCCTCAACAAACTGTATTTGTAACACAACTACCTTTTTTTATTCTACGAAGCGAGCGACGACCGGGCCTTTCACCTGATAGTAAGTGATCCGCCAGCTCATTACAAGGTGACGCTAATAAGAGTGTTACACACTGCACCACATTGTGTTTGTAGCCTTGCGACATAAGATGTTGAGTCACGTTGACAAGTAACTCCACTAGCCGCAGCGCCCTTCGAACTGGAACATAGTAATGTTTGCACGTTACTGGTTGACGGCAGCAACAGGTCCTGCGGCGGTAACTACCTAGACGGTCTCCGGCAAAAGATTCCTACCGCCAGTTAAATGTCCGCAACTTTATCGTAAAATTATACACAATCATTACGATCCACTTACATAAACTTCTAATTAAACGCTTTGTATTATGATTATGAAAACTTTAGGATGTTATATAAATAAATTAAAACAACTCAAAGAGAATAAGTTTTATTGATTATAAAATGATTATTTAGTGACATAAAGACTAAACTGATAGAGAGCTGACGTTGTATCAAATAATATAAAGACATGAATATACAAATGTCTGTCATTATCAGCCGATAGATATCCACTGCTGGACTGCTACCTGCCTCAAAGATCTCCACATCGTTCGATCCTGTGCTGCCCGCATCCAGCTCCTTTCCGCAACCTTCACCAGATCGTCGGACGACCTAGTGGGGAGCCTGCCAACTCTACGTCTTCCGGTACGCGGTCGCCATTCGAGGACCTTAGTACCCAATTGGCTGTCAGTCCTTCGAGCGATGTATCCTGCCCATTGCCATTTGAGTCTAGCAATCGTTTGGACTATGTCGGTGACCTTAGTTCTCCATTTCCATTGCTCTCTGTGCACAAGGCCTACTGTCAGAATACAAAGAAATCTATTGCCAGAGACGGTCTAGGTAGGTAGTACAGCAGTGCTTATTTTAACAGTCAATCAATAGTGTGCAAACATTACTGTCTTCCGGTTTGAAGGGCACTGTACCTAGTGTAATAATTTGGGGTAATGATACTTAACATCCTATGTTTCAAGGCGAAGATCACAATGTGGTGCTGTGTATAACTTCCTAACTAGCGCTACGTTGTAATGGACAGGCGTATTACCATTAGATGAACATCCGGTTCGTCTCGTCATTGATTAATTAAAACATCGTACATATATCAATATTCCAGTAAATTATACAAAATTGCCTGATTAGAGCTCAGGACGATTTTCCATGATAAAGTATAATACAAAGTGGATTTCTTAATAAATTATACACGAGATTCACCGATCGATGATCCCGATTTTATTTGTACTGCTAAACAGTAGTTAGGTTAACGTTACTGTGCTCCAGTTAATACCAAGCTGTAGCTAGTGAAATTACAATACTACTTCTTATGTTATAGATATTAAACGCATTGACAAAATTAGTTTATGTGGCAACGTTAACAATTCTCCACTGAGCTCAAGCTTCCGGTGGAGGAAAACGTTGTAAAGAAATGGACATATTCTAAGAATTCCAACTTGCCCTCAATCGGCGTGGTGGGCAATGGATTTGACTTTCACCTTGTAAGGCAAGGCACTGAATCCCAGCTGTGTGATCATTATGTGGACTACTACTACTAGTTTTGGAAACTACGTAGAAATTATACCATAAATAATATAGAGCTAGTTTCCATTGAACTGTTATACGCCGTGTAATGCTTGGTTTATCTCTGAAAAGTAAAAACAGAGTTTTAGTGTTATTAAGAATTATTGGTTTAACCCTTGTATTGCTTCAGTAGCACAGTTAGACTTGTGTAAACAATTACCTACTTTACTAATATTATAGCAAAGTAGGAAACACGCTAGCGCAGGGCGGTGAAAGTGGTTTTGCTTCATTACGCTACTCTAGTGAAGTGTTGTAGATAATATCGATATCGATGAAGATGACACGCTCGCAACAAAACTACAAGAACAACAAAAACGAGGTAGTTGTTTTCGTTTCGGCTAATAATTTAAAGTATTAACTACTTTTCGAATCAAGAAGAAAATATTATCTTTAACTAAAACTGCTGAACGTTAACGTGCATTATTGGCATGCTAAGTAATGTAACATAATTCATGTTATAACTCACTAAATTTGTTTCTTCAAATTAAAATACGTGTAAATGTTAAAAAAATATATATATTCACCTAGCTCTGAAGAATGGATGTAAATAGATATATTAGAAGTATCATTTAATATTATAGACTTCCCCAAAACTTTGATGTTGGGTACCTTTATACAATTTCGAATTATTTTTACAAGGTTTCCATTATTCATTGTTTTACTGTATAAAACAATAGATAGGATAACGTGTTTGAATTTTGACTTATTCACTTTATTTATAACATATATCAATAGTATCTTTTTCAAAAATAAAAATTAACAAGCAAAAATCAATTTACAAACAATATTGTATCTGTCATCTAAAGTTACTAATAATATATTATAATTTCCTAAAAATCCGAAAAACCCCTTTTTTACAGGCGGGTTTTATGGCTATGTACCAGTTAACTAAGATGGGAAATGCATTGGGGTTTGAGGTGGAATATAGAGTACAGATAAAGGAATAAACTCGCATAATTCATATATATATATATATAATCGCATAATATATATAATTAAATAATCATATCTCGATAATTACAAAAAGTTTCTATTATTGATATTAAGAAAGAACAACACTACGAATACCGGTTTTCAGTTATGAACGAATATGTAGGTAAGGTTACGTCACACAAAATCCGTGCCATCGCGACCGTTTGACCATTCAGGCCTTCCGATGCAATACCATCAGCAATAATTAGGTAATTATGGGATTTGTATGACCCATTTGCTAATTCGCTATAACAAAAACGAAAACTAAAGAATTGATAGACCTTTTAATTTGCGATTATATGGAGATTTTGATACGATGCAGTGTATAAGAAGAATCGATAGCTGGAGCTATTTATGTTGCTGGAGCCAGACCAGGTTACTTACTTGGTCGGTCGTTTGCAGCCACTATTTCTACCGGCAAACAGTTGTAAGCAAATATCACTGTGTTCCGGTATAAAGGTGTATCAGTTAGTGAAATTACTGGAGTAACGAGTCTAAACTTCTTGTTTCATGACACAGAATAAAATGCGATGTAATATATATCATCCTAAATAGTTCCATGTTCTTATTACTGGGAGTATGTAACCATCAGGTTAATATCGTTGCGTTGTTGAAAAAAAATCACATATCTTTTACTTTACATAGATTAGCGCATGACTTCCTAATCCAGTCCCAATCCTATTTAATGATTATTCTATTCATTGTTCTCTAGAAGATAAATTATATCTGATTGTTGAGTGCCCGTAGGTAGTAGTAGCGTGTTCCATTTAGTAGTAGGAGTAGTACAGTTTGAATTAAAAGAGTGGACGTAGAAATAGATGTTAGTTTAGATATAGGTAAAATACATCACCTGATCAACAGTAAGAAATTTATAAATATCATTTAGCCTTTTGTAAATACATTGTACAAAGAATAAATTATTTTTGTTTGCAGTATATTGCTTCTAATGAAACTGTATTTGACTACGCATAAGAACCAATCAATAATTATAATAATTCATTGTTGAAGTAAAAAATATACATTTATCTCTTCTTTATTACTCCACTTTGCGATTCAAGCGCAACTTTTACTACATACTACTACTTTAAGGAATCAGTTGTCGCCAGCGGTATTTCGGAACCATTACGACATAGAGGCCTTCAAGGAAAGAGCGCATTATTCCGTTAAAGGTCGGCAGCTCAGCCGCGACCCCTATGGTATTGCGACTGTCCATGGGAGTCAGTGATAATTTTCCACTATGTGAATTGTTCGCACGTTTACCCACCCTACCTAGAACAAAATATGTATTAAAATTTATATAGCAATGTTTTACGTATAAAATAAATGATCATACCAAAGATATATTTATATGAGAAAAAAAAATTATAAAATCTATTTTACTATATAATTTCATGTTAAAAAATATATGTTAATAAAAAAAATACATAATTTTCTAAAAAGGAATACATTATATATAACCGCCGCTATATATACGTCTGTTATCTGTTAATAGTATCGATATTATTTAAAAGTATTGCAGTTTTTTTATAAAATTAATAACATTTAAACAATGTTTTAGTTACGTTTTAAAATTGGTTTTATTTTCCAATTCCTTACATTAATTTAATATTTAATACGAGTAAAGGAAATTTTGCTATTAAAAATGTAAAGGCGCTTAAGGATTCTCTGCTATATTTGTTTATAATATAGATTTGAATTATTCTAGGAAATTTGAATATAAATACGTTTTTATTATTTAATTAAGCGACGAGATGAACAAAACGTTCACTGATGGTAAGTGATTCGCCTACCCATAACTACATTAGAAAGCTATACACTGCAACACATTGCGCTCGTTACTTGAGACATAAGGAGTTGAGTCTTCTTATCCCAGTAATTACACTACTTATATCACCCATCAATTCGAAACGCAGTAATGTGTGCACACTACTGTTTAATGGCAGAAAGCTATGGGAACGGAGTAAACCGGAAAAACCTAGACGGTCTCCGACAAAATCGACCTACCTCCAGCAAAGTGAGAGGTTATAAAAACGTTGTTGGGTACATTCAAAATGTAATGAGCACGTAACACAGTTTTTTACAAATAGTAAATAATGAAATTTAACAATAAAATGAACACCGCCATCTTCAGTAAATAGTTTACATAAAAAAGCAGTAGCTTTATGTAGAAACTGCCATCTATTAGCTGAAATAAACACTGAATAACGAAAATTGCTTACAAAAACTGACACTATTGGCCAACGTCAAATGCCAAGCAAAAGGTTGGGAAATTTTAATTATTATTGTTTTCGCAACCGGACATGCATGTACACGAGAGTAAAAGCGTGTCAGGTGACGATGGGTTTACCGAGGCACCACACCTATATAGAATGCCGGGACATCATGTGACGAGTGTAATTATTTCCTATAATTGAATAATTTCGCAACAAAATTATTCTGAAAAAACTCGTGATAGGTCCCCGTTGCCGAAGACCATCTAGTTGGGTACCGCCGCATCGAGAATTTCAGCCGACAGACAGTACTGTGTAAACATTACTGTATTCCGGTTTTAAAAGCGTTGTGACTAGTATAATTACTGGGGTAACGACACTTAATATCCTATGTCTCAAAACGACGAGCGCAATGTGGTGCTGTATATACAGTTCTAATTAACGCCACATTGTTATGGACGAGCTTATCACTTACCATCAGTTGAAATCACAAAACAAATCACGTTAAAATTAGCATCCAGCGTCTGAAAGAATAACAATAATATTTTTACTTAGCTTTCAATAGATGGCATTAAACCATAATTATAAAACAATTATCATCCTCAGTCGGAAAACACTGCCTGTAAATTATAAGTATCCCTCCTGGGTCGGTTATAGAATAAAAATAAGTAATAATAAACGGACCTCTTAATGTTCCCTCTGCTGGAACTTAAAGCTTTCTCTCACAAGGAGAGAGTCAAGGCCATTTATCACCAAGGTAGCCAAATGTGAGTTGGCGGGTTTAAATGTAATTAGTCATATGATGATAGGTCTCTGTCGCCGAAGACTGTCTGGGTAGCTATCACCGCAGCTCCTATTTTTGCCGCCAAAGAGTAGTGTACAAACATTACTGTGTTCCGGTTTGAAGGGCGCTATAGCTAGTGTAAATACTGTGGTAACGAAACTCAATATCTCATGTCTCAGGCGACGAGCGCAATGTGGTGCTGTGTATAACATTCTAACGTACCTAAAATCAGGTGAACGTCCCGCTCGGCCTGCATTGATTAATTAAAACACTGTACATATTTCAATATTTCTGTACATTATATAAAATTGTCTAATTAGAGCTCAGGACAATTGTCCAACATAAATATGATAAAAAGTGGATTCCTAATAAACTATTAAAAAAGTCTCTTTTCATATGTCTTAACATTAATTTCTATGTAATTATTTTAAGACTAGTTTCTGGTTAAACTAGTAGCTTTTATCACCAATCAAGTGATTCTTCGCTTCGTTATTTGTAAAGATTAGGTTATATCTTAAATCAAGCTAGCAATCTGTGGCGCAATCAGCATCAAGATGGCAATGGGTTCATAGGGCATCAGGTTTTAGGTCACATGGAGGACGTTAATGCTAAAAATTTATTAGGTAGAAAATACGCTTTCCCACCTGCTCTCGGGAGGGCATAGGTAAATTACTTCACAACAATATCGATTGAATCTCATATATTTATCACTGTTGTACTCTTTCGCATTCCGACTAACAGATTGCACCAAGCAGTTTCATCTCAATCATCGTACTTCTCTACTTTTTCTCTTTTTTTCTTCTAAATATATTGCAGAAAACTTGACGCTTCGTTTGCCGTACCTTAGTCTAGCAGCTCCCGTCCATTTTGCTTTGCCAAAATCACTTGAAGCGACTATCTTCCCTGCTCTACGATATTGAAAGACGAGAGCTTGTATTAGGTTTATCGTGAGTGACCAGGATACGGCTACAGAGCCCTTGCCTTACCGCACACCAGACGCCATTTGAGGAAGCTGAAAGCTCAAAAAATAGTATCAGTCAAAAGACAGTTTAAACTAAGATACTTCGCCAAATAGAATATTTTAAAAATATTTTAACGCAGTATTAATGTGTTTTGTTTGGGAAAGTCCAAGTTTAAAAGGATAATACAACAGTTACTTAAATGAATATAAGGAAGGTCAAGTCCCAAAAATATTACTTTATGTTCTTAAAAGTTTAGAGTTACAAACATTCTTTAATGACTAATGTCCTATTACACCTAAATTGCATGTTTCATCGACGTCAAGGTCACGTTAAATACGAATATACTGTTGCCATATTTCTCAACACCAGACGACAGTACATCAAAAGAAACCTAAAAACCAACTATAAACGAAGGAGATTACTGTTTTTTTTTTTAATTTAAAAATCGCTATAATGTTAATAAAGTTTTCACACAGCAAAATGTAATATTAGCGAATGCTACAACACAAAACGGGCCTCACGGAGCTGGCCTAATCAAAAGTCGTAAAAACCATTTCGACAACATATAGCGTTGTGTAAACATATTAATATGTTTCACAAATGGTTTTAGTTAGCTGTATATGTGCATTTAATTTCACGCAGACATTGTATACAGTAATAAACAATACGTAATGTGAATCATACTTTCATCGGGTCAAAAATACTGTAAACTTAAAGGTATCTCCGTGCGCTGATTTGAGAACTTTAATCTAAACAGGAGTATCTTTAACATTGCTAATGTCGCTAGTGTATTGTAAATTTCTAGCAATAAAGGCAATCTTCGTCTCTAACATTATCTCTAGAGGCGGTATAGGTGGTTGCCATAGCAACCAGCGTTATTTGAGAAACAAGAACACCGACTGTCTTTTTACTTGAACGAAATCAGAATCAAATATATGCCTTACAGATCATACAATTCTTCAATAATTTACTCTTGACGGATGATAGAGTAGTAAAGTCCACTAGTGGCTGCTCATGTATACTTCTACTTAGTGCTCGATGGCTGTCTAGAAAATCGATTGATCATTACTAAAATCATCGACGTATCCCAATAGCTTATAAACTTAAATGGCTGACTTTAAGACAGGGCACATTCCTTACAGGTGACAGTTTTTGAGGACAGTCATGTCCTTAACTAGCAGCCGTTTATGGACTGATGGTGAAAATTATACACTGGACATGGATGACCACATGACGTTCTGGTAAAGGACCCCAGCAACACCTAGAAGCAGACAGGACTAGATTGTTTGGTATGGCGATGTTTGTAGGGGCTCATGTCTAGAAGTGAGAGTCTGTCGGCTGATAATGATGAACCATGTACAAATTGTGAGCGATTTGTTGTTCAAAATATGACGTTTTGTTTGTGATACCGACAACGGCAATCGAGCGATCATAAAACGTAATTACAGTATACTGCTTTGATCTTTTTGAAAATTACTTTAACATCGAGGAAATACAGCCATGTAATATCAGTCAATAATTAGGCTATAATCGATTGTGGTGAATTGATGCTGTAAAATTGCTGTACACCGCTTACAAGGGCCATGTATAATAGCTTATAACTTAGATGGGACGCCGATATATAACCTCTTATGTATTAACGTAATAAGCGGAATATGATACCGTATAAACATTACTGGTTTCATTGATATGAAACAACGTATCACTTACCACCACACGATCGTCCAACAAGCGTACATATCTACGTTTGCTATACATACAATGAATATAGGTTCTTTTATTCGCCAATCACGTTAATAATAGTGAACGTATCAACATGAGAACATGACCATACGACGCGGAATGATTTGTAGATGATTACAGGCTATTTATTGTTTGAATTCCATAGATCCTTCATCATTTTATTTCTAATTAACTGTTATAGACATTTTCATTTCGTGTTATAATATTTATACGGTTGCTATAGTAACGGTTGGTGTAGACACTCAATTGCGGTTAATTTTAAATTACGATCACAAAGCGGGTAGGGAATAGCTAGTATATAAAAAGCAGGTTCTCAATTTTATATTGTGACCGCCCCCTTCACTAGAACAAAATTCATCACCCCCTTTTACATAACAATTTTATATCTATCTATTAAGTATTTATAATTACGAATTAAAAATTAATTCTCTCTTTTTTATTATGGCTATAATAATGCCCCAATGCCCACTAGTGGGCGGCACCGTCTCCTATTATCCATTGACTGGTGGTAGGTCTCTGTTGCCGGGGACCGTCTAAGTAGGTACCACCGCATCGCCTATTTCGGCCGGCAAACATTAATGTGCAAACATTGCTTTGTTCCGGTTTCAAGGAGGCTAGTGGTATTACTGGAATAACGAGAGCTAACATCTTATGTCTCAGGCGAAGCATAAAGTTGTATAATGTATATCATCTTAACTAGCGTTGTTGTTGTAACTAGTAAGAGGTCCTGCACAACTCACAGCACCCAAGCCAACCTCACCTACTCGTGGTGCACTTTACAGTTCAGCGTGGTAGGAAATCGCTCAAATTACCCCATATAGGCAGGGGTTCATACTTTGGAGCCGATGGTACACGAGGCCATGCTGACTGTTGAAGGTCGCGGGAAGGCGTTAGATGTGGGCAAAGCAGGACCGATCGATGTGGAGATCTTTGGAGGCCTATGTCCAGCAGTCGATGGAATATAGTTATAAGTCCTTCAGCGATATATTATATAGAAACGACACTTAAATATAAGAGATATGCATTTTAAATAAAATACTATTAACCATGCATTATTGGTAATAACTTTTTATGAATGGAAAAGGGTGTGTTACTTCATTGTTCGTGTATTGTTACTAAATTGCCTAACGCATACTTGACATCATTGTTACTGATTACAACATAAACAAGCACAATAGTAATAAAATAAAATTGATAGCATTAGTATTGATCTTGTGTAAGAAAACATATCAAGTATATACTAATAATAGCGTTATCTGGATAATGTGCGTCTATATATAAATTAAAGAAGGCTGCAGTTATAGTGGTGGTAAATATTAAAGTAAACAACTCAAATGTATGTGGTGCAGCATGTACTATCCTAACTAGCGCCACGTTGTCATGAGCAGGAGTACAATTTACCATCACGTGAACCTCCTCCTCGACTCATCGCTTGATTGTCTTATAAAAGAAAATAATTCTTTGTATTCAAACCCCAGCTAACCTAACCTGCTCGTGGTGCACCCTACAAATCAACAAAGAAAGCTCTGTCTCCCATCAACCCGCATTGGGCCAGTGTAGTAGGAAATATCCCAATGACTCCCACATGAACGTCTACAAACAACGGATCCTAGTCCCCGGCGGTACCGGAAGTCATGCTGACTATAGGTTCGTGGGCAGCCGTCTATAGAAGAGGCCTATGTCCAGCAGTGGGTACTAATATAGACATAATTTCTCATACAGATCGAATGAAGTGAGCAGCGTCATCAGATGGCAAGTTTAAACGAAAGGAAGGAAATATCCGGGAATTGGCAAGTATTTTAATCCATTATTTACATAACTTTTTTTTTTTTTTATTACCGTGTGTAACAAAATACTCACGGAACGCATACCCCGTCGCAAAATGGGCCGGCGTCGGTGGTAGTGTCGGACTCCAACCGACTAAAAAGCTTCACACGGTATTCCACTCTCTTCCACGTGCTCGAGGAGTCGCGGGATAACGTATTTCGGTTCCTCCGCGACCACCCGAACGGCGCCCGAATAACCGGGCCCACCTCGAGGAGGGGTGTGAAAATGTAATTACTGGGGGGTAGCGAGACACATCTTACGTCTAAGGTGACGAGAGCATTGTGGAGCAGGTTTGTTTAATCCTAACCAGCGCCATGTTAATACGTACATGCATATCACTTACCATCAGCTTAACATCTAGCCTGTCTTGTTGCTTAACTGAATAAAAAAAATATAAAGAGTAAATAGTCTAATATATATATATATATATATATATATATATATATATATATAGACTAGCTTTTCCTCGCCCGCTTTGCTACGTAGTACTCTCACCACCCCTGTTAAGGAAGAAATTTTTATAAATCCATTATTAGCCTCTCAATAGTAAATGCCATATATTATATATCTACCAAATTCTGTGTATTTATGTCTAATATTTAAATAATAATAGTTTATACGATTAAATAGTTTATTATAGAAATAGTTACGAAGATCTCTTGATGAGCCAATGAAACTCTGGAACCAAGCCACCACCTGCCCGTGGTGCATCCTGCCAATCGACAAACGAGGCTCTGATTCCTACCAACTCGCTTTGGGCTATCGTGGTGGGAATAGGCCAACATCTCCCATATGAACCCCTACATACAACAGCCCATAGTGCGCAGCGGTACGGGAGGCCATGTTGATTGTATGAGGAGGCCTATGTCCAGTAGTGGATGATGTCTATCAGCTGATAATAATGATGATATATTAGGTCTTTACCTATGAAATTGCCGTTTTGTATGAAAAAATTTAGATTAAATTTTTTTCATGTATTTTGTATTTGTATAGTAATCACCCATGCAATCAATGCATCTTTGCCAACGCAGTGGCAGTTTATTAATGCCCTTCTTAAAGAAATCAGCTGGACGGGAGGCAACAAATTCTTCAAAGGCATTTTGTACTGCCTCTCGGGTATTGAATTTTTTTCCCGCCAAGAAGTTATCCAAATTCTGAAAAAAGTAGTAGTCTGTAGGCGCAAGGTCTGGTGAGTAGGGCGGATGACGGAGAGCTTCCAACCCCAGTTCTTGCAACTTGGAGACCGTGTGATGTGCAGTATGACGTCGCGCATTGTCGTGCAAAAGCAGCAGAGACGAGTGATTGACCAATGTTGGTTGGAGATGTGCCAGCTTCTCCATCTTTTTGTTCAGTTCTTCACATCTGCAATAATGCTCACCCTATTTGGTATGAAGCTGTGATGAATCACACTGGCGCTAAACCACCTAACAGTGACCATCACTTTTCTAGGGGTAAGTTTTCGTTTAGGGCATTTTGTTTAGGTGCTGAACCAGGACCCAACCAACTTGCTGAGCACTTGCGGTTATCAAACAGAATGCATTTTCCATAGCAGGTAACAATCGGTTCAAAATTCTTTTATTTGTGTGTTAGTTGAGCAGTGCAAGGCACGTCTCGACGCGTACTTCACGCTGGCGATCATTGAGTTCGTGGGGCACCCATTTGTCAAGCTTTTTTACCTTGACAATTTGATGCAAATGGATCAATATTGTTTTGACGCTAACGTCGAAAGCTGCTGCTAATTCAGCCGTAGATTGTGTATCATCAGCTTCCACAATCGCCTTTAATTAGTCACAGTCGACCAAAATCTTCGGACGACCGCGAGGTTCATTTTTCAGGTCGAAATTTCCAGAAGGGAAGCGAACAAACCAATAACAGGTGGTGCGTTGGTTTGTAATGTTAGCTCCGTAAATGTCGTTGATGTTGCGTGCCGCTCGTGCTGCTTGTGCCGCGTTGCTGCCGCGACGGTGCTCATATTCTATAATTACTCGAATTTTTAACGTATCCATGATGACGAAAAAGATTGAAATGCGATGAAAATGTAACACTAATTAATAAACAAATGATTACTTTTGGAAAAAGAATTCCATGTTTTTAAAATAAAAACAATTTGAAATTACAATTCTCAGCCTAACAAAAATTTTTTTTTTAAAATGACCAGTACTGCAGAACGGCAATTTCATAGGTAAAGATCTATTATTTGTATGACATCAGTTATACAGTTATATACTGTATACTCTCTTCTCTCCCCTCTGTCCCTCTACTCCGTACTGTTCTGTTCTGTTATTTCTATATATATATATACATATTAGTGTTGTAATACATAAGTTAGTAATTATACCAGGCCACTCAGAAAATTTTGCGAAAAAAGTTTTCATATATAAGACACGGGCTACTTGTGATTATTTTGAAAACTTCGATTATATAAAATTAAAAATACCACTGTTCGATTTTCAAATTTCCCTCTCCAATTTTTTGAGAGGCAATTTAGATTTTCTTGACTCATTAAAAAATGGATCTGCGTCGAGATCATTTTCGTGCTATGATTTTTTACGATGTGAAGCGATCGAAGAGCGCAGGGAAAATTTTTATCGCTAATTTCTTTACTTTAACGGGGTACCTAATTTCAATTTTACTTTGAGACCAAAGCGGCATCAACGCCAAATGGTACAGCACAAAATGCCTGCCAGAAGTTTTTTCTGCAATGTGCAACAAGCGACCGAACACCGGGCTCCGAGGGGTCCTTAACCACGACAATGAGCCCGTGCACTCTGCGATCAAAACGAGGTACTTCCTAGACTCCACACCGGTCAGAGTCTTAGGACACCCACACCCGCCTTATAGTCCTGATTTGGCTCCGTGTGACTTCTTTTTATTCCCTAAATTTAAAAATCAGATCAAAGGGGTACAGTTTTCATCGCCGGAAGACGCGCTAGCAGCGTTTGAGAAGGCCGTGGAGGAGGTGTCTGCGGAGGACTGGAAAAAATGTTTTGAAAATTACTTCAGACGCATAAAAATTTGTATAAAGGCTGGTGGAGAGTTCTTTGGAAAGATTTAGTAAAAATATTTTTTTCATGGAAGTTAGTTTTATTAGTTTCTCATAACTTTCTGAGTGTCCCACATAGCTAGTTACTAGTTGTTCCTCGTCAAACATTTAGTATTATTTGTTTAGTGCAGGTGTAACCTAATTTATATAAACAGGTTTGTAAAGAAAATCAGCCCACCTTTGCTTTAACCTATGCATATTAATCTATTACTATAGTGATTTCTTATGCGAATTATGAATTTTAAATATATTGTAATTCTACGTGATCCACTTCTTTATTTCATGAAAAAATCAAGACTTTATACAAAGTTTTGGAATAAATAAAACGTCCTAGTACATTTGAATCTATTTAACTATAGATTTGTGCTTTTTGATCATTGCACATGTAATACAAATTTAGACTTGAAATTTGCTTAAAATATTTCTCGAGTGTGACTGCAAGTCCAAATTACTTTCTATAGTAACCGTTACTATAGCAACCGCATAAATAATACGACGTTAAATGTTTATAAATATTATTTTGAAATAAAATCTATGAAATTCAAATAATAAATAGCCTGTAACCATCAATGATTCCAAGCCGAATACTCATGTTCCCATGTCGATACGTTCACTAGTTTTCACGTGATTGACTATCAAAACACACACATTTTTCATTATATATATAGATAAAATATAATATAGATCCTCAAAGTTTTTTTTTAATTAATTACAGCAACAAAACCACTAAAAACCGTGTTCTTTTTGAAATGTGAAAAATAGCTAATGTAACAAAGCTGGCCGTAGACTATTAAAACAAAGCCGCATATAATTAAGAGACTCTTCCTCTTGATTTCATAGGGTCAATAACTGGGTCAAACGATAGATACGGTGGGTCAAGGTTATCCAGTTGAACATGTTATTGGCCCCTTACCGTACGTTCAGTGATGAAATAAATAACCCGTTTTCTGAACCTCTAACCGGTACTACGTTGCATTTCAAGCGGTCGCAATGATTATGCGCATAAAAATTTATTGCGATTTCACCTGAACATTATTCTGAATAAACGAAATGAAATGAAAAAAAAATATTCATCACCAAATTTCATGGTCACACAGCAGATTTACCAATTGTTACTGCTGGTAATTGGTCAATTGTAGCTGGAAGCCACTGGATTCAAATAGCGCAAGACTGTGGTTTGTAGAACACATTACAAAAGACCTATCCTATCGTCTAGCAGTGGACGTCCATCGGCTGAAATCATGATGATAATGATGACTGGTTTACAAAAGACTGGTAACAATAGCAGCAACTATTTCTGCCGCAACGCATTAGTGTGCAAACGATACTATATCCCGGACTAAAAGAAGTTGAAGCTAGTTAAATTACTAGGGTAACGAGAGTTAAGATACTAGGTCTCAAAGCAACGAACACCACGTGGGGCAGTGTAAATTACCCCTATTAGGGCCACGTTGGTATGATACCATCAGTGGAAGAAAATAAAAAACCTTTTTTTACTGTGTAACAAAACTTAAGCTTTCAATTTACGGAAGTTTAATGATTTGTGCATACAATACGCAATAAAACGAAACATTAAATATTTTATCATTGATCCTACTCATAGATCCTTTTAAAAAGGTAACGTTATAAATATTTAAAGAATACTAAAGTATAGTAAGGGAATATCAGGGAATGGACTGGCATATCTGAAGCATCTGAATTGTTCCGCCGAACCAGACACAGAAAGGACTGTATCACGTTGATCGCCAACCTTCACTAGTTGGAGAGGCACTTTAAGAAGAAGAAGAAGAAAGTACGTTTCACGTTTCATAGATAGATATACAAAAGTATAGAAGAAGGAGAAGAAAATAATTGAAATATTAATAGATAGCATAAGCAAATTGTGGAAAACTAGAATGTTATGATTTAGTATAACATACGACATAACTAACTAGATTATCTGATAATAATTGTCACCTTATATCCTAAAAAATAGTCATCAAAATACATTCATAGTAAAACCCTATTACGCTAAGATTGTACTAAGACGTAAGATGCTCACCGCCATACTGCTTAGTATAGAGATAAGCACTACAGTACCTGTCTAGATGATACCCCACCACGGTACCATATCAGTTTGCTATATATTAGTTTTATTGATGACCTTAGCCAGGTTGTACAGTGTGTTTAAATTTTGCGTAATGGTTCATCGTTACATGTACCGGTTTAACCAAAGAAATAACTCTGTCGTAACTTGCAAGGCCGACTCACCGTCCTTGACTTATAGGCAAATAGTTTAAACTTGACCCAGTTGATAGATTGTCATAATCGGTGACTATTTACTCTTTCGATTAAACTGTATGTGAGTAGATGCCCTAACTGTACCAGTTTGAATGAGAAATAAACTGGGAGTGGAGTACTCTAAGAACACTACAAGTACATTCCGTTTTTACAGTGTAGTATACCTAAGAGATGCTACGCAGCATCTATTCGCTTCAGATACCGCAGTGTCTGAAGACAAGTCTTCAACTCGTGCGTGGTGCCAGTGTTGAGTTATGGAACTGACACGTGGCCCTTTACTTACCTTAAAAAACGCTCACAGTCACCCAAAGAGAAAAGACTATGCTCGTATTTTCTCGGCGCGATCGAATCAGAAAAATGGATATTCACAAAAGAACTTAGGTCATATACATAGCACGAAAAGATTGCTAGACTTAAGTGGCAGTGGACAGGGCACATCCCTCGAAGGACCGACGACTGATGGAGCAGTAAGGTTTTCTAGCGAATACGGGAAACGCACAGCCGATCGATCTGAATATGATTGGGAGATTCGAAGTACAGCAGTGGACGGCTATCGATTGATGAAGACCTAAGAGTTTGAGGATCCTGCTCCTTCTCATCATTTGCATAACACAAACCAGTAAATGTAATAATGTTATTACATTCACAATTTTTTTATTTTTTACGCAATTTATAGACCTTTAAGTAATAGGTAATAAATTTTGATACTGTTGATATTCCACACCAGTCTACCTTAAGAATAAACCCAAACAATATCGACTTCGATATGGATTCGAGTATGTTCAAATTGACAATAATTAAAAAATATATGACCTTTTTAATGTGTGTGTGTGTGTTTTTTATTATAATTTACGTTCAATACGCTCTTTAAATTTTAATCAGTTCAATGTCTATTATCATATACTATCAATATTGATGATGTTAATAATGTAAATAGCTTTTAAGCTAGAACACATTTATGTTGGTTCCAATATTTGCTTTGTCTAAATTACTTTTTAAACAACTTTAATGAAATGAATGCATAGAATATACCAAAAATTATTGAATATCTCATATCCTATTTCCATGTCTCATATATCACTAAATAGAATATCAAAAACCTTAGAAGGCTAATAGATGAAACTGTTGACATTCTTTACATCTGAAATAAATTGGTAAATATTGTAAAGTAACTCCAAAATGGCTTTTAATGTATTCGGATTTAATTTGTAGTATTTTTTATTAATAAACAATTTCATAGCTTTTAATATTTCTGTATAAGTAGCCAAATTAACAAAAGTGCCGACAGCAAACTGTTATGGCTAACTGACTAAACTACAAAAACATGTTCATACAGACTACTTACAGATTTTACAAAAAATTGATTATGCTACTTTACCTCTCGTTTATTATTCTGATCTAATTCCATTTTTTACTTCCATCAGAAACCTTGGCATGCTAAAAGATTCCTCTTTGGATTGGAACACACAGATGACTGTAGTAAATCACCGTCTTAAAAACTTCCTCTCCCACAAAACAATGATTATGTTTGTGCAGTCCCTAATTATGCCAATTATTGATTATTCAGATGTGTGTTACCCCTACTTGAACACTAATCTTCTTAATATATAGAACGACTCTCCCACAATTGTATGAAATATATTTTCCAACTTCGAAAACATGGCCACGTCTCTGAATACCGCTCACGCCTTAAAGGCCTCAGTTTTCCTAAAAGGAGTAACTCTAAAATTTTCTTTGCTCTGTTCTCAATTATATATAATCCCATAATTCCTTTGTACTTAACAGAAAAATTCAATTTCCTTTCTTCTACCCGTGACAGAGTCTTCCACTTAAATACTATGACAATTTACTATTCTGCAATAATTCACTGGCTAAATCAAGTTTTAGGATTCGCGGAACTGGTGTCCAATCTTCAATAGTTGAAGGGGCACAAAAACAGGACCACTTTAGTGGCTTTGTTGGTAACTTACTTACCTTACTTTGTGGGTTCAGGTAGCAAGATTTCGGAACACTGTGCCTGATGAGCTTAGAAAATCTCCCAACAAAAAAGTTTTTAGGAAATAGTGAGTAGGCATTCCCTAGCAACTCTAGACCAGTACCTCGTATGTACGTATTGTGTAGTATATATTTATTTATTTGTTTATGTATGTATGATGATAGAGTGAGGAACACTGTGATAAGGGATCGGTGCGGCGTGGTTGAAGATGTAGTGACAAAGATAGAGAAAGGGATGCTTAGATGGTTAACCCATGTAGAAAAAATGGATGAATCAAGATTAACGAAAGAGACACACAAGGTAAGAATGATTGGACAAATCGGTGCAGGTCGACCTAGGCGGACATATTCCGATCAAATCGAAGATTTCCTGAAGAACGGCCGGGTCAAGAGTACCCGCAACCGACGAGCATGCATGAAGGCGCTCATGAAAATGGAGGAAGCGAGAGAAGTGTGCCATGATCATAGCAAGTGGAGAGAGGTGGTCTCTGCCTATCCATAGATATATCATAAGGGGTTTATTTGGCTGGTGAGAATCGCGGGAATCCACTGGATGTGAGCAACGTGGGACCGATCGATGTGCGGGTCTTTGGGAGAGGCCTTTGGCCAGCTGTGGACTATCGACTGTGTGTCTATCGGCTAATGTTGATGATGATATATCATAATATATTAATATTTATATAATATATATGTATAAAACAATGACAATTTATGATAAAGTGATTCTACCTCACCTACTACTAAGTTTCTTCACGTCCTAGGTTGACTGATAGAAAATGTCCATAGGGTTCATAGTATTGTAAGCTTCATTCATAGTAATTTAAGGTGTACAATAAAGTTTTTAAATAAATCAATTGAAGCATACTATAAATTATAATTCTAGTTTCTGCCGCCAAACAGCAGTGTGCAAATATTACTGTTTCCGAATTGGGAAAGAGAGTTGTAGGTAAGGAAATTACTGGAGTAACGAGACTTAACATCTTATGTCTCAAGGCGACGAGCGCAATGTAAACCATCTTAACTAGCACCACGTTGTTATGGAAGGGCGTATCACTTACCATCAGTTAAACGTTCCGTTCATCTCGTCGTTTCATCGAATAAAAAAAAATCATGAAGATCATTATTCTCGGGCTGTTAATAAACCATAATTATATGACAATCGCGATCGAAACTGATGGTAAGGGGAAAGGTAATATTTAATGAGAAGTGGAATTGTTTAAAAGAAACCTACTCACGCTTCTCTTAAAGATGATCACCTCGTATATAGAAAGATATACTGACGCCGGCAGACTATTCCAATCCTTTGAAGTACTCATTATGAATGATGAAGCGAAGCAATTTGTGCTTATGCGGAATATAGAGAGCGTACATACGAATACCTGCTGTGTGTTCATCCAACTGATGGTAAAAGGAATCTATAAAAAAATATTTAAATATTCTTACGTCACAACACGTATAATATATAATAAATCGTATTTACTTATTACAGTGCCGTACGTGAATATCTTACAACTTGAATTCAACCCGAAACTGCTGTGCTAGATTTTTTACACGTTTGTTTTTTTTTTAATTTTTTTAAAGATCCATAAAAGAACAAACATCGCTAGCATCGCTTAATTGAACAGAAATGATTACGGCCTCATAACCAGAAGATCTGTCAGTCAAGCAGATCCCTAAATAGAGACCTTTTGGGCAAGTTACGTTGAATATCGAGACCTATATTGAGTCGTTCAATAGATTAAAATGATGATGATTAACTACAATGCCAATTAAGGAAGATTTATGATTTATATTTTTATATAAGAGTCCGAAGAAGTACATATAAGTCCTACAGTTACATCTTATAAAGGTTACGTTGACTAAATCAATGATTAAAACATTAATATATTAGTTCTGAAATTGTAAATTTTGTAAAATTCTTCTTCTCCAATTATTCATATAAATAGTTATAATAATATAATTACGGATAAGTCGCAATTACTTTTCTGTATCTCAACGTCTCATTATAAATTTATATATGTATGCACTTAGAGACAGTTTGGCAACCACATCATAATATTGCCAGTTTGGATATTGTTTCTTAATCCTATAGCAATTTCTGTCAATGAAATATGAACATGGTGCCAAGCTATCCAATGCTGATTTAATCTAGCAATGAAAGCTTAAATTCAAAACTATATATCTTTCATCTGATTCGAATAACAATGATCAAAATGTATTCACAAAAGATTTTTGGTGAGTGTCTGTTTGAGATTTTCACTGTTTTATATGAATAATCGATTTTTTAAGACGATTTTTTACGACATTTTAAGTGCTAAGATTTCATAATATACAGAGCAATCCCATAACTATGAAGTTACTCATTTCTTATCAAGTCTTTTTGTGATCAATTTCAAAAGAAGATAATTACTTCCTTATATCACAAAGAAATTGTCACCAGTTTCTTATATACGAAAAACTGAAAGCAATACAATTAGCTCCTGATTTAGCAGCACTATTCCTACAAATAGAGGTAAGATATTTTCAATTCGCCAACTCTATCACGCTTGAACCGAAGGTCGATCTGATGAAGATCGAAGGAAACGATTAGATTTGAGCAGCGCAAGACTGTTCGGCGTTCCTTAAAGACTTCCCATGTCAGGCCGTGGACATCTACCAGCTGGTGTTGTTGATCTATTTCTGTATCCGTTTCGCCAACAGAATTTTGCTCAACGTATAAAAGATTAATTAATTTTGTGAAATTGATTAAATTTACTTAATTTTTCAATTACACAGTTTGCGAAATTCTTCTAAACGTATCCGATAAAATACGTTGCGTTGTATCAAATTATCTTTTAAGCCTCAACATTCGCCATTTTTCCTTTTCGATTATGTATGTTTTAATAGTTTCGTAACGAACTATCTGAAGTTAAATATAAGACTGTTATTAATTACGGTACATTATTCAAAATGATTATTTAAGAATATTGCAAAATAGTCCTTTGTTAATAATATCAAATATTCTTAAAGGATTCTTGGGTTTTATCATATACATATACAATGCATTAAAAGTAAATTAAAATTAAAGGTTAAAGTCTCTGTGGCTGGAGACTGTTGGGTACCACTGCAGTGCTTATTTCTACTGCCAAACAGTAGTGAGCAAACATTACTGTGTTCCAGTTTGAATGGCGTTGTAGCTAGCACAATAGAGTACAGTGTATAACATCCTAAATAGCACGACGTTGTTAAGGGCAAGGTTATGACTTATCATCTGGAAAACATCCCCTTCGTTTCGTCACTTAATTGAATATAATCTTTATGCATTTATGATAATTATTACATACTGAAAATAAGGACAATTTTTATAACACTTGTCCTATTTTTATTACATTATAGAGAGTCTAGACTTTGGAATGCAAAAAAAAAACAACTATGTATTTAGTGTTCTATATAATTCTACTAAGATCCTCAGTCTTAGTAAATAACTTAACTAGTAATAAGTTTAAGTTTACAGTGAAGACTGCTACGATGATGATTATCATCTTAAAATTCCTTTTCAAGCAATGGAAAGATCAAGTGACCTATACAATAACGCTTGAAATTTATAAAACGTATTTTTTTAAAAATATAGGCTTTAGTCCTTTTGCCAGTTGCCGAAGATTAAAAAAAAATATATATTTACACTATGGTTGACACTTAAGTATTTTAGTAGACAATTTTTTGGGTTTGATATTGTTAAATAATGTACCACTTTTAGTATATAAATATATAAGCAATAGAATATGAAAAATTTTGCAACAGAGGAAGTCCTCGAAACTTTTTTTTTAAAAGGATTTTTTTACAAGGAAGCGTCGAGATGAGCACCGTATTCACTTGATGGTAAATGGTACGCCAGCCACCATCACAGTGTCTAGCTTAGATAGAAAGATATACACAGCATCACAATGCACTCATCGCCTTGAGACATTGTGGAGTCTTATTACCCCAATTATTTCTCCAGTTACCCCTGGAACCGAAACACAGTAATGTTTGCTCACTAAAGTTTTTCGGCATGCGGCGCTGCAGTGGTACCTACTTAAACCTAACGTAAGATTAATAAATATGACCTAGTTCCAGGGAAACTACTCTGTTGCCCCACACCAGAAACGTATCCAATGCAGTATTCATTCATTTATGATCAGCCGTTAGGCGTTCACTGCTGAGACATTGGCCTCCCCCAAAGATTCCCACACGATCTAGTAGGGATTCATATGGGGGGATTTGGGCCATTTATCGGCTCGCTGACCCATTGCGGGATTGTGGGAGCCACAGTCTCGTTTGTTGATTAGCGGGGTGCACCACGAGCAGGTGAGGTTGGCTTGGATTCCGTGAGTTGTGCGGGACCCCTTACCCCCATATATATATATTTAATGCTCTCTAATGTTTTATTTTATTAGTTTAACTATTGTAATTTGTCCGTGGGGCTAACATATATCTGATGGATGAAAGATTCCAAGTTAACCAATAAAAAAAAATATGCAATCAATTAGTTTTTTAATTTATTTTACTAACCATTTTGCAAGTTTTCACATCACCACCATTATTTGGTCAAGGATATATATTGCACTGCCTATGCGAAGGTCGCAGTGAACTTTTTTTTTTCGATAAATCTTACGTACGCAACGCTTGTTTTCTTGTGTACGAAACTGATAGAAATTTCATCAATGTTAATATAGTAATAAATCTTAATGGACGTTGCAATATCGCTGATGTTTGACACTTAATGTTGGTGATTAGAGCTGCTCCTCTGAGTCATCCATCAGGCCGATAAGACCGCGCCGGCGTCCGCGGGTTGAGGCGCGGAGTCCTTCAATATCAACTCTATATCGTTCCGAGATCGTTCGCCATTCTCTGATGGGACGTCACGGGCCGCGGTACAACACTCAGCCGTTGTGATCATTGAAAAATAATTACGATTTTTTTTTCTGTGCCGTGTTGTTTACAGTTGTGTGTGAATTTAGTTTTGTGATTTATTAAAAAAAAAAAGTAAGTATCATATTAAATTATTTAATTCACCTATACTTTCCTTACAAAAATACTATTTTTGACTTATCAATACATTTTAATTCATAAGAATAGTTACAAAGTAATATATAAAATGAATTAATATTATCTATATATAATATATATAGTACAAATACTTAGTACTAGTAACGGTACGAATATTATCTACTACCCTCACGATGTACAGACAAAAAAATTATCAGCGTGCATTAATTTTGATAATCTCTTATCAAACCGTACACCATATTGCATCAGGAAGATGGTATTGTTGTAATTATCGTCAAAAAATACGTGCTGGCTCTGTGTGCAATGGAATAATTAAGTCGCATTGCACAACTGTGCATATAATTATAGCTCTTATTTCAAGGTGACATGGTCTTGAATGGTAGCCGTTGCACAACAGAGAGGTTCGCTGTACGTTGCGATATGCGAATTTTTGATAAACCCCTCGTATTTTATTTAACGCAATAATCATATAATACACTTATACGTGTAATAATACTTTACCGTGAAATATATGTTATCGGTTGACGGTAACACTGGTCCTTAAACCATTGCTCTCCCCGATCAACCTCGCTAAGCAAAGCAAACTCCGTTCCCATGTTGTTGAGCAAATGTAATTTTGATTGATGGTAACACCATATCCTTAAACAATAGTATTTTCCGCATAAATCTCAATAGACAATTAACAATGCCATTTATTACAATATTTTAGAGAATTTAACCTTTGCAGAACCTTTTGTATAAATGTCCAAACACGATTCCTTACGTTTAATTGTTTTTAATTTACTCTTAAGGGTAGGTTTATAAAACCAAATTCTATCAAAATCTTCCATTCTCCGTTTTAAATTAAATTAATTATTTGAAAACTAGGTCTGTGGAGTAGTGTGTTACACTTTCGCATACACAAACGCATCCGCCTAATTAAACTGATATTAATTATTATTCAAAATTATTTTGTAACTGTTGTAGAAACTGCTAACTTTATATAGAATAAATTAGTTTAATGCGGTACAGTGACCGTAATATTTTTGGCATATTAACTATTATTTAGTTAGCATTACTTGAAAACGGATAAGTAACTCTTGGCGTTCATTTAAAAGGCGAATCGATTATATATAATGTTATATTAATATATATTAAATTAATTAACAACGCGAAACATATACATGGATCGGTATAAGAGATTAATGCGCTTACATAATGTGGAACTATTTAAATTTCACCACAACTCATTGAATCCAAGCCAACCTCACTTGCTCGTGATGCATCCTGGTAGTGAACAAACGAGGCTCTGGCTCCCACCTACCCGTATTAGGGCAGCATGGTGGGACATCGCCTAAACCCTCCTATATGAACCCTTACAAACGATCGGCGACCCCTGACAACTTATAGTGCCCGGCGGTACCGAAGGCCAGACTGGATACAGGCAGCGCAAGACCAATCGATGTATAGAGAGAGAGAGAGAGAGAGGGATCTTTGGGATGGCTTATACTCAGCAGAAGTCGTCTATCAGCTGATGATGATGATGACACTGTACTAATCGTCTTAAAACTTAAAGTCTCGATATTTATGTTAATTCATTACTTTAAAGAATTTACTAAGGCTGCTGTGGTAAAAACGGTAATAGAAAACAGACATGAAAATGCACTATATGCCATTTCAACTACAACGAAAGTGAAGCTTTAATGAGTCAACTTTCGTACACACTTGCACACGGGCAACCCGATGTCATCACCACAAAAAAAAAGACTCAAATGACACATCACGCAACAGCCTCAATCTTTTTTGCTGGTTGATTTATCTCAAGGGGAAAGTGCCGTCGGAACTCCACAATGCTTATAGATGTCTTTTCATACATAACTCCAATGAGCTATTATCATACCTTTTTTAACAAGTCAATGTGACAAAGAGAACAAAGATTATTTTAGAAATAGATGAACTGTTGCTTTGTGTGGTTTTTCTAAGTAAATATGTTAAGACCACTTCATAACAATGAGAACGAGGATATAATCAATGCGTCGATCGTAAACTTTCTTTTACTTTAAACATACATAAATAATCAATAGCTAGACATAAATCTATCATTAGATGGTTATGAAATCAAAGAATATTTATTGTTGTATGAAAATTCGGATGATTGCTTCCTCTACATCGTAATTTAATATTATACTTAAACCATTTCGATGACATTGACACAGTAATCTAACAACGAATAAACCAATAAGGAATAAAGCATATAACTATTAGTCTTAACCATATTAATGCATGTTAACATAGAAAGTGTCACTACAACCTTAACTGTCACTAAATTTGGTAACATGATTAATGTCGACGAACTAAAAGGACTAGACAGTTTTAATTACAATACGCTTTAAGAATATTAAGAACGAAGAACCATTTTCGCATAGCTCCTTATATGGCTTAACATTATTAATACTGTTAAAAAGTACATATATATATAACTTAGTAAAGGTTAGTATCTTAGAATATACTTTAAAACGTAAAGTTATTCAAAAAGCTTCTTTTTTAACGTTTTGTTCATGGAAATTTGAAGTCATAGCACATTATATATTTTTGGTATATATACGATATATTACAATATAATATTGGCATTAAAATTGTTCTTAATTGATGTAGTATTAATTATGAATGTATGATATAAAGTCATGTAACATATAAATATCAAAAACACTAACCTAGTGTCAACCTAATGTTGATTAGCTATTACTATAAATCAGATATTGTATACATTTTTAAACCTTTTAACAAGTTTCCGGAATGATGTAACATAGCAAAATAGTATCTGTAAATGTCAGGGAATATTACAGGTAATTATGCGGAACTCCTGATATAGAATTAGCTAATTCGCATTATATTTATTATCATCGGTATTTCAAATATCAATATTTAAAGACTACGTACAAGTTTGTACGTAACCAATCAAATATATCGCGTTACATACAAATTATTATTTATCGGTGGTCTCTGTTGTCGGAGACCGTCTAAGTAGATACCACCGCTGATTCTATGTCTACCATCAAATAGTAGTGGGGAAATGTTACTGTATTCCAGTTTGAAGGGCGCTGTAACTAGTATAGTAACTAGGATAAAGAGATTCAACATCTTATATCGCAGACGACGAATCTAGTGTCGTTCTATATATATCATCCACGTTGTCATAGGCAGCCGTATCACTTATCTTCAGGTATATACCTAGTTAATCTCGAAGTTTAATTAATTAAAAAAATACTACTTCGCAAGGTAATATAGTATCTGTCTTTTGAAGTAATACTTTAGGTTATATTACTTGATTACTAACTAAACCATTATTGATATTTTTAAACGCAATGAGTAATGTTTAACTTAAGATTATATTAAAAATCTTATATATACCTTTACCTACATTATAATTAACATAAAAATGCATTTCATTCATATCTATTATGTATAATAAATAATCACGGATTTGTTTCTTTACGAGTTTTTTTATTTGTATGAAGATGTAAGCAAACCGACAAGATAAAAATAACAGATTATCTGTATGCGGTTTTCAAATTTCATAATAGCTTTGTGGTTGAACAGAAAAAAAATGCTTTTATCCGTGGATTAATTCGATAAGGATTATTCATAAAAATTCAAACAAAAAAACTTCATAATACTGAATACTTGGAACGTAAAAAAAGCATATTAATTGTATCTAGTCATTTTCCACTTGCAATAGGATTGAAAGAAGCGTTGATGGTACCCGTGTATAATTTGTTTTTCTTGTATTACAGTTATGGAATTTCCCGTACTAATGACTCATGATCATCATCAGCTCTTAGACGCACAGTACTCAGCATAGACTTAAGACAAACACTGTACTACAGGTGCTACTTTATCTATCTGATCCGACTTTATCTATACGTTTTCTATAAATTTTATTAATTGCTTATTATGATAGCCTGCAGACGTTTTTCTACCAGTGTAGTTTATTTTATAGCCTTAATTGTGTATTTTACTTGATCTCAACATTATATAAAGTTAGCTGTAAATGAAACCGAAGACATGGAAACGTTTTACAAGAATACTCTATGAAATTTTTAATATTCTGACACGCTGCCTTCATCCGGAATACAACAATCATATAAAATTTTCTCAATCTGATCCCCACACTTCAGTTTGATGACGGCACCTAATGATGATGATTACAAAAGATTTAAAATATGGTGATGTCTTCGAAATAATCCTCCTAACATTCGTATTGCACAACAAGCGGCTCGAAACCCGACTTTGAGACTACCATGATACAAACAATTGGTAGCATACAAGTATTGGTGGTGGGAATTTGCCAACGACTGTCTTCATAAACACCACTGCATCTGTTATTTCTTCTGCCAAACAGTACTGTGCAAACATTACTGTGTTGCAGTTTGAAGTGCCTTGTAGCTAGTAAAATTACAGGGTTTACGTGATTTAACAACCCATATCAAGACGACGAGTACAATGTATTGCAGTACATGTCATCCTAATCAGCACCTCGTTCTTATAAACAGTTGTATTACTCACCATCAGGAGAACTATTCGCTATAGTACTACAATACTAGAGCCTACTATTAATATAGCTATTAAAAAACGTAAATTCTCATGACTCCATTGATCTAGGTTGTTTCTAAAAGTAATGACTCCGTATACAACTGATATAATCGCGTGTAGAGCATTTTGTTCGTGAGAGCTAACTGATGATTTGTTGATATGTACTGCACCGTTGCGTAAAGTACATACATTATTCAATTTCAATGATCGTAGCGAATAGCTGCGGTGAAGCAGCTACTTCACTATTAAATCGTTCAAAGGAAACGTTAAGTTATCGTTAATACAATCACAGTAATAATAAGACTTAATTTTTTTTAAAAACGACAAAGTTAGTGCTTGACCACGATCGCACTAACCTAATAACAACTTATTCACTTTTGTTCTGTCGTATTTGGACGGGAATACCGACGTCGGCATGCTGTTCCACGCCTTTGCTCTTCTTGTGAGGAACGAGGAGCGACAGGAGCAACGTAAGGATGATTATTCGCAGTGTGTCCGGTCATCCGGCGGTGTGAAGGGGATGGTGGAATTATATCTCCAAAATGTGTCCTATAGAACACAGCGACATTGGCTACACGGCGCCTGTGTTCAATACCGTCAAGCTTAGTTGTGACGAGTTCTTGATTACCAAAACGCCTCTTAACCCCTCTTTCAACCAAGTCTAGTACCGCTAGATGAGTTTTGGCAGCACTAGTCTAGATATGGCAACAGTACTTAAATTTAAAAGTTGTCCCGGTGAGAAGTATTGTCTCACTTTAGCTAATACCTCCAGTTTCCGAGCAGTGATCTTAGATTTGGTCTTGGCGACGGTCTAAATTAAGTAATGTAAATTCTATGAATTTAGTCCTATGTAATTATACATACATACATATATATGAATGTATATACAAATGATAATTAACTTAGAAATATTTTATGAACGAATATCATGTGTTCAATACTGGAATAAAGATCACAACTGGAAAATAACAAAATCTGTAAAAGGCATAAAGCATTTGTGATATATCATAATTCGTAAAGATCCATTAAAACCAGAGGACGTCGATCCTGAATAAGCAAAAGTTGGAGATCAGGTTCATAATACTCTACACATGAACACAGCGAGCAAACATAAAAGCCGTTCTATCATCCCTTGTATAATAATTAATGAAGCTACTGAACTACAGAGGAGTAGACTATGAAATAAATGGCCGAACATGTTCCAGCTATAGACTTTCGAATAACAGCGTGATCTTTGATCATTTTTTTTTGTTTAATCAATTTAGAGATGAGACAAGCGGGTAATTCACCTGATGGTAAGTGATACGCCTGCCCATAACAACAGTTAGGATGATATACACAGCACCATATTATGCTCGGCTCTTTCCGACTTTGAGCTTTATTACGCCAGTAATTACACTAGCTACAGCGCCCTTCAAAACAGCACACAGTAATGTTTGGCGGCAGAAATGTGCACTGCGGTGGTACTTACCTTTAGACTCACCACCAGTAAATATTTTAAAAAATAGTAATAAGATCCGATCTTCGCTAGGCTAGACTAGGTAAGCTTGGTAGAGGTGCGGTTTAAGTTTACGCAACTACAAACATCACGGTAACCATGTTGTTCCTAAGTAAACGTCATTTACTCAAGGTCTAGGCCCCCAAGCGTCACCGGTCGTGCCTAAAATACACAATAGGCTATATTCCTACGTTAGCCTACTTCATATTCACCAGCCTGAGTACCGGGTTCTTAGCATAAATAAATGATATATATGGATAACGTAACGTGGTTGTTTCAACATATAATTCCTACTCAGCAAATAACAGATGATGTGTGAGTGAAAAAAAAAATCGTTTGTTTTCAATAACAAAGGTGACACATAGATATAATTGTTACTTGAAACAAATGTAGTCAACTAATGTTATTTACTTAAAACCTGAACTAGTACAAAATTTGTGTTCATTAAGATTTTCATACAATAAGACGAATATACGGAAATAAAAAACAAATCAAGATCCGCAGAAGAGCTAAGGTCACCGACATAGTCCAAAAGATTGCTAGCCTCAAATGGCAATGGGCAGGACGCATCGCTCGAAGGACTGACAGCTGATGGGGCACTAAGATCCTCGAATGGCGACCGCGTACCGGAAGACGTAGTGTTGATAGGCCACCCACCAAGTGGTCCGACGGTCTCGTGAAGGCTGCGGGAAGCAGCTGGATGCGGGCAGCGCACAATCGATCAATGTGCAGATCTTTGGGAGAGGCCCATGACGATGAAAGACGAATTTACTAAAATGGATTTCGTATTGGGCTTTGTCTCGTAATAAAAATATCTGCTGATGGTATGGTAAACGGTTTTAAGCAACTTCTCTTCATCATTCAAAATATGACGTTGATTAAATTACCCTCATTGCACCACATTGTGATCGTCGTCTCAAAGTGAAAGAGGTTAAAACTCATAATTGAGAGGTTATAAAATTATTAGTAACTGTACTAGTTACATCATTTTCTAAGCTGGAACTACTTTTACTGGTTGTCGGCGGAAGTAGAAGCTACAAGATCTTTCCGTAGTTATTTATGATACTCTTTTTTACATACTAATAAATACATACATTATTTCATCTCAACTGTTACTTCATTCTTGTAACGGATTTGGATAGTTATGAAGTCAATCCGGATATAACCCTCAATCGCAAATTATCAAGGTTCCATCAGTGTTCTGCTAATTGTTATAGAGAAGCCCGTCATTTTTCTGTCATCACTCATTAACATTAACAAGTGTTATAAACATTTTACTGTGGTCATATATCTGTTTAAGACCCACGTTCTAACCTCGCCATTGTTCAATGTAACAACTGAGATACAATGTTACTAAATCGTTTACGACGATCCTTATGGGAAATCCAAGTGCGAAAATGTAAAGCTAAAAAATTACAAGCAAATCCACCGACACTTATAGATAATGATGATTTCGATTGAGATTATAACCTGAAAAAAATTAATCTTATAAAACTTTGGTTAAGTAACAAAGAAACTTAAAAACCTCACAGTAATTTACCCTTGCGGTCAACTTTAACAGCGCATGAAATTATATGTTTTTTTAACATATTCACAGAACTTTATAGTTTTTAGTCCCATTCTGATACTGTATTATATTATTCAATGGTTAATAATATTATTTTTTGATTTCGTTCTTTGTTTAACTTTATACACTGTTTTTTTTTTCTTTGTTGTAAAACCTTATAGAGGTATACAAAAGACGGGCAGTGTATGAAGAAGTGAGATGTTATAGTAGGTAGCAATTTAAACAAAGAATAGATATTATAAATAATAATAACATACATATACATATCGATACTTACACAGGTATATAAAATTGAATAAGTATAAGTAAATACATACATATATAAAACGTCTTAACGTCTAAGAATGAAACTTCAAAGAGTATGTTATCTACCCCTATTTTCATATGAAATAAATCCTTACAAGATACCCTGCTTCTGTGGAGATGATCTGGGCGTCTTGTTGATACATCGAAAAAAAAAAAAGAACGGTCATGTTACATAATAATTAACATCCAACTTATATCTTATATTCCACAAAAAGCTATTGAATGGATCATAAGATTGCGTCAGAGTTATCTCATCTGTATATATAATCTAAGGCTTTAAGGAAAATCGCTTTACGTTTGTTTACGATCAAAGATGAGTTAACAATCTTACGAGCGGACATAAACAATAGGTGCCTCGCATTACCTCACGTTTTAATACGGCTTGCAGATCAGAGATAGCAGATTCGAATCCATATGTTTCACTACCATAAATCAAATATGATCTATTAGAAATTTAGTACCATTATTAACATTCCTTTTCAATAACTTCTTTATTATAAACAAAACTATGTAATTTTGCAAACCGCAAACAGCCATAATAGTTAAGTTTTTATTATCAAATAAATGTTTTTTTTTTAAACGAAGCGAAGGAAATCTTTAAAAGATATCCTGCTTCTGGGGGGAAGTCAGGGTTATGTGAGATTCTCACTCATTGAAACCTCCTCCGTGGTCTGCATCGGTGCTTTCGGAGAGGCCCCGGGAACTCTTACACTTTGTGTTAACACACATGAAAACTGGGAGAAACCCTCCTAGGTACCATCGTTGAGCCATACCCATGAGACCCCCACCTTCACGGCGCGCGAAAGTCCTAGACCCTTTTAGTCACCTTCAACAACAGGCAGGGCTTACCTTAGTCCTATTCTTACTAGCTTGATACTCTAGAGCTGACGTGCTGGTGCATCCATTACCATTTCCCCCACATCTTCGGACGGAATCAACCCTCTCAATTCCGTTCGGCGGCCGCCTCCTATATCATTACGGCTTCACAGAACGAGACCAACGCTGCCCAATTACTTTTACTCTTCATCGAAGCCGCTCCTGCTACTGGCAGTGAAAGGTCGAGTGTGATCATGTTGACCAGGGTTTGTCGCTCGAATTCCAATGCAGAGCATTCAGCGAGCGTGTGTTGCGAAGAATCCTGGTCGCTGCTACAGTGGTGGCATTGCATCGTGGGTTCACTGGGGATCTTGTTTATATACTTGCCAAAACACCCGTGTCCGGTGAACACCTGAGTCAATCTTAAGATGACGTCCGCCATTCCACCCGATCGGAGCCCCGCAAACACACAATATAATATCTAGCATCACGTTGTTTTGGGCAGCCCTGTCATTTACCATTAGATGAATATCCTGTTCGACTTGTCGCATCATTAAATAAAAAAAAATCCCTTACCAGGTGTCTGAGCGAAAAACTCCCTCAAGTATTTAATACTAGTATTTATTACTAACACTAAGAGGTGTTCTCACGAGACAACTCGCGGCATCTAAGGCAACCTCACCTGCTCGTGGTGCATCCTGCTAATCAACAAAGCTATGGACTTCTATCAGCTGATGATGATGATAATGGTTAATTACTTGAAAGTATTTTATATTATTTTACAAGACACGTCTATTTTTGTCCGATCTTTATCTGTGTTATATATTGCGTACTATATATAACACAATATGCGTCTGTGTACTTTATTATGAACATAGCATGTTTGTACGCCATAAGAGTTATATTTACATAATTATACAATGACAACCGAAAAATCAACAAGCACCAAGAGGTTTTTTGGTTTTATAAGGTTGACTTTGTCCTTTATGATATTTGAAAAACATGTAATTATCCTGTTTTGTATGATGAGCAATGATTATACTTTTAAATCGTTGGCAGTTAAAAAACTTATATCCACACACTCTAGTGTTGAGTTAGGTGATTATGTGTACTCTGTACTAACTATAGTATTCTTTTTCTGCTGTCCATAATTACGATGTAAATATTACTGTTTTACTCGTGTCGCTGTGACAAATGTAAATAATTGCCGACCGAGACGAAGAGTTCTCCTGACTAGTCAATTTGCTATAAACCATTGAATTACATCAGCTGTCATTGTCTGATAAGAGTCGCGCGCATCGCATCATTGATGTCGGTGTCCCTTAATTATTATTTGGCGTACCCGTGAGCCAACATTAATTACGTCGTTTATATTCAATCTATAAAATGTAAAAGTGTTTCGCGAAGACAAAAATGCCAAGGCCTACGTTACAACACGCGGTACACTGCTCATGCGGGGTCATATAACCATTGACTTGGTGGTCAAGAAATACTACTTTTTAGGAAAGCGTTCTCTACAAGGATACAACGGCAAGGCTTTTGATATATAAATATCAAAGATTTCTGTGTTAAATGGGCTTCAAATAAGTATAATTTCATTTAATTTTTTTTTTTTTATTATTTAAACAAAATTCATAAGGTAAAATGACTAAACTTAGATGCAACTTTCAGCCTATACACGTGCAAAATTCCAAAAAGAAAATTGAAAGTTTTCGTAAAACCTTTTAAAGTAATCTTATTTAATGCAATTTTTTTTTCAGAACTACACGATGACGCCATCTGTTGGCGTTACGGAATATTTCGCCGGGAAAAAGATTTTTATTACCGGTGCCACTGGGTTTATGGGAAAAGTTCTTATAGAGAAATTGCTGCGATGTTGTCCAGAAATTGGTACTATATACTTATTAATGCGAGCAAAAAAAGGACAAGGAACGAAAGAGCGACTTGATGATTTTATAAACTGTCGTGTAAGTATAATACATAAAGTAGCTATTACTTTAATATCAATTCATATTCACTACTATGTATATATGAAGAAAAGTGAGAAGTTAAAAGAATCAGTTATTTTAGTGTCGAGGGTTCGCTTTGTTGAGCTTTAGTAGCTACTTGAAGTCATTGTATCATTAGTGCGGTCCTGCTGTTCAAACATCTTTAATAAGGACTCTTGTGTTATGACCCAGCATTCACAGTGATCTTAAAAAATTGTATTAACATTTTCCAGGTTTTCGATAAACTACAACACCAGTCGCCGAAAGTGTTCGACAAGTTGCGAGTAGTCCCAGGAGATATACTTAAAGATGAATTGGGGATGTCAATTGAAGATTGGGATGAAGTGCAAAAAGAATGTCAACTTATCTTCCATTGTGCAGCTTGCGTGAGGTAATACTTTAAAGTGTACATTAATTATTAATATAAAAATAATCTTTTAAAACTTACTATTCTTGTTAGAGACATATATTTTATGCTTTATGTCATTATTTATATCTATGTAGAATAAACACAAATGAGTTTATCTTTGGAGGTAAAAACTTATGAAATTTTATATCACAAAATGTAATATTTTTGAAGCTTAAAAACAGTTATTTATTTGCTTCTAAAATATTTATTATTGCATACATAATAACAAGCAAATCAATAAAATCTATGTTGCAAATTTCAGATTTGACATGTTTATTCGTGATGCCATTAATATGAATACAGTCGGAACAATGAAGGTGTTGAAATTAGCCGGCGGGATGAAGAAACTAGAGGTAAATATTCTTATTTTTTTGCGAAATCTTTATCCGTCTATTATAACAATAAGAAACCGTATCAACGAAAGCTTTACATTAATTATATTATATTACTAGTTTATGACATTAGTTGTGAAGTAACTTGTAGAGTTTTAGTAATGTGAAACGAATTTGTTTATCTACATGGAGGTGACAGTAGGTTAAGCGTGTTCTTCCAGAATAGTCCGACTTCTTTATATATCGTCAACCAGATCACAGCAATGCAGTTATGGCAGCAGATTTACAGTATAAGAATGATTGCTAACAAGGCGAGTTCGGAAAATCTCAAACTTAATTGCATGTGGAATAGAACATAGGACTTCGGTGTTGCATTACAAGCTCTAAGAAATTCGTCGTGGATATAGTTAAAAATGATTTGTTTCATATACCAAAATTAGTGCTGCTATTTAATAATAGATGGCGCTGAAGTTACATAATGCCACTATTTCATATAAACTCGCAATAAAATAAATGAGAAAAAAATTATAATACTTCATTTATTAAATATTTAAATTATGAATCATTCACACTCATTATCCTTATGATTAATAGTTTCGTAAAAATAATTCTACCAATGCAATGCCAGTTACTAATCGTATTCGTTATAAGACTGATAGATGTTGACAAAGATAATATAAGGATGTATAAGCAGCGGGAAACCACCGCAGAAATTACTGTTGTTTACATAATTAATGATAAATGATACGACCGTGTATTTATTGTTATATTAATAATTTTCCAGGCGTTTCTACACGTTTCAACGTCCTATTGCCGCTGCGAGCTGCCACTGCTTGAGGAAAAGTTGTACCCCGCTCCTCATCGGCCTCAACACGTGATTGACTGCGTTAAATGGATGGACGACGATTTGCTTAAATATCTTGAGCCAAAGTATGAATTACGTCATTAGAACTAATCTCTGTAAAAATATATATTGGCCCAATATTTACTTTAATATCAAGCTCAAACAATTTTTTAGTTTTTCTACAAATAAATCACTACAATCAACCATAGCATTCATCTCAGTTTCCAACTATTTTGTTTTTTATTTGTTTGGGAATAATATCAAGAACACTTCTGTGTTACCATAGATAAGATACATAGAAATTCCATCATTCCACGAAAGGCGAAAAAAAAGACTAATATGTAGAATTAACGACCTTCTTCGCCACTGTCGAAAGATTAAAGAAGCTTAAATTATAAAACAAATAACTTTTGTATTATTTCTATTTCCTTTAAAAACGTTTGTTAATAAACTAACGTTTATTGCACTTCTCTTAACAGATTGATCGATCCTCAACCAAATACGTACGCTTACACGAAGTCTTTAACTGAAGATCTGGTGTCACAACACGCTGGAAAGTTTCCCATTGCTATCGCTCGGCCTTCTATCGGTACGTACAGTTTTATTTCTCGATATTATTTGCTCCGTACTAACCACACTAGAACGTTATCAGAGCTATTTACAAGATGTTAAACGACAATGAGGATGAAAATGATTCAAAGAAGTTAAGTAAGGACTAAAATTACATAGGCAATAGAAAATTTGGAAATTATATGGACCCAAAATGAAATGCCGAATCTAAAGATCAGAATAATAGATACAAATCTACAAATAATATTTAAATATCTAGAGAAATAACTCTATCAGTTCGATGTCATTAAAACTTATTATTGAATATTATATTTCAGTAACTGCAGCGCATAAGGAACCGATGCCTGGATGGGTGGACAACATGAACGGACCTACAGGATTGCTGGTTGGAGCCGGAAAAGGTAAACTGAATATTTAATGCTTGTTTCATTATCAAAGTGTTAAGAGTTAAAAATATAATAAATTAGTCATTGAAAAACCATTTTTTTACTATTATTGCACTTTTGCTTTCAGGTGTAATCCGTACGATGCATTGCAACGATACGTACTTAGCCGACGTAGTTCCAGTAGATATAGCCGTGAATGGGTGTATTTTGTTAGCATATACCACTGCCATTGAAAAGTGAGTAATTATATTGAACTAGCTAATTAATTTTCTATGCTTTTAACAATTTTATCAAATATTTGAAGGTACCTTTAAATCCATATATATCTAAGATATCCGGAGAATCACTGACTCTTCATAAGTTTTCCAAAACTATTAATAGACTAGACAACTGAAAATTTGGTAGACATATTGCTTCTGCCTCTTAGAGCTCAGGCTAAGAATAGATTTTAAAGTCCGTCCCCAATGGGAGTAGCGAGTGTTTATGACGGAAAAAGGCCCAGAGTGCTGCGAATTACCACCGGGCGGAAATAGTCTAGCTAAATACCTACAGGTATTAATCTTGCTGGTCTAAATCAATTTTATAGCTGTATATCTAAAAATATATTGTTAGTCCATACTAATTATCTAATTGTAAGTAACTTAATTTTGATAATTGAAATAACTTTGTGTATAGAATTTAAAATGCTAGCAACTCATATACAAAATATTGATAATAATTAACGACTTATCAATTAGTATATAGATGGTATATTTTATGGTGTTCGATGTAATGGTGTCGGAGAATAACGCTCTTTTGCCAAGACATACCAAACATTCGTTTTCATAAATAATATGAAGAATTTCGTACGTTATACATGAATTGTTATAGGAAATGACATGATTTTTTTTTATTATCAATAATTAAAAGCAAATATCAACAAATATTAGGATCATTTATAGCCATATAATTGTAAATTTACAGACCGAAGGAAATCCAAGTGTGCAATATTACACAGTCAGAAGTTAATCCACTTACATGGGGGCAAGCACTCGATATGGGTAAGACTTCATATGTTAAATAAAATATCTATATTGATTCTTAAATATCCAAAATGTTACAATACAATACAATTAATTATATAAACAATACATTTATTAATAATTATTGTACATTTTAGCGTATTAGTATAAGTTAAATAAAACTCAAAATTTGGTAACAAGATCAGCTAAGAATGGATTTAAAAAATTCATTCCTCAAAGAGAACTGCTGGGGTAATACAGTCAGCAAAGCAAGCATGGAACAGCTAGTATTAACTATATAATTAAAAGCTGTTTAATCCAATGAACTCAGGTTCCTATAGTTGCCTTTTTAATATATTCTTGGCTTAAGACACGGACGGAAAAAGGGTGTATATGGAAGTGGAGTTTTATTACTCTTGTATAATAAATCTGCATTTCTCTGTTCCAGCTGTAAAGAAACGAGCGTCAAATTATTCGTAACCTGAATTAGTTTACTTTATAAAGATTATCCACAGGTCGAGTTCACGTCCAAGAGTTCCCATTCTCCGTGTGTCTGTGGTATCCGGGTGGTTCACCCAAGAACTCCCGCCTCCAGCATTTAATAGCCGCCTTCTTCACTCACGTTCTACCCGCCTATTTTGTCGACCTCCTAATGTTCCTGATGGGAAAAAAAACATTGTAAGCAATTCAATACTTGAAATAGATTAATTACAACTAATTTGTATCTATGATAAATGATACAATAATGATATTTTCATCATATTTGTTTTGGAGCTATTAACTTAGAAATGTGTTACTCTTTGAACGGAATCTGCAATATACTATATAGTCCAATTGAATAATTACTAAGTAAAAAAAAAGAAATATATCTGAGATATTAAGAACTGATTGCGATGTTCAAAAGATTACATAAATTATACACTTGTATAAATACTTTCAATCGAGTCTTATAATAAGACTAGATTGAAATCGTTTCAACCAATTGAGAGCAACTATACTATAGAGACCGCATATGAGTGGTTAAATTTATAATATGAGTATTATTACGAGTTCGTCGGTTTCGAGAGGAAAATAAACAACTTAAATCAAATCAGAGTAGTGTTTTATCATGATAAATATTATACTTTAATTATTTCCGCAGCATGGTGAAGATACAGAAACGAGTAAATTACGGACTCGAAGTATTGCAGTATTACACAACCAAAGAGTGGTTCTTCAAAAATGACTACTTCGTATCGTTACAGAACAAAGTCTCCAAGAAGGATAATGAAATATTTTATACGGACGCTAGGGTAAGGATTTCTTAAACTTCATGGCTGGTGGCATCAGCTCATGACTTTTTTTTCGAACAGGCAACAATACGAACAAGACGTTCACATGATGGTAAGTGAAACGTCTGCTTATAATAACGTGGCGCTAGTTAGTATGATAAACATTGTAGTTTTCACTTTCAGACATATAATATTTATACCGAGTAATTTCACTAGCTATAGCGCCTTTAAAACTGGATCTCAGCAACGTTCGCACACTATTATTTACCGACAGAAATAGGAGCTGTGCTGGTACTTACACAGGCAATCAATCAAAATGATAAATATTAGGGGGACCGGAAAGTAATGTCGTTTTCTTACGCTAAATACAAACACATACATTTTTAACGAGCCTTTATTTTTAATCAATGATGTATTCCCCATCATTGTCAATAACCTTTTGCCATCTAGTGAGTAAATTTTCAATCCCTGATCGATAAAAATTAATTGGTTTTTCGGCAAAATATCTAGAGATGGCATTTTGGATATCATCCAAATTTGCAAATGTTTTGCCACTTAAAAAGTGTTGCAGCGCTCGGAATAAGTGGAAATCCGATGGTGCAACATCGGGCGAATATGGTGGATGAGGCAGCACCTCCCACCCCAATTCATTAATTTTTTCTAGAGTTCGCCTTGCGCAGTGCGGTCTTGCATTGTCATGTTGGAGAATGACGCCTTTTCGGTTGACAATCGCTGGCCACTTTTCAATTAAAGATTGATTGACTCGCTGCAATTGTTCGCTGTAGAGGTCTGCAGTAACAGTTTCTCCAGGTTTCAGTAATTCAAAATGAACAATGCCGCGAATACTCCACCAAACACAGAAAAGCGCTTTTTTGGGGTGTAAACCTGGCTTAGCAGTACTCCGAGGGATTTCATTTGGAGAGAGCCACTGCCTTTTGCGTTTTGGGTTATCATACAGGACCCATTTCTCATCTCCTGTGATCAAGCGATCAAAAAACGCTTCTGTGTTGTGTCGTTGAAGCAATAAGTTGCATGTGATTGATCGGTTAGCCTTATTCTGTTCGGACAGATTATGCGGGACCCAAACACCTGCTCTGCTTACTTTTCCAATCTGCTTCAAATGTTCTTGGATGGTCGACCAAGGTTTGTTGAGACTGTTTGACAATTCCTCGATCGTCTGACACGGATTTGCTTCCACTTCCGCCCTTAACACGTCGTTGTCTAACGCTGATGGTCTTCCTGATCGATACGAGTCGGAAAGATCAAAATTACCCGATTTGAACTTGGAAAACCACCTTTGGCATTTACGAATGTCCAGTGCATTTGGATAAACATCGCAAATGTTTTTGGTAGCAACTGTTGCGTTATTTCCCTTGCGAAACTCAAAGAGCATGCAATGCCGGATGTGTACCTCTTCTGGTATTTGGCTGGCCATTTTACCCAAAATTACAAAAAAAAATTGTAATTCAATTGTCTATAAGTAAAGAAATCACTATAACCTCACAATGTCTTTGGTACGCCTCTGAACAAAACAATGAGCTGACAAATGACAATCAAGTATTGGCATGCGCAGAAACGACATTACTTTCCGGTCCACCTAATAATTTCGGCGATCATCATTTAGGGCCTGATTGTCACACAAACAGTATGAAAGTGATGTTGATAAGAAAATCATCAAACTTTAACCCTTTAATAGAGATCAGTAACAATATAATACAAATTGGTATGAAGAAGTAGTTTTAGTTTGTTTTTTAATCTACAACGGACTTAATCTCCTAAATATATGACCACTGGAACAATGTTGTAACGTCGATAGAATGGTAAATTAAGTATTCTTCAGAAATATTTAAAATCTTCCTATTTTGTAATCCAGGTGATAAATTGGAGTGTATACATAAGAAATTATATCAAGGGTGCGCGTGAATATTGCTGTAAGGAGGATCCCGCTACACTACCGCAGGCGAGGCGGTTACAAAAACAGTAAGTACACAACATTTTCAAGTTTAAAATCATTCGTTTTGCAAGTAACTACTTAATAGTACACTCGTTTGAAACTAACTATTCTAGACGATCTCTAGATCTGGATTCAATGGATGAACACATGGCGGAAGATTTACAATATGAATGTGGTATCTAGCTTGGCGAGTTTCAAAAACTACACAAGTCTCCACACTATAGTAACAACATACTTATCCCTTACTGATAAGTCTATAAATGATATAATAAGTAATATTAAAGTATTTATGTATATTTCAGGTTATACTATTTAGACAAAGCAGTGCAATTCATCATCTACTCCCTACTGGCATACTTCATATATTACTACGTGATAAGGATTTTTATATAGATCTATTGATAAATATAATTTAAATAAAATATTGTTATTGTTATCTGACAGTTTGACAAACAACAGACAACGCATTATTTGTTTCTGTTTTTATGGATATTATACATGACAAGTCACGATTCATTATTCGTACTGTAAGACAGATATAAATATTATTAATGATGTTTTAAAACAGGTAAGAGGTATTAAGAACAATGTACATAAATCTATTAAGTATCAATGATGTTATTAAGGTAAATAAATGATAATTGTAATACTTTTTTACTGCTGCATACTATTACATTTTATACTTTTTAATGTTTATAATTCTTACTAGTCTAATTCTCTGAAATATTAAATAAAAAAAGCTCGGGATTGTTATATAATCTGTGTGCATTTGTACTGCTGATTACTTCCTCTATCCCAAAACCTCCCGTTTATACTTTAGATACTTAAATCTAGAAATTTAATTAGCTTAATTATTTCTCAATAATGGACACGAATCTAACACTATAATATTGTAATTTAAATTATTGTTAAGCGACTAGAAGCTCTACAAAGTAATGTAGTAGTATTACTTCGTAAACGCGTCCAAATTTTCACATATGAATACAGAGTGATTAATAATATTTACATGGTGAAAGATAAAATATTAATATAATATAATATATTATATATTATTATAAAATAATGTACTAGCCATACCCAGAAGTTTTCTTGTCATTGCAGTTATATATTAATACGAGAATGAATATGAAAACATGATTATTACAAACTAAAAATTTAAATACTACAATTGATTATGATAAGTAAATCTGCCTTATAACAAATGGCAGAATGAAGTCTTTTCTGAAGTTTTCGGAGATGATAGATGATGATGATGAAGATGACGGAGATGTTCTCTAAATGTTTAATAACAGGACAAGAAAATCTATTTCTCTTATACAGGGTGTCTGGTGGCAGATTTATGTTTTTAAATTTAATTAAAAAATAATATGTTTGACATATAATTTCACTAAAAGTATTAAAAGATAGAGTACAAATGCGGATTTTATTTTTTAAAGATAATGTCATCCAAATATCTTCCATCCTGTTGCACACACTGTTCGAAACGGAGCCTCGTATTCCGTGCCACACACTGCAGTAAACTTGGTCAATTGCGCTGATTTCTCGCCGAATATTTTCTTTTAAGTCCACAACAGTTCGCGGATTGTTGGCGTAAACTCTCTCTTTGAGGTAGCCCCACAAAAAAAAATCCATTGGAGTTAGGTCGGGTGACCTCGGTGGCCACGGGATGTCCCCAAAGCGACTAATCAGTTTTTGAGGGAGATTTTCTCGCAACAAATCCATCGAAGCTCTGGCCGTGTGTGCGGTCGCACCTGTACCGCATCCTGTTGAAACCACGTGTGTGATGAGAATGATGAATGAGCTCGCAGGTTCGGCAAAAAGAAATTCGAAATCATGAGCCGATAATTCTCACCATTCACATTCGTCGCTTGGCCCCGTGCATTTTCAAAAAAAGTGGTCCGATTATCCCATTCGTGGATAAAGCGCACCAAACAGTTACCCTTGGGCAATGTAATGGTTTTTGCTGCTTCAGTCGAGGATTGCGAGTTCTTAGAGCCCAGTGACGGCAATTTTGCTTGTTTACGTGTCCGTTTAAATGAAAATGAGCCTCGTCCCTCAAAAAAATGGAATTTACAGTGCGAAAACGCTCCAACATAGTTTCACAAAAAAATTTGCGTGACGCAAAGTCATTTTTTTACTTAATTAGCATAAATTAATCGTGGAATTTTCTATTATGGTCTTTGAAAGCCTTATTTCATTGTAAAGAAATCATTACTTGGAGCCAATTGTCGTGGGAAACGTGGCCAATGTCCCCGCTAACTTTGACCTCATTGAATTTTGTATCGTATTTAGGGTATTGTACTATAACTGAATAACAATTAAAAATAAGTAACGGTTTTATGTTTACCTAAACGCGAACTTTATTGACCTACTGCGTTGTGGTCAGTATAAAGTCCGGCTCCATAGTTCTGGTATAGTTATTATATGAAATGGCTAATTATTTAAGGAACAGGTTTAAACTTCGATCTACTTGACTGTTGTAATACAAAGGTTTAACATAGTTTTACTGACTTCCTTCTTGTTTTTACGTAAGAAGGTAGGCCATTAACTCCGAAAATAATCAGGCCTATCGTTCAGCGGCGAACTAACATACTTTGCGTTTGGCAGTTGGTAGGGAAGCAAAAATTACGGGCCTTAGGTACGTGGCTAGGTTGCCTAGGCCTTAGTCCACTCTGCTCCCGTATAAAGTGAAAAACATACTCGTCACGTATAATTGATCCACTCTCATAATTTACGTAATTACTGCTATTAATTTGCATTATAACTACCACATTAAAAAAATCAAAACAGTAAATTAATCTTATTCAATTAGGGTAGTTATTTAATATATATATGAATAGCACGAGGGCCTTTCTATAAATTACCTGAGTATAGTATCGTGAAGTAGCTCGCTGGCCTAATGGTTAGAGCGTGCGGCTTTCATTCCGAAGGTCGCGGGTTTGAATCTTGGCATGTACCGATGACTTAATACTTAAGTTATGTACACTTGTGAACTTTAGTTACAACAGCGAGATACAAACGGTGAAGGAAAACATCGTGAGGAAACCCTCACACTGAAATCATCTTTGTGTGTGTGTGTGTGGTGGCTCCATTAAAGTGGCAACAGGCTCGCCCCCGTTACACGGGACCTAATCTGACCACGTCGTGCGAAATGTGAGTGTTTATTCACCTCTGCCTACCCCTACTGGGAAAAAGGCGTGATTATATAAAAAAATATTATCGTGACGTCTGCGTGACAGAGCGAAGTCCATAAATAACGAGTTACAAGTAATGCAAATTTGTTTTTATGTTAACATTAATAAAAATTCTCAGGTATGAATTTTACATGTTTATAGTTAGCACCTCCTGTCACGCTCTACTCTCCAGTATTAGTTATCAATGGACTTTTTCAAAATTATTCAAACACCAGCAACTAGTACACTTAAAACAATAACTTTATCAGTTTCTTAACTTACTTTTAATGATATAATAAATTAGTTACGTAAAATTAGTAGCAAGGAATTTTTAAGTACGCTCATCTCTGAAAGAATTAACTAAAATTGATACCATACCCACTTTGTACTAACTCGCTAGCAGATAGCTGTACTGCTTGTCAACGTCTATACTATTCAACCAATCACCATATCATCCCATAACAGTTATACACGAATAAATCATTCGCGCTGTCAATTTTTACAACTTTCTACTAGATGGCGTTGTTTTAAATATAATTTATCAATCCTCAATTTTCACAATGATAACTGCTGAAAAGAAACATTCATTTGAATATTTATGAACAAATAGTCATTGTCCGAATTACACTTATTTCCATTTTAAAGCATCATGAAAGTAAAGTAATAAAACTGAAATTCAGCACAAATTATATGTCCTCACTAACGACAATAATGATAATAATGAACTTGATCACTTAATTTTTAATAGGGCTTCTGTTACGAAAATTAATTTCCTTTGTTTTACAATGCGAAATACGTCGAACGGTCGAGTTATCCAGTAATGTATTTACAATAGGGATGTCACGTACATAACATCACCAGGCTATAGAAACACAGCTGAACTCTGACCTTCCTCAAAGATCAGCACGCCGATCGGTCAAAGCAAGTCATACCTACAACAATAACCTATAGGGTCTATGATAACGATAATAGGGGAAGTTTGTGCCCAGTATTCTTGGCTAGACCTGGCATAACATTTTTAATACTTTTTTACTGTTTTATAATATTCCGATTAGTCAGAATTATAACTGACTAAACTGTCTATGGATACAATTAAGAATGAGTATATTAAAGCAAGTCTGAAAGTTGCTCCAGTGACAGAGAAATTAATCAGCAAGAGGTTAGTGTGGTAAGGTATATTATGCAGAGGGATAAAGGACATATAACAAAGAATGGAATAAGAATGAACGTGGTTATAAGGGTAGAGGAAGACCGAAGAAAGTGTGGATGGATTGTGTGGAAGATGACATGTTTAAGAAAAGTCTGAATTCAGATATGATGGCTAATAGAGGGATATGGAAGAGAAGTACATACTGTGCTAAACCCACATAGCTGGGCAAATGGCAGGAAGAAGTCAGAATTATAACTTTATAAGATCTAAGCTAAGCTAATTAGTATTTTATATTAAAAATATATTAATTAGACTTTTGAAGTCAAGTGCAAATATATCTATGATAAAAATCAACCCTACTCAATTTATAAGTGCATATTGAATAATTTATTACTGTTACGTTGATATTCAGTATACTTCAGTAACCATTCGTGTGTGCTACGCCATTTTACGCGGTACTATAACATTTTTAATACAAAGAAAAGGTTAGTACGTATCATAAAAATCTAGATAATATTACATCTTAAAATATTTAAATGTTTTAAATGATACAGCATATAACTTTATTATTGAAATGGTCAATTGATATCATTTTTATCTGAATGTATAACTATTCTTATAATTTTCAAATGTGATGATATTTTATATGGAGGCGTTATGAAATGAGGTTAATAAGCTACGAAATGGAATATTTACCTAACAAGGCACATTTCCTAAGAAATTTTATTGTTAATTCTTATAATTATTGTATTGCAACAACTAATTACATCCTCCTTTCTTTTAGTACAATTTGTACAATAAGTATATAAGAAAATGTGTGTAAAATTTGTACATTATGAATAATGTGAGAGCTACCGTAGAATTTATCATGAAACACATAAACAAAGTGTTAAAAAAAAATTGTTTATACTGTAATTAACAATAAGATTTTCTTATACTATTTATTTCATCAGTGCTTCATACATATTAAATGTTTGATAAATTCAAAACATAAACTACAGAGGAATCTTTTCGAATAGCATATAAATGTACTCGGAATCGGAAATCAGTTTTTCACTAAGTAGGCTTCTACTTTATAGATTTCATATATCTATACATGAAATCTTTTTTGAAAGTATATCTATTGTATTGCTTTTAAATGTTATTAACTATGTTATATGATTTTTTCACTTCGTTGTGTATCAATAGAAGGTTTTATAAACTGTAGTATTTTGTTTAAGTTTATTTTTAATTAAATTAATCGTTAATAGGATGTTGACCCGGTGGTTAGCGATGGCATTGTCCATAAACACCCAATAGGCAGTTTTAATGGCACAGCATTTTAGTATTTATGTAGCAGTTAAAAAGCGCCTATAGCTAAGATACTTGATACATTTTCCGAGTCTTCTGTTTTCTAACCGTTAGCTTTAAAATAAATACAATTAGATAAAGGTAGTAACTTAAACCTTACTTGACGTAAATTCACAAAAACGGTATCCATTTCTTATCGGGGGAAATGTTCTTATACGATACCTTGCTACTGGGAGAAAGTCAAGGTTATGCAGGGCTTCTATCCAATAAAACCCTCTCGGTGGTCTCCCTCAAAGCATTAGTAGGGGTCCGGAATCTTCGACTGAACGCACCAATGCCCCACTGGACTCTGGCGAAAACATCCCACGGAAGGGCAAAGCCCTCTTTAGCACCCAAGCTGTGCTACGGCAAATACAACACCACCATGCATTTGCCGACCTCCTAAGGCTCGCTTATTGAGCTCTAAGGGCCCTCACCTTCAAGGCCCACGAACTCAAAGAACGTTTTAGTCGCCTTGTACGACATGCAGGGAATACCTTAGTCCAGCCCGAGACTACAAAGCTGAAAGACGGTATCCTGCGAGAAACTCAAAAAATAAATATAGGTAATCGGCGCCAGTTTAATTTCTTGTATAGGATTTGTTTACTTGCAGTGGAATTTTCCCGCACTTAAACACTACTGGTCATTTCGCTTTTATTTACTCAATAATGTATCGTCGTATTTATGTTTCTGTAGTCGGTCATTAAACCAGAATTTACATATCGTTTTAAATAAGTTTTAGGTAAAATGTTAACAAAAAGTTTTTAATATATACGTAATGGTAATCGGCGGGTCAGACAGGTTGAAGATCTGATGGGCAAGGCGGCAGAAGGAAGCTATAATAGTGACCACGCATTATAGAGATAGAGATATTTAAACGGACGTTCAATTTCTAACAAAGTAATTCCAAATCTATAAACTCCTGTAGCTTTGGGATCATAAAATTTTAGCATTAACTTAAGTTAAATTCACTGAAGTACAAGTGCGATATTTCATGCACTATTTGAAGAACTTCTAACCGGATAAAAAATATACGAAAGTGGAACTCAACATGTTTATCTTTTTCATCAAAATTTTAGTATACCAATCAATCTTTACAGACCGGTATAGTTAAATAATCCACTTGCTCCTCGAATCATATTTCTCATATCTAAACATCACGACCATCCAACTAAATGTAGATTCCGACATTGAAATTCACGTTTTAATATTAAACGTACTGAATTTAACATGAATTAGTCATGACTAGCACTTAAGAATCGACATTTGTAAAGTATTTTACAAAGGATGTCCGTTTTCATTGTTTATTAACAAAACATACCCTTCAAAGCTACTTACAGATACACAACTAAAATTATCTTTAAGGATATGACAAATTTATACTTTATATATGCTTTTTAGTCCTTTAGAAAAGTAATAACTATATTATTTATCTTTTCGTTAAGATGAGATAAAACAGATTTAACCTAGTATCTATAGTTATTCTGGCTTTTTCATTTTATAAAAAAAAACAATCATCTTCAAATTAAAACACAATATTTGATAACTATGATAGTCAAAATTATCGAGCCCTGAAGTCTAGTATTCAAAATCAGCTAGTTAATTATGAAAACTAGCTTTTAGTGTTAATGACAGTCTGTATTCTTAGCACAAAATACCTGTATTTGCTTAGGTTACAAAGCTTCTATAGGAATTTTATGTCACAAACATTTTTGATGAAATGGTCACTGGATAATAAATGTCTACTCTGTGGTTAGGATGCTATACAAAACCGCGTTTTGCTTGTCGCTTTAAAATATACGATCTTGTCTCGTTAATGTCGTAGTTTCATTAAGTACAACAAAACACAATAATATTTCATTAAACGTTTTTTTGTATACGCTTGACTAAACAGTCTGTAGTTTAAACCAATCAATACACAAAGTTCTCCTCTAATTAATTTGAAGTATTCCCGCCCTGTGGCAACTCATCAGCTGTTTGTACCCCTTCCCGTTTTTAATACGCATGTAACTTCCTTTGGGAAATCAATTTTGTAATATCCATACGTAGCTTACCTATAAATTTCAGAAGCAATGTCTATAACAAATTTTGCTGTTTTCCGGCTAATAATTTCGGAGATCTAGTGATGATTCAATGAATTTCTGGATATTCTATTATTACATGGTCTGTATTAAAGAATTCTGTTTGACAATATACAAAGAGAATATAAATAACAATGTTAAAATATTCGATAAACAAACTCACGTATATAGTGTACGGTGGACTTGCCATCTTTCACAATATTCGTTGATTATTTTCAAGTGTATGGATTAACCTGTAAAAACGTGTAGCATGATACGTTAGTTCGTTTGTTAAACATTTGGTATTAGAGGCTAGAATTGTATGTAACGATATCGACACGTATGATCGTCCAGCGTGAACCCCTTCGTAACTCCAGTCGTAATCAGTTTTGATTGTTTTTTACAAACGCTCCTAGATCCGTTCGGTAGTTGCGTTATGTGTAATGAATAGATAGATAGAGCAATGCCTCCTGCAATTTTTTTTTAATTGCACGTCAAATATTGGCAAAGATTGCACACTGATACGGTACAAAACACAAGCAGGAGCGTAATTATGACCGCGAGGAAAATATTCTTTATGTACATACCTATGGTCTGTTTTTTTATGATATCCTTAGTAAACCATAACCTTTTTTGGGACAAAAATAACAAAACATTATCGACGAAATGTCATATAGTGATGGTAGGTATCTGTTGCCGGAGACTGTCTAGATAGGTACTACCACAGCCTATTGAAGCCGCCAAACAGCAATGTGAAAACAGTAGTTGAATAAAAAGTAAATAACGTGTGTTTATTAGTATTTGCTGAATTCCCTTTGTCATCCAGTTAATGAAAAATCAAGAATAGTTAATGACGGTTACGGTGTTATACCGAAAATCGATTAACATGCAAATACTTTGCATTGTTCGTACTAATGTTTTTAAATAACTTTACTTTCATTTGAAGTCAAATATAATGAAAGCGTTCATTAGAAAGAATACACCGCACAAAACGGACGGGCGAATTGCATTTATACTTTGTAAGTCTCATTTAAAGTGTTTAATGTTTTGTATATCATTGTTTAAATAACTCTTGTAAATATTTACGTTTTTCATTACATCTATACTTATTAGACGCGACGTGTCAATTGTGACTACCCTCAATGAACTTGTCAGTAAAATAGTCTCTCGCGACACCTTATTCAACATATCTGATACTTCAATAATTACTTTACAATCACATATTCTATAGATGTAATGCAGTGGAAATAATCTTGTTATTATTTTTTATTATAATCCTTATTATAGTGTTCGTTTCGTAATCGAGCAGTTGTGTGGGGAAAGAACTAGTTTAAAAAATATGACTTGTTTATTAGCAGTTCCCTTCATTAGGTAATGTTATAAATAACTTTACAGAGAAGTAAAGAATAACAAGATGCAACCTTCAGTGACGGAGTTCTATGCCGGCAAATCGGTTCTGGTAACAGGAGGCACCGGTTTTTTGGGTAAAGTAAGTAAATTTAGTCTTAATTTAAGTATAGCGTTTTTAGGCTTTTGTTAATCGGTTCAAAGGCATGTTAATGATAAGTGAAAGTGATTAATCCTTAGAATGTAATCCTTTTAACTGTATGTATTGTATTTTTAAACTTATTATTATTAAACTTTCCCAAAAAATATTTCGCATTCAGTTATACTTAAACTTCTGTCAGATATGTACCCGGTAGTAGGCCAGCTTTGGTTCTTACGCTAATTATAAATCAAGTATCGTTCTCTTACTTGTAAACATGTACATTTTTAACATTGTCATATGTTAAGGTATGTTACCTTTATATATTTATGCTAAACTGCTTTTCAATGAATGAAAAACAAGTAATAAATGTCAATAACGAGGTGAGGTTTTTTGATAAGAAATCAATTTTTCATTCCTTTGTCCTTAGGTTCTGGTAGAAAAGCTCCTCAGAAGTTGTAGTGACATTAATAAAATTTATTTACTGTTAAGGCAGAAGAAAGGCCTCAGCAGTGAGGAACGATTGAGAGAATTGTGCAATAATAAAGTAAGAAATGTTTTAATTATTAATCTTATATAATGTACATCTTCTATACATATATTATGAACGAAGATTAGTCAAGGTATCGACATGGGAACATCACCGTTAGACGCGGAATGATCTGTAGATGGTTATAGCATGCTTTGAATTGCATAGATCATTTTGTTTGTAATGAAGTTTAGGAAACATTTATTTTCGTGTTAATTACGCGGTTCCATAGTAACGAAACTACAGAAAGTCATTTGCGGTTCCGGTTGCTTTCAAAGAATATTTCAGACAAATTTCAAGTCTAATTTTATATTACAATCAGCAAAGCGTGCAGAGATATATATATATAGAAGACTACATTAAGGTTTTGTTTTTTAATATGTACACCACACACAAGACAAATCACTCATATTACACCAAATTTTTGTTATCAAAAGAGAATTCCTTTGTAGTGTTTTGAAAGCTTAAAAGCGAAGCAGCCAGGTGTTTTCAATAAACTGAGGCTCATATCTGGAGATATACTTGAGGATGAGCTTGGTCTATCAAATGATGACAAGCAAGAACTGCAGAAAAACTGTAACATAGTCTTCCACAGTGCGGCATGCGTCAGGTAATTTATCTGTTCTCAATTATAAATTATCAAATTTATACTCTTTCTACTTATTTTCCAGTACTTGTTAAATTTAAATATATATAAAATGAAAGCAGAAAGACAAACAGTTTAGTTATATCCAATCCAATCCAATCAGCCGGAAGACGTCCACTGCTGGACAAAGGCCTCCCCCAAAGATTTCCACTTAGACCGGTCCTGGGCCACCCGCATCCAATGGTTGCCAGCGACCTTGACCAGGTCGTCGGTCCACCTTGTGGGGGGTCTGCCCACGCTACGTCTTACGTTTAGTTATAAATAGAATAGAATATGTGGAAACATATAATATATTGTATACCGTGTAATAATAAATTTACTTGTACTTCAACACAACCTCTAATAACTTGCATTTAAAATAAAATGTAATATACTTCGTTTTCAAGATAAATGTATTATATAATAAAACGTTTAAATAACCTTTTACAGATTCGATCAAAAATTGAAAGATGCAGTTAACTTGAACACCACGGGAACTCTGCGCGTACTTAAGTTGGCTGAAAGTATGGAAAATTTGGAGGTAGGATTAATAATTATTTACTTGTAAATAATTATTAAACGGCTACGATTACAAGGCGAGACACGACAAGGACTGGAAAAGAGAATTAAAAAGAATTGTATTATTGCAAATTTACTACCATTGACATTTGTAAACTAGTCCTCCAAAACAAGTTTTAATTACTTAAAAAAAAAATATCATCCAACTTTAGCGGATAATATAAGTATACCTGAAAAACTACATGCATTTCGAAGGAATCTCGAAATGGACTGTTTTGGACGGTATTGGTTAATCGTTGGATGTAGACAGTGCATCATGAATCGGTGTTAAGATTGCATTGATTGTGCATTTATCATATGATGATAACAAATTCAAACTTTTTTTCTCATGAGACACAAGCAAATATAATAACGTAAAGCCAAGGAAAATTTAGCAATACATTTTGAGGTTATTTATATGTTATCGTTAGAAGGATCTTTGTAAATACATTGTTTCATAGGAAAACTTAACGATATTTTTTCCAGGCCTTCGTACACCTCTCAACAGCATACTGCCGTTGTGAACTGGATGTATTGGAGGAGAAGCTATACCCTGCCATGCATAAACCGGAGCGTATTATGGACATCGTAGAATGGATGGATGATGCCACTCTTAACTACTTAGAACCCAAGTACGTAAAAAGATGTTAATGCAATATCAGTATTATTTCGGAAACGAATTTTATATCAAAGTGAATATTAAACAATAACTTCAATAATGATAAATGACTGGCAAGCAGCCTCACTTTAAATAACATGTGTACTATAATAATATGGTTGTCATATACTATCAGTTATAATATTACGTTTTGGTCAATAAATTATTAATAAATAATGATTAAGAAATAACCGTAAAGGCAGACAAAGCCACTGTCTTGAAGAAGCCCATAAACAACAGTGGACTTTTACAGCCGGAAATAAAGATGATAACAAATTTGTAAAGAACAGCTATGAATGGTTTTCAGACTTATCGCTTCGGAGCCCAATACTTATTCTTACACGAAAGCCATCACGGAAAACTTAGTGGCTGAATATCAAAGTAAATTTCCAATTGCTATTGGCAGGCCATCTATTGGTGAGTAGTATAGATTAATTAAACTACAGTATCGTCTTGTAACGTGCAAAGATATTCTAAAAATATAATAAAATATTCACAATATCTAAAGTATATTTTAAGACAAAAATCCGTAGATTCAATTGCTATATTTACAAAATGGCGATTGTTGTTAATTTTTTACTCCTTTTTTCCTTATTTAATTCTATGTAATTTTATTAATACTTCAGTGTGGAATAACCTAGATAATAAAATAGGTAAAATATTGAATAAATCATTAAATTTACGAAATATTCAGATTATGTACATACCAATTGTAATAATATACTTAAAGGTTAACTTATTCCTTACAGTAACTTCGGCGTGGAAAGAGCCGGTGCCTGGTTGGGTGGACAATATGAACGGTCCAACTGGACTTCTGATTGGAAGTGGAAAAGGTATTATACATCCAAAATATAAAGACCCTTTATAGATGTAGTTATGTTGTGTTAACATTAGCTTTAATGACGATGTGGCTTGCGCTAATGAAGCGATTGTCTTAGGAGGCACTGATTACATTCTCGGTCTACATGTTGTGAAGCTTGGATAGTGGCAGGGTTTTATTAATACCTGCCTAACTAGCACGCTGTCATAACAATGTGGAAGAATATATTCTTTTTTTTGATAAATACTTAATTAAAAAAGAAATCGTAGTTACACTTCTTGCTTCTATCATCTTCACTTATTCTTCATATATCTAATCACCAGGTGTTATTCGAACAATGCATTGCGAACCATCTTATCAAGCAGACGCAATCCCTGTTGACATTGTTGTCAATGGATGCATTTTGATTGCATATGTAACCGCTCTCGATAGGTAAGCATTCATATCCATACAGCAGAATATAAGGTACAACAGATTTAAAACAAATTCTGTATTTTAAAAAAACTTCTTTCCTCTAATGCTCTCAAAGCACTACATTAAAGTTTTATATCAATGGAAGATTTCTAACTTCACTATCTACACGAGTGGTTACCGTTTTTAGCCACGTTAAGTCTTAAGAAAATATTCCACGTGCATATTCATTTTCAGGGCACAAGATATGCGTATATATAACATCACATTATCTGGCGTGCAGAAAATTACTTGGAGAGAAGTTATTGAACTTGGTAAGAATCTCGAAATCTTCCCGTTCTTGAGACAGCAGTGGGTATATACTCTATCAGTACCTCACTTACCTTATAACTCTTTGTGGATCTAGCCTTCTATAAAATTTGTTGTCTTTTTCCGATCAGTAAATCTCCCCATTGTTCAAAGGACTTTTCCTATACCATCTATCCGTGTTTTCTATCAATTACGGCTCTGGATAATTTTAGCCAATTATATAGATCGGCGATAATTGTACAATAGATCCATGCAGCGTAATAATCGGAGTCCCTGACTTTCTATATCAATCATTATATAGCATTCAATTTCAATTCGTCGAAATATTTGCTATATATATATATACGTCCTATACATCTTACGCGTTTGATGTTGTACAGTAGACATTATTATTTCAGTGTTACGATCTGGAGTTCTGTTAATAATATATTTTAAGCCTAGATTTTTTAGATTTGTCATCTTGTCTTAAAGTGATGAACTATAGGGTATTGTGTATGCAAGATTCGAGATATCATATGACAGACAAGATTATTATCTACTAAAGAATTTTTCAGCCCGACATTTTGTTTTTCATATCAAATGCATCGTAATTATACTCACTGCTGCAAGATTACGTTGTGTTAGTTCCCCTATTTCTGTTATAAACTTATATATTTTATTTTCAGGTGAGAAATGGATCAACGTCTATCCATTCACCATAGCATTGTGGTACCCAGGTGGAAACATAAAATCTTATTGGCTTTCGCATCAGCTAAGTCTTATCTTTACTCATCTTCTACCAGCCTACTTTGTGGATGCTCTGCTATTTTTGTTAGGAAAGAAAACCTTGTAAATATCTCCTTTATTACTTCATTATTCTCAATTATTTCAATTAATATAATCTGTTACACTTTACAAATTGTATAAATTTTATCTCTACAAATGGAACGTCTATTTCAAGAAATAGATCTAACTATTATTATTTTCCAAGTCGCATAGCTAGAGTGCGAGTCTTAACCTTTTATTTACGTCTACTGTGTTTTAAGCCATACATCCTAACTAGCGGCATTGTATGAAGTCAATGGTTAGGCGTGTCAATGACTACTTGGTATGTGGATGAACATGAAAGTTGTAATTGTTCCGTAGCCACTATATCCAAAAAATTTTCTTTGTACTAAAGAATTTATATACATTTTAGCATGATCAACGCTCAAAAGCGAATCAGCCATGGCCTCAACATACTTCAATACTACACGACAAAAGAATGGCACTTCAAAAACACTAACTTTCTTTCCTTACAAAAAAGGATATGCGAAGCGGAAGATAAGATTTTTTATACCGATGTTAGCACCTTGAACCGAGAGGATTATTTGAGAGACTATGTTCTGGGCGCCAGACATTACGTTTGTAAAGAAGACCCGGCAAATCTTCCTCGTGCGAGAAGATTGAATACCATGTAAGTACTTTTCTAGCCTTCATAATTATTTGGGAAAAATTTGGTGTCCGCCAACAGTAAATCAATTATCTATCTATTACTATCTTACATTGGCTAACATATGAACAAAACCGAAGAAGGTGAAGCTTTAAAATAATTCAAAATTCATCACAAGGGGTACCAAACCTGTACAAGGGACTTCGTGTGTTATGCAACATGCGATCAGCTGTGGCGGCACGGAACTAGAAAAATCGAAATGCTATTTAAACTACTACTAAATTAATACTCTATAGAACTAGTAATTTCTGATATTTCTTATCGGTAGTAGATTATTACATAATGCAACGCAGCATGTTTTAGGTTATTTTTTTAATATTAAAATGTAGACCAAGTTTTTTCGCTATGACTTGCCACTGAGTATATACTACGCTGTAGCGTAGAAAAAGTTCGAGTATAAAAAGTATTTAACTATTATTTTTCTTATCATAAATAGTAAATAATGGCCCTAAAAAATATAAATTTAAAGATAGATCATTTAGTCACCGCGCAAAATTTCTAGGTGGTCGCCTTCAATCTTTGGACAACAGTTCAACACGTTTAAAAGTTTTTATAGTAACTTATTTTTATTTTTTTAGCCGCTACGTTGTAGACGTTGTAACAAAAATTTTACTCCTCGCACTCTTCGTGTGGTTCCTGTATTCACGATTTCCAGTACTCGCATCCTCTGTTAGTTCCATGGATGCTTCTCTAAGGGATTGGCTAGAAGCGTAGATATCTTCACGCTTTGATGAAATAAACTTTAAATATAAATTACTAGGTGGTTTGATATCTGTTTTCCATTCAAATTTTATATATATATTTTTGTAATAAAAATTTGTACCTCATATGTTTTTGTTTTTTATAATATTCGCTTATTATTGATGCATACGTGCATCATGAAGCTCATTACGACTGCTAACTCTCAATTCAATCATGCTGGGAAAGCTATAATAAACGTTTCCGTTATTACGCATACAGACAGACCCACATGCAGGAGTCAATACAAGCATACAAGCAAAATGCGTCATACAGTCACACACATTCTTAACTTTTATTAAGTAAATATATCGAGATGAGAAAATTAAAAAAAAAAATTTATACAATTATTTTATATTAAAATAAAATCGATTGATACTACTATAATAAGATATATTTATCAGACACTTCTATTCAAGATATAAACTCCTCCATCTTTTTCTTTTTTTTATATTACGAATCGACGAGACGAACGAAATCTCTACATGATGGGAAAGGCTAACGTAAAGATACACCCGCCCATAAAAATATGACGCTAGTTAGGATATTATACACAGCATCACATTGCGCTCGTCGCCTTGAGACAATATGTAAAGTCTCGTTAAGTAATTTCACTAGCTATAGCGTTCTTGAAACTGAAACAGTAATATTTTCAAAATACTCTTTGGCAACAGAAATAAGCGCTGCGGTACATATCCAGACGGTCTCCGGCATAAGACACCTTATCCACCGGTAAAATTCTTGAAAACCAAACATTTAAATTAGTTATTATCTTCTTGTACTGTCATACAAAAGGATCTAACCAGACTAAATGGGAAAATTTGAGTTGCACCTCAAAGTGTATTGAAAGTTTAATTAAAAATATATTACGTGTTAGATTCCTTTGCCGTTATATGAAGAAATATGAACTTACTATTGCATCAGAAACATTTTTAAGTATTACATTACATTGCATGCATATATACTTTCACTCTAATAGTATCATTTAACCATAGATTCCAGAATTATAAGAAATCGTACTTTTGCGTAAAGAACCGAATCAACAAGCAAAAATTTTTTTAAACATGCATTTATTGATATTATTATTAACAAAGCAAATACATACAATTCGCATACATCACTTTTTAAGACGTTATTATATTTTTATTTCAATGTTTTAGGCATCAGAAAAATATAGAACACGAACACCGAAGCGATATAAAAAAAATTGTTTACAGAAAAATTTTAGGTCTTTTTCGTAAACATATAACATTAGAAGAAGCAAAAAGAACGATTTTTAGGAAATAGAGTATTTTGAATTTTTATTATCAGTAAATAGGTTTAAAATCGATATTTATAATAAATATATAAATAGTTATAAAATTCAAGATTTACGGGCGGTAGTGGTAATTGTAATAGTCTTTTACTAGAAATTAATCAAATACCATCATAAAGAAATATCTTGCGTATTTTTTTATTTATAAAATGGTATATAAATGTCAATAAACAGCTTTTGAACGAATAAATAACTTCTATTTCGATTAAAACATTGGCAATGTTTTCGCTTATCTGTGCATGAAAACAGGTATAGATTATGTACTCTATGGATACATTTATTTATGTACTGGCAACTGATAATAATGGTATTAATTTTTACAAAATGGCTGAACTGTAAAGACGTGTTTGTTGAGAACTTAAGCATAATGGAGCAAATTATCAATATATTTTACCAAGAAAAGTTAATTGCCAGTTATCCTGACATTACCAATTTTGTTACTTGTGGTGATACAGAGTGTGGCACATATAACGTGAGATCAGTTAACGACAATTCTGGTTACTGGAATCCTCTGCGGCCTTTAAAGTGTATAAAGTGTTGTAGACTTGTCCATAAGCCTATGCCAAATACTGTAAAGTGGTTTCATTTCACTGATAACGTTTTGGTGTGAGTGAAAAATGGCTTAATACAAAACTAAGTTGGTGTAGTGTATAAACTGAAGAATGAATAACTTTAATATGAACGACTCACGCAATAGGCGTAATCTCTTGAACTGGAGTGGGTTTTTTCCGTTTCATTCTGTAACGAATTATTCGTCAAATTCATCAAAAATTAAAATAGACATGAAAAATTCATTTGGAGACGCCTTGTATATTAACAATCTTCATCTGATTCCGGATCCTTTAAAGAAAAATTTGGCGGACTCTATTATAACAGGAGAAGTTAAAACAACAGCAAACATGGCGTCCGAAACGCATTCAGAAAGTAAATTAAAAGAAAACAATTCAGCCGACTATCACACAGATTCTTATCTACCGTTAGGTTTCATAACAAGCTTTATTTCGGGCGTTTTCAGTTTTGTATCGGGTGGTATGTTCCATAAGCGCACTAACTCCCCTACGCAGTATTACGAATGCTACGAGAAGAACTTCGATGAATCGGTGCCCTCACTCCAAGCTTGGCATTCTGCCAAGCCAGAGGATCAAAATAAAAATGGATGGGCTCACAATTTTATACACAGTACAAATGAATCAAGTAAAACAACAGATGAGTTAAATATTAACACAAATTCTAAATCTGCACTTCTTTGTGATGATAACCTAAACCAGGTATGCTTACTTTTCTCTAATGATTCACCAACACAATACCAATCAAGACAACAAAACATGTTTATTGACTCGAATTCTATTGAAGATTGTTTTGAAGATGCTTTCACGTCTGAGGACTTTGAAAGCCTACCTGATGATGATTCATGTTTAGAATTATATAAATCCTTTAGTCATGTAAAGCCAGAATTATTAGTATCTGATGCTCCAAGAATCAGAAGTGAGTATGTGTCATTATCCGAACATATAGAAATTGTTAACTCACTGTCTGATATAACTAACAAAGAATCTAATGTGAGTGTATCTGACAAAGATGATTTAGATAAAAATGTTTATAGTAAAGCCAATATTGTGGTATCTTCTTGTGAGGATAAAATGAATAAACTAAAGGCTCTATTGCAAAAATGTCAAAAGGATAAAACAAATGCAGATAATTACACAACCAATATTGTAGAAAAGCCATTAAAACAAAAAGAGTTGAAAACTGAACCAATATTTATACCAAACACCATAGATCTTAATGCAACTGTTGAAAATATATTCAAAGAATATACCATAAAGAAAGCCATTTCTCCTACAGAATTATATTCTGAGGATATCAAAGATATTAATAAAGACTTACAAACCAGTTTAACAGATAGCCAATGTTCAAACACTACGTCAGAGTACCTTTCTCCATGTAACTATTTTGATGAAGTCACTGGGAGGTTCTATTCAACATCAGCTGACAGTGAAGATTCCTTTCAAATTGTTTTTGATGACAGCCCAAAGTCATGCAGAGGACGGATATCATCTGAATGCGAATCTGAAGACTCTTTCATTATTTTTGATGACACTCCTGATAGCTGTTATTCATCAAATGAAGTTTTTGGAGATGAACTGAACATTACAGGCTATGACTTCATTGAAAGTTCAGACTCTGAGAGCTCCGATGATTCGGATTCGGATTCAGATTCGGAGAGTGATTCTGGTTGTGATACATATAATTTTACATGTAAGCTCTCTCATTCACTAACAAGAACTATTGGTGATTTAACAGATGACTCATTGTATAATATGGATAAGGATGAAGTAGACTGTGCTGCTAGATTTGTAGAAGAAAAACCTGTTGAAGTTATTTCTGATCTAATAAATGTGGATAATACTTCTGAAACAAAAACAAAACCTAGAGGTCTTCTTCTAGATGATAAGCGGAAATTAGAAAAGAAAAAGCAGCCTTCTAAAACTGTGAGTAAATTATTAATCTCTACTACCTTATGTAATTACTTTGTTGGAACTCAAACATTAATTGTTTATTCCATGATTGGAAGGAAATATTTTAATTATTTATTACTAAATAATGTAAATATTTTGCAAAATCCTGTTAAACTAAATGAAGTTGGAAATGGGAAGTTTTTGATTTCTCTGCAAACATTTTTTTAATTTTATTTAAAATTAAGTGTACTGACAATGTGTCAGTATGTGAAATATTTATTTTATTGTCATAGTATTGTGTCGATCGAATGTATTTCGTCTATGGTCTAGGTAGGTACCACCACAGTGCTTATATCTGCCATCAAATAGTAATATGTGAATGTTACTGTGTTCCAATTTGAAGAGTACTTCAGATAGTGTAATTACTGGAGCAATGAGACCTCAACATGTTGTCTCAGGTGACTAACACAATGTGGTGTATAATCACACATCTTAACTAGTGCCACTTATGAGTAGGCATATACCATCAGGTAAACATCCCGCCCATTTTGTCACTTAATTGTATAAAAAAAAGTAGTCATCATTTCAACATTGTCACTAGACTTACATCATCAGTAGGGTATGGTACATACAGCATTGCTCCTACTTTCCATAGATAGATACTAATATTCTTGTAGAGTGACTTCCTCTTCAGAAGTTGCTGTATATAATATGTTTGCTATATTAGTTAGGTATTTATTACTTGATAAAACATATACATACATACAAATATAATTTACTTCTTAACAAATACTTAAGATAATAAAGTTTATGTTATGTGGTAATGATAATATAGATAGAGATTGTTTATATAATATACTGACATTTGACCTTGTGTGGGATATGAACGAACTTAAGAATGATAGAATAAAATTAGCAATACCTATATAATTTTTAAACATTCTTATACAAAAACCTTTTGTCTCAATACAGTTACTAAAATATGGTACTTTTTATTAAAAAATAACAATGAGGTGATGGCTGCAAAAGTTGATATTAAAAATAAAGTATTTCTAGAGATTGTTTACATATAATAAAACGTAAACAAAGCAACTAAAGAATAGAGATCAAGAGATGTTTGTACTAACATTATAGTAATGTTTAACTCGTAAACATTCAGAATAACTTATTGTTCTCTCTCATTCTCTCAAGAATAACATCATATAGAACAAAGAGATAGAAGATCAATTTATATAAACAAATAAACAAACAACAATCGGACCGCAGTGACTTACAGGCCTTTATTTGTCTTTATCTGTGCCTTTTTGTTAAAACAATCAGTGTATTTATAAGTGTCAATTTTTTTTATAGCATTATTTATTTTGTATACGCTGAAACATTTCTAATTTGTGGTCCTCTTTATATAAATGTTTCAGAATACTTACGAGAAATGTTAGATTACTGCTTGGTCTAATCTATATGTCGATGCAGAGGTCTTAAGTTCCATCTTGTTTTGAAGATGTTATGGCCTCGTATAACATCCAAGTTCCAAGTGGATAAAATTAAATTAGTTGCCTCTGTTTGGTGTTTAATATATTTTTTTCTTATTTTTTATCCACTTCATTGAAGAATGTTCAATCAAAAAATTGGATTAACATATGTTAAGTGTAGGATATTTTGAATATGGTTAAAAAAAAAATAGATTATATAGTGCAGATTAATAAGTCAGAATAATTTTTGATCAAAAAGCAATTATTTTTTTTAGTCTACTAATTAATAAGACAAGCGGGACGTTCACCTGATGGTAAGTAATACGCCTGCCCATGACAATGCAGCGCTAGTTAGATTGATATACACTGCATCACATTGTTCTCATCATCGCCTTGAGATATATGTTGAGTTACATTACACCGGTAATTGTAACTAACTACAGCCCTCTTCAAACCGGACCACAGTAATGTTTGCACAGTGTAGTGTGCCTTTTTCTGTCGACAAATAGTAGTTTGTCGATAGGTAGCTACCCATATTCTCCGGCTACAACCAGTAAATCAATACTATCCATAGTATGTAGTATAAGTTCTGTTCGGCACCAGGTCAATCCATGATGAATACTGTAACTTGTATAAAAACCCAAAAGCAAAAATTGCTGTTGTTACCAAATAATAATACCTGTATATAAATTGTTTTTTTTTAACAATTTCGTGCAATGCGCGTGTTATTATGATCGAAACGACACATTGCGATTGCGTTTCATCACACCATTCCGTCCAAGGGTGACTACATTCTGATACAGACTTGACCACTGTTATCAATATATACATTAACTCACCAGCGAACGTACTTTAGACTTTACTAGATCAACTATCCGGTTACCTATATTAGTTAAATAAAGATTTAATTCCGCGATTGCAGCATGATTTAATGATCGACGGTGATTTGCCGTTTTCCACTAACCACGAGGCCGTAATTTACAATGACCTGAAAACAAGGTATTTAACCTTAGACAATAAAGCCCTAGAAAGCGCCACGCACGTTCCTTTTTATTATTCTATGAAGTGACGAGACGAGGGACACGTTCACCAGATGGTAAGTGATACGTCTGGCCCATAACATAGATGAGTCGGTAGATATACACAGAATCACATTGTGCTCGCTGCTTTGACACTTAACATGTTATGTCTCATACCTTAGTCATTTCATTAACTACAGCGCCCTTCAAACCGGGACTCTAATATATAAACGCTTCTATTTGTCGGCCGAAATAGGAGCTGCTGTAAATAATTTCGTTAAAGTTAGAAACGGCTCATCATTTATCTTAGTCACACTTGACTGAAATAACTGATGAAATACATTCCATAGACGTATTACATATAACGTGTCAATGAGAGTGGTCTTTATGGAGTCTATGTCCAGCTGTGGGCGTCTATCATGTGATGATGACGCTGATGATACACGCCTCTCAAATGTGGAATATTTATTTCATCATCAAGCAGTAATTGTCTTAAATTACTGTTACGATATGATAGACGTTATATCTAAAAAAATAGGTATTGAATTGTGTTATAGCGTGACTAGTGCATAAACGCTGTAGGGTATTCACTGGAGATTTCTAGGTAATAATACATTGACCCCGTATCAGAGGTCCGTATAAGGATTTCCCCAAGAAAAAAAGGAAGTACTGCTATACATTAGCAAGCTAGCGTAGCTTATACCCGCATTTAATATTAAAAATAGGCTTAAAACAATACATTTTTTTTATATACTACGACACGATCGAGATAATCACCTGTTGGTAAGCGTTGTGTGTCCATAACACCGTGGCACTGGTTAGGATAATATACACAGCACCACGTTGTAGTCGATGTTGGTTCTCGTTACCTTGATTTCGTTAGCTACAGCGCCCTTGAAAACGGAACTACTGTGTGTATGTGTACACTATTTCGCGACATTAATGAGATCTTGAGTAGGTGGAAGTATGAAAATATTATGAAGTAAATTATATATTTGGCTTACAGTTTTTTTTTTCATGGTCGTGTAACGATAAATACTTTTTTTTATCAGCGATAGTAATTTTTAATGGAAACTACGTTTTAATCTTTCGATTTCGCAAACTGAAAGGTTGGAAGTGATTGCCCTATAGCATGTTTCCTTTAGTTTTTTTTTTAATTTTACATTATATTATCTAGTGCTCCGACTACGACCCCACCTGATAGGAAGAGATGTAATCTAGGTGGTGGTAGTATAACGCACTAATTTATAAAAAACCTTAACACTTTTGAAGACTCACCCTTCGATATAGCTGGACGAGATTTCTATTGTATTTACTTTGAGATGAAATTTAAAAATATTGTATATTCAATGTGTTTAAATAACCAACCCAATGTGGGCAGGTTTTTGGAGACCATCTAGTCAGGTCTAGCAGCGCCTATGCCACAGCCAAGCAGCAGTGTGCCAACATTACTGTATTCCAGTATGAAGGACGCTGTAACTAGTGCCACTGTTATGGACGTGTCACTCACCATCAGGTGAACGTCCCGCTAGTCTCGTCGCATAGTTGAATAAAAAAAAAAATAATTTATCGTTTTTGGCCACTTTAAGCAACGCAAAAAGTTTAATTGCGCGTTATTTTGACAGCGCGCATATCAAGCCAGAGCCGATGTTTATTTTTACACCTCACGCTTTGTGCTAACTATTTGATTTCCTGCCGAAATATATATATCTAATAGTTTTACTTGAAGTTTCATCATAAAAACAACTTTATTACAATAAGATAGCAGTCTTATAAGTAGTAGAGATTTGAAATTTGGTAAGAATGCTCCTTTTACTGGGAGTAGATCAGCTGCTGATCATCCAGCAGCAAATGGATTTTACAAAATTCCTTCCCCAAAGTGAGTTGGGAGGGTGCTATGGTTACCAAAGTCTGCGGGGAACAGCTATAACTTAACTAAAAGTAAATAATACAAAGAAATCAATGTTTACGTCATTGCTCACAGTACAAAAGTTCTTGCATACAGAATATCACATTTATACTATTTTTTGTTTTATCACGTTAATTTTAAAAATTTCTTTATATCTGAACAATGCAAAGATTTAATATTTTTCCATAATAGATAACATTAACATACTACGTCATTTTATTATATTATTTATAACCTAACAATAATTATTGTGCTTCATATGCAATCTTAACAGAAACACTGTAGTAGAGTATGACTGATAATATTTACTTTATAAATACAAATACGTCAAGCAAGTAGTCATCATCATCATCATCTATTGACAAGGGATTGTCCACCAGAAGTTATATTACATACTAAGAATGTATTGTGATAATTTATATATTCTATCTAAATGATTCTTCTCTATTGTATGGATTTTTTTACATACCATAAAATTACACTTAACACAGGTATGTAAATTTTTATAAAGAACTTTTTGCGTCGTTATTTGATATCATCGACTTGATAATGATATATCTTAATGATAAGTCACTTACACGTACATGGGTAAAGTGGAGGAAGCGAGAGAGGTGTGTCAGGATCGTAGCAAGTGGAGAGAGGTGGTCTCTGCCTACCCCGCTAGCAACGAGGCGTGATATATATGTATGTACATACATGGGCATGTACAGGTTCACCTGATGGTAAACCTACCCATATTACAACGTGGCGCTAGTTACGATGATATACGTTGCACCGACTTATGACACATGAAATTTACCCAATGATTTCACTAGCTACAACGCCTACTAAACCGGAACATAGCAATGTTTGCATCCTGTTTGGCAGCAATAATAACAGCTGCTGTAGTACCTTTTTTATGTATGGATGAGAAAATCTTCAGCAGTTATCTCGTTTTTGGTGGAAGGCGGGGTTATGTGGGATTTCTACCCACTATAGTCACCTCAAAGGTGTTCTACAGTGCGTTAGGAGGTGCTCCGGGATCTCCTACAGAACACATTGGTGCCCATCTGCTTTCTCGTCAAACACCCCAAGCACCCACGCTAACCTGCAGTAAATACAAGATGACCACCTTGTCTTATCTATCTTAACGGTGGTAGCTACCTAGAGGGTGTACGGCATTAGAGATCTACCCCCAAGCAAATGTAATTTTGCCTTCATAGCGAAACTTATAAATTCATCTCGTCATTACGGGGCCGTTAGGTCAATGGATATAAACAATGAAATTGCTGGAACTAGGTCTCTTTGTAGTACTATAATGATGTACGATAAACGTGGTGACGTCACCGACATGAGTCACTCGCCACGTAAACAGATCGGCCACATCAGGGTTATTTCGCTTGTGACTCGGTTAGGACATCGATGCGCAACAGTTTGTTCTTGTGTAAACATGATAAATATCGATGACGTAATCGGAACACAAAAAAAAATCAAATTATTGCGATTGTCCGTTTCCACAAAATCTATTGTCTTTGTCCATATTTATTTATCCTTACGGTAGTTAGGGTAGACTTAAGGCCACAATAGATCTCTGCCAGTCAAACCTGAATAGCAAAAGATATAGTAGGAAGGCTCCCCGGGCTTCTACCTTCGACTCTGACAATTCTCTTTGAGGAATAAATTTTGTCGCTAGCTTCCAAATGACAAAAGCAAATTTTTAGTGTTTGCGTCTAATATACTGTCATGGATGAGTCAACGAGTGTCTGAATCTCATGTATATATGTATAGAAGATACACATATAATATATACATTGCCTCGTTCGATAACAGAAGTTTTTAAAGTATAACAATATTTTCATAGAAATTTCAATAAAAAAAAAAGTTCAGTACGAGTAACTTTCTATGATTTATTTTAGAAGAATTTGATTGTATTATGGGAGATATAATTAATTATGGGGTAACACTTGATCTCAATTTTAGACGTGATGCGACTTAGTCATTAGCTGAAAGTACTTTAGGGGTAAGGTATTCCCCAACATTACGCTCATTGTTTTCTTGCACGCAATATTGCGCAAACATTATTGTTTGTGATGCTATCTATACCTAGTAAAATTACTATTGTAACAAAATGTTACATCTCAGGACGACCGCTACGTAATGCTGTGTATACTTAATTCGCACCTTATAAGTTTCACGTACAGCCTTCGCTGTCTCGTTTCCTTTTGTTAACAATATCATGTATTTTCTAATAATTACGATATTTTTATATAAGAGATCATTACCTTGAAGTAAACGGCAATCTTTTAATATTCAGAACATGTTTAGAATCGACCTCAATCGATTTTGGAGCCTCGTCCATGGTGATAAAAAAACTCATGTGCATATTAACTGCTCATTAGTAATCTACGTTTAAATACGTGTGTGATTAGTTAATTCCCGAGAGGATTGTCATAATGTGCATGTTTTAGGTATAGAATAAAAATAGTTTCTAAAGTATAGATAATATTACATATTTCTACATTTTAGTAAGGAAGATTTATTATTGTTATAGTAGTCACTACTTAACAATAATCCACTGTAACGATTATTCTTTAATACTACAAAGTATTTAGAATATGTATTGATTGAATTTCTTTAAAGGCAAGGTAGTGGGTAATAATATGTATACTACTAATTTCATTAAATCGCAAAAAACCTATACGACTTTCATTGACGTTAACAGACGTTCATTCGATGGTAAATGATGCCTGCTCACAACAACGTGGCGCTACTTAGGATGATATAGAATGCACCACATTGCGCTCATCGCCATGCTCTATGTTATCCCAATTAGTTCACTAGCTACAGCACCCTGCGAACCGGAACACAGTAATGTTTGCACATTATTGTTTAAAGGTATAAACAGGCGCTGCGGTTAGTATCTAGGTGGGCCTAGATTCTGTTAATTTGGACATCATTTAGTATCGAAAAACTTTTTCAAAGGGGTCATCTCGAAAAGATACCCGGCATATAGGGGGAAGACAGGGTTATATGGGATTTGTACCCATTGAACCCCTCTCGGTGATCACTTTTAGCGAGAAGTATCTAAACTCAGTGCCTATCTACATTAAGCATAGTGATCCGAGGTATTGCATACCTAAATGGTCACTGGTATACAGAGACCTACCAGTTTATTCAAAACGATTCATGTCTAAGGTTTGTGATAAATTGCACCACAGGTACGATTTTCCTCGAACCCGCCGAAGGTGCATGTGATGAGAGTATGGGCGTTCGCGGCAAGGCAGGCGAGGGCCGGCCACTGGGAGCGGCACGCTCTTGACCGCGAAAGATTCAAACGCAGGTGAGCACAACGAATGCGGAACGTGTCTCCCTCCAATGACATTGAATGTCCTACCCGAAACTCGAGCTAGAGATACTGCAAATGATAAAGAAAATTGTATAGATAATTTAGTTAACGAGTGTCATATCAGATATTCATTTTATCTACTACATCGATACCTCAGAGCTCGCAAGGCGTAATTACCAATTAAGTTTTTTTTAGTACAGCAAAAAAGTTTAAATGACATAACGTTTATATAAAATATCTTTATGGTTGCAAAAAATGATATGGGCAACAATTTTTTTGTTTTATGCTAGATACAAACTGACAAAGATCACGTCAAACGACACAAAAGTAGGAATCATACAACAATTTTTTTTTTGCGAATTTCATAATTTTAAATATACCAATAGATTGAGACCGAAAAATTGAATGAGACTTCATTTAATCAGTCTCGCCATAATGGCGTTTACGCCCTTTGAGCCCAGAGATATCAATATTTGTTAACGGGAAACAGTTTTCAGTTATCAATTGTCGCTTCTCCATATCTTTTACGTTGATTTCAGTCGTCATGATTATGTTGTAAAAATATAATCTAGTTTTCATAAAGATAAGTGTTAAGGCTTTGTAAAAAATAATTTATTGCTATATAAAATTCCAGAATAGCTGATGTCGATATGGCGGTGTCGTGGGTACTCAAACCCCAACACAGGGCACGGGTGATGTTTCAACGCTTCATGCCCTGGTGGAACGCACAAAGACGGATGGAACTCGCCGAAAAGAAGCAGAGAGAGGAAGAAAAGTCAGCAGAAGTAGAAGAAATATCACCCGACTTACCTGAGGTAACAAAATCCGACTCGAGCGTTGATATCACAAACGTCGGAAACAATAATCTAAACCAAGATATATATAAAAATCAAGAGAATGCTGATATTAGCAAAAAATCTCGACAATGTGACGTTAAAACAGAAAACCTAACAAGCAACGGTAAAATATTACTAGACAACAGTAAAACGAACGGTCTAAAGCATGGTTTTCAAAACAACAACGTGGGCGTGTCCACTTGACACCGCGGTACAGTTCGGCGGTCAGATTAACAGGAAATATCGAAACCATCGCGGGCCCGAGCCGCTGAAATAATACCATCGGCATATTATAATGAAATAATTCCGGTATTTAGGTATATTAAAGCGAAAAACAACAAAAGCTTGGTTAAACGCAAGTAGTTTGAATATCAATAAACTAACTGATGGTAGGTCTGTGTTGCCGGATACAGTCTACTCAATTACCACCACGGCTTACATATCCGTCGCTAAACAGTAGTTTGCAAATTTTACTGTGCTCCTTGAAGGCCGTTATACGTAGTAAATTACTGTGGTAACGAAACTTATGCCTTGTCTCAAGGCTACGGAGCACATTGTGATGTAATGTATATGATTTAACATCAGTGAACGTTTTCGTTACCTCGTCGATACGTCCATTAGAAATAAAACCAGCTATTCGATTCCATGTGAAACATTTAATAATATGTCCTTTATTAACTTACTATTGATATTTGTACTATAAAATAATAAAAAAAAAACTCACCTTGACATTTCGTTGTGTCGATTACGGGTGGTGTAAGAATACTGGTTCGAACGCGTTGCTAGGATGCTGGCTCATCTGGCGCGCGATGATTTCGGATGATTTTTATTACTGACCTCACCGAACTATACTGCCTGGGGTGCTTAAAATTCGTAGATATAAATCGAATTAAAATATACAACCTTAATTAGTCGGTACAGCTAAAACAAATGATACCATCAAAACCATGTTCTCTCAAGATCTCATAGACGCTTTAAAGAATAAGCCTAACCAAACGTATGTACAGACGAACTGAACATCATTATACTTTACAATATTACGTAACACTTAACATCATAAGATCTGAATATCGCAAAGAAAACTATACGAAGAAGACTGAGAAGCCCTGTCCACGTGACAGATTGACATAACGGACGCCATTTTAAGAACTGTGGCGGGAAATGTGATAACTAGTTAGATAAATTGATAAACACCGAAAGTCAAAGTATAAATTATATTGTACATATCCCAACGTATCCCCTATACAGATACAGATTATACAGACATACATTTACAATGAAAACATTTTCAAGTCGACTAATTACCGACGTGTAGATATTTGCAAGCTGCAAGTACGTCGCATTCCTAGAAATAATATCGACTAATATACACTATATTAAAAAAAATATCTAGACTAGTGCGCGCTTCACAAGAATACATCACGTGAGATCCTCATTGAGCGCTAGTCTGTGATAAGAAAAAAAAATTGTAGATGACTGATTTTAAAACTTGCCAAAAAAAACTATGGCAATACCTAAGGGCCTATTACATCAGGCCATGTGACAATAGTTGGCATTCCGGAAGACATGATAATCACCTTCGCAAAATAATAAACCATTCGTTGATTGCTGACGTGGGGGTTGTTTATTATTGTGTTATTTCCAAAATAAAGTTTCACAGCGCCCGGTAAATATGATCTCACCATAAACAACAAAAATGGCGGGAGTATGTGGAACAATGGCGGGAATGTCATACTATTTATACTATTGCAAACGGCATCCCATTATCGCGCGTACAGATAACAGCTTTGATAATATTTGTCCGCTACGATGCGGTTGTCGGTTTGTACAACAATACGGGACATTGATAAATTGGAGTTTTTGCTGAAGGTTCAACTTTAAACTAACAGTTTAACTGGTAGCGATTTGAGTGCGCGGAGCACGCCCGGCGGCGGCGCGCTGGCGACGCTTAAATCATTATTAGCATCCAGCATCACCATCGTTAGTTGACTCCATCTTTATTTTTATAACCGTAAATACTTAAACGTCCAATGTGACGACAAAAACCCGATGGTTTATAAAAAGGAGGTAGAAGAAAGAAATAACAGATGCGTCTACCGTCATCGTATTTGGAGAAAATATTTTTTTTTTTAAAGACCATTCTACAATAATTTCAACACCTTTATATTTTACTATCGATGATGGAAGTGAAATATACTCTGTGATAACTCTGTCAATAGTATTTCAGTTGTCAAAGGGAAAAAAAAAATTGAAAAATATGAGCCCATTTCAGGAAGGTACTATTTAAGTAAAAACGACCGTCAAAAATATTACTTCGAGATTCTTTTTTTTCTATATCGATCTATATCTTTTTACATTGGGTATTTTATAGCATACTATAGGAGAACTATTGTATTGGAAATGAGGTTTTCCTTTTAGAGGGTGAGGTGAAATAAACATGTTTTAAAAAAATACAACACGTTTATATTTTACGTAATGCGAAATCGTCCTAGAAAAATTTAAAATTTCTAGACTTTACATCTTTGCAGAAACCGGTGGGAGGAGAACCTGATTACCAAAATATCCTTATAGAAGTTTATTGCATCTTTTTGTTCGGCAAAGGTTAAGTTTTCTTGCTTGAAACGTTGTTCTTCACTGTCCTTATAAACTATCGCCAACTTAAGTTAGACTTGATAGCTATAAAGTTGTAATATAATGTAACATAAACCTGTGTAAATTTATGTAAAATATAGTAATACGGAAAATAACGATAGCGCTGCAACGTGTAGAAACGTCTTATATTTAACTATATGTTTTATTCATTATTATATATTACTATGTACCCTGATTTCTTTTTTATAAGCGTTGAATGGAATGCAAATAAATCTTTAGTTGCTTTTTAAAATTTTATGTAAAAAAAAAAATTATTAATCTGTGTATTTGTTTATTTTTTATTTTCACGCCAATACATACAGATATTCATTATATAGGTTATGTTAAAAATATTTCGTTTCTATAATTAATAAATTAATTGTTTATGATTAAGTAAGAATATCGACGTTGTGTAACGTGTTAGCATTATTTAAAGCAAAATTTAAAATAAACGTGTTTAATAAAACTGGGTTTGGTTTTAAATGCAATAAAATAGGAGATACAATCAAGTGTTTTTATTTTATTATCTACGGAACCACCCTTAAGAACAACCGGATATTGTAATTTAAAAAAAATATGTTTCTCCTTAGTTTCCATCGGTATTAAGTTATTTTTTCTTTATTACTGTTAATCTTCTAATTTTGTCCAGATCGTCTTTGAATGGAGGTAAACCAAATAATTCAGGCTTGAAGTCCAGTAAGGACCGTAGCACTAACGTAGCGTTTCTGGTGAAGTCCCTTTTGAGTCTCTGATCCGGTATCATTATAACCTAAACCACATTCATAAATATAAATTAATGACTAATAAAATATAATGATATCATTATAACCATACAGACTAAAATTAGTTACTGTTACAATAATTCCTGTTAATTTTGACCTGGCAACATTATGGTGTGAAACATCTTTCAAATATAAACATCATGGAAGAGTAACAAAAATGGCGCGAAAAGATATTAAAATGCTTTTTTTTTATTCTACGACAAGACCCGGAACGTTCAGCTGCTGGTAAGTGATACTACCGTACATACGTGGCGCTAGTTAGGATGTTATACAAGGCACCACATTGTGCTCGTCATCTTGAGATGATGTTAGGTCTTGTTACCCCAATAATTTCACTAGCTACAGCGCCCTCTAAACCGGAACACATTGTTTATGCACTACTGTTTGTCGGCTGCAGTAAAAGAGATGTGCCACCAGTAAGATGTTTTGAGAATATAAGTAGAGTGAATATGGAAAAGGGCAAAAAATTAGTGTTGGAAAAAAATAAGTTTCCGTTTTTTTTTCGTTTTAAGAGGATCAATCTAATTAACTAGTATTAATCTGATCGCCAAACTTCAGTTTGAAGAGGGCACCTAATGATGATTAAGAGGAATCGGCGAGGCGGAGGATTTGCTGATGGTAGGTCTCTGTTGCCGGAGACCATCTAGCTAGGTACAACCCAGTGCCTATTTTTCCCGGTAACAGTAGTGTGAATTTTACTATGATCCCGTTTGAAAGGTGCCGTAACTAGCGTAGTTACCGCACACGTATAGTAACGAGACTCCACAATTTACGTTTCAAAGAGAAGCACAACATGGTCCAGTGTATAACATTCTAAGTAGCGCCACCTTTTTATGGACAAACGTCTCGCCGCTTCGTTCACTATAAAAAAGCATTGATAACGCTCTAAAATCTTTTAGACTATGAGTGATAATTGTTACTACACGAACTGAAAATAAATACTTGAATTAAGTTTTTTTTATAAAAAATACCATACATCGTAACATACTGTTTGAATTTGTATTATAAATTTATAATACATCCATCAGGGGCATGGACATGCACAGAGATGTCGGGTAGGGTATGCAGACCACACCGGAAGCCTAGGTTATCTATACTTAAAAACAAACGGCAATAGTCAAAGCATAGTTGTGAACTATTTGAGCGAATTAAGAAATTATTTTGTAGATAGATTTAGGGAGCCAGGGCTTTTTATTTGGCTGTATGAGGCAGAAGTGTAGGACGCTCTCCCTGCAGATGGACTGACATTATCAGGGCGGTCGGAATTGGGTGGACGCGAGGAGCTAAGGATAGTTGGTATAAGACATTGGTGAATGCCTATCTATATCCAACAGTGGATTGCTGATCACAGGTATATTATGATGATGATATTTTATAATAAAAAATATTCAAAATCGAACAAGATTACATAATTATAACTCAGTGAAGGAAACAAAACACGTTTTTAATGTTGTTGACTTATACTCGCTTCTCTACGCGAACGAATCAGAAATGAGGAAATCCGCAGAAGAACTAAGATCATCGATACAACTCAAAAGATTGCTAAACTTAAGTAGCAGTGGGTAGGGTACATTGTTCGAAGGACAGATGGCGCAGTTAGATTCTGGAATGGTAGTTAGGTACTGGTAAACGTGGTGCTGGCAGGCCCCTCACAAGGTGGAACGACGATCTGCTGAAGGTTCCGATCCGAACCGAAACCGTTCTTTGGGAGAGGCCTATCACCAACAGTGGACATTCGTTGGCTGATGATGACGAAACTACAATTGTCTAAAAGCAAGCTACCGTATAAGTGGTTTACCAACCTGCATACCAGCTTCGACCGCTGCTTGGACTCCTACAGTAGAATCTTCAAATACAAGACACTAAACAATAAGACGATATACAATGCTATTTATTATATAAACAAAATAAATATACGAAATTGGTACAGAAAGTTTGTTTGTTTTCAACTCCTATTTCTTTTTTAAGGATATGATGATTAAGGAACGACTATAAATAATAAGAAAGCCCTACAACTACTCCTGATTATTTATTGATTTGGAAAAACTTCATACGTGTATACTTCGTGCGTGTTACCTGGTTGGGGTGCGGCTTTGATGTAAATCTGGAAGCTGCTATTAAGTAAATGTCTGGATGCGGTTTACCCCGGAAAACGTCTGCATCTGTTATACACACCTATTAAATACTATTTGTTAGTTTTTTTTACTGCTTCCTATTACTAAACGTAAATAAAATAATTCTCTGATGATTTTACCTGTGTAGAATTTAACATTTTTTTATTTAGGCATTAGTATGTTGTGTGCAAGAAATGGTTTATTGTTAGTGTATGAGAAGGAAGAAAACGGGGAAAATATTCGGTTCGTTAAATGGTTAAATTAAATAGGTGGACAAACATAGATAAATTTTGAATATCAGGTCTCATCTTTTAAAATTACCTTGTGGTGGAATAGACCGAACAGTTCTGGGCGTGCACTGGCGTGCATTCTCACAGCGTGATCCGTCGAGTTAGTGACAAGAGCAAAGGGGATTTTATAGTCATTCAGATGCCTTAGGAGACGTTCAGCTCCTGCAATTACGTTACTTTCAAATAAATGCACCGATATTTATTGTTACACAGGAGGTCTGTATACAATCGAGCTATGAGAGTAGAAGATGACACTACTGGTATGGCTGTATTTTCTGGTAAAGTTAGAAGAGCATACATGTTAAGCTTTTTCAATACTGATAGATAAATAAATCTTTAATCAAATTAAGACTAACACTATGAAAATATTTCAATATACAATGTAAGGGACAATATTTGAATGTATGTTGACATATATTGAAGTGTGGGTGTCTGATTATTATAAAATAAATCTTACCATCTTTTAACGGGGCACTCGGTAGACATTTTTTTACCATTTCAGTCATTTGCATTTCAAAATCATAAACTGATAACGGTAAATTTAATTCACGCACAATTCCAACGCTCAACTGGTGATCAGTTACTCCATACATCTATTTTATAGAACGGATGAAAATATAAAAGAAATTTAACGCTACATACAACGTATACATGTAAATTACCTGGTTCTGTAACTTTTTATGATATATGCGGCCGTAACGTTCACATATCTTCTTTATCGTTCTATGGTATATTATTTCTGAATCTGAAATAAGTGACGTTTACTAACTTATTAATAATATAGTATAGTATCTTCAACGAAGTTTATGATACAATCAATATACAATTAATTTCAAAGACATAACAGAAACTTCTGAAAAATGTAAAGGAAAGAAACGTCTTTGAAACAAATGTCATGGAGAGATAAATTCTAGACATTATTTTACTGCTGGCTTTATTAGTCCTTGAAAATGATATCCTGCTTAAACCAATACCAGATATTTAATTTTTCTTCGTGATCATAATTTCAGTTTGTCCACTGCTGAAGATGGGCCCACCTAATAGATTTATAGAGCGATCTGTCGTCTTTTTAGGAGCAGAGGACGTCTACTTCTCTTTATCTTTGCTATTAGATGACGACGAAGTTAATTATAGAGAAAAAAACTTATGATTAATAGTAAGAGATCTGTCATTTTCATTTGCTTCGATAAAAACAACAGTGACACGGTGTAATATAACGAATACATAATAAAGTTATTGTTATTAACTATTATTTTGAACATTTTAACTTGGTACCTAGTAAAGTGCCGTCCATGTCGAATAAGCAATGAGTTGCTTTGTTTAATTTTCTTTCTTGGTGACATCGTTTATTTTCTACAATAAAAGGCAACATTAAATCAGATCTTTTATGGAGTGACAGGATTCTGTAAAATTTTGGAACTGCATTTTCAATATAGAAATGTGCCAATTTAATAAAAAGTTAAAACTTGTGAATTTAGTGACCGTACTTACGATGACTACTGTTCGGTGGCCATAGAGCAACACAAATTGACAAGAATATAATAAAGAATAAATAAAACGTTGTCAGAGTTACAGCATACAAACTTTGTGCTGTCATAGTTCAGTTATAGCATATTAAATACATTTTCCTTCTATTCATCAACGTGTAAATTAGGTTTACTATTATTTCTTTTTCTCAATTCCACATCCTTGTTGTTAATTGCTCGTTGGTTACAACAAATGTATGCAATATTCTTTACTCTAAAGAAATTTACTTACAATATTTTATTTAGAACTCTAATAGGTGTTTTTAATAAAGGCCAGTTAGACATCAAGTAAAGCCATCGGTAATTTACTATATATTTTTTATTCAATTAGAGTCGAGGGGAACGTTCACCTCATGGTGTTTGGACTGTCCATAACAACTTGGTACTAGTTGGGATGATATACACTGCACCTCATTGCGCTCGTTGCCCGAGCCATAAGATTTTGAGACTCATAATCACTGGGGGTTACACGAGCTACAACACTCTTCAAACCGCAATACAGTAATATTTTCACAGTACTGTTTGGCTGCAGTAATAGGAGCTGCGGTGGTACCTATCATGACGGTCTCCTGCATCAGAGACCTATCGCCATTAAAACGATTTCTTATAGAGATTTTTGGCATACAGGTGAAATTTCCAATTGCGAGTTGTCTTTAGCAGTGATGACAATTAATTAAAGGTCAATTGATGTATGAGATTTCGAAGAAAAGTCATCATAGTTCACTTACGGATAAAGAAATAAAACACTAGATTATAACTAAACAAATTATTTTTATTAATGAATCATAAATGAAAACGCATGTTAAATTATTGCTTTAAATAACATAAGTATCAAAATAATGATAATATGTGACGGGGACGCGAAAAAGCTTAGCTAACATTAAAGACATAAACATGAACATAAGCAACATGTACTTTCCAAGATATTTCCGGTTTAATATAAATCGTGAAACACAAAATAAACAAATATATTTATATATATAATAACTTCGAATATATTTCAAACGTTTTAAGTTCACATAGTGGCTCTCAATAATATAATGTCTTTGGCACACAAAATAGACAAATTAAAATGCAATAGTAAAACCTTAACCAAATCGAAGCGATAGTTAGAACCCCATTTAAATAGTCTACCCCTTAATACTGATGGTGTTAGCGTTATGTTCACTGTCACCATCAAAGTCAAACCCTATGGATACCACAGAAATACGTATAGAAATATTTATCAAGGCAAACATTCGTGTTATTACTTACTATACTTATAGTCGTCTTGTCCTTTGTTCTAACTTGTAAATGAATCGCAATGTTGGCAACACTGTTCTTCAAAATATTATATACACTGGTGGTAGGTCTCTGTTGCCGGAGACCAACTAGAAAGGACTACCGCAGCACCAAAATCTAACGCCAAACTACTGTGCAAACATTGGCGCTGTAGCTAGTGTAATTACTGAGGTAATGAGACTGAACATCGTGTGTTTTAGGCGACGAGCGCAATGTGGTGCTGTGTATACTATCCTAAATAGCGTCACGTTGTTATGGGCGTATCAGTTACCATCACGTGAACGTCTCGCTCTTCTCTTCGCTTAATAGAACAAAAAAAAAAAATTAGTTTGATTTCATTCATAATTATTCGGATGTAATAAAATCGCTAAAAAAAATCGATATGAATATCGTGACCGAATCGATTATAAAAATTATTTTTATACGAGTTATTAGCTACTACTACCCTCACCACTCACACTATTAAGTAAAAATAATGAATATTATCAGAAATATTGTATTTTAATTTATATCTCTATATGACTGTCCCATAGAAAAGGACATTTGGAATATATAAAGCTATGATCACAAACCTTTTATAGTATAATCTGATATACATCTTCCATATTAGCGATTAAAAATGTATCTTTGTATATCATAATCATCATCAGCAGATAGACGTCCACTGCCGGACATAGGCCTGCCCCATAGATCTCCACATCGATCGGTCGGTCGATTGTTTGTTTGAATATATATTGTAAGGGGTCGTAAGGGCTCCCACATAACTCAAGAGACAAGAAAACCTCAACTGCTCGTGGTGCACCCTAGTAATCAACAAATAAGGCTATGGCTTCCACCAACCCGCATTGGGCCAGCGTGGTGAGTAAAGACCCTAATCCCCCGAATATGAACCTCTACAAAGTGCCTGGCGATTTTGCGGGCAACACAGGTTCAATCGATGTGGAGATCTTTGGGGGAGATCTATGTCCAGCAGTGGACCTCTAGCAGCTGATGATGATGGTATATATTAAATCAGTTAATATAAATAGTAATACACAAATGATGTTCACAAAGTTACTATATGTCCGTAGAAATCCGACATAGCATAGCTATTCCACTTGTATATTAATTCATTTATATTTTTAATTACTATAAAATTTTAACATCAGTACTATCCTTATACTAATTAAAAGCCTGAGGCATTTTATTAAACACTATTAAGAAAAAAAAATTATTACTTTAATGGAATTTGATGTATGAAAGTATTAAGTCGTTAGTTACTTTTTTATCAAAAACTTGAGACCAATTTTGGATGGTTTTAAGTAACAGTGAGTGGTGGGGAGTTTTCGCTCTGACTCTGAATGTTGACAGCCGGAAGTGCAGTACCGGCAGCATAATTGTAATGTCGGGTTTCAATCACATCACCAACCAAACTCCGCGTAATGTGGTCCCGGAATCCAAATATAGACCCCTCTTGTGTTAGTAGGCAAAGTGTCTGCTAACGCTACGAAGGTTATAAACTTCCCTTTCAATCATTTAGTATTATTAGTCATTCTATTATTTCGCTTTTGTTACTAATGTGTTAGTGCTTAAATGATGATAAAGTTACCATAGACATATGAGACTAGTAATCTAGAATTTAGCGAGTTGATATTTTATACTTAATTTTTTTTTCTCCTTAGTATTCATACATGTGTGAAGACTTTAGAGGTCTATATTCAATAGTGGACGTCGACTGCTGATGTTGATATTAAAAAAAATAAATGTTTAGTATTTGTGCATAACAATTTAAAACAAAAACAACAACAATATTTAGATACTCAACGGAGAGATATATGTTTAAGACTATTCTTAAATAATTCAAAACTTCAAATGTAGCATTGATAATTTTTTTTTTAAATCAATAATTTTTCGTATTTGATAATAGAAACCATTTTATTACTATCATCATTATAAAATAATTTATATAGACATTTTACTCCTTGTTTTCTAGAATTCGACTCTAATAGTAGATCAGCAAGCCACACCGCTGACCATAATTAGACCATATACCCTCATTTTTTGCTTAACAGCATACAACTACATAATTGCACATTGCCCCTCGTCTTGAGCTGCTGGCGGCGCGAAGACCGGTGGAGTTCCTATTTCTCCTACAAGTTCTGTCGGAGGCTGTCCAAGGTCTTGCATCTGGAAAATATCACCAATAGAGTCATTTACTTCTTATTATAAAGCTACAGATGGTAAATTATACACTTTCAGATAATGTGATACTACTACTTACACTTACTACTAGTTTAAGTTGTGTATACAATACATTAAAACACTAGTTTTTCTCTGGTGGTATCTTTGCAGGTAATTGTCGGAGACCAATTAAGTACTAATGGTAGTAAACATTGCAGTATTTGGGTTTGGAGGGCATTGCAGCTGATGAAATTTTTGAGATAATGTAATAACATCTCTCATCATCTATCTGTAATAAGCTCTATGATGTGCTGTGTTTATCGTCTGAACTAGTGTGAAATCACTTATCGTCAGTTGAACGTCACGTACGTCCTTCCACCATGTAGAATAAAAAAAACTACCACATTATAATTACTTGCATTGTAAACACAATACATAAGTAAATATATGCTATTGTTAATATAAAATCAAGAAAGTTCTCTAGCGTTGTGTTCTTAGCTACTATAATAGCTCCGTCATGGAGATAGTGGCCGGATCTTTGAGACATAAAATGTTAAGCCTAGTTACCACTGTAATTTTACTAGTCCCTATCTATTGGTCTTCAAACACAACTATTATTTAGCTGCGGATATCGCCAACAAACCTAGATACCCTATTAAACAAAAATCCTGAAACAAGATCAGTGAAGGAACAGAATAAAAAACTAAGTCTAGATTTTCTTTCCACAATAATTACTATTTTTTGAAAAGTGAATACATATATATATAATGAATATGTCAAGATTACCTGTTGCATGAGACTCAAAACGACTTCAAAACGTTTTCTCTTTACATCCTCCGGGTCAGACTCTTGTTCTGGTTCCAATTCCGCACAGACCTGCTCCATTAGCTTTTGTTGTTTCTCGAATCTATAAAGAAAAAACAATTAGCACAATTTCACAAACGCATCTAGTTACTCAAAAATATTATTTTTATAACATTACCTCTCATATTCAGTTACTTCGATCTTGCTTTTATTTTCAGCAAGCCATCCAGGGTATCTATCTACAAGGTCCTTTAATGATGGATACAGGACATCTTTGGATAGCAATGATTGCATCATACCTTGCATGAATGGTACAAACATGTTCCCTTCCTGAAAGTGAATGGGAAAAAATCTATTATGAATTGTATAAAATATATTGAATTATGAAATAAACACTAATGTTTAAGTTAGGCCTAAGTCCAGTAGTGGATCTCTGTCGGCTGATAGTAGTGGTTTAAGTTAGGAATGGTGTTGTAACTAGTGAAATTATTGTTCTAATGAGACTTGACATGTTATGTATCAAGGTAAAGGGCACAATGTGGTGTTGTGTTTACTCTTAATACCACATTGTTATTAGCAGGCATATTGCTTACCATCACCTTAATGTCCCTCTCATCTTGTCGCTTTGTCAAGTTAAAAATACTTGATAAAGTGTACTATGTTATAAAACTGCAAAAGTACTATTAATCCATTAAAATATTTAAGTACCTGGCCACCTTCAGACATATTAAAGTTTGCAAACATATTGGCTAAGTCATTTTCAGTAAAAGGAGTTTGGAGATTTTCAGTATCCGTATTCAAGTTTTGTAATGTCCGCGTTATAGCTTCAGATACCTGAAAAAATGAATAATAATATCATCATTATGTACTATTCAATTTGTTCTATAGTACTTTTTATATATATGAGATAGATATTAACTATTATTTGTAATTTGGTTAAAAATGAGTTAAAAACCGGGTTAATTTAATAAGTAGACTACTTAAATAATCACCTCATTAATTTTTTCTTGAGTAGCAGTGTCATTTGCAATATCAGTTACAGGCGCATCTGGTGCTGGTTTGAGCACTTGTGCTGCTGCTTCTGTTTTAGGTCAGATTAAGTATGTTTTTACCACCATTGTTTGAATTTTTTATGGACATATATAATACTCATAATACAGTATTTGTATTGAAAAAATTATAAGATAAAAATTCTATAATTTACATTGTTTAGTTTCATAAGAGTTAAAGTATGTTTAAAGTTAATAAGGAAAGATTTAACAGTGCAAGTGAAAAACACCACAAGAAATCTGCTCATGTTTAAGTTTTTAAAATAAATGTTGTCATATCAAAGCAGAGGCAAGGATTTATGTTTAGCATTTCTTTTATTGAAATAAATGTGTATTTTTCAGCAATTATTTTATACTTTAATTCATGTATTTGGAAATACATCATATACATAATTTCTATTAGTTTCAGTTAAAAAATTCATAGCCTACTAGATACCTCATGCAAATTCCTTATCTAAAGCAACAACTTAATACATAAATGACAAATGTGGAATTAATATATTACCTGCCATTTTGGAAAAGGTTTGAGCAATTTGATCTTGAGTAATTTGCTCATCTGAAAACAAAATGTTTAAAAAATTTATTAAATATTTGACAAACTTTTCTTAGAAAACACTTAAAATGAAAGAAATTTATAACATGTATTTATAATTTATAAACTGCAACTATATTTACCAGGGACTCCACTGAAACTACCAAGTATAGCAGCCATGTTACTCTCAAACTGGGCAGCAGCTTCTTTAATAAATTCTTCACTCCACATATTTGCTGGAGCTTCATTTTCTGTTTTCTCTTGGTTTGGTTCTGGTTTTTGTGTCATGTCTTGGAGTGCACCTTAAATTTTTTTGTAATGGTTAAAAGTGGCACTATTAAACTTCTTTGTATATCATTTTATCAACATTAATTGTGAAAGAAGATAAAATATTAGTAGAATAAATGTAGTGTTCGCATAGGTTTTATTAAAATCAATGACATTTTTCAAAAATGTTGTGAAGTTATTCGTAACCACTATTTTAATCATAATAAAAGTTTAATATAATACGTATATTCTATTTAGTCAGGATTATTATATTTTGCGTTTACGTTATAAGTATTATTCCATCTAGGTTAAGTATTGTGTAATACCATCTCAAAATATAATAATTAAACATACTGTCTAATAAATCCTCAAGTTCGGGATCCGTTTCCTTTTTCTGCATATCTCCATTTTCAGACATTTTGCAAATAAATAAATTATTTCTATTTAAAACAATAAGGAAAAAATCCTTAAAAAACTAAATTGTAATGACTTTGACAATTCTATTCAGCTGTTGCAGGGGTGCCTGTATGAACCAAAGAGAATATAAGTAGCAATTCACTTGCTCTTTATTGATGTTTATTTCAATAAAAAACAATTAAATGAAAAATATTTATAAGGGTATTTTACATTTAAATGATAAAAAACCGTAAGGTAAATAATAATATTTTTAAAAATCTAGATTGGATGGCAGAAAGATTCTTACGAAGTAAAAAACATTGTTAATTTTATTTTTTGTTGTCACTGATACCAGCTCAAAATTAGAGTTGCAGTTTCTTGCTGCAGCATGTAGATGAGCTGTATGCCATTTCGCTGCGTGTTATTTTTGTTTATTCAATTAAGAGACGAGCGGGACGTCCACCTGATGGTATCGAATACGCCTGCTCTTAATAACCTGACGCTAGTTAGAATGATATATGCAGTATATCATTGTTCATCACGTTACGCTCGTCGCCTGAGACATAAGATATCGAGTCTCTTTATTCCAATAATTACACTAGCTACAGCTCCCTTCAAACTGGACCACAGTAATGTTTACCACACTACTCTTTGGCGGCAGGAATAGGTGCTGCGGTAGTACCTACCTAGTCGGTCTCCGGCAACAGAGACCTACCACCAAAATACACATTTGTGTATTTTAAATTGTAATAGGCCGAATAAATGTTTTTGTTTCCTTCTTTCACAACGGAGTTGATAACAAAAATGTGTTGCTACATGCCAGTTACATGAAATATATAGTATCCATCATGTTTTTTGAATGAGATATTTTAAATGTTAAATGAATATTTATTTTTATAAAATCGAGCCAAAAATAGTTCTATCGTCTTAGTTAATACAGTACCACAGTTATTAATATTATATTGAGTGCTGGCAACTTTACTGTATCAGCAAGATTAAGTAATGACAACATTAATTTTAAAAACAGCCGGCATAGAAAAAATTGTTCAAAAATGTTCCAAACAAAAAAATGTCATTATACATTTAAAAATGGTTTATAAACAGACTATTATTATATAAAAAATTAAAATAAAACAAAAAAGGGAAAAACATAAATGGTGAGAGATTAATTACTTGAATTGAAATAGAAAATATGTAAAAATATCTTAATTTACATCCTGTGTTAATGTATACATTAGAAATTACTTTGCGATATATTTTTGGATCAAAGATGTTAACACTAGGTGATTATCTATTGGTTTTGTTTCAGAAAAAAAACAATTTCTTATAAATTATTGTGAGTAAACTGTTCCTCAGTTTATAAATTTAACATGGCTGATAAAAAAAGGTTAGTGTGAAAAGGTATTTTAAATTGAAAAATCATAGTTTCCTGCGTTCTAAGAGACCAAAATTGCCGTGGGCTATATAATAAACTGATGATCTTCGAAAGTAGCATATAAGACACAAAAGAGGCATTGTTGTTTGGGCCTTTCAAGAGGTTGACCCACGATTTGTTAAAGGACGGATAAAGAAGCTGGCAATGCAGTATTTATCGGTGGCAATATCCTTCAAAAATATCTATGCTTAGCAATAGGCGTTTACCAGCTGAAAATAACTTTTTTAAAAAATGTTAAGAAGAGTAGAAGTACGTGATACGTTTTAGCCCCTAATGGCAATGGCAATTCTCATCAACTTTTTTTCCATCTATTTATTGATTATTAAACCGAGTGAGATTTTGTTGGTACTATAAAATAGTTGCTGTTTGCTATATTTCTAATTTGTTTAGAGTAACGACTCCAGGAAGAACAACAGCTGCAGCTAGGGCTACGGCTGCAGGAGATGCACCTCCGGACAAGAAAAAAGACGAAAAGTCAAAGGGGAAATCGGGTAAAGAACCATCGGCAGCTGTAATTGAAGAAATACCAAAGACACCATCACAGATTGCACAAGAGTAAGTGAATATTAAACCATTTTCCTAAATTTCTTTTCATATGTAATGGTTGGGCTTATAATAAATTTTCATTATCATAAATTTTTCTTCAGAGAAGCAGAATATAGAGCTCTTCTACGAAAATCTCGTTTTAAGCGACGATGGCCCGAAATTACTAAAGTTATAATCCATACGAAACCGTGGAAACCACCACCACCGCCAGAGAGAATGCCTCCTATTGTAAGTAATTTTTGATTGCTGTTTTATATAATTTTGTATACTAAGTGCTTTTGGGGTGGTACCTCAATATCACGGAAACGTTTCCGTTAATAGCGTTATAGAGACATCGTGAATTTTTACCTGATAAGAGTTTGTTCGACTTGGAGATCTTTGGGGGAGGCCTATGACCAGTAGTGGACGTCTATCGGCTGATGATGATGAATAGTTTGTTACACATAAAAAGGGGAGATAAATACTTCTTCACCTCAAGGAAAATAATATGACAATATAACTATTATAGAGTAAAATGGAAACATTCGCAAGTCGAACATTCAGTTAGTCGCTAAATTTTTTACACAATGGACATACGCAATAAAGTCTACATCAGTAATATTAATACGCTGTATTTTAGATAATTTTTATACAACATTCGACTAATTAATATATCTAAATATCTACAGTAGCTCGTTGGCCTAATGCTTAGAGCGTGCGGGTTCGAATCCCGGCATGTACCAGTGACATAATATTTAAGTTATGTACATTTGTAGACTTTAGTTACAACAGCGAAATACAAACGGTGAAGGAAAACATTATGAGGAAACCTGCACATGAATTAGAAGTTATTATAAGGTCTGTGTGAAGTCACCAATCCGCTTTGGGCCCGCGTGGTGAGTATGGCCCCATCACCCTCATATTGAGGGTAGGCCTGTGCCCCAACAGTGGTGCCGTAGATTGGCTGTTATGGAAATATCTTACTCTTGTATTGCTGTTATAATCAATTTTATATGTAAAAATGAGATTATTTATTAGGTTAGCAAGATACAGCAAAACAGACTAAAAAATCATTAAGAAAAATATGTATCTTATGTATTTTTTTTATGATCATTGAACTCTTTTGAAGATTGTTAAACGATATGTATCATCTTTATCTATATAACATAGACAGAATATCTATAGATGGTATGGTTTAACAAATGAAAATTTAAGACCTAATCATCGATAACAGTCCTTGTTAAGTTATCATTTATGTAGATATTCTTGCACTGTAACATACAGTGCAAGAATTTTGTCAGACGAGTTCATCTCATATAGTAATTTTAACTGTTAACAATTATTCCTTGATATACTTGAAGATTATAGATCTGCCAGAGCTCAAGACAAGGAAATGGGTACCGCCATACATGCGCCATCGGAGACGTCGCCCGAAATTACAGCGCATCCCTGCAGAAGAAGTCACCCAGCCACTATACGAGTGCGCAAAGCTGAGAAGGGTATGTTTAATCATTAGGGTATGATTATCTTTTTCTTCTTCCTCCCGCTCTTTACCCAGCTATGTGACATCGGCACCGTACGGTAGTTCTCTTCCATATCCCTCTATCAGCCGTCATATCTGAATTCAGTCTTCTTACGCATATCAACTTTCACACCATCCATTCACACTTTCATCGCTTTTCCTCTACCCTTATAACCATCCAATTTCATTCTCATTACTTCCTTATATGTCCTTCGTCCCTCGGCATAACATGCCCTTACCGTGCTAACCTCTTGCTCCTCAATTTCTCTGTCACTAGAGCAACTTTCAGACTTTCTCTAATATATTCATTCTCAATTTAATCCATCCTCATCACACCACACATCCATCTTAACATTCGCATTTCGGTCACATGTAATCTCCTTTGATCCGAACTCTTTGTGGCCGAACACTATCATCATCGTTATCGATTAATTATCATGTACACAAAGTTATAACATAATTCAAGTTAATGATTGACATCGTCTTAGTATTGTATGGAAACGATTAATTCCTAAAATTTCAATGATTTATATATGTGTATAGTTTATCATAATATTTGGTTGTAGATATGGCACAACTTTTGTCAAGTAGAGAGAAATAAGATGATGCTCCAAGGCTCTCTGGGTTGTAATTCGAAAAAGTACTCGTCGACTTCTTGTGGTATAGTTGAATTTAAATACATAAATACTAGTAATAGCCTGTTGAATTCTGTCAAGAGTTATAGTATGATATCACAAAGTACTTGTGCTTAGACACATGTATTAACTTTGTTTACTATATGAAACAGTTTATATCGGATGAAATATAAATATTACTAGCAAAATAATTATAGCTTGGCAGTTATCAAGCTAAAAAGGCTAGTAATAAAATTTTATTTTTGTAGGCTCACAAACTGGCTGTATAGCAGTGATATGTAGGGTTCTACTAGAAGAGAAATCACCAGCCCAGCTGGTGAGGAGGGATGTGGATATTGCGATAGAGTTTGGAGATAGATATTACAAGCAATGCATGATAGCACTGAAGTGCTATAAAGGTTAGTACAGATCACTATAAATAATAACCTGTCTCTATATACGACGAAGTTTTATCGAAGAATGACCCACATTCATCAAACAAATGCCGGAAGAAGACAAAACCATTTTATTATCTACAGTAGACTACATACACGTGAACTCCACGGAGCTAAGTGTCATTGTGTTTTAATCGCATAGTTTAATCGCATGTTAAAAGAGCGAGAAAGTAATTAAAATTTTCAATTCTTCGTTATTTCAGGGAAACCTCAGCTTCACTTGAACCAGTTGCTGACATCGTTTTACTTCTACGACAACAAATATACGGTTAAAATGACGGAAGCTCAAAAGGGGCTTTTGGCTAAGCACCCTGATAATATACAATCAGAGCCTGATCTAATGGCGTAAGTATTTTTAAACAACCAATAGGCGATATTAATAAAAAATCCTTATATTATTTTTGCTATTGGATCCCGGGGCCTAATCTCACTTGTCCACCACGATGGCCAAGTATAGTGATGGCTTGTTCGTGTCTGCGGTAGCAGTTACTTTTGGAACTTGTCTATTTGTTCATGATATCTATTTTCGCTGAAAGCTCAAATTCATTGTGGAGCGAACTCGTGGCTCTTTGTCCGTACAGCACCTACGATCGCTAATAAACTGGGCTATCATATCTAATATTCAAGTGAGATATACCCTAAACACCTTAACCTAAATTAAATTTTCAGAATAATGGAGAAGTACGCTGGCTCTACATACATGTTGATTTTGAGCATACAGGACGAAAAGCACTTTCTGATTTGGGGCCACCCTCCTCCGCCTGAAGCTGGGAGCACTGTGAAGACCGTATGCTATATATTCGACCCCCACATGCTCAATAACATAGGCCAACCTAATCCGCTGTAAGTTTAAAATTGTTGTTCAATACGATCTTCTATTTTTAGTAAAGATTTAAACGTTATTTAAATAAAAATTAAAACTAACATAAGAATTTACTAATAATTTGATTTCTGATTTCACTTTCCACTATTAAAGTAAATTCGATATAACTATAAGCAAGGTCAGTAAAAAGATAGATAAATGAATATGATGATGAAGATAAGTAGAAGAGGAAATCTGCTTCGATTAATCGTTTTTAAATACCGCCTTTTTATCATCAATGCGGATGACACAACTTTGGTCCCAAGACAATGAAACCATAGGCAGTAGAGACCATGCACGTTTAGAATACTTCAACTCTGGAATGATGATGGCCGAGACAGAAAAGTTGTTACGACGTCGCATTGACATTATGAGGGTGGTAGCTAAGCAGGTTAAAAATTACCCAATCACCAACCTAACTTCACAATATGTAGCCATGGAATCGAACCAGGGACCTTCCTGGTAAAAGGCAGGCGGTAATCTATTTATGAAATCGTTGTTTTTATATTTCATAGGGATGGAGCTGGAGCTTTTATTCGCTATGCAGGCATAACCTCCTTCGTTTTGGACTTCCTAGCAAACTATGGAGATCTTAGTTCAGCGAAGAAGGGGACACCGAAACCACCCATAACGTTAACAAACATAGAGGTAAATATCGCTGGATATTAATGTTCAAGTATAGTTCTTTATAACAAATGTCTTTTCGAATTCTCTTTATTACAAAAACAATTTTTTTAAAACAATATATTGTTTTTTTATAAACCATTAGTAAGAGTTGATATTCAAAAGATAACAGGGTGCCCTAGATATAGGATTCCCTGTGTTCTGTCATCTTCCGTTCTTCCTGTGTCATGACTCCAACTTTCATATTAGGGTGACAATTTCCTATTACTTTCAGAATATAAAAATATAGTAACAATGTTTAATTAGGAATACAATAGATTGATTGTCGAGGGGATGAGTGTGTTGTTTATGAAGGTATGTTTGGTACTGTTTAATATATATCTTGGTGGCTACTAAGTTTTACGGTTCTAATGATTTAGTGTGTCAGGAAAGGAATAAACAATAAAAAAGGAAAAAAAAAAACAAAGAATCGTATCGTTGTATTACTTTCTAATGTAACTTACAGGTCGTGCAAACGGAACCCTTGATCCGTGAACCTAGGTACGAACTAGACCTGAAAGCTTTGAAAACTCATTGTCGCAGTGAGTGGGAGAGTATGCACATTAATGCGCTCATAGAGAAAAAAATAACAGAGGTGACGTAATACAGTTATTTTTGTTATAACAACCAAACACACACACTCGGGTGGTACAGTGGTGGCAGGTACCACCGCAACTAGGGTTCCTTCTGCCAAACATCAGTGTAGTATTACTTAGTTTGGTTTAAAAGGCGTGGTAGCTTGTATTTTTGCCGCCAAACAGTACTGAGCATACACTGGATATGTAGCTAGTGTAATTACTGGAGTAACGAGACTCAACATCTTATGTATCGTGCGACTAATGCAATGTGGTGCTGTGGCATCCTAACTGCCACTAAGTTATGGGCAGACCTATCATTTACCACCGGTAGAACATTTCACTCGTCCCGTAGAACACAAAAAACCTACTTAAAATAGGACCATTTAGATTATTGTTATATTTAAGTTACGAATTAATTGTTCCAGTTGTTCATTGTTTAAGTTATTACTTATTGTTTACATAAGTTTAGTAGCAACTTAATGTTGAAATGAAAATACAGGGACAGTATCCTCTGTGTTCGCTTAGTGCAGTGAGTCTGGCGACTTCAAGAGCGACGCCCAGGAGGAAAGTCAGAGAGTTCTACCAGAAGATGCCTAAAGAGGTATGTTTGTAACAATATCACAAAAAGTTAGAAAACAACAAACCTAAGTTTATTTAAAAACAGAAACTAATATTTTCTCGTTACTCTAATTTTATATCTTTTAGTGTTCTGTGTGCATGCAATAGTCCCTTTGTATTTTACTCTCAATTTACTAAATTCTTTTTAAAAATACCTTGCATTATTCAGCCTTCACCACAACTACCTATAGCGCCTGAACGACCTCCTCCTCCAGCTCTCACTCAGGATCAGATAATGTCATTGCGCGGTGAAGACTTCTTCTTATATTCTCCTATTGCAGACGCGCACACTTATGGACGGTGAGCCTCTACTAATAATATAGTTTTAATTTTTTCTTTCTTTGGGGACGTAGTAAACGACAATATCACGATAAAATGATTAACATTTGTTAATGATAATGTTACATATAAAGGTGGATGTTATGTCAAAGACACCACATCATAAAACTGGGAAAAAGATATATATGTTGACAAATTGCACTGCAACATATCAAGGTCCATACATCATATCGGATCACCATCAATATTCAGATGAATACAATTAAAACAAGCATACACAAAAAAAAAAATATTACTTTTAGGAATATGAAGCTATAAATGAAATTATCCAAAATTTCAGTTTCTTTTACGTGTAAGGTAATATAATTGATTTGAATGTTAAATTGCCAGAGACGATATTATACCGCTACCAAAGTCTGAAACGATCCTGCACAGTCCAGTAGAGATAGCCGACCAAAACTTTCACTCCCAATACCGCCAGATGGACGTTGGAAAGTGGATATTGCACGCGACCAGGCACATGGCCAGTTATCGGTAATATATTTTTCTTTTAATTTAAACGACACTACAAAATCATTGATATTCAAATTAGGTAAAAAGAAAGTAAGTAAAAGTTCTAAGCTATGGGAACACTCGGAGTCTTCAAGAGAAGTGTGAAATAGTGTCTTATAGATTAGTGCGCTCTACTACCTAGATTACATCTCCATTTACCATCTGGTCTCACATATGGATCTTCACTTTTTTATTGTGAGGGGAAACTCTCTCTCTCTCTCTCTCTCCCGCATTGACATTGGTACAGCAACTTGAGAAAAACATACACGTTTAGTGAGTTTGACATAGCCTTGCTGACAACTTTATAGAAGCTTTGATTACGGTGCGGCATTACTTTAAATGCTTACATCGTATTGGCAATATAGTTGATAGCAATATATTATTAAATAGCGGATAGTAATTGTTATGTTGTATATTAAAAAATAATATCGTCTATTACATCTCAGATATCAAACGTTCAAGACCTACACCGCGATTGCGTGTTGCGTATCGGCGATAGCGACGCTGCGCAGATTGCGCTCCAGAGCCTGGAACGAGGACACCCTCGATGAGACCCTGGATTTGGGCTACAATCTTTTTCGGGTAGTTGCAATATTTGCGTTGGTCTGTTTAGTATCTGTTTTTATACGACAAAATGGTGAAAAAGTAGATTGTTTTAATGGTAGTCTTCTTAACTAATGACAAATCGGATGTTTACAAAGTATAGTTCACAAATCGTTGTTAGATGTCTAAATTTTTTAGTGTACCGTTTTCTAATAGTTATTATTACCAAAATTATTATCGATATTTGACTGCACGTTTGTAATATCATGAATTTTTTATACTAATCCATATCCACGGTGTTTTTTAGGAACTTGAGTAGAAGCTTGTACTTCGCAAACTTTATTAATCGTTTACTTAATACGCATTACAGATAGATTTTTTGGCCTTAGAAGCAAGGGAAAAATCTATTTTAGCTAAACTTGTAAAATGCTTTGATTTCATTTTATAAGCATCTCATTGTGTAGTGTACACGTTTATTAAGAGTTACGAATAATTTTCAGGAATCCTTGGCGGAGCGAGGTGGTCCAATAAGACGCTTAGTGCTTGGTGAATTGAAAGAAGTATTTAAAGTACGCGATAGGGAACTTAAGCGTAAGGTAAATATACAACCCGAAAACAATATTTCAAGAGAATAGACTTCGCCATCAAAGGCCTCATTGACACGTAACACCATGTGAAATGGAGGAGTTAGTGCTAAATTATTTTGTGTTATAGGAACGTGGGATAGCTGTCTGGGGTAAGATGCTTTCAAACGATCCGAAGGTCTTCGATCTATGTCGCGGCATTGAGAGTTTCTTCAATGAATCGGATACAGGAGTATTACAGGTACATAATATAAACTGTTTAAAGGAATCATTATTAGAGAAACAATTGAGAAGTTATATAATAGGAATATGTAAACTTGTGCGTTCTTACATCTTTTATTGAGAAATACGTTTCTTAGATAGTAGTATATAATAGTTTCGTTAGAAGATTCATTTTAATGAAGGGATATTTTCCCATTAATTTTTATGTTAGATTCATGTTTTTAATTGCCATTCGGGTGTATTTTTGTTAATTTCTAGAAGTATCGTGTAAATCTTTGGTACAATTGCTTTACAGATTCCAGGTGAATATGAAGTGGGGATTTGGAATGAAGGTGGACGTTTTTACGTCTACCATCCCTGGCCAGCAGACAGATACGGATACAGGGTTTGTATTTTGTTTGTATACGATTTGTACCAAACGATTGTTACGATTGTAACGAAAGGCGGGTAAAATCCGAACAGAAGAGAACACATTGTTTTATAAATATGTATCTATTTATAAAAGTACTAGCTTTTTCCCGCTCACTTTGCTGGCTGTAAAGTCGACTTGAAATATTTCTAGACAGCAACTGCAATTGTCTTTTTATAGCAACTGTTGCTATAGCAACCGCATAAATAATATGAAATGAAAATTTAAAAGTTAAATAGATACAAAATGAAGGATCACTAGAGTTCAAAAAATAAATACAAAAAAAATTTTTCGCGTCGAATACTCACATTTTCTCATGTCGATATGTTCACTAGTTTTCACGTGATTGGCGATAAAAATAAACCCATTTTCATTATATAATATATATAGAGGATATTACAGTGTTAAAATAATTCTATCACTTCTAATACACTTCAATAGGCTTAGTTTATTATCCCGTCATTTCGAGTAAAATGCAGCTCCTATGGTCCAGGGACGATTGACGTAATAGATGTCATATGGACAACATATATTAATATTATGCCAATATGGTTACCCTAAGAAACGTCTTAATAATAAAAGTTATAATATAATGCCATTTTGTACTCCTTTTTAATATCTCTTGTCTCTTTAGGTTGGTCTCCAAGACGGCGGTAAAGCTTGCCTGCTTTACTTCAACAGCATATCGCGACTGTGCGAGCATTTCATGGACAGCGTATCCGATTTGAAGCGGAAACCGTTCAGCATCTCTGACGTCACCATACAGGAACTTGGAGAGATGCCGGAACCGGTTAACAAATTGAAACGTACGTTTTGCAACAATTAATATTTAATATCTTATCTTTATTATTGACGGCTTCGAAACGCTCTACCACCAATTAAAATGTGTTTTTTCAGCTGTGGCGCCTAACCGGTGGGTGATACGTGGGCGGTTCCACGAAGCGGATGAGCAGTTCCCAGAGGAGCATAGGGGTAGGCAAGCGACCCCGGCATCGATCGCTGCAATTGCCATGGCCCACATTATTGACCCCGCTAATTGGACTTCTGATGAAATTGATGAGGTCAGTCTAATTGAAACGCGCTCATAAGTAATCTCAACAACTTTTGCCTAAGAAGCAGAAAGGATCACTTTAGCCTGAACTTAGACGGTTGCATCATTATATTTTAACTACATCCGCGACCCAGTACTTAAAGGCTTCTCTAGTAACACCTGTGTCATGTTATAGACTTTGGATGGTGGTCGTACTTTTTACCTGTCCAAATAACCACTATGATACTGTAAATCTACCGTCATAACAGTATTGGTGTAATCTGGCTATTTATGAGAGCTGGAATATTTTCGGCGAGTAGGCTTTTATTATCCGCTCTCTCATTATTGATTAACAGCATATGAAATTGAGCTCATTTATGCCTTGTAAATAAAAAAAAAATAAACTCATCCTTATAACAATGACCCGACTTGCTTATTAAAATATATGATCTAAGTTCTCTAATAGAAATATTTTATTACAGTCATTGATTCGTGGTGATATCCTTTACCAAAGTACAATAGAGAATTTGGAACGTATGGGAATAAGCGTAGAGCCTGCTGATAAAGAGCAAGACGTAGAGGACGATGAGGAAGAAGAGGAAGCAACTGGAGGCACCTTAGCAGCAGCTGATATTTTGGATAAGTTCCGCATCTCCGACTATGATTGTATTGAGACCGACATACTGGACAGCGCCTATACAGGTAAACATTTATATATTATGAGATTATATATATTATAAAAATCAGTTCAACAATCAACTTAACTGATGGTGTATATATGGTAAAGTTTTCGCCATTAACTAAAATTCCCTAGAATTTTAGAAACTAGTTGAAAATGTTGGAAATACAAATTTCTTGTATATACGAAACTATAAACACGATTTTGTTTTCTTATGTTAATAAATGATAATAAAGACTATATATGATGAAAAGTGCTCATCCAGAATACTCTGAATCCTGGAGCTTGAATTTGTTTTTGGTCTCTCCAATTTCAAGAGTATATCATAGCTTGATATAGTCAGATCAGTACACACTACATTCGCTTTACTGCCATTACTTTTAAAGGAAAATCACTTGTAAAAGAAAAGAATTAAAAGCAGAACATTAAAAATTTTTCTTTTAGAGGTAATGTGAATGTGAAATGATTGGTTTTCATAAAAATTATTATTATTTTCTTTCCAGGGGAATTAAACCCTGATGCTTCAAAGGATGTAATGTCCCTGAAGCAATCGCTACGGCAGCTGTTCAGGGAGCATTCGCATGCGGTAGTGACGGCGAGAGGAGCCTCGAATGCTATTTGGAGACACGACGACCACTACTATATGTTTGATCCTCATGGATGTGATGACAACGGTAGTATTTTTTTTTATAAATTTCTAGCAATTCCGCTCCTAATTGACACAGGTTGTTCGAAGGTCATTAGACCAAATTGTTTGTCATAATATAGTGAAGCGAAAATAACATCAGGACGTTCACCCGACGGTGAATGATAAGCACAAAAATGACAATTTGGCTGTAGTTAGAATGATATACACTTCATCACTTTGGCTCTGTCACCTCGAGATTTAAGGTGTTAAGTGTTGTCGCCTTAGATCCTGCCACCAGTACATCTACCAAATAGCTTGTAAATGTTTAAGTAGGTTAAGTAGTGCTCAGGATATGTCAATTCACGGTTGTTCTTTATTAGCGATTTAAATGATTTGTTCATCTAAGCGTATGGCTTATATATACTATCATAATACCTCAGGATGATTATAACTTTTTTGCTCTGGCTAGGATATCCTTCCGAGGAGCCGCGTGCAGCTGCTTGTCTTGTGCGTGTGAAGGGAGGACCAGATGCACTCGCCGATGTCATCTTGGGCAATCTACCTCCAGGGTCCGATGACAGTTTCACCATATCTCCTGTAGCCATTACTGCTACTAGACTCAACGAGAACTTGGGCGCTCCAGAAACCAAGCTCGAGGTCGGTAATCTTGATATATCTGGTAAAACTCTGAAATAGGCTTTTTTACGGAAATAATTTTTCTTTAACAGAGCAAAGCTTTCGAGTGGATCTCCAAAGGAACTGCTGCAATTATGATGGGGCCTAGAGGAGAAAACACTGCTATTGGAAAGGCAGCTGAAAAGGCTGGTATAGGGGTAAGCACGCATACCAATCGATTATACAGAATATATATACTCAACTATATATACAGAAGTATATAGCGCAGAAGAATATATTCATAAATATATATATATACATACATTTAAATCGTCTTTAGGAGGAGGACATGGCCGGGCGTACGATAGCGCTGCCGGCTGCGGCCGCGTTCACCGCCGCTGCTTCATCCGTGCCACCACCTCATATGCATCAAGACCACATGTACAATTTCCTAGGTAAGCTAATAAAATTGTTTTTTCTTATACTACTTAAAAACTGGAAAATGTAATTATAAAAAATGGACTAAATGTTAAAACGAAGGTAAACGAACGTGCTGCTCGACTCATCGCTTAATTAAAAAAAAAAATTAAGAAATATCTAGATGTGAAAACTTGCCATAACAACGTGACTAAAGAACTGGAGATTTATAAAACAAAAAAAAAATTGTCATTCCAGTGATTTAGGCTTAATTATCAATTTCACTAATTGGATTAAGTACGGTTTGTGCTGAATTTCTTCATTTATTTCAGATTTTATAATTTCACTGCTGAAGTTAGATCTCATCAATTCGAGAGTAAATAAACAAAAAATAGAACATTTGGCATTACTAGTATAAAGATCTATCAAAATGTTGCTTTTTATCACAAGTTGATTATCTTTATATTAATATATGTAGATGCCGGTGCGGATTATTATCTCAACCACGTAAAGAAAACCGGTCGCAAGGAGGTGACCCCTGAGGACTTAACAGAGAAGTTCGAGATGGGAGCCAATACCTTCTCCATTGAATTGGAAGAACCAATCAAGTTACCGTTGCGTCTGCCGGATGAGCCGAAAGGGGTAAGTTCTCAAAAATAAAAATGTTTTCCACTTGTTTATTTTTCTTCAGATTTTATCTCATTTATTTGGGATCTACCCTTATAGTAGTTTTTCATCTATACTAAATAGCATTAGTTGTTGTTTTTCACTTTTATATCATCTCTATGGATCGTATCCGTATAATTAGCAGTCTTCTACGACTTCTCATTTATCTTGTCATATTTTAAGTATATATGTTTATTATTAAAGTTTATTCAAGTAAATCAAAAATGCAAGATTCGGTTAAATATATTGGCTTATGAAACACTACGTAGCTAATAAAAGACTAAGAAAAAGAGACTAAGGAAATGACGATTTATTTTCATCCGCGCTTTTCTTTACGCGCTTCTCATTAATGCATAATGTTCTATTTTGTAAATTATCTATTAACAAGTTAATATAATAATTCATATAAAAATAATCTGAACCTATTGTCTAACCTATTATTACAGGAGGGCGCTGAAGAGGAAGGAGGAGATGAGACCGGTGAAGCGTTGGAAGAAGAGGAAATGAAAGAAAAACCGATGAAACGTTAGTCAAACGTTCTAACAGAATTTAAGGCAGTGACCAATATGTAGCCTCAAATGGAAACCGTTATCACAACAGTTTAGTGATAAGATGAGGGTCGAAGCTTCCCTCCACTTTGTCATCGTCTCTTATCTTTACTATGAGTTTGACCCGGTTGACCGGGTCTTGTGGAATACATTACAAGATACCTATATTCAGCAATGAACGACCATTGGTTGAGATGATGACGATGATAAAATTTAACTTTCTTTTATGTGACGTTTAAACAAGCAGATTGTCATCTGCTGGTACGTTTGACCATAACGTTAAAGTGCTAGTTATTATGATAAACGCTGCATCACATGGTGCCCGTCGCTTTGAGGCACAAAATATTAAGCATCTTTACCGAAGAAATTTCACTAGCTTCGACTCCTTTTAAACCGGAACATAATAATCCTTGTACACTACTTTTTCACAGTAAAAATAGGCGCTGCAGTCGATTCTATTTTTTTTTTCTGTTATTGGAGTGGAAATCTTCTAAAATGCCGTGCTTCTACTGTGAAGACAAGGTTTTGTGGGATTTATGCCCACTAAAACTCCCTCGATACTTTTTAGTGCGTTGCGGGTGACCCGGAGATCTCCTACGTACCGTACTACTACGTACCGTACTACTACGTACCGGTGACTCTTGGCACTACGCTTAAAGCACGTCTTAGGGAAGTCGATAGCCCTCCTCGACACCCTCGCTTTGTTACGACAAGAACTAGAGCGCCTCGTACTTGTCGTTCATACTGGGTTCGTTTAATGGACAATGAAGGTCTTGAAAGCCCACGAACTCGAAAACCCTTTTAGTCGCCTTCTACGACAGTAAGGGTTTACCTTATACCTATTCTTAATAGCCCGAAATTGCAGAGCAAATAATGGTTTCTACGTACACAATAATTTTAGTTCCTTCAATAATTTTAGCGCTTATTATAGGACGCCGATACTTTAAAAGTCTAAGTAAGTAAGAATTTACAAATTTATCACATCCTCTTATTACAGAAATAAAAGACGCATTGTTCAAAATGTGGGAAGACCCGACGCAACCCAGTTACGTAACCCTGTTGGTCGGCGACTACCATCAGATGGGTGTGTGGCTGACTCCCGGCGGGAAGGTTGTGGCGTTCGACCCCGCCCCCACTTTAACTAAAGGCATTCTCACATCACAGAGAATTAGAAAGGGTAAGTCTTCTGTTCTAATCAAGTTAAACGATGCAGAAATATTCTTTTTTATGGAATAATACTTTGCAGGCGATGAGCTCCGTCTCCAACGAATAAAGGACGAAATGGCTGGCGAAGGAGGCGAGGAAGCTGGGGATGAAGAGGAGGAAGTCGGCGCTGGTAAGATTTTCTCGTGGAAATAGTTTAGGTGTTTTTTTATTTGGGATAATGAAACGACTTGTCTATTGATAGGCAAGAATCAATATTCAAGGGTAGATTAGTAAGCCGTTTTTCTACTACTCTTCCTTGTTTTTTTTTTTCTCATCCATATTTTAGATAACTTCGAATTTTTTATTGTAATATTTTCTTAGATCTTTCTATTACTTAAACTTTTTATCTTCACTCGAATTTTTGTCATGTATTTATAATTTTCTATTGTATACAAATACAGAAGGTGAAGAGAAACCGGAGGAGCCAGATTTTGTTGCGCCCGAGTCAACACCCGCTTTGATGGTGTTCGCAAGTCCTGGAGAGTTTATCGACAAATTGAGTAAATATTTTCATCGACATCACTATCTCGAAATTATATATTTTTTTGTACTTTATACCCAACACTAATGTGACATCCACAACATGTCTATATAATATACAAACATTTCTTCCCCAAGGATCTCGAATTGTGGTTTCTAGCTTTTCATTTAAAGTATAGTTTATCTTTTACTATTATATTAAACTGTGGCAATATGACTGAGTGTTGTTTCATTGGCGCGATTCAGAAATTTAACAGGACACAACAGAAATATTCACAATGTATTTATTTACTACAGTAACATAGTCAACCTCGTTTGTATATATAATACAGTTATACTGTAGCAACGAATTAATTATTAATATTTATTTATTACTTTTTTTATTATTTACTGTTTATTTCATACCTATAGCACTACAAGGCGGTTTGGACAGGAAGCAGTGCCTAGCGCCGTATAAGCTATATCGTGTTAAAGTGATAAATGAGTTGACGTCAGTCGTGAAAGAGCGCGTACCAAAGGAGGCAAAGGAAGGAGAAGAAGGCGGTGCAGGTGGAGACGAAGATGGTAAACATTATTGCAATTTAAATATTTACAGCGGTCTACACATTGAGCCCGTCGCATTAACACATAGGATGTCTCTAGTTGTAATTTCAGTAGCTACAACATCCTTTAAACTGAACCATGGGTATGTTAACATAACGGTGCAATACCTACTCAGGCGGACTCCCGCGAAAGAGACCAACCAGAAGTAAATGTTTAAGTTGACATAACCCAAAATTTTTTAATAATTATTAAATTATTAATGTTTGTGATAAAATATCATATATCAATAGTGCAAGATACAAAATTGTAATCATTTTCCAGTTGAAGAGGAAGAAGTCCTCATAGAGCCATTAGACGACTCGTTCATTGGGAAGTACAGCTCGCGTCTGGGGCGGGCGGTGGCGTCGGTGAGAGGTCGCGTCGCGCAGAACGAGAACTACTTCCTGGACCAGCCCAACCGGGATAACCAGGTTCGAATTTAATGAAACCAACTATTTTCCTGATTTTATTACACTTTAATTATATTATGTACAATTACAAGTGATGGACTGGAGAGAGATTCAGACATGTTAGACAATTTCATCGTATATATTATATTCACCGCCATATATGGGTGACCTCACGAGACCGAAGTCAAACTTACCTGCTCGTGGTGCCCTCTGCTAATTAATAAACGAGGTTCTAGCTCCAACCACATTGGGCCAGCGTGGTGGGAAATGACCCAAATCTCCTCATATGAATCCCCACAAACAATGGAGGTCTTTAGCGGAGGCGTTTGTCCAGTAGTGGACGTCTATTGGCTGATGATGATGACCGCCATATATCTGCTGTCTCTACTAACCTTCACTATGATAGAGAATCTTAACTTAATCTTAACTTATGAATATATTCATAAGTTACAACATATATTTTTATAATTAATTTCATACGTAATGATATGTATATAACTGTATACTATCAGTTCAGTCTGATGTTTGCCATAGATTTGTGTGACTACTTGTTTTAAATAAGATGAAATATTTCATTTACTACACACCTCTTCATGACTGACTAGGATGCTGCAAACGCTGTGATGGGTATCGTAGTGGAGCACATAGAGCCATTCATCCATTGGAAGCCGTCTCTGATAGACGCGATACTTAAGTATGGTGACCGTCTATACACGACGTCGTTATCGCGCGCGTCTGCCCCACCGCAACTGCGACCCGAGGAGGTGCAGCCAGAATTCCACGTCACCAGTTTCAATGTGAGTAGTTTGTGAGGCAAAATTAATTAAGTTTATTATTACCACTATGGTATGATTTAAAAATATCGTAGTAATAACTTATTTTACAATAAAAACAAAGGCACAGTATCGTAATCGTTTCTCCGAGTAACTACTCAACTGTAACTTGAAGGTGGCCCTCAATACTATATTTGAATTCGTTTTTTAACTCTGAAAAATTATGTAAATGTTAAAATATTTTATGATGCGATGATAGGTCAGATTGTAAGTGCTGTTTCACGTCTATAAGAGGCACGGACATGGTTCCCAATGAGTTTGAGCTTCCGGCTTAGAAAACATCGTCAGCAAACGCACATCTTTTAAGGACAAAAACTCTGAACATGACACATCCGCCAACGCTGTGGATAAATGTATTTAACTCACGCCTTATGAGAAGAGACTTTGGGTCCTAGCTTTAGGATAATGTTCCTGTGACCTGTATTCTACTAGAGATGATCTTAATTTTTTTATATTGTCATGCCTTTTTCCCAGTAGGGGTAGGCAGAGGTGAATAAACCACCCACGTTTCGCCAGATGTGGTCAGATTAGGTCCCATGTAACAGGGGGCGGGCACACACACACAAAGATGATATCAGTGTGCGGGTTTTCCTCACGATGTTTTCCTTCACCGTTTTTGTATCTCGCTGTTGTAACTAAAGTTCACAAATGTACATAACTTAAATATTAAGTCATTGGTACATGCCGAGGTTTGAACCCGCTACCTTTGGAATGAAAGCCGCACGCTCTAACCATTAGGCCAGCGAGCTACTTGAATAGATGATCTTAAGCTTTACTTAATTATAAACATTGGTGTAAAAGGTACGTTTGGAGATAGATGGAGAGGCAGTGCAGGGAGATATTAAAGCAGGAAAAAGTGGAGCAGTGCTCAATCTGAAAAGAGGTCTAGAAGCGTTTTTCGAGTCTGTAAGTTATTTAATATTGTATCCTAGATAACTTCATCTTTATTTTAATCGTTTGGGGTAACGAAACCTTTTATGGCTAACGGCGACGAACACAACAGTCTGTTTTCTATTGTATTTATTTTATAATACTTGTGACAAATTATTGCAAGACACTGCTTTCAGAACAACTATGGTGTGGTTTGCACAAAAGACTACTGCGTTGGTATTTGGAAGTCCTCTGAGGGCAACGCGTATTGCATGTGGGAGCCCCATGCTATAGGGCCCGCGGGGAGGTTATCGCCGGGGGGCGCCGCTGGCTTGGTAGTGTTCGCGACCATCGATCAATTGGCTGACACCATCAAGAGTAACGTGGAAACGCTAGCAAGACCGGGCAGTAACAGGTCAGTTATGTGTATACACAGAGAATGTGATAAAATTTTCAATTAAAAAAGAGATGAAAAAATTATAGAAAAAAGTAATCATCATAAGTCATTTTGTAATTTAGAACATTTTTTCCCTTTTTTGGTTCATAATTCTTCTCGTATTTCTAACGTGTACATAAGATTATCTCTTGTAGACATTAGAAATTAGCTAAGAACATGTGGTCCTATACATACCAAATTAAATTTATATACTAAATTAAATTAATCATTGTTGGTTTATCGAATAGGTATACGATATCATCAGTGAAGGTATTCTGGGAGTATTGCAAGAAACCGGCGCCGGTCAGCCCGCAAGGCGCCGTGCCGGACGAGGGCTACGAGTGGAAAGTGCTCACCGCGTACGTGGAGACGGCGCGCGGTAGGACTATACTCAGGGGAACCCGACCGCCGGATCTGGTCAAGTGAGTTATAAGAAATCAGAGTTATTCAGGATTTTCAGAAGCTTTTAGTATCTCCCGCGGAATGACCCAGTGCGTCTCCGCATTTTCGTATAGCATGTCCAGGGGGAGAGGACGTGGCTCTCGTAGCACCTTCACTGTTCTAAGGCAAATACAACTTCGTATTTGCTGACCTCGTCGGACTTACTTATTGTGCGAATAGGCGACTTCTCCGACAGGTAGAGCTTAACTTAGAACTATTCTTACTCGCCAGAGGCTACAGAGCTGTCTTCATGTTCTGCTACAGGTTTACACGCGATGCACTCCTCCAGTCGGCATGCGGCGCCATCGCCGGTGCATGCATGGCGCACATACGCCGCCCGCCGTTGTGGACGCGCCGCACCGTCGACGAGGTGATGGCGATCGGCAGCAAGCTACTCTCAGCCTCCCTCTCCTCGCTTGGATACGAATTTCGGCCCGGCGAAGACGTGCTGCTGCCCTTGCAGGTCTGCTTCTTCCACATGAATCTTTTCACATCCGGATGTCGATGTAAAAAATCGACTTTTCCTGTTTGGTACATCTGATCGAGATTGGTAAGATTCATATATCGAACCAATATAATTTATTTTTATAGGTGTTGAAGCGGTTCGTGCTCGGTGTTAACTACGTCCGTTATGACTTAATATCAGTGTCTTCCGGGAAACTTGAGCAGAAGGAGCCAACGGAAATGACGGTCAGGTACATGTTGTGTTTGTATGGTCATTCGTACAGTAATTATCAAGTCTCTCAATTTAAAGCGCCTGTTCGCCCGTTTACGGAGCCTGTTACTATGCAACAAGTTATTTGTATACTTAAATGTACAAATAAATTATTTGTGGTATACATTCACATTATAAATTTTTTTCCGCCTAAAGGTTAGACCTCTGTTTAGATGATAATAATAGTATTTTGCTTTGCTCTTTTTTATTTTGATAGCGTTACTATTGTTATTAGTTAAATGCGTCTCGTGGTAAGAAATAAACATACACAAAATATTGTTATCTCCAGATGTGCGTTAGAGCGTTTTTTTGAAGACCATTCGACTGGGATCCTATGGTCGATGCCGCATGCGGTGGCGGTATGGCGCTACCCGGGTGCGCCGCAGTACTACATGCTGGAACCGCATGCGTGTGGCGCCACCGGCCTGAGGGTGGATGCGCAGGTGCGGAAATGAAAAATAATAATAAAAACTTATTAATTTTATCAACAACTAAATTAGTACATTCACCATCAAGGGAATAAGAGTTGCCTAAAGTTATAAGATGTATTGATTTTTCAAATTTCAGGATGACGGCGCAGCATGTGTCTTGACTTTCACATCACCGAAGCTCATGGCGTTTGCGTAAGATTATTTACACATAATTACTGTTTTACACATTTACACATTAATACTGGAATCATCCACTTTGCCGTGTTGGTTATGACCTAAACTTATTCATTCCGAGAGGAGGCCTCACTGTTAGGAGCACAAAGTAGGCGAGTAGCTTCACGAAACGTCTTACCATGTTATAAAAATCGACACGGTTTGTTATATAGGATTTTGTGTAAAGGAGAAAAAAATCTTGTTTACCTTTAACTTATGGAAATCTTTGTCCCGTGCAGATATCTTCAGAATGTCCCGACCGTCGAGCGGCCGAAGCATGATTTCCAACTGTATGCTATGGCTGTCACCGTGCAACCGATTAAGAAGTTGGGTGGCGTTGATCCCCCTCTAGTCCGGGCACCGCCGGGTGTTAACCTCATCCCGGCTACTAGCAAGGTACGATAAACCAAAATGAAGATGGAATTTGACACGCTCCCTGGCACGGCAGATAACTACTATCCTATGTAACACAGGGCGATTTCGGAGCCACATTTATATTTCATAGAAGTAAACAGTCGAGGTTTACCGATATTATTTACCGAGGCTTTTTACCGAGGCTATAATTAACCAAACCAGGAGCTTTGGTTAATTATAGCTTCCGTATTGTCTTTAAAAACTTATCTTGACGTTTAACTGGTTTTATTTTCTTTGGTATTCACTATATATATCTCTCTCACTATATATATGAATATGTTATGACTAGGTGGCTGTTGATGGTAGTCAGCGTCGTGCGTCTGAAAAGGATCGCAAGCATCCACCAGGCAGCGCGACATGTCTGGATGCACAGCGAGCCTCTGAAGCTAGAGACAAGGAAGAGGGCAAGTTGAAAGGTAAGCTATTGGAACTATCTTGTGCGAGAAGGATGTTCGTCCGGTTGCAATTGATATCCATAGCCTTAATAATTTGATGCTAGTACTAGTTAAATATTCGGCGGAACGACACGTCGCTCGTTATAAGTAGTTCAAACATCGGGTTGCATGCACACTAATAGTTTTTTTTTCTCGTTCCTCCGGCATTTGTGGGCCTGGGCTTCAGTTTTTTCCCTTTTGTTACATCTTTACCTTTCCGTTACTATCTTTCTTTCCTTCTTAAATTTCTCATCCATTCTCCATTCTATTTACTTCTATCATACATTCCCGCTTAAATGAGGGAGGACAGCCGTTCATTATTTACTATTTTCATTCTTATTTCTATATCACAGTTTGTCTTAAACTCTAACAATAATTTTTATTTCTACATTGTTTTCCTGTACATTCTCTTGTTTCTCTTTAACATTTCCCATTTCTTAGACAGATCTAATTCGAAGTACTGCTAGAATTAAATCATATATAAATATTAAAAATTTTTTTACTCCAATTTATTGCAGGACAACGCAACTCAAACGGATGGCTGGTGTTGAACGACGGTACGCAGTTCCTATCTGCACAGCACTCGATGTCTTGTCGGAAGTTCTCGGCAGCCTCCAGGGGCAGACAGGTAAGAAACGAATGCCGTCTAATGCATGATTTTATTTGCTTCTTTAACTGTCAATCGTGGCGTAATGGCAAACCGATTGCATAGTAACAGAGAGGTTCCGGAGTCGCAAGTTTTGGAGTTTGGTTGGTGATAGTGTTTTTTTCGAATTTGGCTTATTAACCATGGTCATTTTATAAATTAGCCTTAAGTTAAAAAAATATATACAACAGTGAGAATATGAGTAAAATAAAGAATGGGTAAAAGTACTACTTTAAAAGCAAAGAATATTTTACATTACATAAATTTCATCGTAAGTTTTGAGAGCTTTTTCCTAATTGATTTATAAATTTTTTGCAGGCGCTCGCTTGCTCGGTGATGGCGGTGGCGATGTCGCGCGTTGAGGATGTGTGCCGCTGGTGCACCTCCACGCTCGACCAGGTGCTGGAGAGCGGTGACCAGCTCTACCAGGACAGTTATCTTCACTATCATCCCAAGGATTGCTACCTTGCCATCGAACAGGTAAGCAATATCGCTTGGGGTAGATTTTGTTGAGGATGTAATCGGAGACTATGGCCCTTGCATATCTTTAACACGTTTAGCCGAAATACAAAGAGCACTGTTCCGTTGGAGATACCGGAGCCCCTCACATGCGAAAGGTGATCACTACAGGATTTTAGTGTATATGTATCCCCCATAATAATGGATAAACTACCAAAAATCGAGTATTTATTTAGGATCATCTCCTGACATCAAATCATAATGTACGTTAAAGTAAAAATACAACAAGACTCCGTAATAGCTACGTTTGGTACATTTAGTAACTGTTTGCTTTTTTTTTTAATTATTCTCTCTGTTGTTAATATTTCTATTTTATGTTTAGATCCTCCGCAAGTTCTACACGCCGGGTAACTGTGTATGCAGGGTGGTAGTGTACAAAGCACGCCAGGAGGGCTCTGTGGACACAGACTTAGAGACTAAGGTAAAGGTCATGCTTTCATGTTTGAATGAGTGCTTTTGCAAAGTTTCATTAATGGTAAGTGATTTTCACGTATTTAAGTACACAGTTTGCACTACAAATATAAACAACCTTTTTAATGATCCCACTATTGGGACGTGCGCCTCCATCCTCACAAGGAAAAAGTCTATACTATTTTATTCACTATACTGGACAAATGCGGGTTGGTGGATGTTATCTATCCAAGAAAGCTGTTGTTTCTAAAATATTACTATTCTTCTCACGATCCTTTCTTTCACCTGGAAAGTCAGGCCTATAAGAGATGAAATAGCATGAGGCTGCAGTATTTTAATATTAAGTTAGTGCTTTAATACTAATAGTTGCAGAAAATGTTTTATTAATAGTATCTCTGGGATTCTTCCGCCTGGATTTTATTTATTTTCCAGGTAACGGAGTTCTTCCGGGAAGAACGGTCTGGAGTCTTTGTGGCCGGTAAGGGTGACTTCGCTATTGCACTCTTCAGGACCCCGCGCGGTAAGTATGAATAAAGTTTAGAGAGTCTGATGAAGACTTTGACGAGACAAGGAGACGAGCAGGACGTTCTACTGATGATAACGGATACGCCCGCACGTAACCAGTAGTGCCACAACTAGATAGGTTTTCTTGAGATTTAAGATATATTATTCGAGAAAGAAGATACGCATGTGCCAAACCCCGGTAGGGGTCAAACTGAGAGTGGGGATGAAAGTAACATTAGTATGAAAGAGATTTTAGATGCAATGAATAGTATGAAGTTGGGTAAGGCTGCAGGATATGATAGGATTACGGTCGAGATGCTGAGAGCTGGACAGGGCGTGGTAGCTAGTCAGCTGTACTACCTTTTCAATCTTTGTTGGAGGAGCGGCAAAGTGCCAGTGTCCTTACATAGCATAACCGAAAAATGTTTGGCACATAGCCAAAAGGTCTATTGCGCGTTCGTAGATTTGGAAAAAGCCTATGACAGAGTGGTGAGGAATGAATTGTGGTCCATATTGTCTGCTTATGGAGTAGACAGCACGCTGATACGAGCATTGAAATCACTTTATGAGGGTTCTAGTGCTTGTGTCAGGATAAACGGAGCTTACTCAGACTGGTTTAGCACCCAGAAGGGTGTTAGACAGGGATGTGTGACCTCGCCGTGGCTGTTTAACCTATTTTTAGACAATTGCTTGAAAGATTTGAAAGATAGTGCTTATGGACTAAGAATGAATGAGTTGACCGTCAAGTGCTTCCTATACGCTGATGATCAAGTTTTATTATCATCATCGGAGAGGGAGTTGCAAGCGATGGTCGACATGGTGCATGGAGCTTTAACAAGCAAAGGAATGAAAGTGAATGTAAGCAAGACGAAAGTAATGTTTTTTGAAAGAGAAGAATGTATGACAAACTGTGACATTATGATTGAGGGACAAAAAGAGGAACAAGTGAAAGAATTTGTATATCTGGGTTTACAGTTTACGAGAGATGGCAAGTGTGATGATGATATTGAAAGAAGAGTTTTAAAAGGGAATCAAGTCAATGGGGCACTTCATAACTTTATGAATAGCCGGAACGTCTCACAAAGAGCACGACTGGCTGTGCATAGAGGCGTGTTGGTCCCCATACTGATGTATGGTAGTGAATGTTGGGTATGGCAGAAGAAACATGAAATTAAGATTAATGCTGTGAAGATGAGAAGCCTGAGAAGTATAACTGGAGTGAAACGGACGGACAAAGTGAGGAACAGTGTGATAAGGAAGCGGTGCGGCGTGGTTGAAGATGTAGTGACAAGGATAGAGAAAGGGATGCTTAGATGGTTCGGCCATGTCGAAAGAATGGATGAAAGAAGATTAACGAAAGAAATATACAAGGTAAGAATGATTGGAAAAATAGGTGCAGGTCGACCTAGGCGTACATATTCCGATCAAATCGGAGATGTCCTAAAGAAAGGCCGGATCAAAAGCACACGCAACAGACGAGCGTGCATGAAGACGCTTATGAAAGTGGAGGAAGCGAGAGAGGTGTGCCAGGATCGTAGCAGGTGGAGAGAGGTGGTCTCTGCCTACCCCACTGGGAACAAGGCGTGATATATATGTATGTATGTAAGATATAAAATCTCGTTACCACAGCAATATCAGTTATGGATATTAACGGTGATATTTGCACGGTACTCTACCAATAAATACGTTCTTTATAATAACAGAGTATGAATGGAGCAGCTTTCCAGTGTCTGTGTTCTCGTCTAAATATAACATGGGTGTATTTAAGAAAAGAGCGAATAAGGTTAGCCTTATCACCACAGACCACATCACAACAGCATGACAGATTATGTTTGAGTTCTTATTTGTTGGATTTTAAAAAAAAGTATGTGCTGACAAACAATAGAGGAAATATTAATGTTCAAGATGTTTCTTTTCGTTTCTAACAATGTTATTTGGTGACTCCTTAGTCTGAATTTGTGATAGCTTATTCTATTATATATATCGCAGGTTTCTACATGTTCGACCCGGCGGACCGCGATCGTTATGGGCGCGCAGTAGCACCCCCTTGTATCGGCCGCGCCAGGGCCTGCTTCTCCCAGTACCCTAATGTAAGCTCAGTTTCTACTATAAAAGTTGCTATACGGCACAGTCCTTTTTCACGGAGACATAATCTTTTCTTTACATATTTCTGGTCTCTGTTGTGGGAGAACGACTAGATAGGTACTGCAGAGCTTATTTCTGTCGCCAAACAGCAGTGTGGGTTCCGGTTTGAGAGATGAGACATGTTAGGTCTCAGTATAAAAAGTACCTTCACGAGTTACGAAGAAAAACAGTGATGTTTAAAAATAGACGCTGAGGTGTGGTACCTGTCCAACATAATCTTTAACAGCAGAAACCTACCACCACGAGTAGACTAAATAACGAAGTTTGCACTTATATTTATAAATGACAAACTAATTATCTATTTTGTTTTTATATTCAGTGTCGTGTGGTAATGTTATGGAATATTGTTTTAGGTGAAAACTTTAGCAGATAAGCTCCGCGCGAACATTCCACCCATCGTGAAGGAACCGGAGAAGTCGGAAGCTGAAAGTATTACAGATAGAAAGGTTTCTATAGCGGTAAGTGTTTAATAATAAATAAATAAACAGCCCTCTTAATATATCTAATGCTCGGACTCGGGAATATTTGCCTCCCTAAATGGCTTAAATGGGAGTTGGAGAATGTCTCGCGTCCGCCATATCTTTTATTTTTTAGAATACGACGGTTTCCTCTCGATGTTATTCTATTCCACCAATGTACCGCCTCACTCTGCTATCACAGCTTTTTTATACATTCTCCATATTACATTCGTTATACAGTCACTAACCGAAGGATTTTTATTAACTTGGACTTGCGAAGTAACTAATGAGGAATACATTGCAATAAAAAATTAACCGGCATTATATAATTACATTACAGAAAGAGGATACTGCTCGACTGAGCCTTGTCGCGAGCAAATCAGAGGTAAGAGTATTGACGTGGTTAATTCCTAGGATTTAGTCAAAATATACTTCGAGAATTTCTATAATAAAATCTAAATATAGCCACATATCAGTGAATATAATAACGCAATGAACCCAATGTGGTACTGTATATATTTTGATATATAATGAAAACCAGTTTACTTGTTCGCCAATTACGTGAAAACTAATGAACTTTTCGACATGGGAGCCATGACCATGTTCCCTCGCTCGCTTTGATTTAATATAAAATTAGACTTGAAATTTGTCTGAAATATCCATCGGGAGCAACCGCAACCGGAAATGACTTCCGATAGCAACCGTTACTATAGCAACTGTATAAATATGGAAATACTATTAAAAGTGAATTTGAAATAAAATGATAACGGATCTATGAAACTCAAAAAATTAATAGTCCAACAATGATCAATCAATTAGTCTCGAGTGCTTATGTTGCTATCTCGATACGTTCACTACTTTTCACGTGATTGGCGAAGAAACAAAACGGTTATATATATATAGGTAAGTTAAGCAGATTATCACTTATCTGGGGGTAAGCCCTGTTAGTCTTGTCTCTTCGTAGCACAAAACAAATAAACGTACATTGTAATTTTTTGTTTCTTCTACTTCATCATAACTGTTCGGAGCAGGTGCGTTTCACGGAGCCGGCGTCGTTCGCCATCTACGGCATGGACGTCACCAGCCTGCGGAGAATCAACCAGTACGAGAAATAGACCGGCACTTGTTGGAAAAAAAACAATATACCTTCACTGGTCTGAAAATCTAAGTCACTGTTGACGTGGTACATAACCATTGTATAAAGATAGTTCGCGAACAATATTATTGTAAATCGTTTGTATTGTAACAAGTATATTATTGCACATTTACGTAAGGTCTTAGAAATTTTAAGTGTTATTATTATATAACCTTTTTTTTTATTTCATTAGTATCACATTTATTTGTATTTTCTGTTATAAAAAACTTATATCGCCCTTCTTGACAGTAGAATGCGAAAATCGATTTTTACATACATTCATGTTAAAACATGACAACAAGATCACATGAGACCTATGTCCAGCAGTGGACGTCCATCGGTTGAGATGATGATGATGATGAAAATCGATCTCTGGGACTTTATACATTAATGATACGTGAATAGCAGCAAGTGACCAGTAACTTCTTGGTTTCAACAACAAACGGTGTTTGGTGTCTGTTGCCGGTGACCGTGTAGTTAGATACCACCGCAGCGTCTATTTCTGCCAACATACAGTAGTCTGCAAATATTACTGTATTCGGATTTGAAAGGCGCTGTAGCTAGTCAAATTACTGTGGTAGCGAAACTTGCCTTTGATGACGAGCGCTTTGTGGTACAGTATATAATGTCCTAACTAGCGCCACGGTATGGCCAGGCTTATCACTTGCCATCAAGTGAAAGTCGCGCAACGTGGCAACGGGAAGACACTGTTTGGACTGACAGCCGATGGGGTGTTGTATGGTCCTCAAATAGCGACCGCGTACCTGAAGACAGTGTTAGCAGGTCTCTCACCAGGTGGTCCGACGATCAGGTGAAGCTCGCTGGAAGCAGCTGGATGCAGGCAGAGCAGAATCGATCGATGTGGAGATCTTTAAGGTAGGCCTATGTCCAGTGGACGTCTATCAACTGATAATAACGATGCTAAACGTCTCGCTCGTCTCGTCGCTTAGTTATAAAAAAAAAAAACAAGACACTATGGTCTTCAAATTTGATGGAATTTAAACGAACAAAAAATATTTCCGATCTCAAAATGGCGATTGACATGATCTTCAGTAGTAATTAAATATTGCTATTCAATATATGCAGTCACTTTCCAAACGTCTTGCGAACTATATTTAAGAGCACCCACCTGTTCAAGATATATCTGTAACATATATACATACATGTGCACAGAAGCTGTAGTAATATATCTCCCGTTTGAAATGCAGTCGGCTAAGATGGGGTGCAATAAAGATTTAATGTTGCGCTGTTACTGGTTCGAGGCCATTCATTGCGAGCGCTGTGTCCCGGCTATCTAGGTCATCCATTTGCCATGTAGGTTGTTATTTAAAACGTGTAGCCAATATTGCAATAAAATGTAACTCCTGTCAATGAGATCAGTAAACGACCCCGCACGTTATAAATCTCACCATGTGATGTTATTACACGTGATATAAATCTACACACTTATAGATATCCGGAGATGAGATCTCTAGAACTATTAGAGGAAAATACTCAAAATTAGGTGAAGATATTGCTTCTGTCATTTAGAAGCCAGCTAAGAATGGTTTTTACAAAATTCCTCCCCTAAAAGAAGTTGCGGGGATGATACGGCCAGCAGAACGGGCGAACAGCTAGTATGTATACATAGTACATACATGTAGTTTATAACGTCTGACAAATATATAAACTATTCATTATTATAGGCTCGCTGGCCTAATAGTTAGAGCGTGCGGTTTTCATTCGGAAGGTCGCGGGTTCGAATCTCGGAATGTACCGATGACTTTAAGTTATGTACATTTAGGAACTTTAGTAACGACAGCGAAATACAAACGGTGAAGGATAACATCGCGAGGAAACCTGCACGTGATTTAGAATTTATTCTAGTGTGTCATCATGAAGTCACCAATTGCATTGGGCCCGCGTGGTGACTATGGCCCAATCGTCCTTATATTGAGGGTAGGCCTGTGCCCCAACAGTGGGGACGTAAATGGGCTGTTATAGATGGATGGATTATAGAATATTAATTTATGATTCTTTTACTAGTTCATTGAATTACTAACTCAAGAATCCACGAAATCGAAGTAATGGACTGTTTTTATATATTTAGTATGGTGATTATTATTGTCGTGTATATAATGGTGAATTTATATTAAGAGAACGCATTCATCTTTCATAATAAATGTATAATAAGAAAAATTCGAAACGCATTTCGCACATTGGTATATTTAAATGGCAAACACTATCTCTCGGTAGTTTTGTACAAAAAAATCTACATCCTTACCGCGTCCGATAATCGAACTGCTTCTATTAATTAAGGATAGTCGTTAACGGCCATTTACGGCGGGGCCGGTCCGCAATGGATTACATCTCGGCCTTAGCGAGTTTTTCCTCTCCGATCTGAACTGCTTTCAGAATGTCATTTGTACCGTACTTACAGAAGTGGCACTAGCCCCAGCGTGTGATGGCATGCGGCGAAAAAAAAAAGCATTCGCCGGATGGCTGCAATAAAAATTACAACGTCCTTGTTAAAAAAAAAAAAATTCCCAAGCTTTGAATATACTAACTCCATTCGCGTTATATTATCACGATCTCCATTTTTGTTAAACTGTTGAAGTAGCATAATTTCAACAATAAAGCACAAACTTCTATCGATAAACCGTTACACAGATTTATATACGTTTTTCTATAGAAATAAAATGTAAAATATTGCGTCTGGGTAATAACGGTGATATTATTTCACAATGCGTAGGGGTGGCCCGCGACATAAGCCGCGACCGTAAAGTTGGCACTTTATTGGCACGCGGCTACGATACCGCGGCGTCGCGATTATTTAAACGTTACAACGGCAAACGCATTTGCAAACATTTTAATAAATATAACACTCGAAATAACGCAACTATAGGTCCTCGCAAAACCACAAATCCACGTAGATATCACAATATGTTTTTGTATAATCTGAGAGCCGACAGCAGAATGCAATGGATACTTAAATTACCAGGATAACGACACTTAACGTCTTATGACTCAAGTTGACTAGTCAATGTCGTTCGGTGTATATCATCCTTAAGGATGTTCAATAACTAACGGGATCTAAGCTAAATTTACCGTGGTGAACCCTGACAATCAACAAACGAGTCTCTTGCTCTCACCTACCCTCAATGGACTGGCGTGGTGAAAAAAACCTTCGTATATGAATCTCTTCTCGATCGTTGTGTAAATGTTTGGGGGAGTTCTATGTCCAATAGTGGACGTCTATCGGCTGATGATGTATATCATCCTAACAAGCAACACGTGTTGAATGGGTGTATTACAACATCAGGTTATAAAAAATGGTAACTAATTTTCTTCACTGATACGTCGTGGTAAACAAATTTAAAATAATGAAGCTTTTCACAGATTCCTATTAATTTTAAATAAAAACTTTTTGATACTTTGTCCACTTCTATTCGACAGATTCTTCAATTATATATATTATAAACTAAGTTTAGTAATGGGTTACTGCAGTAACGAATGCGGGTTGTGTGTATATCATTTGGCTTCCGGGCGAAAAAACGGCACGAATGCTACAAATGGTAATACTATTACAAAATTACCAATATTCATTTACACACCCATTACAGCATTTCTCGTGTGTTAAGAAATTTTTACTGATAATTGATGAAGATGAGTATGAAGAAGAAGAAGATGAATACACTAACTGAAGATTAGTACACTGCCTCGTCAATACTATTATGATATATATATATCGAAGGTCAAACATAACATATTAAGTAAATACCCGTTCGACTTTTGTACGGAAACCTCAAAATATTAATTATCATGTTTTGGAACTAAGTAAATTAATTACTAGATAGAAAGTGCGTTCATTATACACATACAAATGAGCAAATATACTCCAACTGGTGGTAGGTCTCTGTTGCCGGAGACTGTCTAGATATGTACCACCGCAGCTCTTATTTCTGCCGCCACACAGTAGCGTGCAATATTTACTGTGTTCCAGTTTGAAGGGTGTTGTAGGTACTGGCGTAACCAGACTCATGTATTTCGGGCTATGGTCAGCCGTATCACTTACGATCAGGTGACCGTCAAATTTTATGTATAATTTTGGTTAACTGCTTCCACACACTATAAGGTAATATTGAAGCGATCGGGTGTACACTAGTCAATCAAAATCTTTTACGTTACGAATACTGAAACACTAAAGATTTAATGACTTTTTTATTTATTCGAATATAAAACATCGAATAAAGAATATTTTTTAAACATTTATTACCCCAACGATTCGAGTGTTTCCAGATGTCAAGGGATGGAAGAGATCGCTGCTGCCCTGATGTCATAATTATGACGAGGTGCCTACAACTTTTTAATTATTGCGTACAGTGTGAGCTACGTACTCCGCCTTGTCAATCCGCCATGTCTGTAAAATTTAATACTATTTATGGTAACAAATTCATAAGTATTGAGCCAAGGTATTTTCCCATGACCCCAGTTAAATCAGCGGGCGACGAATCAATATGCTACGGCCAAGTTCTCCCCATTAAGTTTTGCGGCAATAATTTAAAATCTCACATTTGAAATTCACATCTCTTTCTAACACTCGCTTATAGGGGATGTCGCTCTCTCTTTCTATGCGATGCTTTAACAGGATCGTGTGACGTCACGGTCCCCTTTAAATGAAATCAAAGACAAATCCTTGAACTGTCACTGCCGCTTAGCGACTAACATTTCAGTTGTGTACGAGTTGTCTCGCAAATTGGTGGTAAAAACGAGTGGAGCGGGGCTCTGTTGGTACATAATAATTAGAAGAACTGCTCGCACAGTAGTAATAAGGACACATTCGATTAAATATCTAATAACGACATTAATAAACTGAAAATAAATATCCTTCTTTATCGCTTTCCCGGGTCTCGCGGCCTTCTCTGATAAGACTCTCCTTTGTTCTCTACTCTTTCTACACTCTAAACTAATATATTTATACACCACGCTGGCGAAATATGGATTGGTAGATATTTAGAAAGCTGTTATTGAAATATGTCGATTTCCTCGAGATATTTTCTTTCACCGGAAGCCAAAACTTAGTCGGGATCCAGCCCGCGCATCTTCGAGTATAACGCCTATAACCGCTTACTAACTGTGCTGTTACAGCTTCGTGACGACATTTGTTTGATATTTACTTGATCTTCGTAATGCAGTAAGCAACCACTGGAAGTCCCAGTAGATTCCGTAACTGCATCCGGTGAAGGTTTTTCAAAAGCATCTGACTACTATCTACTATTGGCTCATTCTGCAGCTGTAGTGTTCCGGTAATAAACATACGAAAGCTACCAGGCCTCATCATAAAGAGTCACGTAACATAGTGTGAGGTCGAAAGCAAGTATTAGTCCATTGTCGTTAAAACATTGTTGTACTAAAACTCTTCCAAAATTATACAAAAAAAAGAATAAACGCAGGTACATTTTTGTATTAATTTTATTTCACAAGTTAGACCTATTGTTTTCATATTGACCTTAAGTTTATTTAAAAGAAGTGTCGAGAGCTTTTGATTTTAAACTAACAATAAAAACATAAAACGATTGGTTCAGAAATAAAAGGGGTGTAAAAGGTCCCGCCGAACAGCTCTTGAGATACAAGCCAACCTAACCTGCTCGTGGTGAATCGTACTAATCGACAAACGTGGCTTTGGCTCCCACCAACGTTATTGGTGGGAAATGGCTCAAATACTCCATTTGAACCCATACAAATGTAAAGATCTTTGAATGGTTTATGACGTCTATCGGCTGATGATGATGACAAAGAAACAGTATTATTATTAAAAAAAAAAATAGTAAATTGTATTATGATATTATATACGAAGCATTGCTTTAACGATTCATGTAAGCAGATGTAATTAATGAATCTGACAATATATGATTTCGAGGATTTATTTGACGCAGTTAAAACGGATATTACAAATACCCAATTACAGTAAAAGAAGGATATATGTTTCAAATAAAACTAAACTACGAGCATAAAACACGGGTTATTTACGGCTTTAGTAAGTCATTATTGCTCTCAGTCTGAATTATATATACGAGTAGTAGACACGGCGTGTGCGCTTTATACTCTATCATACATTCGTATCCTATTGTGTTTGAACCAGTTTCAGCCTTAACATCTAGTTTGTTAAATTTATGGCAGTTCAAAAAAAACAATGAGCACTGCAAACTCAGGCCAACGTTGGTAATGTTTGCTTAAAGTCTGAACAATATAAAATATACAATTGGCCATATGTATGATAAAAGTCAAATTGTTTGAATTATCAAGAAAGGAAAATAGCTGTTTAAATAGTTGAAAGATAGTTCCAAACCCACGATCTGATTAGTTAACTGGTTAGATTGAGAAAACTATTTCGGTCTTCAACTAATCTTTTTATCTGATAGTATTTAAGCCCCTTTCATCCTTTAATATCCTATCATTCATTAATCCTATAATTAAAGCATTTCTCTCGCTGTCCATCAGATATCCATCACTGGTGGTATGTCTCTGTCGCCGGAGACCGTTCAGGTAAGTACCACCGCAGTTACTGATCCCGTCGCCAAATAATAGTGTGCAAACATTACTGTATTCCAGATTTAACGGTGCTTTAGCTAGTGAAATTACTGCGGTAACGAGACATCTTATATCATACTAATTAGCGCAACATTGTTACGAGCAGACGTTCGTCTTATCGCTTAGTGAAATAAAGTGGAAAGTTTACCGCAGGCCTTGGCAGGAAGGAATCTTAGTATATTAACGAACAGCTTTGAAGACCATCTAGCTCGTAAGCAACACGAGCGCGATCCGCCATTTTGATTCCCGAATTTTTAATTAGGTAGTTTTTGCTTGTAGTCGTTCGCGATTGGTCCGGCCGGCCGGCTTCCGTCCGCCGCCGCGTTTGTTTTTGCCGCGACACACGCGACGCACTTTCTACGAATCGTATTAAACTAAATAAATTTAATTTGAAATGTTTCAATTTTAACCAACGCTCCGGGGGTTGGGAACTGTTGCGCAGTGATCACCAGATACTGATCTGCCGACATTTCATAATTAAATGTTATGGTTTTTGTGTAATAAAATGATTCGCCGCCCTATATTTCATAACCGCGTACCACACAGACAAAAAGGTATCGATACCACGGTTGTTTAAACGTTCGACACACATTACATACCGTTTGATAAGGAGATACCTTAGTGCCATTTAATTTTATTTATAGTGATCATAAGCTAATGTTGGTGCACGCGATATGCAGCTCAAAGCTTCCACCTAAAAAGCTAACTTAATTAACTATATATATACAGAACTGGATGCGGGCAGCGCATAATCGATCGATGTGGAGATCTTTGGGGAGGCCTATGTCCAGCAGTGGACGGCTATCGTCTGATAATGATGATGATGTATATGTACGATATTTCACCATTGAAATCAAAACATAAATATTTTTTTTTTTATTTGAGAAAAATATTCATCTGATGGTAATTCATACGTCTGCCTATAAGTAGCCTGAGACATAAGATGCTGAGTCTCATTACACCAGTGACCTTTTTTTGTTTCGGAGGCGCAATCTTCGAAAGACACCCTGCTTCTGGGTGGATGTCAGGGTGATATTTTTACTCACTAAAATCCCCTAGGTGCTCTGCATCAGTGCATTCGGAGAGGCTCCGGGATCTCTTATAGAACGTACCGGTGCCTCTCTACACTTTTTTTGAACACATCTCTGTGGAGGGGCTTATCCCTCCTAGGCTGTCCCACACAGAGTCGCTTGTTGGGCAATAAGGGCCCCCACCCTCAAAGCGCGCGAAACTCCTAGACCTTTTTAGTCGTCTTCTACGACAGGCACAGCTTAACTTAGTCCTATTCTTACTATCCCGAGACTGCAGAGCTGTACCCCAGTAACTACACTAACTACAGCGTTCTTCAAACCGGAACATAATGACGTTTGCACAGTACTATTTGACGGCAGAAATAGGCGTTGCGGTGGTAACTACTTTGACGGTCTCCATCATCAGAGACCTACCACCAGTAAACTTCTATGAGATGTTATTCTACGGCTTTACCAGATGGTTTTTATACGACGGCATTATTGTAATGCTGTGTAAATATCCTATCATATCTTGTGGGAGCCGAATCCTTGTTCTATTGTAGTAGCACATTCGTTTTCTTGGATCTTTTGAGCTTAAGTAGTTTTTTCTTCTTAAGAACTGCTGGAAGCCATTGGACTCAAACAGCAGAAGACCGTATACTGTGGAACATATTACAAGGTATATATATCAAGCAGTGGACGTCTATCAGTTAAAATGATGATGAAACTTTCATCCTAGTCCCGCTTTATTGTGAGCAAACATATCATTTATCATCAGCCGAAGGTCCTGCTCCACTCGTACAATACAAAAGCGACGGTTTACTGCTGAACTGTTTGTAGTGAGCTATTAACGTTTATAGTCAAATATATTCATTAAACCGCTTCACTCGACGACGTGTTTCCGATTTTCTTAGAGCCCGTTCGTCACACGCCGCGTGAAGGAAATTAAATGAAGGACATTAAATTACGTTAGTGATGTGCGTGTATCGACATTCCTTATATATCTAAGTCAGCAAAAGCTATAACACTGGTACTAAACAGCCACGTTGTTAGCGGCAAGATTATCACTTACCATCACGTGAACGTCTCGTCCGTCCATTCGCTTAATTGTATAAAAAAAATTAAACCCTATAAAAGCATATTAACTATAGTGTTAGTTTCCATCCATTAAGTGACGAGAGGAGTGGGATATTCACTTAATGGTAAGTGATATGCCTGTCCATAACAATGTGACACTAATCAGGATGTTAAGTCTCATTTCCCCTAATAATTACACTAACTGCAGCGCCGTTTAAACTGGAAGATAGTAATGTTTGTCGGCTGCAATTGTAGCTGCTGGTATCTACCTAGATGGTCTCCAGCAACAGAGACCTGCGAGCAGTAAACATTGCAAAAGTATTTATCGAAAGGATATTTAACATCACCAATCTCCATGACGAAATGGGCCAACGCTTAGGATCCTGCAGCCATTGTGTCCGTGGAAATAAAAGCTTACCTGCAAGAAATGGAGAGGGCGAGCTGGCGGCCGGGCCGCGCCGGCGCAGCGGTGTCGGCTTACCTAATTATTGCATTTGATGAATTGTATTATGTATAAATAATACAATAATACAAACAAGTAAACAAGTATCTCCATATTTGTTAATCATTGCCACCTAATTATCATTTATCTAACTAGAGCAACAGAACAAAAATAATATATGCGCCGTTTGCCTAATATGGCGTTTATCTAAATAGAACCATAGAGCAACAACTACTTTGCTATTTATGGTACTATTATAAATCAACAGAGTAACAATCACTTCATCATTTTTTTTTATTTTACTGAGCGTGAGGCAAGCGGGACATTTACTTGATAAGTGTATCGCTAGTAAGAATGGTAAACACAACACCACATTGTGATCGTCGCCTTTAGACACAAGGTTAAATCTCGTTACCGCAGTAATTTCACTAGCAACAGCGCTCTTCAAACCGGAACACAGTAATGTCCGCACACTACTGTTGCACGGAAAGGCGTATCACTTATTATCAGGTGTATTTCTCGCTCTTCTCTTTAGTTCTTTGAATAAAAAACCCCACGAGTGGTCCCGGAAAGGAACTAAAGACAACTAAGTTTTATTTGATTAAGCGACGAGCGGGCAGTTCACCTGAAGTTAAGTGACACATCTGCCCATAACATGGCGCTAGTTATGGTGATGTGCACTGCATCCGTAACAGCCGACTTACGTCCCCACTATTGGGGAACAGGCCTACCCTCAATATGAGGGCGATTACTGCATCACATTGCACTCATCGCCTGAGATAATAAGTAATATATTAGCTACAGCACCGTTTAAACTGGAATACAGTAATGTTTGCACACTACTGTTTGGCGGAGGAATCAGTAACTGCAGTGGTACTTGAACTGTTATCTCTGCATTGTCATTTACCTTTATCAAGGCTAGACGAATCTGTCTACTGTTACTCACTTTCCTACACGTGTTATTCAGTGTTGATACCTGTTTAAAAACTGTGACGACCACGTGACTTTGATTTATCACACATTTTATTTATGTGGGATTCTCTTCCATTTATCTGACGGTTAGAAGGTGCATCGGTCTACTGTTACGTAGTAAAATGTGGCGGCTGAATGACGCGGAATCCATTGAATTATTGATCAATGGATTCTCACGTAAATAAAGTCGGACCCAACCGTTATTCATCGCAGGTAAGTTTACCACAATCGCTATCAATACTTTGCTTCGAACTGCAAATGTTTCCTATTTACTCATTTTACTACTACCGATCCCCACCCGCTTTGCTGGCCATAATCCCCCTCGCAACCCCCTTTTAGGGAAGAAAATCCAATTCTTACCTGATGTCTTAATGGCAGAAGCAATATCTCCACCAAATTTTCAATGTTTAGGAGCCAATGAATCACCTCATAACTCCTATACATATATTAGCTGTTACCTGCCCGCTTTACTAGCCATAATACAGAATTATATAGCTTATTACTTTCTATAGCACCGTTACCATAGCAACCTCATAAATAATACGAAATGAAAATGTTCATAAAAGTTAATTAGAAATAAAACGATCAAGGATCTATGAAATTCAAAAGATAAATAGACTATAACCATCTAGAAATAATTCCGCATCGAAAGGTCATGTTCCCATGTAGATATGTTCACTAGTTTTCACGTGATTGGTGAACATACAATATATATATATTACTATTAGTAGCAGTAAGTCTCCGTTGTCGAATACCGCCTAAATTAAGATTAGGTTCTGTCAAACATTAGGGAAAACATCACTGTGTTCCGGTTTGAATGGCGTTGTAGCTAGTGATATAACTAAGCTAACCTGTTTGAGCTAAACGTAATAGTTATTTTGAAATTGTCATTAGTCTGACGATACTATTTAAAAAAAATATGCATTAATAAATTAAGGGGTGTAAGAAGTTCCGTCCAATAATTTACGGAGCCTAAGTCAACATCATCTGCACGCGGTGCACCCTGCTGAATAACAGACGAGGCTCTGATCACCCACCAACTGGCACTGGGCCAGAGCGATGGGACTAAGGCCCTATTCCATTCAATAAGAATCCTTGACGGAGGCCTATGCCCAGCAGTGGGCGTCATCCGGTTGATAAGAAAGAGAAATAAATTTATTAGAATTTCTAACTAATAAAATCATCTCCGTTGCTTATAACTACAATATTTTGTGGAACTTATAGTATTTTTTTGTATTACTCGTGGACCCGGATGCGGCGGACTTTTGTATTCGTTTGCTACTGATAAAAAAAAAAAAAAAACTATTTCAAATATTTTAACAATAGACGCGAATTTCTAATAAATCAATGACATCGGAACAGTACAGTAAAAATATTTTTTGTCACCCCTATTCAAATTCTGCTTGTACGCTGCAGAGCTATTGTCGAAGTTCCTTTTATTACACACATCCTATTTATTGCCTTTTTTAGTTTAATTATGGCGTTTTTTTTTATACAATTATCGACGATAAGAGCGAGTTCACGTGACGCTAGTTAGGACGTTACACGCTTCATCACATTGCACTCGACGCCTGATACATGACGTTGAGTCTCGTTACCCCAGTGATTACACTAGCTACAACGCCATTCAAACCGCAACACAGTAATGTTCGCACACTACTGTTTGGCGGCAGAAATAGGGGCTGCGGTGGTACCCACTCATACGGCCTCCGGCAAGAGTTAAGTACAGTTTAAATCAAATAAAATCTTTAGTAAATAAAGCGATATGAAAACTTCATCTTTTTTTATATAAGAATAAGAAAAAAAAATCTTTATAATCTTTATTACTTTGATGATTCCGTTTACCCTTATCAGATTATTTAAGAAATGCCACCGAATCGTGATGAACTTCCGCTTGGCGGTAAGTAATACTCAAAAATCAGACCTACACTGTTGGCACAGACTCCCCCAGAAGATCTATACATCGATAGGCTTTGCGCTGCTGGAATCCAGCGACTTCCTGCGAACTTCACACAGCACGATCTCTGGCACCGCCGGTCATTAGAAGCCGTCGCTTGTAAGGGTTCATATGATGGAGTCTCCGCCATTTCCCACCAGGCAGGCCGAATGCGGGTTGGTGGGAAACAGAACCTCCTTTGTTGATTAGCAGGTTGCACCGCGAGCAAGTGAGGTTTGCTTGGGTCCTGTGAGTTGTTGTGCGGAACCCTTTACACCCCAAGTCATACTCATTACGTATTAAAATAGATTTTCAATATTAATTTAATAACCACGCAGTGTTGTAACGCCGGGAACAGTACGACTAATTGAAGCCGCTTACTTTACTTTGTTTTTTAATTCGTTTCTCAAGATGGCTGCCTCATTTGCGGCGTATTGTTGCGCGGGAACTCGCTCTTCAGTTTTTTTCTTACTTACGAACGAAAAGGCCATAAACAATATTAAATTATAGAAGAGCACAAAACGAACACAAAGATATTCACCACTTTACCATTACTCCCGTTTTTTGATATCAGTTGCTTCTCTACTTCCAATTCGCTATATCCTCAATTTTCGTGATATATTATCATCACCGTTTAGGTCTCCTTTAACCAATACATGACATTTTCATTGTAACGTAAGGATATTTTTTTGTTAACTTATCTCTTAATAAAATTATTTTTAATTAGAAACGAGGGGGTTGTAAATAATTATTTAAACCGCGATGAAATCTGTAGTGTTCACTTTTATTAAATGTGTAATATGGCGTAAACATAACACGTAATTGAATGTAATACGATGTTGTTGTCATTTAAATAAGTATTATTCCTATTAAATATATAATTTTCTGATAGAAATATGTCCGTTTCGCTGGTGTGATGATGTTTAACCAGGCATGTTTGCTTAGGACCGCGTCCCCTCGTAATTATGATATTGTTACCCCAGCAGCCACCAGGCTGATGCGGGCGCGCGTAGAATGCTTCCCACTTCGACTCGTTTACCTCACTCGAGCGTGTAAGTTTTTTCATATAAACCATATACACCTCAATAAACTCGCGTGAAGATGACGCATATTAATGATCAATCATGATTTATGATTGTTAACCGTTTTATAAGCACTTATGGAAATAGATACGTCTCCAATTTTAATACATATACACTATAGCCTTTTTTAAATACTATCTCCCAAAAAACTCTAGTAACTCAGAAATAAATTATATTTATTAAATATTCATTTAGACATTAATATTAAAAATATTTCATTTTAATTACCTCCTTGGTTTAATTTGACTTGATTGGTTGATCCTAGTATTCTGAGCGTGAACCTTTACCTTTACCTCGTAACCTAGCATCGTGTGAAATTTAGGTCATCTGTTTGTCCATTATAAATAACTAATTATATAAGTTATTTAAAATCGAAAGTAAAAGTTTTATATTATAATTAAAATAATCGATTTACAACATAAATAAATTTGATAAACCACTGTTTCATGATGAAAAAGGATTCAGACTTTAAAAGATAGAAAATAAATCTCTGAAGGCAGGTACATTATGTCTCGTTGTCATTTCCTTAAAATAATATTGAAGTCAGTAAAATTATATTATACTAATGTGCGGTAATGACAATTTATAATTTACCTACTGTTTTTTAATTATTTTGTGGCACATTTTAAGATTTTAATGAAACTTATTATTAAATCAAAACCAATACCAAGAATATAATATCAACGCGGGAAAATGAAAAGAAGCGGTAATTTTCCCAAAATGGCCGCTGAAAAAAAAACGTCTCTCCATATCGCTATAATATTGCTTTTAAAATACAGCTCGAATGATTCAAATAAAATTGAGTCTTTTTCTGTTAGTGTTATGGTTTATTTTTGCATTTACAAATATATTCGGCATCCACAAAATGTCACAGCGGCCCGCAATTAAAAAAATTAAAAACAAAAAGTAAGAAAATTAAAAGAAAGACGCGGACGAATGCACAAAATGCTTTTGAGTTGTATTAAGGCGTGTTTAACATGTGTCGCATTGCGTGATTAAGCACACACACAGGCATACTTTGTAATGTTAATTGCGTGTGCGTTTGTGTGCGTAGTGATGTAGATTAAAAATGTTCAGAAATCTAATGACGGTCGGAGAAATTGTTTAAAGTCTCTACAATGTATTAATTATCATAGATTATTTTTTTAATTATTTGTGGTAGGTACTTTGTTCGTACCGTCTAGGTACCACCACAGCTCCTATTTCTGCTGCCAAACATTATTATCTTCTGGTTAGAACAGCACTGCTGCTAAATAACTTACTGGGGTAATGATACTTAACATCCTATGCCATAAAGCGATGAACAATTGCTGCAGTGTGTATCATCCTAACTAGTGACGCATTGTCATGGGTTTACCATCAAACGAACGTCTCACTAATCGCCTTAGTCTACTTCTTTCATATTACCATAATGCAAAAACTTTTAGGATGTGATGACATATAAGAAATTCTGTGTTTTTTTGTTCTCTTCATAAGAAGTTATCAGCCGGAAGTCGATCGGCCACTGCCGGATCCATACTTATCCATATTAAGAATATTTTATTAATATAACTTAGTAGAAATTGATGTAGATTATAAGCAAAAAATTAATGAGGTGATGTGGCTTCTATAGAGACGACAAGTATGATATGATGCAGTAAAAACATTTCAACTGCCGATACTTTTGTGGGCAGGTGTATGACGAACAGGTTAATGTAGTACTCTAAAGGATATGTATTTAAAATTTAATCATTGCGTCTGATGATCAATGTTTACTCTTTGTCCACAGAGGAGCGGACATTGCGCGCGCGCCCGCCTGCGTCTGCCTGTGAGTCTCGCCGACTGAATGCTCTGGTATGTTGGCTAATAATAATACATTGTATATGTTCCACCGGCGGCTTTGCTCATCAAGTTTTGGCATTTTAATCGTTAGAGTAATCATCTACCGGGTATAAATTATCAAAGCGTTTCCATTTCTGTAGTATCAACTGCCTCTGTGACTCACTGGCTAAGCGTTTGCCTTTAAACAGTTTACCGCTTCAATTGTGGAGTTTGGTATCAACCCTCCAATATAGCTATTACCATCGTTCCATAAATCTTCTACCATAACAGCAACGCTCTGTTCGAATTGTCAACATATGAGAGCCACACTATTCTGAGCACACCATCTCTTTTTTTGACTGAAATACAAAATGACCAAAACGTTCATCCGATGGTAAGTAATATTCCTTGGGTTAACAACGTTAGGTGTAAGGTCCTGCACAACAGCTCACGAGATCCAAGCCAAACTCACCTGCTCGTGGTGCACCCTGCTAACCAACAGACGAGGCTATGTCTCCCACTAACCCGTATTGGGCCAGAGTGCTCAGCAATGGTCCAAATCCCCCATACGGCTCTGAAACACCTGAGATCTTAGAGGGAGGCTTATGTCCAACGTAGCGATTGTTAGCATGACACCCTCAACACACTGTGCCCATCGCCTTCAGTCATCATGTCCAACTACCCGAGTAATTTCACGAGATACAACACCGTTCAGACCTAAACATAGTAATGCTCGCACACTTCTGCTAAACGGAAGTAATAAAGGCTGTAACCATTTAAAATAAACTTCAAATACGAATGACTTTGTAAATAATGCTAATGTTAAAAAAAGCTAATGATTGTCAATGGTTTTTATACAGAATGCTGTACAAAACAATTTTTTTTTTCATGGGTAAATTCTACACCTATAGCATATACATACAGATGTTCATAGTGCTACATTATAGGCCTATATCTAGCAGTGGACACATATAGGCTGATGATGAAATACTACACTTAAGTGCAAAGAGGGTGGGTGGCATTACCGGAAGAAGCCCCACAAAGTAACTCACGTCACTTCCCCAACGGTGCGGCGTGGTACAAACTTTTAGCTTTTCAAGATATTTATTATAAAATTAAGAAGGCGAAAGTCACGGTTGAGGAATATCCGGTAACGGATTGGCATATCAGGTGCGTCCGAATTGTACCGTCGAACCAGACATAGAAAGAACTGTACCACGCTGATCGCCAACCTTCACTAGTTAGAGAGGCACTTTAAGAGGAAGAAGATAATAAGATTGATCATCTTCATACCCTTGAACCGCAACGTGACCAATGTACAATCCAGTTTTAAAGATATATTCCACCAAAAAGCATTAGTTTTTCCAAGAAACTATAGAATGTGACTGTTCAAAAATGATGTAGAAAAGGAGCGCGACGTTCTCCTGATGATATGTCATACGCCCTCCCATAACATCGTGATGCTGATTAAGATGTTATACACTGCACCACATTGTATTCGTCGCCTGAGACATAATATATGGCGTCTCGTTACCCAGTAGCTACAACGTCCTTCAAACCGTAACACGGTAATGTTTGCACACTAATGTATGGCGGCAGAAGTAGACGCTGCGGTAGTAGCTACCTAGGCAGTCTCCGGCAACAGAGATCATCAGTAGTAAGTCTCCTCTATGGTTGTGATAGGCTATGGTAACTGCCTACGACCAGGCGTGCCGAATACCTTATTATCACCTGATCCTGATCATTAATCAATATTGACGTTTCACTATGCATAATTCTAAAGACAAACGGAATTAATTCTCTCTGGTCATGTTAAAATGGCGGCCGAGAAATCTAACGAGCAATCATAAAAGTTGACACAGCGGCTTCCCAGTCATTACATACAGATAGTGTTCACATAAGAGACAGTAAATATTGTAAGGCGGTGCAGCTATTGAACTGGAGCATGATATCTTACTAATATACAGTCAGTAGTAAACCATGCTTTATAAAAAAAACGAAGTGCACATTAGAATTGATGTGTTGAAAAATTCTTTTGTTAAGGTTTAAGAGTTTTTAGCAACATTTCTTTATGAAATTCGTAATTGACTGAGTATTTTTCACTACCTTTCATTTCTCTCAACCCTCGTACAGAGAAAAAACGACAAGTTAAATGTTGACATATTATAATGTATAACAGCTATTCGAACCAAATGAATTTCTCAATCAATAATAACAAGGAAATGTTTTGCTTATTTCTTTAATTGCGCCCTCGGGGGTTCCTCCCGAAGAGGGCTTTCGGCTTTCTCAGATATTGCTTAACATTAACCTATCATAATCACTTCCTCATAACTTAACGGGATAATGATAAAAAGTCTATTTGTCTTTATTCCCTCGGGCCACGCTCACTGCTCTTGCGGGGGCATTAAGTTGAAATATATCTTCATTCGAATATGTTGATCATCGTTATAACAATATACAAACACACAGGAGAATATATAAACATACTTATTGTTATATTATATCTTTAGATTAGGATCGTTTTGGTTATACAATAAAAAAAAATCTGTTCCGTCTTATTTGCTTCCATCTTCATATTGGAAATCTGCTGATATAATAGTTTTGCTGTTTTCCAATTGTTTATATATAACAGCCAGATTATTCTAGATGAATTTGCTTCACCATCCAGGGTCTCAATATCACTTAACACCATAGGCATTTGAGATTATGTTAGCTTATTATATAAAATAATAATAAGAGCTCCTTTAGCATACTTGCGATGTAAAAGCACCCTTATGTCATACATTTCGCAAATAGCGTCTCCTTTGTCTATTACTCCTCAAGTGGCGACCACCGCATCCTGTCGTAAGGGTATACAATGTGTGGAAACGGGAAGCCTGAGGTTAGTCACACCTTCCGCGACAGATCATCTATTAATTATAAAACGATCATTTTAAATGTAACGGAAATTACTATGAAATAAAAATTTTCATACAACTTACTAAGTTTATTATTATCTACCCTATATATTAAGTAGATCTATGGAGATGCAGCTTTCCCTAGCCATTAACAGAATATTGTTTGCTTAATGGCTTGCCAATAGTGGCAAGGCGATCATAACTTTCCAGAAAGATCCATATACATCCGAAGATGTCAATATCTAGAATGATATTGAACTAAACCTGAGAACTTAAGTAACATAGAGGAAACTAAGTAATAAACTGAACCTATCGCAGGTAATAAAGATTTACGTGTGAATTATCAAATGATTATTAAACATTGCAAATACTAGATATAAAATTTTATTTTATTTAACAACCTAGACTGGAAGAGGATCACTGTTTTTATAACCTAGATCTGAGTAGCATTTTTACTTGTGCCTTAATTTCATTCTCGTGTCGAAAACAAACATCTATTTACTTCCTCTACGCTTTATTATTGTTGAATATGTAGTTTTTTTTGTTACGCTTATTCATTTAGCTTTAATGAGATGCATTTATTCTAACGAATTGCCTACGCAAACGGCCTGTACAAACAGAGACAATGAATATTTGACAAGGTATTTTTTTCTTATATAATTACTGAGAAGTGTTAGCATTTTTTCCCGTTGTCTATAGTTATAAAGGTGAATTTAAAAAGGTAACAAATGAGATTACGGCCGCTGTAAAGGCGAAAAAAAAATGGACCACCCGAGATATGTGACGAGTGATACAGGAGATTTAATTTTTTTTTTAAATATAATAACCTTTCAACTTGGTTGAAACATTTAGAAGCATTGAGAAAGACATTTATATATCATCATCATCATCATCACTAGCTGATACGGCCAGAGCTGGATATGTTTTTATTGTACTTAAACCTATATCCAGCTCTGGATTGCCACAGATGAAACCTAAAATTAATTTATTATCAGAACATATAATTTTATATACTTTATGTAAATGAAAGCGATATCTTATAAGAAAGAAAGGTAACAAAAGTTTTGAATATTTCATAATGTACATATAAACAGTTAATCTTCTCACTATTGGGAGTACTACTCTTATATCAGAAGTAAAACCTTTCATGATTGTACTGAATTTAATTTTAAATCTTTAATTTTTAGTGTTTCAAACGTTATAGGTCATCCTGTATGCAGGGATGGAGAGTGTTTACACTGTGGCCGCGCGACGTGCGACATTCGTCGGCAAACAGTTAGTGTACACGTCCACGAAATCACACGGCCTCTAATTTTTATTAAAAACAAAACAACGCTCGATATTTATACGGTCATTGCACTTATCTAGCTAGGCCCCAAGACCATCTACATGGTCTGTGAACAATACATAACACTTTTGGCGTATCAAAGATTATTTGAAGTAATCTATATTAACTGCCTCCGTGGCGATTTGACTAACCGCTTGCCTGACAGCATGGGACTTTAAATAAATGGTATGTATATGTATGATGTAATATATGGTATTTTAAATAGTTTGTTCGGTGGTAAGTTTGAACCAGTCCATCCTACCATCTTCATATTGTATATCTGTCGCCATAACAGCATTGCTGTCTTCCCATTATCAATATAAAAAAGCCTGAGTACCCTTCGATATATTCAGACTCGTTCTCGCTTTAAATATACGGTATAAGTCTTCTCTTCTTCATAGCATTGGTTCCGTCTCGTGACAGGGTCTTTTCATATTGCAACCTTTTCATCATCTCTAAGCTTTGACGGTTTTGGGTTTAATGCCGATTGTCATCTGACGCCCCAAAATGTGCTCTTTTGTGATGCAGGAAAATCCCCGAATCTATCATGTTCATAAGACGACGTAAGGTAAATATGCGGTTTAAGTATAAAATCTAAAAGAGTAAGTATGTTGAAAATTGTAAGCTTAATATTACTTAAATTAAATATAAAAAATTAAAGAATGCAGAAGCCCTAGAAACACTTAGACCGCAAAAAACCCTAATCCGGTTTGTATCGATGCACCTAACCGCCTAAGGGTGTAGTGTTAAAGATTTAGTAAAAGTTAACTTTTATTATTGTTCAGTCAACGTATTCATAACTAGAGTTTTATTAAATATTATTTACGTTACTGTTTTAATCAAAATGTTCTTCAGAAAATAGTTTTCAGAGAAGAGAAGAGAGTAGAGAAAGATACTGAGGAAAATATTTGTGAAATTTTGGCTCAAGCTGCTGTCATTCATTATTCAATTAAGCGTCGACATGAGCAGGATGTTCACCTGGTGGTAAGTGATACTCCTGCTCATAACAACTTGGCTCTAGTTAGGATGATACTGCACCACATAGCGCTCGTCGCCTTAAGAGTTAGGATATTGAGAAATAGGCGCAGCGATGGTACTTATCTAGTCTCCGGTGACAGAGACCTATCACCAGGAAGTGTGTATTGTCTATTTCTTTTATTATTCCTTGGCCATCAAGGGAACTGAATTCAATATATTAATCCTTATTAAAAAAAAATGTGAGGATTACAAAAGGCTTTGTAACACTGTACCGATCTATGTGATGTTTAAAATATTTAGGGCAAATCCGACAGAGGTGACGCGCCTGTTGCTCTCGAATTTCGAAATACCAAGCAAGCTGCACCGCTACAATGGGTTTGATTTTGTTAAGAACTTACCTCGGATTCTGAAGGTTCAATCTATTGTTTGAGAATGGCAGTTTAAAGCCTCTTATACATTAGATCTAATAGATAACAAGCAATACTATAAACAGAATATGTTTTTCATAATGAAAGGATAATACAATCATTTATTAACTAGCTTACACGATTTAAGTATTAGATAGACCATTCTCAAAACAGTTAAAAGCTAATGCAAAAATTAAGTTATATATTAGTATTTATATTAGTTAATTACAATGTAAATAAACAGAAGACAAAAAAAAAGGTTTTATTTATTCCTTTACTATGTAAATTTTTAACTTTGTGTGTATTTTAGTATTTATACTTTTAGTATACACAATAAACAGACTAAGCAGAGTATCAACGCCCTCTTGTTTTCCGTTAAACTTTATGTCATATTTTAATATTGACAAAAATAAAAAAAAAAAACTTTAATATTTGATATAAGGGGTAGTAAACTATCATTTTCATTATCCAAACTTTAACCACATGCCACCACCGATGAATAATAGTTTGACGACCATAATTACTCGGTAGGATATCTAGACTTATTCGTATCGTCCATCAAATATTTCGGAAGTTTTTCCTGCTCCAAGTGACTCGATTTCTTTATGGATCAGATGAAAAACGGCGCAATAGTAATAAATCCAACTATACACCGATACTTTTGGCACTTAAGAAAGCTGCCACCAATATACGAGAATGTTTACAATTTGTTTACAAGTGATTGGTTTCTGTGGCTGGAGATACAGATAGGTATCACTTCAGCGCCTTTTTCTGTCGCCAAACAGTACTGGACAAACATCTGTGTTCCAGTTCGAAGGGTGCAGTAGCTAGTGAAATTACTGGGGTAACGAGACAACATTTACCTCAAAGCGACGAGGATAATACATTGCAGTTATCATTCTAACTAGTGCAACAGTCGGCATCAGATCACCGTCCTTCTCGTCCTGTAACTTCGTGGAGTAAAAAAAAAGAATTACCTTTATACAATATTCTATTAAACGTTTTTATCGAAGACACAAAACCTGTGATTTATTTTGTACCAGAATAAGTATTTGTCATATGCAATTTCAATGTATTATAGTTTCGGCGGGCACGGTACCATTGTCGGTGATAATCCACAGAGAATAGATTTTTTTTTGGGTTATCAGAGTAAAAGGTGCGGTACGGAGCGCGATTCATTTTTCACCGTAACCTAATGCCCGTTCAATGAACGTTTTTTTTGGCGAAGCAACATTACTGAATATTGGTTAAAAAAAAACGTGTGATTTATGGTTATGATTCCTTTATATACAATTAAACGAAAGGACGAGCGGGACGAGCGGGACGTTCACCTGATGGTAAGAGATCCGTCTGCCCATAACAACGAGGCGCTCGTTTGGATGGTATATACTGCATCACATTGCACACATCGCCTCAGACAAGATGTTGAGTTTGGTTACTAGACTAATTTCACTATCTACAGCGTCCTTTCATCCGGAACAGAGTACTGTTTGGCAGCAGAAATAGGCGCTGCGGTGGTACTTACCTAGCCTGTTTCCGGCAACAGAGACCTACCTACTAAATGTTAATGTATAAGTAATAACACATTTTTTCCTTAGGAAAAGTGTATATCCAGCTGAAAACTAATAATTTGGCTAATGATATTTTGTATTTAATTAGTCTTAGATAATATTTTATGTAATTACAAGTGATTTAACTATTTATTCGTCTTTATAGTTTTTACTGTAACGATAATTTATTAATGTAAAACATTACTGTGGTAGTTGTGACTTATTTTCGTTGCCTGTACAATAAAACAATTACGTCTATATACATATACCAACCCGCACTCATGGGATCCAAGCCAGCCTTAACCTCACCTGCTCGTAGTCCACCCTGCTAATCAACAAACGAGGCTTTCACTCCAGCCAACCCGCGTTGATCCAGCGTGTTTGGAAATGGCCAAAATCCCCCCAATATGAATCCCTATCCGGTCGATATGGGAATCTTTACAGTAGGCCGATCCTATGTCCAGCAGTGGAGGTCTAATGTATGCTGCTATGCTATAATATATAATAAAATTGGGTTTACTTTGTTCACCAATCACGTGAAAACTAGTGATCGTATCGCCATAAGAATATGACCTTTCGACGCGGAATTATTTCTATATAATTTTCTATATGATATCTTTTGAATTTCATGGATCCTTGATCATTTTATTTCTAATTAAGGTTTGTAAACATTTTCTTTAGGTTTTATTTATGCGGTTGCTATAGTAACGGTTGCTATAGAAAATCATTTGCGTTTGCGGTTGCTCTCAAGGAATATTTCAGACAAATTTCAAGTCTCAAACATTTAATATGTTAATGCACTGATTACGTTTCATTATTTAAAGTGGTATCCACTTCATTATTTTTAAATAGCACAAGAAAAGTATTGAATGGCCTCCTTAGCAGTAAGTTTTTCTTATTGTTTTTGCCGTCTCTAATTATTGTAAATACAGTTTAAGCAGAAACTCAACAGTTGAATCAACTGGTTGATCATTAAAATGAGACCGCATTTGTGTGCATCAAGGTCCGTATAATTATTATAATTACAGCGAAATTATTGTGATTAAAACCTATAGAAACTATTTCCAATGTTAATTTGGATTATTCGCAGTTAATTTTCAAAGGCATATACGGACTAGGGCTATCGTTATTTTTATAGAAAATATATAATAGAGATTTCAGTTTATATACAAACAACAGCCCATAGACATCCCCAAAGATCTTCACACCAATCGGTACTGCGTTGCAGTCAGCTTCTTCCGGTACCGTCGCTCACTAGGGACAGTCGTTTTTAGGAGTTCGTATGGGGGAATTTGAGCCATATCCCACCACACTGGACAAAAGCGGACTGCTGGGAGCCAAAGCCTTGTTTGTTGCAGAGTTTACCACGAGCAGGTGAATTTGGCTTGGGTTCATGAATTATTGTGCGGGACCATTTGCATGAAGCTATTACTTTATTTAAAAATTATTTCTGATCGTAGATCCTATATCCGAAAATTTATGAACTTGTGTTTTTCTTTTTCAATTTTACTCCTTTTTTAACAGGAAATAAAATGTACAACACTAGCCTGCGGCAAAAGTATCACTATCTTATAAAGTTACATCTCTTACAAACAGTAGTCCTATAATCCTTGATTCTAAAGTGATTTAGTATATTAAATGAATAATTCTGCTCATATATTTACAAATTGTATAAAATTCTACCAGTTTTCAAAAAACTAGTAATCAATAAATCATCAGAGCCATCAAATCATACTCTAGATCAGTCAAGTCTGCACAATAATTAATTTAAAATTTTTCTTATGAATCTGTTCTAAACTAAATATTTGAGGGTCCTATGTATACAATACGGATGCTTTATGGCGGTATGAATTATAAGTTAAGTAATTTAGGTTACTTAGATATAAAAGCAATAAAACCCGATCGTTATGTTCAGGTTACATTCCTTCCGCTCCAGTTTGTTACCGGCGCTATTCATGTCTAAGTAAGACCGTATATATCTCGTTATAACTAGTTTATGGCGTCCGTAAATATTGTGAGAAGGCGTATTTTACAACGAGACACTCAATAATTCTTCGTACCTAATAAAAGATGAACATTCATAATTGCAAAAAGTTCAATTGGTTAAACGGATGTTCAGCGTCATCGGAGCTGTGCTGTGTATCATTTATGTTAATTGGCATAAGCAATAGTAAATATTAAGACGATTTTTAATGTTTGTGGTAACATGAACTTAACACTTAGAGAGGTGTAAGTAACGGAATCCAAGCCAACCTCACCAGTTCGTGGTGTACCCTGCTAATCAAGAAACGTAGCTCTGGTTCCCAACAACCTGCATTGTGCCAACGCAGTCGGCTTGAAACATAAGATATTAAGTCTTGTTACTCCAGTAATTTCTCTAGCTACAACGCCGTTCAAACCAGAACACAGTAATGTTTGCACACTACTGTTTCGCGACAGGAGTAGGTGGTGTCGTGGCACCCACCTAGACAATCTCCGGCGATAGAAACTAACCACCATTTAACTTATCTGTCGTCGTTAATAATTTTTAAATAAAAAAAAAGGGTTGTTGTTTAGGAAGAATTGATTCGTTGGTTATTTGGGAGTCTGGTGAGCAGGATGTCGGCTACGACACGAAAATTTCGTGACGTATCAATCGCTCCTTGATTTTGTATAGTTTTTAATTGCCTCACCTTTGTTGCCTTCCTCAACGTGATTCAAAGAGTTCCTTCGTTTATTCAGCTGTCACAATAAACGTATCGAGTCAGTGAAGAGAAAAAAAAAATACTCCCCAATTGGGATTTAGTAAGTAATTTAAAAAACTCATATTAAATTTGTTTTATTTTTCAAGTTTCCATGTTGGTAGTTCCGTTTTCAGGGTTTTTAAAATTTTATTAGAGTACCGTATAGTATTATTATATCACATATCATAATAGTGATGGTAGGTCTCTATTGACGGAGACTGTCTAGGTACGTACCACTGTAAAGCAAGTAGTAGTAACAATAGTACTAAGGTGAGCCTGTCTGTCGTAGAAGGCGATTAAAAGGGTCTAGGAATTTCGCGGGCTTTGAGGGTGGGGCCCTTATTGCTCAACAAGCGAACCGGTGTGGGACCGCCTAGGAGAGTTAAGCCCCTCCTCAGGGACGTTCAAAGAAAGTATGGAGAGGGACCGGAGCGTTTTATAAGAGATCCCGGAGCCTCTGCGAACGCACTGATGCAAAGCACCTAGAGGGTTTTAGTGAGTAAAAATATCATATAGACTTTTCCTCAGAAACAGGATATCTTTCGAAGATTGCTCCCCCGAAACAAATAAAAGGTAGGTTCCTCTGCAACTCCAATTTATGCCGCCCAACAGTAGTGTGCAAACATTACTTTATTCAACAAGGGCCAGTGTACTTGAGTGATGAGACAACACCTTGTCTCCAAGCAAAGATCACAACATGGTGTTGTGTTTATCATCCTAACACCATATAGATATAACCTTGTTATAGGATATATAAAATAATCGTCTAATTTCCATAATTATGTCATCTCATAGATTATGATATTTGTCACAATATATCAATTAAGTTTGGATATTATTTAAAATTAACAGTTTCCGTTTCCCTATGATTTCAACAAAAATTTACCCCTAAAGTTTATTACTATAGGCTACAATGTCCAAGCAAAAAAATTTTAATACTTTTTTTGTTGTCAATTTTGCAAGACAACAATAAAACAGTGTTGACTTGCGTATAATTATATGATAGGGTGTGGTAGGATAAGTGTTGAAGGATTTATATTTTCAAAAAGCTTTCATTCATTCAATAAAATATTCCCACTTAAACTAATCGAGGTTATGATTTTGACAACACTTCAAATCAGACCCGGTTATGTATGGTTCTTGGGAAATGTGTAAAAAAAAAACCATTGAATACCCTTTTTATTCTGCGCCGTGCGAAACGTTTTAATGTAAATTGAACCGTAAGTCTTACACCCTTAAGTATTTACGAGGTAATTGAAAATATAATGCTTATTATTGAAAAGCAACCCTCTTTCGGTGCAATAAAGAGCTCAAAATAACACCTTAACACGTTGCTCAAACTTTCTTTATTAATTACTACAAACTTTTAAATTGTTCAAAGCATATATTAATATTTAAGAAAACATATGTAAATCTAAGTTATCGTTTGGTAGCTTTTGCATATTAATAATAGATCATCATCTGTTTCCTCAACTGGAGCTCTAGTCTTCCCTCACAAGGAGAGAAGTTGTCGCTATTTATCCCCAACGCTGGGTAATGTCTTAAATACAATTAATAATAATAATAATGAGCTTAAATACCGAATAATCAAATTAGTTTTCTCAATATGATTGCCAAACTTCAGTTTAAAGAATAATGAACATGATCATGATGGTTAAAAGAGGAGCAGTAGATATCTTAAGTCTAGAGAGGTTGCGGTTTCTTCTCGATGTTTCCAATCAGCAAAAGCTCTAGCTTTGAAAAACTTAATGATCACGGCTTCTGTGTATAATAGTTTTTTTTTTGTTTTGATAGTTCCCTCTTGCGTGTGTTGGGTCAGGGCGTTTATTTACAGTAATTTCGTTTTCGATAATTCACTTAACATCTCAAACAATTTTTTTTTCTTCACTCTCTCCTTTCATTCTCTCTTATCTTTCTTACCGTTACTTATCTATCATACTTCTGTTCTCATTCATACTGCATTCCATTTCCTTCTCTCATACCTCTCGCAATAAGCACTCTGCTACCCTGTAATAAAATCATCCCTTTTTGTCATCCATATTTGCTTATTCTTCATTTCCTCTATACTAAAGTTTGGGAGCCGCTGTTTGCGTACATTCACCAATGCTTATTGACAAAAAAAGAAAAGATTTCAAAAAAAGAATGCATGTGACTGGCCTTAACTAACCGAATTCAAACTCTATTGTCGAGCATCGAATAGAAAAAAAAAGGCATTCTTCATTTGAAAAGAGCTTCGTCACCGGCGATGCGGCCTAATAAAGGGTTATTCTCGTACAGCGTTTTGTGCAGGTCAAAATGTTGGAATTTGTATCGTGGTGGTATTTCGTATATTTTTTTTACAAATTATAAATCGAGTCGCAGGTTGTAAATGGATAATATCATCAGAAACTTTTCACCGCCCCTGTGATTTAGTAGCTAAGCGTTTGCCTTGTGACAGGGAGGTCCCTGACTCATCCGGCACAACAACTCGCCTCGATAACTACCACCGGGATATTATAAAACTCCCACTATTTACAACACCGGGGTGTTACAGTCTACATATGGTCGCTAGAACATTCTAGTCGAGTTCACTTTACCATCTACGATCTCATAGTCATTCAACACCGTGAATTTGAGGTCAAGTATTAACCGACCGTAGATTAAAAAAGCGTTATTTCTCCTAAAGGCGTTTAGCTTATGTTTTTTTTTAAACAACAGCTTTTACAGCAGGAGTCTATTTAGCAGAATGATTATGGGATCGCTTCAGTATGGGAGGGTTTGTTGTTCCGCCCCCGGCACACCCATATCGAATGTATCGAATTAACTTAATGTACGAGGTTCGATTTCCGTTATTTTGTTTGCCACAAAAGACGAGGAAATTACGTAAAGGATTGCCAAATGGGTCCAGTTTTTTTTTCGAAAGTCATCATTTAAGGATTATTATCGCTCGAACTCCACAAAAACTTTGTACGATTGTAAAATATTTGTTAGTCCGTCGGGAGATGTTACAAAAAAATATGTGTGAATAAGAAATACGCCTGCTGCGGAGATTCTTTAGCGATTTTATACGGCTTGTTACGGAAACTGTGTGGGTTTTTTAACTGTGGACCGGGGGATTACTAACATTTGAATGAACTTCGGTTCCTCGATTGGAGTTGGATGTGCTTTTTTTTTCATTCATAAAAACGTAATGACAGAAATAACAATCTTTGAGAGGACAAATTCGAAAACAATAACTTATATCACAAGTTTATTCAAATTTAAACTTAAGTTTGATTTCCAATATCAATTTATTATGTTATAATTAAGTACAAGTAAGTTCTTAGCTGAAAATAATTTTATGTACAATAACTGAACAACGAAGCTGATGATGCTGAAGCGCGTTCTAGAAAATTCTAATTTTGTACTAGAGTGCAACAATGCTGTTATGGCGGCAGATTGACAATATAATGATGGTAACTAACTAGTCGAGATTGAAAGACCTACCATCATCAAAACTCCACTGTATTCACACATGAGGCATCGGAATCCAAACGGCGACTTCAGCTTGACAAGATTTGTTATCCGCTTCGCCCCTTAGACGGTTAAATATATACTTTAGCGAGTAATTAATTTCTATATGTCCTTAAATATCAGATGTTATTATAGGTTTTACATAAAAACTGAAACTAATTGCAAATGTCAATGAAATCCACAATGATAAAGAACTACATACTAAGGTTACCTGCAACCTTGACGCAGTGGCCCAGCACTTGTCCGAGGTCACTAGTTCGATATCGAAGCTCTATTTTACATTTAAAATCCATAGCATAACGACGAGCAGTCTTTACCATCCCCAGCTTCAATGCCACTTAAAACCATTTGAACAAAAATATATGTACCCTGTATTGAAAAATTACGTTTGTCTTTACTGTTTTTATTGGTCATATAGATGTCCTAATAAAAATGTTTGGAATAAGATTTAGAAACATTGGAAACAAGTTTGATTTGAGTTTCACATCATTCATAATGTCGTCGTGGAAGCGGGATATTTTTGTTTAAGTTTAATGCATATGTATGTTGTGTAAAATCTGTGTACTGGACAGTAAAAGTACATTAATTTAATAGGGGTACCGGAAAGTAATGTCGTTTCTGCGCATGCCAATACTTGATTGTCATTTGTCAGCTCATTGTTTTGTTCAGAGGCGTACCAAAGACATTGTGAGGTTATAGTGATTTCTTTACTTATAGACAATTGAATTACAATTTTTTTTTGTAATTTTGGGTAAAATGGCCAGCCAAATACCAGAAGAGGTACACATCCGGCATTGCATGCTCTTTGAGTTTCGCAAGGGAAATAACGCAACAGTTGCTACCAAAAACATTTGCGATGTTTATCCAAATGCACTGGACATTCGTAAATGCCAAAGGTGGTTTTCCAAGTTCAAATCGGGTAATTTTGATCTTTCCGACTCGTATCGATCAGGAAGACCATCAGCGTTAGACAACGACGTGTTAAGGGCGGAAGTGGAAGCAAATCCGTGTCAGACGATCGAGGAATTGTCAAACAGTCTCAACAAACCTTGGTCGACCATCCAAGAACATTTGAAGCAGATTGGAAAAGTAAGCAGAGCAGGTGTTTGGGTCCCGCATAATCTGTCCGAACAGAATAAGGCTAACCGATCAATCACATGCAACTTATTGCTTCAACGACACAACACAGAAGCGTTTTTTGATCGCTTGATCACAGGAGATGAGAAATGGGTCCTGTATGATAACCCAAAACGCAAAAGGCAGTGGCTCTCTTCAAATGAAATCCCTCGGAGTACTGCTAAGCCAGGTTTACACCCCAAAAAAGCGCTTTTGTGTGTTTGGTGGAGTATTCGCGGCATTGTTCATTTTGAATTACTGAAACCTGGAGAAACTGTTACTGCAGACCTCTACAGCGAACAATTGCAGCGAGTCAATCAATCTTTAATTGAAAAGTGGCCAGCGATTGTCAACCGAAAAGGCGTCATTCTCCAACATGACAATGCAAGACCGCACTGCGCAAGGCGAACTCTAGAAAAAATTAATGAATTGGGGTGGGAGGTGCTGCCTCATCCACCATATTCGCCCGATGTTGCACCATCGGATTTCCACTTATTCCGAGCGCTGCAACACTTTTTAAGTGGCAAAACATTTGCAAATTTGGATGATATCCAAAATGCCATCTCTAGATATTTTGCCGAAAAACCAATTAATTTTTATCGATCAGGGATTGAAAATTTACTCACTAGATGGCAAAAGGTTATTGACAATGATGGGGAATACATCATTGATTAAAAATAAAGACTCGTTAAAAATGTATGTGTTTGTATTTAGCGTAAGAAAACGACATTACTTTCCGGTACCCCTAATAGTTCGCCCGCTGCGTCTCAACGTTCGTTCAAGTGATTTCTGTTATTCCTATAACTCCAGCTAATTAATCAATATAAATAATCGATGTGTGTGAGGATCGACCGTGTACCCCCCCACTCAATACTTGATAGTCGAATAATCGAATTTATTAACAACAGCAACAATTTCAACCGGCTCATTATATACAAAACAAATATTTCTTTAGGGTATGAAGAAAACTATAATAAAGCATATTTTTGTAACTACTTTTGACTCACACCTTAATTTCACTGATGGAAGGTCTCTATTACCGGAGGCCGTCTAGGTAGATACCAATGCAGCTCCTGTTTCTGCCCCCAAACAGTACTATGTAAACTTTACTGTATCTCGGTTTAAAGAGGGCTGTATCTAGTGAAATTACTGTGGTAACGAAATTTAATATCTAATGTATATGCTACGAGTACAACGTACTGCAGTGTATGTCATCCTGCTTAGCACAGAATATTGTTAAAGGCATGCGTATCACTTACCATCAGGACAACGCCTCGATTATCTGATTGCTTAATCAATTAAAAAAAAAATCGTTATTAAGTGGAATGTCGGTCGCAGTATAATTGTCCAGAATAATGACATTCTAATAAACTCTACACTTACATATCGCTATAGCCCAAGATTCGAACCAGGGATCAGTTACAAGGCTAGTACTTACTTGCTACGTCACATAGTTTCACACATTATCAGTTATTTAAAAAATGGTGGTAAAGTACTTATCAAAGATTTGTATGCATTGTAATGCTATTAATTATAATCGTTATAATAAACATGAAAAGTAATTAAAAGGTATATTCTAGTTTTATCAATATAGTAGTTTTTGATATCAAAGTGGTTTAATTCGGTTTAAATTTCTTTTAAAAATCTTATGTCTCATATCTTCTCGAGTTTTGTAAAGTAGCAATAACATTAATCTTCAGACACAAATAGACATGAAGAAAAATAGAGTAAATACTTATTACACGATAGCAAATATGATATACTTTATTACAAATGTATTTATTTGGATTTTACATAGAGATTAATGTAGTAGTCATAAACTTATATTCACAACTCTATATATAATCGTAAATCAGATAATTAATACAACAAAAGTTATTTTTCAAATGAAAATTTCGTCCGGATATGATGTACGAACCTTTAAGAGTTCATACGCCTTTTTTAAGCTAGTACGTATTAGTAACGAGGTTTACATCGTCGCTTACAATCAGGTGGGATGGAAGGAAAGCGCTGATCTACAGAACATAATAAAAAACTTATATCTGACATTGTCTGTTATATTCTTTATAAGAGCAAACGGAAACATTGAATGTGATCCGTAAAACGCATAAAAGCATTCTCATAAAAAATTAAATTCCAGGGGTGTTGTTTATGTTGCTGTATAAAAAAATAGTGTTTTAGCGATCGATCGTAAAAAGGTATGAAGCGAAAAAAAAAGATAAAGTAAATAAAATATCAAGACGTGGCGGGCCGCACGCCACCGCTGTCAGGTTATTGAAGCGTATACAATTATATTCAAAAATGGCGTCCCTCGCGACGATGGCGGACATCGTTAGCGTAAGTAAATATGGATACGCTTCTTTACGCGCCGCCATAACATTACCATTCCCTATAATTATTATTATATTTACTTTTTACATTTACAACTCAACCGAACTCAACAAGTTTTATTATAAATATAATATTTATAGCGATTAATGTTGATTCCATATTGCGGCTTGCACCGATCTTCACCGGATCGAATCAAGGTTGTGGAGGGCCTTCCAACACTGCATCTTTTTGGAATGCAATTAAGCGACGAGACGAGTAAGACCTTCACCTGATGGTAAGTGATACGCTTGCCCACACTAACGTGGCGATAGTGAGAGTAATACACACTGCACCACATTGTGCTCGACAACTGGAGCAATAAAACGTTGTCTCGTTACCTAGTAATTACATTAATTACAGTGCTCTCCAGCGGGAACAGTATTGTTCGCACACTACTGTTTGTCTGCTGCTACTGTTGTACTGCTGCACACTATTGTCTAGCAATCTTTTAGACTAGTTCCATAACAATTGTTCTTCTACGGATCTACTTACGATTCTATGCCGCAAGAAAACTTCTGAGTCATTTTCGTTAAATGTATGATATCCGGTTCTGTTTTAAATTTGACAGATTCTTTATGTAATTTCAAAATTAAAAATATTAGGGGAACCGGAAAGTAATGTCGTTTTCTTACGCTAAATACAAACACATACATTTTTAACGAGTCTTTATTTTTAATCAATGATGTATTCCCCATCATTGTCAATAACCTTTTGCCATCTAGTGAGTAAATTTTCAATCCCTGATCGATAAAAATTAATTGGTTTTTCGGCAAAATATCTAGAGATGGCATTTTGGATATCATCCAAATTTGCAAATGTTTTGCCACTTAAAAAGTGTTGCAGCGCTCGGAATAAGTGGAAATCCGATGGTGCAACATCGGGCGAATATGGTGGATGAGGCAGCACCTCCCACCCCAATTCATTAATTTTTTCTAGAGTTCGCCTTGCGCAGTGCGGTCTTGCATTGTCATGTTGGAGAATGACGCCTTTTCGGTTGACAATCGCTGGCCACTTTTCAATTAAAGATTGATTGACTCGCTGCAATTGTTCGCTGTAGAGGTCTGCAGTAACAGTTTCTCCAGGTTTCAGTAATTCAAAATGAACAATGCCGCGAATACTCCACCAAACACACAAAAGCGCTTTTTTGGGGTGTAAACCTGGCTTAGCAGTACTCCGAGGGATTTCATTTGGAGAGAGCCACTGCCTTTTGCGTTTTGGGTTATCATACAGGACCCATTTCTCATCTCCTGTGATCAAGCGATCAAAAAACGCTTCTGTGTTGTGTCGTTGAAGCAATAAGTTGCATGTGATTGATCGGTTAGCCTTATTCTGTTCGGACAGATTATGCGGGACCCAAACACCTGCTCTGCTTACTTTTCCAATCTGCTTCAAATGTTCTTGGATGGTCGACCAAGGTTTGTTGAGACTGTTTGACAATTCCTCGATCGTCTGACACGGATTTGCTTCCACTTCCGCCCTTAACACGTCGTTGTCTAACGCTGATGGTCTTCCTGATCGATACGAGTCGGAAAGATCAAAATTACCCGATTTGAACTTGGAAAACCACCTTTGGCATTTACGAATGTCCAGTGCATTTGGATAAACATCGCAAATGTTTTTGGTAGCAACTGTTGCGTTATTTCCCTTGCGAAACTCAAAGAGCATGCAATGCCGGATGTGTACCTCTTCTGGTATTTGGCTGGCCATTTTACCCAAAATTACAAAAAAAAATTGTAATTCAATTGTCTATAAGTAAAGAAATCACTATAACCTCACAATGTCTTTGGTACGCCTCTGAACAAAACAATGAGCTGACAAATGACAATCAAGTATTGGCATGCGCAGAAACGACATTACTTTACGGTACACCTATTAGTATATTTATACTATCACAAATTCATAGAAAAGAACGATAATTTACGCGGTAAGAATAAGTTGGGAATAATATGTTAACCAATAATTCTTACCTTATAAGTTATAGACCTCCGCGATTAAAGTAAATTTTAAAAAAAAAAAAGTAATATTTTTGGTATTCATATATAAGTGAATTAATTAACAATGACATGAAATAAAAAAGGATTTATGTTGTTGTGAGACTAGAAGTATTTACTGAGGTAACGAGCGTTCATTCAGCTCGAGGTAAAAAATATAAAGCATCTAAAAACTTCACTTGCTATAAATGAACACCATTTATTGCCATTATATGTTTTTCTAATCATTTAATGAGTCATTTTATTTAATGATAGCTTTTAATTAAATTTTTGCCTGGGTACTTAAACATTAGACTTTCTAAAAGGTCCTTTATATTTAACGATGTCCTAACATAGACTAGTGAGAACGACTGATTATTTTCTACAAATAAAAAGGAAATATTAATTAAATAACAGTTGTAGTATAGAATAATAAATGATTAGGAGACTAAAAAATTTTGCATATCAAAAAGCACAATGAGATATTGTATAAACATCTTAACTATCCTTACATTTGAGTGTTATTGATCAACAGCTGGACGTTCAGTTGGTTTAGTCAAATGAAGGAATTGTTAAAATTTACAATTGTTTGGACTCAGCGTAAGAGAAGTATATCCAGAACTGAATTTTCATCAGGTGTTATGATGATGGCACCGTGTCCATTACATTCCAACGTCATCAGTGCGCTCCCATACAAACAAATCATATACAAACATAATCGTATTTTACACATGCGTAATAGACACCGCTAAGAGCCATATTTTATCCATCTTAAAGGCCCAGAGACCAATATATTTGCAATCTGAATATCAAAATAGATAATTATATTATAGAAAATGTCTGTCCGTCCATTCTTTATTCTCCAGCAAAGTGTTTAAATTAATTCGCTTAACTAGTTTCTTGACGCGTTATATCGATTCAAAGCTATAAACTTTTAATTTTCATATTAGCTTATATCAGGTCTGTTGCAGGAGATCGTCTAGGTATCGCAGTAACTGATGCATCAGCTCATAACAACGTGGTGTTAGGATGGTGTACACTGCACCTACATTGTGCCCGTCACTTTGAGATATAAGATGTCTCGTTGCTCCACTAGTTTCATTATATCGCGGCGGAAATAACAGTTACAGCGGTATCTACCTACACGGTCCCTAGTAACAGAGATCTATCATCAGTTTTTTTTTTATACCACGAAGTGACGAGACGAACAAGACGATCACCTGATGGTAAGTGATGCGCCCGCCCATAACAATGTAGCGCTATTTAGGATGTTATACACAGCACCACATTGCGCTCGTCGGATTGAGATAACAGATGTTGAGACTTACCCCAGTAACTTCACTAGCTGCAGCGCCCTTTAAACCGTACAGTGTGGCGTGGTGGTAGTTACCCAGACGGTCTCCGGCAACAGAGAGCTACCACCAGTAACATTATGGTATTCCTAGGGCGAGGCGTCGCTCTTAATGCGGTGCAGGCATTTGCAGACGGTTAAGGTCAAGGTCAATAAAATAAAAATATCCGGGCTTGTGTGTGTTTTTTTACGATTTACATATACGTCGATATTGTATTTCATTTAATACTTCGTCTACAATAAATTGGAATTATTACGTTTTGATGTTTAAACCAGTTTTAGTTTTATTTTATTGATCTATAAATTATGTTTTATTATTGCCGGGTAAGGTGTCTCTTGTATATAAAGCAAGATGTATATCGACGTTTTATCCTGTAGATACCAACGGTGTGGCTGGCGTTGGAGATTTTTTTTTATATTCGAAGGTCGGACAAATTGTTGATCTGTTGTTGTTTCGCATTTTATCTTTGTTCATGCAAATATAACTCATTGAACAGAACACGAATGGAGAGACGGATGTTTTGTGAATGCATAGTTTTCCTTTCTTGAAAATATTTGCGTTGAAAGTATAGCGATGCAAATCGTTTACAATTAAAGTAATATAAGAAAAAATGTGGATTGACTTCGTGGTAAAGGAAAGAGATGAAAGGAAGAGTGAGTAGGAATATACTGGTGGAAGTTCTCTGTTACCGCAGTTCCTGCTAACTGCCGTCAAACAGTAGTGTGTTCTAGCTTGAAGAGTTTTAAAGCTAATGCAATTACTCAAATAACGAGACTGAATATCTTATGTCACATTATTTTACTCTTCCTCTCTCCTTTGTTCTTTTCTGCTTCAAACAATAAAAAATTGACGATTAATCGCTGTCTCTATCTATGATTATTATGTCCACAATGTATTCATCCAATTGTGTAGAATATAACCAGAATAGAAGATTTCTTTAATACAGCTTGTGCTCTTACATTTTTATTTATTGCTCTGTCTTTATAAGCCTACTATTTATACTATTTACAAGTAATACTACTATTAAACCATGTATTTTATATACTTAATATAAAGAGATGTTTAAGTGTATGCCATGACGAGTGGAAAACTGGTGGATATTAGCTGGCATACTGGTGTTGTTTTTGCGTGCATCACCAGGGCCATCAAAATCAAGCTTTAAGCGGGTCCCGTCCGACACCTTGTTTACCAAAACATTCGGCCTCCTGCCGTGTGGCCGCGGTGGCCACCACTGGCAGTCCCCGACCGGTGGGAATATGAACACGATGTGTATAAATAATCGGAAGAATTATGACGACTCCAATCCGGCGATACAGTTGTAAAGAAGTTAGTGTTGATGTTACTTGGAGGAAGGTCCGGTGAGGAGTTTAATGTTCTAATTCATCATCTAGTCTCCGTCTTACGTCAGCGAAATTAACAGATAGCAAGTGTAACATGTTGGTAAAAATAACAGGCAAAGGTGTTGGCATTTTTTTTTAATTACAGCATCTATGTATTATACAATAGTTTGCTTCTGTTGTTCTTAGGATAGAGTCCTCTCCAATAAGAACGTACACTGGATTGAAAAGTGCCATGTGATTTAAACCAGTGGCTCCCAAACTAATTTGGTCTATCGTCACCTCTCTAGAAAGAATATAATTAAGTATTTCCACGATTTTCTCATTAGTAAGTAAAAGTGAAAATGTTCCCATACATTTTAAAGAGGAGGACGAACATAATAAGCTGCTGCTACCAATCTATTCAAACCAAGATAAAGCGTTATAAACTGTACCATATACTCTAATTGTACCTATGGTCATCACCACCTGGATCGTTATATCCTCCACTTTAGAAAACAGGGGATGGACTGGCATTTCCGAGACTTCTGAATTGTTCCGCCGAACCAGAGCCAGAAAGGATTGTATCACGCTGATCGCCAATCTTCACCAGTTGGAGAGGTACTTTAAGAAGAAGAAGACATGATAATTCTTTATTTACAAACTTTCCTGCAAACTTTTAGGTAGCATAAGGCAGCGTTTCAGACCACCTAGGACGAAAGGAGATCAGTGATTCTCTTGATATCTCTTATATGTATATAAAAATATATATATTCTAGTTTAGTGTCTTCAAACTGCCTTCTCACCATTCTCCTTAAAACTTTCTTGTTTAATAATATGTAGTCTTTAGAAATAATTAATGATTATATGTTTATAATCATTGAAATTAAGTTAATATTTGCCACATCAATAGCCTGTGCCTCAAGTATAATATGAGTAATATATGTATATGTTATACACAAATGATATGTAGTTAGTGTGGAAACATTGTGTAAACTACACCGGCGCGGGCTCGCCTGTAGTCATTTGAATATTCCGTTTAGTTAATTATTCATAAAATAGATTCTCAAATATGCCCAAGACCGTTACAATTGCCTGTACATCCGACTTGCCCAATTTAAATTCATAATCATGATTTTAAGAAATTATGTTTATGACCTATTCATTTTTTTTTTATTAACATTTAATTATGGGCATGTTACGTTCGTTCGGTTTCCATAGAGCTGCTTCGAAGTTTTTATTGATATAAAACTACACACAGTATTATAAATGAACATTAAATAAGTTGATTACTTACGTGATCGTAACTTAACCTATGACCGGTGATTGAAAACAATTTAGTAAATATATCAAATGGAACAGTATTTGCTATAATAATCGTATAATATATCCATCATGTCTATGTAGTCAGCTCACCTGTTCCCACTGTTAGATCTAGATAACTCTCCTCGGGTAGATCTTACTATAGGCAACCTACAATACTAATTTAGCGCAGATTAGCCGATGTCTTCACACGTTCTTGGTATGTGATTATTTTCTTATCTGAAACTTAAGTATTGTGTACATAGAACCCAGCCCTATTCATGTTATATGCCATCAGATTCCATCACACAACTGAACTATCACCGATTCTGAGAATAGTGATGAAATAAAAGATTGATATTACTTTAACTTTCTACTACTAGATAGTAATAACATTTTTGCTTATGTAATCAAATATGTGATTTTAAATTTGTCAAAAATATTTCTGCCTGACGACAACTCTCTACCCCCTGGGCTCTTCCTTGTTATAATTACCCCAAAACCTTCATTTTAGGGAAGGAATTTTGTAAAATTCATTCTTAGCTGATCTCTGAATGTCAAAAGTAATAGCTCTACCAAATTTTGAATGGTTACGTGCAATAGTTTCGAAGATGTCGTGATTAGTCAAAGAATCTTTGGATATCTCCAATATGTATGGAGATATATAAAGTAAAGAATATAAATTTTTGTCGGCCCCTAGCTAAGGCGCCTTTCAAACCGGAACACAGTAATTCGCATACCAATGTTTGGAGACAGAAATAGACGCCGCTATGGCTTATACCTAGTTAAACAATCTCCGGCTTTGCCCTGTAGTCTCAGGCTATTAAGAATAGGACTAAGATCCTACGAGTTCGTGAGCTTTGAAAGTAACAAGTAAGACAAGTACAAGGTGGTCTAGTTCTTGTCACAAAGCGAGGGTGTCGAGGAGTATTACAACCCTTCCTGGGACGTACTTCAGGCGTAGTGCCGGGAGGCACCGGTACGTTCCGTAGATCTCAGGGCTTCCCGCAACGCACGGAAGTAGACCACCGAAGTGATTTTAGTGGGTAAAAAACTCTCTTAAAAGTATTCACCCCTGAAGCAGAGTTAGAAGATTTCCTTTTGATAACAAAAAGAGAAGACATTCTCCGGCGACTGAAACCAATAACCAATGAATGAAACATACATATATATAGTAACAATAAACAATCATTACAGATAACAATAATAAACAATTCAATATATAATAATGTAATGTTTCAATATAAGATGAGTATTGTAAATGTGTTTAGACAATATTCAGTATATAAAAAGCATGATAAATGTTAAAAACTAAGTATCGTACACAAAGAGGATAAATGGAAGCGTCGTTAGCACCTCCGTTAAGTGGTTTAAAATTGTTTTTGTGTCTTAAAGCGCTTATGAGAACGTCGACTCCACTTAAATTGGTTTTTTTTTTATGTAAACGTCTATTTAACACCACTTAATTAATACATTTAAATACAGTCGTCTTATAAAGTAATATTGTAAGAGCAATCTTCAACGACGGCATATTGAATGTATGTAAATAAAGTGAAAGGATTTAGATCAGCTGGTCTATCGGAATGGCGGAGTCAGTGAGATATATTTTTTTTCGTTTTATTCATTCCAGAATAGTTTTACACCTCCGATATCTAATAACACAATAAATTCTCGCAGACTAGCCGGTGGAGCCCCGGAGCCCCGGAACCCCGGACCCACCAAGTCGGCTGATAACCGAGAGCCGTTGCTTTTAAACAAATGCAAATAATTTGTGACTTAATATATAGGAATGATGGCGTTATGCTGTACGGAGATATCATTTTTTTTTTATTGATTTCTCGATTCACGTTATGGTTTTTTCATTTTATAACCCTGATGTTTGTTGATAATAAAACGCAAATATTATAGACATGTGAATAATTTACCATCAGGCCAACGTCCTGCCCGTGTCAACGCTTTGTGCGATATAAAAATCGTATATATATCAAAAAAACGAGTCAAAGATTTGTTTTTATTGTGTTCTAAAACGTTTTGTTCTGAGAGACTCGAAAGATGTAAATATGGACGATTCATCATCATCATCATCTTCATCAGTTAATAAACATCCACTGCTGGACAAAGGCCTCCCCAAAGATCTCCACATCGATGGGTTCCGCGTTATCCTGGCTCCAATGTCTTCCCACCGTCCGTCACAGTCATCATGGCCTCCGGTACCGCCGGACACCAGAGACAGTCGTTTATAGAAGTTCATATAGACTTGGGCCATTACCCACCACTTTAGCCCAATGCGGTTTCATTAGAGCCAAAGCCTCGTTCGTGGGTTAGCAGGGTGCACCACAAGCATATGAGGTTAGCTTGGGTCTTGTGAGTTGTTTTGCACCCCTTACACCCTTAAATGTGGACGATTATAATTATATATTATATATGCTTTAATAGATCATGATATTGTTTTAGGAAATTACTATAAAAAAAATGGTGGGTGGTTTATTCACCTCTGCCTACCCCTACTGGGAAAAAGGCGTGACAATATAAAAAAAAAAAAAACTATTACGAATTTTTTTTTTTTTAGTTTTATAAATGTTTTCTTCCGTAAATCTTCTGTCACCTTATCATAGCTCCTCATTGCCTCTTAAACCTAGCCCATCATTCACTGGTGGGTAGGTCTTTGCTGCCAGAGACCGCCTAGGTAGCACCGTAGCGCCTATTGCAGCCGATAAGCAGTACTGTGCAAACACTGTTCCAGTTTGAAGGGCGTTATAGCTAATATAACTACCGGGGAAACAAGGACTAACTCGATCTTATATCTCAGGCGGCGAGCACAATACAATACAAAGTTGCAGTATATATCATCTTAACTAGCACCACGTTCTTATGGGTGTATAATTTACCATCAGGTCAACGTCTCCTTTGTCTAGTCGCTTAATTGAAATAAATAGATGTCTAAAAGACTTCATGATTTACCTCATTATCCGTACATCAGACTGCGAGCAATAATAAGCGTTGTGGAAACTCCGTGATGATGATGATGATAAGATACCAGTCACTATAGTCTCATCATAATGATAGATGTCTATTAATTCCCTATTTATTGCTTTAACTGATTTCCGCGAAACATTTAGTTATTAATACAAAATAAATAACAACCCCCGTCAAGTATCCGATGTCGTAGTCACTCCGCCATCGCTTTATTTAACACGAGTTTAAAATATTTGTGTATAAAACACAAGTGTAATAACAAGTGCAGTGTAATCACTGTCTTGTGTAGATGCCATTTAAGTACAAAATTGTTTTGCGGTTGTGTGGATAGGTTGGAACTAGTAGAACACGCGACACCGGATATTTTTTTACATTTTTCACGTTCGCGTTCGCGTCGCTTTTATCGTCACCGCGGGCGATGCGACCTGGTGCCATCTCGCGTGCATTCCTCTCATAAAAACAATTGATCTTGGATTATTCTAGATTAAATAAATTTCTTACGTCAGCCATTTGTCACGAACTGTGGACGGTTATGCTAATACAAGTTTTGTATTAACTTTTTGATGGGTGAAGTTATTAGTGCGGAGTAGGGTTATGGGTGGAAAGCATACTTAGAGGTCTCTACGTGAGTAGGACGTAGCACCAGTAAAACCACTCAAACCTGGTGGTGGGGATATTCAAAACCTTCGATTTAACCTATATTTTTTTTTAAAATAAAAAACCCTATAGATAAAATATACTTATTATACAATGTTAGTCGCACATCTAATCCCAGAGCATGATCTACTAGCGACTACTAAGGCTGTTTAAAAACAAAAAAATAACTTGTCAGCCGGATAACGCCAACAGATGGACATAAGCCTCCCTCAAGGATCCTCATTGATTGGAACTTGGATCTTAGTCCCGCCAAGCTGATCTAGTGCGAAGTGGTGGGTGGTCGGAGCCTCGTTTATTGTTTGGCAGGGCGCACTGCTTGCTAATTAAGTTGACTTGGACTCCGTAAGATATTGAGCGGAACCTCTTACAACCCCTAACCATACACCCCGCCCTTAACCGCGATGTTAATATCCTTGAATTATTAATCAATCTTTAATATACGTATTGGAATGATTAGAAGATTATACGCAAATCGCTGAAGAACTAACTGAATTATTTTGTTCGGTACCAACAAAGCGGAAGTTTTTTTGACCAATGATCAATTTAATATTGAGCTATGTGTACATGTATGTACATAAATAGGTTTTATTATGTATATTATGACATTAAATGTATGGAGATCTAAAGAACCTATGCATTATGAGTGATGTATATAAACTAAAAATGATCATGACGAAGAAGTTAATTTCTTTGTAATGTACATACATACATATATATGCTTTCATTACAATGTAAGCTTATTAGATTTGTAAAACGGAAAAAATTATAAAGCAAATATCCTGTGTTTTTTTTTATTAACACAGTATATCATTTAAAACATCCTGATCTTTATATAACATGTAGTTTTCTTCAAAACAAACCAAATGGTGTTGAATTTTAGTTGTAAATACTAAACAATAATTAAAGAGATATAAGTCAGTTAAAACATGTAATACCTAAGCATTATAAAAGACTTCATCATCATGAGGAAGTAGGAAGAGTATTTAAGAGAAGAATGAATAGGCTTCTTCTATGATAGATTGGTTAGTTCTTCTCCGCTTACTCTCAACTGGGATCGCAGCCAAGTACTGTAATATAAGAAAAAAGAAGAATCTTTAGTGACGACTAGGTAAAAGTAAAGACAGGGAGAATCAACAGAAGACCTGGAGATCACTGCAGAGAATTGGAAATAAGACATTTTGCAGCTGAACTAATATAAAACTAGCTTTTCCTAAACTAATATAAATTAGATTTGTATTATAATATAGACTTGAAATTTGGCAGAAACATTTCCTTCTGGTGGCAACCTGCCGCCTTCCCAGGGTCTCTTCAGGTTATTAACACTCCGGCAACTCCCTTTGGGAAAATAACTTTGTTAAATCCATCCTTAGCTGACCTCTAAATTTTTTTTTTAATAGACCTGATGGTAAGTGGCGACGTTGTCTTTGGTGGTGAAACGCACTAGTCTAGAAATAGCTTATTCCTTCTTGTCTTAAAGATCCCCACGTCGTACCTGGACGAAAACTGACGGAACTGACGCCGGCAGACTGTTCTTAGTAAAATAACTTTATATAAACCATTCTTAGTTGACATCTGAATGGCAAAACCAATATCTGTACCAATTTTTGAGTGTTTCCGTGTAATAGTTTTGGAGATCTCGTCATGAGTATATCTCCTGTATATATATAGATATAGAGAAATGATCAGCTTTCTGCGTTCGCGTTGTGTGCATAGTATCATCCAAATGATTAAAGAATACATAATTTCGATGGATTTATTGTGCATTTTTACATATAGCACGTAAAACATACAGACAGTTTGGCAAGTTCATTGATATCTGTAATAAATTAAATATCCTTATTTGAATAATTCGGCAGTTATGGCAGACACTTATGCTGTCTGTGATGTATCGGGCTGCTGATCAATATGGAGGCGGTATTTTTTAAAATTCGTCGTATAATTAATTTTATCTGTTGATGTGTCGCATAGTCGAAGTATCTTGATTCAACTGAACAGCCACGCGAATAACCTGGTATCACCTGGTAAGCTATGCTTGCCTACAACAATGTGTGGTTAATTACAATGTTTTTACTAGACCACATCCTCTTCGGCTTGGGATATGTAGATGATGCAAATGAAGAAAAAGAGGACATGACTATTTTTCTATTAACAATTAAGTAAAACAAAAAGTTTCACTTTAAAACATTTTTGTTATATATATGTTAATAGATAATCGGTTGATATAACACAAGTACTAATATAACGTACAACAATAACTTAGCTTTTTAACAAGTCTCAAAGGTTCAATATGGTTCGAAGGCAATAAATTAAAATAAAATAAAAAAAAAATTTAACACAGATTACAAAAGATAGCTAACTATTATCTATGTAAGTTATTTGAATAGTCATCACCTTCAGTTATTAGACATCTTGAATTGAACTTAGACTTCTAAAAATGTTTCCTTCCCACCAGCTGATCTTAGGTTGGCCGTATTCAATTTCTATGATCTTCACCAGATCCTCGTTTCTCCATATATAAAGCATATCAACACTACTTCAATCGTCTGTCTATTTGAATATAAAACAATTTTAAAACAAACATTTCGTAGCTCCGCAAGCTGCGTCATTTATCAAAGTGCCCACTATCCGCCATATTATACTTACAAAGAGTTATAGCGAAAACGCATCAGTTTTGACTTTTAAAATTGATTGTAACATTTATGCTAGCGTCATAATACCTCCATTATTTTATTTAAAAAAAGTCATAATACCATTAGGATCTATTATGTGTCATTGCATAAATATATAGTTATCATTGTGAATAATTTTGAGTCACCAAGCATTCAGACCCTCTTATACTTATATATAATGAAAATGTGTTTTTTTTTGTTCGCCAATCACGTGAAAACTAGTGAATGTATCGACATGGGAACATGACCATTCCACGCGGAATGACTTGTACATGATTACAGGATATTTACTTTTTCAATTTCATAGTTCCTTCATCATTTTATTTCTAATTAACTTTTATAAGCATTTTCATTTCGTATTGTTTATGCGCTTGCTACAATAACGGTTGCTGTAGAAAGTCATTTCCGGTTGCAGTTGCTCTCAAGGAATATTTTAGACAAATTTCAAATCTAATTTTATATTACAACATACAGCAAGGATGTAAATATAGTCAAGTCTCCTATAAAGCGATCAATTCGAACCGCGTTATCTGTAGACCGTGTTATAAGAATCTAAAAACTAATTGAAATTAGGTAATTCATTCTATGGAAACTGTGTTATGAGAAACATAGAAATAAGAATAATATGAGAATGCCGCGTTGTATGTATACCGTGTTATAATAATCTAGGAACTAATTGAAATTAGGTAATTCTTTCTATGGAAACTGTGTTATGAGAAACATAGAAATAAGAGTAATGTGAGAATGCCGCGTTGTATGTATTATAACGTGTTATATATATTATAACGTGTTATAATAATCTAGGAACTAATTGAAATTAGGTAATTCATTCTATGGAAACTGTGTTATGAGAAATATAGAAATAAGAATAATGTGAGAATGCCGCGTTGTATGTATACCGTGTTATAATAATCTAGGAACTAATTGAAATTAGGTAATTCTTTCTATGGAAACTGTGTTATGAGAAACATAGAAATAAGAGTAATGTGAGAATGCCGCGTTGTATGTATTATAACGTGTTATATATATTATAACGTGTTATAATAATCTAGGAACTAATTGAAATTAGGTAATTCATTCTATGGAAACTGTGTTATGAGAAATATAGAAATAAGAATAATGTGAGAATGCCGCGTTGTATGTATACCGTGTTATAATAATCTAGGAACTAATTGAAATTAGGTAATTCATTCTATGGAAACTGTGTTATGAGAAATATAGAAATAAGAATAATGTGAGAATGCCGCGTTGTATGTATACCGTGTTATAATAATCTAGGAACTAATTGAAATTAGGTAATTCATTCTATGGAAACTGTGTTATGAGAAATATAGAAATAAGAATAATGTGAGAATGCCGCGTTGTATGTATACCGTGTTATAATAATCTAGGAACTAATTGAAATTAGGTAATTCATTCTATGGAAACTGTGTTATGAGAAATATAGAAATAAGAATAATGTGAGAATGCCGCGTTGTATGTATACCGTGTTATAATAATCTAGGAACTAATTGAAATTAGGTAATTCATTCTATGGAAACTGTGTTATGAGAAATATAGAAATAAGAATAATGTGAGAATGTCGCGTTGTATGTATACCGTGTTATAATAATCTAGGAACTAATTGAAATTAGGTAATTCATTCTATGGAAACTGTGTTATGAGAAATATAGAAATAAGAATAATGTGAGAATGCCGCGTTGTATGTATACCGTGTTATAATAATCTAGGAACTAATTGAAATTAGGTAATTCATTCCATGGAAACTGTGTTATGAGAAATATAGAAATAAGAATAATGTGAGAATGCCGCGTTGTATGTATACCGTGTTATAATAATCTAGGAACTAATTGAAATTAGGTAATTCTTTCTATGGAAACTGTGTTATGAGAAACATAGAAATAAGAATAATATGAGAATGCCGCGTTGTATGTATACCGTGTTATAATAATCTAGGAACTAATTGAAATTAGGTAATTCATTCTATGGAAACTGTGTTATGAGAAATATAGAAATAAGAATAATGTGAGAATGTCGCGTTGTATGTATACCGTGTTATAATAATCTAGGAACTAATTGAAATTAGGTAATTCATTCTATGGAAACTGTTTTATGAGAAATATAGAAATAAGAATAATGTGAGAATGCCGCGTTGTATGTATACCGTGTTATAATAATCTAGGAACTAATTGAAATTAATAAATCATTCTATGGAAACTGTGTTATAAGAAATATAGAAATAAGAATAATGTGAGAATGCCGCGTTGTATGTATACCGTGTTATAATAATCTAGGAACTAATTGAAATTAGGTAATTCATTTTATGGAAACTGTGTTATGAGAAATATAGAAATAAGAATAATGTGAGAATGCCGCGTTGTATGTATACCGTGTTATAATAATCTAGGAACTAATTGAAATTAGGTAATTCATTCTATGGAAACTGTGTTATGAGAAATATAGAAATAAGAATAATGTGAGAATGCCGCGTTGTATGTATACCGTGTTATAATAATCTAGGAACTAATTGAAATTAATAAATCATTCTATGGAAACTGTGTTATAAGAAATATAGAAATAAGAATAATGTGAGAATGCCGCGTTGTATGTATACCGTGTTATAATAATCTAGGAACTAATTGAAATTAGGTAATTCATTCTATGGAAACTGTGTTATGAGAAATATAGAAATAAGAATAATGTGAGAATGCCGCGTTGTATGTATACCGTGTTATAATAATCTAGGAACTAATTGAAATTAGGTAATTCATTCTATGGAAACTGTGTTATGAGAAATATAGAAATAAGAATAATGTGAGAATGCCGCGTTGTATGTATACCGTGTTATAATAATCTAGGAACTAATTGAAATTAGGTAATTCATTCTATGGAAACTGTGTTATGAGAAATATAGAAATAAGAATAATGTGAGAATGCCGCGTTGTATGTATACCGTGTTATAATAATCTAGGAACTAATTGAAATTAAGTAATTCATTCTATGGAAACTGTGTTATGAGAAATATAGAAATAAGAATAATGTGAGAATGCCGCGTTGTATGTATACCGTGTTATAATAATCTAGGAACTAATTGAAATTAATAAATCATTCTATGGAAACTGTGTTATAAGAAATATAGAAATAAGAATAATGTGAGAATGCCGCGTTGTATGTATACCGTGTTATAATAATCTAGGAACTAATTGAAATTAGGTAATTCATTCTATGGAAACTGTGTTATGAGAAATATAGAAATAAGAATAATGTGAGAATGCCGCGTTGTATGTATACCGTGTTATAATAATCTAGGAACTAATTGAAATTAGGTAATTCATTCTATGGAAACTGTGTTATGAGAAATATAGAAATAAGAATAATGTGAGAATGCCGCGTTGTATGTATACCGTGTTATAATAATCTAGGAACTAATTGAAATTAAGTAATTCATTCTATGGAAACTGTGTTATGAGAAATATAGAAATAAGAATAATGTGAGAATGCCGCGTTGTATGTATACCGTGTTATAATAATCTAGGAACTAATTGAAATTAGGTAATTCATTCTATGGAAACTGTGTTATGAGAAATATAGAAATAAGAATAATGTGAGAATGCCGCGTTGTATGTATACCGTGTTATAATAATCTAGGAACTAATTGAAATTAGGTAATTCATTCTATGGAAACTGTGTTATGAGAAATATAGAAATAAGAATAATGTGAGAATGTCGCGTTGTATGTATACCGTGTTATAATAATCTAGGAACTAATTGAAATTAGGTAATTCATTCTATGGAAACTGTTTTATGAGAAATATAGAAATAAGAATAATGTGAGAATGCCGCGTTGTATGTATACCGTGTTATAATAATCTAGGAACTAATTGAAATTAATAAATCATTCTATGGAAACTGTGTTATAAGAAATATAGAAATAAGAATAATGTGAGAATGCCGCGTTGTATGTATACCGTGTTATAATAATCTAGGAACTAATTGAAATTAGGTAATTCATTCTATGGAAACTGTGTTATGAGAAATATAGAAATAAGAATAATGTGAGAATGCCGCGTTGTATGTATACCGTGTTATAATAATCTAGGAACTAATTGAAATTAGGTAATTCATTCTATGGAAACTGTGTTATGAGAAATATAGAAATAAGAATAATGTGAGAATGCCGCGTTGTATGTATACCGTGTTATAATAATCTAGGAACTAATTGAAATTAGGTAATTCATTCTATGGAAACTGTGTTATGAGAAATATAGAAATAAGAATAATGTGAGAATGCCGCGTTGTATGTATACCGTGTTATAATAATCTAGGAACTAATTGAAATTAAGTAATTCATTCTATGGAAACTGTGTTATGAGAAATATAGAAATAAGAATAATGTGAGAATGCCGCGTTGTATGTATACCGTGTTATAATAATCTAGGAACTAATTGAAATTAGGTAATTCATTCTATGGAAACTGTGTTATGAGAAATATAGAAATAAGAATAATGTGAGAATGCCGCGTTGTATGTATACCGTGTTATAATAATCTAGGAACTAATTGAAATTAGGTAATTCATTCTATGGAAACTGTGTTATGAGAAATATAGAAATAAGAATAATGTGAGAATGCCGCGTTGTATGTATACCGTGTTATAATAATCTAGGAACTAATTGAAATTAAGTAATTCATTCTATGGAAACTGTGTTATGAGAAATATAGAAATAAGAATAATGTGAGAATGCCGCGTTGTATGTATACCGTGTTATAATAATCTAGGAACTAATTGAAATTAGGTAATTCATTCTATGGAAACTGTGTTATGAGAAATATAGAAATAAGAATAATGTGAGAATGCCGCGTTGTATGTATACCGTGTTATAATAATCTAGGAACTAATTGAAATTAGGTAATTCATTCTATGGAAACTGTGTTATGAGAAATATAGAAATAAGAATAATGTGAGAATGTCGCGTTGTATGTATACCGTGTTATAATAATCTAGGAACTAATTGAAATTAGGTAATTCATTCTATGGAAACTGTTTTATGAGAAATATAGAAATAAGAATAATGTGAGAATGCCGCGTTGTATGTATACCGTGTTATAATAATCTAGGAACTAATTGAAATTAATAAATCATTCTATGGAAACTGTGTTATAAGAAATATAGAAATAAGAATAATGTGAGAATGCCGCGTTGTATGTATACCGTGTTATAATAATCTAGGAACTAATTGAAATTAGGTAATTCATTTTATGGAAACTGTGTTATGAGAAATATAGAAATAAGAATAATGTGAGAATGCCGCGTTGTATGTATACCGTGTTATAATAATCTAGGAACTAATTGAAATTAGGTAATTCATTCTATGGAAACTGTGTTATGAGAAATATAGAAATAAGAATAATGTGAGAATGCCGCGTTGTATGTATACCGTGTTATAATAATCTAGGAACTAATTGAAATTAAGTAATTCATTCTATGGAAACTGTGTTATGAGAAATATAGAAATAAGAATAATGTGAGAATGCCGCGTTGTATGTATACCGTGTTATAATAATCTAGGAACTAATTGAAATTAGGTAATTCATTCTATGGAAACTGTGTTATGAGAAATATAGAAATAAGAATAATGTGAGAATGCCGCGTTGTATGTATACCGTGTTATAATAATCTAGGAACTAATTGAAATTAATAAATCATTCTATGGAAACTGTGTTATAAGAAATATAGAAATAAGAATAATGTGAGAATGTCGCGTTGTATGTATACCGTGTTATAATAATCTAGGAACTAATTGAAATTAGGTAATTCATTCTATGGAAACTGTGTTATGAGAAATATAGAAATAAGAATAATGTGAGAATGCCGCGTTGTATGTATACCGTGTTATAATAATCTAGGAACTAATTGAAATTAGGTAATTCATTCTATGGAAACTGTGTTATGAGAAATATAGAAATAAGAATAATGTGAGAATGCCGCGTTGTATGTATACCGTGTTATAATAATCTAGGAACTAATTGAAATTAAGTAATTCATTCTATGGAAACTGTGTTATGAGAAATATAGAAATAAGAATAATGTGAGAATGCCGCGTTGTATGTATACCGTGTTATAATAATCTAGGAACTAATTGAAATTAATAAATCATTCTATGGAAACTGTGTTATAAGAAATATAGAAATAAGAATAATGTGAGAATGCCGCGTTGTATGTATACCGTGTTATAATAATCTAGGAACTAATTGAAATTAGGTAATTCATTCTATGGAAACTGTGTTATGAGAAATATAGAAATAAGAATAATGTGAGAATGCCGCGTTGTATGTATACCGTGTTATAATAATCTAGGAACTAATTGAAATTAGGTAATTCATTCTATGGAAACTGTGTTATGAGAAATATAGAAATAAGAATAATGTGAGAATGCCGCGTTGTATGTATACCGTGTTATAATAATCTAGGAACTAATTGAAATTAGGTAATTCATTCTATGGAAACTGTGTTATGAGAAATATAGAAATAAGAATAATGTGAGAATGTCGCGTTGTATGTGTACCGTGTTATAATAATCTCAGACCTATCTATAAAAACACCACATTATAGGAGAATTTATCACAATTTTCTACATGGTGTCGAGACCATGGATGGCGACATCCGGAGCACAGCTACGCTATAACGGAGACAGGTTGATAATATAAGTTTAGTACCTAGCCAGACTGTTTTATTAACACCCTACCACTAACCACTCAATATGCCAACAAAGCACCCTCAACTTTTTTGGCCTCGGGAGACAAGTAATTTTGAGGAGACTAGAAGGCTGATGTACTCAGAGAAGAGCCCCTACCACATTGATGGAAGCGGTCAAAAAGGCCGGGGTAGCAGTATACACTGTGCTGTCCACTCTGCATATGACCGCACTCAATGGAGATTTCGTGGTCACGATCCTCAGCAGTGAGGGAGCGACGAAGAAGAACCACTAACCAAGCTCCAAGTGTGCTCACGCTCTAGAATCAAATCAGGGAACAGTTCAGCCACTGCATCACGAAGACTTGTTAATAAAATTTATGTTTGAAAATGTCTCCAAACTAAATCTATTACTCTGCCGATATAATCGCAACAGGCCACGTTGGCATGGTCATGTACTTTAAGGCCGTTAGCTTTGTGCTTGCTTTCCGTTTATAGCATTTTTTAGACTCCATACGGTACCGTGCCCTTATTCGGAGTATCAGTTCATCGATTAGCAGTCGCCAGTTCAAATTTATTATCAACTATTTTATTGTGTAACGAACTGTGTACATATCGATTTATTCTCGATATCTCGTGTACGAACTTATATATGATTTATTTTCTTTGTACATTTAAGATTAAGTTTAACTGTTGTTAAATAGTTGACTTAACGGTTAAAGCAAACGGTGTCATAGTCCCGAGTGAAAAGATTCGGATTCGATCGTTGCTACTAAATAGTGTTTTAATATCCCAATATCGTTTAAGATTTAGGACTTCATTACTATCTGAATAATATCATCATCGTCACCAGCCAACAGTCCACTGCTGGGCATAATCCTCCTCCAAAGATATCCACATGATCTGAATAATATATATAAAGGTATTTTGAAATTCTCGCCATATAAACCTCGTTTTTTTTTACTTGATGAGACGAGGGGAAATTCACCTACGGCATAATTAAGATTATAAACACAGCATCACATTGCGTCGCATTAAAACTTAAAATGTATCCTGTTACTCAAACAATTTCACTAGCTACAGCTCCTATCAAACCGGAACAGAGTAACGTTTGCACACTACTGTTTGGCGGCAAGGCGAAGAAGCTGCGGAGGTGCTTACTTAGAAGGACCGGCAACAGCGACTTTTTTTTGTTATCGGTCCGAAATCTAATAAAGATACGCTTCTTATGGGAGGGTGTTAAGGTTATATGGGATTGTTACCAACTAAAATCCCTTCGGTGGTCATCATCAGTGCGTTGCTGGAGGTCTTGGGATCTTCTATAGAACGCACCGGTGCCTTCCGGCACTACGCCTAAATCTCTTCCCAGGAAAAGCTCGCTTTGGTACGACAAGAACTAGACTACCTAGTGCTTGTCGTTCTTCCATCCGGGCTCGCTTAATGGGTAGAACGTTGAAGGTGCCTCAATACGTTCAAAGCTGACGAACCCGAAAATCCTTTTATTCGCCTTCAACGACACCTAGGGCTTACCTTAGATCTATTCTTAATAATCCGATTTAAACATCAAGCAGCGAAAGAGATCTACCACCGTGCACTGGTGGTAGATAGATACATTTCATATAATAGGTTGGCAAATATCTCCCTTCCGCCTTTTTGTCTTTTGAATTTCGCGGCTATGTACAAAGCGCTACAGAGCTCGTATCTGGCAATACTATACATAATTTGAAAGGTCTTGACATAACCTACAAAACGACGCTATGCATAATTAGTTTGTAATTGCGTTCAACAGTTATAGACGTGTAAACATATAGTTCACTAACGCCGAAATTCGCGCTATTTTAAAGTTTTCCTTCGTTAAAGGCAAATCCGCTAGAGAAACGTTCCGTCAGATTAATGGTGTTTTGGGGGATGGTACTCTATCACTTCGAACCGCGGAGGAATGGTTTCGACGATTCAGAGCCGGTGAAAACGACACTATGGATAAGCCAGCCGGCGGAAGACCTGTGACGACAAATACCGATCAAATCATGGACTACATCGAGTTAGACCGGCATGTGGCATCTCGTGACATCGCCCAGGAGATGGGAGTTAGTCACCAAACCATTTTAAACCATCTGCAGAAGGCTGGATACAAAAAAAAGCTTGATGTTTGGGTGCCGCATGATTTGACGCAAAAAAACCTTCTGGACCGAATCAACGCCTGCGATATGCTGCTGAAACGGAACGAACTCGACCCATTCTTGAAGCGGATGGTGACTGGCGACGAAAAATGGATCACATACGACAATATCAAGCGAAAACGGTCGTGGTCGAAGGCCGGTGAATCGTCCCAAACAGTGGCCAAGCCGGGATTGACGGCCAGGAAGGTTTTGCTGTGTGTTTGGTGGGATTGGAAGGGAATCATCCACTATGAGCTGCTCCCGTATGGCCAGACGCTTAATTATATCATCTACTGCGAACAACTGGACCGCTTGAAGCAGGCGATCGACCAGAAGCGTCCAGAATTGGCCAACAGGAAGGGTGTAGTGTTCCACCAGGACAACGCCAGACCACACACTTCGTTGATGACTCGTCAGAAGCTACGGGAGCTCGGATGGGAGGTTTTATCGCATCCACCATATAGCCCGGACATAGCGCCAAGTGATTACCACCTGTTCCTGTCCATGGTGAACGCCCTTGGTGGTGTAAAGTTGAACTCAAAAGAGGCTTATGAAAAGTGGCTGTCCGAGTTCTTCGCAAATAAGGAGGGGGGCTTCTACGAGGGAGGTATTATGAAGTTGCCGTCTAGATGGAAACAGATTATCGAACAAAACGGCGCATATTTGAACTAAATCCGATCACTGTAACACTTTTTATAAAGCATTGAATAAAGAGCAAAAAAGCGGAAGGGAGATATTTTCCAACATTATATAAAGCACGTATCCGAGCTTCGAATCTGCTACAGTGGATGCGATGGGAACGTCAAGTTACATGACAACTGTGTAAACAAGTAAACATGTTGTTAACCTTAGCGAAGTATTACGAATGTACTAGACGTTTCCATTTTGTTTTTCTATCCGTACAACCGTTTCCCAACCCGCCTCAGTACCAGGAATGTAAGTATTTTCTATGGTCGGGATTCAAAGCCTTGTTTTTATATATCGTTCGTCATAAAACCGGCTCGTGATGTTTCTAATGATTTTGTACGAATAGCTAATATAAATAATCTATAATAAACTTGTGTAAACAGTCATCTTGTTGTTCCCACCACTAGGATTGGGGGCGTTCTCTCACTAGGAGTGAATCAAAGCTTATCCACCATGCTGAGCTAGTGTTGGATGTCAGATGTTCACGAAAGTTGTTACGATAACATGGTTTCCTCTCGATGTTCTCCATCAACGGAAGTTCAAGTTTAATGAGAAACGAATCCGCGTCTCTTTAAACGTATAGTCTGTAGGATCCCTTAACAAACTAAACTATAACGATTTCTGTTATTTTTGTTATATTTACTAGGTATTCGGAACAATGTACAGGTTAATCCAATACAGTGTTATAAATACCCTCTTTCTCTCTTCCTAGCTATTATATGATTTTGGAATCAGCTTTCTTTTCTTGTCTTTCTCCTCCACTTCTCTCTGTCTACGACGCCGTCTTCATTCACTTGCCTCTCACACACTCTTTACACCTCATTTCATGTTTACATACAAGAGATTATTTCTCTCTCATTAATGCAATTTTTTTTTGTCACGATGTGTAAGTGGTACTCGTGTGATTTATACGGGACTGGTAGTGGAGACACTTGGTGTAATACGGCACTTAACTAAGGTATCGGGCGCGACGGGCGCGTCAAACTGTGAGACCTCCCGGTAAATGCGCGCTCGGGGCAAAGATTAGGCATTAAAAAGGGGGACTCATAATCATAGTGTATTGACCAGGCCCTTAATAAAATATCGACCATATGCATTGAATGTGTTATTTCATTTGTTTTATCTTATTTTTCTGTAATACCTTCATCTTTATTTTCGCCTTTAAGCGGAATACATCAAATTTGGTTTATTCCTTCCACGCTACCTAGCTCTGTTAACAACACAAAAATATATACAAAATCAACTTTTTTTTTTTCACTGGTAGCACTGTTGTGCCTGACTCCACCACCAAACAGTAAATTGCAAACATTACTGTGTTTCAGTTTGTTGGGTGCTGTAGCTAATGTAATTACGGAGGTAATGACACATCTTATGTCTCAGGCGACGAGCGCAATGAGGTGCTGTGTAAGTCATCTTAAATAGAGCCTCATTGTTATGGGCGGACGTATCGATTGATATATTGTTCATTGAATTACAAGTTATTAGATTTTTTATTTAACTATATAAATAATATATTTATATATGTGAATTTGTGTTTGTATAGTAAAGTTTAAATTTAATCGTATACTGTTTTCGCCGGTGAAGACTGTTCGCCGCGTGGTTATTCTTGGGCATGCTTTACTCCATTTATCGAAAGGTTTAAGATGGAGATAACGGCTATGATTCATATGAGGGCTTTTATTCTTTTTTTTTTTTCTTAAAAGTGTCCGCCATTAAGCAGAGTCCTAGCAGGACCGCGGTGACAAGGATATTTAGGGTTCCGCGATGAACAGTGAATATTGTTTTTGTTTTTGCTACGAATCGCTTTTTGCTTTTAAGAGCTTTTAAAGATACGAAAAATGTAAAAGATTTTGGGTATCTTTGCTCCTATTTCTACTGCCAAACTGTAGTATGCAAACTTTACTGTGTATGGGTTTGAAAGGTGCTGCAATTACTGGTGAAACGAGACTCAATCTCTTACGTCGAAAGCAACAAGCGCAATGTTGTGCAGTATACATCATCCTAGCTATCGCCATGTTGTTATGGGCAGGCGTATGATTTACCATCAGATGAGCTTCTTGCTCATCTCATTGCTTAACTGAATAAAAAAAAAGTTTTTTTATTTTGCTTTATGATTCATAACGATAAATTTTCTTAAGTCGAGAAAAAAGCTCAATCGTTATAATATTAGAAGCTTTCTCACAGTGGTCATAAAATTTATTACTTCACACAATGGGAACTTTTAAAAAAAAATTCTTCCTTGAAAGTATTTTCTAGAATATATATATATGTGTATGTAAAACCTTAAGTTTAGAGTATAGAAACCGGAGTCAATGCAAATGGCTATTCCGAATCGATAACTTACTTTTTTCACTTGAGCTAAAAATCTAGTTTTTTTTTTAAATAAAGTTTTTATTAATTGCTGTAACATATTTTCAGGTTCCAAATTAAGTTGGGGTGTAAGTGATGTATAATAATATGAAGTGATATACGGAAACCCGGAGATATTACTCCCATGTTTCGCTTATCCCTTTTGTAAGTGTAATCGGTCAAAAACCTCACTTAGTGCGGCCAAGTTAAAGGAGTGCTCTTTTATTATTTCGTTCCTTACAAAAGTATGCGCTTTTATCGTGACTGTATGTTTGTCTGTCACCTCGTAACTCCGGTATGTGGAACACGGGCCGCTGCTCACTAACCGCTAACAGTCGCTGTTGCAATAAATATCTATTAAGACATTTTAAAGCGTGAGACTTACACAAAGTTTAACGTGAATCACAAAAGAAACGAATACCGTACGATATAATATTTTAAAAGCATTAAATATAACAGAAAAGATACTAAAAGTTAGTATTTTTTATATCAATAATGAGACTATTGATGGTGAAGCTTTCTAGCTCAGAATCTCTGAAAGTCATTGTTGCAGGAGACCGTCTAAATAGGTACCACTGTAGCGCCTATTTCAAACAGTACTGTGTAAACATTACTACTGTTTATAGGAACTGTAGCTAGTATAATTACTGGGGTAACGAGACTCAACATCTTATGTCTCAAAGAGACTAGCGCAATGTGGTGCAATGTATATCATCATAACTAACTCTATATTGTTATGGGTCAGCGTATCACTTCTTCGGTATCACTCTTCACTTACCATCAGATACTTGCTCGTCTCGTCGGTTAGTCGAATAAAAGAAATATATATATAGTCATCCGGAACACTAATTGTAGTATACCGCCTGATTTATAATTAGAGTGGTAACTCAGCAGTCCACAATCCACCAGTTTGTACTTTACCATCATCTAAACTCCACGTTTGGCTCTGGAATCGAGTCTTGCACCTTGTTATAAAACAAACAGAGAATGCGACACAGAGGCAATCAAGCATTTTCTATATTGCTCTTATTTCTGCCACCAAACAGTAGTGTTTTCTATTGCTTGGTTCCGATTTGAAGGGCTTTGTAATGAGTGAAATTTCTGAGTTAAAAACACTATATCTTATGTCTCAAGGCGATAAGCACAATGTGATGCGTTGTTATTATCACGATAAAAGCAGTAAATTTTAGTTTTTTATATATGCATGATCCTTTAAACATTGTTGTTGTACATACTCAAGAAAATATATTATTTATATACACAGGTGAGGGTGAGAGGCACATATGCAAGCTTAGCTCTAGAAGAATTTTCTTCAAGCCAACCTGGGAAAGTGAATAAATGAAAAGTAAATACAGGCGCGTGTGTACAATCAAATGAACAAGATTTGATATAAAGAGACGATTAAGGATATACTAGAATAATAAGGATATAAGCCAACCTCACCACAAACGAGGCTCTAGTTCCCACCTACCCGCTTTGGACCAACGTTGTGGGAAATGGCCCAAGTCCTCCCATATGAACCTCTACATACGTCAGCTACTGCCCACCGGTACTGATGACCATGCTGACAATATGTCGAGATCTTTGGGGGAGGCTTATGTCCAGCAGTGGACGTCTATCGGCTGATGATGATGACGATGACTATACTAGCATATGATCCTTTATATGATCCTTGTGTCTATCTCGATTTAAAATAACATTATTGATATTGAAAACAGCAAGTTGGAGGTCCCAATAAGGAGTTAAGTTACCGAATAATCGATTAATGTATTCAAAAACATAAATAACTCACTAATTGATAATAATTAGTTTTTAATGTAAACTCAATAACTTACCTCCCTTTCTCGTTTTTTATCGTGCCGGGAGGCAGGACAGAATTTGCCAAAAAATCAATACAGACCGCAATTGGTCGTTAACTTAATTGATCTTAACTAATCTTAACTTAATTGATGCATACCCTGCACCCGGCTGATAAGAGCTAAGCGAAAATTAGACTCATTTCAAGTTAAATAAAGCAAAACTCGTCCATTCGGGAACTGCAAAGGATTTCACTTATCATTGTTTTTGTTTTGGTTTAGTGAAATAAAAAAAGCTTGCTCCTGTGTAGTTTACTGGGGTGATGAGACTTAACATCATCCATCTCAAGGTAACGAGCACTTTATATTTCAGTTAGTAAAGTGTATATTATTTACACTAGCGCCATAGCTAGGAAACCCACTCGTCTCCTCGTATCGTAGAGAAAAAAAAAATTTAGTAGCTCATTAGTAGTAGCAGAAATTACTTAAAAAATAAGACTTTAAATCTTTTCTCTTAAAGCAATAAGTAAACCCATCATCCAGCATTGAGCCAGCATGGTAGGAAATGGCCCGAATCCCCCCTATAGGAACCCCTATATACGACAGCCCTTAGTGGCCAGAGGTACCGCAGGCCATGCTGACTGTATGTGAAGATCTTAAGAAGCCTTTGTCCAGCAGGGGACATCTATCGGCTGATGATGGTGTATAGTTTTCATTACTAGATCATTATATAAGTAAAAAGAAGTAAATATCGTCTTGGATGAAGAAGCTATGCTTTTAATGGCAACCTCTAAACTTAAAGCGTAAGAAATAAAATAACTTGTGGGCAACTGGAACATGTTCTAGACTATTGCCTTGAGATACAAATTGGTGATGTGCTCGTACTTAGACAGTCTTCAGCTATAAACCTATTCTTTTTGGGTCAAGGATAATCTTCAGAATATAGCTTGTTTCTGGGTGGTAGTAACATGGAATTTACACCTTATAAAAGCCTCTCTATTGTCTCAATATATTTGAAGACGTCCCGAAATCTACGTAACGATCCTGTACCTCTTTACATAGCTTAGTATATCCCAAGGAAGTTGCCATCTTTATACAAAGAGAAGAACTCTTTAGCACCCGCGATATATAAGACACTTGCCACTTATACTTAATACTTTCCAAAAATATTTATACTATTACTAGGTAACAGGTTTGTATCATTTGAGCTATCGCTTTAGAAATAAATCTGTGACTGTTAATAACTTAGTAACTTTATAACTATTAAGTAACATTAAGAATCTGTTTATAAATCGCCTAATAGACTAAAATTTAAGTTTTTTCTGTTCTTAATTTATTGTTTAATATCAAAACAAAAATACTTAATGCGAATAATTCCAATAGGCAATGCGTATCAAACGGCAACCTATGGCAAACTGTGATTCAGTAATATGGTATTAGGGTATTGTATATCTTCATTGTAAATACTGGTTTTACTAGCAATATATCTGCTTCATCATCCCAACCGATGGATCCACTGGATGGATCCACACAGTCCACTGCTGGACATAGATTTCTTGTTATCTCTTCCGCTAAACAGTCTTACACTTTCTATATATATTATATATTTACGCTACGTTTTAACTACAGAGAAGAAGTTTGAATCCACTGAATAATAATTTCTCTTTATGTATGTTTTGTATATTTGTAATTTAGATATATAACGAAGCTAATGATTCATAATATAAGCTTTGTACTTTATTTTTACCTTATACTTGCCCACAATAACTCCTTTCTTCCATACTTGTAGTCAATGAACATTATATTCACTTCAGGATAAAATTTACGAAAATTTCAATCAACTGTTTGAATGATCATTGTAGTATATGTATGTAGATAAATGGATTTTTTTATATATACATTTAGATAGAAATGTTTTTAGAGACACATGTAGAAAAAAAAAGGTTTAATTTACATAAAAGTTGTCTTAATTGTGTCGAAATGTTCTTCTTACTATGGCTTATATGATTGTCTTTTCATCTTCATGTGATTTGACGTTATGTATAAGTGCATTCATTTTCTGACTTGTTTAAAGATAACATAGTATATATGCATATTGTTAATAGCATGTGGGTAATCTGTGAGTAAATTAGTATTGATCGAAATTGCATGTCACTACACTTTAAATTGATTAACTACAAAGACTACTAAGTTATTAGTAACTAGTTGTTCCCAGCCCGCTTTGTGGGCTGTGAATTAGACATGAAATTGTCTGAAATATTCCTTAAAGGAACCGCAAACATTAATGACTTTTTATAGCAACTGTTACTATAGCAACACCGTGAATAATACGAAATGAAAATGTTAATAAAATGACGAAGGATCTATGACATTGAATATAATGATCTACAAATCATTCGGCGTCGAATGGTTAAGTTCTCACGTCGATACGTTCACTAGTTTTCACGTGATTGGCGAACAAACAAAAACCATTTTCATTATATATATATATAGAGATATAACTGCTAGGTTAAAAGTCATTTCGTAATGCCTTTGGTAACGTTTGTTAATTCAAAGACGGGTATGTAGGTACCGCTGGCGCAGTGGCTGGGCGGCGGCCGGGGGCGTATCCTCGTTTGGCACCGGGCCACGGAATATGCAACGAAACAGTCTATTGGATTAAGTTAAGGCGCCATGCTTCCTTCAACGAATAATATTATTTCAACATTTTATTATTAATGCATTCTCCTCCTTGATCCGTCTTCTTTACCTCAGAAGGAAAACATCAAGCCACCACGCTTCCCATGTGCTGGTCACATGCCCATGAAAGCAGATGTTTTTAGGACTTGGTTTTCTCACTATGTTTTTCTTCACATAACTACTTAAAATTTTCTACAAAAAAAGGTTTTTTATCTAATTTTATCATTACTTAAAAGGTGTTCAAGTCAGTTCATTTAAAATAATCAAGAGTTGTATTAAGTTATTTCCCCATATTACATTCTCAGTAAACAAAATATTTAGTTAAGTTAGTTGTTATTATGTATATTAGTAAACTTTTATAGTATTTGTGATATTATGAACATATACTTTGCTTTTACAGCTTTTTGCCAGAGCTAATAATACAAGCTCACATGGCGAAATCAGGAATCAGAATGGAAGCTTTGTGGCAGGTGAAGAATGTATACTAAAGAGGTGGAAGGAATATTTTGAAAGTTTATTCGAGAAGGAAGATACGCATGTGCCAAACCCCGGTAGGGGTCAAACTGAGAGTGGGGATGAAAGTAACATTAGTATGAAAGAAATTTTAGATGCAATGAATAGTATGAAGTTGGGTAAGGCTGCAGGATATGATAGGATTACGGTCGAGATGCTGAGAGCTGGACAGGGCGTGGTAGCTAGTCAGCTGTACTACCTTTTCAATCTTTGTTGGAGGAGCGGCAAAGTGCCAGATGACTGGTGCAAAGCCGTAATCGTTCCGGTATATAAAGGAAAAGGGTCACAGCAAGACTGTAAAAACTATCGTGGCATTAGCTTACTGAGCGTCGTCGGCAAACTGTATGCAAAGATACTGATTAAAAGAGTGATGAATGAAACTGAAGAGAAAATTTGGGATGTACAAGCAGGATTTAGAAGTGGAATGGAATGCATGGATCAGGTCTTTTCCTTACGTAGCATAACCGAAAAATGTTTGGCACATAGCCAAAAGGTCTATTGCGCTTTCGTAGATTTGGAAAAAGCCTATGACAGAGTGGTGAGGAATGAATTGTGGTCCATATTGTCTGCTTATGGGGTAAACAGCACGCTGATACGAGCATTGAAATCACTTTATGAGGGTTCTAGTGCTTGTGTCAGGATAAACGGAGCTTACTCAGACTGGTTTAGCATCCAGAAGGGTGTTAGACAGGGATGTGTGGCCTCGCTGTGGCTGTTTAACCTATTTTTAGACAATTGCTTGAATGATTTGAAAGATAGTGCTTATGGACTAAGCATGAATGAGTTGACCGTCAAGTGCCTCCTATACGCTGATGATCAAGTTTTATTATCATCATCGGAAAGGGAGTCGCAAGCGATGGTCGACATGGTGCATGGAGCTTTAACAAGCAAAGGAATGAAAGTGAATGTAAGCAAGACGAAAGTAATGGTTTTTGAAAGAGAAGAATGTATGACAAACTGTGACATTATGATTGAGGGACAAAAAGTGGAACAAGTGAAAGAATTTGTATATGTGGGTTCACAGTTTACGAGAGATGGCAAGTGTGATGATGATATTGAAAGAAGAGTTTTAAAAGGGAATCAAGTCAATGGGGCACTTCATAACTTTATGAATAGCCGGAACGTCTCACAAAGAGCACGACTGGCTGTGCATAGAGGCGTGTTGGTCCCCATACTGATGTATGGTAGTGAATGTTGGGTATGGCAGAAGAAACATGAAAGTAAGATTAACGCTGTGGAGATGAGAAGCCTGAGAAGTATAACTGGAGTGAAACGGATGAACAAAGTGAGGAACAGTGTGATAAGGAAGCGGTGCGGCGTGGTTGAAGATGTAGTGACAAGGATAGAGAAAGGGATGCTTAGATGGTTCGGCCATGTCGAAAGAATGGATGAAAGAAGATTAACGAAAGAAATTTACAAGGTAAGAATGATTGGAAAAATAGGTGCAGGTCGACCTAGGCGGACATATTCCGATCAAATCGGAGATGTCCTAAAAAAAGGCCGGATCAAAAGCACACGCAACAGACGAGCGTGCATGAAGATGCTTATGAAAGTGGAGGACGCGAGAGAGGTGTGCCAGGATCGTAGCAGGTGGAGAGAGGTGGTCTCTGCCTACCCCACTGGGAACGAGGCGTGATATATATGTATGTATGTATGTACTTTGCTTTTACGAACTGTTTCGATCCGTCAGGTACCATCCTAAAAATTTTATATCTGCCATCATGTTTTCTTTTGCCACAGGGTTGAGGTATCATTTTGATGATGTCTTGCTTCTTCATCTTTAGCTAAAGAGTACCTTTTACCTTTAGGCGAAATAGCACTGACAATATGATTATAAATTCTAAGCAGTTACTACTGAAGTGTTTTATTTATCACTAAATAACTGTCCACAGTACAAATTTACTTGTAAGGGATATTATGATTTTTAATAATTTAAACGGTATAATATATTGTCTGCTTTTCTCTCTTTCTTAAAAAAAAACATTTACTATCTGTTTTACTAAACGTCTACCTTTTCTCTGATGGTACAAAGTCCTGTTTCAAAACAAAGTAAATATTTCTAATCTGACGCGAGCTGGACCTTAACTATTAATAATTTATGACAGGCGAAGTGCTCCTTTAAAATATAAATAACAAAGCCCGTTCATCTTTTGAAAGATCATTTATTCATTATAATTAGATTCTTTACATATATTTACATATTGCCGTATTAAAGCTTGCCACGGACAGACGACGCGGACGTACCCTCAATGACGAAGTAAATTTCTAACTGAAAACTAAACAAATATAACTTTGAGTTTATGTTGAATATTTTAAATGTAAACAAATATATACAATACGGTATACTTGAAGAAAAAGATCAGATTGTTTTTTTTTTATTTATTATATTTACAAAGTTTACATATGGTCTACTTAATGTTTAGAGCATTCCGCTATATACACAATGTTATATTATTACGCTTAATTTAAATATCACTTCAAAATACATATACTGGCACATTATTTATTTTTATATTTTACAATAAATAAGAGTATTTGGTATCGAAAAATGCTTAAAAATTCACATATAACTTGCACCGAAACAAAGGAAAATTGCAATACTGTCTTTATTATACATTGCTCCAAACAGCGCTGAAATAATATCCAAAGATTACAAGTTAAAGGAAAGGTTTTTTTTATGAAGATCATTTTCAGTGCAAGTTTCACTCGAAAACGCGGACTATCTGTTACCGAACGCCTGCTCACACTTTTCTATTTGAGCTAACACTTTGCCTATTCTTTCGTGTAAAATTTTCGCATTTTTCTCCGGCAGCGGCGGCAGTATGTCTCTAATCAATGCGTCGTTTTTTTGATGAAACATTTCACTTAGTTTCACACCCACCGAATGTTCATACAAAGCTTTCAAGGCGTCGACCGTCCTCTTTCTGAACACGCACAAATTGTCCAACATCAAGCTGTGATACACATTGTACTTCTTTAAAAGTCTATAACCATGTAGAAGTCCGGATTCGTTATCCAAGAACAGTAGCAGACCACTGTCCATTTTTCTTGCTAGATTGTGCGCCGGACCGTCCATTATATTGATGTTCCACTGATAGTTGAATAAATTGTTTACAATTCTATCTAAATTTGCTGTAAGGTAATCAAATATTATGAGATCGGACCATTGAGCCAATTCCACAAATAGCTGGATGGTCGGCTTTGTCAGTTTAACATCAATATAATTAAAAGGTTCCTCGGATTCTTTGTTTTGCCGCTTAACACTCTTCGCTTTTAGTTTGTTAATCATAATTTGTTTAGTTGTCTCCCCAACATCGTTCTCTTTCCATGACATTTTTAAAACATCAATTTTATTCAAATGCCTGTTCGACGGTTTGAAAATATCAGGAATCGTAGCCGATTCTAGACTGGGTATGTACTGGGTTAGAACGACTGCCCTGTTAGTGTTCCACTGTGCAGCGGAAATGTCTCCGGCTACACTTCTCCATAGGTTGTCCTTTAAATCAACTACTTTCACAACCGAAGGCGCTAAATTCGTCAAGTTTAATAGCCTACCAACGTAGAAACTGAAAATCTCGCCTTGGATTTGATCAGTGTTCTGTCTGTATCGCACGCACGCCTGAATCCCATCTTTGAAAGTCACTAACCGATTTTGCATTCTGCCACACCCATTTTCCATCTTAACAACCTCACTTTGCTCAACATATCTTTCCCAAATCTCGGCCGTGTTTTCTCCATACCCTTGAGGCATTGAATTCTCAACTTCAGGTCCCCAATAAATGTTATCATATAACACGGTTTGATCGTTAGGAACATAATCAGTTTTGTTGCTAATAACATTCGCTATAGAATGCTTGTGATGGGTGTTTTTGTTGTCTTTTAATATTTCCTTCATGTCTTCTGTAAGGCTTTTCGGATAAATGTCCTTATTATACTTCTGTGTTTCGTTGTCTCCTGTGAATGAAACAGATGCAAATCTATTCAGATCCTTTTCTCTTGTGTCCTCAATGACGTTGTTTGTTTTAAAACCGTTCCCATATTTCAAAGAATTCAAGCTCCTCGAATGGACCTCACGTGAATTATTTAATTTTATTACTTTCCTAGGAGTATATACAGGACTTGTTACTTGCTTTTGCGGTGAGCCCATAATGACAACACCAATTGATAGGCCTAAAATAAAACTAATGCAAACACTGACAAAGCAGTAATTATAAAATCCGTATTCTCTTTTAATAGCAATTCTTCTGGACAGTTCTTCTTTATAATGGAAATTGTTATTTAATAAATACTTTGATTTTTTCATTTTGCAATAATTAGTTAAAATTGCTACTGTTTTTAATTTTTTGTCCCTAACGCACTCCTGCGACTTTTGATTAATATTTTTCTTTAAATCTTCTAGGGTAGGTATCCTCTCAGACTTTTCACATTCTTCAGAGTTTATTCTCTTTTCGTTAGCAGGCTGTGTACCGTCCTCCATTTTCATCTCTTTTCTTTACTCATCTAGACTGTGGTGTGATGCATCTGTAACAAACAAAAGTAATCGATTATTGAAAAATTCTGATAACATAGAATCTAAAAGAGAAATTTGTAGGTAGTCGTTAAAAATATTTTTAATAAAATAACTGTTAAAAATGTATTGATAATTATAGCTTATAAGTAAAATCAGTTTTCAATAAAATATTAATGTGATAATAGAATTCAGATATAATCAACAGAAGACCTTAAATACATAACCTAAATTATTGTGCTTTAATAAAATTTTATGGACTAGTAAACAAGTTACCTTTAAAATTAACTTTTTTAAATCAAACAGGTTAGTGCCTAACAACGATCCCATTTGGCGTTAAGTATTGATGCGATCCGCGGTGGTAATACACAATAACTTAGAAACAACCTATTCAGTTTTTTCTTAAAGACTTGAGTCGCATTTCGACGAAAACACTAGCGCAGAAAAGTTGTTCTACTCATTTTCTGTTCTTCCAAAGAAACCCTGCTTTTGAAGGGAAAATAGAACTATATGGGATTTTCATTGCCTAAACCCCTCTTAGTGGTTACTTTCAGTGCATTAGGATGCTCCAGGATTTCTGCTGCACCGGTGGCTGCTACGGAAGATAGAAGACCGCCTTGGATTTATTGTCCTCTTAGGTCTAGCTCAACAAGCTGTGAGAGCTACCACGCATAACGCTCAACCTCCTGGTTGGGGGTTATACGTGACACTGACCCTGCATGACCATTTAAACACAGATTCTTCTACGACAGGTAGGACTTACCCAAGATGTATTCTAACTAGCCCGAGAGTAGAAAGAGAAACTCTTTAGAAGAAGGGGAAACGGGATATTTACAGCATAACGATGGTGATTGGCCGTTCGTTTGGCCAAGCGTAAGTTACCCGTGTAAATTTAAATAAACTTTGTTATATTTTAACATTAGTACAAATCCCCGCAAAAAGTGCAAGCTTTAAGCCGCAGCGTAACAACGGTAGATGAAAAAAAAATATTAGATATCGCACGAATCAAAGTAATTAAGTGATTAACACCGCATGTAAAAACACCGGACGGACGGACGGACGGACGGACGGACGGACGGACAGAAGTACGCGTGTCAATCACGTCGGAGATTACGGCCGCATATTTGACATGTAACATTATTATATCGTGTTACTAAAACGAACCCGTTCACAGCGTACGATTAAGATCGTGGTCGTGTCGTGTCCGGATCGTACGGAGGCGAAAATACCGAAAAATCTTATCTCCTCATCTTAGCTTAAGAGGTTGGAAGATCGATTGGACAAATCCTTGGACATTTAGATCGTATCGTCACTTGATATGTTGTACATATAATTTTATGACAGAGAACAAGTTGACTTAAATAATTAATAAGCTTTCCTGTCTTCTACGTCGATCAAAGAATCCATTTTGCATTACTTTGATCAAAACAGTCACCATAGTAACATGTTCTAGGCTATTTAGTTTTTTAATTTCATAGATCCTTCATCATTTTATTAACCTAACGGTTGCTATAGAAAGTCATTTGCGGTTGCTGTTGCTCTCAAGGAATATTTCAGACAAATTCTATACAACGGCCATCAAATCGGATAAGGAGCAGTGATTATACATATATATATCGAATTAATTGTTTAATATAAAACTTTACTAGCGGTAGGTCCTTGTTGCAGGAGACTGTCGATATAGATACCACCGCAGCTCCTATTTCTGCCGTCAAACAGCACTGTGTAAATATCACCGTGCTCCAGCTTGAAGGGCGTCGTAGCTAGTGTAATTACTGTGGTAACGAGATTAATATCTTATGTCCCAAAGCGACGAGCGCAATGTGAAGCAATGTGTAATACCCAAGCGTCACATTGTTATGTGCAAGCGTATCACTCATCATCAGATGAACATCGTGCTCGTCTCGTCACATTACAGCATAAAAAAAATACCATCTAGTCAGCTACCACCGCAGCTTCTATTTTTGCTGTCGAACAGTAATCATCATCATCATCAGGTGATCTCTTCAAACTGAAGTTTGGCGATCAGTTTGAGAAAACCAAATCGATCCTCAGCTGTTCTTTTTAAATGATGGTATTTATACACGGTCCTCTCCTTAAACCATCCCTACCGCTGTCTACAAAACAGTAATATACTAAAATCACTGTTCCGATTTGAAGGACGCTGTAGCAATTGTAGTTATAGAGGTAAAGAGGCTTGTCATCAAACGTATCAACGTGACGAGCACAATCTGATGCTACGTTGTTATTAGCAGGCGTATTATTTACCATCAAGCGGACGTCTTGTCCTTCTAGTCTTTACATAGTATTAAAAAATCCTTGTAAAAGACGATTTATAGATATTTTTTTAACTTTCTAATAAAAATGGAATTATTGATCCCCAACCTTTATTTCCGCATAAATGCTACAACCAGAACTATATGAAACGTCTTTAGATTTAATCTGATGAACGTGGATGATTGTTGGAACCGGCCAGGATCTATTCATATCTAGATTTTTAGAGGAGTTCTATGTCCTAGTTTACGTCTATCAGCTGAAGATTATAATGAACTTTTAGTTTGTTTCGCTTCTTGGTACATGTAAGAAAGCACCAGGTAACAATCTACTTGTGCATGTTTTCAATAGGAGAACAGGATAGTCCACTCTTTTCAGCAACTGCGTGGTCTTCGAATTATTTAGACTGATGTTATCGTATATTTAATTTGTTCAACCGGAAGTTATATTTAAATTATAGAATATCAGTATCATAGTAAACATTTTCCTATAATTTTATATGGATGATATATCATTATTTATTAATAAAGATTATGAACAAGGATGTACTGGTCCTCGCGGGCACACGCGGCGCGTGGGTGGACACAACTGAATAATACTTTCAAATATATATATATATCGTGGGCCAAACAGTAATGGGGTCAAGGAGCTCACATTTGTTTGAGGCTTTATGGTGATGGCGCCCGCACTGATTTCGACTGTTGCATTATGATTTATTTGTACTTAAATGTATTTATGATGTAAATGAGTAGGCGTTTATATATATTACTTATGTTATGACCTGAGAGTGAATTACCGTTGCAATATGAGAGTCTAAGTGCGAGCGTGCTTTATCAATGAATGGCGTCATTTGATGCTAAAATCATTTGTCAGCGCATTAGGATAAAAATAAAATTAATCTCTAACTCCTCAAGAAAACATCTCAACCGATGTCCACCGCTGGACATAGGTTTTTCATAGCGCACTCAATAAAATACTATCTAGCGCTGTTTGAGTCCATGTGGCGCCTACCGCGCTACTACAACCGATCTCGCTCGGTTTAAAAAAAAAAAACCATTAAAACAACAAAACAATCCACGCGTTAAACAAATTGAAAATTAGGTGGTGGTGCCCAACAACCCCTCAATTATTGTGTTAGCCGGCAATTTACTAATAATAATTCAATTAGTGGGGGAGCGGTGTGCGTATGTAATTGTTTTTATGAGAACCGCGCGGTTAGACGCACGCCCCTACGGACGCGCGCGCGCCCTCTGTAGAGATGATATTACCATTATCTATTATAAAAAATTACTCCTAAATTACATACAAGTGAAAATAGAATTATATTTGAAAGTAAACAGGTAAATCACATTATTAGAAACAAATTTAGATTTTTGCAAATACATTGCAATGAAAGAGAAATAGTTCCCGCACATCAACTCTAGCACATAACCTCATCAGCTCGTGGTGCACCCTGCTAATCAATAATCGAGGCTCCTGGCTCCCACCGACCCGTATTGGGCCAGCGTGGTGGGAATGACCCAAATCTCCCCATATAGATCCGTTCCTGATATGGAAATTTTTAGAGAAGGCTTATGCCCGGCAGTGGAGTTCATATTGATAATGATTGGAATTTGGTCGTCCATCGTCCATCTGATGGTAAGTGCACGCCTGCTCTTAACATGGCGCTAATTAGGATAACATACACTGCAACACATGCTTCGTAGTCTTGAAACATAAGTACCCCAATAATTTGACTAGGTACAACGCCCTTCAAAGCGGAACTTAACAAGGTTTGCACTCTTGAAATTGGCTGTAGAAATAAGAGAGTTGCGGTGGTAACAACCAATACGGTCTCCAGATACCACCAGCGATGGTGACCATATTGATTGGTGACCAACGATCATAAGGTAATTAAGTATCTTACACTTAGAATTTGTTTAATAGCATTAATATGACGGTATAGCACGTGGTGTAGTGTACATCACTCTAACTTGCAGTAAATTGCTATGGATATAATATATCATTAGTTTAATCCTGTTCGTCGCTTGTGGAATAAAAAAATAAATAGTGTTGTATCAGCTCTGTATAAATCCATCTAAGTCAACTAAGTTAACTTTTTGTATGCTACGGGGCCCGGAGCCGTCCAACTCCAGTTACTTTTTTACTCCATTTTTCTTCGACTCCATAGCTTGTAGATCGTTTTTTAAGTTAGACCGCTTGTAAGAATTTTGTAAAACACATTCTGTGTCACGGGTCGTTGTGTGAGTTCTTTTTTTTTTTTTTTTTTTTTATAGTTGATTTGTCAAGTTAAACCGTTTCACGTTGGGCAGTTGTAGTACACTGTCGATTTGATCCGACTAACTGCGTGACGAGTTCAGAGTGACCGATAGCCGTTAAATGTTTTACGGTTTTAATAACCGATCGTTAATTATGCAAATTATGACGGTAGATAAAATAAAATGTTGTTATCCGGTCGATTGGACAAATAGCCCACTCAGTATTCCCATTGTTGGGACTCGAAGCATTAAAATGAGAGTCAATGCCGTGGCCTTAACTTATAAGATATTCAATACGTCTGCCCATACCAACGTAGCGCTAGTTAGGAAGATATACACAGCACCACACTACGCTTCATTTAAGATAGAAATACACTAGCTACAGCGCCCTTTAAACCGGAACACAATGATCTTTACTGTTTGGCAGCAGTAACAGAAGCTGCGATAGAATCTACACAGACTCCGATAGGTCTCTAATAACAGAGACATACCTACATTTGAAGTCTGTCAGTTCACGATGTTCTACACCGGAAGTTCAAGTTAAGTGGGGATAGAACCTTAAACCGGCACCCCTTTAAGTTGTACTGTGTAGTGTTGTAAAAAGCAACATAGATTTTATTTTTATTTATCTCCATAATATTTAAAAAAAAGTGACAGAGAGAGAGCGATAGAGAGAGAAAGAGAATACAGTATATATAGAAATAAATTATTTTATTCCATTAAGTAGTATTTTTTAACTGTTATAACTTCTGTTTACAAGTTTGAGGAGTACTTTCGTCAATCGAAGAATAATTGTCTAAATACATGTAACTTCTGTCAGGGGAGTAAAAAGTTTTCTTCAGTTCTTAAGGTTAAACACTAAGATCCATGGAAAGGACAAACGTCCTCCTGCACTTAATAAGCTTAGCTCATCGTAACACCTTACAGATGGTAGGTCTCTGTTGCCGGAGACCGTCTAGGTACCACCGCAACTCCTATTGCAGCTGGCAGACAGCAGTGTGCAAACATTACTCTGTCTGGTTTAAAGGGAGCTGTAGCTGGTGTAATTACTGGGGTAACTAGACTCAACGTCTTTATCTCAAAGCGACGAGAGCAATGTAGTAGTGTAGTCATGTTTCATCGCAGGTTTGTTTTTTTCAACATTGCTTAATTGTATAAAAAAAAAACCCTGGTTGTGCGGTAAATATAAAATCCTAACGCTCACACATGAAAACCTTTCAGTCATCTTCTATAACATAAAGAACTAACCCTCGTCATATTTCTACCCCTAGACTACAGGACTGAAGCTTGAACATCTGCCGTCTATCGTCAAAGCTTAGACGTTCAAGCCAAAATGAACTTACAAGATTTGTCCTAATTAAATTATTATTTTTCATGTGGCAATAAAGTTTCTTATGAATAAATATATAAATAAAACTTTTATAGTTAATACACACGTTGAATTGATCTCCGACGCATCTTCAATTACTTAAAGTTATGTAATCACCGAAGAGCCTTCCAGACGCCATTAACCTTCGATTCGTTTAATGGAAAAATTTGTTACAGCACATTCGCCAATTTGGTTATTCTGCAAGAACTCCAACGTCCGCTGCAATTATAAATTGGCGATGGTGCTACTTCTAACTTAAGCTTTTAATCTTTTTTAATTGTTATGTATTCCCATATTAATAACTATATAAATTGTACAGCTAAATTTTCATGATATTAACATAGTTATAATTTTGACGATCATCATCTACATTAGCCCATAGTCAGTCTGCTGGACATATACCTGCCCCAAAGATTGCCACGCCATCGGGTACAGATTTTTTTTTGCGCCTTCCCGTTATTTTTGCCTTAAGCTGTCTTTCTTCTTGTGTTTGGTCTCTTTATTAATATTTATTTGTTTATTTCTTATCCCTTATCCTTCTTTGTTACCTTATACTTTCTTCCTTTTCTTCTTTAACCCTTAATTTTTTCATCTGTCACTCTCTCTGGTAGGGATTTATGTGGGAGGATTTGGGTTATGTCTCACCACGTTGGCCGAATGCTGGTGGGAACCAGAGCCTCGTTTGTTGATTAGCAGGGTGCACCACGAGCAGGTGAGGTTGGCATGGTTCCCGTAAGTTGTCGTGCGGGATCTTTAACACCCTCGATCAACAAACGACTTCTTCCTAGGGCTCTGTTACCGGAACCCGTCTACGTAAGCATCGCAGCCTATTTCTGCCGCCAAACAGCAGTAGAGCAGCTGTTGCTAGTTAAATTACTGGGATAAAGACTTAACCTCCCAAGTCTCAATGCGATGGACGTGAAGTAGAGCAGTCTATAACGTTCTAACTGGAGCCGTTATTATGTGCAGGCGTATCACTTACCATCAGGTGAATGTCTCACTCGTCTCGTAGTTTCGTTAAATAAAAAAAACTTCTAAGCATATAAGTATCTACCGCTTCTAATTAAGGAGTATTTGTTATACTCTCGCTCAACACGCAATATGGTGAGTGTAATATATTCATAAAGTCGTATAAAAAAATTTATTTAGGTTTTTCTAGAGGAGGAGGTTGTCCCCTTTTAGTTGCTTATTACAGCACATTGGGGTAGTTAGGGAAATCTTAACGCTTCTCCCTCTCGTAATATGGTTAGTAACGAATAAACATATAAAATTCTTTATATTATCGTATATATGAAGAGAATAAGTGATTCATTTAATGTGAGAGAAGAGATGTATTATTGAAAGGCATTATTTCTTATTTATCATATATGTAACTTAATAACTTTGTTAATAAAAAACTTGGTAGTATATTCAAAAATGTTATATAAAGTAAATACAATCGTCGATGTTTATGACGTAAGCAGGTATGCTGAAGACGAGGTGCAGAACTTGCTGCTGGTTCGCTTGCTGGGTAAACCCACCAAAATTCAGGTCGCCAAAGTTTTCTATCATATTCACCGTTGACGGTCAAAAGCGCTAAGTATAAGTTAACAGTTAACTCTTTTATTTTCCACCGAACGGCTCGAGTGGGACGTTAACCGACTTTCTCTAAAGTTGTGTGCTGTGTGTTTATTCGGAATAGCGTCGCGTCATCGCCCGTAATCAAATTACGCTTCGAGTCATAATATTATTAGTTTTGAATTATAATCTCACAAAGATAGCCTTATTATTCTGATTAAGACGACCGTTAAATCTCGTTTGTTGGTCGTAAGTCGGAGTTTTTTTTTTTCTTGTTCACTATATTTGTTAACTTGAAAATATGTTCGGTTTGTTCCGCTATTCGGTTGTGAAATATCGTTAACTTAAATACACCGTGCTAATTAGGAGATTCAATAGAAATTAATTAATGAGTTAAATTGAAATAAACACTGGAGGAACAAGGAATATCATATACTTTACTTGTTAAGTGTTAAGTAAAACATCATTGACATCAAATACCTGTGTGGAGATTATTGAGAAAGACGTCTGATGACGATGATGACATCGCTATGATTCCTTTTAAAGGCTGAAGCACTGATAACGATGCGTTTTAAATATTTATAATATACTAAACTTTTGTTAAGAATACCATCAACAATATTACTACAATCCACTTCAACAGTATTTGTGGACTTTAGTTACAACAGCGAGATACAAACGGTGAAGGAAAACATCGTGAGGAAACCCGCACATAACTTAGAATTTATTCTAAGGTATGTGTGAAGTCACCAACCCGCATTGGGCCAGCGTGGTGACTATGGCCCAATCGCCCTCATATTGAGGGCAGGCCTGTGCCCCAGCAGTGGGGACGTAAATGGGCTGTTATTACTACTTTAACAATATAACTGTTTTTATTAAATTAACTACGTTATTTTGCACTATCCGTGAGAAGAAATATTACCACACATTAATTACATCTCTGTTTAATCTGCGATGGGATCATGGTTATGGCATTAGTTTATATAAAACTACATGTTCCCTCCCAACTGTTTCCGTCTGTATCATCCCTTAATTCCCTCTGGGGAAAAAGTTACGTTAAGTTAAGTTTAGTTCTACACACCGTGACGGGTTGATACATAGGTGGATATCTCATATATATAGAAACATGACAGAAGCACTCATCCAGTTAGTATTAGACATTAGGAATTATGAAGTCGGACGCAGCCGCGGGCGAACCCTAGTATGGACATGGATGACGTTGAACGATACCCGACCGAACCGTTAACTATGTTTCCGCGATCGATACCCGCCGATTGCATCGATATCTAACAAACAATCTGGTATCGAGTGATCTATTCCGATCATTCAACGTTCCCAGGGTCACCATTGTTCAAAAACTGGAAGAAGTCGTGCTAGTCATATAACTGTTCCGTTACCGTGCACGAACATTTTTCCCCTATAACGTGTATTAAGTAAATCTTCAAAGGTGCATAGAGATATTTATTTTTACTACTAAGTCTCTGTTGCCGGAAACTGTCTATTACTGGAATAACGATACTTAACAGCTTATGTATAACGCGACTAGCACGATGTGGTGCAGTGTACATCATTCTAACTAGCTCTAAGTTGGTATGGACAGGCGTATCGCTTGCCATCAGGTGAACGTAGAATTAAACAGCATCGCACAGTTCTCGTAGCTTTGTCACAAAAGAAGTATCGTTTCTCCAGTAATTTCATTACCTAGGCCTTTCAAAGAGGATCACAGTATAGTTTGTACACTACTCTTTAGCAGCAGGAATTGAAGCTGCGGTATCCAGCAACAGAAATCTACCACCAGTGCAAATTGATAGATTACATGTGCACGAAAACTGTTGATAGATTCATGAACTTCTTAACGTCGTTTTTCTTAACCGGAAGCTGAGTTTGAATAAAATATCAAGCGGAATCCACAAATAGAACATAGCGGATGTGTTGCTCTACGTTATACCTTCAAAGCAAATGAATGCTTATTGTTTGATCTAAACGGTTTGCGAGGTTAAATTTTATTAAACTTTCTAGATACAGAAGAAAATCACCCTCGGGCTGTGTCCAATACAGTAAGTGATATATTCACGACGTCGCCGGGTGTGGGTGGACACAAACAATAGGCCACGCGGGTAAAGACCGCGGTGTGGGAGACCATATTTGAACTTGCGTCAATAATAATAAAATTATTGCCGTAAACCTCTCTATAAATATCCCACCGTAATGTCAACTCAAACAATACTAACTTTAAATTAATATTTATGAACAGGACTGTTATATAGAGTAAGACAATATGACAAGCATTTGATTGCATTTGCAGCATATTCTCGAAATATGGGAGGAATAAGAATCACACGTTTCTTACTTCTAATTCTTATAAAAGATATATAAGTAATAAACAGTTAGTAGAAACCAAAATAATGTATACAATAAAAAAGCCAATACGTTAAAGTATGATACAGAATATAAATGATGTAAGAAAGTAGCAAAGTACTAAGTATATATAAGTTATGTTAATGAAAAATGCAAAGGTTAAAGAAATGTAAACGACTACTGAACATAATATAACGAAATATAATAATGTAAGAGTTGCAGCGATGTCTAAAATGGATGCTAGAGAGAATAGAGAAGATGATAAGATAGGTATAGAACAAATAGTAGAGAACAAATGGAGGGAAGAGAGGGATGGTATGCGAAGAAATTAGAAGAAATAATAGGAACTGAAATCAGAAATCATTTGAAAGCGTTCATTGCTTAATACAGGAGTTCCCGAACTGGTACTAAAGACCTGGTTTCTAAAATGAACTGATGTCTTCAGATCTTCATAGCTAACTTGTTTTAAAGTTCCTATCCCTAGTTGTATTCTCATTAATTCAATAACTTTGGAGTTGGTTAAGTGAGTAAACCGGACATTGTTTTCTCATCATAATTAAACAAAATAAATAGACCCCTGGGAAATCAATTTCAATCCCAATCGTAACAACCACTTTGGGAATCCTTAACTTAATAGAATATTTAAAATGATTACTTTGTGCTTAACTATTAAGCTCTAAAAGACTTTAACAACAAAACAATACTTCCTCAATCGATTTTGTTGATAATGCTCAACCCTTGTTCCTGCTGCCGAACTGTAGTGTATTCCGGTTTGAAAGGCTCTGTATCTAGTGAAATTACTGAGGTAACGAGACTCAGCATGCGCTTCAAACCGAAGAGCACAACATAGAGTAGTGTATATAATGCTTACTAGCGCCGAGTTGTTACAGGCAAACGTATTATAACCATCAGATAAACATCACGCTCGTCTCGTCGCTTTGGCGAATAAAAATAAGTTAAGATGCACTAACCAAGCCAAGTTTAATGCCGATTTAACTTTGACGATCGTTGTTAAGTTTAAAATCAAAATATCATTGTAATTGTAACCAATAGACGGTTATTATTTTGGTAGAGTTTAACTGGTAACGGTGACTGCGCGCTTTCTATTCTCGATGCGAATGATTAATGATAACGGACGGACGGACGGACGTTGGAACGTAAATAATATAACAAAAACACACCGATAGTTTACTAAATTTTTCAAGATATGTTAGCGAGTTAAATGTATTCAATAGTATGACTGATGTTACTACAGAAATAATATATATTCTATATAAAGTTTCTCATTACTGCAGGTTAACCTCCACGACACCGCCTAGACGATCTTCAGCAGCGATACGACAAAGTATAGACAATTTTTAAAATTCTTCATAGCCTATAAAGAAAGGGTTATTGCAATATAAGAACATAGTATTTTTAGGCACAGATACATTCATAATATACACAATATATACATATATATGTTAATATAGAGAAGCGATAAAATTAATGCTTTTGTCTGTTTATATAATACCCTAGTCCATAACAACGTGTCGCTCGTCCACTTGAGGAAAATTGTTAGGCATTAATACCTCAGTAATTTAACTAACTAGAACGCCCATCGAACCGGAACACAGAAATTTTTTCATACTACTGTTTAGCGGCAGAAACGGTAGTTGCAATGGTACCTACATAGAAGCTCCTCAGTATCAGATATCTGCCACCAGGTTCGATCAGATTCTATTGGTCCCATGTATATACTGTGAGATGTGCAATTATGTGATGAAGAGATAGATAAATAAAAATCTTATTAATTAATAGTACATCTCATTCTTAGATATCGTTAAGAAAATATCCCACATGCGATATGAGACTGGTCCCATAATAGTCGCAGGACGCAATTGCTAAATAAAAGGCAACAATTCAAAGCGGACATTTCGCCGTATGCCCCATTAATCATTACTGCACGCGACATGCCCCGGACCGGGTTTACCTGGCTCGTAAAACGCAAGCTGAGGAATGTTAGGTGGAGTTCACAGGAGTATTGGAGTGTCACAGGACTTCCAGTTTACTTACGATCTGGGTAGCTCCTTCAATCAAAAGAGCAAAATGTAACCTTAGCTTACGTTTGATATAATCGTGAGAGGACGTTATCTTTTGATTTTCCATGTTCAGTGTCAGCAAAGACAGACAATATACTATATTTTTCTTCATAGAAATAAACCTAAGAATATATTTACATAGCTTTACTTTTACAATGAATATATGGACAGTGAAGACAACGGTTATAACGATGTTTTGTGGGAACTCCTCTATAGACGAGAAATACTTAAGTAGAAGTAACCTTATCTTATAGAAACTAGTTTTTTTTTTTATTTTAATTAGTAATGTTAGTATATAATCTATCTGGTGTTAAACTATGGCATACAGGACTGTGGTGGCAAAATCGAGTAACACCCTATTCACTCTTTGAAGAGATCCATGTGATAGTTTGAAGAGACACTTGCTCGGAAATTGTTCTACTCTTTAACTGTTCTAATCAAAAAGTAACAGCTGAACATCTTTATCATAAGCGTCTGTGATGGGTTCCGTCCAATATCTCACGGAAACCAAGTCAACCTAACTTACACGCAGTACACTCTTAACAGACGATACTCTGAACATCCATTAACCCGCACTGGAGGACCAATTCCCCAATTCTCCCTCAATGAGGATCCTTTAGGGAGCGTATGCCAAGTAGTGAACGTTATCCGGCTGATAAGATTATTTTAAGAGTAAATAACTTTTGTGTACAAATATTTCTACTTAATTTATCATACATCAAGAGTATATCTTTACTATCAATAGAAAACAAGCATTTTGTTTATATATTGTCATGTTCTTACATTCATCATCATCATCATTTCAATCGATGAACGTCCACTGCTGTTCTAACATATAAATGATTTGTTATGAGAGTTATTATTTCAGTAGTCATGAAAAAATGTTAACGCTACTTACGTTAATCAAAAAAAAACTGTAGTAATAAAGTGATTTACGACACAATGTAGTCATTGTGAATTCCCCCTCGTGTGAAACGACCCCCTGTACGTAATTCGCTCTATGAGGTATTCGGATCGATTTAATTACGGAATAGGGCACCATTAATGCAATGCGGAGGTCGACCCCTAGTTATTGTACTTAAGTCAATTAGAGCTCGCATTATGTCGCCGTGGCAATAAGCTGCAAGAGCTGGACTACAGGCTCCGATTTACCCAATATACACTAAGTGGATTCGTATTAAATTAAAAAAAAAAACAACTAAACTTTGAGTTCATAGATTTGTTATTAGAAAGATTATAAGTATAGAAGGTTATTGTAAAATTTGTCTAAACAAACACTTAATAAATTTAGTACGAAAAAGATCTATTATAACGAACCTTCTGAATATAGCGCCGTAAACATGTTATTGAATAGATTTTTTTATATATATAGAAGGTATCTAAATTAATAGGGGGACCAGAAAGTAATGTCGTTTCTGCGCATGCCAATACTTGATTGTCATTTGTCAGCTCATTGTTTTGTTCAGAGGCGTACCAAAGACATTGTGAGGTTATAGTGATTTCTTTACTTATAGACAATTGAATTACAATTTTTTTTTGTAATTTTGGGTAAAATGGCCAGCCAAATACCAGAAGAGGTACACATCCGGCATTGCATGCTCTTTGAGTTTCGCAAGGGAAATAACGCAACAGTTGCTACCAAAAACATTTGCGATGTTTATCCAAATGCACTGGACATTCGTAAATGCCAAAGGTGGTTTTCCAAGTTCAAATCGGGTAATTTTGATCTTTCCGACTCGTATCGATCAGGAAGACCATCAGCGTTAGACAACGACGTGTTAAGGGCGGAAGTGGAAGCAAATCCGTGTCAGACGATCGAGGAATTGTCAAACAGTCTCAACAAACCTTGGTCGACCATCCAAGAACATTTGAAGCAGATTGGAAAAGTAAGCAGAGCAGGTGTTTGGGTCCCGCATAATCTGTCCGAACAGAATAAGGCTAACCGATCAATCACATGCAACTTATTGCTTCAACGACACAACACAGAAGCGTTTTTTGATCGCTTGATCACAGGAGATGAGAAATGGGTCCTGTATGATAACCCAAAACGCAAAAGGCAGTGGCTCTCTCCAAATGAAATCCCTCGGAGTACTGCTAAGCCAGGTTTACACCCCAAAAAAGCGCTTTTGTGTGTTTGGTGGAGTATTCGCGGCATTGTTCATTTTGAATTACTGAAACCTGGAGAAACTGTTACTGCAGACCTCTACAGCGAACAATTGCAGCGAGTCAATCAATCTTTAATTGAAAAGTGGCCAGCGATTGTCAACCGAAAAGGCGTCATTCTCCAACATGACAATGCAAGACCGCACTGCGCAAGGCGAACTCTAGAAAAAATTAATGAATTGGGGTGGGAGGTGCTGCCTCATCCACCATATTCGCCCGATGTTGCACCATCGGATTTCCACTTATTCCGAGCGCTGCAACACTTTTTAAGTGGCAAAACATTTGCAAATTTGGATGATATCCAAAATGCCATCTCTAGATATTTTGCCGAAAAACCAATTAATTTTTATCGATCAGGGATTGAAAATTTACTCACTAGATGGCAAAAGGTTATTGACAATGATGGGGAATACATCATTGATTAAAAATAAAGACTCGTTAAAAATGTATGTGTTTGTATTTAGCGTAAGAAAACGACATTACTTTCCGGTCCTCCTAATAACAACAGGTTAATCCATTTGTAGTAACAATCGCCCGTGCGCAAAGGGAAATAATGAGATGTTGAAAATTATGCCTAACTTCTAGCGGAAGACCTCGTGTTTATTACGATACCGTATTGATATAATTTTAGACCCTTAACTTTGTAAATGTTATCAGTATTATATAATCAGAGATTGTATTAAATAGTTTGTTTTTTAAAGCATTTTATGTATGAAACAAAAGTGCAAGGCAATCGCGCAAATGCCTGAAGTGACCCCTCTTAATGTCGTACACGGCGCACTCTCGTTTTTATATTTTGTTACCTTTATCAGCGATATCTCGTTTCGGCGGAGGCTGCGGCCGCGGTCCCCCGGGCACGATCCCCTGGCGGGACGCCACTAGGCCGATATAAAAAAAAAACGTCAAAAATAAATTTTGCATACATTTGCGCCAAACAGCGGGAGCCGCGCGCAAAAAGATCCCGGAGCCACTCAATCGATCACACTCGACGGATTTACCGTACATATCGCTAACGGGGCTACCTACAAGCAAACAAACACCTTAAAGCATTGTATAATAAAACGCAAAGTGGCTCGGCACGCGACATTTAATATACCAAGGAATAACGAAACAATTTTTCGAGCATTTGCTGCGAGTGTTGTTGTGTGGCGCGAAGATCGACATTGAGGCGGCGCGGTCGCAAAAACGAGTGGTGTTGCTTTATTGTTTTTGAATTTCCACCCCATTTGCTTTGTGACAACTGTATGCGGTCGTCAAATACGCGCATGCGCATGCATTACACCCTTTGTGTTCCCCATAACAGTTGCGACTCTTTATTTATCTTCAACTTATAAAAATACTACACATATTTAGAACAACAGAAAGGATCTCTATTTGATAATGTGGTAACCTGTGATTTTAAGTATTCCTCAAATTGAAGTTTGGTAGTCAATAAGAGAAAAAGTTTTCCATTCTTTCAAATGTACCTGTTCTTTTTTATTTATTTTTTATATATTTTGTACATTTTACAGAGAGCGAACTTAATACTTAGGTAACATTCTCTGCCAACCAAACCTAGGAGACAAATGTTGATGATAGGTCTAATAAAAATTATGTTATATACACGAATGAAAAATAATACATACATAAATACACAACAATATAAATAACATATAAAAATTATCAATAAAGAATAATATCTTACACAACAAACCACTTTCTTCGTACATTCCGGAAGTTTGTTAATGGAGTTTAAAAATGGCGTCAATTCTCGATACTTTCATGTACATTATTCGAGTAAAAGAAAACCTTAGCTTTGACCATGATCTTCAGACATGAGGGAACCACCATAGAGAAATAATTAGTATTTATTCCTTTAGCACAGCGACGTAGTCTCCACCTCCAACAGAACTGAATGCCAATGGTGTCTTATCTCCTATTCTTCATGACTTCCGTTGAAACTTATGATCTCTAAGCGCAGATTGCTTCAGGCTTTACTTCCGTTAATTGTATTTGTGAGAATGGATCTAAGAAGATTGACGTAAGAGGTACACATGGTAAGGATGATTGGAAAAATCGGTGCAGGTCGACCTAGGCGGACATATTCCGATGAAATCGAGAATGTCCTAAAGAAAGGCCGGGTCAAGAGTACTAGCAACCGACGAGCATGCATGAAGACGCTCATCAAAGCGGAGGAAGCGAGAGAGGTGTGCCAGGATCGCAGCAAGTGGAGAGAGCTGGTCTCTGCCTACCCCACCGGGAACGAGGCGTGATATATGTATGTATGTATATAATAGTATACTATTTCAATATTAATTAATTTTTTGAAGAAGAGACGATGAAGGCGATGGAATGTGACCATCTTTATACTTATACAATGGCAACATAAACAAAGGCGCATTTGTATGAGCGGCTTTTAAGATAGGAGTAAGAATACGGGGATCGGAGAGTAAACAAGTTTAAGTTATAACTACACGATTCAAACAAATTAAAACAATAAGCCGCTTCCCAATGTGGTATCGATACGTGAACGGCGAGAATTTGCTTTGCAAATTCGATCAATAAAAACACACGTTTTACGGTGTTGCCCGATATTAAAGTGTCAAAGAATAGCCGATTTGTATTTCCTTTATCTGTTACAGCGACCCGGTCTCCGATAATGTAAACATATTTTAATATCTCAATTTCGTATCCGTTACTTTGTTCGTGTGCTCGCTTTTATTGACCCAGTGTTCATTTTATAGACCCAGTCTGATGAGCACATAAAAAAAATCTATGTAAATTCTTTCAGCTTAATTGTTCAGGTTTTCATATGTTACGTTCATTCAAGAGATCTCTATTAATTACATATTAGTCTACAACGTGTAGTGCAAAGTAGTCTAGGTAAGTACCACCGCAGCTCCTATTTTAACCGCACAAACATTACCGAGTTCCGGTTTGAAAGGCGCTATAGTTTCTGAAATGACTGGTGCAATGAGACATCGTTATATAGTAAATGTAGTGTAATGTAAATTATCGAATGATAAAAAAGGTTATAGAGTATTTTTTTTTTAAAATACATTGTGTTGACTCTCTTCTGATTAGTTTCCATCAGACAAATCTTCAATCGGATATGCGAAGATATATATACGGCTCATACATGCCTTTGGATATCCGCCACCGTAATATATCGTACGCGGATAAAATCTCCAGCGGACTGTAATACAAATATTTCAAGCTGACGGTTTTTGTTACCAGCTCACACAGTAAGATATTTTCACTCATATTTCAGTAACGAAATGAACTGAAATGTATCAACCGATATACTATTACTGCTAGATATCCTCATACTCGTCCCAGATCTGGACACCGATCAGTTTCATACTACATCACTTAACACTTGTCATATATACATAAGTTAAGCCACGTCATTCACTGATTACTCTAGGTACAACGCCTTTAAAACTGGAACACAGTAGTGTTTGCTTACTGCTATCAGATTAATACCTCCTCAACAGTTTGGTAAAGATTTGCTTTTACTGAAACAGAATATTGGCGCGGTAATAGCAAGTAAAACAATACCGCAAACAGTACGACAGATCGGCCGAGCGGCGGGACAAACACCGAGTTTACTACCTAATGTATTTATTCTCGGTTATTCAATACAAGACAAAGCGTCAGTATACGCTTAGCTATGGGCTCGGTTAAGTTAACTACAGAAGTTGTATTACACTTAACTACGGGCGCGGTTAAGTTAAAAACGGAAAATGTTCGACTGATTCAGTTCCTACTTGATTTTAATAAATTCTCGTTTACGTTAAATTGGTTTAATAGCTGATAGTAATGACATCCATATTTTATTATTTGCATATTAAAGTATGATTTTTTTTTATTCTAAGAGGCGACAAGACGAGCTGTATGATGATGGTAAGTAACACACGCCCATAATAACCTGTCGCTATTTAGGATGACATACACAGCACCACATTGAGCTCGTCGCCTTAAGACATAAGATATTAGTCTCGTCATCCCAGTAATTACACTAGCTACAACGCCCTTCAAACCGAAACACAGTAATATTTGCACAGTATTCTCTGGAGGCACAAATAGGCCCTGTGGTACCTAGACGGTCTCCGGCAACAGAGACTTAACAGCCTTTCGGGACAGATGAAACGAAAATGTGTAACGAAGAACAGACTACTGTAAATACATTTATATGGTTCAGGCTGTAAGAGAACGAGATAAAACGCGTTTCAAAACAGTTTCTCTATCCTTCGTCTCCTCTCTGTGCTGTGGTTCGATGTGTATCCACTAATCTACCATTCTATATAGGCCCGAATAAATAAAGAGGAAACCGGAAGTAGTATAAATATGTAATACAAAAAGTGTCTTTGTATTGAATCTGACTATTTTTGTCTCTACTAATGTTACTTCTAGTGCTCTAATCTCTAAATTTAGTTCTTTCCTACTTCAAAAAATATAAAAATTCTGGCGAAATCTATTATATTTCTCTCTCTCTTTCCTTACTCTACAGAATATTCCTCATTCTCTTACAAATTAATAACACTACAAAGTTACTACTAAGTTTTGTATTATATACTAAAAGTACTTTTACCACGTGTGAACTAATTATTTTTACTCACATGATTATTTTTTTATGTAGATACAGTTCTCTTTGATTTTAGTTGCTTATCGGACGATATGAAATATTTATAAATTCTCGATGATGAGTAATTAAAAACGGTCCAGTTTACGTACCCACTGTTGGGACTCTATCAGTTTATTTACCACTTTGGATAGCAGTTCGGCGTCAATCGATGTGAACAGTTTAGTACTATTTTTAGTAGTTTTGTACATAATAAAATAATGTAACAAACTGATGGTGGAGAGCAAACCTTTAAAGGCACATCTAGAGATTCACAGCACGAGTTCATCTCCGTCGCGAGCAAGTCAACAATGGATGAAACGCGATCGGTTAGACCCTAGTTCTGGAGTCGGGTTACGGGGCCGGTAACAACAAGTTCGATTAAATTTTAGTTAAATCGAAAGTTAGCGAAAATATAGATTTAACGACGGTAAAGTCTGAATACTAATAAATACCGTTTAGATAGTTACCACCACAACTCGAATTTATACGGTTAAACTACTTTGCAAACATTACTTTGGTTCCCTTTTTAAAGGGCGCCATAGCTACTGAAATTACTAGGGTAACGAGTCTACGGCGACGAGCATAATGTGGTGCTGTGTATATGATCCTAACGTCAGGTTGTTACGGCAGACTCATCTCGTCGCTTGGTCAAATAAAAGTTTTGTTGTGTGACCGGACTCAAGTCTTATAGCTTTCTCTCCGAAAGCTCTAGTTGTCATTGCAGAAACAAAGTAACTTCCTGCGGTTATATGGATCTAGTTGTATCCTGTGTCGATGGACTAAGGTTTACTTTCGCGCAGCAAGCACTATGTTGCGAAGTATATATCGCGGTTTATCTTACACGAAGTATTTTGTACTGCCGTAGTAGAGATCAACAATTTGTCGCGAGCCGCCGCTTTGTGCCGTAACTCATTCAGACCTTTGACAGTGAACTTTAATTCTTCAATCTTCACAACCCTTCCACGCAAGTACTTAACTTGTGCACGATTGTTTCGTTTCTAATATTTAACCATTTGGAAAACTTAAGATGCTCAAGATACATCATTACAATGTAACTTTAAATACATAACCTTATACTTGTTTACTATTTAACTCTGCCGCTAAATGTACACAAATAAAACTTGTGTCAGCCCTCATTTGCTGGAGACCGTTTATGCACCCATCATCACCATCATCGTCATCTCAACCGATGGACGTTCACAGCTGGACATAGGGTTCTTGTTAAATATATCACACAACACATTTTTCCGTTATTTGAGTCCAATGATCCGTTGGAGACTTAAAGTGTGGAATCACCATTGCAGCACTTTGTCTCTTACGGCCACCGGTTTTATGAGCCATGCCTATTACTACTACAATCTGGAGAATCTTAGGGCGATATCGGTAACTCATGTTCGTCTGCGGAACTGGCTGTAACACTTCCCAGCTCCCTTGAAGACGGAATTTAGTAAAACCCATTTTTAATTGACCTCTAAATGGCAGACTCTCCACCAAGTGTTGAGTATTTACGTATAATAGTTTCAGAGATCTCGTGATGAGTTAAGGAATCTGGATATCTCCTATATTTGTATATGTATATACATATAAATAAATATATATGTACATGTGTATATATACACATATATATATTACGAAATCATCTTCCTTTTCTCATCACTGTGTTCAGAAAAAAATACCTCTCTTATATATCTAGCCTATAACCATCTCTAAATGATTCCGCGTGGAATCGTAATGTTCCCATGTTGATATGTTCACCAGTTTTCACGTGATTGGTAAACAAAGACCAATTGTGCATATATATATAATTCTCATAAAACTCGTAAGACTTAATAAATATTAGCAATGTAGAGAATGTAAAAGATACAGCTGTTCAAAACAATGTGGCGGTAGAAAGTATGATATACACTGCATCACATTATACTCTTGAAACGTAAGGTATTAGGTTAAGTTACCCAAGTAACTGCACTAGCTACAGCACCCTTCAAAACGGAACAGTAATTTGTGCACACTAGTATTTGGCGGCAGAAACAGGCACTGCAGTGGTGCCTAACTAGGCGGTCTGTAGACGGCAGTTAGTAACTAACTAGAGTACTAGAGTCACATTGCTATGGTCGACCGTATCAATTTCTATCAAACAAACATCCCGACGGCCTCGTCGCTTATTTTTTATGAATAAAAAATAATGTCTGAAAAACTTGCGACTGCAACCATATTATTTTCAGAGGAACTAAGGCACGTAATTACGCTGCGGACGTTACGCGGAATTTGAATTATTAATTCCGCGCTCGTACCTGAAAACGCTCTTTCTTTTTCCGTAAAAATATTGGCAACGATCTCGTGGCCGATAAGTTACGGGCGACTTTTTAAAAATATAAAAGTACATACGCACATTAGCGCGTCGCCTGTGCCTCGCGGCGGTTGAGGAAAAAAAAAGTAAAAATTAAAAAAAAACACACACAGACGAGGCAAAGGAACACAGGTATACATGTGAGCATGAATGATACGGGGCCTGACGCTTGCGTGTACCGTTAGCATGCTAATTGGGATATAAAATTTAATTTAAAGCAAATAAAAATTATCTTTATAACTTAATTCATTAGGATCTTATGTTATTGGGAACACTAAACATTTATTACTAGTAATTTTATTACTATCGTGTAGCGATTAACAAATTATCTTTGATAGTTAATATTGATTCATGAGTCATTTTTAAATTTGCAATGGATATGCGATTTTTTTTTCATTTTACTCCTATTTTTACATTTTAGTGGAGTCTTTTTCTCCCTCTCTCTTCTTTTTTTCGTTCTTCAGCGAATAAACTTCCACTGCTGAACATAGACCTCCATATTGAACGGTCCTGCGCTGTCCAGTAGCTTCCGATAGCCTTACAGTACGACCTCCGGTACCGCCGGCTAGTTGAGGCCGTCGTTTGTAGGAGTTTATACTTAGAACCTATGCGAGTTTGTGTGAGCCAGATCCTTGTTGGTTGATTACCAGGGTGCTCCACGAGCAGCTGAACTTGGTGCTTGGGTTACACCCTCTGTTCTTAGATTAGTAAATATATTGAATACAAACATTTTAGTCAACATAGTAGTCATGGATGCATCGAAATTTATTCTTAAACTAGATATAGAGTCAAAATTGGTGGTAGATTTTATTAACAAAGACTACATCGTCGCTTGCCATCAGATGGGATCGTAGTCAAGCGCTAGTCTATATAATATATATGTAAGGTTGATATATAATACAAGTAAATGGGCTGATTAAGGCTCTTTACCCGTAATTTCAACAGCACGCTACAAAACGGTACGCAATAATGTTTTCACACTACAATTTGGCGCCAGAAATAGGTGCAATTATGGCACCTAGCTAGAATGTCTCCAACAACAGAGACCTAAAAGTCCACCAGTAAAGTTTAACATTAAATAGTTAATTCGATATATAATAACTGTTCCTCGTCAACTTTGCTGGCGTAATATAAAGTTAGACTTGAAATATGTCTGAGATATTCTTTGAGAGCAAAACGTTACTATAGCAACCGCAAAAATAATACGAAACGAAAATGTTAATTAAGAAATAAAATGATGAAGGATCTATAAATAGCATATAACCATCTACAAATCTTTCTGCATCGAATCCCATTTCGATACGTTCACTAGTTTTCAGGTGATAGGTGAATAAACAAAACAAATATGCATGAGCCTAAGTGTATGAGCACTGAATTCGACTTCATATCAATCTGTGTCTAATATAGAAACATTGATTTATTTGTTTGTAAATTTGTGTCGGAACAAACCCTAATATTCCTTAGGCGTCCGGATTGTTCGTGCGTGCTTATTTCACAAGAAAAAAAACTTATATGGATAGCCTTCTACTTCAATCGCCGCCGACAGACTGACAGGAACGGGGCGATTACAATACCAGTCAGTTTCTCCCACCATTTTACTTCCCCCTCCTAAAACTAAGCTCGTATCCCGATTGGTAGATTGATCGCGCCGGTCCCGACAATAAGTGTACAAGCCAAAAAAATTCTTATTTTATTAATTTTTGTATACATTAAATATAAAATTCTATTATTAGGCATTGATAACATTTGTTATTGTTAAGGATTTTTATGTTTTTTTCATATTGACAAATGTTTATTATTATTATTCTAGTTTTGTTTATATAAAACCTCCTTTTCGGGGTTAATTTCATTCATATAGCGGTCCGCAGTCAATAAGAACTTAAAATATGAAAAATAAAATTATGTATTATAAAATATATTGAAAAAATTGAATTATTACTATTATCACAACCCATTTTCATAATATATATATATATGTATAAATATATATGTACAGATTCCTGAAGTGAATTTGCTTTGGGGTCGGTACTCGCTATCTCTGCTGAGAATTTTTGGAATACCGGCTGACGGCGGGCGGCCCGATGTTATCGGCCGTTCTAAATACGAGTTCGATTCCCGGGCGCGCCGGGACCGGTCCGATAGACGTCTCTATCCGCCGCACCACCACGCCTGTCCGATGGACGCGAGGATAGCGGACCGCAATAAAAATCCATCATTGTTGTAAAATACATTACCACTGTACCTTCTCTTATTCATAATTCACGATCGCCGCAGCAATTGACAATTGCGATACATATATATCACGTCTCGTTCCCAGTGGGGTAGGCAGAGACCACCTCTCTCCACTTGCTACGATCCTGGCACAAATCTCTCGCCTCCACCACTTTCATGAGCGCCTTCATGCTCGTCAGTTCCGAGCACTCTTGTCCCGGTCTTTCTCTAGGACTTATTCGATTTGATCGAAATATATCCTAGATCGACCAGCACCGATTTTTCCAATCATTCCTACCTTGTATACCTCAATTGCGATATACTTATCAAAAAACAAAAAAACAAAAGATAGAAAGTCAACATAATTTTTTTTTACGCTCACGTGATGATAAGTGATACACCTATCCATATAAACGTGACGCTAGCATGGTACACTCAACACCACATTGCGCTCGTCCTCTTTAAACAATATGTTAAATCTCATTACCCCAGTAATTTCACTAGTAACAGCACCCTTCAAAACGAAACAGTAATGTTTGCACACTTTTTTTATTCAATTAAGCCACGAGAAGAGCGAGACGTTCACTTGATAGAAAGTGATACAACTACATGGAGCTAGTTACAATGATATACAGTTCATATACATGCTCGTCGCTTCAAGACGTAAGGTCACGTTACCCAAGTAACTTCGCTACAGCGCCCTTCAAACTGGAACACAGTAATGTTTGCACAGTACTGTTTGACGACAGAAATAGACGCTGCTGTGGTACCTACCTAGACATTCATCAGCAACAGAGACCTACCACCAGTGAAGATATCCGAAAGTGAAAAAAAAAGTGTGTACGTTGACGTCTCTAAATGGGTATGGGATTAATTGACTGATAAGTGATATCGGCATTATGTCACATTGAAGAATGAAGTAGATTCGAACAATGCGAGACCTCTTTTGCATAATAACATCTTTAAGTGCCTAGGCACTCGATGCGAGATAACGCAGCGGATGGTGCGACCTACAACATTATTAAAGTTGTCTTCAGTTCGAAGCCTGCTCATATAGACAAACTATATATTTTAGACATCAAATTAAATCAAACTTTTTTTTTTATTCAACGAAGCGACGACACTAGCGGGACATTCACCTGATGGTAAGTAATACTCCTGCCCATAACATCCTGGCGCTAGTTACAACTTGTGCTCGTCACCTAAGACATAAGATATCGAATTTCGTTACCACAGTAATTACACTATCTACAGCACCCTTTAAGCCGGAACATAGTAATATTTACACACTACTGTTTGTCCGAAGAAATAGACACAGCGGTGGTAATTGCTAAAACAGTCTCCGGCATAGACCTCAGCGGACTCTCGCAAGGTGTTCATGAAGATGATATCCACGATCGAATCATAGGGAAAGTAACTGCAATTCCCTTGAAGTTAATCCTCTCATTAGTCGTCCTTTATGTCAGGTACAAGGTATACTAGCAATGGAGATATCCTAATCAATCTCATCATTTTAATAGGGGTAGGTCTCTGCCGGTGACCATTTAGGCAGGTACCACCGCAGCGTCAAACAGTAGTCTAAAAAAACATTACTCGGCTGCGGTTTGAAGATCGTTAAAATGAATTATTCTGCGTCGAATGATCATGTTGCCATGTCGACAAGTTCACTAGTTTTCACGTGATTGGAGAACAAAGAAAATCCATTTTTTTTATATGTGTAAAGATATATATATTCCTTTTAACGCGTATAGGTCAGTTAATGGATTTTACAAAATTCATTCCCAAAGGGAGTTGCAGGAACAGGAACAGCTATTTTATTATAAAATATGATGCGATCTAAGGGGTCCCAGGGTTATAAGAGGTTCAGTACAACATCTAACGTGACCCAAGTCAGTATCACCTGCTCGTGGTGCACCCTGCTAATCAACAAACCCGCATCAGGCCAGCGTGGTGGGTAACGGCCCAAATCCTCCCATATGAACCTTTACAAACTTGGAGATCTTTGGTGCAGGCCTATATCCAGTAGTGGATGTTTATCAGCTGATGATGATGATGATGATATTGCGATTTATATTAAGTTTAAACATTAAGTTACTAGAAGAAAATTCCTAATATTTAAGTTAAACGGATTGCATGATTGTTGCGTGAGATCGATCGACGTGGTGATCTTTGGGGGCGGGCTCCGTCCGACAGTTGAGGTCAATTGTGTGATGATAATGCTGTAATCAACGTGCAGAAGGCCCAACGGAATGCATATATAAAACGAATATTCATTTAACTCGTGCGACACTACACGATACCTAATTTCTATAGACACCTCGCGAGGAAACCGGTTCACAATAAAATGAAGAAATAGTGACGCGTTCAGCAATAAAATTTCATTGCCTGTTTGCATTTTACCGTCTTTTAAACTTGATTCGAGGTGCTTATTAATGGCCTTATATTTTTGCAAACCGATGACCATTGTATTTGGCTTCATTATTAACCGGGCGTGGTCCCCGGACAGCGTCTAATACATCCTTGTATGATTAAAAAATGATAGAGTAGGATCTATCAATTATATACGTTAGAAAAATAATACGCTTCCATAAGGTATATATACAATAATTTGTCAATTTTGATAACCCTAAAAGCTTTCATACAAAGCGAATTAAGTCCTTTTAAAATAAAACCAATGGAATAAATCATTAAGAAGATTTTTTTTATGAAAACATGGATAGTTTGTTTGACAAGTGCTTAAGTTTCTCAATCAAGTTAAATAACTTGATACATCAAAATCGAGTGAAGAAATGCGCTGTATTTTTGTGAAGCGACAAAATGGTATTGTCTCTACTTTTGAGTGAAAGCTCAGGACTAGGCCCAGCAGTGGGAACGATACGGGGACTGTTTATTATTAATATAATCCATCCAACAATATCAGAAGTAAGTCCAGCAATAAACGTCTATCGGCTGATGATGAATATCATAAGATATATACAAATATTTGTTTCAAATGTGTAAGTATTGATACCTACGATACATTTCCTAGTTTCTAATGCTGTTCCCCACCCTCATTCCTGTACCCCAAGTAACTCCCTTTGGGGAGGGAATTTTGTAAAATCCATTGCCATCCCCTAAAAGATGTTCTTTCTGTTATTTAGAGGTCCTGATCTCTAAATGACAGAAAGAATATCTTTACCAAATTTTAAGTGTTTCAGAGATCTCGTGGTTTATTCATGAATCTCTACATATCTCTTACATAGATATAGAGATATGATTAGCTTCCTGCGTTCGCGTTGTGTGCATCCATCCAGTTGATTCAAGAATAGATAATTTGGATGGATATATTGTTCATATTTACATATTACATCTCATATATATAGATATATGTGTGTATATATGTATGCGTGTTGCAGTTGTTTGTTAAATATAATATATATGAAGACATCATATCCTCTGTGACAGGTTAAATATTTGGCGCATAGGCTAAGGAATGATAAGGCGGGCGTACCGAATGGTTAGACGCTTTGGTTACGCGGGCAAAATCAAATTCCGAATTTCGCCGATCGCGGTTCGAGTCCCGGGCAAAAACGGCGACGCGTCGTACGTTGTCGCTAATGACGAAGGAATCTCTTTGTATAGGGCCCACGGTATTTATTCCCCGAAGGCCCGATCGGGATACAATTAGGCGTTTTGTGGTGCTCGAATGACCGATTTTATATTGTTTTTAATTGTTAGCAGTTTTTAGGGATCCGCTGGGTTAATTTCAAAGTGCCAACGGTCTTAGTGACGGCCGTGTAAAACAACGATGAATACATGATGGGAGTTAGTGGTCGCTGATCGCTCGCACCGTCGGCTACGAGAAAAACTGGTATGGCGGGCTCATTGAGTACTATTCAAAGGATCCTCGACTGGTGATAGAAAGTGTGAGGGGTCGCAAAAACATCCACCACAATGTGTCTAACAGACAATGTACAGTGAAGGTAACGCCCGAAGTACATTGTACAGAGCTGGAAGAATGCAAGTGCCCTTACTTATGACTCCAAAAAAGCTGTTACTTAAAAAGCTTTAAAAATTAAGTGAGCTCAACTTAATGCTTCGAATTGGTTACATGGGAATGTTTGTATACATACAAATTGGTGAATATTATCTTCTTTATAGATGTTTTATAAATATAAGTATACGTTATCTACTTTATGTTTTGTTTATTATAATTAGATGGTAGTTAGTGGGGAATGACCATATTAAAATATTAAGTACAACAAAGATAAGAACGCAAACGGTGGTGACGTCTCTAACAAATTTCGTTTTATCTCTACATACAAGTAAATTTTAAGTAAAAGAGCCTACATACTTCGAGTAGTACAAAGTTGTATTTCATGTGCGGATATATCTCAACTATTATTAATAGAAATTCATAGTTTTTTATATCTTATCTACTACAAATTTTAAAATAAATATGTCAGTGTTGGTATTTGTTGTCACCATTATTCGGTAGCCATTACATAACTCTCACTTAACTCCTGCTTTGCTAACTTAATGGTATGTAAAATAATAATATAAACAAGGAATACAACAAAACAGTTAATACAAACTTAACTCATAACAGTTTTAGTATATATATATAAATATAATACGAATTGTTAGTTGTTGTAAAGTTATAAACTTAGTTCCATCTTTCAGTTCTCACTGTTTCCATTTTAGTTAAGGCTAGATCTTTATCGCCGGAAATCGTCTAGGTAGGTACCACTGCAGCTCCAATTTCTGCCGACAAACATTACTGTATTCCGGTTTGCAGGGTTGTAGTCAGTTAATGTACAGGCATAATGGCACTTAACATCTCATATCATAAAGCAGCGAGCACAATGTGGTGCAGTGTATATTATCTTAAGTAGCACCATGATAGGCGAATCACTCACCTTACCTTATTTTAATACATCTAATCACCTAAGTAATCTCACTAGCTACAACGCCCTTCAAATCGGAACTCTATAATGTTTACACATTATTATTTGGCGGTAGAAATAGGAGCTGCGGCGGTACCTACCTAAACGGTCTCCAGCAAGAGACCTATCGCCAGTAAATAGCCATACTTTGTAATAAAATCAATATAAAAATTATATACATACATACATCATCAAATACAATTTATGATCTATAGATCAAAACCTACAAATAAGGCGTATAGATCATCGGACGTTTCATCGCAATTTATGTATCATAAAGAATCACTACGGCCCGTCTCCTATATTTTTACGTCAACGCGCAAAAATATTGCACCAGAGCGATAGTAAATAACATTTTACTGTTTAACCACCTTGTTACAACAATGTTTATGTTGTACAAGTGTATAATAAATACGGAGGTTTACCATCGCATCTAAATATACAACATAAGCACTATAATTTAAGTGATGAGATCTTATTAGCGTTGGATCTTTTAATAGAGAGAGATCTCGGTACTATTATATTTAGTAAAACACGACAGCGACCGTATCGCAAAGTTCAAGATGACTTATAATAAAGTAATTAAATATTAGCTGATAGCGTCACTGTACTCTTAACAGGTGGATGTCCACTGCTGGACATAGGTCTGATACCATATTTGTGTATTATTTGACAACGGTAAAGCAGAACAGGGAATGAAGTTCACATAGTAATCAATGTGGAAAGTAAGGATGTAAAAGGTTCCGCCCAACATCTTACGGAGCCTAAGTCAACCTCCTGCACTTGGTGCACTTGCTAAACGACAGACGAGGCTCTGATCACCCAACAGTGAACGCTGGACCTGCGTCATGAGGTTAAGACCATAATAAACCTTGTTCCCTCTCAATGAGGATCCTTGAGGGAGACCTATGCCTACAGTGGAAGTTGTCCGGCTGGAAAGAAGTAAAAAGCCCTAGCAGATTTCTATTGGCCGTACTAGTGTGCAAATGTTAGTGTTCGGTTTAAAGGGCGTTGTAACTAGTTAAATTAATGTGGTAATGAGACTTTACATCTCTCAAATTTATGCTGTGTATCATTATAACAAGCACCGTCTCGTTATAGACAGATATATAGTTACCATCAGGTAAACGACTCGCTCGTCTTATCGCTTCGTTATATAAAAAGGAAGTTATGTTTAATATTAGTTTGATATACTTACAAAAGTAAATTTTTTTCTATTATTTTATGTTTCTATTTTTCTCTACAATAAACTTCAAAACGTCATATGAATTATATATATACATATATACACAATAAAAGTATGTTTTGTTTGTTCAGAAACGTGAAAACTACTGAATTTGATAGATCCTTCCTAATATTATTCCATAACTTTCATAAACATTTACATATAGTATTGTTTACTCGGTTGCTATGGTAACGGTTGCTATAGAAAGTCATATCTTGTTGTGGTTGCTCTCAAGGTATATTTCAGGCTAATTTCCAAGTCTAATTTCATATCAGGGAACATCAAAGCCGGATAGAAATAGCTAGTGTGGCTATAAAATCATTCGTATATATATTGAGATTGAAGTTAAGACACAATTGTTTCATATGTAACTCAACATAAATAATGCAGGAAAAAAAAATCTTGTTCAATTTGTTTAAGAGCAAAAAGGAAACTTCTTTAAATGCTCAATAAAAAAAAAAAAAAAAAAACACTGATAGAACTGGACAAATTTGTGACAAATTTATTGGCCGTCGCTGTAAGTGGTCAGACCGGTCCGCCGTACAATAAGCTTAGGAGTTTAATATTGAAATTTGATCGTTTATATGAATAAAATTTTAAGGTCGAACGAAACTCGTAACAGAAAACATCTTATATTTTGTTTGTCCGTTTCGGTTGTAATGAAATTATAACTAGAGGTCGCAGAGTTTACGGATCAAATATTTCTTATACATACATATATAACTGTACTGGTAGTAGGTCTGTTCTCCGGAGACCGTTTCGGTAACACCGCAGCGCCTGTTTCTGCCACTAAACAGCACTGTGCAAACATTACTGTGTTCTAGTTTGAAGGAAGCTGTAGCTAGTGGAATTACTAACGAGACTCAACCACCATTATACGTCTCAAGGCGATGGGCGCAATACGGTGCTGCGTATATCAACCCTACACAACCCTAACTTCACGGCGTCTCACCATTAGGTGAACGTCCCACTCATCTCCTTGTATCGTAAAGCAAAACAAAATCCCTAAGGTATCAAAAAAATACTTTTTCTATACTAGACTTTGATGACAAATGTCGTGACGTCATAATCACCACAGAGTATAAACAAAGTCATATATTGTTTACACTCCGGTGTACGCAGAATTATGTGTCTCAAAACTTTTTAATATCATGATTAGTATATTATTTATTTCTATTATTAATGAGAATCTAAACCTAGTTTTAAACACTTGTGTACTTAATACTGGTGGTAGGTATTTATTGCGGAAGACTGTCTAGGTAGGTCTCATTTCCGCCGACTAACTGTAGCGTGCAAACGTTTAGGTTTAAAGACGATGTTGATAGTAACGATAATAAAAAAAAAATGGTCTCAAGACGAGCACAATATGGTGCTTTGTATATCATCTGTACTGGCGCCACATTGTTATGGGCAGGTGTACCACTTACCGTCGCGTGAACATCTCGTCGCTTCGTCGTTAAAAACCCGGTGATTGTACCTAACCATCTTCTCTATTAAAATTCGACGGGGTCATAAATTAACTGAATATGTTTCATTTTATTAAACTCGTGTAAATATATAAGTTTTTCCAAAGTTGTTAACTAGCCGTTATTAAATATTTATTCGATTCCGTATTAAAACTTTAAAGTATCGGACACATCTAAATGACTTCCACGTATAAACAAACAGTGAGCCCCACACTGGCGGCCCAAGCGTGGCCATAAACTAGCCGTTGCATCGTCTCCTCGATTAGAATAATCAAATCAAAAGAAATTAAACGACGTCAGTACGAAGCTGCTACAGCCGATGAATGGTCTGATAAGGGGTTACTACTGAAATATCTTTAAGCTATATCTATATAGCTTAAAAATTTATATTAATAGTTCTCGAGACAGCTGACTGCAAACGCAGGCTGACGACAATCATCGTACAAAGAAAGGTCGCATTTTTCAGACACCTTTAAATAGGACCCCAAGGTTGATCCTGGAGGGCAAAATTCCTGGAAAACGTTCACCCAGTAGACGGCGGAAGTAACTGTTTGATGACATAAAAGAATGAACCGGGTTTAAATACTATCAGTTAAAAAGAATAACTGAGGATCGTATTAGTTTCTCAATCTGATCATCAAACTTCAGTTTGAAGAGAACACCTAATGATGATGGTGCACTTGAAATATCTTACTAAACTTTTATTTCAGAACAGGTTCTGAGGACTGGAGCTTTCAGGACTGTTCCTATATCTGATAGTGATATATAAATACATGAATCCCATGTGCAAATTGTGAACGCATTGATATATGCAGAATCTAAAGGACTACGAGTATAACGTATAACTCACCATCAGGTGAACGAACCGCTCTTGTCGTAACAAAAAAGTATATCTATAATCAAGGTAGCAGAACTCGACACTTGTATTACGGTGTAATTTTTTTTTTCCCGCAACTCAGCTCTGCTAGACAATGTCATAAGTTATCAAATTGCATATCATAGATCGACCGCGTAACTTACGGTAGCTTTATTGTCGGTAAGAACTAACTGCGTTACACTCGAAATGGAAACGAATACTTCTTATATTAAAACTTCTTATATTAAATATTCTATATTTTTGTATGAATAATAATAATATTTATTATTTATTTTATATTGGGGGGACCGGAAAGTAATGTCGTTTTCTTACGCTAAATACAAACACATACATTTTTAACGAGTCTTTATTTTTAATCAATGATGTATTCCCCATCATTGTCAATAACCTTTTGCCATCTAGTGAGTAAATTTTCAATCCCTGATCGATAAAAATTAATTGGTTTTTCGGCAAAATATCTAGAGATGGCATTTTGGATATCATCCAAATTTGCAAATGTTTTGCCACTTAAAAAGTGTTGCAGCGCTCGGAATAAGTGGAAATCCGATGGTGCAACATCGGGCGAATATGGTGGATGAGGCAGCACCTCCCACCCCAATTCATTAATTTTTTCTAGAGTTCGCCTTGCGCAGTGCGGTCTTGCATTGTCATGTTGGAGAATGACGCCTTTTCGGTTGACAATCGCTGGCCACTTTTCAATTAAAGATTGATTGACTCGCTGCAATTGTTCGCTGTAGAGGTCTGCAGTAACAGTTTCTCCAGGTTTCAGTAATTCAAAATGAACAATGCCGCGAATACTCCACCAAACACACAAAAGCGCTTTTTTGGGGTGTAAACCTGGCTTAGCAGTACTCCGAGGGATTTCATTTGGAGAGAGCCACTGCCTTTTGCGTTTTGGGTTATCATACAGGACCCATTTCTCATCTCCTGTGATCAAGCGATCAAAAAACGCTTCTGTGTTGTGTCGTTGAAGCAATAAGTTGCATGTGATTGATCGGTTAGCCTTATTCTGTTCGGACAGATTATGCGGGACCCAAACACCTGCTCTGCTTACTTTTCCAATCTGCTTCAAATGTTCTTGGATGGTCGACCAAGGTTTGTTGAGACTGTTTGACAATTCCTCGATCGTCTGACACGGATTTGCTTCCACTTCCGCCCTTAACACGTCGTTGTCTAACGCTGATGGTCTTCCTGATCGATACGAGTCGGAAAGATCAAAATTACCCGATTTGAACTTGGAAAACCACCTTTGGCACATCATTTACGAATGTCCAGTGCATTTGGATAAACATCGCAAATGTTTTTGGTAGCAACTGTTGCGTTATTTCCCTTGCGAAACTCAAAGAGCATGCAATGCCGGATGTGTACCTCTTCTGGTATTTGGCTGGCCATTTTACCCAAAATTACAAAAAAAAATTGTAATTCAATTGTCTATAAGTAAAGAAATCACTATAACCTCACAATGTCTTTGGTACGCCTCTGAACAAAACAATGAGCTGACAAATGACAATCAAGTATTGGCATGCGCAGAAACGACATTACTTTCCGGTACACCTATTACTAAGAATCGTATTGTAATAATAAAGCTGATTATGAGATTCCGTTATTATTCATTGAATATAAGCGCAAAATTAATACTGGTGCTATGTTTCCGTTGCCGGAAACTTTAGGTAGGCAGATATTACTGTCTTCCCGTTTAAAGGGCGTTGTAGCTGTTGTATTGTAGTTACTGCGGTAACGAGACTAAACATCTTATGTCTCAAACGAAGAGTGCAACGTGGCGCAGTATGTATAATACTAACTAACGCTGCGTTGTTATAGGCGGGCGTGTAACTTACCATCAGTTGAATAAAAACAAACTTATATACAGTTTCTTATATGGAAATTTCTTAATACTTAAATTTGGATAGTTTTAGCAACATCATCAGCTGAAAGACGTTCACTACTGGACATAGCCCTCCCCTAGATTCCCACATCGATCGAGGAGATTCATATAGGAGGATTTGGACCATTTCCCATCGCGCTGGTCTACTGCGGGTTGGTCTGAACCAGAGCCTCGTTGGTGGATTAGCAGGATGCACCACGAGCAGGTGAGATTGGCTTGAATCCTATGTTGTGCAAAAAACGAATAGCAAATTGTAGACTCAACCCTATTGATATCAACTTAAGCTAACAGGTTCTTTATAAATCGGTACTAAAACAACAAAAGATTTTGATGTCTTAATTTCTTCTTGCTTCACTGAACAGGCTTTCAAATTAACATACTAAAAATAGTTAAATAATTACCTGTGAAAAAACCACCATAGAATCTATGAATAAAACAAAAAAAAAAAAACCCGCCTAATCACTGCACAGATTATATATTTTTATGACAGCAATAGGAGTTTCGCGCCTAAAAAACACGAATGTTTATTTTTTTAATTATTCCAATTCCGTGTTGCCAGGTTTTATTAATGAGGTCATAGCAACACGGCGTGTTGAAATTTTACTGTATCGATAGAAAAAAAAAAAAAATGTCTGTTTATAAAATGTAAATTGTTTATAATTAATTCAAACAACATCGATAGCGTAAGATTGTATTTAAAGTTGTTTATTTATCGCTAATTACTATTAATAAGGGGTGTAAGGGTCCCCCACAACTCACAGGACCCAAAGCAACATCATCTGATCGTGGTGCACCCTGGTAATCAACACGCAAGGCTCTGGCTCCCACCCACCAGCAGCGTAATGGGAAATGGCCCAAATCCTCCCATATGAATCCCTCCTAATCAATGTGGAAATATTTGGGGAGGTCTATGTCTAACAGTGGTTGTCTATCAGCTGATCATGATGACTATTAATAACATTTTTATTTATCCTTAATTACTATTTACTGAGGGTAGGTATCTGTTCCCGGAATACGTCTGGGGAAGCTACCACCTCAGTGCCTATTTCTGCCGTCAAACAGTACTGTGCAAACATCACAGTGTTCCTGTTTAAAGGGCACTGTAGCAAATGTGATTACTGGGGTAAAGAGACCTAAGATCTTGTCCTAGGTTCTTGCTCGTATCTTCGTAGTAAAAAAAAAAAGTTTAATTATTATGCTCAATGCATTAAACAATAACAACTTGACCCTAGTTAAGATGTTTACTCAACAACACAACTTACTCATCGCTGAGACACATGAACCCTTCTTGGAGTAAGGTGCTGCTAAGCCAGACCATTCTCTACCTAACGAGATATAGCAGACATAGGCATTTATTTTTTTTAAACCGTCTACTGAATGTAAATACATATTAAAGTATTACGAGTACATAATGTTTGAGAACCGTGGGAATTAGTACATAGAGAAGTCGGGACTGTATTGTCGTTTTAAAAAAAATGAACTAGAGTCGTAACAATAAAGAAATGGTTGAACTTCGTGATAACTGACCGGAGCTTGAAATCGCGGGGTCACGAGGCTGTCACACAAAAGATGAAACTCCACGCTCAATGGCCTCTCCGTTCTACCCTGGGTTTTAGAGTTCCTCATGCTAATATTTTATAACTTTAGCCTTTAGTACATTTCTATCCTAAATTTATTAAAGAAATCTTAACAATGATTTAAATGTGACAAAAGTCTGTGGAAGTTACTAGTAATTAGTAATCAACTATAATATATATAAGATGATTTGTATTTAGCGTGAAGGAACACAAGATAAAGAGTAAAGAATGCGATGTAAAAGGATAAGATATATTAGAATAGGGATATAACAAGAAAGTAGATATTAATTAAAAAAAATCAACTGTCAAACAGGCAAATGTCCATCTCCTCAACTACTTGTTTTGCAATATATCCTTACATCTTAATTCTTCCTTATTATAATAGGTTATTGATAAAACTGCTTCCATTATTACTTAGAAAATTGTACGTCATCATCAGCCAACAGACGTCCGCTGCTGGATGTAGGCCTCCGCTAAAGATCTCTGCTTCCATCGGTCCTCCGCTGCTTGCATCCAGTGGCTTCCCGCGACCTTCACCAGATCAATCACCACCTCGTGTGAGACCTCCCACATATTCTAACAAATTATATACTAATCTTAAATGTGAATTAAATTTTTTCTATGACTTATTTAACGCTACCGACTGCGCCATGTCAAATATCTATCTATCAAACGTCTATCTGACATCCCGCGTAAGTGGGAACTCCTTGTATATCTCCTTCAAGATTTATTAAATATGTAACAATAGCTTTTAAAAATACCAAGTAACAGTAAATTATAAGGTTTTTTTCTGCTCCATTTAATTTCTATACACTAACAACAAATATTATTATTACTAAAACAGTTTCTTATAAGAATCAATAAAGTAAATTAATTCGTTGTTAGTTTCTTTTAAATATGAATGCTAATTTAAATCAGCGCCATCTATTATGTAAATTAAAGTTACATAAAAACAATCCCTTGTAATATATGTACAAGATAAATATAACTGCTGAAGACATAATAACATTTCAATGTTTAAGTTATTTATTAAGTATTTAATGTTCTACAACACCCAGTACAATATTATCACAATACTTTAAGACTCACGCTTGACTGTATTTTTTTGTAAATTTCAATAACCCTTTGACATTTATACGGACTGTTGCATCACCGGACAAAAAGCTAACATTTTTTCTAGATTATACATTCAAGGTGACCTCTTCTTTGTGAGCTTTGATACTAGATTCGTTTTAAAACGAAAGTTTAAAATATTTTATAGGTCATTAGAAATAAATCATATCTTTCCAATTTGCAGCGAACTATGCAACTCCTTGTGGTGCAGTATCTAAAGCGCTCGCCTTGTACACCGAAGTCCAAGAATCTTGAGATGGACGAAATTATACGCCTGCTAATAACAACGTGGCGCTAGTTACGATGATATACACTACACCATTTTGTGCTCATCGCCTTGTGACTAAGAGGTTAAGCCTGCTTACCTCATTTATATCACTAACTACTACAACGCTCTTCATACCGGAATACGGTATAGTTTGCACACTACTGTGAGGCGTTATAAACAGGAGCTGAGAAACCTACCTAGACAATATCCGGCAACAGAGACCTACGCTGTAAATATACTATTACTAGCTCTAGCTACCATCAGTTATATTGTAAATCAACAGCCATAATAGCATTGCTGTCCAGCTGTCAACATATAAAAGTCTGAGAGTTGTCTAAGTGAGTACGCTTCACCGTCCATGGCCTTGTCACTTCACATCATATCAAATTGAGATCACGCTTAAGTCTATTAAATATGTTTTAGATATAAAGAAGCACTAATAATAGCTAGATTACGAATATAATGACACTGGTCTTTGTTGCCGGAGACTGACTAGGTACTACTGAAGTTCCTGTTCCTGACATCAAACATTAATGTACAAACATTAGTGTTCCGGTTTGAAAGACGCTTTAAGGTTAACGAGACAACATCTCCGACGAGCTGTGCGATGCAGTGTATATCATCCCAACTTCCATCACGTTATCATCAAGCGTATCTGTTACAGATGAACATCTACCTCATCTCATCGAATAAAAACGAGTCATAGTTGATAAGTTAGTATTTTAATATATTTTGTAAAGAAAAAAAAAACTGTTATGTGACAGATATTATTAAAGCGTTTTATTTGAAATCTGATAGGAGGATATCGTCGGTTTTTATAGGTACTAAAAAAAAATATTAGGAGTCGTAAATGTTGCGCGGATTGCGAAGTTCGCGCCGCGTGTATCGCTTAACTAATAAAATACAAAGATTAAAGAGTTAACGGTAACGGAACCACTTGCCCGTGATGAATTGGATAATAAACTTATCCATCAGCAGTTTAATGTGATCATAACAGGTTAAGGTTATACGAATCTCTTGTTTTGTATTGTTTCGAACTTTCGACTCGTGTTTAATAATTTATTCGACGTTTATCAGAGCGAACGATAGAAGAAATCGATACTTTTTACATTGCTTACAAATTTTAAAACTTTAGCAACAGAAGTATTTACCTAAGATTCCAAAGTATCATTCTATGTAATATTATATAGTAATATCATGAGCACTATGGTACTGTGATATTTTATATGCGTTACTAGCTGATATATACGCTAATGATACCTTTCGTTTTCTCTTTCTCTCTCTCTTTCTCTCCCTAAATGATATTATATATACTATAACGCGGAGAGAGCTTTCTGTACGTCTATCTAGCTTTTTGCTCTATCCTCGAAATCGGCCGAAGAACAGCGAAACTAGTCTTGCCTATATACCATTATATTGAAGTGTTTGTTTTATCCTTTAAATTACTTGTAATTTACTAATCGATAAACGACCACATCCCGGAAATGTCTCAACAGGTTCCAATTAACCTAATTGTCTAGAGAATGGATGACTAAAGAAATCTCTGCGGTGAAGAACTTTGACAAATCGCATTCACTCCCAGTGTACTTTCCCATTTCCTATAGAATGCCTCAGCGGGTCGATTACCATTGTCGTAATGCCCATTATCTTCGATTCGAGAAAAATTGGTGTCGAGATATGACAACGTGGGTATTCGGGTCGAAACCAATAAGTACCAAATAATAAAAACAACAACCGATAAATTTTGTTAGACAACACTGCCAATTGCCATCGCATTGTGGGGACAGTCTACAATGATGGTATTAATACCATTGTAGTTATTTAAGTATCTTATAACTAAACAGAATGTTTACCGTTAAGTGACAGCATCATTTTACGTTTACTTGTTATTTTTCTATAAGCTTTCTACAGCTATAATTATATACTATATCTAGCTTAATATTATCTGAACCCTAGAATTAGAACAGCAACTAAAATATAAATTATTATATTCATAATATATATTACTCACAGGTGGTAGGGGTCTGTTACCAGTGACTGTTTAGGTAGGTTCCACCGCAGTTCCAATTTCTACTGCCATACAGTAGTAGTGTAAACATTACTGTGTTCCAGTTTGAAAGGCGTTGTTGCTAGTATATACTGATGTATCGAGGCTTAACATCTTATATCTCTAGAGGACGGCTTTAATGTAGTGTTGAATATATTATATCTGTTATATATATAGTCATTTTAGCTCACCGTTGTTCACTTCTGAACACAAGCATCCCCAATCAATTTCTAGCGCAACCAGTTGGATTCTTCCTACATCCAACGGCATTCTAGAATCTTCTACTAGTCGTCGAACCGCCTTCAAGACGACGAGCACGTGGTGCTGTGTACATCATCCTAACTTGCTCCATTTTGTTATGGATTATCGTATCATTTACCATCAAGTGAACGTCTCTCTCTTCTCGTATCTTACACCAAGTTTAGATAATTATGGTGAGTATAACTTTATCGGTCATTACTATAGAGTAATAAATTAATTGTTAAATCCTCGTTACTGTTGGAACCGTGGCTTCGTTTAGTAAATTATTGACCTCACAAAACAGACGGTGCCCATTTTTTAAGACGACATCCGCTAAATGTCAGGTTTGACAATGAACACGCTTGTGTGCTTAGCCTCGCCTATTATTTATAGCGAGTCAAGTGCGAAACGGTATAACAGGCGTGATTAATGACTGATTTAGACATTTTTGTTTTGCCGAAAGTCAGCTGAATATCCCATTACATGCCTCATACAATCGTACCAAAAAAAAAAAAAGATAACTCAATGAGTAAGTTATGTAAAAATTTCATCCGGTTTAGTTTGACGTCATTTCTTTATGGAATTTTCTAATTATAAAGTTACGTATTAAACAGTATGCAAATGTGGTATATTAGAAAGTAAAAATTATTACGTTTTCCACATATACATAATGTTAGAACGTTAATATAAATTATGACTTTATAGGTTAATGTAAACATATTAAAACGGGAAGTTAACCCATCCATTTGGCCGCGTCCGCCGACGTATTTCGTGACTCTGTAATATATACATTTAATATTTATTAATAAAATGCATACTATTAGGCTAATTTATTAGAGTATCATTCAAATAGTAAACAAATACATAATTAGTTAACGTTTACGTCTATCTAAAATACTTTTTTTATCAACGTTATACTTCACTTTTATCAACAGAAGAAATACTCTTCTTCATAACAACGAGGTATTAGTTAAAATGCAAAGAAAGAACATATTTCGGACACCTTCAAAAAGGATCCTTTTATGAGTTTCCAAGGTTGATCCTGTAAGGCCAAATTCCTGGAAAACGTGCACCTGGTGAACAGCGGAAGAAATGGTTTGAGGGCATAAAAAGTGGACCGGGTTTAAATACCATCATTTAAAAAGAATAGCTAAGGGTCGAATTGGTTATCTCAATCTGATCGCTAAAATTCAATTTGAAGAGGTCACCTAATGATGATTATTAGTTAAGATGTTCACACAGTGTCTTGTAGCGCCATTAATTAAACTAAGCTACAGCGTCCTTCCAACAGGAACATTATACCTGCATACTGGTAGTAGGTCTCTGTCGCCGGAGACCGTCTAGGTAGGTACAACGCCAGCTACTATTTCTCCCGATAAGCAGTAATGCACAAACATTACCGTGTTCCGGTTTGAAGAGTGTTACAGCTAATGAAATTACTGATGTAACGAGGCTTGTCTTATGTGACAAGGCGAGGAGCATAATATAGTACTGTATATATCATCCTAACCAGGGCTAAGTTGTTATAGGCGGGCGTATCACTTACCATCCGGTGAACATCTAGCTCCTCTCGTCTCTTCGTCGAATTAAAAAAACTATTATTGCTTGGATATCCACAAAACGGTTTTTTTTTTCTGAACTATACCTATGTAACTATACTTATGTATTATGTATTATTACAGTTGTTATATATATACACAATACAAAGAGTAAGAATGAATGAAATAAAAATGAGAGAAAAAATTATATATATACAAAATACATAGAGGAGATATCCTGAGATCCAATCGTCACGTTCAACGACACTGTTATAAGTAAACACGCAAAATTTGGTAGAGATATTGTTTAGACGTCATCTAAGAAAGGATATTATAAAATTCCTACCCCAAAGGAAGCTATAGGGGTGTTATAACCAGCAAATCGGGCGTGGTTGAACAAAGTTAAGTATATAACTAATACAAGCAAATTAACTTTCCTCCTCGTTTCCTACAATTTTTTTATTTCAATCCGTTATGAAATAAAAAAAGGCAAACGTAATGTGTGGGTTAGGTTCTTGATAGATGTACCTAGGTATACTTAACCGGCAATCGCACAATAGTTTATTATTAATGACGTGTGACTAAAGGCGATGTTTCATTGTTCATTATATTTAACCGACAATTATCTACGGCGCTTTCGTTAGAAGCGAGATTATATCGATACATTACATCATCCACAGCTGATTTAACTCTACTTAACTGCAAACTTTTGAATTCTGTCTACTTAAATATTAAACTTGGAAAGTTTTTAATCAATGCTTTCAGGCTTTTACGGTTTGCGATACATTATTTTCAACAAAAATATAATCGGCGGAAACATTAAATAACCTTTTTATACTCAGCGTCTACTAAGGTTCCTTATTTGTACGACACCTAAACACTATAAAGAGCTGTAAAAACTTTTTGGACTGTTACCAGCTCACTGTGCCAGCTAAGCTTGACCGTCAGAACCTACTAGGATTTGAGAAGAATGAGCGCTAAAAACTATCTTACAAAGTGACTAACATACTGTTCGAGAACCAGATCGCGGTGGCAACACGCCGGCTCCCGGGCTTTGTCCACTTATTAATACCCTTTGGAGGTGAGGAGGGGATGATTCTGTTTTTAGCTAACCTCTGAATAGCTGAAGAAGTATTCCTATAAAATTTTGAGTCTTTACATTTCATAGTATCAAAGATCTGGTGATGAGTCAATGAATCACTGAATATCCAATATATTGTATATATATTTGTTGTAGCTGGTCTCTGCTTACCCCACTGGGAACGAGGCGTATATATATATATATGTATGTACTCACAGTGAGAGTGAGTGAGTAAGAGTATGTTTTCTCTTTGTTGTAGAAGCTTCTAACGAGGTATATAAGCACCAGCCTGTAGGTATTCTTTACCCTCCAACCTTTGGTTAGGTGTAATGTTGTGTAATAAAATGGTAGTTAAAGAGAATATAACAGAATAATATGAATATCGTATTTTTATTGACAGCTGTGGATGATGGTCCGTGTCCAGCAGTGGGCGTCCATCGACTGATGATATGACATCAATGCTTTACGGCGATGGAATTCCGAAAAGTAAACCGTATAAATGAGGTCATCTTAACTACTTCTCGTTTGTATATATTTACAAAGTGGTTACATTCCTCGTGTCAATCGGTTTCCGTATGTCTGCGCGTTAATGGTGAACGCTAAACGGCTTGCTTGTTTTCCTATCAAACGTCTTTTACATCTATTAGACAACGACACATCGCCTCCTTTGTGTCTTCGTGTCTCTTATCTTGTCGCTTTCACGGTTAATGTTTATGACACCACTTCTGTTCGGTCTCTTTGGAATAAGCAACAGGCGAAGGTGTTTCAATCAACTATAAATGATTTACGTGGAAAATAAACGCCTGTACTCTGGTTAACGCAATTGTTGCTCTTTAGTGGTCAACGTGGCGGGAAATGGCACAAATCCATTTGAACCCCTACAGACAACAGCCCCTAGTGGTCGACGATATGTGTAGCGAAAGACCGATCGATATGGGGATATTTGGGGGAGGCCTATATCCAGCAGTGGACGTCTAAAGGATGATGATAGGCAATTCTTAGACAGCGTTAAACCTTAGAGAATCCTTCGGACTTTTAATCGAGTGTGGTAGCTTGAAGGCCACAAGTTTATCTTTAAGATAAGTAAGCAGCTGTCAAATTATTCATGAAATTTGAAATCAAATCTTCAAGATAGAAGAATCAAAATCTTTTAGACAATTCTACTACTCTACTGGTGGTAGGTCTCTGTTTCTGGACACCGTCTATATACCACCGCAGCTCTGATTACTACCACCAAATAGTTATGTGCAATCATTACTGCGTTGTTTTAAAAGGCATTATAACTAATGAAATTACTATGGTAACGTTCAACATCTTTTGGTACAATGTGGTATTGTGTATATCTTCATAATTAGGGCTACGTTATAGCTGGTGTATTACTTATCAAGTGTATGTATTGCTTATCGTGTTACTTAAAAAATATATATGTATGTTAACTATTTAAACTAATCTCACACATATATTTAAGCCTCAACGACTTAAACAAAGTTCTGTTTATACAGCACAGAATTCAAAATAACATAAAGCTCTGATTGTAAGTTGGTTAGTCAGCTCTTAATTATTCAATCCATTCATTAGTAAATGAATGGATGAAATTTTATAGCTTATTTTGATTCAAGTTCGCGTTTCCGGTCGACTGTGAGGTTTGCACAGATGCGTGCCTCCCACAATAATTCAATTATATAAATACTCGTTAATATTATAAACGAACTTGACTGCCTCCGTGGCTAATTGATCGCCTAGTAACACGGTGGTCTTTGGTTCGATTCCACAAAATCAGATCTTGGTGTTTGATTAGCCAAGTGGATTCCAGAACAGTGTGAGTATCAGTGAGAGTTAGTCGCCATAACATATTATTATGGCGTATTGATATAACATAGAATAACATATATATTTATTCTATGTTCCGGCACTAAACACTCATCTAACAACTAACCTATAATCAAACTAAAATAGTAAAGAACAAATATTAGATATTAATACAAAGAAGAAAGCAGACTCTGTCTTAAGACGGAGCAGAAGAAAAAGAATCAAACTAAAATTATTGACATAAGTTTCACTAATTTCAGAAAAAATATATTTTCTACAAGTGTGACTTCTCTGTCGCCGATATCCGTTGGAATTTCAAGTTAAGATCTTAAGTATCCTTCATATTACCCTGTACAAATTTAAGTCTACAAGTAAATGATAATATTTTAAACTTATTCATCTATTTACGACGTTAATAAAAACTATAATTTATAATCGCAAGTTATAACGATCACGTCGCTACTTGAAATGGTGTTAGGAGAAACAAATACCGCTTAAGTTATCCAGACGTTGCGGGCCATCGGCAGGCGCGATATAAAGTATAGGAAATTGAACAGCTCCAAGTGCCGATGCAAACAAAGTAAACAACATAATTAAATGGCCGCGAAGGCGTGTAGATATAATCTTGGCAACATCATGTTATAACGCAAGTCAAACCGGCGACCAATTAATTAAAATTATTCCTTAATAAAATACACCTACTGCTCAATAAACGGGGATTCTTTAAGGTGTGAATGGATCTAGAAATTATCTCACTATAATATATTTTCTACTGTATATATACATATTTTAAGGCTTCATATTGAAACTTTCAACCAATTCAAAACATTACATAATAGTACATAAAAAATATTTTTGTTATTTCTTAATTTAACGAATTTAAAAAAAAAAACTTGTTGTCTCCTCATATTTTTAAATTTTAACTATAAACAATTGTTTCTTGTAATATCTGTTAACATATCTAACTAGTAGTATAGTTATGACTATCTAGGTATTACTATAATTAAAATATAATTAATAATTTCATTTGTTACAGTCTACTATGTTTTCATTAATTGTTTTTGAACTCGATGTGTTAATTTTAACCAAAATTACTAAGTATAGTTATTTCTGATTAAAAAAATATTCGATGATGATTGCTATTAAATTTTTCATGTTCTAATAATCATTGAAACAAATATACACAAAATGAAGATATACGGAAGTATCATATTTATATATACACATATATTGTTTACTTGTTACAAATAGTTTTAGAAATGCAATCACAATAAGTATAACATCACATAGAAGAAAAATATAACACAAACCTTTAAGGAGAATTCCAATCATAAATAATTGACAGCCGACTCGAAATCCCAGTTTACGAAATCACAAAGATATATCACATATCACACAATATTTCTATTATTCGTCTATTAAAAGTATCACTATAAATACAAGAGAAAAACCTTAAGTGTTTTTTATTTTCAAGAATCAGTTCGTAAGGCACTGAAATGGCGCAAAAATGTAAAATAATATTGAAATAATATATTGAACAATATGACCGTTCCGCTTTGCTCGTGAGCGTGACCACTCAGCCACGTCCCGTAAAAGACTGACGGATCTAAAAACATGTACCTTGAATAAGAGCTATACCCGACTCGCTTCCTCGGCGGCAGTTCTGCGAGTGCGAGCGAGACGGCACATACGGGCATGCATTATGGTACTCAGTCTCGTTGGACTTTTTACCGATGATTTCTTTGAACGATTCAGTGTTGGGATCTATACGATATAGATCGTTATAGTAAGCTCCGTGAGTTATGTCCCCGTATATCGATCCATTGATGCGTGTTTCTAGTCGCCATCAAATTATAATATTTGCTTTTAAATCTATTATAATAGACTAGAGACTGTTATGGATGTCCTAAACCTTTTCGAATACGCCTACTATGTAATCGAAACTCAATAACTCAGACACTGGATAGCTTGCAATTGGTGATTCAACTATTCAATTTCATTTGTACGAATAAATCAATACTTTGAAGTGTTCATCGATGTTAAATACCAATCGCAATTGTTGTGATAAGTATTTTAGTTAGTTCATAACCAATCTATTACTACAACATTTAAATATAACTAAATTGATAATTGACTATTACTTGTAAAATTTTTACTCTTAACGAAAGTTATATAACGTACATTGCTTTTAAATTGTTAAGGAACAATTATGATTACTTAATTATTAATTCGATCTAAGTAATATTATTTAAAGTATAATAATTCAATTATTATTAGTGGCAATTCACAAACGTCGATTGGGAATACAATAATGTTTTATTACAACTTTTATTGCTAACAGGGCATTTAATTAAAGAACTGCTAGTATTTCCTGGGCGTTTAGATTCACATTTTATTACGAAATAAAACAGAATTGTTATAGATACCTCCTTGCTGGATGTTATTTCAGATTCAGAATTAAAGTCTCCGCAATAAGGTATTAATTTCCCAGGCACTTCGTTCTGACGTGGGGCCTGTAATATTCGCAATTAAAGTTAAACAATAAAAACCAGTATCATGTTGAAGCACTGTACATTTACTAGGGACATTTGTAAATAATCTAAATAAAAGTATCTAATATAAATGTGTAAGAAACGATTCCGTGATATTTTAATTAAATGTTTTTAACTTGTTTATAATTAATCAAACTTTGATTAACCGGTAAAACAGTAAAAAACTTAACGAATGATTCATAGCCTTGTGATTTCTGTTATTATTTTGTTTTTATAATGTGTTAAGTAGATGGAAAAAATGCGAACTAGAATAGCAGCGGAACCGAAGCTCACGGAGTGCATACTACAAGTTTTTCCTCATTCCATGTAGTTATTTACCGCCACGAGACTCCCTCTACGGCATTTTAGACAACCTGAGAAATGTCCTTATGTAATAGACTGAGAACAAAAACTGGATAATGTAAATTTTGTACCCGCTACTCGTCTGATGAATAGGGCAATAAATTTTATTACGTTATAGGTCTTTTTAAAAGTTAATCTTTAAATTTTTTTCTTTATTGCAGATAACACTTCACATGGTGTTAAAAGACAAGGATGAAGTTTATGGTAAAGCCGGCTCGTCTAAAATTCTGGCTCCCATATATTAACAGTAGAAACAGCAATGCAGATTTACAATATGATGATGCTAGTTAACTAACGGAATCAAAAAATTCCTGCTATAAACTCCATATTTCTCTAGAATAGAAGTAGACATTTTCTTTACACAAGACTAGAGCTTACTCTGTAGTGGAGACAGCCAAAGTATATCTTTATTTTAATGTTTCTTTTATGAAACAATTAAAGAGTAACAAATAGTTACACACAACTTTAAGGAAGCGGTCGTAAAAGAATCTTCGAATGCATAATACTGCATTGCAACTCTTCCAAGGATTAGCAGGACATCATGATATTATCGGCGCAGGTTATTCCTGTTATAGTGCCGTGAGCGTCTGCGTAAGCGGGGAGGCACTCGTCTTAACATTCCTCTCTCCGTACTTTTAAGAATGGTTCAAATATACACACTGTTACTATCATAAAGGAAAATAAACAAATTATCTTTTTTTTATAGATCCTTTACTACCTGCTGATTTACTATAATTGGATGAAAACGGTGTTTAATGGTGTAAATTTGAAGTATCATTTTATAACAGTGGACTAATAGTTATAATCAATAGTAAATGAATAAGTTAAAAGGTTTACTTCATAACACTGAATACATTGCTGTTTAGAAAATTATAATTATACTAAGAGCTTCACCTTTAAAACTAAACCGTCTTTTTATATTATATATAGATACTTCTTTTTGTCAGACAACACTTTTCCTTATTTCATTTGTATTAACTATTAATTAGACTTTAGTATTATTAATGATCTATTCCTGTATGTGTAAGAGTAAATAAAACAAATTATAGTATAAAAGTTTTGTAGCTTAATAAGTATTAGATTATTAGGAGGACCGGAAAGTAATGTCGTTTTCTTACGCTAAATACAAACATACATTTTTAACGAGTCTTTATTTTTAATCAATGATGTATTCCCCATCATTGTCAATAACCTTTTGCCATCTAGTGAGTAAATTTTCAATCCCTGATCGATAAAAATTAATTGGTTTTTCGGCAAAATATCTAGAGATGGCATTTTGGATATCATCCAAATTTGCAAATGTTTTGCCACTTAAAAAGTGTTGCAGCGCTCGGAATAAGTGGAAATCCGATGGTGCAACATCGGGCGAATATGGTGGATGAGGCAGCACCTCCCACCCCAATTCATTAATTTTTTCTAGAGTTCGCCTTGCGCAGTGCGGTCTTGCATTGTCATGTTGGAGAATGACGCCTTTTCGGTTGACAATCGCTGGCCACTTTTCAATTAAAGATTGATTGACTCGCTGCAATTGTTCGCTGTAGAGGTCTGCAGTAACAGTTTCTCCAGGTTTCAGTAATTCAAAATGAACAATGCCGCGAATACTCCACCAAACACACAAAAGCGCTTTTTTGGGGTGTAAACCTGGCTTAGCAGTACTCCGAGGGATTTCATTTGGAGAGAGCCACTGCCTTTTGCGTTTTGGGTTATCATACAGGACCCATTTCTCATCTCCTGTGATCAAGCGATCAAAAAACGCTTCTGTGTTGTGTCGTTGAAGCAATAAGTTGCATGTGATTGATCGGTTAGCCTTATTCTGTTCGGACAGATTATGCGGGACCCAAACACCTGCTCTGCTTACTTTTCCAATCTGCTTCAAATGTTCTTGGATGGTCGACCAAGGTTTGTTGAGACTGTTTGACAATTCCTCGATCGTCTGACACGGATTTGCTTCCACTTCCGCCCTTAACACGTCGTTGTCTAACGCTGATGGTCTTCCTGATCGATACGAGTCGGAAAGATCAAAATTACCCGATTTGAACTTGGAAAACCACCTTTGGCATTTACGAATGTCCAGTGCATTTGGATAAACATCGCAAATGTTTTTGGTAGCAACTGTTGCGTTATTTCCCTTGCGAAACTCAAAGAGCATGCAATGCCGGATGTGTACCTCTTCTGGTATTTGGCTGGCCATTTTACCCAAAATTACAAAAAAAAATTGTAATTCAATTGTCTATAAGTAAAGAAATCACTATAACCTCACAATGTCTTTGGTACGCCTCTGAACAAAACAATGAGCTGACAAATGACAATCAAGTATTGGCATGCGCAGAAACGACACTACTTTCCGGTCCCCCTATTATTAAATATATAAGTTAAGTAAATATTTCAATAAGGCTCTATAATTTTATATGAAACCACTGTTGTTAAAATATATAAATGCCGTTATGTAGATACGTTAAATACTACTATGCCACTCGATGTCCACCGCTGAACATAGGTCTTTCCCAATTTTGGGGATCATTGCCGTACTGGACACGCTTGGCACGCGGTTTAACGAGCGCAGTCTGTTGAAAAAGTTACAGGAAAAGCTACTGCTTTTTTCTGATGTAAGGGAGAATGAGAATTTAACTTTAAAGCCTTATAAACAACGGAGCGATAAGATCGTTCTTCAAACGGGTCCTTTACCTGATGGCCTTAACAATGAAGTAGCATAAAATGTCTGGTTACCTCAGTAATTTCACAGACTTCAGCGCCCTTCATAACACTAGTTTGCAGACTATTACTTGAAGATAGAAATAGATTCTATGTAACTAAGTAGTCTAGTTGGTGGTTACTTAGTCATCTTCAACAGATAACTGTTACTGATGGTAAATCCCTATTGCCTTAGACCGTCTAAGTATCGCAGCTTCTATATCTGCCGTCAAATAGTAGTATACAAACGTTAATGTGTTCCGACTTGAAGGACGTTGCTGCTAGTGAAATTATTAGGGAGACTTATGAGAAGAATTATGTAATGCTGTGTATATGATCGTTTACCACCACATTGTTATAGTCGCTTACTATGAGGTATATGCTGGTATCGTCAGTGATGAGAAAATTTGCCTTTTACTAGTTTAATAATATTTGCCAGTTTAATTTCGTACTGTAAACTTATTGTTGTTGCACTTCGAATCAATTTTTTTTCCCATCATGTTTGAGTATGAAATAAATTTTCGTAGCGCAAAGTGCGTCTCGAGTGTTATTCCGTGATGTATGGAGCAGACAGACGTACACTCGCGCACTAAATTACTATAACATATCGCATGTTAGTTTAGTCATTTAAGTTAAAGCGGTAGAATATCACTTATTAGTTGTTATTATTCATTAACGCCCACACCGCACATATTATGTTGCTGTACATTTAAATCCTTAAGGCATCATTGTAATATTAAATACAGGGATTGAATACAGTAATACTTTATGTATCAGAGATAAAACTGTTGATAGAAATTACTATATTTTCTATTATGTCATATTCAGATAACTTGTTAGTTAAAAACTTAACAGGAATATGTGTCTAATTTAGATTTTTTTTCATATTGTCGATTAAAGATATCAACCAATATATCCGTCGTCGGTTTGTGTATGTTTCAACTATTATACCTTTCAACATTAAGTAAAACTTGATTATTTTCTACAGTACTGCAATTTTTTTTCTTATTATATAGTATAAAGTAGTGTATATAGCTTATGATGTATATAGAGCATGTGTATAGAAAATGAATGTAAATAGTTCTAATGGTAGGTATCTATTGCCGGAGACCGTCTGTGGAGGTATCACCGCAGCTTCTATTTCTTTCTACAAACAGTAGTGAACAAATTACTGTGTTCCGATTTGAAGAATGTTGTAGCTAGTGAAATTATTAAGGCAACAAGACGTTTAGTCCCAATGCGACAAGCACAATGTACACTACATTTAAACTAGCGTCACGTTAAATAGCAGTTTTGTGGAGTAAGTTATGAGAGACCTAAGTCCAGCAGTAGGCATCCGTCGGTTACCATGATGTATCGAAAAAAACACAGCGGATGTATTAAATTTATTAAGACTCGTGTGCTGACTGATTGACATAATAAATTCGTTATTAATGAACGAGGCAACATTACGTCCATTATTCTGTTAATTCTCATCAACATACATATATCACCGGCGTTTCATTAAAATTCCGCCCAATGAAATATATTAATGCCCCGAAAAGCCAACACACCTTCCACAATACACCACCCGCCACGCACTTTTGTTTTTATTTATTTTCCAAATCTAATTATATCAGTGAATCGGAAATTCGCGATAGTGATTGATGAGCAAGGCTGCGTCCACACTGCGCGGCGGAGCCACGTCGCATTTTTAAATCTATACACAACACACTAAACACATTTTAATTTGATTAAAGAAAATCTACCAAAGAGGCTTCAGAGAGCTAATCCAGCTCTCTTCCAACAGCATACTCCCGTGGCAGTAACCATAACGGATGAACTATTCTTTATACAATAATTTCCTTATTAGAATTCTTGCATATCCTCTCGAAAATAATTAAAAAATATATCTGATATTCTCTTTAACCCTTAGCTGCTCTGTTTAACCATTAATACACTTAACTCTGCTATTATATAGATAATCATCATTTCATCCGATAGTCGTCCACTGCTGGAGATAGGTCTCTTGTAATGTGTTCTACAAACCACAGTCTTCCGCTATTTGAATTCATTGCCTCCCAGAGATTTTTTTGTCTTCTGTGTACCTAGTAAGGCTCTGCCAACACCGTGCTTTCCGGTGCGAAGTCGCCGTTCCAGCACTTTAAGACCCCAATTACATCGGTTCTACGAGCTACGTGCTCCGTCCATTGCCACTTCAGCCTCTCTACTCGTAGGGCTATATCGATGACCTGGTTTCTTCTGCGGATCTCCTCATTTCTGACTTGATCACGCAGAGATACTTCCAACATCGCTCTCTCCACCACCCGCTGTGACTCTGAGCTTTCTTATATACAGGTATGTATGAAAGCATGCCGAAGTGTATCATCGCGGTGCTGAAGGAAATGCATTTGGTTAGGACGCTGAAGGTGGACCTACTCTTCGCCTGTCTCTCGCATACGTATGACAATACCTCTCATGCCTACAATTTTCATTCTTCACAATTTAACAACAGGTTCTTCTTCATCAACAATTGGTTTACAGGACAGAAAAGAACCGAAAGCTTTGAACAGTATATTTATATATTAACCTGTTGCTACTAAATATCTATAGAATACACAGGTTAAGACATTTACAATGTATCACATTGTACTTATCGACATAAGCTATAAAATTTAAAGCCTAGCCTCTTTATGCGGTAATCCAGATACAGCTTAAAACGCATACAGTAATATTCGCACGCTACTTATTGGCCACAGATATGAACCTGGTATGTTCTAGGAACTGGAATTGATATGCTTGCTGATTAACCTTTGCGTAAATAGTGCCAGTGTAGTTTGAAAGTTCTCATATCGACATCACCATCGGCCGCTGCCGACCCGCTGTGACGTTCACCTTGAGGTTTATTGTCTAATCTAGACCATTCGCGCTTTAATGTCTGAGCTTAGATCCGGTATCATTCTAACTTATATAAAAATGTTTGCTATATATATATTCATAATTTAACAGGTAAACTATTATTTTTTGTTTAATCCGTATACGACAAATGTTTCTAGTTAGTTTTTGGATTACATAGTAAACATTGACTCGTTAGAAATTGAAGTATGAATCATTCATTTTGTTTAACTTACTAACAGTTTAAAAGAATAATATATATATAACAGAAAAACAATCAAAATACAAATATATATATTATAGTTATTCCTTAATACACATATTCATTGAAACAGACATATAAATTATTAAAAGTATGTACTCATCGTACATCATGTAAGAATGAGTCAATACATGTGCCTTGTATAGACTATTTCTTTTAGTAAGAAGATTCAGGCCCCAAAAGTGCGAATAATAAGATGGTTCTTCTTTCTTATCAGTCGGAAACTACTACTGCTTGGCATATGCCTCCCTCAATTAAGCTCACTGAAGGGGAATTGAGCCTTGGCCCTACCAATCTGGCCCAGTGCGGGTTGGTGACTGATCAGAGCCTCGTCTCTTGTTTAAAAGGGTACACCGCGTATAAATGATTTTTTGGACGTTAACTTGGTGTCCGTAAGATGTTGGGCGGAACCAAGCATCTTATGAGGTGTACCTTTACTCCCCATAAGATGCTCGATTTATTATAATTTTATTTATTTATAGTCGTAATAAAAAATTAACCATGCTGTATACAGCTTTACCCAGCCAGGTGTGAAATCCATCATAAGGCAACAATGTTAATTTGACAACACCGCAAGAGCTGCTGCCCCCCTTTCTCCTTCCTCCCCGAGCAGTGATTATGCGGCCTCAGTTTGGCAAAAGTTAAAACGACATGAAAAAAAAAAAGGAGTTTACTCGAGATAGAATCTCGGTTGATGAACTTCGGCTCAGCAAGTGTCTCCGAGCTTCGCTTCAAGATTAAATATATAACAAACTCACTCGAATTTCATTCGGTTTTAATTATAACGCCGCGATACAGGTTACAGTTAAACTGATGGCTTGAACGTAACATGTTATTAATATATGTAATTATATAACTAAATTAAATGATAATTATTTATAACGATTACATCTTAAAGCTAATTACTTTAAAGTTTCATCAAAAGTAAATCAGATTCGCATGGTGGTAGGTCTCTGTTTCGGAGACTGTCTAGGTAGGTACCACCGCAGCGCCTATTGCAGCCGACAAATAGTCGTATAGCCAGTGTAATTACTGCGGTAACGAGACTCAACATCTAATGTATCAGTCGAAGAGCGCAATGTGGCGCATATCATCCTAACTAGCTCCACTTTGTTATGAGCAGGCACTTACCATCAGGTAAACCAATCAAGCTCTTATTTTAGACACAGAGGACTATGAAAAATTATTATTTTTCATTGTACATAAAACTGGTATTTATTATTAATATAGTCCCACCTGATGGTAAGTGGCGATGCAGTATTTGATAGTAAATTGCAATAAGCCTGCTCATGTTCATGTATAGACTGATATCTTAAGTCATATTTAGAGTGAAACTGGGACTGAACGTCGTGGATTTGAAAAATGTCTTAATTATTGATATTTAGATAAAATTCCTTCATTCATAGATATAAAATTTTCCTAGTTTACTATATGAATTATACTGTTGAACAACAATCGTTACATTTTAAAAATATATCAAACAGTTGCTTAATAACCTTAAACAATTCTTAAAATATCAGATATGTTCAATTCGATGATGATCATAATAAGGATTCGGTCAAATAATTTTATCCATGCAAATTACGATCCGTTAGACGAGATAAAACAAACATTATCATCAAATATCTCCCGCACATAACTAATTTTAGTACAAGGGAGCATGTGTTTGAGGAAGTGCGGCCGCTATCAGAAGATGGCGATCATCTCCCACTGGTATGCCGGCGAAGAAGCTGCATATTACTTCGATGAAGGATAGCCGTAGAAGGGGATCTACCCACCGCCAACGACTCCCGGCTTTACTTAAACTTACGCAAAAATAATACTGTTTTAGGTATTAATTGTCATTTAGATATTAACTTTCAACTAAAACATTCAAACTGAATATTCTGCTTAAATTTGAGAATACTTACATGGCTCAGTCAGAGGCTGAGCCAAATTATCAATCATTATCTGTTTCACGACTATAACTTGCTTACTTAGTATTTTCTAATATGGTTATAGTGAGTTTGGACAGTATACAATGTGGTAATGTAAACAGTCAATTACTAGTAACAATGCTTATCTATAATAACCGAAGTTAGCAGCAAGTCGTCAAATTCTATCCGTGAATATATCATCAGGAGATTGACGTCCACTGTTGAACGTAGGCCTCTCCCAAAGAATCCTACCTCTATCGGGTAGGGATTTATATGGAGGAATTTAGGCTATTTCCCACCACGCTGGCCCAATGTGGTTTGGTGGGAGCCAGAGTCTCTTTTGTTGATTAGGAAGCTGAACGAGCAGGAGAGGTTGGCTTTGTTCCCGTGATTTGTTGTGCTTTTACCCCCACTATCCGTGTTCCTTTACAATTCTAAGTGTTATTATATATTTATTTGGTGTTACTACTATAAACTGTTGTTGTTGTTTTGAATCATTACAAAAATATACATTTAAATCATACTATATCATACCTTAAAAGATTTTTTTATTCATTTCCATTAAAGAAACAAATACAGTGGTTACTATGTTGGATAAAATAAGAGTACAGGTAGATTATATAATTATTAAAGAAAATTCATTATGGACTAATAGTTAACTAACCTAAACAAATTTAGATATTAGGGTTCACTATAATATACAATAACGTTTACTTTATTATAGTAACTATGATAAGTTACTTTATTTAAACAAAGTTTAATGTATAAGCTATATTATTCCGGTTAACAGTTAAGTCGGTGGGTGTACTTTGTAGTGGTGCTGGTGTTATTTTTCGACAGCAGCGAACACCACATATGTAATAACACCACCATCGCTCAACTGCACTCCACTGTACACTCGGCTATAACCAGATGAGTTGAAATACACCACCCGTCAAGTAACTAACGGCTCGCACAAAGCAAAGAAAGATTTCTCAAACTAATTTATGACAACGTGTACAAAACTCGAACTTAACTATCTAATGAAATTAGATTTTATTGCCACGTTTAAACAATCAGTTATATTTTTACACTTCCACGTACAGAACTTAAATAGTATTTTATTTTATATACGTTTCAAATGTAAACAGTTTTTACATAATCACAATTACCGACATGTTTTCTATGTAAGAGATTAGTGCCCATTGCTGAGTTCATTAAAAAAAACGATTTGCTTATAGAAAACATTAGCTTGTAACACTATTCCTGTCACATAAGGAATCGAGGGAACCCCCGCTAAGCTCGCGTCTCGTGGTTATATAAAAAAGATGCTTTTTAGGTCCACCAAGGGCTTGGTCTAACATAATGCTGACCTTGCCCCGTGCGCCGCTTCCACATACTTTACTAAATACCGTTGAGCTGTAATACGACGTCACACTGCGCACGCCGGTATAAACTTTAATGGCAATAAAAAAAAGCCCTTACGCCGGTAATCTTCACACGTAATTACTGATCTCCATGTTTAGTTAGCAGTTGGATTCCAATTACTTTAATTGGATAGATTTATACAGAAAATGTGCGGCGGGCGGGTTCGTTGGAAAAATCGAATTATGCTACAGCGTTTGAGCCGCAATAAAACACCAGCCGTGTACGGGTGTAATTGATTTGTACTGATAAATAATTAAAATATTGTCTCAAAGACTTGAACAGTTCATTAACACATGTTCAAGACTATGTACGCGTTATTAATGTATCATTATCACAAACCGTCGGCGTTCACTGCTGGACGCGTCTTTACGTAAAGGCGTATTTATAAGCAATAAATTTAACCTGGAATATCAAGTAACATTTTATTTCGAAGAAGGAAAAATGCTTTTCGTAGTACATTAGAAAACCTTCATGAATCACCTAAGAAACGAGAGAAGAAAAATTATAATCAAGCCTCAAACAAATATAAAGATTACATCGTATTAAACCGGAAAGCCTTGAAAAACCATTACATATCCCATTCAATTTTGTTAATAGGAATTATAAATATTTCATATAATACATTATATATAAGTAAATACATAGTAATATACTATAGAAATATATTTCAAACATCTGTATATAATATTGTATATATAACGTTAAAGCCATTATAAAATTGATGTGTCGAGTTATAGCACCAATGGTATGCTTAAGAATTATTGTTGTAATCAAATCATAATATAATTTCATTGAACGGACAGATCTACAGAATGACGTGTGAATTATTAGTTTTACTACACTGCGACATCACGCAAACATACGTGACAGGGTGTACTGTCATTTTTATATACATTTTTCGATCGCACTCTAGCGTTCCCTTAGAATCACATTGAGCTTTAATCTTAACCTCAACGCCACGGAGTCTAAAGTAAACTAACTACTAAAGAAGAAAAAAACTATTTAATACTCAATTGTTTTGAAAGCACTATCTATATTTCTTCTTATTTATTAAACCCTAAATCTAGATAATTGTGTAACGAACTGATTATTCATAGATTACTACTACTGTGTACATTTTATTTCGAGCTTATCAACACATCATATATGAGAAGCTGTTGCTTGTCACACAAAGTGAATAGACACAGAAATGAATAATTATTAATAAATTGCCTACTGGCTGTAATAATAGGTTAGCAAATATCTCCCTTCCGCCTTTTTGTCTTTTGAATTTCGCGGCTATGTACAAAGCGCTACAGAGCTCGTATCTGGCAATACTATACATAATTTGAAAGGTCTTGACATAACCTACAAAATGACGCTATGCATAATTAGTTTGGATATTGTGTTCAACAGTTATAGACGTGTAAACATGCGAGTTCACTAACGCCGAATTTGCGCTATTTTAAAGTTTTCCTTCGTTAAAGGCAAATCCGCTAGAGACGCGTTCCGTGAGATTAATGGTGTTTTGGGGGATGGTACTCTATCACTTCGAACCGCGGAGGAATGGTTTCGACGATTCAGAGCCGGTGAAAACGACACCATGGATAAGCCAGCCGGCGGAAGACCTATGACGACAAATACCGATCAAATCATGGACTACATCGAGTTAGACAGGCATGTGGCATCTCGTGACATCGCCCAGGAGATGGGAGTTAGTCACCAAACCATTTTAAACCATCCGCAGAAGGCTGGATACAAAAAAAAGCTTGATGTTTGGGTGCCGCATGATTTGACGCAAAAAAACTTTCTGGACCGAATCAACGCCTGCGATATGCTGCTGAAACGGAACGAACTCGACCCATTCTTGAAGCGGATGGTGACTGGCGACCAAAAATGGATCACATACGACAATATCAAGCGAAAACGGTCGTGGTCGAAGGCCGGTGAATCGTCCCAAACAGTGGCCAAGCCGGGATTGACGGCCAGGAAGGTTTTGCTGTGTGTTTGGTGGGATTGGAAGGGAATCATCCACTATGAGCTGCTCCCATATGGCCAGACGCTTAATTCTACCATCTACTGCGAACAACTGGACCGCTTGAAGTAAGCGATCGACCAGAAGCGTCCAGAATTGGCCAACAGGAAGGGTGTAGTGTTCCACCAGGACAACGCCAGAACACACACTTCGTTGATGACTCGTCAGAAGCTACGGGAGCTCGGATGGGAGGTTTTATCGCATCCACCATATAGCCCGGATATAGCGCCAAGTGATTACCACCTGTTCCTGTCCATGGTGAACGCCCTTGGTGGTGTAAAGTTGAACTCAAAAGAGGCTTGTGAAAAGTGGCTGTCCGAGTTCTTCGCAAATAAGGAGGGGGGCTTCTACGATGGAGGTATTATGAAGTTGCCGTCTAGATGGAAACAGATTATCGAACAAAACGGCGCATATTTGAACTAAATCCGATCACTGTAACACTTTTTATAAAGCATTGACGAAAGAGCAAAAAAGCGGAAGGGAGATATTTGGCAACCTTATATAATAGTTTGGCAAATATCTAGTTTCCGCCTTTTTGTCTTTTGAATTTCGCGGCTATGTACAAAGCGCTACAGAGCTCGTATCTGGCAATACTATACATAATTTGAAAGGTCTTGACATAACCTACAAAACGACGCTATGCATAATTAGTTTGGATATTGCGTTCAACAGTTATAGACGTGTAAACATATAGTTCACTAACGCCGAAATTCGCGCTATTTTAAAGTTTTCCTTCGTTAAAGGCAAATCCGCTAGAGAAACGTTCCGTGAGATTAATGGTGTTTTGGGGGATGGTACTCTATCACTTCTAACCGCGGAGGAATGGTTTCGACGATTCAGAGCCGGTGAAAACGACACCATGGATAAGCGAGCCGGCGGAAGACCTGTGACGACAAATACCGATCAAATCATGGACTACATCGAGTTAGACCGGCATGTGGCATCTCGTGACATCGCCCAGGAGATGGGAGTTAGTCACCAAACCATTTTAAACCATCCGCAGAAGGCTGGATACAAAAAAAAGCTTGATGTTTGGGTGCCGCATGATTTGACGCAAAAAAACCTTCTGGACCGAATCAACGCCTGCGATATGCTGCTGAAACGGAACGAACTCGACCCATTCTTGAAGCGGATGGTGACTGGCGACCAAAAATGGATCACATACGACAATATCAAGCGAAAACGGTCGTGGTCGAAGGCCGGTGAATCGTCCCAAACAGTGGCCAAGCCGGGATTGACGGCCAGGAAGGTTTTGCTGTGTGTTTGGTGGGATTGGAAGGGAATCATCCACTATGAGCTGCTCCCATATGGCCAGACGCTTAATTCTACCATCTACTGCGAACAACTGGACCGCTTGAAGCAGGCGATCGATCAGAAGCGTCCAGAATTGGCCAACAGGAAGGGTGTAGTGTTCCACCAGGACAACGCCAGACCACACACTTCGTTGATGACTCGTCAGAAGCTACGGGAGCTCGGATGGGAGGTTTTATCGCATCCACCATATAGCCCGGACATAGCGCCAAGTGATTACCACCTGTTCCTGTCCATGGTGAACGCCCTTGTTGGTGTAAAGTTGAACTCAAAAGAGGCTTGTGAAAAGTGGCTGTCCGAGTTCTTCGCAAATAAGGAGGGGGGCTTCTACGAGGGAGGTATTATGAAGTTGCCGTCTAGATGGAAACAGATTATCGAACAAAACGGCGCATATTTGAACTAAATCCGATCACTGTAACACTTTTTATAAAGCATTGAATAAAGAGCAAAAAAGCGGAAGGGAGATATTTGCCAAACTAATATACAACTGTAATTAATTAAATTACTAAATTAAAGTGATGCACTATTTTCTTAAAGATATCCATCATAATGTAGTTACATGCAAGTATAATACAACAGCCCCGTTACTGTAATACAGGTCTAAATATTTGTCATATAACTAGTTTCGACAAAATCCTTTTGCGAACCAACAATAAGATGAATGGAAACCACATAAACGAGGATACGAAGTCAATATCCAGCTCTTAAATCATCTGTCCTGAAAATTTAACATCCACAGGTGATGAGAATGAATACATACTCGTATATAACGAGCCAATATTATAACTTACAAGATTAAGTCACTCACGATACAACGCTCTCAAGGAAGCCACGGACAATAATATCTATCAGCTTACACGGGGTACAACAAAAAAACAAACACACAAACGGTGGATCATTAACTACGGGTCGGTCTAAACGAACGTCACAACGCATTCCGGCCCTAAGAATGTCTTAACATACTCTATTTAAGGGGCTGACATTAGCAGGAAAAAATTGGGAACCCGTGATGCCTTTGAAAATATTTGTCAATATCATAAACTTATATCTTTATAGAAATAATCAATTTATTAATAATAATAATCAAAACCTAACAGTTCACCACACAACACCTGTAAACACCTTTAGTCATAGATTTCTGTTGCCACAGACCGTCTAGATATCACCGCAGTACCTATTTCTACTGTTAAACAGCAACACGCATATATTACTTTGTTTTACTTTAAAAGGAGTTGTAGTTAGTAAAATTACTCTGGTAATAAGACTTTAAATCTCTTGAAGTAACGAGCAAAATGTGATGCTGTGCATATCATCTAATCTTGCATAATGTTCTGACATCACTATTAGGATATACGTCTAAGTAGTCTCATCGCTTTTTCGAATAGTTTGCTATATCCTTCCATTGTATTAAAAAGTATACATAGTTATAATGAACTATTATACCTAGCTATATATCTATATACACCGATATATATCTGTACAGGGATTAGTTATGTATGAAACAGAAGATATGTTAAATATTACCAAAATTTACTAAAACATTTAAAGTCTCACGTTAGGTATAGTAAGTTCATGTACCCTGTGTTGGTAGGGAGCAAGTTAAATATGCAGAGGTAGCGTGTAATAGAAACATCGGACCCTTAACGGTCGATGGCTGAAGCTCAGCCTTTGTTCGGTGGATCTTTGAGTCGCTATCTCGCTGATTTATTGTTCGCCCGTCTGTGAGTTAGCGAGCGGATTCGGACACAGGAATAAGCGATCAAATAAACTATAACATAACTTACTTAAATATCGACGGATAAATAAAAATTTAATGCCAAAGTATCCTTTAATGTTTCGTATTGGTATAAACTACTTGATACTCTGCCGAAGATTTTCCTGCCAATATTGCCGAAGGACTCTAAGATTACGCCCAAATTGCTTATTCAAGAAGCGACGAGACGGACGAAACGTTCACGTGATGCAATAACGTAGCACTAGTTAGGAAGTTATACACAACATCGCATAATGCACGTCGCTTTAAGACATATATTGTCTCGTTACGACAATAAATTTACTAGCTACAACGCCATTCAAACCGGAACACAGCAAACAATCAATGGGAATACAGTAATAAATACAAGTAATAAATACAATGGGAAACGGAGTATTTCCCTTCAATTCTCTCCGAGCAATCGGAAGTAAGAGAAGGAGACGAAAAAGGGGTGGTCAGACAAGAAGAATATTAAGCAAGGATGAGGGTCTATAAATATATAGTTAATACATATCGTTATGAATATAAAGTGATTATTATATATAGAGTTTTATTTACTATAGCCAATCAAGTAGCGACAAATAGTATACTATTTATTTTAATTACATTACCTGCTGAGATTGTATGTATACAACACTAAGTAGTTTTTGACCTTTTTTACTATCATTAGCCGCTAGACATCCGCTGCTAGACATAGGCCTCCCTCAAAGATCTCCACATCGATCTCAGTCCTGTGCTGCCCGCATCCAGCTGCTTTCCGCTACCTTCAACACAGGACGCAGGACCGATCGATGTGGAAATCTTCAGGACTAGTTTAGGTCCAGCGGTGGATGTCTATCGGTTAATAATGATGATGATGATGATAACTGCGCTACCCTCCAATGGAATCGTAGTTAGTAAATATAGTTTCATAAAATCGCGTGTGTTTCCCCGCTTTCCGCTACCGCTACCTGTTTGTCCAATAAGACAGTGGCGTTATTCTTGTGTCCACTAACATGATTTTTTTTTGTCTACGCGTTTGTCATAATAGGTGGTTATCTATTTAGTGACTCGGTTCGGGGGTGTGATTCAATCATTTTAGGGTTCCGCGTATAATAAAAATAACAAAATAAAGCTTGTAGTAGCGCTTTAACGGGGGCTCCGTGTGTGTCTTTATATAATCTTCATCAAAAATAAGAAGCTAGAGAGCTTATCGAAGTCCATTATTATACAGAGGTCCGTTCTCTCCCTCCTTATCATTTTAGTATGATGGTTGGCGAAGGTAGTGCACTGGTAAACGTCGAAGCTACTTCTCCTTTTCTTAAATTATTACTTAGTTGTCTTTTATGACTAGCCGTTGCTAAAATGGCGGTGAATATAGTCTAACCCATCTTTCCTACTGAAAGTATGGAATTGTTACCGTTGTTACAAACCGTCTATTTAGACGTGTGCACCGGTTACCACTGTTGGACACAGTTCTGCTACCAAAGTAAAGTATGCATATTACTATTTTGCTATTTGAAGAGGACCTTCTCTCTCTCTCTTTCTTGTGTCTAGAGCAATCACATATTTATTTGGCTTTTGCTCATTATAACGAGTACTACCAAATGAGCATAGTTTTAATAAATACATTTTTTACAAGCACACTACTTACCATGTTGTGAACCTTTCTCTCTTCTCGATGTTTTGAAATTTGAAAACAACATATAGTAATTCATTAGCCCATTGATATATTATTTAAAAGAAAATTATATGTCCTGCCTTTCTGCTACTATCCAAGTCAATAAAATACAATATCTATTTAACTTTCAAGGATCTCTTCTACATTTACTACATAATTTATTCTTGAATTTGAATACCTTTGTCAACTAAGAGTAGTCAAATAACCTTCTCCCTGTTCCTATAGCTAGTGGACGTCTCATACATAGAGAAGGTCTAGACTATTTCATCACCACTGTGGTCAAGATTAGGTTGGTGGATTTACATGTCCACGAAAGCTGTAGTTTTAGCAACGTACCGGTTTTCTCACCGGAATTTTATAGGGATTGTACTACACACATCTTAGCGACTTACTAACAGAAATATCACAGCTTATTAAAATATACTGTGCTAGATATGTTAACATACATGAAACATAATTTATTATTCAGGTACATTTCAAAATTATATTTTCTATTTGTTTATTTTATGAAAAAAAACTAATGCTATACGGAATCCGTGAAACAGTTTCCGCTTTGTCAATGCGAATGGAAAATATGTCTTCAAGATTAGTGTGAGGTAGGTCATGATTTAAATTTTTGTTTGTGTTTCCAATGTATTATACTTTTTTGTGATATCGTGTCGAACAAAAGGTTTAATGTAACAATGATGCTGTGCCCACACATTACCAGAAACGTACATATACGATGATTTACATACTGATAGTTAGACCGCATGAATAAATACTGCCTCACAATACGTACTAATAATACCTTGTAATGTATTTTTCGAAGCACAAGACTACCAACCTTTCACCTCTTTAATAATACAACAAAGTGCCGTTAGGATGATATACACAGCACTACATTGAGCTCATCGCCATGATATACAAGATGTTATGTATCATTAGCTATTTTAGCATCTAGAAATCCCTTCAAATCGGAACACAGTAATTTTTCCACACAAATGTTTGTTGGCAGAAAAATTAACTGAGGTGGTACCTTTTTTTTTTTTTTTTTTTTTTTTTTTTCTCGCGGGGGAAATCTTCTTAAAAGATACCTTGCTTCTGGGGGGAAGACAAGGTTATGTGGGGCTTGTACCCACTAAAACCCCCTCGGTGGTCTCCCTCAGTGCATTAGGAGGGGCTCCGGGATCTCCTACGGAACGCACCGGCGCCCCCCTGCACTCTCGATTAACATTCCACGGAAGGGCCAAAGCCCTACTAGACCTCACGCTTTGCTACGGCAAATACAAGACCACAATGTATTTGCCGTCCTCCTAAGGCTCGCTTATTAAGCTCTGAGGGCCCCCACCCTCAAAGCCTACGAAACCGAGGACCCTTTTAGTCGCCTTGTACGACAGGCAGAGAATACCTTAGTCCTATTCTTAATGGCCCGGCACTACAGGGCTGACGGGTTGGGGCGTCCGTTGCCAACGCCCCGACGTCCTCGTCTATGGACGGAGTCGGCCCTCTCCCGACTTCGCTCGGCGGACTCCTTCTGCATCATAACGATTTCACAGAAGGAAACCAACGCTATCCACCCATTTTTCTTTGCCAGTGCAGTTGATATCGCTACTGGCAAAGAAAGGTCATGCCCGATTTTGTGGATGAGAATTCTCCGTTCAGGCTCCCACGTAGGGCATTCTGCGAGCGTATGCTGAGCGGAATCCAGCTCTCCACCACAATGGTGGCATTGCGTGGTTGGTTCACGTCCAATCCTATTCAGGTACTCACCAAAACACCCGTGTCCTGTGAGTACCTGAGTCAGCCTGAACGTGACATGCGCCACTCCGCCCGATCTAAGCCAGGCTTCGAGGTTCGGCAGAAATGCGCTTACTATACGCTGCCGTGAGTTCCGCGGCTCAGCTAGCCTCTCTCTCCACACCTCCAAAACGCGGCGGCGCTCTTGCCTGTGCACTTCCACCACATCCAGGGGTTCGGCTTCTTCTCGATGAGAACGTAGACGCGTATAAATCCGCGCGTCCCTTTCCGCCAGAATGTCCAGAGGTGGGAACCGGGCCAGGATAGTGGCCGCCTCAAACGATATCGTCCGATATCCCCGTGCGATACGGATGGCTATCTTCCGTTGCAGACTGTTGACTTTAGCCCGGCAACGTCGGCTGCCCGTCAACCGATCTGACCAAACCGGAGCGCCATAGAGAGCCATCGATCGCACAACACCCGAATAGAGGCGGCGGACTCCTTCTCCGGGACCTCCAAGATTGGGCAGTAGTCTATGCAGAGCACCTACTACCTTCTCAACCCTAGGGATCAGGCGGTTGAAGTGTTCCTCGAATCTCCATCGACTGTCTAGAGTGAGACCGAGATATTTCATTACCGATCCCACCTCAACAGGCACGTCACCTACGCGAACCGAAAAGCTGGGAGGTTCCCTTGTTTTAGGGAGCTTGTGAAACCATATCGCCTCGGACTTATGAGGCGTTATCCGGAGACCCAGCTCTTGGATTTTGTCCACAACGCAAGCTACTCCAATTTCGGCAAGTCGGATGGTGTCCTCGAAACTGTCTCCATTTGCCAATACTAATGTGTCATCCGCGTAACATACAACACATACTCCAGCGGGGAGATCGACTCTAAGGACTGCGTCATATGCAATGTTCCATAATAGAGGGCCCAATACAGAACCCTGTGGAACTCCGCAATTTACCTCTCTCCTATGTAATATGGCATCCCGACCCACATATTGGACGCATCTGTCTTTTAAGTAGGACCCGACAATGCGCTGTAAGTAGGGAGGCATGCGATGGTACGCCAGAGCTTCCCATATTACTCCCCATGGTAGTGAGTTAAAGGCGTTCACTACATCAAGGCTAACTGCCAATGCCACACCGCCTTGATCCACTGTTCGTTGCGACTGTTCCCGAATGCGAAGGATCGCATCCATGGTTGAGCGCGCTCTTCGGAAACCAAACTGGCCATCCGACAGATCGGGGCCTTCTTGGTGGAGATGCAGATTGATGCGATCGGCAATTATTCTTTCGAACAATTTACCGGCTTCATCCAACAGGCATATGGGTCGGTATGCAGAAGGAGTGTCCGCGGTCCTACCATCTTTCTTTAACAGCACCATCCGTGCTTCCTTCCAGCCCTGAGGGAATAGGCCAGCACTGAAGCAGCAGGTAAACAGGTTCCTCAGTCTATCTCCTAGTCCGGCGGCTATTGCTAGTACCCACGCGCGTCCGGGAATTCCGTCCGGACCTGGTGCAGTATTCCGGGCTTTGAGACGCTTAATGGCTCGTTCTAACTCTTCGTTGGTCACACCCCATTCGTCGGACCAGACGAGCTGATTCAACGACTCCGTAGAAGGTGGTACTGGGCATTGTTGACTCCTTGGGAAGAGAGTGTCCATCACTGTTTCCATAAATAAAGGATCCAAGGTCTCTGTTAGTGGAGGAATCCAAGGTCTGAGTTTGCCCAATACCATCTTGTATGGGCGTCCCCACGGATCCCTCTCCAGTTCCTCGAGCAGTTCGTTCCAAGCCCGAGATCTAGCTGATTTAATAGCCAGTTGGAGCGATTTAGTAGCGTCTCTGTACATCCTGTAGGCACGAGTCGTTTCGTCCACTGTGGCTCGTCGTCTCCTTCGGGTTCTTGTGTACTGACGTCGAGCGCGCAAGCAAACCTCGCGCAGTTGCGCTATAGCTGGCGACCACCAGTAAACCGCCTTCGACTTAATAAGCTTTGTTCGGGGCATTGAGACATCACAAATGTATGTCATCGATTCCCGAAACCAAGTCGCTCCACTTACAGGATCGGACAACATTCCTTCGGCTATGCTTTCTGGCCAGGCCATGACGATGGCTGCTGCTTCGAGCATATCTGCATCGAGTCTCTTGAGGGACCACCGCCGCGGTAGGCTGCTGCTGTGGTTGCGAGCAGCATGTTGTGAGGAGCCAAGCGTTAAATTAATCAAAATATAGCGGTGATCAGAAAGCGTGACCGCTTCCTCCGCTACTCTCCAGCCTGTCACCATGCGCAAAGCAGAAGAGTTTGCCCATGATAGATCAACGATCGACTCTCCCTGCCATCGCACACAGGTGCTGACGGATCCATGGTTTAGGAGCCGAAGGTCAAGCCCAGCCGCCCACACTTGCAAAGTCTCCCCCCTAGTGCTATTCCGAGAGGATCCCCACACTTTGGAGTGTGCATTGAAATCACCTAGAACAAGGACCGGACGTGGCTGACATCTGCGAATGCATTTGGCTACAGAGTCCAAGTACACTTCGTAGGCGGCGCGTGTGCAGTTGGGAGAGACATAGCAGCCCACAACTGCAAGAGGCCCCCATTCGACAGCAACAAAACCTTGCCCGCTAAAAATTGTAGAACAGTGTCGGTCCCCTGTATTCCCATTCCAATAGATAGCGACCTTGCCATCTTCGCTACCAAACCAGCGAGGATGGTCTGGTACTCGGTAAGGTTCGGCCGTTACGGTCAAAGCTACCGACCACTCCGCGAGGTGTTGCAGTAGCAGGTCCTGCGCCCCGCGGCAGTGATTCAGGTTAGCTTGGAGTATCTTTATCCTTCGATCGAAGGTGATACTTCCATGTGCTCCTCTGCACTTTGGGGTGGCTCAGGAGCAGGAGCCTGCTTTCTCCCTGTTCCTGTTCTCCTCCGCTTAGGTGCACATGCCTTAGCCCCCAGTCGGTGATTAGCTGGGCGTCCGAGATCCACGCACAGTGGACATTTTAGCACTCCAGTAGTACATTGACTAGCCCTATGGCCTGGCTCACTGCAAGCGTAGCACTGCGTGCTACGATCCTTTTCATTAGGGCATCTATTACGAACGTGCCCCAATTCCAGACATCGGTAACACTGCAAGGGTCGTTTCGCTAGAACCTCAACCCTTGCTAATGTCCACCCTACGCGGACACGTTTTGCTATCGCCAGCTTTCTTACTGTGCTTATAGGACAACGTACCCAGGCAGATCCCATTCGCAGAGGAGATCGGCGAATATCGCCCACTTTAACATCAGCGAGTGAACAGCCTCCTGCTTCCGCAACTGCCTCTGCGACTTCCGCTGTAGTGACGGACTCGTCCAAATCCATCACTCTTATTTCGCCTCTTTTGGAGGGTCGCGCTATGTATACATCGGTATCGGCCAGCGCTTCTTTCATTTTTCCCGCCAGCATATCAGCTTTCGATGCACAGTCAGGGCCAGTCACCTCCAATATTAGTGCCCCCGTTACTGCTCTCCTTGGTCGAACGGTTTCAATACCGCAGTCTGCCAACTTAATCTTCTGTTTTACCGCGGTCATGACCGCGGCGTACGAAAGTTCTCCATTCGCTGGTACGGTGACTGTAATGGCTGCTGCACGAGGAAGTCTACCCGGTTTTACCTTTTCGGTAGGTTTTGGAGTCACCTTTACAGCCTTCCTGACTGATGGAAGAACCTGTTTTGCCGTCAGTCTCCTAGCTTTACGGCTCACTACAGCCGACCAGGTATCCGCTGCTGACCTGAGCTCCGCGGCAATTGGCTCAGAAGCCAGAACAGGTGCACGCGGTATCAAAGATTGATCAGCGTCAGCCGCTACTGGCGCCCGACCACTTGGGAGTCTCGGATTGTTCGACAACCTTTGCCTTAGAGCTCTGTCAGGAAAAATTCTGGTCTCAAAGGCAGCAAGCTTTTCATCTACAAGACAACCTATTTGCAGCATGAGGCCTTCTTCTCCTCTCCTGGTAACGCCTTCTTTACCTAATGTACGCAGAGCAGACGCAGGCTTTGCCTTCCCAGACTCCGTCGAGCCAATCGTCTGCTTCCGGAGTAGCTTCATTTCTTCAGTGAGCTTATCCAACTTGGTTGCAAGATCCTTTACGAGTGATCGAAGCTCTCCATTCTCCTTTTCAAGTCTTACAACTTTATGGATGCTTGCTGCTCTCCGTGTAAGTTCTCCTGCCGCCGCTTTTAGGTTGCGAACTCCCAATCTCAAGTGACGGACGTAATCGCCTTTGAGATTACGGGAACGCTCTGCAACATTCCCTATTTCTTGAAGGTGTTGATCAATGAGCTCTTCCAGTTTGATATCCGCATAAGATTGCATTTCCAGGGCCAAGTTATCAACCTCTGGGAGATTAGTATTCGTCCCAGTTTTAGTTGGCGGTGGAGCACCTTCGCTCTCTTCGCTTGCAGAGGCAGTAACCGCTTGGTACTTAGCAGCGACCTCCATGCATTTGGCTTTAGATCTTCTCTTCCGTGCGTTGCTTGAGACCTCGGAAGCTACCGAAGTTAACGACATATGTGAGCCGTCTGACTCGCACGCATCGCTGTCCCCTGCCGTATTTTTTTGTCGGTCTAAGCGTATAGCGCGTCTTCGCCGCCCACTTGGCCGACCCTTTTGTTGCCCCGCAACATCTCCCTCTTTCCTAATTTTGTCCCCTGGTGGTAGAGGAACCGCCCACGGCTCAGATACATCACCAACTTGGGTTAAGTTTTCTTCCCCACGTGTTATGCAATCGTCCAGGCAAGGCCCGGAGTTTGACTTTCCCTCAGCTTCTCCATTTTTGGTATTTAATTGGTTCATTTCTGTTCCCACGAAACTGGCATGAAATATTCATTTGCTCGGGCCCGAGGTGGTACCTACCCAGACGGTCTTCATCAACAGACCTATCATCAGTTAAAGTACTTTTTCTCGTATGTATTATTTAAACAATTGAATAACATATCAAACATTTGATTCTTGACATAATTTTATACTAAACGAAAAAATCTCAAGTATCAAAAATATCAAAGTAAAGTATCAAAAAAATAATAAAACAATGAATTATTTCTTACTATTTGTTAAATATAAACTATTAAAAAGCTCTTTTTTTGTATGTAACTAATAAATTGGCGATTTCAAAAATAATATACTTGTAGAGGACTTTGGAAGTGACTAACGAACCTTTAGCGTTTTTATTAAACAACAGTAGTACTACGACATTTTGTAAACGTTTAAACTAATTGGATAATAAGTTTAGTTTTTTTGTTTACGACAATATTTTAAGTTAAAAAAACGTTAAAATTATTGATCTGTATTCGTAAAAAAAGATTAGTTAACTTGAATAAAAAACAGATAAATGATAAACGATTAAAACGACCTTGTCGGTCCTCCAGCTAACCCCTTCGCGTGTTATAACATTTTAAATGATTACCGGTTCACATGTGACTTAACTAAGTTACTAATATAAGAATATATTTCTATGGAAAACGAAATTATAAGAATTTTAAAAGTGACCTTGATCATGAGAAAGTCATCGTTGACGACTGTTTGAATTGCTTTGAACTTTAAATATTAGGAAAGGAAAGTAATGTCGTTTTCTTACGCTAAATACAAACACATACATTTTTAACGAGTCTTTATTTTTAATCAATGATGTATTCCCCATCATTGTCAATAACCTTTTGCCATCTAGTGAGTAAATTTTCAATCCCTGATCGATAAAAATTAATTGGTTTTTCGGCAAAATATCTAGAGATGGCATTTTGGATATCATCCAAATTTGCAAATGTTTTGCCACTTAAAAAGTGTTGCAGCGCTCGGAATAAGTGGAAATCCGATGGTGCAACATCGGGCGAATATGGTGGATGAGGCAGCACCTCCCACCCCAATTCATTAATTTTTTCTAGAGTTCGCCTTGCGCAGTGCGGTCTTGCATTGTCATGTTGGAGAATGACGCCTTTTCGGTTGACAATCGCTGGCCACTTTTCAATTAAAGATTGATTGACTCGCTGCAATTGTTCGCTGTAGAGGTCTGCAGTAACAGTTTCTCCAGGTTTCAGTAATTCAAAATGAACAATGCCGCGAATACTCCACCAAACACACAAAAGCGCTTTTTTGGGGTGTAAACCTGGCTTAGCAGTACTCCGAGGGATTTCATTTGGAGAGAGCCACTGCCTTTTGCGTTTTGGGTTATCGTACAGGACCCATTTCTCATCTCCTGTGATCAAGCGATCAAAAAACGCTTCTGTGTTGTGTCGTTGAAGCAATAAGTTGCATGTGATTGATCGGTTAGCCTTATTCTGTTCGGACAGATTATGCGGGACCCAAACACCTGCTCTGCTTACTTTTCCAATCTGCTTCAAATGTTCTTGGATGGTCGACCAAGGTTTGTTGAGACTGTTTGACAATTCCTCGATCGTCTGACACGGATTTGCTTCCACTTCCGCCCTTAACACGTCGTTGTCTAACGCTGATGGTCTTCCTGATCGATACGAGTCGGAAAGATCAAAATTACCCGATTTGAACTTGGAAAACCACCTTTGGCATTTACGAATGTCCAGTGCATTTGGATAAACATCGCAAATGTTTTTGGTAGCAACTGTTGCGTTATTTCCCTTGCGAAACTCAAAGAGCATGCAATGCCGGATGTGTACCTCTTCTGGTATTTGGCTGGCCATTTTACCCAAAATTACAAAAAAAAATTGTAATTCAATTGTCTATAAGTAAAGAAATCACTATAACCTCACAATGTCTTTGGTACGCCTCTGAACAAAACAATGAGCTGACAAATGACAATCAAGTATTGGCATGCGCAGAAACGACATTACTTTACGGTCCACCTATTATATCCGATTACATATAAAATGTTTAAAAATACGGAATCCATGAAAGCGGACCGATAAATACTTTACCAGATGTTTTATAAAAAAAAATAGATAGGATAGTAAAACAATAGACAATAATAGACACAGAATTTCTGTAAACTTCATCATCAGCCCAAAGACTACCATTACTGTCTTCCTCCAATAATCTCCACATGGATCGATACTGTGCTGCCGTAGTTCCGGCGCCTTGCCAACGTCCATCACAGTAACCATGGTCTCCGGTATCGCCAGGCACCAGGAACCGTCATGGGATTTGAGCAACAGCTCAAATCCTAGGTAACAACCTACCACGCTGGCCTAATGCTTGATCGGAACCAGAGCCTCGTTTGTTGATTACCAGGACGCACTGCGAGCTGGTGAGGTTGGCCTTACGCTCCGAAAACAAGTTCTACCTAATTCTGAAAATATTTACTACCTAGAAAGTCCCTTTTGGATCTACCGAACTTTAATGACTCATAGTTTAAGTATTCAACGGCGATAAATTAAAACAAAAACCTTTTTTTTTTTCTTTAAAAGGAAGCAAAAGCCATTCTTAACATTTAACGGTAGACGATTTTTTTTTTTGGTCTAACAATAATAATACAATTTTATTACCCTTGTTTTTGTTTGTGTGAATGTTTGTCGTTCAGTTGAACGTACAGTTATGTTTTGACATTATTTGTTATTATAATGGTTATTGTTATTTTAAACTGTTATTTGATTGTTTAAAAATTAACAGGTTTGATGTTTGTCTACTCTTGTCCTCTGTCGATTGAATACAGTTACGCCATTCATATTGCTTTCGGTTATTTAAATTTTGTTCACTGTTTAAGGGTGTGACAAAGAGTTTAGTTCTGTTGTAAATTTTACACTGTACTATCCCTGGATTTCATCCCCCACCAAAGATGTGATTAAAGTAAAAAAACGTCGTAACGAAAATGACATACTCAAGGAACATTTAAAATTTTAAAGCTTTTGACTTCTATCATGTGATCATTCATCGAACTATCAACTTGATGCCCTTCGAATATAAGATCCAGAATCCCAACAGTGGGAAGTGTATGCTTACTAAACAGATTGAATTTTCAAATCTGCTAAACGCTAAACTTGATTTGAATGATTCACGAGATTTTTAACATTCCTTCCGTAGTTATACCTTTATAAACTGTTAACTATACCTCAAAAATACTGCCGACAATAGACGATACAGAAGCTGATAATCTTCTAATAGATAAATAGATTTTTTAAGCTAGCAACTTATAAACAAACATAATACTAGAAGCAGACAGGTACATCAGTTTTAAAGTTATTATATTACAGACATACATACTAAAATGCTTTCTTTTACATCTGTGTTGTTATAAATTTCTAGATAAAACTCAGTCATTGTTTAGTTCTTTAATAACTAGTAAATAGTAAATATTATTAACTTCTATAGAAGACTGCTCCACGTACTAGAGTTTAACTACCGCACTATAGTGCAGTAGTTAAACTCTAGTACGTGTTTAGATAGATGGTTCTTGATGGACTTACCTAGTTAATTAACATCTGAGAGCCAAGATATACTAGACGAGCTTTTGCTTAAATTTCATGTAAAATTGAGGTCAAATGTTAGCCTATTCCCGATTAAAAAACGGTTTACAATGGAATGGAATCCGGTTACCGGTTTTCAATACCGGTATTCAGCGCAATATTTCAACTCCGATGGAGCGGCTTACGTAAGCGAGATTTCGTAAGATTAGTAAAATTATTCTCCCTCACTTTACGTATATCATACATGACAACCGCGTGGCTTAGAGATCGGGGTGTCTGATTAAGTTTGTACGGACGGTGGGTTATCGTCTCGCCCGAAAACAATACTTGTTTTACACGTTGTTTATTGTACTTAATAGCCTATTTATTTATTCTTTTAACTCATCATCTAAAGCCGGTAAACGCTCGCTGTGGGGAAAACGGTTCAAACATTTTCCATACCAATGAACCTTACGCATAACTAACCTCATCGATATTCTTTAAATAAAACACCGTATTTGCTATAATTATAGAAACGATAATAGCGAGAAGTTTACATGACGCTAATTAGAATGATATACACGGCACCACATTGTTCTCATCGCTTCGAGATATAAGATGTTGAGTCTTACCTTCCGCCCCTCCCAGTAATTACACTAGTTACAATGCCCTTGAAACCGGAACAGAGTAACGTTTGCACTGTACCGTCTGTCGTCAGAAATAAAAGCTGCGGTGGTACCTATCTAGGCGGTCTCCGGCAACAAACATTTTTTTTAGAGTAGGAAATCATCTGAAAAGATACTCTGCTTCTGGAGGGAATAGAAGGTTATGTGGAATTTTTACCCTCTAAAACCCCGTCGGTGGTCATTCTCAGTGCGTTGCAAGAAGCCCCAGGATCTCCTACGGAACACACCGATGTCTTCTAGGCACTTCGCTTATACCACGTAGTTATCATCGACAACCTCACTCTGGTACGACAAGCAATAGACCACCTCTTACGTGTTGTTCATTCAGGGGTCGCTCAATGAACAATGAGGATCATCACGTCAGGGACTCCTTACATTAGTCCTACTCTTAAAAGCCCGAGAGAGAGCAACGACAACGGAGTCCGACCACCAGTAATTTCTGTATTATATCCTGAGTGATGAGTGTAAGGGTTCCCGCACAATAGCTCGCAGGTTCCAAGCCTACTCGAGGTGCACTCTGTTCATCAACAATCGAGGCTCTGACTCTCACCAACACGCATTGGGCTAATATGATTGAAAATAGCCAATATCTCTTCATATGAGCTATTAGGGGGACCGGAAAGTAATGTCGTTTTCTTACGCTAAATACAAACACATACATTTTTAACGAGTCTTTATTTTTAATCAATGATGTATTCCCCATCATTGTCAATAACCTTTTGCCATCTAGTGAGTAAATTTTCAATCCCTGATCGATAAAAATTAATTGGTTTTTCGGCAAAATATCTAGAGATGGCATTTTGGATATCATCCAAATTTGCAAATGTTTTGCCACTTAAAAAGTGTTGCAGCGCTCGGAATAAGTGGAAATCCGATGGTGCAACATCGGGCGAATATGGTGGATGAGGCAGCACCTCCCACCCCAATTCATTAATTTTTTCTAGAGTTCGCCTTGCGCAGTGCGGTCTTGCATTGTCATGTTGGAGAATGACGCCTTTTCGGTTGACAATCGCTGGCCACTTTTCAATTAAAGATTGATTGACTCGCTGCAATTGTTCGCTGTAGAGGTCTGCAGTAACAGTTTCTCCAGGTTTCAGTAATTCAAAATGAACAATGCCGCGAATACTCCACCAAACACACAAAAGCGCTTTTTTGGGGTGTAAACCTGGCTTAGCAGTACTCCGAGGGATTTCATTTGGAGAGAGCCACTGCCTTTTGCGTTTTGGGTTATCATACAGGACCCATTTCTCATCTCCTGTGATCAAGCGATCAAAAAACGCTTCTGTGTTGTGTCGTTGAAGCAATAAGTTGCATGTGATTGATCGGTTAGCCTTATTCTGTTCGGACAGATTATGCGGGACCCAAACACCTGCTCTGCTTACTTTTCCAATCTGCTTCAAATGTTCTTGGATGGTCGACCAAGGTTTGTTGAGACTGTTTGACAATTCCTCGATCGTCTGACACGGATTTGCTTCCACTTCCGCCCTTAACACGTCGTTGTCTAACGCTGATGGTCTTCCTGATCGATACGAGTCGGAAAGATCAAAATTACCCGATTTGAACTTGGAAAACCACCTTTGGCATTTACGAATGTCCAGTGCATTTGGATAAACATCGCAAATGTTTTTGGTAGCAACTGTTGCGTTATTTCCCTTGCGAAACTCAAAGAGCATGCAATGCCGGATGTGTACCTCTTCTGGTATTTGGCTGGCCATTTTACCCAAAATTACAAAAAAAAATTGTAATTCAATTGTCTATAAGTAAAGAAATCACTATAACCTCACAATGTCTTTGGTACGCCTCTGAACAAAACAATGAGCTGACAAATGACAATCAAGTATTGGCATGCGCAGAAACGACATTACTTTCCGGTCCCCCTATTACAAACGTATACATCTTTGGGAGGCCAATATCCAGCTGTGAACATCTATAGGCTGATGATGTGATCCTAAGTGAACAAGTTCCACCTTCAGCGTTACAAAAAAGCACTAGTAACTATAAAATTACATCTACATACAACCTTTGAAATTCAAACGCACAAATCAGACTCAAAAGTGAATACAGTTGAACACCGCGGCAGCTTCACTTAACGTAAAGTTATAGTACTTAAAATAAGATAACTTAGCTCATGTAGAGCTCGTTAGCAATAAAACTGCTTTATCAGTGCGACCGCAGGATTATTTTTTAGCTCTTTCAAATTGAGATAGCAATGGTCTTAAAATTTAATAGGAACGCATCGGCAGTGCGCGAGGTCAGGTGTAACAAAGCCGTGACCGCAAACACGCCGCGTCCGGCCACTTTATGGACCCGCCATAACTTATTGTGACCCTCTTGCTTTATAAGTACACCATAAACATTATATTTATACGGACAGTCCAATTAAACTACATTTGTGTTCCAATAATTATATTGGTCGTATATTTCTGCTGTCAAAGACCTAGGTAGGTGCCATCGTCCCCTGAACAGGCCGGCGCTTGCGTGGAGGCGGACGTGTGCGAAAGAGTTCCCGTACCTCCACCATAAAGGGAAGACGGTGGAACATATTGGGGGTTTTAGTCGGTGCAAGTCCGACATAACATGTCTTTGCTGTTATGTCGGACTGGACTGGCAATATGGGAAAGCATTTCCCTATAACAAACGATTAAAAAAGGTTACTACCTCCGTAGTTCTCATTTCTGCCGACAAACAGTAATGTATAATTATTACTGTGTTCCAGTTCGAAAGGAACTGTAGCTAGTGTAATTCTTGGTGTGACGAGACTTAATATATTAAGTCTAATTTTTTTTTCTATTTAATTAATGATACGCTTACGTATAACAAAGTAACGATAGTTAGGATGACATACACAGCGTCACATTACGCTTGCCGCCTGAAACATAAGACCTTTATTATTAACTCTCGTATAGTATTCAGTAATATCGTCTTGACTTGTTGACTTGACTTGTAATTACAATAACTACAGCGCCCTTTAAACCGGAACACAGTAATGTGTACACACTACTGTTTAGCGGCAGAAACAGACGCTGCGGTGGCAGCTACGTAGACGATCTCCAGCAACAGAGACCTACCACGAGTAAATCAATGCGACGAGTACACTGTGGTGTTGTGTACGTCATCCTAACTACCGCCCTGTAGTTATGAGTAGAAGTATCACTGACTATCAGGTGAACGCTTAGCTCATCGTTTCGTCGAATAAATACATTAAAAAAAACTTTTCTGCTGTAAAGAAGGTACAACGCAATGATGGTATAAGTTGCTGAAGACGGTCTATGTATTATCGCTGCTCATAAGTGTTCCAGTATGAAGGGCGCTGTAGCTAATAAAATGATTGGGGTAACGAAACGTTACATTATATGTGGCACAGCGAATCTACTGTAGTACAGTATATCATTCTAACTACGGTATATTATCGCTGAAAGGTGTATCACAGAATGATTTAAGGGGTTGTTATTTATTGTTAACATTCTAATAATTTCATTGCTTATAGTTATAACCGATTGTCTACAATTTCATTGAAAACTTGTACAATAGGTATTTAACCATTTTTAGTATTATCCACAAATGTTGAAGTTGTGGTAACATCACAATAAGGGACCCGCATTTGAAGATATAACTTTTACGAGTCGATTGCGAAAATATGTTCCCTACGTACCCGCAGTATGGCTTCGCTTGTAAAACAAGATTTTATAATCATATATTTAAAAAAGGACCTTCAGTTTCCAGTTGAAGGATAAATAAAGAAAATAAAATCACCTAAATCGAAAACAAATCCTTTGATTAAGTTTTATATAAACACTAAGTCTTCCTAGCTAGTTTGCTGGCTGTAATACCTCCGCAACCCTTTCTGGGAAAGGAATTTTGTAAAATCCATCCTTAGCTGACCTATACTTACTAAAAGGAATATATCTACCAATTCTCAAATCTCCAGGCCCTATAGTCGTTCTTCAGAGACGTGTTCTAAGAAAGTGTAGAGAGGCACCGGTACGTTCTATAAGAGATCCCGGAGCCTCTCCGAATGCACTGATGTAAAGCACCGAGGGGGTTTTAATGAGCAAAAATCTCACATAACTCTGACTTCCCCCTAGAAGCAGGGTATCTTTCGAAAATATCCCTCCCGAAACAAAAAAAAGGCTCTGTTGTTGTAGAGATATTGAGAATTTTTTTATATGTACTAGCTATTCCCCGCCCGCTTTGCAGATTGTAATATACAATTCAACTATAAATTCGTCTGAAATATTCCTTGAGAGCAACTGTACCCGAAAATGATGAAGGATCTACAGAATTTAAAAAATAACAAGCCTAAAACCCATCTACAAATCATTCCGCGTCGAATGCTTATATTCCCGTGTCGATAGGTCCACTAATTTTCACGTGAATTGCAAACAAACAAAACTGACTTTCATTATAAATATAGATAAATACGTTTATATATATATATATACTATATATACAACTGGACGGACAAGTATAGCCGATCGGGCTAATTGGCGTTCCTTGGGAGAGGCCTATGTCCAGCAGAGGACTGCTACAGGCTACTGATAATGATGATATAGATTATCGTTTTCATTTAAGCCTTTTTTTCAACAGTCCACTTAAGTCCCCACTGTTGGGGCACAGACCTACCCTCAATATGAGGGCGATGGGCTATAGTCACCACTCTGGCCCAATGCGGATTGGTGACATCACACACACTTTAGAATAAATTCTAATTCATGTGCAGGTTTCCTCGCGATGGTTTCCTTCACCGTTTGTATCTCGCTGTTGTACTCCGCGACTTTCGGAGTGAAGGCCACACGCTCTAACCATTAGGCCAGCGAGTTCATATACTTAATTATAAAGATCGTTAAAACTGATGATATATTAAGTGGATGCGAAAGCCGGTTACCATCATCAGCTGTTACATATACGCCATCACTCAATATCTTCTATCATTTGCGCTTTTCACCTTCATGATGACGATGATGATACCTGGTCTGTTACTGCTTCCAGCCAGCAACCTTATAAAGAGAAGATCAGACGGCTGATAGAGCAGAAAAATCCTGGATCGGAGACGAGTGCCACCGGATGAGGTTCGATTGGGGAAGCTTATATTCAGGAGTGGGCTGAAATGATGATAATTGACTACTTTTGTTTTGCACAATTTTTTTTTTGGGAGGATACTAACGAGGCATAAAGCTGATGGTAATTGATACTCCTGCCCGTAACAACGTGGCACTAGTTAGGATATACACAATACCACAATAAGTCCGCCCTCTCGAGATATAAGATGTTACGTCTCATTACTCCAGTAGTTTTACTAGCTACAACGTCCTTCAACACAGTAATGAGAAATTGGAGCTGTGGTGGTACCTAGACGGTAAACTACCAGATCTTATTCCTATATATCAATACTGGTGGCAGGTCTCCGTCTCGGTAGGTATTACTGCAGTTCTCATTTCTGCCGCCAAACACTACTGTGCAAAACTTACTGTGTTCCTGTTTAAAGGGAGCTGCAGCTGGTTCAATTACTAGGGTAAAGATACTCAACATATTATGTTTCAGGCGACGAGCTCGATGTGGTACAGTGTATATCATCCTATTTAGCGCTGCGATGTTCTGGGCAGGTGCATCACTTGCTATCAGGTGAACGTCGTGTTTGTGTCGTTTCGTTGAAAAAAAATATCATATTATTTCTCTCTCTTTCGCACGCTGTATGACTTTTAATCGGATTGATCACAAACATAATAAAATTAGCAGTGCGTTCAATACTTCGGATTTTTACCTTAGCAACGTCATAATCTTGAGAAATAATAATGAAGAAATATAATCCTTTATATAATTGTCCAATTAAACCTCAATTAATTCAATTTGTTTTTTTTTTTATTCAATCAAGCAACGACACGAGCGGGAAGTCCACCTGATGAATAAAACGCTCGCCCATAACAACGTGGCGCTAGTTAAAATGTTATACAGAGCACTACATTGCGCTCGTCACGTGATACAAAGTATTGTCTCGTTACCCGAGTAATTACACTAGCTATAGCTCCCTTCAAACCTCAACACGATAATGTTTGTACACTACTGTTTATCGGCAGAAATGGGAGCTGTGGTGGTGCTGTGACGGTATCCGGAGAAAGAAACCTACCAGATCTTATTCCTATATATATTTACCGGTGATAAGTCTCCCTTGCTGGAAACCGTCTAGGTAAGTTAGGTTTAAGTTGAATAAAACGCTGAAGTTTATTATAACGTATATATAAAATTGCACTTCTTACCTCTGTTAAGTTCACATAACGCCAATACAAATCGCAAAGTTGAATTACCAGTAACAAATATCAAATTATGATAAACAAAGTACTTTACCGCCTTTTACACATTTCAAAAGTCAATTATTGCTTTAAATAAACTGAATGTGCTAAATTCGCACTTTATAGAAAAAAAAAGATCTTTTTTTCAGACCCTAAGACCCATATTAGTAGAACACACAAGAAAAAAAATTCTCGTCCTGTCCAGGGACTGCTGGTAGGTCTCTTTACTAGTGCTAGGTCTCTGTTGCCGGAGACCGTCTAGGGTACCACGTACCGCTTATTTCTTCTACCAAATAGTAGTGTGCAAAATTTTCTATGTTCCGGTTTGGAGGATGCTGTAGCTGGTGTAATTACTGGAGTAACGAGACAACATCTTATGTGCCAGGCGACGAGCGCGATGTGGTGCAGTGCATACCATCTCAACTAGGAACGTTATCATGGGCAGTTGTATCACTTACCATCAGGAGAACGTATCGTCTCGTCGCTTAATTGAATAAAAAAAAAAAACTATTTTATTTGTTGATTTTTCTTTAGTTCTTATTTTATTGTTAAATTACATTTTCATATAACAAATAATATATATTTATGGTATCCTTAGGTGTGTGTCAAGTCTAAGGCTATATCATCATGAGGTGCCTTCTTCAAAACAAGATACATACATATATATCACGGCTCGTTCCCAGTGGGGTAGACAGAGACCACCTTTCACCACTTGCTACGATCCTGGCACACCTCTCTCGCTTCCTCCACTCTCATAAGCGTCTTCATGCATGCTCGTCGGTTGCGAGTACTCTTGACCCGGCCTTTCTTTAGTACATCCTCGATATGATCGCAATATGTCCGCCCAGGTCGACCTGCACCGATTTATCCAATCATTCTTACCTTGTATACCTCTTTCCTTAATCTTCCAAGTTATATACGCGAAATAAATACTAAATGTGGACTATTTTTGTCCAAGTTTTTAATTATTATGTATTATTTTAATTAAATTATATTGTATTGAAGAAATAAACAATGCCTTACTCTTTTCCTTTCCATTTTTTTTCACCAGAGTTCAGGCCCGAGCTCTCCTGTGATGATCTCATAGCCCTTCCCGCTATTAGAAGCGCGTCGGTTTAAACTCTTACATATGTATTTATCTATATATTAATTAGTTTACATACACTTTCTCTCCTCTTATATCATTATCCACTTCTACCCTTCATCATCCAATATTATCTCAGATATATAAGGATATATATAGTGTCTGTGATGATTTGTTTTAATATAATTAATTTTCTTTCATATATAGCTCGCGGTTACCCAATCCGCGAACTGTGATTCTGATTAAGCTGCAACTGTCAAAAAAAGCAGCACAAACTTCATCAATATAAAATCTTTCTTTTATGTAGATAATAAAAAACGGTGCGCCATTGTTCAGCGAACGCTTTGTACGTAGCCGGTTGAAGTAAATTTATAACATTGTGTTTGTATAAAATTTCTCAAAGGAACAGCGGGGTCGCGGAACAAATTGCAATTATATTAATCTAAACTAAAATTCAGTCACTTTTGTATACCATAAAGGCAATATTGTTGCATTTTAAAATGCCAAATGTATGTAAAGGTATCGATGCCGTCATAAACATATCTGAAATACGAAATTAAATGTATCGATAAGTTATTGAATTGTAATGTTTATCATTATACCTTTTTTCGCAACGAAATAACTTAACCACCGACAACGAGGAAGAGGTTCCCGGTTGCATTATTAAGTATTATCACTAGTCCACTCAAAATACCTTTGGTGCGACATTAAAGTGAACACAATCACCTAATGGGTGCGGTGTATATATCTCCATTCTTATCGACATTCTTAAACAATTACAAATCCGTTTTAACAATTCACACTAGGCCTGAACCTGCTCTCTGTGACTTGTGAAAGGTGTTCCCAATCCTCGCTCGAAATAACTCAGGGTTATATTTAGCCGCACTCCTTCACCCCTCACCGCTTGCGAAGTAAACCTCAATCAAAACTATTTGGAGCATTCAGATGGGAACGATAACAATATCAATAATGTAATTACATTATAATCCAGCAGATCCATCAGAAATGACAAAGTCTTTTTGCGATTACTAAATGAGAAAAAAAAAGTACACTAAAACCCCTGCGTCGCGCTCGTGAGTCAAACAGAGGCAATAAAGATGAGGGTCCTCAATGATAACATTAAAAGTACAAAAATCTCTGTATTGAATACAAGACAGGTATTCGTTTTGCATTCTCGACTAAGGAGGCGGATACAGGGACAGAAGACAATATATTATTAGTAACAATTATTATTATTATTGTTTATAACTAATAACAATACGACTTTTTTTCCGTCCGTTCGTTTAATCACTCTTTAGTAAGTATACGCTTTGCTATAACAACGTGGCACTAATTAGGTTGATTTTACACCACATTGCCTTCGTCGCTTGAGAGATAAGATGTTGAGTCTCGTTACCTCAGTAATTACACTAGCTATAGCTCTCTTCAAACCGGAACTCGGTAATGTTTGCACACTACTATTTGGCGATAGAAATATGCGCTGAGATCGTACCTACCCAGACGTTCTCCAGCAACAGTGACCTACCACCAGTGAATAATGAAGAAATTAAAAAAAAAAAATAAGTTTAATATGATATTAACCCTTATGGTCTCACCTCGAGCAACTTTACAGCATCATCTCACCCCCCGCCTGCGGTACCTGGTGCTTTCGCGAATCCAATGAGATCATATGTTTATTGAAACGTTTTTAACTGAATTCCAACGCCTAGGCAATTGAGATGCAGACTTGTTTAACTAACTTAATCCTTTGGTTTTGCTTTATTTTGTAAACATGCCACAAAGGTGCTTACATATGGCGACGCGTGAAGAGCGGTGTTACTTAAATAAAATTAACATTTTATCTATGGACTAGTTACATACTTTAGTACATTACGTCTCAATGTAACGAAGACAATATCAGGTTAGACTATATCGAGTTTACATAAGAAAAGGATATATATATATGTATATACTTGCTGATAGAATTGGATTGGAAATTTGTCTAAGATATTTCATGAGAGCAGCCGCAATTGCAAATGAGTTCCTATAGCCACCGTTGCTATAGCAACTGCATAAATAATACGAAATGAAAATATCAAATAAATTATTGGAGATAAAGTGAAAAGTGAGTGAAGAAATTTAAGAATATATAGACTGCAATCATCAATAAATTACTCCGCGTCCAATGCTTCTGTTCCCATCTCGACAGTCACTAGTTTTCACGTGATTGTCGAACCAAGGAAACTCATTTTCTATATATATATATAGATCCGAAAGTATTAGACGTAAAGACTCAAAATTTTGGTATAGATATTGCTTATGCCATTTAGAGCTTTTAGACCATTTAGACCTGACAATGGATTTTACATAATTCCATCCCCAAAGGAAATAGCGGGGTGTGTGTTCTGGTTCCACCTACACACATGGGGCCAGCGTGGTTGGAAATAGCCCAAATCCCTCCATATGAACCTCCACTAATGTAGAGATTTTTGGGAGAAGCCTATGTCCAGCAGTGGACGTCTATCGGCTGATGATGATGATGAATGTTCTGTTAGTATTACAGACCATCAATAAATTTTAAACATAATTTAATCTTAAAGTCCTTTTTCCTTTAGGTTGATGCTTTTAGTTCTTTTTTCAGGATGTTATAAGATAAGAAAATAGAATTAAACTAACAAAGTAGAGCAAAAAAATCACCTCCTACTACTTGGAAGCAGCTAAGATTAGCATACTGCGATAAAAGATGTTTTGACGATCACGTCTTGAAACATTTTTGCAACAATGTACCATAACCATCAGTTTCTTTTTATTTTTACCTTCAATCTACCTATAAATTTTATCTACAAATATATTAAAGTTTACTTACTATAAAAACAGTATGAATTTATAATCATCTTCAGTGTAGACGTCCACTGTTGGACTTAGGTCTAAACCCAAAGATCTCCACGTAGACCTATATAAAAGATCATAATTTATAATCATTATCTAATGACTTCACCTCATTGTGCTCGTCGCCTGAGATATGAGAAGTTGATTCTCATTACCGCATTATTTCACTAGATTCAGCACCCTTCAATCCGGTACAAATTAATGTTTGCACACTACTGTTTCGCAGCAGAAATTGGCGCTGAGGTTCTAGTGTACCTACCTAGACTGTCTCCGGCAACAGTGACCTACCACCAGTAGAAACATTAAAGGAATATTCCTACATTCCGTTTAGTCTTACATTTAAAAAGTGATCACATAAACTCCTGCCGTACCTCATTTTGAACAAGATTAAGAGATACGATCGGAAAAAAATGTTTTTTATTCAATAAAACCAGATTATTATCGCCACAGCAAGAGACACCCGGATGTGATCAAAGAAATTCTTAAATCCTACTGCTCTATGAGAAAGAGCCCAATAAAAAACAAACTATGGCCACGGTATCAAAGTAAACATCCAAAATATCCAGCGATGTCTTAGTAATATCATTTTTAAATTCTTTATGATCCCTTCCAAAGACAGCTCTCATAACTGGCCATAGAGAAAAAAAAAACAATTTGAATATCGACGTCCTGCTTCCCTACTAGGTTTTAGAAGGGAACAGATGTACGGAGCCGATCGTTTTATCTCAAAGCGCGGGCAAGCGAAAGAGAAACAAAACGGACAGAGCTTCTTTTTTTTTTAAAATTTAAAAATGTATTCCTTTTTTAAAATAAATAAACGTGGCGTCGCACGCAGGGAGACAAATGTGAGCCATTCGTTTTGTGCATGTATTTAGATGTTCGAAATTTGAAGTCCTTTGAGCTTTTTTTGAACGCGTGGGTACTTAAAACGAAACGTCAAACATTAAAATGGTGGCGTACGTAGAGATATTGATAGCTTATCTCGGCAACATTTGTTTCTTATGATTATTATATCATAAACTAACCATTAAGTTATTTAAATTACACATTTAGTAACATTAACTTATAAATACATTGTATGTACAAAATTTATGTGCAATTACAATTTATTTATTGAAACTGAATACTTTTGTCGTTTCGACTCTTTATACCAGTACAATGGTCTAACACTTGACCTCAATTCCAAATAGTGTTAAGTGACAATGCGATCGTAGATTGTAAAGTATGCTCACCAATATACTATGGCTATTACATATTCACATCCAAAACACTGCAATGCTGTTATGGCGGCAAATTTAGAAAATCATGGTTGTACCTTTCCGTTGTGGTCGCAGAAGCCTTTCCTCTAACCTAACTCCACAACAGGCACACGAAGTCTGACTAGGGAGCTTTGAGTTCCTAGAGCTGTTAGCCACTGCACCACGGATTCGGATAAAACAAGGATGGTCGATGAAATTCTTAGTATCCTCACCATTCTAGGAAAGATTCATTCTATTGAATAATAAGGTATGAAATATTTCTGTGAAAAGTTTAGATTTATTGCCTGTACTAAGTTTTCAGTTTAGACGAAGCGCGTATTTTCATCGACAATTATTTGTAGTAATGGGTAAAATTTTAAAAAGCACTGTATCTAGTGATGTTCCTAGTGTAATGGACTATAACATCTTATACCTAAAGACAAGCACAATGTGAAGTTGTGTATATCATCTTAACTAACGCCACGTTACGTGTAGGCGTTGAAAAATTAGGAACTAATTTTGATTTATTACAATAAACTTTACTAACTAATGGTTATTATAAGGTAAATACTTTTGACAACAATAATAACAATATAAATATACACTAGCAGTACAACGTCAGGTTTTGTATCTAGTTTCTGTTCTATTATCAGCAGTGGCAAATTTAACTGCACTTAACCGCAGTAACAGCTGCATTTAACTTAACTTTTACCTCTTTACAATGCCGTAACTTAAAGTGTAACAATAATACGCTGCTTTGCTTAAGTTAATAGATTATGAGTAACTTTGTTCTCGAGAGGTTTAGCTTCATCATGAGCGACATATCCAATTCGAGTATCTCCAAAGATTACATACTTTTCTGTATTTTTAGATATATATTCATTAACCTTTACATAGAGTCGAGTATTATTTACAATCGATGGAGTACTTTTATATAACTTTAACAGAGATGCAGTTTACGTAAAAAACATATAGATTTTAATATTAATTACTTATGTTCTAGTATCATTCAAATGAGTTGTTCTAAATATAGGAATTGTGTAAGTACTGCCAAGGGCGAGCCCGTTCAAGTGGCTTATCTGTTTTAACCCAGATCGTGACGACGGGAGAATGTAACGAGTTGAAACCTATGTTTTAAATATGTTAGATATACGTCTAGATTGTGTTGATATTTATATGGACCCCCCCGAACTGGTTCTCGTATTGTGGCGGCGGAGTTCAGTAGCTATGGCCTGGTTAGCCACGAGTAAGTATAAAGGAAACTACAATAGTATTGGCAAAGAATTGGCGCGTGACGATTGTTTTAGATGCGCACAATGGAGTGCGAGAGATAGAGGGAGGCGATGGCGGAAGTGTATGACGATAATGGGTATTCCTCAATGTAAAATCTTGCCAACAGGGACCAATATTCTGTGGCAGATATGACCCGCCCATTACCATTTGAGTTACAAGCAATAGAAGAAGCATTGAATAATTTCTTATATGTAGATTACGATTTTTTTTTTTCATTCCTTTCACTTAGTTATATAAAAAATAGCATGTTTTTTTTACAAAATAGCGTGCTACACATATTTTCATACAGGAGAGTACTTATTACATGTGTGAAATGAATACAGGTCGGTATAATCGAAATATTCCGGAGCGAACATTTTACGATATCTCCAATACGATCAGGGGCATGTATCGATGATCTGGATCCGCTTCCTGGTATTGAAATTAAAGTGTAAATTCACATAACGGTCTCATTACCGTCCGGTCTCATTGAACGGGTATTTCATTTAAAAAAAAATATATGAAAATTATTACCTCTCTTGATAATATATCGGCGGCTGTTTCGGATTCAAATGTCACGTTGAATGGAGCGCTTGAAAAAATATGAACGTCGAAAATGATTTTCAGTCAAAAGGACCTCCTACGTCCGGCGAATGAAGTTGTTTTGAATATTAAATAACAACATAATGTTTCATGCAAACATTTTAAACGTTTTTCTCTGAATTTCCCGTCACATAATTTAACATGCGATACAAAATACTTTTTTATTACCAAATATTACAAAGAACCTCCGGTTTACAAGTAATCAAAAGACTGATCGATACCTAGACTATTACAGATCTTCCTATATACGATTAAAAATAGGCATTTTTAAAGATTATTTCAGTCTTAAATATCCACTAATATCGTGCTTTTTGACTGTATCTTAAATTACAAGTTATTTATAGAACGTTTAATTGATAGCGTCTATAAAATCACACCCTTGAGAATATATTAAACTAGCTCGAGCCAAATGTAAGCTGTATCATTCGGTCAATTGACTGACATCATTATACGTCATCAGAGAATAGATCTTGGTTATATAAATTCACTTTTGAATAGAAGCCGTAAGTCCATCTCATTTGGCAGACGCCGCCTCCAACAGAGCCACAGGACCGAGCACCAGTGAACAAGGAATACATAGAAAACTTTCCAGATCTAAGATAAGTGACGATAATAAATAATAATTAATTACCACCGTACAAATGCGATCGAATTGCGTCCTTAACCAGATGTGATATAACCGCCTTTCAGTGAACCTCGACAGACCAAACAATAGTCGACTGTTAATAAATTTTATTATAGACAGTTACAGAGGTGCGCTCACAAACAAGGCATACCGGGCGTAGCTCGCTCGGTTCCCTTTCCTTTAAAAATATTCCTTGCATGTCTGCCCTACAGTCATCAATAATACGAACTATTCGATCCCCCTTCCTGCGCACGACACGACCACGACATCGGAAGGTAATCGTCACGTGCATTTTACAATAACTGTGCAACGGTAATTAGTAATTAAATTACATCTACTACCAACCTCGTGAGAGGCAAAGAAACTAACCGTTTCAGTCTACTTTTTCAACTCATGATATAAAAGTCCAGTAAATTTTTTTTAATTCGTTGAAACATATCATCCAATTTCTACGTCTCCTTACTGAGACCTGGATATATTGTTGTGACCGTATCAGTTCCTAATTGTATGCAAAGTTTTAAAGAACCTTTTGATAAATTGAAGATTTCTATATTATTTCAAAACAATGTATAGAATATCTTGCTGAGTTTATACTCATACTACTTCCTCATCAACAGGAATATTAATATGCTTATCTATACCAAAGACATTGAGATACAAGATACCATAAACCGAAGAGTTCTCTGTTGTTGTCTGTCCTCTGACGATGTGCAACATGTACTGATGGAATCAAATAAACTTATTATTAAGAAAATCCTTTTGTTTGAATGTAAATGTCATAGATAATGGTCTAATCCTAAAAGCACTAGGTGATCAAACATCCAACACATCAGTTCTTTGGAGAATTTGGATAATAATAGAGATTTACTGGTGGTAAGTGTCTGCTGCGGATAACCGTCTTGGTAGGTACAACCGCAGCGCCTAATGCAACCGCCAAACATTACTGTGTTCAGGTTTAAAAGGCCCTGTAGCTTGTGTAATTACTGTGGTAACGGGACTTATTATCCTACGTCTCTAAGCGACGAGCGCAATGTGATGCTGTGTATACCATCCCAACTAGTGTTCCATTGTTTTAGGCACTATCACTTACCGTTAAGAGAACGTCTCGCTTGTCTCATCGCTTCTTCTCCTTCTTGCTAGACCTTGTCCCTTCTTTCCTTGGGGTCGGCCCTCCTGGTCATCTCATCGCTTCGTTGAATAAAAAAAGGATTCTGTTATTCCTTTTTTGGTAGTTTAAAATTATGTAATGTTTTCTTAGTTGCGTGTTTAAAAGATTCATTAGGGTTGATATGCTATTGAGGAGCAAAAATATAAAAAAAAATACTTTACTGCAATAATGATTATATATAAAGAGGTAGATATAAAAGGGTTGATGTTATAAGTAAACGCGATGTGATCTAAAGTCGTCATTTGTAAACGTGGTGACCTTTTTAATGTCAAAATCGGTTAAATACGGCGCGGTGACTTATGAGCTCCGGTGGCGGAATGTTTAAAGTCCCTTCTTTTTTTCACTTTTGATCTTGTCTCACAAAAAGGGGTAACCTTCGGTGATTCACCCGTGTTTTGTGCATTTTCATGTTATTTTTTTCCTCTTTGTTGTATTAAAAACATGTTATGATTCTTTTCGTGGTTCCATAGATACGGATCGTTTTAAACAGTATAACTTCGATAGCTAATTATCGATGTAACTATTTATATATTAAAGCCTTGTTGTGTTTGCTTTTGGAGCCAGGACTTCTCTATCCACGCTTGATGATGACCTGATGGGGTTTTAACAATGATATCTACGACAGCAACGAATTGGTAATCACAGTTCTATATCTAGACTTGATGAATTCCAGAGCCGCTTGTAGGTATGCATTGATGATTGTAGACAAAGCAATGATGACTATATTTTATATACTACATAATTAATATCTCATTTTCTATATATTAAACAGTATGATAACAATATGTTCTAATAGATCTATGCGTTTATTATATAAACATGTCGGCTGGAATGGATCTAATCTTATTTCTTTATTTGAACCCATGAGATGTACAGAACGTTCACCTGATGATAATTTACACACCCGCCCTAACAATATATACCTGGTAGGATATCTACACAACATTCTATATACAGAGTTGTAAGATCATCAACTATATATAACGTTGTGTATGTATTATATGATGATGAAGTCTCTTTACATTAGCTACGTCTCTCATAGAAGAACGCAATGTTTGCACAGTACTGCTTAGATTTGCGATAGTACCTATAAAGACAATCTTCGATAAACGACTACTATATGAAATTATAATTATTGATAACCTATATATCGATCAATGAATATATATCTTAAAATAATTCATACTGAACCCTACAGAATAAAGCCATAAAATATTAAGGTACTTAAGTGCAAAACACCTCTTTAAAGTGTTTTATGACCATATTATTTTTAGTAATAAACATTATGATGTCTGTCAGAAGACGCGGCTTGCTGTATTAGCTGCAAATATTATATCGAAGTAGGTGGTAAAAGCTCACGGTCCTAACTTTAAGTGGTCGCCCCTTCTTGTAAACCAAGAAAACTAAATAAGAAGAGCGAAGGAGTCTGAAGTTCACGAGTTGATATGTAATCGTTACTATAAATATCTAGACATTGCGATGAAATCTAAATCGTGCTAACTTCTCCTCTCTATTAACATTGCAGGTACATTAATCAGTTAAGATGGTAGTTCTCTCTTTCTTGAGGTCTCAATAATGTTATTTAAACACTATCCTGCTCTAGTTTTCATGGAGCTGTATCTAATGATTTTACATACGACTTAACATGTCATAATGGTGGTTATAATGTTGTAGTAAAAGCCTATTTTCTACCGTCACATTGCTTTATTCGTATATATTTGATCTGCATACACTTTTAGACAATATCCGAGAAGTACGACTTTCCATAGAAACATATAATAACACGAAACTTCTTAATTATATGTAAGATCTCTCACCCTTTATGGTGAGCTATTTTCGACTTATTTCAATGAAATCCTTCGAAAGTACCAAACTTCCGTCACACCTCTATCCCAATAACACAAAAATGTTAATGCAATTCAGAAGACTTAATTAAGTAAAAAAAAGCGATTTTTTTTGTATCGGACTCAGTCTTCAAAGGACATTTAGAAATGCAAGATAATTATAATTGAATCCTGAGCGTAGTTAACCCAAATCGTTTTGATATTATGTCAAAACTTCGTTCAGAAGAAGAAATTCTCAGACTTTAAAATGTTTTGCCTCTGGAGATGACTAAATGGGAATTTTAGATATTTGCGGCGGACAAAGGGGGCGGCCTAATAGGGCCCCTTTAAAAGGGATATGCTCCGTTAGCGACTTTGAACTTTAAATGTGAATAACTAGCGAATATTCACAACGGCACGGGGACCGCCCGCGATCAGAACTTTGACCTTTGCATAGAACTTAAATAGTTAAGGTTTGATTCAATTGAAGCCATTTAAATTTTAATGAAACACAAAAAATACCGCACTTTAACATTTTAACATAAATATCAATAATTAGCTACTTCACATTAAAAACCAACTGAACTACATCAGTCATCACCAAAATAATACTTTCAACCAATTTACTCATGGTTCAAAGTACTATAAACACGTTATCTTTTAACATTACTCAATAACGCTAATTCTATACTGATGATAGTTTAATTTTCACTTAATTTTGTATAGTTATATCTGTATATCTTCGACTCATACTATCAATTATTGAATTTAAATACGGCGGGTGAGCGGACGCGTTATTCACGACGTACCCCATATTGGTACGTGATTTACAGCAGCGAATCAAAACTAATTACAAACTCATAATATTTCACACACAATAGCTTAAAATACAATTTGTCCGGACTTGCATAAATTAACGCCAAATATGAGATTTTACGAGCACCATGATTTTTGCTAAAAATCTGGATTTAGTGCTTAGCCTTTTGCCAGGTAACACAAAGGTCACTGATACTATTCCTAATTGCAAACGAGTTTAATACGTCGCCTGTGATTTTAGCTTTAAAAAATTTGTATTTCTCTGTCAGATTACTAAATTCCAGTAATATCGCATACTACAGCCGCAGTGTAGCCCGGAAATCACTGATTTGTTTCCGCGGCTTAACGCCGTGGTGTTTGAATGTTGATAGGATCTTTCATACTCAGGCACCTTGCTACGTTCTTATTGTAATCTATCCCCCTTATTACCGTAAATCAAAGTTAAAGTCATGATTTTTATTTCAAGTTAGGAACATTCGTTCACTTAACATAATAATTTGTAGGCCTTTAGCAAAAGAAATTCCTCAGATCTGAAAATAACCGCCATAACAGCAATGGTGTATTTCGGTAATCAACATATGAGAACCAGATTATTCTGCCCGAACACATCATCCAGTTTACTATCACGTGAAACTAAGGTCAAGTTCACATTGGCAATAAATAATATACTGCACTTCAATAACTTAGTTGTCTATATGTATAGACAACATTATATATTTTATCCAGAGAATCATTGACTCATTACGAGAGCTCCGAAACTATTAGACGTAAACACGTATTTATACGTCAGCTAAGAATATATTTTACTAAATTCCTTCCCCAAAGAGAGTTGAGGGGGGTGTTAATATTGGGAAGGGCCTGGTGGAGAGCTTGGAGAATATTTTTGACAAATTTCATATTATGATTAGCGAGACTGGTGAAGAACAGCTAGTTACTTATATAGCTACTCATTTTTCTTATGACACCAGGAACTAAGTGTTTATGTTTACACTGATGACGAAAAGCATTTCATTTAAAAAAAGTTCAATAATTTTCATATCAGGATTATCCTATCAACTGACGGAATAATGTTGACCGTAGTGATGTAGGAACTACATGAACTGGTTATGAAATTTTGGTTAAGGCAAAGCCTGCACATATTAAAAAAAGGCTGTAATTTAACTGCCTCCGCAGCAAGCGCTTGTCTATTAACACATAAGTCTCTAGTTCATTCCCGGGACCTCACCTTTCTTCGGATCTTCCAGGCTAGCTACTTCCGTTACATTGTAAATCTGCCGCCATCACATTGCATTCAATATGAAAGCTAGTCTTCTAATCAAAGTCATTACTATCAACGACCTAGCTATTTAATGTTAAAACGGAAAATTGTTCACTGTTCTTGTAACTTAGTACATCCATTATACCTCTACCTTCGAAAGACTTTTACAGGGTCCGATAAAAAGCTCGGAGGTCCACTTCAGAGACGACTTACGCGTTCACGTTATCTCCGCGACCGATCTCAATATTATTTCATAACTATTTACTTTAAAATGTTCATGCTTTCCGTTTCGTGTGCGGATTAAATCAACAGGCATATTACTTATATCGCTAACGTTTACAAAATCAAAAACTACAGAAATTACAGTTAAAGGGTGTAATTCCAATCATATATTTATTTAGTCGACTAAGCTATGAAACGAGCCACTCGTTCATAGTTAAGTTACACAACACCACATTAATTTCACTGGCTACAGCCCCATTCAAACCGGAACATCGTAATGTTTGCACGGTACTGTTTGGTGGTAGAAATAGGAGCTGCGGTGGTACATAGTCTCCAGTAAGAGACCTATCACCAGTGTATCAGTGCTAGCAAGTAGATTTTTAACATTTCGTTCACGATAAACAATCGACTGTGAAACAATCGCGTATATAATATAATTTTGCGGTAAGTATACAATAATGTTCCGATTTGAAGGACGTTGTAGCTAGTAAAGTCACTGCGTGATACTTGATACCTTTTGTAGCAAGATGAGCACAATGTGATGCTGTTTATATTATCATTACAAGTGTCACATTGATATCAGTAACATGAAGCGACTAAACAGTTAACACTAAACGTCTAAACTTTTGTCTCTTCATGAATTAAAAAAAAAAATATCAGCAATTTTTGTACGATTTCGCTGTAGCTGATCGTTCTTAAGATACATAATAACCCTCTCGCACACAACATGCTCGCCAGCAATGAATCATGCCGACTTTATCTCGTGCGTCCGATATCGAAAACGCTTTTCAAATGCGGTTAAACACGCACATCGCTAATTTTTTTTTTTACTTTATCCAACGTCACCGTGTTAGAAAAGACAAGATTTATATATCATCATCATCAGCATAGAAGTCGATAGTCGATGATGATGAATCGATAAGCATAAACATAAATTAAACCATAGACTGCGGATAATTAAAAAAAATATATAAACGATTAACAGAATTAATGTCAAGTTCCTATAGAGCATAAATGAAGATTATTTAGTGTTATTGTGGCAGGAAAAAATTCTGATAAGCAATAAGTCTTCGCCTTAAAACATTAATTAAAGTCAAAATCGCGTCATTTATAACCATCCGTCCGTCTGTCCGGTGGTTCGGCGATTTTTCATTAATATCGCGATAATTATCGAAAAATACAACAACCGGACTGAACAATAGCTTACTTCATTATTTATGCGGCTTATTCAACGCGAAATTGTTGTTTTTTTTTTTATTTATAAATAACCCTCTTTTGCTACAGATCCTATAATCATTCAATAGAATATTCCAAATGGATTTCTCACTGTTAAATTATTTCTCTCGGAGCTTTAATCATATTGCTTTTGTCAAAGTTTTGCTTATAACAAGTGATAAACTAACTTAACCCAAATATACTCTGATGTCACAAACGATGGTAAGGTCAGCTGTACTCACTTTTCTCATCCCTCTCCAGCAGAGTTAGTCTGGTAACATCCCTCATTAATACTAAAATATCATACTGATTTTATACTGGCGATAGATCTCTTTCGCCGATGAATGTCTATATAGATATCACTAGATCGCCTACTACTGCCGCCAAACCGTAATGTACAAACATTACTGTGTTTCAGTTTGAAGGCCGTTGTAGATAGTGTAATTACAGAGACAACATATTATGTCTCAAGGCGATGAGCACAATGTGGTGCTGTGTATAACATCTTAACTAGCGCCACGTAGTTCAATCAGGTAAATCTCCAACTCGTCTCGTCGCTTCGATAAATAAAAAAACACATAGTCTACAAATAGATGTTAATGTTGGTAGTAGATATTTGTTCCAGGAGACCACAAGGGTACCATGACGACGCCTGTTTATGCGACCAAATAGTATGATTCAAATATTACTGGTTTGAAGAGTACTGTAGTTATTACTAAGAGATTTAATTACAACCGTGTATCACTGACTACATCCAACTTGTGCATGCCCTCAGAAGGTGTTTCTGCGATCTGATGAAAGTCGCTGGAAACAGCTGGAAGTGGCAGCACAGGATCGATTAAAGAGATCTTTATGGAAAGCCTAATTTAGAGGGCGTCTATTGGTTGATAATAAAAATTATACCCTGACCTCCACATCGCTATCAATCTTTAGCCTTTACGTATGTCTCTTGATATTACTCTCCACCTTATCTTGGATCTCTGGGTCTCCAACTTATACGCTAATTACAATTTTAAATCATATTAAAACTTTTTGATTGATACGAAGTGAAATATCCCGTCCGTCATAAAGTTGTTAATTACGTGTAAAAAACGATTAAATATAAAATATACTAATAAAACCGAAGCTAAATTATCTGTTAACTTTAGAAGTGAGCTACTAAAGCGCAACATATTAAGCTTATAACAGTAAGAATGCAGAATTACCTCTTCGGTTCACCCGCGCGATACCAAATGACAAATAATAAGAGGCACGAGACAGCTAACAATGTACGAATGCCCGATTCCTGCACTCGCCCATCTCGAAGGCTTCCCAAAAATGCACCCGGGGGCTCCACACGAGAAGGCTCACTAAAAACTAACCGCTTTTTCCTGACCATTACTAAAAACTCCACGAAAAATCCCAACTGACCGTTACAGCACCTCATAACTCGGCCTCACCGCGACCACCAAACGTATAGAGGTAGCATTTCTCATTAAAACGTTATAAAGAAAATTTAATTAACAATTCTTTGATTTACATATTAATGTCGACATCATATATAATTCAAAAGATATTGTTTAGTAAAATTACTAATCTTTTGGAAACATTTAAAATATTTATTCAATCAATCATCATCCGATAGATATACACTGCTGATGAGATATCCCCTAGAGATCTCCATATCGATCGCTCCGCAGTAAGCATGGCGTCCAGTACCATCGGACACTAGACGTCGTCGGTTATAGGGGATCCTATGGAGGAATTCCGGCTATTTCTCACCATTCTGATCCAATGCAGATTGATAGAGGCCAGAACTTCCTTTGTTGATAAGCAGGGTGCACTAAGAGCAGGTGATGTTGGCTTCGGTCCCGTGAGTTGTGAGGGAACATAGCCTCCGGCACTACCGTGTGTCAGGGCTCGTCGTCTGTGAGGAATTTGGGCCTTTTCCCCACGGTCCACTCCGGGTTGGTGGCACCTTTTTTTATATTGTTACTTATTAAAATTTATCGTAAAACTGTCATTACAAACTAATTCTTACAGTAGATTAATATTAGATAAGAGAGAACAATAAAATAAAAGCCCTAGAACACCTCATCCAGCAGAATTCTGATCAAAGTAATAGCATTGCTGCGCTGAATGGCGAGGTCCATCCTTTGTACCATGTAGTAACCGACTCTGAGGTCTCAGGAGACTGCCGTTAGTTTTTTGCAAATATCTCTAATAATTTTAAGCGTACCTGGACCCTAAGACCCTAAATGTTCCACTCGAAGCCAAATATGAAATCCCCGCTAAGGCTCTCATTCTTTCTCCGCTTGAGATTTCTGCGTATCTCTATCTTCTGCAAGTATAATTTAACCATAAAAAAAAGTATTAAACGTTAGCGTTTGTTGTTCCATATTTACTCGAGAGCACTACAAACCTTAGAGGTGCTTGACATCCAGTACAATTCTTCTCCAGATGTCGCGTCTCCCAGACTTCTTCCTTCATCTAGAAAAATTTCCCATTGTCCTAAGGACTTTTTCTACACCATCTATCAATTTTTTTTCTTTGTCTATACCTAAATATCTTTTGTTGAAGCGTCCACTTGCTTAATGCTCTTACAGCTCTGGTATATGCCATACATGCCAAGAGTCATATTCAGCGGAGTCGTTGCAGCTTACAGAACCTGATAATAATTTCATTTGTTGTTCGATAGAGCATTTTAAAAACTAAGTCAAAACCAAAGATAAGTATATTAAGAATAAAACTGTATTTATTAAATAACTAATACAAATTTAACACAACTTAACACACACACCTCATAAGGTATAAAAAACTTAAACACTAGAAATACTATATCGGTTACGCTAACTGGCATTTTAACCGTAACTGAAATTTTTAAACGATTAATGCAAATCACAGAAAGACCATAAAAAATTTCACTATCTACAGTGTTCAGTGCATGAAAAGTGAAAGCTCTCGTAGTCGGATATATTTGTAGCTCAATTCAGCCTCTAAATATGTCGGATTAGTGCTGCAGCTGTTCAGGTCGTGTTCAGTTGCTCAATACAAACAACAGACAACAAAGCGAGCTGATTCATGGCCCGACCGGGTAAAAGGCTACTTTCTCCTCCAAGCTGCGAGATTGCTATGATAAGGGTTTGGGAAATATGACAAATTCAGTTACATAAATGTACTTCAATACAATTTCATATTGTTTTTTAAGAGAAATTTCTTACTGAACAAAATGAATTGAATTTTATGAAACGAAACAATGTAACGAAGAAGAGACAACTATAACTATTTCCTTCGTCTCCTCTTTGTACTGTGGTCCGCAGCATGTCCACTACTCTACCGTCGTTTAGACAAGGTTTTGTATAATATGAAAAAAAAGATATTTTTATATAAAATCAAACAATATCGTACTTTACTGAAATGTTACTTTAAATGCTTCAATTTAACCTTCTCTTTATTTCCTCCCTTTCTACTACTATAGAAGGTTTGTACATTAAGTTCTCTCGCTCTCTCTCTCTCTCTGCCACCTCCACATCCTTCCTATTCTATTAAAAATTAAAACAGTTTCCTTTCTATCAAGTGTGAACTTAGAATCCTTTTTTTAAATAAAAATACTAAAACTTTAACTAAAGAGTTGAAAAAGTTTTTCATTGTTTCATTTCATATCTTAGGTTAAATTACATATATAGATGTGATTTTGTAATAAAGTAGTAAAATGGAAATTTTGCTTCATTTTGTACCTTTCTACTACAGTAAATGCATATATATACTATGTAATTTATTATTTAATATATATTACATTAATTTAGTACAAACATTAAGTTCTTATTTTATGAGGAATATTATACATTAGAGTTTAATTGTAACTGTTCTTTTTACTTTTATAAATATTATAAGCTACGAAAACGTATCAATTAAATAGGTTTTGAGGTTATACTAGACAAAGGAAATGAATTTAAAGTAACTAGCACAAAACATTAGTTTAGCAGTTGTGTTTTCTGTAGTATAATCTCGGATTAACTTAAAAACATTAAAGAAGATTGTTTCCTAAATAAAACGTCGATTGTATATTTCGCGATGCTAGAACATATAGTAATAAATTAACTATATTAGTTTAATTATATTAATTAAATTGTATGTATCGCTCACTCTACATTTCATAAATCAAGAAAACTTCCAAATACCGCGGAAGAGCTAAAGAAATGACTGGAGCGTCTCGAAAAAATAACGAAATACCTGCGCGGGGAACAAAATGGGCCTAATTACTTACAATTGCAGTCAACTCGTTCTTGACGAAGAAAATTGATCTTAAAGTTCAACTGAAAACGAGCTCCCAAACAAAACTGACCCGTATCGCGAGGTGATAAGGTTCAATAATAACTTCGAGGCAGGCTTTAGCGACGTTTGCGGTCACACATTACAGTTCCCGACTCCGCCCAAGTATTGTTTTTTGTACACAAAATTACTCGATTTTGGGTGTGGTTTTTGACAGTGCACACCCACATAATCGTGGGATGGAAAATTTCGGAATTACCTTCAGAAATTACCGCCATATTATAGCCATGCGTAATGTTTTTTTAATAACCAGAACAGATACGATTTAATGCCACATTAATGTTCTTCTCTGAACATTCAACGGGTTTACTTGAAAATATTTAATTTGAATTCCTTACTCGGTTATTGCTCATACACTAGTTAAAGGTTATTTTAAATGTATAAATATATATACACAATTTATTTCTGAAGCAACAATTATGGTAAACACTAAGTAGTGACATTAATGAATGTATGACAACGATATTGTTACGTTATATTATATTTAAACTGTTCTCCACCCACTTAGCTGACCGTGATACCTCCGCAACTCTCTTTGGGGAAGGAATTTTGTATTACATACTCTTAGCTGACCTATATTCCATAAAAGGAATATTCCCACCAAATTACAAGTCTGTAGGGCTCATGATTCCGAACACATTGTGATGAGTCCCACATAGGCGGAAATCTATATATATATAATTCGACTACGTTTCCTTTAACCTACTATCTACTACTACTAGTAATTATCATCTTGTCTTTCACCTATACGGAATAAATGTAACTCTTATTATTGATGTGATACATTCCGGTTTGATGAACCATAAACATAAAAAAATGCTTTTGATACTATACTTATCATATCATATTTGATACTATACTATACTCATCTACAAAACATGTGAGGCATTTTACATGCTATTTATGCTTGTTAGTACTTACATAAGAACCTCTATGTAATGCTTTATTTCTAGTCGTTCTATCCGCACAACTTGCCATTATTAATTTTCAGGTAAAAAGTATCTTAAAGAGTAGAGTGAGTATACCGATCTTAGATATGCGACTAATACCTTACTAGATGTTAAGACTAGAGATTATTAATGTTTCTAAGCGATGACAAATACTACTAAGGTCGACTTCACGGAATCTTACTCTGTAAAAAATTTTACAATTCAAATACTCAATGAATCATTTCCGGATAACATAAATTTCTATACACATCGTGTGGTGTTTAATTTGTAATAGAGTTAAAACTTTGCTAACTTCCACTATCGCATTCTAAATCTTCCGCTACAACATCATTGCTCTCTTCCGGCTGTTAACATATCAGAGCAAAATTATTCTAGACGGAACACACTTCAACATCATGGTATTTTTTTACTTAACGTCTAATTGAATATTTAGTACTTGAGTGAAAAAAAATTCAATTCAAAGCGATAGTTTATATCCCGACTAAATTGCGAAGTACGTTATCAACATAATTCAATGAATGATGTTTATTGAAGAAACTATTTACATTTTGTATAGAAATAAAATTTAATTATTACAATGTTCAATATAAGTAAAGGAATATTTACTCTTACTTTCTTTTATTCTAGTTTCTTGTTACAAAACAGCGGCCTGCGATTGAGTAATTGTAAACGCAGCAGTTGTATTAAGTTTCATCGCCGCCACTACCGTTATTAGCTTTGCTGTAGCCGGTGGCTAATTGGCCGACTTGTGGCACTAAACTATTTCAATTCTAGTAATTTAGAGTTTACTTGGACTTCTAAGACTGCTTAGTTAAGTAAGAAATTAAAGCGATTTGTCGATATTGCAGTAGACAAACTAACAAGCCTCTATTTACCGGTGGCGTTAAAAGAGTAGCAAAATGTTGCTGTGTTATAATTTTATGTAAGACCTATGTTTTATATGTTACCGACATTTTACTTTAAATTCACTTTTTTTCGTCTTTAACCGACGACATAAAGGAGGTTCTCAGACATGCATCATTCTTATTGTAGCTTCATGTCTAAATTGTTATATTTTCTTCCCCTAATCAGGAACTCTTCGTGTAGTCATGATTTCAATTACAATTTATTGGGAATGTTCGTAGTTTTAAGTTAGTTATTCTTTATTATATAGCTAACATAAAAAGACAAAATAAAACATACAAAGGTGAGAGAAAGGGTACATAGGCGAGGTTTACTCTAAAATAGTTTTCTTCCAGCAGACCTGTGAAGAAAGTAAATAAATTAAAAAGGTAATCAAAGGTATTTCTTGAGCGAAACATTTTTTTTTTATATACAATGTATTTAATGAATGAATTTATGTCAACTCATGGAGTAAAAAACTATAGTTTATATACATAATAGATAGGAAATATATCCAAAGATTTATTTACTAATCACGGATTTTCGAAACTATTATACATAAAGACCCAAAATTTGATATAAGTATTGCTTCTGCCATGTAGAGGTGAGATAAAAATGGATATTACAAATTTCCTTCCCCAAAGGATAAACGGGTCAGGGCGGCAGGTTGACATCGGTCGGGAATATTTTTGACAAATTTCAAGTCCAAATTTCAAAATAAATTTTACATTACGGCCAGCAAAGTGGGCGGGAAACTGTTAGTTATGATATAACGTACAGACGCTCCAATTTAATTTATATATATAGAAAACATGTTAACACTATACACTGACAACGTCCTCGCTATTAATCAATTTGATCGTAGAAGACCACAGGAGAATAGTGGATTCAAACCGCGAACGTATATCCTGCTAACCGCATCCTTTATTACATATTATTAGCCTATTAGCAGGTTTAACTTCTATATAAATGCTATTACTGTATGTTATAAAACATATGTACAATCAGTTGGAATATCAATGAGTTAACAAAGGCGTTGTGCGAACGTTATTTATCGTCGCGATTTCGTATCACCATAAATAAATTGAGGAGTAAAACATCCGCTCACATCCAGCCGACGTCGGCCGCGTCACACGCCGATGTGTCTATTAAACTTAAGCAGCTTATAGCCGGCTCGATTCCCGGGTGAGGCAAGAATAAAACTATTAAATAACAAATGTGGCCTATGTAATAAACTTAGCGGTGATATACAGCCCAGTTCCGGTTTACTCAGCGGAGAAATTGTAAGATGTTTTACGGTAATTATGAGGACTCCTTTATTGCCGTATTGCCAATCCACACATTTTATTTCGAACTGAACAAATAGTATATATTTTTATTCGAAGTAGCGATGAGATGAGCAGGACGTTCACATAATAGTTTAGGCGCCTGCTCACACCAATGGTAATATTAGTTAGGATGATATACACTGCATATTATTTTACAAATTTAGTCCAGCACAGAAATTAGCCACTTTTTGACTATTACTTTTTAACGATACAATCTAATTTTCAAACATTATACTATTATAATATTACCTTGACCGAAGAAAGTCGTTGAACTCTTTTGTACTGAAATTATTAATCATGATACAAATCGTATCATGCAAGCAAATTATAACTAGATTTCAATTATTTTAAATAACACTTTATTCAAATTTTTCTTTTCAATAGTATATTACTTTCCTATATAAATAAATGATTTACTGAACAACTTGGATATAGATGTACTATGAATATTGTAAACTATGCAGACAGATTAGCAGGCATTAACTAGTATCATTATGTTTATTAATATTCGTACTTTAAACTTCATACGCCTTTGGTATTTAATTGGCGGATGGGAACGCTTCAGCACATGACTTCCGCTGCGCTATTCTTTATCTCTTAATAAATTAGTCGTAAGTGGTCATATGACGTCTTAAGTACATAGACGTTGTTTTTCGTCCGGATACAAGGCGATGGGTACAGTGGATCGTTTGTCTGTTCGTCCATTTGTCTGAATTAATAGATCATACTGCGTACGTGTAGGTATTCGTTAAAGATCTATAGTTATGGAACAAATAATAGATAACTTTTAATTTTATTTCTTACACGTTCAAGTTTTAATCTTGCGAGATTAATTTTACAGAATTAAGATGCGCCCCTCCTAATAAAATTGTGCTAGTTACGATAATAAACACTGCTTTATATTGTACACGTTGGATTGAGATGTTAGGTCTCGTTGACCCAATAATTACACTATCTCTTACGTTCTTCAAATTGTACTAACGTTATTCTTACATGTGATTTGGAGTATGGAAGTTGGATGTCACAGTTATACGCTTCATTTTCTGGTAACAAATTCGTAGAAATTGTTAAAATTATAGCCAATGCCCTAGTTGAATAATTTTGACATATATAGCCTGCAGTGTACATTTGTATGAACATTTTTTTCCCACATTATATAAATTTTCTTAATCATTCCTTCATCTTTACAAAAATTACATTACACGTTTAAATTTTTACTATAAAAATGTATATGTAAATGTTCAGGATAAAAGCATTGCTCTTCTAATACTGTAAGGCGCCGTATCATAAATTAAAAATTCTATCTCAGGTCGGGAATTGTTGAAACGTTTATTAATAGAGCTATATATTTTCCAGAGCGTTGTCTAGGTGTAGTGCAGGAAGACTCACTTCATTTCGTGAGACGCCAGTATCCTTAAAAAAGCACTAATAGCTACCACCAAGGATTGCAATAGGCATAAACAACACATAAACTTTCTCCTCAGAAACAATGTATCTCCTGTAGATTTCACCCTCGATTGAAAAAGCGCAAACAAATGTTCTTACAATAAAAGAGAAGATAATTTTTTAAAACTAAATCAATTATGTTACATTTATAGATAATACTATATTTCCTAGTTTATTATCTACTAGAAAGCCGAAATATATATATACATACAATAGATATATTTACATTGAAACTTTTTATAATTTGTTCATGTATCTTTATTGATTTTCCCACCTAGCTATATTTAACTTAACGTTCACACAACAAATAATACATCCACCAGTGGTTAATTACACGAACTTGCTTTATGACCCCACTACTAATAACTGTTAATCACCAGTTAAATAAACAACCAACTGAACTGGCGCCTTTTAATAACTTACGTGTCCGTTTTAAGAGATGAAACTGAAATCTAAATTCACTGAAAATAATTAACAAATGAAACAACACGCTGTGAAATCCCGTTTTAATATCTCAATCCATATCTACGTTAGATAAATCTTCAGTAACTTTGCGCACCTCTTCCTCGCTTCTTTTCTGTTCACCCAACTGCTGCGCTTCTTGTTTCTTCTCTCCGTACAGTCTCTTCAAGTTGTTTAACACAAACTCAGGTACGTTTTCCGGTCGGGGTTGATGTATCTCGTATTCACCTTTGTCGTTCTTAACCAGCTCGACCATTGAATCTTCTAAATTCATAACCTCGCCTGGTTTGCTGATTTCGGGTTTTTTGTAAACTGGTTTGTAGGGAATTTTCATATTCTGTGCCCAACTTTGTAGATACTTACCGGCGTCAGTTTGAAGGAACTGAAAGTACGAATCGCAAGTTAAAAAAGCAAGCAAGCTTAATGTTAGATATTTAATTTTTATGATATTAATATTACCTTTTCCCTGTTTTTATTAATTTTTGGAGGCTGTGACGGAGGCGCCTGGCGTTTGTTGTTCGAAGCGAAAGATTGGCCCGCTGAAAAGAAAGAATATAAGTAATAAATAAAAAATGAATAAATGTTCTAGCTAAACTACTTCATTACATAAATAAAGTTAAAACTTATGATTAATATTTACTTATATACTATACAGATTTATTGTGCTCAAGGACGACGACAGGACGAAAGGTTAATGATGCTGTAAGATATAAACCTTATGATAAATACTTTCTTCCCCAGACTTTTCGATGTTACAGCCTAATACTGTATAAATAGTTGTGATCGTTGTTAACTATAATGTTTTTACTTTTCCCAATGAATTATTTTCATAGGTGGCAAAGAAAGCCTTTCCTTATTGAAGTCGAGTTAGAACATATTCATTCAAATATGTAGTCATTTGATACAAATTATTAAACTAGTAGACCCTGGTAGATATTAATATATATCCCTTAGCCTCCCTAACGATTACTACAATTTCAAGAACTTTTTTCTGAACTTATCGATTTCATCCAAAATTTTCGTTCCAAAACTTGCATGTGTTCAGGTATCTTCGGTAAGCAAAGTTGGAGATTACCCAGAATAGACAGACAGGCAATTTTTTATTGTTTTTATATGTTAATCGAGTTTACATTCGTCAGAATTGTTATTACTATTTAAACTAACCAAATATTAACTATTTGGTTAACTAAGTTATTTCGATATAATTGATATATTAAATGATGTAATATTACAGTACTTAACCGAATGAAATTTAATAATAATACATCATAATTACATAACGTCAGGTTACGAATACTTCCGTTAGTTAAGTCATAAAGCGGTTATGGCGACTGCATATGTAAAGTAAGAATAAATGATGAAACACAACCTCATTTCCGCTATCAAGCTCTAACTGTGCAAACATTATTGTATTTCGGTTTGAAGGGTGCTGACGGTGTAATACGACATTATATCTTTGAGAGCGCTTATGTTATATGGAGACATAAAGGTAACTTACCATCAGATAAATATCTTTTTTGTCTCAAAATGTTAATTTTATGATAATTATTATGATATATCTATTCCGCTGTCCCTTCCATCAGAGAAACAGCAGAGTTATATAGTTCCCTGGTACATTCAAAAAATTTGTAAGTATACGTTACTATCATTATAAGATCGATTAGGAAGGCGGTGGAACGTTGATCAATAGGATGAAATGATTATGTTGATGTTTCTATCATAGTAATACAAAACATATGCGGGACTAGTTGATGAAATAACTAAATGCGAGGATAAGAATAAATGTACATACTAAGGGGCAATGTATTGGTCTGTGGTCCCAGCTCAAGCATAATCTGAAAGTCCGCATGGTTCCCGAACGCGAATCCAAAGCCGACGCGGGAGTCGGTGCCTGAAACGAGAGGAACATCTGTTAGTAAGACTAGTTAGTAATAATACTGATAAGCAATTATTTCCCTAGAAATTAGCATTTTTATATTGGTAATAAGTCAGCTAACAGCTGCTTCCTCTGTCTCTTGTATGAAATCAAAGACATAGGAAATAACGGCAATAGTTGATTAAAATATTGCTTTACCTTATAAACATTTATATCTGTTCTTATCTATACTTAAAAATAAATATCCCAATTTAGCTTCTTAGTCAATTTAGCACCAATTTATCAATAGTCAAAGCATAGTTGTATACCTTTTGAATAGAGAATTTAGATAGGTTTAGTGAGCCAGGCATAGTACTTATTTGCCTGTATGGAACGCGCGCCTGCTGTTATCCAAGTTTAAGTAGACTATTCGCAAAATAGTTAATTCCACTTATTAAGGGTTAAGTCTTATTATTTAGACAGCATCATAAGTTTCTTGGAAGATATCAATTTATTATCTCATTTAGTATTTAGGAGAAATAGGTTGAATTTACCTTTTTTGATTGGTGGAATGTTCGAATATGCGACGGACAGTACGGACGGCAGCTCCTCAGGTATGATTACGGAGCAGGATCCTAAAAATTAAAATGTGAACATTTTTAATCATAATTAAAGTTTCTATGGGTACTTAAATTACTATAGATTGTATGTAGTAGTTCTTATTTATGGTACTTGTTAATTCTTCGCCGAGGATTGAAGCTTTCGCAATGACATGAGTTTATTTGGACATGTCTCATACAATTTAGGAAGAACAATTAGGAGAATAGTTTAATTTAGGAGATAAGTTATCAAGTAAATTACATTAGTAGTAAAGTTGTACCGTGTGTTATTATTAAGTCGCGGAAACTTTATATTTGACAGTAGTCGCAGATTGGACCAGCACGGACAAAGTAGACTATTTAAGCAGCTATTTGGGAGCCACAAATGAAGTTGACAGGTTATCATGTTCCTTTATTTTATTCAATATCGAAAATATTCATTCCTTTGCCAATATGAATCACTTTTACCATTTCACACGTATAACTTTTATTAAGTAAATAGTTACACTTTAGTACCATACAATACAGGTATGTGATTACAGTTATTTTAATATTGCAGAAAACTATAAAAAAAAAATTAATAGACAATATACACAGCTGTTCGTAGTGACATAAAGGAAACTTAATATATACTAGAACAATTTATAATGATTAGATATTTCAGAAAAGGTTCACTATAAAAAAATGGCTCTAATATATCATTATAAATACAGAGATTTTCAATAAGGTTAAGTAATATTTATTAAGTAGCTCGCTGGCCTAATGGTTAGAGCGTGCGGCTTTCATTCCGAAGGTCGCGGGTTCAAACCTCGGCATGTACCAATGACTTAATATTTAAGTTATGTACATTTGTGAACTTTAGTTACAACAGCGAGATACAAAAACGGTGAAGGAAAACATCGTGAGGAAACCCGCACACTGATATCATCTTTGTGAGTGTGTGGTGGTCCCAATAAAGTGGCAACAGGCTCGCCCCCTGTTACATGGGACCTAATCTGACCACATCTGGCGAAACGTGGGTGGTTTATTCACCTCTGCCTACCCCTACTGGGAAAGAGGCGTGACATTATAAAAAAAAAAAAAAATATTTATTTATGATATGAATAAATTTTGAGGATTTAATCTAGATTCAGGATGACACTCGCGCTGCAAGCCTATGCGACTGTTATAGCTCATCTGACACGAGGTCGTGGACCCGGATCCACGGCCTGTGCGTTTTGAGGATTATATGGCATTTATTCGTATATGATTTGATTGCTTAAAAGCTTTACATCAACAATAGTAACGAAACCTAAGCTTCAGCTTTCATTATTATTTCCCGTCTTATTTATTCATAATGAACATACTGTATAATGACTTTAATTTGTCATTCACATGCTAAAGGAAACTTTTTTAAATCATTTGATTTACATTAAAAAATCCAATTTAAACATCGTGCGGTACGTTTTGCGAAAGTCATCGCCTTACCAAACCCGTACTAGAATGATTACACTAGAACATTATCACACATCCGGTCGCGTGTCGGCGGTAACAGTACACCGGTAACAGAGTACGGCCGTTGAAAACTTTATTAACGTAACCGCGCAGCTGAATTGTAATGATAGTTTCGTTGGACTTCCTGTGTCGTGTTTACAAACTTGTTTTCGATTGCACGCTGTGTCAATAAGTTCACATTAATGCTATCTTTATATATACATTTACTTATCTAGATACTCCTAATAATAGTCTGGCTATCATCAGCCGGAACACAGTAATGTTAGGTTTTAAACTTTGCTACGGTTTGAATGTTTATTGGTGTATTACATATATTATAGTCAAAATTGTAAAATCGATAAATAAATTTAAAAATTCACTATATATGCAAACTCTTCCATTAAATTCGGAATCAAAACAGTAACTACCGAGTTATAAAGCAAGCGATTTTATATATGAACTCGAATCTGACCGTTTCATAGTTGGCTAATATAATATAGAAGAAAACTATTCAATGATTCATTAATTCTCTTTATATAATAATAATCATATAATATGACACATTACAAGTAATAACATATAAGTTTGGTGTAGTTCTTTAATGAAAAAAATATTAAGGAAATCAGCTTTAATTTAACTTTTACAACAATACGTCTTTATTTCATGCATCTTAAATGTTTTTCTGTGATGTTTGTTTACTCTCAATTCCATCCCTTTCTCTCTCAACCCTCTACGTTCCGAAACACTATTCATTTATTTTTTTAAAATGTATTAACTTCTATTCTATTGACAATTCTAACAGTAACAATATTATCTAGTCCATTCCAAATAAGCATATGTAGTATTCTTCTAATCTGTGAGTATTATTTGAAAGTAATGTATCCGAAGGAGTTACAATTTTAAAGGCCTATTTTAATACAAAATTTATATTAAATGATATATTTCAGTTAACGTATATATTAATGAATAGATGTGTGTGGCAAACGGATTCGAATATGCTCATAGCCACTTTACGAAAAGCTAATTACGAGTAAGGTAGAGCAGCTAATTTTTCTATGACCATTACAAGTGTAGCGAGTACGGCAATCACTACCACCTTACTCATATTAGTGAGAACTATGTTTAAAAAAACGTTTAATGATTGGAAATATGATAATGATGAAATTAATGATATCCTTCGATCTATTAGTAGCGTCGCTATTAAAATACGAGTATTGTAATTCCGTTATTATAATGTTTGACGTCAGCTGTTCCTCGTGTCATTCCACTGTTCATGTATTTTATAGACAATTAATAAAAAAAAATATCTTGTACTCATCGGAGACACGATAATTTTTATGTAACGGAATCAATAAATATAACTCTGAGGAATCTTTAACTGACGTCTTTTGTAAGATTTAGGACTTAATAAAATCCGTGTATATGCAAATGAATAGAGAAAGTTTGAACATGTAATATACTGTACAATCCGACGATTATGTTAACGGCTATAAAGTGAAATTTATACAATGTGCCTTGACTTCCAAATATATGTATATATATATTGCTTATACATGAAATATTCAATCCTTAGGTAATAACCTTTATAATATTTAATCAATTTTTGACTAACAATTTACAGGTACTACACGTAACTATACAACTCGACAGTCGATGAAGTCTAGTTACTGAAATTTCACCAGCTTAAATCTAATCAATCACCAGGTGGTCCGACGATTTGGTGAAGGCTGCGGGAAGCAGCTGGATGCGGGCAGCGCAAAATCGATCGATGTGGAGATCTTTGGGAGACGCCTAGGAGTCTAGTAATATAACCACACTACTATTCAGTAACAGGAGTAAGGTGGTAGTTCCTGTCCAGGCGATTTGCGGCACCGGGGGCCAATGCTACTCCCGGGGGCGGTTTGCCGTGATAGTAGATAATTCTTTGAGTTTTATTCGTTTAAGCAATGAACAAAACTTAACGTATAAGACAGAATTTAGTAAAACATACTCATCTAATATACTCGTGAACTACTACAGATCGAGCTTATGTTAATTAATATAGCGATTTCGCAACAAATTCTATCCTTGATCTAAGCCTATAACATTAGCTTTAGAAACGAACCAGTATTTGTGGTTAGAGGCTCTTAAGGAGGGGTAACTTATGTATAATACACTGCACGTCTGCCATATCCGTCTAGAAGTAATAAAGCGTCATGTGACATGATTGAAAAAAATTAAATTCTCATCTTACTAAACATTAATTAATTTCTATGCTTTGTTTACTTAATAAACCATAAAAACAATATTAAATCAATATTTACTGAGTTACCTTAAATTGATATGTAGTGTGGGGTTGAGGGGTGTGGCTCCGTAATAAAGGATTATTACGTAAATAATTTTGAATGCTCCTATACAAAAATGCTTCTTAATAGATAGTGTCCTTCACTGTTCTGTCTTTTCTCTCACCTGTCTCTCTCTAACATCAATTTCAACCATATACACTAAATCATCCTTTTTTCTATAATATAAACCTACATACATGTAAGGTTTTTAATCTATTATAGATCAAAAATTTCATTTATTCTCAATAGATTAACTTGATTTTATTAACGTTCAACCTATATGTAGCTTCAGAACCGAACCACGGACTTCCGTTACGATAAGCCCTCAAACACTGCGACACAAAGGGAATAGAACTTTAGACAAGTACCCACTACTATTATAAATATAAAACATATGTAATATAAGCAACAAAGTAAGTTCTTACTTAGTAAATTTAATGCTTAATACATTTTACAGTAATTATTTGAGAAATTTTTTTTTTTTATTTAGATCGTATTAAATTAAAACTTGTCCTTTATCAAGTTATATTTAAGTATATATAATAATTTTTTTTTTGTTTGTAGTCATTTTATAGTTTACATTGAATTTCCTTCCGGCACAATATAAATTGTATTGACTCACATCTATCGATTAAATGAAGGTCAACGATAACAGCTTAATTCATTCCGAGCTGTATACTTTAAAGCAAAAAAATATAACCTTCCGGTTCAAATAAGTACTACAATAATAACTTATTAAGCAACTGACTTAATAAGGTATTGATTGGCAATGTTTTAGATTTTCTACTTGTAATACTTTTTCAATGATGTCAGCCAAAATGGATAGTGTGAATTGTTTATGTACGCTAGACTTTACAAATTCAAGTCAAATTGAAATAAAAATTAGCACTTTATATACTTTTACTAGCTGTTCTCCCGCTCGCTTTGCTAGTCGTAATACAAATTTATACTTGAAATTTGGATGAAATATTCCTTGTGAGCTACCATCCATCCATCTCATCCCGTGGCAGTCGTATGAGCCGAGTAAGGGAAGTCGCAGATTGTTCGGCAGTATTCTATGGGAAATTATCAATACTGATGCACAATGCGCGACGATAAGGGTTTTGTACATTTTATCCCCATAGTCGGAAGGTGGCGGCTATTCCACCAGCAATAATTCCCGAGGAGGGTTGGTGTAAAACCTCTAACCAAAACTTTTGCAGTATGGACTATATAACAAAGAAAGTAATGAGAATGAAAGTAGAAGGTTATAAGGGTAGAGAACGACCTAAGAAAGTGTGGATGGATTGCGTGAAAGACGACATGTGCAAGAAGAGTGTGAATTCAGACGGCTGATAGAGAGATATGGAAGAGAAGTACATACTGTGCCGACCCCATATAGCTGGAGAAAGGGCAGGAGGAAGGAAAGGAAATTTCTTGAGAACTACCGCATAAATAATACGAATGAATGAATGTATATAAAAGTTAATTGGAAATAAAATAATGAAGGATCTATAAAATTCCATAATAAATAGCCTAAAACCATCAACAAATAATTTCGCGTCGAATGGTCATGTTCCCATGTCGATACGTTCACTAGTTTCCACGTGATTGGCGAACAAAAAAAAACCATTTTCTTTATATGTATACAGATATATTAATACACATTAACCTCTCATATACTATCAAGATAATATACTATTATATTACTCTCATAATTTACCTTTTGGCATTAAGTCCGCCATTTTGTACATTATTTTCATGTGTGCAGAAAAAGTTTCTAAATATTTTTTTTTTTGTGTTTGAATCCGTTCGTCGAAAATGACTCGAGTCAAAGATCGCAACCTCACATGGCAAGCGTTGCGTCTATATCTAGGTCAGGGTTTTCCGGCTTTGCTTTGACTTGTTAAAATTCTCATTGCTTCACGTTGCGAAACGATTGCAAAGTTATATATGTAGAATATATACAATAAACGCAATGATTTCTTATATTATACAATAAAAATAGTTTATTCTTATTCGACAAATGGAGCAGGACGTTTAAGTGATACGCTTGCCCATAACAAAGTGGTACTAATTAGGATCATGTACACAACACTATATTGTGTTGCTTTCAGACATAACATGGTAATTCTCTTTACCCTAATAATTAATAAGGATAAAGAGCTATAACAGTCTAGCCACAAAACCCAGGAAATTCAATTACAGTAATGTTTGCACACTACTGTTTGGCGGCAAGGATAGGAGCTGCGGGGAGACCTACCTAGACAGTCTTTGAAAAAAAGATATATCAATAGTAAATCAGAACTAAAGGTTACTTACGTAAATTTTCTATGAAAATGATCTAAATTGTTAGGTCATAGAAAATAAAAAAGAATGATACTTGCTCACCACAATTTTCTCATACTATTGAAGATTTAAAGATGATGAACGTGCTACATATATTATTAAAATCGATTAAAAGCTCGTTTTTTACCATGTGCTACGAATAATAAATAAATGTAGGGTATTGTTAACAATTTCAACTATAATATGTATTCTTTATTATTAACATAGCAAACAATATAGTTAACTAAGTACTGTTACAAAAAATGTGTACTTTTTCTGGTTTTTTTTCATATAGTTCCATTTGAGAGTGGTAACATAGATATTTGATATCGCACACGATTCTGTAAGAAGATCATATCTGCTATACACCCTGAAGAATCGTAAGTTCAATTTCAACTCCATTTGAGCTTATGGTCAAATAAAACATCGCTAAGAGTCTGGCAAGTTCTAACAATTTCGTGGATATGTGATGTCCACCAACCAGCACCTGATCAGCGTAAAGAACATATAGCCTTGTTTCTTTCCGAGCGAATGAAAGCTCCCAGTAGTGGGATTATAAGAGAGACGTTTATTTGTTTATGGAAAAGCGATATCCGCAAGCTGTCCGAGAAACTACCAACCTAAATATTACTGTAGGAGCAAAGACACTTTAACTGACGTAAACCCGTTTGCCGCAATGAAATCGAAACCGCCTGTTACACAACTAGCGTTTAACTCGTCGATGTTTAACTTAACCGGATGTGACTAATTTAAAATATATTAATACTTAGGTTTCAATTACTATTCATATTAGAATACTTAACTCCTGGTTATCGGGTCCTAACAACAAATCGAAAAGACAAAGGAGAAATTCACTTACTGGCAAAAGGTTTACACAAAACCAATTCAATAATTTAATTAGCTACTTAGTACTAATTGTGTTAATTAGCTCTTCTATTAGTAATGAAGTAATATTTGCTTAATATTGTCTAAACATGTACTGCGACAGTAAACTTCCTAAATAGTCATTGGAATGAGAGATCTATATATATTTCGAGACAAAATTCAACTTTCTCATAAAAAAATCTATAGAGCGAGTTAAAACAAATAACCTTCTAAATGACAGAAGTAAACGTATTACTTACCTCTTGTCCATATATAATTTGATCAATAACTTAAACTTTAATGTTCGAGATACTCGACAGAGACTTGTCGAGATTTTGACAGAGCAAGGTCAATAATCCGAATTTAACTTACCGACTTCGACCTCGTCTACTTACTCGTGCACTACATTGAGAATATTTATTTCCTTAACTTACTCATACATAAATATAGTTATATAACTTAAAGTGGTTTACATACATATATCACATAAGTCACACAAACAAGTCCACAAATCCTTCAGCAATAAAAGAGATCTAGTGGCTAATTAATAGTCATATTACTAGTGTTATAGACCTTAATTATTAAGCTAGTATAATAACAATACTACTATTACTAATACTAGTAACACGGAACTCCTTGAGTATTGTTGACTTTATCTTCAAACCCGCCAGACTACCTTCACAATTTTTTATCGACATTCGGCTAGTACTTGAGCTCTGGTAACTGATTACCAGGTAATCTCTTACATCCATCAATCCTCTTCCATAACACCTTTGCCTTCATACGACTGTCGTCTATATAAAAGTAAAAATATTTACGAGAAGACGATACCTTCGATCTCACTGTCACCATTTGAAATTGAAACCGACTGATGATGAAATAAATATTTAAATCCTTACCTTTAAGGACTTGACAATTGATAGTAAACAATGATGCTTGCTAGTTCTATTATTCGTTCTCTTAAGCTAATTTCATATCACATCTTCAGGCTTCAAAGTGAAAGTACAACCTTCTTTAAATTTTTTTTTTTTTTTATTAAGCAACGAGACGATCGGGACGTTCACTTGATGGAAAGTGATACCGCTGTCTATAACAACGAGACGCTAGTCAAGATGATAGAAGATACAGCACCACATTGCGCTCATCGCCTTGAGACATAAAATGTTGAGTAATTACACTAGCTACAGCACCCTTAAAACCAGAACATAGTAATGTATGCATACTAATATTTGGTTGCAGAAGTAGGCGCCGCGGTGGTAGCTGCCTTGGCGGTCTCCAGCAACAGAGACCTACCACCAGTATATATGATAACATAAATTAAAAAAAAAACTCTTGGCATTTCCAAATATATTTACATGTACTCTTAAATATACGGACCTTGTGTATATTATCCAATTTTTCTTTACTCTAACTTTAACTAATAGAATATGTAGGTAAAAATTAAACTATAACTACATAAATATCAATACACGAACACTCGACAAAAATGTTAAATAGCTGCGAACTATGTCGGATTATAAATATAACCCAGTGGTAATTTATATAAATATATAACATATTTTATCGATCGATGAGGATTGGGGGAGGTCTATGTCCAGCAGTGGACGCCTGTCGGCTGATAATGATGATAATATACAAAATATATTTACTGGTGGTAAGTCTTTGTTGCCGGAGTACATCTAGGTACCACCGCAGCGCCTATTGCTGCCGCCAAACAATGCTGTGCAAACATTACCGCATTCCGGTTTAAAGGGCGCTGTAGTTTGTATAATAGGTGGGGTAACGAGATTCAACAACTTATGTCTCAGGCAACGAGCGCAATTTATTGCAGTGTATAACATCCTAAATAGCGCCGCATTGTTACGGGCCGGCGTATCATTTACCATCGGGTGATCAACCCTCTTATCTCGTGGCTTAATTACATAAAAAAAATATGGCGAAACTAAGATACAGTTCATATATCTAACAATTAAATTATGTTAGTAAGTGCTGCAGCAAACTATGATATCATTCGTGGTAGGAACAGCGAAGGATTGAACCTATCTGTTGGTATCAGTATTATCATCCAGATTCCGTCTGAGAATCTTTAAGATAAAAGTAAATAGAATTCTTTTATAGAAGTGCGTTTAACTATCTAGACTACAGGACATACCATGAGGTAAGATCATACACTACTACTACACAACTAGGACAAGCACTAGCCTATATTACGTAAGACATAACTTGATCTACGTTTAACGGATTAACATCCGATCTATTTCATTGACTAAAACTAACAAATACAATTATAGTTAACTTAAAAAAAAATTAAAGTGAAAGAAGTTGATTAAGTTATTAATTAAAACACTAAAATAAACTTTATATTATGTACTATTCGAAGTAAGTTAAAATACAAGTGAAATATAAGTGTAATGCAGTTAATATTGTTAATACTTACCAAAGGAAAACAGGAAAAGGAAACAAAATAATATCGCGATCATTTTTAACTTAACCCACACGTCACTTTATTTACGCGAATATGAAACAGGCATTTTCATCAAAACCATCTAACACCAGCGAAATATATCAGTTGATTAAAAAAAAAAACAAAAACAAAACAATCGGAATGTTTACACCGCCGATTTTACCACCAAACTAAAGGTGGACACACGACGACAGACTTCGAGACTTTCACTATTGCGACAACGGTTTATGTTATAGTTAACGTTCAGTTCATTTATAACCGCAACGCTAACGACATTAGGGGCGGATTCTTATAGCATGCAGTCACGGAGTTACTGCCTTTAAATACAAGTCGATACATTTATACCAGTGTCCACAATACGAAATCTGTTGGTGGGAATCTAGAAAAAAATCTAATAAAGAAAAACCCTTAACATATTACCTATAAAGTTTAATTTGCATCCTTTCAAGATCGTGTACGACGGTACTCGTGTGTGGGTTTCCATTCACCACGCACCAGATATTAAATACGACAACCAATGACTTGTGTGACAATCAGACGACTTTAGATTTTATTATTAAAGTGATAAGATATATATTCGTATGATCGTAAACGGATATATGACGTTCAGTGAAGTATTGACCACCACTTTCATATTTTGTGAAACCGAGAGTGGTGGTCAGGTTCCGTCAGATGTAGAAAGCTTACAAACCGTTAAGCAAAGGTGATGTTGGCGACAGCTCATTACTGCTAAATACTATAAATTTTGTAATTATATAATTATTAATTAATGCATTATTTCCTTCTACTTTCAATTTACTGCTGGGTAGGTCTCTGTCGGCGGAGACCATTTATGTATGTACCACAGCATCTCCTATTTCGGCCGCCAAACAGCACTGTGCAAACATTACTGTGTTTCGATTTGAAGGGAGTTGCAGTGAAATTACTGGGGTAAGGACTCAATATCCTTTTTTTTTTGTTTCTGGGGGCAATCTTTGAAAAGATACTCTGCTTTTTGGGGGAAAGTCAGAGTTATGTGGAGAGTTTTATCCACTGAAACCCTCTCGGTGGTTACCTTCGACGTCCAGAGAAGTCGCCAGATCTCCGTTCGGAACACAACCGCAGCCTTGCTAACGCTATGTTAGGATAGCCTGTCCCGGGGTCCGCAGACCCTACCAGCCTCGTGAGTACTACTTCAATGACCGGAGACCACGTCCAACCATTGTCCTCCTCAAGGAAGGAGACATAACATCCTGTCTCACGGCAACCAAGGCAAAGTGGTGAAGTGTATTCCACTAGCTCACTCCTAATTAGCACCATATTGTTAAGGGCAGGGGCTTCACACACCATCAGATGAACAACCCGCTCGTCTAATTACTTCATAGAATAAAAAAAAATCTTTTATTAAAATTCAATATTAACAAAAGGTTAATTATGTTTTCTTTACAATATTAATAAAAGATATCTGTATATTTTAAAACTTCTAATAAAAGTTTTCAAGCGGACGAAACCACAGCAGTGTTTTTTTTATTCTGCGTCGCGACGATACTAGAGAAATGTTCACCGGAAGCTATGTGATACGTCTGACCATAACAACGCGGCACTAGTTACGATGATAAACACTGCACCACATCTTGCTCGTCGCGTTAAGACAAAACATGCTGAAACTCGTTACCCCCTGTAATTGCACTAACTACAACGTCCTTCAAACCGGAACAGGCGGCAGAAATGAGTGCTAAGGCGGTACTTACCTAGATAGTCTCCGGAGTCAGAGATTACTGTGTTTCGATTTAAAGGGCATTGCTAATAAAATTACTGGTAATAGCGAGACTTCACATCTTATCTTTTAAAGTGACGAGCACAATAAATTGTAGTGTATATCATCTCAGCCCGACAGTCCTACCATCAGCTGATCATCCAACTCATCACGACGCTACGTAGAATAAATGAATGCATTTTAATTACCATCAGAACTTAGGGAAAATGGATCTAGCTTAAGCTGGTAATTAAAAAAAATATGAAATAATCAATTAATGAATTCACAGTACTTTTTAGAAATTAACGGATTTGATCTATATACAAACGACGAGACGTGGACGTTCACCTGATGGTAAGTTATATGCCTGCTCATAACAACGTGACACTAGTTAAGATGTTATACACAACATCAGGGGAGTAAAGGGTCCCGAACAACCAAGCCAACCTGACCGGCTCGTGGAACACCCTGCTAATCAACAAACGAGGCTCTGGCTGCCACCAACCCGAACATATGTAGCCCTACAAACGACTTCTAATGCCCGGCGATGCAGACAATACAGGTCCGATCGATGTGGGAATATTTGGAGAAGGCCTATGCCCAGCAGTGGACGTCTATCTGTTTATAATGACACAGCATCACATTGTGCTCGTAGTCCCATTCGTCTTGTCGCTTCATAATATAAAAATAAACACATCTTGGTCTGATCCACCATCTATAAAAGGTTTAAACTACGACTGATCAAAACGGAAACATATTTTTGTTTTTGCTTCCGTTAATGAACGAATATTGCACATCTCCTTTATAGCATTTCTTACACATCGATATAATTTTTTTATATATGAAATACAAAACTTGCAAAATTCAATGTCACAAATTTTATATATTCGTAGAGAAAAAAATAGTTTGTTATACATTGTGTTTATTTGCTATTATTAAATTGTAGGCGCTTATAATGTATCCGAGTATGTACATAAGTATTTTTTTTTTATTCAATTAAACGACAAGATGATCGATACGTGCATCTGATGGTAAGTGATATGCTTGCCCATACCAACGTGGTGCTAATTAGGATGATCGCAGCTGATGAGTCTCGTTACCCTAGTAATTACACTAGCTACAGACATTTCAATCCGGGACACGATAACGTTTGCATAGTACTGTTTGACGGCAGAAGTAGGAGCTGCTGCCTATAGGTAACCTACCTATAGGTCTCTGGCAAACAAAGACCTAGCAGTAATAAATTATACGGTTGCTATAGTAACGGTTATTCTCAAGGAATATTTTAGATAAATTTCAAGACTAATTCTATGTTACGACTAGCAAAGCCGGCGAGGAGCAGCTAGTCACAATGTAAAAAGTAATAAATCGATTGCATTTTTTAATACCAAGGCTCTATAGTGTGTAGCTTTACTAAATAAGCATTAATTATTATCGTGGGAACACATGGACCCACAATAGCAAGTATTTTTTGCGAACCGAGCCTCGTCATGTCCCATGCAACCTGTCTCCATCAGTATTCAATGTCCTTTCAACTCTTCAAGTCTTTTATCTTAGTGACATTTAAGTGCCGGTGCTGATTCCCGCTTTGCTTGTGAAGTTATTATGTCATGTGAAATAAGTATAATATGTGCTTTAATTCTTTCATTGAAATGTAAGTTTTTAATATTATTAGGTCCATCCATAATTATTGTCAATACGAATTGAATGAAAATTAATCTTTTTAGGGGTAGTAACAATGAAATTATTAGGGTAACAAAAATTCTAGTGCTGTGTCAAATATCGACAATTTGGTTGCCAGTAGACAACGTCTCAGTCATCTGGCGTAGAATAGGAAATATATTGATAGAGGATTTATAAAGTATATTTCAACTTGTTTTAGGAAGTCCATCAAATGTCCTTGCCCATAAACAAATCTTTTTTTTTTATTCAACAAAGCAACGAGTGGACGTTCACCTAATGGTTAGTGATACGCCTGTCTATAACAATATGACGCTAGTTAGGATGATATACCACAATAGATACACATAGCCTTATGACATACAATGTAAAGTCTGGTTACCTGAGTAATTAAACTAGCTACAACTTCCTTCAATCTAGAGCACAATAATGTTTTCACACTACTTTTTGGCGGCAGCAGTAGCCGCTGAGGTGTTACCTACATAGATCACCAGTAAAAATCTATCTTTTATTTGCTTGTTGGTGAAGATTTACAAATAAATTCTAACTTTACTGGTGCGCTCTGGCCTGAAGAACGCTGTAACTAGTGGGATAACTACCGCTACGTTGTTATGAGCAACCATCGCCCATCTCGTCGCTTCATCAAAAAAAAAAATTCTATGTCTATATTGATTAGCTATATATTTAAAAATTTGCTACTACCTGTAACGATAGCACTTTTCCACTTTGTTCAAAACTTTTTTTTTCTTCCCAGACTTATTATCTTACAATTAATTTTTAAATTATTATATGGAAAACTATTTTAAACTTTCAGGTTCATCTGCCTTGCATCTAGCCAAGATTGTTCCGCAAGATGTTTCCACCGGGGCAGCAGTAGTGTATGGATTTGCTCCCAAATTGAAAATAGGTAAAACAAATGATAAGTATATCATACTTAACTTATTATTAATCAATGACTTTGTACTGGTTATCCTTTAACTTGACGTTGTGTCCATAATTTTATAGAAACGCTAACTTTTGATAATACTCTTTAGAGCATAGTATGTAATACAGATGTTGATATAAAAAATAACCTCAAAGGCGGGAGAATGAAAATATTGATTTTGCATCTGTTAAATAATATTTTTTAGTATCTTCGTTTTAGCTTTTCTATAAAGTATTAAAAATCGTAATAATTAATCCTTTCTTATATAATAAAAATAAGATGAAAACGCAAACATCAAAGAGTGCAAAAGAAAAGATTTATCAGCCCGCATGCCATCCTTAAGTAATTTAATACGGCGAAGTACTAACATATTCAGTGCCGCCGACTCTCCCAGCAAGTCCAACTCAATTTTACTCGCCCCGCGAGTCGCCGGCACTGGCATTGAAAGTGTTAAGTAGAAATACCTATAGTAACTGCCGTGGGAATCGAGGGACAATAGAACTTAATTGATCGTTGACACTAATAACCAAATTATAAGCTCCTTAACTTTTTTATTCAATTACGCGACGGAGACGAGCAGGAAGTTCATCCGATAGTAAATGATACAATGTGGCCTAAGATGTTGAATCTCCTTACACCTATAATTACGCTAGTTACAGCGCCCTTGAAACTTGAACTCAGTACCCTTGGATACTGCTGTTTGGCAGCTAAAATAGATGCTGCGGTACCCACCAAGATGGTCTCCGACGATAGACCTACTACCTGTAATACCTAAATTAAATATCGGAGAGCACCGTATAACATATATGTATAATGTGCATTAGTAACTTTATTTTAATATATGATATATGACCTGATCTTTATCGTTTATTTTCACCTAAACTACTAAAAAAATATTATTTTTTATATTGACGATCTGCTACTTCACATATTTCAAATGGTTTTAAGTGTTATGACGTGGACAGTGAAGCGCGCTGGTCCAGGATATTTTTATACTCTTTTTTTAACTTAAAAGGGACAGGGCATTAATTACCAAAAGTTACAGCCATTCTATCATCGTTACAACTATTATTTCGTTTTATTCTTACTACTTTATCTTCATAATTTCTTAAATACTTTATTATATTCTCTATTGTTTATTTTTCTAATTAATTTCTATATCAATATTATTTCTATTATTGTACATACCAAGTCACTTAATCTATGCTGTATACAGGATCGAGATTGAGGTTTGGGTATGCACACTACACGCGACGTGTCTATGGTTATACTTCAAATTAAACTTATCATTCTTTTTTCAGTATTGTCGTGTAATTTTTAAGTAAGTTGAGAGCTTATTATTTAAATACGTTTAGGGGGCTAGAGGATGCAATGCTTGCTTACCTATGTACACGCCACAGGCTATATACCAGATATTACAGGTCTGGTCAGGTTACTGGTCAGGTTAATCATGTTCTTGATGCTAAAGTTTATTTTTCCTTATCACCCTACTTTAGCTCTTATAAGTTGATAGCCTGATTAAATAAGTATTCTTGAGTACACGACTAATTTTATTTGTATGCAAATTTAAACTAAGTAGTAGCTTACTCGTTATACTTTGAGAAATGGACAAGATTAAATTATTCCTATTCCCTTACGTAACCGGCATTACGAAATTAAGTAGATCAAGTACTAATTTTCTCCTTGCATACATAATTAATTGCTTTATTAGTTCAGGTTATTATATAAACCGATTTATTAATTTCAATTACAGGTAATGATAACCGCATTGGCTTTGGATTCATGTTTGGTAACCACGCAGATTTCCAAATCCTTTATGAATTCGGTCCGCAGATTGACTCGAAACCTCTTCAACCAATCCGTAAGTTGAAAGGTCTGCACATTAAAATTAAATTACTTTTTATTCTACGAAGTCACGAGACAAACGGAACTTTCACATAATTGGTACATGACAACAACTCCAGTGTGATGCTAGTTAGGATGCTAAACATTGCACTTTATGCTCATCGCCTTATAAGATGTTTATCTCAATATTTTCACTAGATACTGCCCCCTTCATTTTGCTCTTGTGCACATGCTGATAAGCTTTACGTATTTTATTATGAAATATCTTCAAAAAATTGCATTACTAAATAGCTTTGGTTTCATATCATCATAACCATAAGTTTTACTAAGATGCTCCCAACAGAATGTAAGGGGTTCGACCCATCCTACGGAACCCAAATCAACTTTATCTGCATATGGTGCACCCTGCTAAACGGAGGAGACGCATTGGGCCAACGTAGTGGGGCTAAGAACCAATTCTCCCTCAATGAGGATTCTTGCGGGAGACCTATGCCCAACGGTGATCGTTATTCGGCTGCTAAGAACATGCTACCAAGCCTCTACTAAATCTACGACGACAATTTTGTTTTAACGAACTTCTGAAATATATTTATTAAGGAACTTTATATTATTTTATTCATATTTCGGAACAATTTTGCAGGCAACCGCTCCACCAGTTATCGTCAATACCAAAGAAAAGCTCGTCGCCGCCCCTTCTTAGAGTTTCTGATACGGATGGGTCTGCTCGAAGTAAAGCCAGTTGCTACTTATGTGCAGAATACTATTTGCGATATAAACATAAAACCGCCATCGTAAAACATTCACTAATTTACAGTCTGTATAGGTTTAACATTAAATTATTTTATCTATTACAATGTATTTAATTGTAAAGTAAATACTTTAATAAAAATTGTAAAGTAATAACTTTTTTTTTTATAAGATCTGCTGTTTGCGCACGCGAGTACTGGCTTGGTGATTTGTACAATATAACTTTGTGCGTCCGCTCTCGCCAGCGGCTCTCGCGTTACTGGCGTATAACATTGTTCATCCGCACTCTAGGCAGTGTATCCGCATACACTATTTTATAATGTACCCACATACACTACATGTAGAAAAAGATACTTATTGATCAACGCTTGCATTAAGAGATACTAAGATCTTATATATGAAAATGGATTCTTATTTATATATACGCCTAAATATACATAAGAGAAGTTGAGTAGGTCAGTTCGAATCATCTAAATGAATAGATCTTTTATTTTCTTTTTGTATTAAAAATATTATCATTTATAATTCGTGTAGAATAAAATGCTAACCGCATGTAAACAATAAAAAACTTTGTTTTGCTTTGTTGTAACTCGCTTAGTGTCGTTGCAGTATTATACACATACCAATTTACGCAGCGATTTTCTATTTTATTATATATTTTTAAATTATTCCTTGGAAGCTGTTTATCCTATTACCTGATAATATAGAGCTAGTAGTATTACTTTATGATATAATAGGTACTACCAGTACTGGCCTCTCAGGAACCAAAGACGAATGTAGTACGATTTAAGCGCTTTCCTAATTTTTTAAAACTATGCACATAGGATAATTATAAAAATAAAAAAACAGACCGTCGTTTATTTCTTTTGTATTTCTCATAAAAACTTCAAATCACTAATTACTAAACTGTACACTAAATGTAAATCATTTATCCAAATCCGAATTTACTTTATCATAAAGCATAACGTGGTTTCCAATGTACCTAAAAAACTACAAATAAAGAATAAGATTTCCCAGTTAAAAGTTCCGACATTTTGAGTAAGATATAAACAATTCCAAAATTATGTATTATACTACGTACATAATGAATAAAATATAACTTACATTTAATAGTATCAATTATAACGTTTTTTTTTTCAATTGTATGAAATCGATAATGAAATATTAATAATTTGCATCGGTATGAAATATAACAAACAATAAGTCTCAAAGACCTCGAAATGTTAATAGAATCAATTAATTATTGACTATGTCTAAAAATTATAGGTTAATTAAGTTTATTGAAGGTATTAAAATAAAGGCTACAGTCGATTATAATAAATATAAACAAATCCATATGCATGTTACCAAGTTATTCTGATAGACCTATAAATAATGGCACTACTTTTTTTCCTTTATTTGTATAAATAATTCATATAAAGAATAAAGCATTATACAGATTATTAGCATAAATATATTGTTAGTAAAAAATGGGAACAGGATATTGAAATGTACGAACTATGTCTGTTATAAATATCAGTTTCCAATCATTTGTCTTTCAGGTATAAATTTCTTCATTCCCTTGCAATTCCACCATTATATTATATATAAACTGAAACTTACCATTTATAGATAATGATAATTTTAAAGAACCCCCAGATAAATACCAACCTGAAACTATTGAAAGACAATCCGAATAATTCCCTATTTCTTCATTACAATTCCTTATTTCTATTGACTTAATATTTATGGTGAATTATTAATATACAACAGTATAAAAATGCTAACATATTTTCGTACGGTATTCGACTTAATTCTACTTTAACTACTGAATACATTGACATGGTAATCCCAAACAAACAACTTACCTTTACTTAACGCAAACGATCCGAACACTTAATTGGAGAGGCTTTGTTTCGAGTCTTACAGTACTATCAATATTTAATAAAACCTTACTTTATAAGACGGTCGTTAAAATCATTTAGTTTGTCACCATCATCACAATAAAGTTATTTAAAAAAAATGGACTGTTAAAACCACTCGCGATTAAATGTTTAGTAGATAAAGATGGGGAATAAACAGCTTAAAGCATCTATGTACAATTTAATCAAGCAAGCAGTCTGTTGTAATACTATTTCTAATTGGTAATCAAATAAGTCTCCGGAATATAGACTTCTAGATATTTCGATATTATTATTAATAAATGATGCATTCCTTCTCGATGTCACTATTTTTAAAAACGGATATAAAAAAAAAATGTTTAAACCAAAAACCTAAGCACACGAAATAATGAATTAAAAGTAAAATAAAATAAAAAACAAAAAATACTTTAATAATTGTAATATTATTCCTACATATTATATATAACATTAGTCTTTTTTTTATAAATGGCAATACAATTTTGAACATTAAAATAATAAAAAGATATCTACACTGACCAGGTCATAGACCCTTTGGAAATACACAACAATAATTTCTTCCGTGTTTTTGATAAATGTCAAGAAATTTACAATCGTCCACTTGTTAAATCGATAAATTAATATATAGCTAAAATCCCGAATTCAATTTTAAGAGTATTGATGATATTATGTAATATTAATAATCCAATCTTCATGAAAATGTTATTAAAACGTCCTCCACAAACATTCCCTTTGTAAAGTATTTATGAATTGGAACAATTTTTTTTTTCATTCTTGTTACAACGATATAACGTCCTAACTCGTCTTATATTATTAAGGAAAAAAAAACAGAAACATGCATTTTTTTTTTATTACATTAAGGTTTTTGATAAAAATTTAATTTTGTGACATTAATTACAGAAACCAAAAACAAGAGGCGTTTATCGCCCCGTTCCCTGGTACGATATCATTTATTATCTGTCTACTGAAAATCCTTACATAGTGTACTATTTGGTGGTTATAACTGTTTAATATGCTATTTATTATCATGGTTCTGTCATTTTAATGGATGATGTTTGGGTAATACAACACCGATTAAGTAGCGTTGTTAACATATTACTAGTTAAGGCGTAAATCATATGCTATGTACAATGAAATTAGGATTGCGAACGATTCGCTTAATATAAACAAATGATATTAAAAATATACAAAATGACTCAGCTGGACTAATCGCTGATATGTTTATTAATACTTTCAATTCCACTTCACATATTAGTATTAAAAGATAACCATTTGTCAGTTTGTGTAAAATCGCATTATACATATAAGAATATACAATGCATAATTGCAATGTGTACTTACAGCCTTAAAACTATTCTATTGGTATGTTGAAAACAGTATGGTTAATAGTATAAATAGAAGAGTGAAATAAGTAAGATCTTGAGTGATAAAAAAATAATAATTATTGTTTTTGCTCTAAACATACAGGCTGCTATTAAGACAATTCCGTGAAGTACTCCGTTCAAATCTGACTGATACGTAATGCTTATCTATGTAAACCAAACAAAGAATCATTTTGATTCGCTTGCGAAACTAAATGACTTTTCTTGCACTGTGGTTTGCTAAATAAATACCTAAAGAGGTCAACCCTTTGGTATTAATAGATCAATTCACAATAATCTTAGCATAGCTATTAATTAAAATCAATTCCAAACTGTTATTTCCCGAATTAAAACACCTCTTTGTTACAAGCCTATTTGACTGAATCCGATGCAGGTATTACTAGTAGTCACTTAAAATATTAACAGTGCGTTATTCAAATCGTATATAGAAAAATTACAAGGGTTTAGACATATTGAATTGTTGGACTTTATCCAGTAACATATTATGGTTAACTTTCTTTACTTCAAGGAATTATTACAATTTTCTTTGCTAAAAATAACATAGACTTGTTGATTTTATTATATAAGATTATGTTTCCAAAATTTGTAACACAAAGTATGTATATATAAGAAAAAAAATTTAATGAATTTAAAAACTGTTTGAAACAACGTTACACATTAACATGTTATTTATCTTAAATGTTTCAAGAAGTTTAAATACTATTACATAAACAATTTAATGATTAGTTTATTTCGTGTGAAGTTAATAGTAAAAAACCACGTGACTTCAAATGTGGTGCATCAAGAAACAATACAATATAAGTATACAAAATGAATATTTAATGATTACAAGAATTATTCACTTAGATATAAGGATATTTAGTTATTGGATACAATAAAAAATTATTAGAATAGTCAAAATTAATTTAAACATTATCATATTGTTTCTTTTACTTCACATATTTTCACCACTCGTATTTTTATGTAAAACTAATATTAAAATTTGTATACATTTAAGATGGCAGTTAGATGATAGAATTAGTATTTTTAAATGTTGGATACTATCTAAAAACACATTAGAAGAAGGTAGACATATTGTATCATGTTATAAATGATAAAAAAAATACACTTTTTTTTAAAACATTGAAAAGCCTAATTAAACCCTAGAACTAAGACGATTTTCTAAAACAATTCCGGATGCATTCATTCCATTGTATTCAAGTGATAGTAATTTATTAAATTACTTTCCCGAACAATATCATTTATTGAATTAAATTAAAATTTACCATGTACAAATACTACAATGAAACATTTAATCGGACTTAGCCGTTAACTCCTGCGCATTGTGATGCCCGAATACTGAATTTAGTTTGTGTGAGAGTTATTAGCGCATGCCGAAAGCGAAGTCTAGTTTAGATTAATTGGGATTTAGCTCACTATTAGCGCATACGCAATGAGTTTAATAACATCTTATCGATCTATAAGTTAACTGTACACACATGCAGATCCACTACTTTCGGTAACTCGGGGCGATAGGACTTTAATAGCTCGTAGTACCTCACTGGTCACTTAAAAGTTCAATCACATCGTATGGCGTATACTAGCTCTCCGCGCCGGGCTCCCTCGTATTGGGCGGAAGGCTCTGCGGACTCTGCGAGAACTGGTTCACCATTTTGCTCTGCATCATGTTGAGCAGAATATCGGAGTATTGCTCGATGAGAGACATAGCCGGGTTGCCGGCCGCGGTCGCTTCTAGAAAAAATACATAAATAAATAGTAAAAACACGAGAAATATTTTTAAAACTCTTTACTCATAGAAATAAAAAACAACATCCAATTGCCATAATAACTTTAAACAAAATTTAAACATACCTTTCGAAACAAGGTTCTCCAGTTTTTGCCTGGTAGAGTCGACATTGAGGCCTCTGCAGTCACCGTCAGTAGAAGAGAGACTACTAAGAGCTTCGCCTCCGTTCTGTGATCGCATCACAGCGCTACGGAGAACTTTCTGCGTCTCTAAAATAGCTGCTTCTAACCCTATATAAGAAAATTGAAATGAACAAATCATTGCCGAACAATGAACTTATGTAAACAAAACAATGTATTAAGTATATCATTTTATTGTTATTTAAAAGCAAATAATGAGCTCTTGAACAAATATCAAAAGTATAATATAGCGTAAAATATTGTATTATTTAACAACTATGTACTAATTTAAGAACAATTACTAAACAAAATAAAAAAATACTTAAAGAACTATTGAAAAAGATTTAAAAAATTATTCAAAAACGGTTTATCAGCTGCGATATGATATTAATATTATAACAAACACCCCACTTAATGATTCCACTGCTGGCACTCAGACATTGACTCCCTTACATGCCTCTGTATGAAGGTCATTGATCCACAACACCAACAAGTTCAAATCAGTAGTGAAACCGCAAATCGGTTCCGGACGCCGTTTTTTTAGTTAGGTATAAAAAATTATAATCGTCTTTATGATAATTTTTTTTATACTACGAAGCGACAAGACGAGCGAGACGATCACCTGATGGTAAGTTAAACTCCCGCCCATAACAACGTGGCGCTAGTTAGGATGATATTCATAGCACCACATTGCGCTTGTCGCCTGAGACCCTAAAAATTTCGGTAGCTATAGCGCCCTTCAATTCGGAATACAGTAATATTTGCACAGTACTGTTTGTCTATTGCAAGCTATTGCTCCTGCAGCCCTTAAGCTGCGGTGGTATATAAGTAGATAGTCTCCAACAACAAGGATATACCATCAGTAATTTGGAAAAGACAACTAACCACTAATGTCTGCCGCTGCGTTCGGCTCCCGCTGCAGCCTCTTGTACAAGTGTACAACTTTACCGGCGGTCTTCGTTAACTGCTCAGTTAGCGCCAGGCACAGCTGCGATGGCGACACTGAAAAAAGACAAAATCCTGAATTACTTAAAATTAGTATAAAGAAATATTATTATGCAAGTCTCCTACACGGAAACAGGTTATGATTATATATTATGAATACTTCTAATATATAAATTAATAATAACAATATTGTTAATATTGTTGTATATTTCTCGAAATGTAAAAATTTACTGGGAGCAGGAATCCTCACTAAAACAACTGCTGCTTTTGCCTGTAACGTATATAGGCAAGTCCTTGCTGTATTTGGCTCTGTTGTCTCTGTTTTTGTTACAGATACGTGTATCACTTTACCATTAGGTGAACGTCTCGCGCTAATAGTCGTTTAATCGTATAAAAAAAAAACCTTTTTTTTTTACTTGTTTATTGCCTACAATTTTTAAAATAAAAATTGGGAATCTTTGAGAGAAGAGTGATTTAGGTATTTCTATACTGTACAATAACGATATCTTCCGTCGTAGCCTTACTTCCACAATCAATCAAATATATATTTATATCTAGTAAAAGTCTTACGGTTTTGCTCCGGGGGCGGTTCCGGTTTGCTCCTTTGTCTAGTGTTTGTCGCCAGCCGGGCAGTCACTTCACGGGCCTTCGCCGATAGATCGCGTTCACTTCCGCTACGTCCTGATAATAGGAAGTAAATATTAAAAGAAACAGTAATGATTCATAGGAACGTCATTTACCTAAAGTACATACCATTTTTACACAAACAATGTTCTAAAGGATGATTCAATAAATAACAACGAATGAATAGTACACTAAAGGAAACAGATTAAGAGAAAATCTATTTTTACTACATATTCTATGTTATTAAGAAGTTAACTACAATAAGGATTTACTTAATGTAAGAGTAGATAGATACATTGCTAGGTTCATTTTCCGAGAACAGAGATGTAGTACCACGGTACGTGCAAGATGTTCATGTGGGGCAAGTTCAAATGATAATCACTGCACCACTTTGTGCTCTTCGCTTCGAACCGAAACACGTTTAGGTTTACTTATCACTGTTTCTCGGTATAAATAGGCATTGCAAAAATGACCACCTAGGCGGTCTTCAGAACAGTACCAGCATTAAATACTACCACTATTTGTAGACTTCTTAGGCAATAGTGGCAAGATAGGACACGATATAATATATGTTAATGCTAAAAGTAACAATTTTTTTTATGAATCCCCCAACTATGTGTACATACCGATTCTCCTTTGCGCCCTATCAGCGGACGCGGCCCGAGGGCGCGGGACAACGGACTGCTGTTCGTTGTTGCCCCTGTCCTCCGCTTCGGAGCTGGACTCCTCCCGTGCAGCGCTCGCTACGCTCGCTGTGCCAATTTCAGTGTTAAAGTGTGCGTGGCGGGGTCACGATGCCGTGTTTATTATTTTAAAGATAACTCCACTAAAGGTTACATCGCAAAGTAACTTATATTACACTTTTAGTAACTATAATACTTGTCAACTTACGTTAAGGTAAAACGTAACCTAAGTAGAGAGAAGGAAGATAAAAACCAGGTGATAAAAATGCATGCTCAACTACAGTCAATACCTAAGCATTAAGTACAATGCCAAATTACTTAAAAATGTGTTTTTTATTGTTATGGAAAGAGGAGATAAGTGACATCTATAATTATATATCAATAATATAGTTATAATACTGTATCAATTCTACTGATTCGGAAATTTATAGGTTTAAAAAAAAATATCGTCCATTTTACAGTACATACCGGTACTGTAGGAATTGACGAGACCTCTTCTCCTAGCGGTGTTGGCAGCAGCTTTGTTCATGGAGCTAATTGTCGGCCGCATAAGACCTTGTGTGCGGGATGCCTGCTGACGAGATGGCTGAGGATCTGACTCTGAATCACTCTAAATAACAAAAAAATAATTTTTCTTATGAATATTTTTAATTTCATGTCATTCATTAATCAACGGAAAGCCCAGAGTTCCAACAGTTGGAATGCATTAAGGTGCCTATTATGATAATTACTACATCAATATCTAAATGAATACCTGATTATTGAGCACACCGACGCTGGAACTTCTCGTCATATTGGACTTGTTGGTATACCGCGGCGCGGGTCTGACGAAGCCGCCCGGTGACTTGCTCGTGTTCGCGCTGGTGGGAGGCGTCGCTTTGGTCGGGGCTACGCACACACCAGGTATAACATATTAAACGGTGAAATTAGAACAAGTTTAGGTCATTCTTGTTATTTGGTTAATACTTTTCTATTTTAACAACAATATTCAATTACTATTACAATTTATATATAGATAAAAATTAAATACAAAAAAAACTTGTATCATATGCTTTTGTTAATAAAAAGATTACATTACCATATTTCAAATAAATTACTGTGTGACATACCTAAGTTTTTTTTTTATGTTTTTAAAAAAAAAATCATAAATAAAAGTTATCATTGCTGTGCATACTAATTTTAATATTAATTGTGAGAAAATTAAACATAGTTTAATGATATGTCTTTACTTATTAACTTTTAAATTAAATAGGTAAAGCAAACAAGCTGACGAATGAGAAAGTTTGTAACAGATAATACATTGTATAATATTTTATGAGAGTTTAGCGTGTTCGGACAGATTTAGTAACCAGACTGTATTAAATTAAAGTTTGAAGAATTAAATAACATAAGAAACATATTTATGGTAACGAAGAGAACATATTTTAAATATCAAGAAAAGCATTGTTAGGACTAAGACGATATATTTATTATTCAAGAAAATTAAATTGGATATATTAAAAAGTAATGAAGCTGGAAAGCAACAAAAGTAAGAAATCTTCAACAGGAAACCATCACTTAAAATACACCCAAACACCTAATGACAATTAAATTATTCTAACAAGAACATATTATAATACATGCAATAAAGGGCACCAGTAAGCTTAATCGAAAGACATTAGGATTTGTGCCGATGACGAGATGAACAAAGTGATTTTGAAACATTTACGAAACTGCCACCATAACGCCTTGGCCACCTAGAACCCACCTTGCGGCGTCCTTGGCGCCGGTACAGGCTTGGCGAGGTCGGAGAGGGAAATCGCTCTCCTCATACCCGGCGAATCCTCGTCGTGGTCCAACGGGGAGAGGTGCGTGCGATTTGCTGAGTCACACGGATCATTTGTCAGTCACATGCGGGATAAGCGACAATAATCTGGGCTTTGTTACAAACTTTTAATTTCCTTTACAAAAGAAACCTTGACTCCTTCAGCGCCTTTTCAGATTATTGTGCCGCAAAGCATACACTACATACATTTATATAAACGTAATCAAATCGTCGTGCATTAACAGCAATTGCGCTGGTATATCATGCTGGAAACGAAAACTTAAAAAGCTCTTTGTGATGATTTGTGAAGATTGCGAGTGCGAAAAGTATTTAAATTATACGAAAATAAATTTAAACTTCTAATTGAGTAATCAAATTACTTATAGAGTTTCCTCACAAACTATCACAAATCTATATTAAAACATACATCAATTTATATATTAATGTGGTATCATTCACTATTGAATCAAAAACTGAAAATTATTAAGAAAAAAAAGCGCGAAACCATACAGATGGAACCGTCACAACATCTAAAAGAATTCGATTTAACATGCGATTCCAACCTTGCATCGGTGAAAATTTCGACGGCAGGACTGGAGTTTGGAATGGTATCTTTCTAGACAGACAAGAACTCCTTACGCCACACCCGGAACCCATAGTAGGTCTTACTTTACACTCAGACGAAAACATTTGATTCTCCATTATAAACCTCGGTGGTCCAGGCATACGTATAATTTTTCTCAAAGGTGTTTTAGGTCTATGAAATCCGTAGATAGATAATCTTTTAGGCGAATTAGTGCAACTAGAGCTTGTCGTCGAAGATTCATAATTTTCACTGTCTAAATGTACGTCAGTTTTCGGTATAACCATTTCGTTGTATACACGCTGGGACAATGACTTTGGGACGGCTTTCTCTTCGCTGCGAATCGTATTATTCAACAGTGACGATTCACAATGGTCAAATTGTATTACTTCGTTACCAGCTTCATTACTGACCTCAATGTCTACCGTAACAAGACCACCGATTTGATCGGAATCTAGTATATCAGGAAGACTTAAGTTTCGCTTGATTTCTTTATTTTCAGAGTTTGTATCGGTGTCCGTGTCCGCTTCCTCTAACGTCAGCGATGCAAAATTGGATACGGTGTTCTGTTTAGTCGCCAACTTTTCAAATTTCCTAGATAAAACTTTTACTACACCTTTACCATCATTTATATTAGCTTTCAATGGTCTCATCCGCCATTCCTTTAATATTTTCTCTTGTAGGATCTTTCGCTCCTCCATTTCAACTAATTTATTAATAATTTCTAGTTTTCGCTCTATATATTTATATTTCTTTACTTCATCGCTTGTGTCTGGCGGTGCAATATTTTCTTTAGCTTCAGTGTTTTGTCTACTGTGACAGGGAGCCTCACAATCTATTTTGGAAGCAATTTTACGACTGACTTGATTTTTAGCCGGTTTCGCTATAAATCTTTTCTTTTCCTGTTCAGGATAAAAATCCAAGGAATCTTTAAAAAATTCATGTTGGCTGTCATCAATAACATCTAAAGAATCAATACTAACTTGTTGCATTCTTTCCATCCTTTGAATTGCATACACTTCTAAACTATCCATTTGCATTTCCGACTTATTCTCATTTACATCTTTTTCTTTAACAAAAACATCAAATGACTTTTCCGCATTATCAGTTGTATCAACACTGTTTGAATTAGCATCTTCATGTTTTTTGTTAGAATTGTAGTTTTTATTTTGAAGACCATCTAGCTTAGCTTTATATTGGGATGATATAGACGAACTAAGCGTCCCCTTGTCCAACCCTGCTTTGAGCCTGTTGTTCATCTTCGTAGATGAAGTTCTTTTAATAGGTTTTGGTGGTTTGTGTGGAACAAATTCCATCGTAACTTTTACGTTATTGTTTTTAGGACCCGAACCTCTTTCCAAACTTTTTGTTGTGTTGTTGTATTTCGCTGCATTTGCTTTCTCTTTGTTTAGTTGATTTTTGTTTACCTTTGTTTGAATGTTTTTACGTATTTGTTCTTCAAATTTCTCAAGATTTTTCTGCACATGAGAGTTACGTTTATCCATTAGATTTTTAATAGGATTGGGTTTGGATGCAGGTTCGAGAACCACTTCGAAACTGCAGCTCTTTGATTTTACCATAGTGTTTTGTTCGCAACCGTCCATCTCACTTTTATATTTATGTTTAGCAGCAAATTTTGGCTGTAAAGATTTACTGGTATTCGCCATATAATCACTAGTGTTAAGACGCGGAATTTCATCAGTCCCTTTCTTTTCTTTTGCATACTGCTGTATATTATTGCCATCAAAATAATATGCAATACTTTTTGCTGGAGGAGGAGCGTGTTTCGAAACAGAATCGTATAAACTTTTTGACCTTGTTACCGTTTTGTGCCCAGAAAATTCACCGGGCGCCACTTCAAATCCGTATATTTTGTTAAGTGGTGGTTTGGGGCTTACTACTATTTCTCTGTAATTAGAACTACTTTCCCCTATATAATTGTTATACACATACGTTCCTATACGTGAAGTATTGTTAGGACTTGATCCATAACTTTTGGAACCATTATCAAATTCATAACAGCTTTTACTGTTAGGTACTCCGATTGGCTGATTTCGTGACACTCGGGTAGTACGTGTTCCCTCAAAGAGCATTTCTAACGGTGCACTTTTTGTGCACTCAGAGTCATCAGACAAAACGCTTTCCAATGAATTACAGTTAGTTCTAGACAGCTGCATATCATTATCTAAATACATTTCATCCGATAGTACGGACTCTTGACTACAGCTTGATTTCATATGTTTTTTTTGATTCAAGAAGAAACTGGCACTGCTATGTCGGTGATTCTCTAAATACTGCTCATCTAGTTCGTTTAAATTCTCAAAAGAACAATTTTGGGAATCATTTAGGTTATATCGGCTATCAAATTTCGCTTGCTGGAAAGCGACTTCGTTACCATACTTTAAAAATATTTCGTTAGACACACTTGAGCAATTAGAATTATCACTCAAAACTGACTCGTTTGATCGCGTAATACAGCGTTTAGTCAAAACACTTTGACATCTGTACATGTTATACTTAGAATTTGTAACATAATTTTCGTCCAAAACGCCTTCAATGTTCGACGGCATATTTCTTGGAAGAGTGGAACTTTTTTGGCTTATGCAAGGTGGCTTAAAGGGTACAACTGGTTTATCCATTGTGCTTCCCGATATTTCATAATTAGAAACGGCACGACGCGGTATTCCTTTTGCTTTTGTATGTTTCTTACATATCTTCTTCGAATAAAGTTTATTCTTGCAGCTAACGTCCTGACTCAGACTACAGTCTTCAAGGGAATCTGAGGAAAAGTTCCCATCATCTTTTTCTCCAACTTCTTTTGTAGGTTGAAGATCTAAGTCGCCCTGATTATTTGGATCATATTCATCTAAGTCACCATATTTTTTGGTTATTTCCGCAATCATCTTTTCCGTGTCGCTCTTTATAGTGTCTACTATACTTTTACCACTTTCTTTAACTGAACTATCTAAACCAACAAAGAAACTAAGAGAGTTTCTTTTTTTCGGATCCATTGGAGGTTGATGATTCTGAGCCTGATTTTTATAGTTTTGAATAACTTTATCTGCCCATTTACATTCTTCAGATACTGGCGAGACGGGGCAAGATTTGTAATTTTTAAATATGCTCCTAGAATTTGGCTTGGGTGTTTTAGGTTGCGGTTTCTCAGACAAATTCAAATGAAAATTACGCGGTGGAACTTTTGGCGGAGTATCCTTCTCTTCTTGTAGTTTAACAGGAAACAGTCTATTAAAGACTTTAGATTGTACTGGTTTATTGCCTATGTCTATATTGAATGCTAAAGGCTGTTGCTTCTGCGGCAATTGCTCTTTGAACACAACAGGTTTTTTGCTGTACGGCACATAATTAGCATTTCTCTTATCGTTTTGATTCTGTATTATACCAGCATGCGGAGGTACATAAGGACCTACATTATCGAAATATTCCGGCATCATTCTATGGTTTAAGTTCGCAGGAATGGCGTACGGATTCTTATGACGGTAATCCAAGTTCATATTCTGATACGGATTAAGACTGTCAAAGAAATTTAAACTATCTAAATTCTCCTCGGGATATAAGGGCATATTAGAGAATCCTGGCCAGCATGATGTGGGAAAGTTTTATTTGTTTGTTAGTAAATATAAAACAACTAAAAAAAATATTGCAAAATGTTAGTGATCACATATAGCAATCAAATCGGTTACCGCTTAGTCAGAAAAAAATTTAAAAAAATAACTTGTTAATTTATCTTTTAAGCGTCAATAAAATAAAATTCTATCTGCAATCACATTTATGTCTAAATAATTGGGTAAACACTATTTTTGTTCAAAACTGACTATGAGGTATCTGTGTAATTGATCAATAAGAAACAAAATTTGCCATCCTAAAGTCATGAACGTATGTATTTATTTTTCTTTCAGTGAGGCGATCCTTAATGGAGATCTATGGTCAGCAGTGGGCGGCTTCCAGCTGATGATGATGATGCAATTATTTAAATATTCGTGTTATTAATTAATATGTAAATATATGTTAAATAAATATACATAGTCGAATGTGCAATTTTTGCTTTAATTAATCAAACTGGAATTTAAATATTCATTAAGGCCAAAAGGAAATTTACTAAACTCACCATAAGGTCTCGAGTTGTTCGGTACAGCCATCGAGACAGGCCTGTTCCGACGTGAATTGTCCTTCTCCGGTATGTAGGACAAGTCCGTAGTAGACTGACTCGATTTGAGATTGGACCTAAAGGCCACCTGTGAGATAAAAATATTTATAATTATTTTACTATTAACTATTCATAAAGTGGAATGTATCTCTTTGGAATACTGCTTTTTACTAGTGCTAACTCGCTTTTTGCGGAAGACCTTGTTTAGTTAGATACCACTGTAACTCCTATTACTGAGTCGAAACAGTAACGTTTACACATTGTTATTTTCTACAAATTCAAAATCTTCTCTTTAACAAAACGTTTTCTATTTAATTATATTCGTGTTATCTATACAATTCGTACATTCTCTAGCTGACGCCTCGTCTCTAGGATCCTTCTCTGCAGCTCTTCACGGCGGCGAACTGCTTCGGGATCGGGACGTGCGGCAGGGGCGCGAGACAAATGCTGTGCCGACAGCGAATTGTGGCCTGAAAATATCGTAGTGTTATATTTACATTTAGAAATATCACTTAAATAATTATTCACAAATTAAACAATTAATTATTAATCTTTAATGCGCGTGGGACTGGGACTACACGTTTTTTGTTAAAACTTTTCTTATTTCGTTGCTTGATGTATTTGGTTTGCTCCAATGGGATATTTTCTTTCGAAGAGAAGACGACGGCATCGCTGGTCTTTGTTACTATCTAGGTAGACCTTATAAACAACAATACTAATAGGTTGACTATTAAATAACATACTGAAATAAACTTAAGAGATACGACGTACAAAGTATGTAAGTTCAAAAGATAGCGAGATATTGTAACTTAAAGTAGATCACGAAAAAACTTGTGGGCGGTTCTTAATGTGTTTATAATCCATAGTCAAAACATTAGAATGACTAAATAACTCTATTTCAGAAAAGTCATTTGATTAAACACAGAGATATATACCTTTGATAATGTCCGAACTGGTTCTATTGGGTAAAATGTCATAACCATGACTTCCTTTCAGAAGTCTAACTTTTTCATTAAAGTTTGGAAATAAGAGATGGTGTGTCAGAATAACTTTTTTTACGCTTTAAAATCTACAGGGAAATAATGCATGGATCCAAAAAGCATACTATTCTTCATGTCACTTCAAGTGATAAAAAAATATCTGTGACATTCACCTCCAGTGAGCGTGGAATCCAACTCAACACCACTGAGGCTGTCGAAGGCCGACTTCAGGTACTTTTCTCTGCGACCCGCTGTGTCGATGGATTCGCATGAACCCGACAGAGGATTACGGTCAGCGTTGTCTCCAGATGGTGTGGAAACCTAATAAATGTCACAAAAAACAAAAAAAATTGTGAGCATTGAAAAAAAAGAACGCACGAACCTGGTATCTTTCTAAATATTTTAAAATAATGTTTTAACCGATAACCTATATTCTTGCGTCACAGTCATCGTTATCATCCAAAATCTTTACGCCATCTTCCGCAGTTAATCCTCAAAAAGCCAAAGTAGATCAAATAAATTATTATCTCAAATTGTTTGCATGGACAATAAACAGAAAAAAATGCAACTACCAAATTCTTTTGTTACGCGCCGATTGTCACCCAATGAAAACAATCGGAACATTTTATTTTTCTATATCAAAGTGAACGACTTATATGAAACATTATATACCTCATCATCGTCAGAGTCGTGTCCGGAGCCACTGAGTGAGGTAGCAGCGGGTGGCAGCTCAAGCCTGGGCGACTCTGCCTTCCAACGTTTGGAGCGACGCATCGACTGTCGCAACTCTTCCGCATCCATAGCATTTACCATGAACTCGCTGAAAATATTTTAATTTAACGTATCATCATCATCATCAACATTATCAGACAATAGACGGCCACTGCTAATAATTGAATTAATTTAATTTAATACATAGGGAGTAACGACTATTATCACCGCCAAAAAATAGCGTGATAACATTACTGCCTTAACCCTTTGGGGCTTGGTGGTATATATATTATACCACATTTTCTTAAATTTTTTTCGATCAGCTTTTTGGTATATTTTGCCATACCACCAATGTAATAGGTTGATACAACAGCCATCTAAAGATTTGCGGCATAAGTTTTGGAATACGTTGGCTGGTATAAATTAAAAATTCTGTGTTTTTAGTTCGGGGAAACCCATTTAACCTCTCACAGGTAATTATTACTTTCATCATTTTTGCTTGTGATAATACTGAAAATGGCAGGTAAGTTAATGTTTGTTTCTATAATCTGGTGTCCAATTAATAACCTTATTTGTAAATATTACCAAGAATTATAATATATTGTCTTTTGTCTTTTATAATATATATATATATATTTTTGGTTTCATATCAAAGTATCTTTAGACCATTATATTGGAAATAATTATCGAAAATATCGAAAAAAATAAGTATTTGTGATAGGGGCCCGGAAAAGGTTAAGTTAGTACTATTTTTATGTATCATCATCATTATCAGCCGACAGATGTCTACTGCTACACAAAGGCCTATATTTTTAAATATAAGGTTGCCAAATATCTCCCTTCCGCTTTTTTGCTCTTTATTCAATGCTTTATAAAAAGTGTTACAGTGATCGGATTTAGTTCAAATATGCGCCGTTTTGTTCGATAATCTGTTTCCATCTAGAGGGCAACTTCATAATACCTCCCTCGTAGAAGCCCCCCTCCTTATTTGCGAAGAACTCGGACAGCCACTTTACACAAGCCTCTTTTGAGTTCAACTTTACACCACCAAGGGCGTACACCATGGACAGGAACAGGTGGTAATCACTTGGCGCTATGTCCGGGCTATATGGTGGATGCGATAAAACCTCCCATCGGAGCTCCCGTAGCTTCTGACGAGTCATCAACGAAGTGTGTGGTCTGGCGTTGTCCTGGTGGAACACTACACCCTTCCTGTTGGCCAATTCTGGACGCTTCTGGTCGATCGCCTGCTTCAAGCGGTCCAGTTGTTCGCAGTAGATGGTAGAATTAAGCGTCTGGCCATATGGGAGCAGCTCATAGTGGATGATTCCCTTCCAATCCCACCAAACACACAGCAAAACCTTCCTGGCCGTCAATCCCGGCTTGGCCACTGTTTGGGACGATTCACCGGCCTTCGACCACGACCGTTTTCGCTTGATATTGTCGTATGTGATCCATTTTTCGTCGCCAGTCACCATCCGCTTCAAGAATGGGTCGAGTTCGTTCCGTTTCAGCAGCATATCGCAGGCGTTGATTCGGTCCAGAAGGTTTTTTTGCGTCAAATCATGCGGCACCCAAACATCAAGCTTTTTTTTGTATCCAGCCTTCTGCGGATGGTTTAAAATGGTTTGGTGACTAACTCCCATCTCCTGGGCGATGTCACGAGATGCCACGTGCCGGTCTAACTCGATGTAGTCCATGATTTGATCGGTATTTGTCGTCACAGGTCTTCCGCCGGCTGGCTTATCCATGGTGTCGTTTTCACCGGCTCTGAATCGTCGAAACCATTCCTCCGCGGTTCGAAGTGATAGAGTACCATCCCCAAAACACCATATCCAAACTAATTATGCATAGCGTCGTTTTGTAGGTTATGTCAAGACCTTTCAAATTATGTATAGTATTGCCAGATACGAGCTCTGTAGCGCTTTGTACATAGCCGCGAAATTCAAAAGACAAAAAGGCGGAAGGGAGATATTTGCCAAACTATTATTATTGTTAGTAAATATAATGAATCTTTATACTATAAAATAAATGTGTTTTCTATTCAAAATACAAATATATTTTGAATAGAAATGGGGTATCATTAACTCACTAAGCACTGACGTTGTATTGTATATAAATAATGTACATAATTATTTACCCAGGTGTGTCGTCGTCGTTATTGCCCGGATAATACGTAGGCCTGTTCCCTCTTTCAGAAGACGAGGTCCTCTCGCCGTCCGATATATCCTCGATATCGCCATCGTGCTCCGTTGACTCTTGGTCCTGTGTATCATTGTTATATTTTAACTTATAAAAAATAAATCAAATTACCGTTAATGATAATTCACTCATTTAATTCTCCAATATATAACGGGTTTCTGTATTATGGAGCCAATTAATAATTTGAATATCAGTCGAAAAATCTATTACTACTACTTATGTGGCGCCAGAATCGAACTAGGAATCTGTATTACAAGAAGGGTCATGAGATGATGAAGGCTGTTCATATTTACCTTGGTCATTTAACCACATAAAAGTCCATAGTTCGTTAGTTCTACAAAAAGCAGCCTAGGTCAATGTTTGTACTTGATTTATAACAATGGTTTTATTCTGCTAATCAAAGTTCATAGCAACGAACTCAAAATGTAAAATGCTATTTTGTTTGTTTTGTAATCTGTTTACCAATGAGGCTGATTCTTTTCGCCATATATCATCACTATTTGTCTAACTATCAGCAAACATTTGCGATACACTTTGTATAGTAGACATACAAAAGATACACGTATTTGTGTCGAGAATAATTCCAAATTACCTGTGTCAATTATTATTTACGTACGACACAAAAACTAATTTATTAATGTTCTAATATTACATAAAATACGATGCACTCACAATAACCATCGTTCACAGTACCTAAATAATAGAAGTTTTATGAATAATTTTGTATATAGTACATAAATTTCATTATCTTAATAGTAAACAGAAATTAAACTGTTGAAATATTATTACTACGTATGTTTATTCCACAAATGATGCAGACGAGGTTTAAAGGATCGTTCGGGATCACTAAGCTCAAACGGCACAAGATTGTAATTTGTTTTTTTTTTATGCAATTAAGCGATGAGACGAACTGAAGGTTCACCCGATGCTTAGCAATATGCTCTCCCATAGCAACGTGGCGGTAGTTAGGATGTTATACACTACACCACATTACACTCGTCGCCTGGGGTATAATATTTGAGTTTCATTACCCCAGCTAGCTATTCTCCATTATACTAGCTACTCTCTTTAGGTTAGAAAACGGTAATGTTTGCATAGTACTGTTTGGGGGCAGAAATAGGCGCTACGGTGGTTACCTACCTAGAGGAGCTCCGGCAACAGAGACCTGCACCTGTGAAGTATCTTCTAGTGCGGGCTTACCCCTTATGTAATAAATGAATCGATAAAAAAATGCAAAAAAAAAATTTTAGTGAGTCACAAGACGATTGAAATGATGATGATTCTAGAATCAAACTAGGGAATTCGGTAATCTTGATGGCGCTTCTGTTCAGCAGTAGCCATTAATAGACTGATGATAACTGATGAACCAAAAAGTGCGAACCTCGTATTTAAAACTGCCGAGGGAGGAGTCGTCGGTGTGGTGACGAGTGCGACCGTCAGCGACCCGTGCTTTCGACAAATTTAACGTTACCTAGCGGACGGTACCGAACAAAAAATAACATATTAAAATAAACAAAATTGTTCTAAAAGCGTATTGCACAAACTTTTACAAAAAAATAATGCATGTATATTGTTATTAAGCAAACCATTTTGGTGCAGAATAATTAATTTATAGTAATCGATTCGACATCGGTTATTTTTATATGCACTTCTTTTCAATTAAATAAAATTATATGTACTTAAAAATGTAAATGGTTAGTATTTATTGCTTATAAAACTAAAATAATAACTTAATGTAATAAAAGCAAAGTTAGCATGCACAATGATGTTAATAGTGACAGTTAGTATATCGTAATCACTACTCACTGTTTCAAGCCACGTGCAAAAACAAATGTACGCTTTAGATAAATAACAATTTTAAAGATTGAAATCTTTCAAAAAAAATATAATAAAATGAAAATTAACAACATTTAGCAATACAAAAACTTGATATATTTTGCCAGTAAATACAGTGAAAAATAATAAATTATGGTAACAAAGCATAAAAAGAAGAAATCGGAAGTATATTATCATCCTAATGGACATTTTTTAAAAGAGGTCAAAATAAACTAGGAACTAATTCTACGGGTACTATAAAAAAAAAGGATAACAAAAAAACTGTGTCACAATAAATGAAACATGTTACATGCGTACAAAACAAAAGCGTCGCAATGTGTGACAAGAAATGCGAACTCAAAACAAATCAATTTAAAAAATAAAAACAAAAACCTTCTCGACTCTTGGAGAGATAGTCAAAATGTCGTATGTCGTTTTCATAGTAGCGTCAAAATGACGGAATAGAGCTTCCACACGTGGCAGCTGTGCCAAGTTCAGCGATTTCGGCCTCTATTCGCACGAAGGGGGTAAGGACCACAACCGTATGAAAACATGTCATTATTATTATTATTCGCTTCAAGATTTATATTCTCTTGCAACGGTAAAATTACAAATACAATATAACACTAAAAATAAATAAATCATCGAAGCCAAAATAAATAAAATAACAAATATATACAGGAAATATCCAAACACCAATTGTTCCTTCAAACAGATCACATTACCACTTAACAGCGTGACAGATCATAGACAAGTACTGATATATTTAAAAAAAATATCTTTAAGTACGTGTGTAGGCTAATTGTAAAAGCATAATTAGGTTTGGTATTTGAATATAAATAAAAAAAGTACCATCACCACAACCACAACCACAGTGTGAGTGATTAGACAACACAAGTTAGTGACATAATTAAAAATTAAACAAACAGAAACACTTAAAAAATTAGTGTGTAATAATTGAAAAAGAAATAATATGTTTAATCTTATTGACCTCAATTTTATAATGTATTAAGTGACAATGAGGCAGTGGCTGGAAAGTGTGCTCACCAAGACTATTCCGGCTTCATATGTGCCAGAATACAGCAATGCTATTATGGCGGCAGATTTAAAGTATTATGGTGGTAGCTAGCCAGGTGGATTTGAAAAAAACCCCCAACCCTCCCCATCAACCATACGCCACGACTTGTAGACATAGGAAGCGAATATGAGATCTTCGTGTTAGAAGGCAAGCAGATAGCCTCTGCGACACGGAGGTAGTTCAATATCCTAATTATTAAAAAATTCAAACAGAACGAAAGAGAATGTAAAAAATAACAAACTACAGAAAATATGTGCTGAGTATAATTTTGTTTCACTCTTTATCAATTTAATTTGCTAAATTCACACCATCTTTTAATTTAAGACAAATATTTTACACAACATTGAATAAAATTATAAGATTCAAAACAGCGCGCATACCTGCTTCGTGTTCTGGTCTCTTCTCTTCTCGATGTACCTCGTGTCCGTGCCGCTGTCCAATGAACTGTCTTTCGAGCCGTCTGAATCCACCCGTTTCTCTAACAATATTTATTCGATTAAACTCTTGGATTTTTTTGGGTAACAAACGTATGTAGCGTTATAAAAGTAAAATCTGCTCGTCACCTTGGGACATAAGATGTTACAAATGTTACCATCATTTTGTACAGCGTCCTTCAAACAGAAGAAACACGAATAAAGTTTTGACAAAAGAAGTGATAAATGCTGCTTATCTACACAGTCTCCGGCAAAACCTACCACCAGTGTAGCAATATACATATCATTTCATAAAAAAATTAGTAATCCTTCTAAATTCTAATAAAATACTTTGTTATTTAACAATCTTTTCGAATCACTACAATTCAGTAATATGATGTATATAAATATCATATCTCTAGGTAATTTACTTGAGTAACAATTTATTATTTCACAATTCACCTGCCGGTGGCTGTATCCTGGAAGCCCATTTGCCTCGCGCTGGTGGAGCTGGAGCGGCTGGGGTGAGCGGCCCATCAGGTGCCGCTAACTCGTCGCCTAAACTCTTCTTCGCCCATGAAGGCAATTTACCAATCCTTAGGCTAAATATTAAAAATTGAAAATTTTTTTTAGGTCATTATTCTACAAATATAATATAAAACCAGCAAAACGGTCACCAGATGGTAAGTGATACGCCTGCTCATCAAAAAGTGGTGCTACTAAATAATGTAAGCACTGTACCATATTCAGCTCATCGCTTTAAAAGAGAAGATAAGGTCCCTTTACCCCAGTAGGTTTACAGTGACAATATCCGTCAATCAGTAACACAGTAATATTTGCATACTACTGTTTAGCGGCCGAAATAGGAGTTGCGGCGCTACCTTCTTTCAGCGACCGAAGGTAAAAACGTTTATAGGTTTGACCTCGGAATGCGAGGTGCAGACTGATTCTCAATTTCTTTAATCATCAGCTGTTAACCTAAAATATTAATAAATAAGTGTTTTTCTTTTTGCTTCTGAGTGATATAAAACTAACGTGTAATCAGCTACGACCGGTGTGCTGAATTTATTAGTGTCACCCAGATCACGGGGCGGTGACCCTAACTGCGAATCGGTCTCGCTGTCCAATCCTGAGGCTCCATTCGTCGCTTGAGGTATTTTCCTTGGAAAAAAATGCATAATTAATAAATACTTAAAAAATAATATTATTAGTAAATATAGATATAAACAATAAAATTATATGTACCTGCCCTGTCGTATCGCTTGCTGTGCTAATCTCGCCCTCATGGTGACCACCATGTCGTGGGGCACGCGCCATACAAATATGCAGCCGTCTCCACTGGCTGACACCAAATGCTGGCAGTCTGGAGTGAACCTGGAAACAAAACATTACATGGTAAGTATGCAATATTATACTAAGGCAAAAAATCTGGCAAAAAAGTTTTTTATGTGTATGCCTTTGTTTATTTATTTGACTCAAAATTTCTATAAAAGTTTAAGTAAAATTATTACTGAGAATCAAACATGGTAAACAAAATATGCATCTCTTTAAAACTAATAATTTAAAAAAATTATACCTTAATCCAGTGACAATTTCTGAATGTCCATACATTGTTGCCATACATTCTCCTGAATAGTAATCGTAGACGCTCAAAATTTTATCTGTGCTTGAGGTAGCTAGGTAAATGCCACTATTGTCTAACGCAACCTGAAAATTATTGTAGCCTGTAGTGTATTTTAACTTTAATGTAAAATTTACCGAATACCTTTAGTTCGTTTTGAGTTCAAGTAGTAATATAAAATCTGTAACCTTAATAAGCGTGCCATCTTCAGCGGTGGTGCCTCGAAACGTTTTCGTGTGCCTACCGTGAGCTGCGCTGTACACTCTCACATTACGGTCCTGGAATTTATAATAAAAGTAATGTTAAAAATGCAAAATAATAAAAATATCCGTTTGTTGTAAAAGGCGATTAAATGGAAACTATACGAAAAATCTCAAGCTTAAAAACCAAACAGTACACTTTTATCATTTATATTGTAATAGTTATAGCAACATATTAGCCCACTTTCCGTTGTTTTCGTCACTTCGAATTTTGTATTAATATTGTAACCTTTTTATAATATTATTACTCTTTAAATAATCACCTGACAAGCAGTGAGTATATGCCGACCGCCCGCGTCGACCTCCATGTCATAAAGAGTTGTACGTCCGGAGACATTTTGTCCTCTGGCGAACTGGTAACTACCATCTTGAGTCTAAAAGTCAATAATTTTATTTCAATCAATGTTTCCACAATCGATAGTATATAATATAAAGTATATATATAAATTTTTAATAGGTTTTAAATAAGTAAAGCACAATTTCGTATATCTTTTAATATTAAATCAAGTAACTTTTCATGTCAGCATTTTAAATTCATTCATATACTATCGTTTTAAGATGAGATAATTTTTTATATGCTTGAGCTCCTCACGTTTACACCGTATTTCACACTGTGTACAGCGACATTGAGATAAAGGATCATTATTCTAAGTAAACTTCTCTGGATTGAAATATTTTTTAATAATAACTTAGAATAAGATTTTACCGTTTTGAGATGTCTGAAGAGTATAGTCTTATCTGCCCCGCAAGACACCATCTGCAGTCCAGAGCTAGAGTTCAAGAAGCGGACCGCTGTAATAGACGAGGAGTGTTCGTCTAATGTCTGCAGTATTTGGTAACCCTGAAAATTATGTTCATGAATAAGATAAAAATAGCTGATGTAAATAAAATAATTATTGCTGCCGAACAGGCGTAACGATGTCATTGTAGCTAGTGACAGCACATCTCCCGTTTTCCTTATATAAATATAATTCAAATAAAAGAAAATAGATTTAGCCGATTAGAAGCTACAATCTCAGGCATCATACAGGCAGAATAATTAAATTTATAACACACTGCTTGATTACGACCCAACCTAGTGTTAAATGATCTAGTCAATTGAAACTCGCTAAGCTAACAGCAGCCCATTCAATATTTTCTTGAGACTACATCCACGCGTATATGGACGTGTGCAGCAACTACACTCACCTTTTCTACGAGGAACACGTGCACGAGGCGGTCACGCGAGGCGGAAGCGAGCAAGCGGGGTCGGGCAGAATACTCGAGGCACAGGACCTCCGCATCGTGCGCTTCAAGCGTGTGCAGCGGCGCGCCATCCGATGTGTGCACCCACACGTTACCGGCGCGGTCGCCCGCCGCCACGTGCCGCCCACACGGCGACACCCGGACACATCTGACACACAGACGCACACATGTATAGATATATGCTACATTGACACTTGCGCTGCAGAATGCTATATAAATTGTTCCTATCACAGCCGATAGTAGGTAGTTATCTGCATGGATAATGCCGGTTTTAAAGGTCTTTTTTTAGAAAAGTCTCTGTTTCTGAGAAGTCTATAGTTCAGCGCCTATTGGCGCTGTTCGCAGTGAATAGATTATTGAAAATAGGTAAAACATACTTTACTTTTTTTACAGATAGTACATAAAAAAAAATGATAAAATTGATTTATTCGTTCATTATAAAGATATTTTAAACATGAGTAAATCGAAATAGTAAATGTAATCACCTGACACCAGTCTTGTCGTCATAAGTCTTTGATTTGTCCTTATCGCTGGTGGCAGTCAGGTCCACGTCCTTCAGGAACTTCAACTCAGGATCGATGTACATTATCTTATTTAACTCCTAAACAGAAAAAACATTGTGAAATAAGTGATATTCAAAAAATTTTCTTATAATTGTTACAGTCATAAAGATCTATAGCATATTGTGTACAAATTTTTTAATGCATTTACTCATTATTTTTCCAGCCCAAGGATCACGATCACAACTGGATAAAAGATATCCAAATCAAGTTTCTAAACGGAATGTGTTTAGTCTGATGCTACTTTTACATAAAAAATCCTTGCGATCTTCAACAGATTCTATACTTTTTTTGCACATAAGTGTGTTCTCTACTAAAGCCTCATAGCTGTCCAATTTCAGTACCACGGTATCTTATTAATATCTTTTTTGTAAATAAGGTCATTGACCAATTATTGACCATAAATTCCGTATATAAATTTTGAGTGTGATGTTTCACAAAGTATACTCACGTTGCTATAGATGTTGGGCCCGGTGGGATTTAGGCTCCATACGCGAACCGTGTCGTCGCTGGAGCAAGTGAGGAAGCTGCCGGCGGGAAGAGCTGCTTCGGTCGTACCGCACACCATATCTACACCCCAGATACACGCTGAATGGTATAGCGCCGAATGGGACTTCCCGACCTGTTAGGCGATTACAAAACGTTAACCATAATTGTTAATTAATTAAATAAAAGATATATATTTATCTGTACGTTTATGCGCGCACGTATCTGCAAGCGTGTGTGTAGAATTAGACTAATAATTCTGGGAACACCTTCAAAATTTTCGAAGCAAAGCACATAGCATCGCATCGTAATCCAAAAAATAACCACTCCTGAACATAGACAGTCTTAGTTACCACATGATGGTAACTGTTATGCCTGGTTAGGGCGATTATTAGAGCGCTCGGTGATTAGCTTTTTGATTATACAGTTGATGTCACACTGACCCGCTTGATGTCGCGCACGTCCCACACGTACAGACTGTGGTCGTTATACACGCAGGTCAGCTTGTGGTTCCGCTCGTCGTACGTTAAAGCGATCGCGTCCGGATAACGCGCGTTAGCCGGTTGCGTGAACATGTGACTGCAATAAATTATTAGATATTAATTATAAACTTATTGATAATGGGTAGATTTTTTGAAATATGTAATAACTGCACTCTTGTGTAAGGTATAAAGAGAAGCGTTAAACAGCTCAAACTTTAATTACTAACACAGAGGGACAGAAGAATGACAGCATAAGGAAGAAATCATATATTGACTAGGCATATGACTGCCGTCTACTCCGATAACGGGTTACAGATGACGTTGATTAACGTACTTAATATTAACACCCTGTGATACATCAACGCCTAAGTAATGGGTGCGTGGTAACGTTGTTATGTAGCGCAGCGAGTCCGGCGCAAAGCAACGAACGATGCCCTCTGCGCATCCCACGAAGATATAGTTCGCACCGATCGCCATGCAGTTTGCTGATGTAGTCTGGAAATAACGTATTCCATTATAGAAAAGTTAACATTACTTTTATAACCGGTAAATTATGTTAGTTTAAAAGGTGTATCAGAGCATTTTGATGATATGAGTGTGATAGTTAACAAAATCTTAATAATCATGCTACAATCCAACTTAATTTCTAACGTATATTCTGGTCCAGAGACCCATGTTCTATTAAGCAATCAATTATGACTGTTCTTTTTATTAAAACAACAGGAAAAGCATTATTATATCGGCTGATGGCTAGTACCACACTTATCCATACTCAATGTAGATTAGCTTATGAAGTTTATAGTATGCTCATCGCCAGGAAACGAAAATGGTTCAATCTCGTTTCCAGAATCATTTTATTAGCTACAGCGCCAAACAAACGCCATACAAAACAGTACTGCTTAGCAGACCACTTTTTGTGAAAGAAACAAATTTTAGTATCTAGATGGCTTCTGACGACAAATGCTTATCCACCGGTAAAGTATCAATAGTATAGACCAACAATATTTCGTCTGTTTCATAGTCACAATATTCAGCTCACCCTCAGCTCTACCCATTTGTCGAGCAGCCGCCTGCTGTTAAACTCGCACAGCAGCCCACCCCTTGTGATTGCATAAGTGCTGTCAGCGGCCTCTCCTCTTCCGCAAACGACGTCACAAAACTCGTTGTCTTTTTGCTCACCCAAGATTGCGGACCGGCCCATAAGAGGTACTGGCTCTTTAAACTAAAAGTTAAATTACACTTTATATTAATAACATTATCTTGTAATAGATTACAAATACGTTATTTATTTGTTCATAAATACACTAACTTTTCGTAATAGCATGGTAGATCTATTTATAATTAGCAAAGGGATAAGCACGATGTACACTGGGTGGTTAATGCTACTCCTATCCTAAAATAAGAAATACATTCGACTTATGGTCTCTACCAAGCGTATCAGCCTTTTCTTCAACACAGTAATGCCTGCAAACTATATTAAACCGAACAGATCCAGACCAAGCGATTACGCTCTTTACTACAGAAAGTTAATAAACCTTGTCATAAAATTTATTTCCACCACAAAATCCGTAAACCTTAGTTTTATTAAATGTGCAGTGTTCGCGCAAATATAATAAGAAATCGATAATTACTAATTGGATGAAACAATATCCCTATATCTATGACATGTAGGTTTATTGTGATCTTTCATTAATATTTTTTAATTGTGTAATATTGTGATTGTGATGTGATAATGGTGCACTTCATAACTTTATGAATAGCCGGAACGTTTCACAAAGAGCACGACTGGCTGTGCATAGAGGCGTGTTGGTCCCCATACTGATTTATGGTAGTGAATGTTGGGTATGGCAGAAGAAACATGAAAGTAAGATTAATGCTGTGGAGATGAGAAGCCTGAGAAGTATAACTGGAGTGAAACGTATGGACAAAGTGAGGAACAGTGTGATAAGGAAGCGGTGCGGCGTGGTTGAATATGTAGTGACAAGGATAGAGAAAGGGATGCTTAGATGGTTCAGCCATGTCGAAAGAATGGTTGAAAGAAGATTAACGAAACAAATATACAAGGTAAGAATGATTGGAAAAATAGGTGCAGGTCGACCTAGGCGGACATATTCCGATCAAATCGGAGATGTCCTAAAGAAATGCCGGATCAAAAGCACACGCAACAGACGAGCGTGCATGAAGACGCTTATGAAAGTGGAGAAAGCGAGAGAGGTGTGCCAGGATCGTAGCAGGTGGAGAGAGGTGGTCTCTGCCTACCCCACTGGGAACGAGGCGTGATATATATGTATGTATGTTTGTGATTGTGAATATATAATATTTACTCAAAAAAATGTTACATAAAAGTTTGTAATATAATAAATACAGATTTCAATCACCTTCGCATTTCTTGAATACTCCAAATACCAGAATTTAACATGCCTGAAGCCAACTGTTACGAAGTAATTGCCACTCTCTGAGAAACTAACAGCCTTCACTCTAGACGATACCTGAAATTAAAAAAGTAAGTTTCTTAAATTAATAAATATTTATCAAGTCCCAAAATAGTTGCTAATAATGCTAATTTTAGCAACTATTTTAATAGCTAGTCAGCGTGGTAGACGAAGTTAGGACAACCACGCTGGCTAGCTACTAAAATATTTGCTTAAAATAAAATAACAAGTCATTATATATCTGATATTTAATTCCTAAATTAGGATCTAATAATAAATAATAATAATTAGGAAAAATAAATAGACATTAACTTGCCCTAATTATTTAATTAGTTATGTAGCAAAATTGAAAAAAAAAATTCAAAACTATTATCTTAACATTAAATTGGTAGATATAACAACTATTTAACATAATCAATCTCTACTCTATACTTCAAAGTGAAAGAAAGAGAGACTTCATATAATTTTTCAACATTTAATGGACTATAACATAAAGTAAGAATATGTTGAAATAGTATTTTTTTTTTAAAAAAAAAACTCTATGTACCATACAAATATTTTTAATAATTTTTTTGTCATTACTAATTAACTCTCACCTTATTACTAGCAAGTTTAAGGTTGGCCCGCCAATCCCAGACATTAACTATCATATCATGCTGGGAACCAACCGAGACTAGATACTTCGATGACGTCGAAAAGGCCTGAAATATTAATACATCTTTATCATTTCTTATAAGGGAATAAACTATAAGACAGAAAGTAATACTAACTTATAAAACATCATTTATGTACTGTGAAACAGAATTCTAAAAGAAACAAACGATTCATTAACTATTAAAACATTTCACTGATACAAATCTCTTAAAGGTACAACAATATATAGTAAAACTTTATATATTTTAAATTACATAATTTTATATTTTTCAAAAGACGATTAATTTTTGTAAATCTACTTACAACACAATTAACGCCATGGGTATGACCTGGAAATTCCGCTATCTGTACTGCTCCAGATGCTGTTGGGTCCTAAAAATAATATAAAATTAAGGAATACAATTAAATAAAGAAAATTACTTTTAACAATTTTCTACTCTATTGGCCACTAGATGGCGTTGGTTCATATGTTAACAATTTTGTTTGTAGATGGCGCTTTAAAATTCTCCAATATTTAACATTAAAAAATCGTAGTTTTGTAATTAATCTTCTTAGGAAATATGGGTCAAATCCTAGTGAAAGAAAATAAAATTATAAGCTTCATCTTCAACCGATATATAACGTCGATTGATCCTGTGATAATGAACTTATCTATACGTATCTCGGATCGTAATAAAAAATATAAATCCATATGGAACATGCTAGAAAATATGAGCTCACCTGCAGATCCCATACCCTGACTGCGGGGGCGTGCCCGCACTCGCCGGTGGCCAGGTAGCGGCCGTCCGGGGAAAACGCGACACAAGTGACGCTTTTGCGCGATGCGTTCAGTACGTGCGACTGCCTGTTCTTCCGCACGTTGTACAGTACCACAGTGCATCTGAAAAACAAAATAGATTTATACGTTAAACTACATTTTTTAAATTGACAATAAATTCTCCAACTCACTATAAGAATAACGGTTTTTTTATATTATAAACAAAATTCTTAACTAAAGTCCTGTCTGAAGTGAGCGAAGACACGTGATAAAGGGCGCTAGTCTAGAACAAGTCTATTATTTACTATTCTCTAAAATACTACCAATTTATACCTGGACGGAAACGGACGACAGGTTAGCTGTGTCCTTAAATTATATTTAGAGATTTATACCGTTTCAGCCCTTTATCAAAATGTAAGGAGCGTTATATATAATGGGAAATATGAAACAAAAAAAATCATGTATCGGTTATATAGAAAAAAAAACAACAGATTTCAAAATTCACACTACACAAATTTTACTGTTATTGCACAGTGTGTAACAGAATTTGAGTGTCGCTTAAAAATTTAGAGGTTAAACTACAGAGAAGCCTTGGTGAACCCATGGGTTTTGAATATTAAAACCGAAATACCGTCATGTACCACGCGCGTGTTTGAATATTGACAATGGGCTTAACATGGGACGTTTACGGGATTCGCAAGGTCGTAGCTTAGTAACACTGAACAGCGTTTTACTATTTATTTAACATATTACCTTTCGAACATTAATTTTTTCGTAAGACGGCGATAGAACAAAGTCTATATTTGTTGACGCGTACCGAGCTGAATATAATTTGTCAAGTTTGACTAAACTCATCGATAGACAGGTGGTGGCTTTGTAAAACTATTACATCCTCCACTTAAAAGGTAACTCGTGGTAGGTCTCTGTTGCCGGAGACCGTCTAGGTAGATACTATCGCAGCTAATATTTCTGCCGCAAAACAGTAATGTGCAAGTATTACTGTATTCCGGTACGAAGATCGTTGAAGATAGTGAAATTATTTGAGTAACGAGACTGAAATCGTGAACATCTTGTCTCAAGGCAACGAGTACAATGTGGTTGAAACAATAGATGAATGCCTCGTTCGTCTCGTCCTTTAGTCCAATAATATAAGAAGGGCCAGACAGATGAGAGCCCTTAAAATGTAATAAAATACATTTTTATTATAAATTCTTATTTGTTCATTGTATGAAAAAACCTAATAAATTATTTGCTTCAATCCTTATTTTACCGGTTAATATAACGAACGTTATAATAGGATAATTTTGAGTCTAAAATAAACCTAGTATTCATTTATAAGATGCCTTTGTAGGAATATAGTTTTCATTCTATAATCATAAAATGCGTATAGTTTCTGAATTGTACAAAAGATTTTTATATACTTAAATAATGTTAAATATGTTGTAACTTGCCCCAGCGGGTACAGGAAACAAGTGCAAGGTTAGCGCTTATCGCCCCGCTCGTCAATATACGTGAACTGAACATGTTGAAATTAAACCTTATTCGTATGTATGAGGAGTATTACCGTAGACAGCCTTTCTCACGGCCACACACGACAAATGCCTTGGAGTGCCGATGTGTACATAACCACTGCCTGTGCATACGAGGACATAGTCAATGAAGCCGATTAATGAACAATTATTTTCAACGGCAAAAGAGCGTAATGAAATTTATCAATGAATTTTCGTTTGTAACCTTCACATGAATTCGTATTTAACGCAGTAATAAAAAATATCGTATACGTCTTGCACGTAACGTATACATCCCGTTATACTATAAACAAGGCCTAAGTTGCGGAAACGGAAACCGAGTGGGCACAGTCCGTCAGACATGGGGTCGACGTACCCCGCGCTCGGCGACACTTTTTCTCCACTCCCACTGTTACTACCGAATTACCAGTCATTACATCTGTTATGATATATAAAAACAATCACTAATATATATTTTCATACTTTAATGTAGTATTATACAAATTATAGAACATTGTGTGGATCAGTCTATATTCTCAATACGTATATCTGTCATGGAATTAATGAGTAATAACAGTGTTGCCTTACTTTTCCTTTAAGATTTCATCCTGTATTTAAATTTAAATATTAACAATTCATTTCCATATAATAACCTGAAAAAAGGCAATATTACTATAAGAAATATCTTAGGTTAATCTATTTAAATGTAATACTAGTTTTATCATAAAACAGCATACAATGATATATGATTTCAGAAGGATATCGTACAGTAACACTGACAGTGCCCTCCTTTTCCTTTTTGCCTTCGAGTATTAGAAGGGTCAGCTATGTAGCAGTTCGTAAGCCCTGCTCGAAGTTTCTCACAGTTTTAAGCGTATCGATTTAAGGGTGCGCCCAAACCCCACTCCTGTTAGCTTACAGCCGCACCTTTACATAGCATGAGTGTAAAAAACACTTATATATTTCACCCTGCCAGTAGACGTGTGTATGTATGTAAATGTAATCAACGTATTCAAAGAGTTCTTTCGTAAAAATATCAAAGTATCTTATATGTAAAACCGAAGATCTGTATTCATTTTCTGTATTCTATTAACTACTTTAATTTAAAAGATAATATAACTTTGTTAAGTAATTAAAAGTATACTCGTGGCATATAAATAAAGTATTGAGAAGAATATAACACATGTCCTTTGACAGTTATGACGTCACTTCAGCAAAGGATGTAATTATTTTTAACCACATTGTGCTCGTCACCTTGAGACATAGGATTAACTCTTTACCTCAGTAATTTCACTAGCTATTCTAGATTCGATTACTAACTATTCTATATTCTAAATAATCAGTAGCTACTCTATATTCTAGATTTCGCTAGCCCTTCTAATAGAAACGCGGTACAGTTTGCACACTACTATACGGCGGCAGAAATAGGAGCTCCGATGGTATGTACCTAGACGGTCTCCGGCAACAGAGACCTACCCCACCAACGAGTTGAAAAATTTTGTAAAGTAAAGTAACATGATTATATTATGTCGAAAAGAATAATTCAATAGAAATCACTATGATGTAAAGCACCAGCTTTATTCCACCATTGACCATAGTGCTGTAAAGCATCGAACTTTATAGTAAGTAGTTGGAAACAATATTATAGTTTAAATCCTAAAATTTTCGGTTTTTAAATATGTAATATTAATGTAAACATAAGCACAGTAGTAGTAATCTATTGATGTTAATCTGATGCAGCCAGGACACCTATCAACGATTAGCAAAGTTATCAAAGTCAAGCCAGGTTAGCATTAGCTTTAGGTCGTAGTGGCCCACACTGACGTACGAATTGACGGACGACCGGATGAACTACACAATGGCTGTACATTTAATGGTATTACATCATTATTATGCCGTCGGTATGGTCAACGACCACAGCGGAATCCTTCTTCGGTTTGTGGTTACGTTAGTTTTGCTTTATTGCAGCTGTCGTCTGCTTGAATATCAATGAAATCGTAATCTTTATTAAGATTGTTTAGTATTATACAACAAAATATAATAAGATTTTTGCTTTTGTGTATGTATCAGTAAAATCTAGAAATAACTATATCAGTAACAAAAATATTTTATTTTATTTAACATGAAAAACATTCTTGTTATAAAACAGTTAAAGGTCACTTATACAGTAACAAAATTTTCCTTATTATAAAAATACACAATGGATACCTTTCTATGAAAGTAATTTAATGTTTTTCTTATTATAACACACAATTTAACAAATACTATTGATAATCTACATGTACACTAGCTGTTCCCCTTGTTTGCTAGCCGTAATATGAAATTATATTTGAAATATTCCCTGAGAGCCAACCGCACACGCAAATGACTTTCTATAGCAACCATTACTATAGTAACCGCATAAATAATATGTTCCCACGCCTAGAAGTTCACTAGTTTTCACGTGATTGGTGATAAAACAAAACCCTTTTTAATTATATATATACAAAAGATTTTCCCCTAAGTAGAGACTCCTCATAACGATGTCTCTGGAAACATAAGGCCTAGAGATTTGCAATTTGGCAGAAATATTAATTTTACCGAGTATTGGTCAGCTAAGAATGGACTTTACGAAATATTACGCCTAAAAGGGGTTGCGGGGGTGTTAATAACACGAGTGGCCCGAAGAGCTGTGGGTTGCCGCCGGGAGTGAATACTTCTAACAAATTACAAATCTAGATATACATAACGGCTGGCGAAGTAGCGAATTACTAGTGTTTGTATTCAGTAAATAAAGCCTATGTGCAAAGTAAATGACAAAATTTATAAACCAAAACAAAGAAACGAATAACGAATATATTAGGTTGGGGAAAAAGAAATCCATTATTTTTCCGGTAGATGGCTGTAGTGATAAATTTCTCGTAAAGTATCGATCAAACAGTTTCAGATTAATGCTCGTTGGAAAGGTGACATTTCGCAGTAAAAAAATTCTTTTGCTGTTTTTTGTTTGGTGCATTCAATTATGAGTTACAGGGTGTTAAAAATGGAAGTGAACAAAGAGAAAATTCGGTACATTTTACAGTTTTTCTTTGACAAAGGCGAAAATGTAAGCCAGGCGGCTAAAATTGTGAATGGTGTTTATGGACCCGATACTGTAACAGCCAATTATGTGCAATTTTGGTTTCGTAGATTCCGTTCAGGAATTTTTGATGTTAAAGATGCACCTCGCACAGGTAGGCCGGTCGCCGAAAATGTCGATAAAATCGGAGAAATGATCGAAGTTGACCGGCATGTTAGCAGTCGTAACATCGCCCAGGAGCTAAAACTGGACCACAAAACAGTTTTAAACCATTTACACAAAGCTGGATTCAAAAAGAAGCTCGATGTTTGGGTGCCACACCAACTAACAGAAAAAAACATGATGGATCGAATTTCCATCTGCGAAGCCTTGGCCAAACGGAATGAGATAGACCCATTTCTTAAACGGATGGTGACTGGAGATGAGAAATGGATCACATACGATAACCCTGTGCGAAAACGATCATGGTCAAAGAGCGGTGAAGCCTATTATTATATGAAACTGAAATCATAAAAATAACTCGCAGAAAACAAGTTAACATTATCATGAAATAAATCACACGAACGAATAACCCAAATGGTTTTAATCTTACAAAAAGGACGGCGGGAATATACATTAACACACCTACAAGAATTTTACGGAAACTTAATAAGAAAAGCAATTTCCTGAAAAGCCTGAAATACCGCTTCTATAAGCGACAGGTCTAGTCTCTGTTTCCGGTGACCGTTTAGGTGAGTACCAGCACAACGCCTATTTCTGCCGCCAAACAGTACTGTGCATATGTTCCTGTGTTTTGATTTGAAGGGCTAGTGGTAGCTAGTGCAATTACTTAGGTAACGAGACTTAAAATCTTATGTCTAAGGCGATGAGCGAAATATGGTGCAGTATATATCATCCCAATATAATTATAGGCAGGCTGCATCATTTAGCATCGGGTATAATAAAAACAATTTTTTTGTATTAGACTCTGAAATATTTTTTTCCAAAAACATCACCCTTTAATCGTTAATCTCACTGTGTGGCTGTTGCAGAGTAGTAAGTCGTTAATTTACTTAATCCTGACTGTAACTAGTAAGATTTAACATAATACGTTAATCTCTGAGACTAACTGCCTGTAGTGAAGTTCTTCACATCCACTGTTATAAATCAGTTGGCAAAACAGTATTGCTCTGTCCCGACCTTCAAGGTATGCGAGTCATAGTATTCTATGCGCACCTTCGATTTCATAGTTAAAAGCTTATTTTCCTAAAATAACAATAATGTGGGTTTAAATGATTAACTGTCGTTATATCGGAAACGGTTATTTATTGCTTTGGCATTTTTCCTCATTAGAAAGGGAGAGTCAATACATAGCTGCGAATGTAAAAATATGGACACGAAAACGATTCAACCGGATGAACGGCCTCATTGAACCGGTTCGGAGCAATACTGGGACATGTTTTAAACTACAGTCGGTTTCAATAAAAGAGAAATTCCAAACCTTTTCAAACTACATAGTCCAATGAATTCGCCGTAAATACAAAATTATGCTTAAAAATAATAATATCAGTTGTTCCATCCTGAATAGGGTAAATGACCATTTCAAACTTTTACTTTAAGAGTAATTATAAAATAGAGCATGATCATAATGGAATCGGAATCTTCTCCATATAGTCAATAATATAAGATAACGTATTATAGGTATTCTTTTAATAAGTTTTTTTATGTATATAGAGATATTAAAAAAATATAGATCGTAGTTAAGGGCTAATCTTAGCACTTGACTACAGTAGTGAAAACCACCTGATGGTTAAGTGATGCCTATTCACTCTTCTCTTATTATAAAAAGAAGTAAGTAAGTATTCCATTTTATATTTAAACAGTGCTATCTTTGAAACTTGTTTGAAAAATATCAGACTTTTTTAATTAACATCAACTTGATGACGTGTTTTGAAGTGTTTTCTACAAATTGCAGATAGGTTGAAAAAACTTATCCAGTCTTCAATTAGTCTTTTGGACTGATGGCATTTAAAATCGGTCCACTTCTGGATGTCATATCGAACGAAAAATAAACTTAAATAAGTGACGTCTTACTTTAACTAATACTTCGTCTCATATACGATGTGTCAATAGCCTAGTTTCGCGCAATTTTCGACGCTGACCTCTATAAAAACAATAGAGCATTAAAAGCAACAAAGAATTTGGATTTTGAAGTGGGGAATATAGTTTCTGTAAAGTTTACATTGCGCAGTACGAAGCGGGGCTGGGCGCTCTGCGCTTGCAATACAATCTTAACCTAGTTCCGACCTCCTGACCTATGCGGTATTAAAACGCAGCGATAACGTGTTAAAAAACAATAACTTTATAAATTAAATTATTGAACGAATATAATATACGAATGAATTGTTATATAGTTACAAATATCTTTATCTTTTAACCATCTCATCTCACGTTTAAAAAAGTGGCTAATAGAGAATGCGTTGAAGCCTATAAGCTCGCCTTTTGTATATTTCATTACAATGGGTAATGTCAGGGCTTCTTAAACTAATTTCATTTATGACCCCATCTATGATTGCGAGTTTCCTGATAAGCCCATACAAATATAAAAACAAAACAAACTAAGATCTCCGACATAGCTCAAAAGATTGCTAGAGTTTAATGCCAATTGACAGGGCACATTGCTCGAAGGACCGAAGGCCGATGGCGCAGTAAGGTCCTCGAGTGGCGCCTGTGTACCGGTAGACGTAGTGTTGGCAGGCCTCCTACAAGGTGTACCGATGATCTGATGAGAATCGGGGGAACCCACAACATGCGTGCAACGCGGGACCGATCGATGTGGAGAACTTTGGGGGAGACCTCCTATGTCCAGAAGTGGAAGTCTATCGGGTGATGATGACGATGATAGTTACAAAAATTATATGCCTCTTTTTCATAAATAAAAGGGAATTCTAACCGTATTAGTTCACTCGAATATAGTCAAACGCAGTCGTTGAGTGAAATGAAAGGAAAAAAATATAATGAGATGGATGTGCCTGTTTATTATTGCATAACAAATTAAATCTTGGTGGAATGTTTGACACTTCTGGACATAATTCCTCTTCAACGAGCAGGTTTGCGAGTGTGGCTCAGCACAAATACACATCGTGTATTTAAATATTTGACATTAAAATCTCTCGCTACCCCAGAATTTAGCTACCCGACCCCATTTGGGGTCGTGACCCATAGTTTAAGAGGCATGGAATAAGGTTTAAAAATACAGTACATGTACAGTTATTTTAAAATGAACAAATATCATTTGTTATGGGCTTGCACTTGATTTCAATTTTACATAACGTTTAGTGACAACGAGGCCGTAGACGGTAAAGAGTAGTTGCCTTGTATGCTTTGGTTATCATATGTTGATTACTTAGATGTGGTGATATAGAGGCTAGATTTACAAAGTTAGGCTATAGCCAGCCGGCTGGTTTGAAAACAACAAGAGAACGAGAGACATCTGCTGTAGCCACTGCGGCAGGTATACCACATCAATGAAAAAATGCAGTAGTAGTAATTACTTACGTAGCTTAGCTCTTTGTATTAAAGTATATGTATTATTAAAGCGGAATTTTCCAACAGTTCCCATTTGAGAGAATATAGTTTATGTTTATCCTATATACACAATTCATTAATGAAAAATAATAATTAACGAATGTAAAATAGGTTGCTTCCAACATTGTTTAACATGCAGGGTCTATGTGTGCTTTTTACTTACCGCATTGTTCTAATAGCTTATATAATGAGAGGGTCACTCAAAAATAACTTACCCTGCTGGATAAGCGACAACTTCGGTGTTTGGATCACAGTCGAGGGCCGCGTTGCTGCTTACAGTTAACCCGAGCACAGACTCCAATTTGATCTGGTGACAAGAGAAACACAGTTAAAAAATTATAAACTGATATTACCATTGTAGAATTTAACATATAAATATCAAACCATAACCATTACATACTCATATATTTCAGAAGGCAGTCCCTGTTTATTAAAAGAAAAAAAAAATCTTTTTTCATACAGTTAACCGATCAGACGAGCGGGACGTTCACCTGATGGTAAGTGATTTTCCACTCGAAGTTTAACTTAAAAAGCTTTTTTTTAATAGAACAAAAATCGACGAAGCTACAAGACGAGGTAAACGTTTACCTGATGGTAAACGTTAGGCACGTAAGTCATACATAAGTCAACTCTCGTTATCCTAATAATTTCACTAGGTAGGACGCCCTTCAAAACGGAACAGTAATTTTGTAGCGTTAGTCGGCAGAAATAGGGGCTGATGTGGTACCTATCCAGATGGTATCCGATAACAGAGAACTACCATCAGTGAAGATTATTTCATAATTTAATTTATCTACGTTACCTGCAACTCATAAACAGGCAACTTGTATAATATTGTACTGTCGGAATGTATAAAAGCGAGCACCGCAGCGGCAACCATTTATAATTCAAGCCACTTCACTTCATACACGAAGTGAGGTTATTAAATGTTTAACATACTTATATACCCACAATACACTGACCTTTTCAAGGGCTTTCACGTTCACAAAAGAAAAATACATACGCCTTTATAATCATACTTATTCGCCAAAGTATTCACTTAGCATATTTTTTTTAAAAAGGCACTAATGGTTTTAATGGATATGTAGAGGGATACATATTACTTATTTATTTTTGTTTTTGTGTCGTGGGGGAAATCTTAAATACCTTACCTCTGGGAGGAAGAAAGGGTTACGTAGGACTTATACTAAAAGCCACCTAGTGGTCTTCAGTGCATTGGACGCGGTCGCCTAAGGAAGACATCGGTGCTCTTTTGCACTTTGGCTTACCATACCTAAAGCAAAACTCTCCAGAAGGACCCTCTATACGCTGTTGCTCCCCTTCGTCTAAAGACGGACACATCCCTCCGGTTGTTAAATAGTATAATTGTACCTAAAAGATATTTTTTAACAATAAAAAGATAGAAATGGAAAAAAATTGTTTGAAATAATAAACAAGATAATATATATTCTTGTAAACCAGAAGTGCAGATTTTTATGTTCTTCATAAACCATAGAGATGTTAGTATCTGTATAAATTAATCAAAAGTACGATACGGTCCGGTACGGCAGCAGACCTCGTGGTCGCCACCCGAGACCACATCTCGGCCAATTAAGTTAAACACAGGTGACTCACCTGCTACCAGATAAATGGAAGATTTATGTAAACATTATTTTATTTTTCCTTAACACGATACGTATACATTTTGAATATTTTGTTAAATCATTTTACAAAGACTAATTTGATTTTTTTGACGGCAGCTCACTACAGCTGGGGATTGGCTTGAAAAGAGTTTATAGCTTCTAAAGTCACTCGGGTAACAGTACTTGTCTCAAAATGACATGCACAATGTAGTGCAGTGTATATCCTCCTAATTAACGCCACATGGTGGAGGGTGTTACTTATTAATAATTTTTTTTTTACATACATAAAAAAAATTATAAAAAGCCGAACTTAATGCCTAACATCACCGGGTGAACGCAGTACTCATCTCTTCACTTCAACAACTAAAAAAATATGTACCTAAAAATACATTTGTTTATAAAACTTCAATAAACAAATTGTGATTATCCTCAGTTTATTATAAAGTAACAGTAAACACATGTTATGTATGTATGTGTCAAATTATACTGTTATTTTTTGTTGCGAGTTTGAAATGTTTCTCTTCTTCTACGACATCTCTCCACTTCCTAGATTGGATAATAGAGAAAACCAATAGGCCTTAAATCCGACTATTGTAACCTAATTTTAGGTGTGTATTAATTAATATGTATACTGTTAACTAAGTTACAAGACGTATTATGTAATCATAGCATTACTTCTATGCAGTAAAAAAGTCTTATAATAATCATTAAATATGATTGATTACGATTGTTCAAGTATTGTCTTCAGAGTATTAATATAAGTAAAACAATTTTAATTCTTTGCATAAAATTATAATCTCAGTGATAATATGTTAAGTGTTCATATTTTATATATGTATGTAAAATTTAAATTTTATTATGGACTCCGCATCCGTAGCGCTAACAGTATATATCAAGGTCGGACCACGCCTGAACCAAGATGGCGAGCCGGGTGTCCTTGCGAAGGATGCGCGCGAACAATGCCGTAAGAGCGATGACGCTACTTTCAAACAACTTATGATAAATACAATTATTTTAGAGCGAGAGAGAAAATGAAAAATATATTTTACAACAATGCAATTTTTTTTCTTTTTTTTATGGCAACAAAACTGTAGTATATTCATTGGTGGAAGGTCTTTGTCGCCGGAGTACGTCCAAGTAGGTACCACAGCAGCCGGAGGCTACGGTGGCGGATTCGGGAGAATCCGTTACCAAGTAAGACCTCAAGATAGTGCGCAGTACTTCCAACTGTTACTGATAAATGGAGTGGAGAGTTTCAGTTCCACCCCGAGACGCAGCATCATCAAAGCCTCTCGCTGTCGAGACCACGGTTGTGTGCGAAAGCGTTCCCGTGGTTTTGGCTAAAAGCGTTGAGACGTACACCGTGGGGTTTTAGCCGGTAAGAGTCCGGCATAGCCTCTCTGTTGCTCCCACAGCAGAAGGCTATCCAATGCAGGATTTCCCCACGAAAAAAAATAGTACCACGGCAGCGTCTTTACAAACATTACTGCGTTAGTAGTAGTAGCTACTGAAATTACTGGGGTGATGAGACTTGACCTCTTATGTTTTAGGCTACACGTGCAATGTGGTGCAGTGTGTCATCCTATCCATTGCCATATTGTTATCGGCAGGGGAAGCACTAGCTATCAGGAGTACGTCCCGCTCGTCTAATCGGTTAATTGAATAAAAAAAAATGCAAACATTATTTCCGGTTTGAAGGTCTTATGTTGTCTTAAGATTGAATATCAAAGCAGCAAATATTTTTAAAATTAAAAAGAAATTTTCATAAACTCGTAACCTAGTTAAAAAAGGTAGTCCAGATTATGTTTAAAACTACGTTATTGATTAATAGTACGATACAATCAGGTACAGTAGAGGTCCTCGTGTCCGTCTCTAGGGACGACAAGTTTCAGGATACTGATATAGGACAGTTATCACAAAATTTATTGACGGTCGTTGAAAGTAAACGTGGCGCTAGTTAAGATGGTATACCACTGTATACCATCTTAACTAGCGCCATCACCACATTGCGCTCGTCGTCTTTGAGAGAGAAGATGTTGGTTCTCATTACCCAAAAACACTACTGTTTGACAGTTGAAAGAGGAGCTATAGTGGTTCCTATCGACAACTGGGCTACATCATCATCATCAGCCGACAGGTGTCCATTGCTGGACATATTGCCTCTCCCAAAGATCTCCAAATTTATTTGGGAGGATTTGGGCCATTTCCCACCACGATAGCCCAGTGCGTATTAGTTGGAGCCAGAGCCTCGTTTGTTGATTAGGGTGGGGATTGTTGGCTAGGGTGCAACATGAGCAAGTGAGGTTGGCTTGGATCCCGTGAGTTGTTGTACGGGAACCCTTACACCCCTTGCAACTTAATTAGAAAAAGATTAGCTTAATTAGAAAGAGCTTTTTAGTATTTGGCACTGAGTGTAATGTAATAAAAATATATACGAATCTTATACAAAGTTTCTATCGCTCTAGGCGTATATTCTTGTTGTACTTTAAAACGACTCTCACTTGCAATTTTTTTTTTCGCAGTACGCTTTCTTTGAGTATATACATCATGCACACAGACTGATAACCCGACTCGTATTACCGTATCTGAACTGGTATCAAACGATCACCACAAACCAGTGAAAGCAAACATCGTTCCCGTTATGTATTATTATAAATTTTCATACGTTTACTTAAAAACAGAAATTAAAAAAATTTAAGTCTTTCCCATAACAACGTGGCTGTAGTTAGGATGTAGATATGATACAACGCACATTACGTTTTACTTCGTTCACCTTGAAGCATAAGATGATAAGTTCCGTTACCCCAGTAATTTTCCCAGCTGTAACGCCCTTCAAACCGTGCGATCACTCTCTACTTACTCCGTTCCAGTTTAAATTGCGTTGTATCCAGTGCAATTACTGGAATAACGAAACTTAACAACTTATGTCTCATGACAACGAGAGCAATGTGGTGCTATGTATATCATTCTAACTACAGCTAAGTTGTTATAGCGTGTCACTTACCATCCGGTGTATGTCTTGCTCATCTCCCTGCTTCGTCGAATAAATAAAAAAACAATAATATTTGCACACTACTGTTTGGCGACCGAAACAGGAGCTGCGATAGTACCTATCTCGACGGTCCCCGACAACAGACAGATCTACCACCACTAGAGATTTACTACGATTTTAATTATACTCATTAACTTGATAAACTTACATAATATGTGAATATCAATTAAAAAACTGTTGCCACATTCATTCGAATCTGTGTGAAATTGTAACTGGTTTTATTCGATACAGCAGGTCCTCTAAATGGTCCGACAATAGCGACCGCGTATGGATGTGGATGTGTCGAAACGTCTCTTGGCTAAGTTTCATAATCGTCTATACCAGTTTTGATAACATTTCGGGTCAAGTTGGTCGCCTACGTGAGAGCAAACAGCTGATTAGTGCAAAATCATTAGTTGCGATATACCGGTTCAGGCTTGAGAAGAACTTTAAGACCAACAAGTATGCGAAGACAGTATATTATTAACACTACTAAAAATTTACAACAATAGTTTATAGCTCTTTCTATATATAAATATATATTAGAAAATATGTCGTAGAAGATATTTTCGAAATGAAAAGTGGAGTAAAATTATTAGAGATAAAAAAAAAATAACTTGACTACAGGTCTATCAGTGGTAGGTCTCTGTTGCCGGAGACCGTCTATGTAGGTATCATTGCAGCTCCAATTTCTGCGCCACGGAAGTGTGTAAACATTATTGTGTTCTGGTTTGAAGGTCGCTGTAGTTAGTGTAATTATTGAGTTAACGAGACCTAACATCCTGTCTTAGGCGACGAGCGCAACATGGTATTTGCCACACTTTGTTTCAGACAGGCGTGTTATTTACTATCAGGTAAAATACTGATTTTCAGCCACCCCCCGAGGAGGTCGGGTGTAAGTTGTGCTTCACGTGGTCATCATATAGTAAACCATTTTTTAACAGACAAGATAGAATCATATTTTTAACATATAAGATGAAAAGTTGAATCTCGACCAAGTGTTGGGAAGGTAGATATGATGATAGACAGTTCACGATCGTGTGACGGTACAGTGTAATCGTGCTGTTATCATTATGTGTGATAGATGCAATGATTGCGAGTCATTTCATTCAGCTTTCTCCTTGAATCGTGTGTCGCCGTTCGATTGTAAATTCCGTGAATTCACCGGGCAGCCATTGTGAGTCGGATCGGAATGTCGCCCTGTAGGCGGCGGGACCTGCAGCTACAGCGTCGTTGACCACGGAATACAACCATTAGGAATTTCTATAACTGTTATATAAACCAATCGTAAATCATAATGTTACACTGTCCAGTAGTTTTTAGTTTAGGACATATAACAAAGAATGTAATGAGAATGAACGTGGATGGTTAGAAAGGTAGAGAAACACTGGTGTGGATGGATTGTGTGAAAGATAACATGTGTAAGAAGAGTGTGAATTCAGATATGACGGCTGATACAGGGATATGGAAGAGAAGTACATACTTGTGCTGACCCCACATACCTGGAAAAAGCGCAAGAGGAAGAAGACTGTCCAGTAGATTTTCCTTCGATGATTAAATAACTCAATAAATTTATAATAGAACAATCTATTCTCAGCCCGCTTTGCTAGCTGTGACACCCTCTTTTTGGGGAGACAGTTTGGTAATATATATTTATGGCTGACCTATACTCGGTAAAAGAAATATTCCTACCAAATTTCGTATCAAGGCTTTATGGTTCCAGATATATCGTGATGAGTGTCTACATAGGTGGAAATCTGTTAAATATATAGATATATATATAAATTACGAATTCGAGTTCATTAACAATTTCGTAATAAGCTTGTAATCTGCCGCTAACCATTAATTAGTGTATAATAAAGCTGAATTCTGGCTTAACCTATACTTCGCAAAAAATGGACAGGTTTTTCTCCACTGTTTTCTAATGGAAGGTCTCTTTCGCTGAAGAATATCTAAGTAGACACCACAGTAACGCGTGATTTAATGTGGTGTTGTAACTTACGAAATGACTGTGGTAACGAGATTCAACGACTCATGTATCATTTTAAGTAGCAGCAACTTGTTCCTCACCATCAGGTGAACATCTCGCTAGTTACGTCGCCTCGTCGCGTAAAAAAATCAACAAAAATTTGATTTGTTTTTCTTTCGTTCGTGAGACCTACTCCATCCCTTTTTGTTTTCTATTTATGTATAATGAAGACCAATAAGGTTATTAAGAATATATGATATTCGTAAAAGAGAAATTGTGTTGATTTATATCATATTTGACCTAACCCACATAAAGAACTAAATTCTTTATATGCTTTTTATAACTTTGTCTGCTAACAGACAAAGTTATAACTAAATAAATGTTTTGAACACGTCATAATATTACCATACTGTTTATAGATGGATGACAAATTATTGACGAGAATCCGAAGATACTGCTTTCTTACTAATATGACACAAACTACCGTTAAATTTTCAATAACACTCAAGCTTTTTTTCTTCGTTTGTGCATCTAAGATTATAACTAGACGAATTCCTTTACACAGTCTCTTTAATAAAAAAAAAACAAATACTTAAACGTTAAAGTAAATGAAGTACGATATACACAAATGAACCAGTTTTTTTATTATTAAAACTATCATCATTATTAACATCCTGCGGCAGTATCTCCAACGAAACGCTGCTCAGCTCGATCTTCAGCTACGCGCAAAATATACATAGTATATATAAATATAATAGTAGTGGAATTTAAATATATGTACGACGTAGCCGTAACATGTTTATTTTGTTATTCCACAAGCGTTGATCAACTAATCATTATGCCGCAGTCACAGAGATCATCGTTAAATAATAAGACGTAGGTCCGCCGACGCGAATACCTTCGGCCTTATTGGTTATGTTGTCTTTTAGATCATAATACTATTTTTAACGTATAATTAAATATATATAAACAAACAATTCGTAAACATATTTACAACAAATCAAATGCTATGAAACACTGTTTTTTAATTATTTAACATTTTTGGTTCTTATTTAATTGTTATGTGTTATAAGCGACTTAGAGTCAAGGGTATCACGAGTGTGTTGTATGACGCGTGGATATAGAAAACCATTTATAACCATCATCATCATCAGTCGATAGACGTCTTCTCCTGGACATAGGCCTCCCCCAATGATCTCAACATCGATCGGTCCTGGGCTGGCCGCAACCAGCTGCCTCCGCTACCTTCACTAGATCGTCAGACCACTTAGTGAGAGTCCTACCCACGATTAGAAGAAAAAAAGAGTTGCTATTGCCAACCATTTGAAATACCTGTGCATTAATAAATCATATGGATCACTACAAACAAAACTATTTAAAACATTTGAATATATTTATAGTGGAGGTAGGTCGCTATTGTCGGACCATTTAGAGGACCTGCCGTTTCAAATAAAACCGGTTACAATTTCACAGAGCTCCGAATGAATGTTGCAACGGCTTTTAATTAGTATTAACATTAATACATAATTATTACAAAATATTACGTAAGCTTATCAATTTAATAGCGAATATATTTAAAAATGTAGTAAAACTTTACTGGTCGCAGATCTCTGTTGCCGGAGGCCGTCGAGGTAGGTACCACCGCGGCGCCTAATTCTGCCACCAAACAGTAGTGTGCAAACATTATCGCGGCGCTGTAGCTAGTGTAATTACTGTGGTAACGAGAATCATCATTATGTCTCAGACAACGAGAGCAATGTGGTGTAGTATATATCATCCTAACTAGAGCCATGTTGTTATGGGCGGGCGTATTACTTACTATCAGGTAACTGTCCGTCCCGTTCGTCCCGTTGCTTAATTAATTAAAAAAATCATCAATTATTGTTTTTTTTTTTTTTTTTAAACTTTATATAATAACAAAAATACATTAAAATGTACGTTACGGAATGCTTTATTAGAATAATATGTTTTATTACATATAATGATAAAATTGTCGACAAAGACAATTGCAATAGATAATATAATACTTTAGTAGACATTTTTTAAGATATAACACTACTCAATATTTAAATAATATACAATATGACATAATAGATGGTTGTATATTAAAAAAGCGTAGGCCTGCAGCAGAAAGAGCGCAATACTAAAACTGGGCCAACACTGACTTGGGCCGTTCACTCTCCATTTCAAAGATACACCACTTTCAACGGCGACGAGAAACGTTTTGCCCGTTAATTGTTATACTTCGGTTACGTATTAAATAACACTTGCCGTTATGTCGGTTAATATTTTAATTAAACGGTTAATTATTGCGTAGCCGGAACTAATATCGGGGACATTAATCCATTATTTTATAACTTGAAAGGACGAAGGCGGACGTTTATAAAATGCTGTAATCTATCCATATCAATAAGTTCACATCGCAAGAAGCTCTCATCCTTAACACATAAGGATATACGTATCATTGCGACAATGAATTCATTCACTATTGCAATGGCACATGTAATGGAATATGATATATCATACCACTATTCGCCGACATAAATATACTTTCAATTATAATTACTTAGTTGAACTCAAGAACTTAAAAGCTATAGCTTGCTAACGTTTCCCCAAAAAGCCTTAAAAAAATGTTTTTCAAAGAAAGATCCCTCCGGGCTGGTCATGCGCTTGTGATGGAACAGGTACTACACAGATCACTACATGCTACGTTAACTGCTTACCACCAGTCGTGTCATATACCTGTTCACCATTGTAGTGGTATAAAAAAGACTGTTATGATCATGATGTACCCACGAGGAATAAAGTGCAAAGTTTTGGCGCCCATAAAATAATATTTAATAATATTATATATAAAAGGCGCAGTCAAAGTTTTAAAAATGAAACTCCGCCTTACAAAAACACTTTAATGATATATATATATATAAAAGTAAAATACTTAAACTTAAAGATTACAACGGACATAATATCTATTGGCATTCACTACCAGTAAATGCTGGATAATAGCGATAGAGATATAGATACGATAACGTAAAAAAAATGCATTGATACGTTATATTCAATAAATAATTTTTTATTTGTATAGCATATTTAATATTCATACAATTTCAATGTAACCAAAGTCAGCGACAAAACTAGAGCGAAGAGAGAGACAACGTGGTATTTTTTAGTTTATATATAATGATAAAATGTAAATGTATTACTTATAACCTATAATACATTGTTATATATTTATTATACGAAAATAAGATATAGTCATATTATTATTTTATTCAATGTATGTAACGCAATGTGACCTTTCCACTCCCTCCTCGTTACTCCGAGGTTCTCCTATGATAAAAACTCTAATCCGGTCGTTACATTAATTCGGTAATTGTCGCCGCAGATGTAGAATGCAGACCTAGGGCTTGAAAACAGACCTCAAAATACTGACTACATAGATTAGAAAATGCTATCAATGTTAAACGTTTATGAAGAGTTCGTGCAAAGTAATAATATTTCATTAGTGTTATCTCAAGGTTATAATAACGAGTTGTTATTATATAATATATAGTTATAAGAGACGATATAAAGTTCACTTTATAATTACTACTTTAACTAAATAATATTATACGTAAAAAAAATGTCATATTCTCCTCTCTCTTACACTCAGGAGAGATCCAGGGACTCTCATAAAGCACTGAGAACCATAGAACTAGTTCTAGCTAGTAGAAATCCCACATAACGTCTACCTTAGATAAAGCTTGTACCCTAAAGAGTATTTTGTATTTTCCTCTACGATTTACGAAAAAATGATATAGCTTGCTTCTATGAACTTGCCACAATATAAACGTGATCAGCAAATTTATTAGCTTCAAATTCATTTGAGATTTTTTTTTATACATATCATTACTATGCGGTAATAATCGTTACACAAGCACTATTACGTTTAAGATGGTTCCGTTTCGAACCTGTAATTACTATTAGATGTACTTTATATATAATATAGAAATCAATTATTTATAAATTAAACATAATGTATTATGTGTAATTTATAACTAATTTAGTTCTATTAAACTTACTTAGGATACTATTTATACTTTAATGTACCACATCGATAAAAGTTACCATTCCGTGTAGTTGAATGAAAAAACAGCCGGTAATCGTCAAATATCAAAATTGCCTAAACTTCGCAAATACATTTGTGAATGGAAACATTCGGTTTATAAATATTTTGCTCACAAATAACACGGTACACTAACACTGCCATCCTTAACAGACTTACGTAGGTACGTAGCTTAAACATGTCGGTGACGCCATCCTCCATTAGTCTCGCTATTTTCAAATGGATTCAAAGTTATTCGTGAGACAGGCTATCTAAATCACGATCGAATTGGGATAAATAATAAGTATGTATCGAAAATAAACAATCTGGGGCTCCGCAATGCGCTTATCGAGCCTCTAAAAGGTGCCGAAGGCCATTCATTCATCGAAGACACCGTATCCCTCTTAACCGGTCTAATTATGAATAGACTAATAACTTCCAATATTACAATATCAAAATACACAACAGTATTAAAAGTGTAAAATAAAGAGTCATAATATTTATTGACATGGTCAGCACGATGGGAATCACTAATAATATCTCTATGGTGTATAAAGCAATGTGGAACTCGACTGGCCCCGATTTCAATGGAACCTGCACTTTCTATTCCAAGTTTCTATTAGTCGCTTATTTATTTTCATCTTTCACATAAATCGAATAAATTGCTATAAACAACAACAATATTTTTAATATGACAAAATATTTTGAAACATATCATCAAAGTGTATCCATCGCGACATCATGCATTGGTTGTTGGAGATCTTCTGCTGCTTTTGCTGAGATTCTTCTCTTATCTTTTTTACTTCAGTTAAATCAATAGACAATACAGTTTTGATATAAATCGTAAAAAATCAAAAAGTTGGCTCAGTGTTGGAAACTAGTTCTTAATATTTATTCATTATAAGGTGCCTACTTTAGATGAATGTTTAGCGATAATATTGAGAAAACCAATCCGGACTCCAGCTATTCTTTTATATAGCTGGAGCTGGAATATTGTATATAAACTAGCTCTCTACTCCATTCCCATACAATCTAAGATATGTGAGGTACTTTTCATCGACTTTTAGATAAGACCTGAGAATATTGAAAAAGTGTTATTATGTTAATAAAACTCTACAAATCCTTGATCCGCTCAAGGATTGTACAAAAATCGCGAATAAAACATTAAACGTTCCAATAACAGAAAATTGATCAATGATCTATAAAACCTAAATAACCTGTAACTGTAAACTTTACTATAAAACATATATAGTTAAAAAGATTTAATGTAACTGTAGGAATCAAACATAGCCATGGATATAAAAATTAGCGTCAATAAATTACAAATTTGGTAAAGATATTAGGTAGGTAACGACGAGCGAGTACTGTTACGTTCCGGTTTAATGGGCGTTGTAGCTAGTGAAATTACTAGAGCAACAAGTCTTAACATCTTATGTCTCTAGGTGATGAGCACAATATACTGTGTGTATATCGTACTAACTAGCACTACATTGTTATGGACAGGTCGTAATACTTACCGGCAGGTGAACGTTTCACTCGTCTCGTTGAATTATATTAAAAAAAAAAAACTTAAAAATATATAATAATTAAGATCAATTAACTCGTGTCGGTGCGATGTTTACTTTAAATCAGCTACACCGAGTACACCGTCCACCCACACTCGTTTATGTCAATTGAACTTGTCGGTTTTTGTCCACGGCGGCTATTTTCTTATTTCGCATTCATTATCTCATTCCCTCTTTAAACAAACTAACATCACATTATATTATAGAAACATTACTGTATTATGAGATTATAATAGATATGCATGTGGTCAATGGAAGATATAGATAGAAGTGACAACAGGCTCGCCCTCGTTACACGGGACCTAATCTGACCACATCTGGCGAAATGTGGGTGTTTATTCGCCTCTGCCTACCCCTACTGGGAAAAGGCGTGATAATATAAAAAATAAAATCAATAGAAGAGTTGTGCCTCCGTGAAGACGAAAGTTGTAAAACATTTTTGGAATTATGCAGGAAACTTATAGGAAAAACGATAAAAACTAATAAAACTTAACAAAATATATGATTAAAATATCTAAAATTAACAAAAATTAGAAAAATAAGAGAGAGAGAGAAAGAAGTTAACTTAAATTGTAAAAATAAAAGTAAGAGAAAAAACAAAAAATCCAAAATTGTAGAAGAAGCCAAGAAACAAAATTAATCCTGCTGATAATGCTTTCGTGCTTTTCAGGTCTTTCCAGGAAACGCAAGAGAAGAAGACTGTCTTCACTCAGCACGGAGAGGGATGAAAGAAGGAAATGTTTGAACATTACAATCTAATGTTATCAGTGATTTTTATAGATTCATTCTCTCTCATAAAAATATATAACTATGTATGTATTATAAATTAATGAGGTAATTTGTTTGAAGATAAGGGTTCCCACACTTCACGGATTCTAAGTCCACCTCACCTGCTCGTGGTGCACCCTGCTAATCACTAAACGAGGCTCCGGCTCCCACTAAAACACAGTGGGCCGGCGTGGTGGGAAACGGTCCAAATCCCTTCATATAAAATCAATATCCGATCGATGCAGGAATCTTTGGAGGAGGTCTATATCCAGCAGTGGGCGGCTATCGGCTGATGATGATGATGATGAAATTTTTTTGTCCAATGAGATCAATCCTTGTGCAAAATATCTATCTTTACTATCTTTAGTATTTTTTTCATGTATTCTATTTCTTATTGTTCCTCACCTCGTGATATATTCGACAAATGTATTATAAAAACGTAGATATTGTACACTCACACTCGACCAAGAGACAAATAGATATAACCTTTAGGGGTCACGGAGATTATATCAAGTGCGACCCAAATCTGCGAAAGCCCCGGGGGCACCGATTCAGTTAGCTCTCGTTAACTCGAAAATGTATTTTAGATGAGCGGACGACCTTTCGCACACCGGAAAATTAAAATTGAAATTCATTCAGGTTTTCAAGAAATATGTATAAACGATATCTCCAATTTATCATGAAAATCAGTAAGTGTAATAAAAACTAGGACAAGTAGGAGGTGAAAGAGTAAATCCTCAGAGACAATCCCTCATTTAATGCAAGCATTATAAAGTGACAGGATACTCGTAACAATTCATAGTTTTTTTTGTCTTCTTATCAGCCGAGTACGCCCACTGCTGGGTACAAGCCTCCCTCAAGAATCTTAATTAAGGAGGAATTAGGCCCAGTGCTGATTGGTGAGAGGTCAGAAGTTCGTCTGTTGTTTAGCAGAGTGCTCCGCGTGCTGCTGAGGTTGACTTGATCTCTGTAAGATGTTAGGTCGAACCCCTTACACCCCTAATATCATTTGCTATGGCATAATTAACATTTACAACTATAAGATTAATGTAATGAGTTAAAAAAATATGTACTACGCGTTTATATAGAACAGTGCATACAGATTGGTTATAATGCACTTTATAACAAAACAGTTCCTTTTTTTAAGTTTTAGTAATATTTTTTTTAGTAAGAGTGGGAAAATGAATGAACAATTCAGCTAGTGGAATGTGATCACTGACGTATATGGACATTCGCAACATCAGAGTGTTCACGGTTGCGTTGCCGACTTTAAATATTTTATGTTAATGAGAATATCAAATATAAAAATTACTTTTGTATACCTGTAAACAGTTCGGTATATACAATAATAAATACGATAAAAAAATTTCATTTCCTGTCCGTTTTGTTACTAATAAATGGATCGGTAAAAAGTGATACATGGCAAATTTCTACAGAACAACTTTAACTAATGTCCGGTTCACGGTAATTTAAGGCATTTATTGTTTTTTTTAACGATAATACAGCATATCATGTTCAAACGATGAACGTAACATGAAAAGTTAGTCGATTTTTTTTATCGAGTAATGAACATAAACATGTGTTTTTGACATTAAAAAATTTAAACATACAAAAACAACAATGATTCCTTATATTCAAGGGAATATTATATATTTAATGAAATCTATATTATCAGGTTTTTATTAAATCAAACATCAAGCATACCTACAAGAATTCTTCGCGGCACTGTGAGCGAGCTCATTCTATGTAAATCGGACAACAAACAACAATTAAAAAGCTGTCGTTGCTTATCTATAATAAGTATGATGTCAGAGCATCAGTCAACTCGTTCTTCCCGTGACCATGGATTAGACAAAGCAGTGTTTATTTAAAGATGTTTGTGCCTTTTTTTTAAAGGCTTGTACAACTGCTTACTTTAAATGCGAGCAACACAGGGCCGATCCACGTGGAGATCTTTGGAGGCGGCCTATGTCCAGCAGTGGACATCTATCGGCTGATGATGATGACGGCTTTATTGAATTCAGGGTTTGCAGGACCGGATTTTTTATGAAGCGACGAGATAAGCGGGTCGTTCACATGATAGCATATGATACGCCTGCCCATAGCGACGTTGCGCTAATTAAAATATATACACAGAGTACCACATTGTGCTCGTCGCCTTGAGATGTAGGATGTTACCTCAGTTATTTCATTAGCTATATCGTCCTTTAAGCAGTTAGTTCGTTAGCTGTTACTTCTTGTTTAGTTTGTAGAAATAGGTGCGGTGCTACCTACTTAAACGATCTCCGGCAACAAATACCTTTTTTTTTATAACGCGGGAAATCTTCTGAAAAGATACCTCGGTTCTTGGGTGAAGACAAGGTTATGTGGGGCTCCTACCCACTATAACCCGGCAACAACTACCTACCACCCGATTTCGCAAGTTAAATAGCTTACAAAGCCCTTGGAAGGTCGGGGTGATAGATAATTAAATGAATGTGATACAATTCAATTTAATTTATTTTTATAAAACCAAACAACCAATTTACGTCTCTACTGCTGGGGCACAGGCCTACCCTCAATATGAGGGCGATGCGCCATAGTCACTACAGTTATATTTTTATATACAATCTTAATAAGTTGAGTTGATTATAAAAAAGTTACTCCATGAGAAAATGCGTTCACTCACCTCGTATGCCGGTGTGTGGATGCTGTCCCTGATGACTGGCGCACTGTTCCTCGGTCCGATAAACGCCATATTCTCATTTTAAAGCACTCATAAACAGTGTCTGTCTCCAAGCAAGCCTGTTAGCGTGATCGATGAACGCAAAAATCGTTCGATTGGAATCGGCCCGGTGTTCCGTGTTAAGCGTTGAATCGGCTGTCGGCCCGATGTTCCGTATTAGAGACTCTTGCAATTTCTCTATTTACTGTAACCACACTTCAACAGACTTCACCGCCGTGCGATTTCCAATTTTGAAACATATAACGTATGGCGACTTCAAAAGCTTCATAACAGAGCTAACCCGATCCGCTGAACATAAAGTTCACATCACACTTCCTAACTGATGTAAGAACGTCCAAGGTCAGTGCAATTATATTTATTATTGTAACGCGGAAAGTAATTATTTGCAATTATAATTCTCTGATTAGTCCATACATTTAACCGAGTTTTATATTTAACTTGCGGAACGGCGGTGTGTTTATGGTTGACGTATAACGTAACACTGTAACCAGACAAAGTGAGTAAACCGGTTTTAAAGCAAACTTTAATTACAATTAAACAATGTTTCATATATGAATTATGCAAATTATGCATTTGAAAGTATTGGCGGTTGTAACGACGTTTGATCATTATCAACGTTACTTGTTTTCTGTGGCTATTGATTGATGGTAATTTTTTTTAACGCGTCTAGTATGAGAAAATGCATTTATTACCTCTCCACTGCTATAATTTTCTTTAAGAGATACGAAAGGTGAGTCTTGTTAATGTCTTCTTGATTACTTGTAGAACGTTAAGCGTGAAACGCGAACCCAACATCGAGATGAAGACCTATCTATCCGCGTCGCGCAACCCGCAGGCGAATGCTAGCTATGAGAAAGCGAACTCTAATTAAATCGTGAGAAATTTCTCTTGGTGAAAGTTTACGACAGGTGGAAGGGTGACCGAGCAGTGTCGGACCTTCTATAGGTCTCATGATCTATCTGAAACTGTCCCCTTCTTTATAGAATAAGCGAGACGTAAATATTTTTATACTATTCTATACTTTAGGAAAAATATTTCACTTGTAAACTAATATTTTTAATACAATTGAAACTTTATAAGGTATTAAAATTGGTATTAGGTTTTATATAACCATAATACTGCACACATCATTCATCATTACCGTCTCAGAACAAATGTGAAAAAGAGGTCAAATGTTAACTAAATATACAAAGAGGGTGTTATGAAAACTGAAATAATACTTTAAAAATACGTTGACACAAATTGCATCGCCTGACCTGTATAAGTCGAAATCAGGACTGTGCATTAAAAACCCCCCACTTCACACTTTGAACAAAGCAACGCCATTTGTTTTCACTACTCCGTTTGTCTCTTTCATACAGTTCTACGTAAGCAGGCACACATTTCCTGTTTTTATGCGAAATGGGAAATTTTACAACAGACTACACTAGTCTTATAATGCTATAATCTTTAGTTTTAACAACACGAATAGGAATTATTAAATGGAGAGATTGTGAACACATTACTTGTCTTTCAACCGAGTAATATGTGAAGTAGTTATAAAGTACATCGTCAGTGTTCCATAAGAAGAGTGAATAGGTTTCTTGTAGACGATACACCTAGATGGCATCGTCTACTATCAAATAGCGTCGTTAAACAACTAGTCTAAATAATATAAAAAACTATAATTTTTCAATTTTTTTCATATTATTATAGGAATAGCTATTGTACATTTAAATTACTAAAACGACGAGACAAAACGTTCACTTAACTGTAGGTGAACCCCGAATAAGAATGTTTCGTAAGTTTGGTTGCAATTCCCAAATTTCACTATACGAAATGAGATTAGTACTAATTAACACTATGTTATTTTTGCAATTGCAATGAAGGCGAAATGTACTATATTGAAAATCAAAGTAAATTGTATTCTAGGGATGAGGTAACAAAAAAAGAATCTTAAAACATCTTGTAGCTCGCTGGCCTAACGGTTAGAGCGTGCGGCTTTCATTCCGAAGGTCGCGGGTTCGAATCTCGGCATGTACCGATGACTTTAATATTTAAGTTATGTACATTTGTGAACGGTGAAGGAAAACATCGTGAGGAAACCCGCACATGACTTAGAATTTATTCTAAGGTATGTGTGGAGTCACCAACCCGCATTGGGCCAGCGCGGTGACTATGGCCCAATCGCCCTCATATTGAGAGTAGGCCTGTGCCCCAGCAGTGGGGACGTAAATGGGCTGTTATTACTAAAACATCTTCAGCGTTATTTTTAAATGGATACAGCCCATACCAAAATTGCGATACCTGTGATAATTTGAATATTTATATGTTTATATAAAAAAAATCACTTAGTCCGGATGCTGGGCGTTGGCAACAGGGCACCCATGCTAAACGTATAACATCAATGCGGTGCAGAAGGCAAGGGGAAACCACTGCACTATCTTCCCATGAAACTTGTCATAAATGATGCGAGATACTAAGAGAGGAGAGTCATTAAGAGCATTTTCAAGACAAGCACGACCTCCAGTCATGAAGTACACGAAAGAGAAGAGAGATATTTTTATATATATATTACACATTGATAAAGACAAATCCTATACATCTAAATTTGTAAAGTTTTTTCAAAATTATTACCCTAAATCATCCTAACCTAAGTTTTAACTCATCGTAATGTTATGAACATGATTATATAAATGGTATTTAGCGACAAAATAGTATCACAATGGTTCATTCTCAAACAATATGAACAAACAAGTCTTAAGTTTGCGGACATTACTAACATTATACGCGACCCTTGTGGTATTAAGTGTATGTATATTATATAGGTATGCTAACTACAAAGTATAAGTGCGATAGAATTAAATTAAGTTTTTACTAGATTCTATACAAGTAAAAAATTGTAAAGCGTTTATCTACCTATATTAAGAATACGTTACTACACCTTGATCACCTTGACAACAATGTCATCAATGTTTACTACAGTGACACTACTTATGAACATATAATTAAATTGATTAATCATAGATTACACTCTAAAAAATAACCTCATTAGAAGATTAAATTCTTAACGTATGTATAAATAAATGTATTTATTATAGAGACAGGAAGGAAATGTTTTAAAACACGATCTCTATGATATATCCCATACTCCACTTGTTTTTGCGTATATTATAATCTTATTTGCCTTTATGTTATATTAACTGTAGTAATTTAATACCTAAGATCTATACACGGGTATTATTACAAATCTAATATTACCGAAGATCAATCAAGGAGAGTGCAAGTTCATTGAACGGTTGGAGAATGTTCAATTTGCAAAGTACTCGGTGAAGTATTTTCTGTTACAGCATAGACATGAGCGATGAATGTATTAAAGGCTTTATAACCTGTCTAACTACCATTAACTTACATTAATGTCGTACAAAAATTAAATGCATATATTTACCTACGACACCATAAAACGATATTAACGTATAAATAAATATAAAGAATACAACAAACTTGATATAGTACTATGTTAAAATCCTGTTCACATTTCTATTACCTTCATTACAAACTCGTTTATAAAGTGTAAATGTTTACAACATCATCGACAATATCCGTTGATTTATTCGTATACGATTCCATATTAAAAAGGGTACATAAATAATACAGTACTAGTATATAGTTTATAAAGATTTTTTTTATCGACGAGACGAGCGGGGCGTTCATCTGATGGTAAGTGTTACCCGTACCTAACAATGTGGCGCTAGTTAGAATATACAACACTATATTGCGCTCGACGCCTGAGATATAAGATGTTCAGTCTTGTTACCTCAGTAATTTCAATAGTAACAACGCTCTTTAGACCGGAACACAGTAATATTTGCACACTACTGTATGCGGCAGAAATAGATACTGCAGTTTGTACCTACATAGACGGTCTGTTAGTCTTCTTATATTGTTATATCAGCCGGATAAGGCCTCCCTCAAGGATCAGCCTCTTCCCCTTCTAGTAGTCTAATTGATTTCCTAATGATATCCTTAGAAACATTGTAAAATATCTAATATGTTTAAAAATATAAAATATTTCGATTGGTCTGATAAAATTAAAAAAACAATCCGCACATAAACGAAAATCCTATATCAGTAATATACAGAATATGTAGTAATATCCTTAATAAGGATATTGATAATTCGTTGTCATATATGAAACATATGACAACGAATGATGATGAACGACGATCCATATAGAGGAAGACAGGTACAGACTTGAAGCGGAAGTCGAACTTCCATCTTGAACCGGAAGTAAAGGCACCATTTCGCGCGGGAAACTGCAACGCCATATCTGATGGCGGCTAACATAAAGAGCCTTTAAGGTACTGTTTAATGTCGACGTAAATGGTTACCGATCAGGAGGCGAATGCTAATTTGAAGTACTACAAATTAGCAATATATAGTTTTATAGGCAAATAAACCTACATTTTTAACGACGAAATAACTATAAAGTCTCTTTCAAAATATTTATCACGACTTTTTGATTTTATTAATTTTTTTTCAATACTCAGAACCACTCTTTTCATTACTTAGAACGTAGTAGTTGATTCCATATAAGTTTCATATGTACTGTATGATCTAAATTGAAGAATATAAAATGTTTTGAAACAATTTTTAAATAATTCAAGTAAATTGAGAAATAACAGGAACATTACATCATCATCATCATCAGCCGATAGATATCCACTGCTGGACATAGGCCTCCCCCAAAGATCTCCACATCGATTGATTGTGCGCTGCCCGCAACCTTCATCAGATCGCTGGACCACCTGGTGGGGGGCCTGCCAACACTACGTCTATCGGTACGTGGTTGTCATTCGAGGACTTTAGTTCCCCATCGGCTGTCAGTCATTCGAGCAACGTGTCCTGCCCATTGCCATTTGAGGCTAGCATTCTGTCTGTGAGGACTATGTCGGTAACCTTAGTTCTCCTGCGGATCTCATTTCTGATTCGATCACGCAGGGAAACGCCGAGCATAGATAGCCCTTTTCATTGCTCTATGTGCGACTTCAAGCCTTTTCACGTGTCCCACTGTAAGCGACCAGGTCTCGGTGCCATAAGTCATCACTGGCAACACGCACGAATTAAAGACCTTAGTCTTTAGACACTGCGGTAGTTGGGACGAGAATATGCTGCGTAGCCTCCCGAACGCTACCCAGCTGAGTTGGAATCGTTGCTTGACCTCAATATATCATATTATATTATATATTCAGCGATTCTAGAAATGCTTTTAAAGATAATTTGCTACATAACTCCTCTGATATTTAATGGTTATCTATTAAATATGGTTTCTGGGCGATACCACTGTGTTGAATGTACCTGTCTGTTGATTGTATCAAAGGGATGTTTATTCAAAATTTTAATTAATTGTAGACCATAATTTCTTTTTTCACTTTAATGTTTTTAAGTCCATACTGTGGCCAAAGTTGTGTATGCCTACAATAGGTATACGTATTTAATATTGTACGTTATACCTAGAATATAAGATAGTATATAATATGTTAAGCTTTTGGTGTATTAATAAATAAATAAATATGTTAGTGTGAATGTTTTAAGAAACATATTGTTAATAAAAAAAAGTATCTTATCTGCATGTCACCCAGTCAACACAACAAAACTGGTAAACCTTGTTTACTTGCTCGTTCCACGTATATTTAAACATTGCGACAATGAACATATCATAGTCTGATTATAATGTTTGTAATCTAATTCAAATAGTGGTTTAATATATATATTATGAAATTGTAGCGATATTACTAATATCTTTAACTTTTCACTGGTGGTAGGTCTCTGTTGATGGAGACCGTCTAGGTAGGTTCCTATCCATGTCCCAAATTAGCATTGTGCAAATATACCATATTCCAGTGTGAAGGAAGTTGTAGCTAGTGAAATTACTTAGGTAACGAGACTTAACATTTTATGTCTATAACGGGTGGCATTTGCGATGCAGTGCATATCAACCTAACTGACGCCAAGTTGTTATTTAGACGTTACTTATTACAGGTGGAATTATCGGTCGTCTCTTCGTTTTATCGAATAAAAAAAATTAAAGTCCTTTGCAATAACTTGCTTATAGATTTAGTCAGACAAGAACCTGTTACGACTAAAGTTTTTAGTAACTAATACTTAAGTAAGTTTGTATCATCATTACCGATGTCTCTAGCGCAGCAACCAAAGTGAGATTTAGACACTACTTATAATATTTATTAATTCATCTAATATTTAAAACAGTTTATTTTGTAGATCTAAGAATTGAATTTATTCACTAGCATAAGTTTATACGCTTATCCTACATATGAAACAATGTTAATGCTATTGTGCGAAGACTTGCGAATTAAAATATTATAAAAGTATCAGCGGACAGGGTACCTCTAATCCTCCTATTAAATTATGTAAAAAAAAGTTATAATTTTTGTATGACGTTTCTCCCTCATTAAGCGATAATTTACTAACCATAAACACATGGCAACACAAAAGGCATTATACGTAAATGTGTGAAAACTGAGGCCGCAGCAGGCATCCCACAGCACCATTGTCGCCGCACAATGCCGCCTCGTAGCGGCTGTTCGAAGGCATATTTCACTTGTGGAAACTTCTGTTATGTAATACACGTAGTGCACTGCACGCATGGGAGATGTGAAAGTACGGCATCGATGGTACAGGTATCAGTTGTGTTCAAAACATCAATGATACTTTTTAACTTGACGTGCGAAGAGTCTATCTAATAATCTTTGAATAGTAAGTAGTATATATATATTTTCAATCCTGTAAACAGAATTGCAGCTAAGCACTTCAAACAAGTATTATTTTAATTGAAATAAAGTAATGCTGAGAAACTGGACTCCTGAGAGGAAGATGATAAAAAAATCTGCATCCATGTCACATTGTTAATTAAGAACTTAAAGCGTGAAACACAAAGCTACATTTATATACATATGCTTCATACGCACACAATATGTAAACATTAGTGATTAATGTTTATGGTATATAACAGTGGTAATATTTCACCTTCACCACATTACACTCACCATTTTGAGGCAAGAAGAAAAAATTTAAATATGATGTAGTTCGTAGCGTTTATAAGATGACTTCCGACCGATCGATGTGGGGATTTTTAGGGGAGGCATATATCTAGCAGTGGACGTCTATCGGCTGGCGATGATGATGGTGAGGATGACTTCCCATGATTAACACAAATTACAGTATATTAATTATCTAAAACAAGGGATTAAAAAAAATCGTGAAAACCAATGCAAAATCGCTGCTATTCATTTCGCCTACACCGTTTAATAGTCCATAGTATAATAAGTGATAGCATAACAAAAAACTGCATGTAACAACAAAAGTATTAAGACATTTTTTTTTTACAATAACATAATATATTTGTTTATTAACATAACATGTTTTCTGCGAATAGCAATCTGCAAAAAGCAAAGTCAACGAAGTATTTCAATATTAATATGTTAATAGGTTTAAAGTAAATGCATTTTTCATTAGTATAACATTTTTCAGTGTTCAAAGGCGTATCACTTACGAGCGTTATTTGAGAACTACTTGTTACTATAGAAAATATGTATTATTTATATAAGCTCAATTACTACTAATGTGCTAGTTAATCAGGACTGTTGTTTTTATTAATAATTTATAAAACATATTCAATTAGTTTCTCTGTTGACTTATAAACGAATATTTATTCTATTCTACGAAGCGACAAGAACAGTATGCTGTTAACTGATGGTAAGTGATACGACTGCCCATAACAGCAGCGCTAGTTAAGATGATATACAGAGCACCACATTGTTCTCGTTGTCTTAAGACATAAGATGTTAAGTCTTATTACCTCAGTAACATGCCTCAGTAATAGCTACAATGCCACGAAACGAAACACTAATGCCCCACACTACTACTTGGCTGTAGAAAGAGGAGCTGCGATGGTACATATGGTCTCCAGCAACACGATACCCACAACCAGTGAATCGTATGTCATGCCAATTATTCAAAACTACACCTTTGTGATCCAACGTAGCTTAGATCGACTACTTCAATACATTTTATAACAACAAAGAAAAATCAAAAAGTTTGTAACTTGTCGCATACATCACATTGGTAAGGATAGCGGCGGAGTAGGCGACTTGGAACGGAAGGCCATAGTTAAAGTCTTTAGGTTGATAGCACGCTAGAGTAGCTCCTGCTCTTTGTACGTAAAACAAGAACACTTGTCGTTATGTATAGCGAGTTTACAATGTCAATATGTACGGTACGTAAGATTGCGGTGCAGTGTGCGATCAGCTTTATTACGATGCCCCGGGCGGGACCTTGCATCATCATTGATACCCACGCGGGGACTTTGCTATAGCAGTTAAGAATAGAGAAATTATAGAAAACATCATTATTTATGGTCAACGTTATAAATAACCTGTTTAGGATTCAATTCAATGAAATAATTATACCTTTATTAGACTTATATTAAGTATTATTAAATATAGTATTGGAAATATAAGAATCGTTTCATTGTATACAGGGTATTGTACAATAGTGATGTTAAAAGATGTATTATAGAATAGATAGAAAGTAATGAATAAAAGTATATTGTAATAGTAACTGGAACCAAAAGGAATGTGTATATTTAAAATAAGTTATGGACTACATAGATAAAGATAAAACTATGTATAGAGAAATATGTTAAACTAATAGTAATTGAAATGGGATAGAAAAATGGAATGCTAATGTTTGAATGTGTACGTGCAGAGGTCCTTCGCCTAGTGTCAGAGGACCAAGGATTAATAAATATATATTTTCATCAAAGATATTTAATTTTTTAACGTAAAACGATATCAAATGTAATATCAAATATCTTAAAAAAATACTAATATATAATTTTTTTTAATTCAATGAAGGACGAGACATTTACCTGTTGCTAGTTAGGATAATATTTCTTTTAGGACCACATTGCGCTCCTCACTTTGAAACAAAATGATATCTCGTTACCCCAGTAATTTCACTAGCTACAGCGTCCTTCAAACGAGAACACGGTAATGTTTCCATCCTACTGTTTGACTGGAGAAATATGCGATGCGGTGTTATCTACCTAGACGGTCTCCGGCAACAGAGACATACCTAGTAAATTGGTGATTAACGATTGATTTAAAAAAAAAAAGGAGATAGTTACATTAAAATCGATACTAGGTATAGTATTCGTTAGGTATAATCATCAGTAAACTCTCATTTATACCATAGGCTATGTAAATTACTATCGAGATTTCGATTCCTTACAAATGTTGTAATGCCTGCTTGTGTTGAAGTCTGTCTGATAGCGACGAGTGCCTCCGCCAATGGGCCAAGGATCTCATAACAATTATTATGTACAGACAATTATTATGCGAGAAATGCTAATATAGACATTACGTTGCAGCGATCATGTAGGCGGCTGCAAGAACTTGCCGATGTTGGTGAGAAAGCCGAGTGTATTACGATTATATGAATATATATATAGCGAAAAAATTAACACTGCAATTCGTAAGGTAAAATGTAACCATTAAACTTTGTATTTAAAGATTTTAAATTTTTACTTTTTCATACAATGAAGCTATGAGACAAACTAGACGACCGTCTGATGGTATTTGATATGCTGACCATAACATGGCGCTAGTAAGGATGATATACACAGCACCACATTGTGCTCGTCGCCTTGAGATATAACATAGATGTTGTGTCGTTACCATAATAATTTTCTTAGCTACAACGCCTTTCAAATCGGAACACAGTAATGTTTGCATACTACTGTTTAGTATATATAAAAGCTGCGGTAGATACCACCAGTAGTGTTAATGGAACGACAATAAAACTGAATATGTTTCACAGTTTTAGTTAATTGTAACATGAAACATTTCAGAATGTTCAGCGACTTAACATGTCGTCCGGCACTGAGCCGACAACGCTCCAATTATTTCATTATTATTTCATAAACAGTAACCAGCAACAAGTAATTAGCCTGTTTGATGGAAAATGAAATGGCATTATGAGGCCAACATAATGGAGCAAAAAACTACTGCTTAATAACGCGTGATGAGGATTGGAACAGTGAAATATGTAATACAGTATGTACGCCTTCAATTCTCTTGTAATAATAAAAGCTAAGTACCTCGCTGGCTTAATGGTTAGAGCGTGCGGCCTTCATTCCGAAGGTCGCGGGTTCGAATCTCGGCATGTACCGATGACTTTAATATTTAAGTTATGTACATTTGTGGACTCTAGTTACAACAACGAAATACAAACGGTGAAGGAAAATTTCGATGTGATCGTGTGTGAAGTCACCAACCCGCATTATGCCCTATCGCCCTCGTATTGAGGGTAAGCCTGTGCCCCAGCAGTGGGTACGTAAATTGACTATTATGGAGGAACAAGAACTATAATTCAAACTAAAACTGGAAATCACTATTTTATCTACATTTGAATTGAAATAGGGTTCCCGCTAAACAACTCACGGAACCGAAGCCAACTTCACCTGCGCCTGCGCTTCCTGCGCCACCTGCTACACTATATACCATCCTAACTAGCAGCACATTATTATGGGCAAACGTATCACTTACCATCTGGTGAATGTCCTGCTTGACTCGTGGATTCGTTGAATAAAAAAAAAGAGATTTTTATAAAAGAACCGCTATCTGACAAAGTAAGTTACATATAAAAGCGTAGTTATAGCAGTGCAGCAAGACGAAGCAAGTATAACATAATTTACTCCATGCATTTGTTTCATATAACTCCGTATTAGATAAACATGTTAATTAGCTAAAAACAAAGGAATTATTTATTTATCATCACATTATATTATATTTTACAGTGTCAGTCACAAACGATCATCGCCACCTCAAGAGTTATGCATGCCATCGGTGACTGACGCGACCAGAACGGAAACCTAGATGTCAGTCACCGATGACTGACGTGGCACTCAACGCGTTCATAACGAGTATCTTATGAGTTATTAATACCATATTTAGAGAAAATCGATCTGTTGTCGTCAAAGAGATGATCACGATCATGATTATAAATTGAACTAATACTAACGTATAATATTTTCTTTATAGATCTATAGTTATATTTGGATGTCACTGAATAAAAGTTGTTACATACAGAAATCGCTTGCGATCTCACATTTACTTGTATTAATATTTTTTTTACGATTATTAACAGCCTCCTTTGGCGCAGGGTCTTCTTAAATAGAAGTCCCTATATAAGGGTTGTGTTAGTGGTACGGTTTGTTCAAACCCGGCTGGTTAGCTACCACTTTCAAATCGTTAATCCGTCGTCATTACAGTATCGCTTTGTTATAGATTACCGTTATTACAATTCAATCACAATAAAATATAATTAAAAACATACAATCATTACATTAACGATACACAATGTATGAACGTCTCACAGCGTGAGAGCGTCGACATGAAGTATAATATTTTATTTTCTACAATGATAATAAGTTTGATAAAAGATAACATGTCTAACAATACTTACTATAATAGTACGGTTATTGTATTATATTCAAGAAGAACGTACTTTCCGTAACGGCAACGAATACTGTTATATTGTATATATCCATTTCACACACCTTTCTTAAACCTTGGCGTTCTTACATTTGAAAAGAATTTTTATTGTCCATATATAATAGTTAGTAATGATTAATAGTTGACCACACCAATTACATGTAGGTCTTAACGCCTGTCGCAATTGTACCGGTACGTTTCGTAGATATCCCGTGGCCTTTCCCCTGTTACACTAATTTTGACCACCAGGGTTTTAATGGGTGTAAATCTCAGATAACTCTCTCTTTCCTCCATTAAGGTATGTTTATAAAATTGAAGACACTTAAACGTTTAAAATGTTATTTTGTCATTAGTATATTCCTTTCGGGACGTAAGGGTTCCCCCGCATAACTACTGACTGGAGATCCAAGCCAATAACACCTGCTTATTGTGCACCCTGCTAAGCAATAAACGAGGCTCTAGCTCCCAATAACCCCCGCATTAGGCTATCATGGTGGGAAATGGCCCGAATTCCCCCATATGAATTCCGTCGTACCCGTCGACGTGGGAATTTTTTGGAGGCTTATGTCCAGCAGTAGATGTTTATAGGTTGACGATGATGACATTCCTATCAGTTTTAAAGTTCTACGAGCATCATAATAAATGTTTATTAATGTGCGTTATAGTGTATTTCATATGAATGATGAGTAAAAATTCCACGATTGGTATGCTGTGTACTTACAATCATCGTTTATAGCACGGGAATGCGTGAAATCGACAATGAATGCAATAAAAAGCGGAACAATTCCGATCAATAGATCATCACATCTCATTGAGAATACAATAGCATTTCTACTATACAATATTCAAGAAAATATAATTTTAAACACTTCATGTACCTGTTGTCAATTGAAAGTTTATTCTTAACATAGCGCTGAGCGATTAGAAGTTATACATACGTAATTTATAACATTCATTGTTTATCTTTTTGTTTATAAAACTTTTACATTAAATGACGTACGTAAATTACATATAAAACTTTATTCGCTTCAAATTCGTACAGTAGATAACAGATGATGATATCGTCAATACTTTGGTTAACGCACTTAACTAATACGCCCATTAATAACAGGACTAATTTTTTTTTTTATTTATTTAAATATCTAATTAGTTACATACAACTTATAACATCTTCCATATAGTTATAGAAATTGAACCTAGTTACCTCTTCTGAAATATTCCTTGATAGTTATCGCAAACACGAATGACTTTCTATAGCAATCGCATAAATAATCGTCATCATCAGCCGATAGACGTCCACTACTGGACAGGTCTTCCCTAAAGGTCTTCACCACATCGATTGTTTCTGCGCTGCACGCATCCAGCGGCTTCCTGCGACCTTAGTCAGCATGACCGCCGGTACCTTTACAAACTCCTAGTGCATGGCGGTGCAGACAGCACAGGTCCGATCGATGTGGGGGGCCTATGTCCAGCAGTGGACGTCTATAGGCTGATGATCTACAATCTACATATTCAAAAATATATATAGATATAAGCACATTTACTACTTTTTTGCTGCGAGCATACTTCCGAACGAATCGAAGTATAGATTATCGAAAGATTGTCTAATAAAAACTTTTAGCTGTTTATAAATTCTAGTTCTTATTACACGTCTAGACATATAACATCACATTGGAATAAATAATTGACACATATGTAGATAACATTAATTATCAGTACTTCTAATGTAATGTTTGTAAGATAAAAATACACGTTAGAAGTTTAAATGTAACTTAGTGACTGAGGTGGAACGTATATAAAGTACTAAAAAGAAACTCAGGCTTAAGCTTAACCTTATAAAGAGTTTTTTGGACAAAAGTTAGGACAAAAAGCCACATTTTATGTAATTCATACTAATTAACTTAATGCTAATGTTATAATCGACCGGTTTTTGTAACGACCGAAAATCAGATAATCTTAATCCAGGAAGTTTATTTGCCGTATACTTTTTTATTATTATACCGCCGCATCCATTTATACAGAAGTCTTCCTGGTTCCACGCAACACTGCGTCCGACTTGATAACGAGCTGCGTAACGATTACGATACGTTTTGACGTTAGCTCGTGCATATGCAAAATTACAAATTTTATTTTTAAAACTTATTAGCTTCAACTGCCTCTTTGGAATATCCGCTTGCAGGAGTCCCTGGTTCATTCCAGAATGACGTTGTTGACTTTGGATAATGACAGGTTTTTTTTTTATTCGTCTAGTTAGCTGCCGCCTTAGTTTAAATCGACTACGATAACGGCATTATTGTGTCCCAGTTTTCATAAAGCAAAAGCGAGATAATAATTCGGGCAAGCCACGCTTCAGCATCTTCGCCCTCATTATTATTTAACATCATGTGAAATTCATAACAATTGTTACACTTACCCAATACAAAATAGATGTGTTGCATGTAATAAATGCAGTATATCAAGATTAGGATTGGTAACACTTGAAGATAAACATGGTTTTAATACATAAGTACACTCATAACATCGAGTGGTGCTGTAATTACTATTACAAGACCAATCAATGTGTTTATGTTTCAAAATGTGTTATTTTTTCCCCAATGATACTAACCCGAATCACGAAGTTCGAAAGCGTATTTCATTAAGACTATATTTATTATCATATTTTAAAAATTGAAACAAACAACTTCGTCTTTACCAAAACCTCATTAAAACACACTTTAAAAGTAATATTTCAACTTTATCTCGTTTCAAACGAAGCATACGACGGATAACGAAACTGTTTTCGCCACACAGATATGATACTAACTGTTGTTCCATTTATCTCAATTTACATTACCGCGATGACGTCGCCGCGATGCCGAAGACTACTTAGCGAGTTACCAAGTGCAAGTGAAGAGAGAAGGTCACAGGACGCACGTGGTCATGATCGGATTAAACTTGGGGATCAGATGTTTACATAATAGTAGTAAAGTGCTTAATTTATTTAACGAGGTCTAGATCCGATCAATTAATAATGTATTAAATTTACTTAAACCATTACCGCATTAATTTTTTATAGTGATTTTTTTTCTACCGATAAGTAACCACCAAATAATAAAATGCTTGAAATATTATAGCACTTATCAGAAAACAGCAGTTAACAGTGCTATTGGCTTACATCATCATCAGCCGATAGACGCCCACTAATGGACATAGGCCTTCCCCATAGATTACACCAATTCGAAGCGCTACTAACATCCAGCGGTATGCAGCGACCTTCACCAGATCATGTTCACCTTGTCAAGGACCTTCCAGCAATAAGTCTGACGACACGCGGCCACCACTCAAAGAACTTAGTGTCCCGTGTTCATTGATCATCCATCCATCCAATCAGCCGGAAGACGTCCACTGCTGGACAAAGGCCTCCCCCAAAGATTTCCACTCAGACCGGTCCTGGGCCACCCGCATCCAATGGTTGCCAGCGACCTTGACCAGGTCGTCGGTCCACCTTGTGGGGGGTCTGCCCACGCTACGTCTTCCGGTACGTGGCCGCCACTCGAGAACCTTTCTGCCCCAACGGCCGTCGGTTCTGCGAGCTATGTGCCCTGCCCATTGCCACTTTGCGACGGCGACCCTTCGAGCTATGTCGGTGACCTTGGTTGTCATGCGGATCTCCTCATTTCTGATTCGATCTCGCAGGGAAACTCCGAGCATAGCTCGCTCCATCGCCCTCTCAGCAAGCTTGCGGACAAGGCCCACAGTAAGCGGCCACGTCTCTGCTCCGTATGTCATCACTGGCAACACACACTGTTCAAAGACTCATTGATCATATTAATACCATATAGCTTGAAATATTTTTTACTTCGTATCTTAATACTAAATATACAACTGGAAAAAAACCTGGTTGTGATCATAGATTAAGTCATTACAGCCCACTTTATTATTATTAGTGCTTTAGACATTGCCTAGATAGATGTACCGTACGATACGTTCACCGGATGAAATAACAAAAATCTCTTATCATCAGATATAGAAAAAATTGTGTTATCGGAATAATTTTATAATTTACAGCGACTTTCAAACAACTTGTCACACTTCAAAGAGTATGTTGTATGTTATATTATCAATAAATATGAGAATGAACGTTATAAATTATTATGAATGCTAATCATGAAAACCGTTGGATAGATCATGATCATAGTTCATGGATATAGTATTATTATAAATATTGTATGATACTACCAGGTGGTGCTATAAATGGTTAAATTCTGTTCACTCTACTAGACACCCCTTTCTCTTCCCTCATAGCACTATCCAACTCTTCAACCTTTCCACGTCCAATATCTCAACTTTCTCCTCCCCCTTATACTTACTACTTTATCTACACATATATATATATATATATAAATATATGTATTTAATTTTTATCGTTTTAGCTCACGGATACCGGATCCGCGAGCCCTTAGTCCGATGAAGCCGCTATAGTTGTCAATAAAATTGCGGCGAGAACATCTCATCATCAAAAAAAAAACTCCACTAGATGATATATTATAAATGAGAATAAAATATATTTGACTTATATTAGTGTAAAATTATAGTTAACTCGATGAATGCTTATCGGTTAACTTCACGCTTTTACGAGCGAGTTTAACCTTCGATTTGTTATACATTGTTTATGTTTCGTACGCATTGAAAGTAACTGGTCGCTGGGTAATAAATGATATACTATGTCACGATATGACGTGGCGGACTATTAATCAAAGTCGAAAGAATGAAATATAGTAGTATAATATCATCATCATCATCATCAGCCGATAGACGTCCACTGCATATAGTAGTATTACATTTTCTAACAATGTCTTTCTTTGCCTATAAAGATATACACACAGTAGTAATTTTGAATGGTTTTTTTATTTATAAACTTTATTTGTGTAACATAATGACTTTGTCATAATAACCACGCTTGGCAGGCGGGTTGGTGATCCCGGTACTGACTCCCGATTTCTATCTGTAGCATTTAAATCGGCTAGTGAATAAAGGCTATACTTCCATTAGTCAGTCGCCAGAGCCTCGTTAATCGATCTGCAGAGTGCACCACAAGCAGGTGAGGTTGGCAGATGGAGAGATTAGTCTGGAACGGAGTCTCCTCCTTACATCCCTATTCTTACGCGAAACGTTCTACGGATTTGAAGGTAAATATTCGTAATTTGTAACGTTAGTGTATGTGGCTGTTAACTTATTTATACTCATGTGTTCGTAAAGTTGAACCGGTCCCGAACGGGTAGCTGAAGTTCTGAAGCCTGAAGCCGTCGCAAAGCAAATTACAACGTCACGCCCCGTTTGACAAATAAAGCGGCGGGGAAGTTAAAATGCCGGGTAATCCGCCGACCATGTCGTTGGTAAAACCAAACTGTCTCAGACGTTGCGTGTCTGAACTTTTTTTTTTAACCCGCTACATCCGCTGTAATTTCTTCACGTTGATTTGTATAAATCATATTATAATTTTTTGATGCGAGAGCGAAAAAACAGGATAAAATTTATTTATGTATATAGCGTGAAGTTTCTCGCACTCATTCACTCAGGTCTGAAGCAGTTCTTTTGCTAATATCCGATAGATTTCGACGTTCAATAAGTAAGTTCTTCCTAAGGTAAATAAAAATTTTTGAATTTGAATTTGTGGGTATAAGTTTTACACGCCACCTTTACCCTCAAAACTAAGTGACGCGACAAAAATTATCTCGCAAGTATTTAGATGTATTTTCCTCACAATTCATATAAGAGCGGTAGGGACTGTCACAAATGATAGGCACCGTTTATAACTAATAAACAGAATTGAGGAGACTTAACGTGGTCTTAAAACGTCTCTTAAAGCTTGCACGCGGACCATAAAATAAATTAGTACCTCTACTGCGCAGATAACTCGCCAACTCATGATGTCATTCATTCCCGTACAGATGTAAGGCTTACGTTAGCTAGCACAAATAAGTTGCATTTGGAAGTAATCTACGCACAAGTTATATTAAAAAAACCTTTATTATATGTAAATACAGAAATTAGACCGTTTTTTACCAATGTCTATGTCTCTATCTTTAAAATATTAACTTAAATTTTCTATAACAATGTTAACGAGTAATTAAATTGTTCAATTAGCCATTCTTACATTTATTACTTGCCGTTCCTCGCTCGCTTTGCCGGCTTTAACATCCCCGCAACCCCTTTTGAGGAAGGAATTTTGTTAAATCCGTTTTCAGCTGACCCTATACGCGATAAAAGGAATATTCCTACCAAATTTCAAGTCTCTAGGTTATATAGTTCCAGTTGAGTGCAGTTTGTTTCAGATGAGTTTCTCTATATAGGAGGAAATCACTTATATAACATACAGATTTGTAAATGTGGAAACTTTTTGATTGTTTACATCCTAAATTAACCAGTAAATAAATAAATAAAACGGTATTGTAATTAAACTATTAACTTGACGTCGGTTAGACAACACGTCGTATTAAAAGGACTGTTGGCATTACTGTCTGTAGGATGATGTATAATTTTTTTGAATCTTAAAAACATCAATATAATTATTTCAATAAAGATTTAGCGACAAAATTGTATCGATGTGTGAAGTTCATCGATTTTGCGCATGCGCGTGTTTATCGATGAACACGATGCGGGCGTTGCACATCCTTGTTGACAATATGATTAATGAAGTCTTAAAATATATGTACCTGTTTATATCGCTTATAAACCAAAATATGTGAAAATTAAATATTCACATGATATTAGTTTCAAATGCCATCATAAAAGATGGTAGGTCACAGTTGCCGGAGATCATCTAGTCAGGTGCTGTTTCTACCCCCAAACAGTATTGTGCAAACATTACTATGATCTAATTTGATAGACGTTGTAACATATATATCATATTAACTAGCGCCACGTTGTTATGGGCATATGCATCTCTGACCATCAGGTGAAAGTCACGCTCCTCTCGTTGGTTTGTAAAATAAAGAGAAGGCTAAATAGAACTCATGTTATTGATATAAATTCTCCGTTAAGTTCAGTACGCTGAAATGCATAAATTATTACATGTACAGCTTGCATCATATATTATTTATGTACCATAATCAAAACTTAGTCATCTAGTAGTCATTTAGTAATCATTAATCTAGCGATTATATATGGGATATTTCCAAAGATCTGCCTCTATACCGATAGATCTCGCGTTACCTTATCCTGCCAGGGGCATACGTTTCATATAGACAAATAAATACTAGATATCCTAAATCCCATAAACCTATCTAAATAATAACCTATGAAGGCACTCAAAAGTACTCAACTATGTTGAAAGGAAATTGACAAGTTTATTGAATAACTATGGATGAGCACAGAGAATTCGGGAACAGTATGCATCATACATTATCTGAAATCTCTTTGCACGCTTCTACAGCTCCAGCAGCTTAAGGTGGGTTAAGATGAATACGTTTCATTACACGAACTGCATATAACGCTGTCTTAGGACACAGATGTTAAGGCAAGCGGAAACTGTATGTACGTACGTGTGAAATAACAAAGCGAGAGGCACACGTAACGTGTATGGCTGGCACTAGCGTGTTATGTAACAATCTGTTGATGGATCAGGGGGAAAGGTACCGATTTGAAGCGATCTAAAATTGAAGTAATAGCGCATAGCATCATCAGTTTATTTTTTTTTTTTTTCAATAATATGTCGAGACGATCAGAACTTTCACCTGATAGGAATACACCCGGCTGCAACATTTTGGCGCTAGTTAAGATGGTATACACTGCCACGTATTATGTTCCTCGCTATATAACAAGCACTTTAGTATTCTTCTATACTGCTCTTCAAACAGGAACAAAGCAATTTTTCCATATTACAGTTCAGCAGCAGAAAAGAAGCTGCGCTAGTGCTTACATAACAGAGTAGAGAGACACCAACCACCAAAGAAAATATATTTACATATCTCATTTGATTTAAAAATATTACAGTTTTAAAATAAAGTTAATTAATAACTATGTAGCAGACCATAACAAAGTTGCGCACTTGCAACTTCATCTTAATTGAACATCAGAGGGTGTTCATTATTGAATTTCTTTGTAAAAGAGACTTAATCTTAATTTTTATAAACATCAACCCATGTTCGCTTAACAGGCGAAAATTTTAAATATATGATTCCAATAAATAGAATATATTTATTTATATACACAATATACAAATATAATATCTTTATTATGCTGCCTACGTTACACAGAGGGTAAAACCAAAAATGATGGATTATGTTTAACTTCCAGTCTGAGAACGCTCTTGATTACCATATGGATAGCTGCATGCATTATGGTGAAAGGTGCATGCAATTGCCAGCATACTTCCATTGGATATGATTATGGATAGATCAATTATACGAGTTTTCAGTTTTCCCTATGTTCGACGTAATCTCCCATCCATTTGTGCTGTCCTATTCTACCCTCAGCCTTCTTCATCTTTAAATTATTAATTTAATCACTTGTGTAAAATTTTTAATTACTTATGTTATTATGCTAAATTTGATCGATTGATAGTCCTAAATAAAAAGTAATAATAGCTTTTCTTTTATTCAACGAAGCAGCGACACAAGCAGGATTTACACCTAATGGTAAGCGATACGTCGGCCCATAACAACGTAGCCACCTCCCATATTTGATTTAAATTGATTGAGATCTTGTACTTATTCTATTCGCTCTGGTAATTAAAATCAAGTTGAGAAATCAATCGATAATAAAACATAAAATGCATACTTCATTAGCATTTACAAATCAGGTAATGTAAATGACCATAGACTGTGTGGTGTCAGGTCTGTTACTGGTTTGTATAGAGCATGCACTAGTAAGACCCAAGATGGCGCGGCGTCAGAATTACTTCCTCAGACTTGCAATAAGCCTTAGAACTCTAAATACATTATGAATTCAACCGTCTGCGGCAAGACGTGGTTTCCTTTTATGGTGTATTGTTTCTTTTACGCCTGCGGAAACAATGGTACAAAAGCATACACCGCGCTGTGAACGAGGGTTAAATGGAGCTTGAAATTTTTCAAGAACATTTGAAATTTTAAGATCTTTAATTTTGTATACTATACATTATTGGATTTCAATAAAAACAAAATCAGTTTACATATACAGAAGAAAACTAGGGGATCGATACAAGAACAGTTCATGAAGAAAGGAAATAATAAATGAAAATATATAAATAAAAAACTGGTTTCTTGTTATTTTCTTAATTATCTCACCCAACTCGTTTGGAAACATGTAAATTATAGTCTATTCTAGGGTACAAATAACTGTGTATAGTTTAAGTGAACGATGCAGTTAAAAAGTGACTAAAGTCGGTGGGAGACGAGATATATTTAAATGTACTGTAAATATCTCACTTACCACTCATCAAACCATGATTTAAGTGTAAAATTTACTTTCTGCTATAGACTCATAATGTGAAGGCTTACATCGCGCAAAAGTTATCTTTATTTTTCAATTTCGGTCAATGTCAGACAATAGTTGATATGCAACGGCGCAAGACAATCCCACAAGCGTGACATAAGAAATATTTAATGTATATATACGTACTTTTATATGCTGTTTGGCCTTCCGACACCTAAACCTCTACCTACCTAGCCGCGCGAATGGCGAAGCATGCGGGTGGACTCCGATATGGTATAATTAGTAAACGTATCGACTTAACATTTATCTAGTAAACACAAATGTATTTACTTGAAACACAAAAAGGAAATATTATTTGAAGGTCACGGTTTTACTTATAGATAACTTCAAGGATAACCACAGTGTGCAACGAAATAATGAGCTGATACGCAGGAAGTTTTTCAGTGCATTAATGTTAGTCCTATCCATATACACAAAACTAATACAAGTATCATTCAAATTTATCTACATCTACACAGAATTTAATTTCACTTTACTGGTGGCTATAAAACAAGTTATTGATAAAACATACTTTAGAATTATTACATCTAACCCCACATAGATTACAATTTCAAAACGAGCCTAATTTTCCTCTTCATCCTAAGTTAAACACTTATCTATACGAGATTTCCACCTATATAGAGACTCATCATGATATGTCTAGAACCATAAGGCCCAGAGACATGACATTTGTTGGTAATAATCCTTTAACGAGTATAGGTTACCTAAGGATGGATTTTACGAAATTACTTACCCAAAGCAAGTTGCGGGGTTGTTATGTCCAGCACAACACGCGGGGCATAGCTAGTATTAAATATAATCATAGTCATAGATCACAATGAAAATAAGTATTTATGACATATAGCCAATAAATCCTAGATAAAACTTTAAATTTGTAGGGATTCATTTGAAGGAATTGCAATGGAGAAGGCTATGCTCGAAGTTTCTCTGTGCGATCGAATCAGAAATGTGGAGACCCGCAGAAAAAACTTAAGGTCACTGACTTAAGAGCAATAGATTTATAGATTTAAGTGACAGTGGGCAGGGCATATTACTCGAAGGACCGACGGCCGATGGGACGGTAGGTCCTCGAGTGGCGCCTGCGTACCGGTAGACGTGTTGGGAGACCTTCCACAAGGTGTACTGGTGAGAATCGCGAGAACCCACTCGATGAGAGCAACGCGGAATCGATCGATGTCGATATCTTTGGAGAAGGCTTATGTTATGTCCAGCAGTGGACGTCTATCGGCTGAGGATGAACTTTAAGTTTCGTAACAATATAGATATTTGCGTAATTTAAACATACTCAACTGTTTACTCCTAAGATAAATTACGTCGTTTCTAAAAGATACGTTTCGTACGGTATATGTAAAAATTGTTCAGTAGATACACCGCAATGGCCTCATTTAATTCCGCGTATACCGCCGCCTTATCAGTTTGTTTGTTTTAGTGCGTAGAGATTTGTTTAGGGATTAATTATCACTATCCTCATGTACTTTATCTGCACCGGCCCGCAATATTTCGCTGAGAAAAACAACTACACCGTTCTGAACTGATACATATAAAGGTTAGTTTTAAATATAATACACAAAATTTAAGGTACACTTCTTCGTTTGTATGAACAATAAAATTTCTGTATTATCTAGTATCAATTCAATGGTGGTAGGTTTATGTTGTCAGAGATCGACTAGGTATAACCACAGCAGCTATATCTACCGCCAAAGAATAATGTGCAATGAGTATGTTTCATTTTCAACTACATTGCAATTTTATAAATTACTGGGGTAACGAGACAACATTTTATATATCGAGGCGACGAGGACGATATGGTCCTGCTCGTGATCCTTAACAGCGTCACGTTGTTATAGGCAAATATCACTTACCATCAGCTGAACGTCTCACAGGTAATCTCGATTAAAACGAATCAAAGCGAAAATGTAATCACATGTGAAGAGAATAAAATATTCAAGTGTGAAACATTGCGAAACTTAAGTTATACACTACTCTCGCTTAAACCGTCGCGCATATAAAATACGGGAATCATAACTCACACGGCCGTTTCAATTCCGAGGCACAATTCCACATTCACACCACGAAATCACTAATTTAATCCAATTTTTTTTTTTCTAACTACTCTCGCGATCCGAGAGAAATTTCCACGTGGGTGGGGAAAGAGGAGGGTCACGTTCAGCTCGGCGCGTCCGCCGCGAACCGCGCATCCGGCGTCACTGATCAGTCCGCCGCCCGGAACGGTGCGAGTTATTAAATAGGCGGGTAATGTAATGCTCAAAACGACGGATGTTGACGGAATTGTATCCTGTATCCTAACCCCAGCACACACAATACAGAGCTAAGAAATATCTAGATCAAATCAAACGTAACCTATGAAAAAAAAAAAAAAAAAAACAGACGAATTTGAATTCAGTAATAATAAATACAATAATCTTAAAAATTAACCGTGATAGCCTGAGTCTGTTGTGCGGTCGTACCTGCTAGACGTCCCGGAGTGCAGCGGGTTCGATCCTCATAGAACTTCAGCTTATGATAAAGGAAGATGTAAGGAAACCGACATGTTTCTGGAACGGCAGCTTTCTTGTGCATGTGACATCCACCAAATCGGACTTGGAAAGCCTAGAGTATCGTTGTGAGAAAAAGCCCGAGTCCCATCTCTGGGAACATTAATTGGGCTTTTTATTATTATTAAAAATAATCCCAAAAATATACAAAATCATCTTTAGTATTATATTGTAAGAAATATTGTTCATTTATATAGTTTTCTTCATTTACAACACTAAAATGATTTTAACATACATTAGCATCTTTTGAGTTAACCATTCTAGGTTTTCGTGTAAAAAGATACTAAATAAACTTTCTTTTAATTATTAATATTATCATTGAATATTTATAAATTTGTTACCATGTTACTGCTAATTTTATAACATTAATCTACTTTGCTATTGCAATAAACTATATGGGAATTATTTTACAGATTTGACTTATGCTCCTGTGATCAAAGTCAACAGACGCTGTGTATTAGTCCAAACTTTGAAATAGTTTATGAAAGGTAGATTTTCATATTGATGTATTTACCAAATAGATGCTTGGATTTGTTACGAAGATATATTTGTACCTGATAGTATTGATTTGATATTTTGTTCCGTATTTATATACGATACAAAGCAACGGAGGATCACAAAGTATATTCAAGTTTATGTGACATTATGTAGTAATATTTTAGGTGCCATTTTACACGTCTAAAGTGCTAAATCTTTTACACTCAAAAACCCTTAATATAACGAGCATTTCATACAAAACGATTATCCATGTTCGTATTATTACGCTAAACCGATTATTATTAATGTCATACTGTGATAGTTTAAATATCAGACATACGAATAGAATTGTGGTTTAATGAATTGACCAATTAAACTAATAGCAAATAACGTATTAACTTAATGTTGTAGTTAACAACTCACACATGTCGCGTTTAGTTTAATTAACCAGGTTTAAAAGTGAAGCGTCCTAATCGATTAACCTTAATAGCTATGAAGCCTTGCAAGCGCTGAACGAAAATGCAAAAACAGAAGTTGATCGTTAGAAATGCAGTTAATGTTTAGTTTATCTATTAAAACATGCGCTCGGATGCTGTTCGTCCATCGACATCGCTAACCTAGAAATTATGTGATCATTCTAACTCTGTATAGACTTTCAGATGATGACTCAAATAATCCATTTACTATGCATCTATACACGCAACATAATATTAACAAGGCGACCATCGTTAAACATTTATATGTAGCATTCATATAACTACAATTTTATCAACGTGATGTATACACTCATTTTAATATGTACCTAATACATAACATTTGTACCAAATAATTGAAAATTACGAGAGTCTTATTAAAAACAAAATTAATATTGTGACCTCAACCAAATTCAACAGTAAGATAATCTTTCAAACAACCTTCATAACGATTTGAATAGAATTTCTGTCAAACCTTACATACGTAAGTGTACATTAAATTTATCCGAACTTGTACGATAACAATATAGTATATAGTATAGTTAAAATTGAAGATCTTATTTAGAGTTAAAATATACCAAAGACAACCTGTGAGAGAATATCTTAAAAAAATTTATGTTAAGGTTACTTCATTTAATCATTCTTTTAAAAATAAATATATAACAAATACTAGTTTGTAGTGAATACTCAGCAAAAAGTAGTTGTGTTATTCCTTCAACAGCTACTTAGAAAGCTAAAAATCGCGTACTGGATGCAACAAGAAATAGCACTCAGATACTTAATGCAAGCATCATCTAAGCAACATTCACTTAACCCTTTAGACTCCTGGTACATCGATGTACCAGTTAATGTTTTACCAAACTAAACACTTTTAACAATACAAGTTTGTATCACCAACCCCTTAATATTCTCCACATACCTCTACCCCATAAAAATAATAGCAAAATAGGTATTTTCTCAAAATTAAAAATCGTCTTTAAAACTAAAATATCCTTGGAGTTGACTACATGTAAGATTAAGTTAAATTCCTATAAAATTACAAGAGCTTTTGGCAGTTTTTTTTTAATTTAAGGGTCATTTAGATTTATCTCAAAAGTACAGCGAAGTTTTATCAGAAAAGAAGGTTCAGTTCAATTTTTATCGAAAATCAACGAGAGAGTCTACTCTCTGGATATACTATTATTATTTAGTTTTAACTTAACCTAAGTTTTTCAGGAACCAGACTAAATAGTACTATCAATCTAGGCTATTTTACTACATAGTTATAAAGTGAAAGCAGTATGATCAAAGTAGAACTCGGTGCAATATTGCATCTAGGTTATTTTTTTTATACACTACTTTAAACCTAAACTTGAATAGATTCGAAAATGTAAGAACGTGATTTTTATTTAATTTATTATCAACTGACCCGAATTTATTATTTCATAAAGAAAACTATTTCATTAGAGTTATTCGCCCTCATAGCTCGCCGGCCTAATGGTTAGAGCGTGCTTCTTTCATTCCGAAGGTCGCGGGCTCGAATCACGGCATGTACCGATGACTTAATATTTAAGTTATGTACATTTGTGGACTTTAGTTACAACAGCGAGATACAAACGGTGAAGGATAACATCGTGAGGAAACCCGCACACTGAAATCGTGTTTGTGTGTGTGTGTGTGTGTGTGGTGGTCCCAGTAAAGTGGCAACAAGCTCGCCCCATGTTACACGGGACCTAATCTGACCACATCTGGCGAAATGTGGGTGTTCATTCACCTCTGCCTACCCCTACTGGGAAAAAGGCGTGATAATATAAAAAAAAATTATTCGCCCTCGTATTAGGCCTATTGCCCTTATAGTGGAGACACAAATAGACTAGAGAGAGTGATTCCTCAGGTTGATGTTTGTTACACAAAAACTGTCGGAAAAACAAAATCAAATGATAAAATAAGAAAGTAACGTTTTAGCTATTAAATTACAGATATCATAAGGTCTAAGTGTTTATAGAGTCTCGCTCATTTAAAAGTATTCAGTTATTCCTATGACACATCTATCGCGCAATGAAAATTATCTCCCCGTATTTACGAATATATAAAACTATCGCAGATAAGAAAACGCAATGCAGATGCGATATGGGAGTGCAAGCTTGTAGCAAGCAATAAAAAAAAATCGCTTGTAATGTATTGACATGTATTTTATTATCATCTGTATTCATCATCAGCCGATAGACGTCCACAGCTGGACATAGGCATCTCCCAGAGTTCTCGATATCGATCAGTCCCGCGTTGCTCGCATCCAGTGAGTTCTCGTGATTCTCACCAGATCGTAGGTCCACATTGTGAGAGGCCTCCCAACACTACGTGAACCGGTACGCGGACACCACTCGAAGGCCTTACTGTCCCATCGGCCACCGGTCCTTCGAACAATGTGCTCTGCCCACTGCCACTTAAGTCTAGTAATTATTTGGACTAAATTGGTAACCTTAGTTCTTATATATGTGTATGTATGTGTAATACATTAAGTAGATACAATTTGACTTTTTTTATTATTCAATTGAGCTACCAGACGAGCAGGACGTAGGAGCAACTGATGGCTCGTCGCCTGAGATATGAGATGTTGAGTTTCTTTACCCCAGTAATTGCACAAGCTACAGCGCACTTCAAACTTGAACACAGTAACTTTTGCAAATCATTGTTTGTACCTGTACCTACTTAAACGGTCTCTGGCTACAGAGATCTACCACTGGTGAACCCCCTGTCCAGCACAAGATATATATCGTGATATTAATGTGTCAATAAAGGACCGATTGATGTGATCTTTGAGACATCTTTGGGTAGCTAATATACCAGTGAGCAGCTATCGACTGTTGATGAACAAATAGTCAGGTATCTTTCCGTGCTTATCAATAACAATTTTTATAGGACATGAATAAAAGTCTTCTGGCTGTAATGTTTTATTAATAGAATATAGAAAGTTCAGCTCACCCGATCAGATATCGCCTCTTCCATCTTCCCGCGCTTCAGCCCCGGGGCGCGGACGACGTTAACCGGTGGCGCCACCACCGCCGGCGGCAGCGCATTATTACCGCCGCCGCTCCCGCCGACCGGTATGAAACCGGCTTCCATTTTATCATGTACACATCGCGACTACCGGGTAAGAGATGGCGCTGTTCACAACTTACAGTGAATCAATTATTCATTTTGAAAAAAACTGCATTTAATTCATTAATACACAGATAAATGCACTGTATGGACGTAATACACTATTCAAATCGCTGGCCATTATAAGGAACTGTTCATTAAAGCACCGTCGTATCCACGTAATTCTATTCCTAGCACTATTGAAGGATTTAACCACAACAAAAAAAAAGCTATCACTAACAATTTTGAAACATTTTTAAATTTTGAACATTAATTACTACAACATACTTCATAAAACTGTTAAGCAGCAAAATTCGCGACTGAACACTACAGAACTTGCGGGCATTCTGATTGTCAATTCGAAATGGTACTTCCGTCTCCTTCTCCGCTGTGCCTGCGAAAGAGACAAATACATGATAATGATAATTGACAAAACAACATCTTAAAAATGAATGAGACAGGTTTTGCTCGTAGCGATCGTAAATTTTACACTACTGAAGATCAAGGCCTTATTTTAGAAACAAAAGGACCTTCCAACAGTACGAGAGGCAGAAACTTATTTTTACATTCAATGATATGGTGACGCCAGCTAACACCTTAATTCTCGGAAGCTTGTACAGCTTAATCATACGTTCCTCATTCAGCAGTTTTATTATATTAATCATCATCACGAGGTGTTTCTTCTGCAAATCGGAGTTTGACGGTCAGATTGACAAAACTAATCCGGTTTTGAATAATTCTTTTGATCTGATCTATATACAAAATTATTAAAATTGAGGTCACCGTTTGCAAGGTCATACATTTTTTTTTGATCTTTATTAGCTGCGAATAATCTCTATAAATGCCGGACCAATTTAAGCAGACCTTTAATAGAGTGCTGCAGTTTTAGGAATAATCAAACCCTTAATATTATATACCCTTAACGAAAAAAAAATTAACAGACTATATTATTGGTGAGTGTTTTAAGTTGATAAATAGCCCAGGAATTTTAAGCATCAGTAATAATAGAAAGTATATTTTTTTTTACTACGAAGCGACGAGACGACCGGGACATTCACCCGATGGTAAGTGATACGCACGCCCATAACAATGTACCGCTGATTAGGGTATTAAACACAGCACCACAATGCGCTAGTCGCCAGAGAAATAAGATATTGAGTCTCATTACCTCAATAAATACACTAGCATACAACGCCCTACAAACAGTAACAGTAATGTACAGTATGTGCAGAGGAAAGGCCTATCTATGTCCACTGCTGAAATGCCTCTCATAAGGAACGCCAATAAGCCCGATCTTCGGCTACACGCATCTAAACGCTATACATCGTTAAATGAAGCAAATGTCAATAATTTTTTTTCTGTATTCGCCTAAATCTATCCATTACTTTATAATATCTTATTCATATACAGCTTAAGTGCGTGTTAGTTTGTCGCTGATGGCTCGTTGGCTTGTTGCGTAACAGTGGCCGCCAATGGAGTGAAGGTGCCACGGAACTCAAATAGTCCATGTACACTGATACCATGCATGCAATTATCATTGTTAAATTAAATTTCCATAACAATTAAACACTGTAAATAATTAGAAGAGTTTAATGTAAAACAGCTGTTCATGTACACACATACATTTTGATTGATTTCCAGAACAGTTAGTAATAATTATAAGATTGTTAAAGTGATGGCTATACAAATGTACCGCAAATGGTTTTCTTCATTGCACTCTATTGTGAGCAATTTACCAAGTAGAAGGATTAAAAACCGAGGGGCAGTAAGCGAAGGGATGTCCTCGCCGCCTACCCTGAACAATTCAATTTGAATCAGCAGACACCTTTGCACAGATATTCCTAACTACAACTCATAAAATCTAGAACAGCAGTCAATTCTGTTAACTGCTGGGCTTTTACTAGTAGATGATAAGTGCTTGAAATATTGTAATTCACTAAGTATGAAATTACAAGACTAATGTTTTAACAACTTTACTCAACATTTCCAATACAAAAGTAAGTGGCGTAGCGCTAATACGATAAAATTCTTTCAACTCATAATCATAGATTATTGTTAGGGTGACCATGACTGCGAAAAATAACAACTTATTTCTATTACGAATTTTAGTAACAAAAAGATAAGGTGTATATAAAATATTACAGATATATATGTAGCGTAATGTAATCGCTGGATGTTGGCAGTGCAGGTCCGATCGGTGTGGAGATCTATAGGGGAGACTTATGTCCATCGATGGACGTTTACCGGCTGATGATGATGAGACAATGGTTTACAGGAATTTCGAAATAAAGTATAACTGCAGTCAGTAGAATCGATAAATTGTCCTTAAAAAATTTTGTAACGATAATTGTTATGTTTACATTAACAACAAATTTGTGATCAATTTTATTTTTAACGAAGCAACTAGAGGAATGAGACGTGTATCTAATGGTAAGTGACATATACGTCTGCCCATTAAAACGAACTAAATGATACGAACAATATTAATATAGGAATTTTACACTACATCACATTGTGGTCGAGGACATAAAACAGTACCCTGGTTTTGTGAGACAGTCCTCTTACAAAGACACGCACGGCGACTTTTACGGCATGCCGTCTATTACGTCATTATCATTCTTCTACTTTTTATGATCACTCAATAATCATTGCACCGCATTCATTTTAAATTATCCTCTAACATGCTTCCAATGTAATGGTAATAATGTTAGGAAAAAAATCATCAACGTTGCACGTACAAATAACATATCATCATCAGCTGATACACGTTCACTGCTGGTCATAGGCCACAACTCCACCAGCGGCTTCCCGCGACCTTCACCATTTCGTTGTTCCACCAGCAGTATGTCTACAGGTACGCGGCTGCCACTCGAGAACCTTGCTGCCCCATCAGTCAGTACTTCGTGCAATGCGCTCAGCACATTGTCATTTGATTAGCAATCTTTTGGGCTATGTCGGTGACCTTAATTCTTTTGCGGATCTCCTCATTTTTGCTTCGATTACGCACAGGAACCCCGAGCATAGTCGTCTCCATTGCTTTTTGGGAGACTGCAACCATTTGTAAGACGCATTGTTAGGGGCCACTTCACGGTTCCATAAGGTAACACTAGCAATACACAAGAATTAAGAACTTTAGTGTTCAGACACAGCGGTGTCTGAGTCAAGAAGATACTGCATCGCCTCCAGAGCGGTGCCTGCCGAGCTGGACTGATAAAGAATATAAATAACTAAACAGTCCCTACTGAAGGAAATACCTGATGGTCCGTGTCACTAACCCACCTTCTATTTCTGCCGCCAAACAGTGGTATGCAGAAAGAGGAAGAAACAATATGTTCTAGTGTATACTATCTTTACTAGCACCACGGTGTTATGTAGAGACGTATAATTTACCATAAAAAAAATGTCCGGCACGTTCCGTCGCTTCATAAAATAAAAAAAATTCATAGTTTATATGATTTTTTTTAATAAATATTCGTTAGGTTAAAATAGATCGACGACATCATTACGGCGGTCAGAAATAGGTGGATGCGAGAAGCTGAGAATGGTATTTGGTGGAAGACATTGGCGAAGGCCTATATCCAGCAGTGGATAAATAAAGGCTGATAATAATGTTAATGATGAGTAGGTTTTAAAATGTTTTATGTTTTCTTAATAATATGATATTTACATCGATCCAACTGTTCACTGTTCAGTTCACTACGTGGCAACAGTTCTGAGCTACGGCCATTTTGTACCATTGCAGTACACACGGCAGCAATGATTATGTAAAATGTTACTATGTCAATATATATATGTTTATCTGTGTTCTTTGATGTAATGTTTTGGTCTTTATATAAGTGTTCTGTACTGCGTGGACATATGAACAAATTTATCTATCTACATTTTAAGAGTTTTCTTAAACTTGTGACTCATACAGTGCAATTTTTAAACTATTATATATTTTCTAAAGTGAACATAATGTTATTACAGGAAAGTCAAACTTACAGGTGATCATATGCTTATATTAAAAAATAGATTATTCTTCAAAACATTCACTGTTCGGATATTTTATGATATGAATACACTGACGAGTTTCACATATTGCGCTAAAATATCTTCTATATGCTTGACTAATTTTAACGCAATATAAAAAGCAAATTTAAATATTTGCTTTTGAAAGTAAAATTAGTGCTTCGGCGTCTTCATTTTCCACTTAATTGTGCCAAGGTCTTGTTAGAAACGTATGTTACTAGTTTAAAATTCACTCAGTGCATTTTATAAATATACCTTAGAAATTATAAATAGAAACTTGCACATTTGCAGTATTTTCACCGAATATTATAACGACGAAATAAATATGTTTTTGATGTCAGATTACTGGTAGAAATTTAATTCAAATATATAAAAAATATTAAGATTTATCTTAGAAAAACCACTGGAAGTAGGCAGCTTCCTCGATAATTTATCTAAGGGTCATATCTGACAGACAGACAACGCTGGCGTTCTCTTGCATCGGAGGCCAAGACTCACTTTGGGTTGCTGTGCTAGAGGAGTACTTACTCCTTAACTTAAGCATATTACTAAAGTATATCACATACGATCAGCCGATAGACGCCCGCTGCTGGACATAAGCCTCCCGCAAAGATAACGTTTGTTGTTCATATGGGGGGATTTGGGCCATCAGACACAATCTATTTTAAGCTGAAGTATATACGAGGACTGTTTATGTGAACGATGTATATAAACGTAGCTAATATATTTTCAAGTATATATACTTCTTTTATAATATATAGTCTACTTGCTTTACTAAAATCCAATCCATACGTCAACGAATCAACGACTAGAAAGCGTATTTTAAAAGATTTAAGAAATTTTGTATGATGTGCATTAAATAATCTAGATTCGTGGCGATGTTTGCGCTGCAAGTCATTGCGACTATTACAGCTCATCTGACACTGGACTCGGGGACCCGAATCCACGGCCTATGCTTTAAAAAATAAAGTGTACTACGTGGAGTGTAGTTATCCGACGGCGGATTTTCACATTGTGTCTGGTTCTTTAGTTTTTCTGGCGAATCTACTCGGTGGTCGAAGGCAGGCGCGGACCCGTTCCCCGACTACCTTCGTCTGTATCGGAATCTCCGGATTGAATTGTCAGACGTTTTTTCTTTTATAGAAACGCTATTTGTGGCAGACAACTCTTGTCAGCGACATCAGAAACTAGCCAATTTCGATACCACCATTACTGATTCATATCAAGCAACTACACCTTACTTGTCTTTTTAATTATTCCTCTTATTTTAATATCGTTTATGAAAATTTAATTACTAATTTGAACAAATTGCTTTACTCAGTTCTATTTCGTATTCTATGAAGGCTTCTTAGCTCTATATTTTCGAGCCCGCGAGCTAAGTTTTCGAATGACTGTATAAGATCGACTGATTGACATCATTACAAGTTATCAGAGGATACGATTGTTACAATCGTATTAGTTTAGCAGCAGTAATAATTCGTAGACAAACAACTTCTAATAGCAATAATCTTTCCGCCAAACTGTTCATTACTAGAACACAATAGAGCAAGGCGATTTGATTATCATCCAATGAATTATTTGCGCTCGGTGACGCGTACAGAGAAACAATCGAGCGTTTGCTTTACTCGCGTTGAGGTCGATTACCACAAGAAAAAATACTATTTCATTCGCTTATTTCACCACAATTTAAAGTCAAAATCAAGTCCATGCAAAGTCTTTGGTTTCATTTAAAACATTCCCCTTAATATTCGCACTACTGGCACTCGGAGCCTTCTCTCACAAGGAAGGAATCCAAGCCAATCCATCATACATCTCAAGGCGATGTCACATATCTACGAAATCTACTATTCTTGCAACATGTTGCTTTATTCACTGTGTTCCTTTAAAGAAGCCTTGAGCTCTGCACAACGCACGCCTTTACGATCCAATTAGTTCGTACAATCGCACTAAAAATCATACTATCATGACTTTTACATTTATTATATATTTCAAACGAAAGACCAACTGAAAAAGATGTATGTAACAAAATAAAAAATACCTTGTCTCGTGGAAATAGAAAAGATTGTTAATTAGCGGTTAATAAAATCAATTAAATCTTGCTTCTGCCCTTTTCCCAGCTATGTGGGGTGGGCACAGTATGTACTTCTCTACCATATCCCTCTAATCAGCAATCATATCTGGATTCACACTCTTCTTACGCGTGTTATCTTTTACACAATCCATACATATACATATATATCACGCCTCGTTCCCAGTAGGGTAGGCAGAGACCACCTCTCTCCACCTGCTACGATCCTGGCACACCTCTCTCGCTTCCTCCACTTTCATAAGCGTCTTCATGCACGCTCGTCGGTTGCGTGTGCTTTTGATCCGGCCTTTCTTTAGGACATCTCCGATTTGATCGGAATATGTCCACCTAGGTCGACCTGCACCGATTTTTCTGATCATTCTTACCTTGTATATTCCTTTCGTTAATCTTCTTTCATCCATTCTTTCGACATGGCCGAACCATCTAAGGATCCCTTTCTCTATCCTTGTCACTACATCTTCAACCACGCCGCACCGCTTCCTTATCACACTGTTCCTCACTTTGTCCATCCGTTTCACTCCAGTTATACTTCTCAGGCTTCTCATCTCTACAGCATTAATCTTACTTTCATGTTTCTTCTGCCATACCCAACATTCACTACCATACATCAGTATGGGGACCAACACGCCTCTATGCATTTTACACAATCCATCCACACCTTCGGTCTTCCTCTAGCCTTATAACCATCTACGTTCATTCTCATGGCTTTCTTTAAAGAAATTGGTTACAATAATGTCAGAATAACAGGAGTTATATATTCAATTTGTAGTAGTATTGTATTGTGTGTACAATGTGTCGCTGAAAATAATGAAAAGAAAAAAAAACAAATAAAGTGTTCCTTTGTTTGTTTTCTGTATTTCAATTATCTTGGATTGCATCATTGAACCATGCTGCACATTGAATTTACTGCTTTCAATAAAAAATAAGTAATGTAGAAATAAGTAGTGTGTTATTTATACACTATTAAACATTAATAATGATGCAAACAGGGGCAAATGATCCGTCATCAACGGCACAGCCACTGGATCAACGGAAACTGTCAACTACGGCATGCTCCAATTAACCCACCAATGTTGGCCGCCAAACGGAAAGAGGATTTTTTTTATTTAATATTCATCACCAATGTACATTATTATAGAACTACACTGCATAAAATATATTATAATAATATATAGCTAATTTATCAAATGATAATAAATAGCCTTAATGTTCCCTGTACTGCGACTCGAGGTCTCTCAAAAGGAGTGTCGGGTCCATCAAACACGCGGAGGTTGGTCATCATCATCATCATCATCAGTCGATTGACGTTCACTGCTGGACATACACCTCCCTAAAGATCCCTACATACAGTCAGCATGGCCTCCAGCACCGCCAGGCACTAGGGGCTGTCGTATGTAGAGATTCATATGAACCATATCTCACCACGCTGGGTCAATGGCGGGTTGGCGGGAGTAAGAGCCTCGTTTGTTGATTAGCAGGGTGAACCACGAGCAGGTGGTAGGCTTGGGTCCCGTGAGTTGTAGTGTAGGACTCCTTACAGCCCGTGGGGGTTAGTAGATTTTACAAATCCAAGAAATCAGTTGTTGAAAACGTTAATTTTTTCACCATATTTTGCTTCACCGAAAACTCAATCACAGTGGAGATCGAACCCGCGTCTTTTTTGAAACATTAAGCTTAGTACTTCTTACAAACTTTTGTCAAACGAAATGTCCGTCTTTTTTACATGTCTTTCTTATTGCTGAGGCTTTATAGAAGAAATGTATTTTCAGGTGTAAGATCTCTTTTATACATAAATCTGTTAATTATTGTAAATTTCCTTAATTATGGTCCAAATATTATTATTATTATTTTTATAACTTTATACAGATCGTGTAAATGCGGACTTAATGCCATTGGCATTATCTACCAGTCTATCTTAGGTAATACAGAGATGATGACGTAGGTGCATCAAATAAATACAAGTATCATCATCATCATCATTATCAGCCCATAGACTTCCACTGCTGGACATAGGCCTCCCCCAAATATTTTCACACCGATCGATAATACAAGTATAATGCACAAACATACACACACAAAACTCATATAAATATATATACACACATACATGATATTAAGTAAATATTAACAATATTTCAAAGAAGAAGAAATATATGTATTTTAAGTATATAAAACACTTAAAAATAATAAATTTGACACACATTATCTAAATAATAACTTATTCTATATCTATATATACCTAACATTTATATCTCATGAATGTTATCTTTGAATTGTAATAGGGTATGTATATATATATATATTCGTGTGTTTACTATGATATAAAGACGAAAATTTTGCTTGCAAATTACCTGATAAAATACCACGTATTTGAATCCTCGGGGTACTACACTAGCAACTATTAGGTCGAGTTTACACGAGAACTAACTATTAAAACTGTTTTTTTTTTAAATATTCCGCTGGTTAATCGATTATATTTTTTGAACGCGAGCAATCCATCGTCCGCGGGCCATTGGACACGGAAGTCAAGATTCAGGTCGTGCCCCACTGAATCGATTGTCTGCAAGAGCGATTTGTAATTTCATGTATTAACGTACTAGACATAAAATCTTTTTTATCACAGATGTTGCTCGATAAGGTTAATATCCTAAAAAAAAAGACCTACATGGAAGTTCTATACCAAGCTTACTAATGACAGACCTGCGCTAGATTTTTATAAAGAAAAATTTATTTCTGAATAAATTTTTTCCTTCTTTAAGACACTATTTGAAATAGTGTTTAAAATAGAACTAAAAATACTTGCAGAACAGTATATATATAAACTATTTCCAGACGTAATATCCGAGTTAGTGTTGACAGAGTAAAGAAGATGGTGCGTTAAAATTCCAACTGCAATATCTGGATCCGTCTATCAAGTTAGTATTTGTGTTCATGACTAAGTCCACAACTGGCATACGGCCAGAAACAATCCTCGACACGTCATTTTCATTGATCGTGTTATAAAAGATTGACATCGTCATTTTGAACCTAATTGCTTTTGTAATAGACGCCACATCGATTAACGAAGTTTTGATCGATAGAGGGATCTAATATAGAAATTTAAACCTAAACCCTTGGAAATAAGAGCTAAATAAATATTTGCAGCTGTTTCAATCGATACGGTTTAAAGTTAGTTCAGAAAGTACAACACTCGATTCTGATTAAGCCGTTGCGGTCGTAAAGTGTCAATGAGGTATCGCTGTTGAAGGAGCGCTTCGCGTTTCGACTCCTCTTTCATACCGCACATTCACAATCTTGTTGTTTTATCAGAAAAGATAAACAACAATAATGAACAAGAGAAGGGAATACTTTTTTTATTTAGTTTTATGCACAATGAGGAACTAAATCCTATTGGCATTGTCTTTCAAAAGTTAAAGATAATAAACGGAAGATTAAGCTGTTTATATATATATATTACTTTTGGATAATATGAATATACTTCAATCGACATTTACATACAAAATACAAATATAGAGAAATGTAATTAATATTTTTTTAGCCGTTTGATTTTGCTTTGGATATTGCTTTAACCTAATCGATATAGATTGAAAGCTTCATGACCACGCTGTTCGCATTCATACACCATGAAATAACTCAAATTTCTATTATGAACTGAACAAAAGAGGATTTACAATTTTATGTGTGTGTATATTCCTTTTATGTGTATCTCACACAACTTTGAGTGATACATTTTCAATGAAATTATTATAGTTACTAACTAGTAACAGTTGTATAGCTAGATGTTTGTCCCTAACAAATACCTTGCATTTCAAGAAACTAAATAAGTTATGGTATATATATATAATTTATAATTAATGTATCAATTATCGCTAATTAAATTATCAGTAAAAAGGTAATAATTTATTAATATATGAAAGCCTTTTCGCACTTTCCAAAAAAAAAAGTTGAAATAGCCACAGTGAAGGCCTATTGGCATTCTTTACCACCCGTGATAAAGATAGCAGAGGCGAATAAAACATTGACGTGAATTTCCACAGAGGTGTATATGAAGTTTAATTTCCGCACTACAAATAACAGCCATCATACGTATTGTTCGCGTTATTATATATATATAAAATATATTATATTCGATGTTAGTACACTTTTAACAGCCAATTTGTTTCCCCACTGTTAAGGCACAGGCCTACCTTCAACATGAGGGCGATGTGCGATAGTCACGCAGACCCAATGCGGATTGGTGACTTCACACACACCTTAGAATAAATTCTAATTCATGTGCAAGTTTCCTCACGATGTTTTCCTTCACCATCTGTATTTCGCTGTTGTTACACAAATTTCACAAATGTACATAATTTAAATATTAAAATCATCGGTACATATCAATATTCGAACCCGCGACCTTCGGAATGAAAGCCCCACTCTCTAACCATTACGCCAGCGAGCTACTTTACACTAACCTTCGTTAATTATAAATTGGCAACACTGAACAAACGTCAGAATGTTTTGGGGACGGTCTGTCTAATGTCATTCGGGCATTGGCTTCAGAAAAGTGAGTATCGTTAGTATAAAATTACTTCAAAAGATTTGTAATGTATTTCACTGGAAATTGTTTAAAGGTTGTCAGTAAAATCATAAGTAGCTCGCTGGCCTAATGGTTAGAGGGTGCGGCTTTCATTCCGAAGGTAGCGGGTTCAAACCTCGGCATGTACCGATGACTTAATATTTAAGTTATGTACATTTGTGGACTTTAGTTACAACAGCGAGATACAAACGGTGAAGGAAAACATCGTGAGGAAACCTGCACATGACTTAGAATTTATTCTAAGGTATGTGTGAAGTCACCAACCCGCATTGGGCCAGCGTGGTGACTATGGCCCAATCGCCCTCATATTGAGGGTAGGCCTGTGCCCCAGCAGTGGGGACGTAAATGGGCTGTTATTATTATATATATTATTATAAAATCATAACAATGCATTATTTGTCCTACTGGAGAATATTTAAGAATACGGTTTAAACGAACCATATTAAAACAGCGGAAGGGCTGGAAGCGGTAGCGAGTTCGCTTTCTTCCAGTCCTGTTCCGCGTACTCAGAGGATCGAATTGCTAGCGGGACCTAAACCTATACGTTTACGTACTCTGGATAAAGTTTATTTTCTGCAGCTATCTTATATCGGTTGCTCGTTGAGTTGCTGATTGAATCCTTCTTTTCGCTGGTCGAGTTGTCGGTGTGTTATATGCTTGATATAGACGACGAAACTCATAGTTTCTCGTAAGGCTATGAGCCTTGCTTATCCCATTAGCAGTTACTTGAACAACACTTATGTATTCTAAGGTGCGTGCCTTGATAGTGGCATGGTTAGCTACAGCTCCGAGCTCTTTTATTGTTCTCTGATGAGATAGTACTATTTCCTCATTGCTTATGCATTATTTCAGTTGGTTTACAATACTTTTTCTTACTACTCTCCTTATTGTTTCCGACGGCATTTTTTATTGCGTTACCTGAGCATGTGGACCGGGGGCCCAGCATACTTTCCAAATACTTAGGTTTTTCACTACTGCTAAAATAACTAGTTTATGACCTTCGCAGTAATGCCATACCAGCCCAGATGCTGTATATTGCCACTGCTTCGATACATCCGTTTCTTGGTCCTTTAGGTAGGTATTCGTATATGATGTATATTTATACAAACTGAAATAACATATAATAAGGGACCGCCCACTAGTTGAGCTCGCACTCGTTACATAAACGACTCCATGTTTTAAAGACAAAGACCGGAAGCGGGGGCATTGAATTTTTAATAAATCTTTGCGTAAAGCCTCAAACCTACAGCAAAACCGTCTCTCTGCTATGTGCCCCTTATAATAACTTCTTTATGCCGCATTCATTTGAGGAATAATAGTATAATAAAATGTTTAATGTCGTTACTCAACAATGCTAAATGTCATGAACTGACCACGCTTAAGTCATAGCTACTGACTATTACAGTAGTTATTTACTAGTCAGATCCATAATTAGGTAACTCCCATCCGTTTCAAAGATGTGTCGTGAGAAAAAGACAAAAAAATATTTGATGTTTTCGTAATAATACTGTGAAAGATTTCGTTTGAATTACGACGTGATTTCAGCGTTACAGATGTACACCATGATCATTTAATTCATTTTTATGAATGTTTACATTGGAACTAGGCATCGCTTGCGCTGCAGAACATGCCTTATAATTTCAGTATCATACAATAGCCGAGTGGCATTAAAACTTCATTCTAATTGAATTAAAACATATCCGCGTATTTCGTTTCAAACTTTATATTATCTAGACACAATATTTACAAAGATATCGATGAAAAAATTAAAGACAGTTTTAGTGTTTAGTAAGTCTATGTTGTCAAGCTCTTGTTTGGCGCTACTAAAGACTTGTTTTAAAATCTGTTCAACCCTATTGTTCCCAGTGGGGAAACAATACCTTTTGATATTAAGTCCACTTCTTTCTACGTTTTATTTTCGTGTGTGCAAACAGTGTTTTTAAATAAAATATAGTCTGCTTCTTAGACTATTGTTGTGATAACAACTGTTGACTAAATGTATGTTAAAATCATGGCCAAATATATGTTAAATTCATATAACCAAAGGCCTGAGTCCTTTAGTCACATTCAATTTTAAATTCTACTTTTCAATAGGTTACATCAGTAAGCGATTGAAATGCAAGCTTGCTTTTAAAAAATCACATTTCAGTGTTACAATTCATGAAACGTACATAAAATGTCCATTAACAGATTGCACCGAGAACTTGCCTTATGCAGGTATTCAGCCTTGACTCCGGCCTAACCTCGAAACTGAGAGAGCAGCATTGCTATTTAATCTACAATTACTTACGATTGAAAAGAAACGTTAAAACTAGCCTTTTTATATTCCGCGAGACGAGCGAGACAGTCATCTGATGCTAAGTCATAAAAGCCTGTTTATATCAACTTGCAGCTAGTTAGCGTGATATACACAGCACCAAATTGAGCTCGTCGTCTCGAGATAAGATCTTTATCATAGAAATATCATTAGTTACAGCGCCCTTCATACCGGAACATAGTATGCACACTATTGTTTGCCGGCAGAAATGGGCGCTACAGTAGTGCCTACTTACCATACAAACTCATCGTCTATAGAGTAGTCCCTCAGTTCATCTTTCAAATTTAAGCTTACTATTACAAATTGCGTGCGTTGTGACTATGGCCCACTGTCCTCATATTGAGGGTAGACCAATGCCCCAACAGTGGGAACATAAATTGGGTGTTGTACTTCCTACAATCAAAAGATTGTAGTCGTTTTAAATAATCAGATATGTGCAGATAAATTATAGATGGAGTCAGACTACAATCAAATATTATTAACAATATCTTCAACTTATTACGTTCGTGCGTATTAAAATGATTTAGATGGCAATCACTCACGTAGTTACACTTAGAAAAAAAAAGCCGTTGAATTTTTAGTTTGGAAGGCCTTGCGATATATTTGCGAGTGTGGAACATTAACGAACAATAGCCGATGGCGAGTGTCCAAGAGGGCCTTGCTCACGCGTCCGGCAAAGATCGAATCGCGGACCTATTTTGAAAGTCGGCTAATTACGGATCCATCGCTCCGTGGACAAGACAAAGAGGCAGCAAAAACACCATTCATTGCATGCACATCCACAAGAAAATGTTGGAAGAATAAAGTAACGAAACTGTTACGAGGGGTAATGGATAAGGTATAATTTAGCAAATGGAAAAATGGGAATTACTATTTTTTTTAATATAATTAAGTGACGTGACGAGCGGGACATTCACCTGATGGTAAGTGATACGCCTACCCATAACAACGTTGCCATAACCAAGTTAGGATGATGTAAACAGCACCATATTGCACTCGTCGCTTAAGACGTAAGATATCAAGTCTCGTTACACCAGTAATTTCACTAGCTACAGCGCCTTTCAAACCGGAAAACAGTAATATTTGCACGCTACTGTTTGACTGCAGCAATAGGTGATGTGGTGGACCTAGACAGTCTCCGTCAAAAGAGACACATCAGTAAAGTTCGAATATACCGTATTTTAAGTGAACTATGAATATATCATGCCTTAAATCTATTTCATTGGTACTATCTTTGCCTATTCACATATTAAAAAAAAATGTGTTTAAGTCTTATTTATGAAAGTCAAAAAGATTTAAAATATAATAACGTTAAGGATTTCTTATCTATTCATTACTGATAATATAATTCTCTGCTCTTACTATACAGGGGCATAACAATGGTACTAAGAGCATGTGTAGTTCGACATAGTAGTTTGGAGTAGAATATAGCGTGAAGGTAAATAAAACTAAGCATTTATATATAAAAAATTTAAACATAAAATGAACATACACAAATACATCCTACATTCATAAACACATATAAATATGAATTACTGATACAAGGTCGTATAAGTGTTTCATTGCGATATCATATCGGAGTTTGGAAAACTGCATTCGTTTTATTTATCGCAGGATAATAAGCCTTATCGTAATAATACTACAACGTAATAGAATACGCCCTTCATTGAATTGTTGTGAATAATGATGTTTTCGCATTTAATATCATACACACTTAAGCAAATAAAGTGGTATTTTCTAGTCCTCACTTACTACAGATGTAAATAGTTAAAGTACAGTGTTTGATAGAGTTTTGATGCAATCTTCCATTTCGATTCTGAAGCCGCAATTTTCAAAAAAAATTCCGAAGTCAAAAAAAAAACAGCATAAAATTCGTACAAAGAAAAACTTTCAAAAGAGCGAAATAAACTATCTTATACATAAATTCTCTAATAAATAATATTAAAAAATATGAAGGGAAGATCAAAAAAATTGAGAGAAGTCAATAGACTTATTGAAATAAATTTTATATAAATGCTTAAAATGCCGCATCCAAACTGAGTGTACTCGTTGTTTCGGATGATTACTACATAGGACACAATGCACGTACAGTACCAGCAAACGGCTGTTTAGTTTCCGCGCCCGTACGCGCCTCACAATAGCGCACGCGGCCGCCTCTGCTTCCACTCAGTATTAAGTAAGAACACTTACGTGTTACAAACGTACATAAATTACAGCACTACATATTTTCGAAAGAGGAGACCAAACAAAAACATTCCTAGATTAATGTAAACGTATCTAATAGAAATTGAAACAACAAAACCAACCTAATAAATTAGACATCATCAGAGAGACAACATCTTTTTAATTAGGAACTGATACCAGAGATACAGTAGAATCTTCTCTTATTGCTAGTGTTGCCAACTGTCCAAAAAAAATCAAACCTGAAACGATTTTATTAAATCAGGTTTCGCAAGGGAGAGAGGTGCTAGTTATGAAACCAAAACTCAATTACAGCTTTTTTTTTAATTTACGTTTGCTTTCGATTAGCATCTAGTATTTGAAGTTTATATATGTAGGTATTGTTTATTGATCTATCGTCTCGGGATATTAAGAATAGCTAAGGTAAGCCCTGCCTGTTGTAGACGGCAACAAAAAGGGTTTTCGGTCTCTTGGACTTCGAGGATGGGGCTCTCATTGTCCACTAAGCTAGCCCGGGGTGGATGGCAAGAATTTTTAGTTTGAAAGAGACCGATAAAAGAAACTTATATTTAACCCAATATCAAATAAGAAACCGAATCACGATAATATATTTTGGGGAAAACTTTAAAGAGAGACTAGAGAAGTATTAGAAAAAAATATTCAATCTTAACCTGTCATTGTGCATCATCCGGTACATCCCGGAAGACCGTAAAGTTGTATTACTTACGTAAAAAAAAAGTCTAGCTTTAATTCCAAGTTGAGAATTTATCACTCTCACCTTTTAATTTTATTAGCAATACACGAATAGAAAATATACATTCAAGGGCAACTTAATCGACGTCTCATGTATGCTTTTATACATCTGCTACTTAAAGCAATACATAATATTATGTTTACGAAGAAAACATGTATGAAATTTGCTATTTATTACGAGAGATGAATAAGATGAGAGAATCAACTCTCATTGAGCCGGCATGTGTGGAAAGGGCCCAAATCCTCTCATATGAATTCCTACCGGATCGATGTGGAAATATTTGGGGGCGGTCAATGTCCTGCAATGTAGTTCTATTGGGTGCTGATGAAGACAAGAAACTACTGGCCTAAATATGTGTCTGAATTCAGAGTCGTTCTTTAAACTTTACCTACAACCGTGATTATCAATATCACAACAGGAGAGGAAGATTGCTGGTTTTTCTTGCCTTTTATATAGTCGTATATATGAGAAATTTCTGGGCGAGCATGATTAATCATTACCGAATCTCTCATTATCACTTAAAATCATGTGGAATCAAGGTCGAAGGTTAACATATTCATAATAAATAAGTATATCTATATCATGTTACTAAAAATTTAAATAAATCGCATATAGAAACTATAGGCGATTTTACATCATACATCATTCGAAGAGTAATTGTCAACGTCAGAGAAAGTTTTTGGTAAATTATAAATCATCATCATCCGACACATGTCCACAGCTGGACATGGGCCTCCCACAAAGATCTCCACATCGATCGGTCCCGTGTTGCTCGCATCCAAATAACAAATATTAATCATTGTTGAGTATTACTACTACTAGCACTTTTCGTTTTATACGAATTTCTTAACCAGAAGTCAATTTGAGCTTTCACTTCAACTGTACCTACGGAAGCCGGTAAATAGTGAGAGTCTCTTAGTACATTTATCAGCTATATCTTCGCATGTCGTTGCAGCAACATGTCCGTTACTCAACACCAAAGCACATAAAAACTGACATTTCCAATATTCATGGCGACGTTAAGAAAACTTTTTAAAGTCCATAGATCTGTCTAAATATCATTACTTAATCAATTGCCACACGTAACTTCTTCGCAAGATGACTTATTGCTAACAAGTTATTACTACATGTTAATTTAAATATTAATATATATCGCAAACACTCGTAATGTTGAATTTGTGCCATCAGAATAGTTGCTCATCATCATCATTAGGTGCCCTGTTCAAACTGAAGTTTGGTGATCATATTGATCATTCGATCTTCAGCTATAACTTTAGCTTAACTGATGGTATTTAAACCCGGTCCACTTCTTTGTTATTAAATCATTTGTTCCTCTGTCTACCTGCTGCACGTATTCCAAGTATAGTAACTGCAAACTACGTGATAAAATTAAATATTTTTCAGGTGTGATTTGGATTTTCTGAAGCGAAACAAAGAGACAACCACAAATATATTTATAGGTTTTACGCTGCGTAAAATAAGATAAAATACAAACACGTTTCTGCATATTTTCCCTATCCTTCGTCAGCTCTTTGTGTACCCCGGTGATGCAAAAGTATATTATAGAAAAACAAAATTATATTGAATCGAACGATTTTCATCATCATCATTATCAGCCGATAGACGTCCACAGCTGGACATAGGCCTCCCTCAAAGATCTCCACATCGATCTATTGTGAGCTGCCCGCATCCAGCTGTTTCCTGCAGCCTTAACCAGATCGTCGGACGACCTGGTGGGTGGCCTGCCAACATGTCTACTGGTACGCGGTCGCCATTCGAGGACCTTAGTGCCCCATCGGCGGTCAGTCTATCGAGCGATGTGTCCTGCCCGTTGCCATTTGAGGCTAGCAATCTTTTGGACTATGTCGGTTACCTTAGTTCTCCTGCGAATTTTCTCGTTTCTGATTCGATCACAATTTTATTGTATATATATTATATTATGATCACAACAACAATTTTAGTTGTTGTAAAATGTTACTCTAAGTGATTCAATTTACCTTTCCCTTTTTGTTGGTCACCACCTCTATAGTAAATATTGACCTTATTCTTTTAATACTTAACAAGAATACTAAGGTTTACTTCTACCGCGTGTAGAGCCATACCAGTTTTTCTTAAAAAATTTACCAAATTAAGGTTAAGCCCACCTTCTTGAATCATATTACTTAAGGCAGCTTTGCTTAGGTTGTGGCTCACCGGATCTTTATCGAATTTTGATATTATATTATTTCTAACGCATGTTAAAACATTATTTATGTCTTGAATATGGTTATAGTTGTTTAATAAAATTTTAAACAATCGCGAAAATCTATTACCTCTTGTGGCCTGCGACACCATCACTAACACCATTTTGTAGTCCTAATGTAAAAAAGGTCGGGTACTACAGCCTTAAAGGATTCAAATTAGAAACAAATGTATTAACAATATAAATATTCCAAATTTGTTTTTATATTGCTTAACTATTTAAAGCTGTTTTTTCGCGACCACAAAGAAGGCAATTTTTTCATGCAATGCTCTATGGTTTATGAATTAATCTAAAACGGCTACTAACCTAATTCTTTCAATAATAATCATTCTACTCATGATTTTCCAAGTTTTATTCAGAATTTAATGTAAAAATTACAGAGAAAAAAAAGATAATTACGCTTGATACCGCTTCGATAAGTACTCTAACGGCATTCATACTAAGTCGTGTAGCATGGTCTTTTACCCATAAACATACTAACATTAGGCTACCGTTGTTCTCTGGGAAAATTCCGCATCACACTATAATATAGTAAACGACCTTATTCCATTGATATTGATGTTAAATTTAAATGCATAGACCTAAAGATAATGAAACAAATTGTCGATACCGTCATAAGTGAACTCCGGTTTTGTATGTTGCAAAAAATAAACTACTATCTCGAAGATACATAAATATTTTATTGTATCTCTGTACAGAAACTTCAAATATAATCTGACTATATTTTGGAAAAATCGGTGCAGGTCGACCTAGGTGGACACATTCCGATCAAACCAAGAAAGGCCGGGTCAAGAGTACTCGCAAACCGACGAGCATGCATGAAGATGCTGATGAAAGTGGAGGAAGCGAGAGAGGTGTGCCAGGATCGTGGCAAGTGGAGAGAGGTGGTCTCTGCCTACCTCACTGGGAACGAGCCGTGATATATATGTATGTATGTATAATAAAACTTCATTTACATATTCTACTTACAGGTGGTAATGCTGGTGGTAGATATCTGTTCTCGGACCCCGTTTATATAGATACCATGACGGCGTTTATTTCTGGTTTGAAGGAAATTATATTAAATGCTAGTAGTTGTTATTACCGTGTATCGCTTCATATATCTAGGAGAGCTTCCCAGCACAGGATAGATAGATGATCTGGTTAGAGTGGGAAACCTTTATTGGAAGCCTATGCAGTGGACGTTTATCAGCTAATGTTGATGGAGACATTATTACACTATGTGAAAGGAAATAAAAATGATCATGTTCGTTGAATACGGAAGAGGTAAATTATTTAGGAAAATTAGTATGTAGCGTCGTCAAAACTTCAATATTAAAATTATCTACTGGATAAGGATAAATTTATTTTATTTCACCTCATTATGTATTAACTGCTTCAGCGAAGAAAAAAAAAGAAGCAAATCGCAGAAGTCGGGTAATTTCCGATACCAACGGCGGCACGGCAAACGAAATAGTTAATTGCAATTATTAACGGCCATAGTACTGTAAGAAACAAAAAATATAAGTAGAATTTCAAAGTCAAGTTGAAAGGATGCTCGTAGTTAGATGCTTAGATAAAAATCTCTGATTCATGTCCGCTTGTGGACATCTGAGGATAAGGTAGTTAAATAACCCAGACGACGTAGCAGGAAATGTAAGATAAAGATAGTATACAGAGAGAAAAATGGTAGGAGCTAAAAGATGAACACATCCAAAAAACATTTCCTTATTTTTATTTGATGAAGTAATAAAACTAGCCAGGCCTTCACCCGATTGTAAGTGAACATCTGCTTATAATAACATGGCGTTAGTTGGGATGATATACACTGCTCCACATTGTGCTCGTTCCCTTGAGACATGTGGTGTTAAGTATTGTTGCCCCAGTAATTTCTACAGTGTCCTTCCAACCAGAACACAGTGATGCTTGTACACTACTGTTTTGGCGGCAGAAACAGTAGCTGCAGTGGTGCCTACCTAGAGGGTCTCCGGCAACAGAAACTGACCGTCAGCGGAAATAGATGCTGAGGCTGTAGTGGTTTTGACCTTTGGATTCTTTGGATGGATACATTGCGCCAATGCTAGATTGTCATTTAAATTTGTAACAATATTGACTTAACAATATTGTAACATAGTATTACCGAGTTTTAATCTAGGTTACGTAAATCTGCGACTTTTGTAATTGAACCGAGGTTTTCCTTCACTTGTTGACATGCACTGCGTGATTCAGGCTATCGTATGAGCCTCGAGCGTACAAGAAATGAACACATGTACTAATTTAATAGCTATAATATTGAACTTGATCCATATAACCATTTTATATTATGTACTGGATATTAGGAGACGGCTTCCAAAAACGAAGCCAGACGACAGTACTAATGACACCTTTGATGATGAGACGGAAAAAAATTCGATTCTGATAAAAAAAAAACATATTTTTATAACGTTTTATTAGCATTATTTTCTCTCTATCGCGTAAGTACAGCTAAATGAAAAGATACTTTCATAAACTATACATTACTTTAGTAAAAAAAAAAACAAGCAATGAAACACAAAATCAAAAACAGCTGATGCTCGGATGAACGAACGCCCGGGCGCGGCGGTCACTCGAGATGTATTTGATTTCAATTTGAACCTTATTTCATAGGGCCACGGAGCATTTAGATTGGCCAAATATAGCACACATTATATATCACAATGGTGATGATCTGTGTCAAAAGAAAATATTTTCCTTTTCAACTTACTGACACATAGTCATACGAGTTCAATGACATTAAACCAAAAGAACAGTAATATAATAAAATCATATACAGTACAATATTCACATGCTTGAATATGGTCATGTTCGGTAGCAATTCTTTTTCCACTTTTTTATAATTACTAGCGGTAAATAAAAATGATAATCATTTTATAATATTTTTTAAGAGATTTACAATTTCAGATAACTTCTTAATAAAGAAGAATTTGTTTACCAACATCGATGAATTCATTACTGTGCAGGACCTTCGATCAGTTAATAATTAACTAGAGTAATAGTTAACACACAATACTCATAAACAAAAGTATTAATGGCAAAGATAACGGATCATAGTACTTAACTAGAATAGAAAAAGAAAAGAAAGCCCTCAACTTTTCTTCTAGTGACAAAGGTGGTTTGTTTATGTTACTTATGATTCATAGTTTGTTTTTAACACATTCTCATTTTAATATATAAACTATTTATTATTCATTATGTCCTTTTTACTGAATCCATTCACAGCATGAAGCATTTCTATTGTTTAATTAACCCAGGCCATTGTTAAATATCTGTATTAATATACTGAGAGGTATATTTTTTTTTGTCTAAATGTATGTTTTACGTAATTTGATTTAATTGTTAACATAAAATAATAACTCATAATGATGTTATTATTATTGTTACACAATCCCAATAACCATGTATAAATCAATTCTGAATCATATTGATTAAGAAAAGTTTTAGTTTATATTTTGGTTTAGTAAAAATACTTCCCATGTAATCTATATATATGAATAACAAATGGTAAAATAAAACATAGTAATAATAGCACACCTTAAAGGAAAATTTAACATCTTAGTTCTCAACAGCCATGACTTCCTCGTAAAGTTTACGAAATTGAGGAAAATCTTCTATAATGTTACAATAAAGGTCAGCTTAACATACATAGCTTAAATGTTCCAATGCAAATGATAAACACAAAATTTCTTTCTAATCAAAGTATTAAGTGATATCATCATTTATCATATAAGTGTCAGTGCCAGGGATTGTTGTTAATGATAACATATTGATTAATTTTTTTTTATTTCAAGATTATAAGAATAATTCAATTTTTTATGTGTATCATCTATGTTATTTATTGTCATTACTTGATATTTACAGGTGCATCATTAGTACTAAAAATATGCTATTGTTTTTCGAGCAGAGTTTATCTTGTTCCAATGAAAGGTCATTCAATGTTTATTTCTAGTAAAATTTATTTTAATAGCAATATCTTAGTCAATGTACACAATGCTTTTTTCTAAATACTTCACTCCAAAAAAAAACGGTTAAGGTTAGTGTAGACATTTACAGAATCAAATTTTAGTAATTTTATAACATAACTAAAATATCCTGTAAATTTTTATTGTAGTCAATTTTATTTGAAGAAAATATATAAAATCACAACTTGACGCCATACACTGGATTAAAAAATTATATAAGGTAAAAGTTTATTTGAACAATCAATTTTTGAATGCGTGAAGAGAAATTTTCATCACTTTGAGATTGTTAAGATGCCATCTAAAATCAAATTATTAGCAAGATCGAAACGATAAGTTATGAATAAAGCGGTATCCGAAAGTACTTTCACTTGATAAACAATGGTATGATTCAACCTTCCTAGAAGCGATATAACCCAAAAAGTTAATAAAACCTTTTTTTCAGCATTGTTAAAGTATTAGACCAATTTTAAAAAAAACATCTCTAGAACTGAGTAAAGATGCAGAATATTACAATTTTCTTAAGATATCAGTGATGCAGAGATAATATTGATGTTGATAAGGCTGCGGATAATACTAATTAAAAGTAAATCTTTGTTTTAATACCTTGTATATGAAGTCAAACAATATGGTCACTTTGTCACAAGAATTCACTCAGTTAAATAATCACTAATACATTTGACAAACACACACATGAGGTACGTTATCTAGTTATAAACAAAATAACGATCGAAATAATATTCATGGTAACAAAATTATAAATCGGTTAACTGTCGGCACGAACTCGTTCGAATTGATTGATTGATTGTTGTACATTTTGTTTCGTTCATTAGTTCATTCGATTCATTCGTTCTTTAACATTCTGATTGTAAACAATCATCCTGGAAATATTTGAAAAGTATATCCAATCAATTTTTAAAACTTTATAGTACTTGAATAGTTGAAAATTTTTAAATGAAAAAATTCTTCTTAAATTTTTTAATTAAGTCAAATATGAAACACAAGTTTATTTATATAATCTGTAATAGTTTTTTTTTATCTTTAATGTGAATTGTGAAAAATAGAATGGCAATTAATTGATATATGCCATATACATATAAATATTAAATATTATCTGTATTGTTGTCAGAAGTTTGCTAGTGTTATTTTTTTAACTTGAAATCATTAAATATTATTGCGCGCAGTGCAAATTTAAATATGTACTAAGAATTTATGTTTATAATAAAACATTTATGGAATTTTCTTATTAACCAAAATGGCTGATGAAACTGAATTGAAAAAAGTTGAAAATTCAGAGTTTAAAAAGCCTGTACTGGTTGGTCGCATAGGCAAACTACCAAAAAAGGCAAATATTGAGATTGATAAATCACGTGAACAAAAAGCGGAAGATGTTAATACAAATATTTCTGAGGATAGTAGCAAAAATTCTCTGCCCCCTGCAGTTTTATTAAAGGAACTGTCAACACCTATACCATATAAAGAACCTAAATGGTCTGGTCTTTGTCCTGATGGTATGTATAAATTAAATCCTCAATAATATTCAACATGTCCAGTGCCAAAGATTATTAGGGACTAACTTTACAGTATTATTTCTTTTACTGTAATATAATATAAATTATGTATCTTCAATATCTGCAGTTCTAAAATATGTTGTTTTTTAATTTTAAGGATCTGAGTATGCACTGGAAGTACTAAAATCGGGAATGATAGTAGAGAAAATAGAATTAACAACTAAACCGTTTTATGTTTTTGGAAGACTTGCTAATTGTGATATTGTAATGGCACATCCTACAATTTCTAGGTAAATTCTTATTGCATCGTTATTATCTAGCTGACATTTCTTATCACATGATTTGTTCCATGTGATAAATTATATTAGATTAGCTGAAGCTAACACTGAAGATATAAAAAAAATTTACTACAAACTTTTGTTGTCATAAAAAAAACCTTTTTAGTGTATTGAAATTTAGCCTCATTCTAAAAATCAGGATAGATTCCAGTATAACTTAACTCATAAAACGATCATTACTTTAAATTAATTACAATGTTTCAGATCATTGAATGTACAACATTCCCTGTCATTTGACATCCAACCTGTAAGATTATAGACAGATATGAGAAAACACCATTTCTATTTTTGGAAAACTATCATTCTATTCTTATCAAATAAATTATAAATTTACAGTTTAGCCAATACATGTTTGTTACAATTATTTCTCTACCTTTATTTTTTCCTTCTAGACATCATTGTATACTTCAATATAAAGCTTTTGCGGATGAAGGTGAGCCTCGCTGTGGTTGGTATTTATATGAACTAGGTAGTACTCATGGCACCTTTCTAAATCGGGAGAGACTAAAAGAAAAGTGTTACAGCAGAGTCAGAGTCGGTCACCAGATTAAGTTCGGTAATAGCACCAGGACATATATTATGCTGGTAATGAAATGTTTTGTGATAACTTTTATGTTTGTTTTTATTTCATTATTTTATTGCTCATGGAATAAATTTTCATTCTATAGTAACTTATACACAGTTTACTCTTAGTTTATGTGTACATACACCTATTTCTATCAATAGTTTAATGTTAATATTTGTATATATAGTTATAAAAAATCACAAATATATTATGATTTAAATTTAATGAAAATAATATTTCAGTAAAAATTATGAAAATATTCTTAAACAAAATAGCAAGAATTTCATAATGATCTCATGGTAAACAGTTAAAAATAATTCAAACTGAAAATTATTGACAATACATGAAAAAAATATATTAATGTTCACACTTAGATAAACTTTAGTATGATATTACTACCTGTTACTAAAGTAGTCATTAAGCAAAAATTATTACTAACTTACTAACAGTATGGCCCCAGAAACCGAAAGTTTATTTATTTATAAACTTACAACACACGATTTTGGCATTCAATTGCATTTGGTTTGTCATAAAAAAATTAAAATTAAATCATGTGTACAACATGTGAAACATTTGAATTGTATGTTATTTATTTGTAGGGCCCAAACTTTGATTGTGAAGGAGAATCAGAGTTAACAGTGACAGAAATAAAGCAAAAGGCACTCGATATGAAACTGAACAGAGCAAGGATGATTCAGGAAGCAAAAGAAACATTGGAAAAAGAGAGGCAAGAGGAAGAAAAAAAGAAAGAGGAACAAGGCATTGACTGGGGGATGGGTTAGTAGATTGTTAAAGCAGTTAATGAATTAAATTGTGAATATTTATTATTATATGATATTATTTACATAATTTCTCCTTATATGACATTTACTATCTAAGTGTTGTAATCTAATCAGAATCTTTCTTAACCAGGCGAGGATGCCGAGGAGGAAGTAGACCTTGCTGACAATCCATATGCTTCAACTGCTAATGAAGAACTTTATCTTACTGATCCAAAAAAAACGTTACGTGGTTATTTTGAAAGAGAGGGTCACGAGTTGAATTACAATTGTGAAGAGAGAGGAGTAGGACAGTTTCTTTGCAGGTTGAAAAAATTAAAGTAAAAATTTATTATTGAGATATGAGAGTTTAAACCAGGCTTTAACAAACATGAAAAGGATAGCTGCAAATCCAAATAGTTCCTTTAACTTGACTGCCGAAATTCAGTTTGAAGAAGACACCTCTTCATGATAATAGTGAACTTCTTTTAAACAACTTTAGAGGCATTAATGTGGTATAGTTAAATTTATATTGGTTTTTCCAGAGTAGAACTTCCTATAGATGATGCCCGAGGCCGGCCAATTGTTGCTGAAGTTATACACCGCGGGAAGAAAAAGGAAGCTGTGATTGCCTGTGCGTTAGAGGCTTGTCGGATACTTGATAGGGCCGGCTTGCTAAGGCAATCAAAACATGGTAAGCTTTGATAGTCATATCTAGTGGTTATAATATGTGGCTCCGTAATTTAACCAGGGACCTCAGTGTTTTTAAGTAAGCAATTTCCAAATGCACCACTGTGCTACGGTGTCAATAAATTATATGAAATTGAAGTGGTGTTGTACATTGTAAGAAAGTAGCCTTTTCTTTTAAACAGAATCCCGACGACGCAAAGAGCGCGATTGGAGTGCCGACGATTATTACGACTCCGACGACGATTCGTTCCTAGATAGGACCGGACACGTCGAGAGGAAACGGAAGCTGCGCATGTTGAAACACGGCGTCGCTGAGGAAAAGAGCGATAAACCACTCACGTACGATGGCCTGGTGAGTACAGTGTTGAAAATTATTGACGTGTTAATAATTGATGTCTGTGATGTCGACATTGCTGTCTGGTCCTATTTCTACAGCTCAAACAAATAGAAGACATCGAGAGTAAGATCAGTGCAGAGGAGAAGTCGCTGTCCCGTTTGCGGGCCGGCAGCAAACCGCAGAGTGAGTCCGACGACGCCGACGCACTCGACACGTACATGAACGAGCTGGCGGCCCGGCCTCAGGCGATGACTGTGAAAGCTGATATATCGAAAGCGAAGGTTAGTGTTAACAGGTCACTTTCCAAACTTATTGGTAGCGCCTGTTTCCTAAAGTAGTATGGTCTCTTCGTGACTTTCAATTTCCCCTCTGATCCACTGCTTAAGCATTTTCTTCATAACACTCTGCCCTCTTCCTAATAACCGTAACATGTAGATTACTGATTATATTCTTGTTACATGTTTATTTTTAATAGTTTGATTAGTCATAGAGTATTTTCTAACCAACCTGGGCTAATTAATACTCTGATATTGTAAACTGCCACTATAACATCATGGCTTTTGGGTAACAGCATATCAAAGTTTATGTATATGGGGTTGTACTATACATTCCATCTTAGCCTTATTGTCACAGCACCCCTTTAAAAGAGACATTTTTTTTCTCACTTAAACCCCTTAGTGAACATATTCAGCTTTTAGACGTCACGGGTTCTGCGATCGTAACTATCCCTAATACCCTGTAGAGTTACTACCTAAATGGCAGACCACGCTTTGCCATTGTCCTCTGAGATGAAAAGAGGTCTGATGATCAATGGTTGTTAATGTACAAATAATACAAAAAAAAATTAGGAATGCAATGAAATAATTTCCTCTTTCTTATGATTCTAAAACGAAATCAGTGGAGAAATATGTGATAAATGTAACAATCATACAATTCTCCATAATTTTGTTACAGATGAACATACAAAAATTAAAGATGGATCTGGCCAAAACTCAAAGGTTAGCGGATATAGCGCGACCAGCTCACGCCCCACCACTTATAAAGAAAGAAGATAAAAAGATGATCATGAAAGTTGGAACTAATTCCGTAGTTTATGGAAAAAGGTAGGTGTTAAATTAGCCTTTTTAAATGATAAGTAGAATTGTTAAAAAACATTTTTTATGAAAATTTAAATTTTTAGGTTAAAACTAAAGGATGACGTTGAGAAGCGGCCAAAAGTCATACAAGATGTGAAGAGAGAAGAAACTGAATTTGTAGAGGAAGAGGACTCTGATGAGGAAAAGGATGAAATAATCAAAAATGTGACAGAACATGATAAACAATCGGTTAAAGGTGAAATTAAAAATACATGCAATTCAAAAGCTAAAGAATGTAAAGAGAATGAGATTACCACAAACCCAATTGAATCAAAGAAGGAAACAGAAAAAGGGGATAAGGAAACCGAGATTAAAAAGATATATGGACCGATGCGACCTCCCGAAGACTACGTCATACCGGAAGGGTATTTCGACCAGGAAACTGACAGAGATCTTCCGGAAATTGAAGAAAAAGAGTAGGTTTAAGTTGACAATAAATGGATTAATGTTTTAGTTTGTTTTTTTCTTTGAGAACATCAATTATGAAGACCTATGTTCAGCGATGGACAACAATGAGCTGTAATGATGATCTAGAACTTCTTTACATGTTTAACTATATACATGTAGATTTTTAGTTTGAGATAATTATTTTCCAATGAAACTTCTTTTGGGACTTCAGGAAATGTCTTTTGATGTGAGTTGGGTTTTATATAACGAAAAGAGAATAACAGATGTATATACATATAGATATGTACTGTTTTAGGCGGTGAGAGGACATGAGACGTTTCTGCATAGCTTTCTTATTCTACGTCTCTTTCTACTTTGATTTGTCGCTACAACGAACATTTTGTTAAACACATGTTACCTTTGAACCGAACGGGGACCTTCGCCCAAATAATCGTAGAGATTGTTAATAGTTTGCATATATTATGTTAACAATATCTGAATGGGTGGCTAATAAAAAATAGGGTGCTTTCAAACGCGGTTTAAGAGAAACTGTGATCTAATAAATTTGTTGAAAAAATGAATAATACACGGTGAAGGTAATAAATATAGAAAAAGTATGATCGAGAAGTTTTTTATTAATCGACGTAGATAAGAACGAAAGAGAGAGTAGCAGCATCGAAAGTAACCTTTTCTTAAAGATAGAGATTTTTCGAATGAATATAAAAAAAATATATTTTCCTAACATCTAGGGAAGCATGCCTACTACTCTAACGTCGTTTGCGCACGACAGTTGAATTTATTTTGTGTTTATAGAATCGAACAATATTTTTAACAAAAAGTTACTCAATGCTGCTACTTAACTCTCTCTCTCTGTCGTTCTTATTTACGTCAATCAATAAAAAACTTCTCGATCATACACTCTCTGTTTACCTCCATCATCATATCATTCATTTCTTTCTTTTACAAATTTATCAGAATCCAGTTGTGAAACTGATTACATACAAATACTATAAAAGTGATTTTACGGCGTTTGAACGCACCCTATTTTTTTAGTAGTAACCCTTTAATGTACAGGTATTTACAACTCCTGTAAATAATCAGATATTTTTAACATAATATATATATAAACTATTAACAATTGCTACGGTTATTTCCACGAAGGTTCCCTGTTTGATTCCAAGGTAACATGTATTCAGATGGTGATTGTGTATTTTCGAATCAGCCTAGTTAGCACTGTCATATAGTAAATCAAATCTATCGCCATAACAGCATCGCTGTGTTCCTGACATGAAAGAGCCAAAATTTTGAGAGAAACCGCTCTACCATCAATGACTTCGTTGTTACTAACATCATGGAAAGATTAGATTTATTATACTCTTGGAATCTGTCCTGGGCCGACCACGCCGTTTCACATAGACCTGCTGGAAAAGCATTTTTAAGGCGGATGCGCGCTCGAAACCAAACGGATACGGTCGGACTTTTCAAGGGCCTGTTCACCAAGAGTGGCAGTACACGCAATGTGCGAAGTGGACGCAATCGGAGTCAATCGACGTCATCATGGGTTGCCGATCAACTCATAATGTTTCACACTAAGCAGATTAGGTTAGATCTCGAGGATTATCAGTAACAAAATATGTAAGAATAATAATAAACCTTATTTCAATCAGCTGAAATTATATTTTAAATGCAATCGAAACCAGCTCTCCTATGAACTAAACTGTGAACGGACGCTTGGGAGGAAAATGTAAATTAGAACAAAACTAACAGTTGTTGCTGTGTAGCTATTTATTGCATAAACGACTACATTCACAAGTTCATACAATATCTAACAATAAAAACAAGTGCTTTACTTAATAATTTATTGCTTAAAAGTAAAATTGTACATTTCTACACTTGATTTAATGGATTATATTTATCGATCGATTTCGCCAAACACAACGTCAAGTGTTCCTATAATTGCGACGATGTCGGCCAACATGGAGTTCTTGCCGATCTTCTCCAACGCAGCTAAGTGAGCGAAACCAGGGGCCTTGATCTTGCATCTGGAAATTATAATGGCTTATATAGCTAATGAACATTAAATTAATCGTAATAATGTGGCCTTTAACTTTACAGGCCTATGTCCAATAGTGGATGTCTAAAGGTTAAAATTATTCACCAATGATAGCTCAATTTGAGAGTATGAGCTCAGATGGAAGTGAAGCTGCAAGTTCGATTTTACTGAGCTCGCATTCCCGGATAAGATCGTGGGGAAACTAGCATGTTTCAAGAATAAAAGTTTTCATGAACATGTGACATCCACAAGCACTCATTTAGCAAATGACCTCGATTGTCCTTCAGAGAAAGTCCCAATGAGTCCGAGTTGAGATATTAAATGGACTGTTTAATATCATCAAGTAATATCTAATGATGGAATATATTAGGAAATGTATTTGGTACCTGTATGGTTTAGATCCTCCATCCGATACTAAGTAGACTCCAAATTCTCCTTTAGGCGCTTCCACCGCAGTGTAAGTAGAACCAGGAGGCACTTGGTAACCTTGAGTAAACAACTTGAAGTGGTGGATTAAAGCTTCCATGGATGTCTGAAAAAATTTAAAATTATAGACTAGTTCGAGAAATATCAAAACTGGCTTTATTCAATTTACTAAGAGATATTTAAAAAAATATTCCTTATTTGTGTGATCTTTGGGGGAAGTTTATGTACAGCAGTGGACATCTGTCAGCTCATATTGTTATTGATGATGATTCTTTATTTTTGTCTATCTATCATTATGGAATATTACCTTACCATTACTTTGTCATTAATAATTTTATCATGGACTTTACATGATTTACTTTTACATGGTTTACTACATTTCAAACAATCAGTTGGTAATCAGACTGTGTAAGGTTAATGCTTGATGTTTTCAAATACTATTAATTATTCAACATATATACCTTCATTTCATGACGAGAAGGTGGTGTTAGTTTAGCATCATCAGTTTTGACCTCGCCGGGCGGCATTTTGTTCAGGCATTGGTCTATAATGCGCAGAGATTGTCGCATTTCTTCCACTCGACACAGGTACCTGTAAAAATATTAAACAATGATTTTTTGAAGCATTAAACATTTAATTTTTTTTTAATCTTATTCGATTTATATACCTTAAATCTTTTTTTTAAACATTAAACACTAGAATTTAAAATGGTAAACAAAACGGCGAACATAAAAACAATTTGATACAAATAAAATATTATTTCTGTTGCTGACTATATGTTACTGTTACTTTAGTCACCAGTCTTGACAGTGGTTTTAGCCATACCTGTCATAACAATCTCCATGAGTGCCTATGGGCACATCGAAGTCAACAAACTCGTAAGCATCATAAGGTTGTGTCTTGCGTAGATCCCATTTGATGCCGGAGCCCCTCAGCATGACACCACTATAATACAAAAAGTTTTTTTTATTAGACCATGTTAAAACAAAATCAGGTTAATTACTTACTAGTTGTATTTATTGGTTAGGCATATAAATGTTTTTATAGCACAATGGCTACGCTCATTTCTTGTAGATGGTAGACCTCAGTTCGATTGCATAAATACATATTAAGATAGTGTTAATTTACTTTCTAGTGATGCTGTTATTATTATAAATTCACATTTGTAACTTAGTGAAATCAATTAATTTCATGATAAATTTACAAACAAAAATAATCATCAATTTGATTTTTAAATAATTGTAGCAGATTCATTATTTAAAAAAAATAAGAATTTAATTAATATATCACCTGAAACCATAGTTAAGAGCTTCTTCAGCTGTTACAATACCGATGTCCTTGGTCCTCTGAACCCAAATTCGATTAGTGGTTAGTACATCTTCAACCTCATCCAGTCGCTCGGAGAACTTTATAGCAAACTCGTAGATGTCATCCATTAAGCCCAACGGCATATCCTATAATGAATGAAGATTATATAATACTATTTGTTATATAAATAATCTTGACTAAATAAAATTTTACAAGGACATAGCTTTTACTATTCAATTCTAATTTAGCATACATCATGTTACCTTTTACGATACATACAAATGGTAATGTGTTCCAATTAGTTCTTTTAACAAAATCATTTACTGTAAACTATGCACAACAACTACTCACAAGAGCGACACCGCCAGGGCGTATGTAAGCCGCGTGCATCCTAGCACCACTGACTCGTTCATACAGCTCCATCAACTTCTCACGTTCCTCAAACAGCCAAAATAGTGGAGTCAAAGCGCCCACGTCCAACGCATGCGTGGCCACCGCCATGATGTGGTTACGGATGCGTGTGAGCTCAGCATATAAAGCTGAGCAATATAAGAATTATTTTAATTGTTTTTCTTTCTTAAAAAACATAACCGCCAAGCTCAATCTATTACTAATTTTTTTGCACACCTTTGGCGGTACACAGGGTTCCACTAGAGGTACATGAAAATTATATTATTAATGGCTAAAATACTGAGAATTACAACAGTTAACTTATATAAACATTATTATAATGTATTATTTCCACAACATGTAGTTGAAAATTAACCTTATAACTAGCTAACTAACCGATAACTGCTAGAGAATAAGGAGAAGAATAAAAAGTGTATTTCATAGTTAAGACTGACAGTAGATAAATCTATTAACAAGATATATTTTGAGGTAAGTATGGAGTTATCAGAAGTGTACCCATAAATGAAAATTTTATTAAAGAGTATGTGAACAAAAATAGTTTGGGAAGCACTGATCCCAATCTTACCAATTAGTATTTAATAAAAACGGGTAAATATTGAACTAATATAGTACATAGTTTATAGTACAATAGTCACATTGGAATGCAGAGTTATTATGATGCTAGATTTTTTTCATCATCTTAGCTTGTCTCTACTTAACATAGAGTTGGCACTATCATATTTCTTTCACTAACAATATAAATAATAGTACAATTTTAACTTTGAATCCTAACCACTATCTATACTATACTATAAAACTATTAACTTATTACATTGTGCACTTATTAAGTTTATCTTACTAAAAAATAAAAAATACTTACTCCTAATATACTTGGCTCTTATTGGTATATCAATGTTCAAAAGTTTCTCAACTGCCAAACTGTAGCATTGTTCATTGCACATCATGGACACATAGTCAAGCCGGTCGAAATAAGGTAGTGCTTGTGTATATGTTTTATATTCAATCAGTTTCTCAGTACCACGGTGAAGTAGGCCAATGTGAGGATCTGCAGCCCTCACAGTCTATAATGGTAATAAAAACCAAAATATGAGTTTATGACTAAGTTAATTTTAACCATTTTTAATTGATCATAAAGTAAATTACCTCACCATCCAGCTCCAAAACAAGACGTAGTACACCGTGAGCAGCAGGGTGCTGCGGTCCAAAGTTTAGTACCATGTTACGTACTTGCTTTTCAGTAGGTGCAACGATACCTAAACAAAATAATTATTAACACAAAAGTTACTTATAAAGAGAATTGATTATTTAAGAATCAATTGCATGTTACTCACTGTTATATGGTAAATGTTTATAAAGCGATGTTACTTCGTCTGGATACATCACTGCACCTTCGAATTGTTTAACATATTCCGCATCGGGCATCCAGCGATGCGCATTTCGTTGGGAACTAAGTCAAAAATGTATGTTACTTCATTATTTTTAGAAAAACTAATTTTAAGTTAAATAATTTTCTAATTTTCGTATGTAATATTTAATTTTAAACCACATATTCGTAATATTTTACTAAAATAAAAAAAAATTATAACAAGAAAAATCTATATAACCTATGACGTTACATAATAATAACCCTTTTTTTAATGGTATTAATGCAATTTGTTCAATTATTATTATATGTAATACTTACTTCACATTGTATACTGCTGGTAAATTCTTCAATAAAGCTGTAGAATGACTTAAGTTTGCCGATTTTCGCAGCAAAACATTGAAAATCGAAGCCATTTTTGGTGCAACTACGTTACAATTAACGTAAGACGTTTGACAATATATGTCAACGTTATTAAATAGAAGCAGAAAATAAATGCAATTATTTTTATTCCTGATCTAAACCTAATATTTTATAATAAGTAATAAAAGTTATACAATTTTAATGAATTCTTGTTAAGAAAACTAAGAGAGCAAAGAAATAAGTTCAAAAACTTTCTTCATAAACAGGAACATACAGACGTCAGAAGACAAAACGTCAATACTATAATGTCAATATTTTGATGCGTTCATTTAATTACAAAATGCTGATTAATCAAGTTACTTTTATTTAATTAATTTTTCATACCAATATACGTTTCAATTTTGATTACCACCATTACAATATTCTCGCTTATGTTATAGTATAATTGGGAACAATTACGAATGTGCAAACAAATATGAGAAGATTAAGGGAGATCAATAAATTAGATATATTTTATATACTTGGAGGCTTCATCGCGTGGGTTTGGAATACAAATATATTTTTCCTGCTATAATCCCAATTATCTAGGCTTAAGTGGCACATTGCTCGAAAGACCGACGGCCGTTGGAGCCAGCTGTGGACATCTATCGGCTCATAATAATTTCAATATATAACTTAAAGTAACAACGAAACAACCCAACTAAAAAGTAGGCAACAAAAATAAAAGTCAATATCATACAGTTTTATTTTATTAATAAATCTAACTTGCATTTTATTTCTCATTTCATCATAAATTAAAATCTCTTCAATAAACCTTACTGGTGTGAGATAGATTTTTTTTTAAATATATTATTTAACGCGTTTCTGCTGCCTCTGTCGATAGATGTCGTTTACTGGTGGTGCGACACCTAGTTCGTCGTCATCAGAGTCTTCGCCTATCTTTCTTCGCCTTGTCTGTAAATATATATATACTATATTATTCACTAATATATTTCTTATTCATCTGTTAAGTATTTTTGTTATATGACATTTTATATAGCAGTCTTACCGTAGTTTCCCATAAATTTTTTGAAATTTTTCAGACATTTATTGATGATCATGAGTATTATTCTTTGTAGCGAAGTTAAAAAAGTCTCACCCCATATGAAGAAAATTTACCTTATTAGAGACGGTTGTAATACCCTCGTCATCTACAATCCAGTGCACGGAGCGTGCCAAGTCGAAGAGTTTCGTATCGCATCCGTTTTCTTGTGTTGGCGCTGGTGCTGCAAACGTTTACATTATTGAAAGAAATGCCCCTAATAATAAGAAATCGCAAATTTTCTTTATTCGAGAGAGAGAAGTGATTTACTTGAAGGTAATTGTTGTCTCTGCCCATAACAATTATTATTTAAAAGAATATTTGTTATTAATTACGTAATACTTCATTATCCTGAATTCTGCCAATAGACGTCCTCTGCAAAACATAGGCCTCACCTAAAAATCTCGTTTTTGGAGTTCATCGAGGGTAATGTAATAATTAATTGAAAACAATAGTAGACATCAAATAGAAATAAATTAATGAAAGTGGATTATATCTAAATAATTTGACGAAATATTTAGTTTAAAAACCTATAAATAAAGTAAAATCAATACAAATATTCATTAAAAAGTATTAAGTAGGCCGCCTATTCTACAATAGGCAAAGAATCTATTTAAGTCCGTTGTTGTCCTTGAAACAGAACATAGGTTTCTGAAATAAGATTTAAAATAATTATTATTATTTTAGGCATTTAAAATAACTGTTTCACTTACGCTTATCTGGAAGAGTTATGCGATTGAAGAGTTGCATAAGCCTGTCGACGGAAACGAAAGGCCCGCGGAAGGAAGACGGCGGCGGCATTAGCGTGCAGATGTGCGCGCAAGCAGACGGCATGGGGAATGTTCCTCCTGCGATATTAAAATAAACTATTAATTTATAGTTATCAATAATACATAATATATCTGACGGTTTGTTGTGCCACAATTTTTTTTTTTCTACATTGCTCAAAAAGTGACCACAATTTCACATGATGTTAAGTGAAAATTAGCTTGAAGCTAGAAGATATGCTCGCCTGAACTATTGGACTCTCATGTTTATATCTGTGGGGACAAATCAATGGCGTTATGGCGTCAGATTAATCTTGGTAAAAAATAGCAAGGTGAGTTTGAAGAAAGTTTCGCTATGCGACCTCCACTTACGTGCCCTTAGAATCAATTCTAATATCTCGATGGTCCAATCGTAGTTATCGATATGCAAAGGTATCAACTAGGAAATAACAATAAATATCCATATGTATACACTTGAATTTAACAGACCTGGTATTGGATGTTCCCCTGGTAATGGATTCACTTTTGGCTTGTATGGAATCATCTGGTTAGTGTCGGGACGAGCAATATCTTTATTCGGGTCATTGTCTCTGTAATGACATAGAATTAATTACCTTTCAATTCGGCCTACGAATTATGCATTAATAAAAACAATCTTACTTCTGTCCTAATATTACTGCAGCCAATTCTGGAGAAATACCAGCTAATGGACCGCCCAACGCCCATGATTTGTTCGACATAGATGCCACCTAAACAAATATGATCAAATAATAAGAAAGCATTGGAACATATATGATGATGATTGCCAATATTTAAAGTCGTACATTATGTATTGAAAGCAAGTGGTTGTCGATTTGTAATTATTGTGAACACAGTAAAAACAAAAGAAAAACGGTATTTCCATTACATATTTCATTTACTGTGTCCGAATGGGCTGTATGATTTGGAAACGAGCCGATTCGATACCCACTGAGCATCCGCTTCAGATAAAGGAAATTGTTAGGCAAAAATCTTTTTAAAAAACCATTTAATAATTACCTCAGTATAACCGATCGACTTCAACTCGGCGATGCTGCAGGGGTACAAGTCAAGGAATTTGTACCTGTCGACCAACTGAGCGGTTTCTTTACCCTCAAATTCTTTAATCTGCAAACAGAGTAAAAAAGGTTTTAATCGGTACATGTTAACAGTTTTCGGAGTTACTAAGCGATTACCTTGTGGACCGGAAGTCCCGACTTAGGTTATTTCCCTGCGTTCATTTTAATTAATCAAATTAGGATAATGGAAGGAATGCGTCTATAATGATGAATGGCATTTTAAGCTAAATAGTAATACGTTAAACAGCTATCAACGAAACAGTCTCACTATATGTTAAGTAAGAAGAGAATAGATAGCTATTAAGATTTTTTGTATTAATATTAATAAACAATTAATAAATTTTTCGCTTATTATATATTTTCAGAATATATTTAAATAATATATATATATATATATATAAAACATAGACATTGATTTTTGTCAATAAGTCATTAAAGTATTTTGTGTTAAAATGGAAATGTGATACATACCTTTTCGAGTACAGCCTGCCTTCTCTTCTCCACTTTCACTATACTGACCAAGTCACCAATGTTGGATTCGAACTCCAGGAACCTGTTCCAAATGTCCACGGAGCTCTCCGGCTTCAGGCTACCCGACGACAGCACGCGCTCGAACAACACTCGTGTGTTATTGTCCTCTGGTATAATGTATAAATATTATCGTTATAGTGTATATCAATAAAATTTAATAATACTAGTAACATTACTTTAACTCGATAAAAAAAATTATCTAATATTTATAATGGATGCTGTATAATAAACTTACCGTTCAAATGTGAGAGGTAGTCTATGTAACAGAGTACATACTCTGGGATGTGGGAAAACTTCTTCAAGCCGAGCTCGAATATCCTGAACGCAATATTTTTGTCCTTGGAGCAATAGTACTCCATGAGTGCTGCTGCTACGAAAACGTGGTAACGTGACCTGGGAGGAGGAGGTAAAGAACGCTTACTATATATGTAGCACAAGTAAATATTTTAAATATAGTAAAAATGGTAAAAATTTGACTTAACACTTTTCAATGCGTTAATGTTTTGTTCAAAACATTATGTATTTGTGTAAGTTACAATTAAAAAAAAAATCATTGTGATTACAGACATTTAGTAATGAACTAGGTTTTAAAAATTGGATACGCTATATTGTAATATAATTGTTAGCGTGAAAACCAAAAGAGGACAAAATCCTTTTAAGTACCTTATCAGTTCTTTTACTGGTGGTATGTCTCAGTTATTGAACTATTCTAAGGTACTACCGCAACTTTTATTTCTATTACCATATAGTAGTGTGCAAACATTTAAGTGTTCTGGATAGAAAGATGTTATAGCTAGTGAAGTTACTGGGGTAATGAGACTTAACATCTTATGTCTCATGCGACGACTACTATGTTATGCAGTGTTCAACATTTTAATATTTTCAGCAATGATAAGGGCACGAGCCTATATCATTGCTGAATAACGCTCAACACAAAACGTTCGCCTTAGTAGATTCATGAATTAAAAAAAAAAATACCTGGGATCTTCCCTGGCACGTTTGAACACAGTCCTGGCGGTCTTGATACCCTCTGCTCGGCGAGCGAACTTCATATACTGCACATATGCTAGGGTGGGATCGATATCCTCCATATCCAAATATCGAGTGTATACTTGGTGAACCTAATAGATTATAATTATAGCTTAATGATCGAGTATCTTCATTTAAGAGTAAACCTTACTAAATCATTTTTCAGGGCAAAATTTTTGTTAAAAGGTCTATCTTCAGTAATATCGGCAGCAATACTCTTTGGAAAACAAATTAAATGTTGGTATTTATAAAAAATAATCTACATGAACCTACAATATGGTATTGATATTACAAACGTGAATATTGTTGTACTGGTGTCTAGTCTTCATTGCTGGAGACCATTTATGTAGCATCTATATACAGTTCTTATATTACCTTATTGTAGTGAAGTCGGCTCTCCTCGTAGTCCGCGTGCGCGAAGTGCAACAGCGTGGATTGCTTCAGCGGGCCGCTAGTGGCTCGTTCGTACACCGCCGCTGCCTCGTCGGAGAACAACCGCGCCGCGTTCGAATCCTGTGACGCACAAATCATAAAAACTATTTTATCTTACAGTATTTTTTATTCGACGCAGAAAGGAGACGAGCAAGACGTTCACATGATAGTAAATAATACGCTTGCCCATAACAACATGGTGCCCCAATTAAGATGATAAACACTCAACCACGTTGCGCTCGTCGCCTTGATATAAGAAGTAAAGTCTCGATAATTTCAGCGTCCTTCAATCCGGAACACAGTAATGTTTCCACACTGTTGTTTAGTGGCAGAAATAAGCGTTGCGGTGGTACCTATCCAAGACTTGTCTTTTACAAAAAACGTATACGAAATCATTTTTCTTCTACAATGGTTTAACATTTTTCGCCAATTTTACATGAAGCATACTCGCCTATTCTAGCTTCACCTCTCATGGTTAACAGCTGGAACACGGCAATGCTAGTATGGTGGCAGATTTACATTATGAAGGCGGTGGCTAGCCAGCCCCATTGAAAAAACTATGTAATCAAGTAACAATATAATCAACTCTTCACTTAATCTCGACTCTGAATGTAAGCTTCAAACTGTGCAAATGGGACTATATTCTAATACAACAGCGAATTTACCATGATAGGCCATAGTCACAATGCGGATTGGTGACTTCACACACCTTAGAATAAATTCTAATTCATGTGCAGGTTTCCTCGCGATGTTTTCCTTCACCGTTTGTATTTAGCTGTTGTTACTAAAGTTCACAAATGTACATAACTTAAATATTAAAGTCATCGGTACATGCTGAGATTCGAACCCGCTACCTTCGGGATGAAGGCCGCACGCTCTAACCATTAGGCCAGCGAGCTACTATACTGTTATATGCTGACCACAAAAGAATAGTGTCAAGAATTTTCTAATTAAACCTCGTCACATAGCAACACTATTTCAATGATTTTAATAGGCGACAAAACGAGCAGGACGTTATGTGTATACGTACTCCTTTCTCTTGCAGCAATTTGGACGAGTGATCAAGGAACTGCGCAGCCTGATGCCAGACGTCCGGGTGGTGTGCAAGGCACAGCAGACACTGCTCAATAGCGAACATCACACGGCGGGCCACTAGCGCGGTGTCCTCTGAACGAAGCGGGTTGCTCCGCTCCCACGTTATGTATTTCTTCCACAGTTCCACCTGTATAAATAAATAAATAAAACAATATTATGAAACGTCTCCAACCTGTGAAAGAGTACAGCTGTTACGTCAGCAGATTGTAACATGAGAGTATCAGCTAGTCTAGCGGTTTTAAATAAAACCTACACCATCCAAATTCTTCCAGGCCTTGAAATATGTCTACTCGGCTACAAGATGTTAGCGGATGCGTCAGAAGCTGCGAGCCATAGTGTGAACAGTTTCAAATATATACCCTGCCGCTCATTACAAAATAACCGAAGAACATACGGCAGGTCTTAGGTAAAGAAACCAGCTACATGTTAAGTAGTAAATCTTTAATGAACTCACCTGCTTCATCTCTTCTCTGTCCACTGTTGGCGGAGTTGCTGGCATGTTCCTGTTGAGACCGCGGGTGACCGTCTCCAGTTCTTTTGCCACGCGTCGCGCGTTCATGTACTCCCGGGACCTCTCCATCGCCATACGCTCGGCTGTATAGGAAGAGGATAAACCCTTATTTTTGTTGGTTAGTAAATGTCAATTAGTCATTGAAAAATTTTGTTCAAGGATAAAGATAAGTTCTGCAGCGCCATGCAGTGGGGAAGAACAAAAGAAAAAATAACACTAAAAATATACAAAATAAAATAAAGTATGGGCCATTGTATGTAGCTTACAGGAAAGCTCTTTGTTTTTTACATAAATAGACCAGTTCTTCTCCGTCCGCTTTGTTTTTTTTTATTCCATTAAGCGACAAGACGAACGAGACGTTCACCTGATGATAAGTGATACGCCCGTCCATAACGACATGATGCCAGTTAGAATGGTATACACTACACTACATTGCGCTCGTCGCCTTGAAACATAAAGTGTGGAATCTCATTACCTGTGTAATTACATTTGCTACAATTCCCTTCAAACCGGAACACAGTACTGTTTGCACACTACTGTCTGGCGACAGAAACAGACGCAGTGGAAGTACCCACCTAGACAGTTTCCGGCAACAGAGACCCACCACCGGCAATTATTCTACCATCATTCACCATTCATTAGATTCCTACCATCAGTAAATTAGATTTGTAATTTATCAGAAATATTTCCGCCTGGCAATATATATATATATATATATATCTCTCAAAGATACGGATACATTTTGAATAGTTTGGATGTGTTACACGGCTTCAAAAATTCAAGTTCTATTAGGGTCACATTACCCATCACACTACCTACTCACCAATAATTGTATTGATGCCTTGCTCAAATGCTATATAATCTTTCCACAGTGTTTCTATTCCTATAATAGGTGTTATTACAGCTCTTTGGTACACCTGCAACAAAAACATAGCACCTTAATTTATTTCATATAAGTATTAATAAAAGTTAAAAGGAAATGATTGGCGTTTCGAGTATATTTGAAGAACTTAAAAAAATGCACCTTTCTAACAGCGGAAATTTTTTGATTCTCTGCATAGGAGCCGACTGCATCCACCGCTTTCAAGAATGTCACGTAATCGTTCCATATTGGATACGCGTGAATGTCCAGGCCTATCTTGTCCAGTGCGAAGTCATAAGCTTGCGCCATTTTCTCTCTGAAAATAAAGAATCTTTACTTTAGAAAGGGGTGCCATTTAGATCAGTTTTGGTTTTCTATTATAGTTGGCGATTTACATTTTGAATTATATTTTCTATATTAAATTTGATTTCCGTACGTACAAAAGTATCTCTACGTTAAAAATAACAACAGGACTTATATCGAAAACGATATCTTGTCTAATTGTATTTATATAAATAAACTTAAAAAAAATATTTTAATTTTCTTCATAGATTAACTACAATAGAATGCCTCATATTATTCACTTACTTGTTATTTTGGCAATACTGTTTATTTATATATAAAATAAAAATAGTAAAATCATGTATGGCTATAGACGTGGTTTATAATTTAGAATATAAATGGAATAATTTACCATTGTGAAATCAAATAAAGTACAAACAATATACATACTTGTATGTAGGCAGCATACACTTAGTTTCTTTGACGTAGTTAAGGTAAAGGCGCCAGAGTTCAATGTTGAGGATCTTCATAAGACAACGCTGGAACAGCTATACGTCCATGGAAACATGGAGTTAGTTGTATTAATCATGCGGTTATCTGGCCCGAAGGACCAACAGATTAATTAAAAAAAAAACCCGTATAGAAATATCTGAGATTTCGATCACATATATGCCATATTATGTAAAAGGGTGGACATATAGATTTGAAATTTTTTATATACTTAAATGATAATAAATAATTATTACGCATTATAAAACCGCATTTATAACTTGCATACGAAAATGATTTTTTTATGCGTTTAATTAGTCAAAGATCATTCGACGCGACTCATCACTATCCGTAACTTTACTTACATATGAACTTCACAGATTTAGCTTCAGTCGCGTTTTTCTTATAACTATTACTTACTTTACTTTCCTGTTCCTAAAACTTTGCACAGGAAAAAGATTATATCAAAAACGTATCGACCGAACCTTACACCACTTATACTTGATTTATATTTTAGTACATTTGAATAACGTAGCATTTCGTTATGTTCCTTTAAGTTTTATAGAACCTATATTATTCAATTTACTATTTCGGTAGAAACTAACAATATAATTAAAATAATTTTAGACCAGAATCAAAGATAAATTCATAATTTTAGAATTTTTTAGACACTTTAATTAATAGAGATTTGATTTCAATGTAGCTATGCTGTATCGATCCAAGATTTAAGATATATTAAGAAACAGTATCGTTGCAAAATAAATAAAAAAACGATGTTTCAAAGTTAATGAAATTAAGTCCTCAATAAAAATTTGATAACTACTGTTATCTACTTAAAATCGTGGAAACGATCCTATAACAATCATACATTTGTTTCTTAATGGAATATCTTTAATAATGCATGAAATAGGATTCCATACAGTTTTAAATGAACATAAAAAATCTTTTTTACCGCCTGTTTTAAGCTTTGTACTTTTGAGTGTATATACCTACATTATATCCAGATAAAACCCATTTGTACAGGAAATACCAAACCGGGTGGATGCTCGCTACACACAAACATTCTAATCACTGAGCCTAAATGCAGTTCCATGTTCATAGACTAACAGAAAACCATTCACAAATTCATTCATTAAATGGAACTAATGCATATTATACATAAACATACAGCAAAAACATATTTTTGTAATTATTGTAACTAAGTGAATGTTCTGTCGTTTAGCATATTATGCTGAAAGAGATGTAAGGTACTAATTAATGTTGAGTGATCAAGTAGATTATTAAGTTGTGAATAATCATGAATTTTCATAGGGTTAAGAGTAAAATAGCTAATTTATATTCAAAAATGATATTCCTGAAAGAACTGAACAGTTAAAAGATTACATAAAACTTAAAAATATTTAAAGCAGTTCTCCATTTAAGCAAAATAAAAGTAATGATTACTAAATCAAATATGTCTTATACATAACAAGTCTATATTTTTAAATGATTATTTATTAATAAATTATTGAATTTATTTGTGCAAAAATTTCCAATGTTTCTTTACCGTGCATACAATCTCCTCATACATCTATCTGGTTATGATTGTGGTCATTGATATGTTTAGGCGTAAAGGATAATGTTAAGGAAAAGATAACATAACTTAGGATAAATTATATTTACTATTATTAATAAAGACTAAAAGGGAAAATACATCTCGAAAGTGACTTTCTGAGGCTTTAAATAGCTTTCAATTCGTCAAATGTCAATAATTGTTTATATCATTACATCAGTATTCATAAAATCAAAGTAATACATAAATTCGAATTTTTTTATTTTTGCCACAGAATATCACCTCCAAAATGTCTGAACACAGACACCCTATCCGAAAAAAAAGATAGTACTTTTATTATCTGTTTTCTTTATTTGAACTTAAGACTATTGTTTTACATAGTTCTTTACGACTGACTTTTGTGACTTTAAAGTATAACTTGTATTCAGTCTTTATTAGTTACTAATATCACAGACAATTGTACATTTCTTTAACCAACTTACGTTGTGTCCATACTAACCTTTTCAACTTTTTCAAAGTTTCTCGCCTTCATCTGTAATTTATGAAAGATTGTTTGTATTAATAATAAATTAAGAACAAATTAAAACATACATGTATTATATAGTTATGATTATATCTTCAGTCACATAATTAGAAAAAATAATGATCCAGATGATACTAATAATGATTGTAGTATAAATTTATTACAGCTCAATATTTCTTCTGCAACAATAGCACCAAAAATTTGAGCTACAAATAGAAGTCATGGGATATTTTTTACCTTTTCTATGATAGCATGCTTGTTAAAAAGGTAATGGGCTGGATGCTGCAAGGCTAGTTCTGAGCACTTAATCTTTACTAAATTAAGATAAACCCTTTATGAATAACAATTACTTCCTCAAAATAGAGATAGAATATCGAAAGCTACAAAATACCATGTAATATGTATACCTCTTGTTCAATGTAGATTTTCCAGTATCGGCCAGTTGTCGGAAAGGCAGATATCAACTTTTCGTACATAGTTCGTACATCATTAATGGACCGCGTCTGAGCTTCCCTAATAAGTAGGGACCAGGAATCCACATCATAGATGTTGGCTTCAACTGCTTTTTGAGCTCGGGTTAACCTCTCATTTCCCCAATCCTAGAATTACATTATTATTATTTTAATATAACATTCTATGTAATATAAAAAGCAGGCGATTGCTACTTACAATTTCTGTATTATCATCTGCCACTATAGCGGTCATTATGAAGTAAGGATTATGCACACCTGAAGGTAAAATATTTAATGAAACCTATTACATAAAATGAATGGAACATCGAAAGTTTAATATATTAAGTTTGATATTTTTTGGATAAAATTTTGTTTCTCAATAATCACATTAATTTATTAATCAGAGACACCATTAACTGGAAAACTAAACAAAAAACAAGCACATAGTGTCACGAAAGCGACAACATGAAGTAGTGACACCATTAAAGTTGTTAAGAATATCGATTCAAGTAATCATTCGGAATTTTATCTAAAACAGTTTTTACTTCTCTAATTGAATTTATTGATGATTTGCATAATAATTTTTTTGATGGTGAACTTAGGAAATAATCTAAATCATTCGGATTATAATTATAAATAACCAACTAAATTGTTTGTATCGTATGATAAACTTTAAACAAATCTTGTCTATCGATAAGAACCATAGATTATGTTTTAAATTTTTCTAACCTGAGATTTGTATATCTTTAAAAACAGTAACCGGTAGTGTTTACTTACATATATATTTATAAAAAAATGTTGTTTTACTCATTTTTTAAGTCTTTAGTAGGTAAAGATGTTGTGGTCGAATTAAAAAATGATCTTAGTATATGTGGAACATTACATTCTGTTGATCAGTATCTGAATATCAAATTATCAGATATAAGCGTTATAGATCCAGACAAATACCCTCACATGTTGTCAGTGAAGAATTGTTTTATTCGCGGTTCCGTGGTTCGATACGTCCAGTTACCGGCTGACGAAGTCGACACACAACTGCTTCAAGATGCAGCCAGGAAAGAAGCAACTGTATCAACAAGATAGTTTCTAAATCATAACCTAAGAATTAAGTGCAACAAACATTGGACTATAACAGTTATTGATTTGTGTAAGTGTAAGAACATAATATAAACTTAATTAATAATATGGTTTTTTATTATGATCTATGAACCTAGTATTTATTCAAAACTTTTCAGGTATTAGTTCCTCGAAATAGTTTTTTTTCAGGGGTCAATTGTTTGCAATGGAAAAGTCAGTCAAAGCAAATTAATGATATATTTTTCTTAGTACATACCATGGTTTATTTCAGGGATTGGGTAATTTCATCTTGAAATATTATCTTTAATACAAAAAATTAACAAAAATTCAGCTATTATAGATTTTGTAACTCTGAAGATAATATTACAAAATCTGACTTTTAAAAGTTGGCCAAAAGCATAGGCTATATTAAATATGTAAGAATATAACATATTTAAAAGTTAATAAAGTTGTGACTGCTGAAAATAAGACTTGATTCAATGTGTTTTTATATATTGATATTGCAATAAGACTTAGTTCGAAAAAATTAAAAAATGAGTTTTTTTAAGTGCAATATTTGAATAAAATTATTCACTTCTAATATGTATAAGGTATTATATAAGCACATTGCTTTATAGTGAAAATCTTGGTCAACTAGCATTGAAGGATTGAGAAAAAAACTGAAAATCTTAAATTTCTTTATTGATATTTAGACCAGCATCCTTCGATCTTAGGCTTTTGTACCTATTATGATTGTAGGACTGGAAGATGAAGTTCTTTTTTCTGAAAGATAAAGAAATATATATTTGTAATGTATGTGAGAAAGTATGATTTTCCTTAAAGATCAATCTATATATTTAAAATTTTATTATATTGTTGAATATAAATATAGTGATTCTGCAATACATTTTATATAGTTTTTGCTATAAATAAGTTTGTTGTGAAACAAATAAAGATTTTTTAGATCATTGAGATAATAATACAATCAGACATTATTTTACTTACTTTTGTTTTTACACATGATATTTGGGGTATGGACTATCAGTTTTAAAATTTTCGCACGATACAGAGCCAACCTATAAAATCAGAATATACATCACTAAAATGGCAAAGACAAAAAAAAATATTTATTTAGATGAAATAGACTAATAGAAAGTATGCAGTTTTGTGAGATAAGCTTTTTTGCTAACATCTGTCATATCGATAAAATCTATTTTATTATATTACTAATTCTATAGCAATTATTAAAAGAATATGTAAAAACATATCGGATAATTTAAGTTCTTTCGGTTTTATTGTCACGCCTTGTTTTGCCATGAATGGAAAAAATCCTACCACTACCTATACTTCAAAACTTGTAGCCGTGGAATTGAACCTGGTACCTGTCTGTTACAAGGTCAGCGGTTAGTCGTTGTGCTGTGAATTGTGCGCCTTTCAATTAGCGCATACATATTTGCGACAATTTAATTTTTTATTGTACTTACTTGCTCTTCTTGGGACCAGCGATCCTCATGACTTGTGCCCTCATACAACGATAACTGTGCGACGTTTTAACATGCCGACAGCTGTTAACAGTTAATTCAAAAATATTTATTCGACTATGTAAAATAAGTATAAGTAAAAGAACGGCTACTGCTTGCCGAGAGAAAAATCATGCGTAAGATCTCCGATCCGAACCGACCCAGAGAGAGGACTGTAGTAGACCATAACGACACAATATTGAAATCGACGGACAGGTTGGCGAACCGAATATCATGGTAGCAACCAAAGCCCACAGACTTCGCTGGATGGTCACTTGCTAAGGATGGGAGACGATCGTAGTGTCAAACAAGTGTTATTTAGAATTCCTATTGAGCTCTCGTCCGGCCTAGGTATCGCTGGAAGGATGTTGTAGGTCACGACTTACGCGACCTCCAAGCAGTGGCCTGGTAAGAGGCTGTGCGAGATAGACAACGTTGACGTACTCTTGAGTGGGAAGCCAAGACTTACTTTATGTCGTTGCGGCAGAGGTGTAAGAAAAAAACGTACATATCAATATGCCTAAACGGGCGCCTATTATTTGTTGTTGTACTTACTTTAACTACATGAACAAACCAGGCTAGACAAAGATTTTCTTCGATACGATCAGAAACAATGTTTCATATTGTTCCAACCATCAGATGAACTTACGTCATTTTGCATTATACTTATGTAAGTTCTTGCAATTTATATTGAAAATAAAGACTTAAAACTTTACCATATACATAATACTGGGTGTTAGGAGACCGCTTCCGAAAACGAAGACAGACGATAGTACTAATGACACGTTTGATGGTGAGACGGAAAAAAAATCGATCCTGATTAAGAAAAAATCATATTTTTGAAACGTTTTATTAGCATTATTTACACTCTATCATGTACATACAGGTAAATAAAACGATAGTTTCATAAAAAATATATTACTAAAAGTTTTGTATGACACATCTTACCGATCTAAATGCTCTGCGGCTCTGAAATAAGGTTCAAATAAGAACCAAATACATCTCGTAGCGTAAATAATGCTAATAAAACGTTTTAAAAATATGATTTTTTTTATCAGAATCAATTTTTTTTATTCCATCAGCAAAGGTGTCATTAGTACTATCGTCTGTCTTCGTTTTCGGAAGCGATCTCCTAACACCCTGTATATTTAAATTGTAACAGAGACGTTAAAAATAAACAAACTTCAAGTACTTTACTGGCGGGTGGGTAGGTCTCTGTTGCCGGAGACCCTCTATTTACATACTACCGCAGCGCCTTTACTTCCTGATAAACAGTAGTGTGCAAACATTACTGTGTTCCGGTTTGAATGTGCTATTGTTATTACTCGGGTAACGAGACTTAACATCTTGTCTCAAAGCGATAAGCACAACATGATGCAGTGTACACCAACCTAACTAAACAACACATTGTTATGGGCAAGCGTATCACTTATTATCAGTCTAGCTCATCTAATAGCTACGAGGAATTAAAAATAGTGTACTAAATAGTGGATAGCAGTCACCTTATATCTCCTTTAATATTCTGCGACAAATGCAACCTGAAAATTTTATAACAAACTTTGTATAGGCTATCGGTTCCATTACTATTACCGTTAATTACTAGGGTAACAACATTTAACACGACAAGCTTTAAAGCGACGATAAAAGTGTTTTGCAGACATACTTAATATCATTTCAATTCAGGTGAATCTTCGTTAAAATTTCGTTAGTTATCTTAATATATTAAATCGACAATGAAATTGATGGAATCATGTAAGTAATTATTCTGTTATGAATTATTACCATCCCAATTTCCGCGGAGAATTTTGCCGGTTTATTGTTGAATACAGCCTCTTCAAACCGCGACCTGATAATATAGTTATAAGAAAATTAAATAACTATAGTCGACGCAATTTAAACCGAGTCGTCGGGCAATAAATGTTATTGACAGTAGGAATGTGCACAAGAATTGAAAACTGACCCCTAGAAAAAGTTTCTCTATGATTACGTCGGATAAACATTTTATCTTACAAATAATAAAAAATATATCTTCAGATAGCGAAAAATTATTCCTATTAATACCTAACATAATTTAGCATATCGATTGTACTTATTCCGTTATCGATATGCACATCTACAATTCTTACGCACATCACTAGGCCACTCCATAAGAGGTGTAAGTGCGAGCGAGACAAACAGATAATGATTTATTGCTTGGCGACTCAGTTTAAAATGCGTCGACTATAGTTGTAATTGAATTATACTATTGAAAACGGAATAGTATAATGAAAAATAATATTTAAAATAATATACGATCTTACGCTGATGGTCTGTAATTTCTTTTTGGAACAACGTTTTTATCTTCTTCATAAGATTTCTGAAAATTGTAAACCCATATGATATATACGACAGAAATAAAATACATTATCTTTTTTAGAGAATATTTTTTTTTATTCCAGCGTAACGACGAGACGAGCGGGACTTTCATCTGATGAAAGTGATACACCTGCCTATAAAAACATGGAGCTAGTTAGGATGGTACACACAGCACCACATAGCGTTCGTCGCCATGAGACATAACATGTCAAGTCTCATTATCTTAGTAATTACACTAGCTACAACTCCTTTCAAACTGGAAGACAGTAATGTATTCACAGTACTGTTAGTCGGCTCCAATAGGCGCTGCGGTGGTACCTACCTAATAACAAAGACCTACCATCAGTCGATTAGAGAAAGAGAGAAAGCTTTATTTTGGCTGTTACTGGCATGCAGCTCTTGTCAAGCCGCACGCTAAGCTTGGTGAGGACAACAAACCCCCCTTTTTAAGAAGCTACTGTTCAGAAATGGTAAAAGAAGATAGTATTATATTATTTACTATATAAATACGTTAAGATAAAATGTATTCATACTCACTCTGGTTCCTCTTCGGCACTCATTAAAGCGCTTATGATGGAACTTCGTCTCAAAATTTTTCTTTTAACTGTAATTTTAACCTCACATAAATAAATACATTAATACACAAGTAAATACTTGTTATAATAATTTACACATGAAAACATTGTTCGTTTGTGATAATAAAATGATTATGGCAAGTATTTATAAGAAATTTAAAAGAGACAGTTAACATCACTGATGATTATGCTACCTTCTACATAAAGTTAGACACAAATAACTTATAAAGAGTAAGTTAAGCGTCTTAGAAAGTAAAATGGGTCACTGTAATTACTTGACAACGATCTGTCTGTCAAAACTATAACAATGTAGATAAATTGGAGATATTGAAAACGGCTGAAGGTTTAGTGTGGTAGAGGCATATTATTGGAACAAAATTTGGTTAAAGTGGTATACTTACAATTATGTCGATATACTTACAATTTCTGTAGGGTAGTTTCACCATACTCCTTATCCTTCTATCCATCCAATGTCTGAGTAAATATTGTAAATTAATTTTTTTATCATATACGTGAAATTAAGATAAAAAAAAAACTATTATAATATTGATTCCGTTTTATAATAATATTTGTGGGCAGAAGTTATTATCCAAAAAATGTAAAATAGAGATTAAAGATTCTGTCATTATCGTAAGTCTCCTGAGAAGATGGTAATATTTGCTTAAATCACCATGTTTGTAAAACGGATTTATTACCGTAATAGTGTATAAGCTGGAGTCTATCATCATTTAAATTATCATCATAAACATCATTTTATTAACGTTTAATTCTACATAAAGTATAGATTAATTTTTCAATTAAGCGATGAGATGAGCAATGCGTTCACCTAATGGTAAGTGACACGCCTGGTTATAACATCGTGGCGCTAGTAAAGCTGATGTCTCATTACCCGAGCAATTATTATAGCTGTAGCCTTCAAATCGGAACACAGTAATGTTTGCACATTGCTGTTTGACAATAGAAATAGACGCTGCGGTGATAAGTATGATATGTAGGCAGATGATCTAGACGGTCTTCGGCAACAGATCCCTATCTACCACGAGACTAACTTCTCAGAAAGCAGCTTTTTTCTAAATTAAAAGATATCGTTTGTCTTCAATCTTGATTTCAATATTTAATCTGACACTTATTAAAAAGAATCATAAATTTATACGCTAATGTCTTGAAATATGAGAATAACAGATAAATGTATTATACTGGATATAAATAATGAAGTGAGATACTTTTTTTGAGATTTAGACATTGTAGTGCAGGTTCCGTCTGTCCCTGACAGGTCATCGTCACCAGACGTATCTGATAACAATATTTTTAATAAATAAAACATAAATTAAAGTGACTACAAATGTTGTATATTTTCGTAGCTGCCACTGCCCGGAAAAGTCACATGTTGTAGAGTTTGTTTGGTGGTAGGGTTTTTTAAATCCGTCTTGTTTATATCATCCATGATGGTGTTCCGGTTCTCAACATGAGATTCCGAATATTCTAGGCGAGTGTAAGCTTCATCATCTACAGCCTTATTGAAGCTTTACATCAAGTGAAATTAAAGTTAAAAATACTAATAAGTAAGTGCATCGTTCTGTACTCACCTATTTTAAATGCGGAAAGTATTGAGGAAGCCGTAGGTTTTAATGGTGCCCTGCAAGATTAAGTAATTGACCTTATATTTGCTATCTGCTTTTTGTTTTAAGCATAAGTATTAAAATAAACCAACATAATTTTTTAAAAATAAAATTGGTAATTTAGATACTTACATAGATTTTATGATTACAGCTTCATCTTCGGATTTTTTCCTCAGTGCCATATTGGCGATCTCTGTTGATGCACCGAGCTCTAAAATACGAATTATTAAACATTAAACTTACACTTAAAATTGCTTGAAATCAGTCGACATTAACAATTTCTAAACTTACCAGCTATTCTCATGTCGCTCACATTATTACTTTTCTGAAAATTAAGTATTATTGAAGAGTGGTGGAAAATGTAAATATAATGGTTATTAGATATTTTAAAACAAAGTAATTTTGTTTGATAATTAGTTATTGACCTATACCAAATATTATAATATACGAAGCATTATGGCCGCTCGTTGCGGTAGACGTTGATGCGGTATTCTTGGAGGAGGCCTCCGTTCAGCAGTAGAAGTATATACGTATGATATTACAGAGAATTAAAATACTATCAGAATTTTTTGAAAACAATAACTTTTATGTGTTACTATCGCTGGAATAATTTCTTGTATTATTTTGGTAAATGGTAAAGGTTTTAAATCAAGCTGACAGAATAGCAGCGAAACCTAAATCTATTATAATAAAATTGTAGATACTAGACTAATATAGATCTATAATTAACAGAGAGGCAACCATTACAGTATTTCCAGTATATTTGATTATAATATGCTGGATGAAGTAAGAATTGTTAAAACCCCATATTGGCCTTTGGAAATTTTTAGTAATCTTTATGTATTTATTATACTTATTATTATACAAACCGATTTTATAAACTTGGTATATTTAGGTGGCAATCGAGATGGTGCGAGTTTTTGACTGTAACAAAATAAATTTCTTTGCTATTATCATATTCTTGAACCTATGTATTGAAAATATAACTACAATGTGACAATATTTTTAAGTCGACGAAGGAAAGTATTTTTTACTACATGTAACATATAAACAACGTCTTTGTAGTATTATGCATTTACTAACTAAAAAAAGAACTAGCTGCTAGACTTTTGCATAGTAACTAATTCATTCTCTCTCTTATTTCAAATCCAAATTTCTGAGTACAGTATGTAGGAGCAGTATTTTTTTCAAATGTTACAGTTGTGAGACGTCTTGGCATCTCTTACAGAATGCCCTGGTGCCCCTCTATACTAGCGTTTGCAGTTCTGAAAGAAGGGGGCAAACCCTCTCTGGCACCGTCGCTGGTTTACGGCAACATGCATACGCTGTCCCATGCGAGTTCGCTTGGTGAAGGACAAAGTCCTCCACCCTTACAGTCCTCAAAACCCATGTTCTCGTCTATTAGTGACTTTTGACGACAGGAAGGGTTTTCCTTAGTCCTATTCTTAGTCCGAGACTACAGAGAAGATTTTGATAGATGATGATTTATTAAGCTCTAATAACGAATGGTGACATCTAAGTAGGTACCATCACAATGCACATTTGCGCCACCAAACGGTAGTGTGCAAACATTACTGTGCTTGGTTTGAACAGCGTTGTAGCTAGTGAAATTACTAGGGTAATGAGATTTAATATCTTATATTTTACACGTTCGCTGCGAAACCATATTCAGAAGATATCAGTTCCTCAGTTCTTAATCGCAGTGCGTTTGAGACACAAACAATTTACCTTTTCTTACGTAACTATTAAATTTAACTGAAAACAAAGAGCCTTTCGCACAGAAGATGAGAACACGATTTTTGACATCTCACTAACTGAAGACTCACAGGTGATCCTTTACATCTCATAATGGACTGAACGTGTTATAATTAGACGTGCACAGTGTAGTACAGTATATCAAGGTAACCAGCGTCACATTTTTATGGTCAGGTATATATTTAACTATCAGTGAACGAACTCGCAGTCTCGTTTCTTCACAGAAAAAAATATTTCTTTAAAAATGAACCATTGATACATTGTTCAATAATTTAAGAGGAGTATATAAAAGGTTGTCAAATATCTCCCTTCCGCCTTTTTGTCTTTTGAATTTCGCGGCTATGTACAAAGCGCTACAGAGCTCGTATCTGGCAATACTATACATAATTTGAAAGGTCTTGACATAACCTACAAAACGACGCTATCCAAAATTAGTTTGGATATTGCGTTCAACAGTTATAGACGTGTAAACATGGAGTTCACTAACGCCGAAATTCGCGCTATTTTAAAGTTTTCCTTCGTTAAAGGCAAATCCGCTAGAGAAACGTTCCGTGAGATTAATGGTGTTTTGGGGATGGTACTCTATCACTTCGAACCGCAGAAGAATGGTTTCGACGATTCAGAGCCGGTGAAAACGACACCATGGATAAGCCAGCCGGCGGAAGACCTGTGACGACAAATACCGATCAAATCATGGACTACATCGAGTTAGACCGGCATGTGGCATCTCGTGACATCGCCCAAGAGATGGGAGTTATTCACCAAACCATTTTAAACCATCTGCAGAAGGCTGGATACAAAAAAAAGCTTGATGTTTGGGTGCCGCATGATTTGACGCAAAAAAACCTTCTGGACCGAATCAACGCCTGCGATATGCTGCTGAAACGGAACGAACTCGACCCATTCTTGAAGCGGATGGTGACTGGCGACGAAAAATGGATCACATACGACAATATCAAGCGAAAACGGTCGTGGTCGAAGGCCGGTGAATCGTCCCAAACAGTGGCCAAGCCGGGATTGACGACCAGGAAGGTTTTGCTGTGTGTTTGGTGGGATTGGAAGGGAATCATCCACTATGAGCTGCTCCCATATGGCCAGACGCTTAATTCTACCATCTACTGCGAACAACTGGACCGCTTGAAGCAGGCGATCGACCAGAAGCGTCCAGAATTGGCCAACAGGAAGGGTGTAGTGTTCCACCAGGACAACGCCAGACCACACACTTCGTTGATGACTCGTCAGAAGCTACGGGAGCTCGGATGGGAGGTTTTATCGCATCCACCATATAGCCCGGACATAGCGCCAAGTGATTACCACCTGTTCCTGTCCATGGTGAACGCCCTTGGTGGTGTAAAGTTGAACTCAAGAGAGACTTGTGAAAAGTGGCTGTCCGAGTTCTTCGTAAATAACGAGGGGGGCTTCTACGAGGGAGGTATTATTAAGTTGCCGTCTAGATGGAAACAGATTATCGAACAAAACGGCGTATATTTGAACTAAATCCGATCACTGTAACACTTTTTATAAAGCATTGAATAAAGAGCAAAAAAGCGGAAGGGATATTTGACAACCTTACCTTATATTGTTGGTTAACATTTGCTGTAATATTTTTTATAACGGCCACATTTAACCCGACGATCTGTGTAGGTGCCTTAACAAACAGGCTGTATACTAACTTAAAGGTTATTATTGGCAGGTCAGCATCCTTAGAAAAATCATGTGTGGTCTCCGTGGACATTCCCGTATCTATGAAGAAAAAAAATTATGAAACATAATATTATGAGTCCATAGTGTATGATTAGAGAATAAAACAAATTTGCTAACCTGCTATACACTTTTTCAGCTCCAAAGTCTGAAAGTTTTTAACACAGATTTTATTATTAATATTTATAAACAAATGGAACAAAAGTTATTGTAATTGAAAACCAAAAGTTTAAAAAAGAAAGAAATTATTGCTCGAATTCTAACTGTAAAACTCTTTAGTAATACAAACGTGACAAACCAACTGTTCAGTACTTTTAATTATAGTAGAAGACCTTAAGTTCCATATAACCAGTTTAAGATTAAACTGGTTATAATATATTAATATTTACTGTAAGATATTGTGTTTAACTGAAAAATATCTTGATTCATTGTCGAGAATGGCTGTGCCATTTATCAATTAATATTATTCAAGGGACAAAATAGAAATGGAAAACTTATTATAATTAGTAGCTCGCTGGTCTAATGGTTAGAGCGTGCGGCTTTCATTCCGAAGGTCGCGGGTTCAAACCTCGGCATGTACCAATGACTTAATATTTAAGTTATGTACATTTGTGAACTTTTTGTGAACGAACAAAAACGGTGAAGGAAAACATCGTGAGGAAACCCGCGCACTGATATCATCTTTGTGTGTGTGTGGTGGTCCCAATAAAGTGGCAACAGGCTCGCCCCCTGTTACATGGGACCTAATCTGACCACATCTGGCGAAACGTGGGTAGTTTATTCACCTCTGCCTACCCCTACTGGGAAAATGGCGTGACTATATAAAAAAAAAAAAAATTATAATACGTATCTTTTATCTTTCAGTCGCACATGTTTTTTAAAGCAGGAAGGTGGTAAAAAAATCATCATTCCATTACGTTCTAAATGGTATGGAAATTTGTGTATGTTACCGGGTCAACGTTATATGTTATATTGCAACATTTAATGTCTTTATATATTGATATAAAGTTTCGGAGCAACAGATCCACCTTACGCAAAAATTATAATATTACAGTTTACTCATAAGTGGCTACAACTTACTTGTCTAGATCCAATTTTCTTTCGTCTATATTTTATTTCGGAACTTCGTGGTACCGGAATCGGGTTACTGTGAAAAAAATTTGATTCCTTTTCATATAACACCCTACTAGAAATTTGCTTTGATAATATTGTTTAGGGGTACTCATATGAAGAACAAAACTTTCAATATGAACTATATCATTATCATTTTTTTTTAATTTTTATTGAAATAAATCTATATGTTTAACAATGGAAATATAAAATTTTGATATTCAATCATGTATTAATCATCATTATTTCAACTGATAGACGTCCACTGCTGGACATAGGTCTTTTGTAATGTCTTCCACAAAGCACGGTCTTGCGCTGTTCGAAACTAGTAGGACCCAGCGATTCCTAATAATTATTGTATATTAATAATTCTTCCTAAAATTCTAGGAGATTAATCACCTTTTAGTATTTTCCTTTAAATGTTCGGATGAAATGTTAGCAGAAATCACACCCGTTTTTGTGAGCATTATGATATCATTGTCCGCGTTAGCGTCTGACGTCAGTTCATAAAGTCTCTTATATCTCTTGGTTTTATTTGTCATCGGTACATCGTATGTGGCCGCGTGGAATATTCTATTGGAACAGTTTGAGCAAAAAATAACACCTTTGAAGATTTCCGCATCCTCCAAGTTTGTTTCATTGCAGAAGTCTAAAAAAAACATAACGATGTTAGATTGTAGAGGATCTGTAGGACCATGTGATGGTAAGCGATTAGCGATGGAAAACAACTACTGAACTGCCTTCTTAGCACAGTTGCTAACCGCTTGCATAATAACAGAGTTTTCTGCTTAAAGTTTGGTTGGTAACGAGGCTTTTGCTCATTGTAGATAAATAACCGTCAATTTATCGTCTAGGTATCAGGATCATATTTAAAAGTATCAAGAGATATATGTACTGGTGATACGTCTTTGTTGTCGGAAACCGTGTAGATAGGTATCACCGCAAATCTTTTTCCTGCCGCTAAAGAGCAATGTGCAAACATTACTTTTACCGGTTTAAAGGGCGCAACAGCTAGTGAATTTACTAAAGTAACGGGATCTTATGTCCCAAGGCTACGGACACAATGTGGTGTGGTGTATAACATCCTAACAAATTCCTCGTTGTTATGGGCAGGCGTATCACTTACAATCAGGTGAACGTCTGGGTCATCTTGTCGCCTAATTTAATAAAAAAATACTAACAGCATTTCTTGCATTCCCTGTGGTAAATGTAACCCTTGCATATAACCCGTTCCTCGGTGTCGATGTGGCCTGAACAATGCTCGCACACCTCGCAACTGCCAAGTACCAATAACAAGCTACATCTAGTAAAGTTGTTACACGATAATGTCTCTCATCAAAGCCGATCGAATGTTGTGTCGATTGAATACATAAAGACCTACATTTGTAATTGCTGTCATTTATTAGAACTATCATCATCAGCAGTAAATAGACATCCACTGCTGGACATAGGCCTCTCTCAATGATATTATGTATATAATACCTATTTTGCGTCTACACTATAATGACAGTATACCAGTTTCACGTTAAACAAAGTTTTTGACGTCAAAATTATTAAGATCTTTGGATATACTAGTTTTATTACTTCAACAGATCTTTTGCTGATGTATATGGAAACAGACGGAGATACTAAAACAACGCCGATATACACCGCAGATAGTAATGTTTAAATATATATGCACATTAGTTTTTACAACAAATGAAATAATAATAAGAACGTTTACATCTCATGACGATGGGTGTTTTGTTGTACGAATCTTACAAATGTCGCTATAATGTAGTCCATTTCCTGTGCACATATATAAAGTATTATACTTTTACGTGTAGATAATTCATTCTTTGAACTTCAATCATTAAAATTTACATCTAATCATTTTTATCTACAATTTTTAATAACCTACACTACGCATATTTTAATACGAGAATAATAAATAGCTATTTTATTATTCCCAATGTTTGTCATAAGATGAGACTCGCGACTTTCTTTCATAAGAGGAGAGTCAAAACAATATATCAATCATACTGGGAAAGTGCGAGTTGGCGGATGTCAGACGTTTATACACTGTCTCCACTCTAAACTTATTGTTTTTGGAATAAGTCCTCATAACGCTCTTAAGAGACCACGAAGCAAAATTGAAATGGATGCACTATCTAATTCGTCGTACTGAAGATTTAGGGTTAGTACTTAATTAAGGTTAGTGTTGATCGCAACAAATATGGAAATAATTAATACTTACGCCATAGTAAGTACGTTTTTTTGTATTTTACATTTTTAATATAAAACTTTTCAAGTTTAACACTTTGACATTTCTAGCTTTTTTTGTTGGTTATGTCAAAAATTTGTTTGCCAATGAATGAACAAATGTACATGTATTTTTTTTTATTAAATTAGGCGACGAGATGAGCCGGAAGTTCACCTGATGGTAAGTGACACACCTGTACAGAATAACATGGCGCTCGTTAGAATGATGTACACTGCACCGCATTGTGCGTGCTTCTTGAGACATACGATGTTGTTTCGTTACTCCTGTTATAACACTTGCTACAGTGCCCTTTAAACCGCAACACAGTAATTTTTGCACATTACTGTTTGACGGTAGAATCAAGCACTGCGGTAGTACCCATCTAGACGGTCTGTGGCATTAAAGACCTGCCACCAGTAGTAAGAACTTTAGTGTTCCCAATATTGAAACTAGACAAAACGATGACAACGTTAGTGGTATGCTATCTTATTCAGCATTATTATGCAGAGTAGTATCGTTTACCTATGGATCACTTCGTTTGTCATATACAAAAACATAATGACATACATTTAGCGTGTCTTTCCTTTCATTTCATTCATACTAAAAGTATATAGAGGACAACCCTCTTTAAAAATACACTGTTAAAAACCTTAACCATTCTATTAAAAAATAAGTTAAGGCTTTACAACTAACCCTCGCACTATAAAATCAAAATATAAGGACGAAAAGGATGTCCGAGTCGGAGATATATTAAGTTCATAATTATGTCATTTTAATTTATCAGTTGTTAGCCCTCAGGCGATACGTTGAAAGTCCTAGTAACAGTCTAGCCGTTTCTTTGTATTAAGTTGATAATATTAGCGAAATTCAAATCTTCATTTTACTTGTTAAGTTCATGTCTCATGTTACTTCTTCAGTAGCTTTACTAACGTAATGGCATGTGCTGGGAGCCGTACCGAAAGGATGTCGCAATAGAAAGGGAGTTGTATGAAAATAAAACAACAATAAATAATTACGTATTGCTTGATTGATTTATAACCAATATGTAAATATAACATTTGACATATAACCTTTAAAATTTTATTAAAAAATATTATCTACCGTCGAAATTATAATGTTTGCAAGGTCTGGTAATAACCTGTTTTTTTTTTGTATTCTCACAATCTTTTAATTTCGTTCTGTTTAAGACATAATATAAAACATTATAAACGTTATTATAATATAAAACATCACTGAGCAAATAGTAAACATTAAATTAAAATCAAACTCCAGCACCGGTGTTCAAAACTATGCAATGCTTATTTAGCAAAAAATACATTATCACTTGGACTACTAAAAAAATTTTAATTTAATGAAAATATTATTGTGATTTTTTAAACATAGCGATTATTGGAATAAGCTAAAAATTTTTTTTTTTAAAAATTGCTTTTGTTCTGCACTACAGTTTAACAATAATATTTTTATAGAATCTAACAAATTTTTTTCAATGAACCTTGTAAATAAGTACATAAAGATTTAATTAAACGAATAAATACATCGTATTGAATTGAGATCAAAACAATAAATATGATAGAGAGAGAAGAATACCCAATTTGAGATCAATACATTTCTATTTAATTTTATTTATCATAGCTTGTGTAAATCTTAACATAACCAGCTCGAAAGCTGTCACTGAAGACTGATGGTATATCAAAATAATATTTTTTTTATTTATTTTCTATTAGCCTAGGTAATTTCAAAAATACTGGCCCCGAAATTACTATTAGAAGCTAGAACTTATTTTATATATTAACATAATTATTTCATATAGTTGCTCTATAAAAGTATGAAAAAAATAAAATAAAGATAAAACATGTACGTTTTTAATATAATCCTAATAATAAATCGAAGTGGTGATGGCTCAATTCATAAGTGCGAACGTACTCACGAGGAGGCGCGGGTTCGAATCCCGTTGAGCATGAGATTCCGATGAAAAGGCCGTGACGAAACTGACATACTAAGTTTCGAGCTATCATAGACATGTGCTACTTTCTTCGGCTTCAACACTTTGTAAAGTTTCCCAGCAGTGGGGAGAAATAAGTGGACAGTTTGTATCAAGTAATTTCGATACAATAGACTCTATATGAAACTTAATTCGTCACAACGCACCATTTGCAAGAATATACACTTAATATTTAAATAAATTTCTATAAAACGGTACCATCATACCGTTCATAAACATCTGAAACAAAACAGTGTATAATCATATTTTACAAATAATTTAATATTACATATAAATATACACACACACACACATATATATATATATATATATTTATGTATATTAAAATAGGATACGTTTCGTAACACTAATATTGCCACAATTGCCCTGTACGATTTATTTGTGGAACATACGATTTTGAGCATTTCAGTTTAAGCTTAATATTAATTAATTACCTTATATATTTAACTAAAGTACTTACACTACAATGAGCTTATATACTATTGAAAGTACATATATCGTTTTCATTAATTTTTAATATGTATGTTGAGTCACTAGATAGATATTGGATATATTAACATAGTGACATTTGTTTATATTGTCCATGTATTGGTGAAAAAAAAAAAAAAAAAAACATAATACATTAAAAAAAAATCTGTATCACTTATAACAATAAAACAACACTAAAGTGTATTGTTTGTTTTTTTTTGTTTTATCAGTAAATTCGAATTATATCTAATAAAAAAAACTTAACCTATAGATCTTTAGGAAACGAACTTCAAATGTATGTGTAACTTATTATTAAATATCACACTAAATACTTAAATTTGACTTAAAATAATAAATGTATAAGCTTTACTGGCCTGAGTTAACAATAATGCCGCTGTACGTGAACTTCCTTTGCCGTATGAATATATTTACACTGCAGCCTATGAACAATTCATTTTGATAAATTCGTTAAAACTTAGACACAACCGGGAGTTGTAAGTACAGTACTATTCATTAATAATCAACGTTAGTTGGAAAATTACAAATTAAAGTATTGTGCAAACCTAACCATGTGCCGGTTTGAAGGACGTCGTAGCTAGTGAAACTAGCTAGTGGGGTAACGGGAATTTACATATTAAATCTCACAGCGTCGCGCACAGTGTGGTGTAGTGTATATCATCTTAACTTAAATCAGATAAAACTATTACATTTCTTGTCGCTTTGAGAAAAAAAACAATTCGTTGTTATCTTTATATCTTTTAGATTGATAGGGGTTTTGAAAATATAATTCGTATATATGATAACTTTCCGAGTTGTTTTCGAGTTACCACCAGAGATCTATCGCCCGAATACTTCCGCTATTATGTCGATATCCGCATCACAGAAATGATGTTGCGGTATATTTACAACAAGTAGATAATAACTAGCCGAGCGAGTTCGAAAAACCGTACCACCAACTGAACAGAACTTGGGGCTCTCCGTGATAATGCAAGCACCTTGACAGTGCAGTCTGGCAGAGCTTAAACACGTAAAGACCATAGATGGGTTAAGGTTTTGTTAATGTTTCAATGTCGCCTCATGTGAAGCCCCAGGTGGTCGGACCTGGCGAAGGAGCGCCGGCAGAGCGGGCAGGTGAAGGGCCGGTGGCCGGTGTGCTTGCGCGTGTGCCGGGTGAGCTCGTCGGAGCGCGCGAACCGCCACTCGCAACCCGCCCACCCGCACGAGTACGGTTTCTCACCTGGATGAAGGAGAAATCAATTACATATTATACGAATACATAAATCGTAAAAATTATATATTATTATATACAGTTATGAAGGCACTATGGCTTAAACCCAGTGATCATATGGTATTAAGAGTCTACGGGTTTAGCGAGCCTTGAAGGTAGAGTCCTTATCTCTCCGTAAACAATCCCGCGTGGGGCTGTAAATGCAATTTGGTGTAGCTCTGGTGCTAAGGACGGTAAGACAACCAAGATTTACCAAGGCCAGGTTTATCCTTGAGATTTGCTAACTCATAGTGTAGAAGGGGCACCGGTGCTTTCTTAGAAAGATCCTTGATCCTTCACCGATGCACTGATGAGCACAGAGAGGGTTTTAGTGGGTAAAAATTTCACTCAACCTTGACTTCCTCCAGAACCAAAAAAAGGGGGTTGTGGTTAGTTTCCATTGAGAAACACTGTGTCAGCATAATTGTGTTCCAACGTTAAGATGTTTGTAACAAGTAAAATTACTACAGTAACGAGACGTATTGTGGTTCAGTCTTCGTATTGAGTATCACTGCCAAGTGTACGTCCAGCTCGATTCGATGTTCAGTTTTTTAGCCTATATACGCACTGTTGAGGCACAGGCATACCCTCAATATGAGGGCCATAATGCGGATTGGTGTCTTCACACACACAGCTTAGAATAAATTCTAATTCATGTGCAGCTTTCCTCACGATGTTTCCCTTCACCGTTTGTTTGTATTTGGCTGTCGTAACTAAAGTTCGCAAATGTATATAGCTTTTAAGCACACAGTTACAGTCATCGGTACATGCCGAGCTTCGAAACCGCGATCTTCGGAATGAAGACCGCACGCTCTAACCATTGGGCCAGCGAGCTACTGTAGAGTTTAGATAGCGGTATTGTTTGAAAGCTCTTGGCTAGCTTCATACTGTAAAGCCGCTACGATAGTATTCTCGTGTCTTAGTTGTCAACATATGAGAGCTGGTGTATTCCGGGCGAGGGTGCTTCACAACACCACGTGAAATGATTAATAATTAACTAAGAAGTTTTAATAAGTATAAGCTCATTAGTTTTAGTTACCTGTGTGCGTCCGTTTGTGCGCCTTCAGATGCGAACTCTTCGTATATATCTTATGACATCCGGCCACGTCGCATTTGTGCAGCCTCTTCCTACCGCTGGTGTCGTCGTTATTATTATTGGCGTATTCGTTATCGATACATTGCTTCCTTACTTCTTCGGTCGCAGGTTTCGTGTACGGCTTCCTCTGCGCCAGCTGATTCAGTGAACCAGTCAGCGCGTTCTGCAGTGCCGTGTTGAGCAAGAAGTTCTTAATTTCTACGTCGGAGGTTACGTTGGGTTGATTTGTGCTTGGAATCGGGAACGGTAGCATCGGCGGAAAGAACGGGGGCTTGCTTGTCGACAGTTGGAGCGACGACTGCAGGTGGCTCCGGGCGTATTGCGACGGTGACAGTTGTGGAAACGGAGGTTTTAATCTGAGTATGAAACAAATCAATGATTACATAACAAATCAATGGCTCTTTAAAATACCGTCTCAGTTACAACGCTCCTTATACGTAAAAGTGAAAATTAATTAATTAAATAAAACATTCGCACATGTATAAAGTTACGTAAATGAATAGTTAAACTTACTTGTTAACATAATGCGTGTATTTTCTTGCGCTGCGAAGGTCTGGCCCCACTTTAATTTTAAGTACTTGATGACCGGCTCTGAAAATTAATATAGAACTACTAAAATTCTCAAACGTTGCAATCTCAATGGAATGATCAAAAACAAACAAGATACGTAAGATACTTATAAATGAAATACTTATATGTTAATATTTAATAATGATTATTTTCATTTACATATAAAACATATATTTTTATTGACAACACTTACTGAAAAGGTAATTGTGTGGACGTAGACTCGTCGTGTCTGATCGACTTGGACGACGTCGGATAGGCGCTTTCTGAAACAAATAAAATTTTGTGGTATGTCAAATAGTAATAATAAACAGCCCTCTAGACGTACCCACAGCTGGGACTCAAAGCCTCAAGGAGACAATCAAGACAAGTACGTAATGGGGAATTGTAATATTTTATGTTTGGCTCGAAAATGATCTTACAATATATTCAAATTTTATTCACTATCCCTGATAGCGTGTATATTCATATCATCATCATCAGCTGATAGACGTCCACTGTTGGACATAAGCCTTCCCTAAAGGTCTCCACATCAATACATATCATATATTACATACTTAAATGTTTATTATCCAGCTAGAAGATAATACTTTATTACGAGCCTCTTGAAGATCCAATCACTAGAATAGTATATTTAAGAGTAGTGCTAGACTTGTAAAGCATGGCCTATGAAGGTTTTAATATTTATAGCTTAAACGTAACTTAAGCGATGTTCCAGGTGTTCTAAATAGAGTGAAATGGGGTGAAAGCAGTAAGATAGCAGATCCTGTCATAAGACTAGACAAATAAGAAGAAGAAGAAGAAACGTTAGAGTGGTTATTGTTTTTCTTAAATACATATGCTATTCATCTTATTTATTAACTTATACTATTACCATTAAGTACTTTATTGGAATCTCTTTTTTTTTCCAAGTCTAATTTATACTGTTGCATGGTGAGTACTATGCAATGCTATACTATGGTATACCACGTGAGTATTCTTTTCTTTTATCTGATGTATAATATTGTATTAAAAAGGTATCTATTTCACTTAAGATTACTTCAGAACACTATGACTATATATATTTAATGTGTAACTAAAATATATCGCGGTATACCTGTTTCTACATAATAATTAAGATTACCTGTGTATATACAATTTTTTTTATTAGTTCATGCGATTTTCACACAGCACTTATGTGTAAAGCTTTTACAGTATAATATCTCTGGAGCTTGTCTTTACTTTTGTTCATAATAAACAGTTTTTTTCAGTCACTATATGTTATAGTCTATATAATAAAACCTAAGCTACTTAGTTAAAACTTATATGTATGCAATGAAGCATCATTAATGATTTCAGGACGGAGACACCACAAACGAGTCGCCTCCTCAGCGGCAGGTGTAGTAAATTGGCAGTTAGTAATGATTACTGCTTATACGGCGAAATAAAGCACGGCGAACGACATTGCTCATGCACGTATATAGTTTTTTGTGTTGAATTCTACACCAGTATGAATAAACATGAATAGATCAAGATTTTTTGTTCTGCGAATGTCACTAGACGAGCGAGACTTTCACCTGATGGTATGTGACATACCTGGCCATAACAGTGTGGCGCTAGTTAGGATGGTATACATTGCAACACGTTATACCCGTAGCCTTGAGATCGAAGATGTTAAGCCTCAATATTATCTTTACCCTGATACCATCCTGTTTTCATCGTTAGTTATCTAGCGTACTAGTATTCGTTATTGTACTGTTAGGTCTCTGAGTCTGGGTTGCCAGAGACCCTCACGTTATCACCACAGCTCCTATTTCTGCCACTAAACAGGAGTGCGGAAACATCACGTTCCGGTACGAATGCTGCAGTAGTTAGTAAAATTTCTGGGGTAATGAGTACAATGTGCTGTAGTGTATATCATTCTAGTTAGCGTTAGGGGCAGACGTACCACTTACCATCAGGTAAACGTTTCGTCGAATAAAAAGAAACTTGGATTTTATATTATTTATACAAGTTCTATATATGACATTTTACGTATTTATATTACTACTTCTGTCGCTTATTACTTAACCATATATCTAGTGACGTAGAAATGTTTAGTTCGATTCCAGCCACATGCTGAAGAGTTTGGTTCTAGACCCACCAGGTTGGCTACCACAGACATATAGTAAATATGCCATAATAGCAACAATGCTGTATACTATGACTCCCATCATCATGCCATTATAAAAAAAATGATTGTGTGAATGATTTAAATGTTAAAATGGGGACTGTGTGAAAATTTTGTATTGAACCATATTTATATAGGAATGGGTTCCTCGTTAGATTTGTGTCAATCAAGTGTTCAGCGAACATTGTCAATCTAGTACAACAATCGGAAATTTACATATAGTTCAATTAAAATACCTCGATCGGAGTGCGCAGGAGGCGAATTAGTACGACCGGGGCATCGAAGGGCAGGCGACTGGCGAACGTCCTATCTATACATTGTACATGGTGTTAACGGTTTCTGTACCTCGATACTATAGGCTCTACACTACCTTAGTCTATTTTAAAAATATTTGACATTGTTATAGAATACCAATTTTCTATTATTGTTCAATTACACCAGCAATTTATATACAATATATAGCTGACCTATGCCTGGTAAAAGGAATATTTCTACCAGTCTCTAAACCTTATGAAGGTGGAAGGACAGAAGGAAAGTTATGGTTGAGGAATGAACTGGCATAACTGGGGCGCCCGATTTGTCAGTAGCTCGCTGGCCTAATGGTTAGAGCGTGCGGCTTTGATTTCGAAGGTTGCGAGTTCGAATTTCGACATGTACCAATGACTTTAATATTTAAGTTATGTACATTTGTGAACTTTAGTTACAACAGCGAATTAAAAACGGTGAAGGAAAACATCGTGAGGAAACCCGCACACTGAAATCATCTTTGTGTGTGTGCGTGACGGCCCCAATAAAGTGGCAACAGGCTCGCCCCCTGTTACATGGGACCTAATCTGACCACATTTAGTGAAAAGTGAGTGTTTATTCACCTCTGCCTACCTCTATTGGGAAAAAGGCGTGATAATATAAAAAAAAATTGTTCCACCGAACCAAAGACAGAATCAACTGTACTACGCTGAACGCCAACCTTCAGTATTTGGAGAGGCACTGTAAGAAGATGATACCTTATGGTTCGAGAGATATCGCGTTAAATATCTACATAGGCAGAAATCTCTTATATATTTATACAGTAATGACAGAGATGGAGAAAGCAGCGTATCGCTATGAATATCCTACTTAATTTTTTGCTCTATATTATAAAATATCTATCTATAGATAACTATCTAAGGTTTTAAAAGTATTTTCTTATATATTATGATAAGTAAATGATACGCCTGTCCATAACATTTGCCGCTAGTTACGGATGATATACACTGAAACATATTGCGCTCATCGCATTGAAACATAGGTGTTATGTATCGCTATCCCAGTAATATCACTAGCTACAGCGCCCTTCAAACCTGAACACGGTAATCTTTGCACATTACTGTTTAGCTGGAAAAATAGGCGTTGCGGTGGTACCTAGACAGAGTCCGTCAAGAGAGATCTTAGATACTTACAGTTTCTGGAACACTTCTCTTCGTCTCTCCAGTTACTGCCTTAGTAATATAACTCTAAATAGTTATAACAGTTGTTATAGGTTTAATAAATAAACAATAATCAGCAACGTACTTTGCTATTGGTTAGAAGCGGCAACAATAAATTAAGTGGATAAGTTTAGTGTGCGGACGGACGGACGGTGTTACTACATTTCGGTCTCACTTATCGCCGTGTAAAAGCGTTTAATCTATGTTTATCGAAGACGGTCGTTAAGCGATTGTTCCCAGCGATTGCGAGCTACGCTTGACCCGAGACACAGGAGCAAGCGGGTGACAATATCAATACCGGTATCAAAACCTTAAAACAATTTAATGTGAACTTAACAAGAATAACCGAAGAATTTCCATGATAACAACATCCAACAGCGAAGAGACGAACAGGGCGTTCACCAGGTGATAAGTTCTGTCTGTCCATAAAACCTTGGCGCTAATAATAGACACTGGTACCGAGTAGTGCTCATCGCCTTGAGACATAAGATGTCTTGTTACCTCAATAATTTCACTAGGTACAGTTCCCGTCAATAGAGAACACAGTATTATTTGCATGCTATTGCTTGTGCGCTGCAATTGATGCTGCGGTGGTATCTACTTAGACGGTCTCCGGCAACAGAGACCTCACACCAGTACACAGTGATAATGATACATACATTCGAGGTTTGTACGTGGATAAGTCGATTGCTATGTAGTTGTATCGTTGTTTTTTTTAAATTTCTAATAAAATGTAGTATCGAATTTTACCATCATCATCTTCAGCCGATTGACACAAGATCGGGTAGGGATTCATATGAGGGGATTTGGGATATTGCCCACCAACTTACCAAATGCGGTTTGGTGGGAGTCAGAGCCTCGTTTGTTGATTAGCAGGGTGCACCATGACCATGAGAGACTGGCTTGGATCCCGTGAGTTGTTGTGCGGGAACCCTTATACCTCGAGTTATGAATCGAGTCTAATAATATTCGAATATTTATTGGAATTCTAGGTAGATATGTTATATATGTCCCTAGAATTGCCGCAATTTCATTATACACATTTTTGTCAACGGTTTTGCTTCAGATATGTAACTAACAGCGTTGCCATATACAATCCATCTTTTTAATTATAATTTACATTTTTTACTTTAATTTTGTACAATCAAGTAAGATAGAAATGAAAAGAAATTGGTAATATATAAATGTCTCAAATTTTGTGAATTATTTCTAGACTGTGAAGAGAAAGAGAAGAATGAAGAAATTTGATCCCACCACGGTAGGAGCTGTATTTAGTGAGGAAGAGGAAGAAACTGTTATAACTATATAATGGCATTAAATTTTCATTAAATGTGTAAAAATCGCGTAAATTAAAAAAAAACATTAAGAGATGGAGAGGATTTAGAGGAACATAATGAATCAATAGTCAGATTGGTGTGATTTTTGGAGAAGTCCTATGTCTAGCTAAGGACGTCCATTGATTAATATTTTTTTTATTCAATGAAGCAGCGAGACGAGTGAGACGTTCACGTGATGATAAGTGATACGCCTACCCATAACAACGTGGCGTCAGTTAGGATAGTATACACTGCACCATTTAGTGCTCGTCATCTTGAAACATACGAATAGTATGTTGTCTCTTTACCCCAGAAATTTTACTAGTTTCTACACCTTTCAATCAGAAACATAATGATATTTGCTTACTACTGTTTGGCGACGGGAATAGAAGCTGCAGTGGCATCTACCCAGACGGTTTCCGGCAATGGTGACGGCACCAGTAAAGACGATGATGATTACTGAATCATTCATAAAAGAAAATGTAGATCGAAATCCGTTGGCAACTGCAACGCCATGATTACACGTGTAAGAATAACAGTATCGCCTCATTCCGACATGAGGTCAAACATGATCCATAATACTTTGGGCCATGCAACAGAAATTGATTCTCACACTCCACTCTCAACAATTACGCGTGAATTTATACATTCGGTAGTCATTGTTGCACCATGCCGTTGTGAAACCTGGTGCCTGTCCTGCCGGGGAGCGGGCCGCGCGCCGCCATATCGGGCGAGCACAACATGTAATAAATTCAATACACGCTAGCTTTTAATGAAACGGTTAGTTTATAACATAGACTTTAATTTATTTATGACGCCCGATAACGTTATGAAACGACGGCTCAGCACAAAAGGATGCGGAAACGAGAAGTAATTTGATTATTTTTTTATACTATTTTTGCTTTTTTTTATATCTTAGAATCAGCTTCAGATGAACCAAAACTTAGAAGCGACATGTTCTGAATAACCTTTGAAAGCTAAACCCCGCTAAGCTGCACTTTGATAGTATCTAGGTTTATAGCCTTAATTTTCTCTTTATTAAAACCGTGTTCAATTAGTAAAAAAATATGGATTATTTATATATGTATTTGCCTTTAGTAAGACAATTATCTTCTTTATATATGTTCTTTGTATGCCTTTATTATAACGGAGCAAAGAGCCGACATATTACATTTTCGTTTGGCATGAGCTATAAGATGGTTGAGTTTGTTTAGGAGGTCCAATCAGTGGCTGGCTTCATATCGGCAAATAGGCACTGCTTATTCTAGCTCCTCAAACCTGGATATTATATAATAATTTCTTAAGTTACTCAAAAGATCCGCAAGTAGGCAAAATTAAAATTTCTAAATGTACTTTTAACTACATACAGATAAGCACAGAGATTTCAGGAACGGTAAGTATACCATACTCAAAATCTCTGATCCCGGCCATTCCGCTTTCGATAGCGTTGTCTTGAATTACTTTATTGCTAGATTTGTTCTCAAGGTCTACACCGAACTTCTAATTTTTGGTCTATATTGTTTTGGAATATGTGATCCGCGTGACCGATCTTTAGTCAATTAGCATAGCGTATCAATAAGATCAAGACTCCGTGTACCCGATCCTAACACCGTACTGATGGTAATCTCGGTGGCAGCGAGTGCACTAGTTTAATAGTTCGCGCCTTCACATCGACAGCATTTATTACTAACGTATATTGCTTTCTAAACGATCCACACGATTTATGTTACGACCCGGTGTAATAGGCAGCCTCGTATGCATAAATAGTCGATTTCATTTATGGCATTTTGAATCGCTGTTTTCGATATGTAGCACTGGTTATACTTAATGATAAACAATTATAAACAGTTACCATAAATAAACTTAAATGTTAAAAAAAAAAAAATAGTAAACTACCATTCTGTGTCGTTTAGCTATTTTCATAAGTATTACTAAAGCGTTAACCGTAATGTGGAAACTTTAAGGAGTTTAGGTTGGAAAGATGTAGCAGCTAGTGAAATAGCGAGGTCATCATCATCAGTCGAGAGACGTCCACTGTTGGACATAGGCCTCCCCAAAGATCCCCATTTCGATCGGTCGTCGTTTGTAGGGGTTCATATGGGGAGGTTGGAGCCATTTCACACAAAGCTTGCCCATTGTGGATTGGCCAGAGACTTTTGTTGATTAACAGGGTACAACACGAGCAGTTAAGGTTGGCTTAGTTCCCATGAGTTGTTATCAGAGATCTCTTACCTCTCCTTAATAAACTCCTCAACGGTTAATGTATGTAACAGGACCTGTTATATGTAAAGTAAGTTGAGCTGAGTGCAGTGTTGTGTAAAGCGTCCTAAGTACCACATAATTATTTTTGAAAAGAGTTTTCACTTACCAGTAAATGCATATCCTGTATACCACGACATTTTATAGTTTATAAACAATAATAGTTTAATTACAACAGTAACATGAAATAATCATTAGAGGCAAGTTTTTATAAGGCGATTAAATACGTACCGCATTATTAGATACTCATAAATAAATACAGTAAGGTGTACATAAACCAGAACTATGAATAAACTGCATTTTAAATATATCAATGTACATGAGTATATTAAATATATATTTGAATTTTGTATATAATGAATAGTTTATTTAATAGAACTATCTGTTCCTGTTACCTTTGCTAACCGTAACTCCTTTTGGCTTTAACGTTTCGTAAAATGTCATTCTTAGCTGACTTATACTCGAAAATAGGAATATTTCCACCAAATTTCAAGTTTCTAGGCCTCATGGTTCCAGAGATATCGTGATGAGTCTGTACATACAGGGAATCTCTTATATGTCATTATCAGCCGATAGACGTCCACTACGGCACATAGGCCTCCCCCAAAAATCACCAGATCGATTAGTCCTACGCTGCCGGCATTCTGCAGCTTGCCGCGACGTTAGAGCATAACCTCGTTCGTAAATTAGCAGGGTGCACCACGAGCAGGCGATATTGGGTTGGGACCCGAGAATTGTGCGGGACCCATTACAATCCCTCATATATATAGGTAGATAACATAATAAATTAAAAATATTTTTTATAATATAAATATTGGAGAAAGCGAGAGAGGTGTGCCAGGATCGTAGCAAGTGGAGAGAGGTGGTCTCTGCCTACCCCACTGGTAACGAGGCGTGAAATATATGTATTTATGTTTGTTTTAGCAAAAGTCGCGTTATCAGTAGATCGCTTTGGGAACACTTGACTGTATCAACAAAAGCCGGAATATACCTGCAGTTGGTCAGAAGTTTCGCTCAAACATTTCCATACAAATATTTCCTGCGGTGCCCGCATCCACCGTCTTCCCACGATCATCACCAGATTGTAATATAAATTAATTTAATGTTAATTAATTATATGATTATAACATCAAAATGAAAGGCGATCCGGTGAACACTGAATTCCGTTTCAAATACAACGACACGGATTTCGTGTAGCGCTGGTCTGTACAGTAGTCTCTTAAGATTGTTCTGCAGATAAGCAAAACACTAACAGCTTGTAATGGATTTCTGAATCGGGCATATATTTGAAATAAGGAACTGCCGTTACACACGAATTCGTGACTTTCGACACACTCAATTCAATAAAATACAAATTACTAGAACTGTACCACCGCTACTTGCCGGTAGGTGGTGTTACTCGTGCAGTTATGATAGTGCTCTATAGGGTTGCCGATTACAGTATTAATAATTTTATTGCCCTACCTACATAAAAGCACTTCTACCTTGTCTTGGAATATTAGGAACCAGAGTAACCCTAGGGTAATCGTGTCGTATAAGGCTAATTTGCATAGGTAAGGTGTCTCAGGTTGAAATCATAGTTAACTCTGATTTCAATCTGTAGTCCGGGTATCTCGACGTGTTCGTGAGATTTGAAGGTACTAGTCTTTATATCCCACTAAGCGAGCCTAGGTTGGACGAGATATACGACTTGGTCTTATATTTGTCCTAGCATAAACAAAGGTTCTTGAGAAAGCTGTAGACTTGGACGTGCTCAGTAGTACCACTTCACTAAGGCACAGAGTTTTTTTTAAGAAGATATAAATCCCCCATACCATAGTCTCCCTCTCAGTATCAGGGTATATTCTTGGGATTCCTCTTAAATAAAGAAAGCTATTTAAGGGATATAAAGACAAAGACTTGGTTCGGATAGAGTATAATTTTTATGGCAACTCATATATGAAAAGGTTAATTGTATATGTATATATAATTACGAATACAGAATAATATTTGTAGCATAGTACTTGTTATAGTGTTGTTTTTATATTGATCCAACAATAAAAACTCTTGTAAGCTTTTAAGTGTATAGAAATGTTGAAGATTTTGATTTTATTCACTAAATTATGCTTGTATATTTTGTAAGCTTTTAATACTACCGACAAGTTTCTTCACCGTTTAGGTTTCCCTTTATTTAATTAGAGAGATTCTTCTATTAAAAGTGTATAATAAAAATTTGGCTCCGTACTAAGAAAATCACATCTTGTCCGAGATGAGCTTTCGTAAAATAGTGAGTATTCGTATTTGGTATCAAAAACTTCATTTGTTTCTAAAATGCTTGAAACTAAACACACTCAATAGTTATTAACGAAGTCTAGACAACAGTTTCCGTTAAACTCTTATGGGAATTTTATTAAAAAATTAGATTTCCGGTACGGTATAGAGTTGTATTACATCTAAAATAAGGTCCAAGTATATCTATAAAAATGCAGATATATTGATGCCCTGTGTAAGTTATAGAGAATAGATGATTGTGTGCTATGCTATGATCAATTATCTATTGCAGATATAATCAGAGGTAGAAAATCAATAATGGCTACTGTATTGGATTGCGAGTGCGAAGCTGTCTGTTTGGTAGCGCTAACCCTGGCGCATGCAGCACGAGTGGACTTGTGAAATTACTCTCATTGTGTACCATTTAAGAGCATCGCTATGTGACAGAGCATATTAAATTTCGTTGTACCCGCTGTATGATAAACGTCCTTGTTAGCGTCGGTATAAGACTTATTTATGGCTTAATCGTCAGCCGAGGCCGCTAATGTTATACGGTTCAAAATTAGTTATAGGGCGAGATAGGTAGTCCATAGGTAAGTCATCGATATTATTGTTTTTATAATGGAGATAGTTGGAAGAATCCCGCAAAAGCCGACGATGTCTATGACACGGTCGACTGATAGATTGTTGAACTTGACTTCTATTTATTCATAAGGTGTATTTACAGCATATGATTTGAAATATTTATATAAAAAAAAGATATGTTGTAGCTAATTCTAGCATATAGTAGCCATATAACAAATATACAAAACATTTTAGTTTAACATTTAACTATGACCGGAAATAACAAGTGCCGTCATTATTATTTCATTCTTATATGTGAGAACGTTGACGTTTTGAACATTTTCTTAACAAATTTTGCGGTTTTTATGAGGGTATATAAATCAGCTTTAACTTATATTTATAATCTCTATAATAGTAATATTTATATGTACTATAATCTATACATATACATATATAAATAATACATAAAGTAATCTTTGTATACCTCTTGTATTTCATATAAAAAGTATGCGGAAATTCAATTAATATGAGATTCAAAATTTGGTAGATATATTGCTTCTGCCGTTTAGGGGTCAGCTAAGATTTTACAAAATTACTTCCCCAAAAGGAGTTGCGGGGGTGTTAACGCCAGTAAAGCATGTAGGGAACAGCTAGTAGAATATACTATTGTTAGTTTTTTTAAAACATCTTAAATTTAGTGTTTAAAAATGTATATCTAGACTCAGAAAGATAATGTATGGTTAATATAAATAATTAATCATTTCATATAAATTTTTCTGGTGTTGAGTTTGTTATTTCAATTCCGAAGCAATGATGATGATTTATGATAATATAAACAATAAATAAATTCCACTGATGAGAGTGAATGAATAACGCTATGCGCTTTAAACTTGGCGCACGTCGCCGCCGGGGGCGATGTGGCAAGCGGGCCCGCTAACACCAACTTATGGTCTTCGAACTGAAAATAATTAGCCACCGCGTTAACATTACGGTTTCTGTCTTGGAATTGTGTTAGCGGTTTGCGTACTAAATTTATGTTGGTTTCGGATGCGTGGGAATAAATGCAAACAGGATTATGTTTTATGGTGTCCTTAAGTACAATATAAACTCCCTTTTATGTAGGATGTTTATTTAGCTTCTAAAGAAATTGTGTTCATTTATGTCTGTTCGGTGGCTAAGGAACAGCAGAACCGAATTTAACGTTTTCTGTGTCATCATTCTTTCTAGTGTAATGGTAAAAAATTCTCGACCAGTTTAAAATGAATCAAGTATTTTGTATTTAACATATATAATAGGTTGTCAAATATCTCCTTTCCGCCTTTTTGTCTTTTGTATTTCGCGGCTATGTACAAAGCGCTACAGAGCTCGTATCTGGCAATACTATACATAATTTGAAAGGTCTTGACATAACCTACAAAACGACGCTATGCATAATTAGTTTGGATATTGCGTTCAACAGTTATAGACGTGTAAACGAAAACGACACCATGGATAAGCCAGCCGGCGGAAGACCTGTGACGACAAATACCGATCAAATGATGGACTACATCGAGTTAGACCGGCATGTGGCATCTCGTGACATCGCCCAGGAGATGGGAGTTAGTCACCAAACCATTTTAAACCATCTGCAGAAGGCTGGATACAAAAAAAAGCTTGATGTTTGGGTGCCGCATGATTTGACGCAAAAAAACCTTCTGGACCGAATCAACGCCTGCGATATGCTGCTGAAACCGAACGAACTCGACCCATTCTTGAAGCGGATGGTGACTGGCGACCAAAAATGGATCACATACGACAATATCAAGCGAAAACGGTCGTGGTCGAAGGCCGGTGAATCGTCCCAAACAGTGGCCAAGCCGGGATTGACGGCCAGGAAGGTTTTGCTGTGTGTTTGGTGGGATTGGAAGGGAATCATCCACTATGAGCTGCTATCATATGGCCAGACGCTTAATTCTACCATCTACTGCGAACAACTGGACCGCTTGAAGCAGGCGATCGACCAGAAGCGTCCAGAATTGGCCAACAGGAAGGGTGTAGTGATCCACCAGGACAACGCCAGACCACACACTTCGTTGATGACTCGTCAGAAGCTACGGGAGCTCGGATGGGAGGTTTTATCGCATCCACCATATAGCCCGGACATAGCGCCAAGTGATTACCACCTGTTCCTGTCCATGGTGAACGCCCTTGGTGGTGTAAAGTTGAACTCAAAAGAGGCTTGTGAAAAGTGACTGTCCGAGTTCTTCGCAAATAAGGAGGGGGGCTTCTACGAGGGAGGTATTATGAAGTTGCCGTCTAGATGGAAACAGATTATCGAACAAAACGGCGCATATTTGAACTAAATCCGATCACTGTAACACTTTGTATAAAGCATTGAATAAAGAGCAAAAAAGCGGAAGGGAGATATTTGACAACTTTATTTTTTATATTATCACGCCTTTTTCCCAATAGGGGTAGGCAGAGGTGAATAAACACCCACTTTTCGCCAGATGTAACAGGAGGCGAGTCTGTTGCCACTTTATTGGGACCACCACAAACACGATTTCAGTGTGCGAGTTTCCTCACGATGTTTTCCTTCACCGTTTGTATCTCGCTGTTGTAACTAAAGTTCACAAATGTACGTAACTTAAATATTAAGTCATCGGTACATGCCGAGATTCGAACCCGCGAGCTTCGGAATGAAAGCTGCACTCTCTAACCATTAGGCGACCGAGCTTCTCTAACATATATAGTTATTATTAAAATGATATATGTTGAACATCTTTGGTTAATGTTAATTAGAAGAGGATTTAAAAACAGCGAAGATAGAGAGTTTTCGAAATGAAGTTCGCTAGTGAAGAAGATACTTTCATTTAAAAGTATTTCTTTTATTAACAATATAAAAAGTACAACGATAAAGGAAGTTCGCATTGCAGTGAAATTCATATATTAAAAGAGAAAATAGTTGTTGTTACAACAGTTGTTCAGGAAAAAGAAACACTGAATTGTTGTTTTTTTTTGTGTAATCGGTTAAGTAAACACGAAACTGCGGAGCGTTTGCTTTAGCTTCCGCTTATGAAAGGATAATTGGTTTCAAACAATCGATGCAATTTAAAATTCAATGATCACTTGGTAAATAGATCTCTCCCTTTCAAAATTACTTGCGACTTCGATTTACCTTGTAGAACTTAATTTAAAAATATTTAATTCTTTAGAAATATCAATGGCTCTTAAAGGTCGAGTACATCCTTACAAAATGGCTGTAGCATGAATTGTAATAACAGAAAAGTTATATCAATATGTAAACATTTTTGAATCCTGGTTTGAAAGACTATAGCTAATATAATGGCTGGCCCAATGAGATAATGAAGAGCTATTCTAATTAACGTTACTCTAAGATACTAGGACGCTAGTACTAGTCACCATCAGGTAATAGTAGACTTAACAATAAGCGAGGAGACGAACGGGATGTTGACCTGATAAGTGATACGCCTGTTAGTAAGGATGGTATACATTTTGCACTTGTCGCCTTGAGACATAGGATGTTAAGTCTATTTACCTCAATAATTTCACTAGTCACAACTCCCTTCAATCCGGAACACGGTACCGTTTGCACAGCGCTGTTTGGTAGCAGAAATGGGAACTGCGGTGGTACTTAAACGTTCTCCTTCAACACAGACCTACCACCAGTAAAATACATTTTAGCAGCAAATACTGTACAGTCCTTGCCGATTTACTTTAACAGTAGTACATATGAAAAAAAATGATGTAAGGTTTACCACCGGTATCTTTGATGTATGATGTTAAGCTTAAGGGTACAGAAGACGAAGGGCAGAAAGTAATTTTTTGCCAGTTAATCTTTAGAAAGAAGTAAAATTAGCATATAGGTGTGAGAAAATTAAATTGAAGATTATTGATATCATCACTATCAGCCGATAGACGTCCACTGCCGGATATAGGTCTCCCTTAAGGATTTCCACATAGAGTCAGCATGGGCTCCGTTACCGCTGGGCACTGGGCTGTCGTGTCAGGCTTCATATGGGGGGGATTTGGGCCATTTCCCGCCACGCTGGCCTAATGAGTGGAAATTATTAATGTATACATGATAATACATATCACATACATATACACACATTGTTAAAGTCTACAATCAATCTCGCACAATGAATATTCCCTAAAGTATACAAATAATTTCAACAACAATTCTTAGTACACGATTGTTGTTGTTGTTATTTAACTGTTAATATTTTTAATAACTTAATAACACTACTAATGTATTGGTGCATGAATAGTGAAACCTCAAATATAGAGATAATTGAACTATTGAAGCGTTGTTGTAAAGTTGTACGATAGCTTAATTATAGTATTTATGTATGAACATGTTACATTTGTAGTTTTTTTTTTTTCTTCCAGTAACATATATTTTTTGATGTTTGTATTTCGTAAGTTATACGATTTACGTGCGAGATAATTATGCAATAACGATTTAATGTTTCTAACGTTTACGTAGATTATTTGCTAAATATCTTAGTCGAATCACGCGATAGCTGCATTACAGCACATCGGTAATACCATTACATGCTAATCGTAGATCAGTAATATTTGATAATGAATACTATAGATTATAATAGGTATTGATCCATAAAAAAAATAAGTAGCTAATATGGTGTGTTAACAGAAAAGATTATTTTAAGCAGATATCGTAGCAGTTTTTTTTTTCTACGAAGCTACGAGACGATCGAGACATTCATCTAATGGTAAGTAATACTCCTGTCCATAATAACATGGGGTTAGTTAGGGTGATAAAGAAAGTACCATATTATGCTCGCTCCCTTGAGACATAAGATGTTCAGTCACGTTACCCCAGTAATTTCACTAGCTATAGCGCCGTTTAAACCGGAACACAGTACTATTTGTACACTCCTGTTTAGCGGCAGGAATAGGAGCTGCAGTGGATCTCCGGCAATAGGGACCTGCGAACAGTTGCAGCAATACTTTATTGAAAACAAATTGAAGTATATTGAAAACAAATAAAATATATATACTTTATTAAAACAAAACTATTAAATTTTATTCCTATTGCTTCCGACTACACGATAACGTCTTCGAACCGGTCCTATAAGTGATAAAAAAACACATTTTCTTGTTATTATTCCCTTACAAGTGTATATTATAGTTGGAGTTGAACCTCTTCGAGCGTAATGATTGTATTCGACCTCAGGCGATGTAGCATTATACTTTAGATTGCTTAGCAGATGCTACTTGTTACACACGGTGTAATTCAAGAGCGATAGCGACTAACAAAAATTTTCTATATGATTGCCTAAAGGAGATAAACCCGCCTTCATGGCGTAGTGATGAACTGTAGTAGGTCATATGTTGTAAAGACCTATCACCCTCGTATTGGTTATGTGCCGCTATAACAAATGTCACAATTGCATACAATGATAATACGGACGTTTATCTGAAATATAGATCTATAAGACCTACATCCCGGTAGACTGCGTGAAATCAGCGTTTCACCATCTGTTGTAGAAAAAGAAAAATGGCAAAAAATTTTATGAATAACCAGCAATTGAAAAGACCTAGTTATAGACTAATGCATCATCAGAGACAATATTGCGGCATAATTTATTTAGCCAGGTAACCTGTTACGAGCGGTAATGATGAAAAATTATAGGTTACTGTCTAACAAAAAAATGCGATGATAACTGCTACTGAGATGATGGTGATTTCGTGAAGAACAATTTCTGTTGTCCGTCAAATCTTTTCGTCTCAGTTACCACAGTGTCTGAACACAAGTCTTCAACTCGTGCGTGTTAACAGCATTGACATACGGAGCCGTGACGTAGCCTCTTACTATCGGCTTTATAAAAAGGTTCAAAAGACACCCCATAGGCAATGGAGAGGGCTATGCTCGGAGTATTTCTGCGCGATCGAATCAGAAATGTGGAGATCCGCAGAACTAAGGTTCACCGACAGCCCAATTGCTAGACTTAAATAGTAATAGGCAGGGCACATTGCTCGAAGGACCTAGAGCTGATGGGGCAGCAAAGTCCTTGAGTGGCACCCGCGTACCGGTAGACGTAGTGTTGGGAGGCCTCCCACAAGGTGGACCGATCGATGTAAAGATCTTTGTTGAAGTCTATGTCCAGCAGTGGACGTTTATCGGCTGATGATGATGATGAATTTCTGTTAATAATATGTAGTTAGAATGTTGAATATGTATATGTAGTCTTGATTATAATAGCTTGAACCTTATATTAAAAACCCTACAAAACAATTGTAACTTGGACCCAGTGCGAAAAACAGTTTATTGTATTTTTTTAAAGTAGATAATATTATAAGGATAATAATTGTAAAATTCATTACCATTTAACACGTTAACACTTAAAAACAAGCATATTAAAATTGAGATTTTTTTTAAAAAAAAAAAACTAAAACAACTTTATTTTTTTTAATTTACACGAATGTAAGGAGGTGGATAAAGTTGTGAATCCGACTACTTCCATTTACCGCGTCTTAGTTATGAAATGAGTCACAATAAAAAAAAAATATTAATCTAACTTAGTAATCACATCCTAGTATAAAAAAAGAGGAAGTAGACTATAACTATAATCTACAATAACCTTAATTATTTTTTTCTAAAAAGCGACGAGACGAGCAAGACGTTCTTTGATGTTAAGTATAGGCCCATAACGTAGCGCTACTCAGGATGTTATAGACCGTTGCACTGCGTTATGCTCCTCACCTCGAGACATAAGATACTGCGTCCCTATACCCCAGTAACCTCACCAGCTACACCGCTCTTCAAACCGGAACACAGTAATGTTTGCACACTAGTGTTCGACCTAGACAGTCTCCGATAACAGAGACCTTATGTACGCTAAGTTACACTGAGGGCGTGGATGGAGATGTGTCCTCACTTAGAATACTCGGACTCTCGGTCGTCGTTGATCATTTTCAATCGCGTAACTCATTTGCCTACATTTCCTTTAAAAAATAACTAATTTCATCTTTTTTTTTAATTATCTATAACCTCGTCGTTTTAAGTTCTTCACAGCCAAGGGTGTGCACAGAGATTTTGTGCAAATCGTATCCAAAGTCTCAGTACTTATAGACACAAAAGTAAACAAATCGATTCATAGTTGCTAGTTGCAGCATAGTTGCTTATCTTCTGCGTTACTTGGTAGTTTATTATTTAGATTTATGGAGCTAGAGTATGCAGTGGCTATTTGCCTATGTAAAAAACACACCCCTGGTGAAGAATTCATACGTTTCAATATTAAACATGCAATATTCGTGTAACTATAAAAAAATATTATGTAGAAAACAATATGATTGTGTTGAATTAACATTTCGTTATGTAGATCGAAAGTTATCTAAGTGAAGTGTAATAAATGTAAATTTAGCTGGTAGCCGTTATCTTTGCTCTCAAGTGAACATAAAATAAAGTTGTATTAAACGTTAAAGCAAAATCAGAGCGGCCGGTACAAGCCGAGCTGGTTGTAATTCGAAAGGCGAATGCTACACTAAATCTCGGCGTGTACGCGTTGTCGTGTGTACAGGGGCCTTAACAAGGGCCCGCACTATACGCCGCGTCGCAGACACTACTCACGATACGGATTTTAATTAAAAGACCTACTCTTAACAAAAAAAACCTTGTTCTTTAACTTATTCAATTATTGATATAGTCGTCGATATTAACAAATTAAGCAAATTAAGTTATTTGCAGTGAAAATCGTGCAAAAAGGTTCCCGTGGTTCCGCCGTAAAGCGGCGATGGTCGAACATTGTGGTTTTAGTCGGTGTAAGTACGACATCTGTCTTTGCCCTCGCGAAGGCAAGTACGCGAAAGCATTTCCTCCACGTAAAACAATGTGGATGTGGAGGAGGGCTATGTCCAGCAGTGGACATCTATCGGCTGATGATGATGGAAAAAAAAAGGCCTTTGTTGCCGCCCGCTCTGTTGTCCCGTGCGATTAAAAATTGGACTAAGGCAGGCCATGCCTGTCGTAGAAGGCGACTAAAAGAGTTTCGTCTTCGTGAGCTGGGAAATTGGGGCCTTCATTGTCTACTAAGCTGGCCCGGTGTTGACTACAAATTTCAGGTGTAGAGATATATAGTAACAAAGCGAGGGTGCTTATGAGGGTTACGGACCCCCAACGACGTGCCTAGATGTAGTGTACGGAGGCACTGTTGTTTCCTAGGCCTCCCGGAATGTTCTGAGAATGACCATCAAGAAGGTTTTAATGGGTAGAATGCTCTGGTTTTGAAGGGTGGACCTTCCATTTAGAAACAAGGTAATTTTAGATTTACCCCAGCTAATATAAAAAAATAGTCTATAGCCGGAAATTGTCTAGGTTCCATTAGGTAGTTCCTATTTCAGCCAGACTGTAGTATGCAAACATTACTGTTTTCGGGTTTGAAGGGCGTTGTAGTTAGTGAAATTACTGGGGTAACAAGATGGTAGATCGCATTGGTGGTTATTTATTTTGTTCTTTAGAACCATTAACTGAGATTACAATGTAAAACTGACATAACTCAAGATCTACACATGGTGTTCCCATTGCATCACTGATGATACATGGACATTTATCCATTAACACTTAGACACATTTCGAATAGTCTTATAGCAAAGTATGACTGCGACAGGCCCTACAAGAGCTGTGGTGATCCCTTTCACCGGTGCGTCTTTGCGTTAATTAACGAGGGATAGGAGTACGGAGTAAGGAACTGTTATACAGCGAGCACGATAACCCACGCGACACACCAACTGTGATTGTGTGGCCAATTGTGAAAGGATCTACGGGTATGTAGGTCATAAATTAGGAAAATCAATATCCATTAAAATAATTAAAAGTTAATAAAATCAGTAATACTGCTAGAATAGTTTTTTTATTATATTTAGCGATGATAGGAGTAAGACGTCCATTTGATCGTAGGATGATACGCCTGCCACTAACAACGTAGCACTAGTTAGGATAATATATACTGTACTATCAAACAGGATCCCTTTATGAGTTCCAAAGGTTGATCCAGGAGGGCAAAATTCCTGAAAATCGTGCCCTGATAGACATCGCAATAAATGGTTTGATGACATAAAGGAATAGACCGGGTTTAAATACCATCAGTTAAAAATAATAGCTGAGGATCGAATTGGTATTCTCCTTCTGATCGCCAAACTTCACTTCGAAGATGGCACCTAATGATGATGATGATACTGTACCACTGCGTACTTATCACGTTAAGATATATGCTATATTGTGTACCCTGTAATTTCACTAGCTACAACGCCTTTCAAACCAGAGAACAGTAATGCTTACGAGATATTGTTTAGCGGGGGAGAAACAGTAGCTGCTCATCTTGGACGGCCTCGTTTTTATTTATTTAGTTTCTACCTACCTTTTGGTCTTTTTCCTTTAACTATGGTCACAGGAAGACTATAGAGACTATGTCCCGACAGTGATTGTATAGTACCGCATCATCATAATTGAGGGCTATCTTCAAATTGAAATTGGGCGATCAGTCGAAGAAAACTTTTGCGATCCTGTCCCATTCGTTTAAATATAGAGTCATCTAAACATGTCCACTCTTATGTCATCTAACCACTTTCATCATTGCCTTCCCGGATGGTCCGTTTTCAAAGATATTACCTTGGAGAATCAGCTTTGAAAAAGTATATAGAGATGCCCTTAGTACATGGTTGAAATACGCCACATTACTATACATGACGAACGAGTATCTGTAGCTCTTTACTTTTTTTTTTTTGTCTGATCTATGCTGAATGTACTCATGCAGGACTCGTTACCAAGTTTTCTCATAACCATGATAAAACTACCGAATCGTGATAATAATTTATTAAATAAATTTGATAAAATTCGTAAAATTTGATTTAGTAAAGGTGTAAGAGGATATAGTTAAACTAAATGGATCGTTGTTGACCTACAATGAGATAAATATTATATAATATTACTATTTTCGGAGATAAAAGTCAACTTTCAGACATGAAGAAGAGTAAGAAACCTTATTAAGTTCCCATCATGTATAAAATTATGAAGTGATCTGCAATCGTAAAACGCACTGGCATAGTAACATCCTCTTCCTCCTTTCTATAACATACCTGTTATCATGTATCTTTTTTGATTCTACTTCATACACACAGTGGGTTAGAAAACAAAACAAGCAAGAAAACTACATTAATATTAAATCCATCAGATTTATGTTAATAAGATTTATGAATATTATTGATTAAAATTAAAATTTATCACGGTCAGTCTTTACGACTGGCGCAGCGAAGAATAAATGAATAGTAAATAACGTAATGAATAATAGTAATAAATAATTTTGGCATAATCTGTTCAGACCAAGCCAAAGAACATTTGTGTACCATCAATAGAGCCTTTAAAGTCAAATGAGGTAATAAAACCTTAAGATTTCGTATTGATTATGAGCAATTTGTTTCTGAACGTATTGAATGTAAGAACAGAAATTGAGGGTATACAACCCTATTTAAATATCGACAGATATGTTTGTCGAAATATTTGCGATATAATTCAAAATGGTAAAATTAATTTACTTGATATCTAGAGTAGAGGTCCTCAAAGTGTTCACCGTGAAAATTTCATAGGTACGCAGAAAAATGTGGAATATATACATCACGTTGTTTTAAGAAGCATTGAATAATAATTAAGTTCATAAGAAAATATTTGGTTATGGTTTATTAATAAAGCTTTCATAATTTCGATACAATAAATAGTTTTTATTTTATTAACTAGGTACTTTCTCTCCGCCTATAGTACTATCCGTCTGTTCAATGCTTCCCCGCATCCAATATTTTCTCACCTTTCTCCTCCTCCTCCTACTCTTACATATAACTATATCTACTTATGTATGTATATATTTAGTTTTTGATTTAATGTGTTCATTTAAAGTTTTAGTTTATTTTAAATTTTATTTCCTTTTTTTTTGTTATTTTAGCTCGCGGATATCAGATCAGATCCGCAAGCTCTCAGTCTGATGAAGCCGCTAATGGTTGGCAATAAAACTGAACTGAAACACATTTTACGTATGTCTTGAAATATAACTAACGTAAGCCCTGCCTGTCGTAGAAGGCGACAGGATCTGCGACAGTTTCGGATTTATGGACTTTGAAGATGAGGGCCCTTACTGCCCACTAAGCGAGTCCGGCTAAGAGAGAGTTAGGAGTAAGAGTAAGAGTTACGCTATTCCTCGAGACATGCTTAGGCGCAGTGCAGAGGCACCAGTGGGTTCCGTAGAGATCAGATCCCGTGATCTTTTGCAAAGCATTAAGCATGATCACCGAGGGAGTTTTAGCGACTACAAATCCTACACAACCCTGTCTTTACTCCCGGAGCAAGGTATCTTTTAAAGATTTTCCTTTCTACAAAAACACTACATGTTACGTATTATAATATGACAGTCTTTTTTTATTAATAGATTTAAAACCTAAAAAAGTGATTATGTAATGAATTCGCTTGTGCGGTTAAAAAGTTTGGCGAACACTGAACTAAAGTATGAGGCGGTGCGGAGTTACGGAACCCCGGGTAGGCGAGAAAACGCACCCAGCAATAGATCCGCATAAAATGATCAATTTTACAACGATTTACAATCAATAAAGGCGGTCATGAAAAGTCGAGGCCGGCAGACCGATGCGGATGCGTTGCAGGATCTAGCCGGCGGCGTAGGACGGGCCTATCGGTTCCAATCAAATTTCTATACTTCCCATTAACTAATGTTACCACTAGTTTATATAATAAGACTTAATGCGGAACATTTAAATAGTACTTGTATGTTATATTTGAAAAGGTGTTATTAATTTGTACATAACAAACTATGGTCAGAATGAAAGTTTGATTTTTTGCACAGTTCATATGGACAAGTACGGAGAAGATATTAATTCTGCGTATCAGAGCTTTAAATATTATTTAATATATGAAAAAAAAAAAAATTGTGTATATAAAGGCTTTAAAATGGTTTAAAAAAATATTATAATAATAGGAATAGAAACATCCGCTTGCTTTCTAGTAATAGGTCGATTGCCGTAAGACTAGCTAGGTACCACCTCAGCTCCTATGTCGCCTGACAAATGTGTGCAAACTTTACTGTGTTCCGCTTTGAAAGGCGTTATGGCTAGAGAAATTACTGAGGTAACGAGTTAACATTGTGATAAGAGTACTCGCTTGGTCAAACTCTGATTAATTATCCGTTTATCGCAGTAAATCTTTATTTATATAATAGTATTCGTAACTACATATGTAACAAAGCTTTTATATATAAGGCGACGACACTAGCTGTTCGCCGCACCCTTTGCTAGCCGGAACATCCCCGAAATTCCGTTTAGTGGAAGAAATTTTGCCTATATTCAATAAAAGGAATCATCAGCCGATAGTAATAGGAATACTCCTACCAAATTTCAAGACTGTATGCCTTACGGTTCCAGAGATATCATAATGAGTCTTTACACAGGTGGAAATCTCATCTATGTATATAATAGGGGGACCGGAAAGTAATGTCGTTTCTGCGCATGCCAATACTTGATTGTCATTTGTCAGCTCATTGTTTTGTTCAGAGGCGTACCAAAGACATTGTGAGGTTATAGTGATTTCTTTACTTATAGACAATTGAATTACAATTTTTTTTTGTAATTTTGGGTAAAATGGCCAGCCAAATACCAGAAGAGGTACACATCCGGCATTGCATGCTCTTTGAGTTTCGCAAGGGAAATAACGCAACAGTTGCTACCAAAAACATTTGCGATGTTTATCCAAATGCACTGGACATTCGTAAATGCCAAAGGTGGTTTTCCAAGTTCAAATCGGGTAATTTTGATCTTTCCGACTCGTATCGATCAGGAAGACCATCAGCGTTAGACAACGACGTGTTAAGGGCGGAAGTGGAAGCAAATCCGTGTCAGACGATCGAGGAATTGTCAAACAGTCTCAACAAACCTTGGTCGACCATCCAAGAACATTTGAAGCAGATTGGAAAAGTAAGCAGAGCAGGTGTTTGGGTCCCGCATAATCTGTCCGAACAGAATAAGGCTAACCGATCAATCACATGCAACTTATTGCTTCAACGACACAACACAGAAGCGTTTTTTGATCGCTTGATCACAGGAGATGAGAAATGGGTCCTGTATGATAACCCAAAACGCAAAAGGCAGTGGCTCTCTCCAAATGAAATCCCTCGGAGTACTGCTAAGCCAGGTTTACACCCCAAAAAAGCGCTTTTGTGTGTTTGGTGGAGTATTCGCGGCATTGTTCATTTTGAATTACTGAAACCTGGAGAAACTGTTACTGCAGACCTCTACAGCGAACAATTGCAGCGAGTCAATCAATCTTTAATTGAAAAGTGGCCAGCGATTGTCAACCGAAAAGGCGTCATTCTCCAACATGACAATGCAAGACCGCACTGCGCAAGGCGAACTCTAGAAAAAATTAATGAATTGGGGTGGGAGGTGCTCCCTCATCCACCATATTCGCCCGATGTTGCACCATCGGATTTCCACTTTTTCCGAGCGCTGCAACACTTTTTAAGTGGCAAAACATTTGCAAATTTGGATGATATCCAAAATGCCATCTCTAGATATTTTGCCGAAAAACCAATTAATTTTTATCGATCAGGGATTGAAAATTTACTCACTAGATGGCAAAAGGTTATTGACAATGATGGGGAATACATCATTGATTAAAAATAAAGACTCGTTAAAAATGTATGTGTTTGTATTTAGCGTAAGAAAACGACATTACTTTCCGGTCCCCCTAATATGTATATATAGATTAATAGCGCCACGTTGTTATGGGAAGGAGTATCACTTACAATCGGGTGAATGTCTTGCTCTTGTCGTCGTTTCATTGAATAATAAATAAATAAAAATACCTAGGTGGCGTGACCGGCGACGAGGTGCCGGCGGTCGTTTCAGACTCAAATCTACCGGCTCCAGCTGCACAGGCGGTTCACATGCCTACGATAGAAAACAAAAATAAACAATTTAGTAAAGATAATACTTGAAAATAATTAGTTTTGCTATATGATAACTAGGTTAGTTACAGGTAGGATGTTTACACAGCATTATCTTGTGCTCATCACCTAGGTATAGCACATACCTACCAGTTAGTTAATCTATAGATTTTATATTACACTACTGTTGATAGATCTCTTTTCGGAGATCGTCTAGGTAGGTATCATCGTACCCCCATAACAGAGGCTATGGTGGCGGATTCGAGGGTAATCTGTCACTAAATATGAAAGGCCTCGAGGTGGTAGGTGCGTTACTTCCGCCTAACACTTTATAGGGAGTGGAGAGCTGTAGCTCAACCTCGAGATGTGGTCTTATCAAGGTCTCGTCGTCGTGAGAAACCTTAGTGTTTTATCTGATAAGATTCCGGCATAACTCTTCTGTTGACCCGAAAGCAGAAGAGTACCCAAAGCAAGTAGTCCTCACGAAAAAATAATTAGGTATTACCGCAGCTCCTATTTCTGCCGCCAAACAGTAGTGTGCGAACATTGCTGTATTCCGGTATGAAGGGCGCTATAGCTAGTGTAATTACTGAAGTAACGAGCCTCATGTGACATATGACATTCTAATTAACGCTGCGTTATTACGGGCAGGTGTATCACTTACCATCAGGTGAACGTCCGGCTCGTCTAGTCGCTTAATTGAAAAGAAAAAAAATACTAACTCGTGGCAGGTCATAGTCATCATCGGAGACGTTTGAATATGTTAAAATTATTATGATTTTCGACGTATGTCCAGTGGAAGTCTATCAGCTGATTATAATGATCATAAGATAAGACACAAACTTGAATTTCGTCTAGTAAAATGCCAGCGATCTTTAAAATTAATAAATTGATAAATATTATACAATGTAACTTGATTTATGTTAAGTACTTAGATTAGAAAGCTCTCAACTAAGTTGTTTTATTTAAACCGCAGGTTATATCTAGTTAATTATTTATAGATAAAATCTAGATATGGTTTAACGGACTGACAGACAATTGCTTGAAGTAAACATTGCATTAAACAGTTGGCTTACTTAGGATGAATACAGTTTCCTATTTTAATCGGTCTTATAATTGAAATTAAGTGAATCGAAAGTGCTTAAGTGTTAGAGCTTTCGATGAACATTAAGTTTATGTACTACTGTTAAATGTGATATTGCAATAGTAAGTAAATGATGATCTCTACATCTGCGCTACCTTCGATATCTTCGATATTAACACATTTAATATACAGCTCATTTTTGCTCTAATGAAGCTATGTGTTGTTTCTTAGATGTTTTAAGATATTGCATCACGCGACATATATATCGTAATATTTTAAAAGCGGCAATCATTTGACCCTTCGTGTGGGAGCTGACACGCCTTCTATAATATGTGTATATGCAATGTGGTTTAAAGGGTATGGTGCAACTACTAAATGAGCATTTGAAAGTATCCTAACTCTTCATTTTCGTTTAGGATTAAAATATTATTACAGTTACATACACAAGAAATCATCACATAATGTTAATTTGAAATGGTGGTATGAGACGATAATAAATATGAAGATAATAAATATGAAGTTGATATCAGTAAAGCGGTCTCAAAAAGAAAACCACAAACTTTCAAACTTCATGACATATGGTTCCCTAATTAATGAAAATTATATATAAGTTTATTTTTGCAGTATATATTATATAACGCAGAGGGGGAGGTTGGATGTGGGCGTTTTTCGTCCCTCCGCTCTTCATTCATTGTGGACATTAAGAAATAATACCCGATAGGTTTTAAATCCAACAAACTGATTATAAAGCGACTAAGTAGGACGGAGGTCGGCTATACTCGTGTTCACCGCCGTATGTCCTCCGAAAGAGTGTCCGATCCCGTGCCGCGTTCCTCTTCTTATCCTTCCTCGAAAATGACATTAACATTTAACAAATCAACCCGTGTTACTCCCTACTATATCCGAATACCCCCAAATCGATTAAGATTCAACCTTAGTGTTACTCACTAATAAATAGAGATAATAATACTAATGATGTATATCCGAATACCCCCAATCGATTAAAATATGACGCTGCCTCCTCTAATTTCCGACATATATATCTCTTGTACTTTTGGAAAAATGATTTTTTTTGTGTGGAGAGAGAGGATCTTTAAAAGATAATCTACATCTTATGGTAGTTAGTGTTAAGAACGACTTACAAGTTTTTAAACCTCTTCTGTGGTCTCAAAAGTGACTCCGCGATCTCGAAACCGAAGTCATTTTACAAGTCGGGTTAGAACGTGTCAAGGTAGGACAAGACCGTATTTGGTAACTTTGCTATATCTGTTACAGTATTGTAACAGATGGGTAATCAGAGGGATAATTCTAACAGTGGGTATCCACAGTTTATTCAGGGGGATAAAATCGCTCGCAAACACGCTCACAAACGCACCGCACCCGCAGTTTAATTGCAGATGAGTCGTGAACGTGAGGTTGCGTAAACGCCGCGGTCGTGCGCCGGCGCCCCGCCCGCTTCTACCGCACTTGCAGTAACGCCGCCGATGAATTATCATTTGCCTCTCACACTTCCATACACAAAGAGAATAACATCATCGAAGCGGTATGTTAAAGACTAAGCGTTAATAGGCCGTTTTTATGTATAATATACTACCGCTTGACATATTTTTAATGAATGAAGCAACGAGACGGAACTAATTCACCCGATGGTAAATGATACGTTTACCTATAACAAAGCGGCGCTAATTAGTATGATATTCACTTCATAATATTATACTTAAGATGTTAAGTGACTACTAGTAATTTCATTAGCTAATAAGCTCTTCAAACCGGAACAATAATAATTGCTCAGGACCATTTGGAGGCAGTAAAAGGAACTGCGATGGAACGTACCTAGATAATCTCTGACAACAGAGACCAATTACCAATGACTGTGATCCAACCTAATTGTTAAACGGCGATGTAATCTTTGATAAAGGGCATTAATCTAGATGTACGTATTATTCTTCTCATAAACATACGTCAAATATATATAGAATATACGTCAAAACTGGATGAAAATACTGATCCGGCAGGCCATTGCAATCTGAATGTAATATGTCTTTCGTTTGGTAGTAGGTCTCTGTTGTCGGAGACTAGGTACCACCGCGGTTCATATTTCTCCCGACAAACTAATGTGCAAGCGTTACTCTGTTCCGATTTGACTGGCGTTATGGCTAGTAAAATTACCGGGGTAAGACGTAACGCTTTGAATATCGTCTCTATGTATAGGGAGTGTTCACAACCGGCACCACATCATGAGAAATCATCAGAACAAAAAAAACTCAAATTTATGTTACAAAATGTAGAAGTTCAGTCTGACTTTGTGAGTAGCAACACAGTAAAAGTAAAAGCATTTGATCATAATTCACAATGGCATAACAATGTTGCTATTTATGTGCAGTATTTAAATATGCACAATAAGGTCGTTTCGAAAGACAATTAAATAGGAATTGTAATTACATTATCATAAGGAAACAGGTAACGCATTGTGTTAAAATTCCCCTTTCGCTTCCATATCCTGTTCCACTTGATATTATTAACATTAAGTATATCAATAAATGTGTTTTAACTACTTCTGTAGTGCAGTGGCTATATACTTCCTATGTAATAGTTAATTTCCGGTTGCAAATATATATGACAGAGAAATTTGGTTAAGCTTACATCTCCACCCATGGCCTAATTGCTATTTAAAACCATGTGAAAGTAGAGGTCTAAATTTAGAATATTATGATCAAGAAACCTATACAGTTGTATAATTATAAATATTTAAGAAAAATTCTATTTATTATCTTTATTATATCCTGGTAAATTATAGTGATTGTATATTAAGAACACTGTACGTATTTCAAGGGGACTAATAACGACATCACGTAAGACTTAAGTTCTGTACCGTTTTCCTATTAGCCCGATTCGTGAGAGAAAGTATCGTCTGCTATATGAACCATGAATATATTTTAGTTTAGTAAATAGTTTATCATATATAACAATATTTACTAAATCAAGTAGATATTTTAATGTGTAAAATTTAAAATAAGTCTAAAGCCCTGTGACATATAGTATTTTTTTTTTTTTTTTTTTTTATATAGTCACGCCTTTTTCCCAGTAGGGGTAGGCAGAGGTGAATAAACTACCCACATTTCGCCAGATGTGGTCAGATTAGATCCCATGTAACAGGGGGCGAGCCTGTTGCCACTTTATTGGGACCACCACACACACACACACAAAGATGATATCAGTGTGCGGGTTTCCTCACGATGTTTTCCTTCACCGTTTTTGTATCTCGCTGTTGTAACTAAAGTTCACAAATGTACATAACTTAAATATTAAATCATTGGTACATGCCGAGGTTTGAACCCGCGACCTTCGGAATGAAAGCCGCACGCTCTAACCATTAGGCCAGCGAGCTACTGTGACATATAGACTTACATAAAATTCCAACTTGTCTACAGCAAGGCAAATTACATTGTTTACAGCATCATAGATATCTTATTTTAATTTGGGTATTTTTTTAAATGATCAAAAAATTATTGATTAATTAAGAATAATCGATTAAAAAATATCAAGATTTTCTGAACCTACTGTATATGATCTGAACACAAAAAGTAAATTATTTGAATCGGCGAAGCGACAGATCATCGAGACGTTCATCTAATAGTATATAATATATATGTCTGTTCATAACAACGTGGCGTTGATCATGGTGAAATACACAATATGACATAAAGCTCGTCGCCTTGTGACATATGTTAAGTCTCATTACCTCAGTAATTTCACTAACTACGATGCCCTTCGAACGGGTACACAGTAATCTTTGAATACTATTGTTTGGCGGCACAAATAAGTGCTGCTGTGTTATCTACCTAGACAGTCAGCGGAAACAGACCTACCACTAGAAAAATACGGGGGTACATTTATGAAGAAAAGAATTTTAAGTAGCTCGGGGTCGAACATAAACTGTCTCAATGCAAGAATTACTACTAATTAGGTCCCGAGTTGGAAGAATAAAGTTTCGCGTTATATTGTGGCAGGCAGTTAAAAATAACAAGCATAGGAGTTAGTAGCTGTAACGTATACTGTCCACACCCTTCTTTATTACTTGGCTCGTAATAAATCATGTCCGCCTAGCAATAAATCATCGTATCAACATGGTAATGAGTAACATATGCTACTATAATTGCTATAATAACAGCTATAATGTTACGGATGAAAACGAGAGAAAAAATATTAAAGCGTCCGAGGCAATTTCAAATGTATTGGCGACAACTACAAATTACCGGAAGTTGTCATCGACAATAATCATCCTGTAGAAATTATTGTTGATTATTAGGATGCTAAACAATATAATGTACAATCCTCTAGAGATATTTTGCGAACGAGTATGTGCAGCCAAGGGCGTGCTCTACATATAGGCAAATAAGTATTGAATACCCTAGCTCACTAAACCTACCTAATTAGTAATCTCTCAAGTCGCCTAAAAGGTACGCAATTATACTTTGACTCGATTGGTGTTAAATCAGTAGGTTTATAATTAAGTATAGATAAGCACAGAGATATAAGGTCGCTGGCAACCATTGGATGCGGGTGGCCCAGGACCGGTCTAAGTGGAAATCTTTGGGGGAGGCCTTTGTCCAGCAGTGGACGTCTTCCGGCTGAATGGATTGGATTGGATATTTGGATTGAAGCACAGAGATTTTGGGTTTCTTTTGCATACCCGAAATATGTCCTTGTCCATGGCATATCCTTGGCGATAGCTATAATCACAAGTTATTTGCTTGTATCAATGAGAATAGCAATCACTTCCTCCTCTTATGGTCGTTACAAACTAATGCTATTAACAATTATTTTCATGCCACATTCGTGTTCATATTACATTATTTTTTTACTTGGCAAAGCAAAGCGATGAACAGGACGTTCACATGATGGTAAGTTACAAACTTAAGATTCGCCCGTAATTTCAGAAGTTACAACGCACTTCAATACGGAACACAGTAATGTTAGGGCACTTCAGTTTGGCAGCAGAAATAGGCGCTGGGGCGGTGCTTAGACTTCCGAACTTTTTACTAGGGGTCTGGCAAAGGCGACATAACACAAGTTTAATATTAAGTATACTTATAACATTTATATGTATGATACCACACTTATATAGAAGTGGACTGGGCGTACCATTACCATTCCTACCGCTAGACTTTAATTTGAAGCAAGCACTTAATGATGATGAAGGTTTACATAGAAAATTTATAGTATATATTATTGGTAAAATATGCGAAGATATTTTAAACATATGTCTGTTCTCCGCCCGCTTTGCTGGCTGTAACACTTCCGCATCTCCCTATGGAGAAAGAATTTTGTACAATTCTTTCTAAGTTAACTTAAACCAAATATATTCCAACCAAATTTCAAGTATCTATGCCTTATGGTCCCAGAGAAATCGTTATGAGTCTCTACGTGTATACACGGTGAAAGGTAATAGGTTTTAAAAAATCTGGAGGGGCTAAAGTATAGCTCGTATCCTATCTATGTATGAAATATTTTTGGATGGCCGAAAACAATGGTTCTGGAGTTATAAATTCAAGTATTTATCAAAAAATTGCTGATTTTCTAGGAAGATATTCGATGATTTTATTTCTTACTTATTTATACAAAAATTTAAATGTAATTATTGTAAAATAATTGTTATATTAAATTAAATTAATAATCATCTTAGAGGCTAAAACTTTTTAATTAGGTTCTTTGAAAGTCGTAACAGTAACAAAGAAGGCGTCATACTAACATTTTTATTTATTTTTAAAATATAATTTTATTTATAAACCACATAAATAAATACTGTACAACATATAAAAAAAAAAAAAACACTTGTTATAAAAACAAGTACCATGAAATATCAAACTGAAGATACTCATAAAAGTAGACGCCGCGCCGGCCCTTAATTTGACTCTTTTGTTGTTGTTGTAAGACGTGCGAGCTTGTTGTTGTCGTTTCAGATATTGAGTTCAGAGTAAAACTTTAAAGCAACAATTAATTTAAGTTTCGCTCGAACCGACGGCCGCGGTTACTGATACAAGCACGGAGCCTTTTCCTCAAGTCAGATCGAGTGAACTGAACCCGCCCTGTGAGCTGGTCTCTTATTTTCTCAGCAGCGACATTAATGCGCGACTTACAATCTTCTAACGAGTTCATTGATGTTGTGTACATAAAATACTTCGTGTGATACCGTAAGTAAATTCCTCACAATAAACTTTTCCTCGCAGTAAAGTATTCCACGCAGTAAAGTTTTCTTAGCACTAAACTTTTCGTGGCAGTAATTTTTTCCGTGCAGTAAATTTTTCCTCGCAGTAAAAATTTCCTAGCAGTAAAGTTTTCCTCGCAGTAAAGTTTTCCTAGCAGTAAACTTATCCACGCAGTAAAATTTTTAAACATAGTAAACTTTTCCTGGTAGTAAAGTTTTCCAGGCAGTAAACTTTTCCTAGCAGTAAAGTTTTACACGCAGTAAAGTTTTCCTAGCAGTAAACTTTTCTTAGCAGTCAACTTTTCCTAGTGGTAAACTTTTCTTAGGAGTAAACTTTTCCTCGCAGTAAAGTTTTCCTCGCAGTAAACTTTTCCACACAGTAAAGTTTTCCTCGCAGTAAAGTTTTCTACACAGTAAAGTTTTCCTAGCAGTAAAGTTTTCCTGGCAGTAAACTTTTCTTAGCAGTCAACTTTTCTTAGCAGTCAACTTTTCCTAGCAGTAAACTTTTCTTAGGAGTAAACTTTTCCTCGCAGTAAACTTTTCCTCGCAGTAAACTTTTCCACACAGTAAAGTTTTCTACACAGTAAACTTTTCCTAGCACTAAACTTTTCTTAGGAGTAAACTTTTCCTCGCAGTAAACTTTTCCTCGCAGTAAACTTTTCCACACAGTAAAGTTTTCTACACAGTAAACTTTTCCTAGCACTAAACTTTTCCTCACTTTTTACAGTAATTACATTTAAATTTGTGTATAAATAAGTAAGAAATAAAATCACCGAATATCTTCCTAGAAAATCAGCAATTTTTTTAAAAATACTTAAATTAATAACTCCAGAACCATTGTTTTTGGCCATCCAAAAATATTCCATACATACATAGATAGGATACGAGCTATACTTTAGCCCTTCTAGATCTTTTACACCTATTACCTTTCACCCTGTATATATAATATTAGGTGTCCCCCAAAAGCTCGCTGGCCTAATGGTTAGAGCGTGCGGCTTTCATCCCGAAGGTCGCGGGTTCGAATCTCGGCATGTACCAATGACTTAATATTTAAGTTATGTACATTTGTGAACTTTAGTTACAACAGCGAGATACAAACGGTGAAGGAAACATCGTGAGGAAAGCCCGCACACTGAAATAATCTTTGTGTGCGTGTGGTGGTCCCAATAAAGTGGCAACAGGCTCGCCCCCGGTTACATGGGACCTAATCTAACCACGTCTGGCGAAATGTGGGTGTTTATTCACCCCTGCCTACCCCTACTGCGAAAAAGGCGTCATAATCGTCCAAAAGCTGGCTTTTGCTGGCAGTAACATAAAATTAGGAAATTTTTCTGAAATATAAGGTTGTCAAATATCTCCCTTCCGCTTTTTTGCTCTTTATTCAATGCTTTATAAAAAGTGTTACAGTGATCGGATTTAGTTCAAATATGCGCCGTTTTGTTCGATAATCTGTTTCCATCTAGACGGCAACTTCATAATACCTCCCTCGTAGAAGCCCCCCTCCTTATTAGCGAAGAACTCGGACAGCCACTTTTCACAAGCCTCTTTTGAGTTCAACTTTACACCACCAAGGGCGTTCACCATGGACAGGAACAGGTGGTAATCACTTGGCGCTATGTCCGGGCTATATGGTGGATGCGATAAAACCTCCCATCCGAGCACCCGTAGCTTCTGACGAGTCATCAACGAAGTGTGTGGTCTGGCGTTGCCCTGGTGGAACACTACACCCTTCCTGTTGGCCAATTCTGGACGCTTCTGGTCGATCGCCTGCTTCAAGCGGTCCAGTTGTTCGCAGTAGATGGTAGAATTAAGCGTCTGGCCATATGGGAGCAGCTCATAGTGGATGATTCCCTTCCAATCCCACCAAACACACAGCAAAACCTTCCTGGCCGTCAATCCCGGCTTGGCCACTGTTTGGGACGATTCACCGGCCTTCGACCACGACCGTTTTCGCTTGATATTGTCGTATGTGATCCATTTTTGGTCGCCAGTCACCATCCGCTTCAAGAATGGGTCGAGTTCGTTTCGTTTCAGCAGCATATCGCAGGCGTTGATTCGGTCCAGAAGGTTTTTTTGCGTCAAATCATGCGGCACCCAAACATCAAGCTTTTTTTTGTATCCAGCCTTCTGCAGATGGTTTAAAATGGTTTGGTGACTAACTCCCATCTCCTGGGCGATGTCACGAGATGCCACATGCCGGTCTAACTCGATGTAGTCCATGATTTGATCGGTATTTGTCGTCACAGGTCTTCCGCCGGCTGGCTTATCCATGGTGTCGTTTTCACCGGCTCTGAAACGTCGAAACCATTCCTCCGCGGTTCGAAGTGATAGAGTACCATCCCCCAAAACACCATTAATCTCACGGAACGTTTCTCTAGCGGATTTGCCTTTAACGAAGGAAAACTTTAAAATAGCGCGAATTTCGGCGTTAGTGAACTCGCATGTTTACACGTCTATAACTGTTGAACGCAATATCCAAACTAATTATGCATAGCGTCGTTTTGTAGGTTATGTCAAGACCTTTCAAATTATGTATAGTATTGCCAGATACGAGCTCTGTAGCGCTTTGTACATAGCCGCGAAATTCAAAAGACAAAAAGGCGGAAGGGAGATTCCAAATAATTCTGCGTCGAAAGCTCATGTTGCCATGTCGATACGTTCACTAATATTCAGGTAATTGGCTAATAAAGGTAACTCTCGATATATATATCGAGATAAGTAGTATATATGGAGGTAGATTTAAATAGAGGAATACTAGAGTACACAATTACTATTACAGATTAATATATGTTAGTATAATAATAAATTGTATGTGTGCTTTTGAAAAAAATTCTTTATTTTACTGGTTTATATCTTTTTTATAAATAAAGATATAAACCAGTAAAATCGCAGCTGTACACAACTTCGGACAATTCAATCGTGAACGTATTGAGTTCGACAAAGAGTCAAAGATAAAGCTTTTGCTTTATGGTATAACCGCGTGCTTAATATTAACCAGATCAAATGAATAACTCCATGTCCGGCGTAACAATAATATTTCCCTCAAATATTATCTATTACGTGTCTCTACCTCATTTAAAGCACGCGAGGCTGGTGGTGGTAGGTGTCTATCACCGGAGACCGTTTAGGCAGGTACCGCCACCAACTCCGTACTCTCGGGCTGTTATGAATACGACTAAGGTATACCTCGCTACGACGAAGACGAGTAAAACGGTTTTTGTATTCATGGGCTTTGAAGGTGACGGCCCTCATAGTCCAGTAAGCGAGACTGGGATGAACGACAAGTACGAGATAGTCTTAGTGCTTGTCGTACCAAAGCGAGGCCGCCGAAGATGACCACAGCCGTCCCTAGGACGTGTTTCAAGCGTAGTTGCGGGAGGCACCTGTACTTCCTGTAGGAAATACCAGGATTCCCGTAACTCATTGAGGGTGACCACTTAGGAGGATTTAGTGGGTAAAAATCTCACATAACGTTGCCTTACCCCAGAAACAGTATATTTTTTTAGATTTCTGCCACGAAACAAAAAAAAGATGTCTCTATTACCGGAGACCGTCTAGGTGGGTACCACCGCAGCGTTTATTCCTGCCGCCAAGCAGTAGTGTGCATATATAATTGTGTTCCGGTTTGAGAGGCGCTGTAGCTGTTAAAATTACTGGGCTATCGAGACTGCTGTGTGTAACATCCTAAATAGCGCCATTTAGTTATGGACTGGCGTATCACTTACCATTAGGTGGACATCTCGCTTGTCTCGTCGATTCATTGTAAAAAAAAATCATATATCAATTATTAAAGTACACAACAACATCCATTATTAATTAAAATTAGTTTTTTTTATTGATTATTGTTATGTCTACTATTACAGAATTTAGAATTAAAATTAACCTGATGGAGTACTAGTGCCCTAGTACCTTATAGTAGCGTTAATTAGAATAGCACTGCATTGTCTTATTGGGTCAACAATTATATTAGCTACAAAGTCCGTAAACCAGGATTCTAATTATAAAAAGAAATTAAATATAAAATATCAAAATAACGTTTAATTGTTCAAACCATAGTCAACATGCCATGTGTGACTAAAATATATTAAACAATTTTTTAAATAATTCATAGCCAAATATCTTAAAATTTTCTTGAAATAATTTAATGTAAACCATCCTCGCTGTTCTGTAGCTCATGCACGAATAAATCATTCTGACGTTTATTCAATGTTGCCCATTTAAAATTAACAAAGGTAGTGTTACCAACATAAAAAAAAATATATTTAATTTTTAGATAACGCTAACACAACTTTAACGGCCTCATTTGTTAATCCTTCTACAATGTTTTGTTTTTATTCTTGGAAACGTGTTTAGGGTAAATTTAATTACACGCAGTGTGCAGTATCGTGCTGCAGCGCGCCGATGCAATAATTCGCCACATTAACTACAATTAACTGGGCAATAAAGATGTATACACCAGCTGTAAATTAACTGTTTGACTTAACAATGTATCAGTTAAAATATTGATTAACGAACGAATTTACAACGTAATTTTTATACATTAACTTCATATTTATATAACATACAACACGGTCAATAAACTCCTTTATATTGGATAATGAAATTTCATCATACATACATACATGTCACGCCTGGTTCGCAGTGGGGTAGGCGGAGACCACTTCTCTTGCTACTATCCTGGCACACCTCTCTCGCTTCCTCCACTTTCATGAGCGTCTACATGCATGCTCGTCGGTTGCGAGTACTCTTGACCTGGGCCTTTCTTCAGAACATCCTCGATTTCATCGGAATATGTCCATGTAGGTCGACCTGCGCTGATTTGTCCAATCATTCTTACCTTGTATACCTCATTCGTTAATCTTCTTTCATCCATTCTTTCAACATAGCCGAACCATTTAAGCATCCCTAATAATGAATCAAATCTCATCAACGTCTTCATAAGTTACAAATCTTTTGTATTTGTTTTGTCTTTTCGACTTCAAAGTTTTTACTGTAGTCCATACTGAAAAGGTTATGATTAGAGTTTTCACGAGCGGCTGCCTGCTTGACGCTAACCCTCCTCGGGAATTATTACTGGTGGAATAGCCGCCACCTTATGGCTAGAGTACAAGAGAGAGAGTAGTTGGATAAAAATGTACAACCCCGTTATGGTTGCGCATTGTGCATCAGTATTGATAAATTCCCATAGAATACTGCTGAACAAACCGCGACTTCCTTTACTCGGCACATAGGACATCCACAGGATGGAGCATCCCTATTCTTAAACCGGGATCTTTATGTGTAATTTCACCATTCCACATCAGATATTTACAAAGCTTTCTCAGGAGTGGACATAAGCGTCAACTGATTTTGAGGGTCTACTAGATCTAAAAATCTACTTCTAACAATTAAAACAAGATTCCTATACTAGAACTTTCAAAAAAATATCTTTTATGATTTTAATGTTTTTTTTTTTAAGAATTGTTAATTACACTTAGGATTCATTATATTCTATGTCTATTGATTTTGTTAATATAACGCATAGTTTTTATATTGCTAAGTATTTTGTACAAACAGATGAAAAGTAAAGATAGGATTTTTTAAGAAGTTAGTATTGAAAAAAAAACGCAATCTCCTGCATAAAATAGTCTGGGAATCTATGTGAAACTTCAGTTATTTCCGCAAGAAACAAGAAAAAAGGTATTGTAAGCTTTAAATATTACAGTGGTATCATAGTCTAAATAACTAGAGCACTGTAAATTGATATATTGTGGAATTTCACCACAAACAATATAAGAAAAAAATCACTTTTTCTTACAAGTAGTACGGCAATGTGAGCGGTGAGCTTGTGTGACATGATTTCTTAACTTTGAATCAAATTTAGACGGTTACACTAATTGTCGGTTTATAACATCCATATTAAATTTAAAAAGAACATAATTTTTAGTAAGTTGTACCTTGTAATCTACATAACATGTTGACATACCGCAAAAATTATCAATTTTTAAGCTGGATATAAGCAGATTTGTATTCAAGTCGGTTGTTTTTTATTAACATTTCGTTAATGAGCCGGTACTTCCCGGCGAAGGCGAACAGTTTTTGCTAATTAACGGCGAATTTTACCCATTTCTCATGCTAATTATCAAGTATATACATATACATTGCGAAATATTATACGAGTATATACATTGCGAATACCTCGCCCCACCCTCTGGGGATATTAACTCGTTAGTATAGCGGAACAGTTGTAACTTCAGAAACTAAATGTTCGTCGATACGCTTATTAAAAAAATCTTTATATTTTTTTAATGTGAAATCCAAATAGCTAATAATCGAAAAGACTCCTCATACATTCCCAAGTTTCAACCGGTAAATTTATATTGGATACTCCTTATACATTACGTGTTTTCTATTGAGAATACTAAGCGTCAAAAATGACATCGTTTCATTGTACGTAATGAGTTACAATACAGTAAAAAAGAGATGATGTAGCTAAAGATATCAAATAATAAAATTGACGTTAGTTGAAAAACGTATCGATCAGCATTACAAATATATTCCAGCTTAATGCGAACAGCTAGGGATTGGAAAAGTCTACTGATGTGTTTCCGTCCAAGTATGATGAGAGAATCTTCAATAAAATAGCAAATAGACTACACGTAACTATCAAAAGCGACATCGTTAATTACCATCAGACGGGTAGGATAGTGTTCAAGCCCCAGCCTAAATCATTAAAGGAAGTTTAAAGCATTACCAATCAACGTAATATTGTTCAAGCGTCCATGTGTATTTGAATTTGCAGAGGACGCCTTAGTGTTACTAAAGCAAATTATGTCACATGAGAACTGAGCAATAGTTGTAAAAACTTAATATGGTCTTTCAGTTGACGCAATAGGCCAGTTTAACGGCATATCATCAAATCAGACTAACGAAGCACTGGCAGCGGTACGTTGCGAAACCATTGTGGTGTACTGAAACCGAATATCGAGAGCTTCGAAATCGCGAAGGGTCTAATTTGACGTGCGATTTGAATATGGACTCGGCTGCCGCGCATAGATCTCTATCATATAATTGATCTATTGATTTCTCACTATCTGATTAGAGACAGTAAAGTAACTCTAACTGCTTAACGGCATATGCGTTTCCAAGCGTTCATAAAATTATAACAGTTATGAACTGACATGTATACCTACTAGCATGAATCAGCGCCTTTGCGTGAAACACCTTTAGTTTATTTATATCAGGTTAATTAGTTATTAAAGACAGATATTATATACTTATAAAAGGGAAAAAATTACTACTAAAACATAGGTTTTGTTTGGTTGCAATTATTGTTTCATATCGCTCCATCTAAAACATTACCATCACTTTATTTATACCTCTCTTTAACTCCTCTTGTTCTTGACCGTTACAATCTTGGACTCGGAAGTGTATGTAATGATAATAAGGAAACTTCGATATTCATTTCACTCTTTTTAGTAGTTTGATTAGGAAATCTTAATCATTTGTTATCACAAACTATTTTGCAAAGCAAATCGGCGGCATGAAAAAAGTTTCATTCAAAATTATATTCATCCTCCCCTTCTCTTATAACTTTCGGCGAGACAAAGCATATAATCTTCGCCATCTATCTTAATACTAAAATTTATCGTAATCAACAAGGAAGAACAGACATGACATGACTCCTTTTTGCATTTATGTTAGTAATATATATACAACAGAGCAATCCTTTTTGCTATAATAAAGAAGTTTTGAGTTTGTGACCTTGCTAGATCCAGAACGAAGAAATCTAGGCTAATATTTTCATAAAGCTAGGCTGTTTTATTTTCTATTCACCTTTTAAACACTTTGACTTATTATTTATTAATCACATTAATGCTGAATCTCTACTATTGTGATGTATGAATACACAAATTTTAGTCTTGAATACAAATAGTAAATAGTATGCATGATGATAGGGGGATAACTCTGAAGCTTAAACATTCTGACAAACCAGAGCCTCAGTCTGGCAAGCCTTGCGAATAACTCAGTACTTACATGAATCTCTAGCATTTATTGCCTCAGCAGTGTACTTGCTACATATATTCATTCTTACTTTTTATCAAAATATAGAAAACATATGGTTAAAAGAAGACTAGAAATAAGTTATTGAAAATGCTGTCTCACCTCCATTGAATTGGGCAGCATGACGCCTTCGCGGCGCCCCGCGCCCTCTCTTTCATCCTAAAAGAAAATTAGGGATCAGTATTGTATTATGATGCAATAGTATGAATTAATTAAACACAATTATAGTATACTTAAGTTATGTACATTTGTGAACTTTAGTAACGACAGCGAAATGTAAACTGTGAAGGAAAATATCGTGTGGAAACCTGCACATGAATCAGAATTTATTATGTGTGTGAAGTCACCAATCCGCATTGGGCTCGCGTGGTGACTATGGCCCAATCGCCCTCATATTAAGGGTAGGCTTGTGCCCCAGCAGTGGGGACGTAAATTGGCAGTTGAATGAATAGTATAGTATACTATCATTCTATTCAAATAAAGTTGCATTTACGACGACATGCGAGAGGTTTATGCTCAATAATTATACTTAACTTTATAATTGACTATAAGTAAAAAGACGACTAACGCTAGTTTGAAAAATGTCGTTTAAATAACTTCGATGAAAAGAAAAATCCAATAAAAACCTTGTCTAAAACAGCATTATAAAAAAAAATCTATGTCAGAAAGGTTAACAAATTTTCTGTATAATTTCCACTTACAAAAAGTGTTGAATTCGTTAGGTCATAAGATCATAGGGTCATATTTACCCAGTTAGTTATTTCTTTTATAAAGGACAATATAAACATTATCTTATAAAAACATGTTTTTTTAAAACGAGCACAGATGCCTTTTTTAAATAAATCCTTAACTAGGTAAACAACGTATTAATTAAGTTTGTGGGCGCCGTTAAAGCAAACCGTAATCGGTTCTCCACTTGTCAATTACCGCAAACAGGACCGCCAGCATAAATTATAGGCCGATAATTAACCCCAGTTTCATAGTTAAACGGCCAGTTAATAAAAAGAGGAGCGAAAGATACGCTACAGGTAAACAGTTAAGATTAACCGTATGAAAATGTTAACCGGTTCATAAAGTATATTAGAGCGAAATGAAAAATTAAAACTTATATTTACTTTGGTTTATAACTAAACAAAAACGATAACAATTAGTGTTGTACTGTTTCATGTTGAAAGAAGGTTAACAAAAGAAATAATGATGGGACAAATCGGTGCAGGTCGACCTACACGGACATATTGCGATGAGATCAAGGATGTTCAAAGGAAAGTCCGGGTCAAGAGTACTAGCAACCGACGAGCATGCATGAAGACGCTCATGAAAGTGGAGGAAGCGAGAGAGGTGTGCCAGGATCGTAGTAAATGGAGAGAGGTGGTCTCTACCTACCCCACTGGTAACGAGGCGTGATGTTCCGTTTTTTTTTTATTTCATCAAGCGACGAGACGAGAGGGAAGTTCACCTGATGGTAAGCGATACACCTGCCTACAACAACGCGGCGCTACTTAGAATGGTATACACTACACCAAGTTACGCTCGTCGGCTTGAGACTCGCGACGAGCGCAATTTGATGCAGTATATATCATTCTAACTAATTATCATTTACCATCAAGTTGTCTTGTTTGTCTCGCATTAAAAAAAAATACTGAAGAAAGGTATCAATCCATTCGCAATTGTGTTTATCATAAATAATCCAGTTACAAGCATTTACAAAGTCGTCAAAGTACGAATCTGATGACTTCTTCGATAGAAAACATACTTAAGTTTGCATAAAAAATTTAATCGTTAAAGTAAATTTTACAATATGTATATTTTATATTGAAATTCAAGGTGTTACTGAACTAAATATCATACAGCACATTCGATGGTCGAGATATAAATCAAGCCTCACGAACGTCTACAAAGCGCTTCGATTTCCACGATTGTTATGTCCGTTAGCAACATTACGTTCTCGATGTTTCAGATTTGTTTAACAGATATTGAAGGAGTCGCGTGGGTTACCCACCCACCATACCACAAACAGGACCAGCATTGCTTATCGCATATCAGTATCCAGTGATGATGTTACCTTAACTATATAATAGTACTTTTACTGGTCGCAGGTCTCTGTTGCCGGAGACCGTCAAGGTAGATCCCACAAACATCGTATGTGTCAGTTTTTTGCTCTATTTTTTTTTTTCGGATTCTGCAAATATTTTTGTCACAAATCACAGCGAAGTAAGCGCTTGCCCTTTCGATCCTTCGTGGCTTCCGGTATATAGTTTCGAAGGAATCTATTGCACTATGAAAAAGTCTTTTCCCCGCATAACAAAGAAAATTGGTAAATATATAGGATTACGTTTACCTTGCAGACATGTTAACACAAATAGAATGTGATGATTTACATCCAAAATCAATAACTTGATACTAGACTGAATAAAATAAACATTAACATTTGTGTAATGATTTAAAGTGCTGAAGCAAGTTCCTATCGGTTGATATGAAACTGTCCGGCCGGCCGAGCGATGGTCACGACGTATCAAAACACTGAAGAACGAGGGGACAAATGCGTAACGCAACATTCGCCGAATGTCCGACGGGCAGTGAAAGCGAAATGCTAAGTTCCCACGATCCCATTTCGTGTAGGGTTGGTAAATTTGCCGAACCGTTATCTCAACAGCTTTAATACCTTAAACAGGTTACCTCCTAACGATCCATTAACGCTTTACTCTATTTAGATTATTACTATATCCAAAATATACCATAACCACTCATAAATTGATATATCTGTCAGTTAAATTGCTGACTTGTTCCATTATTTATATCTTCAGTAGCATGCTAGTGAGATTTCTATCTACTTACTATTATTCGGTAGCTCGCTGGCCGAATGGTTAGTGCGTGCGGTTTTCATTTCGAAGGTCACAGGTTCAAATCTTGGCATGTACCAATGACTCGTGAAGGATAACATCGTGAGGAAATCCGCACACTAAAATCATCTTTGTGTGCGTGTGGTGGCCCCAATAAAGGCAACAGGCTCACCCCTCTGTTACATGGGACCTAATCTGACCACATCTGGCGAAAAGTAGGTGTTTATTTACTTCTGCCTACCCCTACTGGGAAAAATGCGTGATAATATATTATATAAAAAAAAAAACGATTAGTACATCCTTGTTGCCGAATACGATCTATGCAGATACCACTGCAACCTATCTACCTGTCAGTTACGATTTGATAGATATTGTAGTAAGTGTAATTACTTGGGTAATAAGATTATCCACTCCTTTAAAAGCAGAAAGCACAATGTGGTCCATATCATGCTCATTAGCGCCTCATTGTTACGGGTAGGTGTTTATATACAGCTGATCTCATTTCCTCGCGACCATCATCCCCTATGAATAAACCGCTTAAGAATCGGGGTTTCTTGCTGTTTGTAGTAGTGGTGCCAATTTTCTATTACCAAGTATGTAATATCTTATATGAATGTGCTAAATATGTAAAATCTTCAGGAATCTGTTGAGGGTCAGAAACCATCTAATATTAAGTCATAATTAGAGGGAATATCTAGACAAATTTATACAACCCTAATTTCCCTAGACAGAATTCGCGCGTCCCCGTTGCGCATACATCGTGACGTACTGTCGGACAAGGACAGCTGTAGTACTAACTTATGCAGCGCTTTGTAGTTTTCAATGTAGCGTGATTATAAGAACATTAGCATTTTTCCTACATCTTATTATTCATATGCAGCTTAAGTGTGGTTTCTTGCGTAACAGAGCCAGCCAATGGAGTAAAGTTGCCATGGAATTCAAATAATCCATATACACTGATACCACTATGCATGCAATTATCATTGTTAAATTCAATTTCCATACCAATAAAAATTTATAATATGTAGAAGATGTTATTGTAACTATAACAGCAGTCAATTCTGTAGACTGTTTGGCTTTCACTGGTATTACATATACTAGTATCGGAGTAACGATACCTAATGTCTAACATTTTAAGGCGACGAGCATTATGAAGGGTTGTAGTGTTTATCATCCTAACAAGCACCTGGTTTTACCATCCAGTTGAACGTCTTACTGATCTCTTCTAATAGACAGGAACAAACGATAATGAGTTTAGGTTTGAAGACAGTTGATGTGAAGATGTATTCTACATAAGCTTATTCGACTAAGTTCAATGAATTTGACTAGATACTTATGTTGGAACAAACATTAATATTCCCCCAAATTATATGTGTGCGTGATGTTGTGTGATGTGCACTTCAATCGCCGCAAGATACTGACGGAATAGGGGCGATCATAGTACCAGTCAGTATTTCTCCCACCATTTTATTTCCCCATCCCAAAACCAAGCTCGTATTCTGATTGGTAGATTAATCGCGCCGATCCCGACAATAACAAGTAAACAAGTAAAAAATTGAGTTTTTTTTTTAAATTTTGATATACATTAAATAAACAATAAACCTAAAATTAAACATTAACGTCACTTACTACGAAGTTACTTATTCTCATGAGTTATCTAAAAATCAAGCTTATTTTTGATTTAAAAAAAAAATGCCAATAGCTCTGACAAACCCGTTGCCAGTGGATGACTAGGCAACACAAAACCTCACTTATAAATAAATATCGTTATTAAAGTCTCCGATTACTTTTAAGGGATGAATAGAGCTTACTCATTTATAAAAATATTAAATCATTATTGACTTGAAGTAATTCATATGTATTTTAGTAATGTATACACTTTTCTCCCTAGTAGCACGCTGGCCCAATGGTTAGAGCATGCGGCCTTCATTTCAAAGGTTCGAATCTCGGTATGTACCAATGACTTTAATATTTAAGTTATGTACATTTGTGAACTTTAGTTACAAGAGCGAAATACAAACGGTGAAAGAAAACATCGTGAGGAAACCAGCACATGAAATAGAATTTATTCGAAAGTATGCGTGAAGGCACTAATCCGCATTGGCCCCGCGTGGTGACTATGGCCCCATCGCCCTCATATTGAGGGTAGGTCTGTGCCCCAACAGTGGGGACGTAAATTGGCAGTTATACTAATACACTTTTCTGTTAGCTAGTTCATCGGACATAGGCCTCCCCCGAAGTACCCCATATCGATCAGTCCAGTCACTAGAGGCTGTCGTATTTAGAGGTTGATATGGGAGGTATTATAGCTAGAGTTAGCTAGTTATCCTTTGTTAATAACATAAGTAAAAAACAGGTAAGTGTTATGTGGTGGTTATTTCATCTGCTTGAGAATACGTCGCTTTATCTTCTATCTTGTTTCCAATCGCGATATATATAAATAATGAGTGAGTTATAACGTGAATTTCTAGCTCTCCTCACTATAGGTTACTTTCATAGCACACATAAAACTTTTAGAAAGGTTGATACATCAGTCATCACATAATATATTCTATTACTTTTGAAGACGTTCAAAGATAAGCGTGAATCACATATCTACCGCCGACTCTATCTTGCCATATTATTTTAATACAAAACCATAAGTGGAAAGGAAGTGTGTTGTGTATATCCTTAGATAGAAACTGTTGTGCTGTCATCACCAGTTCTTATAAGAGTGAATGTCATCTTTAATATTCAAGTGAGAATATTTTATAGTTGAGACCTTCAACTTGGTACTATTTATAAGAACTTTTCTTCTTACACAATTAAGCGATGAGAAGAGCGGAACATTCACCTGATGAAAAGTGATACGCCTACCCATAACAACATAGCGCTAGTCATGGTAATCATTGCACCACATTGCGCTCATGTCCTGAGACATAAGATGTTGAGTCTCTTTACCCTAGTAATTACACTAGCTATAACGCTGTTCGAACCGGAACACAGTAATGTTTGCACACTACTGTTTGGCGGCAGAAATAGGAACTGCGAGAACCTATGGCTACGGGAATGGTGAAGGGTCTCCGGCAACAGTGATCTACCACCAGTGAAAGTATGTGAAGGTTATGAAGATACCTGTTTATATAATAGTTATACTGTACTCCGCCTATTTATCTCTAAGAGGTATCTTAATTTTTTTTAGGATTACCGTAAATTGTGTCAACTAGCATTATTTTCCATTATTCAAATAGTTATTTCGTAAGAATCAGCCATGTTGTGACCATAATTGACGCATCCACAGTTACAAAAACGTCATAGTTTTAATGCCCGCGCAATTAAGTCCTAATGAAATGATGTTTAATCAAGCTAGACTTCTAAGATTGACTGTAATTAAACTCTAAACCCCGTAATGCTTACAACGAAGCCAATTTCAAACTGCGGGGCTTGGTTTCTTGGAATTCGCAATACCAAATCATCTCTAAATTGAACTAAATACTTGTATCTACCAGTTACCGATGGAACGCGTAAATAATCTTAAATATAGATATTTCAAAAAAAATTCTAATACATGAATACAGTGTAGATACTACATAACTACAGTATACTATATTTATCTTTTTTCATTCCACAAATCGACGAGTGAAATCAGATGTTCTACTGATGGTAAGCTTGCTCATAACAACGAGGCGTTAGTTGGAATGACACAAAGGACAATATTGTGCTCGGACAGACATAAGATATTAAGTCTTGTTACTTCAGTAATTTTATTAGTTACAAAACACTCAGACCGTAATACGATAATGTTTGCACACTACTGTTTGTCGCCAGAAATAGGAGCTGCGGAGACCGTCTCCGGCAACGGAGACTTTCCAGTACCATTACTCAGTTACACGAGGAGGGATCAAAAAGTAGTGCCTTGGTTAGGAATAAAAATAAATACTGGCATAGCTCCGATACATATTTATAATATTAATAAAGAAAAAAAATCTTCGATTCTCTTTAGTTTTTTCTAAATGCAGTCGTCATTTGTTTGCTTCGTGTCGGAACGCGTTCTCGAAAATGAAGAAAAACGAAGTGCGTGCCGTTATTAAATAGCTTTGTTTAAAAAAGTTGAGGACGCAAGAGTTTCATTGCATTTTGGAGGCAACATTAGGAGAGTCTGCTCCGCCGTATTCCACTGTCACTGACAAGGTGGACTTGTCAATTTCGAGTAGGGAGAACGAGCACGGAAGACGAACATCGTTGCGGCCGACACCACGTCCATCGACGTCAGTCACCCAAGAAAATGTTGCGAAAGTCGAGAAAATTGTATTGAGCGATCGAAGAGTTACCATCCGATACGTAATTCAAGAAACGGGTTTTTCATATGGAAGTATTCAATCCATATTGAAACAATCTTTGAATATGAGAAAAGTCTCCGCAAGATGGGTGCCGAGAATGTTAACCGACGGTCAGAAACAAAGTAGAATAAACATTTCGAAGATATTGTTGGACAGGTTTCAAGACGATTCTGAAAACTTTTTGTCTCGTTTCGTAACAATGGACGAAACATGCGTCCATCATTTTCATCCCGAGACAAAACAGCAATCTTCGCAATGGAAACGGAAACGGCCATCATCACCGACCCCGAAGAAGTTGCATGCGGTGGCATCGGCTGGCAAGGTTATAACCTCAATATTATGAGACTCAGAAGGGATATTGTTGATTGAATACCTGATGCGTGGAAGCACTATATCAGGCCCATATTATGCAGCTTTAATTCCCAAGTTGAGGAATGCCATCAACGAGAAAAGGAGAGGGAAACTTCGGAGAGGCGTGGTGTTTTATTATGACAACGCACCCGCGCACAGGTCGGCAGTTCGAATTGGTTTCACCCCCCTTATTGATCAAAACTGGCGCCCAGCGATTTTTATCTGTTCCCTAAAATGAAAGAATACTTAAGGGGAAACAGGTACGAAGACGATAACGAGGTGTTGGATGCGGTGGAGAGCTTTTCGCAGGACCAAGATAAAACTTTTTTTTTCAAAATGATTGAAGCCTTGGAAAAGCGCTGGACTTGGTGTGTAGAAAGACTCGGAGACTATGTAAGAAAATAAATTATTAAGTTATCAATAGTCATTATATTCCATCCCATTCTCTCTACTTTTTGATCTCTCCTCGTATCTGTAAAAGCATCTTTGATGAAAATATCAACTGCGATTGCACCCAACTAATATTGGTACCAAGTTACCAGCGTACCAAGTTGTATAGCGGAGCCACTATCTGATGAAGTTCAGCTGGTGATAAGGTTTTCCCCAATTCGCTTAAATAGATTTTGCTCACTGGTAGTATGCTATGTATTTATTCAAATTGTAATATTTAAAAAAAAAAAAAAATTAATGTCCTCTTTACATCCTTCTTCACTGATGTAAATTCTCTGTTGCCGTTTCCGGCATGGTTTCCCATCGCAGCTATTATTCCTGCCGCCAAACAGTAGTGTGGAACCATTACAGTGTTTGATGGACAATGTGTGACACTACCTAAAAGGTCAAGTCTCATTACACCACTAATTTCTCTAAATTATAGGGGTAATGAGACAACATATTATATTTCAAGGCGACGAGCACAATGTGGTGTAATGTATATCATTCTAACTAGCGCCACATTGCTATGAGTACGCGTCTCTTACCATCAGTTCATCGTTTAAAAAAACGCTTGATGTGACAGTTAACACCACAGCATCTATTTCTGTTATGAAGCAGAAGATTAGTTACTTTGTTTATTTTTATATAATCACGCCTTTTTCCCAGTAGGAGTAGGCAGAGGTGAATAAACAACCACATTTCGCCAGATGTGGTCAGATTAAGTCCCATGTAACAGAGGGTGAGTCTGTTGCCACTTTACTGGGACTACCACACGCACACACACACACAAAGATGATTTCAGTGTGCGGGCTTTCCTCACGATGTTTTCCTTCACCGTTTGTATCTCGCTGTTGTAAGTAAAGTTCACAAATGTAGATAACTTAAATATTAAGTCATCTGTACGTGCCGAGATTCGAACCCGCGACCTTCGGAATGAAAGCCGTACGCTCTAACAATTAGGCCAGCGAGCTACTCATCGCCCTCATGTTGACGGTAGGCCTATGCCCTAACAGTGGAGACGTAAATTGGCTGTTATGGTTATGGTATAGTTTTATTTCTAATATTATAATAATAATAATAAATAGTAATTTTAATGTTCCAAGTCTTAAAAGGAGAGAGTCAAGGCCATATATATACACCACGTTGATCAAGTACAGTTTGTCTTATTTCAATTGACCACGAAAGCAATTGTTCTTGGAACATGCAGATTTCATATAATAATTAATTGGTATTTTTTTTTCTAGTAATTTCCTCAAAACAACTATTTCTAATAATTAAACCATCCAATACTGAATACAATAGACGTTGAGCACGGTCCACGGAAACATGCAAAAGAAACGACATATTTTATAAGATAATTATGGTCAATATTACCAGTAGCACTTAAAGCTGTATAAGTCAAGATATAGTAGTTGTTAACAATACTAAAAAACCACAAATGAAGACAGTTATACAAAAAATCTTAAAAAAAAATCTTAATTAAAAATCGTCTACGGTTATGTTGTTTTATGTTGTTAGCTCATCAACAGCCGATAGACGTCCACTGCTGGACATAGGCTCCTCGATGATTCCCACACGATCGGATAGATATTGATATGGGAGTATTCGAGCCATTTTCCACCACGCTGGCCAATTGCATGTAAGGAGTCCCGCACAACAACTGGGACCCAAGGCAATCTCACCTGCTAGCGATGCACCCTGGTAATCAACAAACGAAGCTCTGGCTCCCACCTACCTGCATCAGGCTAGCGTGGTGGGAAGTGGACCAATTCCCCCATACGAAACCTTACAAAGCCTCTGGTGTCCGGTGATGTGGGAGGCACAGAACCGATCGATGTGGGAGTCTTTTGGGGAGGCTTATGTTCAGTGGACGTCTATCGACTGATAGTTGTTGGGCCAATGCGGGTTGGGGAGTCGGTTTTGATTTTACCTAATTGGATTTAATTTACAAAATTAAAACTCGGACGCTAAGGTTTTAGATAATTAGATGAGAAAACATACATTCCTAGCAGCAAACTAGTAGCATAGTACATATGGAAGCGACTAATATATATATACTTTAGAATAAACGCAAGGTAGTCCTTTAAACCGATAGCTATTAGCTAACCAGTGTCCAATAGCTATTAGCTATAACAGAATATTCAATACTAACAATCTACATTAAAGCAAAAAAATTAAAAAAAAGCTTCAAGCAATTGTCAGTAATAATTTGTATTTACTTCTGCCATTCTCAATTAACGTTTCACCAGCGTTGTTTTTAGTCGAATATTGATGATGATGATTATTATGGTGATTATATGTTAACATATTCACGCGATTATGAGGATTTTTTACTCTTTAATCGAAGGAAGAAATCGATCTTGTTATTTAGAATACATTGCTTTTTTGCTCATAATCTTAGTTTTCTTTTAAAAAGATCATAGTATTGAATATATTTTGTTTGAATAGGAATTCTCTTTCTGACGTCAAATAGTATTTAGTAAATTTGATTGTTACTGTCCAAAGGATATGAAGAATTTTCATCGAGTTCCAGTAAGGAACATAACAGCACATTACAGTAACAAGCTAAAAATGTGCTGTACAAATGAGAAACGTATATAAATTCTCAGAGGTTTCCAAATTAAACGGATCTTATCTCTTGGAAAATTAGATAAATTATTCCTATATTACAGTATGATAAATGCCGAGTTAGTGAATATTATGGAATTGTGTAAGTGTATGGAAGTAGGGAGGGAAGAAATAGACATCCTGTGTCATATGCTGCATGGCACCCTTGATTTTTTGGTATTTTGGTCCTCTGGCTATCTAATTATGATGTGTGGAAGAAATCAAACATATGAACACAAACACAAGCAGTAAGCTTAATTTTAAATAGTGTATTACATTCAAAAGTTGTTCATTTCAATCTAATGCAATAATCAAATCATACTCGGCGGGCGTTACTGGGTGAAGGTCACGATAAAATGGCGGAGATGCGCGCAACCGAGCTGCCTTGCGCTGCCACCTAAGGCCGCCATCACACCCAAGGTAGCTTCATAAAGACCATAAACGCCGAATAACAATACCATTAACCACACGTGAATCACTTTAAAATATACTCCATAGCTCATAATCGAAATAAAGACAAGTTTATAATACTACATTTCATCTACACGCGATGTTAAGCGGTGAAATCTACGGTACAGCGCGCTAACATACTAACAAGGCAATGAAATACTTAGTAGTTACCATTACTTTACAGTAGTAATAAAAAACTTAACGGCGCCGTTTCCGACGGAGAATAATACAATATCACTGACCAGAGAAACGTAGTAAGGAGTTATTTTCTTAAAACATCATTAACAACATCGCGTTTGGAAAAAAAAATTGTCGGAAATTTTATGTAACTGAAGCTCACATGTAACTTACCATCGAGTACCAAGCTTCAAGTTATGAATATACGACAAGCGATATATGTTATGTTATATAAGTAAATTAACATACAGTCGACGCGATCCAGACATTCTACTTTCGCCTCATCCTCTCACTTGACTTCTCATTATTGACTACAGACACCTCATAGCACACATCTCTCGCGCAAACGATCATATTTCACAACTCATGGATAAACGTGGATGGACAGGATATTCTGGTTGAATTTAGCAGATTTCGAATTATTTTTTAACTTTGCACGAATATAATACTTTTGATATAACTAAATTTAGATTTTATGGCGGTTAAAAATCCGTATAATGTAGTTTTAATGAAGACCTTTGTCATATTGCGTTCACCAAGTCCTTTCTATACGATAACAGCGCATAACTTTTATAATTATATGACTTCTTTATTTTTATTATATCTAAATATATAGCCGGACTACCGGATGGATACTTATCCATAACGATAAAAGAAAAAAAAAAGAGATTCACCCCTCATAGTGGAAAATAAAGGAAAGTTTGATTTTGCAGCTTTTGTGTTAAAACAGTTTTTAATTTCCATCAATAGTTAATTGTTTTGTCATGAAAAATTATTTATGACAAAATGTTGTTCTGAGCTGAAGCAACGAGTTTCAGCAGCGAGAACATAACATACTTTTTTTTTTCAACAAATCGATTGAGACGTTCACCGGATGGTAAGCAAAAACTAAAAAGCACTAGTAGTTTTGTATATCATCCTAACTTGCTCGCCGCCCTAAGACATAAGATGTTGTCTCATTACCCCAGTAATTTTACTAACTATAACGCCTCTCAAACCGGAACAAAGTAATGTTAGCATACTACCGTTTGGCGGCGGAAATGAAAGCTATGGTGATACCTTTTTTTTTTTTTTTTTTGATATCGGTGGTGGAAATGCTGTTACCGCATACCCAGCGTTCTTTTCAAGGGGGGGGACGCCGGGTTATGTGGGGCTCGGGGCCACTGAGATGTTGTGCGTGACCCCCATACCCACTAAAACCACCACCGCTTGTCCCGCAATACGCATACTGGAGACGCCCGGGTTTCAGCCAAGCAACTCTCCGGGCGCCTCCGCGTATAAAACTCCTCTTGGTGGGTGCCCGCGGGGAGCAAAGGCACCCACCTGCCGTCCCGTACCGGCCCCTCGCGGGACCGGCACGTTGGGGCCCCCCGACCCCACAGACGACCGCGCGCGCCCACGACGGAGCGCATGCCCGGCCGCCGCCCTCCCGTGAAGGAATTGGGCGGCGGCCTCCTCCCTCCAGACTCCCCCCCCTCGTCGAAGTGGGAGGGGGGGACAAAAACCAAGACTCCCCCGGGGGACGTACCCCCAGGGGAAACACGACAAAAGGCCCAAAGGGCCACGCCCAACGGCCCGAACGCCCCCTCACACCGTGCCCGGCTAGGGGCCCATCGCTCACGGCGGGAGGAAGCGGACGGCGTGGTTCTGCCGCCGCGCTCTCCCGCCGGCCCGCCGCCGCCTGCAAGGTGCGGCAGCGGCGTCGGCCTCCCTCGTGCGCTCGGCGGCCTCCTTCTGACGCATCACTGCGCCGCAGAAGGAGGCCACCGCCCTCCAAGACCTCTCGCTGCTCAATATACGATCGATTACAGTCGGCAGCGAGAGGTCACTGCCGACTTGCGCGACGAGGGCGTGGCGTTGCGGCCCCCATGCCGGGCACTCCGCCAGAGTGTGGTGCGCCGTGTCAATCGGCGCACCACACTCGACGCATTCCTGCGTCATCTCTCTACGAGCCACCTGGTGCAGGTACTTGCCGAAACATCCATGGCCTGTCAGCACCTGCACCAGGTGGAACGTCAAGGCCCCGTACCGCCGGCTCATCCACCGGGACAGGTGGGGCCTGATGGCCTCCACCGTGTCCCGGCCGGCGGCAGGGTTACCTAACTCCGTCTCCCACCGCCGGATCAGGGCGTCATGGGCAACGCGCCTGATCCGGCGGACCGTGGCCGGGTCCGGCCGACGCTCTCCGGCATCCCGCAGGAAGAGGTACACTTCCGCGAGCGACTGCGCCTGTAGATGCCAAGGCGCATCGCCCGCGAGAAGCGTACCCGCCGTCCAGGACACCGTACGGTACGCCCGACAGGCTCGGACCGCCAGGATACGTTGGGCCCTCTTCAACATGGGCCCGTTCCTGGCGGTCTCGCACCTATCCACCCATACGGGCGCACCGTACAGTGCCATACTCCGCAGGATGCCAGAGTATAGGCGCCGACACAAATGACCCGGCCCCCCGACATTGGGCAGCAATCTGCCCAACGCAGCGGCGGTGGCGGTGAGCTTCGGGAGAAGCCGTTCGAAGTGCTCCCCGAAGCTCCATCGCCCGTCCAGAGTGAGCCCTAAATACTTGAGGGCTCCCCGCACTGGGACCCTCTCGCCCCGGACGGGGATGATCGCGCCCCGGGGTGGACCCCTGCGGGGTCCGTGGAAGAGGAGGGCCTCCGTCTTCGTGACGGAGACCCTCAGACCCAGCTGCTCGATCCGGTCCACCACCAGCGACGTGCTAGTGGTCTTCTCGAAGACCTTCCCCGCCTCGTCCAGAAGGACGATCGGTCTGTACGCGGAAGGGGAGTCGGGGTGACGGTCCCCCTTCCGCAGCAGGCAAAGCCTGCCCGTCTTCCAGCGCTCCGGGAACTGCACGCGCCGAATGCAGGCGTCGTACAGTCCCCGGAGCTCCTCGCGCAGGTGACTGGCGGCCACCCAGAGAGCCCTCGATGGGACCCCGTCGGGCCCCGGAGCCGTACGTCGACCCCGGAGACGATCCAGGGCCACGTCCAGCTCCTCTTCCGTCAGAGGAGGGCCCTCCTCTGTGGCCGCCGCGGGGGCGGTGGTGGACATAACCGGGGGCTGGAATGACGCGTCAGCCCCCGGGAACAACCGGTCCACCACCCCTTGGAGGAAGTCCGGGTCCAGGGCCTCCGTTAAGGGGGCGCCTGCGGCACAGAGCTTCTTCCGTGCCGTCTTGAACGGGCGCCCCCATGGATCCCTGTCGACCCCTGCCAGTAGTTCCTCCCAGGCAAGGGTCTTCGCCCGGACTATGGCGAGCCGCAGGGTCTTGCGGGCTTCCGCATACTGACCCTGCAGCCGCTCCTCCTCCCCCGTCACCTGCGTGCGCCGACGCCGACAACGCTGCAGTGCCCGGCGACGAGCCTGGGCCGCCGCCCGGAGGCCGGAGAGCTCCTCCGACCACCAGTACAGCTGGCGGCGGACCGCAGGACGTCGCCGCATCCTAGGCATGGCCGCATCGCACACCTCCTGAAGAGCGCTGTGGATGCGACCTTCCAGCTCGTCGACGCCGACGTCGTCTGAGCCTCGGGGCATGTTCCATCTCTGGAACAGCGCCGCCTCCTCGGCGAGCTCCTTGTCGAACTTGCCGAGGACCCAACGAGGGAAGTGGAACCCGGGGCGCGATGATGTTGTGCCGCGCCCCTGAGGAGGAGAGACCTCGAACCTGATATATCGGTGATCCGATAAGGTCTCCACCTCCTCTTCCACCCGCCAATTTGCCACACGGCGCGCGAGCGCCGGTGAGGCAAAGGAGAGGTCCACGATGGACCCCCCCGACCCTCGCACGCACGTGAGCGCGTTTCCCTCGTTGAGGAGGCTCAGACCGGAGAGCAGTGCCCATGCCTCAACTGCTCTCCCTCTCGCGTCGGTGGCGGTGCCGCCCCAAGAGCGAGACTTGGCGTTGAAGTCGCCGAGGACCAAGATCTCCCTCGGTGACAACCTGCCCGCGGCGGCCCTGACAGAGTCGAGAAACACCTCGAACTCTGCCAGGGATCGGTTGGGGGAGAAGTACACCCCGATGACAGCGTACCTCCCCCAACCTGCCGCCGCGTAGCCGTGCCCCCTCTCTAGTGACTTGAAGAGGGGGCAGGCGCCCGCTCTCGCCAGCACCGCCACCGTGCCGTCCAGGTCCCCAACCCAGGATGATTGGGCGGGAATCCTGTACGGCTCTGATGCCACGCCAATGTGGCATCCCCACTCCGCCAACGACTGCAGGAACAAGTCCTGAGCGCTGGCGGAGTGGTTGAGATTCGCCTGCAGGAGTGAGATGTGGGCCATCAATTAATTGATGACCATGTTCTCACCTCCTGCAGGCGCACTATTCTTCTCCGCGACGCGGGAAGGTGTCCCGGCCGCAGCCTTTCCCTTGACCCTGGGGGGGAGACAAGTTCTCCCCCCCATCAAGTGGTTGGACTTCCGACCAGAGTCGGCGCAGACGGAGCATCGGAACTCCGACTAGCACTCGCCGGCCCTGTGACCCACCTTCCCGCATCGGAAGCACTGATCCTTCCGGCATTTGGGGGATGGGCACGTAGCGGAGGTGTGCCCGATCGCCATGCAGTTGAAGCAGCGCAAGGGGCGCTGCTCCAGAGCCACGATCCTGGCCGAGGTCCACCCGACCAGGACGCGGCCCTTCTCCGCCAGCAGCTTCGCGGCGGCGACCGGACACGTTACGATGGTGGTGCCCATCCCCCCGGGCCCGTCCCTTACGGACAAGGCCTTCACCTGCCTGGCTGGGCAGCCCGTTGCTGCGACGACCGCAGCCTCGACCGTCTCTTTGGTGGCCGAGTCGTCCAGCTCGGTCACCCGCAGATCCGCGGTTTTGACCGGCCGGACGACGTCGGCCAAGCTATGGTGATACCTAACTAGACCTTCACCGTCTATATCCTTAAACTGATGAACTGTTAATTTTTGTTTCACGAGTTATTAAAGTATAATCTACGGCTCATAGACAATTTCCTACCATAGATAGGAAAGGCTCAAGTAATATCTTGCGTTAATACAAACATCATTATCTATATTAATTATTCATAACAAAGTTTACTACTGCTACTAAAAATTTTCTCAAATAGCGACCGTATGTCAGTGTATCGAGATAGATATTTTTATCTTCGTGTAACTATATAAAATCGCTCGATCGAACTATTAAAATCATTAAATTCTAAAATATTTTATAGTGGAATTATCACCGCGCATCGTTTATGTATTGAAATGTATGTAAATCCGTTTCCAAAAGGTGCTTTTGTCGAAACCAACGGCGGCAGACATGCGGCGGCGGTAACGAGCGCACCGCTCGTTAGTCGGAGCCATCACGACCTTGCTATCACCGGGCGATACCGACCCGATCGCTCTTAAGGTCCATACCACGCCTGTCAACCAGAACATCCGGCTCTTGGCGGATTCATTTTTATACTAGTCACGTCATAGATCACCGCCAAAATATATATTTATTCAGCGAAGCATCGAGACGAGCGAGTTGTTCACATAATGTGATACGCTTCCTCATAACGACGTGGCACTAGTAAAGATGATATACACAGGTACTACATTTTGCTTGTTGCTTTAAGATATAAGAAATTAATACCCGTTATCCCAGTAATTCTACTAGTTACAGCGCCGTTCAAACCGGAAAACGGTAACGTTCGCACATTATATACTGAAAAGATGATGATTTCCGACAACAGATACCTATCATCGGTGAAACGTACTGGTAAGTACAACATTAGAAGTAGCAAAGGTTAACCAGCAAAACTTCAGACTTAATAATGTTTACATAGAAACGCTCTCAATAGAATTGTATAAAAAGAGAATTAGGTTTAAAAAGCGTTAAAATTTGGTTTTAGTTTCATCATCATCATCAACCGATAGATGTCCATAGCTGGGCATAGGCCTCCCCCAAAGATTGCCACACAGTTCATTGAGGGGAATTGGGCCTTAGATCACCACGCCGGCTCAGTGCGGGTTGATGATCGGAGCCTCGTGTTATTCAGCAGGGTGCACCGAGTGCAGGTTAGGTTGACTTGGCTCCGTAAGATGTTGGGCGGAACTGTGTACTTAAAAATTTATTACTTGTTTACACATTTTAAAAATATGTATTTGATCTAATATTAATTTTTAATGTCCTAAACTGATCGCTGAAAATCGTGCAACATGAGAATTAGGTTTAACAGAGAACTCTAGGTTGAGTTGTGTAAGTCAAACAAACGACAAGTATTAAACATCATTAGACAATAGACAATACTGGAATGAAATTGCTTCCAGGTCTGAAGCTTCCACGATTCCCTCCCAGTGATTGAGGTATACATTGCACATTTATATATTTGCACATTATACATTTGTGTATCAAAATAAACGAGAGTCAGATTGGAAAATGTACACCCGACAACACTATAAGGCTGTGCAAATCTTTACCCTACATCTCGTTACATCCTCACTTATCAACAGGCCACAGCCCATCTATCCAGCGATTTTACTGTCGAAATGTGTAACACAGTAATTGTTACCGTCAGCAGTGGGCACCGCTGTTACTTGTATTTGTCGTACGATGAATGTCATCGTAATAAGCGAAACTGTATTGAGGCAGGTAGAGCAGTTTTACCATTTACTAATCTCTTTATACGAACGTTTTCCAGGATACCTTTAATAGTACTTGACAATTATTTTGTCTCTTTTTATTACATTGAACAGCCTAGTGCGTATCTACAAGCCTACAGGATGGTAAGCGGATATGTAATCTTGGTGGTAAAGCGCACTAGTCTAAAAGAAATCTTTTGAGTTTTATTTTGTAGACCCACGTTATAGTTGGACGGAAATAGGTGTTTCGTCCATCTATAACGTTCCAATCCTTCGCTGTTCGCATTTTGAAGTACGAGGTGAAATGCTTTATCCCCTAACGCGCGAATTATACCTTCGATGGTAAAAGGATGTTGGCGGAATTAAATCATTCATTTCCTCTGCACACTCTCCAAAAACCAATCAGAAGAACACTAACTTCTGTCTTATTAACTGCTCCATCTCAAGTTGACAAATGTCCATGTGACGACTCTGTTAGGTGCAAACTTATTTCTCTACTTCTTACAAAACTTACCCATATACTTGCTTTTTTATTTGTCGTATTCAGATTGTATATCATTAAAAAATTGGCAAAATTATAATAATTAATTGAATAAGACAGTACGATTCCCACAGATTTTTTTTATTGAGAAACATGTTTATATAAGAAACGTTCTCTACGAAGCGCAGAGAGAGCATTAAGATGCGCCCGCGGGTGTGGCGAAATACAACTCATGATTAATGGAAACACGACGTGACCTCATTTTTGACCTTACTCCACTAAATTCTATTACGTTCGTTTAATGTCATAGCTTCGATTAATTACAATTAAACCAAAGCATGATAAAGCAGTAATAGAATTATATGTAAGCGGTAATGAATGATACTAAATAAAACTCTGGGTCGACACGATGGTACTTGATGGTAAGTGAACTAGCCTTACTCCTGCCAATATACCCCCATATTCGAGGTCTGGGGCAGATAATAAATATGATTAATACCCCAGTAATATCACTAGCAACAGCTCCTTTCAGATAGAGATACTAAAACGAAATACAACATATAGTTAATAGGTCCATACCTATTTTGATTTGATTTGACTAGGGACACTACTGTCCCTGGTCAAAAGAGACCTGCGAGAGAGATAGAAAAACCCTACTGATTGCAATTAGTAGCTACATTCGAGTGCTTATAGACCGTTAAGTAATGTCCAAAAATATATATGACAAAAGTAACGTCATTACTTAGCTTGTAATTTAAATATTTACTGGTCAAGTTAACAAAAAATTATAGGTTTACTAAATAAAAACTTACCATGTAAACCATTAAGCGCCTTTTTGCTGGTCCCCACGATCATGTGCTTGTAATGTAAACTGCGAAAGAGAATCGTATGTGAAAAATAAACAAAAACTTACAGCAAAAAGCTGTCATATACATAATATTCGATTAGTGCCATTGTAATCGGACAAAAAGAGTAATTAAACGAATATCAATATCGAACCTTTACCACTAGTACACATGATCCGACTGATAATGATAATGATGATAACGATTCTAACTGATACATTAGTGATGATGATGATGATATATCCGTTTAATACAAGCAGCTTTAATAATTAAATCAAATTGTGTTGTTTTAGAATTATTATGCAGGTATTCAAATAAAAAAACTCCAACTGGCAAAGTAATTTAGGCAATTCGTTGAATATATACTTCAATTGGTAGCAGTAATGTTTGGTTTCCTGCTGAAAGCTGTAGCAAAAAAAAACCAAAGCGATACATTTTAAACGAGCAATTTATTGTAGTGTAGCAATATGTTTGTATTGCGGTGTCTTGTGTAGCTTTATTTTTTCTACTCTCACATATAAACTCTAGCATCAGTGAGATGTTATTATTGGAGCTGAGAGATGTCACAACTCTAATAATTCACTGAACTGATGACTCTTAAGTTTTGAAAGTTAAAACCCACTATCTTTTTGCATCAAGGCGGGATATTTTCAAAGACTTCTCTCAGATACGAAAGTAGGACTTAAAGCTATTATTGATACCTTGAATGTTTTTAAATAAACCTACTGATTATTAAATATAAATCATAGGTATAATGCAAAACATTCATTAAGAAATAAAACTTGATAATAATGAACTGATACGTCGCTGATTTCGGGTTATCTTACACACCCAGACTAAGTGTAATTACAGAACAAGTTGACATATCATCTAAGAAATTAGCAATCAAATTTTAAAGTACAGTACCAAGAGCAAGAGCAGAGCTCTAAAATTGTAATATAGAAATAGAATGAAAAAGCAACTCAATCACAACTTGTTCAGTCGTTGGAACATTAAGTGAAATAGACTTAACTTTCATTATCTTGTCCGCAAACGGAACCCCGTTTATAATAATTGTTAACCAAGAAGGTAATACTCGAATTAAATCTTAATACATGGTTAAGTTATGATCTGCAGCAATTATACTAGTAGCAATCATACACGTGAAATCGATGTAACCCACTAGTGAGCTGTCTACGACACAAGTTTTCATTCACGACCACACTCGCATTAAAACTGACGTGTTCATTTACACATGACGGATGAGGATGTAATTTTGAAACGATTACGTTATTATTAGGCTTTGGTTATTTTCTACGAAAACAAAAAAATATTTTTTGTTCATTTGCCTCATAGCGTTGAGACATTGCAACTAACCATTGGGCTGGTCCACCGAGGCAAAGTGCGAGCCACAGCGAGCAATGGCGAGAACTATTCAGACTTCTCTAAGGAACAAGATCTGGAACGAAGAAATTCGGTGGGAAAACTAAAGTTGTCGATAAAGCTCACAAAATCTGCAAGTTGAAGTGACAGTGGCAGTGACGGGCCAGCCATGTTTGTCGTGACAGTGACGACCGATGGGATGAGGAGTCTTGGAGTGGAGGCAGCCGTATAGAACGCAGAGATGAATAATGCCCTGTTCCAAGATGGACGTGGATGGAAAGTGGGTGGATACGATACCCTGGGAAACGCATTTAGTGGACGACATTGAGCAAGACCTATATCCAACTGTTGATCAATAAAGATTAATAATAATGGTGCTGATAATGTTAAGAGAAGATAAATTTTTAGGAGATACTGTGCTTGTAGGTAATAACTCTTAGTGCGTTGCGATGGGTCTTGGGATCTCCTTTACCGCACAAGTACTACGCAACTGTGCACTTCAGCGCTGCGCTAAAGCACGGTTTAGGGAGGATCGCAGCTAGGGTTTACAACCCAGTGGATTAACGCGAGACTCCGAAAATAATGGTTACCCACCCAAGATCCCGAGATGCAATAATTTCTCCCGTATTCTCTAAGATTAAATTACACAACACACCCTGCAAATATTAGATGCTGCTCGAAAACAAAGTAAATATAAATTTAAATGTAACATTAAGCAATATTCGAGTTTTTCGATCACTACTAACCCTCCTTTACACAACCCGATTTGATATCGTTAAAATTTAATTTTTAGGAGAGTTGGCAATCCCAGTATTTATTAACACCTTTGCTATGCTATGACAAACACGTGTTAACGAACTAGTCTAGACTCCTATGTTATAACTGGAGAGTAGACTGATGATCGATAGAGTACTTACTGTTAAAATTATGAAGATAGAAGCAAAACGTAAAAAATCGATTAATAATATCTAATGACTACAAGGTGGAGGAAGTTTAATAGTTAAATATACTATTGTATTGTACAATAAGGACTTTTATAGCTTTAAATAGCAACAATGTTCACTACAATATTTAACTATATAAATTTGACAACTCGGAATTAAATATAAATTTACAAAATTTTGAATTTGTATAATATAAATAAATAATGTCTAATAAATAGTAACCTTTTTATGATGTATGTGTAGAAAACCGATATTTTATAAATATTCCCTAGAGTGACCTTAGATGTAGTATGTCTATCTGGTTGTAACTAACAGGCCTACCCATAACAATGTGAACCTAGATGGGATGATACATTCTGCATCACATTGTGCTAGTCGCCTTGAGATATAAGATGTTAAAACCCCAGTAATTTCATTACTCACAACACACTTTAGACCAAAATTGTTGTTTGTATACAGTTTGATGGCAAAAGTAGGATCTGCATTGGTACTCACCGATACGAGCCTAGCAAAAGTGAATACCACCAGTAAAAATATGTAACAATTACTTGAAAACAGAAGTTGGCTGTATGATTTGAATACAGAAATCAATTCACAATGTCAGAACAATATTGTATAAAGTTGAATAATATATGCTGTGTTTAAAATTCATTATTCTAAAACATGTCTGTTTATGAAATTAAATGAGATATGGAATCTTCTAGACCCTCTCCAACATGTATATTATCTGTCTGTAATGGAAGGTAATGTTGCTTATATCTGTCTAAAAAGTACAAATAGTTTTATTATTTTTTTTATATTAGCACGCCTTTTTTCCAGTAGGGGTAGGCGGAGGTGAATAAACACCCACTTTTCGCCAGATGTGGTCAGATTAAGTCCCATGTAACAGGGGGATAGCCTGTTGCCACTTTATTGGGGCCACCACACACACACAAAGATGATTTCAGTGTGCAGGTTTCTTTATGATGTTTTCCTTCACCATATGTTTTTGCCGTTGTAACTAAAGTTCACAAATGTATGTAACTTAAAAATGAAGTCATCTGTACATGCCTAGATTCGAACCCGCGACCTTCGGAATGTAAGCCGCACGCTCTAACCATTAAGCCAATGAGCTACAATTTTAATTTTATTTGCATCAATATTAATATACTTGTAACTTCTTATCATAATTGCATCAATTTCTTTCTTAAGTCACAATACATTTTCAGTACATTTTTGCTCCCCATATTATTTCATATTATGATGTTTAATTTACTTACACTTTTATTTTACATTATGACAATTAAAGAGATACCTTCCAACAGTTCGCTGATTAGTTATAATGTTGTTTTTCTTATACGGAGAAATATAAAATATGTAGATGGCATAAAACTACCTAGAAGCAATTTTATTAATATATTTTTCTTATGATACAATACCTGGGTCCTTACAATATCCAATAAGGCTGGGTATATCCAAAGAATTCCCATAACATGGATAAAGTAAATGTAGAGTAATTAACCAGACAGCTAATTTAGTAGCTTCCTTTTTACTTTCTACAAAGATACAGTATTGGCTTATTCTACTAATGAGGTGGATAGATGTTGTCCGCTCTGATCAATTTCGTAAACAGTGTAACAAAATTATCTCTTACAGTTAAGTGATTTGCATTAGAAATTTATTTTTATAAACATTTATCAAGATGGAGTGATTATCATTTAGTTTACCATATTTAATAAATAGTTAAAAAATACTTACAATGAAAAATAAACAGTGAATCTTGAGCAGTGCTGAAGTTATATTCACACATAATTCACTTCATTTATAGTAGAAATAATTATATCTAATACTGGCCTTGTTTACTTAAAAACAAAGTTCTTCTTTCACATTATGACTATTTAATAACTAAATACTAACATGTAAAAAAAGGCAAAGTAGATGAGATGAATGTCACATAATTAATGTATCATGATTTTGTGTATATTGCGCTAATATCGACTACATTTAAGAAGGTTGTTCCATGCTTGTCTTCTTGTGGCTCATCTGTAACAAAATAGAAAATTTATTAAAAAATGTTTTTGTTAAATAATAAAAGTGCTATTTTTGTAATATCCAATATGACTAAATAATATGTGGTTAAATTGTTAAAAATTACTTACAACCTTAATAATTAAAACTTGTATCCTTGAAGTAAATAAATTAAGAGAAAGATTATTAAAACCAATTATGCACACCTGAAGTATTGAATCAATTCAGTATGAATATACTAATATTTATCATCAAGATTGTGTTAATGAATTTTTAATAAAAAATATATTTATTTTAATCTTCAACAGTAATTAAAGATGCAACGATTTTAAATCATAGATGAAAGTAGAATAATTTATACCTTTTTGAATATCAATTTAAACTTTTTTTGAAACTTACATCAAAATATATGATAGTTACATACCTGATTTGTTAATGCATTATAGAATTTTGCCACGTATTTCACATTATTTAACTAAGCCACTTCTAAAGTTACTTTTTGTTACATTTAACCACCAAAAACAAGCGTCATTCATAAAAAAAAACACAGTGCCATACGTCACGTAAATATTTTCATAGAACTGTCAAACTCACACTACCGATATATGAAATTAGAAATCTACATTGAAATATATGCGGAAAAACGGAACGTTGTAAAATTTGTATTTGGTTGTTGTCTTTCGTATGTAAAATGATTACAACAAAAGGGTTTATTTTGGTATGCAGTTTTATTAGAGTGCAATTTAAGAGAAAAACACTGCTATACCGTTGAGACGGCCTTCTAACACTGCATAGGTAATGTACAGTGCGATAGTATAAGATATTACCGCATTTGCAACCACTTGCCTGGCCGGTTTACGCGCGTACTAGACCACGAGTTACAAGCACAATACAGATACAATGTCATAGTAATTGTTGGGACTATTATGGATACAATATGATCTAAACTACTTTCGAAGATTGGAGAAAAAAATCACTGAACGATATATCTATCTTATGAATATTTAATTTTTAATTTAGAAAAATTAACCATCACCTATATGGAGTACGTAAAATAATAATTCGTTTTATTAAAACATATATTTTTTTAAAGCGCCATCTTTTGTTCAATAGCTATGATAACACTATAATGTTAAATATTAAGAGCATTTTAAAAATAAATCGTATTTATAATATTATCTGTGCAAATTATTTAACGCAATGAAAAGATAATATGAAAACATCATTAATATAAAATACAAATTGAAGACAATACAAATAAACACTCTTCTTCGGTAATTATTATTGTAACATCATGAAACTTTAATTAGACATCTGATACATTTTACAATTTTTCACTAAAAAAAATTAATTTGAAAATTGTATAGATAGCTTAAAATCACAAATAAATCGTGACATCTCATCTCTGACTTATTATTTTCTAAGTTAAGGTACTTGGTATTATTATACTGGTATTATTGAAAATAAAGAGGTCATTATCATTTAAGCATGAAACTGCAGTAATTAATATATTTTTTGTAGATTTCAAAAGATTAATTTTGTAGCTGGTGATGACCATGGACAGTCTTATTTAAAAGTTTTATGATTATTATAAAATTATTTTAAAAGCTTTCAAATGTTAATACCATTTCATAAAACGATGCCATCTCTTATTCGTTTGGTATTAACTACCATAACAGCCTTTTATACCGCCGTGTTGTATGCTAAGTTTGTAGTGTTCTTAATATAGACAGTAAATTAAAACACATGACCAATTAACATAGTAATTAGCGAAAAATTACTAAAAGCGATCTAATTATTAGAAGCATTTTCAAGCAGTCGACATACACGATGGTGCAGTTTAAGCAGGATTGTGTAAATATTTAAAAGACATTGTTCAGATTTTCTCTTTCAGATGCTATGCTATATATATGCACGATGCACAAGGTTTTTTAAATATTTTCAAATGTTGTTTTGAAACAAAACATTATTGATTTTAACCAAATTTAATACATTTTGTCATCTATATAACGTAGTTATCAATTATTCTTATACAACTGCCTTGGGAGAATTCAATTTTCGCTTCTTTTTGTAGTGTTCAATTTTTTCTTCTAAGCTCGCTGAAATTTTTTTAAAAATATGTTATTAAAGGTTGTAATTGGGTTTATGTAAAACAAAACAAAACATTGAGATCTATATCTTAATGTAAACTTACAACAGGTGCCCCGCTTTAACAGTGGGGTATAGACCTTTGGTTTCACACCCTGCAGTAAACAATCTGTGTAAGCCCAAACTCCTTCAGTTTCTTTTCCTTTTTCCTCTGGTTTGTTTTCGTCATTAAGTTTCTTATACTCATTTTCTAAGTGACCTAGAGAGTCTTTTATCATTGTTGTTCTGAAATTAAAGCTAAATGTAATATCTGGTAACTTTTTCTTGTGTTATTGTGAATTGTGGTTCTAATAATAACGAAATCTTGCAACTTGTATTTACATTAGGAATAACCAAATACATGAATCTGGTTTCGATAAAATTTAACTAAGAGTCAGTTAACATTGAACTTAAAATTTTAAGTGATTTAAAAATTTAAACAATTGCTAATACAAATTATTAATTTACTATTCTCATGGTTGAGAATATTAGATTTACATTGTTCCTACACAACTATTTATAATTATACATTATAACTGACTACAATAATCAGCTTACTTTATGTTGTTTATGGTCCAATCACCTTGCAGAGTTGCAATAATAGATCTTAATTCATCTTTATGGTAAACCCATCTATTAGTTTCTTCCAAATTGTAGCTGCAGTGGAAAAGATTTAATGGAATATCTAAAGCCATGTTATACTGCGGTTTCCTACGACAAAATAAAACTATTAAATTGCGAAGTCTGAATAATAATTTTTAATAACAACTAATATTTTATACAAAAATAGCTGTTCCTTGCCCACTTTGCTGGTTGTAACACCAACACAACTCCTTTTAAGAAAGGAATTTTATAAAAACCAGTCTTAGCTGAGGAGTATAGAAAGAGAGGGTGTATCACTTGCTATCCAGTGAGTGTCTAACTTGTTTCTGCGGTTTGATAAATAATAAAAATATCAAAAAATTTTATTAAAATAAATTAAATTGTTCAAATACTATTTCCTTTGATACAGGGGAGAAATTACAGCAGTAATCCTTATAATATATATAGTGTGAAAATCATCTAGCAATATTTTTGGTAGATATTACCAAAAATTATTTTGTAAGAGGAATTTGAATATATGTACAAAAAAAATATTGGAAACAGTATAAATGGTACAACTTATAATAATTACTGCAATGGATCAGAAAAAGCAATAATGGCATAGGGGTCTATATGTATACCTATACATGTTGTAACATAAGGTAATGAAAAGAACTGCTACTGCATTCAATGAGATATATAATATAACTAAGACTGCTCCTTAATTGTAAATAATTAAGAATTCATTAATATGTAGTGTACCCTAGCATACCTCGGATTGTTTTGAACATCCAATAATTGAGTTATTATATTAGGTTCTTCATTTCCCTGTCCAATGAGTAGTAGTAAGCCCATGATGCATCGGATCTGATGCCAGAGGAATGCATTACCTTCTATGATTAAACAGTACATGGAGCTTGCTAACATGAAACAATAAAAACCATCACAAACATTTGCATGCTTACTGCCGTTTTGAAACCTAACTCTGGCAAACATCTTAAAGATATAAATTTAAATTAAATTTTTGTAATGTTGCTAATATTTCAAACACTACTTGAATAAAAATGCTTTCCGCATTATGAACGGAAAGATGGCAACTATCATACAATTATTGCAGTGAGAAAAAAAGTAAAACATGTTCAGAATTAATAAGAATATTTGTATGTATCATTATCAGCTAATAATGTTCACATAAGGACCTAGGACACCTTAAAAGATCTTCAAACTTATTTATCATATGATTTTTATACTTACGCTTATCCACATCATTGACTTCTACTGGAAAAATGTCAGCTTTGAAAATTTGCCTATAAAATTCTGTGACACCGTTACCAACATCCATTTTACAAATATTCCGAAAATCCTTTGAGCCAATAATATGAGAGCATGCTTCACTCATTTTGTTGAGATTAAGATTTGAACGAGGAAAGTAATATTTATATTGACGTCTCTGGCAATTAAATCTTTAAGAAAAATTAACTTTATTAAAAAAAACACCATTATCAACATTATGGTGCTATATTATTGTACCATATTATCGCTGAGTATGAAGAAATTATTACAAAATAACTGTACTACTATAGCAAATTGTTATATTGTTACCTGGCACTGTATTCAGGTTGATCATCAGGTAATGGCATCCAAGCAATAGCACGGATGTCTTTTGGTAGAAGACGGTTAAGGATCTTACAGTATGGCATTTCTGAATTTAAAGATTCTTGAAGATGTTGTTGTTCTGAAGAGTACTTGCTTCTAAGTGTAAGTGATATTACCTGAAAAAAAAATCTTTAACATGTTGTTTGCTTATTCTTTAGTCCCTTATTTAAAAATAAAACACATTTGCTAATACTATTCATCTGCAGAGAATAGCATAATCATTTTCAATTTTCAAAAAATTAAGATTATTAGTGAAACTGTATCTCATAATTTGTTTAACATCTTTTAATCCACATTTATAGAACTTTTCATATAGGATTTGTTATTATTACTTCATGTTTATTGCCATGCACTCAAATAATCTAATTAGCTAAAATAAGTTTAACTAAAAGGTATTTAGAATTAAAGAAAAAATAAATAAATAAAAGAACTCTTAGATAGTGGGACAAATACTGGTATAATTTCTTTTTTTAAGTTACATAAACAATTAAAATTGTAAGCCTTAGTAATAAAAAGGAAATAAATATAAAAATATGTTTAACAATACATACCTGACCAAAAGCACTAACACCTTTGTCTGTTCGGCCACACCTATGATATTGGGATTTTTCGCGACATTCAATTAAGCAAGATTTTGTCAAAGCATGGAACAGGTGATATTCTATAGTTTGTGTTGAATCTTCTTGAACAGCCAACCCTTGGTAGTCCCATCCAAAATATAGAATTTTTAGAAGAATTCGACGAAAATAACACCTACAGCGAAAATATTAACCATAATAAATTATTATATTTCCAATAATGTTAATGTGGTAATTACAACATATTATATAGTAAAATTTCAAATTTTTGTATTTTTGCTACACAATATTTTTTCTATTTACAGAATGCTTCCTAAGAAATATTTAATAAAAATACTTGTTGGGTAGACAAAGACTAACATATTGAGAATTTTTTTATTAAATATGCCTTAACATTAACATACTTTTTAAAATCAAATGGCTTCTTATTAACACTTTTACGATCTTCAGCGTCTACAGTTACTTTCTTATTTAATATGTTTCTTAGTTGTAAGGTATGAGCTTCTAATTGCAATATTTTGTCTATTAAGTCCTGAAATGGGTTATAGAAATTTTTAAGTGTTTTTATTATAATTTATGTTCAAAAATATGGAGATCTATTTACTTTTTTATCTAAATTAAGTAGTTCTTCTTTAGTATTGTTCTTCATTTCTTTGTGTCTTAAATGTGATGAATCCATTATTATAATTTCATAATTTATTTTACATAAAAAGTATTGTTGAGTATATATTTTTACGTGTATAGAAACTTTATTTAATTAATTGACATGGCATGGATGCGAGTCCTTTAGCCGATAGTATTGACTAGACGTATAAATGGAAGCAGACAACATAAATTCATGAAAAAGTGAATAGGAATAATTTAACATCTTCACTCCTTTTGCTCTGTTTAAAAGTGAGTAAAGTGACTAAATTTTAATTTTCTGGAGCAACATTAACATGTTCATCAAATTTAATTGTATGACACAATTTCTTTCATTGTAAAGCTGTAAATAACCTACATAGGGCATCAACTGTGAGTATAGGTCTACCAGGGTCTGGTGGCGAAAAAAAAAGTTTAAAAAATAGCGATTTTCATATGGCAACAAAAAAAATGTCACCTGTCAACTGAAATTTCAAGGAATTTTTTTGGTTTGGCTTCAAATTTCCTTTAAAAAGTGGTGAAAATCTCGAAGAAACCTCTTCGATCATAAGAATTAAATATTGTTTTTAATGTTTATCAAAGAACACTTGATGAACAAGGTGCAGAACAAACACAATCGATTGATATTGAGCTATGTGCAAGCGTTGACGGGTTAGTAGGAATAACACGTCTTGATACTATGGTTTATTAACGTTAGAAAAACGTTTGGTTGATTAAAAACGTCAATAAACCTGTAAGTGATATAAAATCTTTAACAGAAGAAGCTTTCTCTAAAATAGGGTTCGATGAATGGCGATAGTTTTGTGAACATGTAATTAAAATTGAAAATCGATTAATTGTGACGCAAGAGGAAAGGTTTATCATAAATACTACGTCTTCTTCGTCTTCCTCTTCCAATGAAGATATTTTTATGGATGTGCACTTTTTGGAACCAGTTCTGTTAACCTATAATTAATTAATAAATTCATGAATAGAGTAATTGGAGTTTTCATCTAAATTTCGAACCCCATATTCGGTACAGTAAGGTTATCAAAAATTATCATTGGATAAATTTTTATATTTGCAATCACACAGAATCGGCCGCTATAAGGAAAAAAAAGTATCAAAACGGTTTACTCCAATTTCCCCAGTATTGCTAGCGTCAATTTCTTTTTACCCTTCTTACCATCAGATCCTCCAAGACCTATATTTTCTTTTGCTTTTGTTTTTTGCGTTTCGTTACGCTTATGTGCTAAGGATTGAACGAGGATAGTGTAGTAAGAGCCTTTGTGGGGCAAAGCAATGTATAAGAAAACTCTTGAAATTACATCCTACAGGCAGTTTTTTGGTGCGTTTTATACATTCTTGTATAATCACAGCTATATTTTTTTAATGGCTGAATATATTTGTGATTGACACGCCTTCAATTAAGCCTTTATAAAATTTCTGTGTTATTTATAATATAATATTATATTATAAAAACTATGGGTTTTTCAGATGTACGCTTCATCATCATCATTATCAGCCGATAGACGTCCGCTTCTAGACATAGGCCTCCCCCAAAGATCTCCATGTCTATCGATTGTACGCTGCCCGCAGACCGGATGATCGGACCACTTGGTGGGGGCCTGCCAACACTACGTCTACCGGTACGCGGTTGCCATTCGGAGACCTTAGTGCCCCATCGGCAATCAGTTCTTCGAGCGATGAGTTCTGCCCAATGCCATTTGAGGCTAGCAATCTTTATCAATGTAAACTTACCATGACTATTGCGCAGGTTTCTAAAGGAACAAAATATAAAAATTCGTAAGGTTAACAAATACGAAGAGACATGACTGATAGTCTACACCATCTACTGTACTGTCCTTTAAACATTTCGTTGATCAATAGAAAGGATTAAAAAAAATATTTTGTTGAAAAATAAATGATTCTGAAATAGAAGTCACTATTTCTTTCAACTTCCTCCGATTACAATTATAGGTAACTATTAAGTGTACTTTGATGATAAGTATTTTCGATAGAAATATCTTAAATGCAGATTCTAATCAATATCGCCGTGTACAGTAGTTGCGTCTTAATATGAGTGCCAAGAACATAACGACTAGTTCAAAGGTGGGACAAATTGAAAATCAAATTGCAATAGTAAACATTAGTAATAATTATCAATGCAAAAAGTAATAAGGGAATTTTTTTAATTGTAATTACTATAGAATAATACCACGCACTTGCAGAATGAGTAACAGGTTTTTATTATTGTTCAATTAAATTTTCTGAATCCGAACCATAGAATTTTCTAAGGTATATGACAGAGTAAAATACAGAATAGAAACTTCTTTTATTTATGTAATCCGCTTGCCCCATAGCATGAAGGTTGTTGATTTGATAAGCCAGATACATATTTCACAGAGGTAGGTAGCATTGTTTGGAAAGGTTTGACAATTGTAAATTTTACTAGAACATGTTGTCCATGCATGCTCGTCTGACCTCCGGTCATTATTGTAGATAAAAATTAAACCTTGTTCGAACTATATCTTTGCTAGCAACGGCACTTTATTAATAAAGGAATGAAATTGTTTACAATAAAACAATACGTTTTAATTAGCGATATTTCATTCAAACATATTTTTGTGTTCAGTAACAAATGTTTAAAAATTCAGTATCATTTTCAATAAATATATACTTTAATGTTTTTGCCACAATTGTCGGCTTCCGAAAAACAAATGTACTAATTATAATCGTCGTGGGTTCAGTTACGTAATATCAGATACTATAGAAATAATATGCAGGGTTGTTGTTAATACTGAAGATTTTTGAAGAGGATTATTTATAAGTAGTCCCAAGTCAATTTTTGTATACCCCTTTTTTATAAGAGGACGCATGAAAAGAATTGAAAATGAATATATAAGACAAAAAAATGTTTTCATTTGTAATGTATTTATTATTCAAACTATATGTAAAATAATAATAAAATATGCAATGAACTTATTGTTCGAAGAACACATTCATTTTGCATGTGAAATTCGTACTTGAATAATTAAATTAAATTAATGTAATTATCTTAGACGTCTAGAATTCTGTTTGTGATTTTAATGCATGCGTACTAAATTTGTTGCTTAAGTTTTTGAAATAATTGAAACAAATTACAGAGACCATAAAAACTATAACAAAAAACTTTAAAAATTGAATAGAAATAAACTGCCAACAATAAGTAATGAGCCACAAAGAAGATTCTCTGTTTGATATTGCCTTTCGTTGTGCTTTTTAAACCATCTTTGATTATATACTTTCTTACGCCCAACCACCAGACTCTAAACATTTGGCGCCAGTTCACGGTTGCTGTATCAAAATTGAATATAATCTGGTCATCTGTCGACATTTTTTGGTACAATTTTAGTAAATTCTCATCACTGAACTGCCAATCATATTGTGTGAAGTAGCTCAGCAGTAATGACAGCTTATACATTTTCTTGTATAATTTGACGAACCTGAAATATTAACAGTATACATACTTAGATTACAGCTTCACAAAACATAATGACCAGACATTTCTGTAAATTGGCAGTAGATGTGCAGTATAAATTATTTTGGGGCCCGTTGTTTTATTTATTTATTTCTTAAGTCTACAATCAATCATACACATTTTACTTTACATTCACATACACATTCACAAAAATATACAAAAAATTTAAACAAGAAAATTTGTTCACGACAATAATCACCTTTAAACATCATCTGTGCTTTGTGGTCAAATATTATATTAACCCTTATTTTTTTGACGAAAAAAAAAAAATGGAAAAACTCCATTAGTTTATATAGCTTTATTATTTTATCAAAGTGAATAAGTAGTACTTGTAGTATGCGTGGAATATTAAAAAAAATCGTTATTATTAATCTTTAGACAAGAACACTTAAGTACTTAAATAATTACCTTAACTGATAGATACCGATTATAGATTTAAATATATGCTTGAGTTGAAAACCAAAATTTCCTTATTGTTAATATTTATTTACTCTACATTATTATTTAATGAGAAAATTTTGCACAACATTTAAAAGTTACAAGTTACTTACTTTCTTTCTTTTCCAAAAAGTACATAGAAACTATCTAGTATATAAGCGGGAACTAAATGAAAGAGCCAGGTAAAAAACCAAAATAGAAACGGACTGTTTATTTCGAATACTCCACAGTACCACAACGAGTTTGGTGTAGATAATTCATATCTGTATTGTCTCCATACTGATCCCATCTCACCTGAAAAGTTAAACAATCTAAATTTTAAGAGTACAGCTTATGTTCTTTTCGTAGGGTGTTTTTTGGCCTTTTAAATATTCTGTATGTTAGCATGCGTCTATGTTATAACTGTGTTTAGTTTAATATTAAAATGATAATATAATACCATGATCATAGGCCTATGTCCAGTAGTGGACGTCTATAGGCTGATAATGATAATGATAATGATGAACACGACTACACAAAATTGTCAATTTTTTTCATTATTCCTCATGTCACAAACTGAATATTTTAGATATTTGTTATAAAAGGGTAGCTACAACCTTCGATTTACGTTTTATATAACAACAAAATAAAAAATAAACACTTTGAGCGGAAGTATTAACATGTTGATAAAACGTCGTCATAACATTTAATCGTTATAACTTAGATCATCCGCACGTTTTATATATATGTATGTATAGTATTAATTTTAATATAAAGAACTCAATTAAAATAAATCACTGCTGATTTGTGAATGATTTCGTCCAGAAAATTTTCATTTACGTAAAAAAAGGTTCACGGGAAATCAATTGACCCTTAATTTGTCAACCTTTTTATATAATATATATGTACTACATACTGCTAGTTTTTGTCTCTTTAGTAACGATAAATAATAATTACCCCACGTTATGGGATTCCTAATGTTGCTAACCGTGTACACCACAGGCTTGTTTAATTTTGTATCTGTACTCCTTCCCGTATTCCAACCTGCAGCTATGACGGCGTTGGTCACAAAATCTGCTGGCACGAAACTCATTCTATTGTTTAAATTTGCACATAAAATTTTAATCAGACCCATTCCTGAACCGAGCAACAGCTAAAATAAAAAAAAAATTATTAAATTTGAAATATACATTAATAAAAATATAATAAGTTCAATAATAAATATTTAACATTAATAATTATCATCAAAAACTTACACCAGTAGGTCCATAAACGTTACTAACGTCAATCCAACCTGGATTAGGCTCCGAATATGTTGATATCACTGAAATAATGTTCAATTTTGGATTAAGTAACACATATTATGATTAGGTCCTTCTTTTATCCTTCTGCTTTACTGGTTAACACTGATTTTTAACACACCATCGACCTTGCTGTGGTGTTATTAAATTTTGTGGACAAGCGTTGGTAGTTGCAAGCGACCTCTGATACATACAGTTGTTAATTGTGCTATGACGTATAAATTTATATGACTCCTATGTTTGCTCACCTACAGCTGGTCTGACGATGCAAACTGGTAAACCCTCGCCCATAGAACGCACAGCTTCTTCGGCTATCGTTTTTGAATACGTATACGTATTAGGCCAGCCTTTCGTCAATCTAAAATTATGTATATAAAAAACTAAAAAAGGTGCAAATGAGAATTTTCTATTGGTAAATTCATTTGTATGTATGTGTATTCACTATTTCAATGTAGAATAAATAGCTAAAGATCATATATATTTACATAAAGTGCTAGTGCAGTCTATTCATTATCATCATTTTTATTACATAACCTATTTCTGCGGTAAAAAATTTAAATAATTTTTTTTTCCAAGGAAAATTCTACTACGGGTACTCGTTACAGGGTCAGCTGAAGAGCTATGCCGGACTCTTACCGGCTAAAACTCCACGGCGCCCCTCTCAATACCCTTGGTGGGAACTACTGGAACTCTAGCGCATACTTCCGCAGTTCCAACGACATTGACACATTGCGAGATCTCGCCTTAAAGTGGAGCTGCAGCTCCACATCTTTCACTGTCGCACATAAGCGCAGTACGCCACCTCGGGGTTTTTAATGTCCTGAATACAGGCCCTTTTTTTTGTTTTACGCGCAGACAATCGAAGTGGTCTCACATGGAGTGGCTATCTAGGGCCGATTGGGTCACCTACCGAGTGCCACTGCCATAAGACGAGAACCTGTTAGAGGGATCCTAAATATAGGCTTACTGTATTACGTGTAAACGTACTTGTACATAAACCAACACGCTTTAAAACTATTATTTTTTAAACGACCGATAAAGCGTGACGTTGTCTGCTGGGGTCAACTAATACTGTGTATAAATGAATAAATCATTATTTACCTAATAAATTTGCATCAAGTAAATCTTTGCTTTTTTAATTTACATACAGTTGTTTAACATGATAAATAATTTTATATTACATTTTAATTTCATGATTATTTATTGTCCATGCCATTAGTTTTACTTGTGGTAGGTCTCTGTCGCCGGAGACCGTCTAGGTAGGTACCACCGCAGCGATTTATACGCGTCTACGTTCTCATCGAGAAGAAGCCGAACCCCTGGATGTGGTGGAAGTGCACAGGCAAGAGCGCCGCCGCGCTTTGGAGGTGTGGAGAGAGAGGCTAGCTGAGCCGCGGAACTCACGGCAGCGTATAGTAAGCGCATTTCTGCCGAACCTCGAAGCCTGGCTTAGATTGGGCGGAGTGGCGCATGTCACGTTCAGGCTGACTCAGGTACTCACAGGACACGGGTGTTTTGGTGAGTACCTGAATAGGATTGGACGTGAACCAACCACGCAATGCCACCATTGTGGTGGAGAGCTGGATTCCGCTCAGCATACGCTCGCAGAATGCCCTACGTGGGAGCCTGAACGGAGAATTCTCATCCACAAAATCGGGCATGACCTTTCTTTGTCAGTAGCGATATCAACTGCACTGGCAAAGAAAAATGGGTGGATAGCGTTGGTTTCCTTCTGTGAAACCGTTATGATGCAGAAGGAGTCCGCCGAGCGAAGTCGGGAGAGGGCCGACTCCGTCCATAGACGAGGACGTCGGGGCGTTGGCAACGGACGCCCTAACCCGTCAGCCCTGTAGTGCCGGGCCATTAAGAATAGGACTAAGGTATTCTCTGCCTGTCGTACAAGGCGACTAAAAGGGTCCTCGGTTTCGTAGGCTTTGAGGGTGGGGGCCCTCAGAGCTTAATAAGCGAGCCTTAGGAGGACGGCAAATACATTGTGGTCTTGTATTTGCCGTAGCAAAGCGTGAGGTCTAGTAGGGCTTTGGCCCTTCCGTGGAATGTTAATCGAGAGTGCAGGGGGGCGCCGGTGCGTTCCGTAGGAGATCCCGGAGCCCCTCCTAATGCACTGAGGGAGACCACCGAGGGGGTTTTAGTGGGTACAAGCCCCACATAACCTTGTCTTCCCCCCAGAAGCAAGGTATCTTTTAAGAAGATTTCCCCCGCGAGAAAAAAAAAAAAAAAAAAAAGGTACCACCGCAGCACCTATTTCTAACGACAAACAGTAGTGTGCTAACATTACTGTGTTCCTAATTAAAGAGAGTTGTGGTTAGTGCAATTACAGTGGTAACGAGATTTATCATTTTATATCTCAAGCCGTCGAGCAGAAAGTGGTGCTGTAAATACCATTTTAAATAGCGCTACGTTGTTATGGGCAGGTATATTACTTATCATCAGGTGAACGTCGCGCTGGACTCGTTGCTTTGTTGAATAAAAAAAAATGCTTTTCAAGTACTAGATTCAGGAAAAATTTAAATATGGTAATGTAAAGATAATACAGAAACAGTGTAACTTACGCAGATGTCATTTCATTTAGTGTTTCTTTAGGCATAGTTTCCGCCATTTGAACCAATAACTCTGATGTAGCTGGAGGCGTGTGAAGCTCTTCGTAAACTACTTTTCCAACACTATTATTCGTGGCTTGGGTGTAAGCTGTCGAAACGTAGACATATGCCCGTAGCTTTTCACAAGCTTTGCCTAATAGCAGCGTCTCCCTGGTACCTCTTACATTGCACAGAATTGCGTCTTTAAGTTCGACATCAAATCTTATATTGGCCGCCATGTGAAAAATCGTATCCACCTATGAACAGAATTATATACTTTAAAGTTTTACTGGTGGTAGGTCTCTGTTACCGGATACAATCTAGGTAGATACAAACGCAGTACAGTAATGCTTGCAACAGTAGTGTGCAAGCATTACTGTGCTGCAGTTTGTAGCTAGTTTAATAACTGGGGTAACAAGACTTAATATCTTGTCTCAGGCGATTAAAGCAATGGTGCAGCATATATCATCCTAAATAAGGCCTAATAGCGCCGCGTTGATATGGATGGGAGTATCACTTACTATTTTTTTTTTTTTATAACATCTAAGAGGCAAACGAGCAAGACGGGTCACCTGATGGTAAGTGATTCACCAGCGATGCCAGTGCGTTGCCTACTATCAGGTGAATATCCCGATCATATCGCTTAATTGAATAATAAATAAAAATCTTTAACAGACAAATATATTGTGACTACCCTTAAACAAAAAATGTAAGTAAATGTTATCTTTTTTATTGTTCGACAAAGTGACCAGACGAGTAGGATGTTCACCTAATGATAAGTGTTCACTCATAATAATGTGGGGCACTAGTTAGTATAATATATGTATGTTAACGCATTGTTTTTATCGCCTTGAGACATAATGTTTGTTCCTTTTCCGCATGTTACCAACAGTTATAACGCTCTTCAAACCGGAACAAAGTAATATGGTGTGGAGGGTCATGGTAATGGTGCGGTAGTACCTAGACAGTAGATTGTGAGAAAATATTCGGTTTGTTAAAAAATTTGTTTGTGTTTATAAAGATTTTTTGACTTCTGTAGATCTTTTTTCTTTGGCAGTCTTAATTTTCCGTAAGTTTTTTGAGCAAATAATATTTATATGGAGTGTAATGATTCCTGCACAAAAACTTACGGGATTCAAGCCAATCTCACCTGCTCGTGGTATACCGTGCTAATCAACAAACGAGACTCTGGCTCTACCTACTCGCATTGGGCCAGCGTGGTGGGAAATGGCTCAAAGCCTTCCACACGAATCTCTACCTGATCGTGTGGGAATCTTTGGGGGAGGCCTATGTCCAGCTGGGGACATCTATCGTTTGATGATCATGACGGTAAATATGTATATCTATAAGCGATTTCCACCTATGTACATCTAAATTTTAATTATTCGACTAGATTAGGTTGATTATTTTTTATAACAATTATTTATACCTCTTTGGCAATTTTATTCCAGTCGTTGTCGCTAAGCCCCAGTCGATTCTCGTTAATATCTCCTTCCACAGGAATTATTTTAGCATTGAATTTTGGTTGCTCCTTCCATAATGACTCAAAAGCCTAACAAATATGAATTCGAATATCATTGATCAAAAATAGCATAAAAAATAAATATTTAACATTAGCATCTGTACGGAATTAAATTAAGAAAAAAAACTTACTGGATCGTCCAAAAGATCAAGTAGCCTTTGATGTACATTTTTATTTTTCTTCGTACGAATTAGAACGTAAATATTTTTCAACGAACAAGCTCTAAAAGTTAAAAATGGATTATTTAATAAATAATAATATGATTATATATAAATTTCAATGTTAAGTACTTTTTTCAATATAAAAATATCCTCCACAAGACGTGTATATCTTGTACCTTTTTTTATGTAACGATTTGTACGGGAAATATCTAGAAAATTTTCGAAATACAATGTTTCATATATATCAGCTAATATTTGATAATTATTCTATTTAACAGGATTAAAAAAGAAAATGAATTAAATAGACAAAACAATAATAGAGATAAAAGAAAATATTATTGATAAAATGAATGGCCTAAATCATCCCCGCCTGGTAGAGTACCGAGTAAACTACCCCATGGGCTTGAAGTTTCGACCACAATCAGCAAAACGCAATTAATAAATTCAAACATTTAAATGTTAAACTTCTATGTACTAAATAATATTCAATAATTATTATTTGATCTTACCTAGAAAGTTTTTCTATAAGTAACTTTCCGATGAATCCTGTTCCTCCAGTAATAAAGACCGAGCCGCCCTCGTAGAATTTTTGTATCGGGGAGCTACCAAGCGCAGCGGTCTTATTTATTAATTGCATTTGTACCATCGTTTGCTCCAATTCCTCTGCGATGTCCATTATAACTCTAAACTAATTTATACTATTAACTTAACAATATTGATATTTATACTATTTAACGGATCGGAGACCGCCGTCAGTTGCTATGGAATCGTTACTGAATGATGATTTTAATTTAAACCGTCGTCAGCAACGCACCGTTGCAAAGTAACTCATTGCAATCCTACAACTGTAATGACGATAAGTGTTAAGAGTTTAAATTTTTATATAGTCTTAATATTTTCATGTGAATATTCATAAGTTGGAGAAGGACATTGCATTTAAAATATATCCGCCCCGCTTAATTTATTAGGTTAAAGTTCTAGGAAACTTCTATTACATATAACAATAGTTATATTATGAACAGAAGTAACTGTTGTGTGTTTAAGAAGTTTATAATGAATACAATATTTAAAACAACCGTATCCAATAAAAGTGACAAAGAAGTATACTATTGCCTCTTAAAATACCTTAGCAGGAGTTAATTTAAAAGGCATTTTGTGTCCCTTTGAACAGGTTCCCACCTTGTCGTGGCGGTGAGGCTCAGTAGTCGTGGTTTGTTCACCTACAGTGAAGCTAAGACGAACCTACCCGGCCGGCCCGAGGCGTAGAGCCGGCCGGAGGTGGCCGCTCCAGGTGAGCTCCGTGAAATCACCTCACCATGTGTACTGGTGGGCTGCAGGAGCAGGTTTATACTGTACTTTGCAGCCGAGGTGGAGTCGTGGAGGAGGAGTGTCGGTATAGCCATCCGCCGCTCGCCCAATCCCCCGCGGGCGTGTAACTGTTAGCGGTGGAACCCAAGACCAGATCTGCTGCAGGAATTCGGGAGAGTTTTTAGTCGGTACAAGTCGGTAAATTGGCAGGTATTCGAAGGCTATTCCCCCACAGAAAACAAAAAAAGAAAAATCACATTATGTGTGATCTTGGACGAAAAGATACACAGCCGTATTGCATTCTGGTTCGGGGGTATATGGATATCGATAGCGAGCAGTACGATGGTAAAACATGCACTAAGTTTGTGGAATGGCTTAGTCACAGAGTGTAGAGAGAATGATGTATTGTGATACTAACTCTCCTCACCACTACAGCTGCGAAGACAAGAAAAAATGGCATCACACTTATAGCATACTACATAGGTAAGGTGCTATGAGCCATCCAGATTCGAGTAGGAAGGAGCAGGGTAAGTTTGGGCCATCTAAACCAGTAGAGGAATGATACTCAAATGGAATCACATGTTGTGATTAGTCTTAGCAGGATCGCGAATTTGAACGAAGACATTACTGTGGCCCTGCCATAAAGTGACAAAGAAGTTAAATCGGGGGAATTAATTTGTGACAACCTGTACTTTTCCCTGTGATGGCTGATACACCAAGGCGCTTCCTTAAAGCAAGCCTTAAGACACGAGTAGATCATGGAATTACCTATTTGTTCCGTGAGTAAATAAATTAGTAACTACAGAATCTCTACCTCATGATAAAGTGGACTCGGAAGGACATAACCCCTAAGATCTCAGTAGTTCTTAAGGTGGAGTGGAAGTATTCTGAAAGCGGTGCCATAATAAAAGCAGGTTTTTAATGGTTAACCTTTCCCAAAGATATCAGAGCTATAGAGACCATCACTGCAATTAGCAGGAATTTTTGCGATATACTATTTTAAGTGAGTTTAAGGACACAGTAAATATCTCTAATATATCATCTATTTAAACTGAATAAACAAGTTGATAAAAAAATCTTCTAATAAGGGTAAAAAAAATTTGATTCGTTGTATGAGCAGAGTATAAAGACAGGAAATAATAAATACATAATAATATGATTGTTCCCAAAGTGTGTTTTTATAGATAAGGTTCTTTTATGAGGTATTGTTGGTTATTATTAACGTGTGTAAATAAATGTTAAAACTAAACAAATGAATGATAAAAACATCGAACTTTGTTAGCCTCCAATATTTTTACACGATGCTACCTACCCATAAAATTTTTATTAATAGGAGTTTTTTTTTATAAACGTGGAAAGACATTTTCTCCATTTATCGTATATACGACATATCTTATAAACAGAACTATAAGCCTATTTAGGAAAAAAAATATGCCGAATACAAAGAAAATAAAACTTTCTATAAAAATTAATAAAAGTCGTACAAATCGTTCATTTATGTTTTTTGTACTTTGAATTAAATTTGGTTTTCCTTAAAAAAAAGAAAAATTTGTATAAAACAAATTTTAACGTTACCTCAGCCACTGCCTCAGGCCGTTAATTTTTTTTTAAAAAAAGTTAGCGCTAGTTTTTTTGACAACTGTAGTGGCTTCATCAGGCTCCAGTCTCTCGGATGCCGTAACCACCACCTATGTCTATAACAACGTGGCGCTAGTTAGGATGGTATACACTGCACCACATTGCGCTCGTCGCCTGAGACAATACGTTGTTGACGTCTCATCACTCCACTAATTACATTAACTACAGCGCTTTTCATACCGGAACAGTGTTTGTACATTACTGTTTGACGGCAGAAATGGGCGCTACGGTAATACCTTTTTTTATTTTGGGGGGAGGGGGGAAATCTTCGTAAGATTCCCTGCTTCTAGGGGGAAGTCAGTGTTATGTGAGATTTTTACTCACAAAAACCCGCTCGGTGCTCTGCATCAGTGCATCTGTCTCACACAGGTTCGCTTGTTGAGCAGTAAGTGCCCTCACCCTCAAGGCCCGCGAAACTCCTAGACCCTTTTAGTCGCCTTCTACGACAGGTAGGGCTTACCTTAGTCCTATTCTTACTAAACCGAGACTACAGAGCTGCTGCGGTAATATCTACTTCGACGGTCACCAGCGACAAAGACCTTTCACCGGTAAAAAAGAATTTAACGGTCATAATATTTCCTATTCTACAATCCTTATGATTGTTTTTGTTTTTCAAATGGGAAAAACTGTGATTTATTCTCACTAATTGTATAAGACTTATTAAATCATCATCATCATCATCATCAACCGCATTAAATTATTAATTATTTATTATTATTATTTATTAAATACATAAAAAAAATTAATAATATTGGTTTTTGGCCATGAAAACCTTTTTACGTCTATAATTTAATAAAACATATCTCTAGGTTTTATTCAAAAGTACCATCTATTACAACGACATATTACTATGTGACTATTGTACATCGTACAGTTTTTTATTTGTACATGTAGATGGCGCTGTACAATAATATTTTATAATTTTTTTCTGCTGACAATTCTTCTTGTCAGCAGAAATTATAACTTTATTTACTTGTTCTTATTGATAGTTATAGGCCATTACCAATGCTCTAAACCACATATGGGATTCGATTATAAAATTTATGATGGAATCATTGATAGTTATATTCTTACGCCTATCTAACCTAAACCACGTCAATTTTATTTTTATACAGACTATTTGCATTAATAGTAGATGGATTCTTTTTAATATTTTAGCTCTGACTGAATAGTGTAGTAATTAATGTTATTGTAAAGAGTATTTTATCATACATAGTTTCACTTTTTTCTTAAAAAAAATTTACGGTTCTTATTAATATACTAACCATCTTAGAAAACGAGGTTATGACTATTTTGCAATTTGCATAAAATTTTTAATACGAATAATTAAATGGAAGGCGCATGGACGGAATTTTCTACTGTCATAGCAAGTAGAACCGTGCAGTGATGTCCTAGCATTGTGTTAATATTTCATCTTTATTTTTTAGTCAATTGCTAATGCTTATAATTATGACGGATTGTTTTTACGCGGGAGTCTAATTCTTATACTAAAATTAAAAAAAGAAACAATTTCAGTAGGTAGAACATTCATTTGCTATTAAAATTAAAATCTATTTAGTTGATATAAACGATTTGAAATTATAGTATTTTGAAATATAATATTATATTTGTTGATACCTTTGACTTAAAATGATACATGTGTAAATTTATTTTAGATCCATACAACGAATCAGCGGTAAGTCGTACGTCGGCTTGCATTCTTGAAATGAATGTTTACAACTTTCATTCTTTATTTTTGATTTTAACAGTTGTATTATTATCTACTAGGTTATGGAATAGCATGCCAATTTGTAAGTTGGTTGAATGTTAACTGTGCGAGATTGGAAAGTAGTTTCACAGCAGTCAGCTTAACGGCGTATACCGCATCGTCCGCACGACACGAATTGCCCGAAAATAAAAAAACGAATAAAAAGTGGCGCCAACTTTTGACAGCTGTCAAACACGTTAATCAAATACTGTAAATATCGTATTAAATTTACAAGTGCGGGTTTTGTAATCTTAAAAGAATAGAGTCAGTGTAATATTGGTGAATTATTCTGGTATTATATTTTTGCTTCGACGAAGGTGAGTTTTCATTGCAAGTTTTTCCTCTTTCAAGAACCCGTTTTGCCGGTTTGTTTGTATGATAATAACATATTTTAATGGCTTCTCAATTTATCATTTGTGTGACCAATTAAATATATGATGCAATCATTTAAATGTAGGTACATCTTAAAAGAACAGGAAAAACCAAACGAAACATGAATTTACAAAATAATATCATGTCAAGTAATAAAAAAATTTAAATGTCTATAATTTATCACCAATATTATTTTCGGAAAAATTGTTGTTTATCCATTAGTGTTTATGCTTGCTTGAAAAGAATTATGTAAAGTAAAATGAGCAGGTAAATAAGTAAGCATGTGCTTTAGACGTCATGAAGAGCATGATATTGTCGCCTGTATGGTTTTTAGTTACTATTGTTGTGGACAATTCGACCTGTATTGTCAATTCCTACATAACCGTATTGATGTTATGCGCACTTATATGTTCGTTTTCTAAGAACTTATTATAATGGCAGTCTTTTGTAAAAATTCTTGAAAAACTAATCCAAATTTTTAGTTATTTGACCTATCTTCAAATGATGAATGACCGGACCAACCAAAGATTTCATGCCGATTGATTATTAATAGATCGTGGATCATTGATCCACGTATCGACGATCGCCCATTTTGTATACACTCCATATGTAAATGTATGTAAGTTTAATTAGAAAAGTTTAAACCAGCTAATTTAATGATTTTTGTCCCGCTCGTGTGATTTCATATGAATAAACCAACTCGTCTAAAACCGTTTTTCCATTGCGATTAAATATATTAAAATTTGGCAAAATACTAGTTAAAGACCCTCTTGAGTAAACCGTTAAATTTAAGCCCCTGTACATAATAATAAAAGGTTCGGAATGTTTTGTAATACCATATCTATAAAGTAAAAACATTCAGTGTTTTCGAGATCGAGGTCTATCAATGAACCTGAAACAGAAGTCTAGAAGGCTAACAGGTAATACTAGCTTGTTACATCGAATCTAGGTTATAAAGTCTATTCTTAGCCCTTTTATTTTATTCATATTGAAACTATAGTATTATATTATGCATCGGTTTTTACCGATCTCTATTATGTTGTAATTCTCTACTTACTATCGTACTCTGCAATATTTCCGCCATAAACATGGATTGGAGTTATTTATTATCACTAATCTCTCTTAGGTCAGTGTAATGAAATAAAATAGCGACAATTATGTTGAACATAAACATCCTATCTGAATTTATCGTTGTCAAGTCTATATTTCCGTGCCAAAATTTTGGATTTGTCTAGTCTTTTGATCCTAAACTAAAAATCACGAAATCATTATTGATGTATTTTGCTTTAGACATGGGATATCTCCGTTGCGATTATAAAACTTAGGATGTAATAGAGGATGAAATTTCTATATAAAACAATTAGCATATAGGTTCGGTAACAAGCAATGTATTTTTTTCTTCGACGAAGAAACATAATAAGCTGGTTCATGTGATAAAAGATAGACTCGCTTCCCTAACAATGCGGTTGGGATGATAGTTAGAGTGATAAATAACTCGTCAAGTTATGCGAGAGTTGTGATAAAAGACGTTACGTTTTATTATCCCAGTAATTTCACATGCTAACATGCGTGTTGAGGCGAAGCACTGAAATGTTTAAGACGAAGTTACACGACGAGTCGTTCACCTGAAGGTAAATGCGACTGTCCATGACATCGTGGTGCTAGTTAGGATGACTTATACAGGATCAGGTTGTGCTCGATACGTTCAGCGTATGTAAATCTTATTACCCTAGTAATTTCATTGGCTACAGCGTCATTGAAATCGAAGCACAGTATTATTTGCACACTACTGTTCATCGGCAGAAATAAGGGGTGCAGAGATCTAGACGGTCTCCGGCAACAGAGACCTACTATCGCTGAGTTCTGAAGTATAAGCTGCTTAATAAATGGTTTCATCGCAAGCAATGTCGGAGTTATATTTAGACGTTACAGATGAAGTTTACATATTTTTGAGAATATTTCTTTTTTTTTATATGACGTAAATGATAGAACATGAATTCGTTTCCTGCATCAGAGAGCAGAAGTGGATTAAAACAGTTATTATTGCTGTTACGACACGCGTTGCGCGACTCCACTGCGCCGTCTCTACGTAACACTTTACTAAATCACCGATAAACCCTGAATAAGAAGTCTCCACGACGACACACATGCAGCTTGCATGCATATAAACTAAATGACGAATAATTATTGCGTCGTTTACTTTAATTAATATGCGGACATTATTAAAAAAAATTCATACATAAACTATCATGATTTCAGAGCATACTAATTTACAATCGGTAAGCCAATGGTTAAACTTCATAGTAGGTTATTTGCAATAAAGAAACTATGATATTAAGATAATTCTTTGATAAGAATAACTATGATTTATGAAGATAATTTTAACTTAATATAGATTTAATTAAGTCAAGTATAAAAAAAACTAAATGTATACATACTAGCTGTTCCCGGCCCGCTTTGCTGGCCGTAATTATAAGTTAGACTTAAAATTTGTTTGAAATATTCCCTGATATCAGCCACAGTCGCAGATGACTTCCTATAGCAACCGTTACTATGGCAACCGCATAAATAAAACGAAACGAAAATGTTTATAAAAGTTAATTAGAAATAAAGTGACGACGGATCTATAGGATTCAAAACATAAATAACTTCTAAATATCTACAAATAATTCCGCGAGGAATGTTCCTGTTCCCATTTTCGATACTTTCATTATTGTTCTCGCCACTGTCTAACAAAGAAAATCCATTTTCATTATATATATATATATATATATAGTATATAGATTATTAGAGCGTGCAGTACCATATTACAATCACATTAATCTTAGTCGAGACGGTGAGTCCTCGTCTATTACAGAATACCGACAGAACTATACCAGTTTCTCAATTCAGATATATTTTACTGTATTTATAAGCATACATACAATTATCAATTTTCCTTGATGAAAAATGTATGTAGTAAAAAAAAAATTACCTTTAAGCATATTCTTTTTTTAAAATCTCCGGTTGTTCTAACATACGGAGTCAAATCTAAAATTGGCTCTAATGTTGTTCAACTCCTTGTATTGATACAATTTTTTTTATTCAACGAAACGACGATGTTCACTTAACGACGAGAGATACACCCTGCCTATAACATTGGCGATAGTAAGGATGACATACACACCACGACCTTACGACCTTGAGACCTATGTTTAGTCTCGTCACCCCAGTCATTTCACTGGTTATAGCGCCCTTCAAACCGAAACACAGTTATGTTTGCGCACTACTGTTTAGCGACAATAATAGGAGCTGTGGTGGTATCTATATGGGTCTTCAGCTATCTGCTGGACAACTTATCAGCAGTACATCTTAGCTACTAAGGTGAGATAATAGTCTATGTAAATCCTATTCACTCTCCTCTTTTTTTTATATAAAATAAGCGACGAGACCATTGGGGTGTTCACGTAATGATGGGGAATACGCCCGCCCATAACAACGTGGCTCTAGTTAGAATATTATACACATTGTGGTCATCGCCTGCTTAATATGTAGATTCTCGTTATCCGAGTAATTACACTAGCTACAACGCCCTTCAAACCGGCACACAGTAATGTTTGCACAGTATTGTTTGGATACAGAGATAAAGGCAGCAGTGGAACCTAGCTAGACAGTCTCCGACAACAGAGACCTCCAACCTGTAAAACATCCCCTTAAAGATTCTGCTTGCTTTTGCCATTTAGAGGTCAGTAAGAATGTATTTTACAAAAATCCTTCTCCAAAAGGAGGTGGGGGTGTTGCAGCCCCAGCAAAGCGGGCAAGAAACAGCTAGTTTTCAATAAAATATTTATTACTTTATTAATCTATTTAAAAGTAAACTTAGCTCCTTAATTACACTTTCTTTTATATTTCTGTGAATGGTAAGTTCTATCAGTCATCGCGAAGTTTCTACAACTTAAGGATGAAAGCCGTTTTTGTGTTATAGAGGAAATAGCCTTTGAAATGACACTGTCTTCTGGGCGGTGAAGCCAGAAAAACTAAAACCTCATCTGTGATCATCCTCTGTACTTGAAGAAGTGCCAGAACTCCTTTCCAACACAAGTGTGGTAAGATTAAAGTTTGCCGTTTGTCTAGTACATCTGATGACAATATCCATTCCTACAGTTCCTACATAATTTTTTTTTTTAATTAAAACGATTAGTGTTTGACCTCGATCCAGCCAGGTGTAAAGTAGTGATGTGGTAGTAATGTGAGGTAATTTATTAACAGCTTATTCACTCTTAATTTTTAATTCACCCATGTTATATATGGATGGGAACACTGCCGCTGGCTTCTGTTCCACTGATTTGCGGTTCTTATTAAGAAGGAGGAGCTCAACCTCTTTGGTTCGCAAACTGAGGATGGAAAGGGCTGTGATTCGCCATGCGCATTGTCGTCCGGTGATAAAAGGTGACAGAGGAATTAACCCTAACATTTAATTAAAAAAATAAATATATATGTGGATATAGTGAATCGATAATTGCGCAACTAAGCCTTTCAATTAGAAACCGACAACAGTAATGTGTGAAACATTAGACTCTTCGACTAATTTATCTTTGGAGAGCTGTGCAGTTTCCGCGCTGCTTGCGTTGCGTTGTAATTATGCGGTCTCGCATGAGGCGGTGTACCGTTTCACGCTCACACACACCAATAGCATAGCACTGTTCACATTTTTTTTTAAGTTATTCATGGATTATTTTAAAATTTTTATTAATATTTATTAATCATTAATTTAAAAATCGTTATGATGATCAGTCATTGGTGTCTGTCGTTAACACGAAATCAGAATTATCTCGAACGTATAGAATATTTTATTAAGAAAACTTGTACAATTAAACTTTGTGTGCTATAAAAATAAATAAGTACAGTAAATAAATAAATAAGTAAATAGAGTCCCATTAATAAGTGCAGGGTATACTCATCATCCCATTGTATGAGATGAATCAGAATATCCTCAAAAGCACTCTATCTTTCTACTTCACATAAATTGAGGAAATTCTATGTAGACAAATAGTCTTTTACTAGTTGTTGGTATATTTTTCTGTAGACAATGTCTAAGTAAGTACTACCATAGCTCGCATTATTGCTGCTAAACAGTAACGTAAAAATATTAGTCTGTTCTGGTATGTAAGGCATAGCAGCTAGTGAAATTACTTGGGTAAGGAGACTCGATATATTATCTTTCGTGGTGATGATCACAGTGTGGTACATGTTAGCCAAATAAGCTTTACGTTGATGTGGGCAGATGTATCACTTGCCATTGGGTGCTCGTCTCGTTCGTCCTACGTTTTGTCGTGTCGTAACCCGATCGCTGATGGCGAACGCAAAGGGACCTAACTAAACTATTAAACCCTAAATGTTCAGCAGAAGACTTCAATAGGTTGAAATGAATAAACACTCTTTTAGGAAAAAAGACCAACTGTTCAAAAAGGTAACAGTGATGTAAATAAAATATCTCTTTCTAGTTTTCCTTTGCTTCTCAGTAAAAAAGTACTCCGTTGCACAACATGACGTGTATTTAAGTTTGCATGTCTGTAATGAAAAAAATAGGGAGTCGTCAACAAAAAAAAATTACGGTTATCAACATAAATGCCTTGGTCAAAGTGTATTTATTTCTCTTACGTGTATACGTCGGGTATTGGGACCATGATGGCGAATGATACGCTCGTCCATAACAATCTGGTGGCAGTTAGGATAATTTACTTTGCACCATTTTGTTCTGGTAGGCCAAACAGGGACACAATAATGTTTGCACATTACTGTTTATTGAAACACGGGTTGCGGTATAACCTACTAAGGCTGTTACAGAAAGAACAGAGATCTACTATCAGTTGGAGCGACGAGCGGACGATTTCAAAGCAATGGTCTAAAAAGTGTTAAAGTCTGAAGACCAGATAATCATTCATAGTGCTTGTCGAGAATGAGAACTGATGAGCTATTAGAAAAGTAATGAAGTTAAGCTGCATGTTTCGAGCTTAGCGGTGATAGATATATGTTGCCGGAGACCATCTAGGTAGGTACCACCGTAGTGTCTATTTCTGCTTCTAAACAGTAGTGTGCATATATTAATTTGTTCCAGTTTCAAGGGTGCTGCAGCTAGTGGTAAATATTGGGGTAATGTGACTCCATATTTCATGTCTCGGGCGATGAGCCTAATGGTGCTCTAGCGCCACGTTGCTATGAGCAGGCGTATATTTACCATCAGGTGAAAGTCCTAGTCTCGTCGCTTCTTTGAATAAAAAAAAAATCAAAAGTAAGCATAAATAAATTCGTACCGCAAGGTTACATTGGTAATAATAATAATTACCAATATGTTTTGAAATGTCGAATAATTTAACATTTGTCGAAATATTATTGTTACGAAAACATCAATACGAAGATGACCTAGGCAATAGGAGCCGCTTAGCATTGCCGCTTCTTTCCCATCGCGAGTGGGGCAACTGACCTCCAGCGCGCTGTTTCGTAAGAAAAGTGTCAGCTCTAACTCCGGACCGGATGGAGGTCACTCGCGCAACGCCGACCTCATGCTGTACGTGCATCGCTTCGTACTCCGGTCACGGTACATACGTGGTAGGGCCGGCAGAGGTGAAAGAAAGCGTCTTGCGATCCTCAATCCAAGTGCAATCAATAATTCTTTCATTCAAGCATTTAACATTTTTTTTTACTTCTAGCACATGATAGCATTATTAGGCGTCTTCCTAAACGCTTCTAGCAATAGAAACTGCAATTTTAAAGTATATATATTCGACTACATGATGAGTCTATCTAGATGTTTACCTAATCATAAGTGATGGCGATATAAACCGATTCCGGTTTTGTGGGCTTTGAAGGTTGGGCGCCTTTATTGTTCAATAAGACAGCATTTGGTGCACGACAAAGTCGAAGTAGTCTCGTCAACGCATAGAGATGGTGCCGAAGAGGATTACTTCCCTCCTTAGGACGTGTTAAACGTAGTGCAGAGAGGTATCTTCTGAAGATTTTCTCCCCGGGTAGCAAAAGTATGTCTCCAGCTCCGGACACTTACCAGCAGTACATCCTTGCACCATCAATCTTTCTTTGGTATTACAATACGTTATTGCGTCACCATGTATGTATGAAGTGTGTGGGGAGTACGAGTTAGAACAATGAATGGCTGAGGTATGAATAGCTTATATAAGTATTTTTTAACTGCTTTTATGTTATAACTAGGCGTAAGCTGTGAGCTCCGTGTGGTTACCACCACCGCATCAGTTTTGGAACTATGGTTATTATAATCATCAGCCGATAGACGTCCAGTGTTACAACAGCCAGGGAAATCAGTGGGGTAAAGAGACTAGACATCTTTTTTTGTTTCGGGGGGAAATCTTTGATAAGATACTCTGCTTTTTGGGTGGAAGTCAGAGGCATGTGGAGATTTTTAGCCTCTAAAACCCCTTCGGTGGTCACCTTCGTCGTCTGAAGAGGTCGCGGGATCTCCGTTGGGAACACAACTGCGGCCTCGCTAGCGCTATGCTGGGATAGCCAGCCCCGGGGAATGCTCTATGCAGACCCTACTAGCCTCGTGAGTACTATTTCAATGACCGGAGACCACGTCCAGCCATTATCCTCCTCAGGGTCGTTTAGAAGAGAACCCCTATTCTGACCACCAACGATCCCAAAGGCCCCATTATGGTAGGGAAACACCATTCACCGGTGAAGTATTAACTCGCGTTAGCGCGACGACGGATTCTTCTCTGAGTGGGATTTGTCCTCTCTGGATCCCGCTCCGCAGCTTCCTTTTTAACCATAACAATTTCACAAATGGATGCTATAGCCCTCTATGTAATGTCTCCTCCCAGCCACGCCGACACGCCTGCTGGCAAGGATCTGATATATTAGGATGCAACGCTCCGATTCCCACGCCAAGCAGGAAGCCGGAATCCTCCACAGTGAAAGACGAGTTGTCTCAAGTCGGAGTGCACATTACGGTGCAGTGTATATCATCCTAACTACCGCCGCATTCCTGTTGACGCTGTGACGAAAGAAAATATAAATTTCAAAGTTTTGTATTGTATAAAATAAGTTAATGTTAGGTCGTTTACATACACTATTAAACATCAGCTTTCCTTATAGCAAATTGTGTACGTAATAATATCAAGTTACATCACAAACATTTACAATTTATCGTAATTTTTATACATTTACGTATCATGTTTTGTTTTACACTCTATGTATTTATATGGGCCGACGTTTAAAAAGTCGTTTGATGCAAAAAAAAAAAAAGACAATTGCTGTGAAAGTGAAATTTCTATTCCGTTATATATGAGCTGTTAGATGCATTGATATATGTTAATGGAAAAATCAAATAGGTAGCTGAGAACAGATGTAAATATTTTTCTTAATTAAAAAATTTGTTAATGGTTTCTCCCTTTTTGGATCTCATATGATAGCATTGTAATAATGGTCACTATCTAAACTAAAAAGTATGACCGTGGGATAGAACCTAATTGCTCCGTATTAAGGAATGACCGCAGATGAATAATGTCTAAAATCATTGATTTTAAACAGTTAGTAGGTTAGTAAGTAGCTCGATGACCTAATGGTTAGAGCGTGCGGTTTTCATTCCGAAGGTCGCGGGTTCGAATCTCGGCATGTACCGATGACTTAATATTTAAGTTATGTACATTTGTGAACTTTAGTTACAACAGCGAGATACAAACGGTGAAGGAAAACATCGTGAGGAAACCCGCACACTGAAATCATCTTTATGTGTGTGTGCGGTGGCCCCAATAAAGTGGCAACAGGCTCGCCCCCTGTTATATGGGACCTAATCTGACCACATCTGGCGAAAATTGGGTTGGTTTTCACCTTTGCCTACCCCTACTGGGAAAAAGGCGTGATTATATATAAAAAAAAATATTATGATACATCGGACATAACATCATCTTTTATTCATCTTTTAATATATATATATTATATAGTATATACTAATATGTAATATATATAATATAATAAAAAAATAGCATGTTATGTATTCGATATATAATATCATAATAACTGTTTAAAGTCAATAATTATATATATATCTTATCATCATCAGCCGATAGACGTCCTCTGCTGGACTTAAGTCTCTCCCAAAGATCTCCACATTGATCGGCATCGCGTTGCTCGTATCTAGTGGGTTCCCGCGATTCTCATCAGATCCTCGGTCCTTGTGGGAGGCTCTACACAAGGTGGTCCGGACCTGTGTACCGAAATAAATAGTACAATATCTAATTTTTTTTTTTTTTTTATTATATCTAAATATCATAGAAATTTTATATTGATCTACTTTGATATTACACTATCTTGCTTTTATACGATTTAATTAGAATAAGTTTGTAATTTATTTAAAATTATTCTACTTCATATGTCACAGACAATCATACCATACCATTTATGGATTGTCTATGCCACTCTACCACGGTAGGATAGTTGTAATTAAATAACTTTGTGATAGTATCGCGGTGCTTTTGAAACTCGGTGCCTTTGATGTTCTTTATTATTTCTGATTCTTCCTGCGTTATCAACCTTGATGGCGGCACATGTTTTTATTTTCCAACGTTTTAACATATATTTAAAATTAAATAAAAAGTATAACTACGCATGGATAACAATTTTATTAAAAAAGTATGTTTTTGTTCCGCATCTATCAGATTAGCTCGAAATGTAGATAAGTAGATTTAATCTCAAAATGATGAGAATGATGGTGAAACGGGGAACAAGTAACAAGAGACTATAATTTCTTGTTAGTAATATAAATACTAGTTAATATTTATGAAAAACAAATACTATTACTGGTAAATTATTCGTCGTTATCAACCGATACACGTCTACTGCTGCACATAGGCCTCCCCCAAAGATCCCCATATCAATCAATCCTGCGCTGCCTGCGACAGTCGTTCGTAAAGGTTTATATGGGGGGGATTTACTATTTCCCACAATCCTGGCCCAATGCGGGATGGTGGGAACCAGAGTCATATTTGTTGATTAGCAGGATGCACCACGAACAGGTGAGGTTGGCTTGGGCGCCGAGATTTCTTGTGTCTTCTATATTATTAGGTGTCTTTGTAAATTGAACTTGTGAATATTATACTTTCTAGATAGAAGTTTTTTATATCGTTGATTGGATTATACGTACTTGTCAATATAGAAGTAAAAGAAAATTTCGTTAGAAACCTATGTTGTAAAATAGAGGTCAATAATCAAAATATTCAATCATTATTTCTATGTATGCAAATAAAAATGTCTATCCGTAACCTCTTTGATAAATTAGTAATCTTCAACAGTTCTTCTTAAAGGAAGGCTTGATAGCTGACTGGTTATATCGGTAATCAGACATCCAAGTAAAATACTACTTATTGTGATCGCTAGCTACGTAGTCTTGATCCTTGATTGGAATGATGATTTCTATAGTCCGTTTTAGGTTACATCAGAAAAATGAGGAAGTTAACAAAGTAATATATGGATGTAGACGTCTCTTCAGCTAACTTCACAATTATCTTATGGATATTTGTGTGTAAAATTGTTAATGTAATTTTATTGTAAGTAAATGTTAATAACCTTAGAATTTGTTGTATTTTGACATTTCCATTGTCCTAACTATTTTACATGCCGATCGTTGAGTTTCAAAGATAAAATTAATATACAGTAATAGAACAATGTATGCCAAGTTCAGATGCGAACATTATAATCCCAGACATTGACATTTTATAAACTATCAAGATTTTTCAAATTCCAAGGCCTATAATAAATATCCTTTACAAATACGGCATATGGATGTTTCATACAGTACATTATTAATGATATATTCATCATCGCTTGCGGAGGTCCAATAGTTTTTGTTTCGCCTTTGGATATTAATCACGAATATTGTTAGTCAAGGATAAACACATGAAGGTATACCAAAAGTAGGTATACCTATAAATGATTAAATAGTCTTCAACTAATGATTAACTCGTTAGAATTAAGACTTATTAAACAGTACTCAACGTATGGCCGCCTTATATATAAATAATATTTACCTGCGTGAAAACTGCTTCTAGATGAATTTATGCCGTCCACGGTGATCACTTTCCATCATGCGATCCGACAACCGGTTTGTCTGAATGTTTGAAATAAAAAAAAAACTTCTAAGCAAATTTCTCTTCACGTTTTCTTTTCTTTAATTGTCTCTTTCTAAATTGACTTTTAAGTAATATTCACGCTTCTTTCCGTCTGTCACAAATAAAATTGTTATCACACTATACCAAGTTACTCCTAAATGTTTTAGTTATGATTAATCTCAGTATAGTGATTGTAACAATATTAAAATATTAGGGAGACCGGAAAGTAATGTCGTTTTCTTACGCTAAATACAAACATACATTTTTAACGAGTCTTTATTTTTAATCAATGATGTATTCCCCATCATTGTCAATAACCTTTTGCCATCTAGTGAGTAAATTTTCAATCCCTGATCGATAAAAATTAATTGGTTTTTCGGCAAAATATCTAGAGATGGCATTTTGGATATCATCCAAATTTGCAAATGTTTTGCCACTTAAAAAGTGTTGCAGCGCTCGGAATAAGTGGAAATCCGATGGTGCAACATCGGGCGAATATGGTGGATGAGGCAGCACCTCCCACCCCAATTCATTAATTTTTTCTAGAGTTCGCCTTGCGCAGTGCGGTCTTGCATTGTCATGTTGGAGAATGACGCCTTTTCGGTTGACAATCGCTGGCCACTTTTCAATTAAAGATTGATTGACTCGCTGCAATTGTTCGCTGTAGAGGTCTGCAGTAACAGTTTCTCCAGGTTTCAGTAATTCAAAATGAACAATGCCGCGAATACTCCACCAAACACACAAAAGCGCTTTTTTGGGGTGTAAACCTGGCTTAGCAGTACTCCGAGGGATTTCATTTGGAGAGAGCCACTGCCTTTTGCGTTTTGGGTTATCATACAGGACCCATTTCTCATCTCCTGTGATCAAGCGATCAAACGCTTCTGTGTTGTGTCGTTGAAGCAATAAGTTGCATGTGATTGATCGGTTAGCCTTAATCTGTTCGGACAGATTATGCGGGACCCAAACACCTGCTCTGCTTACTTTTCCAATCTGCTTCAAATGTTCTTGGATGGTCGACCAAGGTTTGTTGAGACTGTTTGACAATTCCTCGATCGTCTGACACGGATTTGCTTCCACTTCCGCCCTTAACACGTCGTTGTCTAACGCTGATGGTCTTCCTGATCGATACGAGTCGGAAAGATCAAAATTACCCGATTTGAACTTGGAAAACCACCTTTGGCATTTACGAATGTCCAGTGCATTTGGATAAACATCGCAAATGTTTTTGGTAGCAACTGTTGCGTTATTTCCCTTGCGAAACTCAAAGAGCATGCAATGCCGGATGTGTACCTCTTCTGGTATTTGGCTGGCCATTTTACCCAAAATTGCAAAAAAAAATTGTAATTCAATTGTCTATAAGTAAAGAAATCACTATAACCTCACAATGTCTTTGGTACGCCTCTGAACAAAACAATGAGCTGACAAATGACAATCAAGTATTGGCATGCGCAGAAACGACATTACTTTCCGGTCCCCCTAATATCTAATCTTCCCTACTTGTATTTCGTAACGAAAAAAATTGAATTTCCTCGCCGGATTTTGGAGAGAGCTGTCACAAAACTACATACTGTCTTCATTGTAATCATCATTATCATTTCGGCCTAGTTGTATATACTATTAGTCATAGACCTTAATCGAATTCTAATGATACCGATCAGTCGTATAGGTTACCTATATTTTTTTAATTTGTATTTAATCATATTAATTTGTACGTCTTTTCTGACTGTCTTTAACTTCGAGAAACTTCGAACTTGCACTTAAATCGTTTGATACTTCAAATATCTTATAGATTTTCATATTTAGATAAATTTTTATTTGATTGGTATAAAATTTTTAATTATTTCATTTTATACTAACGAAGTGGGCAAAGGCCATTATACGTCTCACCTGATGGTAAGAAGTAATCTGTGATACCATATAACGAAATCTTATTACCATTACTCATTAGGCAAAGAAATCATTCAGACCTAAGAGGAAGAGGCCTAAGGAATACTAGAGGCTATCTTTTATATATTTTAAAATGAATTTATTTTATAAAAGCCTTTCTGAAGATCACACATACTTATTCCCCAAACGGATTGAGGGTATAATCCATTGCCTGATGATTTATGGTACAAAGTGCTATTAATATGACGATGAAGATACTCTTTAAGTTCCCACTTATAATACCAACATGTTATTAAAACATTTTTATAATATACATAATATTATGGAAGTAAGCAAGAATGATAGTTATTAATTTGGCTATATTACTCTCCCAAATGTAAACTCCCCATTGTTTTATGTCTTTGAATGGATTATTATACTTATTGTCACAGTAGACGCAACTTAAGTTCATGTATATATTTGTTTATATTATTATCGATTTAATATGTATGTAAGTTAAATAACTTATATACATATTATATATAGTGGTAGAGAAGGTGGTAAAATGTGGACATTCTTCGTCTCTTCGATCTTCATCCATCAGGGATTTCAAGAAATAAGACTCCGTATACACTCGATGGTAGCTCGCGGGCCTAATAGTTAGAGCATGCAGCCTTCATTCCAAGGATTGCGGGTTCAAATCTCGGCAAGTACCAATGACTTTAATATTTAAGTTATGTACATTTGTGGACTTTAGTTACAACAGCGAGATAAAAACAGCGAAAGAAAACATCGCGAGGAAACCTGCACATGAATTAGAAATTATTCTAAGGTGTGTATGAGTCACCACTCCGCTTTGGGCCCACGTTGTGACTATGGCCCCATCGCCCTCATTTTGAGCGTAAGCCTGTGCACCAACAGTGGGGACGTAAACTTGTTTTAAAAAAATACACTCGATAGGTTCTTCATCCAACAAATTAATTGGAACGCGGCGAAGTCGGACCGAGGCCTGATATACTTGTGTTCACTGTTGTCTATCATCAAAAAAGTGCCCGCTCCCTCTTCTTTTTTTTTCATCATCGAATGACATTGACATTTAACAGCCACCAATCACAGTGTTACCCACTACCGTATCCGAATACGCACAAATCGATTAATCTATGACGTTGCATCGTCCAATCGATATTATTATATTTTAAGGAGTATAATATAAAATATAGAACTGATGCATCGTGGTCTATATACGTCATATTTTCAAATTAGATATATATATGACGATTTTAACTAATTAGGTGGTAAAACTCATTACCATAGTAATTTCACTAATAGTAAATATTATTAAATACTCTGAGTCATTTGTTTTACATATGATTGGAATGTAAGTAATTTATATCATTGGTACGTATTACCATTTATCTTCTAATTACTAACATCAATTTTTTTTATTGATGGAAGCAACGGTACGGGCTAGGGGTTCAATTGGTGGTAAGTAATATGCCTGCTCATAACACAATGGGCGCTAGTTCGGATGATACGCATCACCACGTTGTGGTAATTTCATTACGTACAACGCCCTTCAAACTGGAACACTAATATTTACACACTACCGTTTGGTGGCACAAATAAGACTACCTATACCGTTTCCGGCGACTGAGACTTAGCACTAGTAAAGTCATGATATTTGGGGTTTAGGGTTCGTTACTTAAAATAAGTACTATTTCCTTTATGACTCGACTAGTACCATGTGATGAGACAATTAAACAATTAGCAATTAACTACTTCGTAAATATATTGAGGTTATTCAAATTGAAATAATACCAGGAAATATTTATAAAAAAAATATGTCCAGGAAGGACATTAACATCAGGATGTGAACTGTTTACTTAAAGACGGAAATACATGGTTAAATTTGTTTACTATGTCATAAAGGTCACATTTACGGTATTATACTTAATTACAGATGTAAAATGAGTTCCTTATTATTCTTTAAATTCGACCCTGTAATTATGTTGATGATCTCACAATGTTAAACAAAGTTTTTGTTTAATTATATAAGGAATCATTTAATTGCGTATAAGGAATTTTTTTTTTCACGTATTCTACCCTTTCACACGTTTTTACGTATAATTTTTGTTTTCGCTACATTTACAACTGAGCTGTATATAAGTATGGTTACAACGATTTGTCTTCAATTCTCTCCGTGTGACACATTACGGTGGAGACACTTGTTCGCTTCTCAATAGCAACTACAATAGGAATACAGAAATATTTACGCTAAATTTAACGCAAATTCACCGCAAACTAGCGATGGCAGTTGATCGCGTAACTCTTCCATTATTTTAAGCTATAAATGCGGAAGTTTTGCAATCGGTCGTGGTATTTGAGATTAGAAAAAAAAAATCGATTGTTCATCATGTAATTAGTTGTGATTTAACTGCTTTCGTGGAGCAGCAACTAACCGCTGGCCTTGTAACATAAAGAGCTAAAAATAAGTTTCGATTCGTGGCCACATATAGTTCGGATGGTTGTAGTCTGACCTGATTTGCCATCACCCTCGTAAAGTTATACCCATTCAAAAGGAATCACTGCAGGCATAATGGGGAATAAATTGCCTTAATCGGCGAAAACTTTATGAAAGATAGTAGTAGGAGCTGCGGTGGTATTTACATAAACGGTTCTTAGTAACAGTGACCTACCACCAGTACACTGAATAAAATTAAGGTGATAACTAATGTCTTTCCTCATTGTGATGTATAATACTATCTACTTGAGATTTTATTAATGTACTCGCTCGTCGAATATAAGTTCACTAGCTACTGCGTCTTTCTAATTGAAACACAGTAATGTATACACACTTCCGCTTGACGGCAGAAGTAGGCCCTGCAGTGGTATCTACCTAGACGGTTTCCCGCAACAGAGACCTACCGACATTACATTCTTTTTATTAATTACTATACAAATATATCTTTTTCATACATTATAATAATAAAGCTTTTACAGAGATTAATTTAACAGCTACTTATATACCACGTCGTTACTAAAATTCATTTAATGTAGTCAAACAACTAAAAGAATACATATTTATAGTATCATCATCATCAGCCGATAGACACCCACAGCTGGAGCACAGCCTCCCCCAATGAACATCAACCGATATACTATATAGAATATAAATAATCTGAAGATTTGCTTGTGTAATAATAATTTTGTTATTGCATAACATTAATATTGTACACCATATGTTATGTTGGTCGATTCAAAGTAACTGTTAAATATAAACACGGTAGAGAAGAACAAGACAAAGCTTATCGCACGCAAGCAGCCAGCCGATTGTCGACCTCGCCGACTCACCGTCGCAACAAAGACTCCTCGTCACTTACAAAAACTGTAGGTAGCGGTAACATCTTAACTGGCAAGTTATGATGTGACTATCATCGATATCCATTAACATACAATAGCCCCCGTTGTCTCGTCGTGACTGGAGACCTGTTAAGTTATATGAAGTTTAAAAACATATGAACGCAACGATCGTGAATCGCATGAACATTTCTTTTCCGTTTAATTATCAGTTTCACTCGATTATTTCTTTACGCGAACAAATCATTAATGAAGAGATCCGTAGAAGAACTAACGTCATCGATACACGCTTTGTTGTCAGAGTTAAGTGGCAATGGGCTGGGCATATTGTTCAAAGGATTGACAGCCAATGCGGCAGTAAGCTTCCATAGTGACGACCGCGTACCGGTAGATGTAGTTATTCTTTTTATACCACGAAGGTGGCAAACAATCATACGGCACGCCTGATGGTAAGCAGTTACCATCACCTATTGCGTCCTGTAGTAGTACAGGTATCACAGGCGTGTTATCTACCCCGGAGAAACCTTATCATGCCCTTTAAAAGAGCAATGCTGACCGGAAATTAGGTGAAGGTCGCGGGATGAGGAACAAGCAGGACCGTTTGGATAGGTGACCTTTTGTGGAGGCCTATATCTAGTTGTAGTCTTTCATCCGCTAGGACTTAATGTATATAGAAAGGTATAGAAACATCGAAACTATCTGATTAATGAGAAATAGTCTTGATAATTCGATAAATAACATATAAAAAATTCATTTGTATACTGTAAAGTATATATAATAATAATTTAAGTACTGGGTATCTGAAAATAGATAATGTGGTTTTAAACATTAAGCTAACCAAAGTTTATAAAAGCTGATATTTATATCTTCATGAATTTGATGTGTAATCTTATCTACCTTTCACAACAATCATAGCCTTAAAAGGCCGTGGATCCAGGTCTACTAGCCCAGTATCAGATAAGCTGTATGAGTCAATATGACTATCAAGAGCTCAACATTTTCAGAAACCAGAGAAACTATAATCCAAACTCGTAGTCGGGCAACATTCATACCCTTATTGCGGACATACGTAGAACTAGCAAATTTTAATAAGTAAAACTTTTTTATAATTTCATTCCCCATATAGTTAAGGGTAAAAGTTAACGTAGGTATCTTAATTACTATCGAAGTCTAAAATTTATCTGTAATTATTAAATTCATCCTAATGAATCAGACTGTATGGAACAAAAGGCTTTAGCTGAGGATTTCGTGACTCACTTTCGTTGTTATGGAAGGCCGAACGAAACTATATAGGCTGATGCCATTTTAAAAGCTCCTGCCCGTTTAATGATATAATTTTATTAACTAATGGCAATATAATTTGTGCTGTGTTTAGTTTTTATTAAATTACGTTCAAATTGTTTCCGTTAAGGATTTAACAAGCAAAATTACAAGAATAATGAGATGTCATTGTACCTGATGGAAATACTTCAGGGTTGACGTAAGCACATTGCTTGAGATAAAAACTTTAAACTACTAGGATGTTGTGAAGCTTTATAATAATTTCGGCAATCAAGCAATTCCAACCAGTTCTAGATAAAATGTTGTTCGGGAACTAGATTTCCAACCTATTCTTGGCTAAAAGTTTAAGCTCTAGAAAAAGATAAGGTATAAGAGAATACAATATTAAAATACTCTAGTATAAAATACCATTTTTTTAATGTTATAGGATACTTTTTCTCATAGGATGATTTATAATAACAAAACAACGGTTTAAGGTTTGTTTAAGAATATTTGATTTTTTTTAATTATAAACATTCTGTATGTTATATTAAGGCATTGACGGTAGCTTCAGTTTCTTAATATTTTGTTACCTTTGTTATATTTAATTAGACTAAATATAAATTGATTCTACGTTATCGGGGCTGTCATGTACTTGGAGGATCTTCTCCTTAAGGTACCCTTCCAGCTAGCGAAGGTTGACGGTTAGTTCACCATATTTCGTCCGATCTCTTACGATGCGGAACAGTTGCTTCTCGCCATTCCGGTCCACTAATGATACTTTTGGAACTGATGTTTACACTTGGAGGATAAAAGCTCAAAAATAAACATCCCTTATAGTCACAACATTCACTGCCTGCTGCCACAAGCGCGATAGTAATGTGGGAATAGATAAAAAATAACAATACAGCGACAAAAGATTGAGCAACTCTGTTCGCATACGGTACTCCCACGATTTTGCAACTGTTTACTAAATTTAGTAGCTGCGAATTATTTTGTAGGCGAGTACAATAAATCACGTCATATCTAGATTTTAAAGAAGCTGTATATTAAACATGCAATTAAAATGTAATTTTACCATTTAATAGTATAAATCACTGAGAACGGAAAGGGACACAGTTGCTTACTATTACCACTTTTTTATTTTTTGAACTCGTGGATGGCGAAGTATGCCGAAAGTTCCGCTGCTCTCATATTTTGTCAACCGGAACTGAGCAATACGGTTTACTTTATGGCCATAGCATCTAACTTTGCAAGTTCGAACCCAAGCAAATCCCACAACATGTGAACTTGCATTTCAAACAAAGACCTCCGTGTTAGTCGGTTAGTATATAGTATATTTGCCATTTTTTATCTTTCTTATAGGACCATGAAAATTTTTTACAGAAAAAACCAATTGCGATTTTTTCGGAGTAACTTTACATTAAAGTTGTTGGAGTTGTTGAACTTTACATGACAATAATATAAAAAAAAATTAAATTTTATAACTTTATGCCTGTCTGTTTGTTTCTGGTAATCGCCGAAACGTATAGATCAATTTTGATCTGACTTTCTAAAGCATAATTTGGCTATTTAGATCATTTTATACAAGAATATATTAGGGGGACCGGAAAGTAATGTCGTTTTCTTACGCTAAATACAAACACATACATTTTTAACGAGTCTTTATTTTTAATCAATGATGTATTCCCCATCATTGTCAATAACCTTTTGCCATCTAGTGAGTAAATTTTCAATCCCTGATCGATAAAAATTAATTGGTTTTTCGGCAAAATATCTAGAGATGGCATTTTGGATATCATCCAAATTTGCAAATGTTTTGCCACTTAAAAAGTGTTGCAGCGCTCGGAATAAGTGGAAATCCGATGGTGCAACATCGGGCGAATATGGTGGATGAGGCAGCACCTCCCACCCCAATTCATTAATTTTTTCTAGAGTTCGCCTTGCGCAGTGCGGTCTTGCATTGTCATGTTGGAGAATGACGCCTTTTCGGTTGACAATCGCTGGCCACTTTTCAATTAAAGATTGATTGACTCGCTGCAATTGTTCGCTGTAGAGGTCTGCAGTAACAGTTTCTCCAGGTTTCAGTAATTCAAAATGAACAATGCCGCGAATACTCCACCAAACACACAAAAGCGCTTTTTTGGGGTGTAAACCTGGCTTAGCAGTACTCCGAGGGATTTCATTTGGAGAGAGCCACTGCCTTTTGCGTTTTGGGTTATCATACAGGACCCATTTCTCATCTCCTGTGATCAAGCGATCAAAAAACGCTTCTGTGTTGTGTCGTTGAAGCAATAAGTTGCATGTGATTGATCGGTTAGCCTTATTCTGTTCGGACAGATTATGCGGGACCCAAACACCTGCTCTGCTTACTTTTCCAATCTGCTTCAAATGTTCTTGGATGGTCGACCAAGGTTTGTTGAGACTGTTTGACAATTCCTCGATCGTCTGACACGGATTTGCTTCCACTTCCGCCCTTAACACGTCGTTGTCTAACGCTGATGGTCTTCCTGATATCGATACGAGTCGGAAAGATCAAAATTACCCGATTTGAACTTGGAAAACCACCTTTGGCATTTACGAATGTCCAGTGCATTTGGATAAACATCGCAAATGTTTTTGGTAGCAACTGTTGCGTTATTTCCCTTGCGAAACTCAAAGAGCATGCAATGCCGGATGTGTACCTCTTCTGGTAATTGGCTGGCCATTTTACCCAAAATTACAAAAAAAAATTGTAATTCAATTGTCTATAAGTAAAGAAATCACTATAACCTCACAATGTCTTTGGTACGCCTCTGAACAAAACAATGAGCTGACAAATGACAATCAAGTATTGGCATGCGCAGAAACGACATTACTTTCCGGTCCCCCTATTACTTAAAAGAAATATATCTTTGAAGCCGTTATGTAGAATTTTGTTATACTCTGTATTCTACGTTACCACTAGATTACATTGCTGTGTATTAACTTCTATATGATTACATCAATTTTCATAACGATAGTATCAGTCACATATTCGTGAATATATGATTGAAAAATTGCTCTTGCCGTTCATCATCATCTCAACTGTTGGAAAATCCATCGCCTCTAGCAGTGTCTCGAAGGTATGATTGTATCATAAGTGAAATAGTACACAACGGCCGCTGGTAAAGCGTTTCGCGTCTTCGTTTCGCTCGAGTAGAGCGCGTTCCAAATTCAAACGCGCCCGCGTCATTGGTCCACATCTTTTAGGGTTCCGCATAAACCTTTTCCAACGGCTGCCAGAAAGGCAAAGCACCGGGCTGATTGAAAAGTAAAAATAAACAACGCAACGAAGGCACTTCACTAATGAAGAATAGTACCACGAAGAGAAGCGAGAAACCTGTTCATCATCACCACCATCATTACAACGTACCGTCTTCAAGAGCCGAATAGGCATCTCCAATTGCGACCGATCTGATGCCATCTGCATCTAAAGATTAACTTAATCTTCAACAGGGCATTGGTCCGTCAGTGGCACAAAATCTATCTCGATACAATAATCTCGTACAATGAAGTTGTTACATTACGTGTAAATAAACATTATATTGTATAAAACCCTTTAACGCTGATTTTAGTGTTTATGTATGAAAAAATACAACCTCGAGCAGAAAATCAGCAAGGATTATTCTAATTAATAATTCTTTATATTACTAAATTACTTTGTATTTACTAGCGCTACTGTGTCATATTGAACAGAGGAATTATATTATTAATCATCATCAGCTGATAGTTATCCACTGCTAGACATAGGGCTTCCGCAAAGATTTCTACATCGATCGGGTAAGGATTCATATAGGGGGATTTGGGCTATTTCCCACCACGCAACCGCTGGTCCAAGGCGGGTTGGTAGGAGCCAGAATCTCGTTTGTTGATGTAGGGTGCATCACGAGCAGATGAGGTTGATTTGTATCCTCAGAGTTGCTGTAGAACTCTTTACACCCTTTGTTGATAAAGGTCTGATGCGATTTATGATAAATAATCCATTATTAATAAAGATATCGTTTAAATAGAAATGTAATGTTATATGGAGTAATATTCCATCTGTGCTGGGGTACCTAACCTCGTAATTAGGTACAGACATCAGAACTGCTATGAAATTGAATATTCCGTAGCTTTATGATATGCACGAGAAAAGCACATCATTACCAAAAAAAATAGTATTTCTATCTTAGTCATACGCTACGAAATTCATTACAATGATACCTTTGTCTTACTCCTCAGGCACAGCGAGTATTGGCCTCCAACACAAGAGTACACCAGTATTGCCTGTTGTCTAAAAGTATGTATTTTTTTTTTATGTAATTAATGCTGTTAGTTTTATTGACAACTTTGACAGTTTCTTTGGACCCAGGGCTAGCGGATCCAGTTTCCGAGCTGAATGAGTAGTTAAACAAAAATCCAATATTGTACGGAACAATGTTGAAGTGAATACGGTTCACTCCATGGTCACTACACATCAAAACCATGTTGTTATGCGACGGACACCACCAGCCGCCTACTCCGAGACCATTCCCATAATGAATGCGAATCGGCGCATTGTATTCGCTATGTTTAGAGAGCGGCCCATCGCAAATGGCCCGAGGTATGGCCTATGAGCATAGCTGTTTAATGCTTAATAATGGTTAAGCGATGTATACCAGTAATTGACTAACACTTGACCTCAATTTCCACGGTGTTTATTGGCAATGAAGCTGATGAGGTTATGCCCTACTTGTATAAAATACTTTTATAAGTTCACAACCGAATTACAGTAATACTGCTATAGTTGCAGACTTTGAATATGAGTTTAATAGGTTTGCAGGGTCAATTCGTAAAAAATCTACCAATATATGAACTCACTGTGTATGGACCTGAATCAGACTGGAGATTCGTGAGTCAAGGTTTTGTACAATTCCAGTGGCGATCTAGGTCTTTTTGATAGTAAGCATTTAACTTGAGCCGGGCTTTATAAGGAGCATCGTTTTACAAATGTGATCAAGATATTGTAGTTTATAAAAAGAATCCAACAAGAAAAAGTTTGAAAGCGTTATATTACTATCTTACAGTTTTTTATATAGAACAAGTATGACCAGAAACATAATATTAATTTTACCCAAAAATAAGCATTTTTCACACTAGTACATAGCCAATATATCCGTAATACACCACTAAGGTATATAAAGATCAAAATTATTGTAAGATTTCTGTCATAATAAAAAGTATACTTTTTTATTTAGTTTAGTTATTATTATGAAACCATCTTTAATCCTATCATCCTCTGTTAAGAAGAAAACCATAACATTTATATGTCGATTAATTGCTACAGTATCATTAAGTGTGGGTACTGAGATTAAATAATATATATATATGCTATAGAAATAACTAAAACTTCATGGAATTTAGTTAGAACTATATCACATAATATATACAAGATCCGTTTTATTCGATATTACAATAATATATGTAAAATATGTTGGAGTAACCTATAGAAATCCTATGGCTTTGAGCTAAATAGATACAGACATTACCGTTACGTTTATTTTTTATATTGTTTCTTAATATGGTAGTATATCTACGTCAATAGATGATAAAATATGCAGAACGTCTCATAACCGGCTCTAGTACAACAACCTGTTGTAGTGATATGAGGAAAAAAAATATAAACCGTTTGCTTATTTCGATAAGGTTTTTATTTCACATAAACGAAACGCCGACAGGTAAAAATGTATTTGCTCATTTAAAGCTATCTAGTCGCAAAACAAGATCTGAATGTTAATTTGATTCACATGAATCATAGATTCCTAATATTTTACTGTAGTAGATTGTGGACAGTATAAGGAAACGTTAAAAGAAATCTTCCATAAACAGAATATTGTGAAATAATTTCCATTTAAGGATAGGTACATAAAACCTGCGTTTTCTTGCAGAAACACGTTGGTTTTTTAAAAAGGACTTACACAGATATGATTAACTATTATCTTTAAAAAAACACCCCTACAAATATTATGAAATTACTTTGCGTAAAACATATCATTTAAAGTATGTAACATATTTCACAATAATTGTGAAATATAATTAGTATTCAAGTCGTTAATATTTATGAGTAGATTTTGCAACAGAAGTCATAATCGAAACTAGTTTATTCATTTCTTACCAACGGAAGTTAGCGAGAAAAGGTTAAAAATAATTAATTAAGATTAATCGAATAATACTAATTTTAACATGACAGTTATGCCGATGCAACCGCAGTTTAATAAACTACAATTTAAGCGTCTATATATATATATATTTATAATGGATAATATGTGTGTAATGGTTCAGGCTGAGGACACGAGTCGTGCTCGCGCGTCCATATCCGCTATGTGAATTGCGGTCGTAAATTCTCCGCAAGCGAAGAGTGTAGGCTTTACGTATGTTTTCACCATTAGCAACATTCTTTGCAGAAGATAAACAGTAATAGTTATTTTCCCATTTAACATTAACATTATTCATCGATGATATGATTGGATTTAGATCTCAAATCGTCGCCCGAGCGCTAGGTTGTCCAAACAACCAATTTGTTTTCTTTACAAATTTCATCATAGCTTTTTTATTCCAGATTTCATTAAACATCATATCAATAGATCACCATCGTCATCCTAGGCGTGCATCACTAGCAGTATAATATAAATGTTCCTAGTATCTACTCGGGCTACGAAATATACAAAGACTATAATGTATATATGATAGTAAACATTTACGTCAAGTGTGTAAAAATTTTATAGTAGAGAAGGATGAATGACATTCTTTGCTTGATGATTACATTGCTAACAAGTTGATATTAAATAATTACATTTTACACTACACCGTTGTAAGTCGATCCATAGATAATGAATTCACAGTCGAATTTCAATTAATGCGCTAGTAATAATCGAATGAAAACAAGTTGGAAGCGATAAGTTCAGGTTTAACGGACGAACTGTTGTAGCAACAAGCGAGCTGTTACAAACCGACAACAGGCCCGTAATTACCGGTGTGATTATGGACGGCACCTTCCGCCCCAAGAGGATCTGAGCTTCCTAATATTTTGCAATACAACTGGAGCGAACATGTGTTATGTTTCGTAAAGTGGGACACATTCAACTTAAGGCGACGTCCGATTCACCCTCCAATACGTTTTAATGCAGCGAAAATTTTAAAATGTGCTGTAAATATTAATTAGTGATAAATCCATTTTAAAATCAGACTAGTTTTTAAAATATGTATTAAACAAACCAATCATTTATTCGTCCTTGTTATGAAGTATTTATCCACTTGGCATGAATTACATTTGTCCTTGATTCGAATCCTCATTCTCATGTGGAAGAGTTTGGAAAATATCAAGATGCTTCGAACTCTTCTGTCTACTTTCCAATGTTATGATGTAAAAGAATACACAGTTCCAGTTATCAAGGTATGAAGGTCCGAGTATTACCCTCATTGGCCTCATTATATACTCTGCTTGTAGGTCTCTGTTGCTCGAGATCGTCTCTGTAAGTACCATTGCAGCTCGTATTCCCGCCGCCAAACGATAGTGTGCAAACATTACTGTGTATATGAGACGAGTTATAGCTATTGACTTTACTGGGATAACGAGACAACATCATATATCACAAGGCGACGAGCACAATGTGGTGCTGTGTATATCATCCAAGGGGTGTAAGGCTTACCGCACAACTCACAGGATCCAGGCCAACCTCACCTGCTCATGGTGCACCCTGATAATCAACAAACAAGGCTCTGGCCAACAATCCGCATTGGCCTAGTGTAGTGGGAAATGGCCTAAATCCTTCCATACGAATCTCTACCCGATCCTATTGAGATTTCACGGGGGAGGCGTATGTCCAGCAGTGGACCTCTTTCGGCTGATGATATGTATATAAAAAAACAATTATCGTTTAACATGTGCATAATTTTTGATGTTTGGACTATAAAATTTCAACATTTAATTATTTGCTGATTTATGAGTAATATGTTTGTGCGAACTGATTTTTTTTAATAATTTCCTTTCATCACTTTAAAAGGTTTCGGAATTGTTTCTTCTTCGTCCGCTTCAGTGCTGAAGGTTGAGCTTGTCTTGAAATGCCTTTATTGATATGTTTCTTGTGAATTAACACTTGTGTAAATTATTATAAATAAACGATATTGCGGAAACAATTTAATATGGCTAATTACATCATTCGTAATATCCTGTTATCTGAGAATTTTATAGGTTTTTCTGGAAACTATTAAACAGTTAACCATTTTACTCAATCATTTAATATGCATTTTAACTGATTAGTTTAATTAGTTAATTGCTTTATGGACAAATGATGCCGTATTATTTGATTTTTTCTATACTAAAGAAAGAATCTTAATCGTGAATACTATCAATACTGAAGTGTGACGATCTATGTCAGTGGGCACTGTAATGAGTATGCTTTAGGATATCTGGGACAAGGACTTCCATCAAGTCAACGTCTAAGGTCGACTTTTAACTAACATTCAACGCATCATTAGTCCATTGTTGCAAAATTACTGACGACTTTATTACCGGTCACACGATTGGTGCTCAATTGTGTCCATCATCCCTATAAGAGAATCTATTATACATAAATAAAAAGAAGTATTACGATATATATGTTATAGTGAAAAATATTTTAGAAGTATTTAACGTTTCCAAATATTTTTTTTTTTAGTTTAGTACTTATTTATTCTTTGTTCTCCTACGTTTTCATCATCATCATCATTATCAGCCGATAGACGTCCACTGCTGGACACAGGCCTCCCCTCCTCCTACGTTTTGATGATTATAAAATATCTATTTAATACTTTTTTGATTGAAAAGTTCATTTACTTCATAGTAATTATGTTTTTTTTTTGCTAAATGATATTTAAATCAAGGTGAAGAATTCGAAGGGGTAAAGTCAGCATTACTCAGAGTTCATTGACTTTCTCCCGAGTTCGCAGTCTTTGTTTGCAAATTATTAACAATATTGTCTGGGGGTTAAAGTTTGATGAATTGTCGCGAAATATGAGATGACTGACCGAAGATCTTTCTTTGTTTGAAACGAATTTTTTTATGTCAATATTTGCTTATGTAAATTTTTATTATTTACAGTTAATTCAAAGGCACGAGTTTTTCCGCTATAAAGAAAACATTTAAAATCTTATAAATATACCACTTTAATCATATTTGGATACATTATGCTTTTTCCAGTTGAAAAACCTAATTATGTTTTTTTGGAATAATTATATTAGGTGGACCGGAAAGTAATGTCGTTTTCTTACGCTAAATACAAACATACATTTTTAACGAGTCTTTATTTTTAATCAATGATGTATTCCCCATCATTGTCAATAACCTTTTGCCATCTAGTGAGTAAATTTTCAATCCCTGATCGATAAAAATTAATTGGTTTTTCGGCAAAATATCTAGAGATGGCATTTTGGATATCATCCAAATTTGCAAATGTTTTGCCACTTAAAAAGTGTTGCAGCGCTCGGAATAAGTGGAAATCCGATGGTGCAACATCGGGCGAATATGGTGGATGAGGCAGCACCTCCCACCCCAATTCATTAATTTTTTCTAGAGTTCGCCTTGCGCAGTGCGGTCTTGCATTGTCATGTTGGAGAATGACGCCTTTTCGGTTGACAATCGCTGGCCACTTTTCAATTAAAGATTGATTGACTCGCTGCAATTGTTCGCTGTAGAGGTCTGCAGTAACAGTTTCTCCAGGTTTCAGTAATTCAAAATGAACAATGCCGCGAATACTCCACCAAACACACAAAAGCGCTTTTTTGGGGTGTAAACCTGGCTTAGCAGTACTCCGAGGGATTTCATTTGGAGAGAGCCACTGCCTTTTGCGTTTTGGGTTATCATACAGGACCCATTTCTCATCTCCTGTGATCAAGCGATCAAAAAACGCTTCTGTGTTGTGTCGTTGAAGCAATAAGTTGCATGTGATTGATCGGTTAGCCTTATTCTGTTCGGACAGATTATGCGGGACCCAAACACCTGCTCTGCTTACTTTTCCAATCTGCTTCAAATGTTCTTGGATGGTCGACCAAGGTTTGTTGAGACTGTTTGACAATTCCTCGATCGTCTGACACGGATTTGCTTCCACTTCCGCCCTTAACACGTCGTTGTCTAACGCTGATGGTCTTCCTGATCGATACGAGTCGGAAAGATCAAAATTACCCGATTTGAACTTGGAAAACCACCTTTAGCATTTACGAATGTCCAGTGCATTTGGATAAACATCGCAAATGTTTTTGGTAGCAACTGTTGCGTTATTTCCCTTGCGAAACTCAAAGAGCATGCAATGCCGGATGTGTACCTCTTCTGGTATTTGGCTGGCCATTTTACCCAAAATTACAAAAAAAAATTGTAATTCAATTGTCTATAAGTAAAGAAATCACTATAACCTCACAATGTCTTTGGTACGCCTCTGAACAAAACAATGAGCTGACAAATGACAATCAAGTATTGGCATGCGCAGAAACGACATTACTTTCCGGTCCCCCTAATATGACAAGTTTGGTTTTATAACGTTTTGCCTACTTTTTAACCATCGTTAAAAATATATGATTATACATTATTTTATAAACGAAGAACTTAAAGTAGTATTATGATATTCTATTGGCATATCCTCCAGTTGGACAAATTATTACGATTTTAGAGAGCCTAGATAGACGTCCACTACTCCCCCAAAGATTCCTATATCAATAGGGTAGTGATTAATAAAGTGGTATTTCGGCTATTTCCAAGTTGGTGGGAGTCAGAACCTCGTTTGTTGATTAGCCGAGTACACTAAGAGCAGATGAGGTTGGCTTGGAAGGGTTCAAACAAACCTGACCTGCTCGTGGTGCACTCGTCGTACTCCCGTACAAGAACCTACGCGGGTAAGTTGTTGTACAGGTTCCCGTACAACAACTTACATATACTATTACACCCCTTTTGTTAGCAAAAATCAAATGATTCACATTAAAATATACTGCAATTCTGTTTACTATTATTTTACCAACGATCCACTGGTGGTCGGTCTCTGTTACCGGAAATCGTCTAGGTAGGTACCACCGCAACGCCTATTTCTGCCACTTAACAGTAGTGTGGAAACATTACTGTGTTACGATTTGAAGCACGCTGTAGCTAATGTAATTACTGGAGTAACGAGACTCGGGCATCTTATATATAAGGCGACGAGCGAATTCTGGTGCAGAATATATCGTCGCTGGCAGGCGTATCAATAACCATCAGGTAAAAGTTGCGTTCGTCTCGTCGCTTCAATCAAATCAATCAATCAATGTGCCGGAAGACGTCCACTGCTGGACAAAGGCCTCCCCTAAAGATTTCCACACAGACCGGTCCTGGGCTCATAATGAAATAAAAAATATCCTACTTTCCTGTAACTATTTCTCGAATGATCCGAAACACACTCCCTTCAAAACATTCTGACGTTTGTCCAGTGTTGCCAATTTATAATTAACTAAGGTACTTTTAGCATTACAAAGTACAATATATTTTATTACTTTTTGCTACCGCTCACAATTCATTACTAACCAATTATATAGAAATTAGACCAAATGCAAAAATAGTGAGTTTCATTTCCTTTTTTTTTAAATTTCAATTAAGCGACGAGACGAGCAGGTCTTTCACCTGTTGGTAAGTGACACGCTTGCCCATAACAACGTGGAGCTAGTCAGAGTGATATATACTGCACCGCATTGCGCTAGTCGCCTCAGACAAGATGTTGAGTAACGTTACCCCAGTAATTACGCTAGCTACGAGACCTTCAAACCGGAGTACAGTGATGTTTGCACATTACTTTTTGGCGGCAGAAATAGGCGCCTACCTAAGATGGTCACCGGCAAAAGAGACCTAAATCATTATTGCATCCATTTTGCGAGTTTCTAGCATATTTCCAGCAAAAATGATTCAAACGCGATATTTTATTTAAAACAATATTACTGTATTCAAAGCATGCAATTTACTGCTTACTTATTTTCATAGATAAAAAAATTATTCCATGGTAAATTGTCTTAGGCTTTTTTTTCCATTGAAGGTCAGTAGTCCGTGCCCTTATTCTTTATCTACGAATGCAATGAATCGTTAAAGGAAAACCAGTTTATAGAATTCTATCTGTAATTATATCAATTATAAATAACGACTAGGTAAAGTTATACAGAGTCATCAGAGAAGAGTGGCGGCGTGTTATGAAGCTTGCCATCACCTGAAGTGATGACCACTCTGTCCAGAGTGATACCGATAAAGAAGGTGATATAATTCTCCATCTTTGATAGATATATGTTCAACAGTCGACGTTTATCGGTTGAGATGTTAATGTTGATGAACTGCCTAATCTTAAAACGACTATTTTAGACATCATTACAAATAACTACTTTAACATGATCTCCTTATCAACTTCGTTAAAAAAACTGCAGTCGCTCAGCGAACTATGAAGCTATGTCTATTTATATGTCCAAATTGTATGATGTTATTATATAATAATATGTTATTGATCATCCAGTGGAAAGTCTCTGTTGCCGGAGACCATCTAAGTACAACGGTAATTTCTATTTACGCTGCGAAAGATTAGTCCGGAAACTTTACTATATTCCAGTTTGACGTGTGTTGTAGATGATAAAATTGATGTGTCATCATAATTTTAGGTCTTAAGATGACGAGCACAATGTCATGCTGTGGATATCATACTAACTAGCACCACGTTGTCGTGGGCAGACGTAACACTTGCATCACGTGAACGTCTAGCTAGTCCCGTCGAATGAAAAGAGCAAATGACGCTTACATAGTGCATACATATATATCACGCCTCGTTCCCAATGGGGTAGGCAGAGACCACCTCTCTTAGTAATTATCCATAATGCAGTGGATTACTAAGCTGATGTTATAACGGGAGAGACACATAGCAAGAAGTTCAGACAGCTAATCGAGCTAAGGACCTTACACTTTAGGTTCGTATTAAAAAATCCATCGTGTTACTGCCGTATTACAGATGCATCGATGACCTGATGATGATGACAGGAAATCTTTAAATGCTAGGAATTTTGGGGCGGTCGCGCTCGAAATCTCACAGGTCGTGGATCCGGGTCCACGAGCCCAGTGTCAGATGAGCTGTAAGATGGCTTGTAGCCCGAGCTTCATCCAGAATCTAGGCTGGAAATCTGTTAAGGGAATCTTTGTTCAGCTATGTACATCAATAGACTGAATCTAATTAAACAATAAAAATATTTATTGTAAAACCAAAACATAAGTTACCAGTTAATCTAAGACGTGGGGAGATGCAGTGAAGTATTTACTTATACCATAAAAAGTATATATGCACTTAAGTCAGTTATGAAGATGAGGAAGTGTCACGTCACATGACCACTAATTTCATAGAAAGTGGGTTGAGCATATTCGTAATTACATAAGCTCCTACTTACCAGTCGGTAACTGAATAATAACTGTACGAAAGCAAAATACCCCTAGTTTATCCCTCATGCGTGTAGTATATCGTACATATGGCGGCTATCGTTCCTCAGTGATCAAGTGTGACAAACAAAGCCACCGCTCCCACCTAGCTTTGCATAAACCAAGTTTTACGCAACGAGTTGTGAAAGTTGCGTATTCATTTGCCAACCTAAATGAATTATTAGCGTTAAGCTGAAATAGGTTTTACTGCACGCGAAATAAGTCTCCGTTTCGTATCGCGTTCGCTAATGTTGCGCCGGCCCCGAAACCGCCGTCGGTCTAATTCAAACTGCAAAATCTCGCCCGAGATGGTGATGATATCCAATTTGCATATGTAAAAAAAAAAAAAAAATCAAATAAACATTCATCTGTATGTTAGACTATCATCCTGTTTATCAATACTAAATAAAATATATACAATACTCTTGAAACTATTAAATACCTCTCCTGTAGCTAATACTCCGATGCCTCTCGGCAGACCGACGCCATTTTGAGTATACGTCCCATCCATGTTGTCCTGATTTGAATGTTGCCAATTTATAAATAATAAAAGCAATACTGATATAAAAATGCAATATATTTTTTTATTTTTTGATAACGCTAACACGTATTTAAAGACCTAATTAAAGAAAACATGATTATCATGTTTAAGTTTTAGTAACAACAATAAAAAAAATGCACAGAACAGCGCTCGTGAAAAACGTAATACATCTTCAATGTTATTTCGTATATAATATTTGATTACTGTTAGTAGATCTTTCTTGTAATAGTACCGTGTTCGTCATCGCCGAATAGTACTGTGTTCCGGTTTGAAGAGCGCTGTAGCTAATGTAATTACTGTGGTAACGAAACTGTTAGAGCGAAGATGTTATCTTATTTCTCTAAGCGACAAACGCAATGCGGCGCTATGTATATACTTCTTATTTGTGCCGTGTCGCTATGAGTACGTGTAACACTTATCATTAGGTGAACGTGTCGGTCGTCTCGTTGCTTCGTAGAATAAAAAAAACTATGTTATTAATGGTTCATAGAATATAAGTGTGTCTGATAAATACTTAACATTACAGTATATTTCTACATGTTATAAGTGTTTATGAGTATTCTTGATTAACGTGGTGTGTATATAAGATTTGCTACACAATGAGACATAAGATGTTAGGTTTCATTATTCTAGTAATTTCACTAGTTCACACGTTGTTTACTACCGATATACGATAATATTTCTACACTACTGTTTGACGGCAGAAATATAAGCTGCGGTGGTGCGGTCTCCAGCAACTATAGTATAACACGAGCGATGTTTGTGAAATGTGATTGTGTCTTTATGATTTACGTTATATGAGCTGAAAGATTATTTTAATATTTGTTTTTTCTATATAAACATTAACACAGTGGGGGTTAATTTGTTTCGATAAAAAATCGACAATCTTAAATTTCTCGTGAGCATTATATAAACGACGATTATTACGTGGTCACCAGCGCCGTAGTCATTTTATGGCCACTTAATTTTACATTTAGGAGCGGTGACGTGTTTAGCCGACAAGTAGAGACGCTTTACCTTCTATCAACGCGATTCAGATTTAATGGCGCTATTACAAATACATACTAAATGTCTCAATGCATTTCTCTGATACTCATTTGAAAATTGGAAATCAATTTAACAAATCGCTTTCATTAATAATGATACATGAATTAACTTCAAATCATCAATCTATTATTTATTAACAGACGTTCTCAATGATAAGATTTAACTATCCAATTAATCATTGATACCCTTCAAAAATATAGAATGTTAAGGGAGCCATAAATTGATTTCTAAATACCTTTGAATAATCGTCTAAATTACTTAGATAAATTTTAATTAATAATCGATAACTTAAGTTTAATTCAATAATGCATCCATGTGCTTAAAGATCACCAACCATCTGTCCTGAACTATGCACTAAGTAGCTTTTTTAAACACATCTTTATAAAAAAATATCAATCTTCAGTTTTATGAATGTATATTTCTGCATTATAAATACAAAATATGTTGTAATGATCCACGAATTACAATCCATATGAAGACCGAGGATCTGGTGAGAATCGAGAGAACCCATTGAATGCAAGCAACGTGAAACCGATCGATGTGGAGGTCTTTGGGGGAGGCTTATGTCCAGAAGACGATGTCTATCAGCTGATGATGATGATGTCAAGATTTTACTGTTTTTTTATCAAAACAAAATAGACAACTTTCTTTAGTGGTAGGACTTTGTTGCTGGAGACCGTCTAGAGATAGATATCAACGCAGCTCCTATGTCTGCCGCTAAACAACCATGAGCAAACATTACTGTGTTCCGGTTTAAAGGGTTCTACAGCTAATGAAATTATTGGGGGTAGCGATACACAACGTCTTATTTTTCGAGGCGTCGGGCGTAAGGGGGTGTTTTGTATTTCATCTTAACCAGTCACACGTTATTGTGGTCAGGCGTATCACCTCGCTTGTCTATACTCTTTGTTGAATAAAAAAAAACCAAAATTATTAGAAATCATATACTTTAAAGTCTCAACCGATTTTTTTTAATACTCATGCATATGCTAACTAGTTGTTCCCTATTCGTTTTAAGATTTGAAATTTGTCAGAAATATTCCCGCCTGGTAGCAACCTACTGCCCCCCGTTCCCTATCTCTCATTAACACCCCCCAACACCGTTTAGGGAAGATTTTTTTTATAATCCAGTCTTAGCTGATATCTAAATGGCAGAAGCAATCTATCTTAACGTCTAATACTTTCGGAGATCTTGTGATGAGCCAATGAATCTCTGGATGTCTTCTATATATAGATAATAAAAGAGACTTAAAGAAAAACCAAAAGAGAAATTTTACGTTGTAGTGTGTAAACAATAACCTTATTAACTAGGAAAGGAAAGGAAATCCTGCTTTAATATATGAGCAGCCAATTCCTGATAATTACAGTATAAGTATGAGATTTTTCGTCTCAGATACCGCAGTGTCTGAAGACAAAAGTCTTCCACTCGTGAGTGTTGCCAGTGTTGACGTACAGAACCGAAACGTGGCCTCTTACTATTGACCTTATAAAAAGGTTTAAAGTTACCCAAAGAGCAATGGAGAGGACTATGCTCGGAGTTTCTCTGCGCTATCAAATCACAAATGTGGAGATCCGCAGAAAGAGTAGGTTTACTAGCAAAGCCAAAAAGATTGCTAGATTTAAATGGCAGTGGGCAAGGCATATTGCTCGAAGAACCGATGGCTGATGGGGCAGTAAGGTTCTCGAGCGGTGCCTGTGAGAATCGTGGGAACCCACTGGATGCGAGCAACGCGGGACCGATCAATGTGGAGATCATTGGGAGAGGTCTATGACCAGCAGTGGATGTCTATCGGCTGATGACGATGATGATGAAGCATGAGAGGCACAATATATAGTTTATCTATTCTCTAGAGTATTGATGTCCTATAGATTGTATTAACATCACCTATCGCCGACGGTGCGAATCGAGTGTAGTATTACACAACAAATGTACAGCAGTCTGTAATCGTTATTTTTTTTTTATAACCGGACAAATATCCGGGTTACCCAGTTATTTGTTCGTCGCGAAATGTGTAATGCAAACGCGACTCACGTAACTCCAAGAATGCCTATTTATAACGTCAGTGACAATTGCGTTTGATACTTGATAGATCTACGGATTTACTCATCCCAATTTGAAAGTCGTTGTAATTTGTAGAATAACTAGGATAAAGAGGCTTGACATCTTTTTTTTTATTTGACGAAAGGCTAAGACAAGCGAGACGTTCACATAATTTAAAGTGATCCGTCTGCCTGTAACAATGTGTCGCTAGTTATTATAATGTACACTACATAGGAATAAGGATAAGTAAATATTATTTTATACATATGGACACAATAATATTTTATGTATTTCTGTGAATATTAGATAATTAGAAAGCATAAGTATAGATAAGGTAAAAAAATATTTATATATTAAATTATTAATGAACATGATGTAAGTAAATATTGTAAATAATAGGATATGGTACAGCCCTGAATAATAATATCATGGAAAATTGGAAATAAATAAAAAAAAACATATACACTACATCAAATTGCGCTAGTAAACTTGAGACGTGTTTAGTGTTGTTACTTGTTACCCCAGTAATAACAAGTTACACAGTCCTTTAAATAGTAGCACGTAGTGTTTGAACGTTATAGTTTGGCGTCAGAAATAATAGCTAAGGTGTACGTCAACAGAGACTTACCACCAGAGAATTTTTTAGCTTTAAGCCTTAAAAAGAAGGGCATGTGCTGTGGTGTGTTTACAAATATAAATTCATCATTAATAGACGTCTACTGCTGGCCATAGGGTTGCTAAAAGATCTCCATATGGACTTGCACTGCCTGTTTTCAGCGGCTTCTTGGAACCTTCGTTTGTAGGGGTACATATGGGGGGATTTCGGCCATTTCCCACATACAACGCGGATTGGTGCGATAGATCAATGTCGGCTGGTGGGGAATATAATGTAAAATTATTAAGGATTGGTTGTCCTTATAATTATATACAGCTTTAAAGTATTTGATAAAAACTCTCGTTTTAATACGCCTTCGTGTAAGTCGTGTTGCTTGTGTAATAATTAAACGTGAAAGGGAAGTAAACCCGTTCTGTGGAAAGTAACCGATGTTGCCAAAACTTCGTAAATGAGAACGGAGGGTAATTCGTGAATTATCCATTTTTGTCATTCGTTAACGAGTAGATGCATTGTTTAAGGGTAAAGTTCATACTTTTTTTGCTACATGCACTTTTTTATTACTTAACTACCTGTTCCCAGTCCGCTTCGCAGGCCGTAAAATAAAACTAGACTTGAAATTTGTCATATATTCCTATAGCAACCGTAGACTTTCTACAGTAACCGTTACTATAGCAACAGCATGAATAATATCAAATGAAAATGTGTATAAAAATTAATTAGAAATGACATGATCAAGGATCAATGAAATAGAAATACAGCCTATAATTATCTACAAATCATTCCGCGTCGAATGCTCATGTTCCCACGTTGATACGTTCACTAGTTTTCACGTCATTGGTGATCATCATTTCAACCGATTGACGTCCACTGCTGGACATAGATCTGTTGTAACGTGTTCTACAAGGCACACAAAACATATTTTCATTATGTATTATGTATAGCTAATTAAAAAAAAACTCAAAAATGTTTATACTGGTAGTAAGTAGCCTTTGTAGAAGTTTTTTTTTTAATAAAAAGGTTTTTACTTCCTATAAGCCAATTAATGCTGTTTGATGAGCATATGATACAAATAAAACTTGTACTTCATTTGCGTGTAGTAAGTGGGGTAAGTCTCGTTACCCTACTAATTGCACAAGCTACAACATACTCCAAACCGGAATACAGTCATGTTTGCACACTACTGTTTGGCAGCTGGAATAGTAGCTGCGATGGTAGCGACCTTAGACGGTCTTCGACAACAGAGACCTAACACTAGTAACAGTTTAAATGACACCAGGTTAAAGCTGAACTATTGAGGACCGACATTTTATGATTTTTAACTGAAAATATCTAATGGTGTTTGAAATATTATAATACTAGTGATAGGTCTCTGTTGCCGGAGACCGTCTAAGGTATGTACCATCGCATCACCTATTTCCGCCGCCAAACAGTAGTGTGCAAAAATTACTGTGTTCCGGTTTCAAGAACCTTGAAACTACTGAAATAACTGGGGTAACGAGTCTCAACATTTTATGTCTCACGGCGGCGAGCGCAATGTGGTACAATGTATATCATCTTAACCAGTGCCACATCGTTATGGACAGGTGTGTGACTTACCATCAGGTGAACGTCCAGCTCGTCACATCTCTTCACTGAAATAAAAAAAAAAAACCACTAGCTCGTATGTATGTAACCTCTTTGTAAACGTGCTGCTCATCTCAATATTATTAAAAGAATAATTTTTTTTATCCATGATCATAAAAAAATGCATGTTTTAGTGCTTGCATCGCGATAGGTTTCTATTCTCAGTCAAAACCGTACTGGTTAAACGAGTTTACGGAGACGCAACTGTCTGGTATCTATTCGCTTGACGGCACTGAAACAACTTCGGAGTCTAATTAAAGACAACGTAATAACCATTTTTTTGTATCGATCCTCGATGATATATCTGTTAGTATGACTGTACAATAAAAATAATAATACACTTTGTATGTTTACAAAACCTGTACAGTCACTGTTGGAGAGCTTGGAAAATTATTAACATTATGTTGTTATTTACGTTGGTGTTTTTGTTTGAAAATTACTATTAATTATTGACAGTTTAAATCATTCTGGTTTAAAAAAAACACTGTTTAAATTATATTAAGTAAAATGTAATTTTTTTTTATTCTATCAAGCGACGAGAGGGTGAAAAAAGTAAGTGAAACGTCTGCCCATAACAACGCGAGGCTGGTTAGGTTAATACATCCAGCATCACATTGTGTTCTAAGCCCTAAGACATAAGATATTAAATCTCATTACCCCAGTAATTTAACTAGCTATAGCGCCCTTCACAACAACACAGTAATGTTTACAGTAATGGCGGCTGCAATAGTTGCCACGGTGGTACCTACTTAGACGTTCTAGGACAACAAAGAACTACCACCAGCAAAATGAAGTCAGTCAATTGAAGATTTAGGTTATATTAAATGTAGGAGTCTGGTCAAAAATTTCTTTACCAGGAAACAGGGTTATAACTGGTGGTACGAGTAGGTTGCCGTCGCTGGATTCCATCTAGGTGGGAACCACCGCAGCGCTTGCTTCTACCGCCAAACAGTAATGTACAAACATAGCGATGTTCCGGTTTGAAGGCTCAACATCTTAAGCCTTAGGCGAGAGCGCAAAGTGGTGAAGTATATATTTTCCTATCTACCGTCGCGTTCTTGTAGGCGGGGGGTATCACCATCAGGTGAATGTCCCGCTTGTCTCATCGCTTACGTGAATAAAAAAAAAAAACCTCAATTAATAAGTCTCTGAGATATGCCTTTTAACGTTTTTTTTTTTTTTAAACGATTGTATTAAGTAATTTTTTAGTTATCCTATTGCAAATGGCATAGCGTAATCATCTTTAGAAACTGACAACTTAATCGAGGACGCTTCCTTCACAGTAAGCGATTTAACAGCCTGTCATTGTAAGTAAAGACAGGATATTTTAAAATTACTTTAATGTAATTACTATAGTAATTTTAAAGATACGCCTAATAAGCACAAGTTAAAGTTACTATTTTTTTTTAATCTCATCTAATCTTTGTTTTTTGTTCAAATTAGCGATGAGACTAGTAGTGGTAAGTCATACACCTGCCCATAAGTGGCACTGGTTAGGATGTCACACACTGCGCCAAAATGTGTGTGTCTTGAGACATAGAATGCTGATTCTCGTTACCCCAGTAATTACACCACCTACAATGCTCTTGAAGTCGGAACACAGTAATATTTGCACAGTACAGTTTGGTGGCGGAAATTGGCGCTACAGTGGTACCCACCTAGACGGTCTCCAGCAATTGAGACCTATTTATGTGATTTTGACTTCCGTGTTCGATGTATTTAATTTCTTTGAGTAATCCTTGTAGCTCGCTGGCCTAATGGTTAGAGCGTGCGGCCTTCATCCCGAAGGTCGCGGGTTCGAATGTCAGCAAGTACCGATGACATTAATATTTAAGTTATGTACATTTGTGAACTTTAATTTCAACAGCGAAATACAAACCGTGAAGGAAAACATCGTGAGGAAGCCTGCACATGAATTAGAATTTATTCTAAGGTGTGTGTGAAGTCACCAACCCGTATTGGACCAGCGTGGTGACTATGGCCCAATCACCTTCATATCGTGGGCAGGCTTGTGCCCCAGCAGTGGGGACGTAAATTGGCCGTTATGGATTAATCCTTGAGTCGCAGGATTTAAGCAGGCTGTAAATCTAAGGCGGAAATCAAATTGATCTCGTATATGTCATAAAAATTTGCTTGCTATTTGGAAACAGTTACTTCTCATCAGTCACTAGTTCAGTGTCTCCTCCAGCGCATTGCTTTATTTAATCTAACAGAATTATTCTCTCTAAACATTAGTTTTATTAGCATATAAATATATATATATCGGTAGAGAATTTTGATAAACACGTTAAAGAATTCGAATGTGTAGTAATTAGGCGAATGGCCTTGAAACCGTCAAATGACCTGCACAACCTTTTACATATGTATACAACATCATACCTGTGTGATATACATATATATAGTTGAACGAGAAACACGCCGGTACAACCATTCAGCCTCGTGATGTTAAAATATATATTTGTGACCGTGTTTTATTAACATATTTAATCGCATTAGACCATAATAAATATATATTTAACAAAGTATACATTTCAAGATTTCGTAAACAATATTTAAAATGTTTGCTATCTACATTCAAGATCTTAGTCAATAGATTTAAAACAGCTTTGAAAGCTGAAGAGAAAAGCTTTTTATATGGTGCTAGTTACAATGATATACATTGCATCATATTATGCTACTGATTGAAGGTGCTGTAGCTTGTTAAATTACTTCTTCTTCTTAAAGTGCCTCTCCAACCAGTGAAGGTTGGCGATCAGCGTGATACAGTCCTTTCTGTCTCTCTTTCGGCGGAACAATTCACAAGCCTCAGATATGCCAGTCCATTCCTTGATACTGCTCAACCATGACTTTTTTTAACTTTTCAGCATGGAAAAGTTAAATTACTCTGATAATTTAATTAGCTACAGCACCTTTTAAATCGGAAAGTGGTAACTCTTGTGCACTACTGTTTGACGGTAGATGTAGGAGCTGCGGTGGTACCTACCGCGATGGTCTCGGACAGCAGAGATTTATCACAAGTATATTGCTATTGTTTGTACCAAAGATATGGTTTTACAGAGGGTTTGTTTTATAAACTTCAAGATTATGGAATTGCGAACTATTAATCCACCATCATCCGGACGAGCCATATGTTATTCCAATGTTTTAAGTAAAAAATGTAAAATTTCCTCACTCTTTATAGAATGGTATAATGTATCGGGTGGAGATTTTTGGCATTGGTTATTTTTGCTATAATACTGACAACTTGCTATTCTCAAGTTTATTATTTTAAATTGTACATTGTAATAATTTAACTTACATTTAGTCATAAGTTCTTCATCATTACGTACCAACTTCAATGTGAAGATTGGAGTTCATATTGGAAAACCAATTCGATCCTCAGCTATTCCTTTTTACTGAAGGTACTAAAATCCATTTCACTCCTTTATTTTGTGAAACCATTTCTTCCGCTGTCTATCAGGTGCACGTTTACCAAGAATTTTGCCCTCCAGGATCAACCTTGGGAACTCATAAAGGGATCCTCTTTAAAGATGTGCGACAAATTCTACCTTATTCGAACGAAAAAAGTTAATTTATATACATAATAAAAATAAATTATTTGTATGCTTTATCTTAAAGGGTTAATAGCATTAAAAAAACGTCCTTTAAATGTAACCTATCTCATATAGCAAATTGCATATTGATGGTACAAGTCATCTATACAACATTAACCACCCGAATATTATATACTAAGGGTTTTTTTATTAATATAACTTACCTGGTTTCGTGTGTTTTCAAACTTTAAAATGAACAGGTAGTAAACAATTACTATATTCCGTATTTTGACCTTCAAACCAAACATATCTTCAATGTTCTGACGTTTCAAAGACCTTTATAAAGAAAATCTAGATTTTACGTTGACAAAGATTTTATTATAGAATAAAACTTAATTGTATTTTAGAATTTTAACTCGGTGTAGTATAAAATTGATTAGTAATTAATCTTATTATTAATAAATAAAAACATCTAATAACGTTTATTTGATCTTATATGATTTTTTTCTCATTGCAGAACCGGCGCACACGCATGCCAACGCTCCCATTGCCTCAGTCGACGTCAGAGCGCCGCGCGGAAGGGTCGTGTAGCTCCCTGTTCCATAGATTCTCACAGATTAAAAACAAAACTAAATGGAACGACACTAGTGATAAAAGTGTTGTGCTTGTGTGTGACGTGGCTGAGTGAGGTGTGCTAATTTTTCAATTGAAATATCAAAAATAAAAACTTGACAGTTCAAAATGCAGGGCCGCGATAAACTATGCGCGAAGCTCACCAGTGCATTCCTCAGAAAGTGGTGTAAGTATAATAATTTTTATCCCGTTTTTTTCAAAAAATCTCATTACCCCTGGTCAGTGCTTACCTCAATAATTATGATTACGTATAGTTACAGCAGGTTTATCCGTACTAACTTTCTCTTTTTTATTCGAGTGACTGTATTTAACATATTAAATGAAGGGCAACGTATTAATATTTTGTTTGCGAAAGATGCCAACTTGTTATTATGATTTTTTTTTTACCTACATTTCTATATTTTATATCAAAAATTTAATAAAATTCATGACGACTGTGAACTGCGAAGGCAATAAACTTATCTTATTGAAAATTGATTACTTATTAAGGGTAAGGGTTTCGTAAGAAAGAATGGGTTATAAAAGAAGTACCAAATAAGGCTTAATGTTACACTACAGTCATGGTTATATATATCATATATGTAATATCTTATATACTGCAAACGGTATCCTTACTTTGTTTTGCTCAACCTTAAGGTAGACCGGGAGGGAACGACCTTTGCCATTAAATCCACCGCTTTGTGTGTGCAAATGTGATTTTAAAAAAATTAATCTTTCAAGGCAGATATTCAATCAATCTCTTGGGTTAATTGATTCCAGGCAGATATATATGTCATGTAGTATATCTTTCAACGATTTTCATTTTAATTATACGTATTATTAATTAATTGTATGTATTATTGTGACGCATATATTTGCATTAAAAAGGGCAAAAGTTCATTATGCATATTTTATGTCCATTTTCGGACTTCCTGACCTCTGAAGGATATCGAACCCTCGTCACAGTTGAAGTTTACTACGAGAGTTTTTCATTTATTTCTTTTAGTACAGAGACTTAAAGACTAACTAACAAGACTGGTATTTTTTTTTAATTAACATCTCTTTCAAAGATATTCACTTTAAGTCTATGATACATTATATACATAAACCGAAAAAATCCGTTGTGTATATGTCCATTTTTGTTCTTCCTGATCTCTTGAAGAGGTCCGACCTCGGTCACAGTTCAAGCTTACAATGAGAGTTTTTCTTTTAATTTATTTCCTTTAGTACTTAAACTAGTACTTGACCAATGGATTGAACATGTCTTCAGTTTGATATCAACAGTGTAAAAATTAGGAATTAACTAAATGAAGTTCATTTCTTTACTAGAAATCAACAATATCAAGAAATCAACTTAAATTTAGTCAATTCCTATGAAACATTCCGTACGAAATGGTTTTGATTGTAATAAATATCCGATAATAAAACACGCGTACTGTAATTTCAAGTCTATGATTTCAATTTGTTGAAAAGAAAATTGATTAAAGGTGATTAAAAACTGTTTTGTTAATCACCTTTAATCAAAACTCAACAACAGCACGCATCTGACCTAAATTATTTCTAATGACTTCCGATTTATTAAATTATTAAAAAAAATGGATAGATTTATAATATTCCTTTTCCTCTTTCTTCTCCATATTCATCTCTTTCTCCGTCTCTTCGCTTTCGTCTACCTCGTCCTCCTCCACCTCCATTTCCTCAGTTGTACTTGCTTGTGGAAAACGAGGACTTGAGGCGTTTTCAAAATGATTTTGTATTAAAAATTCTTTACAGCCTTTTAAAGAGAAGTTTACATAAAACCTTCAGAGACTTTATAGTCGTTACGTTGTATAAAAACACCTGATGATGACGCCGAGCCATGACAATGTCAGCTAGCTAGGATGTTTACATAACCTGTTGCGCATTGCAAAAAAAAAATATGAATCGTCTATTATCTCAGTAATTGCAATAGGAGATACTACTAATTAATATTAATTAATAGTGTTTGTATACATTTCCGAATTTTCACATCGTATTAAAACTATTTTCCGCAAAGGTATTTTTTTTTGACGAAGCAACGTGACCATAACAAGTTAGCGCTGGTTAGGATAATATATACGATGTTATGCATCATTATTCCAGTAATTTTATTAACTACAGAAACCTTTAGACCGGAACAGTAATGCGAAATAGATTGGCGGCAGGAATAGTAGCGCAGGTGGAAACTAGCTAGACGGTCCTTGACAATATAGAGACCTAAGACCAGTAAAAACATAAAATGTATGTTTAATCTAAAAAATGTGATAAAAAGTTATATATGTATTTATTTATAGATATGTATGCATTTAATTTTTTTGTCGATTAGTCTTATTTGAAGTGTTTTATAAACTTTATTCTTCTTCTTAATGTGCCTCTCCAACTAGTGAAGGTTGGCGATCAGCGTGATACAGTCCTTTCTGTCTCTGGCTTATAATTATTAGTTTATTGCTTTTGGTTATTTCTTTAGGTGGAGATGTCATGAATGTATTTCTTTATAACGTCGTGAAGATATGGAGACAAGGTTCAAAGAACAAGTTCCGAGAAAATTGCAGGAAATAATTGATTGATCGCCTCAACGCGTCCTTGCCGACCAGTTTGCGGACGTTAGTGATGCGCAGGCGCAGCGTCGATTATTTAAATGTAGCTTTGTATTTGCGTATACACTTTACAATTCCTGAAGCACGCTTATAAAAATGTCGAATCGTTTTAATTATTCATTATAAAGTTTTTTTTTTAATTTACATAAACAGACAAACCTTGTGTTAAACGTGTAATATATTGTATATATTATGTATACATTTTTATTTAGCTAATGTACAGTTTTTATACTAATAATAAATCTTTGTCCGTATATAAATAATTTAGGAAAATCCATTCGTAATTACTTTAGATTTTTAACATACAAAACCGGTTGCTTTTTTCATCTATCTTATATGTCGGAGACTGTTTTAGTAGGTATCACCGCAGCTACTATTTCTACCGCCAAACAGTAATGTGCAAACAAACAAAAAAAAAACGTGTGTTCCGGTTTAAAGAGCAGTGTAGCTAGTAATATTACTGGAGTAACAAAACAATTTACGTCTCAACTCAACGAATACAGTGTGGTATACATCATCGTAACTATCGCCACGTTGTTATGTGCAGGCGTGTCGCTCACAATCAGGTGAACGTCTCCCTCCTCTCGTCGCTTCGTTAAATGAAAAAAAAAATCTAGAATATGATAGTTGAATATATATTAATACTTTTGCTACAAAGGATCACCATTGTTGAACGGATTAGGAGTTGACACGCCGTATTGCTGTATCCATCTGCCGACAAGGTACAATACAATAATCATGAAAGAAAACATAAACCTAATCTTCTTTTTGTAATTTTTTTTTTTGATAACCTATCTATCATGTAAAAAGAGAATTACTATACTCATATAGCTCGCTGGCCTAATGGTTGGAGCGTGCGGCTTTCATTCCGAAGGTCGCGGGTTCAAACCTCGGCATGTACCGATGACTTAATATTTAAGTTATGTACATTTGTGAACTTTAGTTACAACAGCGAGATACAAACGGTGAAGGAAAACATCGTGAGGAAACCCGCACACTGATGTCATCTTTGTGTGTGTGTGTGTGGTGGTCCCAATAAAGTGGCAACAGGCTCGCCCCCTGTTACATGGGACCTAATCTGACCACATCTGGCGAAACGTGGGTGGTTTATTCACCTCTGCCTACCCCTACTGGGAATAAGGCGTGACAATATAAAAAAAAAAAAAAATATTTATATATTTACTTAACTTTATACCCACATCGTGTTAAGATGGACTTTACATGTCTATATGTTTTTATATATCTACGTTTTTTGTGATTTTTTTACTGAACATCAATTCTCTTGTTGTTACTATGATATAAAGCAAAAAACTTATCATTCAATCTTAAATTAACACAAAACCAATCGATTCATAAAGAGTGAAAAAGTAAGGTTTTATTTACAAATTATACATACGTTTCCTAAAAATTTGTCTTGTTACTATATTTATAAAAGATCTATTTGATTTATATTAGATTTTTATTATTAGAGTCTGGTACTCGTCTAATAATAAAGCTAGTCTTTAACATAGATCTTAACTACTACTACTTAGTAATAATCACGATGATTTGTTAAAATCTTGTTTGAAGTCCGCTTGTGGATTTTGCAAATACACTTGATGTCGGAAGCAGGGCTGGTTAAATATTTACAGATCACCTTTGTCATTAAACGTTGGATAAACAGTGTTGTATGAACATTATTATTACATTTGTACATAATGTACAGGAGGGAAGAAAAAAATTGTTTACGTGAATACATGTGGCGTAGCAAGCGGATTATGACTTGTTCCACGCAATCACATTCTCAACCCTTGATAAGAATACAGGGGTTTTAGAAATATGTACATAAATATATTCATTTACTAGCTGTCCCTCGCCCATTTTGCTAGCCGTTACAAATCCTCCTAACAGCCTTTGTAGAAGGAATTTTGTAAAATCAGTTCTTAGCTGACCTAAAATCGATAAAAGGAATATTCTTATCAAATTTTAAGCCACTATACCTTACACTATACATACATATATCTGTATGTGTGTGTGTGTGTGTGTGTTTTGTCTAAGTTCCCAAATAACGTGTGATTTTGTTCTAGATTTATTACTTGTCAGATATTACTTTAAATTTTTGTAACTTTGTGAAAACTGATACACATCCTCCATATCGTGTAGAGAGATCTTCTCTAGTTCTAGTTTTGCAACTTCATTTACAAAATTTTATTATAGAAAATTAAGCTTTTTCCTCTCAATGTGCCTTCAAATAACTAAAGGATACTCACGGAAGATATTTTAATAAAATCAACAAAGTAACTATCCTATTTCTTTGTTTATAATTCCATAAACATATAGCGAAGTCCGTCCATAATTAATTCTCTCCTAGTACTTCATACTTGAATGACCGATTCAATCAAATCAAATCATCCAATTTATTATTACGATCACTTAATATGTACTTGTGGTAGGTCTTTGTTGCCGGAGACTATTTAGGCTGGTATCACCACAGCACCTATTTCTACCGTAAAACAGTAGAGTGTAACCATTACTCTGTTCCGTTTTAAAGGGCGTTGTAGCTAGTCTTGTCTCATGGTTACGAGCGTAATATGATGAAGTGTTAATCATTTTAACTCGCGCAATTTTGTTATGGGCAGTCGTATCACTCACCATTTGATGTCATCCGTTTTGTCGGTTAATAGAATTAAAAAAATGTGTTAATTGAAGGTTCGATTGGTTAAATCAAAACCTTTAAATATCACAGGACCTAGAACATTTCTTATTCAATTCCAGTATTTGTTGCTGTAATCTTTTTATATTCGTACTTACTCTGCCGACTTCCTTAATATCACGTATAACGTTAAAACTGGTTTCCACCTGAGATAAATATGGAAAAATACACAGTTGATATGCAGCGAGTTTTATAATAATTGTCGGTATGTGTCAGACAAATTTCAAATCTAATTCTATATTACCTCCGTCAAAGCGGATGAAGAACATCTAGTAAAAACATAAACTATTTTTTTTGTATAGAATTGACTAAATCAGTCGTCCACTACCAGCTTTTTAACCCCAAACATGGTCACAAAAAGAGTCTAATTCGATTACCACACCTTGCGATACCTAACTAGTTAGGCTTGTTATTAAGAATTAACTTGATTGATAAAAAAAAAAAAAAAAATTACGTATTTTATAATAAACGAACCGGTTTCTTTATTAGATATGATGTGAAGCTTTTTGCTAGCCATTTCATATATTCAAAGTTATAGAATTATTAAAGATAAATCAGTTTAATAAACTCTACAGACAGATCGTTCCATCTAATGTAATGAAAACGACGAGTAAATATTTGAAATCTCGGAAAACACTAGTAATCATCATCATCAACCGATAGACGTACAGTCCTAGATATAGGCTTCTCTGAAAGGTTCCTACGCGATGGTGAAGGGATTCATATGGGAGGTTTTCAGCCATTTCCCACCTCGCTGGCGTATTAAGGGTTAGTGGGAGTCACAGTTTCGTTTGTTGATTAGCAGAGAGAACTACGAGAAGGTGAGATTGGCTTGGATCCCGTTACTTGCTATGCGAGGGGGACCCTTACACCCACTAGTAATAATGGAAGGTTAATATTTTTTAAGAATCCTCACCTTCGTAATCCACCCACTTACTGCAAATAATCGACAGGAACTATCTTAGGAGGAAGTTTTTTTCATCGATATTGTTATAACAATATCAATAAAAGACTAATGATGGCTCAGTTCTGTAAGTGCAGTGAAGTCTAGTGCATACTACTACTCATACACACGAGATAACTAATTATCTATGTCTCTTCGGGTATCAACTTGCGTTACGTAGATTTGGTCATCGCCTAGTTGAGGCTTTCGGTGACGGAAAACATAGGAAAGAAACCACCATGTTCATTAAACAGGAGTCAGCTCACTTCCTCCGTTGTCATCATACCTTGACTATCTTCTTTTTTGTAAAACTTGGATTAGAAATATTCACCAAATTTAAGAACGCTTTATGAAAAGTATACATTTATTTATGAAGCCACTAGACGAACATGACGTTCACCTGATGATATGTGATTCGCTTGCTCATAACAACGTGACACTAGCTTAGATTTTATACATAGCACAACATAACGCTTATCGCCTTGAGACAAGATATTAAGTCGCATTACCCGTCCAGCATCCATCAAACTGCAATACAGTAATGTTTGCCGTCAGTACTAGGCACTCCGCTGGTATTTATATAGTCTCCGGTAACAGAGACCTACCACTAGTACACAATGATTTATTAAATTACAGTGTGAAATATCACAATAGCATAAAGCTATTATTCGATCCATCTAGTTTGTTACAAGTCAATAGAATTATTTTTCTAACCACTATAATTACATATAACATGCGTGTTACATCTAACATGTGTGTTACGTCAACTTGTACACAGTTCTACCAATTATGATTCAAATTCGCATCATCATCAGCCGATAGACGTCCACTGCTGAACGTAGGTGTCCCCAAAGATCGCCAAATCGATCGGTGCTGATCTGTTCGCATCCAGCAGCTTCCCGCGACCTTACAGTCAGCGTGGCTCCGGTACCGCGAGGCTCCAGGAGCCGTTGTTTGTAGGAGCTCACATGGGAAGATTTGCGTCATTTCCCACCACTCTGGCCCAGTACGAGTTGGTGGGTGCCAGAGTCTCGTTTGTTGATTAACAGGATGCATCACGAGCAGATCAGGTTGGCTTGGATCCCGTGAATTGTTGTGCGGGACCCCTTGTACCTCCCCTTAAAATTGGCATATACATAATTTATCTTCACTTATAATAGAATATATTTACACTGTACGTCTGCGAGAATCTACTATAACAAAGCAAAATCGTATGAATGACGTCTATCAATTCCACATCGTCAGCCGATAGACGTCCACTGGAGTTAAGCCTCCCCTCAAGATCCCCACATCGATCGGCCCTGCGCCTGCCTCATCTTAAATTACTTCATTAGTATTATACATCATTTAATGTTATTTATATCAGAAAATGGTTGATAAATGTTATTTACTTAATTTTATAGGTTTTGATCACTAACGTTAGTCACATAATTCGGTTTTTGAATCCATAGTTCAACAACATAAAATACTAGGAATGTTATCATTTTTATCAAATCAGTATCAAACTGCTATGCTCTCATCTCTTTCTTTTTGTCGCGACTCTTCATGCCCGAAGGTTGGCTGTTGACTCCGTAAATAGTAACCTACAACCATTAAATTACACAATACACTATTAAATCGGACAAATTGTTTTCCAGACCTTGCCTGCATCCTGTCAAAAGTACACATGCCGGGTATTTCCTATTTCCTCTATTTGCATATCGATGATCGGCGAACGTCTATTTAAACTTAATGTAAAAGGAACAAACATTTTCTAAGGTCGAGACTTGCGGTCAGAGAACAAGACGAAGGATTTTGTTGATTTCGTCCTGACAAGGAAAATACAGCAAATTTAAAAACAAGTAAAAATAAAGCTTAAAGATGAAGTTTCTTAGAACTGACAGATAAGTTTTTTTTTTAGGACCAAACGACTTAACGAGCAGCACGTTGACCTGATGGATAGTGATATGCCTCTCCATAGCAATGTGCTACTTATGATGATGTACATTACACCGCGTCGTGTACATTGCTTTATGATACTTGATATTAATTCTCATTACGTTTATAATTTCATCAGCTATTTGCTTTCCAAAACTGTCTCCAAAGGCTATGTATCATTTTACACAATAACCTTTAATATAACAATTTAATAATTTTAACTTATTTACAGTCGCAATACTTCGCAATCAAACTGATGTATATAAATTAACAAATCAGCATTCGTACAGATTTTTTATATAAATTAGGATACCTTGAGACACATTAAGGTCAGGTCGTTTCCATTTCCATAAAGACATTTACGTTGGCTTTATAATATGGTTTCGCTTTGTAAATAATCAACTTTACAAATTTCTTTCACCCAATAAGTTTCTTGGACATTCTAACAATATTTTGTAACGCTTAATTTTTCATGCTTTCAACACTTTGCTATGAACAGTGCTTTAAGAAATTTTATAGTTGACTTCATTGTTTATTATAATTATAAATACTATATCCAAGCATTTTCAGACAACGTTGCTTTAATAAAACATAAAGGATGCATTCAATTAAAACAAATATTTTTTACTTACTTTTCAGGCTTTTCATATATCAAATTTATTGGTCGCACGTCTCTGTGCAGCACTATGCAAACATTGCCGTGTACCAGTTTGAACATCTGATAACAGGACTTAACATATAGTGTCTCAAGGTGACAAGCACTATATATATAGTACAGTGTTTAATATTCCAGTTAGCACCACTTTGGATCAGCATCACTTTCTATCACATAGTTGGAGTAGTCGAAGTGGTAAGAGACATTGCTCGTCTCATCGTTTCGTCTGATTAAAAAATACATTTAACATTTATTCAATACTTTAATGTATCAAAATGAGTACACAATATTAGTTACCAGCGGCGGGTAAGTCCATCGGTGATTTCCTCTAAGCTATTAAGTAACTATTCGCCTAGATAAGTCTGACGAAAACCACACTCGGCTGTGTCTTTAGTAAGAGCATAATCTCTCGCTCGCAGCGTGCACGAGTACATAGTAAATGTCAGATACGTAAATGCACAATGTTTACACAATTTGTCACCAGTTAAATGTGACTACTAATTGTACTTTTAATAAATGATAACGCGACGGCACTGTCTGTTAAAATTACTAGTGTTAAGTAATCATAACATTAATGCAGTGATGTATAAACAATCAAAAATATTGGCATTAAAAATCTATGAACAACAAAATCATCATCTGAATTACAATGCGTTATAAAATGTGAACACTTCCTTTTGTATAATATTAACTAGAGAATATTCATATAAAACTATATTCAAGACATGATATGATAAACGATGAAAAGGTGCTTTTCCCTAGAAACAAACTGATGAGTAACCCTTCACCATTTTCATTTCCTCTTCTATTGAGAATATGCTAACCTATGCCTTATACATCCTTAACATCATTATAACAAATAGGTTAAATAGTAAGGCATTTATCTTCAATTCATATAAGTTATTACACAGTAAAATCATTTACGACAGATTTGAATACGGTCATTTTGTTTATACGGTTATTAATTATCAAGTTACATTGTAAAAAAAAGTAATTACTTTACAATATACAGCAACGTAAATAAGTGCGATAAATATTTAGTATGACGTTAGACAGACATACGACAGCTTGAAAACTATCCACCTCGTGACAACGGCTTATGTTCCTCATGGTTAAACTACGAGAACTGAAAGATATCTTTAAGAGGGGGGTGAATAGGGTACTTCTAGTACGCTTTACCATCAGATAAGATCATAATCAAGCGCGATAGTATTATACACAAATATATATTACAAACGCCAGAGTACAATAAAATTATATCAGCTAGAAATTGGAGCCTGACATTTTATCGGTTCAGATCTTAAATCGATTATTCTGAGTGATTTTACCTTAAAGTAGCTCGCTGGCCTAATGGTTAGAGCGTGCGGCTTTCATCCCGAAGGTCGCGGGTTCGAATCTCGGCATGTACCGATGACTTAATATTTAAGTTACGTACATTTGTGAACTTTTGTTCCAACAGCGAGATACAAACGGTGAAGGAAAACATCGCGAGGAAACCCGTACACTGAAATCATTTTTGTGTGTGTGTGTGTGGTGGTCCCAGTAAAGTGACAACAGGCTCGCCCCCAGTTACATGAGACCTAATCTGACCACATCTGGCGAAATGTGGGTGTTTATTCACCTCTGCCTACCCCTACAAGAAAAAAGGCGTAATAATATAAAAAAAAATTACCATTGAAACATTATCATGCCTGAATCCATTTTAGTCGCCTTCTGCGATAGCCACCATTATTATTTTATTATTAAGGGTTAAGGGTTTAATTTCTGAGACGTTTGTTAAGGAATTAAGTTTGCGTCAGGGTTCTTACAACTCATCTGGCTTACTGCCATTTTCCTACTGTAATCTGTCGATATAACTGCATTGCTCGGTTGCAACATATGAGAGCATATTCTGTTCGAGCACGTTTTACCATCAAAGACCTGCGTTATCTAATATGGAATTGAGGTCAAGAGTAACTAACATTGTAGAAAAAAATATATACCTTTCTTCAATATTGTATTTTCTTACGTTACTTCATGTTAACGTAACACAATACAGACGCGGGAAGCGATTAGGCGGCTTATTATGATTTAAATCACAAGAAGCGAGCTTGAAGTTTGCTTTTAATCTGTGCCATTATGCCTTATTGTGTAAAACTGGCCTTGGTTACTTTGGTAATTCGGTGTTAGTAATAGTGCAAAGTAGGCGCGAAATTCATGTTTTTTTTTTGGGATACGAAAGAGCGTTGACAACACCTACGGAGCAGTAACCGTTTATTCACCGTTTATTTACTTTTTGCATTTCTGCACTATGACACCGATTAAACTTTTAAAATGTCTGCTAATAATCGATGAAACGTAATTAAAGGTCATAAATAATTGTTAATTTATATGAATACATAAAATACTCTATGCAATAGTTACAATCGATCAATTTATGTTTGAAGATGATATGAATATGGGGTAGGATTTTTGATCTTTGTGTTAATGTAAATCCAAAAAATATTTAAGTTATGATAAATGATATGTTTAATATATATCAGTACTATTACATACAAAACCTATGCTTCATTTATACCTTATATAGACAAGTTTAAAATTCATAGAGTATTTTAAAACGATGCTAAATGCATATATGTAAATAAGCGTTTAAAAAGCAAACTATGTATCTATAGCTTCCATATAAATTTATTTTTAGGCAGTCATAAACGTTTAAATCTGATAATTAAATAAATAAATACTAGACTAATTTTTTAATTTGCTTCATAAACACTAAATGCACTCGCATATAAACAAAAACAAACAGAAGTCGAGTAAGTTCCCACTCACTTTTACTACTTTTGCCTTTCGTTAATAGATGTCGCTATCTGACAAACGAATGTATTATAGTCTTTTTACCTATTTACTAATTTACTATTATTTTATAGAACAGTACAACACAAAGACTATTACAGTATTGTACAGCATCATATAAATGATTATATAAACCCCCGATAGGAATAGGAAGTCGGGATGTAGTTATATTTTTGCCGGCTATGGGAAGAAAAGAATAATAATTACATTGCATTACACACAATATATATCATCATCATCATCAGCCGATAGTCGTCCATTGCTATATATATACTACTATATATTGTGATATATAACATAAAATAAATTTTCAGTATCGTTTATGGCAGTACTTGGTATCTTGAGTACTTCTCCGATCTCTCGATACCGGATACTCAGGTGAATAGTAACCTCTATCGTATTATTATGACTGCTTGTTGTCACTTATCACCGTACAAGCGTTATTGTTGTCCTGTCAACTTATTAAATAAACGTATTAGTTCATGTACATATTAAAAGACACTTCCAACAATTGGATATTGCTATCACATATATAATTATGTCTTCCCAGTTCAGAGTTATGAAGATATAGTATTTCTTTTTATCCTACGAAGCGACCGGACGAGTGGGACGTTCACTTTATGGTTAGTGATACGCCCGCCTATAAGAACGTTGCTCTAGTTAGGATGTTATACACAGCCCCACATTGTGCATGTCGCCTTGAGACATTAGATTTTAAGTCTCGTTACCACGGTAATTTCACTGGCTACAAGGTCTTGAAAACTGTAACACAGTAATGTTTGTACATTAATGTTTGGCGGCAGAAATAGACGCTGCGGTGGTACCTACCTGGACGGTCTTCGGCAAGAGAGACCTATCATCTATTTATCTCCTTCGTTTTCAATTCTACTGTATTTCTTATTCATAGCTTTTCATTTTCTCATACGATAAATCTAACGGATACATGCTGTTTAACAGTATTAAAAAACCTTCCTTTCCTTTGCCCTTTACCTTAAATATATCATAGCTACCATTAATCATAAATTACAGTAATTTGTAGTTTAGATAATATTTATTTTTTTATTTTTTTATATAGTCAAGCCTTTTTCCCAGTAGGGGTAGGCAGAGGTGAATAAACACCCACATTTCGCCAGATGTGGTCAGATTAGGTCGCATGTAACAGAGGGCGAGACTGTTGCCACTTTATTGGGGCCACCACACACACACACATAGATGATTTCAGTGTGCGGGTTTCCTCACGATGTTTTCCTTCACCGTTTGTATGTCGCTGTTGTAACTGAAGTTCACAAATGTACATAACTTAAATATTAAGTCACTTGTACATGCCGAGATTCGAACCCGCGACCTTCGGAATGAAAGCCGCACGCTCTTACTATTAGGCCAGCGAGCTACTTAGATAATAATTCTTACCTTTTCACAATAATTCAGTTATGTTGGCCCTGACCCGTGTGTAAATCAGCGGTAATACTTGGACATTGCATACAACAAAAAAGATCATAAAAAAAACCGTTCTTCGATATCTAAAATACGTTGATTTAAAGGCACCAGTTCTTACCAGTGTTTCCGCTTGCATATCTAAAAATTTATAATAAGTACATCTGTTTTATAACTCTTTTTTGTTAGACGATGCGATGAGACGTGGGAATCACCTGATTGTAAGTGAGACCATTATCAAACATAAATAAGCACTGATGTGTGTTATTATCCTGACTAGTTGTTATGGACAATAATGACACCATTGCGTAAGTCTTATCCATCTCGTCGGTTAGTTCAATAAAGGAATTATTCATAAATACCTTTTTTTTAAAAACAATAAAGTGTTTACCCTGTGTTAGCAAAATTTTTAAAGTTTTGTTTTTTACTTTGGTGGCCCATCGACTGTCAGTCTTTCGAACGATGTCTTTTGCCCATTGCGACTTGACGCTAGCAATCATTTGGACTATGTCGGTGATGTCAGATCTCCTGCAGCTCTCTACATTTCTGATTCGACCAAGCAGGAAACCCCCAGCATAGCCCTTTCCATTGCTCAGGCGAAAGCTGCGGAAAGCAGCTGGATGCGGACAGAACAGGATCCATCAATGTGGACATCTTTGGAAGAGAGCTACGTCAAGCAGCGGGCATCTTTCGGCTGATAATGATGATGATCCAGAGATTCATCAGCACATGATGAGATCTAGGAAACTATTAGACGTGAAGACTCAAAATTTGATAGAGATATTGCTTCTGCCATTTAGATGTCAATTAAGTATAGATTTTACAAAATAACTTCCCTAACGGGAGCTGCGGTGGTGTTACGGCCAGCTAAGGTGGTGGAGAACAGCTGGTACTAATATATAGTGTAGTCAAAACGAAATAAGTAAAGAAGAATGTGTTATGAAATATCCGCAATGCTGTTATGTGAATGGACTACGAGTAAACCCGTTTATTATTCGGCATTATATAACTATGATACGTACTACATCGTAATGTGTTGTGTAAACATTTAACTAATTATTGGATGTGGTATCTAGTTATGAGTTTATGTTAATTCTAGTAGTGTGTATAATTAAACTTTTTAATTTAACATATCAATATATATAAAGAATTTTATTAAAGTAAATATTTTAAAAAGACTATGTTATTGAATGATAAGTTTAAGTATATACACTAACTATTCCCCCACCCGTAATATAAAATTAGACTTCAAATTTGTTTGAAACATTCCTTGAGAGCAGCCGCGATCTGAAGTGTTCTTTCTATAGCAACCGTTGCTATAGCAACCGCATAAATAACACGATATGCAAATGTTCATATAAGTTAATAAGGAATAAAATCACAATGGATCTATGGAAATAGACTCAAAGAAATAGACTATAAATATCTACAGATCATTTGGCGTCGAATGGTCATGTTCCCATGTTTGATACTTTCACTAGTTTTCACGTGATTAGCGATGAAAGAAAAAATATTTTCATTATATATATATATATTAATTTGTAGTTTTAATTTCGTGATTATATGAACTTGGTAGCTAAACTAACAGATTAAAAAAACCTGTTTTAACTCAAACTCCACAATACTTGTAAAGGTGTATCAAATGAAGGACCTCATTACATAGTCATACATTAGCCGCTGATCTACGGAGTCTTTTTAACATTACAGATTTATAAAGGCAAGCTATTGTATAAAATATAATAGACAGTAAATGGTCTTGAAGCGCTGAGATTTACTTTTGCGAGTAGATGATGTCGGATAGGGACGCTGCAGAATGAAGAAAGAAGATGAACTATACTTTTCCCTATCCGTCACCAGAGACCCGAGCGTCGTAGGAAAATGTACTGTGTTCTCTTTCGTCGTCTATAACCGGAGACTAAACAGCAGATACGCGAGGTGATCTATTGTCTATGTTACTGACAAGGTATGTCAGCCTGATAAGCACGACTCATTCACCACCGAAATCGACACACAACAGCACATCTAAACCTAAATACACTACTCGGCCAGCGACATAGGCGAAGGTGATCATAGGATAGAGCCGAGCCCTCGATGAGCCCTTAGTCCTCACCGTTATCCGACACGAACCAGGCGCGACTTAAGTTTAAGATTTCATTTATATACTTACATATGTATATTAGTTTACACCCTCTTATCTCTCCCCCTATATCACTATCAACCTCTTTAACCCTTCCCTGTCCAATATTTTCTCACCTTTCTCTTTCCTTTTTATATACAAAATTATCTACATATATGTGTACATATTTAGGAGTGGACGTCTATCGGTTGATGATGATGATGATGATATATATTTAGGTTTGTGTGTCCACGTTTTTACGTTTTATTTTTGTGTTATCGCGTTTGGTTCAAGTTTTAATTTTATTTTATTTTCTTTAATCTTAAGTTTACTTTTTTTTTCTTTTTCTTTTTAATTTAGCTTGTGGATACCAAAGTCGCAAGCACTAAGTCCGATGAAACGGATGTAGTTGTCTAACTATCAGCGCAAACATCATCATATAAAAAAAGTGCGCGGTTATACCGTGTGTCTCTGATTGAGTTAACAGTGAGGACACCATGCTCAACCCTTTTCAACCCTTGTCAACGCAATCAAAGCTACGACAGAGTGCTAAAAATGTTCCTGTAGTTCCGTCTAATAGCGATACGAGGGACACTAGGGTTTTAGCCGGTAAGAATAAGGCATAACTGTTTCGCTTTCCCTGCAGCGAAGGGGTATATGATGAAGATTTCCCTTAAAAAAAAAAAGGTTTCGGCTTGAACGGCTGCAGATTTTTTTTTTATACTATTAAGCGACGAGTCCACCGAGACGTTACTTGATGGTAAGTGATAGGCCCGCCCAAAAAACTAATATTCGCGGTAGAAATTGGAGCTGCAGTGGTGCTCACCTAGACGGTTCAAGCACCAGAGACTTGCCACCTATGAAATATATAATGATAATGATTATATATAACTTCATAAAATGAACGTTCCAATTCTATCAACATGATAAGTACGTTCATATAGAATAAACAATTGTATGATATTTTACGTATAGTTGCTGTTGCAGTGATTTATTTGAATGCAGCGGCTATATTTTCTGTTTTAATTGCATTGATTTTTAATATAATTGCATAAATAACCTTCAAGATAATAGTTTCTGCTATATAACTGATAATAATAAACATTGCCTGTTAAAGTATGACCAGAAATGTCTTTAGTTTTAATCCGTCATCGCTTTTTATCATTAAACTATATCAGTAGGTCACTGGTGCTGGGCTTGATGCTGATGCCTGCCTAGGTAGGAACTACCGTAGCTATTATTTCTGCCACCAAATAGAGTTCACTGTGGTTCCTGCTTAAAGGGTGCTGTAGCTAATGTAGGGTAAAAGCTTAACATATTGTTTCAAAGCTAACTACACAATGTGGTGCTGTGTATGTCATTCTAACTAGCGCCACGTTGTTACGGGTAGACGTTTTACTTCATCTGGTGACTGTCTAAATCGTTTCCAAAAAAATCTAGTATGTGTGTGTATAAAATGCTATGGTCTTTTTTATACAGGAAATATTTATTCTAGAGTTATGTGTAATATCGTTAGGTAATGATATTTTTTAACAATGTTTACAGAAGAGTATTGCTTTTTAAATGTGACCCTATTGGTCAGAACTAATCTGATGTAAAATGTTTATATAAACAATGGAGGTTTTAGAGCTTTTTTAATTCTCTTATAATACTTAGTAATACGGAAACTGTAAATTATTGTATGAAAAAATTACTTATACTCTAATTGCATTACGCTAAAAATGTTATGTGCTACATCGCAATATAGAGTAAAATTGGATATATTATTACGTGATCAAGTACTTAGATATATACTTCATATGTTACTAGATTCCTAATATCAACGAAATATATACACCGTAGACCCTATGGAAACTGGTGCCTGTTTGTGCTATAACACAATTAAATCATTCTCTATATAATCGTAAAAATATACTGTGGCACGTTTAAATTTTACATCTAATTCTACAGGATGTCTTAAAAATGAGAGGAATGCTTTAAATTACGTAAATTTTTAGGGCTTTCTTGCATATTTCATACAAATTACAATTTTCAAGTTCATGTTTATTCTCAAGTGCAATATGTACTCAAGTGTATAAAGTCTATATATGTATAATGAAAGTGGGTTTTGTTTGTCAGCCGATCACATGAACAGTAGTGATATCGACATAAGAACATGACCATTCGACGCTTAATGATCTGCAGATGGTTATAAGCAATTTTTTTTTATTTCACAGATCCTTCATTTTATTTCTAATTAACTTTTATAAATGTTTTCACTTCGTGTTATTTATGCTGTTGCTATAGTAAGTTATTTGCGGTTGCAGCTGCTCTCAAGGATTATTTCAGACTAATTTTATATTAGTCAACAAAAACGAGGAACAGCTGATCACAATATCAATATAAAGTGATTTAGCGCACACCTAAACCCGTATTGAATGTTTTAGAATGATTTATATTATATCAATGTTAATACTATATTGATATTATACATACTGATATTGTTATGATTCAATCCGACATACTCGTACATATATAAGCAACACGGTATTAAAAAAGTTGTATTGAAAATTAATTATGACCAAAAAAGGATAATTTTTTATACAAATGCACCAGCCACGGCTAATGCTAAATATTCATTCACAATAATAAAAATTTGATACAAAACTGTACAAAAGACTGGTTTGAATACCATACTGTAATCTTTTAAAGTTTAATATAAGAAAAAAATTAATTTAATCTATACAAAGGTTATGTACATTTGTGAATTTTAGCTACAACAGCGAAATACAAACGGTGAAGGAAAACATCGCGAGGAAACCTGAACATGAATTATAATTCATTCAAAGGTGTGTGAAGTCACCAATCCGCATTGGGCCAGAGTAGTGACTATGACCCATCGCCTTCATATTGAGGGTAGGTCTATACCCCAGCAGTGATGACGTAAATTGGCTGTTATGGTATATAAAGGTGAAAAAAAATCATGTAGTAAAAACTTTATAAAACAATACGATATGATATCCCTGTGTATTCAATATGGAGTCACGCCGAGAGCAAAACTAGCTGAACAACAATTGGTAATAAAGCAGCGATGTGTGACATATAGACTAGAAGATTCAATTTATCGCTATTAATATGTTCAAACATGTCGCACCAATAAACTCTTGTCAATATAAATATGTCAAATGTAATTAATTTATTATGCGCCTCAACCTTGTTATTTTCCTCTCAGTGTGTTAAATTGAACCTGCGACATTTATTATGAAAGCATACCTTTTGCCTGACACTCCGGAAGTTACTAATCTTTGATGAATAATAATGAAAATCAGCATTACGTTTTACTGAACTGGTCATGCGTCACGTGCTGAGGTTCAACAAATGCTGACTGACATTGTGTTTATTATCACAATTCATAAACATACACTGTCTGTATGTCGAGATATTGTATGAGAACCTTCAAGCTATGAAATATTACATTATATACATTTTTTTTTAATCAATTATGCGACTAGACGAGCGGGAAGTTCACTTCATGGTAAGTGATACGCCTGTCTATAACAATGTAGCGCTAATTAGGATTATATATCCCGCACAATGAAGCACTCGTCGCCTAAAGCATAACATGTTTGGTCTCATTACTCCAATAATTACAATAGCTACAGAGCCTTTCAAACTGGAACACGGTAATGTTTGAACACTACTGTTCGCCGCCTGAAATAGGCGCTGTAGTAGTAACAGATACCGCTTTAACTACTACACGTATCTATCTAGAACAAAATTTAAATTACAAATAAATTTGATATGACAGAAAAATATTAAAGTGAGTTGAAAGAAAGGAAATAAAAAATTCAAGTGTAAAAAAAAATTTGTACGGAATGCTCACAAGTGTCTTTCTCCCTGAAAAAATAAATTCAGTCTCATAATCATATCTAATTGCGAGTGTGTCTTATGAAATGCACGGACAGATAACTTACTCGGTCAAACGGCGGAAAAAAAAAAAAAACAACAATTTTCACGAGTAAAACCTACTCGCGCGCCGCACGCAGACCAGTCGCTCTCGCGCCGGCGCGCCCGCTGTTTCAAAATGGCGATCTGATTCCCGCCACAATCGAAAACTAACAACCGACACACCGGTACATTTCAACGATGGCCCTTCAAGTCCTGCTCTCGCGTTGCATAGAACGCGTTAAGGATAACCGAGGGATAAGTGAGTGCGAAAAGTGTTAAAGTTTACGTAATTATTCGTGTTACGTACATAAATATTGCGACCGCCTGGCCGGCTGTATCGCGAAATAGAAATTGCAGTCTACCAATTTGATTTGTGCGCCAGCCACCTTTGCATCATAGTGCGTATGCAGTGTGAAAAATTGTTCTTAGAAAGTTTTATGGATTAATGGAAATGGATCGTTTCTAAATAAATTAAATAACCTCCAACAACACTCCAATACATACCGTTAACTTATATGTTAACTGGCATACGTCAATCTGTGCACATCAAGTTTGTTTTTCATATTTACAATTAAGCGACGAGAGGAGCGAAACGTTCACCTGATGGAAAGTGATATGCCCGCCCATAACAACGTGGCGTTAGTTAGGATGGATACACAGCACCATATGGCGCTCGTCGACTGAAGCTTTAGATGTTGAGTCTAGTTACCCCAGTAATTACACCAGCTACAGCGCTTTTATTCCTTCAGTTCGGCCGCAGAAATAGGCATTGCGGTGGTACTTACCTAGACGATCTCCGGCAACTGAGACCTATCATCAGTACTTTTATAAATCGTGCTTAATATTGCCAATATTTTTACCAATATAAAGTTTATCGTCTATTAAATACATTTAACGTAAAAACAAAAAAAAAGGCAACTTAAACTTTACAATAAAGTTAAACCAAATTATGACTTGGTGAGAAGGTCGTTATTGAAGTTTTGAAAATATTCGTTGCAAGGGATAAGTGAATGTAAAATTTGCGCAACGCATCATCAAAATATATTCATATAAATTACTGTGTTGAAATGTAAAGTAAACAATTGCATTAATGTTACTACAAATGTCCTATTTGTTTATTCATTACATAAATTAACTTTCACATATAGCACAGTTTATATGTTATTTAAATTTCAAGAGGTACAGTTACAAAAATCACGGACGGGGTTTATCTATGCAAAGTCTGAAAATAAACCTGATTTACGTCGAAATTTCTCTAACAGTTCGAGCACTTTTTGTACTAGTAAGTAGTTCTTTTGGCGATCGTCGTATTTTTATATTTAAACAAATATTTCGTAACTTAAAAAAAGAATAAAACCTCTTTTGTAATAATTTGACGAAGCCGTTCTAAACTGGTAGAAACGTCGCAAAAACATCATTCTTGTTGAATTATATTTCAATTGTGGTTACGACTAACAATAATGACATATCTAAAACATGAGTATAACATTCATTTTTTTTTGTCGTTAACTTTTTTCATTACCTACTTGTTTCAATCATTACGCTAATGATAAAAAGACGTAGTTTTTAAAGATGGAAACGTTTACGTCGAAACATTTATTATAATTGCCCTTGCTTTATTCATTTTTATGTATACTTCTTTAGTAAGGAAAATAGGATGTTAATCGAATATATGACAATTGTTCATCACCTATATCTTCTTCAGGCTTTGTTTCGCTAATAAAATAATTAATTCCACGATAAATCTAAAGCTAACCGAATAGCAAACGATATAAAAAAGAATCTCCGTCAGTACATGACACGAACAATGGTTTATCCGAACAATCGCAATTGATTGCATTTGCTCGCTGGCGCAGCTGTAATGTGACAGCACCTTTGTTCATGTCCGGTATTGTACAACATATCGTTTTTCATTTAGTTACCATCCATTTTTGTTGTCCTCAAGCCCCGATAGTGAGATGGAGGTTTTCAAAAACCCATTGAAAAGGCGAACATTATAAACAGTATCAATAATAATTTTAACTTGCGAATACTTTAAGCAATTTGTTGCCAGCGGTGAAGGGGCTTGTTACCAAGTACTTGACGTAATTCACCAAGTTACACCAGTATTAGGTTAATAAGTCAATAGCGAAATTATTAGACATGCTATAATCTAAAAAAATATATGTTTTCTATATGCAAAAGAGGTGTATTTAACTTAACTCAACTCTCAATAAGAATATCAATTCTCCAATTTCGACGGTAACTGGTAATGTTTCAAAAAATTTAATATATCTTAATGTAATTATTATAAACGAAATCCTATCCTAAAAGTTATTAATTACCTCTGTATATATATAACTCTACATACAGTTTTATATCAGTTTTATGGTACATTGAGATGCTGAAAAAAGTGTGCTTCGATTATACTAGTTCATGTTAGTTTACCGAATGTTAGAAGTAATAGTTAGAAATTACGAGTTGCGAAACAGAATTTGAGAAAGGATAACATAGAAATTATCATTCAGGAAAAACTTATTGATCAGTTGATTGCATCATTAATTTCAAAACAATTTAATCAAACTACAGAAAGCAACACCGACGTGAAAATGCGTCTATGAAATCAGATTAACACGTTCGCTGCGAGACCATTATCAGAAGACAGCCAGCACGTTGAAGACTTATTAGATCTCGAAGCATCCTTAATCGCATTGCGCTTGAATGAAACCATTTGAAATCAGGAAGCATTTGTCTCTGGCAGACATACATATGAAGGAATTACGACTTCTTGCACAGTAGGAGAGAACATTAATTTGGCACCGCATTAGTTGAAAGGGTGTAACGTGTCACGTACAACAATCCACGGGACCCAAGTCGACCTCACCAGCTCGTGGTGTTATTTTGTTAATTATAAAACGAGGCGCTGGCTCCCGTCAATCTGCATTGGGCCAGCGTGGTGAGAAATCGCTCAATTTTGTGAAATTTGCTCAATTGGGAAATTGCTCAGCGGTATCGGAAGCCGCGCTGATTGTATTATATGTGGAGATCTTTGCGGGTCACCTATTTCCAGCAGTGGACGTCTACCGGTTGATGATGATTCCATAATAGCCAATTTACCTCCCCATTGTTGGGGCACAGGCCTACTCTCAATATGAGGGCGATTGTTCCATAGTCATCACGCTGGCCCAATACGTATTGGTGACTTCACACACCTTAGAATAAATTCTAATTCATGTGCGGGTTTCCTCACGATGTTTTCCTTCACCGTTTGTATTTCGCTGTTGTAACTAAAGTCCACAAATGTACATATGTATAGATGCCTAGATTCGAACCCGCGACCTTCGGAATGAAAGCCCACGCTCTAACCATTAGGTTAGCGAGCTACTTTATTAGTTGATGATGATTAGCTGAAAGACTTGCAGATCTTTTCGATGTTCAATAAAGCACTGATGGTGTTAAACGTCAATGAATATAATAAATTTTTATGAGTACTTTGAAAACACTTGTTCAAACTGAAGATACGTAATCACATTGAGAAATCCATTCTTCTGCCACTCTTTTCAGCTGATGATATTTGACTCGGCTCCACCCGTTCATGACGTCATACTTCTTGTTCTCCTATTTAGCAGAAAGACGTTTCCTTAAGTTGCCTTCCAACTTTGAAAATCATAAAAAGATCCTTTAATAATTATACATTACTGCAGTAATTTAATATGTTAGATATCACATATAAGCTTTTATTAGTTTTAACAGTATTTTTATACAGATTAGGTTTATGAGATGTTTAAAAAGACGCTTGGTACGGTCGGTCAACTTGTTTTCGGAAATATGGTAGCATGTTTGGTAAACAACTTTCTTCGTGTAATTTCACCCGATGGTAACAAGTACTACTCCACAATGCATTTCGTAATCTTTCAATTATACGCGATTTAGTTATAGTTAAAAATTTTGTAAACAGTTCATGAAGGAAACGTATAATAGGGCGACAGTATTTCCTTAAGGTGGATTGTTGTAACTTTTTAATTATGCTAATTATTAGTTTATACCATGAATACACAATATGATAGTATAAGATGTATAATGTGGGAACTATTTTTTTAACAAAAGCGCTAAGGTTTTTCCTTCTAATAATTACACTTCGATTTCCCTTACAATTCGAAATTGAGACTTTCTAATTTGACGACCTTTGTTATATAGATGGTCGTTTCTTTGAAGAAACGTTCACCTGTTAATAAGTGATACTCGTACCAATAACAAAGTATCGCCAGTTAGAGTGATGAACACTGCATTTGTAACCGCAGGACTGATCGGTGTGGAGATCTTTAATGGAAGCCTATGTCCAGCAAGGGACGTTTGAATGTACTAATCGCTTTGAAAAATAAGTTCTCTTTACCCTAGTAATTTCACTAGTTGTAACGCCTTTCAAACTGGAACACGGTAATGTTTACACACTACTGTTTGACGGTAAGAGTAGGAGCTACGATGGTATCTCCGTAGACGGTCTCCGGCAACAGTGACCCACCACCAGCAAATGTAAATCCCTTGACACATGTCAAACACACTAGTATATTTCCCCAGCTGGCGCCGTGCGTATTCGCAAGTTTCACAACATCCTTTTTTAAATGACAAAGTAACTTTAAACATTTACTTGACTGAGTAACTTGTTACGTATAACAGTTCATAATAAATTGACCGTAAAGTTAAAGTGGCAAAGGGTATTATTGCTTGTGCGTTTGTTGGTGGTTTTGTTTTCAAAACACATACACGTACCCGGAACGTTGGTGTTTGCAAAATATCATCACGTAGTTGCTTTCAACGAAGCGACTCCGCTACGCAAAGGAAAACGTTCGTGTACTTCGCACACGGGATTAATAACAATAAACCTTTCCGACGCACTCTCTATACATTAATCAGCGATGATTCACTACACTAATTACTATATACATATAGTATAGTATAGTACAGTACATCCATATACAACAAACGTTTGCTGAAAGGCACACTAATAGGTTTGATGTGATTTGTGGAAATAAGTCTAGCTAATTGCTAAGCTTTGATTAGTGGGACTAAATCCTTTTTACACAAATATTATCATAAGCTTATTTTTTTTTTATTCCTACCAAAAATCAATGTAGACTTTTTTGTGAATAAATACTTTAAATATCCATTAATCGATATCTACGTATATTTCTTACTGCTAGGTCTCCATTGCCGAAGACTGTCTGAGCACTGCGCTTGTTTCTACAACCGTACAGAAGTATGCAAACATTACTGTGTTCCGAATTAAAGGGCGCTATAGCTAATTTAATTACTGGATTAATTAACATCTTACTTTTCAATGCGAACACAATGTGGTGTAGTGTACATCATCCTAACAAGCACTACGTTGTTGTAGGCGAGGTTAGTACTTACAGTTGATAGAAATAACTTTACTTGCTCTCTCACTATTAGCAACGAGATTAATGAGCAAACTTTATGCCAATATAGTTTGCTATTATTGCATACATATGATCATTTTCCGTGTAGGTTTTTTTTGTTCAACAGTAGAAGTCGCTCAAATGATGAGGTGATATTATCAGCTATCATTACAACATACATAATACATTAATTTTATTTCTGTTTCCAGGGTTCGTGCTAGCCACTGCTGTGGTGTTATTGCTACTCGGAATAATATGCGCCATATTCTTCGGAACCTGGGTTCGTCTATTCATTGACCATGTGAGTAAATATGATTTTAATACTTACAAGTAAATTGTACAAAGATTAATGATACAATTATGAAGATACAAGTTCATGAGTGCTTGTTATTATAATAAACAACAGTTATTATATTATAATAACAATTATATATTGAGAGCAGTACGTTAGTATGTATTACAACTTAAAAAATATGGATAACAATATAAGCAGTAAAGGAATTCGTTTCTATAATGTAGCTATGATGCGAGAGAAGGCCTTGAGTTCCAGCTGTGGGAACACTAAGAGGTTAATTTATTAAATAGGCACATACACATATATATCACGCATATATCACACCTTTACCTGACAGGGCTCTCAGATCTGCGAGCTAAGTAATACATATATATACTTATATAACTAGTATCGTCAAATGGATGGGAGAAAGATACGAGGGTATAGCATGGGTAAGGGATAAAGAAATATATAATAGTATTTTAAGTGGAGAAGAATGAAAAAATAGCACATTAATAAGTAAAAAAATAAAGCCTAATATAACATATAATCTTCTATAAGTTAAACAAAATGTCATAGACTAATTTAAAGCAGACATTCATGCAAATACTTGACACATTCACTCCGTACGACATCAATATTCGTAACATAATATATATTAACTTTATATCATATATATATATAATTCCTACTATAAATAATTCATACACATTGTTTATAACAAAAGAATTATTATGATGTGAAATGTTATTACAATAGCTAACACACTATTAAATCATGTACATTATGAACCTGTACTCGTACACATGAAGTTGGTCCAAAGTATTGCAATTTTTTTTTTAATAAATGTCAATAAAATGAAAGGAAACTGTCAAATTATCCATAAAATTTGCTTTCAAATGAAACAATATTTATCCGAAAGAGAGACGGGAATGAAACAGAATAAGGTTGAATTACAAACAGCTATCATAATGTTCCCACGACTGGGACTCGGGATCTTGTCTCACGAGGACATAATCAAGGATATTTATCAACCACCCTGACCATGTATTCTTCTTTTATTTCACGAAGCGACGAGAAGCGAAATATTCACCTAGTAAGTTATACGTCTGCTCACAATAACATTGTGCTAGTTAAGATGATATACAAAGCATCGTATACTGGTGGTAGATCTCTGTTGCCGGACACCATCTACAGAGGTACCACTGCAGCACCTATTTCAGTCGTCAAAAAATCGTGTGCAAACAATACTGTGTTCTGGTTTAAAAGGCGTCGTATCGTAGCTAGTGTAATTACTGTGGTAACGAGACTTGCATCTTATAGCTCAGGCGTCTATCGTCTAATTAAATGCAAAAAAAACATTGTGATTGTCTCATTACCCCAGTGATTTCATACGCTACAGCGCGCTTAAAATCGGAACACAGTAATGTATAAACAGGAAGAGGAACTGCGGTGATACCACCTACCTAGATAGTCTTTACCAATATAGGATATATTATAAATAACTTCATATTGTTATGAGGAGGTGAAGGTGTCGTTAGTTTCGTTGAATACAACAATATATACACACACTATACTTTAATTATATATCAAATAATATAGTGTATGTACATTCAAAGCGATAGTTCCGTAAGATCTTTCAGGTTTCGTAAAGCGGTGCGAATCGGCAATTATGCTCGGTCGGCGGATCGCCTTCACCTAAATATTTACCAGTTTAAAGTTAGTTGTGTATATACGTTGATAAACCGTTCACTGTGACGTGGCCGCCAACGTAACGGTTCTGATACGAGCCCATTCATTCATTCCTATGTTTCGGATTGCGGAGGCGATGCCATGTTTTATGGCCGCCGGTGCTATATATATTATATGTGATTCACTATCAACGTCTCCTTATACATACATACATACATATATATCACGCCTCGTTACCAGTAGGGTTAGGCAGAGACCACCTCTCTGCAACTGCTACGATCCTGGCACACCTCTCTCGCTTCTTCCACTTTCATGAGCGTCTCCATGCATACTCGTCGGTTGCGAGTACTCTTGACCCGGCCTTTCTTTAGGACATCTCCGATTCTTAGATATCCTTATACAAATTTAAATATTTTTTTTTCTGTCACATGCTTAAACCTCGACCTCTATTTCACGTAGTGTTAAGCGACAATGAAGCCGTTGATAGTGAAGCTCTCATGTATCAGCAGCCGAAACACAGCAATGCTGATAAGGCTACTTGTTAAGCGGAATGGGAAATACCGTACCACCAAACAAACTCGACATGTTTCCTTGTAATCTAACCAGAGACCACCCCTTTGTAAGGTCAACGTTTAGCCGATGCGCCATAGAGGCACTTAAATAACATACCACGGATAAGAATCAACAAAACAAACATGAATACTATAACAATGTCAATCGAATATCTTTTATTTATAGATAACTTGTTAATACAAGATATCTCTCAATGATCTCCGTTTAAAGAGATTAGTGAAATTACATAGTATATTCATCATCATCACTGCAACCGATGGACGTCCACTGCTGGACATAGGCTTCCCCCAGAGATCTCCACGTCGATCAGTTCTGCGATGCCTGCATCCAACGGCTTCCTGCGATCTTCTCGCAGTCAGCCTTCGGTACTGGCGGGCACTAGGGGTTATTCGTAGAAGTTCATATGGGAGATTTAGGACATATCCAACCACACTGGACCAATGCGGGTTGGTGGGAGCCAGAGCATAGTTCGATGATTAGCTGGGTGCATCACGAACAGGTGAGGTTCGCTCGGGTACCGTGAGGTATTATACGGGACTCCTTATATCCCCAAAACACAAAGACAGAGTACATCGTTTTATAACTTTTAAAAGTACTATGATTTTTGCTATTTGTGTTGCTTAGATTAACATAAAGTTTCTACAGTGCTATGCACTACCAAATTATTAAGGCTAACTACGAGCGAACGGCCTCTGCAAGAGAAATCTACGTTATGTAGACCAAATGATTACTTTAAACAATACTAGGGCTACAATCACGCTACAGTTAATCAAGCCAGTTACTGAACAACATTAGTTAGTTTCATTGTCACAATCAAATCAAGTCGTTTTCTTATATATAGACCTTAGCTCTTCACAATGATACTACCTGATGGTAAGGAATATGGTCTAAATGAAAAACTCTCTTCATTCTTCTAACGTGTGAAATTATATGAATTCGTTTCATTTGTTGTACATGTCAAATTGCATTAATTTATCTATATGAATAAAAATGAATATTGCTAAGGGCAAAATTGGAAAATGGTTTGATCCATCGGCTAATTTATTTTTATGTTCCTTAAGGCACGGTGAAGGTTTTAATAATAATAAAAAAAAAAAAAAAAACATAATTAATCGCTTGGACTGTAGTGAAAACAACACGTGAATTATCAGTCTATGTAAAGAAAAGGAGATTGTTTGAATATCAATTTTTGCATTAAAAAAAAAAAATCAAAACCAATATCATGGTGATATTGTAATATAGTATATTGTAAGAGTACAATTTAAAGTTAATTTTTCTGTGTGGGGGTTCTTGTATTTATAATAAAAATATGTTTATACCTTGAGACATAATTTCAACATACACATGTTAATCGTTTACACTACATCCAACTAAGTCAAGGACTATATTTGCAATGTTGATTTAGTTTTTAACTAATATCACGAATAAATCTATGTATATTTGTTTTTTAATGTCCTATAATGGAATCTTTAATGCCTTTGACTTTAATATCTTCAGTATATACATCGGATAAAGAGGATTTTTATTTTCAAGATTAACACAAACTGTAGTATAATCATGGTTACGCAACAACCGAGAGGGGACAGGAACTGCGAGTGCCGCCCAACTATTTCGCCTCGCAAGAGACAGAGTTAAATTTGGAGAACTGACCGCCAACCTTCGCTAGTCGGAGAGGCACCTTAAGAAGAAGAAGTAGTATAACGAAATGTCATGTACATAAAAATTTCACAGAAAAAAATTTAAGTTCATATCAACGAAGCAAAAGGAAATGACTTAAAACATTTAAATCTCACCTTTATACATTTTTTTTACTCTGTTTTACATTTCAAGTTGAATGAGAACGATCAATTGTTGCAACGTTATTATAGTTAATTGTCTACTGAGTGCTAAGGATACAAACAATTATTTAACTGACGATTACTTCCTGTTGCAGTAGCAATATATGATGATCCTTCATGACCAGAAAGAAAAATACGACCTACTCAATTACTTACAATTCAGTTGCTTTAAAACTTATACAAGTCCATGTTTCGCTTGTCGCTTACCTTTGAAATAGGTTAATACTGACGCTAAGCAGTTATCTTTAATAGTTACATTGTTCTGGTTTAAAGGGCACTAGCAAAGTTACTTTTGGTGACTTAAATATCATATTAAGTGTCGAAGTTACACGCTCAGTGTGATGTTGAAATACCTAGGGACCGCATTGTTATTGGCAAGCGTGCTACATATCAAATGATTGCTTTATTGGTTGTGTTTGTTGTATAAAATATAGATGTTTCTAGACAATCACCTTTCACAGGAGCTGGTACTCCGCCCCGGCTCGATGACGTTCGAGTGGTGGGCGCGACCACCGGTGCGGCCGTTCGTTAATGTCTACGTATACAACGTCACCAACGCGGACGAGTTCCTCAACAACGGCTCCAAGCCCATCCTCGACGAGCTCGGCCCCTACGTGTACTCGTGAGTATACATTATTTGCATATCACTAACTAATTTACTCTTATTACTAAGCTGTAATTTTCAAACAATACACTAACAGGAGAATTTATAACAAATGCTTATATTCCTGATTAAAATTCCTAGGACATAAATATCTCAGCCCTGTAGTCTCGGGTTAGTAAGAATAGGATTAAGGTAAGCCCTGCCTGTCATGAAAGGCAACTAAAAGGGTATAGAAGTTTTGGGGGCCTTGAGGTAGGAGCCCGTATCGCTGAACAAGCGAACCTGCGTGGGACAGCGATGGTGCCTAGGAGGGTTTGGCTCCTCCTCATAGACGAGACAACACAAAGTGTAGAGCAGCACCGGTATGTTCTTTCAGACATTCCGGAGTCTCTCTGAATGCACTGTTGCAGACCACCGAGGGAGTTTTAGTGTGTAAGAATCTCACCGCAATACCTGCCTTTCCTCTAGAAACAATGTATCTTTCTTTTCCCCCCAGAAATCAAAAAAAAGATCATAAATATCTAAAACTGTACCAAACCAGTGGCCGTGTGACTATATATTTTAATTATACAGTAATTAAATTTATATACTTATTTGCTTAATTTTTTATTATTTCAAATCAAAGTACCTTAAACGATCATCTTTATCACATTGAGGCTTGTATACATAAACAGAACCAAATTTTGCATATATAATAAATTATCATAAAAAAGGAATATGATAAAGTTCAAGAAAAAATCAGTTTTTGATGTATTGAATCATTATAAGTCCAAATACTTCAAAATTACATACATACATGTTTTTAACATCAGTAAATACATGTTTTCTCAGAGTTTTTGTTTACCTTCATTTTCTTCTTCCTTCATCTGTGATTTTGAATAAATGTTTTAGTTTGTGCTAGAAGGAAGATTCATTGTTAGAATAAATCATTATTACTTAGAATTGGTGAAAATGTTTTTATTCATTTGAAAAATTCTTTGTTTATTGCAATAGGTTATGCGGGAGCGAAGTTAATGGTCGGAGCCATTTACTTTCAAACAGCTTCAGGAGAATATTGTAAACTCATATGACGGATGCAAAAAAAAAACTATATTTATCTAAGAGCATAAATAACATGTATATTTTTGATAATTTATTCATACATTTATAAATATATTGTGTAAGTATTCTATGTAATTGATGCTGTCATTGTGTGGCAAGTAAAATCACTAGTAAAATAGATCTGTTCTTGGATACCGTCTTGGTCGGTACCACGACAGCAGAAGGTTGCTGTAGCTAGAAAAATTGCTGAGTTAATGTTTTTTTTTTAAATAAGCGATGAGACGAGCGGGACGTTCATCAGATAGTAAGTGATACGCCTTCTCATAGCAACTTGGCGCTGGTTTGGATGTTATACACTGTACTACATTGCGCTCGTCGCCTGAGACATGATGTTGAATCTCGTTACCCCAGTAATTACACTAACTATACTGCCCTTCAAACCGCAACACAGTAATGTTTGTACAGTGCTATTTGGCGGTGGTACGTACCTAGACGGTTTCCGGCAACAGAGACCAAAGTGAAGAGCCACAATATGGTCCAGTGTTTATCATACTAACTAACACGACGTTGTTATAAGCAAACGTATTATATAAAAAATCAAATAAATAAGAAGTATATGAAATTCAATATATCTTATATAATATTAATCGTAAATACAAATATCTAGAGTATACATAAATTACGTCTGTAATGCCTAAGATTTTTAGTCTAATATCTGTGCAGAAACAAACGTCTGTTCTTAATAAAACATTTAAAATAAGCTAATATGAGTTGTCATGTACCATCTCTATCCAGGTCATAAAACGACACTCGAAGCACTAGATCCGAGCGATTATATCACCATGCAACAGTGATCAATGATGGTTACCACGAACACGTGAAATCGAGCACATCGATTATGAAGCGTCGTCTCCTCTTAATTCGTCGCACTAGTTATGTCGGTGTAACATCCCGTGCAATCGGCACGTTATATCACACACGCGTGTCGCAATTTGTTACTGTAGTAATGAACACCACCAGGCCACCATTACGTCACCACATCGCCAATTCGACAACCAGGTTAAATCGAGGTAAAGGTCGTGGATGCATTCGTTACGGAATATTCATTTCAAGTTCGATTCCCTGTTCAAGTTTAACGATATACTGAAAACAATTAAAAAACCTCACCACCCACTATTTCAACCGCTAAATAATAGTGTATAAATATTACTGTGTTCCGGTTTGAAGGAATTTGTAGCTAATGTAATTCCTGGGGTCTTTATGTATGAAGGCATAATGTGGTTACAGTATAAATCATTCTAAATAGCTCCACGTTGTTATAGTCAGCGGATCACATACCATGAGGTGAGCATTCGTCGCTTCCGTGAATAAAAAAAAAACTGTTTACTCTATATTTCCGCTGCTAGGACTCGTTTTCTTCTTCATCCTTGTGAAGAAGATGCAATGTTAGTCATTAATCTACCAAGCTAGCCTAATGCGATATGGTGTATGTCTATATAAGTACCACCGCAGCGGCTGTTTCTATTGATAGACAGTAGTGTGCAAACATTACTATGTTCCCGTTAGAAGGGCGTTGTGGATAATAAAATGACTAGGGTAATGACTCTTAACATTTCTCTTGAGATTGTATATATAGATATTAACTAGCACCGCGTCGTTATATGACGATGTACTATTATATATACCATTAAGGTGAATATCTAGCCGAGGTCGCTTTCGCTTAAAAAAAAATAAGAAATAATGCTTCAAATATATATATAATATTCTAGATTCTATTTTTATTCTAGATTTTTTATTTTATTCTATCAGATTTTTTTTCTATTTTGTACTTTTAACTACTCACATATGCATACTCTTTCACTTAAGTTAGCTGGTAAAAAACAAAATGTAAGCTAAGTTCCCCTATAGCAGCATACTATTTCCCTGTAATATTTTTTTGTCTTTGCTTTATTTGTATGTAGTGATGAAATTAATTAATAATCTTCAAAAAAATTTTTTTTTTGTATCAATCTAAAATACTCTTGACCATATCAACTCTATGAAATAAAAGTAGTAAATTAATAATGGTCCTGATGTCTGTAATCGTAGACTCCTTTATAGATAGTCGTTTTCTGAAACAAGTTCCGTATAAGAATATTAATGTAGTAGAATGTTGGAAATTGAATTTTTCAAGCTTCATTACATGGCCAATTAAGATACATACTTATAGCTTATACTTAAGGTGCAGATAGGCGAGTCACGCATGACTAATTACAATTATGACTGTTTGTTCGCGCGAACAACGTCCACAAGACGTACACAATGCTATAACTACAATAATTAATTTTTTTTTCATCTATTATGATATCTGTGTAGTTGTTTGTCTACTGCAAAATTTTTTTGCCCGTCAACTGCGCTGCAGCAACAAAGAAAGAATTGTTTTTACTTTTCTCTACTCACGTCTTCCGCAACTACATCTATACAATATATATACAGGAGACTTGTTGTTCTCCGCCCAATTTGCCGGTCGTAACACCGCCGGAAGTCCCTTTGGAAAAGGAATTTAGGTAACTCCATTCATAACTGACGTCTAAAGCAGAAGCAATATCTCTACAAAATTTTGAGTGTTTACGTGTAATAATTTCGAAGATCTCGTGCCGACATATAGAGGAGATATCCAGAGGATATTTGACTCATCACGATTCCCCTATATGTATATACATATTGGAGAATATTTCATATCATGAAAATTTAGTAGAGATATTGCTTCTGCTATTTATAGATCTGCTAAGAATAAATTATACAAAATTCCATCCCCAAATGGAGTTACCGGGGTGTTACAGCCAACAAAGCGCGAGGAAACAACTAGTTTGTTTATAGTAAATGTAGTTTTTTTTTTAACGATAAAAAATCATTAACTACTTCCAATTTATTTAGTTTAATAACACTACTCGACCATGCCTGTAGCTGTAGAGCCTCAAAGGACTATTGTACCTAGACAATCGCACTTAACATTAATCAATATGTATAATAATACATATATTTAAACTGCATGAATGACTTATGAAAAAAAAAAGGTAAACTAAACCAAACTACACCAGAAAATAGTTTAGTTAAATATTAATATTTAACTACAACTTTAAACTACACACATCACAGTTCAGTCGCGACCCATATACCACAAGGAGTAGTTAATATTTATTACATAAATCTATTGTTGAAATAATTGACATTTTTCAATAGTGTTTTAACGAACTTCACCTGTTTGAAAATGTCAGCGCGGCCTAGATATCTAATAAATGTCGTCCGACACGCGATATTGCGTGAGTTTATTAAGCCATCCGTCATAGCAATAATACGTTGTAGTGCGCGGTGAAACATAAATCTTTGGTACGGAATGCTGCCCCATCACTGAACGCGCATTGTCTACTGTTGGATAATAAATCGCTTGAGAAACCTAATTTCCTAAGGCATCCGACCGATCATGAGTGTAATTAGCAGGTATATGGAAATTGAACTACCGCGGGCTGATGATGATGTGGAATTTTGGAAGATAGTTTCTTTCAAACCACTTTGTAACTTAACGCCTGATGACGCTACTGCACTGTTCAGAAACACCTAAATACTTATACAAAATAAGGTTAAACTTAACTTTTTCATATTTTACCACCAGATGTCATTGTAGCAAAACACCTTTTAAATAATTTTCATAACTATTAATATTGTTAATATTATACAAGTTATATAAAGAATATATACTGCTGTAGTCTTTGTTGGACTCTAGTAGTTCTGTATGAATAAGAAAAATTACTGTTTATTTAAGTAAGTCAAAATTTATACATTTCTGTATGTATCAATGAATTTTAATTATTGAGAACCTTAGAACTCTGAAAAGAAATAAGATTACATCACTGAGTAAAAAAAAAATTATTTGAATTAATTGAATACTTTGTCAACAGAGAGGAATGGGAGAAGGTGAACATAACCGACAACGAGAACGGGACACTCTCCTTCCACTACAAGAGGACGTACACCTTCCAACCGGAACTGAGTGCGGGACCCGACGATGACGCCGTCGTCGTCCCTAATATCCCGATGCTGGTGAGTTGTCTACTATATATTTTTTTTCATTTTACAAAGCGACTTGTAACTCTCAACAATGTAGAAATCGAATCGAATAGAAACATCCTTCTACATAAAATTTGAGAATATCTATGGTTTGCAAAGACTTTTCTTATGTGGGTATTTTGATACTATTTAGATAATTTTTTTAATTTTCTAGTAAACCAATGAAACAATATTTTATCGCGTTAATTTATTTATTTAGTAACCGACCTTTTTAGAGAACTCAGGTTACAAACTTCATGGAGCATCGATAGTTTTTAATTGTTATAATTTTTACAACATATCTCAGAATAAACATACTCTGTCTAGTAGTCTTACATCCATTTTCACCAACTACACCTAAACAGTAACTCAGCTAAGTATCCCTTAGCGTAAGGATCACCTAAAATCATACCTTAACATGTACCCTTTTTAAAGGTTCTAAGGGCTGCCTAGTAAAGAGAACATTTAGCACTACTATCATAATTTTCAAAATTATTTGATGTTTTATAGATAATATCGGTGATCTAAATAAACATAGATTATTTATAAATTCTATTTTAGCAAATTGAATCAAAAATCGCTCAAAACTATCCATTTTCAACAAAAAGTAGCGAGCGAGTGTTTGCGAATTCTTCCAAATGTTACTTAACCCCTAAGCCCTACTTAGGCCCTAAGTTTAAAGGGTCTCATAACCCTGTGGGACAATTAGCTGCGTGTGAAAACGAGCATTGTAATATGTCTGCGAATCTAAATATTACCTATGTAGAATTTCTAGATATCTAGAAACGGAGTCAAGTTATGAAGTGTGGTTTATCAATCTCCATGTTTCTCTTTATTCAACGAAGCGACGAGATGAGCGTGACGTTCATCTGAATGGTAAATGATACGTCTGTCCATAACAACATGGCGCTAGTTAAGGTGATATACACTTCATCACATTGCGATGTTCAGATTTGTTAACCCAGTAATTTCACTAGCTGCAACGCCTTTCAAACCGGGATACGATAATGTTTGCTCACCGCTGTTTGGTGACAGAACCTACCTACACGGTCTCTCGCAACAGAAAACTGTATATTTATATATAGGGTTTTCTTTGCTCGCCAATCACGTAAAAATTAGTGAATATCGACATAGGAACATGACTATTTTTTTGAATTTCATAGATCCTTCATTATGAAATTTCTAATTAACTATTATTAAGATTTTTTATTTAGTATTATTTATGCAGTTTGTATAGTAACGGTTGCTACAGACAGTCGTTTGCGGTTGCAGTTGCTCTCAAGGAATATTTAAAAAAAAAATCAAGTATATTTTTATATTACGGCGGGCAAAGCTGGTGGGTAACAGCTAGTGTATATACATATTTATACGTATAATGTGTGCAGGCGTGGACTCGTCGCGATATTATCATAATTGGATAAATGCAGCAGAAATCGAGCCGCGGCGGCCGCCTGTGGTCCGACTGTCCCCAGTTTTTACCAGACACGTAGCGCAAGTGAAAGTGGCACACGTCGCTTCGCTCTCGTTTCATTGTGTTCACATCTTCAATAATAAAATGTTTACCTTCATCTTTGACACATTCGGGAATTATAAGGGCACTCGGTCACTACAACACACAGTTAAGATATTTTTTTAATTTAGTCTATTTCCTTCTTTTACTAATGCTAGATTTTTGTCACTGAACACCGTTAAGCTACGCCATTGCCGCACAAATAAAGCCTTGTCTCATAGGTATATAAATAGTAACATACAGTAGTAGTAAGTCTCTGATAGGAGACTCTATGTAGATACCACCATAGCTCCAATTTCTGCCACAAAACAGTAGTATGCAAACATTACTGCTTACCATTTCAAAAGGGGTTGCAGCTAGTGAACATACTGGGGTAATGAGACTTTTACGTCTAAACGACAAGCATTAGTGCTGCTGTGTACATCATTCTAACAACCGCCACGTTATTATTGGAAGGCGTATTACTTACCATCAGGTAAACGTCTAGCTCGTCTCCTCGCTTCGTATAATAACAAAAAAATTCTAACCATTCATTTTAATCTTTTATTACCAGATTGAAGTTGCGTTTTGCAAGTAGTTCAACGATTACACTTACAATATATATGAACTTGTGTCATCTATGGTCAGCACAAATACTTTTATTTAACAAAAAACTAGCTATAAATACTTGGTTAGATTTAGTATCTAGATCTCTTTGATTAATTGATAAAAAGAGATTTTTTTTTAACTATTTACTTCTTATTAAGTTACTTGGGGTTTGCCGGAAGAAAACTCTTTAAGGTTAAGCTTGCTAATGTACCTTTTATTTTACCTATATAGTTTGTCTTCTTATGTGTGTACAATAAAACAATAATACTTATTAAGTGTAATTCAATGCATTATGGATTCGTAAAGATCAACGAGCGCTATGAGACGGAACAGGCCGACGCTCCGGGCCGCCGACTCACTAGTACGGAACCACACAGTTATGTTCATAAAGTAACACAAAGCTATCTCATCAAACACTACATCATTCATGTTTTTACTTTGTGACCATTATAAAATGAAATTATAATTAATAAGTTTTAATTTGAATGTCATATTAAAATCTTTGACAGGTTGAACTCAATACTGTTTCATGTCTAATTTTGAAGTTTTAGTCATCTTTACCTGTACTGGAAATAAGTAACGGATTACAAGTATACAATATTGTTCAATTTAACATCTACTAATAGCATTTTTAATATAATAATTTAGCTAATATATTTGCTAAATTAAAACCTGTGGATAGACACAATAAATTTTCTAAAGACATATGATACTGAATTTAACTAGAGACATCGAAATCATTCAAGATTTATAGATAGGCAAAAAAAATGTTATAGAACGTACAATGGAATATTAAGAAATGTATGAGGACTACTACAAAGAAACAAAACATAAGCTGTTCTTCCAAGAGGATAAAGTCTTCAAGGAGTCAATCATTCTAATCTCACCTCTCAATTTTACAAACCTGGACAAACTGACTGCCGATAATTAAATGACTGCAACGATACAAGTGAAGTAACCATTGCACTCCCGATGTTAACATGTCTCAGATTAACCCTGGATAAGTACGACTGCAAAAGTATTTTGGAACTATAGTTCAACAGAGGAATCAGAGCGAAAAATGCAGGACGACTTCCTAAAATAATATTCACGAAGTATCGTTTAAAAATATTGAAAAAAAAAACAGCAAAATCCAACAGACCGATGATCGCTTAAAAAAGATCTACGTTAAATTTATGTTCAAAGATTCAAACATTTTAAAACGACAGTTGCATTAGTATTAGCAGCAAGATTAGCAGTATCCTCGTCAGGGTCATTAAAAGAAACATTTGCAGGTAGTTGACTTAATGAAGGTTATTTATATACGGATACAACTTTAGAGCATGACTGTGTGTATAGTTGAAACATCGTCTAGAAATCGACGAAGAAACATCGATTATCACAGTCCATTTGTCAAGCGGTGCGTAACAGAAAATCGCACATTTGACGATGAGGTCAGCTTTGGAAAGTCGGGCATGTGTGTGTGCTGGCGGTTCAGCAGCTCGCGGTGGAAATAATTAAATACATTGTTTATATTGAACTCATATAATATATAAACTGTAATCTACAACCATGTATCATAATAACACTAATAATGTTCAATAACTCAATCAAACATCAATACTATAATATTTTCTTTATCCTACGAGGCGAGCGAGATGTCCACTTCATGGTAAGTGATGAGGGTACGTCTACCCGCAACACCGTGGTGATAGTTAAACAGCACTACATGTATATAGATAGATGATACTACATGCTCGCTGTCTTGAGAGATATTTAAGTCTCGTTACACAGTATTTTCACTGTGCTACAACAACCTTCAAATCGGAACACAGTAATGTTTGCGGAGAACAGGGACAACAGAGACCTGCCAGCGGTAATTATGTTATATCTTTCTTAAACATGTACTTCTTTAAACGTGTGTATGCCAAATTAGTAGCATTAGGAAATTCTTTATTTCTATATTAAATTGAAAAGAACTTAATAGTGTATTCCTTATAAAAAAATCACTAAGATCCGACACCTCTATGCTATTATAAGAAAAATATGAGAGATAAAAAAATATTTTTTTTTATATAAAAAAAAAAAAAAAAAAAAAATTCTATGTAATCTGTTAATATTATAATAGGAATCTATAATAGCATTTCTAAAATCATTCAGGTATAATATTTATTTATGAAATCATGACTTTATTATCATCTATCTATATGTATATATGTACATAATAGGAATTATCCAGAGATTCATTGACTCATTAAACACTGAAAATTTGTTAGAGATATTGCTTGTCATTTTGAGATCAGCTAAGATTGCATTTCACAAAATTCCTTTTACCAAAGTCAGTTCCGGGGGTGTTTATAATGGGAAAAGGCCCAAGGGTTGCCGCCAAGAATATATCTGACAAATTTCAAGTCTAAATTTCAAATCTAATTTTATATTACGACCTGACAAGCGAACGGGGAAAAGCTAGTATTTTAAAACAAACTCACGTATGAACGCTCCCGTATACAAAGCTAAGTTATCAACAAGTCCTTACATTAGTACACAGCAGTTTTTGCACTAGCATGAAGCATTTATCATACTCATCTACACACAACAAAAAATAAAACATACTCGACTAGTATACGCCATTAAAATCGTTTTTACTTAACTTCAGCTTTTTATCTAAAAGCTCGTCCGAAGGATTTATCTGTCGCTATAATCCGCGAGTGTTTATCATACACGCCAAGCAACCTCTCCGGCATTACTATCCCCGCATACTTAAACAGGTTTACAAGCATTACCAACGAGATTTAATCTTTAAATCCAACATATTAACATCTTAATTCGCATTTCGCTTTTATAAGTCCTATCGCTTGTGCCTACCACCTCCGGCCAATAACCCATTATGTACATATAGTTTCATTACTCACCATATCAGTTCTGCTACTATGTCTTTATTTTTACATTTTTATTTTAATATCAATGTTTACTACCTTCATAAATAAATTATTTTTCATGTCTACCAACTAGTATTTTATAATATCTTTCCTTGTTTAGTATAATAGTAATTTAAGTCTTAAATGGTATTACTATGCATCCATTTGAAGGGTGATGTAGCTAATGAAATTAATGGAGTAACGAGACAACATTATTATGTATGTAATATGTATTGAATATATCTTTCTTCTCTGTTGTATTGAACACCTACAATCATTATTATAATTGTTTATCCTTTGCATGGATATGCTGGAAGAGCACTCTTTTTAGTATTAACTGCGCCTCAATTTACCTTTTTATAATATTGTTTATGTTTCATTATATGTATAGATAAAGGTATTCAATAAATATATATTGTGTCTCAAAGCGACGAGCACAATGTGGTGCTGTGTATGCTTATCTAACTAACGTTGTTATGGGCAGGCCTCTTACCGCCAGGCGAAGGTCTCGCCTATCTCATCATTTCATTGAATAAGCTTTTTCGAAAAATGTTATCAGATACCTTAATATTACTATCAATATTCTATTAAAATTATCTTAGTTTCTAATACGCTACATTACGACACATTTTAAGCCCAAACCTATAGCCAAATACCTCATTAAAAGTTTGTATTTGTTATAACAAGAAACCGTACTTAAAAACATCTAAGTATTGGAGCTTGTGAAATACAAAAATTTTCCAAACGCTTTTATGTTTGATAAATTTGTTGACGTAAGCAAATTTAAGAGACTAATAATGATGATATGTACCCATTACAACAGTAGTGTAGAAATATTACTTGGTTACGTTTTACCTAATGATATTACTTGTGTAACGAGACTTGTATTCTAACTGCTACTTTGTTAGCAGTCGCTTACCATCAGGTGAACGGCTCGATAGTCTCGTCGGTTCGTAGAATAAAAAAAAAATACTAGATAGTTTAAGTAAAAATTTTATCGTCTGGCTAAAGCTAGTGTTTTTTGCATTGGAAAGTAAAAAAGCAAGTTGAATAACCGGTCGGATGGACTATGCCGACGCATGTAGCTATTTGTTGTAAGTGTATAAACATTCCTAGTGCATACAAGTGTTATGATGAAAGTAAGATAGCGGATGTGTCCGCATCTGTGTGTCTTACGGTGCGTGTGTGGATGTATTAACTTGTTCTTGTACGAAACCGCTAACATCAACTTTATTACTTAATGATTAATAATATTTTAGGTTTAGTATAATTACTTGAATCCACCAGACCAGTGAGACCTGATAGTGATACGCCCATCTATAACGACGTGTTGCTAGTTAGAAATATATATACTACACCAGGGGTCGACTATGTCTGCTGTGTTAGTGAAGGCCAATGGAGGAGGAAATTAGAGGTCGCAGAAGCATAGGTCGCTTTCCCTCAAGATGGACCGACGACATCATTATAGCGGTCATAAGTGGGTAGATGCAAGAAGCTGAGGATCGCATTTGGTGGAAGACATTGGAGTAGGACTCTCTCCAATAGTGGAAAAACAAAGGCTGATAAAGATGAATGATGATGACACAGCAGCACCTTGTGTTCGTCGCTTTAAGGCATAAGATGTTAAGTCTTTACTAGAATATTGTCATTATCTAAAACGCCTTTTAAACCGGAACGCAGTAATGTGTGCACGCTACCGTTTGCCAGAGCTATAGTATACCTACTTAAACAGTTTCCTATCAGAGACCCACCACCACTGTATAGTAACATTTATATACACGTGAGACAAGGCTTCTTTGATGATATCTGAGGCCTTAATTTTTTTCTCGTATTACTAATGCAGATCTAAAAATCATTTGTAGCCTTTTTTGGTAGTAATATAAAGCGTTATAAGGTTTAGGTTTCGTATTTAACAAGCAACGTAGCTCACAACAGTCTCACAATATTAGTCTATCTAAATAATCTATTCAAAGATGTGGTCGTACATTAAAAAGTAACCGTTAGAGTTATATCCACAAAGGTTTGTATATTTGTTATGTTTGTATATAATGTCTAAAGAAATTTACTATATCGTACGGTAGCGATTTTTATGTATCTCTAATAGACTGGTTACACCCACGGAGCCCACTGTTTAGCGGTACCCCGGTCGAATAAATTATCGCCGTTGACCGTTATTCATACAAAGTCGCCGGGATCGACGAACCAAAGAACCGACCGACGGACGGACAGACATACATTTTACCATCAACAACATAGTTTAAAAGAATGTTAGTAACGTATTCGATAATACTAAAACTCTTTAACAGAATGGAAAGTTTTAGTATAAGTACAGTACTTAACTAAATTTGCTCTATTTTAGTCGCCTTTTACAACCATCTAAGTAGAGACGTTAAAGTGTTTAAGAAATTTTGTTATTTAATACTTTTTTATTATTCCAAGACACAAGGAAACGACAGAGACGTTCAGAGATAATAAGTCCTACTCTTGCTCATAACAACATGGCGCTGATTAAGATGATATACACAGCATCATATTGTGCTGGTAGCATCAAGACATAAATTATTAAGTCTTGTCAACCCCGTAATTTAACTAACTACAACTCACTTAAATCCGGAACAGAGTTACCGAGTTTGAGTCCGAGAACGGTTTGACATCAGAAGTAGGTGCTGCGGAGGTACTTAGACTGTGTCCGATAATAGATGTATCATTATCATCATCCTCATTAGCTGATAGCCGTGAAATGCTGGACAAAGCCCCTCCAAAGATCTTACACGTTTGTAGGGGGTTTATATGTGGGGAAATGGGTCATTTACCACTACGCTGGCCCAATGAGGGTTAGTAGGAGTCAGAGCCTCGTTTGGTGATTATCAGGATACACCATGAGCAGGTGAGATTTGCTTGGGGCCCCGTGGGATGTCATGCGGGACCCCTTACTCACTAACAGATACATGTCATCAGTAAATTAATAAGAAAAAAAGATTATTTTTAAACTTATCACAAATGTAGTCTTTATCCACATAATAATTACTAGTGTCAGATTGTATTAATGCAAGATGTATTTCCCATAGTACATTTGATTTTGTATTTTGATTGTATTTTGTTAACTATTAATGTATATAATGCGTTGGTAAATCAAATAACTAAAAAAAAAGACTTCTCAACTAAACGTACAAGATACACAATACAAAATAACGCTTTCTTAAAATGAATATTTTATGAACGTTATTTCAATATCTAATAGTAGACAGCTGTGTAAATAGAAATTGTAAACGTAGCCAAATTATATTTCAATAGGTTTTCACTCTAATATTTAGCGGGGAAAAGGGTTAAGGGGGCGAGAAAATAAGTGTAAGAGGTTCTGCACAACAATTCACGGGACTCAAGCCAACCTCACTCGATCATGGTGCGCCCTGCTAACTAACAAACGAAGCTGTGGCTCCCACCAAACCGCACTGGGCTAGCGTGGTGGGTAATAGCACAAATCTCTTTATATGAACTCTTACAAACGAAGGTAAGCACCCATCCAGTCTAAAACCGCTGGATGCTGGCTGCGTAAGACATATCGATGTTTAGATCTTTTGGGGAGACCTATGTCTAGCAGTAAACGTCTATCGGCTGATGATGATGGAGCGAGAAAGCAGTAAGATTATGCTATCTCCACTCTACACTAGTCGCAGAAGTTAAACTAAGCGAGAATAGGAAAACTGTAGCATTTTTTCATGACATTCCAACGTTCAATAACCCCCATGCTATGTTTGTTAATTAAGGTGAATAGACCCATAACATAGGAAACCTACGATCAGTAGACGATAACGTATTGACACTATGATGTACCCCTAACTATAGTATTAAATGTTCATGTTTTTTTCAACAGTTATATTTTCTAAAGACACAGGTTACAGCGGGTATGGAATTGTGACGCAATGTAAACCACAACCATCGTTTCATACAATATTCAAGTATAAAACTTAATCGTTATAACTCGATACAACGTATATGTTAGCACTTAACACACTTAAGTAACACAGCCGCGCTAATTGACGTCCGGGTGACGTTTGCAGAATGGTGATTTCATCTTGTTTATGACCTGACGAATTATGATACTTATATACATAATATATATAAGGTTGGAAAATATCTCCCTTCCGCTTTTTTGCTCTTTATTCAATGCTTTATAAAAAGTGTTACAGAGATCGGATTTAGTTCAAATATGCGCCGTTTTGTTCGATAATCTGTATCCATCTAGACGGCAACTTCATAATACCTCCCTCGTAGAAGTCCCCCTCCTTATTTGCGAAGAACTCGGACAGCCACTTTTCATAAGCCTCTTTTGAGTTCAACTTTACACCACCAAGGGCTTTCACCATGGACAGGAACAGGTGGTAATCACTTGGCGCTATGTCCGGGCTATATGGTGGATGCGATAAAACCTCCCATCCGAGCTCCCGTAGCTTCTGACGAGTCATCAACGAAGTGTGTGGTCTGGCGTTGCCCTGGTGGAACACTACACCCTTCCTGTTGGCCAATTCTGGACGCTTCTGGTCGATCGCCTGCTTCAAGCGGTCCAGTTGTTCGCAGTAGATGGTAGAATTAAGCGTCTGGCCATATGGGAGCAGCTCATAGTGGATGATTCCCTTCCAATCCCACCAAACACACAGCAAAACCTTCCTGGCCGTCAATCCCGGCTTGGCCACTGTTTGGGACGATTCACCGGCCTTCGACCACGACCGTTTTCGCTTGATATTGTCATATGTGATCCATTTTTGGTCGCCAGTCACCATCCGCTTCAAGAATGGGTCGAGTTCGTTCCGTTTCAGCAGCATATCGCAGGCGTTGATTCGGTCCAGAAGGTTTTTTTGCGTCAAATCATGCGGCACCCAAACATCAACCTTTTTTTTGTATCCAGCCTTCTGCAGATGGTTTAAAATGGTTTGGTGACTAACTCCCATCTCCTAGGCGATGTCACGAGATGCCACATGCCGGTCTCACTCGATGTAGTCCATGATTTGATCGGTATTTGTCGTCACAGGTCTTCCGCCGGCTGGCTTATCCATGGTGTCGTTTTCACCGGTTCTGAATCGTCGAAACCATTCCTCCGCGGTTCGAAGTGATAGAGTACCATCCCCCAAAACACCATTAATCTCACGGAACGTTTCTCTAGCGGATTTGCCTTTAACGAAGGAAAACTTTAAAATAGCGCATATTCTGCGTTAGTGAACTCGCATGTTTACACGTCTATAACTGTTGAACGCAATATCCAAACTAATTATGCATAGCGTCGTTTTGTAGGTTATGTCAAGACCTTTCAAATTATGTATAGTATTGCCAGATACGAGCTCTGTAGCGCTTTGTACGTAGCCGCGAAATTCAAAAGACAAAAAGGCGGAAGGGAGATATTTTCCAACCTATTATAATGTTAGACTTATAAATTTACCCGATAACATATTTCCAAAATAAAAGTAAATGCTAAAAGGTAGCAGTTATGTTATTAAAAGATATGGTAATTAGATATATCCGTTGTTAGCTACAGGAAGACATTTAAGTTTTTACGTGTATTCCGAAGGTGATATTCCGAATGGAGATACCTTGACATCTCCAAACGACGAAGGTGACCACCGAGGGGATTATAGTGAGCATAAATCTCCACATAACTAACATCCCTCTTAAAGACAGAGTATCTTTTCAAATATTTTACCTCCGAAACAAAAAAAAAATAGAATAAAGATGGTTATAACCTCAACGCATTTCTTTATTTATTTAAAATCGATATATAATATATTTATCTCTATATAACAACCTTGTATTAGTAACAGAGGGTAAGTATTTTATATAGGGTGAGTATTATCAAAAAAAATATTACTCCTGATAGATATAAACCCTTAAGCTTTAAATTTCCATTCATTATTTAGTACTTCTTCTTAAGGTGCCTTTCCGACTAACGAAGGCTGGTGGTGAGATCACCATATTTCACCTGATCTTTTGCGTGGCGGAACAGTAGGACGGCAGTCGCGATCACCATCCACTCAAATGTTACGCAGCCACGATTTCCTCCGACTATTTAGTATTACACAGACGTAATATTCATCTGAAAGTTTTACCTTAAAATGATTATTAACGATGAAAAGTTAACTGTAGCAATCATTTCAAGGTTACTTTGCCGTTAGCGCATACTGTCGATCGAATGAGACAGGTCATAAGCTGTACGAAATAGTATTTACGTAAAGCGCGGAAGTTACGACAAACGAGTGCAGAACCGCAATTGACCCGCTTCTCTGCCGCAACAGCGAGAAATTAGTCGGAAATATTACCTTAATGACCACATAAAATTTGTATATCAAACGTTTTAATATTCAACGCGTTTGTTATGTAGTATACTGTATATATTCTAAGTACGTCACATTTCTAATCAAAACTGGAACATATATTGTCTTCATTATTTACGTCTGTTAAGTGTTTACAAACTTAATGCATGAATATGTTCTAGTTGTATAGTAGCACATAGTGTTATAAACACTCGGCTCATCGCCTATCCGTCGAATATTGAAATGTGAACAAAACTGTCGGCGAGCGAGTACGTAAGAATCGTTACTCTTGAAAAATGCTTCAATAGCGAACGCGCGATGCTCACCCGACCACTGCGACATCGTGACTAAGAAATCCGCACGATCGGTGATTCTAATGACACCACCTTCCCCCCGCACTGTTTATAACTTATTGAGATATTCGTTTTTTAAAATATAAATCTGCCACCAGACACCCTGTATTAGCACATAAATAAATAATCCTTTCTTACTCAAAACTATAAAAACCGATAAAAAACTTAATGACTTTTTAATGCAAAAATCACCTATACCTATTCAGGAAACGTGTTTTTTAAATTTCGTCGGAAGGTTTAGTTATTTGCCTTATAACATTGTTGACACAACACACATTACCAACAACCTTCGCACCAACTCGACCAGCGCATGGCGAGTCAAGGTTCGATCTCAGGAAGTCGTGACTCGCGACCTGTCGACCTCAATGCACGATTATACTTTATTACTTTATAGGCGAGATACACGAGCTTCCATTTCCACGTACATCGTTTCGCATTGCACATACAATCTTATACCTGAACTTAATAAATAATGAGTAAATAATCAATGAATGAATATATCATTAGGGAAGACCTATAACTTCATACAATACAACCAATAAATACAAAAGCTATGGTGGTGTTGATAGTGGCAATAGTAGTCATAGCAATTTTTTTTATTTTTATCATAGAACATGTAAGGATATTTGCTATAGTTCTGCTAAACTAAATATTAAGCCTAAAGCTATGCATATAAACGAATTAGCCTAAAACAGTGTTATGTGCAATATAATACATGAGATCCAGTAGTAGATGTCCCTAAAATTTTAGATGAAATTTATTATACAAAACCTACATAACGCAACTAATAAGTCGCTTAATGAAATAATATAATATATTATTATCGACGAGACGAGTGGGACGTTCATCTGATGGTAAGTGATACGCTCTAGCCCTGTAGTCTCGGGCTAGTAAGATTAGGACTAAGGTAAGCCCTGCCTGTCGCAGAAAGCTACTAAAAGGGTCTAGGAGTACCGCCTACTTTGAGAGTGTGGGTCGCTCGACAAGCGAAGTTGCGCGGTACAGTATATGGCTCAGCGATGGTGCTTAGGAGGATTAGGCTCCTCCTTAGAGACCTTGACCAGAAAGTGTAGAAGGATACCGGTGCGTTCCATAAGAGTTCCCATAGCTTCTCTGAATGCACACATGCAGACCACTGAGTGGGTTTTAATGAGTATTAATCTCACATAACCCTGACTTCCCCTCAAAAGCAAGGTATTTTTCGAAGATTTCCCCGAAAAAAAAATAATACGCCCGCCTATAACAACACGGCGCTAGGTACAATAGTAAACACTGCACCACACTGCGCTCGTCTCAAGTCTCATTATCCCAGTAATTACACTAGCTACAGCAAGCGCCCTTCAAATCAAAACAAACTAGTTCAAGTAATGTTTGTATACTACTGTTTGACGGCAGATATAGGCGCTGCAGTAGTACCCTAGACCTAGACGGTCTCCGACAATAGAGACCTACAACATATCATTATAACTCTGTAACCATGATGAATATATGTAAAGGGTATAACTTATTATCAACTTCATATTTTGACTGTCGATCAGATGTAAAAAGGAATCTGTAACTCAAGAATATATTTAAATACTAACCTGCTATTATTCTTCAAGGTGACAAAATTAGCTAACATTAAAAAAAGGGTAAAGGTGTTAAAGGGAAACATGAACTTTTTCTCGTTTCGTGGAAGTAAACGTGCGTTGGCAATAACCACGTAGTTAGATCGTGACTGTTCTTTCCAGCTAAACTAAAAACTTGTTTACTCAACTCATAAGGGGGAGTTCGTGATCCACAGAACACTCTTTATCAGATTATATTTCTTCTACGTATATAAGAGACGAAGAGAGGAACTTTGCCACAAAGAAAATACTGATTTTAGGGGACGAGCAGCAGTTTTCACCATGACGTTACGAGCATATATCATTCCCTTGTGCCTAAATATAATAATGGTTTGTTTTTTTTAAATTCCCAGAGCGCCACATCCCAATCCAAACACGCAGCACGATTCCTGCGTCTCGCCATGGCTTCGATCATGGATATTCTGAAGATCAAACCCTTCGTCGAGGTCTCTGTGGGTCAGCTGCTGTGGGGATACGAAGATCCCCTCTTGAAGCTCGCAAAGGATGTTGTACCTAAAGAGCAGAAGCTACCCTATGAAGAATTCGGACTCTTCTATGGGGTAAGAGTTTATTAATTATAGATAACGATCGATTAATTAAAATGTGTTTATGATGTTTTTCTTTACTTTCAGAAAAACGGAACTTCCCCTGACATAGTGACAATGTTCTCTGGGGCGAAAGACATCACCCAGTACGGCATCTACGACAGGTATGTTGATAAAATAAATACTGCTACTCCATAGGCGAGTCCCAACTCCATAATATATGAGGGGTATTTAAAGCGAGCACGTTTCGCCATTGGTATTTAACACCAGATGAAATAGAAGAGTTTTTTTTTTAGTTAGAACCTTTGAACATAAAAAATGTTAGCGTCTTTATTATATCAGGTGGACGACAAGCTGGTCTCGTCGTTTCGCGGAATAAAAAAAATTGCTATCATACTAAGTTGCAGTATATTAACTATCGTTCTACTAATTGCTTTAAAACGGTGGATACAAAACATCCATGAGACATAAAAATATAAAAAATTATATATTATTTATGATTTATCATAGGTATAACATGCGAGAGCGTCTTCCTCATTGGACTACGGACGAATGCAACAGCATCGCCGGTTCGGACGGATCAATCTTTCCACCACACATCACAAAGAACGACACCCTGGCGGTCTACGATAAGGATCTATGCAGGCTGTTGCCGCTCAAGTGAGGAGTACAAGAGTTTTAAGCGTTTAAAATACTTTAATTCTTTATGGAGTTTATTATCCTTATATATAATATGTGCTTGGTTTCGAATCTTTAGTTTAAAGTAATTTATAAATAGCTGAACAAATAATGTTGGGACACGGCGAAGTCTTGGAATATTTACACAAATGCAAGTAGAATCCGGTGTGTGCTTAGGTAACCCCATAGTCATAGGACCCCCCATGACTATGACAGGACAGGATGCCCCATGTCCATGAGAATGAGAGATATGATCTAGAAGTAGAACTAAACGCGGAAGTAAACAGTAGTAGTATTAGTACATCTAAATTAATAGAAGCTTTTTTTTAATATTGCAATGATACATAATACTATTTAAGAGAAACAAGGATGGATAAAAAAAGATTGTATAGGCCTCACACAAAGATCTCCACATTCTATTGTGTAAGTGTGAGGAGTCTGTAATGTAAAGAAGAGGAAGGAAGACGAAGGAGTAAGGTTATAGGTGATTGAAATCAATGGTGTACAGTTTAATTTTACGACGGCTTCAGTAATTCTATAGAATATACGCCGTATACACTCTCACAAAGTATTTTCCTCGAAATTAACGATTGCGAGCAAACAGGCGGCGACGGCGCGAGACTCATAATAAAGCAGCGGGAACAATGCCCGTGAGTAACACAGCCGTGTGACCGTCGCTACGTAAACTTACCCGCACGTAACACCTTACACAGGAATTACCTGTAACAACGATTTAATTGTTGCGCGACGGATTTTACACGGTAATCCATTGGTAGTGGCCACTTACCGGCGAAGTACCTCCACAATCAGGACCGACGATTTTGCGGGAAGAACTCAGAGCAGAACAGATCGCTCCAGAAGAAGCTTATGTTGATGCTTCTAAGCTGACGAGAATAATGATTATGTTACGTTTCTTTTACTTAATACTCCATAGAGAATAAAGACACCTATGTTAGGTTGTGATGATGATATATTTCTTCATATTAATGCTCCGTAGTGTATGCTTATGTTATATGGAAGTAAATTTATAATAATTGAATTTTTTTACTCCTCGGTATATATGTATAGATTGTATTGTATTTAGTAAAAATAATACTGGGGCAAGTGATAAGTGTTCTTTACCGTAGATAAAAGCGTTTGATGTTACATTTTAAGCACTACCCGTAACAAAAAAATATTGAGGTAGTAATGTGAAGAGACTAAATACCTTAGGTCTCAAGATGTCAAGTACAATGGTGTGGTATTAATATCGTAACGAGCCTCTTAATAGTAATTTTTTATCAATTGCATATAAAAATTATCTAACAGTGTTAGGCGTAAAAATTTGTAACTAATAGGTGTTTAAATATTTGTATTAGTAAAACTTCATCAGTTTAGAAACAATTATTGACTTCATCATCATCAGCCTATAGACGTTCACAGCTGGAGATAGGCCTCCCTCAAGGATCCCACATCGATTGGGTAGGGATTCATGTGGGTGGAATTTGGGTCATTTCCCACCACGCTGATCCAATACGGATTGGTGGGCGAATTATTGACTTGAAAAAAAAATATTATTTAGTTGACATTCACATTCTTGTCACAGATGTTTATTATCAAATTGTAAATTTCTCCTTTATGAGTATACGAAATAAAGAAATATTGGAAATTATCATATAATTAAGTTTTGATCAGTACTAACGGGACTCACTCAAAATATGGTAACAATGAGCTTCGTGATTCAGCGCGATCGAGGCTACGGGGGGACGTTTACTAACCACAACAATAGCGTCTTAACAGACTATTGTACCTTAATGCCCTTATCCACATACAAGTTTTTATTACTACTGCTGTGCCGCATAACACCTATAGTATCAATTTATTATACAAACGCTCATACATATTCTAATAGGACTTTAATAAATATATATATATATATATATATATATATATATATATATATATATATATATATATATATAAAAAGCTGTTATACCCAGTAAAAATTATGAGCTTTGTAAGCAGTTTATTATGTGAGCAAGAGCAGCAAATGTCCTTCACTGGTTTATCACTCCAATAAAATTAAGGATGTCTAACTGATGGAGTGCGTAAGTGATCAGAGAGGAAGTAGTTGATTAGTAAATATAACAACAAATTATTAAACATATGCGTATCTTTTTTTTTAAATCGTCAAAAGTATCGCTTGACCACGACCACGAGAAAGAAAATTTGCTTCGTATATAGTTGCGTATAGACATTTGGAGATTGGGGAATGATATTAAATGAAACATTCAAGGTTCCTTGAGGAGGTGGAATCTAGCGCTGGTGTCCAAGGTTACCGGTTCACGCCACCGGAGGACGTGTTCGCTGCGGACGAGCACAACAGGTGCTACTGCCCGGCGGGCCCGCCCTGCGCACCCAGCGGACTCTTCAACGTGTCGCTGTGCCAGTACGGTTGGTATCACCACATAGTAGTCTTTAGGATCCACGGCATTGAAGAAGTCGCGGTTGTATTCCGAACCACCGTCTAAACATGATGAATAAATATTTTTTTTTATCTGGTAAGCGACAATACAATTGAGATGTCTATCTGATAATAAATTATACTCCTGCTCATAACAACCTGGAGCTAGTTAGGATGATATACATTGCACGAAATTGTGCTCATCACTGACACATAATTCTACCTTATTACTTTAATAATTTCCTAAATAGCTAATGAGCTGCAACGCCCTTCAAACCGAAATACAGTAATGTTTGCACACTGCTATTCAGGGGCACAAATATGAGGTGCCCTGGATATTATTCCAAAAACTGTTTTTTGCGCATAATTTTGTAACCTATTATATATGTTTATATATATATTACTACGTTATTATTTATTCCAATGTTGTGTTTCCAGATTCGCCCATAATGCTATCGTTTCCGCACTTCTATCTAGCGGACGAGAGCCTCCGCGAAGCAGTGGAAGGCATCTCTCCACCAGTACCAGAGAAGCACCGACTCTTCATCGATGTACAACCGGTATGACATTCTTACAGCTATTACTGTGGCTGACTGCTGTAATGTTTTCGTCTAAATTGGGTTATTTAAACCACTACAAGAAAAGTTGTACCATGCATCTGACGATAAGAAGTATTTACAAAGAGATTGTTTAAATTATTAAAGTCCATTTTAGATGTATTTTGGTACAGCTGTCTGTTTCTCAGGTAGGCTTAAAACCTCTAGGTGATAAAAAATATTTTCCTTAGTAATTTTACTAACCTACAATGCCTTTTAAAACGAAACAGTAATGTTTTCACATTACTGTTTAGTGGTAGAAATAGGAGCTGAGATGGTACTTAAACAGTCTCCGGCAACGATGACCTACCGGAAAAATTTGGACACTTTAAATAACCCCAACACTACTGAGATTCTCTCAAATCTCTATAATTTAGCTTGTAATAATAGGATTGGTGACAAGCGACTGTAAAACTAGGAAACTAAATTGGCTAAACGGATCCGACATATTGCATTTTTTTACAATTATTAAACGCAGTATATTTTTTTAACAGGAGATGGGCATAGCGATGCGCGCCCGTGCTCGCATCCAGATCAACCTGGCCGTCTCCCAAGTTGTCGACATCAAGCAGGTCGCCAACTTCCCTGACATTGTATTCCCTATACTCTGGTTCGAGGAGGTAAGCTAAACAATACCTTATTAAGGGTTTATATATAATACCCCCAGAACATTCTAGCTACTACTTTTAACCTTACCCCATTACTGTTCGAGGTGGGCCCGGTCATTCGGGCGCCGTTAGGGGGGTCGTGGATGAACTGCAATACTTTATACCGCGACCCCACGAACACGTGGATGAGAGTGGAATACAGTGTGAAGCTTTTTAGTCGGTTGGAGTCCGACACTACCACCGTCGCCGGCCCAATTTGGCGACGGGGTGTGCATTTCCGTTAGCATTTTGTTACACACGTAAATAAAAAAAAAAAAAAAAAAACCCCATTACTGTACCTAAAGACAATATTTACCCAACTATGTTTATATTAGATATATTTGTACCATTTTTTTCATTTTACGGGCATTCACCTGATAGTAAGTGAAACACTTGTTTATAATAATGTCATACTAGTGTGAGTAATATACACAATATGTATTATACTAACAAAAAAGAGACGTACCATTGTTACTTATCTCTTCCTTCACTTAAATTTTATTTTTTTAATGTGTCACTGCAAGTCCTCGGGTTTCGGCGGATATGTCTCATTTGACACTTTTACGTTCAAGGGTATCAACGAGCTCCCCGACCAAGTGACATCACTGCTGCGACTAGCTACCAAAGTGCCGCCCATCGCGCGCTCTGCTCTCGGATGGGGGCTGTCCGCGCTCGGCGTACTCCTCATACTGCTAGCCGTCACCTGCCTCATCAGGTAACGAAGGTTCTAAAGCTCAACGCGTTTTATTCATGGGGATACATAATTTGTACAGAGAAAGAGAAAAAGTGAAAGCATGAAAAAATAAGATTTGTCCCTCTCAAAGATATAGTCTTACGCTGCGTGGGGGCAACAGAAGATTTATTCTTCTGTTCTTTTAAAAAGCCTTTCCATAAATGGAGGAGCTATCATTTTTGCGAAATCTATTTGGAACAGTTGCTCAACACTGGCAATGATGACTTCATACTGGTCTTCTTAATGATTGACGTTTAGTTAAATGAAGTATGGGTCTTTGACCATGAAAAAGATGAGTTATACTCAACTCTTACCGGCTAAAATCCCACAATATCCCTCTTATCGAGTTCAAAGCCGTATCTTGCGGTGAAGCTGGAGCTTTATTAAATAACATTGCCGCTTTAATAACTTCACTACTCACAGCTCAGGGACAAAGTCATGGTTCGATACATATTCTCATTCCAGGTCATCACATCGCCAAAGCACTCTCAGGCTGGAGGGTCACGCGGTCGCGAAACCGCCCCCCGCAAAGACACCGGGCAAGGAGAACGGCTACGAACTGAACAATAGGAGATAACTGTTACGTAATTATGTAAATTAAATATAATTTTTTTTATACAACTGTCTTGAGACTGGCGTTTACAAAATGTTTTAGATTTGTGCTAACTTTTCTTTTAAAATAGCTGGCTAAAAGACAGGAGCTCGAAGCCAATAATTAATCCATCAGCGGCTATGTCATGTGACGTTAAAAATATTTTTATCAATTGTCAAAGCTAATGTCGATAACGAGGACCCCCTATAGGGGTGCTTGCATGTAAATTTAAAAAGTTTTCATATATTAGAAGAGGCCTATCTTCCACAATGGACAACTATCGATTGATGATGATCATGATGATCTTGAGACAGTTCATCTGACACACGGTAGTAATATTGGAAACAATATTTACATTCGAAATCACCTGCGGAACCTCAATTTATTACGCGCCATTTATCAGTTACATTTGACGTACGACCGAAACGCGCTTTCCGTTTCGCGAAATTGTCTATGACTTAAATCACGTGACGTATAATGAAAGATGATAGAGTAAAAAAAAAAATCTGATGTGGTTATGTTAACGTAAAAAACATGTTTGTTAAAAAAAATTAGTATCTGTTAAATTGGAAGCGTTCAATGTGACATCAATATTATCGGATATGACAATTGTGAATTTTTTTTGTAGCTTAATAATCACAATGTAGTGTTCGCGTGTTAGTTGGCTGATCATCGGTGACGTAGTTAGCATGGGATTAGGCAGTTCATTTCGGCATTTTTTTTTTTTATATACCACCTTATAATTTAACTGAGAATGGATTATTTCTTTATATATATATTTAGTTTCCTACATCGACGAATGTGATAATGTTAATAATCCGATTATAGATATTATTAATATTGAACAAATTTTAGAATTTAAATATTATTTTTGTTATGAAAAAAAAAAATGTTTTAAAAAAATCAATAGCACGAGAAATATTCGATAGATGGGCAGCAAGCGTGCGAACGGTCTTGATTGTAAATATTACCTTAATACGATTCTAACACAGGCGAGCTGCCTTTCGAGACGGTGGTGGTAATAAAGACACAACCATCCCGGGTATATGCTCAATTTCACTAAATTCGGGTTGCCGTGTTATGTACGCGAAAACTTGGACCCAATGCACCAGTAGCATGTCTATTAATAAATTACTGGGTACGTCTATCTCGCTCACACAGTCTTCGTTGAATTTATACAAATTTTTTAGTAAATCGCATTACCGATAGCTACTAGTCTAATAGGGGTCCGTCCTTATATTTTTTTAAGTATATAATACAATTAACTCTATTCATTTTACCAATATAATATTTTCGTAGTGTTAAATCTATCGCGGATTGGTTAGAGCCTAAGTTAGTCATATGTTTATTAGAAAATATGAATTTTTATGGCGCATTACCATGGCGTCAATATACAATAAATGAAAATCGACATAGTTATTAACCCTATTATGAATCTCATGCTCCGCACAATGTTGGAAAAAGACATTTTTTTTTATTTCTTGTTGATATTTGTTTTATAATTTTATATTATCGCTTGAATTTTTATTAAATAAAATGTATGAATGATTGGAATTATTGAATTTTCTGACAATAGTAACATAATTATTTGTTTAATAATCAAATATTGTACTCTTTTATTTGTGTGGCAACTTTTTGCATGTAATTGTTAATGTGACAACACTTACCTATCCTATAACCGGAAAAGGCCCATTATTGTACGTGTTACATCGGCTGTCGGTCAACTTGTTAAGTGTTGCCATTATGAATATTGCTCAAATTCTGTACTTATTTTTTTTTTCATAAATTGTATAACACGTGTAAATGTTAAATTTATGCATTAATGTAAATAAAGAAATAAAGGTGTAAGTTATATATACTGTTGTTTTTCTTCTACTTTAATGATATATTCTGCCACACTTTAAGCTCTTCGTCTTGAGACATAAAATTTAAGTCTCATTACCGCAGTAATAACACTAGCTACGGCGTCTTTTAAACCAGAACACAGTAATATTTACACGCTACTGTTTGTCGGCAGAAAGAGAAGCTGCGGTGATACCACCTACCTATACGATCTTCGGCAATAGAGTACAATTTACAAAGAAACGTCTATTGTTATTTAAATAAAAACGAATTTTCATCATAAATCGCATATAGTTTTAACTGCGTGTTACGGTAGTTTGAATTGAACGAATTTTCTATACATTGCTCTAATTTTCGATGCGGCCTCTTAATTTACTGATTTAGATTAAAACATCTCAATTTCAATTCAGCCATGCGATAAACGTTGTAATTGATACTTCAGCACATGCCCAGTATTTAATTTAACAACACTATCAACGTTAGATAACAAAGTAAAAATGCCACTAGTTGACCATTTTGTTTAAAAAATTGTAAATAGAATTTTCAAAGGCTGCGCACTCAGATTATTATTTATATGTTATAAAACTTAAGGAATCTGTTCTTTTCCTCAATTGCGAGGCGAGTGTGATTCGTTTATAGACAACGATTATCTGAATGCAATACGGTAACCAGTACTCCGTTATGTCATTCTTTTCCAATAATCTGAATATGTCGTCCTCGGGTCGTCATGTATGGGTCATTCTTTTATTAGTCGTCAATATTATGATTAATCGTCGTTCGTAATGTTAGGATTAGCTGTATGGTTCAGATAGACAAAAAATATATATGTTGTGATCATTTGGAAAATAATCATGGTATAAGTAATAAACACTGTGAATGAACGTGGATGATTATGAGGTACGTGGTCCTTGCGTGGTTATAAGGGTAGAAGAAGACCTAAGAAAGTGTGGATGTATTGTGTGAAAGATGACATGCGTTAGAAGAGTGTGAATTCATACCTGACGACTGATAGAGGAATATGAAAGAGAAGTATATACTGTGCCGACCCTAAATACTTGGGAGATGGGCAGGAAGAGGAAGACGAAAAGTAATAAATACTTCGTTTTCACTGTGCAAAGCTGAAAGACGTTACTTTTTAATAGTAAATTTCCGGATATTGTTATTCTACAATTTCCAAAAGCTGAAAGCCATGGTCAATCATTGGCATATCAATTAAACACCTTAGGATTATTACTAAAATTTTATTTTAAAAATTATTAATGTCGATAGAAGTCATAAGAGACCTAACTTAATCACTTAGCAAGGTTAAATTCTGCTAACAAGCCTTGGTTCGTGTGCTATACAGAGATACGGTGTTAAATAGCGCTGCAACTAGTGTTTTTGTCGCAGCTTCAAGAGCAGCAAATGATATAGCCGACTGTTGATAATCGAGAACTCTTATAGTTTGGATGAAACTCTATCATATGTGAAATGTTACTATATATTCTCTGTGCGTCGTTAGTCATTTTCGACTTAGATAGCTCTTCTGATACAGGGCTCGCGAACACGGCTCCATGGCCTTTTTTTATTCCTAGAGTACACTAATATATAATACTATTCGGAGTGTAGTTATCCGGGGGCAAATGTTCACTTTTGTGTATATCTGGATTTTTATCAAATCTACTCGGTCATCGAAGACAAACTCGAATCCATCGAGAGAGAGTATCTCGCGTACTAGATATGTTACTGGAGCGCCGCGCTCGTAGGCGAGACCAGCGTATTGTTGAAATGCAAAAGCCTTGCTAATGTAACTGTTGTAAAATATTGTTTATAAACGAATAAATCATCACTTTTATACATCAGCTGTTCTCAACCTGCAGCCGGTTCTGCTTTTGTCATTGGCTCTATCTAATGTTCTTAATTTTTTGCATTTCACGCCCATTACAAATATTAAACACTTCATGTATATAGTTAATAAAATTTACAAACGCAAAGATCAAAAAATGTTTACATATTTTTTTTGTGCGACTGCCGTGTTCATCAACATAAACGGCGAGTACATGACCCATCTTCGATTCGCTGACGACATCGTGGTCATGGCAGAGACCATGGAAGACCTTGGCAAAATGCTCGATGACCTCTGTAGAGCGTTCCGACACGTGGGTCTTAAAATGAATATGGAGAAGACAAAGATTATGTCTAATGCCGATATTGTACCCACGCCAATAATGGTCGAGGGCTCTACATTGGAATATGTCGACGAATACATTTATCTGGGACAAACAGTCCAGCTAGGTAAGTCCAACTTCCAGAGAGAAGTCAACCGACGAAAACAACTCGGATGAGCAGCAATCGGGAAGCTAGGCAGCATTTTTTCGTCTCAGGTACCGCAGTGCCTGAAGACAAGTCTTCAACTCGTGCATGTTGCCAGTGTTGACATACGCATCCGAGACGTAGCCCCTTGCAATCGGCCTTATAAAAAGGCTGAAAGTCAGCCAAAGGGCTATGGAGAGAGCTATGCTCGGAGTTTCTCTGCGTGATCAAATCAGAAATGTGGAGATCCGCCGAAGAACTAAGGTCGCTAACATAGCTCAAAAGATTGCTAGACTTAAGTGGCAGTGGGCAGGGCACATTGCTTGAAGGACTGACGGCCGATCGGGCAGTAAGGTCCTAACGTGGCGCCCGCGTACTGGCAGACGTAGTGTTGGGAGGCCTCCCACAAGGTGGACCGATGATCTGGTGAGAATCGCGGGAATCCACTGGATGCGAACAACGTGGGACCGATCGCTGTGGGGAGGCCTATATATAGCAGTGGACGTCTATCGGCTGATGATGATGACGGCTCCAGTATTTGTGACCCACATGAAAAAACATGCGAGTACTTGTTCTAGTCATTTTAGAGCACGATCAGCAGATTCTTAGACAACCATCATTATGCTCTCACCGTTGTAATTCCGAGCCTTGTACCAAAAGAGAGCAAACGCTACTTCACCACGCTGGCCAAGAACGGACCGATTATATAAAGAAAAAGGTTTTTGAGTTCACCATTTAATATCATAAATTTTAATGACAGATTACAAATTATTACATATTCCATTTTATTCTAATCAATATACAGTAGTTATCAGTAGTCCCAAAACCGCTGGTCCTATTCAATAAGTTCCAACTACAAAGTGTGCTTCTGTATCAAACAGAATAACAGCAAACGACATACATAGAATCTATACTCCAATTTTATCTAGAAAGAAATAATTCAATACATGTTAAAGTTTTAGAGGACATCTACAACCTTACAACTTTTATGAATAAAAGATACATCAGTGGAAGGTTCCATTTTACTTCATAACACTTAAGTCATTCAGGCAGTGATCAATGAACTTTAACCTTTTAAAATTATAATTAATATTACATTTTATTAATAAAAAAATATAATTCTCCTTGTTGCTACAGTTAAACTTCTTATTAATAATAATATATTACAACCATAAAATCCTAACAAAAACTAAATATATATAAAGATATGTAAATTAAACAAGCGATTAAAATATAATGAAAATGAAGTAGAGGAATATTAAATAACATAAAAATGTATTTTTTTAACTCTAAGCGATCGGACAAGTGTTCACCTAATGGGGAGTGACACAGGACGCTTGCCTATGTGGCGCTGGTTAGGATGATATACACTATACCACATTTCGCGCTCGTCGCTTTGTAACATATGATGTCAAGTCCCTTTACCCTAGTAATTTGTCTAGCTACAGCGCTCTTCAAACCGGAACACAGTAACGTTTGCACACTACTGTCAAGCGGCAGAAATACACAATTTGCTGGTACCAATTTAGAGACCGTTTCTGGCAACAGAGACTTACCTCCAGTAAACATGTTACTACTACAGTAGTAAGTGTTAAGTTAATAAAAATTGTAATTCACTAGAAGTTACGACTAAGTAGCTACTTTAGTACGAGTAAGTAGCTACTCTCTTATGTTCTCGATGTTCTACCTTTAACTCCAGCTGCTGATGAGGTGATATTGGTGGTGCATAAGTAAATAGCCAAGGATAGGCTGAACCCATGATCTTAACAGTCAGTTTACGTCCTCACTGCTGGGGCACAGGCACAGGCCTGCCCTCAATATGAGGGTGATGGGCCATAGTCATCTCGCTGGCCCAAGGCAGATTGGTGAATACACACACCTTAGAATAAATTCTAATTCATGTGCGGGTTTCCTCACGATGTTTTCCTTCACTGTTTGTTTTTCGCTGTTGTAACACAAATTTCACAAATGTACATAACTTAAAAATTAAAGTCATCGGTACATGCCGAGATTCGAAACCGCGACCTTCGGGATGAAGGCCGCACTTCATCTAGATAGTTTACCCACAATCCATGTATCACCTATACATATATATATAACACTTTACAATTCAGGCAACAATTTATTTCAAGTACAAATATTATGTAAAAAAAAATTAACAACAATTAGTCAGTTATGTTATTGATCGGAACAAATATATTAATATTCCTGTGTTGGTTTAAATTCAGCGAAATTTTCATATTCCAGATAGCGGCAAGACTGGCACGAATGTTCACGCCGATAGCAATATGGTGCTAGTTAGGATGATATACAGTGCACCGTAATATTGTTAATCGTTGACACAAAGGATATAAGTCTTAACAAGCTACAGCGCCGTTCAAACCAGAAAACGGTAACATTTGCATACCACCGTTTTGCAGCAGCAATAGACGCTGCTGCTGTATACTAAGAAAAGATAAAAATTCACATCTTTATCAAGTATTTTTCTCATAACTACTTTTACTAAGAAATTTATTGATATGAATAATAATGATCAAAGATGATGGACCACGATCACTCATCGAAATATTCCCTCTTCCGTTTCTTTATTGGCACATCGAGGCTAGTTTCTTTACACAGAACAGACTTCTTCACTGTCTTCTGTCCGTCCGCTGGTTTATTCATTGCAGATGAACTCGCATTTCTAACATTATTTTTATCTAATTTCGTTAATAAATCATTAACAGTAATGATTTTGGGTATTTTGGCCGGTATCGTCACGATCGTGTTCGACTGTATTATACCGTTCAGATCTTTGTCGACGGTCACGAGCTTTATTCCGGACCCGCTAGAGACCGGTCCTAATATTTTAACTTGTCCCTTTTTTATGTTCGTCAAATTTAACTTCTCGGTCGTTGCCTGCTCCTGTGCTCGTTTAGGAGAAATAAATGTCTCCGTGGGTTCCGTTTTCGTGACCAAATTATGCTTTCTAATGTCGTTCACCGTTCCAGCTCTTGCGCCCACTGTTTCAGTAGATTCCTTGTTCTTCGGCGAAATGTCCGTTTCCTTTAGTATTGTTGGTTCAGATTTAATTTCTTGAAAACTCACATTACCGCTATCGTCTTTAACTAACATGTAATCTCTAAAGTCTTTCTTTATGTTGTAGCTGCTGTCTTTAAAGTTTACTGCAAGGAGAGTGTTCGCAATGAGACATGAGAGTTCCGGAATATTAAATTCATTGCAGAGTAGATTTACACTGCCCCCGGAACTGTTTTCTATTGACGGACACGCGCCATATTGAACTAATATTTCAATAGTCTTCGAATAATGATCGACGATCTTAGATTTGTTGCCTCGTTCTGTAAAGATATATAATAAATTACAATTAATACTGTCCCTGACCTTCAACAATGATTACAGCCACCTATTTCAAATAATTATCATCATTATCATTATCAGTTGGGTCCATAAAATCCAGGGAAGTCAGCATGATATGTGACCTTACCTTACCTACGCCCATAACCTATCAGTGGATTCATCTGTCCGATGAAAACAGGTTCCCAGCTCTGAAGACCACAGCTGTTACTATTCTTCCCCCAACAATATTACTAATAGTAATATCCTACATTACCAGTTATTCCTGTGTATTTCTCAAAATTCCTCTCAAGTCTGCCCTCCCACATCCCCCTATCCCTTCCAATATCTCACGGTCGCCAACCCGCATGCCCGGTGCGGTGGCTTAGGGGCAATACTCCCCAATGTACCTGTTTGCTTAATAAAAAAAAACTGCACCTACTTTCAGCGTCGAGACAAGCGGCGACGACTGCGACATAGAGGGCAGTGTTGCCACAGTTAGGTATAACCATATTGACGGTAGTGGGATCGGCATCGAGCAGCAATTTGACGTTGATGTAATTGCCAAGTTTGCTGGCTAACATCAGTGGAGCATAACCTGGAAAACAGTTTAAAGGACCTATGTTTAGTTTAGAAAAAAAAATCCCATCATTGCACACAATATAACTTTTCCCTTAACAACTTCCGATCTCAACAAAACGACGTTATCCCATAGTTTACTTTTCCTCAACGAATATAATAATATACAGTCTTTTTAATATTACCCACTACTGGGACTCTGGACCTTCTCTTGTAAGAAGAGAGTCCATACCATTTAGTTGTTCTTGTGACTTATAAGTTTTTTTTATGGACGTGACCAGTGCATATTGCTGAACTTTAAACACCTGTCACAACTTCAAACTTAAACTTGGCAACGAGGATGGTTGACATTGTTTCCAACTGACCTTGATCATCGAACATCCTGCAGGCCTTCGAAAATAGATATTTTTTTATCTCTTCATCCGATTTCAAGTCCAGGTCCGGTGTCCATAAATCGTTTTCGTAAAGTATGGCCCTGCGGGTGAACATTGACACATACAGTAAAATTTGTGAATACAGAACAACAGAGTAGAGGCGGTACAGCCACTTGGTAGGCGCTGGAGTTTCCCACTAAAGGAGAGAGGGTGTGAAAGTGAGAGATAATGAAAAGGAGAGTTCAGAGAAGAAAGAGGTGGAGAGAGCGGGAGAAAGAGGAAAAGAGTGTGATTGTTAATTTTATTAGCGTATTGGATAGAACCTTTGTTTCTACTTCTATTTTTTTTACGAAGTTAAGAGGCGCTAAAGGTCCACCTAATGGTGAACACCAGCCCATAAGAACGTGGCGATAGTTATGATGATATATACTACATTGTGTTCGCCTTGAGACAAGTCTCGTTACCTCGCCAGTACAGTTATTACACTAGTTACAAAGCCTTTTCAACCGGAACACAGCAATATTTGCACACTGCTGTTTGACGGCGGAAATAAGAGCTGTGATGGTACCTAAACGGTTTCCGGCAACAGACACCTGCCACTGGTAATGAGACCTACTGCTTTACAATTTATTTTAATATAATATTTATATTAGTTTAATGTAACTTATTTATCGTTTAAAGGTTAGATGTGAGGTCACGCTACAAGCAGTCAAGTTTCCTCTAAATGCATCTACAGCTATAGTTGGCCGGAAGTTAGGTTATTCCCCCAGCTTTACTCAAGCTTTATATAAACAGAAAGTACATATATATATACATGTACTTGATGGTATCACAACCTTGATGAGAGAAAATACTGAACCATAGGCTACTTGATAACAATATTATATTTGGGTCAGTGGGACGGGGGAGAGGTTATGTCCAGCGGTGGACTATTACTCGATGACAATGATGATAAATTAGTAGCTTTCTACTCTACCGTCTAGATAGCTACCACTGCACTTCATTTCTGTGTTACAGTTTGTAAGGTTTTATGAAATTGCTGGGGTAACGGGTATCTTACGTCCCAAGACGACCACCACTATATGGTCCTGTGTATATTATCTTAATTAGCGTAACGTTATTATGGGCGGGCGTATCACTTACCATCAGGTGAGCGAACCTATCGTCTCGTCTCTATCATCTGCTAAATTTCTCTTGTCTTTAAACAAGCTCGAGATCTACACCCCAATGAAAGATTAAATACGGATAAATGGCCACCGTCATTATCATCATCATCATGAGTATAATCAGAGATGGTTCTACCCTTCATCATTTTAATTTTATCTATGCCAATACCCTGTAATTCTGGTAAACATCCACTGCTAGACTGGTTTCCCACAAAGATCTCCACGCTAATCGGTTCCGTAGGACATCCCGGAGCCGCGCCTAATGCAATGAGAGAAACTACCGAGGGGGTTTTAATGAGTAGAAGTCCCACATAACCTTGTCTTCCCCCCAGAAGCAGGGTTTCCAAGTCAAGTCAAGATTTCCCCAGCAACAATAAAAAAGGTTCGTCCACCTGTGGGTAGCTCTTCACCACATCTTAGTGGTCAGCCGTGACTCCTACGAGCAATATTCCTCGTTAATTGCCCCTTTAAGTCTAGCGATCCTTTGAACTATTATATTTCAATGCCTTAGTTCCGCTGCGGATCTTATTTCTTTTTTTTTATCTAAGAAACATAAGACGAGCGAAACGTTCACCTGATAGTAAATGATACTCACTACCATAAAAAGGTGGGACTGATTAGAAAAATATCCACAGCACCACATTGTGCTCTTTGTTTTGGGCCGTAAGATGTCTCCTTAACCCAGTAATTTCACCAAGCTACTGCATCCTTTAAACTGGAACACTGTGATATTTGCTCACTACTGTTTGGCGACAGAAATGGGACCTTCCTAAACGGTTTTCGGCAACAGAGACCTACCATGGCTATAGGTTAATGATGATGAAGAGAACTATGTGCCTAGAAAAGAATACATTTGATCTTTCATTTAATCCAACCTATTGCTGAATATTTAATAATACTAAAAATAAGTCAAGGGATCCAAACCAACCTGAACTGCTGGTGGTGCACCCTGCTAATCAACAAACGAGGCTTTGGCTCGCACCAACAAACATTGATTAAGCCAGCGTGGTGGGAAATGGACCAAGTCCCCCGTATGAATGCCTACCCAATCGATGTCAGTCTTTGAGGGAGACTTACGTCCATCACCTGATGGTGACGTTGAATTATTAACATAATAATCGAATACGTCATAGAGAATATCTTTAACGGAAAGTTTATAAGATAAAAGAATAAGTTATTATGTATGGACGTATGTATATAGACATACCTGTATCTATGCTTATCTACCAGTACATAATAACGTATATAAAACAATATCAATGGCTTTGTAATGTTTATCACAGAGGTGAACCTGACGTTGATTATCACTTTGCTACGTTTACCTCTTTCTATAGGAAAGCTAAGTTTGAAAAATCATTCGCAGTGGTGAAGATCTCCGAGATCTTCTACGGAACCTGTGCCCCATTCCAGAGAGGGTTGTACCTATCCCCAGCATCCTTGCTTTGCTACAAATACGCGACCACCACATATATATGGTCCTCCCTTTTCTCATGTACGTCGCGTTAAGACCTAACACAAGCTATACGATACCGTCATATGATTTTTTTATAGCCAAGCGAATACTGGTGGTAGGTCTCTATCGCCGGAAACTGTCTAAATAGGTACCACCGTAGCTGCTAATTCTGCCTCCAAACCATAATGTGCATTACTGTGTTCCGGTTTCAATGGATATTGAAAGGATATTGATATTGTAACTAGTAAAATTACTGGAGGGAACAAGACTTCTATTATCACAAAGGAGAGGAGAATAATGTGATGCCTTGTGCATCCAAAATAAAGTGACTTCGTAAAATTAAAAAAAAATTATCTACTGTGCGAATACTGCGCAAATATTTCTTCGTTACATTTATTTGCGTTATGTTACCTCGCATTTTTCTCGCAATGATCGATGATGGTCTTCAAGTGTTTAGAAAAAACCTCGGCTGCCAGGTGAAATACAGTCCTCTGCTCTTCATCAGGGATCAGAGGGTTGGCGCCGTGCTGCAGCAGGATCTCGGTGCAGGTGGCGGTATTGAGCGATAGTGATATATGCAATGGGGTCTGAAATAAACACTTTATTTAACGATAAAGAAACCAAAGCTGACAACAATTTAGACAATTGCATTATTAAAAAAAAAAAATTTTTTTTGGACAATTTATGGCCTAATAAAGAGATCTTTAAGCGAAATCTTTTTTTCATATACTAATTTTTAATTTTTTTTTTTAAATATGTAAATATCCCCATTATATTTTTAACGCATTTATGTAATGCACTATACATCATCATCATCAACAGATAGACGTCCACTGCTGGACATAGGCCTCCCCTAAAAATCTCAACATTTGTAGGGGTTTATATAGGAGGATTTGGGCCATTTTCCACCACGCTGGCCCAATGCGGATTAGTAGACACCAGAACCTCGTTTATAGATTAGCAGGGTGCACCACGAGCAGGCTTAGGTCCCGTGAGGTGTGCGGGACTCCAATGCACTGTTCACCTTTTTGTTTTTGAGCAAATGACACAAGTGACGGCAAGGGGTGTCACTAACTTCTTTTATTTCACTTGCTAATACTAGTCTATGGAAAATTATTGTTTGAATTTAACACTTAAAGAAAATATGGTTCATGTTGGCGATCTCGTCGTTACCAATGGTGTAAAAATTACTACATTAATACCCCGCTTAGCGCGACCCCGTTACGCGCGGTTTCACTATAACGCGAATTTCAAACTTCGCGCTCAAATGCCTCGCAATACGCGAAAGAGTGCGTATAAACATAATGTAGGCATTAACTTCTCTATGGTCGCGGGATCCCCGCTTTCTCTGAATATTCTCTTTGAAGAATTGGGAATTCCCTGTCCTTCCACTTTGTTCTATGGGGATTTCTTCGTTCGTTTCGTGTGTTCATTTGTTCCGTAATATTAGTTCGGTGGACTGGCAGTTTTGTTTTAACATTTATTGGAGATACATACATAATTTAACCCTACGTTGAAAATGCCGCCTGAAAAGAAGAAAGAGCGTAAAAGCGTCACTTTGGGATTGAAGATGACAGTGTTAAGAAGAACGGAAAAGGCAGGCAAAGCAACAATTGTTAGGAGAGAATTTGGACTCTCAGAATCGACTGTGAGAACGATTTATAAAAATCGGGAAAAAATTAAAATCTCCAGCGAAAGTTCAACACCTATAAGCGCAACAAAACTTTCTCGTTCGAGATCATCTATCTTAGAAAAAATGGAGAAATTACTGTCAGTCTGGATCGAAGATTTGAATAAGAAGAACACACCACTAAGTCAAGATCTCATATGCACTAAAGCAAAATATTTGTATGAGATGCTGAAAACAAAAGAAGGAGAAGGGAGAGCCACTCCGGCTTTTGCTGCCAGCAGAAACTGGTTCCATCGGTTCAAGCAGCGTTCTAATCTTCACAATATCCACATAACAGGCGAGGCGGCCAGCGCGAACATTCAAGCTGCAGCTGAGTTTCCAGACAGGTTTCAAGAGTTCGTTAGACGAGAGAAAATTCCTGCTTGTCTCATCTTCAATGTTGATGAGTCCGCACTTTATTGGAAAAAATGCCATCTCGAACATTCATTTCTAAGGAAGAACGTCAAGCCAGTGGTTTCAAAGCTGCGAAAGATCGACTAACACTTCTGCTGGGTGGTAATGCCACTGGTGATTTCAAACTGAAACCTTTACTAGTGTACCATTCAGAAACACCCCGTGCAATGCGAGGCACATACAAGACAAGTCTACCAGTTGTGTGGCGATCAAACAGAAAGGCGTGGGTTACACGGAAAATTTTTCAAGAATGGTATTCTAATAGTTTTTGCCCATCAGTCAAATCATACTGTGACAGAAATGGACTTAAACCTAAAGTTATATTACTCTTAGACAATGCCCTAGGACATCCAACCTCACTTGATACGCCCAGAGACTTAAAAGTGTACGTAAAGTTCCTTCCACCAAACACTACGTCAATTAATTATGGACCAGGGAGCAATAGCAAACTTCAAAGCTAATTACCATCGCCGCACTTTTAGCCAACTAATTCATCAAACTTTCGGGGAAGGAAGACAGTCTATGCGAGAGTGGTCTATTCACAACATAGAAGAGGCTTGGAAGGAAGTTAAAATGAGTTGTATGAATGAGGTGTGGCGTAATCTTTGGCCAGATGTAGTGGAAGCACCTAGAAGAATTATCCAGATGCAGAGACAAGTGCTTGAAGACATTGCTGCAATAATTAAGGGGTCTGAACTTGAAGATGTCACGGTAGAAGATCTCGTAGAACTTGTAGCAACGCACGACGATTCTATCGTCAATGAAGATCTGATCGAGTTACACAATAATCTACGATGAGGAAGAACAAGTAGAAGAGAAAGTTTTATCTTCAGGGGAAATACAAAATGCACTTTCAAAAATTTATTCCGGTTTGGACACATTGCAGAGTATAGACAATAATGATGACCGTGCCTTGACTGTGTGTTAAACAATAAAAACCGTGTTGGGTGTTATGGACGTATTTTACAAGAACGTAAACAAAACGCTGCCCAAAAGACAATAGATGTATTTTTCCGTAAAAAATAAGAGTATGTATTGCATTAAGTGTTCTTAGAATTAAAGTGATTGATTAAAATGATTTGTATTTTTTTGTATTAAATTTTGACTATGTTTAATCATAAACCTCGATATACGCGAATTTCAGTTACCGCGATTGTTTTTCGGAACGTATCCCTCGCGCAAAGCGGGGTACTACTGTATTTACTATATTCATTCCTGCGAGGTGTGCGGGAAGTGTTGTACTTGAATTTTGTATCGGAAAAAGCAATAACTGAATAAGCCATAAAATAAAAAAAAAAATATTATTTATTCTGTAAATTTTAATTTCCCAATATAAGAATATTTTTCTATAGTCTATGGTAGCGGAATTATAAACATTATAAATTCTGCCAAACTCTAAATTTAGAGAACAAAAATTAACTGACAATACAAATCCATGTGTTAATAATGAAGAATATGCTGTATAGGCTGAATGGTGAAATTCGAAGTGTTAAACTCAATAAGAAAAAAAAAAATGTGCTTATTACATAAGTTTGGTTTTATATTTAAGTAAAATTGGGTAAATGTATACAAAACAACAAATATACCTGTTATCTGAACGAGGAAATGTAAAATTGTATTTAGAAGCTATATAGCCGTTTACATGTAATGTAAATATATAATGAGCCAAGGCCATAAAAATTAGACGGCAGCGGTAAGGCGTGTCGTGATGATGAACGATTGTAAAGATCTTTAGTGTCGTCAGACACTATACATTATGACACCGATCGAGATCGAAACAATGGGCGGTGTAAAGAGCATAAAGCAGAATAACAAGAAGATTACGATTACGGTGATCGTGAAAATGGTGATAATAATAATAGGGATGATGATGATAATATCATTATTGCCACTATTTCGTGGTACGCCCGCCTTGCTCGTCAAAATAGTACAACTAATCTTTCATACCTATGAAAACAGTGATCCATAAAAATGTTGCTGATCGGCAACTATTGCAAATTGCCTAATAGTATTATCAAGTAATGCAAGTTATATGTTAGGTCGTTTTTTTTATTCGACGAAGTGAAGACACGAACTGACTTACTGATGATAAGTGATACGCCTGCCCATATCAATGTAATAGCTAGTCGATATGAAATACCCTACACCACACTGCGTCTCGTTATCCCAATAATATTTCTAACTACAGCGCTCTTAAAACCGGAGCGCAGTAATTAATGTATACACCCTACCGTTTGGTAGCAAAACTAGGCGCTGCGGCCGTTCCTACCTAGACGGCCTCCGGCAACAAAGACCTACCTACCAGTAAAATGGCCATGTGCATACATTAACATTGCGAGCGCAACGTTACCGCCGTCCAAGAAAAAGCACAGTTAACCTTCATTCATTATTAAACCTAAACGATATCGTGATACATCACATATATGGTAGATTAATCACGGTAGAATTTTGTCGAGACGAATGGGTCACCATTAATTACATCATAACACAATTGTGTCACGGCACTTAACACGACAACTAGAGTATTCCGGACGAGCAATCACCATCCACCGCTTAATGGTCAAAAACATATGAACTAAAATGGCGGACGAGTCTAACACACGATGGAGTTATGTATTTAAAAGAATTTTTTCCCTCTAGAAACGTAGTTACGAAATTGTTTCTTATCAAATTTCATCAACGCTAAAGTACAACGCCCAACCAGGTTCTTCCCCCAGAATGTTAAATGACGACGTGTTATAAATGATTCCTCGTAGACAACTGAATCTATATTGTTTATGCCATATCGCATTTCGTTTGGTGGGTGGAATCCAATCGTTTATTATCATCACATGTCAACGTCTATTTCATTTTATGATTATTCAATCCACTGGTAATTAAAATAAATGTATAGTTGCTAGTTTTTTATATTGCAATTTTCTTCAGGTTTCATCTAGATCAAGATCCAATTCATGAATGATCATGTAAACCAATATCTCATAACCATGCTTTGTTGACACAAATTGGATACTCATTGTCTTTAAAGCGATGAATGAAATTGTTTGGACACATTTCTCATTATTTCCTTTGAGTTAAGGGGAAGTTAAGATAATTTTCATTACACTCGACGAGTTATTGCGTGAGGTGCATTGCATATTCCTCTTTCATCCAGTTCGGGAACCTGGGGACTAATTAATGTCCCGTGAAAATGTTGCTAACTAATCACGCTTACTGATGAACGTAAGAGATCAATAAATTTTTAACGAACCGTTTTTATTATTGCTTAAATAAACGAAACTGCAAGACGCGCGAGTTATTCACCTGTAGGTGATTGATACGGCTGCACTTAACAACATGACGCTAGTTAGGATGATATACCCATACACCACATGGTGCCCGTCGCCTTGAGAATAGATGTTAAGTCTAATTACTCCAGCTGCACTAGCTATAAAGAGGAAACAATGTTTTCACGCTACTCTTGAGAAAAAAATAGGAGCAGCGGTGGTCATTATATGAGAGTGTTTCCGGTAATTTAGAATCAGCACTAGTAAAACTATTCTCACAACTATTCTGCACATTTCTCTAATACTTCTAGTATACGTTAAGTTCATACTGTCTTGATCGATTTAGTAATGATCATAAAAAAACCTGAAGGTACTCTGTGATAACATCAGGATCACTCAGCTCATCTCTTTAGTGATCATGAATGCAAATAATATACAATATTGTCCGTTCTCACATTAAGTTGAACATTGCACTTTCAGAGGATTGTTTTGAGTTCAAAAGAAAAGATACAAATGCACGGGGCGGCATGGTTAGATAAATCGACTATCATCTACTAGAGTAACGGATAATTTATATTTCAATAAATTTTTAAACTCCTTCATTGAACAATATCCAAACAACTATACGCCTCACCCACTATTATTCCATTCTAGTACAAGGTTTCTTGCGCAGGAAATAGAAATAATCGCCACCAGAAACTTAGTCATAGTTCATTGTAAATATAACTAGAGATACCATGACGTTGTAATGCTCTTAATATTACATACTTTGAATTTGCGTCTTATTTATCAGATAAAGAAGAAGTGGTAAACAAGCAATATATATGGTAATCATGTAATTGTATGTACAAGTAATATTCTTAACTACTGGAGGGATTTAAAAAACAATCTTTCTCTTGGAATAAACTTTTTAACATTATTTACTGTTGGCATTTCAATCTGTATGTACTTAAAAAATTATATGTTGAACACAAGCACTGAATCTATGAGTGTTATAGTTTCTAGGCCTGTATTAGTAAACAGAAAGCCATATATAACTATAGTAACATGATAAGTCATAGCAGAAGATTGTAAAACTAAATATGTTTATCACAAAAAGAAAAATTATATGTATACCCTTTGTATTAGGGGGACCAGAAAGTAATGTCGTTTCTGCGCATGCCAATACTTGATTGTCATTTGTCAGCTCATTGTTTTGTTCAGAGGCGTACCAAAGACATTGTGAGGTTATAGTGATTTCTTTACTTATAGACAATTGAATTACAATTTTTTTTTGTAATTTTGGGTAAAATGGCCAGCCAAATACCAGAAGAGGTACACATCCGGCATTGCATGCTCTTTGAGTTTCGCAAGGGAAATAACGCAACAGTTGCTACCAAAAACATTTGCGATGTTTATCCAAATGCACTGGACATTCGTAAATGCCAAAGGTGGTTTTCCAAGTTCAAATCGGGTAATTTTGATCTTTCCGACTCGTATCGATCAGGAAGACCATCAGCGTTAGACAACGACGTGTTAAGGGCGGAAGTGGAAGCAAATCCGTGTCAGACGATCGAGGAATTGTCAAACAGTCTCAACAAACCTTGGTCGACCATCCAAGAACATTTGAAGCAGATTGGAAAAGTAAGCAGAGCAGGTGTTTGGGTCCCGCATAATCTGTCCGAACAGAATAAGGCTAACCGATCAATCACATGCAACTTATTGCTTCAACGACACAACACAGAAGCGTTTTTTGATCGCTTGATCACAGGAGATGAGAAATGGGTCCTGTATGATAACCCAAAACGCAAAAGGCAGTGGCTCTCTCCAAATGAAATCCCTCGGAGTACTGCTAAGCCAGGTTTACACCCCAAAAAAGCGCTTTTGTGTGTTTGGTGGAGTATTCGCGGCATTGTTCATTTTGAATTACTGAAACCTGGAGAAACTGTTACTGCAGACCTCTACAGCGAACAATTGCAGCGAGTCAATCAATCTTTAATTGAAAAGTGGCCAGCGATTGTCAACCGAAAAGGCGTCATTCTCCAACATGACAATGCAAGACCGCACTGCGCAAGGCGAACTCTAGAAAAAATTAATGAATTGGGGTGGGAGGTGCTGCCTCATCCACCATATTCGCCCGATGTTGCACCATCGGATTTCCACTTATTCCGAGCGCTGCAACACTTTTTAAGTGGCAAAACATTTGCAAATTTGGATGATATCCAAAATGCTATCTCTAGATATTTTGCCGAAAAACCAATTAATTTTTATCGATCAGGGATTGAAAATTTACTCACTAGATGGCAAAAGGTTATTGACAATGATGGGGAATACATCATTGATTAAAAATAAAGACTCGTTAAAAATGTATGTATTTGTATTTAGCGTAAGAAAACGACATTACTTTCCGGTCCCCCTAATATTTTCAAATGTGCATGTAAATATATATATACAACAGTTTATATTTACTCACACACAAATCAAGATAAGCATTGCTTATATCAAAATATTTAATTTAAATTGGTACTCACCAAACTACCATGTATAAATTTGTCGACAGATTCTTCTCGGTTCTTCAATACAATGCACTGCCTTCTCAGTAGATCAACATCATTATTCAATACTGCCACATGTATTGGTCTGTAAATATCTATGTATTATCATCATTTGCACTATTATCGAGAAAAGAGTAGAAAAATATTATTCACATTAACATCTACTGTAATGAGATAATTGAGATAAACAGCTAAATCTTATGTGAAACTATTATTTCATGTTTTATCCCATAAATTTACCATATATAGTCATGAAATAACAATTACAATGTATTCAATAAATATTATTGTTTTATCTTAATATGAAATAAGTCAAATCTTCATGGCATGATGCAGATTTATACTTAAATAATACATAAAAGAAAATATGTTAGTAGATTAATAAAACCGTGTTACACTAATAATATTATTCATGATGTTGAAGTCAATTGAAATGATTTACTAAGAAAAGTGAATGTCTCTTGTAAGGTATATCATTTCAATATTTATGGATTATTTTTACCAGCACAGCAAATAGCAAGTTTTAGAAATTATTTGTGATATTTGAAAATCACACAAAGTGGAAAAAAAAATTAAAGTATTGAACACTCAAGGAGGTGAAAATAATTAATTCTAACTTTATGGTGAAGTAACTTACAAATTATTGTCTTCATCTTTTGTTAAACAGAGTTTCCAATCAATGTATGCCTGATACAACATCACTTTTACCCTATCTTCTGAATTCAATGGTCTCAATATTTCTGCTGTTGCTATATGAAATTCATCACTGGGTTTACTATGCAATTTTACTTCGCTTCCGTCTAACATTCGGAGAATTGTTTCCTCAACAACTTTAGGCTCTTGTATATGTCTATCAATACTGTTCAAAATAATGCTAGGGTTATCCAATAAATTTGGTATACTATAACTGCTTAAAGAAAAATTACTTATACTCATATCTGATATATTACTGTCTTCATCTACAATTGATTTTAACTCTGGAAAGGTTGTATTATCACATTTTGTTTCATTTGTCACACTGTTATTTAAATGTGTATTATTTGATAGTTCAACATTTATTTGAACAGACTCTTCCTGAAGTGAACTAGTAGTAGTTGAAGTACCATTTTCAGATACAGATTTCGTCTTATTTTTATACACTTTTTTGTTAACACCAGGATCACTGAATTTATCAGTAAATGTACAAGCAAGATTAAAATGCTGAGGCTTAATTACAAGTTTTTTAATGGCTTTGGTACTATTTGAATCTTTTAGTACATAGGGAGCCTGCAGTGGCTTCCTAATTTTTCTTTTTGATTTATTAAATCTCTGTAAAAGATCAGAGCAAGTTTCATCTGTTTGACTTGACACATCACTAATATTACTTTTACTTTGGTTTAAATAATTGGTAAGATCATTTTGAGCTACCTTATTGTCGAAATTAACGTCTGTTTGGCAAGACACATCATTAGTACCATTCTTCACCGTTAATAAAGCCAGTATACCTTGTATACGTAATTCTTGACTGATGACTGAACACAAAGCAGAAAACACAGTATCGTAATTCTTCTGACCAATTACTTTCGTAACATTATCAGACGTCCGCTCGATCCAATTCCGAGCTTCACTAGTATACTTTGCAATCGTACGACTACTATTTGCTAAAACATTCAATCTGTTTAAAATTGTTAGATCTGGGTATTCCCCTTTCATGAAATCACCAGGCTGTGATTTGTATATAACATCTTCCTTGACAAAAACAGGGCGAGTGATTTTCATACAACGCAAAAATGCCATATTATCACTACTGACACAGTTTCTTTTTAATAGAGAAATGTCTTTCCTTTTAATTATTAAAGGAGTTTTTTTATTACTATCCATACTTTAGGTCGTACAATTGCGTTGATATGTGTTTAAAGTAAAATTGTTCTAACCAAAAGTATCAGTAAAACGTACATTAATATATTAATCTTCTTCACAAACTTCACCAAACCTCGTCCTTTCCGACATACTACATTTATTAGGATATAAAAAGAGAAATACGTTGACAAAAAAATTATTCACTATTTACGAAATCTCGTATTTAGAACTTCAATGACGCCACTTTAAGTTCGTAAATAATTCACTATTTCTTGTGGGGGTAACCCCCTGAAGTTTATATTAAACAGTCCACAGACAAAAACCCATAACCACAAATGTCGCTATTTATGACATAAAACATCACTGGCACAGATTATATACCTATTAGATATATAATCTATACATAAAGCGTTCGGTCGAATTTTCGGAAACACGAATATAAAGCTATCATCGTTCTTTCCTTTAATAAAAATCAGCAATGGTATAATAATTTATTAATGTTTTTGAAATCGAGACAACTGATGATCGCCAGGAAATCCGTATTGATATTGGCCTAATTTACTTGTAAAAAAGTTGATACGATTGACATACATATACGATTGTTATACAGTACTAGCACGACATCAGTTTTTTGAAGAACGCCTTCTAATTTCATATCTGTGGTTTCTTCCATAAATTAGTATAATTATTTTTTTGCCATATTTATTACCAAGAATAATTCATATTTAGTGGTTAAATGTTGATATCAAAGGTACGAATGGAAAATTTCGTAATGAAATCTGTGTGGTAGTAATTACCATTATGCTATCACCAGTGCGTAAAGATTATTACCTAGTTAATGTTATAATTAATAATCGATGTAGTTTTAGATTTCTTTTCGAGTGACAAGATTAAATTTAAAATGTGACGTTGTAAGAGGTTGCATTGATGCAAACGAAGTTATAGTTCAGGATCAGGTTTCAGTATTTAAAAACGGCGCGGTAACAATGTGACTGTTACGCTCATCTAAAAACACGGGGAAATCAATATCTAGTCATAAAGACATGGAAATACACCAAGAAGGTGTAAAAATTTCCACATGTAAGCGGTAGAAGCGTTTTTTGTACTAACATATCGCTTTGCGTTTGTACTATTTTATAGCATTTATTTCTTAGTAGTCAGAAGTATATATAAATCAGTTTTGTTTTATTCTATCAAGCGCGGAGACCCTTCTCTCAAAAATATAATCTACACCATTTATCCATTAACAAGCGACGACTGAGGGATTTTAATAAAAACTGGATTATACAAAGATACATTTAAAATTAAATGTCACGAAGTATGAATTTTATTTTCATTAAGTTTTACAACGTGGAGAGATCAAAAATATTCAAAAGTTACATTATTTGTGTATTTTTTCAACTGAAAAAGATTATACATGATTTGACAAATTCAGTTTAAGAATTACATGAAATAGCATTACAATATCCTAATCCCTAGGAGTTCAACATTAAAATATCTTAAATGTGCGTGTATGCAAAGTAGTAGATACAGCGCAACTGTAAGGAAATAAACATTACAGAAAATTATTTATAAACAGCGATAATGCTTTTTGGGCAATAAAAAAAAATACTTAAAAAACTACGAACAGATATTCATCAGTTTATCGAAAGGTTAAAATATTATATTGTAATAACTTATATCCTTACACCAAAAATTATAACTGGTAAATTATTTAAACTAAAAATGTAACTTAAACTAAATATATAGAAATCATACATTTTTGGCATGAACAATTTTTATTCATAAAAAGACTATTATTTTATGTAGTAAAAGAAATAATGATTTTAATAAAAGAAACAGTCACAAATCAAACATATGAATAATAACCGGATGAATGCAATATTTTTCTGTTTTAAATCCTATTGGGAGTAAATATTTTATGATTCGATTATCACAAAGCATATTTTAAAGAATTATAATCTAACACACAGTAATTGTAGGAAAATATAATATCACACATTCTTTTATATCTCTGTCGTCAAAGTTTCTCTTCCTAATACATTCCATAAGCTTACGTCTAGACAAAAAATACAATTCATAATCTAAGGCACGTAAAGAGTAATACATAATTATTTTCCCTCGGTGGGCACAATCGGTTTTGTTTCAAAATACAGTCTTTTTTTTAGTCAGTCCAACAATAAGATTACGTATAAGATGAAAATTAAGAAATATTACCTGCATAATCTAATTAAAGAAAAAAGATATCCAATCTTTATTATGCTGAAAGTTAATACAAACCATTCATTCTTAAGATAAATGTGAATTAACTGTTGCAAGGCGTTTCAACCACCACAGAGCACTTCACCATTTATTATCAATGTGGCATCATGATCTATCGCAAACCTATATAAATAAAAAAAAAATACAATATAAAACTTACATCTGTTCCTCTCTTCCTATAAATAACATTTACTTCTTAAAAATCATAAAGAACTTTAATTGGACTGTTTTAAAACAGGAATCCATTATGTTACAACTTTGAATCGTTTCCTGATCATGAAAAGAAAATTTGACAAGCTTTTGAATATATACAATTAGTATAAGGAAAACATTGAAAAGACGTTGAACATATCTTACTTTCAAACAAAAGCAATCAATCTTGAAGAATTTAAGCATGAACTTGATGGAACTGTAAGCTCAGTATCGGGATATCGTTCCTCAAGCAGATAGGCGTGGCTGGTTCATACGAACGAAAGTAACGACAGCAAGTACTCACTTTAAGATTTACGCATCCAACCGCAATGAAACCTGTATTTTGTATATTATACTGCTCCATAACAGCCAATTTACGTCCCCACTGCTGGGGCACAGGCCTACCCTCAATATGAGTGCGATTGGGCCATAGTCACCACGCTGGCCCAATGCGGGTCACTTCCCACACACTTCAAAATAAATTCTAAGTCATGTGCAGGTATCCTCACGATGTTTTCCTTCACCGTTTGTATCTCGCTGTTGTAACTAAAGTCCACAAATGTACATAACTTAAATATTAAAGTCATTGGCACATGCTCTAACCGTAACAGCGAGCAAGCGATTATACTGCTAATTCCAAAAATAAAACATCCAAGGGTAACCATATGGCGATCATGGCAATATAACAGGATCCGTCTAAATATGAATAAACTGAATTGCACCAGTCACTACCACCGAACTCATGAAATACTACTCATCGAAGTACTAAATAAACAATTTTTTTTTTACCCTGTTCTTAGTTCCGACTTCTATCCGAAATGTGATGCCCAGCTGCTTTCAAATGACAGGTGGTGTATATCGCTTAATTCGTACCTCCCGTCGAAAGCGATCTCTGTATAATTATTGCACGTTTCATTATTTCGTCTATAACAAGAGTTATAGTATTAATAATAACTAGCCGAATCCTAAGCTACTCTTTGCAGAACCTATTTAGAACCCTCTTTCTAAAATTATAATACTAAAATCTGAGATTAATTAGATTTTACTGTATTTAACGGTTTAAAACGCAAAGTTTAATTTTGCATTGTTAATTTTAGATTATAGTTATTTAAAACTGTTTTAGGAAGTAAAAAATTAGAATAACTTAATTAGTAGTTATCTATTTATTTCACGGTGCTTTACACGGAATATTCCAGATTTTATTTATGTGGGTGATGACGCGGTGCTGTCGGCGTGCTCGGCGACGGTAGCGCTGAAGGCAGCTGGACCGCATTGCCAGTTAGATTGCATCTATCTATTTCCCTAGCTCATTATGAGTTAAAAATGTCTAATAACGAAGAGTAGAGTACCACGGTACCAATCACATTAAAAGATAAACAAAAGGCGTCGCGGTTCAGTCGTTCAAATCTACTTCTTACCGACAATCAGTGTGCTAACTTTTGATGTCAACTACCCGCGATGGTTAGAATTTAAAAATTTGATTCATTGAACGATGGTAATGATTCGTTAACTACAATAAACAAGTTTCACGATATGAGTATAATTGCATATATCATGCGATCGTTAACCTGCACTCTATACAGGAGTAATACAAGGCGTTACGGTATTTAATAGATACTGTTTGTAAAATTTAAACGTGCTCGATACTTTAGGCATTTCTACTAAGAGTTGGGACCCTTTAGTATTTTTTTAGTTCTCAGCGAGATTAAATTTCAAGATGAGTGAGAAGTGGGCAAAATATAGGGAAAAGAATTCGGGGTACCTTTAACTCCTTAATGGGCTAAAACCATCGAATCTTCTATGACCGCACCGACACAAAAATCATATGGGTCGTATGACGTGAGAGTAAGCCATCTAGCCTCTGTTCCCCTTGACGCCCTACAAAACACGTAATTCATTGTGTCCTTGCTCTTTTTTCCATTCTCCTCCCATCCCGCTTGGACATGACATGTATGCGGACGGTCGATTTCTACATAGCAACCCACGTCATCAGAAAGCTGGTCGCAATTCTATATACTCAAACATAGCTTTTCTGTATGTGTATGTAAAATAACTCTTAATTGGTTATTATTAGTTGCCAGTTAAAAGGGCATAGAACAAATCTCACAAGATCAGTAGAGAAGAGAGGAAATATAAATACCCTCTGCTGACAGTGAGAATTAGGTTAAAGTATGGTATATTTTTTTGTATTTGTATTAATGGTATATTTAATATTAATGATACACTGGATATTTACACTATTTCCTATTTTTCATTTTACTGCATCAGATGTGGCATTACAATAGTGTAACTTTATAGGCTGATGATAAATTGTGCACTTGTATATATCTTTAGGATCATCTAATTTAAAATAGCATATATCCTTTATCGTAAGTATTTTAGAATATTAATAGGGTTTTCAAAAGATTACTATACCTATATAATATTAATCAATAATCATTCTAGCTAATAAATTATTCTTTTTTCAAGAAAAATTTATGTTAAAATTAGGTGCATGAAACAATATTATCTTTCTGTCTCCGTCATAAATTTTTCTAAAATATATAATATTTCTTTACAACTTGATTGAATATACAAGATTAACTATATTTGAGCACATCTTAAATGTTAAGTAAATAATATGTGTGGTTCACAAAATTTAGGATAATAATACTGTCTGAAAGTTATCTGCTGTAACATTGTTAAAATTAAAAAAAAATCTATTTCCTTTGAGATTTGCTCCTATCAAATTTTAGTATCATCATCATCAGCTGATAGATGTTCACAGCTGGATTTAGGCCTCCCCCAAAGATTTCCACAGTCAACATAGCTTCTGATACCACTGAGCACTAGGAGCTGTCATTGGAAGGGTTTCATTTCGAGGGAATTGCGCCATTTCCCTTCATGCTGGCTTAATATGGGTTGGTGACAATTTTAGTATAACTTAGGAAATATCAAGACACCACTTTACTTTAAGATAGCCATTTCAAAAGATCTATAATAGTTTTAAGATTCAACTAAAGTACTCACATAATATAAGACACACTATACAAAGTAAAAGAACTGAAAGATAATACACAACAAATTATACTACAGTCAGTCAAAATCGATAAGGCGGGTAAGTGACGTCATGAACTTAGATATCTAGTGCTATACTTTAGCCCAATCCGCTAAGACTGCCTATTATTTGATTACATACGAATTTAGCGTTTTGTCGTACTGACCATTTTGATCTGAAATATATCTTTGGTTAAGAATTTCAAATTTAAATTTATAAATTCATTTAGCTGGTACATTCGAGTTTTGAAAACAGTCATTCATTTGTTTTTTCCTCATTATTTTTTGCTTTGGCGTGGATTATTACCGCACAATGGAAAACTTGAAATATCGGTATATCTACGAGTATGAATTCTACCATGGCACCAGCACTGCAGAAACAACTCGAAGGTTTAAAGATGTGTACGGCGTTAGTGTCGCAAAAGAAGGCACAGTACGTTTTTCTTTTCAACGTTTTCATTCTGGAAATTTCGACCTTTAGAACCAACCTATGGACTGCCAAAGACGAAAATAAAGAAATAAAGGCTATTCTTGAAGTGGATCCATCATAAAGCACTTCGAGATAGCTGCAGGCTTCGGGGTAAGTGAAAAACTGTATTAATCCACTTGGAGCAAAACTAGAAAGTAAAAAAACTTGAAGAATGGGTTCCCCATTAATTGTGTGAATAGAACTTGCAAACACGCGTCGACTTCTGTGTTACTTTGCACAATAAACACAATAATGAAGGGATTTTAAATCGAACCATTAATTGTGGTGAAAAGTGCAGTGTACGATAATCGGAAGCGCTCGTTGCAATAGCTGAAGGAGACCCAGCCATATCCCGGCCTAAACGAAAATTTACTCAGAAAAAGTTTTTTGTGAGTGTTTGGTGGACTAGAGCCAGTGTCGTTCACTACAGCTTTCTAAAATTTGGCCAAACGATTACGGCAGATATCTATTGTCAGCAACTGCAGACCATGAAGGAAGAACTAGCTGCTAAACAACCAAGATTGGTCAATTGGTCTAGGCCACTGCTGCTTCACAACAATGCAAGACCACTTGGACCTTACTCCAGTGGAATTTGGATAACTGCTTACAAGCAAAAAAGTTCAACTTCAATGCGGTAGTCCAAACCGCCTTCAAGCCTTTTATTGATTCTCACCCTTATGGCTTTTTTACTATAGGGATCAATGAACTACCTATGAGATTGCAAAAGTGGATAGATATCAATGGTACATACTTCCTGTACAAAACGCTAATTTCATATGTAAGGAGTTAATATTAGTCCTGCACATGTAGTATTAATTATAAACATTAACATGTAATGATATAAGTTATATAGTCAAATAACTTATTTGAATTATACCATCTAAAGCAAAATTACTTTAGTCCATTGTATCTATTAAGTCTTTGCTATCACAGTGAGAAACAAATATCAGCATCATACCATTTTCTCCTATTTCAAGCCATATTTCTCCTTAAATTCCATCAATATCTTGTGGTGCTACATCATTAAACTCATCAACATTAGTAGATTCCTCTGAATAATTGCTGTCCGACTGCATTGCCAAATTATCATTAATAAAATAATTTTTCGTAGTTACTAATGTGGGAGTCAACAAGTTTTTAAAATAATTTTTCATGTTTGTTGCCACTGCTGCCATTATTTGATTTTCTATGCTCGCAATGTTTTTGTAATCATTTTTTAATTGCACTTCACTCCTTTGCATGGAATGAGGTATACTGGATTTTAACAAGTTGGCTAAAATGGGATTAGCTCTCAGCGTTTCTTCAGTGGAAGTTTCATTACAATATGTACTTGAATTGTTATCAAAATTCTCTTTTTCATTGCTTGCACTTTCCGATAATGTTTTTCTTAAGGCTTCAATATCGGCACTTGTATTCTTTGGCATATGTGTGCGTTTGTGTAAAAAGAACACATCTGGATCTTTAAAACATTTTGAACATTCTATACATTTATATGTCTGTTTTAAACCAAAATCATGTACAGTTTCATAAGTATTTACACTTTGTGCACTACTAAACTTGTTTATTGAATCATCATTTAATTCAGTATTGATGTTATTTTTATGCAACAAGTGCTCGATTTGTGACATGGTTTCATTAAAATTACCCGAACTGTTACTTGAACCAGATGTTGAATCATCTCCATTTGGTGAGATTGTTTGGTCTGAAATTTTTAAATATAATAAAAGTAATAATAATAATAAATTATAGAAGTGATTTGATCATATAACCAAAATTTTATTTGACATGTAAATGTCCAAGCAGATTGTATGATATTTATACAGAAATGTACAAAATATAAAAGAAAATAAAAATTAACAAACCATTGTAAATGTTGTTAATGCTCAAGTCTCCACTAGAGGCATGTATTGCCAACATTGTCTGTGTATAGAATGTTTGAGCCACTTGTTGCATCTGAAAATAATTAACCATAAAAATATAAGTACAAAATAAAGTGCTATCATGATAGAGATCACTTTTTAACCTAAATTTATTTAACTTGTACTTAATAAGGAAAATGTAGGTTATGTATGTATTTTTATTGTATATATATAATTTAATTATTTTATAAAGATACAAAAAATTAAACCTAAAAAAATTATATCATTATGAATTTGTAAACGTGTTTTACATAGATGCCAACTGAAAGCTTAGATTTTCAAAATTTGCTAATATCAATACCATACAACCTGCAGACCAGACACCAGATCAGAAACAATGCTATGTAATCAACCCATAGTGAGTTATATGAAAGTATCTTCTTCAAGTAGAACAAAGTGGTGACAACGAAAGTTAACATAAGGTAAAAAAATTCCTAATCACCTGAGCATCCATGATGCCAGATGGAAGATTAATAAACTTAGATTCTTTGTTTCTAGTTTTGTGGCACTGTATTGGAGAATCGGAAGGGAGATTTTGTGATGGGACAGCATCTTTACGTAGAGTTCTCCACTGGCCTATAACATAAATTTGATTATTAATTTTGGTCTACAAAGAAGCAGTTTACGCATAAATAATTCAATTGTAATTGCTCAACTCAATAATGTCTTAGAAGGATATGGACATGTCAATTAATCATAACATTAAGTTATAAAATTAAGATCCACATAATCAAGTCTCAAACTTGTAATGTTTAAATTTTTACCTTTGTTTCTACCTAATCCTGTTATAGTATAATCCTCCGGCTTGAAATGTAAACTACATACTTTAGAATATTTTGTATACGGTTTTCCCCTTTTTAGAATTTCATTCCAAAGCTTCGCGAGTTCTTCGTCCCTTGGAAATTGATGAAAAGAAACATTTTTCGCCTTGCCGGCCATAGATGTACAACGGGGCACTGTGCAGTAGTAGGGCATTTTTTAATATTTTTAGGAAACAAAAGTAATTTATTAACATAACTGTATTACTAATTGTCGTTACTTATTTGACTTTCAAAACAAAAGTTATAAAAACAAACAAAACTCGGCGTAACAATACGCATAAGCCGACATTTTTATATCATAGACAACTAGCGTAAAATCCAGATATTTGGTGTAATGTTGTTTATTTTTTTGAGTAATACATTACAGTAAGTATAAATGTAAGTTGACATACAAATTAAAATATTTTAGTAAAAACTTAGAAGAACTGATAGTTAAGAGATAATTTTAAGCAAAAATTTGATTTTTTTTATAAACCAATATTTATAATTCACTATAAACGATGTATTTAATTCTCTTTGGTCAGGTTTTTGACTTTTGTATTGTTTTATAATCTGTTTCTTTTAGTTTATGGTATAAAGTAGCCATTTTCCGAAAAAGTGGGGAAGGGAAAAAAAGGTGAATACATGTCAAATATTTCAAGGCTGCGGTGTGATGATTCCAATTTTGCTAAAGTGATAACAATCTCAGTAAATAATCAATTATAAAGACGCGCGGAAGGAAATTAATTTCGATTCTTATTAATGTTAGGTAGTTTAGCTGTAAGCGGGAGTAAAAACCGCTACCAAAACTTTGGTTTTCAACAACAAAGGTTCCAGCGAATTCGCAATGGGCTACTACTGTACAGTACCACAGTGCACATCACTCGCCGGTAAAACCAAAAATGTTAAATTCCACCGATTCCCGCGCGATAGTACAATGGCCGACAAGTGGAATATTATTCTTAAACGCGGCAAACCTTATACAAAATACTCCAAGGTGTGCAGTCTCCACTTCACGCAGGCCGACTACAACGTCACTACAATGGGTAAGAATAAAGGTATTCGGGTTTTTCCATTTCTGGTTAGTATAGTGTAATGTTTATCACAAGATTTTATATGAGTCATCTCCAATGATTGTGTACTTTGATGAGGAAATTCTCTCGCGATCACTCCCCGGATGTTATTGGTGACGAGTTAGTTGATGTAGCTACTTGATTATTTTTTTGCATATCATTTGTTTTTGCTTATTAGAATCCAGTAGCATATGACATTTTGTATGGCTGTTTATATGTATTGTTTACAAACATTGATCCTTGTTGTATTTCTTATTGGAATTTAAAGTATAATAAACATACATCTTTTAAATACAAAGTGAGATATAGTGTATAGAATATGTTTAAGTTTTTTCATAAAGCCTTTTTTATCATCATATATTTGATGTTTGCCTTAAAATAAGGAAAAACTTATCCTTTAAATTTCTTTCTGTATAACATATCTTACTTAGTATAAATCATTTATACTACTTGGACCACAATAAAAGCACAAAATTTTGTGTAATTAAGAAAAATTTAATTATTCTTGGAATCTAATGAGACGATGAGGCTATTTAGAAACTTAGGTTTCTTAACATACATACTATGTATGTATGTATGTTAAGAAACCTAAATCACACCTCGTTTCCAGTGGGGTAGGCAGAGACCACCTCTCTCCACTTGCTACAATAATAATGCTAATATTTACACATTACAAGAATATATGTACATAAATATAGACAAACATTAATACCATGTTGTTAAGTTCATGTTTTATATTTTTAAATATATATGTTATGTAATGTCGAATACAACATTATGTAAGGCCTTGTGTACTCATATGCCTTCATAGTGCAGTCTGTATGTTTGCCCTATAATAAAGATTTCTTTCCTATCTTCGAATCTTAAGGTTAGGTGTGGTGGAGTTTATAGTGGTAGCCATTTTAATTGGCAATGGGAAAAACTTTAGTTTTACACTAAATCATAATATTATCCTGTAAAATTGCACATTGTGTATAATACTCATGCTTAATTTTCCTATATCAAAATAAAAATAAATTCGATTACTATGTTGCCAAACTCATGTTAAAAGTAATACTATCTCTATAAAAATGTTTTAGTTTCGTTATCAATTTATAAAATTCGAACCATTACAACACAGTCCAAGTATCTTGAGAGTTTCTTACATCATTTTGTGTACTGATTCCCTCTCGTGGCATAATTTGTATTTATTTTGGTATAATAGTTTGCTCTTATATAAAAAAAATTACTCGTTTTTATCTTTAGTGCCTTAGTACTCAGCATTAAAAATTTAATATCTTGGAAACTCATACAATTAGAATACCTGTTCTCTTTTAAAATTTTGTAAAAATGCTTTGAAAAAGCTATTTAATATACAATTATTTTTTTTTTATATAATCAGGTCCTTTTCCCAGTAGGGGTAAGCAGAGGTGAATAAACACCCGTATTTCACCAAATTTAGGTTAGGTCCCATGTAACAGGAGGCGAGCCTGTTGCTACTTTTACTGGGACCACCACGCGCACACACAAAGATGATTTCAGTGTGCTGGTTTCCTCACGATGTTTTCCTTCACCGTTTGTATCTCGCTGTTGTAACTAAAGTTCACAAATGTACATAACTTAAATATTAAATTCATTGGTACATGCCGAGATTAGAACCCGCGCCCTTCGGAATTACAGCCGCACGCTCTAACCATTACGCCAGCGAGCTACTTTAATATACAAGGGTGGACTAAAATGTTTTTCATCTAAGAAACATACATTTTTGATTAAAACTTATTTTTATTTATCTACATAGTCTCCTTGTAAATCTATACACTTCACGAGTCCAAATAGTTTGTTGTTGTTCTTTGCAGAGAAGTTTAGTTGCTTGGAGCTAGACCTGGTGAGGTGGAAGGCAATTAAAACAGAAATACATAAAATTTCACCATAGCGGTTGCTATGGTGAAATTTTATGTATTGCTTTGATGCCGGTTTGCTGAGGTATGAGGTTGTCATGGTGAAACAGGGTTTTCTTTTTCTGCAAATGTGGCTATTTTACACAAATTGAGTAAGATAACTCTTTGTCTATCGCAAGAAGCAGTCACTATCAATTTCCCAAATTAACAAGCAGTTTTTGCTTTTTTGATGCCAGTTCCCGTTTCATAGTCAAGTGTTTTCACTGTATTTTTGTTACAGGCTTATAATGGTCTAATCAAGTTTCATCTCCAGTTATTATCTGTTGCCGGAAACCATCTAGGTTGGTATCACTGCAGCGCCTATTACTGCCGCCAAACAGTAGTGTGCAAACATTACTGTTAGGGTTTTAAAGGCGCTGTAGCTAATGTTGTAATTACTGGGATGTAGACACTCAACATCTTATGTCTCAAGGTGACGAGCACAATATGGTGTAGTGTATCCTAACTAGCACCACGTTGATATGGGCAAGCGTATCAGCTAATATCAGGTGAATGTCCCACTGGTCTCCTGGCTTATTATATAAAAAAAAATCCTATAGAATATTGGAAATGTTCATTCGAACACGTTTTTGGTCTAACGTCAGCTAACGTAACACCTAATACAGCTTTCTCGTGTTTAAATCTTGATTTAGAGTGACACACGCATTCTTTGGACATTTTTATAGCCTCTGCTATCTCCCTTACTTTAATTTGGTGGTCGTCTAATGCCATTTGTTGAACTTTAGCGATGTTATCGTGGGTGGTTGCAGTTTTTGAACGTTCCGGAAGTTCATTGTTTCCCAAGCTCTTAACCTTACGTTTACATTTAGCTACTCAAAATTTCACTGTGGTAAATGATGGTGCCGACACTCCGTACGCAATAAACATCTGTGATTTGCGTAGGTGAACCATTGACTTTACTTTTCAAAAAACAAATATTTTGTGATAGCTCTATGTATTCCATTTTCACAAAGATTGACAACTGCTCATGAAATGGCTGAAACTTTGGTAAGTACCTTTCAAAAGATGCACTTTCCTGACTCATTGACGAGTGCTGCCACCTTCACGTTCAGATCGGACGCTTTCCAAACCACCATCGCACATTTCCTAAAAAAAAATGATGCTGATTGTATTCTATATTTAGCAGTGACAGATTGGGGGAAGCCCGAATAATATTTATCACATATTTCCCGCTTTATTTAATTTTATGCATATTGTAATATATAAGTTTGGCAAATATCTCCCTTCTGCTTTTTTGCTCTTTATTCAATGCTTTATAAAAAGTGTTACAGTGATCGGATTTAGTTCAAATATGCGCCGTTTTGTTCGATAATCTGTTTTCATCTAGACGGCAACTTCATAATACCTCCCTCGTAGAAGCCCCCCTCCTTATTTGCGAAGAACTCGGACAGCCACTTTTCACAAGCCTCTTTTGAGTTCAACTTTACACCACCAAGGGCGTTCACCATGGACAGGAACAGGTGGTAATCACTTGGCGCTATGTCCGGGCTATATGGTGGATGCGATAAAACCTCCCATCCGAGCTCCCGTAGCTTCCGACGAGTCATCAACGAAGTGTGTGGTCTGGCGTTGTCCTGGTGGAACACTACACCCTTCCTGTTGGCCAATTCTGGACGCTTCTGGTCAATCGCCTGCTTCAAGCGGTCCAGTTGTTCGCAGTAGATGGTAGAATTAAGCGTCTGGCCATATGGGAGCAGCTCATAGTGGATGATTCCCTTCCAATCCCACCAAACACACAGCAAAACCTTCCTGGCCGTCAATCCCGGCTTGGCCACTGTTTGGGACGATTCACCGGCCTTCGACCACGACCGTTTTCGCTTGATATTGTCGTATGTGATCCATTTTTGGTCGCCAGTCACCATCCGCTTCAAGAATGGGTCGAGTTCGTTCCGTTTCAGCAGCATATCGCAGGCGTTGATTCGGTCCAGAAGGTTTTTTTGCGTCAAATCATGCGGCACCCAAACATCAAGCTTTTTTTTGTATCCAGCCTTCTGCAGATGGTTTAAAATGGTTTGGTGACTAACTCCCATCTCCTGGGCGATGTCACGAGATGCCACATGCCGGTCTAACTCGATGTAGTCCATGATTTGATCGGTATTTGTCGTCACAGGTCTTCCGCCGGCTGGCTTATCCATGGTGTCGTTTTCACCGGCTCTGAATCGTCGAAACCATTCCTCCGCGGTTCGAAGTGATAGAGTACCATCCCCCAAAACACCATTAATCTCACGGAACGTTTCTCTAGCGGATTTGCCTTTAACGAAGGAAAACTTTAAAATAGCGCGAATTTCGGCGTTAGTGAACTATATGTTTACACGTCTATAACTGTTGAACGCAATATCCAAACTAATTATGCATAGCGTCGTTTTGTAGGTTATGTGAAGACTTTTCAAATTATGTATAGTATTGCCAGATACGAGCTCTGTAGCGCTTTGTACATAGCCGCGAAATTCAAAAGACAAAAAGGCGGAAGGGAGATATTTGCCAAACTATTATATGTAAACAAATTGCAAGTTTGGTTTTCGTTTCGTTTATTTTATAATATGAAAAAACGAGTTAAACTAATAGTTTTACATACTAACCATATTTCCTTCGATGTAAATTTACCATCTCCCTTTTTGTACGATGATGACTAAGTTGTGACGTACTTGCAGTGTATTTCCCTTTGGCCACATGTCAAGTTATATTAAAAAAGGAGCAACAACGAAAGAAGTCGAAGAATGGAAAAAACAATTTTTTGTTAAATTCTGCAATCACTGTATCAAGCTTTACATCTTCAAATATTTTGTGAATATAATAATTGAATTTAATCTACTACAGATATATCACATTTTGGGCTCTCGTTGTCTATAAACATTCTTTTAAAAGTAAAAGAAAGGAATCTTTTCTACACAAGTGGGGTAACCTATCGAAGGTTATTTCTACTACCGTTAAGTTGTAATGTGTTTAAATTACTATATTTTTGTTTGAAGACAGCTGTAACCAGCGTCCTGATATTATCAACTACCGTATCATATTCTTAGTTGTTGGTCTAGATCAGGGATCAGCGACCTTTCCAGTTTGAAGAGTCAAAATTTACAAATTACACAATTTCAAAATTTTGAAAGTGCAAGGAAATAATAGACAATCGCTTCTTATATAAATATAAAATTGAAACAGTTAATCATTTACTGACAATACTAACATGTACTTCAATAACAAACATTCGAGCAAACAAATTCAACAGGAGCTTCGTAGGGGCAGTGCTGGTGCTGGGTGTGAGTGGCCGAGAGATAGAAATGATGCCTAATCCTTGTTCATTGATTCAGAGAACGAGTTTTAAATGTTTTTTTTTATTAAAGTAATAACATTCGTGTACGGAACTAAAGAGCCGCAGCTTCACATCCAAAGAGCCGCAAGTTGCCGATTCCTGGTCAAGATGAACACAATTCGCCTTTTCGATTCGTTTTATAAAAATCCATTTCCAGTGATTTACTCGCAGTTTGACTACAACGCATCATTTGAAACTAGTTTAATTTTTTACAGGTCAATGGAAGACGTTAAGCAAAGACGCCGTGCCATCTCAGAACCTCCCGAAATTGAACCCCGACGGTTCTGTTATGATCATCCGGAAGAGTCGCACAATTAAATACAAAGATGGAAAGAAAGATGATATCATTAGGTATTTAGAAAAAAAAACAATGTTTTTCTTTAGTAAATAAGTACTAAAGTAATGCTTTGACTTTATATTCCGCACGTTGATCGCTTGAAAGTCATATTGACTCTTACACTTCATCTGATGCTGGACTCGTGGACCCGGATCAACTACCCGGACAGCGTGGCACCACACTACGGAGTTTTTATTTGTATGATTTTAACCGACGACAATGAGAACGTTCTCAATTCGTCGTATAGCTGTCAAAACAGTACCATTTTGATGATTTTTATTGTTGGAACGAACTTAACTATATTGGTTTCTCATAAATTAAAAAAAAATGTGCCTAACGACAATTGATAGCTAAAAAATTTCTGTTTGTTGTTGTCGATATTTTACAGTAAGTTTTTATTATTTTAGTGATAAAACAGAAAAATGGTGCTTAACAAGTCAGTCAACGATGTCCATTGGCAACACACAAGACAGTATCATACCGACAAATGAAAGTTCAGACAATGTGAGTGAAGTTTTTTTTTTTCATAGTAAATATCACGTGATGTAGACCTAGTTCTATTTATCCAGAGCTGCTTTTTGGCTTCTTCATTGTGAAACATGGAAGTGTTCTAATTGATGATCACTTAAAGCGCAATTTTATTAGTGACGGGAAGGATATCAGCTTTGGTGGATGATATCTATGACAATGTTATTTTACGCTATATAGGAATGTAAACTATTAAGTTTACCCATTCAATACCTAATCTAATTTACAAGAATGGTATAACAGTATAGTTTTCTTCCTTTTTTCGTATTTTAAATAAAAAGCTTTGTAATTATACAAAACTAAAGTATATATTGTCTAAAATATCATTAATTATGTGTTATATCGTTTATGAACATATTTCATTCGATGTAATCTATGGTAGTATGGGAACTATCATTTTACGTCTGACACGAAATGGACTTTTTATGATAGTTTGTTATGATGACCGTCTAGATAGGTACATCGTGGCAGCCCTTTTTTTTGCCGCCAAAGAGCAGTGTACAAGCATTGATGTATTCCGGATCGAAAGGCGCTGTAGCTAATGTAATAACTTGGGTAACGAAACTCAACATTATATGTGTCAGGCGACGAGCGCAATGTGGTGCAGTGTCACCATCATTTCGAACGATGAACGTCCACTGCTGGACGTAGGTCTCTTGTAATGTGTACCACAAACCACGTTCTTGCGCTGTTTGAGTCCATTGGCTCCCAGCAGTGGTGCCGTGTATATCATCCTAATTAGCTCCACGTTGATATGAGCAGGCGTATCCATCAGGTGAATGTCCCGCTCGTTTCGTCACTTAATTAAATAAAGAACAAAAGATAACGTATGTTCTTGATGTTGTCTTCTAAATTACAGATAGTGTATCGGCTGCAAGCCCTTAACGCGATTGCTAATAACATCTCTCCGCACCAGCAACACAGCGATGACCAGAACCAAATGTTCGTCCAAACCATCAGACCGAAGAAACAAGACGCGTTCATGCAGACGGACCCAATCCTCTCGGAGGAGGACGACTCGCAACCAAATAACAGCTATAGTGAGTCGTCAGAGAAGTCGTTCGCCTCAGACCAACTCGACACCTACTCTAATCAAATATCATTCCAAAAGGAAGTAGAAACTTATGACGGACAGATTAAGAAATACGAGCTACCGGAGGATTACACGAACACAAACGAGGACTACACAAATACGAACGAGGACTACATCCCGCAGACAAACGAGGAGTATAACAAAGAGGCTGAAAAATATGCATTGGAAAGGAAATCGTTGAACGGTTATGAAAAATCGCCAATGGAACCGATGTACCAGAAGTCGGTGATAGAGAACGGATATCAAAAAATACCAGACATGTACGCGTACGACGAGAAGCAGGAGTATCCCAATAGGAACGATAATTACATCGCGTACACTAATGGATACCCAGACAGCGCGGAGGTACTAAGGAATCAGCAGCACAACCTGCAGTTGTTGCAGGAGCCGCACAGAATCACAGAAAATCAGAATTTCTTTAACGAAAATCATATAAAACAAGAGATAGACTTTGGGACAGAGGACGACAAATTTTTATATGAACGCTCCAAGGACCAGATCGGTGAATATATATTTATTAAGATATTAACATCATGCTAAACATGTGATACCCCAGTCATATTACCGCAAAGCATATAGACGAAAACGAGGTTTACGCGATGGTACCACCACCTACCACACACCAAAATCTTGTTATATCGATAAGAATGGTAACACACCACATTGCGCTCTTCTCTTTAAATATAACAATATTAGTCACAACATTTTTCAAACTGGATTCCAATAATTTTGTTGTCTGAACATCATATAAAGTTGAAGTCAGAGCCTAATCCGTTATATATAAAAAGATCATTCATCATTATCATCATTAGCCTATAAGGGTCCATTGTAGGATATAGATCTCCAAAGATCTCCAGCGCCTTCCCACAAAAAGGAAGATCGTTATAAGTAATACATACATATATACCACGCCTCATTCCCAGTGGGGTAGGCAGAGACCACCTCTCTCCACCTGCTACGATCCTGGCACACCTCTCTCGCTTCCTCCACCTTCATAAGCGTCTTCATGCATGCTCGTCGGTTGTGTGTGCTTTTGATCCGGCCTTTATCTAGGATAACTCCGATTTGATCGGAATATGTCCGCTTAGGTCGACCTGCACCGATTTTTCCAATCATTCTTACCTTGTATATTTCTTTCGTTAATCTTCTTTCATCCATTCTTTCGACATGGCCGAACCATCTAAGCATCCCTTTCTCTATCCTTGTCACTACATCTTCAACCACGCCGCACCGCTTCCTTCTCACACTGTTCCTCACTTTGTTCATCCGTTTCACTCCAGTTATACTTCTTCTTTATAAGTAATAAATCTGTTAAGGTACCTCGCTGGCCTAATGGTTAAAGCGTGCGACTTTCATTCCGAAGGTCGCAGGTTCGAATCGCGGCATGTACCGATAACTTAATATTTAAATTAAGTACATTTGTCAACTTTAGTTATAACAGCGAGATACAAACGGTGAAGGAAAACATCGTGAGGAAACCCGCACACTGAAATCATCTTTGTATGTGTGTGGAGGCCCCAATAAAGTGGCAACTGGCTCGCAGCCTGTTACATGGTGCCTAATCTGACCACATCTGGCGAAAAGTGGGTGTTTATTCACCTCTGCCTACCCCTACTGGGAAAAAGGCGTGATAATATAAAAAAATTAATAAATCTGGTTTCCAACCTTTCAGATCCTAACGCCTTGTACAATGAAGGTCAAAGGCAAATTGAGCAACAGAGACGACTTCTAGAGCAGTTACAGCATGAAGTCAAACAAGAGCCGGATGTTAATAACGGTAAGTGCATACCATAAAGGCGAACAGTATGTATTCCAAATAGTCTCTATTTACCATTAAATAAATAAAAAAAAAACGGTATTGCCAATGCTATTTAAATAATACTTAGTATATTTAGATTAACTTAATAATATAGAAACTATATTTTAAATAATTTTTCTTTGTTATGTTAACTGTGAAGGATTGGCAATCAATTCTTTCATCTAGATGTGATTAAGGAATATTTTGTATGCATTATGTCTCCACTTAGTGGTATCAGTTTGGATGGTAGTAGAATAAGTCTAGATATTTACAAGAAAATATAATAAGTATAACTATCTGATTTTATGTAGTTGTGTTATGATTTAATCAAATTTATATCAGTGTTTTTTAAAAAGTAAGAAATACCGTATAGTCGCTGACAAATATTGTTACTTAATGCTGCCTGTTGCTACTGTCAAATAGTATTGTGAAAACGTCCATCCATCCAGGTATGATGTGGAAATCTACAAGAGAAGAATGAATAGGCTTCTTTTATATTAGTGCGATTTACTACCAAAGACTGCATCACCACTTACTATCAGGTATATGTATAAAAAAATTTGTGTCCTAGTTGTAGGTTGTTATAGCTAATGAAATTACTGAGGTAACGAGACTCAATATCAGATGTCCCAAGATGATGAGCACAATGTGATACAGTGTATGTCATCCTATGTTATGCGCTAGCATATCATTGACTGTCAGGCGAAAGTCCTGATCAACTCTTGGGTTTGTTGTATAAAAAAAATATTATAATTATATTTTGTTTGTCTTTAGCATGCGAAAATGTAATGCAGCCACAGGGTAGTCCATACTATCAATCGAATGGACAACATAACAATACGACAGGTAAGGGAATCAATATCATCATCAGCCGATAGACGTCCACTGCTGGACAATAAATGATGCATCCGCAGTGCATCGCCGCCAGATAGCAAGCGGCGATGTTGTCTTTGGTGTTAAATCGCACTAGTCTGGAAGAAGCCTATTCGTTCTTCTCTTGAAGATTTCCACATCATACCTGCATGGAAGTATGTTTGGACAATATCATATATAGTAGCAATACTGTTTATTACCAACAAGTTATCCAGTACAAGTTTCTTTCTAAATATTAACACCCATAGTTAGTATGAAATATACAATAATAAAAATATTTAAAGCCTTTAAAACAATTAAGATAAAATGTACATATTTATTTAATATATGAGTTTCTCCATTTTATCGAAGTCCAATATTTAAGTGCTCTTGTTACTACCACTTTATTTATATGTTATTATTATTTACACAATATTTTTAATTTTTAAATGTCATCTTATTAAAGTATATTTAGTACATGTTCTATTAATACTGTCATTGAAACGATGATTTCTTTTAGGTGTGTCAGGTTACTACGAGCAGGTTTCGAGACCGGGGCCCGAGTTACTCATAGCTAAACAGAACGCGTTGGCAGCTCACACGCAGTTATGTAAGTTGAATAAAAATTCCGATCTCCTTTGCTTGAAGTCTTCTACATAGATAAATATATGCCGACATAGGCTCTTCCTGTCACAAAGTAGTATTATTAATTAGTAGTATTAATAAATTTGACTTTTGTGGTCAGAAGGATGCTATAACTAACACACTTATCCAACTAGAATTTTTTGATATAAAGTTCATATTGTCTATGGTCGATTTACCGTGTCTATGATTCATTTAATTTTAAATAGTTTCATATAAATACATGCTTCTATTTAAATGTTTGTTTCTTTTATTTGTTATAAGAAAATCTGTATTTTATGTCTGATTTTTTTCTGTCACAGGGCAAAACACTATGAAGAGACCCTTTTTCTACAGTGAAACCTCACCTTACACCGGGCCTCAAGTATTACACAGATATGAGGTATTATTTTTGTCTTCATCTCTTATCAGTTAACTATACCTTATAATTAATGTTTTACGTTAATTTTTTTTGTATGCCATCTTTAGCTTAAATATAAAGCTTTTTTTTACATTAATGTTCAATATATTCATATTTAGTTTGTTGCCAACTGAGGGGATTTTCTAGCGTTCATTGGTTGACGTTTTTACGCATGCGCATTAGGTAAATCTAATTACATACAAAAATAGTACTTCTTTAACCCACTACGCGACAAGACGCGGGAGACGTTCACGTCCACAACAACGTGGCGCTAATAAAAATGATATATATATACACATAAGATATTAAGTCCTTATATCCCAGTAATTTCGCTAGCTACGGCGCCCTTCAAACCGGAACATAGTAATGTTTGCGCGCTACTGTCGGCAGATGCTGTGGTGGTAACTATATAGACGGTCTTGATCAACAGAGAGCTACCATCACAACGTGACATAAATAAAAAAAGATACAGTAATTATATGAGGTATCATCAGCCGATAGACGTCCACTGTTGGACATAGGTCACTCCCAAATATCCACACGTTTGTAGGATTTTATATGGGAGGATTTGGGCCATTTCACACCACACTGGCCCAATGCGTGTAGGAGTCAGAGCGTCGTTCGTCGATTAGCAGGGCACACTACGAGCAGGTGAGATTGGCGTAGGTCCCGTGAGTTAGCCCTGTAGTCTCGAGCTATTAAGAATAGGATTAAGGTATTCCCTGCTTGTCGTCCAAGGTACCTAAAAGGGTCGTCCAGTTCATGGGCTTTGAGGGTGGAGGTCCTCAGAGTTCAATTATCGAGCCTTAGGAGTACAGCAACCGCATGCTGGTCTTGTATTTGCCGTAGCACAGCGTGGATGCTAAGGATGGCTTTGCCTTTTCATGGGATGTTTTAGCCAGAGTGCAGGGGGGCACCTGTTCTATAGGAGATCCCGCAGCCCCTCCTAATGCATTGAGGGAGACCACCGTGGGAGTTTTAGTGGGTATAAGCCCCACATAACCTTATCTTACCCACAGAAGCAAAGTATCTTTTAAGAATGAGATAGAAAATAAGATAAAAAAAAAAGTCCTGTGACTTGTCGTGCGACACTCCTTCATGAGCTATACACTAATAATTATTTAATTAAAAGCAAACCTTTGTTTGACTTTATTAATTAGTTCCTTGAGAGAGAGGCTCATGTCCAGTTGCGGACTGCCGCAGGCTATTGATGATGATAATGATGGTACGCATATAATAAGGTTTCAAAAGTGTTGAAGAGTTCATAACATTTTGTTGGTATTTGTCTCTTGTTGGAGACCGTATAGTCCTTTCTGCCGCTAAACGGTAGTGGGTAAACTTTATGGTTCATGTTGGATGAGGTCTATGGTTAGTGAACTTACTGGAGTAAAGGGATATCGTCTTATGACAAGGCGGCGAGTAATATACGTTGCAGTGTTATTGGTGGTGTGGGGGGTTTGTGAAGGGGTGATTATAAAAAGAAGACAAATTATTTTACTTATTAGCTAATTAATTACAGTTTGCTATTTTTTTTTTCGAGTTGTTGCTGTAAGTGGTTTTGATAACTTTGACAGCTTCGGAGGACCCAGGGCTCGCGGATCCGGTGTCCGTGACCTGGTTGAGGTACTCGTTTGAATTATAGCTCATATTTGTGTACGTAACGCTTTTGTTTTCAGGATTTAACGAGAATTCTTCAGTGAGACGGTGAGACATTCCAAAGCTGCATAGTAATGCTAAAATTGTTAAAAAAAAATAATAATATTTTTCTCTTAACGACGACAATCTCTCGACGATGAATGATATTTTTTTTTTTTATTTCTTAAACGCGAAAAAGTCTTCATTCATTTCATTATATTTGGTATTTGATTTAAAATAAAAAAAAGATATTAAAGCGCGCGAAAAATTTTATGAATTTATGTAATTTATAATTGTTAGCATTATTTTTAAATCAAATCAATAAAAACAATCTTGTTATTTTCATTGGGCAGGTTCTGTTAATTTTTATATTCAAGATGGCGGCGGTCAGTGAAATACACGAGGTAAATGTACGTATTATAAAATTGTACAAATATGTTGTATACGCGCTTATTACGTGTCAATGCGTGTTTGTGGTTATAATAAATGTTTTTTGTAAATAAAATTGGCCGCCCACTATTGGGCCTGTAAGTTGTAACGCGCGTGGGAACCGTGGGGCATTTTAACGCGAGCAAGTTGTGTCATAAGTGTATGTATGATATCGTTTACAGTCTGTGCAACGTTGGAGGTTTTTATTTTTTACAATATCATATTTATAACCGTTTGCTTTGTATCAAATCAGAATAAGTACAATGTTATTTTTTTTTTTTTTTCAATGTAACAAATTTTGTTAGCTACAACATTTTTATACCGTTGATTACTATATCAATATTGTTCAAGTAACAATGCTTTAACTAATCAAATTGTAGCTCCGATGTAAATACAATTTATTTTTTTTTTATTAATGTATATCAAAGATGACCAGCACAAGGTTTTTATGAAGAAAAAAATTTTTTTTTTTTTTTTTTATAATGAGATGGATTTTAACAGTTCGATTGGTTGAGCTGGACATGGTGCCAAATTTACTTCTTGTTTTTCTTAAACTCTATTATTTTAAATTGTTTGCGATGAAATTAAAATGTGTATGTTTGTTGCCATTCTTTTTTTTTTTTTTCTATTTAGTATCATATTATTTTTTAAGGTTTTTCACGTCCTGCTGATTACTAACGTCTATTTGCAACAGAAGACAGGCAGCCCATGTTATTAATGTAAATCGTATGTGTTATATTTTTTTTTTATTTTATCATATATTTATGCGTCTTAAAATATAGTTACCATTACATTATTTCGATTTATTTGCGTTTACAATTATATTTACAAATTTTATTTTTATCTTTTAAAGTGGGAAAAGTTATGAAAGATTATTTTTAATATGTTAAATCTGATATATTTTTCTTATTATTGCAAAAGCGTCTATTAGCTTAATACGCGCTATAGGGAACGGAAATGAGATTTCTTTATTTTATCCACGTTTTTTTTTCTTCTAAACCAATTTTTTTTTTATAAGATTTATTTTATATATTTTGAAGTGATGACTTTAATGTCTTATATAGCAAATCAATTTTATGTGAAAATGTTCAATAAATCGATAACTTTTTTATTACTATTTTAACAGATTTTTTTATTCAATATAAATATATTCTTTTATTGATTTTAGAATCGTTACATGTTTATCAGTGTCAGAGGGTTTTTTTTTTTTAATAGCTGTCTCAGTAAAGTGTCGCGGAGCTAGTGAAAGTTGACGGTGTATTCCGATGTGAGAATATTGCAAAACAATTGGGGGAAGTGATATTTTATCGAATTTACGTGGCAATTGTAACGTTGACGTCAAGCTTAGCATTTAAGGGTCGTTGAAAACAATTCGTTTCGTCACAATTGATTATTTCTCTTTTATATAAATATATTTCTTTTTAACTCGAAAAGTTGGTCTTGCCAAAGTGTTGACGTTTCGCTTCTACGAACGTAAAGCGAATGGTCGGCGTCAAAGTCTTAACCCTATATTTGGTAGTCTATTAGGAATCGTTCTTAAGAGATAGAAAAAAAAAAAAAAAAAAGACTTTGATGTTATTATCGTAACTTATTATTTGGTGCTCGTTATGTTTTCCCGAATTTTCTTGCATTTTATTTTTATCTAGTTTACTCGTGAAAGTGAATGTGTATATAATATTCGAGTACAATGTTTTTTTTTTTTTTTTAAAGAAAAATCTTAGTACGCACATAATGTAGATGGAACGCTAGTTGTTTTTTTTTAAAGATTTCTTTTATAGTTTACAATCATTTTATTTACCATAGAGTATAAGGTTAATATAAGAACGCGGGGCGGTAGGACATGGAGTATTGCGGGAGCGTGCACAACAAATCAATTTTTTTTTTAATTATTATATTCGTTTTGATGTCAGATGAAATTTTTATCGATTATTTAAATTACTTATAAACAATTTATTTGATCCGCGGACGAATGTATTACAAGATGTATCAGAGATATTTAAATACGAGAGTGAAACAAGAAAAAAAAAATGTTTATATTTTATTAATCTGTACGCTCTAAACAGACCAAAGCTGTGAATTAAATGTAAAGGTCGTTGGATAAGGATAATAAAAAGATGCTTATGCACACATTTAATTCGCTCTTATGTTATAAGTGAAGATATCGCATTTATTTATAACACTCCACCTTTTCACCAAGCAGTGTGCAAACATTACTATACCGTGTGATACAGTAAGGGCGTTGGAACTAGTGAAATTACTCGGGTAATGAGAATTATTATCTTGTCTCAAAACCATGAACAGAATATGGTGCAGTGTATATCGACGGCCGTATCACTTACCTTCAGGTGAACGCCTCACGATAAAAACAAACCCAGTGTATACTCTTGTTAATTGCGATCAAATTTAATTACTTTGTTGTCTCTTTTTTTTGCTGTTGTAACACTCAATTTCGGTTCGTTTTTTAAGAGATTAATTGAATGTGTGCATCGGATTGAAATTCGCGATTTTTTTTTTATATGAAAATATTAAACCTTAAACTATTTGAGTTTTACGTTAACGTTGTCTTTGAAGTGAACATTCAATAGAAGTATAAAATCAGTACATTATCTATTAATTATGCAGTGTTGTCATATTAAAATAAAATGTAATGTTGCAGTATGAAGTACAATATTTTAAACTGTTCGATAGCAGTTCACTTAACTGCTATCATTCTGATATACACATAGTTTATAATTTTCATATAAAAATCGCGTCCCTAGTTTATAAGGAGAAAGATGTTATTTGCTAGATACAACATTTTTGTTTATATATTTTTTACAGCTGTGGCCATTTTCAAATAAAAATAAGATGAAAATCGATTGTTGATTTTTATTTAATTTTACCATAATTATCATCATCTTTACATTTGTGGTATTAAAAATGTTCATAAATGAGCATCATTTATCATCCTGATCGTTATCAGCCTTTGTTTATCCACTGCTGTATATAGGCCTTCTCCAATGTCTTCCACCATATGCGATCCTCGGCTTCTCGCATCCACCCGCTTCCGCCCTGATGTCATCGGTACATATGGTTGGAGGGCGTCCTACACTTCTGCGACCTTAACGCAGCCTCCACTTCAAGACTTCTCCCCCATCGGCCGTCACTGACACGACAGACATGGCCAACCCACTTCAGCTTGCAGATTTTGAGAGCTACGTCGACAACTTCAGTTCTTCCGTCCGCCGAATTTCTCCGTTCCGGATTTTGTCTCTTAGAGAAATGCCAAGCATAGCTCTCCATCATTCGCTATACTACTTTGAATCGTTGAATCTACTTGATGGTCGAAAACCATGTCTCTGCGCCGTAAATAAGGGTGAGGAGGACTGGTTAAAGACTTCTTGAAATATTTGTGTATTTGTGATATGAAGATGTGGCGGAGTTTCCCAGACGCTGTTCAGCCGAGCCGAATGTATCTTATCGATCTCTTTGAAGTTACCTCGGCTAAGTTCTGTTATAAATGATAATGTACCGCTAACTTATCTACATAAGTCGTCATTGCCAACTATTTTTGTCTTGCCTCTTCAATGATAAGTTCCCTTTTTGTGCTTACTTGTTTATTAAAATAAAACCACAGTGGCCAATTCAGTATATGAATTCTTAATACAGTTTCAATGTTCATTAAACTTAGTGAGAAATGAAAAAAAAATCACCTCTTTGATCCAACTGACCCGATGGAGGTGAATGAATTGAAAATTTAAAAACAATTGAAGTTTAAAAACCTTTTCACATACGGAGGCATGTTAAATTTAAAAATCGGTTTTTCGTTAATCATGTATCAACTGTACTATAATTAGTGAGCTTAATGTCGGATATAAAAACTTCTTGATCTGAACGAGTTATCAGTTTTATACAGATCATTCCTACCTCACCTCAAACAAAGGACTAACAACCTTTTTTATTTAAATAGGTTTTTGCTTACAATCCTTAAGGTTAAGTAGTAATGTCGGAGGGTGTATTACTAACCTTGTTATCAGCCTGATAACGCTCACTGCTGGGCATAGGCGTCCCTCAAGTATTATCGAGAGGGAATTGGGCCTTAGTCCCACAACGTTGTCCCAGTGTGATTTGGTGGGTGGTCAGAGCCTCGTCTGTTGTTTAGCAGAGTGTACCGCGTGCAGGTGAGGTTGAATCGGGCTCCGTAAGATTTTGGGCGGAATTCTACACCCCATTACTAACCTAATAACAGCTAATTGATACCTTTCTTGAAGACACCTATGTAATATTTGGGCGTTAACACTGACGCCAGAAAGTTCTTCGATTTTGATTTATCTCATACATGGCATAGGAAAAACCCAAAGTGACTACTATAGAGATCTGCATATATGTTGCTAGTAACTAAGGAGTCACGAATCAGCACTGATGTTTGATTGTTAATACATTAGACAACTTTTGGTTCTTCATTAAAACTATTAAATGCACTTAATGTTTGTTTATTAATTACCGCATTAATAATCAATAACTTTGGCATTGGATTCAAGTAAAACCTTAAGTCTGTTCAGTGCGGCCATGACAGGATATTAAAATATACTTTAATTATTATTTAAATACATCATTAATGTACCATGACTGTGTCAATAAAAATATAAATTATACATTTTAGTAATTATTTTGTGCAAATGTTCAAGGGTGATCGTAGCATTATGGCTGTTCTGACCGTCACAACACGGCAATGCTGTTATGATTGTAGACTCACAATATGATGGTGCTGGACAGCTAGGCGATTTGGTTTTTCTATATACATGTACACAGATTTTTGTATATACATGGAAAGGAAGGGCCATTATTTTGACCACGGTGCGGTTTATACAAATACGTTGACTTCCTTCATTTGTTTTTATTATTATTCAGGATATGTGGTGGTATAATCGAAATTCTATTCATGATTAACTTGCACAGTGCCAAAGGTCAGTTAAAGTCGGCGACAACGACACCGGACGAGAGAACGGTATAGTAGACTAGTTTTAGTCCGGGACTTCATCGTCAACATTCGTTATTCATTGGTAATTAGTTCTTTTTTATGTATTGAAACGACTAAACAAGCCGAACTTTCACCTGATGGTAAACGATACGCTTGCCCATAACAATGTGGCACTAGTTTGGATGATGTACACTGCACTACATTGCGCTCGTCGTCTTGAGACAGAATGTTAAGTCTCATTACCTTAGTAATATGATTAGCTGCAACTCCATTCAATCCGGAAGGCAATAATGTTGCATCCTGCTGTTTGGCGGCAGAAATAGGAGCTGCTGTGGTAGCCACCTATATAATTTCCGGCAATAGCGACCTACCATAATGATCTAACATTTCATTAACGCTGCAGGCTATGTTATGGTAATATTACGGAGATCCTCAAGTAGATACCACCAGAGAGTAAATCTGACGACTGTTGTCCAGTTGGAATGGCGCTGTGGTAAGTCAAATTACGGGGGAAAGAGACTTAACATCTTGTATCTTAAAGCAATCAGTACATAACAGTGCGTTATCGTCCACCTCATCACATTGATACGAGCGAGCTCGTCCCTTACCGTCGAGTGGACATCTCGCCCGTTTCGTAACTTCGTCGATTAAAAATTCGGCCGCCAAAGATTAATGTATTCCGGTTTGAAAGGTGCTGTAACTAGTGAAATTACTCGTGAGATTTAACATCTTACGAGTATGTCTCAAGGCGATATACGCAATTTAGTGCTATCAATACCATCTTAACTAGCGTCACGTTGTTATGGTCAGGAATATCGTTTATCATCAGGTGAACGTCGTGCTCGTCTCCTCGTTTCGTTGGATAAAAAAAATGATATTTTAAGAAGAATTATCCATATTAATTATGACTTCGTGTTCTGATTATTGACATGTGAATCGTAAATTACCTGTGAAAGTCTGTGACGGACCTTGATCATAAAACTATTTATTCCCTCAATGCTTTTTAAGTATACTATTGAAGGTTAAACTTCCTTTTGTTTGGTTAACGTACGAGTACGTTGAGATTGGGATATGCAAGTAATGCTTAAAATGGTTATCTATAAAAAAAATTGTATTTACTTATAATTCTTAAAGTTTTTGCTATAGTTAAACAAAAAAAAATGTTAATAACGTTTTTAATACCGATGAAAAACCTTTTTTAATTCTTACGTCGACATATTCCAAATTTTCTAAAGTTTTGTCTTCTAGCTACACCAGTATGCCTTAGTAGTTGGTCATGTTGTACATCCATCTTTATAAATAGCTAGTTAACTTAAAATTACGAGTGCTAAGTAATTTTTATGTCTTATTATACTTATAAATACTTTTTAAATCGCGACAATTGTTTGTTGATCGATACAAATAATTTTTGACATCTTACACCTTATTTTCTATTAGCATCGTTGATATAAACCTGTGTATTTCCTTATTGTGCTTTGTTAAATGCTATCGTCACTGTACCATCTTCTTATTCTTAAAGTGCCTCTCCTACTACCGAAGGATGTCGATCAGTTCACTAAAACATATTTCGCCCGGTCTCTTACGAGGCGGAAAAGGTACCGCCCAAGGTACTCGCGATCCCGGTCCACTCTCTGTACCATAATATACTTGATATATTTCAGCTCCTTATTTTACTACATTTAAACATGAACTTTTTATACGATAGGAAGTTTTAGATTTATTAAAATCATCGATTTCATCTTGTATCATCTTGGACTTATCATACCCTTTTGGAGGATAGGTTAATGTCATCCTAAATAAAGATGAACTGTTTTATTATCTAGTATACAGACCTGAAGTACTAGCAAAAAATAAATACAACTCACAATTATCTACATTTAAACCAAAACTGTATTATATTTAATCCATATTAATAAGATTTATAAATATACTTACATATTTATTCGGTTTAAAAAATGACGCAAGTTTTATACGAGTTTGCAACGTTGTGCTTTTTTACGTGATGTTTAGCAGGTAATTTAGTAAGCTCAAACCAAATCATTTATGTTTCAAAGTCAAAGTTATTATTTTTTAAAAACCGGTAAATATATTTAATAATATGCTTTTAAGGTACAAACATTGTTCTTCATTGATCCATTGTATTACATCGCTACTTACTTGTTGTAGTATTTCTATAACCAAAACATCTTAACGATAAATATGTCATTGTAGTATGAGTTAGAACAGGTTTCTTATAATATTGTCTTAATCAAAAGATATAAATGTATTTTAAATGAATTGAGGCTAAGGTAAAGGTCAACTGCTGTATTGGTACCTTTTTGTTTTTCTTCGTTTCGTATGTTCTGGCATAATAAAATCTATGGATTTCTGCTAAAACTAAAACTGATCTGAAACATTTATCACGATAGACGCGATGTTGCTAAAAGTGCACACCACTTAAATCATTTACTTAGTTTGTTATAAAAAAAAATCTGAGACGTACATCTGCAACCATTTCCTCATTGGTTTCGAGGCCGTAAAACAAAGAAGGTAAAATTAAACTATTACGAAATGAAAATCTTCATTGTGAACAATAATTGCATAAAACCTTTAACGGTCATCACTGTATCTGGCATGGCTCTGATGTTAGTAATTAAAGTGCCGTGAGGGTATTTCAGGTTTAGTGACGGGGTTGTTATTACGTAAAGTTTTATAAACAACAAAATAGTTACAATTTTAACGTGGAATGCACAGCATCAAATGCTACCTAGTTTTTAACCCTGCTGCCAGGTAGCAGGTAGCTTTCTTTTCTGTTAACCTGATCTTTGATTACATGCCTGCTCACAACAGTGTGGTAAGAAGACATATATTACACCTCATGCTCAGTGCCTTGAAAAAAGATATTAAGTTTCGTTACTCCAGTTATATCAACAGCTGCAACACTGTGTACCAGTAGAGACAATCGTTGCGTTGATACAAATCTAGGCGGAATATGGCAAAAGGCATTTGTTAGGTTAGGAGTGAAAAAGTACAATGTAATGTATTTTTCAACTCTTTAAACCTTAAAGGTATATTATTTGTTGGTGGAACACTTAAATTTCATATAAAGGAAATAGTAAGCGTTGCAAAATTAATAAAATTCATTATATTTATTATATTATTATATTATTTAAATTAACTTTGAGTCCTTTAGTCTTTAGGAAGAGGAAACATTTAAAGCTTTTTTTGAATTAATTTACAAATACTACGTTGTTGCGATATACCTTCAGCATAACAAGTTATTTTGAATAAATTAAACTATTTATAAAACCAAAAGTTAAGTGCGCTAAAGCGTAGCAAAGAATAATTCAATTAAATTTGTATTTCTTCATAAAGCTTATATATATCCGTGATTGTTCTCTAACCATCAGTTCGTTTGAAGATATAATATTTTAAAATATTGCGCGTTATCTATTTTGCAGTTTTTTAAATATACGAATACAGCAAGTAAGTAAAAAAGAAATAATAGAGGTACGTTATTATTACTAGACTTTTTTTTAACTATTCCTAACTTTTTAATGGTGGTAGCCCACAGCAGCAATGATTTCTGACGCTAAACCGTTACTGGGATATGAGCAAAATGAAGATATAAGCATAATGTGCAGTGTATAACATCTTAATTAGTGTAACATTGTCACGGGTACGGTGAAGATCGGCTAGAACCATTCAATAAAAACACAAAGGTTTAGTTCTTGTTCATACTCATTTTCATACTGGTTAAAATTTCTTAATTGTATATTCATATGTTATACCAGTCGCGATACACCTTTGACTTATATTGTTGAGGTCGTTCTGACTTCGCTTAACTTGAGTTCTTATTATTTAGCCAGCAGTCGACGTCCAGCTGTGAAGAAAACCGGACGTGCGTGATATAGACAGTTCCTTATATATTACAGTGTAATAAATTTTTAATTTATTATAAAACAGTGACGAGTGCCAACAAATATAAGGGTAAGTGAAAATCTTTTCATTTGTAGTTCTAAAAAAAAAAAAATTCTTCAAAATGTATAACAAGTTATTTGAACTTAATGAACATATGATTAGAAATTGTATATATATATATATAATTACGTTAAATTTGGTAATAATAAAAATAAAAAAACATATATAACATATTGAGACCTGAGACACTATGTTGATTTCACGTATTGGAAAACCTATTTATCCTTAAAGGAAAACCTGACGTATAGAAACTATTGAATATAAAATTGACGACAATTAATTAGAGATTAGTTACTTCTTTCTATTTAGGGATGACTTATATGGAATTTCGTATAATTATTCAATATTAGACGATATTCACATTTAGATAAGATTCAAGTTTTGTATAGCGAATAATTTTATTATAAGAAATATAATAGTTATGCCGTAATGATATATAAAAAATGTGAATGACTCTTTAATATATACTTCTTTTATTTAATAAAGTTAGTATAATCTTAAAATATGAATATATTTCTTGTAGATTAGGCAGCTCCCTGGCCTAATGGTTAGAGCGTGCGGCTTTCATTCCGAAGGTCGCGGGTTCGAATCTCGGCATGTACCGATGACTTAATATTTAAGTTATGTACATTTGTGAACTTTAGTTACAACAGCGAGATACAAACGGTGAAGGAAAACATCGTGAGGAAGCCCGCACACTGAAATCATCTTTGTGTGCGTGTGGTGGTCCCAATAAAGTGGCAACACGCTCGCCCCCTGTTACATGGGACCTAATCTGACCACATCTGGCGAAAAGTGGGTGTTTATTCACCTCTGCCTACCCCTACTGGGTAAAAGGCGTGACAATATAAAAAAAATTATCTTGTAGATGTATTTGCTATTAGAATTTTTGCAAACGAATGAAATGCCTTCGTGAAGCAATGGGGAATCCCTTACTTTGTAGCACAAAGGTGGTTCGTTTTTGGTTCCATATATATATACACATAAACATTCAATATATTTATCTCCACTGATAATCATAGGCCGGAAAGTGTGACTTGACTTGAAGTGATATTTAAGCCGGAAATAGCCTTCTAACTGTGCACTCCTTATGAATGCTGCCATCTTCTAATTTATATAACTACATATGCACATAAAAATATATAAATACTACGAAATTGAAGCAAAGTTTTCGTATATTATGAAAATATTAAAAGGCCATAATCAAACTGAATTAATTTAGTGGTAACACTGAGTTGTTGAATCGCTTCCGGAGCAATACAATGCAGAGACACTGCTCTCTTGTTTTAAATCTGCCGCCATAATAACATCGCTGTGTTACATGAGCGCTAGATATATTCTGAGATAGGACTCTTCACCATTATCTTCATTATCACTTAAAATCACATAAAGTTGAGATCAAGTGTTATTGTACATAAAGAAATGTAAGTTTTCTAGCCTTTCTACAGATCGCAAGACGTTTTAAATGTATTGCAAAGTTGTCGCGATTTAATTTTCATGTTATAGTTTGCTTATAATTGTTGCATTAATAAGACCGTCACCAACTTTTGCTAACCTTGCAGCCGCCTGCTAATGGTCAGCCGTGTCAACGTAATAAAATGGAATTGTAAACGCTACTTCCTGCTGATTCTCAGTCCATCTTGTACTTTTATAAACTTGTTCACAAACAAAATTTATGCAAGGAAGCATTCGCGTTTAATATTTACATAAACGCCTAACAAGTTTACTGTTTGTTGTATATTTGACTTTTAATAACGAAATTTTATTTTATATATGTGATAGTCTACGTAAGTTTTTTTTATTATTCATGTACAAAGGTAACGCCTTTGCTTTTCAAGTAACTTCCGGTGGAAAATTAGCGATTTTGTAACTCATATTTTACACATGGAGTATAATTTTCAAGGTAGAGTGAAAGAAATCAGATTTATTTAATTGAGATGAAGTGATTAGATTTCTTTAATTGAGATTTAAGTGAATTAATGAGAGATTATTGAATTGTAAATCCTTTTTCGTCTTAACTGTCTTTGTGGCGCATTAGCTAACTGCATGCCAAGTGACACAGGGTTCTAGTTCGATACCAAGGCCATATTTTGTGGAGATGATACGGTTTCTTCCATAAATCCATGTAAAATTAGGCCATTATAGATAAAAAATCATTATTAACATAGTGCAATTGATTCACATTATATTAAGTTTAGCTTATTTATTATAGTTATACAGTCCCTAGTTAAAAAAAAAACAACTAAATTGTGAACTAATTCAATGAAAATCATTATTGGAGAAAACTTACTAGCTGTTCCCCGCCCCTTTTGTATTTAAAATTAGACCCCTGTAATATAAAATTAGACCGCAAATGACTCTCTATAGCTACCGTTACTATAGCAACCGTAAAACTAATATGAAATGAAATGTTTGTAATAGTTAATTAGAAATAAAATAATAAAGAAAAGAATCTATAAATTTCAAAAAGTAATTAGCCTTAAACTTTCTACAAATTATTCCGAATGTTCAAGTTCCCATGTCGACACGTTCACTAGTTTTCACGTGATTGGCAATTGATACACATGTTTTGATAGGAATCGAGTTTCACTGACACGTACTTAATAATTAATATAATATTATCTCTAAAAAAACAAGAACCAGCTTGAAAACCGGTCAAGTGCAACCGGAACTAATGTAATGCAAAAATAATCTAGTTTTCCATAAAGGCCATTTTAAAAAAGGATATAATTAAAGTTAATGAGTTAATATATAGATTAAATGTTTTAAATTCAATGTCGAATTAGAGTGACGTACATATACAAAACTGTGACAATAATTTACTTTATAGCCTAGCATAATACTACAATATGATACTACTAGGCTACAAGTATAATAATATTTAGTGTTAATTATAATGTAAATAATGACTAGTATTCAATATTATTCATTGTATTAACACCTTTTAAATTAAAAATAAATGTTTAAAAAGGACTATACTAATAACGAATTGTATGTTTTATCCACTGTGCTGAGTTCTGATTGAAAGCGTTCACAGCTCCAAATTACTGTGGTAACGAGACTTGACATTTGGTATCGAATAGTGACGGGCACAATGCAGTGTTGTTTATCATCTTTTCTAGCTCAACGTTGTTATGGAAAGTTCTGTTTTCTGAGGACTTTGAGCGCTTGAAAGTCACATTGACTCTTACAGCTCATCTTATACTCGAATACACCTTTAAAAAAAGTGTATTACTTGGAGCGTAGTTATCCGATGCGGTGGAAAATCTATTGTTGAAGAAAAATGAGTTTAATTATGAAACTGATGCACGGTAATCTTAATATTACACATATATGTTTATGTAAGTAAATATATAATGAAAATTGGTTTAGTTTGATCGTCAATCACGTGAAAACTACTACACGTACCATGCGACGCGGAATGATTTGTAGATAGTTACAGGCTGTTTGGTATTTTTAATTTCATTGCTCTATTATAATATTATTCCTTAATAACTTCAATAAACATATTTATTTCGTATTATTTCATTGCTAAAGTCATTTGCGGTTGCTCTCAAGGAATACTTTAAACAAATTTCAAGTATAATTTTATATCACGGCCAGTAAAGCGGGCCGATGAACAGATACTATGATATATCTATAGATATCCAGAGATTCATTGACTTGTGTATATCATACAAATTAGAGCCGTTATGTTATGGGCAGGAGTATTTTGCACCATCAGATGAACATCCTGACCGTTTCGTCTCCTATAAATCCGTTTCTTACTGAGCTTATCAGGCTCTATGTAATACGTACGTGTACGTTATAGAACACATGGGTAGGTGCAAGGCTGCTGTATTTACACCACTTAAGTAGATGACCTCACGTCGAGTTTTCTCAACTCATTTGATTATATTTGCTATATATTTAAATCTATTTGATCACGTTTCGTTTTGTTTGTGTTTAGCTTTAATCTTATTATTCGAAGATAAAATGAGCAATCTACCTATATCGTGTTATTTATTTTTTGAGACCAACTAAAACATTATCAAATAGTTATCAATAAGTTATATGATAGAACCGATAAACATAAAAATGTTCAAACTGGTGTTCTTATATCATTGTTTTATTAGCTTTCAACATATTTATTAAGCTTTGTTTCTACTTCAAACTGAGTCAAAGTGTCTGCTGGTAACATTATTTCATTGTACGTAAAATTAAAATGTATACAATAAACAGTTTTTAATTAAACATATACAATGTATTTCACAAACAACTTGGGAGAAAAATAAGAGATAAAAATTTATACCGAGCCGGACAAAGCACGCGGCGCAAACCTTAAGTATTCCATATAAATGAGACAAAGTTAACCAAAATACTTCTTAAACCAGTTTAATTTTAATGTATCGCTTTATGTACGCAAATAAATACAGGTTTTTTTATATTCCGTATTACTACCGCATGTGACGTGACATACACACTATGATATTAAACTGGCGCATCAATTATATTGCAAGTGGCATAAAAGAGAAATCTGAAAATTCAATGTATGAAAAGAGATAATCTCTGATATACTATGATGGTTGGAGCTGAAAGAGCTCTTCACTGAACGAGGCATCCACACATCAAAGAATAATTATATTATTAGCAAATAACATTGTATTAACATACTAATAAAATAAATGGCTATTGTAATACCTTTATTTCTATACTGTAATAAAATTTAAAGTATTTAACATTTCTACGCTTCAAAGGTTTATAAAGTACTACTCAAATATATGATGTAGCTAGAGAAGTTAGTTCAAAAAGTATAAGCTAATTAAGCTATTATCGTGTCATAATTTTGCATTTATCCTGTACCCTCATCGTATGATTTTTTTAGTACAAAGCGATAATAAAAACAAAACATATTTATTTTTCAATAGACAACCTTGTAGATTGCACATCACGGGCCACACACGGTGTTCACTAATAGTATCAGTCGCTGATTGTTTCAACTTTTATTGGCCTATGCAGTACAGAACTTAGTTACGATTCATCAGTGACTGTTCCACTGCTCCAAGTGTAGCATTCCCGTTAGAGTTTAGTTTTAATCAATTATTTGTATAGAGTAGAATAGTAACTGTGACATGAAACATGCGGCGAAAACCGGCACGGATTTTTTAAACGTTTTGGTAAGTTTTTTTTTTAATTTAAGTTCATTGTAATACTTTTTAATGAAGTTCAGATTGGACTTGGGCGATAATAATAGAAGGAAACGTTTTATTTTTTATTGTTTGATATATATAATATATAAATTGTTTGAAGAGCTGTATCTGAAATGAATAATAACGTGAATGAATGTTAAAAGATAATAGAAAAAACATAAACTTAAAAATATAAGCTTCAACATAAACTTAATTCAACAAACTTTCATTGTAATTTTATTAATTTAAAGCACTATTAAGAATACTTGTTATCTAGAGTAGTAGGTTGACAAGGATACGGATAAAAAAAGTATTTGTTTTACACTACATTCACCTTGATGAAAGAAAACACTTGAAGAGCATATTTGATGGGTTATTCAAGGTCATTTATTATTATAAACATTAATTTAACGAGGACGAAGTGTTCACCACTTTCGCAACAGACAGACGGCTATTCAATTTTGATGATTCGTGTTTGTCATGTTACATACTTTATGTTGCAACTCTAAGTAACACGATCTCAAATAATAAATAAAGGTCTATAGTATGTATATTTTAAAATGAAATAAAGGTCATTCATGCTGCAAGATTTATTTATCAAATAAGATCGCCATAAAGGTTAATCAAGATCAAAGGTTATAACTCGAAGGTCAAAATCATGGCAAATACATTAGCGGTCCACAATTTTCAAATAAGCTTAACTGGTAAATAAAGTTTTAAGTAAATTGTAGGTTAGATCATCTACCATATAAAGAAGTTGTTCAGTGGTTTAAGTTACTTGACAGATCATTAACCAGTAGGAATATCGCTTTTGTATGTTGTGAAATCGAAAGACATTAAAAAAGGATCTTTTTAATGTCCTTGATAACGAGTTAGACGATAAAAATAAACACAAAACAAAACAGACGACAAAAGCCAAACAAGCCAAGTCCTTTTTTATTTCTTTAGTATTCGCTATGTTTGTCTCAAATAACAATAATTTGTTTAAAAAATTGCTTCTGTTGTATTGCAATTACTATATTTGTCGCAGAATAAACATTTAAAGTATATTAATACGTAAAACACTGTACTATTAATCAATACAAGTTATTATTTGAAATTATTGTTATAGACTAATATTTTATGACAAGTTTGCTTAGTAAACCAAAGTTTTCTAATTGGTAAGTATTTTGTTGTTTACAGAAACAAAAACTAGAGACAGGAGTTTTAAAATAATTTATCTGTGGTATCAGTTAATTTCGGAAAAAGGAACTCTTGCCCAAAATTGTTTGGCGCTCTTCTAGATCGATCTTTGGATAATAACAATAGTGATTATTATACCATTATTATATTTAATCTCTAGTCTACTAGGTCTAATTCTAAAAACACCAGTTATAATCCTATAAATATTATATATCTTACTATAATCATCTATATGATCATCAGACAATACCCGTTAATAAACATCTATGACTTATTATTTATTAGATGACTATGCGAAGCGTACTTTGCACGCGACTGTACGTCGGGCGATAGCTGAAATCAATATTTCGCTTTTAGTAAGCGAAAAATATCCTGACCTTTTGATTACATACTTTTTTAACTACAAACCTAAAAGCAGGACCCATCGAAAGGTCTTAATACGCTCTGTGGTATATGTAAGGATCTATGGAAGATGCAAGTATGCATAGCGGTGGAAGTTGATTATTATTAATAGTCATTTACTGCACACTTCATTTACAAAGTGTAAATGACCTATCATCAGCGGTTACCTTAGTATGGCCAGGTTCCTTTAAAAGACAACTGGTTATTTCAAGGCCAGTGTACACACTATATCAGCATTTAATATAATATTTAATTCGGAGAAAATTTTCATTGTAGAAAACTGTCATGACGCAATATTAAATTGTACTTTTGAAGGCATCTATTATTATCTTTGTAACTTTTAATAATATCTTATCAAGGCAGATATTAAGACAACTCGATTTCTATTTACATTTTAAAACGATTACCGCAAACGTCATCAATATCAAGTTATGCAAACTTATTAATTACGGCTCTTAAAAGAATACATGTATATTCCACTACCAAAAATGTCATTTAAATCCACATAAATGCGTGTGTAATAATAACACGTATTTATTCGTATATGTATTATTATATTATATATATCATATATATTTATATATATATATATATATATATATATATATATATATATATATAAATATAGATATTTATTCGTGCTTTCAGAAACACCTATAGCTTACCATAAGATACCACCTGCTAAAACTTTAGACAAAAAAATAATGTCTTAATAAACTTATTAACTTACTTTATTTTATTCTAGTCATGAAACTATTAAATTTAAATGATAAAGATATTAAGAATATATTTTTATGTTGTAACGGAAGAAATCATTGAATTATTGCCATACTCAGCTCCAAAACTAAATTAGGCGATCGTAAAGACAAAAATTTCTTCTGCTCAAATTGATCTAAATTGAAATCGTACGTATGGTATATTTATTATCGTACAAGATCTATCATAAGGTTCATCAATATCATTATCAACAGCCCGGGGTAGTCCACAGCTGGACATAGGCCTCTCCCAAAGACCGTCACTTAACCCAATCTTCGGCTATACGCATTTAGTTGTTGCCAGCCGCCTTGCGCAGATAGTCGCCCCATTTAGTTAGTGGTTAGTTATATCAGAAACTTAAAAAACATGTCCTTTGGGTAAATGTATGTTAGTTAATTATAGAAAATTAATATTTCAAAATTTTAGTAATTAAAAGAGGTGGTGACCATTAAAAAGACCTTGAATTAATGTGTTACAACAAATTCGCGATACAGAGAAAAAGGCACTACCTGAGCGCGTGATCGGAACTAGCAAATACTGCTAATATAAAAATGTATAAATTTGCATAATGTTGAATGTCTGAAGAGAAAAGCCTTCAAACAGTGCGTTCTTCTCACCCTCGTCTAGAGCGTAGAGATGTGGCATTTGACCATTGTGTCGGTCCACCGATTTAAAATCGCATAGCAAGCGCTGGAAAGAGATATGCTTGGCATTTCTCTAAAAGACAAGATCCGGAATGAAAAAAATCGACGCAGAACTAAAGTTGTCAATGTAGCTTTCAAAATCTGCAAGCTGATGTGGCTGTGGGCAGCCATATTTGCTATGTCCGATGGAGGCGGAGTCTTGTAATGGAGGCCACTCGAGGTAGACCGACGACATCATAAGAGCGGTCAGAAGTCAAGTGCATGCGAAAAGTTGACACCGTATCTGGTGGAAGAGGTTAAGGAAGACCTAGATCCTGCAGCGGATTGATAAAGGCTGGTGAAGATGAAACAAAAGTTACTGACATATACTTTTTAAATTTATACCAAAAAGGAGTTGGTATAATGGTAGCGTTTGTAATCTAGTCTGTGAATATCTTTGCGGTATTTTCCAAATATACTTACGGATATAAAATATAATCATGTAACATACCACCATCCATTTAACATCTTAAATATTATAGATTTTATACGGTCGCCTCGTAAGGCATGCATATGAATTTAATAAATTTTAAAAGTACATTAAAATTATGTAAAACGGCTGGCGTATCTCTAACCATCAGGTGAACGCCTCGCTCGTCTCGTCGCTTCGTAGAATGAAAAAAAAACTTATTGCTCTAAATAATAATATCAGTAAAAATATATTATATCTTTCGTTTATTTAAACAAAGACATTAATTTGAAACTTCTGTGTTAAATTAGAGAGTACTTTTTTATAATGACCGGTAAATATAACTATTTAAATACATCATACGGTGAGACAGTGGCAACACTAAACCGCCTCGTATTTGTCATTCGTCCCGGGATCACTTAGTGGATAACGGGGGAGCCATCTTGAAAGCACATAAACCTGAATACCCATTTAGTTGCGGTTTACGACATGCAGGCTTTATCTTAATGCTATTTTTAATATCCCGAGACTACAGGGCAAAAGCATCAAAGGCTTAAAGCCAGTAATTTAGAGAAATTAATATTTTTTGTAGTCTATGCTCAACGCGCAGCCGCGTTAAATTTCTCCGTCTGTTATTTGCATTCCAATTTGTAATATTGCTTCAAAATGTCACGTACGTGCATACGGGTAAACCCATAGAGTAAATAAGGAAGTAAAAATATTAATCGTGACATTGAACTACCACCTTATTTAAATATTATTAATTACGTTACGATTACGTTTTAAAGTATATCATAAATATTAGTATTAATAACAAAATTATGAGAATAATTTTGAATTTGAGAATAAATTTAAACATATTTCACAGCGTAGTGTTGCAAATAGTATTTTTTATTGTAAGAATGTACGACTAATGGTAGTTTAAATAAATTAATTATAAACAATGTTAGTTTTTTATAATAGTCATAAAAACGTATTTTATAGAAACAAACCTTTAAATAATTTTATAATTTATTCTTCGGATTCTTTGAATGAGCCCTATTTAACATTTTACACATTTTGCTCTTAAAACATAAAGTCTACAAAATAGCCTAAAAAAGAAAATAATATAAAGAAATATGTAACCTAAGGTGAAAATGGTTATCCAAAGGAAACATTTCTTTTTTTTTTTTTCAAAAAGAAAAGTTGAGATACTACTTACTTGCCGGTGCTACCGCAAACCACGCAGGTCGCAATCAGGCGGAGCAAGTATGAATGCGTTAGAGATGATTTCATATTTGAACCGTTTGGGGTGGAAACGTTAGGGTTTTGGGGTCGGGATGCGTTTAAGCTTTATAGATTATATAAGCGTTTAAGATTTATAGAGAGTTATACAAAAAACTAAAGGCACCTGAGGCGTCAGAACCGGCAACTAATATACATAGCACAAAGAATATACCATCCAGCGCGACAATCTCATTAGTTTGCTGGGCTCTCTGCCAGACGGGAATGACCTAGGGATTTTCTTTTATTGTTAGTATATATAAATTTAATTTAATTTAATGTCAGTTTGATCAATGGACAGAAAATTAAATCTACTATATGTATGATTTTGAGGTAATAAAAAAGTAAACAATAGTTTAAAATATTTTTTGGCTTTTTTAAGCTAAATATTGTAAAGAGGCTCCGAGAACTGTTACGAAAACACCGGTAAGAGTTATGTTGAGTATAAACACTAGACATAGTCGCACTTGTAAAACAGCATTAGCTCCCTCTGGTCTAGTTATAATTTTTTTTAAATACTAGGATTGTAAATCAGATTTCAAAATACTTTGGTACGTTTTTTGTACTCGCCACATAAAACTGGACAAATCATTCAAGTGTGCGCAATATTAGTCGTAGAAAATGACAATACCTCTTGGGACCTGGACTTTGAATTTTTCAGTTTTCATCAGGTATTAATTAAATGACGTATTTAGCGCAAATTACGTGCTATGTTAATGCCAAAGGCTGTAGGCACTATAAAAAGTGCGTAATATACATTAACTGGCTGTTTCCGGCCGCTATGCTCGCCGTAATACAAAATTAGACTTAAAAATTGTCTGATATATTCCTTGAGTGCAACCGCAACCGCAAATGTCTTTCTACAGTAACCGTTACTATAGACACAGCATAAACAACACAAAATGAAAATATTTATAAGAGTTAAATAGAAATAAAATGATGAAGTATCTATGAAATTGAAACAATAAATAGCCTATAACCATCTACAAATCGTTCCGCGTCGAATGATTGCTATTATATGTCGATACGTTCACTAGTTTTGTGATTGACTAACAAATAAAACCCATCTACATATTATAGATAAAATTATTTTACTAATGGTTTACTTGAAACCTCGTGCTTGTAATTGGGCGCATATATTATATCTAAATTTAAAACCGGGTCATATAATGTACGTCTTATTTACATTTATACCAACGACTCGGCTCTCGAAAATAAAATAGAAAGAAACTGAATAGAAATTTATTATTTTTCCCGCATATCTTTCAAACTCGTTTACATATCAAACTTGTATAATCTACGAAACGAATAACCAGTAAACCTTGTTTAATGCAATAAACACATTTTTAAATAATAGTAATAGTGCAAACATTATTATTAATTATACTCGTTTAACTCTACATTACACGTTTTTATAATTATTATCGTGTCAAATAAATTCTGTTGCCGGAGACCGTCTGGATGCCACCACAGCGCCTATTTCTGCCGCCAACCTGTAGTGTGTTCCTGTTTGAAGGGCGCATTAGCTAGTGTAATTACTGGAGTAACGATACTTAATATCTTATGTCTCAGGCGATATGCGCAATGAGGTGCAGTACTTATCACCCCAATTAGCGCTACGTTATCTGTAGGCGTATCGTTTAGTCGTTATCGTGAATGTCCTTCTCGTCTTATGGCTTAATAGAAAAAGAAAATAGTTAAAATCTTTTAAAACGCGAAGTTTTCTTTTAGTTTTGTCTTTATTGTGGTGTATTTCGTAAAACGTTTGCGGAATTTTGCAACATAAAATTTTATATTTATTTCTTTTATATTCATTGTTATGGTTACGATTATAATTAACTCTCATAAAAAACAATATCACCTGAGAATGATATAACAATTATACTCGTTCAATTCATACCAATTGAATTGGTAGGTATCTGTTTCTTCGTCAGTAGCGATATCAACCGCACTGGCAAAGAAATAGGGGTGGATAGCGTTGGTTTCCTTCTGTGAAACCGTTATGATGCAGAGGAGTCCGCCGAGCGAAGTCGGGAGAGGGACGACTCCGTCCATAGACGAGGACGTCGGCGCGATGGCTACGAACGCCCCAACCCGTCAGCCCTGTAGTCCCGGGCCATTAAGAATAGGACTAAGGTATTCTCTGCCTGTCGTACAAGGCGACTAAAAGGGTCCTCGGTTTCGTGGGCTTTGATTAATAAGCGAGCCTTAGGAGGACGCCAAATATTATATATTGTGGTCTTGTATTTACCGTAGCAAAGCGTGGGGTCTAGGAGGGCTTTGCCCTTCCGTGGAATGTTTTAGCGAGAGTGCAAGGGGCACCGGTGGGTTCTGTAGGAGATCCTAGAGCCCCTCCTAATGCACTGCGGGAGACCACCGAGGGAGTTTTAGTGGGTAGAAGCCCCACATAACCTTGTCGTCCCCCCAGAAGCAAGGTATCTTTTAAGAAGATTTCCCCCGCGAGAAAAAAAAAAGGTATTTGTTGCCGGAGACCTAGGTTGGTACCACCACAGCGCCTGCTTCTGCCGCCAAACATCAGTGTGCAAACATTACTGTGTTTCGGTTTGAAGGGCGCCATACCTAGTGAATTTACTGTGATAATGAGACTAGATATATTATGTCTCAAAGCAGCGAGCTCATTGTGATGCGGTGTATACGATCGTAACTAGAGCTACATTGTTATGGGCAGACGTATCACTTACCATCAGACGAACCTGCAAATTCATGAGATTATAACTTCTATTGTTAATTTATACAAATTAATATGTAGATGTAGTAGTAGGCTATATATTTTTTTTATTTTACTAATTGATGAAACAAGCGAGACGATTAACTATTAGCAAGTGGCACGTCCGCTATTACTACCAGCTAGCACTAATACCACTAGTAATTTCACTAGCTACTATGCCGTTCAAACCGGAACACAGTGATATTTTCACACTACTGTTTGGCGGCAGAGATATGAGCAACCGTGGTTTATCTAAATGGTCTCCGGTAATAGAGATCTTATCAAACCACCACCAGTTACTACGTTTTTTTTTGTGGGGTGAAATGCCTTCGCATACCTGCCCTCGCGGGGGCAAAAACAGGTTATATTAGACTTGCATCGACTAATATCCCAAAGTTGTTCCACCGTCGACGCTACACCGCGAGGTCACAGAATCCTTTTTGAACGCATGCGCGAACTCACCAGCACCGAATGCACTGCGCAACCTCATCTCGGAGGAGATACATCTCGACCGATTCCTCCTCGGTAAAGCCCGCAGGAACATACAGCGCGCCTTCCTCTCGGCATCTTATCGTTATCTAGACATCGGTTCACTCGAATCTGTTACCTAGACGCCATGGAAAGCCAAGAGAGAAAACTCTTTCGGCCCCCTGGTGGTGGACTTTGCCGACCACCATTATACGGTCGCGAAGAATAGCAACAGGGGCAAAACACAATACCGAAACTCCTCTTCCCCAGCGGCCCCAACAGCGGTGTACCGCAATATCGTTACTCCTCTTCCTCCGTGACTCTACCACGCTGCAAAAAGCAGTAAAAGCCGGTCCCCCGCAGCACAGCGGCATATATCTGAGGTGAGCTCATGGAAGTCGCCTAGAACGGCCACCCTAGGCCTTGGGCTAGCCGCGTAGTACCCTCTTAGCGTCACCGTGGGTCACCAAGTGACGACGACTGGACCTCACCGACACGATAAGGTGATAACCTGTTCCGAGGCGACCAGTTACCACTTACTACCAAAATACCAGTTATTTAATTAATGAATGTGACGTTTTTTTTACATATTTATGCCATAATACCAATTTGTTGTATGTCTGGTTTACTCCAGTTAGCCTACGAAACCGCGTAGTCGGGTTCGTCGTTATTTCATTGAATTATAGCTGCTGGGTATTTAAAGCGTTAAAAAAGAGTCCTAATAAACTTAAAGAAATGAAGAAAACTATCTACTTACCCTCTGCTTTGCTGGCCGTAGCACTCCTCAACTCCATTTGGGGCAGGAATTTTGTAAAATTCATACTAAACCGACTTCTAAATGGCAGAAGCAAGAATACTGGTCGTAGGTCTTTGTTGTCGGATACCATCTAGGTAGGTATCACCGCAGCTGATTTCTGCCGCCAAACAGCAGTGTGCAACATTACTGTGTTTAGGTTTGTAGGGCGTTGTAGCTAGTATAATTACTCAGATAACGAGACTCATCATATTACGTTTTAGGCGAGGAGCGCAATATGGGCAGGCGATCCCCATCATGTAAACGTCCCACTCATTTCGTTACTTCATCATCATTATCATCAGCCGACAGTCATCCACTGCTTGACACAGACCTTTCCCAAAGATCACGTTTGTAGTCGTGCATATGGGGACATTTGGGCCATTTCTCACCAGTCTAGCCCAATGCGAGTTGGTAGCAGCCAGCGCCTCGTTTGTTGATTAGCAGGGTGCACCACGAGTAGGTGAGATTGGCTTAGGTCCAGTAAGTTCTTAGCGATTATGTGTTATAAGATTGGACAAAAAGCGACGGCGAATTGCTTCCACTGTAGAGAAATAGAGCAGGTTTCCACATCGCACACGCTCGTGGTTGCCAGGCGTGGGTACCGGAGCGGCGGATCTTAATAAACCCCCTTGGACGAAACCTCTCCTTGCTGGCAATCGTGTCGGCGATGCTGGGAGGAGATATTGCATGGATAGCCGTAGACTCCTTTTGTGAAACTGTCATGGTACAGAAGGAGGCTCCTGAGCGGAATAGGTGCTGCGATGGTACTCGCACAAAGTCACCGAAAGCTACCATTTTATTTCACTTATTAGATATTTATAATGACTTAGTATCATTTTTACGTTAATAATTCTTTATCGAACTTGTTAATGCTTTATACTTCGTTGTTAATCATAATTAATCTATTTACCTTATTATCCCTGTAAGGTACCATTATTTCCAAAATCGATCAGAGGTCAGCACTGATTGCCTTTACCTCTCCGACCGTATTACGTATAAATATGCTATAGTAAATTGTATACTATAATTAACCAATGAATCATAATAATTAAGACATGAAAATAATTCTCTTATTATCACGCACCATTTTCGCCAAAATATCATAATTATGTATTTATTATATGATACAATTATGTGATATAAAATGTAATTACTGGTGGTAACCATCCTATACTTAGAATAATTGCCACCAATCGTTGAAATAGAGATAATATATTTTTTTAAACCATAAAGTTTAGCACTTGACCACGATACCACCTGATGTTAAGTGGTGAAGTGGTATATGGTAGTATAGCGCACAACCTAGTATGAGGCGAATCACTCTTTTCTTAAAGACATCCATGCCGTATTTACACGGGAACACCGACGCCAGCAGTTTGCTCCACTCCTTTGCTGTTCTCATGAATAACGCGGCTTATATATTACTAACTCAAATAACATTTTGAAACATTAAAATTTGTGTGTATATTTTTAATAAATATATATAACATTAAATTAAATAAATATGTATATTACTAAATATATACATTATATACTTTGAAAACATTGGGTAGTGATATTCTTCTTTTTGAAGCCTCAAGAGAGAATGTGTTCTGTGTTCCGGTACAAAGGGAATTGTAACTAGGGAAATTACTAGGGTAACGAAACTTAACATGGCGACGGGCGTAATGTGGTGCAGTTCAGAACCATTCTAACTAACATAAAGTAATGAATGCAAAGAATAATAAGCGGCTCCATTATGTTTTTATTGTTATAACATACTCGTAATTGTCTTGTTTACGAGCAACTGGATATTTGAACTGTGTAAAGACTAACTATTTTTGTACATTCCAGGGCTATGAGTTACTCGGAAGGATCACCAGTGTTGGACACATCGTTGATACGTGAAAAGATGGAGAAATGGTCAGCTGCGCAGGCCAAGGGTGAGAAGATAGAGATCGATCTCTACGGGAAGCCCACGGACAAGCAAATGAAGGATTTGGAGAACGTGAGAAACATCAGCAAAGATTTGCAAGACAACTTAAAAGTATGTTTAATTGCCTTTGCCTGTTAATAGCTACCCGGTTTTACTGATGGTAGTTACTCTGTTGCCGGAGACCCTCAATGTAGGTACCAATGCAGCACCAATTTCTGCCGATAAACAGCAGTGTGCAAGCTTACTGTATTCCGGTTTGAACGACGCTATAGTTAGTGAAATTACTGGAATAACGAGACTCAACATGTTATGTCTCAGGCGACGAGCGCAACTTGGTGCAGAGTATATCATCTTAGCTAACGCCACGTGGTTATCGGGGGGCGTATCACTTACCATCAGATGAACGTCTCGCTAGTATCATCGCTTAATTGTATAAAAAAAACGGGAACGATATATATTACCAGCAAATGCCTTGCTTCACTCGTTGTTATATTGTATGTAAATTTAATAATTCTTGTTATAGAATATCTTTTAGAATATACATAACAAACCTACTTCAAGAGATTTTATTTTATCATTAGAATACATGTATAACAAATCTACTTCAAGAGTTTTAATTTGATCATTAATATCGCTGTAGTTTATAGTTCGATGTAGCCCTCCTTACCGTTTATGGTGAACTTGGAAAAGCAGTTACAGTAAATATCCTTCTCCAGGAGTTAGAGAATTCGGTGCGTAACGCTGACGCTGAAAATGAAGCCATGAACCCTACGGCGCCAATATTAAACTACTCAGAGGACCACGAGTTCGTCTCTGCTAACAAACTCGACGACTACTACGCAGAGGAGGATAGAGCGGATGCGAGGGAAGAAGAGAAAAGGAGACTAACTAAGGGTAAAGCGCCCATGACCGATATACAGAAGTTTTATAAGGATCAGTGTGTGTTTTTGACGGGTGGTACAGGGTTTTTGGGTAAAGGTGAGTGTTGTTTGAGTTTTTGTGTTGCTTTATTTATTTCTTCCGATTCGTTATGATATGGAATATCAAAGCCGTAAAACCTAGCAATTATGAAATAATACAGCAATTATAAACCGAGATTGCCTCACTTTTTTTTTGTAGTGATAAGTTGAGGATGCAAATTTTATTTAAATTCATAAGCAAAATTATATTATTGAAATTATCGCGCATATTTAGTTTTGCTAATTATATGGGTATCATAACAGAAATTTTAATTAAAGCTTTTTTAACAACTATTGTTATAAACAAGTGTTAATTAAGCAGATTCACTCACTTAAATGTAGTACTTTTATTTACGCTACAATTCGGGAGCAGATACAGGCATTTGACAGGTTACCTAGAGAGGATTTCCAGTAAGGGAAACTATTAACAATGAAGATAGTTTGAATTGGAATTAACATAACATAAGAAAATCTTATTTTTTTTTTAATTTATTTAATAATTAAATAATTAAAACTGAACTGTGTAAGTATAATGCAGGTTTCTAAAGATTACTTTGTATCCAAGATACCCGACGATAAGCATAAATTGTATGAGACATTTATTGGGCTGAGTTTATTGCTTGTGCTTATTTATATGCATGTTGTTAGCGTGTTTGGTACGATTTGCAATTCGTATGCACAATCGCTGCGCATTATTAACTTGTTTGATATTCATTGAAATATATGAACTGTGTACACGGGTTATATTTTTACACGAACACTAAATACCGTCGTCTTTTTCATTGAAACACATTACGCTTACCTAGCTCTTGTTTCCTATAGAAAATTATATATTGTGTGTGCTTTGCGTCAGTTAACTGATTCTAATTGGCATTGTTGACAAACAAAGTGGTTTTTTCAATGCTTAATATGTTACTTTTGTTGTACTTGATTATTTTTAAAACATGTATAAGTAAATAAAAAAAAGTTAACCATTACATTTGGATATTTAATGTTACAACTTATTTGTGGTTGTCCTGTTAACTTTGACGGGAAGCACTATTATCGAAGGAATCCGTCGGTGTTCCAAAATCCGAAGTTATCATTAGGCTTGAGAATTAAGTTCAAATTAATATCTTTAGCAAATTTCCCAGTCAGTCAATAATAACACTATACAGGACGCCAACCCATATAAGTAATACGATGACGTCAGTCATATTAAAGATATGATTTTTTAGCTCTTTTTATCTTTATCGACCTGTATAGTGATTATATAAACATTGAACTTTTATTCTATCTTCATTATCATAAGGAGATTGAGAGAATCTTTATTATGAAGACGCAAATGGTTTTGTTTCCATATCATGAATAGAAGAGACGGTAACCTATTGACGGTAAGATTGGATAGGTACTTATTATATATTCATTATCAGGTAAATAGTGAATCTGTCTGAAAATCATCTTATCATGTATACTAACTTATTATTAGAAAATATTTTGAACTTGATTTCGGATATTTGTGTGCATGGTGTGTATTGTGTTATTTTTGTGGTGTTCGTTGTGGGGTGTTTCTTATTATAAATATTTTTTATTGTTATGGTAAGTAAACCTTTCAATTTATTTTTCATGTTATTGTTTCTATAAAAAACAATCTTTATGTTATTTATTTGTAAGTAAATAATTAAGGAATATGTGAGTATATAAGTCAAATGTTTATTGAATATATATTATCAGTATATCACAAAGATTTCAATTAAAAAAAAAATATTGGTTAATAATTCGATTTCATAAAAAAATAATACATTTATAATATTTTTTTTTATGTCTTTATCTTGCAATCAATCAGCTAGACTATGAGCAGATATGTTGAGAACTGTTAGGCGGTCAGAGCAAAATCTCCATCGAGACTGCTCCACTCTTCAACCATGTCTATTAAGACAGGATATTTCGCCTTTTAAGCCTATTTATTTGGTCCGGTATGGTTAGTTGCGTGGCAAGCTTATTAGGATGCATTTCTAGCCTTTTTCATACATTTATAATTAATGTAAGAATAATTATTAATACGTCTTGAATAACTATTGTAATGATATATAATAAAATAAATCTTGATTTTGACCAGTTTGGATCAATAAGTTTAAAAATGTTATATTACATATATATCTTGTCTTGGATGTAATTTCTTTTTTTCAAAATGTTATTGTTAAAGATAAAGATTTTTTAATAATAGCATAGACTAGCGCTTGAATGGAATTACACGTTATCATAAAAAGTTATAAAAGTCTTTAAAAGTAAAGAGCGCGTCTAGGAGCCTATTCTCCTCTTAACCTGTTAACCGGGGAATTCCTTTTTTAATTGCTCAACAGGCGCGAGCTCTTTTACTAGAACGTGCCAATACGTCACGTCCGGAGAACGTAATATCATATTTTTTTTACGTTCCACTCGTTCCTGTATGTTCTGCCCGTACCCGCTATTTATTTATGTTTAACGTATGTATACGTCTCGCTCGTTTAACAGTTAAATGATTCCCACGGCATAGATTGACGGATAATTTTGAGTTTTTACGAAATGTTATAAAAACAAAGATTTATTAGTATGCAGATTATAACTGCATGAGAATTTTATACTCTATAGTACCGTGGACTTTACACCTAAACTATCTAACATATGGCAAATCAAGTTTACTTGTAAATCAATTGCTGCATTCGCTCGTGTCATCAATTTTCTGTCCATGTAAGGAAAGCTCCATATTTTATAAACCAAACACTGATGAATTACTATTAGAATTCTCAAAACGAAAACTGTAATTTATCTTCTAGATTTATAATAATTCAACTCCGACTATTGTTAAACTTCCTGTAGATTTTTTGTTTTGAAAACGTACAAGATTTTCGTCATGTAAATCTAGTTTAAAAAAAACCACTTAGTTTGCTTTATTAATAATGGATAAGTTATTAAAATTGTTTGTATTTTTTTCAGACGGAAGAATAAGTCTGAAGGCGAGTCGCGTGGTGGAGAAAGTGATACTTTAATTTTTAATGTTATGTACTTTTATTGCAATAAAGTATTTTTTACTCTAAGGGTGGTGTGAAACGAAAGTGTATTAAATGGTTTTCGTTTATTATTTTTCTTTCTTTTTATTACCTTTATTACATATGCATCTTCGACGTTTACAATTGAAATAATCAGTGCGATTGTACATATCAATATTGCCTGGTATAGATAAATATTTTTCGGTCTCTATGAAATGGATCAAATAAAAGAACCATAGCATAATCTTTGAATTAACCACAGTTAGGTACTTATAGTAATTACCATTGTCCTTTAGGTATTTCCTTCTGCATTTTTTCTAGAATTGTGTATTGTGGACTATAATTATACGAGGCCTAATTTAGTAACCGGTTCACCGTGAGTTTTCGCTCGACGCTGATTCCTGTTTTGCGTAATCAAATAAACACTTAAGGCAAACTGGATTAATAAAATTGTGTTTATCGTATCGTTTTATGAGTTAATAACTTTTTTACAGCGGTAATAACAGTAGTTTTAAAGTTATAAAACTCCTACTTTACTGTAATTTAGCAAAGGCAAAAGCTAGTTGTACATCTCAATCGTGCTTCCTAGTCTCTTTTTTTACATCACAGATTCCTCAGATTTACAAGTAAGAGTTGATTATCCGTCCCAACGTATCTCTTAACTTATACTATTCATCCTATTAAGTACCAGTATCCATCCTTTTAACAAACTTTAATTGCTATATATTTACAATATTTTTAACAACTTTGCCTACTCCTTTTATTTTTCATTACATTATCTGTAATATTATAATTTACCTCACCGTTTAATTTAGTTTTGAGATCGTATCTGCTTCTCTCGTATATGAGGAATTGTTATCAGGTGTTCTCTGATTTTTCAAGGTTACAAGAGCGCAACGGGTTCTACTTGCACTTAATCTTGTGTAAATAAAAGAACCTGTTGTGTCTCGCTATTGAGTCCATATTTAGTTTCCTTAAAACAAAGCGAGCTCTTGGCATTCATGAAATAAACATTAATCGTGGATGCTATGATTTCTTCGTTTTATCGCTGGTTCCGTACTGAGAACTTAATCATATTTACATCTTGAAGTTTACTACGGTATGATATGATTAGGAAATCTTCACTGGTGGTAGGTCTCTGTTGCCGGAGTCCGTTTATGTAGGAACTACCGCAGCACCTATTTATTCTGCCAAACAGTACTGTTGTAGCTAGTGAAATTACTGGGGTAACGAGACCCAACATCTTGTCGCCTGAGACAAGCGCAATGTGGGGCATCCTTTCTAACGCCGCGTTGAATGCTATATCGCCGTTAAACCGTGTGGATTTGCTTTGCGTTGCACACATTATATGTCTGTAGGCGACGAGCACCATTTGGTGCAGTGTATAACATCGAAACTACCATTAGGCGAACCTCCAGTTCGTCTCGTCGCCTCGTAGTACAAAAAAAAAACCTTGGTATATAAAGTAGTTCTTTTCCTTATTCGAGGAAGCAACATCTTAAATATGTTTTTACTTTTATGTTGTATAATAAAAACCAATTCAAATGTAAGTAAATTAATTTTTTTGTTTTTCTTGCATTTGAATTTAGAATTTTAATTACAGTAACCACATTATGATTTAATAATCGTATTTTTTTTATTCATGTATGATACATCTAATGTATTAAAAGCGATTTAAAACGATCTTTTTTGAAGTATTTGAAGGTTTACTAAATTAAACATTTATATATTAGATATGCAAAATTTCAATCCTGAATAATAAATTATTTTAAACTATTTTTTTTTTCATTGTTATTTAAAAGTTGTTATATACATTGAGTTACACAAATAAGGGGTTCCGTGGTGTAGTGGTTATCACATCTGCTTTACACGCAGAAGGCCGCCAGTTCGATCCTGGCCGGAATCATATTTTTTGCTTTGATATTTTTATTTCCTTATATCTATTAACAATGTTATACTGATATATTTTATATAAATGTTTTTATTAGACAAGGCAATGCCGCGAGCGAGTGTTAATAATCACGTTATTAGTCATAAATATAAATTATCTTTACCAACATTTTAGACTTAAGATTTACACAAATTTGACTAAGTTTGAGGAAATGCAATGAATAACGAATTTTAATAATAAAGGCTTCATTTATTATAAATAACTTGAATCACTTGAAAATAAACCTTAATATGATAGTATAACAGACATAAAATATTGCTAGTAAATTTGTTCGCATTTTATATAAATATTTATACATACATATATATCACGTCTCGTTCTCAGTGGAGAAGTAATATTTATATATATCAAATACATTGCACCGATTTATATAAAAAAAAACGGAGTAGTCTACCATACATCATTTCATAAATAATCGTATATTTTTTCAAAATTTTACCTAGGGTTAAGTGACTATACAAACCATAAGATGGTGAAGTGTGCTCGCCTAATATACTCTGGTTATATGTTGATAACCAGATCACATCATTGCTCTTATAGCAGTAGATTTATAATATGAGGGTAGTGTATACACTTGCGGATTAGGTAAAACCCTACCACAAAACAAATTCCACAAAATAAGCCTTGGAAACAAAAAAATTACTTCCGTCTGACAAGGGCATTTACACACTGCACCACGAACATGCATTTTATTTAAGACTTGCAGTAACCTCAAAATGAAACGCTATTATGTTGATTGAGGTATATTTTTTTCTTTCGTTCCTCTCTTGGAAACTGGCTGAGAATTTAAGAAGATACTGCTTTGTCTTAGGTATTGATTGCTCCTGAACCACAGTTATGTGTGAAAGGGTTCTTGTGGTTCCGGCTAAAAACGTAGAGAGGTACACTGTATAGGTTTCGGCCGGTAAAAGTCTTTTATAACCCTTCTGTGGTCCCACAGCTATAAGATTTCCAAAGCAGGTTTTGATTAGGAAAAAAAATATATTGATTGCTGTATTATTCGTTGTTGTTGTGGTTTAATTCGTCTCAAGTGATATAAAATCAAAACATATTAGTTTATAGAACAAAGGTACTGAGAGAACAAAAAACTACAAAGGACTATTTTTAAACACATATTCAAAATTTTTATCTTCATTCACTTGAATATATTATTATTTGTTTCACTGTATAGTTAATTAATTTTTTGTTGATTAAATAGAGATAGAGTTTTCAATTATATAACTACGTAAATGTTGAAGTCAAAGCATTTTTTTTCTCGCTAGTAGTAGTAGTATTAGTAGTTTATTTTAAAGTCTTCAAGCTTATATGTATTCATTACAGTATGTATAGAAAAAATGCTACGTTCCTGTAAAGACATAGATACTATTTATGTACTCATAAGAGCAAAAAAAGGCAAAGACGCTGCGACTCGTCTATATGATCTATTGGATGATTTTGTAAGTATTAAAAAAATTTAAACAATTTTGACCATTCAAGCAATCTGTTACTAGATGGCGCTTAAATATATTTTAACTAGATATGTTAAATTTTCATAGGAAATTATTAAATTAAACTATCTACTCATAATTTGACTATTTTACAAATTACTTTTTAAACATTTATGATAGCTTTAGTTTGTTAGTCGTTTTGTGTGTGCGCAGGTATACACGGCATTTAACAAATTTAATTGTATTTCATATTGTAAATACTATGTACCTATTTTAGCTGTTTCACCGAGCGCACGAGGAGAATCCTAAAGGTATACACAAAGTGATTCCGATAGTCGGAGACATGGAGCTACCTGGACTTGGACTTAGCGATGAAGATAGAAAAACATTGACCTCCAAGGTAAACGCTAAGTAATAGAAATCCAATTTAACATGCCATTTTCAATTATTATTTTCAAATGTATTCCTATATCAATGCCAAAATTAATAGTTGTTATATTATTAAATAAAATATTTCTTACGTTTTACAATTAAAAAAAATCTTAGAAAAACATTACACATATATTTTTTTTTAATGTATAGGTCACGATTATCATAAACGCTGCTGCGACGGTGAAATTCGACGAGAAGCTTTCTATATCAGTTGGGATCAACGTACGTGGCACTAAGGAAATGATCACATTTGCTAAAGAATGTAGGAACTTGAAGGCGTTCACACACGTCTCCACGGCTTTCTCCAACACACACGTGAAACATATAGAAGAGAAGTAATTTATCTTAATATATTTATATTCATCACAAAATTTACACAATGAGCTAACAGTTTCATAATAATGCGACTTTGCCTGGCGAAAGAGTGAAATTCTCTGGCTCCTGTAATAAGATGGTGATTGCTGGACAGGGGAGTTCGAAACAACCCTGCTACTACTCCAACTATAATATGTGGCTCCAGAATCGAACTAAGGACTTCTACGAGGCTAGTGGGTAAAGATAAAAAGTTAAGTCAGATTAATTTTTATGTTACGAAATCGTAACTTCTTTCGGAAATAGATATGTGGTCTGTAAAGAGTTTTTTTTCGAAGTTGTGAAATCCCTGAAACGAATTAACTTACTCCTTTCCTACGTTCTAGAAGTAAAAAAATCGGTTATACTTTTAGCATTTTCAACTACCTTACACAGCTGTATCTCTTTATTTCCAGATTCTACGACCCTCCAATGTCAGTGGAAGCTTTGGAAGCTGTCGCCGAACTGGATGAAGGATTAATAGAAGAGATTTTACCGACGTAAGATAAATATAATTTTTATCGTTTGGAATAAAAAAGAGTACATTCATTGTGATCACTTTATGCCTCTTAAAAGTAATGTCTATAACTTATAATCCTCTTCATGTTTCCATTACTGGGAAGCGGTCATAAGGTCCTAAAATCCTCTCATAAGGTGAGAGTCAAGACGAATTATCCACCACGCTGGTAAAGAGGATATCACATATCCAACTTCTTAAAACCTGTCGGTTCTCGCACGTTTTCTATCATCGGAAGTTCAAAACTAGTAGGGATCGCACGTTCGCTCTACAAACTGAACTATCAAATACTTTTATATACAAATTTGTTACAGATTGTTAGGCAAATATCCGAACACCTACTGTTTCACCAAAGCAATAGCTGAAGAGGGTGTTCGAAGGTATGGTGAGGGTATGCCAATATGTATCGTCAGACCTTCAATAGGTAAGTCTGGACTTTTTATCTGGATATATTTAATAGATATAACATACATAAATAGGTTATAAAATTAATACATTTTGATTTTGAAAATTTTTACCATGGATTCTGAAGAAGTATGTATTTTTTAATATTTTAGTGGTTTCCACATACGAGGAGCCGGTACGGGGCTGGACCGACAGCGTGTACGGACCTACAGGGCTTATTATTGGTATTGGTACTGGCGTAAGTATTACTTTAACCTTTTTGGCAAAATAACTTGTAAATGTTTACTGGTGGTAGATATCCAACGCCGGAAACCGTCTATTTAGATAGACGGTTTCCGCCTGCTGCTGCTGCTGCCGACAAATTACTGGAGTAAGGAGACAATAAGTTATGCTTTAAGGCGACAAGCACAATTTAGTGCGATGTGTACCATCCTAACTAGAGAAACGTTATTACAGACATGCACATCACTTACCATCAAGTGAACGTGTTATTCGATTGATCACTTTGCCATATTAAAAAAAAAATTATATATGATTCATCGTGATACTTCATATCTCATCAATATAGATAATTTTTTTAATCAACAATGCTTTAGTTACATTTGGGCTCAATTTCATATTATAGTCCAGCTTACCTTGGCTCCCATGGGTATGAATACCAGTACACGATAGTATGGTAGCTAGTCTAGCTGTTTCCAAAATGGATTTTTACTATCTACTACATGTGGCCCTGAAATCGAACCTAGGAACTTGCTACTACAAGACAAACAGCTTCGCTGCGGAGGCAGTTGGTATTTAGCAGTTTTGTGAGTAAAGCCTTTTTAAGGTTCTACGCACCATGTACATGGAGTTAGACAAGGTTGCGGATATGGTGCCAGTAGACCTGGCCGTAAACGCTATACTGGCGTCTGCGTGGTACACAGCAAAACACTTCAAGGAAAAGTAAGTACACTCATCCTCTTATTCGATTGGGTTCGAATGAAGTTGTTATGAAAATTTGTATACCTTATTTATTTATTTATGCACTCAGAAATTGCAATGAAATTATAACATACATAGAAATAAATGCAAAATACTTACAGCTTTCAGATAACTAGGGATGTACAAAAACACATTTCAAGCTCTATTCAATTTCATAGACATCTTAAAAAGAGAACAGTATAACAACTCTTGCAATCTTACAAATTATTAAATCTCCGCTATAAATATTAATAAAAAACAACTAAATTATTGAAAAAGAGAACCTAAATAATTGATATGAATTAATTATTATTGTTTTACTTTGTTTTTAGTTCACAAAGAGCATATCTATCCCACCGTAGACTTTACACATTAAAACTGAAAATTACAATTATATGAGTTAGGCATTATTGTTATTCAAATTCGCTAAAGATATCGATGAATTTAGTTGCATTACCAAAGACCAGTAGGTAATTTGGACGTAGTTTAGTAGAAAGGACTCAATGCATATTATAGGCAAAAATGAGTTGTGAATACCAGTTTTAAGGATTGGTTTTTTCATCCAGTAATAAAGATCCGAAATATAATGACATATGGTACATTTTTGAACGATAGATATCAAGCCATATAAAGCTGTATCTAACACTAGGCATAACTGAAATAATACCTTAGTATATGTGACAAAACTAGATAGATCAAAGTTTAAAAAATTACCCATCACATTATGCTATGATTTAAAAATATTATGAGTATATCATCGTTTATTTTTTTTCATTTACTCTTAACATAAGTCCTAAAGCCGAAGGTACAGACGGCGAAGTTAATGACAGAGACATTTTCTACCAGTCAACCCATGGAAAGAAGTAAATTTTGTAAATGTTAAAATTAAAATTATTACAGATTCATCATCCATGATTTAAAACTAAAGTACTCAAAAAAATACAATTTGTAGGTTAGGTCGTTTCTGCAAAACTACGTCCAATTAAAACTGCACTCATAGGCTTCTTTGCACAGCGGCTCCTAGTTTATCTAATAAACTGAAGGCTTTGGTTGGATTTTGGTTGATGGTAATATTTTTACGAATCCACCTAGCTATCTACAATAGGATATGTTAAATTTATCGCCATAAAGGCAACGTTGTGTTCCAGCTGTCAACGTGTGAAATTGAGATTATTCAAGTATCAAGTATTAGCCCACTGTAAACAGAAAATTAAGCTGTTCCTTTCTTCTCTTTTAGCCAAACCTCGAACATACCCATCTACAACTACGTGTCGGGCGCACAGAATCCTACCACCTGGGGCAACTTTATCGAACTCAATAGAAAACACGGTATAGACAAACCAACTATGAAAGCTGTTTGGTTAGTATAAATATAGTAAAGCTCCGCGGTTCTGTTCCGAACGGATATCCCGAGACTTCTCCAAACGCCGAAGTTGAACACCGAGCGGGTTTCCCTCTAGAAGATTATCTTTTCAAAGATTTTCCCCCGAGACTAAAAAATATGCCTAGCAAAGTTAGCTTTTAACTTTTTAAGCTATTATAAAACTGACCGTTTTTGTAAAGGGTCACGATATAATCTTATCTGATTACCAGCTGTGCTCCGGCCGCTTTGCTGGCCGTAATCTAAAATCACACTGCAAATTTCTATAGGAACCGTTACTATAGTAACTGAATAAATAATACGATATAAACATTTCTGTAAAAGTTAATTAGAAATAAATTATTTTATTCTATTCTAATCTATACATTTAGATTTTTTTAATAGCAATTTATCTATACAAATAATCGTTGCATAAAATTTAATGAATAAATAATTATTTTTTTTCTCCTCTTACGAATTATATTTTTCTAAACAACGTAGTATCGAGACGAACAGAGCTTTCACCTAACGGTAAGTGATGCGCCTGCCCATAACAACGTTGGACTAGTTAGGATGATATACACTGCACCACATTGTTTGTCGCTTTGAGACAAGATGTTGAGTCTCGTTACTCCTGTAATTACACTAACCACTGCGCACTTCAAACCGGAACATAGTAATTTTTGCACATTGCTATTTGACGACAGAGGCTGAGGTTATACCTACCTAGACGATCTGTGCCTACACGGACCTAACACTAGTTGTGACCATAAATAAAAAAATACATTCTTATCTGAAATTTTAAGAGCAGTATGCTGGTAAAAGTCTCTGTTGGAAACTAATACTCTTTCTCCTGGATTTGTTTCCTTTTTAGCAACTTCTTTTATTTTGCCTTCGTATTTCAGGTATTACGGATTGAACCCAACGAACAATTACTACTTGTTCCTTTTCTATAACTTCTTTTTGCATTACATCCCTGCTCTGCTCGCGGATTTGTTTTGTGCACTGAGGTGTAGACGAAGAGTGTAAGTATTCATAACATACAAACATATGAGCTGTTTTTCCATTGTTTCATTTCTAACAAGTGAAAAATTAAAAAATAGTATATCATGAAAAGGGAGGAAAGGGAATGTGATAAGTTAACGTTTAAGTATGAGAAAGGATAGTTGTAAATGTAGAGGAAGGCCATGGAAAGTGTAAGTTGATTATGAATGACAAAGATGAATGGAAAAAAATAGTTTCTCCGACCTCATTTAGTTGAAAGAGGAATGTATATTAACAGGGTCTTGGGTATGGTGCAGAGATTATAACCATTTTTCTTATAAACATAGAACATTAAGTAAGATACTAATGATTGTTCTTACCGTGTCTTCTTTTAGAATGTTGAAGCTGTATGGAAGAGTGATGAAGATAGCCAACATATTATTCTACTTCTCGATGCAAGACTGGCGATTCAGCGATGACAATGTGAGGGAGATGTGGCGCTCGCTGTCGTCAGCTGACAGAGCTGTATTCCCTTTCAACATCGCAGACATGTCCTGGGATTACATGGCCGAGACTTTCTTAATAGGTTTGTTTACAAAAACTTTTCTAATAGTAAATTTAAATTAATATTTTAAAAGCGCTACAGATAAAACAGAGCAGTGCTTTCTGTTAAAGGTTTTTTACATTTTTGTTTTAAGTATATTTTTTAAATATCAGTAATTTATAAAATTTTTATTTAAAATATATAAAAAAAATGCTGCAAATTTATCCCGCAGTTGGCCCATTATGCCAGCAGACAATATATTATATATACTAGATGCATTGTGAATGTAATTATAACGTACTGTAAATACTACATTAGAGGTCCATTACTTTTAAGATATATATAAAACGTAAAGTAGTGTGTATAATGTACATTTATGTTAAAATTAACACTCCATATGAAAGTAATGCTTAAATATAGAGTAAATTCTTGTCCTGTTATGGTTTGGGTACATCGTACAGTTTGCCGCAAATAAATCATGAATTTAATAGCTTATCTGTCAAAATTATGGTCTCCATATAACAGATAACTAATTTTTTTGATAATTATTAATTTTCTCTGCTTATTTTTTTTTTCTACAAAAAAAAATTTAATAAATAATTTTCTTAAATTACAGGAATTCGAGTGTATCTTGTAAAGGACGATGTATCAACGTTACCACAAGCAAGGAAAAAGTGGAATAGGTAATTTAAAAAATTTGTGTCAATAATTGCAAATTCATGATTATTATATTCAAAAATACTTGAAGATATTTTTAGCTTAGCGATTAATGTGTGAAAATATTCCTAAATAATAACATAAAAAATATAAATATGAATAGTAAGAGCATTAAGAAATAGATATAATTATTATATTTATCAATATCGAGTTATATGCAAACACAACGAACAATATGATTTTTTAAAATGATACTTTTGTTTCACGTTTTTAATACATATTACATTATAAAGTAGTACTTATTTAAATTTATAAAAGATTAATTTTATTATTATGACAATATTATTTTGTTTCAGATTATACTATATGCACCAGCTTCTCAAACTATGCACGTTAGTCGTCGTCCTGTACTTGGGATATCTTTTTGTACAGTTTTTATCTGGGATCGTTCTCGGTTGATTTATCGACTATAAGTAGTTTAATATTAAGTTAGGTAAATACACTTTGATAAATTATGCATAGGAAAATATTCAGTAGTGCAATACAAGCCGACCACATTCCATACAAAAGCAAAATGAGTTATAATTATCTTATTATTTGATTTATTTTTTGTTTCGTCTATTCATTGTTTCCACAAGAGTTTTTATCCAATGTTTGTAAAGCTACCAATTTCTCTGTTGCTCTTGCCACTGATCATTGAAAACTATCATGTCTTTAAATTATGTATCATTCTTCGAATAAGTAAGGATTAACAGAATTGCTTTAATAACGTACAATATATTATATCAAATAAAGAACTTTGTGGTGTATATCACGAAATTTTAAAGTACTACACTTTTATTTATTATAGAAACTTTATAATACTAAGCAATAACATTATAAATATAATTTGAAACGTAAAATGTTGAAAATTTTTTTTATGTTTTTTGTAGCGATTTTACACGAGTTAGAAATAACGAATAAATATTGATTTCCTATTAGAATTTTTTGCTCAACTATAGATTTATCTTAAAATTTTAAGAGATTATACATGGAATGAATAAGTGTAAATAATGTAATTATTAGCCATTTTCAATAAATACATTTTTGTGTAACATAAATTGGTAATAAATTTTTAACGGCTTCTATTTTTTTATTTATACATTACTAATACAAGGCAAAATTTGTTTTTGTATTATATTATAAGTTACAATGTAAAAAGTCATAAAAATATCAATCCGTTCCATTCATGCTTCACATAGGTAAGTCTGTGTTGCCGGAAACCATATAAGTAGGTGCCAACGCAGCTTCTATTTCTGCCATCTAACAATACCAAACAAATATTATTGTTCCAGTTGGAATGGCGCTGTAGCTACTATAATTATTGGGGTAACGCGATTGAACATGTTATATCTTAACGCGAGCTTGTATACACCATTCTAATTAGCGCTACGTTGTTATGGACAGGCGTATCGCTTACCATCATCTGGGTGCAACTTACAATCAGCGCCAATGCTTAGAGCAGGAGCATATTGCTGAGTTGGAACTCCTTTCTCCTGCCTGATTTTAGTTTATTTTTTGTTTGTATGTTTTTGCCAAAAGTAATTTAAGTTTTATTTTAAAGTGTTATGTACGTACATTTATGCAGTTTGAATAAAGCTTTTCTTTATTTCTTTCATTTATCATGTAAACGTTCCACTCGTCGCGTCAGTTAATTATATAAAAAATTAAATTACTTCATCAATTTTTATTGTCTTTTATGAACTTTTCTATCGACTTCATAACTACGAAAGTTTTGTTTTAGTTTGATGAAAAGCGGAAATTGAACACGTTTATGATAAATTAAAACAACAAAATTGTTGAAAAAACTTATGTCGTAAATAAGAATATTTTAGAAGTGACCAAGTAAATATTTCTATTTTTTAAATCATTTTCTAAAAACAATATAAAATTTCTTTTCATTAAATATTTACTTCAACAACTTGTCCTCTATTAATAGTTTTTTATTAAACCAGATTTATAATACAAAAAGGTTTAATTTTTTTATTTTATTAGTAATTTCATAGAGGTAGTTTTGGAGTGATTTTTACGGATAATGTGTATATTAATACTATATTTCACTATCAAACATCACTAATAAAATACACCTCACTAGTGATTATCGTGTCGTGTTGTCAACTGTCACTTTTAATCAAAATTGTGTTTCCATAGCGTAAGGTTTGGGAAAGTTGTTTATTTTAAAATTAAGACAATGTTGGAATAAATCATGAATTGCAATTTGTCGATAAAAGTTTAGAAATTACATGGTTGTCTAAAAATTCTCTGTTAACCGTTACTTTAAGAAAAATTTATAACTTAATTTTATAGAAATGGATGAGACAATAGTTTTAGTTTTGCTTGTTTTGGTGATGTTGGTTGGTTCCTATGTTGCTGGCAGTATTCCACTTAATGTTAGCATGTCCGAGGTAAGAAAAAGTTTACTTTCACCTAGAGTATTTTAAATTTTAAATGAAATATTTAAGTGTTAATTTCAGTAACAGTACATTACATGTATGTCTGTTTACATTTGTCCTATTATTGATGAAAATCTCGAGTTTCACGCATCACGTGAGGCTATACAGTTAGTTTTTGTTTTTTTGTAATACAGTTGTAATATTATTGAACAGAGTACACTAAAACCTGTTTGTGCACAACCATCTTTAAAGATTCATTTGCATATTTGCATATAGGAAATCCCTGATAATAAATCTAAGCAGTTAAGGATAAAAGCTGATTATATATGCCATGCGGGTATAATGTTGTTAAACTAAGTATTTTTTTTATTGTTAGAAGGAAATACTTCACTGGTATAATATATAACTAATACTCATTTAAAACATTTCATGTAGGTTTTACGATTGTCATTATTAGACTAAGATATATTCAAAATACTTTATAAACTAATTGTTCTCATAGATCATTTTCACTTTTCTAATTATTTTAGAAAAAAAACATATTTTTTTAAAAATATTTACTATAATGAAAACAAAGAAGAAGAAATTTAAGTGAGACTGCTAAGTTGTACAATTTTATGTTATTTTATATTTTACAATTTTATTATATTTATATAATACTGAATATGAGAACTACAAAAGAGGTAGAATAATTAAAAAGGTAGACAAAACATTCTCTTCCAGTCTACTTTGGAGTTTTGAAGAGTATAATCAAATACCATTAGGTACAAAAAATCAAATACAATGCAAATATAGACATTAACATAAATATTAAAGTTTTGGCATGTTTTATTACTTTTAACTCTGTCTTATGTTTACTGAACAGGACAAGTTGCAAAAGGTAACAGTGTTTGGTGCAGGATTACTAGTTGGTACAGCCCTAGCTGTTATCATTCCCGAAGGTGTGAGGGCGCTATTTTCAGAGAGGATACCGCTGGTCACAAAAGACTACACTCCTGAGCCTGCGGGCCATGGTGATCTACATTCAGTTATTGGCATTTCTTTAGTATTAGGTAAGAATTCACATGTCTGATGATTTTATAAAATTATGGAACATAAGGAGATAAATTTATTTATTTTTATATTCATTAATTATGTAATAAGAGAATTTTTAGACATTTATGAGTAAATACATTTTTACATTTATGAAACATGGATATCATTAGAGATTTTTACTTTTCTCTTAATAGAAGTGCTAGGATACAAATATTGAATATAATTCTATGTCCACATTACCTAGACAATGAGAATTACTTCTGGTGAAGCTTTTGCAAACTTAAACCTAATTATTCTATTTGATTCATATTTTTATTATTTCAGGATTTGTATTCATGCTGTTAGTAGACCAATTGTCCTCAAAGTATAATGATGCCAGTAATCCTACCGAAAAGAATATCACGGCTACTGTTGGCCTAGTAGTACATGCAGCAGGTAAGAATTAAATAGATACTTTTTTCTTTTCATATCATTATTTTTAATTTATTAAATGAAACTATAAGCTGAGCAAGACACCTGATGACCTGATGGCAACAGAGCAACTCTACCAGTACATTTTTGTGGTTAGGTTTATTTGAAAACTTAATTGCATACCACTCAGTCTAGGAAAGTGTGGATTTTATATCTAGATATACTCTCTATTAAATGTAATGTTGAAATTTTGTTAGGCATGTACAAACTATTGTTTTTATTATATGACCTCTATTATATATATAAATAAATACTAAAGGAGTTTGTGTGATGTAAGATGAAATATATTATTATTTTTAACATGTAGTCATAAGTATGTAACAACATCGTCGACAGACCAATTTCTTTAGTATATAACTAAAAATGATTTATTTTTTTTAATTAATCTTCTATATATATAATGAAAACGGATTTCCTTTGTTCACCAACCACGTGAGAACTAGTGAATGTATCGACATGGAGACATGACCATTCAACATGGAATGGTTTAAAAATGTTGATAGGTTATATGTTTTTGAATTTCATAGACCTTTCATTATTTAATTATCAATTAGCTTTTACAAACTTTTTCATTTGGTATTATTTATTGAGTTGCTATAGTAAGGGTTGCTATAGAATGTCATTTGCGATTGCGCTTGCTCTCAAGGAATATTTCATACAAATTTCAAGTCTAATTTTACGGCTGGCAAACTGTACTGGAAGCAGTTAGTATAACATAAATGTACATATATATGTTTAATGTATGCTTGGTTTCAACTAATGTAATAGACAGATCAAATACTATGTATTAATGTGTTTATTAAATAAAATATCAACTAAAATACATATTACGATGATGGTGAAGTTAATATCTTATTCTAGTTCAATAATGACATTGTATTTGAATGTAGGTCTTCCATGTTACAAGACAAGCGTTTGAGCGCTGCGCTATAGTGACTGTTAGGCTCATACGAAAATGGATTAACTACACAATTATTACTACGTGGTTTTTCAGTTAAAACAGAATTGTTATGGAATATTTAAATTTTATCTATATGTTGACATTTTTAAATGTACACATGCGTGTAACTTCCATTATTGCAATTAGTCGCAACGATAAACGCCGATAATGGCGCGCACGTGATACTTTTACCTTTTTCTTGGTAGATTAAACGACACCGTCCGATTCCACTAATGAAACCTGATATTTTTTTTATTCGACGAAGCGTAGAGACCAGCGGGACTTTGATCTGATAGTAAATGATACGCTAGCTCATAATAACATGGCGCTAGGTAGGATAATAGTCACCACATCACATTGAACTCGCCGCCTTGAGACATAAGATGTTGAGTGTCATTACCCTAGTTGTTTCACTAGCTACAGCACCCTTCAAAGCGGAACACAGTAATATTTGGACAATACTGTTTGGCGGCAGAAACAGGCGCTACGGTGGTATCTAACTTTACTGTCTCCGGCCACAGACACCTTTTTTTTTTGTTTTCGGGAGAAAATCGTCGAAAGATACCTTACTTCTGGGGGGAAATCAGGGTTATGTGAGATTATGACTCACTAAAACTCTCCCGGTACTCTGAATCAGTGCATTCGGAGAGGCTCCGGGATCTCTTATAGAACACACCGGTGCCTCTCTACACTTTCTTTGAACACGTCTCTGAGGAGAGGTTTAACCCTCGTAGGTTATCCAACACAGGTTCGCTTGTTTAGCGATAAGGACTCCTATCCTCAAGGCCCGTGAAACTCCTAGACCCTTTTAGTCGCCTTTTACAACAGACAGGACTTAGCTTAGTCCTATTCTTACTAGCCCAAGACTACAGGGCTCGGGTCACAAAGACCTACCACCTTATGTTCATACCATTAAGTGCCTAATGTAAAATAATCATTATATGTGTATTTACGTCATTGTTTGCAGCGACACTGATTTTTCTGTTTTATCCATATCTGCGGTACTACTAGACGGCGGATATAGCTGCGTTAATACCTAAACGGTCTTCGCCAACAGAGACCGACCATCAGTAATGGTGTATACCAGTATTTACTGGGTCAACACTTGATCACAATTACGTTTTGATGTAAAATGGTCGCCGCTCAGAATACTCCGGCTGTCACATATTGATAGTCTGAGCATAGCAATATTGTTACGAGAGCAGATTTACAGTGTAGGGGTTGTAAGCTAGCTAGCCAGACGGGGTTAGAAAGAACGACTACCTCCGGGGACCTCCGTGCTAGGCGAAAAAACAGTCGTCAAAAAGCTGTTACTAATAAAATTAAGTAAACAAGAATTGATCTATTATAGCATATCACTGTACGGACATACATTCAATATCAGATTAAATTCCTGCTCCACTTGACAGCCACATTTTTAAAAAAAATCTTTTTTTACATAAAATAAAAAAAATGTAACTGTACTTATGTATTAGTGCCATATTTATCTTTCTGTAATATATATATAATATCTCATATTATATCTATACTCATCACGAGATTTCCGAAAATACGTACATACATATATATCACGCCTCGTTCCCAGTGGGGTAGGCAGAGACCACCTCTCTCCACCTGCTACGATCCTGGCACACCTCTCTCGCTTCCTCCACTTTCATAAGCGTCTTCATGCACGCTCGTCTGTTGCGTGTGCTTTTGATCCGGCCTTTCTTTAGGACATCACCGATTTGATCGGAATATGTCCATCTAGGTCGACCTGCACCGATTTTTCCAATCATTCTTACCTTGTATATTTCTTTCGTTAATCTTCTTTCATCCATTCTTTCGACATGGCCGAACCATCTAAGCATCCCTTTCTCTATCCTTGTCACTACATCTTCAACCACGCCGCACCGCTTCCTTATCACACTGTTCCTCACTTTGTCCATCCGTTTCACTCCAGTTTCCGAAAATATTAAATATAAAGACATAAAATTTGGTAGAGATATTGCTTCTGCCATTTACAGTTTAGCTAAGAATAGATTTTACATAACTCCTTCCCCTATGGGAGCTGCGAGGGTGTTAAAAGCCAGCAAAGCGGACGGGGAACAGCTAGTAACTTATAAAATCTTTCATACTTCACAGCTGACGGTATTGCACTCGGAGCAGCTGCGACAACTTCACACGCCGACGTAGAATTCATTGTGTTCCTGGCGATCATGCTGCATAAAGCACCGGCAGCTTTCGGACTGGTCACCTTCCTCATGCATGCTGGTCTCGAAAGGTAACTGCTGACTTTGTTTGAATTTTTTTATCGGTAACTGTTTAACATTTGCATGATATTTAGGTGAAGATGCTTAAATAATCTGGCTCTCATGATACCTTGAGCATCATTGAGGTTATAGCGGTAAATTTACAATATGGGGGTGGTAGTTAGATAGGATCTACCACCATTTGAACTCTACCTCAAAAGTCCCACGATCTGGACCAGGGATGTATATTTTATAAGTCAAGTAGATAGTCGCTAAGTTTTAGAGGAAGTTTAAAACCGCTGACCGGTTTTAGGTATGTACATCACTAATTAAAATCAGAATGATCAACTAACGACCTGTAAAAAAAAATATAGTCTTTTATTGGTTTATTACTCGTAATTTAATTTTTATAATACCCTTCTATCCAGCGGCGACCTTACAAAGCTCGCGAACTACTCGTGGTATCTGAAAGCTCAGAATATAAGAATAATTATAAAACAACACAAACATTGAATGTTTATTGACATCAAGAATTATAAATATTTTTTAATATTATTATTATTGCAAATTGTTTATTAAAGAAAAAAAATTATTAGTAGAATGAAAAGTGCAATTATATATGTATAAGAATATACTAGAATAGAGTTAAGAATACTGTGAGAGATAAATGATAAAACGGCAATGTCTCAAATGCGTATAAAGCGAGGGGCGTGACGGAGTAAGGGTGTAATATCCACAGACAGAAATGGAATGGAAGGAAGAGATGAATGAATGAGAATAAGGTTAAGAAGTTTAGGAAAAAAGAAAGTAAAAAGACCCAGTCGCAACAAGCAGAGGAACTATTCTGCACAATATGATAAAGAAGAGGTAATCCTCTTCACCGCCTCTTATAGGAACCGGATACGCAAGCACCTTCTCATCTTCTCATGCGCGGCGCCCCTGCTCGCCCTGCTCACGTACTTCGGCATCGGCAACGAGAGCAAGCAGACCCTCAGCGACTTTAACGCTACAGGTGAGTGGTAATGTTAAACTTATCGGTGTGGAGTTCAGACTAACCCCGCCGCCGCAGTACCATCGGCTTGTAAATATCGACTAAGAGAAAACAACTCCAGGATAAGAGGAATACAGCAACTGTTAAATCGGCTAATTTATAATATTCCACAGCATATGGCAAACGGAATCGAACGAGCGACTTCTTTTACACCTCCATGAGCCATTGCGTCATGGTGTTAATTACACTGTCTACTGTTGTATATCATGTCTTCATCGTTCTCTTTTTAGGTATAGCGATGCTTTTCTCTGCGGGTACGTTCCTCTACGTCGCCACCGTCCACGTGCTGCCCGAACTGACGCACACGCACTCGCACACGCACACGCTGCTACCAATGCAAGAAGGCGTCGTCACCAAAAAGGGCTACGGCGGTCTGCAGCTATGCGAAGTGCTGATACTGGCGATTGGGGCGATGCTGCCCGTTGTACTGACAATGGGCCATGAACATTAATCCGCTTTGGCCTATTAAAATTTATCACTACGATTATATTCTCACTAACGTTTGAGTGATACAGGCAATAAATAGTTTTTAATACGACCTCCTCTTAATTTGTAAAGTAGTGATGTTAACTAGGCGATGTGTTTCATCGACATATATTTATTTAGATATGACCAATAATTAAATTTTTTTGCTTGCCTTTGTTACTATTTTCCAAATGGAATTTTATCTATCGTATCAACTAACTTTGGTACGGATACTTTTGTCATTATCCTTTTATAGTAATTAATAATTGTTTTAACATTGTAGACCAGCATTTGACTGTCTCATACGATGATGAGCACTAGTCTGTAAAGCTATTTCCTTCAACATTCAAAATTTGAAAAAAAAAAATATTTTTGATTAATTGTATATAACTAACCTGAACAAAGTTTTAAAGTGATCTCGAAATTAACGCAACGCTTAATCTAATAATTTTAATAGTTATCAAAATATACCAAATCAAATGAAAAAGTTATGTTCAAATCACATTGTACGGAAAGGTATATGAGACTCAGTCTCAGTATTTGTATTGGACAAAATTTTTTACAGTGTATGTTATTGTTTTGTGTATATTGTATGAAAATCATTTGTACGTGTTGTTTTTTTTTAATATAAACGCATAATGTCTTTTGTATATATTGGATATGTTTTTATTCCATACAAATTGTAGATAATATAAATAAATGATTGTTTAACAGAAGCGTGCGTTTTGTAATCGTATTTTATACAATTTTCATTAAAGATATACATTTTAAAAGTACTTAATTTTTAGATACACTATAAAGGTTGATGCACACCGTGACTAATGAATAGACTACTGAAGTTAACGATATACCAATAGTCTATGTAGAAGTAGCGTGAATTATTTCGGAGGCGATGACTTTTTATCCGATAATTTTCTCCTGTTAGTCTTATTGACCCTTTACAGCTTCAGCGTATTCTGAACTCGTGAATGACGTACAAGCTAAACTATATTCTGAACATACATTGTATAAATCATAAATGTTTTGCGTATTAAGCCAAATATTGAAGAGAAATAATACAATCAATTAGCTGTCGTCGCACGCTTTAATGACAGTGATACCCTGCAACCTCCTTTGGGTATAATATGTAAATTCCGTTCTTAGCTCACCTATACTCCGTAAAAGGAATATTTCTACGAAATTTTAAGGTTCCAAAGATATCGAGATGCGTCTCTACATAGGTGGAAATCTCTTGTGTATATATAGATTAAGATTTTACATTTATTCAGGCAAGTAAGAGAGTAAATTAAAGATATACTTTGTTAAAATGTAATTTCGCTATTAAATAAAAAGCCTTTTTCATGAAAACTAGTTTTATTTTATCACGAATTATATACGTTAATTTGATACAGTAACTGCAGTGTTCACTCAGTTTTTAATTAATTTAGATCAGCGCTCTCTGCTAGTATTGGTGGGCAAGTTTATTTTACACAACTGTCTAATATGCAACACAAGATGGCGCTAATATGAGATATTCTGTTTTATTCATGTTCACACCTAATAAAACACAAACGCAAGAACTACTTTTCTTCTTCGACTAAGCAATTCAACTTCAACACTGGTGGTATGTTTCTGTGAGACCATTTACGGAGGTAGCGTCACCGCAACGCCTGTTTCTGCCTCCAAACATTACTGTATTTCCCTTTGTAGGTGTTGTAGCTAGTGAAAGTACAGTAGTAACGAGACTTAATATCATGTCTCAAGGCGGCGAGCACAATGTGGGGCAGTGTATATGATCCTAACTAGCGCCTTATTGTTATGGCTAGATGCATCGCTTACTTTCAGGTAAACGTCTCGCTCGTTTCGTCTCCTTGTATAATTAAAAATAAAACTTACTGTAAGTAATACGCATATAATGTAAGGGGTATTGTGGCAGTAGTAAAGATAATATAATATATCTTGTCGCCGTGAGACGTAAAAAGTAAATACTTTTGTAATTTCACCAACTACAATCACTTTAAGCCAGAAAACAGTACTGTCTCCTTATTCCAGCTCCGGCAACAGAGGCTACTAGGTGTTGTTATCCCACTTAGCTACTCTATATATAATAAATAACGTTAGTCTTAGCATATATTTTTCAAAAAGACTGATTTTATTTTTTCCAAAATCCTAAATGATATTGTTTTTTTTTCAGTCAAATATTCGACGAGACGAGCGAGAGTCACCTGATAATAAGGCATACATCTGCCCATAACAACTCAGCTCTAGTTAGGATGATATATACAACACCACATTACGCTCGTCGCTTGAGACATAAGACGTTAAGCCTCGTTGCCCCAGTAACTGCACTAGATACAAATACTACGCCCTTCAAACCGGAAAGTGCAGTAATCTTTGCACACTACTGTTTGGCGGCAGAAATAGGCGCTGCGGTTGTATCTACCTAGACGGCTTCCGGCAACAGAGACCACTAAACATACACAGTTGTCACATCGAAAGGAATTGTTTTGACTAGAGTTCTAGTTATTGAATAGATCGGGAAGTCAAGCTTTACTCCTAACATTAAAAATTGTAACAGTTTATTACAATGGGAACTAAGCGAACATAAATATACATTTTAGTAACTACATTGTGTCATATTTATTACAAATCTTTCGTTTAAAACTTTTGTTTTAAGTCTTATTTGTTTCATTAAATAATGCACCGACAAATCATTTTCAATTTCATATGGTGAAAATTCTATTTTACCTGTTTTTCTCTCTTCAGGATATACTTAAACGCTTTTAGCTTCTTCTTGTAATTTCTGTCGTCTTATGACAGAGTCTGCTTTCATATTTCTTTCGATCCACTTCGCTCTGTTATGGACATCGCTTTTATGGCTTCATTATTATATAATTTGTGGTTATTATGGAATTATTATATAATATAAAACTATTTAGTCTATAAATATAATAACTAAGATTGGATTACATAACTTTTAGAAAGAATTAACTTAGGACCCTCCAGTTACATAAATAGCAAACCTTATATTAAACAAACAAATAACGTTTATTTCAATTACTTCTATGTAAGAATATGTTTAAATTAACGTACTGAATGTATTGACAATATTTAACCATTTAGTAGCATAAAAACAAATAGTGCATCAATTTATATTGATGGTAAGTCAAATCGGAACACTGTAATATTTAAACACTACAAGGTTGAATATTGACTGCGATAGTAGATGATCTCCGGAAACTCTACGTCATAATAGCTGTGCCTGCGGTGCCAGGAGACAGGCTTAAATGCAGCTAGTCTACCTGAGATAATAAACAATAAATTAGTTAGAAATAACGTCATAAATTATTGCCTAATATATGTATGTCAGCAAACAATAGAGATAAAGGTTAAGAATATTGTGTAATATTAAATAGTATATTTTGGGTACAGATATAATATAAAAAAATTAAACTAATTTTACAAAAACGTAAATAGTCTAAATTAGTAGTAAGTATCTTATAAATAAATGTTGTAAATAATAGTAGCAGATAAAGGCTTGTATAATAACATCAGAGAAAATTGGAAATAAAAAAACAATAGCGGTGCCTTATTATGTAAATACATAATTTTTAAACATTTTGTTTGTTTATTGTTTACGTAATCTTAATTATCCTATTTATTTTTCAATTACAATTTTAATTTAATTTTTTTCAAAAATATTTTTTAGAGAAGTATCTAAACAAACTTTCTCTAGGTTTTGAAGTAGCTTTTAATACTTTTGTTTAGTTTGTTTTCAACGTTTTGATCGCATTTGCATCTAGTTGATTAATGTTATTATTGTCCGCATATTGTCATAACCTATACATTTCATATGAATATATTAAATACACCACGCGCGTAACAACTACAACATCAGCAGAGACGTCAGAGTCTAGTTTCGCGTTAACTTCTAACTAAGAAGAGAGGAGACTGAAAATAAATCGTTTATTTCAAAATATAAAATTTACAAATATTTAACAATAAAAGCAATTAAAAATTCTACGTTCCAAAATTGTAATGATCAAACCTTGCTACTCTAAATTAATTCTTAAAGAATAATCGTCTGCTGGAAGATTAATATTAGAAGAGTCAAAAATAGAGATATTTATTGTCTTCAACTAATTGTCGTTAAAAGAAATATAGTTATTACTTATACAAATTCGGAATCATTGAAAGTTGTTACTGAAATGAAATAAATTAAATCTTTCTAACCGAACAGTTCCAGAATAACTACTTGAAGATAAATTATATTAAACGGATAAAAGCTCTATGTTAAAAGGCTAGGACTGCCTATAAATTAGACGCCATAATAGGGCGATTGCGGAAGTAGGCTCCACAGACAAATGTCTTCGCTTGTGCCGTCGTTTTTAGAAAGGAAAATGCGACAAGATGGCGCCGGTCTGTCTGGCGCCAAAGCTTTCCACACCTCTTGATTATAAACGAATTAAGCGGCAGAGACTTCTGAGTAAATATAATCTCTACACAGATAAAATAAAGTTTAAATTTGCACGAAAAGTTATAAAAAATCTAGTATTGACTTTTCCTCGCAATAGTTATGCGTTTTTGGCTACCGTTTTCCCTGTTGGCAGACGATCTTTGACTGTAAATGGAAGAGCTTAAAGCATATTCCTGAATGCTTTTACGTAAACATATAATATTTTGTGGGTATATAACTGCCTGGGTGGCGCCAAAGAACGCTCAGAGTTATTTGTTGCATTATGTACCCTAAACCTGAAAAACAAAGTTACATTTCTATTTCATTCCCAGCAAAGCACTTAAGAGACGAAAGAAGATGAAATTTACGGCTTGTTATTTATAAAGTGAAATACGCAGTTTATATACTTTCGGAAAAATAGTTCTTGACAGAATAAAATTTCTTTTCATACTGAGCTTTACCTGTTTTTCCAAAAATTGTTTTACTTTTTTAAGTGATCATAGTATAACGTAATATTGTTAGAAACCATAAGAAATTAGTCCATACAGCTTTATAGAATCACATATTTCCGTTTATTAATTTTATTAAATTTCCGTTAACTTTCGCTAAATAACAATTAAAATATTGACCTGTTGTATTTCCCATTTTAAAATTAATTACTATCCTCCTTGGTCGAAAAGAAAACAAAGTCTTTCTTGATTTCTTACTTGTCCTTACCAAGTCATTATGACATCAGAAGGTATAACCTTATTATGATTTTATTTTGATAAAAATTTTAAGTGCATCATCTTATTTTTTCTCTTTTCGGCTTATAATAATTTGTTGATGAAATGATCGTCTTCGAAATTCTCTGTGTAATGTTATTAAATATTAATATCAATAACGTTTGGACAAAGAATCAAGCAGCTACTCAAACCTGTAATGAGATACTTGAAGATGATGTGGAAGATTTGGTAAATAATATTTCTCAAAGCAATGGTGAGGATGTATTTCTAATATTTTATGACGATATGGATTAACAAATTGAAAAAAAAAATTATGTAACATCAATGATTGATTTTAAACTGGATTCGTAATAACATTTATAACAATTTTAAAACGTGTTTGTCGTAATTATAACGCAACAGGTTATATAAGCAGTGCGAAAAAAATACTTAATAGTAGTTGTTTGCCATTTTATGCACTAATCGGGATCCGTCATAATAATATAATAATGGCACGACGCCTTCGCCTTAAAGTCTAAATTGTTAAGGTTATTTATATCTCAATTAAATATTAAATTGTCGGCAAAAAGTCGATCTAACTGCCAAATAATCTTTAAAATTCACAAAGATGAATCTGTTTGTTTCATGTAAAATCGATTCACTGTAAAGAAAGCGATCCATTAGAACTAAACAATATAGCGCGAAAAGTGAAAAGATATGAGAACCTTCAACCTCATCTGCAAAACCTTAATCCGCATCAATGGAAATTATTGAAAGGTAAGATAGTAATAATTCTATTTTATAAGAACCAGATTTGCCGAACTTTATCCGATAAAATATAAACTTAGCAATTGGCCTTACGGAGACGATGCTAGTGGTGCAGTTACTATCTTCCTACTGCCTACAAGTAGCTATACATTACTGAATGATAAATAATAGTTTTTTTTCTTGTATTAATAATAAATGTAATTGTAAAATTATTACATTGTTATAACAATACATAATTTTATTTTTTCTTATTTAGCTTTGTATAAAATATCAGTCCAATGTTAACCTTTAACAAATCTGATATTTAATGATGAAGCGCAGAAAATTCGAAGTGACTGCCGCTATAACCATCATTATCTCAGCATTTTTCCACAAAAAGAATTTTTTTCTTTGCATGAGCAACGTTTCACGTAGCAAAAGTTACGAAAATAATTCTGACTAGTACTTGGTAGCTTCGTTCATTATGCCTAATTGTAACTCTTAGAGTGCAGATATAAATTTATACTCTACAATTGCTAAAATTTAAAGACAAAATCTTTTCGCTATGTCCTAGTTTTGATCATTATCATTATCAATGTTTTACTACACGCTACTAATTGTAGCACTCAAGTAATGCCTTCCACTATATTCTAGCCGCAATTTTCACATCCTTTCGCTTTCGTCCATTTAGTTTCAGAAGTTGGTTTTAAATTTATGAAAAATCTAAAATTATTTCAGACGCCCTAAACAACTATGTAATTGGTAACATTACTGAGGAACAATTAGGAGATTTGCTGCCAACTATTTTGTTACCCGATGAAGATATTAGTGACATGAACGATGAAGAGAAACAAAATTTTAAATCCTGCTTAAAAAATAAAAGAATCTATAAAAATGAATCGTCTTTCGATGAAGACAATTCTTTTGAAGAAGACCTTGTAGAGTGTACTAACACTTACATGAATATTGATGGTACCACCAGTCTCATAACTCACTCAACACAAATATCTAGTACAGAGAATTATTCCAAAGATAGTAAATATGATAAAAATATAAATAATAATCTGTCATTTGAAATCAATAAAACATCAGAAGAATTTTTGAGAACAGATAAATATTTTGGCTCTAAAATTAAGAAACTAGCCGTACCATTGATGATAGATCTAATAAAGAGTTATAAGGAGGAAAAATTAGCTGATAGAGCAAACTCAAATTTAAATGTCTCTTCCTTAGCGAACGACGGTTTAATTTCAAAGAAAACTTTAAAAAGAGAAGAAGAAAAGAGTGACTTAATTGATATTTTAAGAGTTTTAACCGTAATAGCGAACATGACGTATGCGCAGAAACCGAAACCAGTGTTGAGGGATAGGGGTACAGCACCCTTGTGCCCGTACACGTGGGGGAGTATGGGAACATCGCCACGATATACAAAGCCTTTTCATGAATATTTTGACCGTAACAAAAGTGGAGATTTAGTGACCATGGTTATTTTTTTTTTAACTTTATCATAAGATCTTAAAATGCGAACAGCGGTATTAATGCCTGTACGCATTTCCTAGCCGTTAATCTTTGGGGAAGTGAGATTTATAGTAGATGATAGTGTTTTATTTAATTTTTATTTCAATCCAAGATTTGAATTTCAACTTTTCAGTTAGGGTTTTCTAATATTTATTTTCTGTAAACAATAATCATAGTTCTACTCTTCCAACAATTCTAAAATGCTTTAAAAATTTGAAGATTTAACCTTTTACTAAATAGTACTTTAATTTTAGTTACTAATTGTGGCTATTTTAGAAAAAAAATTGTAAAGATATCATTCTTTTGGTCTTGGTCATTAGCATTTATTAACATAATGTACATTTCTACAGTGTTACGTTTGTGGGTTGGAAGAGACTAAAATTCCTGAAAGTACACTCTGCGAAGATGCCTTCTCACGGGACGATTTTACTTTGAAAGAATATACTTATAAGTTTAAAAGATATTGCCGCTATGACGAGTACATGTTAGTATTATAATATAATGTACATAAATTCCTCTTTAAATATTCCAATAGTGGGACTTAGGACCTCCTATATAACAAGGAGAAAGTTTAGGCAATGAATAACATCACACTGGTCAAGTGTGTTGTGAATGGTAAATGTCACATGCCAACGAAAGCTATTGTTCTGGAAACATGCACCCATACATTCACCGGAATCTCAGTACGAAACGAACTTTATTTTTTTTTTTTTGTGATATAAAATTTGGAGTTCGTTTGTATCTCCAACGTCGGTCGCGACATAGACGCAAGTATTGGAGTGCGTGGGACGAGCGCTTTGTTTTATTGTCATTCCGTTGTCGATAGCTTTATCACGCATAGTCGGTTTGTGAGAATTACTCTTAATTACATTTATCATCATAATCATCAGCCGATAGAAGTCCAATGCTGGACAGAGGTCTCCCCGAAGATCTCCACACCGCGTTGCTCGCATCCACGGTACACGATTAAATTACGTTACTTTATTTAACATATTGTTTAATTAAAAGTTATTTTAAAAAGAACTTTTTTAAAAGAAAAACTATATAAAATTATTTCTTTGAAGTCAAATTGCGGATGTGAATCGAAATCACAGAGGATATCAAAATTATATTTTAGAAGTTCGACAACTAGAACTACTAACAGAAAAATCTGTAAAATATCTCTTTATTTACCGTTATTTACGGATAATGCTACTCCATCGCAACATTATCAATAAATAACAAGAAAAGAAGTAAAATAAAACTTTTGGAAAATATTCATAGTTGCTGCTGATTTAGGATCAGCGATAGCTACTATCATTTGGAAATTTTTGAGCAGAATCAACAAATAAAAATATTTATATCAGTCCATATCCTGAGAAATCGTTATTGTACTTTAAAATACTGCATTGACCGCTTTGAATTGCTGTTTAGTGTCACAATTATAATTGCAGTAATTTAGCTTAAATTACGGCTTACATTGGTACATCTACAGGCGGTCAATAAAACCTAACGAATGATATTGTGTGAAATGCAATCAATCAATGTATTTGCCACGCTTGAATGACATACACTATTTTTATAAGCATTAAATTACCTAAACTAACACTTCAATAAAAGTTTGATTATCGATAACAGAGGAAATTCTTATTTCTTGTCACTCATCATTACTTAAACAGAACTGTCTTAATTTGCGATGCGCGATCCAATAGATACCTAACTTTTTTGCCGGATTTTCTCTTAATCAATTTGTTATTACTACCTGGCAGGCGTCTCAAAGACAAAGTAATTGATTATCTATAATTCACAGAAAATTCATATATCATATCTTATTTTTGAACGAGTTATGCTTTCGTTAAGAATAAATTTTTTTAGGAGATGATCTTTCACAAACTGCGGTACGGCACGGTTGCAAGGTCTAATAGGTCTACAACGCACTGAATGTAAGTGCTCTGAAAATGGCAAGCAGCTGACGTGTTAATATTGTATTAGTTCATTGTCGATAAAAATGAGTATAGCAATGACTCATTATCAGGAGCGTCGTGTGCCTTTTTGAATATATACATTTCGCATAGTATACATTAAAATCTTTCTAGCAACAACTACTGCGTCCACACGCGCGACAAAAGGTCTGTGTGGGGCCATTGGACAGGCGGCTGCTCGATGCGTAAGATTGACATCAGTGGGGTATACACGCAGAGAACCTGCAGAAACCGGGAGTGGCCAACCAGAGGTCATCACTTCGCCAGCCACCGAATGGCTAGGCTGGAGTACGTTCTCGATGTTAGTTGTCACTTTATATTCCTCGACTTCCATACAACGTTAAATGAGGGGGTAGAGCGCAAACACCCAGTAATCGGCGGTTTGTATTAAGAGCGCAAAGTTGAAACTCTTAGTAGAAACATAATCGATATTTACACAGCAATAACGTGTCCAAAGATTTTTTTTTAAATTAAGAGATTCTACTTGAAAAATTCTAGTCTTTAAATATCGGTAAACGAATGAGGAAACAAATTTACTAAAATTAAAAACTGTGAATCAACCTGTGACTAATACTGAATAAAACGGAAAAAACTGATATTCTCAAATACAATTCTAAGATTGTCATTGACATAAACTACGATTTTTTTTAATTTAACATACTGAGATGCTACGACGAAGTGTAGTCTTGGTGGTAAAAAGCACTAGACTAATGGAAGCATATTCATTCCTCCGTTAAAGAATTCTATGTAATAAAATATCCGGTCGGAAACATGGAGCAGACCGTACTACACCTATGCTGTTCTCTTGCCGCTTGTCCTGATGCCGGTATTAAATCATCCAGTTTCTACGTAAAAATTTTGGTAAAACAAAAATGCTTGCTACCCTTCCTTTGCTACCCGTCGGTAATCTAGACTTTCTTATGTTGCAGGACGTTGATGACGGCTGCACAGTAAGCCCCGGAGCTTCACTGGTGCCTCTGTCTCGCAGCATATCGCTTTTCGCTCGTTTCATCGCATGCGTGTGTCCAGACGAATTGTGTAATTCAAGTGTATCCCTTTCCACTTTCTCTTACTTGAAGTTTTTTTCTTTAATGTTTATACCAATAACAGTTAAAGCTTTTATTTGATACAGTAACGTATAGAATTACAAAATGTATTGTATTTGAACGTACAGTGCTATGCTTTTTATGAATGGAAATTTTCATTTTATAGGCTTTGAACTTTAATACATATTTTGCGAGAAGATCCAGTCTATGATAAAGAGCACAAAGTACTCTTGATATTCATTGTATGTTAATGTATAATTATTTCGTTTTTGTTATGTACAGCATTTTATTAAATTTTGTGGACAAAATATTATAAATATACATAAAAGGTTTATGTTATTTTTATTTTATACATCCCAAATGTACCTATACATAATTCCATTATATCACGAACAATATGTAGAAAGATAAAAGTGGCAGAAGAAGAAAAATAAAGTGAATTTTTCTCGAATATTTGCTGAAGCTTTGTTTTCGCAATTTATTTTTTCAATGCTGAAGAAGGAAACTTCGGGGAAAACAAAATGGCCGATCCGCGCCCACCTGTTTGAGTTACTCTACGATTGGTCGGGTGCTCCGCCCCTCACCTAAGTTTATGAAAATGTACCTAGGTGCTGCAGGGTTGGAAATAGCCTCATACATATTTATGTGCTCATGTCAAATAAGGTGAATGTATTTGTTTGTTACGGTGAAAAATATCTAAGAAGTAATTTTAAAAATATCTTTGAGAGAGAAATATTAGAAAATTTATAAACATTACGGTAAGGGAGGTTCAGCGGCGAACGATAACTGAATTGATGATGATGATGACGTGAATTTTAGATAGTAAAACGAAACTTGTAATTTTTCAATGCAGATTTCTAATCAAGGCCTAAGTCTTTTTAACTTTATTTACTTCTAATTAAAATACTTTTGAATTTTATAAGGTGAAAACTATACCTTTTTTAGGCCGTTAATATTTTGAATAACTGTCGTAAAGGTATTTTTCTCATTTTTAAAATATGAAACGACCATAAAAAATTACTGTGATGATAAAATCACAAATGGTTAAAGAATACTTCATGTAGTTTAACTTATTAACAGTTTTCACAAAAAAAGTTATCGACTATAAAAAACTGTTTTCTTGACATCTCTCTTTAAGTTGATTTTTTTATAACTTTTGAGCGACCATCTATGTGTGATTAATATTCCAATAAGTTTTTTAAAAATCATATTAAATTTTAATATCAGTAAACAGATGACAAAATTATCTAGGTATTCACATCTCCATTTCATCTAACTTGAAGGTATATTCTTTTGTAAACCTTTAATGATATTGACAACATCAATCAAAACTTCGGATATACGTTAAAAAGCGCATATGAGCAAACCAGTACAATCTGTATTGTTGTTTTCGGGGTGCTGCCCGGGGTCCGGTCCGGGGGTTCGCCCCCCCACGGCGTTGACCACAACGCTACCCGATACTGCCGCCTTAATTAGATAGAGCCAGTTAAGTTTTATTGCACTTCGAAACAGATAACGAAATCCGATCTTATCGTGGAGTCCAGTTCTACAGCCAGAATTTATGTTTCAAACACATACATTGTCCAAACACCCTGTATAATAAAAACGTTCATTATTATAATTAAAATTTATCGCTGTCACAGCAATAATGCTAATATTTCTTAGACACGAGACTTAACTAAGTCGATTTAGCGAAGGATAGGAACAGTTTCCACTGGCGCCTGGTTTCTGTTTCTAGAAACCGTCTAGGTAGGTACCACCGCAGTTTCTATTTCAGCCTAACAAACAATAGTGCGTAAACATTACTAGGTAACATTTGTAAGGGTTGTAGCTGGTAAATATACCGGGGGTAACGAGACTCAACATTTAAGACTAAAGGGGATGAGAATAATGCTTGGACAGTCTTGGCCTTGTTTGTTCGGTTTTGGTCTTGCTTAAATACTTCCAGTCTTGGTACGGTACTGCTTTAGTCTTGATCTCTGATCTTGGGTATTTAGTCTCGGTTTCCACTCATTTTATCGGTTACTTGGGTTTATTTAAAAATATTTTTTTAAGTACATTATAACCATTTTTAAAACACATAAACTGCAAATTGTACGTATATGTAGCAAATTATTTTAATTATCATCAGCCGATAGACGTCTACTGCTGGACATAGACCTCCCTCGAATATTTCCACGTCGATCAGATCGTTCCACAGATTAATATTTTGTGTCATAATTTCGACGGAATATTTATTTTCACGTTTGCACATTTGCTTTTGCTCTTGGCCTTGCTTTTTCGCAAAACTAAGAACACGACTAATTTTACTAATCACTAATTATTATGGACAGGCGGATCACTTACGAACAAGTGAACGTCCAGGACATCTCGTCGTTTCGTTCAATAAAAAAAAAGCTTGCCGGCGACAGTATTATCCAGGTATTATGTAGTATTCTTTAAGAGAAGAGCGAATAAGCTAGACTACTGCGCTTTACTATCAAACATTCTTAGCTGCTTAATCAGGTGGGATTGTATTCAAACGCTGGTTTTTATAATTAAAAAAACAGTAACCCCTTCGTTAATAAATGTGAACGCGTCATCTGTATTTATTTAAAGAATAAGTCTTTCGCAAAATGAAACGCTGTCAACGTAATGGTTGAAGTAAACTTTTGGGAAGAGCTCTTACGTATATAAATAAACATATAAAACACATTTAAGTTAGGGGTGGACTTTGGCAGTAAAAATCCATCTAAGTGTCCCAGCATCCCGCCAGAGTCGGTGAAGCGCGGCTCGTTAAATGGCGGCCCGTCTGCCTTAGGCGGTAATTCGTATTTATGTGTTATTTCATTGAGTTATCTTCGAAAGGAAACTGCGTGGACATTTGGCCTGGCGGTACGTTGGTAGTTAGGGGATTAGTTAATTGAAATTTAAGAGTTTTTAAACGTGGATTACTTCACTTTACTAATGGCGTCAAAATCTCCGTTAACACCACTTTTCATTAATACATCATCATTATTTTAGATTAATAGGAACGAAATTGTTACATTACATATAATGCATCTAAAAGTTTTAATAGGCTTTCAATCAAACTAGATTCAATCTGTGCACATATGTATAATACTATATATCTTCTATATATATATATAAATCCTCCTAATGAGAACCGCAGGAGAACCAAGGTCAACGACTTAGTCCAAAAAATTGGAAATCTCAAGTGGCAATGAGCAGAACACATCGCTCGAATGACTAATAGAGACAAGATGATGGGGCAGCAAGACCCAGACTAAACGAGATGATGGGGCAGCAAGGTCATCGAATGGCGACCGCGTACCGAAAGACAGTGCTGGCAGGTCGTTCACTATGTGGTCTGACGATCTGGTGAAGGTTGCGGGAAGCAGCTAGATGTGGGCAGCGCAGGACCGATCGATGTTGAGATTTTTGGGTGCATATATCCAACAGTGGTCGTCTGTCGGTTGATGATTATGATATTCATATATACATAATGAAAATGTGTTTTGTTTGTTCGCCCATCACGTAAAAACTAGTGATCATATCAACATGAGAACTTGACCATTAGACGCAGAATGATTTTTGGTCGGTTTAAGGTTATTTATTTTTTGAATATCGTACATTTTTCATAATTTTATTTCTTATTAACTATTATAAACATTACCATTGCATATTATCTATTGCTGTAGTGACGGTTGAGGAGAGGCAGTTGCATCTGCGATTGCTTTCAAGTACTATTTCAGACAAATTCAGACAATTATAACTCTATATTATGGGTAATAAAACGGCCGGCAAACAGCTAGTATTGGATTAAAATTATATATTTATCTATACTAAATAAACTCAATATAAATAAGATTATATTTATGAAAGAACAAGTGAAAAAAAACGTTTGTATTATAATATTAACACACGAAAATCTAATTCCGAACCCATGATTGTATGATTATAAATCACATACAAATTAGAATTTTCATGCGACTTCCGGTTCCTAATACAAAAACACAAAATATAGTCTTCAATTTTAAGCAAATTTCAAAGTGATGCTTAAACAAGTGATCAGGGTAAAGTAAAAAAAATAAATCATAGTGTGCCACTTCCCTCCCCAATGATTAAGAGCCCCCGCGAGGGGCCCCCGAAACTTCTCGGCTCATTGAATCTCACATTTACATACATGTATGAATGCTCTGTGTTATTTTATTCACATTTTTGGTAACTCAAGCAGTTTGTGTAAGCACACGAAGTGGTTTGTGTCATTAAACACATGAATTTATAAATTGTTACTTCAGCGATATTATGTATATATATCATAAAATGTTTTTTTTTTCTGTTTGAATTTATTTATTGGTCTCTATTCTCGTACAAAGCGCATTATGCCGAACAAATTGATGCTCTTACTATATCTATAAATAGGTTAGAAAAAAGACATTTTATAATGAATCTCTTTAATAAACTGATCATTTAATAATGTGTACTACAATCTATTACTTTGTATTAATAATATTGTAATTTATTCGATTTAAATTGTTATATTTTTGTACGCTGGTTTTTTTTATATAAGAGAAAACTTACTGCTTCAATACTACTAATTCTTCGACAACATATACACATAGTTTGGAAACAATATAAGATTGAAAGAAATGGGTAATAACATAATATTAATTATGATATCATACAGATCGCATAAAACAAATTTTTACTGGTAGCAGATGTGGTGACAGGTTTACCGTTGTAGGAAACTAGGTACGTATCACAGCATTATTTATTTTTATCGCTAAATTCAAGTAGTAATGTGCAAACATAAAACAGTTTGTTCCTGAAATATGATAGTGTGTTTATCGTTCTAACTTCCGCCACGCTGTCGTATTACTTACCATCAGATGGACGTCTTTCTCATTTCGTCGCTTCGTGAATTAAAAAGAAAAGTTATTTCCTTATCATAAATAATCTTTGTATATACTATATTTATTGTTAATATACGCGAAAAGAAATATTTATTTTTAAAAATGTGTTGAAGTACATGGACAAAGGCGAGCTTGAACCTTAAACAGAGTTTTCTTTCAATAGACCCTGAAAAAGCAAAAATAATAGCTTAAAAGTTACTGGTAGTAGATCTCCATTGCCGGAGACCGTCTGAGACGGTACCTCAGCAGCGTCTATTTTTGTCACTAAACAGTAGTATGCAAACATTACTGAGTTCCGGTTTAATTGACGTTGTAGCTAGTGTAATTACTTGGGTAACAAAGCTCAACATCTTACTTCTCAGGCGATGAGCAAAAGTGATGCAGTGTACCATCCTAACTAACACCTCGTTGCTATGGGGCCGTATCACTTACCATGAGGTGACCGTCCCACTCCTCTCGTCGCTTAATTGTACAAAAAAGTATAATAAAGTATGTAAGATGCAAAAGAAGTAACAATCCAAATAAAACTACTCTTAATAGTTTTCACAAAACACACATACAAAGAGATCTTATATACTAAATGTTCTGCTCTTACTTTATATATTTACTACAGCTTCACTAACTTCCACGAACAAAACAATGAAATGCAACTTCCAAAAAGCCTCCCGCGACAGATCGTGCGCTTCCGGTGCGTCGTTTCCGCCGTGACGTCATTCCGGATCCGCCCCAGAATCGGGAAAGAGATATAACAGTAGAGGAACAATATACTTTTGAAACATTTCGGGACTAAGGCGAATGAACGTAATGTAATGTTTTTTTGTTTATTTTAATAAGGTAAACTGAAAATGCGAGTAGACGTTCATATTATGGTAAGTGCCTGGCCATAACAATGTGGCGCTAGTATACACTACACTACATTGTGCTCGTCGCTTCGAAACATAACATATAAAGTATCGTTTTCCCAGTAACTTTATTAGGGATAACGACTATCAAATCATAACGCAGTTACTATTGAGTGGCGGCAGAATTTGGCGTTGCAGCAGTACCTACCTACACATCCTCTTGCAATGGAAACCCACGACCAAACTAAATTAGAACATAATGAAATCTGTTTTTCTGGTAATAAAATTCTTTATAATTTATTTTTCATTTCTTACTACAGTCCGTACTTGATGAGGAGAGAATAATTTTAAAGCACAAATTGTCCCTTTGTTAACAAAGGTCTATATACATAACTTACAAAGAGTAACAATTTTAATCGAACAAATAACAATATCATTAAAGTAATATAGTTTATAAAAGATATTACTAAAGGAGCAGTTTAATATTCTTTATAAAATGTCTTTACTTCGAATCTATTTGTGGACATAACAAAAGCATCAATTTGTTCTACGAAACGGCCCATTGTGCTTTGTACGAACGTCGGCTCGTAAACTTTTATTGTTTACTCAATATTATTAATATTTATTTCGAAATTCGCCAATCGTCTTCGCTTCGGAAATGCAAGTCAGTAGCACCCTTTTGTTGTGATGTGATTGATTCATACTTCTTTCGGCTATCATCCGAAATAGCTTACGCATTGCAATTGAAAGCGGCAGTAGAACTATTTTTCAACTGTCATAATGGAACAAAAAGTAACATTTTAGCTTCGCTGATCATTATTTGAATTAGTTTCGCTACACCGCAGACTCCTTTCGACGTAAAATGAGCTTTGAAACAAACAAAATTAAAGCAGAATTTCTTATTAACTGCTTTTAAAATATTTACGTTGGTACGTTCAGCGACGACCTGAAAAACATATAATCAATGAAACCATAAAAAATAGATGTCGCCTAAGATTTTACTAGATATTATATTATGTACTATGTACTGTTTAGGACAACAGGAGGTTCAAGAAGGCTGGCTGATCCTAAATAATTAAGAAAAAAGCACTAAAAGTTTAAGTACTGCATTTTAATTAACTGACTAAAAATTACGGTGTTTCGAAGACCTGTATAAAATATACATAATTGTGTCAATGTATTATGTCAGCAGGTACGCGTCAGTCTTAAGAAACTTAGCATCTAACCATTTTCAATTCTACCACTATTGTCTCGTGTTTATTGTCACAAAGACCTGCAAATCTTTGGGTTACACCAGACCTTAGTTGTTCCATAGATCAGTTTACAATAACTTGATTGCACATTATTAATCATATTATTATTATTATTACTCATAGAATACTTGTAGTAGTAAATCGATGCCTACCGCTGGATTGGAACAGTGCAGTATCGATCGGAGTAGAGATTCTCTTTCGAAGGCATAACCTTAGCTATGAGACGACTATCGATTGTTGGTGATAGAGTATCTATTAGACCATGTTTCTTATTACTATGAAAAATGAAAAGTGAATTATATTCAAGAAATGTAATAATGTGTTGTTGCATTTGTAATCAAAATCAAATAATATTTGCTGTGTTGCGTATAACACACGTTACAGACACACACATACATATATATTATATATATAAAATATGTATGTTTAAGTACATATATAATATAATGCTTTGTTGCCGAAGTTCATGAAGGCACCACCACGTTTCTGCGAAACAGTAAAATACAAAGCGTGTCATTTTCATCACTCGAAGATTGTTGTCCCACACCATAAAAAAATGGGTATCATTATATACAAAAAATAATGAAAGGCTGATTCTGTGCCAATCCTTAAAATACTAATAATTAATTTGAGTTCAGATTAAATTGGATCTACGTAATTGCAGTTTCCCCATCGCTCTTAGAGTTTCACCCCATCAAACACCCCTGAGGGACTCATAACATTTGTTATTTTAACCATTAACAGCATTTTAATTGTCACCGCCTTCACGCTACAATGGCGCGACGCCGACCGCCGACTGTGGAATATTGTTTTAAGTAAGTGCTGATGATGAAAAGGAAAGAGCAGACATAGAGCCAATTTTTTTTATATTTATTTATCAAATTTAGTTTTTTTACATACGTTTTTAAAATGTTTTATTTAATATTTTAAAAGTATATATTTGTTTTAACATTTGTGTATACAGTTTGAAGAATATAGCGATCCTAAAATATATGCGCAAAGGCGAATTTATAATAGAGTTCTCTTCCAGAAAAACTAAATGTTTTTTTTTGGTGTCAAAGTTTGTTGACCTTTTAACCAAATAATTTTAACTTCTTTAAAATAGTAATTTAATAAATATTGAACTATGAATGAAAATATAAAATTCTTATTAATAGTCAAGTATAGTACAAAGTATATGTAAATATACTTCACTAATTTGATATTAAACATAACTCTAAGTTCGTTTAAGAAAGTAACAATTATCTTGTCAATTACCGTGCCACACAATTTTTATTTTGTTTTATTACTCTTGTAAAAATCTTATACATTATAGCAACATGTGCAAATACAATAACAGTTTCCCGCACATTAATTGTCATTTGTTTCACAACAGTTATTTCGTGGATCCCTCATTTTAATTACTTTATCACAATAATGATCACAATAAAAAAGTTGCGCCATTTTAAAGTTAGATGTAAAATGGGGTCTCTATTATCTTTTTGTTACGAACGCTTCGATGACACCCAAGATGATGATTAATATTATGTTTTATGGATTCTTTACAACAATCAAGTTTGCTTTAAAAAAGTTTCAAATCGTTTGTTTTTCTTTCTATAACTACAATAACGGTCAGAAGTATTCCTGCACTATTACAATTAGCCGAATTCTGCTGTAATTTGCCTTCTTAGTAAGGTCACTGTTGCTGTAAGCCACTTAGGGAGGTACACATCACAGTTCCTATTACTGCCATCGAACATTAAAGTGTAAATTACGTTGTATTACGGTTCGAAAGGTGAAATTATCGGGGTAACGAGACATCTTACATCTCAAGGCGACGAGCACAATCTGGTGGAGTGTATATTCTAAATTGTGAAAGGTATCTCTCAGCTTAACGTCCCTCTAAACTCGTTATTTGATAAATAAAACGAATAAAATTATTATTATTATATTTGTTTCTATAAATAGACATCAAGTAAGGCATTTATATCACTTTATAATCTTTTTGTTAAGAATCTTCTATTCCCATTCTTTTAACTTCCCTTCGTACTGTAATAAGAAATAAACAATTTTAGTTAACATTGCCAATGATTAATTTTGTTTCTACTTCTTTTGACTTCAATGGTGATGGTTTTTCTTATCGAAATAATAACGAAAGTTTTTCGATACATCCCCAGTATCAGTAAATTGTACTAGATGATAGGGTAGATACAATGCTCGTAAAGTTCTGTCTATTTGGTATGATTTACGAGGAAATCACGACTGGGGGAGCCTAGATGACTTGTCTTATGTATCTATTAATGGCAAACTTTAGACCCTTTTCATTTTATTTATAAAGGAGAAGCTTTGGGTTTATGTAATCTTTTGGCAAGAATAAATAATCATTATTGTATAAAGATATAGGAAAGAAATAGCAAAAGTTTAAAACTGAGATTTAAGACACGGTGCCAATTTGCTGGAATTATTTTACATGATTGATAACTTCAAATTAACCGTCTAAAAATGTTTATATGAAAAGATCGCTTGAATACACTTCTTCCAGTAAAAAACACATTTTTCTGAAAATAGAAATGTTAAGAAATAAAACATCCCATTAAATTTGGTTTAATATCTACTTCAAGATAAATAATATATATGATCATAAAACAGTTTTTCTTATTTCATATTGTTCTTATCAGTATAAAGAATTGTTTGTTATATCTTTACAGAAATCATTTAAAGTTGTTAAAACCATGTATAATCTTAATATACTTAAGTGGCAGTGGGCAGGGCACATTGCTCGAAGGACTGAAGACCGATGAGGCAGTAAGGTTTTCGAGTGGCGACCGGGTATCGCAAGACGTAGTGTTGGGGGAGACCTTCCACAAGGTATACCGTCGATCTGGTGAGAGCCGCGGGAAGCCGCTGCATGGGATCTACACGGGACCGACTGGTATGGAAATCTTTGAGAATGGCCTATGTCCAGCGGTGGACGTCTAACGGCTGATGATGATGATGATCTATAAAAGATGCGGTGAAATGACGATAATTGAAGCTTTCCGCACTCGGTCATGAATAAATAAATGTTTAGTTTTTCGATGGTCATTCTTATACACTGGAGATAGGTGTCTGTTGACAGTGACCGTCTAGGTAGGTACCACCGCAACGCCTATTACTGCCACCAAATAGTACTGTGAAAACTTTACTGTGTTCCGGTTTTCATGGCGTTGTAACTAATGGAATTACTGGGGTAAAGAGATACAACGTGGTGCTGTGTACAATCTCAACTAGCGCCACTTTTTTATATGAGGGTGTATCACTTACCATTAGGTGAATTTTCAACTCGTATCATCGCTTAATAAATAAATGTAATTAATAAGACAAAATACATATTTGTCATAATTCTTTACAGGAAATATATGACTAGAATTTTTATATTATCCTAAGTAGCTCCACGTTGTTATAACAGGCATTGTAAAATTTCTGCACTATTGCATTCATTAGCAATTTCAATTTAAAAAAGAAAATTATAAGAAAAAAATCTAATTATGTGCCTTTACGATCATATTATAAAAAGTGATTACCAGTGTATTTATCTGATAGTTAAATGGCACACTTCGTCCATTTTTACTAATTTCTAGCAACTGGCTCCATAACTATATTATTATTAATTTAATTTAATTATTCTTTGTCTATGTCGACAATTGCTTAAGTTTTCAATTTAGCTTTAGTTTCAATAACTTCGTTTATAATTCGCAAGCCTCTCTATCTGCAATGCAATGCTATTATGACTGACTAGTTCCAATATAAGCTCAGTAGCTACCACTGAGCAATCTTCACAAAATGTGACCCTAGAATCAAACCAGGGTCCACCGTATTAGAAATTATATGCTCGGTGTTGAATTAATCAATGTTTGCAAAATGTTATAATTCTCATAAACCCGAGGAGAGCTAGACGGATTACGATAGCAAATGGTTACATATCACAGGATTAACATCTATCGGAAGTATTTAGGGACATGTGCCCTGTTATGACATGTCAGAGTGAAAATACGTCATCGCGGGTGGAGAGGGCGTAGAACCACTTTACTAAATTAATCCACTCCACTGAGCTGTAACGCAAACTGTTTTTCGGTTTATCCCAAACGGGGCGATTCGGCCGGAGTGAAAATTCAATTTGGCAATTAAACAAAAACGAGCAGCCCAGATTTATGTACATTTTTAATGTTTCAAGTGAATTGTAGCTCTTTTTATTTCAGAGAGTAGTAGTAAATTTAAATTTGATAACTACTATTAATCATACAAAATTTACAGAACAAATATTTTGAGAAAAATTTAAATAAACGTACCTTGTTTTGTTCTATACGTTTTGCTGTCTATAATATATTAAAAACTTCATCAAATACTGTGTCATTATTTTAGAAAATACCCAAAACAGACAAACGAAATGGTATTATACCTGTTTTTTGGTATAATTTTGTACTAAACATGAACTAATTGGAAATCAGTATCATTTTGAAATTATGGATAAATATTTCAATTATGTTTGATAAAAATAAAATGATTACTACGAAAGCAATGAACTAATAACATGTTACACAAAATTATTAATATTACATAACCAGTGTTAAACTTAACATGTTATGCACAATAAAGCAATGTTATAAGCTTCATGTATTCCCTAACACGGATCTGTTACGGCTTACAAATCAATGTACTGTACGCCGCCAAGAAAAAAAAATTCACAGTACGAATACTCCAAATAAATTTCTACTTGCAATTTACGTTTTACTGTACTCAAATAAGATTTATATTTGTATTAATCATTAAATGTATTCAAAGCGAGAGGTTCAGAGCTGTGCTAAAACAATTCGATTTGGCAATAAACTCAGTCGCAATATCTGTACACAAATTTTAGCAAGGAAAATGTTTTTGATTCTACGTGTCATATATTTTCTGTGAATAATTATGACAAATATGTAAATTGTCTTATTAATTACATTCTTTTCTTATTCAAATAAGCGACGATACAAGCGAGATGTTCACCTGATGATAAGTGATAAGCCCGCATATAACAACGTCGCGCTAGTTGGGACTGTATACAGAGCAACACAATGCGTTCATTGTCTGAGACATTAGATGTTGAGTATCATTACCCCAGTAATTATACCAGCTACACCGTCCTTCAAACTAGAACACAGTAGTGTTACCACATTACTGTTAGGCGGAAGAAATAAATTATTTCATTAGATACTACCAAATGTATATAAGATTAATCAAAACCTGTTATATAGAGGCGTGATAAAACGACCATTATGAAATAAAATTGTTATGGAATGTTATTTAATTAAATAAATAATGAAAAGAATTGATGAAATATATGCCTCGATTAATTTTAAATTTTTTTTTACTGCTAAAAAAGCAGAGGCACTATCTAAATTGTTCAACGAACCTACTCGGTTCTTAAATATAAAATAATTTCTTTTCTTTTTCTTTTCTTTGTAGATACGAGCATTAAAAATATTGTTTTGACATATATCAAATGAAATCACAACCAGTGAAATTTTAAATAATAAAATGAAGGCGGCGTGCATAATTTTAACAATAATAATATTCGTCGCAATAATGGCCGTTTGTGTGATGGTAAAGTTTGCGACAGACATCACAGTGGAAGACAGAAAGAGAGAATACATGCCGGGAAAAGGTGGAGTGTATGAAGTAGCGAGATCTATAGGTGTTTTTGCGATTAATGACAATTATACAATACCGTCTGACGCCGCAGAACGTTTTCCCTACGTTGCCGCTATCACTAGAAATTCGTCAAACTCTTGGTCGTTCGCTTGTTTCGGAAGCGTTATCCTCGTTAAATGGATAGTAACATCAGCACATTGTAGAAAACCTGGTGCAACGCACAGAATTCTTTTGCTCCAAAATTATATTAAAAACTACACCCACACGTACCCTATTCTTTTTTGGAGGATTAATGAAAAGTACAATGCCAGTGATCCCATCGGCAAGAGTGATATTGCCGTAGCGAAACTGAACCTCGAGGCATATCCGTCGATATCCAAATCATCTATCGTTGATGTTTATGAAGCTAAAGAAATTGAAGGTATTGTGTGGAAAACTGTCTCAACGATGGCTAGGCAGGTGTATTTGACAAATAATTTTGACAAGTATGACATTAAAATCACGGAGCCTCACAAATGTTTCGAAAGCTACGGTGTGTACATGGACGACAGTTTAATCTGTGTCGACATGTCCGACTACGAGGATTGCTTTATCCACGAGTTTGGACCGCTCTACTTCGGAGATAAATTGGTCGGTATCTTAGCAATGAAGCCTAGGGACTGTGACGTCAAGTTGCTTGTGTTTACAAATGTATCGTACCATTCGGATTGGATTTTAAGAATTACACATACTCCTTTATATGGATGACAGAATTCAATGTTTAATTTTTTTTCCTAGTATCGTCATACATTTTCACAAATTGATTTGTCACGAATGTTCCTGTTTAATTCAGTATTATGGTCTCGATGCATGCAAAGATTCCACACCTTGTTTAAATGTTCTATTTCATATATCAAAACTATAAATTTTTCCTCGCTTACCACTCATGAAACTGCATAGTTACATAAAGTAATAAATCTAATATATATGAACATTTATTTCTTAAATCTTTTTCGCAAAGTTTCGTTGAAAATATAAAAATATTACAACCTAAACATACAACGTAGCAAAGATATTGTTCGTATGTAAATTACAAGACTACACAAATATCGACTATTTATCATTTTTCTTATCCCGTTTATACAGTACGGAGAAAAATAAGAAATTCAAAGAATATATAATAAAAGTTAGTCAAATATTAACATTATATTAATATTAAATCGTGACAGAAAACATAGCTGATTTAATTCAGATTCAAGTGTTTTTCTAACAATTTCAATTCAGAGTTAAGTGATACCTAATTAAAAATAAGAGATTCAAAGCAGGAAACCATTTTCCTTTTATTTGTATTTTTATATACATGTTATCTTAAATTAAAACTTGAATTACAATTGCAGTTTAATATTTTGCAGTAATTTTTTTTACTAGAATTTGAAAACGTACTATAAAAGTCCATAAAAGGACGAACATGTTACATGTTACATGGGACCAAATCTGACCACATCTGGCGAAATGTGGGTGGTTTATTCACCTCTGCCTACCCCTACTGGGAAAAAGGCGTAACAATATAAAAAAAAAGGACGAATACATACCTTTGTAATATAATGATTTGTGATAAAGCTACTGATCTTATTGAGGTGTAATATCTTGTTATTAAGGAACTCATTGTTTTCTTTTATCTACAGTAAGCTAACATTTGACTTTAATTTGTCATGGAGTTCAGAAACAAAGGGGCCGTACATGGTGGACAAGCGTGCTCGCCTAAAATACTCTGGCTCTGAAATATTACTAAGGAGAGAAATGTTTTACAGCAACAGATTTACAACATGAGGATGGTTGTTAGAGTGGCGGTTTAGACAAAATTCTACCGAAAACCGTGTTAAAATAAAGGAAAAATAAATCTATAGTACGTATGTAGAAAGTAAATTTTAAGTTATCATTTTCACAGCGGGAAAGCGGTTCAATCTTGGGGAATTGCAAAATGAAAACACACATCGAGATGTTTATCTTTATTACGTTTAAGCACAAGCTCGTACCGATGGCGGGACACACGCAGCCCTAAAGAAACGTCATGCATTTTATTTTTGTATATATTTCGTTCTCGTGCATTGATTGTATTGACGCGTGTACACGAGTGCTAAAGCATTGTTGCACAGACAAAATAAATTACAGACTATCAGATTTATTTACACGATAATCATTAATGTTATATCATTAATATTGAGTTAGATTAGTTCTTTGAGAAAACTAGGCTCCGAAACATAGCTTCTAAAGCGATTTAGTGTTAATAAAAAAAAAATTAAAAATTTGCTATCTATAATTTGCGATCAATAAGAAAAAATTTATATTATTTTGCAATTTTCATACAGTAATATATAAATGGGTACGAAAAAATGTTTAATGTTAATGTTCCATGTTTTACGCTTATCACTATGCGCGTCGGCATGAAATGTGATTACTGAATACAAATAACTAAATGTAATTTAACTAAACCATCAAATACAAATCGATTTTATCAAAAACTATTAATTTAATATCTTAAAGTATATTACGGATAAGTTTTTTCACTTCAAATTTTGTTATATTGTGTAGCACAAATTTAGTATATTTTAAAACCCGGGAATCTTACAAAGAACATTAAAATTTGGTTAATGATGAAAGGAATAGTCAGATCATTAACAACAATTTATTTAATGAAGTTCGTAGTAATGATTAAAATTATAACATATGTCTAAAAATAAACCCATTGATCTTACTCTGCTTGATATTTTGCGAGATTTTTTGGGAATAATGATTATTCTACATTCCGTATTTAAAAACCTCTGTGCCATATTACTCTGCAAGTAAACAATCGGTCACGTATCTAGAGAAATAGTAACAAATGTCTGATAGTCGGGAGGGCCACAATCTTTTATTACATCTAGATATCTTCGCGAGCGAGGGATGTTGTGATTCATGGGTAAGTAACAAGTGATTTATATACAAGAACCCCGCTGCTTCAATAGTGCGAACTTATCGAGTGCTTACAATAAATAAATAGGCAAACAATTAAAACATTTTCGAGAAACTAACCAGTCCTGTTTGGACTAGAAAACTGGACATCATTGATACTATCCGTTAACTATTTTAATATCGGATAATTCTTATCTACCAATGTCCAGTTAAAGTTATATGCAACTATTCTTGCTGATAGTTCTAAAAATTTTCAAAGTTTGCGCTTACGTTTGGTCATCTTAAGAGTTAAAATTCTCTCTTTCGTTTTATTTTTATACACAATAAATGAATTAATATAAACATATATTAAATAAACAAGTAAATATTCATTGCTAAATGTAAAAAAGTTTGTAGTTAGAGCTTCGCAAGATTTATATTAAACTAGCTGTTACCTAATATAAAATTAGATTTAAATTTCGAAAGCAACCGCAACTGCAAATAACTTTCTATAGCTACCGTTACAATCATCCGCCAGACGGCTACATCCCGCGTAGCGCATTTTAGTTTTTAAGAAACTTCAGGCCGTGGATCCGGGTCCACGAGCCCAGTGTCAGATGAGCTGTAAGAGCCGCTGTGGCTTCCAGCCCGCTCATAACAAGAATATAGGCTACCGTTACTAAAGTATTCGCATAAATAATACCAAATAAAAATATTTATAAAGGTTAATTAGAAATAAAATGATGAAGCATCTATGAAATTAAAAAAATAAATAACTTATAACCATCCGCAAATCATTCCACGTCGAATGGTCATCAATAGATATTGTAAACTAAACAATAAAAAAATAACATCTTACATTTAAAAAGTGATGTCGTGTATGTACAAACATAAAAAGAAATTGTTATCATTTTTTTATAAAGAAATCAAATTATGCACGATAAATGTTAAAAAACGTTTTAAGTGTAGTTTTAGTGGACTCCATCATCATCATCTCAACTGATGGATGTCTAATGTTGGACCTAACTCTCTAGTAAAGTATTCTACAATACACGAATTTTCATTACGAGTAACAAATACATATTTCAATTGATTCTTGCTTCTTTAAGTCAGTTAATTTCAACTACTTAATAATTCCATTTTTATTTTCGTTAACTACTAAGAACTGGCCTTCTAAAGTTGTTAACTTATATATACCATCGAATATAATGGATATCCGGAAGTGTTACTAATAAAATAAATTGAGTATTGTAATATTTACTAAACTGTACCTGAAAATCGCCGCTAAAAGTACGGCTGTACATTTAGCGGCTCAATCAAAGTTATTGTGCATTGGACTTTACTCCCCTCGCATAACAATAAAAATATTCATAACTCTGTCTACCCTCTTTCAGTTAGATTAACTAATGCACAAGGGTGACAAATGACAACATATCCCATTTTGCAATAAAATTAAAAAGATAAAAATACTGCATTATTTTACAAATTACATTACTTGTAATTAACACTTGCGAGTCCTGGTACCTCGTAGATTAGATGTCTTCGCTGGTGGCAAGCCTCTGTTGCCGGGGGCCTTCTAGGAAGGTACCGCCGCAGCGCCTAATTCTGCCGCCAAACATTACTGTGTTCCCGATTTCAGGGCGTTGTAACTAGTGAAATTACTGGGATAAAGAGACATAACTTCTTATGTCTCAAGGCGACGAGCACAATATGGTGCAGTATGTACTATCCTTACTAACGCCACGTTGTTATGTGCTGGTATATGACTTACCATAAGGTGATCGTCCTTCTCGTTTCGTAGCTTCGTAGAATAAAAAGAGATAATGATCATCGCTGTAGGTTTTTTAAAAAAAAAACGATAAGAGTTTATTTTTTTTCTGTAATTATTATTTTTTCAAGTAGCGGTAAACCTATTAATTATCGAAATTTTTATATATAGTTTGACTTTTAAAAGTTTAAGTTTATTAAGGACACAGATTGCAAACATCTATAGTATTTTTGTAATAGTGCTCATTAATTTATGAAAGTACTCTGTCTAAAGGAAACGAAAATAATTCTTATTTATTAAAATTCACACAGGCAAGTAATATTTAAATAGCAATTTTGATGTGTCTAATAAGCAACTCCTTTAAATTGTTTAAAATGTTATTTTCTCTCTAAATTATACAATTTATGTATTTTAACAACAACTTACATTATTTTGCTTCGAACTCAAAACAAGAAAAAATTATCCATAATAGAATCCACAGATAACCACATTTTTCATTTCAGCATTAATATTATTGTTATTTTATAAGTGCTGTGTGGGGAAAAAAATATATAAAAAAGTGTAAAAACTTCTACATCGATTGAAATCGCGTTCATCGTCATCATCAGCCACCGCTGAATATAAATCACCCTCAAAGATCTCCACACTCTATGTGAGTGTGTTGAAATCGTAATGAATGTTATAATAAATGAAAATCGTTAAGTAAAGTAATAGTATAAAAACTAAAACATACGTCATACACATATTTGGTTATAAATTAAGTTACTTATTTTTCCGTATGTGAATTTTATTTATTTTCAGTGTGAAATTTAAACCATCGGTGATAACATACAGGTTACTTTATAACAACGCCATCTACTAAGGCAAATAATGAAAATAATAACAATGCTATTGGTTTCAATTATTTAGTTTTTATATAATTAAATAAATGATAATTACGTAAAACAAACACCAATGCTACACTTTTTATATTTTAATTTATGTACAAAAAGACGCACGTCAAATTAACGAAATTTTATTGTAACTTTTTCTTTAATTAACATTTTAGGGCCATTATTTTAACCACTTTGTTTATCTATGTATACAACTTTTAAAGACTTAAAATTTAATCTAAAAATGAATATCTTCTGTAGATGAATTAGTTTTGCGATGTACCTGCCTATTTAACTCCTGTACGAATCATATGATTCAAAAGTATTTATTAGTTACTACAAGCTTAAGTTCGTATAAGTACATTATTAAAATTCAAGAATAAACATAAAAATAACTGTAGTGTTTTTTCTACGTTTGGCGTTTTCGTTTCTACGGACACGAATAACACTGAATAAAATAACAGAAAAGATTAAAAATACCGATGAGTCAAAGTTGGTGATACAACTTTGCTCGAAACTTGTCGATTACGTTTTGTGACGGTGTGAATCACAGCTGTGTGAAAAAATCAATACTTTGCATTATTTTACACGACTAAGCTATTGTCAAGAAATGGGAACGAAAAACATAACTAATATTGCCTGTGGAAATTAGCTATCAGTTGTTCATTTAGTGTAAGCTGTCAAAAAATATTTGAAACAATTTAAAGAAACTAATTGAATTGGTCAAGGTGTGAAGATAGTCGCAACTGGTGTTGCAATTAAATAGACTGATTGGCAGTCCACCAGAGGGCGCAGTGTGCTCGTGATGTTGTTACATACTATAAGGGCGTGTAAGTGCTTGTGAAAAAAATAAGTGTATTGTGATGTTTCAAGCGCTGAAAGAAAACAAAAACTGTGAGTATTGCATTATCATGGTTTTATACAAAACATACAGCAATAAAGACTGTAATATAATTATTAAAAGACCACAAGAATTTAAAAACCAATACATCTGTTTGAGATGTATTAACCAGCCAAATTTAGGTCGTGTTGGTGTTGGTGCGGTTCCTATAGCTTCCACCCTTCTCAATTCCGCCGAGTTGCATTCCCGCCATCTTGTAGCAGGAGCTTTCAGGATTTGGAATAAAAATATATCGATCGTAAGCTTCCTGTTACTTATTTTCACAAGTATTTTCAATAATTTACATTTTTAATAATTGGTATAATTACAGTATTTAATAAACTTATAAAATACAAAACTAATCATGAAAAATTTGTTTACATATTTACACATTACATATGATTCCATATAAATAAATTATGTACTTCACATAATTTTTCTCGAGAATTTATTGGCCTACTTGGAGGTCGCACATTTACATCATACATACTGAATAAAAGTATGACATCATAAATTCAAAATAGTATCTAAGAACATTGAATAAAACCCATATAATATGTCTAATCTATCTTTATTAAAAACTACATATCTTTTCTGTAATACTAAAACTGTGTAAGTCTGGTTAAAAAAATTTACTGAAATTTAATTGGATCATACATTGTCTTGCAATTACCAATGTCATTCACTTTGAAATCCAATTATCTTATTGTCTGGGTTATGTTAGGGTTGAGATTCAGTGCATTGTTAGTGATAACATTTCAGTCTATATATGGTGGCTTATGGGCTAAAATTAACAAGGGAAATAGATATAACTTATTTGTGTTAAACTTTAAACTAGAAAAAATTGACAATAAACAACAAGAATCTATAGCAGTCTAGATTATGGTTATTGTGGTCAATAATTTGAATTTTATTAACCTAGAATCTTTTATAGCTATCTAACCACAATACTAAATATTTTCTATTAATTATATTTATGACTATAATAGATAACTTTATTGTTTATAAGTGTTTTGGTGGTTATTCCTTACTTAGATATCAAATTCAGATTTGATATGGACTCATAGACTCTTTATACCCTTGATTACTATGTGGCGTTAAATATTGAAAGTATTCATTATAAGAAACCTATTAAGTGTTCATTGATTAACATATTCTTCAATATATATATGTTAATATAGACCAGCTTTTTTTTAATTAATTTATTAAATATGTATCCTATGTATAGATCCTTTATATCTTTATTATATCAAAGAATTTATTGATAATAGAATAGATTCCACCATTTGGTAATGATGTTTGCGATAAACTTTGCTAAAAGTTATTTCAATCAATTAAATATTATGGTTGACATATAAAAATATATAAAACTTCATCATTAATCTTCATGTCTAATTACTAGTTTTTTCAAATGATGAAATGGTTTAAATTAAAATGTCTTTTAGAACTATACATTTGGATTGCATAAATTGGCTGTGATCTTAACCAAAATTCAGTTATATTCTTATAATATAATAACATTCTACTACTATTGTACAAGTTCTATGACAATACAATAATTAGCATGTATTTATTGTCTATATAACATAAGCATAATATACATATAGTCTACATATGTAATAACTATCCATCCATCCATCCAATCAGCCGGAAGAAGTCCACTGCTGGACAAAGGCCTCCCCCAAAGATTTCCACTCAGACCGGTCCGAGTAATAACTATACCGATAATAAATTTGTTTTGTGTTTGCTAATGTCTTGTTTCCTTTAAACATTCTTGCAAATACAAAGCATTATTTCTATGATCTTAGATAATGAACTATGAGAAGGTTCATATGTACCAGCTCCTGAAAATGAGCAATGCTTATTTTAGTTTTGCTGCACCATAAAGCTGAACTGGGTGCCATTTCGATATTACCTGTCTACTATTGTATTAATATATTCTTTCTTTCTATGGTGTGTTGGTTGGGTTGTCATGTGACAAAATGTACCACTAATTAATGCGTGTTCCATGAAACCGTGCGCCGAATCATTCATTACAGAAATGGAAATAGTCAATGTAACATCGAGGCGCGCCTTCCGCCTTACGGCGCGTCTATTTATGGTCACCTACATGATTACAGAATGCTGCTAGCTTGAGGTCTAACTTGGTCAGAGTACCTGTCTCATTGTTTATATCCGCATAACAATGTCTGTCGGTTTTGTAAACAAATATTCTATCTTCATTAAATTTATTGAGTGATATTATTAATCAACGACTGGTATGACAATGAGGTTCCCAATCGGACGGACTTCTTCTATCATGTACTCTTTTCTCAACCGTTTCTGGTTTTTATTAATCTTCTCTTTGTTGCAGAAAATAGAGTAAATCAAAATTATTTAGTAAACAGCATACCTAATTTTCTCATTGCTTGGTCTTTTCAATTTTTTTTTAAGATAAAGTCATTTATACACTACGCTTGCTAAGTACCGGTTGTTACGTGTCAGATGTTCACGAAAACTGTTTTTCCTCATGTTTTCGTTCACGGGAACCTCCTAGATAGAACGAAATGTAGACTAACCACATATTCTTTTAATCTTTAATTTATTTTTTTAATAAAATATTGGATATTACTAGAAATAAGAAACATAGAGTAAAGGTGAAGATGAAACAATTTCTTTATTATTTAGGTTCTTTAGTATTAGCATAATATTAATGGCATACCATAATGACGGTTTTGGTATTCTTAATTTCACTAGAGTAACTACTCCTGCTGTGCCACTTAGTACATTGGACGAGTTATTGTTGGAAACCTGGTCTATATAGAGGCTTCCGTTGGCAGAACGCACCACGATGCGGCATAACCAATGCCACGTTTTCGCGTCTGCGCAGTCATATCAAGCTTAACTCCGCTTAAGATTGGGTTCTAAAAAAACGATATAAATAAAAAAAATATGATATATAATATAAAAGATCGGTTAAAATACGTCCATTTAATAATTAAACGAACAGTGATAGGCACATTCACACAAACATTTATCTTCAATTCTTAACAACCTCGTTTTGAAAATAAGAAGAATTATTAATTTAATCTATCGTCTATTATAATTTTTGATCAATTCGTCCATGGTGGTATAATTTACGACGAAATGGTGAAGATCATAAAAGAAACTGGGCAGTGAGCAACGCTGGACCCGTTGATGAATCTTTCGAGTAGGGTCTATATTGGACTGTGGGCTTCAATGGGAAGATGATATAATATCCGATTTTAGCTGGAGTTTTTATCTTCGTCCTAAAGGAAGAAGATATCAACAATTCTAAATAATTAAATTTAGTTATTTGTTTAATGTAATATTTCATTGAATTATAAAGCTTTGGCATATTTCTTTTTGCCTACTTTTGATTTTTGATTTCTTAGTACATTAAATGACCAAAAAGCATAGTCAAAGTCTATATACGATTATGTTAATGTTAGTGTGAATTTTTATTCTTGAACGATGGGAAGCCGTCAACCGGCTTTCCTGCAGCCTCGTAACCTGATTTCGTCAATAACAATGAGTTCATCGCTCTGGCAGCGGGCCAGCGAGCGGTTTCGTCCAATGTTGGACCATCTAACTGATATTAATTAGCCATAGTTTCCATGATGATGTTGGATATGGTGGCTACTGAAATTTTAACAATGAATCATCGTCATCTGCCGGTTGACGTCCACTGCTGCACGAGGATGTTCGCATCGATCCGTCCTGCCGGCATCTAGCGTTTTTCGGCTACCTTCACCTGATCAAAAATAACAAGGAATAGGTTAAAAAAAATAATGAGTAGAGGTGAAACGTACTTTGATGTTTTTAATACATATTACTCACGTATTCACTATCAATAGAACAATAATGTAAGACTGTAATAAAGAGCAACAATGAGGAACATGAAACAAACACTCATTTGTATAAACATGTAAATTACTTAATAGCGAAGATTATAGTTTTTAACAATGAAAATTGTTTTTTTTTTACATTGTAATAACTTTTCAAATCAACATTTTTACATGACTAATACCAAGGCGGAAAGATTTAGATTTATTATAATAAAACGGTTGTTAGTTAAGTTTCCGTCGGATTTGTTGATCGTATGTGACGTCACCACCGGATTTGATAGCGCTAATGGTTTCGTCACTTCTATGTAATTAGTACGGCCCACTTTGTCATTAGTGATAACAAGGGTCAATATGTACGTAGCGTGGGCTAGAAAACGAGTCGTAAGTTAGTCAAATTGTTTCATTCGATCTAAAAACTACTCTGAAACGGAGTTTAAAATTTTACTTGTTAAAGAGGAAACTATCTCTAACTATATTTCCTAACTAAGATTTAATAAACTAGTTGCATTAAGTTTGTTTTTTTTTATACTATGAAGCGACGAGGCTAGCGGGACGTTCACCTGATGTTAAGTGCTACGCTCTATAACAATGTGGCGCTAATGAGGATGTTAATATACCACAACACTGCGCTCCTCGCCTTGAGACATGATGTTGAGTCTCGTTACCCTAGTAATTCCACTAGCTACAGTGCCTTTCCAACTGGAACACAGTAATGTATGCACACTACTGTTTACACCTTATGTTCATATTATAAGTCTAATATAAAATTCACATTATATTTGTCTAGGTCATTGTTATCAACGGTACTGATTTTTCTCTTATATCTATATATGCGGTACAAGGCGATTCACACTGGTCGTAAAATTGTCATTGTGGCGGTACAAGGACTATTAAACCTTGTAATTGAAATTACGCCATTCGTATGATAAACAAGTCTATGCTTTTCTTAGTCGCACTACAAGCGATACATGGACAGGAGGCTTTAGACCTAAGTTCACACTTAACATTTTATGATTACTATTGGATACAGTAAAGAAATATTTACTGTAATGTCACTTTAATGTTTTTTTGTAGTAATGTGCCAATATTAGTTTTTCGGTATGTGCAATTGTAGTTTATGATGGTTACGAAAGTACCAAGATTTTATGATTTGATTCCGCCATCGCTGTTCTACCAGCGGAAGTACAGACACCTCAGATATTCATAATTAGGACGAAGTGTTTCGCTTCGACCTTGATGCGAATAGCGATGATTGGAAGTCTGGCGGCGTCAGTGTTTCCGTCCAGGTATGACGTGGGGATCGTGAGAAGAGTGAATAGGCTTGTTCTATACGTGCGCTTTACTACCAAAGACTACATCACCGTTTACCATTAGGTGGGATCGTAGTCGAGGTCATACTTCAAGTCAACGAGCACTACTTGATGCTGTGTAAACATCTTTGTATCAAATTGTATGTATGTCCTGTTAGTATCATTTAATTATATGAGAAATATATGTTATAATTAAACTACACGCAGTGACTATATAGACTTTCAGTCTTAATTACTGGTAACGAGTGTACTTGCTACACTTCCATTAATTTCTTTTGTAATAATTTAGTTTTGCGTAAATCGATAATTTCATCAGGTTTTTACGTCACGGCTATCATAACCAGTTGATTTTTTTTTTATTGGATGACGAATGAGCGAAACGTTCGCCTAATAATAAGTGATTCCCTTGTGCATAATAACGTGCCGTCAGTTAGAATGACACACACTACACCTTACTAGTTACCACCAGAGACCTACCGATCTCTGTTGCCGGAGATCGTCTAGGTGGATATCACCGCAGCGCCTATTTCTGCCGTTAACAGTACTTTATTCCGGTTTGAAGGGCGGTGTACCTAGTGTAATTTCTAGGGTATAGAGACTCAACACCTTATGTCTTAGGCGACGAGCGCTATGTGGTGCAGTACATACTATCCTAACCAACGCCACGTTGTTATGGGCGGACGTATATCTTACTATCAGATGAACGTCCCGCTCATCTTGTGGCTTAATTACATAAAAAAATACATTATGATCGTCCCTTAATTATACCATGTCAAGTCTCGTCACCACAGTAATGTTTGTCCATCACTGTTTGCCGGCAAAAATGAAGCTGCGGTAGACAGTCTCTAGCAACAGACACCTAGCTACAAGTCAATGTTTTTACATGGGTCATGTTTTGTATTTTCATTTACCCTATTTTTAGAATAAATTCTATTTTCTAATATTATACACGGTGTACAAGTGGTAAACGTAATACACACTATTTCAACGTCTTGTTTATGGGAAATCCATGAGCTGTACACTTGCCAACACATGATTCATTCATCTTAATGTTAGTTTGAGTCATTCCTCTAAAACTAGTTAATTTACGATTCGATTCAGTTTATTAAATTCCGGTGTTTACGCTAAACATATATTTATAATGAAATTTTTACCTGTTCCTTGTAATTGGATCGTGAAACTATTTTCATGTCCATATTTTTTTTTATATGAAAATGTTAGTCCTTGACTGCGATCCCACCTGGTGTGAATGGTGATGTGGTCTGAGCTGTTAAAGCTGACTAACCTGATAACACTATTCATGTCTATTTACCCATTTGAATCCTGCGATGTTGTATTTGGACTGCATTTGTTCCACTGCTGTTCTTCTCAAGAATGAGGAGATCAATCTCGTAGTACACAGACTTGTTTGTCACAACAAATAGGTTTTTACCTTGTGATAAATAATTCTTTAAGTCTGTGTGAAAAGATCGTAATATTGCATATATTTAAAAACAACCTTAATATATGATGTATTGCACAATTACTCACAATGAATTTTATAAATATAGCACTGCAATGAATGTTTCATACAAATTTCAAATAGTTCTTTGTAGTTTAATTAATAGTAGCGCTGGTCTATTGAGATCTATTACACACGTGGAATTTGGAAGCAATATTGTCAATTTAACGTACTTATGAAAGAAGTTGTTATAACAGTTTATCATTAGGAATGACGAATAAGGTAAATAAAATTATCTTTAGGTCCAATATAAATAAATATAATACATGATAGGTTCTAGGTAGGTAACAGTTATTCACCATCATCATCAGTCGATAGAGGTCCACTGCTATGCAGGCCTCTCCCAAAGTCATGCGGCTTTAAATTTTTATTATATTGAAGACTATGAATGCGGTCGAGGTCATAGTTTGACCCTTTGCTAATTTTTATAACCTGGTTCTCGTGAAATTAAACCACGCTTTCATTGTTACGTTCACCTTAATTTGTGGTTGATATCTTTGATAGTAGGTTTCATACTATAATAGTCTTATAGTACTATATTTATACGAAAGATCTTCTAAAAATCGTTGTAGAAGAGATAGGAAAGATTTTAAAAATACTATTATAGCATTGGTCAATGCGTCATGTATGACATCATTGGTCTTATGTTTTGTCTTCGAATTCTTAGTATGCAGATGACATTAAAATCAACCATGACCCACAAAACTGTAGCGACACCAAGGTTTGCGTGTACCACGATTTTATATTGACTGGTGTGCTATAAGGAAATTGCGAAACATTAATTTTTTTACTCTACAATACTACAACAATTTTAATTACTATTAAAAATATAGAGTATAAAAAGGGGTTTATGTTTAGTGAATTATATTAAGAACTTTTCAGACCTTATGATGATAATACTTAAATAAAAAATTGTTTATGTTCTTAGTAACGTACTATTTCAATTAAAACATACGTTATATATCTTATTATGATGGACTTAAATTACTATTAGTATAAACTCCACACGATGCCACAATTTGTTTTTAATATTGTCTCATATTAATGACCACAGTATGATGTAACATATTTTATTAATAATTTTGCGGTATTGCTTAAAAATTATTATTTTCTACTAAAGCATTGTAACATAAGGTGAGGTTTATAACTTATGGGGAATATGCTACTAGTATCGTTGTTCCGTAGGGAGTGTGAGGGTCCTCACACAACTCACGGGAACCCTAGCCAACCTCACCTGTTCATAGTGCATCCTACTAATCAACAAACGAGGCTTTGACGCCCACCAATCCGCATTGGGCCAGTGTGGTAGAAAATGGCTCAAATTCCGCGTATGAACCCCTCTACAAACCAGGTTTTGACGGCCATCAAACCGCATTGGGCGAGTGTGGTAGGAAATGGCTCATCTTCTGCATATGAACCCCTCTACAACCGTGGCGAACTTTGGAGGAGAGCTTTTGGCTATGTCCAGCAGTGAACGTCTATCGGCTGATGATGTTCACTGCTGGAATGGTTTGTTTCTTATATATAAATGATACATCTATCAAAAAATCAAGTTTAAAACCTTTTAGACGTATTTTCTTTTTGTTATCAAAGCTATAAAAATTTGCACCAAATATTAAGGATTTTTGTAAAAAAAATAACGTATACTAATAATGCCCGCGTCATATTTACGTAAGAAGACAGATCACCGTCTTATCGCTCATTGCCCTGATAGTAGTACGAAAATGTGTTTGATAAAATTCTATAACACAATGAGTACGCGTGAGAAGAGCATATTTACTGGATACGAGACGTACTATCACTTGGAAACCAATGATTGCAATATGATGCAAATAAAGCAAAAAGAAGTCGTCTTATAAAAAATATGAAACTTCGTTGCCTTGAGTTGAATTTGTGTTCGTCGCCTTGAGGTTAGTCTTGTAATGTTTCTTCAGACCAGTAATCTTACTCGCTCATTGCCATTCAAACCCGTATATTATTGCACACTAATGCACCGCTTACGCAGCAAAAGATAACATCCGGCGACAGAAAGATTATTTATTAAGAATGTTTGCAAAAAAAAAAAAAACTGACCAATTAATCTCAATGTTTTGGTAGGTCTCTGTTGCCGGAGACAGTCTAAGTAGGTATCAGGGCAGTGCTTATTTCTGCCGACAAACAGTATTATGCAAACGTTTACTGTGTTCCAGTTTGAAGGGGTTTGTAGCTAGTATAATTACAGGGATAACGGGACCCAACATCTTATGTCTCAGTTGTCGAGCGCAATGTGGTGCAGTATATAACATCATAAGTAGTGCCAGATCAGACATAAGGTGTACCATTAGTTGAATGTCCTTTTTTTTATTATTATACCAAATTATCTCCGATATTATTATTCAGGGCTTTACATTATCCTATTTTTACAACATTTACATTTATAACATCTACACTATTATAGGCTATATACATTTTTTCTAACCTACCGATGATTTTTTTTTTTTTATACATTATATCTATACATATACTATCTAATTATATGGTATTCACAAAATACACAGAATATTATTGTGCACATATGCATAAAGTGACATTTACTTATCCTTATTTCTATTATTTACTATCTTACATATATTTATGCAATAATTTATAAACTTACTTCTAAATAATTTATTTTTTACCATTTCCGGTAGACCGGCTGTATCTATTATTAAGCCTGTCTCCTGCTCAAAATCATACCTTAGGCATCTCTAGAACACTTGTATAGAACACTCCGTCAGCAAATGAAGAACCGTTTCTTCCACAGTGTCATTGCATTTGCACCACGGGGTCTCCCGACACTTGAAACGGTTCAAATATTGGGAGAATCGACCGTGACCAGTGAATATCTCGGTTAACTGCCCCGTTGGCCGGACCTTCCTTATTAACTGATATGCCTCTGCTGCGTTCGGGAAAATAACTAAGTGATGGACGCGATGCTACCCTCCCTATATTGGGCGCTCCATCTCGCAACTCTGGCAGGCATCTCGAAGCAAACGTTTAACATACGATACCGGGCACTGATAGTAATCTGGCTTCCTTCGGCTGTTAAGAGCGGCCAGCTTGGCTAATTCATCAGCACGCTCATTACCAGGAACGCCCGCGTGGGCTTTGACCCAGAACAAAGACACGTCTTTGCTCTGGCTAGAAGCCCTCTGCAGATTCTCCCTGGCCACTAGGGCAAGAGGATGGAGCGAGCTATGATTCGTAACAATATCGAGCGCGGCTTTACAGTCACTGTATAAACCATAGCTAGCCTCTGTCCTCCTGATAACTATTTTAGGTGCCTCACATATGGCCAGGAGTTCGGCCTGGTAGACTGTGCAGTACGCGGATAGACATAGCTTCCGGTTTGGGATCTCGGCCTCGCCTTTCCACATGGAAAGTGAGCTCCAACTTACTGCCGTCGGTGTATATCTTAACCGCCTGCGAGTTGTGCTCATGAATAGAGTTTTGGTCAACCAAGCATATATATTTAAGATCCATTTGCGAAGCAGGGTGAGGAGTCTCTGCAAATCCTACGACCTGTTCTACTTCTCTATCGTCTAGAAGTGTCTGGGATAACCCTCTCCTAGTCTCATACAGGTCGGACACCTCCTGAATTCTTAGATCTAGTGGTAGTATTCCCGACAGCAATAGGGCCGAATGTAGAGAGACCGTGCGGTACGATCTACAGAGTTTTATCGCAAATCCTCTCTGTACGGTGTTTAGTTGCCTCTGAATCCCTATTTTCTTGCCTGCTGGTACTCATGCCGCAGCTGCATATAGCACAATCGGCTCGACCGCAGCTACGTAGATGGATCGGATGATTTCAGGGTCACGACCCCAAGAGATCTTGGCTACCCGAGCGATTTGCCTATACAATCCTAATGCTTTTTTGCACTGATGCGCCACGTGGCTATTAAACGTTAAGCGATCATCAATGGTTAGTCTCAGAATCTTGACTTCCCTGGACATGTCCAGGGAAGTCAAGATTCTGGCATGCCAATGCAGGTTCCCCCCATGTTCAGCCGTGAGGTATCGTACTTGAGTTTGTTCGTAATCAACATTGCACATGTCTTGTGCGATGCGAATCTCAACTTATTTTGACAACCCCATTGCCGAACATAGTCGAGGGTGGCGTTAGCACGTCCTCCTATTTCGTGTGCTGTGTCTCCGTCGAAAACAAGGGTGACGTCATCCGCAAACGCTTGATAATATTCTCCTCTTACCGCGAGTCCTTCAAGAAGCGGGTTTAAAAGAAGATTCCAAAAGAGGGGACCGCCAATTGACCCTTGCACGCAACCTTTCGTGGTATTGTGCGTGCATTGCTCCCCAGCAAACCTTAATGTGACTTTTCTGCAACTCAGGTAGCTATCTATTAGTCTCCTTATATTCACGGGACACTTTTCTTCGGCTAGCCTGACTGATTGCAGGCTACCAGGCGCTGTCGAAGGCCCAGTTGAATGTCCTGCTTGTGACCCTCCAATTGGTCATTTCTCCAGGGCTAATATTACTCAGATTTACTGCATTTTATTAAAGACAAGTACAATTCTCTCGGAATCCGCTTTGCTTATCTCCCACATGTGCAGTATATATTGGTACAACGTGGTAGCTGCACTATTCAGATAAACTGGTTTCCGCATGGTATACATTATAGAAGTAATAGATTACGTTCAAATAGAAATAATAATTAAATGAACAATAACATCAGTGTCGACGCAGTAGAAGTGAAACTTTGTATTCGGATTAATTTTTAAGAGAATAGGATAAATAATATAAGGAGGCTGTAAACAGGGAAAGAGAGACAGGAATAAGGACTGATCGACAATTTTTATATTGATTAAAGTACGACAGAACCAAATTACTCTTCTTTTTTACTTCGTTCATGTACAGTACAATAATATACAATAGATTTCAGTTTCCCTCTTTCTCTTATTTCATATATCTTGAGTATATTCATCGAGAGTGAAGTACACAACATGGAGACTTACAGACTTGGCTCCTCGTTCTTTAAAAAGAGGGAAGGAGTTGGATAACTTGTAGACATAAGGGTGGTCTTCGAGAAAAGCGTGACGCGGCTGATACTATATAAGTATGCTTTACCACCGCAAACCGTATAAGTATTTATCACCAGATGATAATTAAGTACTAATCTATTTAATTAAAAAAAATTGTCTGTACGGTATGCAGAGTTTGTGTAAAGACCGATATGATATATTTTATGGTAACATTCATTTAAAATGTCGACAAATAAATAATAATATTCCATATGATGAATAATTTGGTTGTTAATAGCCGATGTGTTGAATTTAAACAATTATATTTACCTATTCCTTATAATGAATGGGGTGACGTAACTTTGTCTCCTATATGGTGAGCCCGTGGCACCGACCTCATGACGTTATTATTTGCTAGGTGTTATTGTATGTATTGGTCAATGATTTTGTTTTCATATATTTTTGCCTAAATTTCAAGAGTTTAAAGATTTTTTTATTTATTATTGAAATCTTTCGATTTAAGATAAATTTAAAAGTAGGTTTAAGTCGTAAGCAAATGACATAAATAATATTTTTTTTATCAAAAACCTGTTTCAAATAATACATACGTACCATACAGGGGTAAAAGAGATAATAAAGTATATATTTATATAGCAATAGCTCTGGATAGCTGAATAAACAAGAGTAAAGGATAATTTCTGTCTAGTCACTCATATAAAGGCTTTAAACGGGTAATTTAATTGTTTTTTCTTCACTTTCACTATAATAAACCATTCTTGTATAAAAATAGGTTTTATAAAAATAAAACCATCTTGTAATTAGCTCAGTTTACATCAGAACAACTTTCGCCCGGCACAATTAAGGGCTTACCGGAGGCCTTAAGGCGAGCGTGGGCCAAGTCGTGGCGCCCACGGCCGGATGTCTTATGAAATACTTCGCAGTGTGAGCTTTTCGTTACAAAGAATAAACAAGATAACGATACGATTAAATTTGATAATTCCATATTTACCAGAGAATAAAAATCATTCATTTACGTGTAAGTCTACTGCGTGATTCCTATGGCAGATGTTTGATTTGAATGCCATCATCATCATCATTATTATTAGCCTATGTTTATCCACTGCTGGATATACGCCTTCCACAATGTCTTCCACCAAATGCGAAGCTGCAATTTGAAGTTGCAGTGGGCCGGCCACGTCGTGTCAGTAACGGCCGATGGGAGGGAAAAGTCTTGGAGTGGAGACCGCTTGCAGGTCGCAGATAAATGCCAACCACATGGAAATTATCTCTGGCACTGTAAGAACGAATACGGAATTTAATATCTCCAAAACTAAAACGAGATGAGCGGGTCGTTCGTTCACCTGATGGTGTGATAAGCCCGCCCGACGTCGAAAGTAGCAAAAGCATTGTGAATCAAAAAAATCATCTATTGCCATGAGATATGAAGTATCATGATGAATTATATATACAAAAGTTTTTTTTTAATTCCATGAAACAATTAAGATTTCCACCTGATGGTAAGTGATATATATGCATGCCCATAACAACGTTGTGGTGCTAGTAAGGAAGATATAAACAGCACCATATTGAGCTAGTCGCGTTGAGACACAAGATATAGAGTCTCGTTACCTCGATAATTACACTAGCTACAGCGCTTTTCAAACCGGAACACAGTAACATTTGCACACGATAGTTACAGTGGTCCTTACCTAAACGGTCTCCAGCATCAGACCTACTACCAGTAATAATATTATACTTAGGACAAGTAAGCTAAAACATAGTGCATTCGGTTTAAATCTTTCCATTGGTGTATGTACATGTGTGGTACGTTCCCATTTCACTTGATAATTTTCCTTCTTTTTTTTTTTTGTTTCGGGTTCATGATGCACAGCTGCACTGCATTTGTGTATGTTTCCTGTGTAAAGTTACACCATATTATAATGATTAATCATTTGATGCATTACTGTCCCAATTACACTTTCTCATTCGGTGTCGGATGTTTTAGTATAGGACGATTTACTTATAACTTACATCAACGCGTGATAAAAGTTCCAGACATTGATATTGATACTTTGAAATGGTATTTTAGTTTACTTGGTGTAAAATATCGAATGTGTACTTTAACAAATATGTTAGTAATATTCGCCTTTTTATATTCCATAAATATATATCTTAATATTACCATTTCCTAACGTATGCTATAATATTACTACTATTATGAAACTTTAGTCCTTAAATTTGAATATAACTTCATTCACAGTTGACAAAAATGTATATAATTCACGTTTTTTAATTTTTTGTTTATGCCATATTTATTATAACACATTAATTATTAATTGATAAGTAAAAATAAAACTGAAGTTTCTTATCATTGTTATTAAATAATTCTTATTTGAATAAAAACCAGCACATTGATAAGACTTGTTCCGGATTAATCTATCATAAGCTGCCTTCAACTTTACGACATTATTGGCCTCATTTTTTTTTTACTTGCTTAGTTAAATTACTTATCAGGAGAGTGTTAACCATTGCATATTCTATACAAACTTATTCGCATGAATATTATTCAATTTTATATTGGTTTTCTTAACGCAGCAACTTAAATTTGTTTCTTTGAATGGAAAAAGATCAATATCTATTATCTTATATAGAAATATACGTTGAAAAGTTAACAGAAACTTGAAAACTACTTGATTTTATAAACCTGTCATAATTTTTTACGCCTACTATTAAAGCAAATGCAGGACTTTCACGATACAATGGTATCTTACCATAAAATATTCTAGGTTTTTTTTTTTTTTAAATTAAACCCTATATCTTTCAGTATTATTTCAAGACATCATTTGACATGTTAACGCATGTATTTATCCTTTGTGTGCGTTTCTGTCTGCGCGTAGCCGCTGTCCAAGTTTACACAGAAGATAACGTGTTACTTAATAGCGTTATGTTATTATTATTTCATTATAAAGACTAAGCAACAATTGTTTATACTTATACAAGTGTATAATATGAACACGCAGTATACAATGATATGAGCTTAACAATCTCTTACAGGCTAGTTCCCACATGGATAAAACGGAACAAAATAAGTTGTTATAATACGATTCTGTTTGATTTGTATGTTTATATTAAACTTATAGGGAATGTTGTACTAGATATTTCTAATTGTTATATCTAACGTTTTGCCTGGTCAAAATTATTTAAAGCAGATGTATTTTTAACCGATGCTATACAAAGTTTAACTGCCGCGACTACTTGTTTGTGTAGTTTGGGTTTATACATTGCAACTTGTTATATTTTTTGTTGTGAATTATTCCTAAAATATATCATTAAGGTGATTACGATTGTTGTGAATCAATAGATTTTATTTTGATATTAAATCAACAATAGTTTCACGCATGCTGTATAGTATATACAATGTATAGGAATATTGCATTCAGTTGTACTTATGATAGCGGGACGTAGCTTATCACTGTCTGTGTTTCCGTTTAAAATCAACGCATTGGTTAAATGTTTACAAAAGAATGAAGGGGAGGGGAACATATAATAATATTATTAAACGCTCTCATGTTACATTCCATTTAAAAACTTCCAAGACAAGTTGAAGATATTTAATAGAAGTGTTAACTTGCGGAATGAGAGGCGTTAAGGTTTTATTAAAAAGTTAAGCGTTCATGTATTTAAATTTTACTGGATTTTTTTAAAATAGCCCTTAATATTTTTTTATATAATCACGCCTTTTTCCCAGTAGGGGTAGGCAGAGGTGAATAAACACCCACTTTTCGCCAGATATGGTCAGATTAGATCCCGTGTAACAGGGGGCGAGCCCATTGCCATGCCTTTATTGGGACCACCGCACACACACAAAGGTGATTTCAGTGTGCTGGTTTCCTCACGATGTTTTCCTTCACCGTTTGTATCTCGCTGTTGTAACTAAAGTTCACAAATGTACATAACTTAAATATTAAGTCATTGGTACATGCCCTCAATACCTCCAGTGACTATAATTGTCAATTTATTAAAATTTTATTCTCTTAATAATCGCCTTATTTCTTATAAATAAATACATTTTGTATTTGCGGTTCTAACGCCCCGTTAAAAACGTTTCGCCCTACATCGGAGGTGTTTTGATGGCCCAATTTTCATATTAGCAAAATCCGGGGGCTGAAGCCGGGATCGGGATCCTTCAGGTTGTGTAATAGGCTCCATTGTGGCGTCAGACGCCCGCTAGACGGCGCCGGGACGGCGGGCGCCGCGACAGGAACGGCGAACTTCTCGGCGGCCATCTCCCTCGCGCGGAGACAACTGGCGCCCACCGAGCCACCGGCATTTCGGCGTACAGTCGCGCACACATTTACATTTAGAACTATACACGTACCTTCCTTATGATAAGGTTCAGCTTTTTTTTTAACACTGTACATGCTTATTATGCGCGCGACCGTACTCGGAGAAGTTTCACGAAAGCTTTATGATCTTTTGATATGCTGAAATTTACAGTCGCCTTTCTAGTTTTGGAAGTTTAGAATTATCGTCGTGGAATTTTGTACGGAGCGGAGCCCTCGTAAGACTTGATTTAAAAAGGAGACACTCTTTGATTACTTTTTGTCTTCACGCTATCAATTCGCATGTCAGCGATGGAATTATAGTACTTAATAATAAAAAACAAAAAAAAATTATATCTGATTTTTTTATTACTACAATATTTCCATTCTTTGCCATTAGGTTTATAAGATTTAACCTAGTGTGAAGAAATGTTTAAACAAAATACTTGTTTCATCGTTTCCATAGTTATTAACGTTATTTTTTTCCTCATCCACAGGTATGTAAGCTGCAATGTGAAGGAGATGAACAAAACACGCCAAAACTGAGTGCCTTATTTATATTTATACCCACAAAGTGCCTAATATAGTTATATATTTCATATTATCGCATCACTTTTAACAACGAACGAATAAAAGTAACGAGAAACGAATTAATTACTGGTAAGTATATGGTTTATTTATAGTTTTATCTATTTTTCACGTCCCGTGCCGTATTACAAGTAAATTATGTGCTAGTCTTAATGGAATCTGTAGAAATATCATTTTTTTTTAATATTAAAAACAGAATATTTTATATCCTATGATGTAACTCGGTACACGGTGCTGCAGTATACAAACTTCTATTGCATTTAACCCATTTTAATGACTAGTTGGTATGTCATAAACGTCCATTTATAGATACGGAGAGATAAAATATATATAGGCACGGCCAACGTCTGCTAGGTATTAACAAGTTTATGAATACGATGCTAAATACTAATAAAATATATAGCAATAATCTAGATTATTTAAGAATTTTATATCGTCCATTCATAATTTGTCCTTGGTAGACATGATCAATAAATCAAATCAAGTATGATGTTCTTGTATTATAGATTTTTGAGAGTCTAAAGCCTAAAGCAAAAACTTTTAATAGAATTTATATCATACACATCATTTTGAAATGAACTCAACGCCTCTTTTTTTTATATATATACAAGTTAGCAGTCGTCAAAGTTATGGTCTTCACGAAAACTGTAGAATGTACTTACCTATCATATTATGTTTGAAGATGCATTGAAACATAGTTAATTTCATAACATTATCCTTTATTACGGTTAACTAATAAAGCTTTCATTAATTTGATTACAGTTATTAGTTTCATTGTATTAACTATATTTTGTGTTCTTAGGTCACAATTATTTTTTAAATAATTAACACTATATTAGGATTAAATTGTGACTTACCTGATTCGTAAGATCAAAATGTTCGAGTACCGCTTATATAAAATATTAACATAGTTTGTATGATGGTATTGCTTTAAATCATTGTACTGTGTACACACGTTTCGACTGGGTTTATTGACATTTATTTTGTTCATGCGAATCGGCAAACATTTGCGTTATATTTGTAACGTAAACTACGTAAGTGGTTCAAGTGTTCCTGTCACGATTGCACAAATATTCATCTCGCATCGTAGCAGCTCGGTTTTAATTAATAGATGGATTATATGATACAGTTACTAGAAACGCTGTTTTCTTTAGTTTACCTAACCATTTGCTCTCACTGTTGACGAAATTGCAATTTAAAGTGTTTAGACGGATATGTTATTTTTCAAATAATTGCCTATATTAAATAATAGTTTGGCAAATATCTCCCTTCCGCCTTTTTGTCTTTTGAATTTCGCGGCTATGTACAAAGCGCTACAGAGCTCGTATCTGGCAATACTATACATAATAAAGAGCAAAAAAGCGGAAGGGAGATATTTGCCAAACTTATATATCATTATCTGTATGGATTCCCAAATTTTAGATTAGGTAAATCAACGTTTCAGTATCGATACCCAGTGCTAAACATGATTCCTCCAATCAATTTCCAATAAATGATTTTATATCCAAAATTTATTACCTGTCATTAATTATTATTAACCCATTAGATCTCCATTTGGTGATTTTGCAATGGTATGTACGTCTCTCGTCGCCTTCACATACTCATCTTTTCTATATATATATGTAAAAAGATGGCAGTTAATAGGTTAACTGTTAACAGATTAGAATAGTGTTGGATGTATGTAATATTTCTTCTGGTTAAGTATCTCTATGAGGGCTCCAGTATTTTTTTTCCAACCAAGAAATGTTTTAATCGCTCATTGAAACGTTACATGTTAGACGATATAGTTAAAACTATATCGTACAATGTCCCGGCCATATTTATATACATATTAATTATGTCAAAATTAAGTTCAAAACATAATTTTTTGGTCCGCGAAATCATCAAAAGAAAATTTTGATGATTTCGAGTCTCGAACTTTGTAACTTATGTATGAAGTAACTTTTTTAATCTAATTTAGTATTTTCATAATTCAGTATTGCTTTTTATTTGTTGTTATCATGTGGTGTAAACATTTATATTCATACCACATCATATTATACAACTGACATAAACATATAAATGACTCATGTCCTTGTTTTAAATTATGAAGCTAACATTTTCTGTAATAGCCGTGAGTTCTCTTTAATACATGGAAATAAAATACAATGGTTAGAAAAATCTGCGCGGTTTTCAAAGCAATTATAAATATTTACATAGCGGAGTGGTCTGCGCGACGATGTAGAAGTAATGGTCGAGGACGTGAGGGGTCGTACACTTCACGGCATGGATGTTGACATTTCGATTGATACAATTGATTGCACTTAATCGCCGCTAAACATTTGCTGGGGTAAGTGTAGCTTAGCTCACGGGGACGTAAAACAAAAAAAATATTTTTAGAAGTAATTCGCAAACTAATCACGAGGTACTTACGGTACGGTGTGATAGGAAGACATTGTCCTTTTCGGCTGGAATTCGATCGGGGTGGCCAACGTTCAGCAATAGATAAAAGGCTGAAATGCCAACGATGACGTAATTAGTTTAATATTTTACCATAAAAGGAAATAGAGAGGAGGCCGCTGTCCGAAGGCAGACACGGCAGTGCTAATGTTCACTAGAAGATTATGATAGATTACATAATTTTCTTTGATGATGTTTTTTATATCATTAAGTTAAATATGAACCATTAATCGATTTAATTAATAATAATTCTGTTATAATATTTCCTCACCGATCAACTGGCATCGACATCCGGCGGCAGTCGGATGCTGCTAATGCGTCCTCACGTATATGTTATGTACACACACTATTCTGCCGTTTATGATGCTTCGTACATTAGATGCCTTACAATGTTTATCATGTGCATCAAAATTTACTACAAATAACGATAAAAAAAAGTTATTGTCCTCGGTACTTAATTACTTCGATAATTACATTACAATTGTGATATACATATATAGCAATTTAATATAAAAAAGCTGGAGCTATAAACTTGCAACAGGAGATTTGATTTATTTCATACGATTATTCAAGATCACCGCCACCTAGTGACAAGACTTGGGATTTCAAACCCCTAGGGTTACTCTACTATTCCTCGTTCGCGGTAAATTTAAACTTTATTAACGTAGCAGGACTGATAATAATCGATTAACCAGTTTTTTTACACTTTCTATCCATAACATCTTTGAAAAATATTTCACGCTGAAAAATCTGAAAATGAAAATATAATAACTGTTTAATCCTTCAGTAATGGTAGACGAACTTAGGTTAGGTTACTATTAATTAAGTATCTGTCGATTAGTGGAAATAGATTTGAAATTATTGATTATCATAAATTCACAAGAAAAATTTGGATCCTCCTAAGTTTATTGACTCTAAATCATTTCGTGACATGATGAAGGGATTAATAACTCCCATGGCGACCCCAAAAAAGCCACCCATCGAAGTTTTCGCCACGATACGAATCAATAAACAAAATCACGATCTCCGGAAATCCGTGCCGAGTTCGAGATGCATTTCCATCTTTCGACGTCTTTTCACCCTCCGAATATCATCCCTAAAGTTCGTTCCCTTTTGCTGCGCGCAAGTGCGAAGGGGATGGGAGCGGGCTAACGCGCGTGCGCGGCTCAACCCCTCACGAGCGTTGGAGACGCTTGATAGTGCCAAGCGCGAGATCCTGGCGTGTTGCCGGGCTCCAAGAACATTCCTCCGTGGATCGTCCGCGGAGGCGGTGGTTCCCGCTCTCTCACATCCCTTATAATACCACACCATCTTTCAACAGACAATACCTTGAATCTCTAGTCAAACTCTCAAAGAAACCCTAGTACATCCGAAACCCTTCAAACATTTCTTGCGTTTCACAATTTTATAGCATACCGTTCCCCATTAGCTTACTAATTTCAAAAAGCTAAAAGGAAGTGAGAGAGCGAGAAGTAATAGTATAGCTTTTTTAAAGTGGGAACGAGACGACGGTATGAGCCTGCGCTTCGGGTCGAGGTAAGTGCACCCCGTTACGAGCGGCCACGTGTTCACGAAGTTTCCCTTTTTCAGGTCGAGCGTGAATCGGGGCTATTTGTTTCGCACCGTTTTCGTTTTCATTTTCGATTTTACGTTACGTATTGGTTTCCTTGTTTGTTTATAGGAAGGAAGTTAGGTTCACGTCAGTATTCATTCTAATATTAACTTTCCTATCATTTGATTTATTAGATAGATATTTGATGGTAATTCTTATTGTCGAAATTAAAAGTAGATGACTGCAGTTGTTCGTTCATCAATATTGCTTCATTAGATTGTTTTGTATAAATATTTGCGGTTTGTTACTGTATCATTTTATAATATGTAGTAATTTTTCTTTCGATCACCAAGACCACCTTGTATACTAAAAATTGATTTTGAGACAATCTTATAAGCGCATTTATCAAAGTTATACATATTTTATGTACTCGATATTTTCAGTTTTAACGATATATATAATACTAACCTAAACTCGCTTCGTAAATACCATTGTAGACCTCATTTTTGTCACGAAAAAGCAGTGTTTAATTATTATGGTATTTCATAGCTAAATCAAATATTCATTTAGGCTAAAGTCTTCTCATCTATAGTGACGAACGTGGTGCTATGCAATTACAGTACCTTTTCATAGTAAGAGCTAGCTTATCTCCATGGATATCGCTAATAAAGTCGGACGTTCTGTTCGTCCTGTCGCTTTAGTGTGAACAAAAAAAAAACTTTATACGATAACTCGATGATAAGTATATAGTAGAATTACAGTACTCAAATTAGTTTGTACTGTAAATCTACTTGTTGTAACAAAGTTCACATTAAACTCTCTACTAAGTAGTAATAAAATAGTTAAACTTGTATTTTCTAATTGTGCTCACGGGTTTGCTCGCGTACAATGAATACAGTCATTGTATAGGAAAAGACGTAAAATTTTCTATTCATTATAAACAATTTTAATATAGGAAATTTTTATATCCATCACTAGTAGAGTGATTGGTTTCTCCCGTGAAATTTATTACGATCTCATTTTATTTGTACCTCAAAATGTAGCTTATGTGAGAACATTGAAACGGGGTTCATTGGTTAAGTCTATCATCAAGTTAAAATTAATCAAAATCGGGTAGTCTGTTTAGTCGTAACACATTAAAAATATTAGTAGACAAAGTAATATATTCGCTCGGTTGTTTCAAAACTTTGAAGAGGCAGATTACCTATTTTTTATAATATAAATTAGTTATTTTAATCTGTGCTCAAATAAGTTCCTATTAATTTAAATCATATCAGCTACACTCAACCTGTGGCTTGCCGCCCGCCGAGCTTTTGGGGTTGGCCCATCTGGTACTACTTTATTTTAAACCATTTATTATAATTTCACATTCGTTAGAAAAATTGAGTCCATTAGAAATAATATAATATAAACGCGATACATTTTTATACAGTTATTTAAGAGAATCAGTAACAATCGCGAAAACATAAGAAGTTATTGCCAATTTATTGTGTGACTTACACCATGTTTGCGGCCTCCAAGAATAAAAGCTGCAGTACCACCGGCGTATATTTGAATTGAAATTGAATTTCAGTAGTATAAAAAAGTCATGTTCGTTTTATCTTGTTATTTATCAAATAATAATGAAACATTCGTGCCGTTGATTTAAATCAAGCTCGCATACAGACCATCAAAAGCCTTACATTATCCGGTATGTAATTAAAGTACCGTGCAATTTGGCTTATCCGCGGCGTACCCTAATACTGTCTAATTGAATAAAAGGCAACTCTATAAATTACGGTATCAACGAAATCATCGAGTCATTCATTACTAGCTGTTGTAGTTAGTTAGGCTGGCATTTGTTAGTAGTAGCTTGGACTCCAGCGGCGATGATTGCTTCGTGGGGTACTTGTGATTGATGGGTCCACGACGGGGTCGAGTTAAGCTTTTCTCTTAATTTGAAAAAATGGAGAAAATATAATTTGAAAAAATAGTCTATTTGTTATGAATACTCTTCTTAATTTATTATAACAATAAAACAGACTATTGCTCAACGAAAAGTACTGTCTAAAGACGACGGACACAATGTGGAAGTGTATCATTCTTTAACAGGTGAAAGTTCCTCTCGTCTTGTTGCTTCGTTGTGTGCAAAAAACTTTTATTAATACAATTTTATTTACAACAAAATGTTTTACAAAAAATGCAAAAAAAAAAATTCTTTGAATAGTTTTTGACCGGACTTCCTTTCGACGGCTTAAAATAGATCATCCGCTTTTAACGCGATTTTCACAGGCACATTTTTTAAAGTGAAATGTAGGGTTCAAAGCACAAAATTATAACTGCCTAAATAAATTCCGTTTCAGTGATAAGTTATTCAACTTATGTGAACAACTTCAGGGTTTGTCTATTACTTCCTCTTTCCCTATAAAATTTCACAATGAATATGTATTACAATAATGTTGATAGTTTGAAAAATAAATTCATCAAGATATGACTATCCACGTATATAAAGTATTTCGCTGCTAAAGTATGCAATTAAATGTAGTTTGTCAAAAAATTATAAAATATAATATTATTTTATATGAATATTGTAAATAAGTTTTGCACAGTATTGAGATATAACTTTTATCGCAAATTTATTAACACTACAAAAGTATCATACAAAGTTTAAAAAATAGTATACGTAAAAACCACATCATTATTAGATATATTTATTTATGATTTTCGTTCTATGTAATATAAATAGTTAATCTTATGAACGAGATAAGATAACATGTATAAGTAATTTGGGAACTGCATTAATTCGTGAATCGCCGATATCATTTCCGACTCACCCCACGTCCGTTCTGTGTCCACTCAATCCCCCTAATTCACTTATAAAAACTAGCTATCCGATATCCCGTGGCGGACACCCGTGACGATATCCGGCCGAGCGCCGGATATTCAATATGGCGGAAGTGAGCTGCATACGTATTGTAGACTGTTTGCCGTTATTTTTTCAAAATTGATGAGTTGCTTAGCCATAATTTAGTATATCCAACATACGTATGCTGCACGACAATTGGCGATTTTACAGTATAAGAGTACATGTTCATAGTAATCATATATTTTTATTGCCTATTTGTTCATAACTGATACTGTATCTAGTACATCTGGGCATCTAGCCACCATGGCGCCAGAGACGGCGGCGCCGGAGTCTATCGATCCCCCTCTCTTTCTCGCACATCCCTTTAACTCGCATGACACTAAACAGGGGAGGGAACGCATGCGCATTTTTTATTTGTCGAATCACACAGGGTTATAGATTTTCTCCCACAATTATACATAATCGGACTGGCTGAAGACCCACTAAAGTTTCTCAAGAAAACTGTAGACCGGATTTAGAGATTTTTACATAAATTACTTCAATTACATTTATAGTTCCTCTCTTAATAATGTCTTTGCTTTTCTTTGTTTAAACCAGATCTCACCTAACAACTTAAGCCTTCTATTATATATGCATAAAGTTGAACATACATCGTTGTAGTTGTAATAATTAATTTAAAATTTCTTCCTCCAGGAAACCGTTACCTAGCTACAACTCCTTACATATTATTACTACCAATAGCTTAATACAGCGACGGTTATTTACCATTACGTGAGCTGCTGATTCGATAGCTTTCCTTCCCCATAAAAAGCTATTAACTCCTGTGATAAATATATACAAAGAATTAGACAATAGATTGGTTGAACAATAGTCGTTGACCTGCTAATCAATACCGTCCAATATCTTCAAATAGGGTAACGTTATACGTTAATAGCGTATCAACACCGCTACACGTCCGTCCGGACGACACGAGCCAGTAAGTGTCGAAGGCTGCGTTTTGTCAGCCTTGTCACACAACCCTTTGTCGTCGCTATTGTCTCGGACGGTGGCTGAGTGGTTCGCTGGAGACGGCCTCAAAGGGTCGTTATTAAATAATCAAGTCTATTAAAGCTTGTCTAGGATTACAGCTATTTTTGCTATTCGGTACGTTGGTGAACTATAAAAGAATTTAGCGGTTGTTTTCCCGATCGCTTAGATTACATAGGCCTATGTTAAGCTGTGGATAAAAACAAGATGATAATGATGATGCTTGTTTCATCTACTTTTTTTTAATTACGGAATTCTTAACAGAAAATGTTCCATAACCACAAAGACTGTTATGTTTTATTTTAATTGATCAAGCTACCAGACGAGCAAAACGTTTACTTGATGGTGACTAACACCTGCCCATGACAACATAGCGTTAGTAACGACGATATATACTGTACTACAGTGCACTCGTCGGCTTGAGACATAAGATGTTAGGTTTCGTTATCCGAGTAATTTCGCTGGCTACAACGTCCTTCAAACCGGAACAGAGTCATGTTTGTACACTGCTGTATAGCGGCAGAAATAATAGCTGCGATGGTAACTAAACGGTGTCCGACAACAAAGATGCTTCATCAATAAAAAAGTGTATTTATGTGCACAATATAGTAAAGTCTTTAGGTATAAAAACATCTTGATCAAAATCAAAACTTGATCAAATATAAATGTCATAGTGAAGAGTAAAGTAAACATTGTTTATATCATACTTTTACAACCCTACAATTTATTATTTTATTAACCTTAATTCCCTTTATCTTATAGAGACATTTAAGAGAAAAATCACTTCAGATATTAGAAGTTTCAATATTTAATTTTTTGTTAACTATAAGAAATTATAGTTTTAGACTTAACTTATAAGAATGAAGTTCAAATACATCGCCATTACCTAATATAGTATTATATAATAAATATATTATATAATAAATATAGCATTACCTAATATTGTATTATTAAAAATAAAGACTCGTTAAAAATGTATGCGTTTGTAATAGGTGGACCGGAAAGTAATGTCGTTTCTGCGCATGCCAATACTCGATTGTCATTTGTCAGCTCATTGTTTTGTTCAGAGGCGTACCAAAGACATTGTGAGGTTATAGTGATTTCTTTACTTATAGACAATTGAATTACAATTTTTTTTTGTAATTTTGGGTAAAATGGCCAGCCAAATACCAGAAGAGGTACACATCCGGCATTGCATGCTCTTTGAGTTTCGCAAGGGAAATAACGCAACAGTTGCTACCAAAAACATTTGCGATGTTTATCCAAATGCACTGGACATTCGTAAATGCCAAAGGTGGTTTTCCAAGTTCAAATCGGGTAATTTTGATCTTTCCGACTCGTATCGATCAGGAAGACCATCAGCGTTAGACAACGACGTGTTAAGGGCGGAAGTGGAAGCAAATCCGTGTCAGACGATCGAGGAATTGTCAAACAGTCTCAACAAACCTTGGTCGACCATCCAAGAACATTTGAAGCAGATTGGAAAAGTAAGCAGAGCAGGTGTTTGGGTCCCGCATAATCTGTCCGAACAGAATAAGGCTAACCGATCAATCACATGCAACTTATTGCTTCAACGACACAACACAGAAGCGTTTTTTGATCGCTTGATCACAGGAGATGAGAAATGGGTCCTGTATGATAACCCAAAACGCAAAAGGCAGTGGCTCTCTCCAAATGAAATCCCTCGGAGTACTGCTAAGCCAGGTTTACACCCCAAAAAAGCGCTTTTGTGTGTTTGGTGGAGTATTCGCGGCATTGTTCATTTTGAATTACTGAAACCTGGAGAAACTGTTACTGCAGACCTCTACAGCGAACAATTGCAGCGAGTCAATCAATCTTTAATTGAAAAGTGGCCAGCGATTGTCAACCGAAAAGGCGTCATTCTCCAACATGACAATGCAAGACCGCACTGCGCAAGGCGAACTCTAGAAAAAATTAATGAATTGGGGTGGGAGGTGCTGCCTCATCCACCATATTCGCCCGATGTTGCACCATCGGATTTCCACTTATTCCGAGCGCTGCAACACTTTTTAAGTGGCAAAACATTTGCAAATTTGGATGATATCCAAAATGCCATCTCTAGATATTTTGCCGAAAAACCAATTAATTTTTATCGATCAGGGATTGAAAATTTACTCACTAGATGGCAAAAGGTTATTGACAATGATGGGGAATACATCATTGATTAAAAATAAAGACTCGTTAAAAATGTATGTGTTTGTATTTAGCGTAAGAAAACGACATTACTTTCCGGTCCCACTAATATTTAGCGTAAGAAAACGACATTACTTTCCGGTCCCCCTATTATATTCAGTCATAAAATTTCTAATAACTCCTTATTTAACTCGATCGGATTTATAACTCTGTATTAAAATATCTGCTAAGGTTCCTTAATAGTTCGTAATTTAGGATTCCTGTGGGATTCTTCACTGTTCTACCATTACCAAATGCTCGACCCTCGCCCTTTTGTTTAACTTGCGATAAAGAAATAAATCACGGCCCGCCACGAACATATCTTCTCTTATTATTCGCTATAGTGCTTGAATCTTATTACTGGAACGAAACACGATAGTGTTAAATCTTGTAAATATTCCATCACGTGAAAGACGGTAAGATCATTGTCAGACTGATCATGGAAATTATTAAAGCTGATATTAATAATCTAGACAAGAAATGTATTTTTTATTTTTATAGAGATATCTCTACTATATTGGTTTCTATACTGCGGTATGTAAAGCTTTCTATGATGGACCAAGTCTCGTCTGGTAATAGCTAAAGTGCCGCTGTCTAATTTAATACAAGGCACTTGAAATTTAATATAATAGTAAATAGAATTAAATGTATATTTTTATATTATAATTTAAACATACTAAAGTTTAGACACAATATGAAGTATATATAGTTTTATTTCTAAGTACTATTATACCTAATCCGAAGAAAGGTAGTTGTGTTCAGGAACATTATACACGTTTATTCATAAAACATTGTTCGAGATGAATATATGTGTTTTAATTCTCTACATATTTTTTTTTATTACACAATAATCGTCACCATAAAACCATTCCTCCACACTTCCATCTTTCTCCAGCTCACTTATAGTATTATAAACTATTAAAATTCCAAAAGGGCCGTCTGCGGGCCATTGCAATCCGTTTTATGCAAAACGAGATGCAATAACTTGCGCCCTTATGACTGTGCGCCCTTTTAATGAACGCCCAGGAATTCTACTATACGATCACTCCTGACCCCCGCGTGAGCCTTGTCATCTACGATTTAAAGTTCAACTTACTAGCCATACAGGGTTGAACGTTGAATTAGGAAGTTAAATTTTAACTTCATTTTTAAATTCAGTGACGTATATAATTTAATTTCGAAATATTTAATCTACTGGTACTAAGTATGACTTGCGAGTACACATATGCGAGATTGAACTATGTTATAAATGATATTTTTTTGGTCTTTTGACTGACTACTTTCATTACCACATAATTATATTGTCTAATTATGTGGTAATGAAAGTAAATAAAACGTCAATATGATATCGGGCATCATCAACATATCCAAAGTATCTCGCGCTACCCTGGACTTTGGTTGACACAACCTAGTGTACAGCAGCACCAAGGACTTGTAAATTGATGCTAGGTCTACAGTGTAACTGTTGCTTTCTGCTCTATTTTACATATTACATCAGCACGTCTGGAATATCATATACAGTAAAAGCTCTTTATTCGCGGGGTATATGTTCCATAAATATGCCGCGAATACAGAAACATTGAATATTTGAAAATCCATTTGACATTTACAAAGGATATTGGATTGGATACCTGTTGCAATGCTTTTATTATTATGTATGTACTTATTAAACTCGCTAATAATGAAAGTTTAGCGGCGAATTTAGCTTTTACTGTGTATAGAAAGCTGTATGTACTGTTTGTCGCAATATTAATTCATGTGGGATAAACTATAATGCGTAGAATTTCTCCATCTCTTCTTGTATCGTACAAAAGTAATAAAAGTCAATAGCGTGTGAATTTCCAGGCAAGATATACAGTCTTTACCTTGTTTTCAAATCTTTGTAAACACGATGTATTTTTTTAATTATTTAAATAGAAACAACACTTCTCACGTAGATATTTGTAATTTTAAACATTTCAGCAACTTGTATGTCAATACAATTGACACATTCTCGATAATGTGTTTATTTAAGATTTAGTCAGTTTATGTAGCAAGAACTTCAATACCGTATTGCCGTGGTATGTAAATTTTACTAAATAAGTAATAATAATAAAAAGCCTTCTTAAGATTCACATCGCTGGGCCTGGGGCTCTTCTCTTATAGAGGAGTCAAAGCTAATTAGACACCTCGCTGGCCAAGTGCTGCTCGATGGATGTGACTTACGCACTGAAGTGTTCTTGGAACATGCCAGTTTCCTCACTGTCATCCTTTACCGGAAACTCAAGCCTAGTGGGGTTCGAACCTGCTATTGCTGGATTCGTATGTTATTAACCGTTAGACAGTACAATGATTTATGACGGCTTTAAGTAAGTTATTTAATAGGTAAGGAATTAGAGATCCCACTACATTTATATAGTTTATTCCTGTAGTGAATCGCGTTGTATATTTTACATTATATCATATCGATTAAAGATACCATCGACGGTAGTTACTAATTGTAAAGTATTTATAGTGGTAAATAGCATATTTATTACAAAAATTTATTTTTTAGCACTGCTATCACGGAACATCAAAACAATACAGTAGCGCACATAATTACTTTAAAGCTTTTAGCGTGCTGTTAAAAAAAAAAAATCACTTGCGACGTTTCACTGTCTTTAAAAGTGGAGATTAAAATATCTTATGCACAGTTTGCTCTACTGCCTTCAATTCCGTAGTTGAGATATTTAAAAGCATTCCTTTCAAGCGTTTCATATTAAATTGATAACCAAGAATAAATACAAGCATTATAGACGAGTTGAAGGAGTTGATGAATTCTTTCATATTATTCACATATAAATTTTCACTATTTCTGTCTACTTTTAAAGTAGTTTATTATTCGACAATTATTTTCGACTATAACCGTTATGTCATTTCTTTAATGTTTCAATGTTTCATGATCGATTCGATTCGATCGATGATCACATGTTTCATTTCGATGACTTTCAGTATGTACTTTGTTCTTATCACTTAGAAATAAACAAGATGGTCAGACATTTCATAAACAATATTACAATTTACTGAATCGTATTTAGTATAAAAATATTCATAAATCTAAAATATCGAAATGTGGTATGAAAAATCTAAAACCTCGCTTTCAGGAATTCCTCTAGGTAATCTATTTATATCCATCCCGATCTCTCTGTACCTTGTGTCTATCACTAATTTTCGTAAAAAAAAAACGGTTGAACCTAGTACGTGTAACATTCCGTGGATTTAAATCTCTTCAACAGGGTTAGGTTTATTATAGGTATTTAATTTATAATGTCTAGGTTTATAAAGACATATTTAGGTTGACAGAACTTTGTCTTCTCATATATTAAGTTAACCTTTCTTTATTCTACGATGCGGAGAGACGAGCGAGATGTTCATCTGATAGTAAGAGAGATACGCCTGTCCATGACAACGTGGCGCTAGATAGGATGATAAACACAACACCACATTACGGTATTAACGTTGTATAAGATGTTAACTCTCATTATTCCAGTAATTTCACTAACTACAAACGCCTTACAAACCGTAACACAATGATGTTTGCACACTACCGTTTGACGTCAGAAATAGAAGCTGCGGTGGTACATACCTAGACGTCATAGACATCCCCGGCAACAGAGAACTACCATCAGTAAACTTGCTACAGATTATTTATTAAATATATCGATTTAAGAAATAGGTTCTTTGTATATCTGTTATACTTTGTTAAGATTAACATAAACTACAATGTATACCGATTGGTACAAAAGTAAACTTTGCTATTTTTTCTTCCACGTATAATTAACACTAATAATATAATTAATGAAAAAACATTTCTTTTATTCTCGTTATTTGCTCGATCATGGGTCACGAATATCTATAAATAAAATGAAAGGTCCAAAATACATCTCACACAGGTGGCGTATAGAGGCCTTACGATAGTTTTGTGAAGGGTAAAAATAACCGATTGGGTTTAATGCCCCTGCCGGATTATAGACGATCTTTAAAAATAGTACAAACGTATGCTCATATATGTTTCCCTTTAGAACTGTTAGTCTTAAAATGAATCAAGCATTATGTATTTAATATATAGCAGTATTAACAAGATTTATTCAACTAAAAGAGGAGACGGTAAGCTGTAAGCCTGCCCATAACAACGTGGCGCTAGTTAGAATGATATACACAGCACCATTGTACTCGTCGCTTTGAGACATACCATGTTAAGTCCCTTTACCCTAGTAATTTCACTAACTATAATGCTTAAATTTAGTGTTTATAGTCGCGACAATGGTACCTAGACGGTATAATGCAACAGAGGCCTACCACCATTAATATTTTCAGCTGTATTTTTATGCATATATCTGTGTATGAATAAATATTGAGGGGTTAGCTGTATATACTTGTTCGATCCTCGATAGCTTTTGCTGGCCGTAACACCTTTGCAGCTCCCTTTGAGGAATCAATTTTTCTTAGCTGACTTCTAAATGGTAGAAGCAGTATCTCTACTAAATTTTAGACGTTACGTCTAATAGTTTCGGAGATCTCGTGATAAGTCAATGAATCTCTGTATATCTCTTACATATTTATATATTACTATCTAAAATCTTTATTCAACTTAATCATACACTGATAAGTGAACCGAGTGCTCTTAAAAGCTTTTCATTTATGGACGTTCAGTTAAAAACTAGGTCAAGGTATGATTTCAAAGCCTCAACTTAAATTAGACAATGGAATATATTATACAACTTATATTAAAAACAACTTGTTATTAACTCAATCCAACAACAATTGGAGCATGACACATCGAACTATTTATTGTATAAATATTTAGTTGAGGAAAATATGACTAAAATTTTATTTGTCGATGTTGATTTACTTTAGTAATAAGTACAATTGTTTAAGTCTCCTGGCTAGTATGTACTGTACTAACACGATTTATAGAGTTAATATTTAACCCGGTTATTTAAAATTTTACTTAAAACAGGGGTCTTTTGTCGTTAGAAGTACTTTTGGAAAAAAAAAGTATTTTAGTTGTCAGATAAATGTATTTACTCATATCTCGAAGATCGACCAAATCAGCTACGACTTCTTTAAAGTTGTGGAGTCGTCGGTCCATAAGCGACCGTTATCAGATATTAAATGGAAAGCAATCTCATCTTTCGAATTATTTTCTTAAATGTTAAAAGGTTAAGCTCTCGTTACAGATTTTTATTTGTCTATTATGCATTTAAATTACTCATAAAGTAAACATCTTTTATTGCAGACGGCGATCGTGTCGAGCAAATCTCAAGCGGAAGAGGGCTCGTGACGCAGCCTCCGCGAGCGTCTGGAGCAAGCCCTCCAAGACAACTGGCGCCGGCTGACTGCGCCGCACACTGTAAGTTACTGTTACATGACTTTTAAAATAAAAAGTCTCATGAAAACCTAAGGAACTTGTCAATACAATATTATGACAAGAAAACTAAAATCATAATAACTGTTATAGGGAGTAAGTTTTCCATGTGGCGTACGGGTCAGGATATTCTCACTACAGTAAAATCTAGAATAATTCCTAGGAATGTGAAGCAGCATCCTCCATTACTGACCACCATACATCGCTCGACAGACATGTGTCAAGCGTATCGAGTGTGGCATATTGTCTCCTAAGACAACCATTGTCAACATTTAATATCAATGAGCTGAAGGGACGATGATGGAGCTATGATGAAGATAGTTTCATAACATCGTCGGCTATTGTAGTTTTTTTTTAAGTTTGTGATTATTACATTAAAAAAGTAATAAGATATATAGGTATATTTCATTCTTTCGGAATCATCTTGATTTGTGTCTATTGCCGGAGACCATCAAGGTTAGTATCACAACAGCTCCTATTTCTATCTTGAAGCAGTTAAGTAAAAACATTACTGCGTCTCTTATTATTACTTATGTTAAAAACTACTTTTGGTTTGTATTCTTATTCATATATGTGGCCTTTATAATTAATAAGTTTTTACGTAATTAACTTGGAGGCAAACGTCGATCGGAACAAGTCAGTTGAACTGCTTTTAAAAATATTTCATTCTCGGAATCATGCGTCGGCCATGTCACCGACCTTGACTATCATACATCACTGTAACGTGATGTCATCCCACGGAGAGCACCATCGCAACAGTTTATACAATGTTTCCCTTTCTAATCATATTGACCACATAATATGGACAGATATTCAAATTCATAATTAATTTTAATACATAAATAAACTTACCTAAATAATATACAGCTTACTACCTAAATAATATATCTGTATCAGACATTGTACAATATAAAAAATACTCCAATAGTAGATAGATATTAAAAAAATATTAAATAGTAAAAAAATTAAAAGTAGTCTCAGGTTATACTACATAGATACTAACCAACGTTAATAAAGATGTCATTTTCTATACAATAAAAAAAATCACCATCGTTATTATCTATTATATTGTCTTAATAAAATCATTAAAATTTAGCTTTTTTCCCATCAGATCCATAATATATGAATTACGGATTCTCACTTATAACATATATGAGATGTCTAGAACTTTATTGACTCACGAGATCTCCGAAACTATTAGGGGTAAGGACTCAAAATTAGATACCGATATTGCTTCTGCCATTTAAAAATCAGCTATGAGTGTATTCATACCCTCCCCCGAGTGGGGGGTGTCACGGCTAGCAAAGCGGGCGGAGAACAGTTAGTACAATATATAACAACATACTTAACGCGTCTTCGTGTGCTCGAAATAGTATGTGCCACCCAAGATCGCGACGGTAGGTCTAGAGACCCGCAATTCGCGCACCGCGTTCCGGTAATGTATCGTGCTGACTTGACTCGCCACTCTTTTTTGCTCACCATTCCAGCAATCCGTGGGCACCGGCTCACATATGTTCGTCGCTGCAATGTTATACCGTTAAAGGAACCCACGCGTCCACTGGTCCTATTGATTACTTTTTAATTTACTTCTGACACGACACAAAACTGGAATAGTCATTTGTCTTGTTACATTAGATCGCTTTGAATGAATTAATACTGTTACTAGTATTACTTACTATAATAAATCTCTTTTCTGCTTTTGCTATACATCCGGATTTTCGTCAAGGAAACAAGGGTTTCATAATCCATAAGTTCCCAACCTTTTATAAACGACTATTTCCTTAATAAGGAAAAAAAATCCAACACTCTCTTTTACATAATATCTACCTTAACCGTTATAATTATAATGTAAACATTAGCTAGAACGCCCTTCAAACCGTAACACTAATGTTTTCACACTACTATTTGACAACAAAACTAAGCTTTGCGATGGTACCTACCTATCTAGGTCTCCGGCAATAGAGACCTACCACCAGTGAAATTAATTTTCTCCCTCTGATCGTGTTATTGTAGCAATTTCTATATTTTCATATATATCATCATTATTAGCTGTTACACATAGGTCTCTCATATATATATCAATCAATCATCTGCCGATAAACGTCCAATGCTCGATGTAGTCCTCTCCCAAAGATCTCCACATCGATCAGTCCTTCGCTGCCCGCATCTAGCTTTACGTAATCTTTACACAACCAGCATGACCACCGGTACCGCCGGCCACGAGGGACCATCATTTGAAAGGGTTCATATTGTTTAGAGCCATTTCCCACCACACTGGACTAATGCTCGTTTATTAATTAGGAGGTTGTGTACCACGAGCAGAGGTTGGCTTGGGTCCTGTGAGTTCTTGTGCGGGGGACCTCATATATATACTTTTTTGTAAATAAATTTTCAATTTTAGATATGTCATAGTTGTCAATTTTGTTTCACTATATTTTCTGTTTAAAAGTACACGTATGTTATCGCATTGATTAAGTAATTTACTAAACCATAATAAGTCTCCAGTGTTCACTAGAGTTCGGTACCACCTCGGTTAGGATCCGGTGTTCTAAACTAAAAATAATGCTATACGGTGGAAAAAGTATTTTCGAAGTGACTGCCCAACTAGAATTTCAAAAATGTATTCAACGAAGCAACAAAACAGCAGGACATTCACCTGATGGTAAGTCATGCCCATAAAAACATGCCGCTCGTTAGAATGGTATACACTGCACATTGCTCTAGTCGCATCGAAGCATAAGAAGTCCATTACCCCAGTGATTTCCCTAGTTAAGCGCCCTTCAAACCGTAACACAGTAATGTTTGCACACTACTGTTTGCCAGTAGATAGTGGTAACTACGTGGACGGTCTCTAACATGCTCAAAGGTAGTGTGTTATGCCATTCATAATTTTTTTTATTGATTACATAGTATAACGTGAGTAGTTCCTACAAAACCTAATGGTTGTGAAATATAGTATATAGGCGTTACATTATTGATGACGAATTGGAACTGTGGTGTCAACGCTGTGTTGTCAGAAATTATTATTAGATACCTTCACAAGTAGTGTAGTGTAACGATGCTTACTTTATGCGATAGAAAAAAAACCTTCGTTTTAACTTTGATCAGTACTTAAGTACTACTACACCAACCTGGGACTGAACTTAAACGATTTTTTTTTATCATTTATTTTTTTTCCTATATGATAGTATTTCTTTTAAATAGTACATTTTTATGTAATAATAATCTATTAAAATTCATTAATTGTTTATTTAGATTTCGATGTAAATTTTTAACGACCACGGATTATTGTTAATGACTAAACGATTGTAATTATTACACATTATTGGTCATTTAAATGACTCATGTTATTACATTATACTATTATTTACTCATTCATTGATCAGTTTATGTTGTATCAACACCATAAACAGTTATTTAATGTACGTCGTTATAATTTACAATATGTTAAATATATTTTAATTGTTTGATTTCAAGTGAGTTTAATTCAAATAGTTTGGCCAATCGTCTTAGTATAGTGTAGAATATAGTGATGAGAGTAACAAAGTATACGTTTTAAAATTGTCATTATTGTTTAATTTACAAAGAGATTAATTAAAAAAATTGTTTTTTTAATACAGGATTTATACAGAAACCGTCCACGACACAGCTCCTTCTGCCAAGAGAAGCCACGCCAGAGGAGGGCTAGCTCGCACTCCCTTGACCTAGAGAGGGCGGACCACTTCGCAACTATACACAGGTGATTTGACTACACATTATTGTTCATAATGCTAATTAGATTTAAATGATATACTTAAATCGCAAACAAAGGATATATAATTAAAATAGATTAATATAAATGACAATAGATTAACTAACTATACATTAGACAAACTTGTCTGGCATTTTATCTTTCACCTATAATATCGTAGCTACAATCGAATTGAATATAAAACTTTATTGTATAACAGGAGACTGAAAACATCATAAATACTATCTACTTATGTCTGTATGTAAATGCAGAATTTAATATAAAAGGACAACATTATATTTTACTTACTGTATAACAAATAATATACACAAAGGTTTTCATTAAATAAATTAATGCCTAATAGTATTTTCGCATATAATTATTCCAGAGCGCAATCCCTCAGCAAAATGGCAACTCTATCACTTAAAATCTCATTGGAGGGCGGTAAAGTGGTCAAGACCATCCAATTCGACCCCTCTACTACAGTTTACGACGCGTGCCGCATTATACGCGAGAAGATTCTGGAAGCGAGTTCTAGCGACCGTACGTATTTACCTCTCAGGAGGTTCAGATTCCAATGAATGATGATTTAACATAGAAAAAGTTTTTATTATGTTGTATTATAACTATGGCGAAACGAATAGGATTATTGCCTGATAGTAAGTGAATAGCATGACCTAAAACTACTCGGTTAGTTTGGACCACTTTGTGCTCTCCGCCCTAAAACACAAGGTGTTGTTAGGTGTCGATACTGTTGTAACATAACATTATTTCATAGTTGGGTAAATCTTAAAAAAACGACCAAGCTTTTGGGGCTTCTATGATTTTTACGCACTAAAATACTCTTCGGAGTCGTCCTCAATGGTACAAATCTCAATTTCTTTATCTATGTATAAACATTACGTTAGTAATCTTATCAATAATATTTTAAAAATAAATACAAAACTCCGCATACTAATCATATATTTTGAATACAGCAAAAGAGTATGGCCTCTTCTTGGCATCTGAGGAAGACAACAAAAAGGGTATATGGTTGGAAGCATCGCGAAGCCTTGATTACTATATGCTGCGTAATGGTGACCTGCTGGAGTACAACAAGAAAACGCGCAACCTGCGAGTCAGGATGTTGGATGGTAAATATATATACTGAATAGAAATAATCTATTTATACTAAGTCAAGATATTTACCGGAATTGTTTTTATCAGTATACATAACTGCTTATATCCGCATCAGAGACTAATTAGGATTTAAGTCTTAAAATAAAGATGTTTCTTTATTAAAATATATTATTTTGTGTGATTGCAGGTACCGTGAAAACGTTATTAGTAGACGACAGTCAGATTGTGGCAAACCTCATGGTGGTGATATGCACTAAGATCGGCATCACGAATTACGACGAGTATGGGCTGGTAAGTATATTTTTGAAACAATAAACCAAGAAATGGTATTAATTGAAACATAAAAAAATAAACACTTTCTTCCTATGAAAGGTTCGCGAAGAGCAAAAAGAGGAAGTTGATCCGTGCGAGAAACCAAACTACGGTACACTGACGTTAAAACGCAAGCACCAAGAGAAGGAGCGCGACGCTAAAATGGAACAGCTGAGGAAGAAGCTTCGGACGGACGATGAAGGTAAATTTATATCTGTATTTAAAGTAAATTACTCCAAAAGTGATAATTTGATGTCTTTATATACAGTATGAGAAATAGAGTTATAAATATCAAAAATAATTGAGTTCAATAAGCAATGTTTAATGAATACCATCATCAGACTTCTACTATAGGACAAGGTTCTCTTGTAATCTATATTATTTAGTGTAATTAGTATTTTCATTCGTTAAATTTATTCGTAGCTATTAAAATATTTAAGTTAACCAAAAAAATATATTATTAATGTTCATTGTGTCAGTGAACTGGGTTGAGCCATCGAAGACACTCAGAGAGCAGGGGGTCGAGGCTTCGGAGACGTTGCTACTCCGCCGCAAGCTGTTCTACTCGGACCGTAACGTGGACTCGCGGGACCCGGTGCAGCTGAACTTGCTGTACGTACAGGCGCGCGACGCGATACTCGCCGGGACCCACCCCATCACGCAGGACAAGGGTAATTATATTTGAAGTAAACATATAGTAATTTTTAAGTTATGTACGTTTGTGAACTTTAGTTACAACAGCGAGATACAAACGGTGAAGGAAAACATCGTGAGGAAACCTGCACATGAATTAGAATTTATTCTAAGGCGTCAGTCACCAATCCGCATTGGGCCAGCGTGGTGACTATGGCCCAATCGCCCTCATATTGAGGGTAGGCTTGTGCCCCAGCAGTGGGGACGTAAATTGGCTGTTATGAATATTGTCACTTTTCTTCAGCTTATTGGCTGATGATGGGAAAAATTTTGGCAGAATGGAATATACGCGATCATTCATTGAATTATTAAACCGAACTTTATTTTTTTATCCATTTATAAAGACCTCCTAGTGGATACCACCACCCCGCAGCACTTAAATATTTCGACCACCAAACAGTAGTATTCAAACAAGCGCTGTAGTTGGTATATTAATGTCTTTTCTTAAGGGGGACATGATACAATATGGTGCTGTTATGGGCAGACTTATCATCTACTATCAGGTAAACGTCTCGTTCATATGGTCGCTTCGGCGAATAAAGAAAATAAAATGCTTAATTGGACATCGAACTCAAAATAAAAAAAAAATAACTATTCCACCGACCAAAATCTACAAGTGGCCGCGGAATGAAAGCAGGGACTACCTCCATGTCACAGAGCGTACTTTTAGCTACGGGGCCGCGGCAGCAGTTATAAGTAGCAAAAATTGTTATTAATCCTGTTATTAATTCTTTCAGCGTGCGAATTTGCCGGAATTCAGTGTCAAATTCAGTTCGGTGATCACAAAGAGGATAAACATACGCCGGGCTTTTTAGAGTAAGTGTGTTATAAAACATTTCATTTCGTGCTATTCTAATGATAATCACAATAACTTTAAATTATTCACTATAATTTTGTTGTAATTTCTAAATATATTATATTAACACTGAACTTTCTTTATATTTAAAATTTTTTGATAGCATTACATTGAGCGTTACTTAGGTATTGCTTACGTTACTAGCTAATGAAACATAAATTACCAGTAACAGATTCGCGCATATTCTGGGCTCTACTAAAAAACTAGGTTTTTCTATAGTGCATTTCTGATTACATTATAGAAATACTGAGAATAACCTAGGTTTTAAATAATGTTTACTGTTTTCCACAGCCTTAAGGAGTTCTTGCCTGCTTCATACGTTAAAGTCAAGGGCATCGAGAAGAAGATATTCAAGGAGCACCGCAAACACGCCGGTTTGAGCGAGTTAGATGCCAAAGTGCTATACACAAAGAGTGCCAGGGATCTGAAGACTTATGGTGTAGCATTCTTCTTGGTCAAGGTAAATAAATTGATAATATCAAATACATGTTTAATTTGTCATGTTCATGTTGGTTTAAGTGTGAAAAAAATAATCTTAAATGTGGTATTTAAGTATACCTCAAGCATTTTTTCTGTAGCATCTGGATAATTCTCAAGCAGATTTTTTTAGCTCTCATATGTTAACATGTCAAATCTGTACATAATGGATATGATATTTAAATTATTTATACTGTTAACAGGAAAAAATGAAAGGCAAAAATAAACTAGTGCCTCGTCTTCTTGGTGTCACTAAAGACTCTGTTCTGCGTCTCGATGAGAAGACTAAAGAGATCCTTCAGACATGGCCGCTCACAACCGTACGTCGTTGGTGCGCAAGCCCGAATACCTTCACCTTGGACTTTGGAGACTACAGGTAAATATTCATTTAGTGTATAGTGACGTTCATAGCATTATTAGTTAAAATACATAAACACCCTCTTAATGTTCCCACTGTTGATGCTATGCCTTTTTCTTTCAAGGCAGTTTCTTTACTTTTGGCAAACTTTGAGTTGGTGGATGGGACATGTTGGTTTCTTTACGACGTTTTCCCTTAATTGGAAGCTCGGACATAATAGAAACCTCGATAGCGTCTCCATGAGACATGAAGTACCTACGATAGCTTGACAAATTGATCTATCATGGCTTTAAATTATGAAATAACTACTACATTATCAATTAAACTGTATTATAAATAATTAAACATTAAAACATGTTTACAGCGATCAATATTATTCAGTACAAACAACGGAAGCTGAGCAGATACTGCAAGTGATTGCTGGCTACATTGATATCATCGTGCGCAAACAACGTGCTAAGGACCACCTCGGCATTGAGGGTGATGAGGGTTCTGCTATGTTAGAAGATTCTGTTTCACCTTCCAAGTGCGTATTTTCTGTATTATTATTTTTTCTTAAATGAAACCTACAACGAACCAATAAAATGAGCCAATCGATCGCCTGATTGTAAGTATACGTTTGTCTTTTGGAATTTGGCGCTGGTTAAGAGGTCAAGTAATTGTTGCTATAGTCTACTTATTATATACATAAATGTGTTCGTGTCTGGAGGAAGAAGAGATTCTTCTAAGAAGATTAAGTAGTTTGCAATCTTTTAATTGTTTGTCTTAAACTGTCGAGATCGATGTAGTACTGTGGAGAACGAAATTCTAACCTTTACCACATTCGATCATGAATGAATGAATGTTTTGTTCGATGTTTTATACACTTGGATTTTCTAATAAATTGCTATTAACTGTGTACAGGGCCAACATCATTCAACATGATACATTTAAATCGGGCAAAGTGAATATGGAGTCCGTCGCGAAACCTGCAGTACTCAGGCCAGGAGCAGAAGGTATACAAACAATATGCTTTAACATTGTCATTTTATATATATATATTATATTATGATCATAGTTACCTATATATTTTATTATTTAATTTGCTAGTAATAGCTTCTTTTTGAAAATGTACAAAGTTATTTTTTAAGTTATTTGCGATTATTTGTTAGTGATTTGCTTGTTATATCGCATTAATCCCAAATAGGTGCTAAGCCGTTCGCCGTGGGTCACTTGACTGGGGCACAGCAGACCACGGTTTCTGGTCAGATCATCACGGGCCACACGCCGCCAACTGTCAGTATTTATTTATTCTATATTATTTTAAGAGTCTTGTGTACAGAAAGGAATGCATAACGTTACCTAATACTTGCTAGCGAATCTGACTTCCGCTGCTCCCATGATGCAGTTGCTAATAACACATGCCATAAGTGGTTCGGTTTAAATGATGGTTCGAATCCATTTGTTTCGGTGCCACAATTTTTTTTCAATCTGACGTCATTACTATTCATTAACAGTATTCATAACAAATTCCAAAAATGATGCAAAATTTGTACCTAATATATTCACGGTTATATTTTGTTTGTTTCACGCCTTCATTATTAATGGAATCATCCAGTGTACGAAATGAGCTGTGTGGGTACCACAATTGTTTTTATTTTCAAAATATATGTTAGAGTTGCTTCAAATATTACTTTGTAATGAAAAAAGATCGCTGCATTCAGTAATACATATTATTTTGTAGTTTATTTTAATAAATTAATATTTTGTACAGGCGTCTCAGGTACAGCAGACACGTGTGACGTCGATTCTGTCGGAACCTCAACGCGCCCTACTATCCACTATTACCGGTGGACGGGAGATCATACGGCAGACCGAGGAGAGTCTGAGCAGGGTTAGTCAAAGTTGTTATTGATTCCAACATGGTTAAAATCCTTCCTAAATCTCAACTATCCAATTTCAATTATCCTTTCCTTACATTACTCATGGTCTCTGTCGCTGGAGACAGTCTAGATAGTTATCGCTGCAGTGTATATTTCTACCGCCAAACAGTATATTGTAAACATTATTGTATTATGGTATAGACGTACATTGTACCTAATGAAGTTACTGGAGCAATGAAAATTAAAACTTATGTCTCAAGGCTATTACCATGATGTTGTTCAATTATTGTCATCCTAATTATCGTCAAAGGCGGAATTGTTCCTTACAATCAGGTGAACGACTTGCTCGTCTCATTGTTGCCTGGAGTTAAAAAAAAGTAATGTTCAGTTTCACTTCTTACTAGTCTTGGCGCTTGTTGTTTTTCCATATTTTGTTATATTGATTATTATATTAAAAAATGTAATAAATTTTCCTTTTTCTAGGCTTCCTTACCAGCTCTTGGGCAAGACGCAGCGTCGGTTAAATGGAAGCAAGTCACAATGGATACCAGCAAGCAAGTCGTAACCTCCCAAATAGCAGCAATGAACGCCGCCACCGCTCAGGTCGTCACTCTAACTTCTGGTAAGTGTGACAAATATGTATTGATGTACATGTAAATTATTATAATGTTTTGGGCTTTATAGATTGATTAGAGTATTTAAATATGCCTGCCAATAATAATATGATACAGTAATGTTTGCATACTACCATTTAGTGGCAGATATGGCATAAATTACGACATTATCAAGCCTAAGTTACTGTTTATGAAACTCAAGTAAATGAAAACTTGTTTTCCTCTTTATAATACCTTGTTATTTTCTAGGACCAACTGAAGAAGTTGACCATACAGCAGTGGGAGCAGCAATTACAACAATTACTACGAATTTGCCTGAAATGACTAAAGGTAAATATTATATCCTATGCATAAATATTTTGTCTTTCTAATACAATATGTATTATAGTATAATTATACATTTACTTTAATCATGGTAACCGAATGCCTTTGGCTGATGTCATGTAATGATTATAAGCTTGTTGTTTTTGAAACATTTCGGTTTACTTACTATGTATATATATACGGATGTTTTCCTTCACCGAAAATTCAAGCTAAGTTAGCATGTAACTCGAGGTTCTGAAAGTGTATAGCGGGTGTATCCGTTTTTATGAACTGAGCCATCACCGCCATGCTGCTGAACTTACGAGATATTCCTATAAAGTATGCGGCATATTGGTATATTAGTGAACGTTACAAGAAAATCTACTGTCTTTTTCCAGGAGATAATAATGATGATATGATAGATATGAAAGATAATAATAGTACTAATTTAGTCTGAATATTTTCGTGTACAGGTGTACAAACTATTGCTGCTTTGATGGACGATACTGATGACGGAGATAAACTTTTGGATGCTACCAGGAAATTGTGTAGCGCTTTTAGCGATTTGCTGAAAGCTGCTGAGCCGGAAACTAAAGAGGTGTGTTTGATTGAAATTCATAACGAATATTTTATTTACAGTAGAATATGGATGAAATTTTAATAACGTCTGCTTTTCTTATTTTAGCCAAGACAGAATCTGCTTAACGCCGCCTCTCGCGTTGGTGAAGCATCTACTTCGGTCCTTCATACCATCGGAGAAGAAACTGAAGAGGACAAGGAGACACAGGTAAATATTGTTAACATGAACAGTCCACAGAAAAATAAAAACAACAAAAAGTCGTTTTTGTACAGAAAACTTAACTACTGTTACGATAACTTTTATAAGGCTTTTTTTGGTAACAAGGATAAACAAGAGTATGGATCTGATTTCGGAACGATCTTGATAGACGATGAGAGTGGCGATCGCGTAAAACATATTGAAGATGAAGGTATTTATGAGGATATCGACACGAGTAACTCATCGGGAAGAATGCTTGACGTAATACAAGAAGAATCCGATAGTGACTACTACAGAAGTTTGGAATACTGCAATACATATTTCAAGCCGGGTCGACCTGTGACTTTGACCGATATCAATCAAAGCAAATCATCATCTACTATCACGTCTGGTAATAACAGTGACTTTGAATCAATACTAGAAAATTGTGAAGACTATTTAGACGATAAAGATGATGTGAGCCTAAAACTTCCACCGAAAACCACATCTGAAAAAATATTTAATCTTAAAAAAGACTTTACAGACCATAACTATGTGAACATCAATTTTAACATAGATAAACCTGAACATTACTACACTAATATAGATGTCGACAGACGGACAAAGAATAAAATTTTACGTGAACGTTTCTTCCTTTCTGATCATAACAACAAAAATGATATAAACGAAAGATTTAACAGATATAATAATTCTAAAAGAAGCGATTTTGTGAATATTCGCAATGACGTAACACAAACAAATCAACACGTTGAAGGGCAAACCTCGCATAATACTAAAGTACTTAATATCGATAAATATAATCGAACGTTAACAACAAAAGAGACTTACAAAGAAGTTGTAGAAGCAAGTTTCTCTAAAAAGGAATTGAATCTGAAACGCGATGACTTAGAAACGTTTATAAAACGCAGCGAAAAGTACTATACGAGCGAGACAAGAGATAGAAAAACAACAATGGAGTTGAACAATAAAAAAACACCGCCTAAAGGGAAGACAGAAATACGTATTTTTTACAATCCAACATTTTCAGAAACCGAGGCCAAATCTTTAGGAGTTTGTCTGTATTGTCGACAATATTGCCGAAAGACTGAGGAGAAATGCTGTCCAAATTGTGTTTGTTTAGAAATGGAGTTCAGTACAATGTGGAAGGAGAACTGGCTGAATATTCTCTGCGTGATATCACTCATTTTTGTGCTATTGTTATTGTTGATTCAGTCATTATTTTCAAACGATGACTGTCAACTTGGTAACGGTACAGCATCCGATCGCAAATGTTTCGAAATGCTTTAAAGAAATATTGATTATTGTCTATAATTTACAACAATATAGATGAATTAAACTGAGTTTTTGTGAGAACCATGTTGAAATCAGGATATTGGGGAATGATAGATTTTAGTTATTTTCCATATAAAGTATTATTGGTGGGAATTTATTTGGGAGGTTTAAGGAGACCTCAACTTGCCATGAATATTATAAGTATAAAGGCCTATGTGAGGGCCGTGTACCGGAAAGGTAGTGCTAAAAGGCCCACAATAAGGAAGGAGTGCCTATACGGTAAAGTTCGCGAGAAACTACTGGACGCGAGAAGAGCAGGGATGCAGATCACTTTTATCTCTTGCCATAAAAATAAACTTGCCATAAGATTTTGGACAATAATCAACATATGAGATCGATAAAAACATATGTTGAAATTATTGAAAAATTATACTTTACGAGTTATATAATAAATGCCATGTATTTATAATATAACATACATATCTATATTATATATGTAGTTTTGGTGAATTGTTAAAATATTAATAACATAAATTTGTGTTATACAAATTATTCTTTTTTCTTATGTTTTAACAATTTTTTTTTTAATTTTAAAGACAAAAAGAAAAGGAAAAAGACTGCTTGTAATGTCCTATACATTTTACAATTAGAATTGTATTCATTTCTAACTTCTGATTTTTTTTGTTATCCGTTAAGTTTAATGTTTAGTTGGCAGCTTATTTGTTACATGACCAGTTAGTGCAGAAATGATTATTTCTCTTAACTTTATTTTGTACTTAGCTACTCCGTCCAAGTAACTTATATATGATAAGTTGTACTATCTTGAATGTCTTAAACAACACAAGCTTTTTTTTTTTAAGATATTCTTTGAAACCACTTCTTTTATTTTCTGGTCATATCAAAAATGTTCCTAAAAGAATCTCAGTACTGTTAATTGTGTGTAGGGTTTTTTTTTCAGTTTTTCTTTTTTAAACAAACATTTTTTGTTTTTGTTATTATTTAGTTTGTTTTTAGGTGTTGCAATTTGGGCTAAGTAACTGTAACATGATTTTGTAAATACATGTCAATTAATTTGGTGTTGTGTCAAAATTAACTCCGATAATATTAATAACATGACTAAAAAGCATTGCCATAATTAATCAAAAGCCTAATTGGTGAAGAAGACGAGATAAATATTTGTCTATAGGGTTATTAGTTGCATACACATTACATTTTTTACATAAATCACAATTACAGCCAGAATGTAAGACCAATTAATTTTAATTTATTAATAAGTCCATCACCCAAGATTACAGTATTTTATAAAAAAAACATGGTTGCTTGTTACATCTGGTATCCATGGATACAATGTTATAAATATTGCCATATTTTATATCATCATGAATATTTTTATAATCACAACATATGAAAGTTAAATTGCTATGAGTATTTTTTCGGTAGCTATGGGATAAGAGAGCACTGCTTTATTATTTTTGTTAATACATTTGCTTTACCACAATTTGGGTTTTTATTTAAGACTAACTGTCCGTAAAAGTAAATGTAGTGACAAAAATAATCTTAGCAAAAATACTAACCTCTACCCTATCATCTTGTAAATATCAATTTAATTGAACAGAAGTTACGTCTGTACAGTGCGGCGCAGTAATTATGATTTTTTTTTATCCATTTCATAATGGTTATTGATTTAAAACATCATCACTGTCTCAGCCGACCTACGTCCACTGCTGGATATACTTATCTTGTAGTATACCATACATTTTAATGAACTGGGCAGTTTAGTTTGATTGCCTGTTATAAGTAAAAACACAAATGTATCAAAATTTACTATCCATGTAGTAAAGAACGGTTATGGTTAGTATTTTGTAACAATCACTTGCAACCATTTTTATGTTGCATAAATGTCTCCCTGTCTTATTGCTATGATATAAGTGACAGGCGCAAGTTTTAATATGGTACATGAATTTCTTTACAATTTGTTTTAATCATTTGATTGTTATTTGACAGGATATATTACTCTCACTGGCTAAGGCTGTTGCGAACACTACCGCAGCTTTGGTGCTAAAGGCGAAGAACGTCGCGGCTCAGTGTAAGGACGATCAAACTCTGCAGAATAATATCATAGCTGCAGCAACTCACTGCGCGCTCGCCACCAGCCAACTGGTTGCCTGTGCAAAGGTATGCGTTCACCATCGCTGTTTCATCACCGGTTATATCCATAACAAACCTATTTACGTGAAATAAATTGTAAATTTTTAAATTGGTTTATTAAAAATTAAAAAATTCATTATACTATTACTAGGCAAATTTTAATCTAGTTTTGACTTTACAGCGACAATAAATATATCGACATACAAAAATACTTAAAATACCTTAAAATGAGGTTTTTATCATAAAATGGACAAAAACTTTTAAACTTTCAAAGTCAATATTTCTTTTGTTCTTTTTTTTATTCTCTTTAAATTTGTATTGATTACATTATAAAACAAAAAAAATATTTGTGAGAAGTTAATAGTTTGTATACTTTTGTTACATAGGTGGTGGCACCAACCCTGCATAACCCTGCGTGCCGTGAGCAGCTAACAAGTGCCGCGCGTCAAGTGGGTGCTGCAGTGGAGCGTTTAGTGGAGGCCAGCAGACAAGCACCCGAGGTCGCGGGGCCCGGCGTTGAACAACTCGCTGCAGCAGCTCAGAGGGTTTCTGAGGAATTGGAGAGGCTACTTGCGCATTGTCATCTGGGTAAGTTCGCATATCAAACCGAAGACAGCTTGCGGAGTAAACTTAACGACAGGGTACCTTCGAAGCTACCTGGCTTTTAGATACCAGGACGATATTGTAAATCTGCTGCAATAATATCTTTACTATTTCGGTTTGTTGGCTACGCTATCTCGGACATAAAAGAGCCAAACTATTCTAGTTAAGCACACTTCTTTTAATAAGTAAAATTTAGATAAAGTGTTAGCTGCTAACATATTATGTTTGATAGGCCCATCTAATGAACGTAACAGCATATAAATTTTTCTTTACCTTGTTATTAATTATGGAATAAAACAGTCGGGTTATATATGTTTTTAGTAGAACATAAAATGTATGTGGAAGTAGGTTATATTATAACCTAAATAGACAACATTAAACAACAAGTGTATGATTGATATAATAATGTACATGTCAAGAAGAAATCCAAGTATTAAGTAAAACAGTTAAAGATAAATTCCTAAAAAGGTCTTGTATTGAAAATGTCTAACGTTTGGTTTTATTACCTTTGTTCAGATCGTCGCAGCGTGCAGCCGACGGTGATGGAGCGCAGCGTGGAGAGCGTGATGGCCGCCAGCGAGAGGGTGACCGATGCGCATGATGCTCCTGAGATGGTGCGACGAGCTCGGCTCCTTGGCCAGGCCACCGCGCGGCTCATAGCCGACATTAAGGTATTTTTTCTTTCACAAATCACCTCATATTGTCTTTAATAATGAAATGCTATATAATTTCATATGTTATACCAGTCTAATGTTATACAATATAACAGTACCCTTTACAAGTAACGTTTAGAAGTAAAATTTGTAACACTCACACACTTTTACTTGTCAATAAAAATAACTGCTGTATGAAAAACTAATGTCAGAAGGTATCTAAAAGAACACAAAAAATCCATATAATATTTTTTTTATTCGACTAAGTGAATAGACATGTAAGTTGTTTTTTACTGCAGTGTAATACGTTACATTTCTCAGAAACTTCGGCATTAAGACTCAGTTTCACTAGCTACAACGTCTTTAAAACCGGAACATAGTAATATTTGCATTCTTTGTTAGGCTAAATAAATATAGCTACGTTGGTCCTTCCTAGGCAGTCTGGTAATAGAAAAACTACTACCACGTAAAATTTAAATTATAGTACGATTTTTATGCCATTTTTGTAATTGTTATATTTGTGCATATTTGGCATATGTGTATTATTGACAAATAAAATCAACTAAGTAGGTACTTCATAAATATTCGCATAATGTCACTCTAGAAAATAGCTACATATACTTTAGGAAGCACCTACTTGTCAAAGTAATTCATCATAATCAGTAGATAACTCTAATGTTTATTAATTTGATCTTCCAAATCATATAGACGGAGGCGGAGGCGCAGCCGTCCGACTCGCAACGCAAATTGTTAGCTGCTGCCAAACTCCTCGCCGACGCAACCGCTCGTATGGTCGAAGCAGCTAGACTATGCGCTTCCTCTCCACAGGTGAATATCTATTAAACAAATAAACTATGTGCCTCCGCGTTGCAAGGCATGTGGTCATATATCCTGTACTTTTGCAATATTTAATAATGGACTCATTTTGAAACGGCTTTGCAGGACCGCGACAAGCAGGAAGCGTTGCGCCGCGCAGCCGAAGAAGTGCGCTATATTACAGTAGATTACGCGCAGGGTCAGGACATTGTCGGCTCGCAGGTGGCCCGTCTTCAGGTAAATTATATACTTGTTGTTATTCATATTATGTAACGGTTATAATTTTCAGCTGGAAGACGCCTCCGCTGAGCATAGATGTCCTTCAAGTATCTCCATACCGATAAATCCTGTGGTGCCGAGTTTCTTACCAACTTCACCAAATCAAATTTTATATTTAATAGTATTCGATCGCACAAAATAACTGTTAAGTACAACAACAATAATTTTATATTATTTCGACTACTTTCACACACCACTTCTGCGAATCCATTTTTGATACAATTTTTGCGATCTATCACTTAAATCGTAAGTCTTTGCTTGTGATAGGACTAAATAATTTAATATGTTAAATGAGTTCTTTTATTGCAGGAGAGCGCCAGGCAAGCTGCTTCCAACGCAACGCAACTGATCACCTCCGCGCACAATGCCACGCAACACAATACCAACAAGTACTCACAAGTGAGTGATTACTTTCATTATAGATGTCCACTGCAGAACAGCCTAACTATTATCGCCATTAAATTGTTGTATAGTGAATTATAATTGTACGTTTGATTGCATTATAAACTTTTTATCCCAGGAGTCATTACTGCAAGAGTGTAGGGTGCTGAACGAACAGATTCCACGTGTGGTGGATGCGGCTAAAGTATCCGCTGCAAGACCCGGAGAAGCTGCTGCACAACTTGATCTCATATCGGCCTCTGAAACTTTCCTTCAGGTTTAGTAATATTTTGAAATAGTAGAAAGTGATTTATTTATTTTCGTCTCTTAGATCTACTCTTACAGGTTAACTTAATAGAATAGTGCAACATAATAAAAATAATAAGATATAATTACGTGATCTCACATTTATTTTCGTTTTATTGTAATTGTTAATTAATAATATTAAAAATATACAGCCTAGTGGTCATGTGATCCAAGCCGCCCGCAGCGTCCTGCCCACCGTTAACGATGCACCGACTGCCAAGCAGTTGGCCGACACTACACATCAGTTTACAACAAGCTGTGCAGATCTCAGGTAGTCTTTATTGCTTATTATCTTCTTTTGCGCCCATTTCTTTACAAAAGTCAATGATCATTAAGGCAACCTACTGTGTTGATACTGGAACAGAAAAAAATGTTTCTTTAAAGATTGATACTAGGCTAAAGTGATATGTAAAACGCTCATAACAGTGTATTAGTTCACCTTATATAACTCTATATCACATGTCCAGCAGTGGACGTCTATCGGCTGATAATTATATAATTCTTAAAAGTGGTAGAAAATTTTATATGAAATTTACACTTACAATTTAAACAATGTAGCCCACATTGTTTAAATTAAAATTTTTGAAGTTCGTAAAGTTATTTTTAAATGAGCTTTCGTGTAACAACACAAAACAGTATAACAAAAGTATAAATAATTTTAAACTTAAATTTTCTAAACGGCATATCTTCGTTGCAGGTCAGCAGTGAACCGTGCACGTATTTCTTGCAAAGGATTGGAACTGGACGCGGCTGCGGAAATTATCCGCAGCCTGCAAGCCGAACTCGACGAGATGGAAGAAGCGGCGAGGGCGTTCGACCTTAAACCACTGCCCGGACAGACTGTAATTAATTTTCATGTCTTTTTTATCGTAAAAATTGCCAGTTTTAAATTTATGAATTTTAAAGAAATTCGACTAGCACATGTTAAACAAACTTCTTGATCAAAAGTTAAAGCATTAACATTTTTATCAACTGTATATGATGGTTATAAAATATTTATTAGAAATAATCAAACTTTTGCTGAAATATAGATACTTCGGCGAAGTTGGTTCCCTTTATGTATAATGATGATTAAAAATTCCAAGATGATTAAATGTTAGAACATTATTTTTTTTATAATTCAAGTTTCTGAAAAAAAAACTGGTTATTCTTCACAGAGCGAGTGGGCATCATCTCGCCTGCAAGGAGCGTCGCGAGCAGCGGGCGCTGCTACCGCAGCGCTCGCTGGCGCCGCACGTGTTCGCGAAGCGGGCGGTTGTGGTCGTGCTGCTGCTGAGCTCGCAGCTGCTCTGCGTGACTATACACCTCCGCTGCGTGCCGCCGCTGCAGCAGCCCATCGCGCCCCACACAAGCAGCTGCGGTAATTACGTATACTAATTTACTGGTATTAGGTCTATGTTAACAAACTCCTAGGGAGGGTGGCAACTCCTGTTTCTCCCGTAGCGGGTGATGTTAATGGAGTAACAAAACTTCTTATAAAAAGCTATGTAATATCTGAAAATACAATATGGTGCAGTGTATATGATTTTAACCAGCGACACTGTGTTATGCGCAGGCGTATCATTTATCATCAGGTAAATGTCCTACCTCTCCTGTAGCTCCGTTCAGTAATCTTTTTTTCGTTAGTCCTGCCTTTTGACAGATTGTCTCTGATTTTCTATGATTTCGTTCTATTATCGATATTATTCTATGGAAGATCACTTGCATGTTTACTATACATGATAACTATTTAATTATATTAATTAGCAGTTTTGATATAAAGGAAAAAAAAGTATTTTTAAGGTTTATTCTCAAACTTTATTCCAACAGTGTTATTTCATCTGGACGTCAAGTGTTGCACTCATCTTTAACTCTTGTGGAGAAAGTGAAACAGTACATGAACACTTCAGAAGATGTTGATACTGCTTCTATAGTAGCTATTGCTAAAAATATATCACAGGTAAGAAATTTATAATAAGATAGTTTTTTGTATTATTTAAAATATCATAATTGAAATCTGACCGGAATTGTTAAATTGCATTTAACTAAAAAAATTGTATATTGTTCTATGCCATATTCTTACTATTAGGGATAGGAGAGCCTTTTAAGAGAGTCAAAGCAATTAATAAATTGCTTTGGCCTAGTACAGGTTGGTGGATATCACATGTCCAAAAAAGCCATTGTTTTTGGAATGTGGCAGTTTTTCATGATGTTTAACTTCAATGGTAGCTTAAGATTAGGGAGAATCAAACTCGTACCTCATAGTACTCCACCGTGTCCAACTGCCTTCGCCTTTTCATGGCATCTTTCATATTTATTAAAATAATGTATTATGTACAGAACTTAGAACAAACGATGGAGGCGGTGCCATCTCACGCAGAGCTTGACATGGCCATGGAGAATATCAATGAAACACTCAACATTTTGAACATGGGAGAGTTCCCACCTTCTGACAAGAGCTATGGGTGAGAAAACAGAAATTAACTCTGTATTAATGTGGTTTACTGTCAGTGTACATGCATATGATATACGGACTTTAGCATTAAAGCAACACATTTTGTTCATATCAGTGAGCTCCAGTCGGAGTTGAATGCAGCAGCTGTGGGTCTCAGCACGGCATCGTCGGAAGTGGTGCAGGCAGTAGAACAACCTGAAGCTTTGGCAGACAGTGGCCGAGATTTCGGACAGGCGTTTAACCGTCTCCTAGGGGTATCTATGGAGATGGCCGGACAAACAGAAGTGAGTTTATTTTTATACATTGATCCGTGCCCGCATTCAGCGGTTTCACACCACCATCATCACTCATGATAGATCTCTGTTACCGTATACCGTCTGGGTAGACACCACTGTAACTTCTATTTCTACCCCCAAACAGTAGTGGCGGTAAATATTACTGTGTTCTGGTTTGAAGGATACTGTAGCTAGTTAAATTACTACGGTAACGTGGCTTAATATCTTATGTGTAAAGGCAAAGAGCACAATGTGGTGCAGTATATATCATTCTAACTAGAGCCACGCTGTTATGGGCGAGCGTATCACTAAGATCCTAGTCCCGCTGGTCACGTCGGTGCATAGAATAAAAAAAAATATTACCGAGTTATCAATTCAGCTTCAGCTTCAACATCCAGTTTAATGATGATTTATAAAATATACTAATTAGTAAAAAAAGGTTTGAATTATAAGTTCCACTTTTACAATATAATATTTGTAAAATTACTATTAATTTTTGTAATATTTCTTAACGAAGGATCGCGAGGCTCAAGCGACAATGGTCAGCTCCATGAAAACGGTTACTGTGAACTCGTCAAAACTACTTGGTACTGCTAAGTCTGTCAGTCAGGTAAGTTTAGATAAAAAAAAAAGTTTTAACAAAATTATCTGAGGCAAAATTTTATGTTTTGTTTTTACACAGTATAGCTTTTTTTCTTATAACCCATAAAGCTTTGCAGAATAGTATAAATATAAATAAACATTTATTTGTTACCAGGATTTGACACGACCCAACGCTAAAAATCAGTTGGCAGCCGCAGCTAGAGCCGTGACGGAAAGCATTAACCGCCTTGTGAGTTGTTAACATATAATAAATATTAGTTATTTTCGCCAAACACAATTTATTTATCACTTAATAGTTATATTATTTAGTGTTTATGATTTCAATAAAGAATGTCATTAATGTGGACCGTGGTTAGAATCAAGAATTTTTTTACTTAATTCATGTCGGAATAGTTAAAGATAGCAATGTCTATTTTTTCCTTTAGCAATAAGTTAAAATTTATGTGTATCATTAAGTGTATACCCGTATGAACAGGTGGATGTATGTACGGAGGCGGCGCCCGGGCAGAAGGAATGTGCGGCTGCGATTCGCAGCATAGACAGTACGCGGCCGCTGCTCGCTGCGCCCACGCAGCCTCTTAACGAACTTGGCTACTTCGCCTGCCTCGACTGTGTAGTTGACCAGAGCAAGGGCTTAAGTAAGTTTTTTTCCTGGTTTAAATATGACTTATTTTTGACACAAACATCTTATGTAAGAATAGTTATTATAATATATTTATCTTCACACAAAAAAAAACATATTGACAATCGGGCGAGGTACCCTTACAAGTAATGTGTCCTACGTTTAAAGTAAAGACCACAACGCTGACTCTTAGTGTAGCCTAAATCAATTTTTTACGGGGATTACTCGACCAATTGATATCTTAGTCTTCAAGTTATTACTTTCCTTTAAAAAAAATATACATACATATTTGTCATAGTTCAGTAAGGCACGTGTCACTTTAAAAATTATAATGTAATTTTATTTTATTTAACAGGCGAGGGAATGTCGGGCATGGCTGGTGCGGTAAAACGTGGGGAGACAGAGCAATTTGCACGTTCAGTCGGAGCTGTGGCGGTCTCGGTGCAGGGTCTCGTCGAATGTACCGCACAAGCTGCATACTTGGTAATTGAAAAAAATTATATCGATTCAACGGTTCGAGGATTCCAGATTCACGTTCAGAGTCGTATGAAATTGTCTAAGTCGTCAATAAGAATAACAAAATCAATTACAAAATACTATTCAACAAGTAAGAAAATGTGAGATTTATAGACGGCGTATGATCTAAAAGCGTATCTGAAAATGTTAAATTCGTCGTGAAACGTCGCTACGAGGATATATCTAAGCTTTGTTCTCTTTGATCTTAAGACGATTGATTTTCATGATAAAACATTTTTGTATGCAATTAAAATTAAATTTAATCTATATTTTACGACCTATCAGGTTGCAGTATCAGACGAGACCAGTGTAGCCGGAAGGCCTGGGCTGGTGGATCAGGCACAGTTTGCGCGCGCCGCTCTCGCAATCGATCAAGCTTGCAAAACATTGTGTGATAAAGACAGCAACCAACAGCAGGTACAATTTTTTCATTTCACATTTTTGGTTTTGTAAAAGATAATGATAGTTGATATAAACCAACCTATTATTATATTTTACAAGACCTAGGATTAATAAGCATTAAAGCCAGAATTATTTTTTATTGTAGAATGTAGGTTTAAACAGAAACTTTCATTTAATATTTTTAATATAATATTTGTTTTTAAGGTCCTATCTGCTGCGACAGTGATTGCTAAGCACACAAGCGCGTTATGCAACGCGTGCCGTGTGGCTTCAGGCCGCTCCGCTGAACCACAGAGCAAGCGACATTTCGTGCAAGCAGCCAAGGACGTCGCCAACTCCACCGCCGCACTCGTCAAGGAGATTAAGGCGCTTGATGCAGACTACAGCGAGGCAAGTACCTCTCCTACTTATTCACATGGTAAAATTTTACATTACCAACTAGAACATAATGCTATCCCATTACCATTACATAAATTTGAAAGAAAATCCTAAAATGGAGACTAGAACATTCAATATTAACACGTGTTTATAATCTCCATGTTATTGCTCTTCATTTAACCAACAAATAAAACACATTTAACAAAAAAATATTGTTCTAATATTAATTTTATTTTAGTTTCTTCTCTGTATAAATTTATGTAAATAATAAAAGAAACATAACTTAAATACAAAAAAAAAATGGAGCTACGGAATTTATAAAACTTTTAAAATTTTTTGATTCAGGTAAACCGTGCTAGGTGTGCTTCCGCAACGGGACCGTTATTGGATGCAGTGCGCAGCTTGTGCCAATTCGCGGACAGCCCCGAATTTGCTGCGGTGCCGGCGCGTATCTCACCACAGGCGCGCGTCAGCCAAGAAGCGATACTCGCGTGCGGCAGGTGACTATAATAATCACCAACATTGAATACCTAAAAATTAACGTTGGGCCCATATTTGGACAAAGCTTATAGCCACCATACACCATCGTATTCATTCGGAATACACTAATACAAACACTTTTTTTGCGTGTTTCGGAGGATTTTTCTTTCGATAGTAAATTTTAACAAGTGGTAAAAAATCTTCTCTGTTGGTAAAAATATTATAATTTGATCTTTAACATTAATAATATATATTGAAAACAGCCGAAACAACTCTTTGAAATATATATAAAAGGCGATATAGATACTGCATACGTTATCACTCATAATTCAAGAATTTATTAGACTCAAACACATTTTATCAAAGATCTCATTATTATTTAGCACTATGTGACATTCAGGACAAGTATTAATAAAATGTAGATTAAAAAACACATTTATTATACATACAACAGGAACATAATCTCCGGTTCGTGCTCAATGCTGGAGGCGGCGCGGGCGCTTGCTCTCTCCCCTCAAGAGAGAACACAATGGCAAGCTCTAGCCGCCCACAGCAAGACTGTGTCCGACAGCATCAAGGCGCTCGTAACTAACATACGGTAAATTTTCTACTTTTTATTTTTATCCTTTTTGGTTGACAAATTTATAGTTTTACTTGTATTTCTTTGAACTTTGTTATTTTTATGACAGTAATAATGGTAGAAAAGGAAATGTTTTTGTTAAAGGTAGCTTTGTATTAGATTTTATTTCCAATAATCTAATTAAAAACATGATGATTCGACCATCATTGTGTACAAACACGAACTTAAGTTGTCTTCAAATTGTCAATGTCGATTTTTAGATTAACAAATTTAAAACCCTATTAAAAGATTTTCTCCGTCAATTGTCCACAATCATTGCAACAAAAAGATGTAGACAATGATCTCATTAGAAATCGACCTATATGGAGACTAAAGACTGAGTAAGGCCTTCTCTTAATAATGGGGAAATAATGCCTAAGAAGAAATTATAATTTTTTTTTGTGTTATACAGTGAAAAGGCACCGGGGCAACGTGAATGCGCCGCAGCTCTAGATACTTTGAACAAGCAGCTGCGCGAATTGGACCAGGTCGCCATACAAGCAGTCGGACAGGAGCTGCAGCCGCGTCAAGCGAACACATTGCAAGGTTAGTAAACAAGGAAACGGGAAGTAGAGCATAGGCAACTTAAAAAAAGAATACTAAAAGGAAATATATATAATGAAAATGGGTTTGTATTGTTCGTCAATCACGATAAATGTATCGACTAGAGAACATGAGTATTCGACGCAGAATGATTTTTAGATAGCTATAGGCTATTTATTTTTTGAATTACATAGACCTTTAATTTTTTTTGCTTCTAATTCACTTTTATAAATATTTTCATTCCATATTATTTATGCTGTTGCTATAGTAGCGGATACTATAGCAAGTCATTTGCGGCCTATTTTTATATTATGGCCAACAAAGCAAGCGGGCAACAGCTAGTGTCCTATAAACAAAATTTATTTTAGCCACATTATCCTCATCATTTAATCCTATTGTCATCCACTGTTGAACATAGGCCTTAATCGGTTTCCAGCGCCATCTAGAATAGCTAGCTTCATTTTAAAATAATATTTCAAGGTTATATTTATGAAAGTCTAAATACATAGACTGTTTTTAGGCTACTCAGAGCAGATAGAAAACGCGGCTGCAGAGATGCTTGAAAAACTGGAACCTCTCCGTGTTGCTGCTAAGAGCGAGGCAGAGAACCTTGGTCATGCAGTTGTACAGCTCGTAAGTGACATTAGATTATCTATAACATCAAATAGAATCAATAAAATAAATCTAAATGTATTATACAATTCGGGTGAAGATTTAAACATTATTGTTTTTTTGTGTGATACAGGTATCATACGCGGAGCCACTGGTATCAGCAGCGTCTGGAGCGGCGTCCAACACGACCGAGTCGCGCGCGCAAGCCGCTCTATTGCAGCACGCTAGGACTGTGTTGGAGACTCTAGCACTTCTAGTACATTCTGCGAAGCTCGCTGCCGGCAATCCTAGAGTAAGCTACGACTACCTTTCATCTAAATCAATACTTCTATTAATTCTCTAAAAAGAGTTTGTATACATATGAATTTGATATCCAATTCATATGGTTTTAAATGTCAACCAGGACATTGATGGGAAATCTCGGTCGTTCAGTATACTCTCACTCTCATATATTAACAGCTGAAACGCAGTAATCGTGTTATAGCGACAGATTTAAGATAAGAATGTTGTAAGCTAGGCGCTTCATAAAATCAAGCTTTACATAGCCCCAGAAACGAATCACGGACTCCGTTGCAACTAGGAAGAACTAACCACTGTGCCACGAAGACATGTATTCTGTAGTTGTGTGTTCTGGTTTCCAAAAAGCTCAATCGTTTCTGATCTAGTTTTTTTTTGGTTAAAGTAAGATTTGGTAGAATGATAACTCAAAAACCATGAATTGAAAAAGTGCGTCCCGCAGGCGGTGAGTGCGGCGGGCGAGGTGGAGGCGCAGTGCACGTTGGCGCGTGCAGCGCTTGGTGAACTGAGCACGCATGTGCGCGAGCTGAGCTCGCAGCGCGGCGCCGTCGGACCGCTACTGGATTCGCTCGCACGCGCAGTCGCACGGCTGACAGAGCACAGGTATACACATATAACAATACGCTAGTGTGGCACATCTGATTGAAACAATTATTTCTCTCCTTTAACATAAGTAATTATACATTACATTAATGAACGCATAACAAAGTGAAGTTTTCACATTTTTGCAGAAATAAAGTTTTTATATATCCCATCCATAATTACACCCAATGAATGTACTTTTTTATAAAAAATATGTGTAAAAAAAAAGGAAAATAGGTTGTTCAAAAATAGTTTCTAAAATACATTTGTTGTTTAATTTTAATTAAACCTGCATTAATTTTCGATTTAGCTTCTAGACTATTTATTAACACTTAATTTTTATACATCTATAGTCAATTTGTGGTATTATCGTCGTATTATATATAACGTCCATCGTAGGAAAACGAAAAATGATACTTTGGTTGTTACAAATTAGATTTAAAAATAGGGCAAAACAACATATGTTGTTTCTTGAAAAGTTTCAACTACGACCTAAGACGGAGTATAAATACTTAAAGTGGCCTTAACCAGCCGGTTAGTCAGCTGGGCGCGTTATATATAGGCCGAGTGACCGACGGACGGACGCGCTATTTGCGAACTTTATGCTCCCGACGGCCATGTGCGCATCGCTTGTTGTGAATCTTGTGCACTACAAATATTTTCTTTACAATAAAATTTTATTTACAAAACTAACATTTAATTACGATTTTATTTATTTCTGCCACGGTGTCTCCCTAGGAATATATTACTTACGTCTATAGAAACATAGCGATATTTTCGCAATGTAGTATTTTACCGAAATCTCAAGATCTGTGAGGATCTAACCTGTGCCAATTATTGGCGTTACAAACTGAACTATCACAGCGTCGTAATATTATAGTAGTCATATGGTAAATCTGATACCATGACAGCATTGCTATGTGACCGTATGTTACCACATTGTCGTTTAACAATATTCGATATGTTGGTAGATTTTCGATAAATTGAAGAATAGTTATCCTCTATAATAGAGTGAAGTCTGTACCAGAGTAACCCTGGGTTACAGAGTTTATAGATTTTTCTTTAGAGTTATATATTAGTCTTATCTGGCCGACTTATAATTTTGAGTATCGGCCTATAGGCGGGCGCGTTGCCAAATCATGATTGAATGCAGATAATTAAAGTGACTTACGCCAGCAGTCTGGGGCGTCGCGTGTATAATCTTCTAAGTAAACGTTACATTACAAAACATGCTTTTTTGCGTATATTGCTAAAAAAATTTTTTTAAATATTTCGTGTATGTAGAGAAATATTTACATTATAACCAAAAATCTTTAAAATATTCCAAATAATTGTTTTGTAATTTAATATTAAGAATTACAAATATTTCTTTTTATCAATAGGGAAAGATTAAGACTAGATCTCAATTTCACATGATGATTACAGGCAATGAGGGCATAGACGGTGAAGCATCTTTGTTGATAGCCGGGAGAGTAATGCTGTTATGGAGACAGGTTTAGTGGTAGTTAGTCAGGCGAAATCTAAGAAACCATGCCACTAACCATATTCTACGGCATGTGTCCCCGGAAACAAATCGGGATCTTTGTCTTATTAAGCAAGCGATTAGCCACCGCACACCGTTAGCTATTAAGATATTGGCTGTTTTGTTTATTTATCGTAACAGAGGTCTTGAAAATCGGATGACGTAATGCTAGAAAGCAGTCATTCGTATAAACAGACATTACGGCATGCCTCCTCGTCCAGTATTTAGACTGACTGCAGACTTTCGGGCGTTGTGAGCTCACCCGCTTCAGATCGCTTGTTTATACAATTTCGTGATGAAAAAACTGTGCGTATGTACCGAATGACGCGATGGTTTAATTAACGAGTTGATTTAAATCGCTGAAATGGCAGTAATATTCGTTTTATTTACCACTCCATTTTTGTATTATTGTGATGTGATTTGTATATTGTGTGTGTGTTTTTAATGTGTTTTAACTCTTATATTTGGTGTAGGATGTCGCTAATTGGATCATTCGATGAGACGGATTCGTTCGTTGACTACCAAACTAGGATGGTTGGAGCTGCAAAAGAAATTGCCCGGCTGGCGACAGATATGGTTAGATTTAATAATTTTTTTTATATGATTTTTTGGGTATAAATCAATAAAAAAAAAATCCATGTATTTGGATAATTAAATATATTTTACTAGAAATACATATTAGTACAAAAATAATTTAAATGTATTTTCTGTTATTAATTGTTACTGAATGTTTGGTTCAGACGGCGAAATCAGCAACTGAACCGAGTCGTCTCGTAGAGGTTGGAAACGAGATGTGTGGCAAATATGAACAGCTGGCTGGAGACAGCGTGGGAGCTTCTGCTACCACACCGAACGCGGATGTAGCAAATAGGTGAGTAGGAGAAAGGAACTTCAGGAATATTTTTTTTCTAGAAATTTGAATAGCTACCATAATACTCTTCAAACCGGAACATGTACTTTTTTTTAATCAATGAACAGCAACAGGACGAGCGGGACGTTCATATGATGGTAAAGGATACTCCTGCCCATAACAACGAGGCGATAGTTAGGTGGAGTACATTACATCACATTGCGCTCGGCGCCTTGGGACATGGGATTTAGCCCAAATAGGATGTTAAGTCTCTTTACCTCTGTAATTTCTCTAGCTACAACTACCTTCAATTCGGAACATATTAATGTAAACACACCATATTACCAGTAAACTAGTGTTTGCACACTAATGCTTAAATTATAAGTAATATTATATATTGGAATTTTTATTATAATATAAGTTTATATGTATTTTTTACCCAATGCAAAGTTTTTACACACCTTGATTTTGATATTTGAAAAACTTTTCACTTGGACTTAGATGTGTGTTGTTTTAGTTAAACTAATAAAATCTGGTTATTTGGAGATTATTAGACTTTTTCATTTTTGTTTGGAGACATTTTGTTTAATTTTCTTAATTCGAATATTGATTTATTACTGTTTGTTGAAAGAATCCGCATGGCTGCGGTGGAGTTGGGTGAAGCTGTGTCTGAGCTGGTGAAGGCGGGTGGACATTGCCGTCTGTCCGCTATCGCACAAAACCAACGTGCCGTCGCCGACGCTGCGAGGCGTGTTAACGAAAAGGTATTATAATTTTAAAGTTTAATTGGAAAATGATGTGAATGCTGCCTGATGATTGATGACCACTTATGTACTCATGTATATGTAAAGAATAGAATAATGGGCGACGTTTGTGTTAAACTTCGGCTAACTGATACTCAAAGATAAAAAATTCATAATTAAACCAATAAGAATTATTAAGATATTTCATATGTGGTAGTTCTAATTTATGTAACTTAGCGTTTCTGTGTTATCATGATTTATTATTGTTTTCTATTACGAAAATATCTTGTTTGCAGGTTGTTGCCGTTTTAAGTGCTCTGCAAGCCGGATCTCGTGGCACACAAGCCTGCATCGACGCAGCTGCCACTATTGCTACCATCATCGGTGACCTTGACACGACCATACTGTTTGCTAGTGCAGGTAAATGTTTTAATGCTAGTGTAAATAATAGAAATGGCTTATATAATTAATCTATAAAACTAAATGAAGATCAATTTCATATGATACAATTATTATTAAAATATTGTATTATTATACAACTTTCCATAAAAATAGATACTACCGCAGTGCCTATTTGTGCTGGCTTACAGTAATGTAAAAACATTACTCTATTTCAATTTGAAGGAATTTGTAGCTGCGTTACTAAGGTAACTACACAAGCAACTTGTTGTATACCCCAAGCGGCGAATATAATGTGAGGTGCTGTGAATAACATTCTACTTAGCATAGTATTGTTGTGAGCGGACGTGTCTTTTACCATCAGGTGATCGTTTTGCGCGTCGCGTTGCCACGATAATTATTTAAAAAATACATCTGAATTGATTTTAATTTTTTTATCTCTAGGAACATTACATTCCGATAAGGAAGGCGACATGTTCTCCAACCATCGTGAGAACATATTGAAAACTGCAAAAACTTTGGTCGAAGATACGAAGACCCTGGTAGGCGGGGCGGCCGGTACACAGGAACAACTAGCGTCTGCCGCTCAAAGTGCTGTGGGGACTATAGGTATGCTATTATATGTCTAAATATCTTTATATTTTTTTAACAATAATAGATTAAAACTACTTCAATTTAACACGGTTTTTAGAGACATTGAAATTGGACGATAATGTGCTCGCCTATCGTTCACAGCTGTATCACAGTAATGCGGTTATGGTGGCAAATTTGTTATATCAACGTGGTAGCTTGACAGGCCAGTCCTGTTACCCTAATGTTAGTTTAATTAGTCGTTTTAATGTTCATGTCGATATAATCATTTTAACATCTCTTTACCTTTTTTAAGTATAATAAACATACAACATCAATTTATTTCAAAGAGGAGAATTTATAAATATAACAAATACATTTCAGTACAACTCTGCGAGGTGGTGAAGCAGGGTGCGATGTCATTAGGCGCTGGTAGCGCTGAACCTCAAGTGCTGGTACTGAACGCAGCGCGAGACGCAGCTGCTGCTTTGAGAGACTTAGCTGCGGCGACAGCGGCTGCAAGCGGCAAGCAAGTCGCCCATCCAGACATGCAGCGTTTAAAGCACGCCGCCAAGGTTTCTTTTTATAATTATATATCTTTTAACCTAATATTATTACATCTAGGTTTTTCAACGTTTATTCAATTTTTCAACGTTTATTCAATTTCTTTATTCTCTACTTTGGGCCATAACGCAAAATTACGTGCAGAGGACATCCATGACTATCATGGATAATAAACTATAAAATACCCACATTCCAATGCTTATGTACATTCTTAGAGTTAATAATGATCTTAGTCGCAATGAATTCCACATTCAGCTGAACATGCATATTTCTTGAATATTTTGGCACATTCAATTTTTGATTAACAATTTTACATATAAACAATATGCTCTTTTTCTATACCTCATGTATAACAACGTGATTGTGTGTAATTGGATCTGTTCATTTACCAAAAAAAAATATTCGTCACTCTATTATGCTCTGTGGCACCTCATCTGTACGTATTACTTAAAGACCATTAGTATGCACCGTAAAAAGCAAATAATAATATGTAAATTTTATTCGTCCTATCATACATCATCTACATTTATTAGTAATAGTTTTTATAAAATTCTTATTTTTTGTTGTTGTTATCATAATGTTGTGTCCGTAGTTTTTGTTATACAATGTATGTGGTCAATATTGGACTTTAACCGCGACTAATTCACGGTTTTCCGGTAGCGGCTGAGCGACCCAACGAAGCGCTGGAGTCTACCCATCAGACCTAACACCATGCCACGCCAATCCAAAAGGCGTTCCGTTAATCTCGGTCTCAAAAACGATTACAACTCTTGCGACTCTGAAACCGATATCTTCCAATCGGACCAAGAGGATGAACTTGTTAAACTTCTTGATTATTCTAGTCAGGATGACGATGTGTCACCTTCTATATTTCATGATAACTGTGAAGAGACAATAGCTTATATAGAGGGACTGATGAAAGAGGTCCCTAAAAGAAGTCTAAAAGACGATGACTTAAATGTTCGATACAATTTAACTTCTCGTAATAGCATTTTCGACATGGATTGGAGAGTCTTGAAATACGGAGAAAATATTTTCTTAGGTGATTTGAAAAAATTAATTGATACCGTCATACAAATATGTGAAAAAGAGGATGTGAAAAGAAAACATGACACTTTACGACGAATGAAGGCGTCTTCAGATTTAGATAATGAAATGAAACGACTATCGCAAGTTATAGAAGATCTTGATTTTGAAATCAGTATTCCATTGGATCCGGTCAAAAACGAGGTAGATAAATGCGTTTTTGAAACAAAAGAAGTAGAATTCACAGTTTCTGAAACACAATCATCACCTGAAGAAACGCCAAAACTAAAAAGTCCTGTATTTAAAGTAAAAAAAGTAAAACCCGTGAATTTAGTGGACAGTCCCACCTCAGATATAAAAAGTTTAGAAGATATACCAGTGCAATCTGAATTTTCTAAATCTGGTAGTCCAGGACACCAAAAAGATGAATCGAAAGAATTAACTATGAGGCCTGAATCTAGAACAAAAGAGGTAAAATTGGAATTTTGGAAATTATTTAAAGATGATTCCGAATGGTGGAAAGCTATAGCTAAAAGAAACCTAGAGAAAATGGAACAGACTAGGCAAGAGCTGGAACATTTTAGTGGTCATGAATTGGTTTTAGAAGAAATCAAAACAGAAATAGATAAGTATGAAAAGGAAAAAGAAACATTACAAACATTTATCAAAGAAGTGGATAAATCCAAAGCAATTAATAAAGACTTAGAATACAATAAAAAATACGAAGATATAGTCTTAAAATTGATTGAATTTGCAAAGAAAGATTTTATTTATAAAGGTTTCGATCCTCTTATTGAGAAGCTAAAAGCTCTATCTAATATACAGATAGAAGGTAAAAGGAAAAAAGTAGTAAACATTCAAGATATTATAAATATTTACAGTCAAATTGATGTGTCTAAGTACACATATGAAGAATTGTGTTTGCTTGAAAAGTACTACAAAGAAGTTATAAGGAACTACAAGAATGAGGCTGGTATTAAGGACAAAGAAAAAAATATAATTGATATGACGCCTTCATCATTCCATAAAAATGTAGTTTTCAACATTCATTCAAATGAAAAGATCACCAAAAATATTAATAAAAACAGTTATTTGTTATCAAATAATAGTCATACATTAAAACAATCTAGAGGAAATAGTCAAAATTTTGTGAATAATCTAGAAATCTTCGACATGACTCGTACGTATCCCCTGGAATACTACGCTAACAATTGGTGGTCAATTTATGAAGACGTTTTAAAGAATAGAGAGCAACAATTCGGTACTATTGATAATTGGTGGAATTTCTATGAAGCGATGCTAAATAAGAAAGAGACTACCGAGGAAGATTTAAATAGGATCCGTGCTATAATGGACTTCAGGAGCAGCTCGAGACGGTCTAGACCTAACAGTCGAATGGAGGAGCAGCTTAGAATGTTGGACGAGATAACGAACAGCAGATTCCGTGAGAGCGAAGACGTTACTACGCGCGACAACGACTCGGTCAGATTTCTAAATAGCCTGTACATTAACCGACCGTGCACAGCGTCTAACAAACGAATCATGCAGAGCACGCAGTGGAACGCATGGTGTTCAGAACGAGTCGCTTGTCATGTTGTCTGGTGTTTGGATCATCGGATCATTGTTGTCGTTCTTTTCTCTTCTTAAATCACGTGTTGATGTCTTAAGCATACATAATATTCTTTATATATACATCTATATAATTTTTTAAAAATATTCCTAAGAGTGTCATGTTTACGACATCATCACACTGTTCAATCATCTTAAGCTCAGTTGATCAAATCACAGGATTTAGAAATGTGTTTAGTTTTATTTTCTTGTAACGCCCTCTGTGTGGCATGAATTTTTTGACCTTAGGTCTATGTCGATAACACGAAACATCATCACTAAACACATTTCGCGAGAAATGTCGCTAGTCGCTCCATCTCACGGTATCTGGTAATTCAGATCACCGCTTGATATTTATATAAAATAACTGTATAAAACCACAAGCTTTCATTTTATAACACACAGCGAACCTTTGAAAGTCCAATATTGACGTACACACAAACAGCTTTGTATCTATATGTACATATATACAGTATATATTTGTATTTTATTTGTATTATGGTTGAAAGCTTTTGGGTTTCCTGCATATAGCATGGGCTTGTTATATTTGACTGTAATAGTTATGGGATTAATACGTCGTTCAATTTTCATTTTCAGTTCTTTGGCAACCCAAAGCTTTAAAAAGGAAGTAATTTGAGAGTTGGTTGTTCGTTTGGCTTAACATTATTAAACAATATAACAGATTACATAATTTGTTTTATAATCTGGATTTTGTTTTATTGCGTAAATATAAGATATACAACTATAATTTCTTACATGTATAACACAGCTCAGTATAGCATTAATTTTTGAAATGGTCGTAAATTACGTTTTTATTTTCAAGTATATCACAAAAAAGAATAATCATCGCAAATGGGTATTGCTTGTTGGTCTTTGAAAATTATATATTATATGGGCTATGTTTAAAGAATATTATATTAAGCAAAAGCGTTACACTGCTTTATTTAGTTTATTATCTGTATTATTTTATAACCACTTGCGTTTTGTTAGTTAGTCACTAACGTTATTTACTTAAGATTTTAGTAATTTCATACGTTTATCGCTTCATGTATTCAAAAGTTTGCATGTAATTATCAATATTGTTTGTAATTCATTCTATTTCATTTACAGGTGATGGTGACGAACGTAACATCATTGCTGAAGACTGTAAAGGCTGTAGAAGACGAGCATACACGTGGCACCAGAGCTCTTGAATCGACTATTGAAGCGATATCGCAAGAAATCGAGGTAAACCTATAATTTTCGAATAGCTTGCTTATAGAGTAATTGTAAATTGTTGTCTGTTACGACCATACTCAACATTTTTTAATGTACGTTGTTATAGGTTCTTATGTCGCCTTCTCCCCCAAAATCGACTGCGACACCGGAGGAGTTGGTCCGTTGCACGCGTTTAATGACGGCTGCAACCGCACGGGCGGTAGCGGCAGGTAGCGCTACAGGTGCCGGGAGCCAGGATCAACTTACAGCTGCTGCTAACCTTGGACGCAAGACCGTTGTCGACATGATGGTCGCAGCCAAGGCAAGTGTCTCGTGTTTTTTTAATATTTTATTGCAAATTTTTAACCAGTACTATTTATCTATTTGTTAAATAATAATAATAATAATCTATCATTTATTCCCACAAAGTAACAACAAAAAAAATATACAAAATATTTTGCTTCAATATGATTATGTGGGAAAGGAACCCACTCAGGTAATGTTAGAGCCTACAAAGGCCGTAACCCTGATTTTCAGTGGGGCCTAAAATAAATTTCATCAATTTATTAACAATTATACAAATGACGAACAGGGAGCTGCACAAGCTGCGGAAACGGAGGACTTACGTACGCGTACATTAGAAGCGACACGTGCAGCAGGAGAGGCTTTTAGGGCGCTACTGCAGGCAGTGCTTGCTGCGCCGGGCGGCGAGGCACGCTCTGCTTTGCCTGATTTGTCACGCTGCGTGGCACGCGCCGTGGCCGACATGCTCGCCGCTGCTGAACTACTCAAAGGTAAACAACATAAGTATAAGTATTACTAAGACTAATGGAATCAGTAATAGTTTAGTGTGTAAGGTAGTCGTGTGCATTATACGGGTTACAAGTGTGCTGATTTAATCTCAACTTGAGCTGTAGGTAAGGGAAACATTGTGAGGAAACTGACTTATACCAAGACTAACAACTTTCATAGATATGTAACATTTACCGACTACATTTGGCCAGCGTGATTAATATTCATGGCTCTCGGCATTTGAGAGATAGCCTCATGTCCCCCAGTTGTTATAACAATAAAAGAGTCATTTGTAAGGAGAAGTCCTATTAATGGTAGGTCTCCATATTTTAATGAACACATTAATAAAATATTTATTCCAGGTTCAGAATGGGTGGACCCGGAGGACCCGACAGTGATCGCCGAAGCGGAACTTCTCGGTGCGGCCGCATCTATCGACGCGGCTGCACGCAAGCTAGACGCCTTGCGTCCGCGCAAGCCGCCAAAGCTGCAGGTACTTTTCTATGATACTCTTAAAATTATTACTTTTTATTGACCATGGGCGTAATATTTGACCTAAATTTCAATGTTTATTAAATGACAATAGGACCGAAGATGGAAAAGCGTGTACGATTAGAAAATTCATGTTCTCCTACGTTTACGGCCGAAATACAGCATCACTGATATTGGCGGCAGTTTTACTGTATCATAACTAACCACGCGCGTTCGACAAAACTGCCACCGTTTATAACTCCATCATGAAGGATAACGATCGTTGAACCAAAGAGGCAGTATAATCCATGAGGATTGTACAAATCAATCTAAGATCTTCATATCAATTTTTAGTATTTTTTACAATTCATGATATAATTCTTTTTTTGCTATCTCCTCTATTGTGTACTTCCACTTGTAATTCCACTAGTGAATAATTTTACTATTTCGTACATGAGCTGTTGACGAAGAAAGAAGTGTTACGAAGCTGGCACGCATCGGTAAGATATGTTTGATATTCTTGGTTGTATCTAAGTATCACCCAGGAATCAAACATATTACCTATCGATCGTGACCGAATACATCATTAAGAAGAGAGAAGACAACCATTTAAAGATTTTAATAAAATAATTCACATTTTATTTGAAAGTGTGTAAATAAAATTTAACGTAACTTTTTTCGTTTATAGGAGGCAGACGAGACTCTAAACTTCGACGAGATGATCCTAGAAGCTGCCAAGTCCATTATTACTGCCACGTCCGCGCTCGTGCGTGCCGCTTCAGCAGCACAACGCGAACTTATTGACCAGGTACATGCTGTTAAAAAAGCAATTCTCTTGATGCTCATTTGATAATTTTGAAAGTGGGCAAAAATGAAATCCATTAATGATGAGAATAATGACGACCGCACTGACGGATACTAAACCGTTAACTGATGTTCATATAATAACTGATCCTTAAATATAGTTTATATTTATTTGTAATTGTAACACAAGAATTTATAAAAACAAATGTTTAGGGTAAGGTGGCCCGTAGGCCTGCTTCGTCCTCGGACGACGGCCAGTGGTCTGAGGGTCTCGTATCGGCCGCAAGGTTGGTAGCGGCGGCAGCGCACGCCCTAGTGGAAGCAGCCAACGCTTTAGTCCAGGGTGCAGCGTCTGAAGAACGACTCATATCCAGCGCACGCCAGGTTGCTTTGTCTACTGCACAGCTGCTCGTAGCATGCAAGGTACTATATCTGCAAAATAATAATTTCTTCGGTAAAACACTGCATACCATGTTACATTTTTACAGTTTACCTAAATATTCTATTTATTTCTTTAAAAAAAATCTTCGAAATGAACCAGAAGCAAAGAAGATTACAAATTATTATACCGAAAAAAAATAATAATATTCGAACACCAGTTTTTAGATTTTACCTTTTTTAATATATTTTTCAGCAATTGACTTTTATTATTAAAATACCTAGCTAAAAAAACCCAAGTGTAGATCTATGATTGGGTAAAGGTTTCAGATCGGAACAAACACTTGAAATGCGAACAACGTAAGGATGATAAAAGTGGCGATCGTTTTTGGCGATGAAAATTCGGTGTACAGACGGTGTTCAACAGTGAACATCTATTGTTTAATGATTAATATTCTTGATGAGTTATATCTCAGTTAATACGTCAATAATGTTCTGCGTCCGTTAAGTGTGCAATTTTTCACTTTTCTTTGATGAAAATATCCTTTTTAAAATAATATAAAAAGATCTCTTCTGTTTTAATTAAGAGGTAAAATGTAGTATGAGAAGCAATAGATTTTCGCTCACATATTGATATATATATGTACGGTTAATGTTAGGTGAAGGCGGACCCATCGTCCGAGTCCACCCGGCGGCTACAATCGGCGGGTGCCGAAGTCATCCGCTCCACAGACAACCTGGTGCGCGCCGCGCGCGACGCCATACATTGCGACGACGAGCGTAGCCTCGTGCTCAACCGGCGCATGGTCGGAGGAATCGCGCAGGAAATCGATGCCAGGTAATTATCATATATATACATTGCATGAATGGAGAACGTAAGAACTATGAAGCTGGCGTGCTTTTTACACTCACTGACAAAAATTAAAATGCCATCATATCTTTATTAGCTTAGCCAGTTCGTAGACTTCGCCAGAGGCAGACTGAGACCGCACGTTCGTCGTCTTACTGCACCGAAACACACCTTGGAGCAAACCCGAGGTGGTTTCAAATTTGCTGCATCAAAATGTTAAAACGTCTTACCACCTTTGCTGTATCGCACCGTATCTCGGTGCACCTTTAAGCGCAACTGTCGCAAATGGCTTTTGATGCAGCAATCACTCTTCACAAACAGTTCTGGTTGATTTGTGTGTGTTCGCTGTTTGTTATTATACTGTTTCCGTAATCTAATTAATGAAGCATTTATACAATTAAGTGTTCACTTGTTTTAATAATGTCTAGCCAGGACAGAATACCACGACTTAGTACCAGGTGCCAATGTACCGAGTCCTGGACCTTTTTGTCTAATTTTTATTTTTAATTTTTTTATTTTTGTTGTGTTTTAATCTATTACACATAGACTTAGTTCTTTTTTTGGATAAATAAATGGCTATTATTATATATATATACATAAGTTTAAGAATGAATGATAAGAATACATGATACTGGTGTGTAATGCTGAGAGACAAGTTCGCTGCATATTGTTTGTTAAGGCGGTGGTCCAAATTCAAATCATAAGAGTTTATAAATCTAAATTTTTTTTTTTTTTGCATTTATGTATATATAATCGAAAAGTTAACCTTAAGTCAAATAACCTTCGTTTACCTGACTCCGTGACGGCAAAGGCAGATTATGTCGACAGTTAAAATGTCCCATTATTATCGCTTTACAATGTGGCTTGGAACGCACCAGAACGCACCATTTTTTATCCTAGTAATTCCTGTTTTGTAAATAAATTTATTTGAAGTAAATGTTTTATTTTGAAAAAAAAAAAATCTATTATCATATATTATTTTTCTTACAGATCAGAAGTGCTTCGTATAGAGAAAGAGTTGGAGGAGGCACGGGGTAGGCTCACCGCTATCCGGCAAGCGAAGTATAAGCTCCGCGCCGGCGATACTTCCGGGGATGACACAGACACCGACGTGCATCTAGCAGGATACTCGAGTGACGCGTCCGCAACTCACAGGTGACCACTGTTACATCTCATCACTGAATATGGATTTAATCAAAAAAAAATAATTATTTATTAATTTTATTTTTATAGAATTAAATAGGCTTTGTGGTGTACCTACAAATGCGATCTCCGGCAACAGAAACATGCCACCAGTAATTTTTTGTTTAATACAATTTTTTATTGTTGTAGATTCAAAACACCGAACAGTAGTTTCGCGAACACAACTTACAGCCCGAACAGCACTTACTCAGCGCAGAATACTACCAACATAACACAGAACACCACGAACATATCCCACCACGTGTCTGGACTCAACCAGTCCGTCCACGGCGCGCTCACCAGCCCTACCTTGAAGCCGGAGAGTAGCCATCACGGCTACAACACGAATGGCTACTCCAGAGAAGAAAAGTACTCGGCGCAGAGTCCCACGTTCTCCAGCTTCAGGCCGCAGGAGGAAACGCCCAAGCAAAACTACGAAGGTTTCACCACACGGTAAGTTTGATACCGTGTGTTATTGATCATAGCTTGGATTTAAAAACTTATCTGAGATAACTTCTGAACAATTGCTTCCATTACTTTTCTTATTACCCTCATCCTCCGTAAGTCGTATCCTTATGTCTGAACCGAGAATTTATGCACCTATCCATCACATTTGTCTGTATGTTACTTATTACTATAAACAGTATTAAGTAGATAATACAAAATTGCATTTTCTCATTTAATTTTGTTTTTGTTAATGTTAATTACTTAATTACATAAAGCTAATAGGGATAAATAATACATAGCTAAATACGCAAATAACAATTTACGGCTATCGATATTTCTATTTCACTATATGAAATGACAGTTGTATAATTATATAGTAGTGTGCAAACATTACTGTGTTTGGTTTAAAGCACGTTGTAGATAGTAAAATTACTTAAGGGTAACGAGACCTAACATTTTATGTCTCAAGGCGATAAGTATAATGTGGTGTAGTGTATATCAACCTAACCAGAATCACATAATTGATGGCGGGCCATTCCCACATTATCAAATGGACTTCCTAAAGCTAGGTTCGCTTTATAGATAAAAAATTAATAATATAACACTTTGTTGAACTTACAGTCAAAATTATATAATCAAATTTTCTCTTGTCATTAATAACATGCAAAAAGAAATCTAAACATGGATTTAAGATAAGAAGCGGCAAAATGTTTACTTAAATCTAAGCTACGATCGATGAAGTATTAAAGAGTGCAACATTCTAATTCATCATTGCTTCTTTCCACGCTGCCATTGGATGATCACATGGACAGATGATTTATTTCTACGCAAGCCTTCTTGTAAAAAGTGCCTTCATTATCACCTTATGATTCGTGCCTATACTAAAAAAATGTTCTTATATTAGTAATAACAATGTAATAGTTCATTCTAAATTAAATTTCTGTAAGGTTTGTATTAAGTTTTGTTATGAACCTTTGAAATTTGATGGAAGATTTAATTCTGGTTGGAGTACAAATTAAACAAATATGTCATTACTGTAACACACACACACACACACACATATACATATAATAAATTAAAAACAATAGATACTATTTGTTTGGTTGTACCTAACTGCCATATATCTTTCTAGAAGGACCGAAATGTTACACCTACTTTATTTTTTTTATTTTTCTATAATAAATGAAATGCCTTTTCAATATTAATTCGGGTAAACTGATATTGTTGGTTATGCAAAGCGCGCGAGTGTTCTATCAACATGAATTATTTGGTTAATATTAAAAATTAAAAAATGTTCATTATGTTATACGAATCTAGTAAATGGTCAGTTTTGAAAATAGCCAATTTCATCAAGTTTTACCCTAAATATTATTCTGCTAATGTTTAAAATAGTAATTCAATATAACTTATGTTTAAATTTTTTCATTTTAAATTAATGCAATGTAATAATTTATAACCTTAAAATACTCTGAAACTAATATATTTTCTAAAATATTCTAGAATAATAATGCATGGAAGGCTTAACGCTGCTGTCTTCTTCATCTGACTGTCAGTACATCTGACAGTCAATAGGGTCCTATTATATTACAACTATGGCAAGAAGCTATGGATTGGCATTTATTTAGTTTTTAAGACTGCTACATGAATGATTAATATTGTATAACTCCAACGAGATTCAAGACTCTTATTATATTTGCAATCAAGCGCATCGCTTCGTTAGTCCTTAATTTTTATGTTGTATTATCATTTTAAAACATTTTTACATAGATTTGTCTAACATGATAATTGGGAATACCCATATCGTTTTTTTCTTCGATACCGTAATAAAAATTTACGAATTTGTTTTTTTTTTTTTTTAAAATACTTTTACAGAAAAAAAAATCGTGCTCTTAGCAGATTAGCAACTATAGAATGTGTATTTTTGTTATATGCGTATTCCCTATTAAATGATATTAGATTGAAAATGCCCAAGTGTAGCGGTAACTAAATTGATACTCAAGCAATATTTCGTTTGCAGAGAAAATACATCCAGTAATGATAGAACGATGAAACACGAGTAAGTCGCTGTGACAATGAGCTTACAAGGCCGGCTTCTGGTCTTTTTTTTTATGTTCCATGTAAACGTTACACGTGCCGCTTCCGCCCACCGCGACATTCCGAACATCGTTCTGTACATATGACACAGTTTGTGTATCAACATTGCAGCTTGTAATCCGTTAAGTTTTTGTCTACGTAATGGCCAGTGCTTCCCAAGTTACACAATCCACGATGTATCTCGTGTGTAATAACCTTAAAATGTAAATGTTTGTGAATCACTGGCTTAGACTAATAAGTAGCGACTAACAACTAATTATTGTTTTTTTCTCTTCCTCCCGTCCCTTAACCTGCATGCGGGTGATTAACCTAACCAAATAGGACGAGCTTGACGGAGGAGACGGTTGTCGTGAAGTCTTTACAACTGCCCCAAGTGCGCACCGCGTATTTGATATCGGACGAGGTGCAGGATGTCGAGCGCGTTTTCTACAAGAGGGAGAAGCCGCCGCCCCCGCCGCCGAGACGCATTTCCCTTCTAAAGTACGAGGACAACGCTAGTTAATTGGGTTCGTTCTGGCTCTTCCATCCCTTGCGCACCGGGTAGCTCACCAACACTACCCCATCACCACCAAAATATTAAACTTTTCGTTCACCACCAAGACCCCATGTTCATCATTCCGCATTTCAGAGACGACTTGTACTAAAATCCTCTTTCATGTTCTCGTCGACGAGCTGATTCGCTGTTTATTCTTACATACCCGATTTCCAAGTAATGAATCTATTTTTTATTGTGATTAAACTTCTAACGCATGAAGCATGCCGGTGTTGGTTAACGCCTTCCTTTTCTTTTCGGTTGCGGGAAGTTCAATGAATAATATTGTGACTCGCGCGCCCGCATGACAAACTAATTGTTAATCGAATATTGCAGCTACGAGACCAGGCTCTACGACACACCGCGACCTATTAACGAGTACAGTAAAACGGAGGAGATGCGTCAGTTCGAGTCTAATCAATCCAGCCAATATCAGTTTACTAAGCAGGAGCAGCGATACGACGGTCAAAAACTACCGTCGCCGCTGAGCCCTAAGTTTAACGCCAGGGACTTAAAGTTCGACGATAAAGAACCTGTTTATTCCTCTCTCAAAAAGCCTTCCACGCCTAAATCACCGTACGACGGCATCGGGCAAACATTCTCTGAACATCAAAAATCTACCGAATCAATCCCGGGTGGTACAAAACACTCGGAATATACCGTCAAAAGCGAATCCTACCAGAGCTATCCGAAAACGGATTTCGTCTCCTCTGAAATGAGGCAAGAGGTCAAATCTCCATTTGCTACATCCACCCCCTCTAAATATGAAACCAGCCAATTCACAGACTTTCCGAAGAACTCCATGGACATCGTTAAAGCTCCGACTCCTACTTTTGAAAGGATTTCGTCGCCGTATGGTAAAGAGGTCCACAGCTACGGCGGACCGAATTACCACGAGGAGACAACTACCGAAGTCAAGGAGATACCGAACGGCACCCAAAAGATCACGACTACAAAAATCTACAGTTCGTCTCCGGTGAACATGACGAGCACCAGTACGAAATACGAACCGATTAAGCTCGAAGGTATCGACGAGCTATCGAAGTCATTCGATAACGATTCTAGATACAGCACACTTGATTCCCATTTCAACACACTAGAGCCAAAATTGAGCTCGGACACCAGCCGCTCATTCATGCGGCCGTCGGAGTTCCAGTCGTCCGACCATCAGACGACAACGAGTATGACTAAAGTTAAAAAACCCTCTGACCTTGTCAAAGAAATTGATAGCATGGACAAAAAGTTTTCCAAACAAACCATCACATCGGAAACCATTGAGCGGAAATCAGTAATGACTAGCTCTCACAAGTCAGAGACCAGTTCTACGGTTACGAAGAAATTTGGCAACTTCTAAGCATGGCAACTATTTAGTCGTGTGTGTGTCATTAAAAGTTCTCTAACGCTTTAAGTGTATTTATGTGACGAAATGCATTTTTTTTAAAAATTCAATAGTTATTATGAAAGAGCATATAAACCTATTTTAATTTATAGTATATATATGGTCCTTGTAATGAGATTAAAATTTTTATATACATTTTTAGGAGACATATATACATTTATGATATTTAACCGCCAGTACTGAAAACGAAATATAAATTTTTTATCATATATTTATATATTGTCTACTGGAATCAAAAGATAATCACTATAAGAACTTTTTGCTACATTTACAATTGATTTTTTAATGTTGTCGGAATATTAAATTATTACGAGGACCTGTTTATAGATTTAGGACATAATCAGAGGTGCTAAAATAGTTTATTTATGGACGTTCGTCGTGCAGCAGTGCTTGTACCTAATGGTACGAATGAGGTATTTAAGACTATTTTATTTTTTTATTTTATTTTTTTACAACAAAAAGTTTATTGTAGTTGATCATTTGAATGAGTTTAATTTACGTCCGAGAATATTTAACGAATCCATTGCTATAATAATTGAAAATTAAAAACAAGAAAACAAGTTTAATTATTGATTTGTTTTCAATCTAAATTTATCGATATCTTCATTTAATAACAATTGTAAGTTATTGACTAACAACGTGCAATGGAAACGTGTAAATTTCCGATTCCAATATTCACAAAGTGCTAACCCAGCATTGGGTCCTTATTATTGATGCCTTATAATATAGTAAACTTTTGATAATTGTAAATTTGCATTATATTGCAAATTGAGTAGCATATGTAATCTTTCGAAAACCTGTTGATGGACAGTTTGCAGTTGAAAGTACAAAATTGGAAATGCATTATTTGGTTTAATTGAACAATAAACCAGTACAAAAATCCACACGGAAATATAGTTGTGGTATGTATATTGTTTATATTACACTGTGCTTTTAATTATGTACACAGTATCATAAATATATATCGACTGCAATCCATAGCTAACCTCACGACAGGTAAGGAAGTATGTGCCATAGACAACTACGTAATAAGTTCTAAAATATATTATTGTGTGATTATAAAGTCTATTATAGAAGTAGTGAACGTTCGGTGCAATTCATTATACATTTTTTCTTGTTAGCCACAAACCCCTATGTCCGTTTTAATTTCATAATTACCTAATTATAAAATGAACTCTCAAGAATATGTGTATCACCGTCTTGTATATTGCATGATTATATGTTTTATTAATATCAATGCAAGTTCTTATTGTTTGTGTGGAATTATTTGTAGATCTAGTAACATACTGTATTAAATTTTAACTAATAGCAACTACTTTGACAGCTGATGTTTGTTTTTTTAGTAGTGTACTAGTTTTTGACTAAAAATCGTGTATCGTCTCGAATTATACGTTGTTTTTCATTAACCCATTAACATATATTAAAATAGCATTGAAGCATGGTAATATTAATAGCGTAACGGATAAATTCCTGTTTTATGAAAATAGGATATATTATATATTGAAGCGAAAAGTGAACACGTCTCGTGCCTTAATTAAATCGATGTTTTTGCTTATTGTAACGATAAATACTGTATTGAAGTAATGAGTTATTTATAGGTCATAAGGGAGATGCCCGCGAAAGCGATTCGTCCACTGAAGGTATTGAAACACCAATTCTAGTAGAATAGATGTTTATAATTGCAGTAGTTGTTATTTCATAAACATTTTAATATATATACGTAGTCTTCAATATCTTGTGGCTTTCGGAGTAAACAATAACATCTCTGTTTCGAATATTCGATAAGTTTTTTTTTTTTTATAAAATAGACGTACATCGAATGCCACAAGTTGTTTTTATCTTTAATTATTAGATATTTGTGAAAGTAAGTAAATTAGGCCAACTGTCGTGACTTATTTAAATATTCGACTGTGTAATCACTCACTGATATATTTATGTAGTATATTCGAAGTAATCAAATTTCGGCTCCTGGATTAGTGTTAGAGTAGCTGTGTATTTATAATTTTGATGTCTATAAAATTTTATATTATCATCTAGTGGTAGCTCGTAGTGGATCTAAATTGTGACCAGCATTACGTGGGTAGTGTGAAATATTTTTTATTATATTCTCATTTTAATATTAATAAAAGCCAAATAATCAGATTCACTTAGTTCTATATTTTATTATATTCTAATATGTTAATATTAATACAATAGTATATCAGCTGGTAGCTTATATTTAATATGTAACTTAGTTGGGGCATTTTGTGGTATCTAAACGTATATAACTTACAATTGATTGAAATAAACTGTAACTAATTATATTTTCTTGTATTATTTCTTTACTCTTTCTCTTCCAATACGTCTGAATTTTTAACACAATAGTTCAGAAAATCATCAACGTCAACTGGTGGTGTACTCCTATGTTGAAGACTGTTTGGTTGCATAGCGCCTATTTTTGCCCTCGAGGAGTGATATGCAAACCTTATTGTAGTCTGGTTTAAAACGAACGTAAAAACTACGTTTTAAAGCGACGAGCGTTATGTGATGCTGTGTTATAAATATCCTATTACATTGTTATCGACAAGCGTATCTTATCATCAGGCAGACGTCCTACGCGAATCTCAATTTGTCCAAAAAAAGAGGGTAGAATATGATATTATTATTTGCAAACAAAAACATGTCGCCGCTTACTCTAACGTAAATGCCCTGATCGTTTCTCCGATTTATATAATAAAATAAAGCAAAATTAAAACTAATCGAAGAAAATTAGTAAAATGATCAAAACGTAGAGTTTCTCGTTGCGCAGTACGGCGAGTCTGACCAACTCAAACCGCTTCTGTAGTTCACATCGTAACATTCCAACAAATCTTGTTCATCCGGCGAAAGGCTGAAGTCAAATACGTCGATGTTCTCTTCTATTCTTGACTTGGTCACAGATTTTGGTATAGGGATCACACCAAGATGAAGCTGTAAGAAATAAACTTATGTTAAATAAGCTATTACGCCAATTTCAGGAACTCCTAATTGTATTAATATCTTAATACTGATCTATTGTGTATTTATTCAAAGGCCCAAAAAACGATAAAACGGTGCTTTCATAGAAAAAGTATCACTACTAGTAGTAGTAGTGACTATTCTAAAATGTTTTTTATTAATATAATTGAATTTTAAGATATGAGTGTAAATAAATGTAAAAACACTTGCCAAATATCTTAGAACTATTTGCGGTACAGTCTTGTTGTAGTTGTTGGCTATACGCTGAAGTTCGCAGTCGTCAACCCTCGGCCCCGGTGCACCGGGCAGCGCTTTATCGTAGAATATTGAACCGAAAGGTGTGTAGCCCAACACAGCAATATTGTTGTGACGGCAATATTCTAACAAGGAAGGCTGCTGTATATGCAGATTAACCTAAAAACAAATAACGATAGAATATATTCGTACTTTTAAATAACATTTTTGATGGTAAACATTGAAGTAAGAGACTTTTATCTTAATGGGGAGGAATGAGAATCCTCTACTTCTCATGGGAAAACAAGGTTCATTATCAGCCGACAGGCGTCCACTGCCGGACAAAGTCCTTTCTCAGATTTCCGCATCGATTGATCCTGCGCTGTCCGGATCCAGCTGCTTATAAGATTGTGGATTTTTTACCCACTTAAACCCCCTAGGATGACCACCCTCAGTGCGTTGCAGGAGGCTCTGGGATCCTACGAAAGACCAGTGCCTCCCGGCACTACTACAGCGCGTCTTAGGCCGGGCTGTAGTTCTCCTCGGCACCCCCGCTTTAGTACTGCAAAGAGTAGACCACCTCGTACTTATCGTCCTTTTCGGACTCGTTTAGTGTTTCGCTGGATTTAAATTATGAATTCACCAGCCCGTGAGATCAAAAATTTTTGCGACGGTTGCTTTAGAGTGTCGCTTTGTGTGACTAGTCTAACGCCATTTTATTTTTGTTAACCGTATCACCATCAGGTGAAGATCCTGCTCGTCGAATAAAAATGTCACGTAGTGTATATATCATCATCACCATCATCATTAGGTGTCCTCTTCAAACTAAAGTTTGGCGATCAAATTGAGAAAACCATACCAACCATCAGATATAGATCAGTACAAAATTTAAACATTATACAGCATAGCACCCAAAAATTAATGAGTTTACTGTACGCCACGATATTCCTATATGGAAATGTCAATAATTGTCATTTTACTTACTTCAATCTCAGCAACCGCCGGTTTAACGCGTGTGTTTTTGATGATTCTGCCGATCATATGTTGATTGAAATTGGACAATCCAATCGATCTTGCGTAGCCCTGTTCTTTTGCGTCCATCATACCTAGCCAAGTATCAACATAATCTATGGGCGCACAAGTTAAATTGGGCTGAAACGACCCGAAGCAATGAATCAACATACCAATGTAAAAAAGGTTATTTAATAACTTATAATAGATACTTATATAAATGTAAACTCACAAATTGTGCAATAGGTGTGTGGATAAGAAATAGATCTACGTAATCCATAGAAAGTGCTTCCAAGGACGATTGCAATGCTGGTATTACTGCTTCGCGGGCGTGCTTGTCGTACCAAAGCTGTAGATGTAATAAAAATTTCATAAGAAATAAACATGTCTGAAAATTGTAGATTCTAATTAACATCTCTCAAACATAAGGCCAAACTGCTTGACCCTTTTGATACTTGCTTTTTTTTTATTTATTTTGTATTTAAATCAATATTGTGTGATTAAAAATAAAAATGGTTACCTTTGTAATTATGAATAAATCGTCTCTTTTTACAACTCCTTCCGCAATTTTTTGTTGTACTGCACGGCCTAACTGTAAAAAGATTATTATGATATGGCAACAAAAAAATGGCAATTTTTATTATATCTTTTGTTGCATAGTTTATGATCCATTGAACAAAATATATTTGACTTTCTGTATATCACAACTTTAAGGTATATATTAAACAAATATAGTGGTGACAGCACAATTTATAAGGCAGTTAATAGTATACGTCTTAGAGGCGCCTGTTTGATCCCGTCACGTTTTCCAAGAGAAATATCTTTCATGGCTATGTGAAATGTATCAAACCGCATTTGGCCAGCGTGTTGGCTAAATTATTGACTCATTCCTTGTGAGAGGCTTAGTAGTGAAATTATTAAGATATTAGCAAAATAACAAAAGAAAAATATCTTTTTCCTTACTGGTCTTTCTGTGTTATAAATGAAAGCGGTATCAAATAATCTGTAGCCTGCGTCTATGGCCCAACCGACCGCTTTTTCCAAAGCATCGTCATCTACTGGTATTAACTGCGTCTAAATGTAAGAAGGCGTCATCATTATTAATTGTACACAAATTTAAAATTGTCAATATTTTGTTTTTATCTAAGTTTAGTAAATTGTTAATCAGTCAACTGATTATCTCAATCAATGATGATCTTACGGCAGCAGTATAACATATATATATACGATAGTAACTACTAAAATTGACCTGGATTAGATAAAGTCCTGATATTATTTAATTCCGACATACATTTGGCTTCGAAATATTTTTTATTTATTTAAGTGACGAAACGAATGAGATGGTCACTTGGTCTTGTCTGCTCTTATACATTCTCTTCCACTTTTTTTAATGGACAAAACGACGTGACGAGCGAGATATAACAACGTGGCGCTGGTAAGGATGATATATACTGTACCGCATTGCGCTTGCCGCCTGAGACATAAGATGTTGGGTTCCATTACCCCATTAATTGCGTAATTGCTAGTGTTAGCTACAGCGCCCATCAATCCAGAACATAGTAATGTTTGTACATTACTGTTTGACGGCAGAAATAGGCTATGCGGTGGTACCTACCTAGACGGTCTCAGGCAACAGAGACCTACTCGTCGTCAGTCAATCTAAACAGGAAATTCGGAGAATGTTACCTCTTATTTAAGAATCAATAAATATTTTATATTATATAAGCAAACACTTAGACGATTGAAAATTATTTATTTCAGTTTTTACTACTACAAGTTCTTGTAATATATGACAGATGATGATCATAGTACATAAATATTCAGGCAGTATATAAATAGAAAGTCTCAAATGAAACGAGAGTTACTTTATGATAATAAGGCGCTTAGGCTACAGTGTTTATTTACCTAAAGAAGAAAACATTGATGTATTTAAATGACACGATGTACAAACCATGTTAACTATTCCGAACCATGTGCCCAAACCAAAGCTGGGTATAGAATGTCCATCGTTGAGTAGATACCTTGGCGGTAAGCTAGCGACAACGATATTCTAAAAGTACAATACAGAATCAGCATTTTTCATGTTATCTTAGACTGAAAATCAGACTAGAAAAATCTGTTTCATGTAGTGAATGAATAGTTATTTTTTTCTAACATTGCATCTCCCAGATAATTCACACACCGAGTATACGATCAGCAAAACTACTGCGCCAATCATTATTGAACTTTATTTAATTTTAAGAACTCTTTACGGAGACATCCAGAGTCCAACATGCGACCACGGCAATCTAGTTCGAAATATAAAAGAGATACTCTTTACTTTAAGTTTATTTGGAATGATACGTAAACAGTAAATAAGGTATGTGAAATCATCCGCTCGCAAAAAGCATCTATAATCCTACGCACACTAAGGCATTTTAGAAGATAAATATAGGATTAAAGCTTCTCCATGTAACGTTAAATCACCACAGTGTATATAAAGAATAAATAAAAATAATAACGAACAAATCAGTAATCGAAATTAAACCTCATTTGACTCAGGCTCGTGAAATTCATTATTAACCAAAATCCTGTTTAGAATATTGAGAAACAACATACAGATAATAGTAGTTATAAAGTTAACACAAATAGAAAGATAACTAGTACTTACATATGATAAGAAAACTACAAATAAATATGTAAAAGACATATCTAACGGAAACTGTAACGCTCCACGTTTTACTTAATAATGTCGTAAATTTGCCACGATGCAGCGTTTTCTATTCGAGGAATTTTTTTAACTAATTCAAACTATAAAAAAACCCATTGGCGCCCGTAAATTAAATTGCATGTTTCTAAAATTTAAATACTCATTAATATGCATTGTTTGGAGGCAATACGGTTTAGTTAATTTTAAACATTTCTGCTTTGTCTATATGTTTGAATAAATTTTTTGGCATGGTAGTGAGAGACACATAATAATTGATCACCGATGACCACGACCGCAAAGCTGAACAAATTCCAACTATAAAATAATGACATAAATATTCTTTAAAGAAGTATTAATCTAAGATACACGAGATTACTTGGGCGCCAACACACACTAATACATAAAATGGAAACATGCAAGTTAATTTACGGGCTTTTTTTATAGTTTGAATTAGTTAAAAAAATTCCTCGTAAACCATGATCACATAAGAACTACTGTCTTTTTAAACTATGGAAAAATGATTTCTATAACCGATCTGCATATTTTCACCGAGAAGCACAAGTTGTTCATGCTGTTACAATAGATTTAGAGAAAAAGGATAATCTTCATAATTATATCTCAATTTTTCCGCTTCCTGTCTTAAGTAGTTCACTTTAATGAATACAATACAATACTATATTATATGTATTGAAAATGAAAATACAGGTGATAATGGTAATATATACATATAAGAGATTCTCACCTATGTAGAGACAACACGATATATCTGGAATCATAAGACCTAGAAACATGATATTTGGTAAGAAAATTCATTTTATCGAGTATAGGTCAGGTAAGAACGTATTTTACGAAATGTTACTCCCAAAAGGGGTTGCGGAGGTGTTAATATTAGGTTGGGCCCCGGAATATATATTATAGAATACTCTAGTGCAAGAGGCTTCATTTAATTTCAGCAAATACTCTATATCGGCTGCTCCAGAAGGTGTTTCTTACGACACGCAAAAGGTAGAGTCACAATGGGGATCCTCATGAGTGTGGAAAATAGGATACCAGGCACGCCTGTGTAAAATTAAAGCAATAAAAACATTTCTTAATAAACATTTGAACTTCTATATTTTTATATACAAAACATAGGGACACTTTGGAATCAACATTCTTTGCAAATGTATGTGAATTAATTTGCATGAAGTTATCAAAAAGTCGTATGTTTAAATGAACTCGAATTAGTAATTGCTCTATTAATTTCTCACAGTGCAACACGAACATTATCAGTATAGTCAAAAATATTTCTAACAAAATTATTTACTTATCATTATTCCTGCTACTTGGCTAAGTACATTTAACCGTTAATAACAAAGTAAAACAAGTTGCTAAATTATTTATTATACATTTCCTTTTTTACGTATGACCACGCATAGCATTACCAATGAAAAATTTTTTTACTGGTGGTAGTCTGTTGCGGGAGACTGTTCAGGTGCTCACCACCGCAGCTTCTATTTTTTAAGTCAAACAGTGCTGTGTTCCGGTTTGAAAGGCGCTTTAGCTAGAATAATTGCTGAGGTTTCGAGACGTAACTTATTTCTCAGACGACGAGTGAATTGTGGTCTAATGAATCTTAACTAGTAGTACTTTGTTATGGGTGGGCGTAACACTTATCATCAGGTGGACGTCCTGCTCGTATCGTTATTTAAATAAAAACAATGACAATAAAAGTAACTGTTGTTTTATTATTTTTTATTCGAAGTAAGGTGTTTTCTAAATAGCGATTATTAATATTAGTTGTAATACCTCAAAGATCCAGTCGTAATTGTTAAGTACAAAGAATGTGTTTGCGATGTGTGGTCCATACAAATCTCCTGACGCAGTCTCAGGTTTACACCCAATGTAATAAAGTTAAAATTACTTTTACAAAATTATAAACGATTTGACATTGTTTAAAAAAGATCACAAGAGAACAAGATCACCCTAAATGAACTGCTAAATTTTTCCTGTAAGTATTTTCTTAAAGGATATCATTAAATGAAACTTCCAAAAATTATTAAAGAATTCATTCATTTTTAAAGCAAAGGGGATTTTTATAAGATAATGTTAATTTTATAGATTTCTAAAAACAAGTAAAATTAATATTCTTATGAAAATTATCGCAAATGAATGTAGCACTATAATATTCGAGAAAAATAAAGAGGCACCAGTGTAATATTCAGCGACGAGTATTTTTTTATTAAATCGAGCGACAAGACGTGCGTGACGTTCACCTGATGATAAGTGATACGCATCCCCCTCTAAGAGCGTGGCGCTAGTTATAATATTGTACACTTCACCACATTGCGTTCGTCATTAACTTTAGATTAAAGTTGATCTGGAATTTAACAAATCCTTCATGAGCAATTTTACTGTGCCAAATCACAAATTTCTCTTAATATACTTGAAAATAGTAACAAAGTTTTTCTCACAAGTGTTAAAATACAGATATAAAATAAATACAGTACCTCTACTTATAAATTTACTGGTTTAACGATGCATGACAAAATAAGCCTCTCCAACAACTGGTTAGAAATGCAAACTCCGAAGGACTTAAACAGGTTTCAATGATGTTGTCTTCTATATTTTATTTGTTTAATTAAATAGATTTGGAAATGACTCCGAGATCAAGCAGCAAGTAACTAGTAATAAACATAAAAAACTTAAAGAATATTAATGATAGAACTAATCAAGTATGCAGGGGCTATTCTATCCATCAGACGGGATTTGATCACTGGTACTACGATTCTGTTCAGCAACCAATAGAGATACATATAAAAAAAAAAGGCGCTATTCTATCCATACCAAACAAATAAAATATGTCACCGAAAATAATTTCCAAATGTCACAAAACTATCTGTGATTTTTAGCTATTTTTACGAGAACTGAATCATCGACATGAGCTTAATGAGCTTCGGGCAACGCTTTCTCGTAGAAAACAAATAAGAAATCAGTATAAGCCACAACAGCGATATTTTTCGCAGCACAATATTTCAATAGTGCCTTCTTGCTATATATTAAGATTTATCTGCAAGTAATCAAATTAATAATAATTAATATTTTTTTCGTTTCATTGTGTAACACTGAACATTTTTTACACTTTTATTGTTAAAATTTAGGTTTACTTTTAATTCAAGCGTAAATTTAATGAAAAAATTTAATTTTTAAAAACTCCGGAAAGAACTGTTTATTGACTAAATCTATTTTACTAACTTCCTATCTGCCGCTGAATGCAGGCAATATTAATAATAATAATACTATCGATCGTAGTGGTGAACCTTGAGGGAGGCCTTATGCTCAGCAGTGGGCGTTATCAGGCTTTTAATATAATGAAACATGTAAAGGTAAACACGAAAGTTTTGTTAAACTTTTAAATGTTGATAAGCTTCATCTCATTGCTAAATTTTCACGATTTCCTGATAAAATATGGCCGTTGTTGCTTCTCTCGTTGCCATGCCAATTACACAGCCCACATCTTTAGTTAATTTTAAAAAGTCCTTGACGGAATTGCACCTGTTCAAATCATTACCGCAGTCGCAAGTAGATGCATATAAGTCTTTGTAGAACTACCTACATAAATAAAAGATCTTGAAACGAAGCAGTTTTACCCGCACCATTTATGAATCACTCCATTGAATTTACTACATGGCCAACTCCGAAATAAACGCCTAATTTCCCATCATCTATGAGATAATAATGCCGCTGTTTTGGGAGGGATGAATTATTGTCGCTTGCACTTAACGCACATGAGCAGGTAAACATCAATTGCATCATTCTTTTCCTATCCACAATTTTGTTACTCTTTATAATATTATTGTTTATTGCATATGTTAAACAATAGGATTATGAAAAAAATCTAGCATATAACAAACTTGTCGGACACGGCAGATGTGATCCTGCAGATGAATATTTATTTCCCTATATGTATATATTTATTTATATGTGTAAATTGATAGTCGGTATATAACAGTAGACTGTCTAACAAGCCTATGTATTAGTGACATGTCTCTATTGTCGGAGACATCCTTATTTTATCCCTTCATCGAATAAGAGAAGCCAAACTCGGAGTTTCTTTGAAGGATCGAAAAAACAATGAAATCCCGAAGAGTAATAACTAACGTCATCGACATATAACAAATTTACTCTTTTTAGTTTTGTATTTGCAATTGATGGATTATTCAGTCTATTTCAATTATAGGATATTCCACTAATATGATCAGCATTGACTTAATTGGCATACACAAGTTTTTTTTCACCACATCGCAACAAGGATACGTGACTTTCATGTAACTTTGCAGATATTGCGTATGAATATCTCTGTACAAGTTGTATTTGCACATGTGGTGTGTCAAGATATTCTTTTTTAAATATCTAGCTAGTATCTCGAATAAATTCTCAAGTATTTTTTTATTTCTTTAATATTTTTTTTTCTGCGAACAAATTTCAATGATCGACTAGGTTTAAGAACTATTTAGTCTTTAACATACACTCACTAAAATTACTCTCTGTTTCCTTCACGCGAAATAGTGTAATAACACAGGATACGTGGCCTTCGTGTAACTTTGCAGATATTGCGTACTTATATCTCTGTACAATTTGTATTTGCACAGGTGGCGTGTTAAGATATTCTTTTTTTAAATGTGTAGCAAGTATCATCAAGTATTTATTTCATTTCTTCAATGTCTATTTTTTGCGAACAAATTTCAACAACGATCAAGTATAAGGACTATATGGTCTTCAATTAACACACTAAAATTACTGCTACTTCTTTTCTTCACGCGAAATTTTTCATTCGTTGTCACTTCTTACGACGCTTTTTTAAGTTCCCTAATTTCGTTTATGCCTGATCAAATATTGTAATAGTTTTCTCTGTCTAATCGCCCAACTTCAAATTAAAATGGTGTTTAATGATGACGAATATCAATAAGGATGATCGTGTCACAACTGTTCTTTTTCTGAGAAGATGCACTGTCCATCTCGCGTTATTAACAAGATGAATCCTGGATTACAAAGGTTATATATGAGTACATGCAGTCCCAGTATAATATATACATGTATTGTATTTATATTCTATTTATTCATCAAAATATTAACTTGTATATTAAGTGCAAAGACACACATACACACGCAGATTAGAAATATTGGTGTAGAAATACAAATAGGTTACGATGCCTTACTTTCGTCTGCACAAAATAATTAGAATCTCATCTCTACGAGCCTGAGTGTATATATATCTATAATATAACAAGATCACACAAACTGATTTGAACTTACAAATTAACCAATTTGTGACTCAAGTTAAAGAATATTTATATACAGAACATACTATTCCGTTGATGAATATTTCAACGATAACAATGTGTGAAAATAAAACACTGTTAAATTGTCTGTATCCCTGTCGCCAGTTGTGGTTCAAAATTATCGATACAAAAACAACTAAACACGGTACATAGGGGGTTTGCCCAGAAAATAGTAAAAAGGTACCGTACCGTTTCCTACTCTGCAGTAGTAGTATTATCGGGCTTGTTCCTCTTGGACTTGCCAGTCCTAGAAGCAGCCCGATGTTACGAACCGAACGTATTCGGGAGCGGACGCCGAGGGGACAGGACGCGGTCGGAGCGTGATGACAGCTCACCGCTGCAAGGCGGGGCCGAGCGCACTACCGCCGAATGGCTCCTTGGCAGAGGAGCCTGGCGCCGCAACCGACATGGGCAGTCGGGCCGGCGCCCCTCTCGGAAAGGGTTCCTAGAGCGTATATCGTGGCGCGTCTCGTATTCCGACGCGTCGCCACGTAGGGATTTTTATCGCTTCACACCCTCCCCGAGATGGGCCCGGTCATTTAGGCGCCGTTCGGGTGGTCGCGGAGGAACTGGAACATGTTATCCCGCGCCCCTCGAGCACGTGGAAGAGTGTGGAATACCGTGTGAAGCTTTTTAGTCGGTTGGAGCCCGATACTACCACCGACGCCGGCCCATTTGGCGATGGGGTGTGCATTCCGTTAACATTTTGTTACACATGTTAATAAAAAAAAGCCCGATGTTACGAAGCTAAGCGAGGGAAGCCTATGGAGTTTTTGAGGTACAGGATAGTAGAAGAAAAAGTGGATTGCAGGAAAGTGTCCCACCCGGCCTTGGAAATAAGCATTTCGTTCACATGCTTAGAAGACATGAAACCCCAAACTCTGGAAGACCATCGAGTAGAAGGTGCTCAAATGTTTACGGATGGTAGCAAAATCGAGGGAAAGGTTGGCGCTGCTTTTTCTACCTGGAGGAATGGCCCAGAAAAGTATGCAGCAGAAAGTTTAACCTAGAATCTTATTGTACTGTTTTCCAAGCAGAGCTCTATGCTTTGCTCCGAGCTACGGACTACACATTAAAAGTAAAAGACATTACAATCAACATCTTTAGCGATTTTAGGTCAGCTTTGGAACTTCTGCAAAATTCCTCAACTTTTCACACATTAGCACACGAGATCAGAGCGAACATCCGTAAACTTAGGGAAAATAACAAAACAATAAGAATATTCTGGATAAGAGCTCACAGAGGCATCGAAGGAAATAAGCGAGTAGATGTACTGGCCAAAGAAGCCGCCCTTTATATGAAAACGGCGTCCAATTACGACCAATGCCCTGTATCATACGTGAAACATACACTCCGAAATCAATCGTGCAGTGTATGGTGCGACAGATACGTGGAGAGCGAATCAGCGGCGGTTACAAAGATTATAATGTCGAAAAAAGTCGAATTACTAATAATTCGACTTTTTTCGACATTATAATTTCATTTAGATTTTCTACGCTCAATTTTTTCCCTAGTATTCCTAAGTCCGTTCTATGGCGCGAGTGCTTTGGACATTCTGTCAGTAGATGTATAATATCTTTCTTCCTTACCTTGGTCGCAGATTCATCGAGGTAGGTGTTTTGGTTTGAATCTATGTAGGTACTGGCCAAAGCCCTCTTGTCCTGTTAGAGCTTGCACCGTAGTTGGATCTAGAGTAAATCTCTTTAAAAATGTGAATGCATAGTTGGTGTTGGGGAAAAAAATCTTTGTAACCGCCGCTGATTCGCTTTCCACGTATCTATCGCACTATACACTGCACGATTGATTTCGGAGTGTATGTTTCACGTATGATACAGGGCATTGGTCGTAATTGGACGCCGTTTTAGGGCGGCTTCTTTGGCCAGTACATCTACTCGCTCATTCCCTTCGATGCCTCTGTGAGCTCTTATCCAGAATATTCTTATTGTAGTAACGCTAATCATGAATTGAATTAGTTCAATTCATGATTAGCGTTACTAAAAAAGAAATAAAAAGTAGATTAGAATTAGAATTAACATTAAGATCAAAAGTGACTGTACGATTAGAGAATAAGGGTTAAGACTTTGATTGTACGACGTTTCTTATTTATCGATTTTATCCTAATTTCCAAACTATATTATTATTATACCTAGGATTAATTAATTTCATTTCACGTTATTGTGTGATACCACGATCATCTCGAAATCTGATTAGCATTACCATTATTATGTTACTCGGAAATAATATAGGCAATTAATTAAAGTCGCAAAACGAATATCTATCTATACTACATTGTCAGTAATTTCACATATTGACAAAAATTAAAAATGGCAAACAAAGTCTCTGACGATTATGTCAGAGCACGGAAAAGTGAAATAATTACACTAATAAAAAAAACCCACACATTAGCAAAGGTTTACTTTGGAAAGAAAAACTATTTCTCTCCTACTGATAAATTATAATCCATTTTTTAACACTCTCCGCGACGTAGTCATTACAGCGCTTGCCTTGTAGCGTGGAGCTTACTCGTTGTGATGTTTGGTCGGTGGTTGGGATTTTGCAACCCGCCTGGTTAACTATCTAAATCTTCCACCATCACATTATTGCTGTGTTCCGATGGTCAAAATATTCTAGGTGAGCATAATTTACTATAATATTTGAGGTTAGGTTTTAGCCTATTGTAGTTGTAAATAATGTTTACTTAAAAAAAGATCTATAATATAATAAAAATTATTTAATACATAATATGATTTAATAACTAATGATTAATATATTAAATAATTACGATCTTTAATACTGAACATATATTATTAAATTCTGCGGCTGTGTTAACAACAGCTTTGCGGCAGAGTTGCTATATATAAGGAGGTGGTGAAGTCTGCAACAGTCTCGAAGTACAGGATCAAAGACGACGGTCGTAACTCAAAATGGCGCAACTAAGTTTCGCTAACGTTCTATCTGCCATTTTAATTTTTGTACTTACATCGGTAAGAGATTCTTATGGTTGTATGTAATTACGAAATAAGGATTATGGTGCGTTTATTTAATAATTTATATATTCAGAAATATGATTAATATTTATTAAAACTTTCAGCACATCCACGCTTCTTGTTCAGTTCCAACGTATAAGTTCAGCACTGGACGAGAGATGCCACGTCTTGGCTTTGGTACGGGTTTCGGAATAGCTAACAAGGTTTGTACACTAATTCCCATTTATTTCATCATATGTTCGTGACATACTTTTAGTAACGGACATGTTACAATGTCACCATTTACATTTGCTTTTGACTTTCACTAAAAAACGGATATTCTATCTTCTCCTTCTTCTTAAGGTGTCTCCCGACTAACGGAAGTTGGTTTGGTGGTAGCATTACCCTATTTCACCTTTTATTTTATTATCGGAGAGAAAATCGACTAAAAAGATATCCTGCTTTTGGGGGAAAAACAAGATTATGTGAGATTTTTAGCCATTAAAATCCGCTCGGTGGTCAACGTCAGTGCGATTCGGGAAGACCCGGGATCTGCTTCGGAATGTAGGCTTGCATAGTAGAATAGGAGGACCTCCACCTTCAAAGGCTATGAACTCGAAAACTCTTTTTGTCGCCTTCTACTTCTAAAACTAGCACATAATACCATAGATAAGGGTTACAAATTTTAGCAAACATGACCGGATGTTTAGATTAAAAATGACTTTGTTTATTATTATTTAGACAATAATCCGGTACCCGGATGAAGACGCCTTAGAGAAAGCACTTGGCTGGGCCATCGACGACGGTTACAAAATGTTCGACACTTCATATTATTACAGGACAGAAGAAACTGTAAGTAAATCTTTAATCTTAAATCTTAAATAGTAATTATTACATTACGGAAATATTTATAGTTCTTAATAAAATTATTCCATTAATTTAAACTTTAACTCGATGATAGACGGGTTTGTTAATCCTCACCGACACCGCATGATCAAGTGTCGCCAAGAAGAGGAATAATTTCAGTGAAAAAGCTGCAGAATTCTGTGTGATCGTTACCGCCATACTGCGTCCACGTACCCACCAAATACACAACTAACTCCTAATATACTCCTAAATAATTTAGTGAGACCTATAATCAGGAGTGAACATGACCAGACTCAAATGACGATGATAATAATTCCAGAATCCTGTTCAACTATTCGAACAATAACGGCTCTATTTTATTTACACTTTTACATTATATTTCAAATAGATAGTAGCTCGTTGGCCTAATGGTTAGAGCGTGCGGCTTTCATTCCGAAGGTCGCTGGGTTCAAATCTCGGCATGTACTACTGACTTAATATTTAAGTTACGTACATTCGTAAACTTTAGTTACAACAGCGAATTACAAACGGTGAAGGAAAACATCGTGAGGAAACCCGCACATTGAAATCATCTTTGTGCGCGTGTGGTGGCCTCAATAAAGTGGCAACAGGCTCGCCCCCTGTTAAATAACTAATCTGACCATATCTGGCGAAAATTGGGTGTTTAATCGCCTCTGCCTACGCCCAAAAACGCGTGATGCTATAAAAAAAAAAAAAATAGATTTGATTTTTAATAAATCTATTTGAATATCCTGTTTAACATTATTTATTAATAATACTTTTTTTTACTTTCAACAGCTGGGTAAAGTTATAAGACAGAAAATCAGTAAAGGTGTTGTGAAGAGAGAAGATTTATTTATAATCACAAAGGTAATTTTACTTCCTACACACTTTAAGTTTACTCACTCCTCTAGCTCCACCTTTAAATGTATTAGATATGAGATTGGCGTTTTGTACGGGAGGAATACAGTCAATTTTTTTTTTTGTAAAATATATATAATTAATCCAAATATGTACCGTTGTTATCTATGCACTTTTGCCATCTCATAGGTTGTTCATTGATCTCTTTGCTAAAGAAACCATTGGGACGAGAATCAATAAACTCTTTGAAGGCGGTTTGGACTGCCGCATCTGATTTGAATTTTTTCCTTGTAAGAAGTTGTCCATATACCGAAAAAAATGGTAGTCTGTTGGGCCAAGGTCTGGAGAGTATGGTGGATGTCGCAGTTCTTCATATTGTAGCTTATCTAACTTAGTGGTTGTTTGTTGTGCAGTGTGTAGTGTGTAGTGTTGCGTTATCGTGAAGCAGCGGTGGCCTAGAGCGATTGACCAATCTCGGTTGTTTAGCAGCTCGTTCTTCCTTCATGGTTTGCAGTTGCTGACAATAGATATCTTCCGTAACTGTTTGGCCCGATTTTAGAAAGCTGTAGTGAACGACATCAGCGCTAAGCCACTAAAGACTCACAAGCAACTTTTTCCGAGTCAATTTTCGTTTAGGGCAGAATTTGGCTGGGTCTCCAGGGTTCAGCCATTACGACGAGTGCTTCTGATTATCGTACAGTATCCAATTTTCATCACCAGAATAACTCCATTTAAAATCCCTTCATTATTGTGTGGGTTGAGCAAAATAAAATAGCAGTCGACGCGTCTTTGCTGGTTCGATTCACTCAACTCATGAGGTACCCATCGTTCAAGTTTTTATACTTTCCCGATTTGCTTCAAGTGGATTAATACAGTTTTATCACTTACCCTGAATCCTGCAGCTATCTCTGAAGTGCTTTGTGATGGATCCGCTTCCACAATAGCCTTTAATTCTTTATTTTCCACTTTGGTCTTCGGCCGTTCACGGGTTTGGTTCTGAAGGTCGAAATTTCCAGAACGAAAACGTTGAAACCAAAAACGTACGCGTAAACGTAAACGCGCCGTACACATCATTAATCCTTCGAGCAGTTTCTGTAGCAGTGGTGCCACGGTAGAAATCGTACTCGAAAATATACCGATATTTCATGTTTTCCATTGTGCGGTAATATGCGACGCCAAATAAAAAAGTAATGAGGAAAAAACAAATGAATGACTGTTTTCAAAATTCAAATGTACCAGCTAAATGGTTGTATAAATTTGAATTTGGAATTCTTGACCAAAGAGGAGATTTTTCAGATCCAAGTGGTCAGTACGACAAAACGCTAATTCGTATGTAAGTATATATTAAATAATTTGAAAGTTGCTAATTTTCTCTTGGCAGTTAGAAGTAAACTACTTCAAAGAAATTATCAAAACGAGTAATATTAAAAACATTAATTACGTATCTAAGATTTTGTCATGATAAATTTAAAATGATTGTTTTTTATTCCTTTATTTGTAATTTTTACTCGTTTTCACTAATTTCTAATATTTTTCTCTAACGTTTATTAGTTATTTACAATATCGACAGCTTGAAAATTTCCATGCGGCCAAAGATGTAGTCCCGGCACTGCGCAAGTCTTTACAAAATCTCTGCCTGGATTATGTGGACTTGTACCTTATACATTTGCCATTTGAAAAGTTTGTAAGTATTTTACTGCTTAAGCATTTATTTTAATGTATTTATTATGAAATTAATCTCATCAAGTACCGGAGTAGAAAAAGGCAAAATTGAACAATTCGCGCACTTCTTTAATTGCATAATACTCTATGTACGTATGTACACTTTGAGAGTAGATATGATGATCTCTCGACTTCCATTAGAAAGAGCAATAGATAAATAGACAATGATACAAAATTTTGATATTTCAATCGCAGAGGGAATTTTATATTTGCCTTCTGGTTATGTAATTCCATAATAATAAGGAGCAGGTTGGGACGTTTAGATTGCGCTCATCGCCTCGAGTCAGAATGTAGGACTTGGGACATTACAGAGGGCGAGTATTAATTACAATAATGAACCGTACGCTACCTCGTATATCTTTTTTTTTTGTTTCGGGGAGAAAATCTTCGAAAGATACCCTGCTTCTGAGGGGAAGTCAGGGTTATGTGAGATTTTTACTCACTAAAACCCCTCCGGTGCAATCATCAGCATCAGTGCATTCGGAGAGGCTCCGGAATATCTTATAGAACTCACTGGTGCCTCTCTAGACTTTCTTTGAACACGTCTCTGAGGAGGACCTTAACCCTCCTAGGCTGGTCACTCAGGTTCACTTGTTGAGCGATAAGGGCCCCCACTCTCAAAGCCCGCGAAACTCCTAGACTCTTTTAGTCGCCTTCTACAACAGGCAGGGCTTTATCTTAAACCTATTATTACTAGCCCGAGATTATAGGGCTGACTTCGTTATACCTTTTAACATTTTTGTTTAACTTCAGCCGAACGGCACTATGGACCCAACTGACTACGTGGATACATGGAAAGGGATGATAGAAGTCCAGAAAGAAGGGCTTGCGCTAGATATAGGATTGTCAAATTTCAACCAAAGCATGATACGACGCATCATAAAAAAAACTTCCGTTAAACCGGCAGCTCTGCAGATTGAGGTATTTTAAATATGTTTTAACCCTTTACTCGTAAAATAAATAAGTGTTTCTAGTTTAGCGTTTGCGCTTTGTGTTTATTTCTATAGCAGCCCGTAAACGTTTCAACAGAGTTTATAAAGTGGTTTACACACGAAGATTGACTTTATCGAAAGACTCCGATAATTCAAAAATAATTAATTGTCAATAATCAATATTGTCGCTCTGACTGTTTAGACATTTGTATTTAGACAAAGAAGTTGTAAATTAATGTTTAACAGTAAACGTTTATTGGTGTTTAATTGTCCTATTTTATAAAGTAGAAATAAAAACAGTTATTTAATAAGTCTTCATATTTTATCACTTTCAGGTCAATCTTAACTTACAGCAACCTGCACTATTGAGATATTGTGCCCAGAATGATATCGCTGTTATAGGCTATACGCCTTTCGGATCCTTATTCCCAAAGAAAGCATTGCCCGGGGCTCCGAAGCCCCGTGTCAATGACCCCGCTCTTGTGAGAATAGCAAAAAATCATAAAAAGACGGTGCCACAGATCGTTTTGCGTTATTTGGCAAGTATTTTGAATAGCACACTTTATTTACTTGTGATAAATAAACTAGCCGCTAGATATATCATCAAGTCTATTATCCATTTTTGTATTTTATATATATATCGGTGTAGATCTTTAAATTTTATTTATAATCAACACTATTTACTTCCAGCTTGATCTCGGGGTATCCCCCATACCCATGTCTTTGAACAAATCAAACATAAAAGAGAACATCAACGTGTTCGACTTCAGCCTGACTGTAGATGAACGTGGGAAACTGAAGCGCTACGATTGTAACTACAGAAGTGGACGGAGTTGGTCTGATTCCCCGTACTATTTCACGAGAAATATGACATTCCAACCTGATCCCAATGATGCATAACTAATTATGAAAAATTGTATGGTATAAATAAAGAATGGTTAATACATTATTTCATGCTATTTTTTTATCCATCTAAGCAACGTGAGGAGCAAGTCGTCTATCTATTGGGAAGGAATAGGCTTTGAAAAACTTTATTACATTGTTGTCTCATAGTGACTCCGCGGAATAAAAGTTTATCACTCCACAGTTTGAACTTTATTGTTTTGTACGATGTCCGTATGCATGAAATGCCCAATCGACAAGGCGACCCGGACTTTTACCTGATAAAGGGTGTCTCCGAATGATTTTCGTTATTGAATTGACCAATACGCGCTAACAGCAGGATTACAGCGTGCGTTTTGCGTGAGAGCGTTTTATAAAAACAACGATTCACATTTTAATTTAAAAAGCTTAAGACATGTGCCAAGTGCCAATTTAATTAAGCATTGTGTGTGCAAGTTTAAAGAGACTAGGAATACAATGCCGAACAAATCGTCTGGGCGTAAAAGGACAGCAAGAACGAGCATGAACGTCGATCGCGTTCGAGAGTCTGTTATGGACGACCCACGACAGTCATTGAGATTTCGCGCAGCTTCTCTTAATTTGGACAAATCTACGGTTCATCGTATTATTTCGAAAGATTTACATTTTCACCCCTATCAAATTATTATTATTCAAGAAATGAAGCCTGATGATTCTGATAAATGAGTCAAATTCTGCAGGATAATGAAAAACCGTTTTAGGAGTTTCAATAACGTCTGGTTTTCCGACGAATCGAATTGTCACATCAATGGTCATGTGAATAGACATTATTGCAGATACTGGGCTTCCGATAAACCGTTAGAACTGCATCAGAAGCCCTTGCACTCGCCAAAAGTTGTTGTTTGGACTGCCATATCAAGTCAAGGAGTTATCGTTCCTTATTTTTTTGAGGATGACTGAGGTCGAACTCAGACCGTTAATTCTGACCGATATTGCCAAATGATCCGGACTTTTTTGGCTACAGAAATGCAAAACTAGAAGAGCTACAACCGCAACACCTTTTTCCAGCAAAAAGAAGCCACTCCTCATGTTACAAATGACTCATTAGCTGGTCTTCACGATTTATTTGCTGGAAGAGTGATAAGTCGCCGAGGAGACATCAATTAGCCACCGAAGAGCCTTGATTTATCGCCTGCTTATTTCTTCTTATGAGGCTACCTAAAAAGCAAAGTTTACAATACATTGCCACTCAACCTGAATGTTTTGAAGCAAAGAATCACTGAAGAAATCAACTCTATTCCAAGAGCGATGCTTCAGCGTCTTATTGAAAATTTTAGGGCCAGGTTAAATGAGTGTGAACAAATGAATGGTGCGCATTTGCAAATGGTTGTTTTTCACAAATAAACTTCAAGAATTGCTCTTTAAATTAACATTAAATAAAACGAGATTTAATTGATATTTTGTTTTTTATTTAACATCTAAAAACGAAAAACATTCTGAGACACTCTTTATTTCAGTAGCCCATAACGTTCCGTTAAGGAATGGACCGGGTTTAAATACCATCAGTTAAAAAGAATAGCTGAGGATCGAATTTGTTTTCTCATTCTGATCGCTAAACTTCAGTTTGAAGAGGGCACCTAATGATGATGATGATGATAACGCTACGTTAGAACATTTACACGGCAATAGATTGTAATAACGTTGTATTCGATCGAATCACAATCACTATACTACAACCTTAAAACTTGAACCTTGTGTCTGTATATCCTTAATGATGATGACAGATCTAGTGACAGTACTCAACGATTTTTATAAATATTTTCCATAATATATCAGAATAATTGTAATTGAAAAAAAAAGAAATTGTTTTGGTTATGTATTCATGAAGAATTATGTAATTATTATGTATTATTATGTAAGAGCGTGCATGAAGACGCTTATGAAAGTGGAGGAAGCGAGAGAGGTGTGCCAGGATCGTAGCAGGTGGAGAGAGGTGGTCTCTGCCTACCCCACTGGGAACGAGGCGTGATATATATGTATGTATGTATGTATTCATTTATTTTAAAAGGGCCTTTGTATTCAAAAGGAATAACCAAGTTAACTCTGACAACCATGTCCGCCATATTGGCTTAAATTAAATCCAAAGTGCTAGCTATAACATAACAATGTAATTAGAGTTCTCAGTATTAAAACCAATACTGGTATAATTAAGCGTCCTATTAATAACGTCTTTATTTTGCCTAAAGCCTAAACCTTAATATTTTGTTGCACATGTATTCGTAGTTTATTATCTAATCTATCTTTTTAGTGCCTATTTTAGACGGCAGGCGGTTTGTTATTTTATGAAAAAATAAAAATTAGTTGTTGGTTAACATTGTATTAAGTCGTGTAGAATCATTAGCTTTCACCGTACTTGTAAAGGGATTTGTGAAAGAACAAGTTCTTTCGTGGGCGGAATGTCTAAAGTGATAGTTAACAATAATTAAATAATAAAAAAAATGTGACGGTTTAGTAGAAAAATATCTAATATATAAGTTAAGCTCGTTCTTTATTGATATATACTATATATACGCTATGGACACCTTCAAGTGTTAGCAATGCCTATTAACGCCTCCTGCGCTTCCACTCGTTACCAATATTATATTTATTGATATTGTACTATTCGTTGTACAGATAGAACGTATCCCATATTCCAATAAGTATAGGAGATTCAAGCAGCGCATCCGCACACTCGTCCGGTACATAACATACTGAACGTTGACGCACGCACCGGTTGCTTTTATAGTATTTCAACTTGATTATTCATCACAACCCAAATTAGCTGCCGAATGTCATATTAACAAAACCGACCGTAAATTTAGTTCTAAAAGAAAACTAGACATTGCTTTATATAACCCATTTTGGATCCAATTAGCTTCACGGATGGCGCGATTGCCAACACAAGGGTAGTCTTTTTTTTGGTAGTCTGTCAATTTTAGCGTTTTAAGAGAATTGATTGAGATATAGTTCGGTTAATATAAAGTGACATAAAACTTCAATGCCGACTTTTATCTAATTCTGCAACATTATATACATCTACTGAATCATTAGAACAGCAGTGTATGATTATTTAGTGCTGCGAATAAACAATGAAATGTCGAAAGAGTAGCTACATCATACTAAAATCGTCGAAATAAACACACATTTACTCTTTTTAGATTTATTTCTATTTGCAATAGATGGGTTATTCAGTCTATTTCATTTATAGAATATTCCACCAATAAGTTAAGCGTTGACTTAATTGGCATACGCAAGTATTTGTTTTACCACTTCGCAACAAGGATACGTGGCCTTCGTGTAACTTTGCAGATATTGCATACGTATATCTCTCTACAATTTATATTTGCACAGGTGGCGTGTTAAGATATTCTTTTTTAAATATGTAGCAAGTATCATCAAGTATTTATTTTATTTCTTCAATGTTTGTTTTTTGCGAACAAATTTCAACAACGATCAAGTATAAGGACTACATGGTCTGCTACCTCTTTTCTTCACGCGAAATTTTTCATTCGCTGTCAGTTCATGTGACGCTTTTTTAAGTTCCGTAATTTCGTTTATGCCTGATCAAGGATCGTAACAGTTTTCTCCGTGTGATTGCCCAATTTCAATTTAAAGATGGCACTTAAGGGTCATGAATATCGATAAGGACAATCGTGTTACAACTGTTCTTTTTCTAAAGAGATGTACTGTAGATCTCGCGTTATCAACAATAACAAGATGAATCATAGATTAAAAAGTTTATTAAAATATCACTAATAAAGATGATGCAATCTACGAGCTAGGGATTCCCTTCGACAGGTTTTTAATAATACTGGCAGTTTCAGTAGAAAATATACATGTATTGAAATATTCTATTTATTGTATACTAAATGCAAAAACACATATACACACGCAGAATTTAGAAATATTGTAGTAGTAATACAAATAAGTTACGACGCCTTACTTTCATCTGCACAATATAATTAGAATGTCTACGAGGCTCGGGTGTGCCTATAACAAGATCTCACAAACTGCTTTGAATTTACAAATTAACCAATTTGTAAATCAAGTTAAAGAATATTAAATACAGAGTATACCATTCCGTTGATGAATATTTTAAGAATATTAATGTATGAAAATAAAATTTCAAAAAATCAGAATCCGTGTCGCCAGTTAGATTACCCCCGAATCTGCTACAAAGGTCTTTATTATGGGGATTGGAAGCCATAAAATATCCTCCTTCGATGCCCCGGTCTCTGCCTGAGTATTGGAAGATAGGTGTTTATTTATCGCTGCCGCTCAGCAGCTTCTTTCTGCGGCATTACTACCTCCCAGAAGGCGACCTCGACATCCTAAGACCTCTCTACTGATCATGGCTTTGATAAAGCCAAAAAGTGAGAGGTCGTCTCCCACAACAGAGACGAAGTCTGGGCCTGGCTACCCTATGTCGAACAATGCTCTAAAGATGCTGCGCGGTTCGGATAATCCCCTAGGACTTGTGAACACTTCGACCAATACCATGATCAATTCCAATTGGCGGTGTACACCATAAGCCGAGGCGGCGTCCAGAAAAACCATCCGCGTTGTAGAGGCTGTCTTATCTTCTACGTAGCACCTATTTTACTCGTCAATAGTATTCAACCGAAGTTGAGGTTTCACGAATTAAACAGGGCATTCCTCATAGTCTGCTCTTCTTTTACTCCTCAGAGCCAAGTCCTTGGCCAGTTGGTCCGCCCTCTCGTTCCCTTCCTTCCCTGAGTGCGCTCTCACTCAATAAAACCTTACATCCTACTCTTTCTCTCTCGCTTTCTCAACATTCTCTTTCACTGGCATCGCTAGTGAGTGGAGAGTGTCGGATTTTGCGACAATTTCGAGAGGGGACCTCGAGTCGCTCATTATTTTTTTTTATTTATTTATTTATGTTTTTTTATTTATTTATTCAAACTTTTACAAACATATTCAGACATGTGATATCTATCGGGTCCGAACTAAGCACAGCTTGTATATCAGCACCCTAACTTGTGAAGATATTGTATTATAGCGCAGCTTTGCATAGACCCCCTAGCTATGTAACCTGTGGCTTTCTCTAATGCCAGCAGCTCTGCCAGGTAGACTGTGCAGAAGTTGCTCAACTTAAGCTCATTGCTGATTCGCTCTGCGGCGTCCCGCATTACGCAGAACACCCCAACCAACCAAGAACTTTTGTTGTTATTTGCGTCTGTGGGCAGCAGCGAATTCACCTACCACCAGGTGACCCGCTAGCTCGTTTGCCTCCGTTATAATATAAAAAAAAAAACCACTTTGTGTCTACTCGAGACTACCACACCCGTCTGAACAGGTTGGTGTGGAATTCTCCTACCTAGGGGAAAGTGTGGAAAAGATCCAACTTGCCACCTCGGCTGCCGACTCCATTTACACCGACGGTGGACGTGCGGCATCCTGCATCATGTGAAACGCCGCAGAGATTGCTAATAAAAAAGTAAAGTTGGGCAACTTCTGCACCGTATACCAGGCAGAGCTGCTGGCAATTGTGAAAGCGATAAACTTTATTTCTCTGTTTCTAATAAAATATAATCCATTTTTTAAGTCACCACGGCGTAGTCATTAAAGCGCTTGCCTTGTAGCATAGAGCTTACTCATTCTGATGTTTGGTCGATGGTTGGGATTTGGGAACGCGCCTGGATAATTATCTAAATATTCTGCCATAACATTATTGCTGTGTTCCGACTATCAAAATTTTCTAGGTGAGCATACTTCGCTGTAGTATTCGAGTTTAAATATTAGCCCATTGCAGTTGTAAGTAGTCGTATTGTTTAACTTAGAAAAATTCTTTGTTCTGTATTAAATATAATTTGCCACATAATATGATTTAATAACTAATTAATAATACATTGAAGTGCTAAAAAAACGATATTTAATGTTTCATCACATATCCATTCATTCGGCAGCTGTGCCAACAACAGCTTTGCGACTATATAAAGAGGTGCTGAAGTCTGCAACAGTCTGAAACTGCAGGATCACAGACGGTGATCGTAACTCAAAATGGGGCAACTAAGTTTCGCTAATGTCTTATCCGCGCTTTTATTTTTTGTGCTTATTTCGGTGAGTTTTATGGTTTTATTAATATGTTATTTTATATACATGTGTAAATGTCTTTATATATACATATATGTACGTGTACATATATTTTTATATACACTACTAGCGTTCGATCTGCTGGCCATGATATAAATTTAATTCTTTGAGAACAACCGGAACCGCAAACGCCTATCTAGAGCCACCATTACTATGGCAACCGCACAAATAATTCGAAATGTAAATATTTATCATAAGGATATATATATACATATATATAAATATATGTATACACATATAGACAGATAAAACTACATTTTCTAGTATTTGCTGTGTTTATTTAATTATTTATCAATATTCAGAAAAACGATTATTATTTATAAAAACTTTCAGCAAATCTACGCCTCTTGCGTAGTTCCAACGTATAAGCTCAATACTGGAAGGGAGATGCCACGTCTTGGCTTTGGTACGGGTTTTGGAATAGCTAACAAGGTTTGTACACAAATACTCATTTATTTCACCATTTCATACTTCCAGTAATGGACATGTTTCAATGTTGCTATTGACACCAGCTACTGATCATAAGCTTCCCTAAAAAGCGATTATTCTATTTTCTAAGGAGAGGTCTAAACCTGATTCTCAGACTAGCGGAGGTTGGCGATCGGTTCGTCATATTTCACTCTGCTTACAAGACAGATATTCTATGAATCTATTCAATTATTGACAAGATCAACTGGTTATTATGGTAAAGAACATCAATTCAACTCACCACTGCACTCTTCAAAGCGGCACAATACGTATACACTGCTGTTGGGCGACAGAAATTTATGACAGTCAATATCGGAATAGGAGTCACAAATTTTGGCAAACACCATCGGTTGTTTTGATTAGAAATGTCTTTAGGATTTAACACCATGTTTATTATTTAGACTATAATCCTGTACCCTGATGAAGACGCCTTGGAGGAAGCTCTTGACTGGGCCTTTGACGACGGTTACAAAATGTTCGATACTTCATATTATTACAGAACAGAAGCAACTGTAAGTAAATACTTTAATCATAGTTAAACCTTTTAATTTACAAATCTATTTTGTCATTTCTGTGAGTTAAATTTTTACATTTAAACTTTAACGCAGTGGCAGGTAGTTAATCCTCACTAACATCTCATGATCGAGTATCGTGAAAGAGAGGAACAATTTCAGAGTAAGAGCAGCAGTTTTTTTTTGAGATCTGTGGAAAATACTCAATCAATATTCTTAAATAATTCAACGAGACCTGTGATCAGCGGTGAACATGAACAGACTGAAATGACGATGATAATGATGGTAATAATTCCAGAATCCTGTTCAACCGTTCGTACAATACCGGCTCTATTTAGTTTAGACTTTTACATGTTTCCAATAATAGATTTAGTTTTTAAATATCCTGTTTAACATTTTTAATTAATAATATTTTTTTTGTTTTCAACAGCTGGGTAAAGCTATAAAAGAGAAAATCAATAAAGGTGTTGTGAAGAGAGAAGATCTATTCATAATCACAAAGGTTTATATTTTATTTCCGACACATATTAAGTTTACCTCCAACTTTAAATGTATTAAATAATTCCAAAGTTACTAATTTTCTCTTGGTACTTCAAAGAAATGATCAAGAAGAGTAATGTTAAAAACATTAGTTGCGTATTTAAAGTTTTGTGATAATAAATTTGTTTCTTTCCTTATTTTGTACTTTCTACTAATTTCTTTTAATATACAATACCAACAGCTTGAAAATTTCCATGCGACCAAAGATGTTGGTCCGGCTCTGCGTAGATCTTTGGAGCAGCTCGACTTAGATTATGTGGACTTGTATCTTATACATTTGCCATTTGAAAAGTTTGTAAGTACTTATACTTCTTAGGCATTGCCTTTATATATTCATTACGATTTTTTCTCTTCGAGTACCGTAGTAGAAAAAGGCCGAAGTGAACAATCCTCGCACATCTTCAATCACGTTATACTCTATCCGGCACTTCGACAGTAAATCTGACGATGTTTCAACTTCTGTTAAAAAGCGCTACAGATAAATAGACTATAACACTAATTTACGGTATTTTAATCACAGACAGGATTTTGTATTTGCCATCTGATGATGTTAAGCCATATTAATAAGGAGCCGGTTGGGGCGTTTACATTGAGCACATCGCTTCGAGTCAGAATGTAGGACTTGCGACATTACGGAGCGCAGATATTAATTACACCAGTCAAACGTACGCTACCTCGTTATACCTGTTAACATTTTTGTTGAACTTCAGCCAAACGGCACTATGGACCCTACTGACTACGTGGATACATGGAAAGGAATGATAGAAGTCCAGAAAGATGGGCTCGCGCTCGATATAGGACTGTCAAATTTCAACCAAACCATGATAAAACGCATCATAAAAGAAACTTCCGTCAAACCGGCAGCTCTGCAGATTGAGGTATTTTAAATTTGTTTTAACCCATTACTCGTAAAATAAGTAAGTGTTTCTAGTTTAGCGTTTGCGCTTTGTGTTTTTCTATAGCAGCCCGTAAACGTTTCAACAGAGTGTGTAAAGTGGTTTTCACACGACGAGTGACTTCATCGAGAGACTCCTATAATTCAAAAATAATAAGGCTTCAATATTGTCACTCTGACTGTTTAGACATTTGGATTTAGACAAAGGAGTTTTAAAATTAATGTTTAACAGTAAACGTTTGTTAGTGTTTAATTGTCCTAATACATAAAATAGAAATAAAAACATTTATTTAATAATTCTTCATATTTTATCACTTTCAGGTCAATCTTAACATACAGCAACCTGCACTATTGAGATATTGTGCCGCGAATGATATCGCTGTTATGGCCTATACGCCTTTCGGATCCTTACTCCCCGAGAAAGCGTTGCCCGGGGCTCCGAAGCCCCGTATCGATGACCCCGCTCTTGTGAAAATAGCTAAAAATCACAAAAAGACGGTGCCACAGATCGTTTTGCGTTATTTGGCAAGTATTTTGAACAGCACACTTCTTTATTTACTTGCAATAAATAAAGTAACTTCTAGATACATTATCAAGTCTATTGTCCATTTTTTTTTTCTTTATCTATCGGTGAAGTTCTTTAAATTTTATTTATATTCAACACTATTTACTTACAGCTTGATCTCGGGGTATCCCCCATACCCAGGTCTTTGAACAAAGAAAACATAAAAGAGAACATCAACGTGTTCGACTTCAGCCTGACTGTAGATGAACGTAAGAAGCTGAAGCTCTACGATCGTAACTACAGAACTGGAATGAGTTGGTCTGATTCCCCGTACTATTTCACGAGAAATATGACATTCCAACCTGATCCCAATGATGCATAATTAATTATGAAAAATTGTATGGTATAAATAAACAATGATTGATCCAATATGTTCACTCTCTATTTTTTTATTCCTCTATCGACGAGAAGAGCAGGTTGTCTGACTATTGGAAAGTAATAGACCCGACTTGAAAATCTTTCTTTATTATAATGTTGCCTCACTGTGATTTCCGCGGAAAAAAATTTATCACACTATAATTTGTGAAATTATGCCGTAATGTAAGATGCACAAAATAACCAATCGACAAGGCGACCCAGACCATTACCTGGTATTAAAGGAGCCCATGACGTAATGTTAGGACATTTACATGCCATTATAGGTAGCTCGCTGGCCTAACAATTAGAGCGTGCGGTTTTCATTCCGAAGCTTGCGGGTAAGAATCCTTACATTTACCGATGACATAATAATTAAGTTATGTACATTTGTGAACTTAAGTCACAACAGTGAAAAATACAAACGGTGAAGGAAAACATCGTGAGTAAAACCTGCACATGAATTAGAATCTATTCTAAAGTGTGTGTGAAGTCACAAATCCGCATTGGGCCTGCGTGATGACTATGGCCCCATCGCCCTCATTGTAGTTAGGTAGGCCTGTGCACCAACAGTGGTGACGTAATAGCCTATGACGTAAGTATGCTGTAAAGAAGATTGTATTACTCGTCTTCAGGCATCACAATCATTAAACTGCAACACCCTTAAAATTTGAATCTTGAAACTATAACACTCTTTTACAACAGAACTCAATGATTTTTATCTTTTCCGTACAATCTCTAAATGATGAGACTTAAGCAAAATAAAAACAAGATTTTTTTTATATCTTTGTTAATTTTAAAAGGTTTTTTTTATTAAAAACGATTATTACATTTATATTAGATAAATTGTTGTATCTTATGTCCTTCGCGCACCGCACACTGGTAGATGCAACGAGGATAGATGTTCAACGCATCGGTGTATTAAAAAGTAGTTTTATCATACGATTTTGTTATATTATGTTTACAATAGGAATCAGTGTATAATATGTAAGAGTAAAATATTTTTTTTATGAAATTTTACTATTAATCAATTTAGTGGTGGTACGTCACACTATGGTGTAAGGAGACTCAGTTCCAGTCAATATCCCCAACTGCCAAATTCACTTGCCTGTTGTGCATCTTGTAGGTTTTTTTTTTATTAACGTGTGTAATCAAATGCTAACGGAACGCACACCCCGGAACCAATGGTCCGGTAACGGGGTAGTGTCGGACTCCAACCAACTAAAAAGCTTCACACAGTATTCTTGCCTCATCCACATACTCGAAGGTCGCGGGACAACATGTTTCACTTCCTCCGCGACCTCCGATCGGAGCCCGAATGAACGGGCCCACCTCGGGGAGGGATGTGAAGCACCCCTCCCGATAAAATCCCTACGTGGCGACGCGTCGGAATACGAGACGCATCACCATATGTACCCCGGGAACCCTTCCCTAGACGGGCGCCGGCCCACGGCGCATGTCGGTCGCGGCGCCAGGTTCCTCTGCCAAAGGAGCCATTCGGCGGTCGTGCGCTCGATCCCGCCTTACGGCGGTGAGCTGTAATCTCGCTCCGACCGCGTCCTGTCCCCTCGACGCAAGCTCTCGAATACGTTCGGCCTCCCGTTTCTGCGTCATAACAGAATCGCAGTATCGGGTTACCGCATTCCATGACGCCTTCCTTCGGACCATGGTCCGGACCACAGACGGTAGCGAGAGGTTACTCCCTATCGCCGCTACGAGCGCGGCCCTATCACCCCCCCATCGCGGTCAATCGGCCAAGGTGCGAGACGATGTGTCCACCGGGTGGCCATACTCGTCGCACGCCTCGTCCGTCCTACCTCTACTGTTCCGCTGATGCAGATATCTCCCGAAGCAACCGTGCCCCGTGAGTATCTGCACCAAGCAGACACTGAGGACTGCGAAGTCCCCATCCAGCCAGTCACCGATGACCGGTCGGACGACCTTAACGGTGAGGCAACCGTGCGACGGTTCAAGGAGTCGCCGCTCCCATCACCGAAGCACCTCACGTCGCGCCTTTCGACACCACCTCTCCGCCTCATTCGGCGACGGAAGCGCACCCTCCCGCTTGAGGGCGGCATCTTATAGGTTGACCAACGAGGCTCTGACGACCGATTAATAGCGGTTTAACCCATCATCATTGGCTGACTTAAATTCTACAGACCAGTCGGACAGCAGATATTATTGCGATAAAGTCAGTACTGCGATCACTAATCCGCCTGTCAAGCATGGTGAATATGGCAAATTAATTTTAGGTTGCACAAAGCACAATCACAGCCCTCCATTGTCGTAATCGGAGATTTTGAACACTTCCTGAGGTGAGCATTACAAGAGACCTATGTCCGACAATGGATGTCCTTCAGTTGAAACGATGAATGATAATGAGATCTCACGACGAGACCGGCTAGATAGGTTATATCTACAGCGCCTATTTCTACCGACAAACAGTAGGGTGCAAACATTTCTGCGTCCTGGTGTTGGACGTTGTAGTTTGTTAAATTACTGAGGTAAGGATACTTAACATCTTATGTCTCAATACGACGAGTGCAATGTGGTGCTGTGTATAAAATCCTAACTAGCTTCACGTTATTATGGACGCGAGTATCACTTATCATTATGTGAGCGTTGGCTCGTCTCGTCGCTTAAATAATAAAAAAAAAATTAACTATTTACTATTATTATCTATGCATTTTCCCATGTTATAACTAGCTTATTGGTTTCATAATCAAAAACATTTTTGGTGCGAGAATCAATAAAATCTTTGGAAGCTGTACTTCTTTTTGAGAAAGATCCGGAGAGTACGGACTGTTCCAATCAGATCTCTAATTTAGTGACCTCCTATCGAGAAAGGATGTCGCATTATCATGAAGCAACATTAGGCTAAGAGCAATTAACCAGTACAGGTTGTGTATCGGTTCGATCTTCCATCATGATTTGCAATTGTTGATAATATAAATTCACCGTATTCGTCTGCCCAGATCTTAAAAAGCTGTAATGTATGTATGATACCAGCACTGGTCTACCAAACACTCACCAGTGCATTTTTCTAAGTTCGCTTGCTACAGAATTTGACTGGTTTTCATGGGTTCAACCACTGTGATAACCATTTCCGGTTATCGTAATATATCTATTTTTGATCACAAGTAACGATACAATTCATAATTCTCTCGTTTTATGTAACCACGGATACTCACAAACAGCGGTGGTAGTAAAGATGTCCGACTGTAAAGATGTATTTGTTTGTCGGCGACCTAAAGAAACAGTACAAATAGGCGACGAGACACTTTTAACACAAGACAAGTACGGCACAAATAACTGGTGGAGATTTAGTGTCCGATCATTGAATATGAAACTGGAACAACTTGAAGATACGACGGACACAAAATTGCGTAGCAAATGTCTTCACAGATTCCATAATAAGGTTTGTGAAGCAGAGAACGTTATAAATTACCGCTTTGTGCGATGAATCGTTTAGTGTGGTCGCAGAAATGGTATAACATGACACTATAGATGGTTATGATTACAACAAACTTAAATCAGTTTGGGATACGCATTTTTCAATAAAAAAAAATATTTTTGCGGAACGATATTTATTCTATAATATAAAGCTGAGCAGAAACAAAGAGATAATCTACAAGAATAAGCAGCTAGTGTAATTATTGGGGTAACGAGACTTAACATCTTATATCTCACGCGACGAGCGCTATGTGGTGCTGTACATATTATCCTATCTACTATCGCCACGTTGTTATGAACAGGTATATCATTTACCATCAGGTGAATGTCCCGCTTGTTGCGTTGCTTAATTGAAATAAAAAAAGAAAGTAAAATTGTATGTTTTAATATTGATGGTAAAAACGGTGAACCAGTTTTGTAAAGGTCATATATCATTTCATGAGGTCATATATCAGGTCACATATCAGTAAATGACAAGATATTTCGACTTTTTCATTTTGTCAAGAGCAGTATACGTTAAAAAAAAAATGGCGCGAAAAGAAATGAATTGCTAAAAGAGAAACACAAATATTTTTTACTACACAAGCCTAAATTTGGAATAAATATATTTCATTGAATTGAATTATATTGAACTCGAAGTACCTAACCAAACGCTCGATTCATCATCATCATCAGCCGATAGACGACCACTGCCTACCCCGATTATTTAAGATCAATGTGGCCAGTTCAAAACCTGAGAGAGTGCTTTATGAGAACCATGTCATTTAAAATACATAGAAGCACAAGTAATAGGAATAATAATAATAGTAATAAGTATAATAAATAATGGTTATAAGGGTAGAGGAAGACCAATGAAAGTGTGGATGAATTGTGAGAAAGATGACATGTGTAAGAAGAGTGTGAATTCAGATATGACGGCTGATAGAGGGATATGGAAGTGAGGTACATAATGTGCCGACCCCACATAGCTGGGAGAAGGGCAGGAAGATGTAGAGAACAAGCACAAGTAATAGCAGAATACGATTTTTTACAATTTTTCTGTTTTTTAAAACTATTAGTCATTCAATTCTAGTCAACTTATTTTGTAATCCAATCGAAATACGTAACGTGTAATTATTTACACGTAATATTAATTAAAATCACTGTTGTAATAAAATACGTTATATTAGTTGAAAGCTTTTGTTAGGTAGTATTGGAAAAGTGGTTACCTCAACCATAACGATACCTCAACAATAAGATGGCAAGAAAACCTCCGAACAGGTTTGAGCCGGCCAGAGGCGGGTTTTATACTACTCTTTGCAGCCGAGGTGGAGTCGCCGAAGACGAGGAGTGTCGGTATTGCGATTCGCCGCTCTCTATTCCCTCCGTGGCTGTATAACGGTTGGCGGTGTAACCCAATATCGGATCCGCCGCAGGGAATAGGGAGAGTGTTCTCTCTTGGCTGTCATGGTCTCTGGATGACGTATTCGGGGGAATCCGTTGGCCGTAGCAAGGGGCGGTACGTCCCTCCCGACGTGGGGCTGTATAATGCAGCTGGCGTTGGCGGGGTCGCGGAGTTATGTGAAAAAGTTTCTGTGACCCTGCCATAAGGCGACAAGGTGAAACGTCGTGGGGATTTTAGTCGGTACAAGTCCGACATAACCTGTCCTTACCCGCGAGAACAGCTATGGGCAGGCATTTCCCCCACGTAAAACAAAAAAAATGTGTCAGGAAAAGACAGTAAGCCCAACTAAACCAAGTCAAAGTATCATCAAAACTATATTCTAATTCTGATACGAGATATGTTTAACTGAATCCCGTAAACGTTTTCTTTCTGGTGTTTATTTATTTCACATTTACATCTGAAAATTGAATCTTACTCTCTATATACACTCTATTATCTATTGTATGTATACCGCTTGCCAATTTGACTTATACAGCTTATCAGGAGATGGATCCACGGATCTATACTCGTCTTCTTTCTCATCAGGGAGGGGTTGAGCCCCTATGGGAAAGTCTGCAGGCAAGAGTGTAGACGTGATTTTAAGGTTTGAAGAGGCCTGCAAAACTGGGAAACTCGCCTCAGCGCTTGTTTATTGCCAAATATTCGTGAATTGGATCAAATGTTAACAGACTACCAAATGCTTCGCAGAATGCTCTGCATGGGAGTTCAAACGACGAATCCTGGTCCACAGGATCGAGCAAGACGTTTCTCGACTAGTACCAGTCTCCGTATCACTGATGGAGAAAACCGTTTGGATAGCATTATTCTCCTTCTGTGAAACCATCATAATACAGAAGAAAGGCCCCGAGCGGGATCGGAAGAGAGCGGATGCGGGGCAATGGTAATTGACGCTCCGTTGCGTCAACCTCTTTAGTATCGGGCTATTAAGAATAGGACTAAGGTAAGGACTGCCCGTCATAGAAAGTGACTAACAAGGCTCTCAAGTTCGCGAGCTTTGAGCGTGAGGAGCCTCAGGGCTAATAAGCGAGTCTTAGGAGAACGCCAAATGTAAAGTGGTCTTGTATTTACCATAGCATATGATGGGTGCTAAGTACGGCTTGGAATGTGCTCAATCAGAGTGCAGAGGGACACTGGTGCGTTCTGTAGGAAACCCCGGGGCCCGTCCTAACATACGGCAGAAGACCACAAATGGTTTTAGCTAGCAGTCCGAAAGGGCGTGAGTTCGTATCCTACCGGTGTCACCATGTAGTGAAACGGCTCGCTCAATCAAATCATTTATATTTCCTTCACCGTCATACATTTAAGCTTATAACTACCGCCATCTTATATGTATAAAAAGTGGGTCCTACCCATAACCCGACATCTCCCCGAAGCAGAGTATCTTCCGAAGATTTCCTTTTCAACATAAAAAAAGTCACACAATATTACAAAGAGTAACAAGTCAGGAAAAAATTACGGAGTAAAACATATTTTTCTGCTTCTATGCACTTCAGTACACGGCAAAGGTTCATCTTTACCGAACAAATTTTTTATTATCTCATAGTAAATGAAATATTACTTAGTTATTTTTGATTTGGCCGTATAGTAATCGTAGAGATGGTTCAGAAATGCAGTGAGAAAAAATCTTTTCATCGTTTCAAGATCTTTCATGCACTTGGGTATTTTAAATAAAATCGCGACTTACAAGCACAAATTTACTCACGGTCGTGTTAATGATTTGAACAGGTGCAATTCCGTCAAGGATTTTCTTAAATCTATCTAAAGACATGAGTGGTATAAAGCCATGGCAACGAAAGATACGATGCTGTTACTTAGTAAACGACCGACAAAGATCTATCAATATAGGTATTAAACAGGTGTAGGCTGATAACGGCCGGTATTGACGTTGATAATGAAACATTTGTACCACCTTTTTTATTAAACTACTTTAATTAATTTCAATGTTAATCATATTTTTTTTTAAAAAAAATATCCTAACACTTGATCTCAAATCAATGAAATGTTAGGTGGCAATAAGGCCAATGATAAGAAGGAAATACTTTGATACTTCGACATCAATAGACTAATCTAATCACTAATAGAAAGTAGGCAAATGAGCTAACAATTAACAGCATGGAACATGGTTACTGTCGCTTATGGGCAGTCGCAACCCCTGAAGGATTGCAAATGCGTTGCCGACCTATAGAAAATTAGTACACTCTTTTCTTGAAGATCCGCTAGTCATAGTGGTTCAGAATTGATTTCATAAAATAGTTATGCTCGATACAAAGTTAATTAAGATAACTAAGAAAAAGAGAATCTAATAATATTACATTAAACTTGCTAGACTTTACAGATATTGTCCTGTCGGTAAATATTTATTTCTCGGTACTTGAAAATCTGTGGTCGATATATACAAACCAAGCTAGGGATAATGACTAAACACTGGAAGCAGACTTATTCTGCTATAAACCGTCTGTTTAGGTATCATAGGTTCCGATTCGAAAGTGCATTGTAGCTAGTGCGGTAATATGACTTAACATCTCGTGTTTCCAGCTAATACAGGGTAGTGCAGTGTTTGTCATATTTACTAGCGCTACATATAATAGGTTAGCAAATATCTCCCTTCCGCCTTTTCGTCTTTTGAATTTCGCGGCTATGTACAAAGCGCTACAGAGCTCGTATCTGGCAATACTATACATAATTTGAAAGGTCTTGACATAACCTACAAAACGACGCTATGCATAATTAGTTTGGATATTGCGTTCAACAGTTATAGACGTGTAAACATGCGAGTTCACTAACGCCGAATTTGCGCTATTTTAAAGTTTTCCTTCGTTAAAGGCAAATCCGCTAGAGAAACGTTCCGTGAGATTAATGGTGTTTTGGGGGATGGTACTCTATCACTTCGAACCGCGGAGGAATGGTTTCGACGATTAAGAGCCGGTGAAAACGACACCATGGATAAGCCAGCCGGCGGAAGACCTGTGACGACAAATACCGATCAAATCATGGACTACATCGAGTTAGACCGGCATGTGGCATCTCGTGACATCGCCCAGGAGATGGGAGTTAGTCACCAAACCATTTTAAACCATCTGCAGAAGGCTGGATACAAAAAAAAGCTTGATGTTTGGGTGCCGCATGATTTGACGCAAAAAAACCTTCTGGACCGAATCAACGCCTGCGATATGCTGCTGAAACGGAACGAACTCGACCCATTCTTGAAGCGGATGGTGACTGGCGACAAAAAATGGATCACATACGACAATATCAAGCGAAAACGGTCGTGGTCGAAGGCCGGTGAATCGTCCCAAACAGTGGCCAAGCCGGGATTGACGGCCAGGAAGGTTTTGCTGTGTGTTTGGTGGGATTGGAAGGGAATCATCCACTATGAGCTGCTCCCATATGGCCAGACGCTTAATTCTACCATCTACTGCGAACAACTGGACCGCTTGAAGCAGGCGATCGACCAGAAGCGTCCAGAAGCGTCCAGAATTGGCCAACAGGAAGGGTGTAGTGTTCCACCAGGACAACGCCAGACCACACACTTCGTTGATGACTCGTCAGAAGCTACGGGAGCTCGGATGGGAGGTTTTATCGCATCCACCATATAGCCCGGACATAGCGCCAAGTGATTACCACCTGTTCCTGTCCATGGTGAACGCCCTTGGTGGTGTAAAGTTGAACTCAAAAGAGGCTTGTGAAAAGTGGCTGTCCGAGTTCTTCGCAAATAAGGAGGGGGGCTTCTACGAGGGAGGTATTATGAAGTTGCCGTCTAGATGGAAACAGATTATCGAACAAAACGGCGCATATTTGAACTAAATCCGATCACTGTTACACTTTTTATAAAGCATTGAATAAAGAGCAAAAAAGCGGAAGGGAGATATTTTCCAACCTTATATTAGTTGTATTAGGCCTATCTCCATTTCTCCCCAATAGGTTCCCACCTTGTCGTGGCTGAGGGGCTTAGTAACCGTGGCTGGGTCGCCCACGGTGAAGCGAAGAGGAACCTACCCGGCCGGCCCAATGTGCAGGGCTGGCCCCAGGCGGCCGCTCCAGGTTAGAGCACCGGTTTTAAACCGTGAGCTCACCTCGGATGCGCGCCGGAGAGCTGCAGTGGCAGTTTTATACTGTCGTTTGCATCCGGGCTGCAGGGGCGGCTTCATGCTGCCTTTGCAGCCAAAGTGGAGTCGCGGAGGGAGTACCGTCTGCGGCTAAACGATGCCGCAGCGTTGATGCGCCGGCGGTGGGACCGCGGGGGATAAGGAGTGTCGGTATTGCGATGCGCCTCTCTCCGTATCCTCCGCAGCCAGAGGGATTCGCTGTATGTTCCGGCGTACCCCTACAGAGGTGGAAAGGAGGGGTTCATCCGTTGCTCCCGAGATGGGGTTGCGTTGACCGGCCAGTGCCGGCAGGATCGCGGATGTGTGCGAAAGCGTTCCTATACAAAAAAAAGGCACATAATTGCGTATGCTAATGAATTTAATATAAATATGAATTAATAAAAAAATATTTTCCACGGCATATCGCAACAAACAAATTTTACATTGCAGGCATTACTCACAATATTTATTCTCAAGGACTATTTGTACAAGTGATGCCTAGAGGTTTTTTAAATTAACTGCAATTTTATTTGCCAATACGTCTGAGCGCGAGTTTAGTTGTTTCAGCTGCGAATTTGCTCATATATTATAACATTTAAATAATTTTTCTCGATTCGCTATTATTTGTTTCTTGCAAAAAAATTGGATTTCGATTTTTATAACTAAAATTAAAAATCAAATAGTCTTTATTCCTACCCATAACAATTAGTAATATACCTCTTTATTTCATGCCAATATATAAAATTTTTGATTCCCAGGTATTTGTCGACAAGCCTTTCTCACTTCCACGATTACTTGCGATAAGGATGATAAAAGTTTTCTTCTACTGACTGCCCAACATTTCGTTGAAAATAGCACTCACTGATGATGATTTTATGATATAATAGATAAGGATAAAGGTTTTAGCGACTGTGTTCCTTGAAAGAAAACGTAACGGTAATCTCGTTGTATAAGTATGTTAGGAACAGAAGGAAACCTGGATTACAAGATTTCTTGGAGTAATGCGTATATTGCAAATTAATGACTGCAGGGAAGGAGTGTGTTTGAAAATCCGAGTCGGCCTAATAACAACATCAGGAAGCCAACAGATAGTTATTTTTTGAGGTATACCTAAGTAGATTAGATAATAAATACGTATACGAATAACGATAACAAGCCAGCAAGCAGTTATCTACCAAAATTAGGCCGTAACTAACGGAATTAGATGTGGAATGGGATGCATGGACCAGGTCTTTTCCTTACATAGCATAACAGAAAAATGTATCGCACATATCCAAAAGGTCTATTGCGCTTTCGTTGATTTGGAAAAAGCCTATGACAAAGTGGTAAGGAATGAATTGTGGTCCATATTGTCCGCTTATGGGGTAAACAGCACGCTGATACGAGCATTGAAATCACTTTATGAGGGTTCTAGTGCTTGTGTTAGGGTAAACGGGGCTTACTCAGACTTACAGTTTAGCATCCATAAGGGTGTTAGACAGGGATGTGTGGCCTCGCCGTGGCTGTTTCACCTATTTTTAGACATTTGCTTGAAAGATTTGAAAGATAGTGAGTATGGACTAAGAATGAATGAGTTGACCGTCAAGTGCCTCCTATATGCCGATGATCCTTTTATTATCATCATCGGAGAGAGAGTTGCAAGCGATGGTTAACATGGTGCATGGTGCCTTAACAAGCAAAGGAATGAAAGTGAATGTAAGCAAGACGAAAGTACGAAGACAAACTGTGACATTGTGATTGAGGGACAAAAAGTGGAACAAGTGAAAGAATTTGTTTATCTGGGTTCACAGTTTACGAGAGATGGCAAGTGTGATGATGATATTGAAAGAAGAGTTTTAAAAGGGAATCAAGTCAATGGGGCAATTCATAACTTTATGAATAGCCGGAACGTATCACAAAGAGCACGACTGGCTGTGCATAGAGGCGTGTTGGTCCCCACACTGATGTATGGTAGTGGATGTTGGGTATGGCAGAAGAAACATGAAAGTAGGATTAACGATGTGGAGATGAGAAGCCTGAGAAGTATAATTGGAGTGAAACGAATGGACAAAGTGAGAAACAGTGTGATAAGGAAGCGGTGCGGCGTGGTTGAAGATGTAGTGACAAGGATAGAGAAAGGGATGCTTAGATGGTTCGGCCATGTTGAAACAATGGATGAAAGAAGATTAACGAAAGAGATATACAAGGTAAGAACGATTGAAAAAATCGATGAAGGTCGACCTAGGCGGACATACTCCGATCAAATCGGAGATGTTCTATAGAAAGGCCGAGTCAAAAGCACTCGCAACCGACGAGTATGCATGAAGACGCTTATGAAAGTGGAGGAAGCGAGAGAGGTGTTCCAGGATCGTAGCAGGTGGAGGTGGTCTCAGCCTACCCCACTGGGAACGAGGCGTGATATATATGTATGTATGTATGTATGTAACTAACGGAAGCAACCTATTTCCGTCACTACAAGTTACTATCTGAATTATACATTAGTCACAAGACAACCAGCTAATATAAACCAGAAACGTTCGTAGGAACTAACTACACTGTGGTATCATACCACAAAACTACTGAACCGAAGCCGTGCGAAACGCGTCTCAGGATACATGTGGCGCCATCTATATTTTCTCGTCGAAACTAATGAGCTGTAGTACTATACCGGACAATGCCATTAGTATTATGTTGCAGTGTTTGTTACAATTCCCCTTTCAGTTTCAGAAGTAAGTAGTCCCGATCATGAAACTAGTTGCTGTTACTTTACACCCAACAGACAAAGACCTATATAGTGAGATATTAAACATATATAAGCCGAGACCGACTGGTATTGATGTTCGTGATGAATCACATATTACGTTTATTTTTTAAACTACTAACATTCATTTCTGAGTTAAACATATTTTTATGGATAATATCCTAACACATGATCTCAATTCAACGTGATGTTAGGTGGAAATGAGACCAAGGATAAGTAGAAAGTTTTCTAGTAATCTTCAAAATCAATGGACTAATCACTAATTGGGTTTTTATGGAAAAACATACAAGCTATATTAATGTCGACTATTGGTATGAAAATGAATAGGAAGCGGTATATATCAACAGAAAATACGGTATATGTATTGAGCTTCTATTTTAACATAAATAAAAAAATAAATAAATAAAAAACCACAACAAAAGCTGAAGTACAAAAAAAGCTGTACCATTCTCTGGACAGCCCGCAAAAACAAAAACCACTGTTTCGGATAGCAAAAGAGAGAGAAAAGAGTGCAAAGGATATAAATCATATCAATTGTATAAAAGACGACGAAGGAAAAGTATTGACGAATGACGACGATATTAAAAGACGATGGAAGTAATATTTTGGAAGACTGATGAACGAAGAGAATGTCTGGGGCGGAGTATTGGAAAGCGTGCCGGTCAATATGGGTATGGTGAGGAAGATTACTATGGATGAAGTAAGAAAATCAATGCAAGGTATAAAGAATGGAAAGGCTGTAGGGCCGGATGGAATATCAGTGGAGGTATGGAAGATGTTAAAGTGGGATGAATGGATGTGGCTGATATTATTCTTCAACAAGTTGTTACAAGAAGAGGCGATCCTGGATGAGTGGTGTAGCAATTCATTGGTACCCATCTTTATAAACAAGGGTACAGCTCTGTAACAACTATAGAGGAATAAAGCTCATGTCGCATAGTATGAAAGTGTGGGAAAGAATCTTAGCAGGAAGACTGAGAGAGGAGAGTGAGGTAGCCCGAAACCAATATGGTTTTATGCCTGGGCGGGGGACTACGGACGCCATTTTTGCTCTTCGCCAACTGTGCGAAAAATACAGACGTGCGCACAAAAACCTGCACTTGGTGCTCGTGGACCTCGAAAAGGCATAGATAAGGTTCCGCGGGAGGTTCTGTGGTAGGCTCTGAAAATGAAAGGAGTGCCTGGGAAATACCTGCGGCTTATTTGTACTATTTACTGTCGTGCCAGTACACACATCCGGTCCACTGCAGGCGAAAGCGAGAGTTTCGGTGTCTTGGTGGGCCTACACCAGGGGTCGGCATTAAATCTGTATCTCTTCCTCCTGGTAATGGATACACTGACATCAGACATACAGGAGGAGGCACCCTGTTGTATCCTTTTTGCCGACGACTTTTTGTCGGGGAAGATGAACGCGAGAAACGCGGAAAAATGGCGAAATAAATTAGAGAAAGTTGGACTCAAGATCATCCGGACCAAAACTGAACATTTGATCTGTGACTTCGGCGGTCCCACCAATTTTTCTCCAATCGCCTTAAATGGTGCACCCCTACCAACCTGCCCCGATTTTAAGTACCTAGGTTCACTCATACAATGCGACGGCGATATTGATCGAGATGTGAGAAGCCGAATAAATGCAGGATGGATGAAATGGCGACAGGTCACTGGAACGACTTATGATCCACGAATGCCTCTTAAACTTAAAGGACAGATCTACAAGTCGGTCCCTAGACCTGTCCTATTGTATGGAGCTGAGTGTATTGGGCCACCAAGGGTTCGGATAAAAGGAGATTAAATGTGGCAGAGATGCGAATGTTAAGATGGATGTGCAGTGTGACAAGGATGGATAAAATTAAGAATGAGTATATTAGAGAAAGTCTGAAAGTTGCTCCAGTGACAGAGAAATTGAGAAGCAAGAGGTTAGTGTGGTACGGGCATGTTGTGCGGAGGGATGAAGGACATATAATAATAAGGAAAGTAATGAGAATGAAAGTAGACTGTTATAAGGCTAAAGTAAGACCTAAGAAAGTATGGATGGATTGTGTGCAAGACGATATGTGCAAGAAGAGTGTGAATATGACGGCTGACAGAGGGATATGGAAGAGAAGTACATAGTATGCCGACCCCACATGGCTGGGAAAAGGGCAGGAGAACGAAGAAAAAAATAAATAAATAAAAAACCAGAAAGTAAACATATATTGGATCTAGCTAAACATATCTCGACTTTTGACTCTCTGACTCCGAAAACAATAACTTATTATACTTACTTTATAATCTAAACAAATTATGTAACGTTAACGAATTTTTTCTTTTAATTCAGATTATTGTTCATCGTCAGCCGATAGACGTCGGTAGGCATAGACCTCCCTCAAAGATCTCTACGTCAATAGGTCCCGCGTTGGTGCATCCAGTGAGTACCTGTGATTCTCACCAGATCATCGGTCCACCGTGTGGAAGGCCTGCCAACACTATGTCTACCAGTACGCAGGCGCCATTCAAATGATTAAAGATAGATTATTGTTGCACATATTAAATAAAAAAAGTTGTAATCTTTGTTAGATAGTATTACATGTGGTGTTTTGATAGTGTGGTGGTGATTTTATTTAAAATATCTATATGAGCATGAAAAATCTTAAAATTATGCAAAGTTTCGTTCGCATCATGCATTTTCAGATCACTCTTTTTAAGTTACTATAGGGCCAACTCTAAAATAAATAACATCTCATCTACTATGATATAATAATACTTACGGTATACGTTAAATTTTTTTTTTTTATTTGTTTCTAAATAATTACATTTTATTACGCGGAAAACACCGCATACCTATTGTACTTATCAAAATTGATTCACTTAGGTTTTAGTCCTGTAAAAAAATAACTTACTAAATAACATAACGATTTAATGACTAATATATTAAAATACTAAATAAATACGATCTTTAATACTTCATCAATTTAATTCGACAGCTGTGGAAACAATAGCTTTGCGGCAGAGTTGCTATATATAAGGAGGTGCTGAAGTCTGCAACAGTCTGGAAGTACAGGATCACAGACGACGGTCGTAACACAAGATGGCGCAATTAAGTTCCGCTAACGTTTTATCAGCGTTTTTATCTTTTGTACTTATTTCGGTAAGACATTTTTATGATAGTATATAATAACAAAGTTTGTTTTAACATATTATATATTAAAAAACACAAAATTTTAAGGATTTTCTCGTGTTATTTATTTAATAAGGGCAAAAAATATCATTAATATTTATAAAAACTTTTAGCATATCTACGCCGTTGGCATAGTTCCAACGTACCAGCTCAATACTGGAAGGCAGATGCCACGTATCGGCTTCGGTACGGGTTTTGGAATAGCTAACAAGGTTTGTACACAAATTTCCATTTATTTCATCCTTTCATATATTCAGCAACGCACATATTACAATGTCACCAGTGAAACCTGCATGTTTCCCTAAAAAGCGGTTATTCCAACTTCGTCTTCATAAGATGCCTCTGTAACTAGCGGTCATGGATGGTCGGTTCACCATATTTCATTCTGTCTCTTGCTAGGCAGGAGACGATCCACTAGTCATTACGGTATATATCAGTCCACCTACGTATACACTGCTGTTGGGCGGCACAAATTTATAACGCTCAATATCCGGTTGTTTAAATTAAAAATAGCTACATGATTTATCACCGTGTTTATTATTTAGACTATAATCCGGTACCCGGATGAGGAGGCCTTGGAGGAAGCTCTTGGCTGGGCCATCGACGATGGTTACAAAATGTTCGACACTTCATATTATTACAGGACAGAAGAAACGGTAAGTAAAAACTTTAATCATAGTTAAATCTGGTTTAATTTACAAATTTATTTAATAATTTCTGTGAGTTAAATAGAAATTACTAGTATTATTCTATTAATTTAAACTTTATCTTTTACTCAGTGGTAGACGGGTTAGTTAATTCAGATACACACCGCATAGTCGAGTGTTTAGAAAGTAGGGAATAATTTCAGTGAAAAGGCAGCAGCGTTCTGTGTGATCGTTACTAGCATACTGCGTCCACGTACTTACACACCAATTGTCACGAATACAGAAAATACCTTATAAAAAATCCTAAATTACCTGGAGAGACCTATGATCAGCAGTGAACATGAATGATAATAATTCCAGTAACCTGTTCAACAGTTCGAAAAATATATCGGCGCTATTTTATCTAAACGCTTACATTAAGTATTAAATAGATTTATTTTTAAAATTTTTAGTTTAACATTATTAATTGATAATATTTTTTTTGTTTTCTATAGCTGGGTACAGTTATAAAACAGAAAATCAAGGAAGGAGTTATCGAGAGAGAAGATCTATTCATAATTACAAAGGTTTATATTTTACTTCCTACACACATTAAGTTTATCTCCACTTACAAATGTATTAAATTATTAGAAACTTTCTTCTATATATATTATTATATTTGACTAATTTTCTCTTAGTAGAAAAAAGTTAAACTACTTCAAAGTTATTATAATATCAAAAAGAGTAAAGTTAAAAACATTAATTAAGTATTTAAGAAGGTTTCATGATGATAAATTTGAAAGTATTACGTTTTATTCCTTTTTTTGCACCTTTTATTATAAATTTGTAATGTTTTTCTCTATTGTTTATTTGTATGGTACAATATCGACAGCTTGAAAATTTCCATGGGGCCGAAGAGGTGGGCCCAGCACTGCGCAAGTCTTTGGAAAAGCTCGGCTTGGATTATGTAGACTTGTACCTTATACATTTGCCATATGAAAAGTTTGTAAGTATTTTACTGCTTAAGCATTTTCTTTATATATTTATTATTAAATGTATATCATCAAATACCAGAGTAGAAAAATACAGAAGTGACCAATTCACGCACATCTTCAATTGCATACTCTATTTGGCACTTTGGGAGTAGAAATGACGTATCTCCCAACTTCCATTAAAAAGTACTACAGACAAATAAACAATGGTATTAAATTTTGGTATTCCAATGACCGAGGGGATTTTATGTTCACCCTCTGATGATGATCGTCCATAATAATGAGTCGCTTGGCTCGTTGGAATGTCAGAATGTAGGACTTGCAACGTAACGAGCGCGAATATTAATTACACCTCTGAAACGTACACTTCGTCGTTATACATACTAACTGTTTTGTTTCACTTCAGTCGAACGGCAGTATGGACCCAACTGACTACGTGGATACATGGAAAGGAATGATAGATGTCCAGAAAGATGGGCTCGCGCTCGATATAGGACTGTCAAATTTCAACCAAAGCATGATTAAACGCATCATTAAAAAAACTTCCGTTATACCTGCAGCTCTGGAGATTGAGGTATTTCAAATTTGTTTTAATCCATTACTCATAAAATGAGTGTTTCTAGTTTAGCACTTGATTTTGGGTTCATTTCTATAACAGCCCGTAAACGGTTCAACGCAGTCTATGAAGTGGTTTTCACACGAAGAGTGACTTCATCGAGAATCTTATAATTCAAAAATATGCTTCAATATTTTCACTCCGACTATTTAGACATTTGTATTTAGGCAAAGGAATTTTAAAATTAATGTTCTACAGTAAACGTTTGTCAGTATGTAATTGTTGTAATACGTAAAATAAAAAGAAAAGCATTTTTTTTTATTAATTCTTCTAATTTAACCACTTTCAGGTTAATCTCAATATACAGCAACCTACACTATTGAAATATTGTGCCGCGAATGATATCGCTGTGATAGCCTACACACCTTTCGGGAGCATATTCCCCGAGAAAGCGTTGCCTAAGGCCCCGAAACCCCGTGTCGATGACTCCGTTCTGGTGAAAATAGCTAAAAATCACAAAAAGACGGTGCCACAGATTGTTTTGCGATATTTGGCAAGTATTTTTAATGGCAAATTTTATTTACATGTAATAAATAAACTAGCCCCTAGATACATCAATGAAGCTATCATCCATTTTCCTTTTAAGGTATTTTAAAAATTTATCTAAGTACATCCTTGCATTTTATTTATAATCAACACTATTTACTTGCAGCTTGATATCGGAGTCTCCCCCATACCCATGTCTTTGGATAAATCACACATAGACGAAAATATCGACGTGTTCGATTTCATCCTGTCGTTAGAAGAACGTAAGAAGCTGAAGCTCTACGATGTTTACTACAGAACTGGATTGACTTGGTCTGATTCCCCTTACTATTTCACGAGAAATATGACATTCCAACCTGATCCCAACGAACACTAACTATTTTAAAAAAATGTATATGCTTGAAATAAACAATGATTGGTCTATTATATTAGTTTGTATTTTTTTATCCATCTAAGCAACGAGAGGATCGTCTACCTGTTGGAAAGTAATAGGCCCTTCTTGAAAATCATTCATTATCGTATTGTTCCATTGTGAACTCCGCAGAATAAAAGTTTACCACTACATGGTTTGGACTAATCGTCTTCAGGCAATCACTATAATACAACACCCTTAAAATAGTATACCCTTGATCCCGTGTGGAGTTGCCAGACCTTCTATCGGGCGCGTCCCCAGGTTGGCGGATAGGGGCACGCTACCCAGATATGGGTTATATATTATATATGATATATAAGATATGGGTTATATATTATATATGATATATATATTATATTATATATGATATGGTGGTACGCTCTTCAAACAGGAACATATGTCATGTATGTATAAAATAATGAATTTATTGGCATGTCATTTACCCTTTTTGCAATAGAATAATTGAGCAAATAGAGTTTAAGATCTCGCACAACTCAAAGACCCAGGCCTACCTCACCTATTCGTGATCAACAAACGAGGCTCTGGCTCCCATCACTCATGCATTGGACCGGGGTGGTAGGTAATGGCCCAAATCCCCCCTATGAATCCCTACAAGCGACGGCCTTTAGTATGCGGCGGTACTGGAAGCCATGATGACTGTAAGATCGCGGGAAGCTGTTGGATGCGAGCAGCGCAGGACCGATCGATGTGGAGATCTTTGGGCGAGACCTATGTCCAGCAATAAACGTCTATCGGCTAATGATTGAAATGAGCAATGCATCACTGAATATAAGAAATTAGCCTATTTTATACTATATAAATTGCTAATTTCAGAACGCAAACATCACACAAGTCTGTATTTGGAATATTTTCTATTGAATTGAATTGAATTATATTTAATATGAAATTCCTAACCAACTGCATGAATTTTTAAGATCTATGTGACCATTTCATCAAAACGCTAAATTCATTAATATTTAATTTAGCGTTTTGATGAACATAAAATGAAAAAAGCTATTCATCATTCATCCTTTTGTAAAGTTTAGTACCTCAAATCTGATAACCTGAGGCAATGATTAGGATGACCCGAAATATGGTCACAGATAGCAGACTTCCTAGAACGTTGATGCTTCAAGTTAGCTATGAGTTTTCTCTCTCGGGTTCTCACAGATCTTTTTCTTTGTCCTATATAAGAGAGACTACATTCACTATCCAGATTGTCTGTCCTGCGTCTTATAGAAAGATGTTATACATGACAGACGGTGAGGATTGACACCTCTTCTTTGGCGGCGTGATAAAGTTCTTTTCTATTAATAAAAGCTTTCATTAAAATGTAGTCAAACTTGTCCCTTACTTCTCTCACATATGGTACTAATGCAGTTACACACTGGTTTGGGGCCGGTTTAGCTTGGATACTGCGACGTTGGCGCGGCATTCGAAGCTTTTTGTCTAACAAAACCTGCTTACATGCTGAAGTTCGGCAGCAATGTGTTTCTTGTTACAAATTCCTTGTGCGCTCTGAAATAAAGATATTCCTACGGTAGCGAACTGAGGGATGATGGTGAGAATCATTTTTGATGTATTTATAGATATCGATCTATTTTCTAAACACTCTGTAATCTAATAAACAGCAGGTTACATTTGTCAACACTATCAAAATTTCTTATTATTAAATCGTAGACGATAAGCCTTCGATTAAGTGTTGCATGATCGTCTGCTTGACATCTTAAAAGACATTGGCCTTGATAATAAAGATGTCCAGTTTATCCGTAATCTTTATTGAAATCAGTGTGCCTCGTTAAAAGTAAAAGGACAGAAGACTAATGCTGTTGCTATTGAAAAATATAGTGTTGATTGCCTCTACAATCCAGCATCTGCAACGAATGGATGAACGAGTTATGAAATACAGAGCTAGAGATAAAGACCCGTATTGAAATTGCTCGCAGTGCTTTCAACACAATGAAAAACGTCCTTTGTAGTAAAAACATCCGCATCGCTTTACGTACTGGTTTACTTCATTGATACATATGAGCCTTTATTTTGTATGGATGTGAGTCTTGAACTATTGGAAAGCAGATCTTAAGAAACTATTTGAAGCTTTTGAGATGTGGACATATAGACGCATGTTTTCCAGTAGCTGGAGTCAGAGAGTGACCAATGACAGTGTTCTGCAACAAACAGGCCAAAACCATAACCTTATGGTTACAGTTAAAAACCGTAAAATCTCCTACCTCGGTCATGTAATTCGTTATTAGCGATATGATCTTCTGCAGTTAATTAAGTAAAGTTTATGAAAAACGAAAGGTGAGTAAGAGAAGGAAGGAATTTGAGGCGTCTGAATTGTTCCGCCGAACCAGAGACAGAAAGGACTGTATCACGCTGATCGCCAACCGTCATTAGTTGGAGAAGCACCTTAAGAAGCAGCAATTTAAGAAAAAGAAGACCCTGCTATAAAGCGACGAGATGGAACATCGTGGGGGTTTTAGTCAGTGCAAGTTCGAAATAACCTGACCTTACCCCGCAAGGACGGGTATGCACACGCATATCCCCCACATAAAACAAAAAGAAAATACCTCATCTGCTCGTTGAGCACCCTGTTAAGTAACAAACGAGGTTGTGGCTCCCACCATCACATATTTAGACTAGGACGACGGGAAATAGCATAAATCTCCCGTATCAAACTCTACAAACGAAGGTCGTAGGAAGCCGTTGTCTGAGAGGCCAATGTCCAGCAGTGGACGTTTATCGGCTGATGATGATGATAGAGTTAAGACAATCATGTAGTGCAGTTATTTTATCGACGTTGTAGTTCAGACCCTACGCAGATATTTGAAAAAGCTAGGCATGAATTACGAGAATGTAGACTTGTACCTTATACATTTGCCATTAAAAAAGTTTGTAAGAATTTTACTACTTAAGAATTTTCAATGCCTATTCATTCATTTATTTCACAATATTTATCTCATGGAATACTAGAGTAGGAAAAAACTAGAAATAATCAATCCGCAGACATTTTTAATTGCATAATACCCTATCCCACACTTTAAAAGTAGAATGGAAATATCTCCCGATTTCCGTAATAGAGAGTTACAGATAAATAGACAATGATTCTAAATTTTGGAATTCTAATCACCGAGAGAATTTTAAATTCATCTTGTAATGTTTGTCCATAATAAGGAGCAGCTAGGAACGTTCACAACTTGCCTCTTTGCGATTATCGCCTCAAGTCAGAATGTACTTGTAACATTACAGAATGCGAATAGTCATTATATTACTATAAGGTATACTAAATAGCTTTAAATACCTACTTTCGCGGGGGCTTACATAGTCTTAAGAGATGCGCTGGACTGGAACCGGTGGAAGCAGACCATCCGTTCCAGACAGCAGCCGTACGTACCTCTGAGCACGATCCACAGACATGAGGAAACGACCCTAGAGAGAGAGAGTAATTGCTGTACCTGCTGCCCTCTGCATACCTGAAGGGCAGTATTTCTTATATAGTTTTTGCAAAAGAACCATTGATTTAATGAAATAAATTACGACTACATCACTGAATTAAAGATATTTCTTTCTATTGTGCGAATTTCACGTTTAATATTTATATAACATTTATAAGTCTACAAGATCGTAATAAAATGCTAAACGTTTTCAGAAACATTAAAAAAAACATTCGTGTTCTTGCCCCTGTTTAAACTAAAACCGCAGAAATTAAGCTTGTGTTATTTGCCAACCATAATACTTAAAAAAAAATGTTAACACAGTATCCATTTTCCCCTTTATGTTAATATACGACCAACTTTAGAATAAATTATTTAATTCTAATTATCAAGAGCACCAAAATTTGCATCAGTCAGAAAATACAATAAGAATATAATTTCCACGAATAGAAATCACTAAAGGACTATTTTGTGACTAAATATTTGTTGTTCAATTATGAGTCATGACTACAATCTGATGACCCGGCCCTGCGCAGTACAATATAGTTTATATGCAGGGGCGTGCATATAATACAGATAACTAAGCACTATCTATATAAAAAATAATACAAAAGTACTAATTGTTACCATGTACTATTGTCATCATCTCATCTACCCATTTACCAATCGATAAACATCCATTGCTACCAGCAGGCACCACCAGCTTAGCAATTGGTAAATTAGGAATTTAAAATCATACGTAATTTTTTTTGTTTTCATAAAGAGTTATGATGATTTTGAGCGCAAGTGATTGAATACTAATTATCCAAATAATTGGTTAATTTAACATAAATTATATAAAAAAAAAACAAATGTCTGGTTGGTTAAGTGTGGTTGAAATAAATCATAAACAGCTGGTTTTCGCGTTGTCTTTTAATGAACAAATTAAAATTAGTGCAGCGACATTACTTCTACACAGAAAGCCCACCCTATATTACTCACTACTGACCACGGCTTTGATAAATCAAAGAAGTGGGTGATCATCCCCGCCATAGTGATAAGGTTTTGATGATTAATATCTTATACTGAGTAGTGCTCCAACGTAATCTGCGTCGCATTCACTTCATACCCACAATGGTGGCACTCAGTTGTCAGATCTAACAATAATTTTACTAGCGGAAGGTCCTTGTTTTTTCTTAATTTACCTCTCAGCGTGTTTTGGGTATTGTATGGCCTTTTATATTGTTATTATTTAATATCTCATACATTTGTATAAATTGTTCTGTTGTTCTCATCCTCATCTTTTTTCTCTCTTATCTTACTCATACTCTGCTCTTCTTACACACTTTTTTTCTTCTGTCATACTACATCCCAATTTCTCTTCAGGGCAAGTTGGGGTACATCTCTGTTGCCGGAGACGTCTATGTAGGGACCACCGCAGCGTCTATTTCTACCGCCAAACATTATTGTGTAAACATTGCTTTGTTCCGGTTTGAAGGGCGCTGTAAATAGTGAAATTACTGGATTAATGAGACAACATGTTACGTCTCAGGCGACGAAGGCAATGCGGTGCAGTGTATATCAATATTACTAGCGCGAACGTTGTTATGCGCTGGCGTGTCACTTATCACCAGTTCAACGTCGGGCTCGTGTCGTCGCTTAAATGAATAAGAAAAAACGACCCGTTCGTTTAATCACTTCGTTGAATAAAAAAAAAAGGTACAAGTACCAAAACACCTATATCCACAACTTGCCTAAAGAAGAAGAAGGACTAACTGCACTGGCCCGAAGGGCAGTAACCTGTGCCATCTGTCCATATATGCATTTAGATGGAGCGCATAGCTTCCATACACCTACTACGATACGGTTAGATTAGGTTAGGTATTCCCATTCTCTTGACCGCAACAGGCACACAGATTTCTATCGATATATGAATAACAGATATTCAGCCTCCAGATTCCAAGGATGGATCTAGGTGGACACATGCCGCTCGTAGAAGATAGCGCGTTATGGACATATAACGGCCACAGCTATTTGCGGACGTTTTAAATAGCCTATGGTCCAAGAACTTTTAACATCTTTCCAGACAAGAACTTCCCACAGACCTTAAACTCAACCACCTCCAAATACAAACGACAGGTATTTGTACCAGGTTCGCTCAAATAGTGGTTGCTACCCTGCTCCAAAGTAGCCCCCGTTTCCATTAATCAACGGGTTAGACATACTAAGCGTTTGGGACAGGTTCAACAGCTGCCAAGGATAAGTTGAAAGTACTTCATGTTAGACCCAACTTCGATGCGTGCGTCACAGTCTAAGATGTATCTGTTCTAAACTGGTGTCTTTCCTGATCTATGAAAGCACATAGCCTTGGAATTAGCAAGTGCAAAGTCTAGTCCTAACATTCGTATTTTACTGGCGACCTATACCACCGAAATCACACCGAATCAGTGTCATCTGCATAGCAGAACACATGGACACAATGAGAGAATCCGTCAGGAGAAATAAGTGTATGCGGTCATCCGTTCAAGGTCTGACCCACCGTTGTTTAGCTTCAGTAATCGGATAAGAAGCGATGTATTCCTTATAGTATGGACCTTATTACATTGTGCATACATTACTCGAAACCTCTGTGCACGTCTCTGCTGATAAGTTGCTTTAAGTTAGTTCTGTGCAGTCAGCCTCAGCGCGCGCCCCGCTGTTCATTCGATTCTACCACGAATTATCTAAAAAGTTAAAAAAAATGTTACGAATTAAGCTTTTTACTTTATTAGCAACAGTATCTTCAATCGTAAGTTTAGTTTTATTATTAAATAATACATTAAATATAGCATCACATATTATTAAGTATACAATACAATTAAAACATTTATTTGAAACGCACAAATTGATGACTTAATCCTTATAAAACTTTTTTTATATGCATAAAGTGTAAAGTTATATTAGTGTCTTAGATCCAAAGAGATTTATTACTGATTAATCATAAATTCCTTTTCTTAAAAAAAATATGAATGTAAGATTTATTAACAGTAATTAAAAAAAATCAATTTAAGGAATTAGTTTTTAGTAGGCTTTAATTTATAGTAATTAGTTATAAATTAACTATAATTATCATTGAGGAAGGTTTATATCTAGTGGTGAACTCTCGAGTCCTAGAGGTAATATAACATAATATTTATGAACAAGGGCTTTGAGGATTATTAACCGGTTTTTTTTATAAATAAATGACATTATAAAAGTTAACTTTAATAAAAACCTTAGAAGTGCCTTCAGAGTTGATTAAGATATTTAAATAATTTAAGAAAACCTAAAGAAAGATAAATATTTTATTTGTTATCTAAATTTTAGAACAATACAGATAAATAAGATTTTTTATTATAAAAAAATTGGTTCATCAAAACAAAGTATAACTATACTCTGCATGAACTTTATACATAGCAGTCTTGTTTATTAAGATGAACCATTTAGTTATTTAGTAAATAAACTTTATTAATCACTTTAAGGGTACATCAAGCAGCCTTTATATTAAGTTGCTTTTCTCAAGAAATTTAGGGAAGCAGGCAGGTTTTGTTAACTTTTTTCATATAACATGTTTTCTTATAATAAATTATCCCTCAGCTCTGGTGACACTAAACTACTACCTATATATTTAAGCTAACATAAATTCAATATAAAGAAAACTAGAAATGCCTATCATAAAAATATAAATATATAACGTATGAACGTTTTAATATATATGTGTATTATACTTCTGTCAATGTATTTATTTCAATATTTATATTTTTTTTTATTACCTATCCTCAATTATTTTCGCATTTTATGCAACTGCCTTATAACTTCGTTCCATCTTAGGTAGACTGGGAGATAAGGTCAACGACATTAAGTCCACTTTTACACGACGTGTATAAAGTTAAATAAATATATATCTGGACTGTTTTTGAGTAGTGGAAATGAGTACGTATCAAGAACTTTAGAATATAGTAAACCTGTTTCTCACTTAACCATACTTGCTAAGTTGTAAGAACCCTAATGAAACAGCAAGTATAAATTTTCCAATGACATAGCCGCCGGAGCAAGGTCTACTGGTTTTGTATTTCATCCCATATCATTTTTTTACCAGTCAATGTTATGTACACAGTAAGTTGTACTTTTAGTACACTACTTCCTCCTAGTTGTGTCGCTTTATAACATAAAATAGATTTAGTGCTCACTGGATATAGCAACTATAATAGCAATAATAGCTTTAAATATTGTTAGTAGAAGTTAATGGAATTTCTACTCATATCATTTTTAATGATGATTGTTCGAGCAGTAAAAAAAGTAATGTTGAATCATACTTCAATATCGGTATTTGATGGAATGGAATGTATTAAATAATAAAAATATTTTTTTTATTTAATACATTTGTGAATATGCATAATTATTAATCATAGGTAGGTCTGTTGCCAGAGACCGTCTAGATAGGTACCATCGCAGCGTCTATTCCTGCCCGCAAACAGTAGTGTGCAAACATTACTATGTTCCGGTTTGAAGGTCGCTGTTACTATTGCAATTATTAGGGCAACGAGATTTAACATTTTATGTCTCAAGGCGACGAGCGCAATGCGGTGCTATGAATACCATCGTAACTTGCGCCACGTTGTTAAAGGGCAGGCGCTTCCCATCAGGTGAACGTCCCGCTCGTCTCGTCGCTTCGTTAAATAAAAAAATAATAATAAAGCTATGGAATATTTGCACAGTCAAGTTTAATGATTAAATTAAAATCTCATTCAATTTAATTGGTTGTAAAATAACCTTTGTATCACAGATAATTAATCATACGTATACATACTCTGACAGACAATAATACATTATGAGATTAAAACAGTACAAACATTGCGCTGTACACTGTGATTGTTTTTTTTTACTGTAAGTTAAACATAATTATACCGTCATTTCATAACCGGATGTCCATTTAGGTAAACACAATTGTTTGATGTTCTATAAAAAAATCTTGAAGTCATATTATATTTTATATGTTAAGTATATCTATATTGTCTAAATGGAATCGCAACTGCCTCTGTATCAGTCAAGAAGATATAGTATAACGGCGTTCCGACTTGAAGGATGCTGTAGCTAATGAACTAACCTAATAATATTAATATTGAGTAAAACAAGTTTAGCATATATTAGGTATACAAATCATAATAACAGAAAAATATATTCTAAACTAAATAGTTGAGTATATTGGCACGCGGTGTCAAACTCTGATATTCTGACCTGCCCTATAAAACTTAATAATATTGTTTATGGTTTAATTTACATAAAAATTTAACTTGATGATATATTTTATCTTAAGGTAACGAGCGGAATGTGATGCTGTGTGAACGTATTGACTACCGCACCTTTTTACGTAATATGTATCTCGTCGATTCGTTATTAAAATATATATTATATGAAGTACAGAACAATAGTGGCTTCGCTCTTTTAAATAGTGTAGGATAAAATACTAAGGCGTAGTTGTTACTGGTTTTAATTAAAAATTACGCAAATAACATAGACATGGACAAATAATTGTCACTAACAAGTGTCACTATTGTTTACTTCTATTGTTCCACTAACAATTGTTTTAAGCCCAATTAGTGCTACCGCTACTTCTTTTCATTATGGCAACAAATCGATAACTTGAACAAGTGTTCAAATAATAAATAAAGATATGAACCACTACAATGCACTTAGAAGGATTTTGCCATAATCACCACGCTTGGGAGGCGGGTCGGTGATCACAGTACTAACTCTATCGCACCAATATTGTTGCGTGATCAAATTCGAAATGTGGAGATCTGCAGAAGAAACAGGGTCACCGACATAGCCCTTGGTATTCCGAGTCTGAATTGGCAAGACACGCTCGTAGCACCGATGAATGTAAGGAACTTAAAGTGCTGGAATGGCAACCCCGTACCGAAAAGCGCAGCATAAAAAAATCGCAGGGAGCCAATAGATTCAAACAGCGCAAGACTGTGCTTTGTGAAATACATTACAAGAGAGTCATGTTAAGTAGTAGACATCCATAGGTTAAAATGATGATGATTTTTTTTTTTCTTTTATGGTGATGTTCTCGCCGCAGTTTTATTAACAACTATAGCGGCTTCATCGGACTCAGGGCTCGCGGATCCGGTATCCGCGAGCTAAACTAAATAAATTGATATATACACATATATGTAGATAAAGTAGTGTGTATGAGGGGGAGGAGAAAGATGAGAAGATATTGGATGTGGAAGGGTTGAAGAGTAGGACAGTGCTATGAGGGAAGAGAGAGGGAATGATGATGATAACATTGTACTTATAATTTATTCTATCTTCAATGTACACTAATTAGATTCAATGTACGCTAAATGCACTTCATAACTGTAATATTTTAAACTGATTAAAATAGAGTCAGTTCTATCTCTAAGTTGAACGGTGATAGAGCTTTTACGAACTCGCCTGGCAACTGCCACTCTCAAAGTAAATTTGCCACCATAACAACTCTACCGTGTTTCGACTGTGGATATATGAAATCCTATGAACGTATAAGAACATTATAATGGACGAGAAGGCCTCACCGTATACGAACACATTCTCACTTAACATCACAATGTCCACATGTGAAACTAATGTTAAGTTTTAGCCCATTGTTGATAAAAATGTTTCTATTAATCTTAACAACTTATAATTACAGGGCGCGTCTCAGTCTGGAGTGATACGTACGTTCAAGCTCAACAACGGCCGCGACATGCCAGGCTTCGGTCTTGGCACTTGGCTTGGCCTTGCAGCTGTAATTATATTAAATAGATATTTCTAGAAATATTAGAATCAAAGTAGAGGATAAAAGAGATAAGTATAAATGCTTAGATTACGAAAATGCTCTCTCAATCGACTGAAAGAGATAAGGGAAGGAAAAAAAACGGAGATATAATAGTAAACAATTTTACTGATGACAATTAAAATACAAATTTATTCATGTGACTAAGTAATGAAACAAGCAATATTCCTATCAATACTCTCCAAACCTGTCAATAACACTGTGATACTAATAAAGATGTCAATAATGTCATATTGCGTTGGTCGCACAGGAGCTTTGAGTTTAAAATTTGTACAATACTAACCACCAGCAGCAAAAAGTGCAGCAATAATAATTCCTTGAAGGTCTCCGGTAAAGCAGAGCTACCATTTCATATGGCACAACATTTCCTATCAAACTCAATAACGATTAAAGTTAATACAACTGACACTATAAAACATTACAAATTTATAGAAGCAAATTAAATAAGTTATTCTAGGAACCAAATAATTATAAAAGAAAAGCATGATAATATTTGATAATATAAGCACTATTCAAAAAAATAATATTATGCAGGATTCTACGGCAACAGAGAAAAAAGACGAAGTTGAAAACTCTGTGAAATGGGCTATCGATGCAGGCTATAGACATATAGACACTGCCTCCATCTACGACACCGAAGTTCAAGTAACTATTACAGAATTTATAATAAGATCACATTTTAGAATGCTTTCGATTAATATAAAACTATTTTTCTTTAACAGGTTGGAAAAGCGGTCAATCGAAAAATAGAGGAGGGTGTAGTGAAAAGAGAAGATATGTTTATTACCACAAAAGTATGTAAATTAAAAAAAAAAACAATGCTTATAGGCAAGCACCAAAACCAGTTACAATTAAAGTTGCTTAAACATTATCATCCCAAATTCGTATTTCACTGCTAGTGAGATCTATATTGCCGGAGTCCGCCGAGGTTAGTGCTTAGTCGGAGCCCTGTTTCTGCCGCCAAACTGTTGTGCGCAAACATTACTGTGTTCCAGTTTGAAGGACACTGTAGCTAGTGTAATTACTGGGATAATAAGACTCAACATCTTATGTCTTAAGGTGTTGATCACCATGTGTTCCTGTGTAGAGCATCCTAACTAGCGTTACGTGGTTTTAGGCAGACATATCACTTGCTATCAGGTACTGCCTAAACCGGATGTTCTATCGATCTACAGTATATAAATAAATGATAGAGAATCGACAGAGTTCAAACCACGAGTATCTTAAGCTTTGTAGACCGGATCCAAAATGTATTTATTTTGATTGTTTGCAATTTTTTCAGTTGTGGAATGATGCCCACGCCCGCGATGCAATTATGCCAGCATTAAAAAAATCACTGACGAAACTCAATCTCACTTATGTCGATATGTACCTCATGCATTGGCCTATAGCACAATACGTACGTAACAATCATTTTCTAAATTTCTCAATATGCATCTTTGTAATAACCCGTTGTGCAGAATTTTTTATCTAATACAATTTATTCATTAAAAAGTGTCATTAAATGTTCTTCGCACAAATCACATTTCAGTTTAAAGTCCACAGTAATACTGTTTTATTTGTTTAGTTCAATGGTACCTATTATAATGTGGATTACTTGGAAACTTGGGAGGCAATGATTGAAGCTCAGAAATCAGGCCTTGCTAAGTCTATCGGAATTTGTAACTTCAACCTGGAGATGCTGGAGAGGCTCGTCTCGTCAAGCTCTACAAAACCAGCAAATTTACAAGTAGAGGTAGCGTATTTGCTTCATGACCATTGTATATACTTTAACAGTTAGAAAAACTTTGTTACTATTGTTTAATCATGTTGAGAGTGATGTGAGATTTGGCATAGTAAAACTTCTCATGATGGAGTACAGAACGATAAAGTTTATGAATAATATATGTTACAATAATGCAATATCTCTTGGAACCGACTTAATTCCTTTTACGGCAATAATTATTTAAAAATATGGGTAAAAAGAAGAATTCATAGAAATTTGTTAATTTTCAGATCAATTTAAATCTCCAACAGCCAGCACTACGTGAATACTGCCGTCAGCATAACATTGTAGTGACTGGGTACACACCTTTCGGTTCACTTTTTCACAGCAAAGCGAGAGCAGACGCACCTCCGCCGCGTGTAGATGATCCAGCTCTTGTAGAAATCGCACATAAATATAACAAAACTGTGCCTCAAATCGTCTTGAGATATCTAGTGAGTATTTTCACATTACATGTACCATTTATTCTTATTCGTTCTGACTGTAATTAAGCACTAACGGGACCATTCCGTGTAATCTTCAATGTGAGGCTTTTAAATTGTTTCAACGACCCCAGCTTGTTAAAGTTGGAGACTAAGAATATTTAACGATTCGTTAGCGTGAAGTGAAGGTTAAACCAAAATATTTCATCACTTAATGAACATGTTGACCGAAACAAAAAAAATTCTGTTTCTGTAGCATAGCGGAAACGTGACACATATATTAAGGGGTAAATTCTAAATATGAAAAGGACATGGCTAGAGTCTCTTCTGGGATCTAATATATAATAAATAGTTATTATATCTAATCTAATCCCGTACAATGCACTAATAGTAATTATTTCAGTGATTTTAACAAATACCGAGTTACATAGGAACTTTTTCTAAAAAATTCTACTGAGTGGAGTTTAAAAGCCACTACCATTCCTCTAAGCGGTCTCGTATATCTAATATAATATCCATTTTCTAACAAAATCGCGATTATTAAAAAAGTATGCAGGTTATTAAATTTTAAAAAATTCCAGGTAGACCTAAACGTCATCGCTATACCGAAGACAGTGACCAAGTCGAGGGTAGAACAAAACATAGACATTTTCGATTTCCAACTTACACAGGAAGAAAAAGAACTCTTCAAGAGCTACGATAAAAACTACAGAACTATTGAACCAAAAATATGGATAAATTCTCCTTATTACCCTTTTGAGAAGAATTAAGATATAATATTGTCTTTGAAATTATAATCAATTTCTAAAAATTCTCTTGGTTTTAAAAACGGCGCGATTAAATATTCTTTCATAAGTTTTGATTGTTTTATTATATGTTATTCTTTAGAAGAAAGTATTATTGGGATTAAATTACCGTCAATACTAAACAAAAATTGCATCAAAAATGCCATGGGTCTAAAATAAATAAAAAAAAATGATTCATAAAAAAAGTCATAAAGTTAATCATCATATTAAAAACTCAACGCAATTATTTTATTACCTAATACTTTTCATTTAATATGCAAAATCTGCGACGATATAAATACCATATTACATAAATTTCTTTTCCATCCCACTATCCGCCATACTAACATTACTGTTTTCCGGCTGTCGATCTATCTCCTCTGACCTCTGACCACGCCTCACGATCTATCACCTCATTCATCTATATCATCCGATACTACGATTAAATGTCAGCCTACTGTCGATAAAAAAATTAATATACACTTTTCGCAAGACTTCTTTACTGTTTCGAGTTTAGCTTCATCATTCATTCTTGTTTCTATTTTATGTTATAGGGGCGTGTACAGAGATTACAGGTAGAGTATGCAAAACATTCGAAATCTCTATGCTTACCTAAAATTGAAAATAAACTTATTATTTTAGTAATCCATAACAGCCAAATTACGTCCTCACTGCTGGGGCACAGGCCTACCCTCAATATGAGGGCGATTGGGCCATAGTCACCACGCGGGCCCAATGCGGATTGGTGACTTCACACACACCTTGAAATAAATTCTAAGTCATGTGCAGGTTTCCTCGCTATGCTTTCCTACACCGTTTATATTAGTCATTGGTACATGCTGAGATTCGTACCCGCGACCTTCGGAATGAAGGCCGCACACTCTGACCATTAGGCTAACGAGCTTTAGTAAATTTAGCACCAATTTAGTAATACTCAAAGCATAGTTGTGTACTTTTTCTGTAACTTGAGAGAATGTTTATGAAGACAGGGTATACAATGCTTATTTAACTGTATAGTTCGCACGCCAATATGTGTATGTTATATTTCCCTAGTAGTTCTAAGTCCCAGAAGTGGGAACATTAAAGAAATTGTGTATTTTTATTGAAGGTTATATTAAAAGAGAGGTTAACACAAATATAAAATATTCCGGACACGTATCGATTGAATTTAAAATTAAACGATGCTTGAATAACAAGTTGTAAACAAACCGATCTGTATACTTAATTATTCAAACAATGTTCCAACTTAAACATGTTTGCCTGCAAATATAGAACAATTTTCCTTGTTCATTGTAATGTTACTACCTTTGATAAAACAGGAAATGGAATATTATTTATGAAGACAAAAGTTTTGTAGAGCAAATCATTTTATCAAATTGATTCTCTAAGATGTTTATCTATCCAATGTGATCAGCTTTTTAGACTAGATCCAGAAAAACTACAGAAAAAACCTAAACATAATTCACATTTCATTACTTATATTAATAGTCATACGTATAATATATTAATCCTTTACATATCGCTTTGCCGATAAGTCTCTATAAAATTACCTTTTGTTTCTTTAAGCGTGTGTTATATATATAAGTGTATATAGATACATAGATACATCTGATATAATGAGTAATATGATATTTGTATTTGCACTATTGTTATATTTTTTTTGCAGCTTTTACTTTTATATTTTTTCTCATCATTATTTGGCAAAAAAGTTTATACAAATTCAGTTTAATAAAGTCTATCATTTCTTGCCTTATTGCTTTACGCCATAGTTTTTGTATTAATTAAAATATTAATCCAACAACTATATTACCTGGCTATTATTGTACCATACAGTTTAGATGTGCGATTCCGCCTTTGTTGAAGATATTCCATTCTTTCTTCCACAACTTCATGTTTTATCATTAAAAATTCCAAGAATATTTATTATAAATTACAGGTATTGCTTACGTTTGACTCTAATTTATGTTTTAATATTAAATTAAATTATTTACTATTAGTAAATACTCTGACCATACCTATCATACCCGTGTCCAGCAGTGGACGTCTATTGGCTGATGATAATGATTATGAATATTCATACGATTTATAATAATATCATATCATAATATTTTAGGCCGTTGAGCGCAATATGGTATTTTATATCCATCACAACAATGGTCCATTGTTACATGCCGACACATAAATGAACTCGGTGAACGTTCTTTTCGATTCGATGCATAGACACTTAAGTTTTGCCATGGCCACTTAATATATAATAAGATTGATCAGAAATATTTCATAATGTTCACTAGAAAATATTGTACAGCGATTGTACTCAAATTCATCAAGGAAATCACCTTGACATTATAGTTCCTTTATTATAACCTTCTACAGCTCCTAAAAGTTTTATTTAATGTTTATTACACGTTATAATTTCTACATTAACAATTACAATGGTGCTTAGGTCAGGTGCTGGTGGTAAGTCTCTGTTGCCAGAGACCGTTTATATGGGTTTCATCACAGCTCCTATTTCTGCCGCCAAACATTAATGCGTTCCAGTTTAAAGTGGCTGTAGCGAAAGAAATTGCTGTGTTAACGAGACTTAACATCTGTCTCAAAGCAACGTGCGCAATGTGATGCGTAAAATATATATAATCCTAACTAACGCCACGTTGTTAGGTGGGCGTATCATTTACCATCAGGTGAACATCCCGCTCATATCGTCACTTCATTGAACAAAAATTAAAAAACACTAAACGGATATAAAAATTAGGAAGACTAGCTGTCTAGAAAACACCTGGGCGTCTAGTCTGGAGCGATCTTTTTCAAGCTTAAATCTTTACTAGACTTTGCAGCGTATGATAAACAAAAAAGTGCAGATCGGTATTACAATGACCATAATAAAGAAAAGTTAGAAACTCATGAGTAGATAATGAGTTTGAGTCGTGTATTTTAGACATGTTATGCAATACGCCTATAAGTCCCGACGATCTTGAACAGAGCATGTGGTTTAAATAAATTTTGTTTTAATATTACAGTAGTTATTTTTCTAGTTATACCGGTTCCTAAAATCCCCTACCATAGCTTCATACGAAATCATAAAATGACCTCACTGAATGTAATACATGCTATTTACATATTTTCAAATATATAATAATAATTATGGTATATTTTAAAAAAGTAACTATTCAAATGTATAAGTTATTCCATTGAATTGTTTTATTGAGTTTCTTTAAATTTTTCTCGCTTCATGAAAATCTGGGGTTTTAGAAATGCAAGCCGAAATGCTGTACGCGTATAACAAAAAAGTGGAGAGGTGGTAACTTAAAATCTCTGTTACTTTATCAAAATTTATCAAAAATAATTTGTCCGCCTTAACTCTTGCCATCAAACTACAAGCAACTGTTCACTAGTTGTAGTTCGGCAAGTCTCACCCTGGCCCACAGCGTAGGTCCCCACATCAGCGCCAATTTCCACCATCAAATAGTGTTGTATATAACTGTTTCGATTTGAAAGGGGCTATTGCTTGCATTATTAAACTTATTATGCTAGTCTTCATTTATCAAGTTTAAAACGCATTTTTTGATATTCTGATGTTTTTTTGTGTTAAATGTTGTCTCTGTAGGCTTACTTTAATTTATTTTTTCTGTCTCCTATGCGTCGAAAACCTCACTCATTAGTCGATCGAAGTATTGAGTGATAACAAGTATTAAGGGCAGAGGTCACTGCCTCAGCGCCACCAGTGGACATTGAGTCGATGTATAGAACGGACGTTATGAAGCAAAACTTGGTGTTTATATTTACCCTAGCTGCTCTAAGCGAGTTGGCAGTAAGTAATAACACTACTAAGTTATTAGGAAACATGGTTGTCGGCAATAAATGTGTTTTCATGGAAATTATAGGATCTCAAGGAATGAATTGAATTCTTACATTGTTTAAATAATTAGAGTATTAACTAACAGAAATCTTCAAACGTTAAAAATTTTATCATTTATCCAGCATATTGTTACTCTCTTTATATTATGACATGAATAAATGTTTATCACATTTCATAATTTGGTTGTATACGTGTAACTTGTGCAATGGAATATTTTTAATATTGTGTTTTGTGTAATAAACATGTTAATTATTTAACAAAATTTTATCATCAAATATAAATAACGTTGAATCCTTTTTTTTTGGTTTCGTCAAAGACTTTCTTATCAGGAGTTCAATTGCTAACCCCTAATAGATATGGCGATGGTTAATATTTAAAAAAATTTAAAATAATTATTCTGTATAATTAGAAATGGCAGCCCATAAAATATGTTAAAATAGAATTATTTTTTAAATTATTGCTGTTTCCACATATGGTTACCAAAAATAGAATTACGGGTTTTCAATTTACAACTTTTGTTGTTAAAAACAAAATATTTATTTAAATAGTAAATTATGAACTTTGGCACACTTAATTGCCTCAATTGTATATCATCTGTTTAAACCATACGCAATGATTTTTTTAAGGTTGGAACTATTCTTGCTCCAAAATTGAAACTTAACGATGGCAGAGAAATACCCGCCATAGCGCTTGGCACCTGGTTGGGTAACAATACCAAGGTACTTATCTAAGTTAATTAACAAAACGCATTAAAATATAATTACACGATAGAAGTGTTTGAGATAACAACAATTTTTTTAACAATTGCGAAAATATACTAAAAAATCTTTAGACACGTCAACAATTTCTGATGATCAATCATAACTAATATCTAAACTGTACTTTCATATATCATTAAATAGTTATACATCCCTACAGAGTTGTGCGATATAAGGCAATAAATCAAACGCAATCTTTTATTAAATTTAATGTCAAAAGCACATAACCAACCTATGTATTTTCAACACAACCTCACAAGAAGATGCACAAGCATTTAGATGTTCCATAACAGCCAATTTACGTCCCCACTGCTGGGGCACAGGCCTACCCTTAATATGAGGGCGATTGGGCCGTAGTCACCACGCTGGCTCAATGCAGATTAATGACTTCACACATACCTTAGAATAATTTCTAAGTCATGTGCAGATTTCCTCACGATGTTTTCCTTCACTGTTTGTATTTCGCTGTTGTAACTAAAGTTCACAAATGTAAATAACTTAAATATTAAAGTCATTGGTACATACCGAGATTCAAACCCACGACCTTCGGAGTGAAAGCCGCACGCTCTAATCAGGCTAGCGAGCTACCTATATTCCTATATACCTATAAATCTATTTAGATGTTATTCCACTCCAATTGATCAAATGGAGTTATTTTTGACTTATTTGTTTAAATGATCTTGCTGCAAAAATAGTGGCAAGATTAAACAAATTTAATAATAAAAACTTTCTTTAAGAAAAAATATAGAAGCATCTCAAGGTAGTGATCAATGATGATCTGTATTTCTCGCGATAAGATTTTTTGGTTCTTAATGGGGTTTCGATGAATTCTGGCTTTAACAGCATCAACAGCCTTTGTAGTTCTAACAGCACGCGGCCGCCTCGATATTTTCCGGTCTTCGACAGTGGAAGTGTTGTTGTATCTGTTGATAGTACGATATTCGAACATACGGCTGATAACATACTTGCATGCATAGTTTTGAAATGTCTGGAATAAGACCGATGGCTCCATACCCATTTTGCGCATGGCGATCACTGCAATTCTATTTTCTTTAACACCCCATTACATATTGTAATTTGATAATGAACACGAAAAAATATGTGAAATGGCGCAAAATCAGAACAACTTTAGAAAATTAAAAAGTTGAAAAAAAGAAGTTTTTATGTAACAGTATTTATGACCAAACTAGTTATACATTGATTATATCTGCAGAACTCAGAGCTGTTAAAGGTTAAAAGGAGATTAACAAATATATTTTTCTAATATGGCCGCATCGAGCCGTCATCAAACGAGGTGGAGCTCGCCGTAGGTTGGGCCATTGACGCTGGATATCGCCACATAGACACCGCTTACGCGTACAAAATTGAAGACCAAGTCGGCAGAGGAATTGCGAGCAGATTGAACGAAGTTCCAAGAGAAGAACTGTTTATCACTACTAAGGTACTAAATCTATAAAGTATATCGTACAAACATTTCTATCACAGTTAGGTAGCAGGCTTTCAACAATAAATGTGGGTAAATCTTTCTTCTTGAATGCTGACGAATTAAAAAATTTCGAATTTCGTATTCCTACAGTAAATGTATTACACAAACATTACTCAATGTCGACTTGAAAAGCTCTGTCACTAGTAACCATAATGAGTTAATTAACCGCGCCTATTTCTGTCGCCAAACACTAGTCCGCAAAAATTACTGATCCAGCTTGAAGGGAGTAGTGGCTAGTGAAAGCACTAGAGTAACGAGACATAACATCTTATGTGGTACTGTGTCTATTATCCTAACTACGGCATGTTGTTATGGGCATGAATATCATTTACCATCAGGTAAACGTTCCGCACATCTCGTGGCTTCGTTGAATAAAAAAAAAGGCAATATTAATCGATAATATTTTGTTATTTGTGTATGTAATAATATTTTTTTTACTGTTTCATAGTTGTGGAATGACCGCCATGCGCGCGATGCGGTTGTACCAGCTCTCCAAGAATCGCTACAGAAACTGGGTCTGGAATATGTCGATCTTTACCTTATACATTGGCCAGTGGGACAATATGTAAGTGTTTTACCTTTATTTTTCACGATATATGGATTACCAGAAATGCTCGAAATAGTGATCAAGGGCACATTTTTTGTTTTATCCTTTGTCACCATACATACAACTTTCTGTTACTTGTTCAATAAAATTAAAAGTTTTTTTTTAGTCTAATCTCTCCTACGATTATACGGACTACCTCGAGACATGGCACGGCATGATGGATACTAAGCAACAGGGTCTTGCCAAGTCAATTGGACTGTCTAACTTCAACGAGCAAATGATCGACAGAATTATAGAAAACGGACTGGAGCTGCCAGCGGTGCTGCAAGTTGAAGTGCGTATTAAAAAGAAATGTCTTAATATTGTATATATAAAATTTTAAGTTATAAATGAATATCTTTTAATATGTGTCAATTACTTTTATTATAGTTTTTAAAAAATGTAAGACAAAGAAACATTATTTATTTTTACAGATTAATCTGAATCTTCAGCAACCGGAGCTTCTAAGATATTGCAAAGACAAGAATATCATAGTTATGGGTTATACACCATTCGGCTCTTTGTTCTATAATAAAGCAAAACCAGATGCTCCACCACCCCGTGTCGATGATCCCACCTTGACGAAAATCGCAAAAAAATATAATAAAACTGTGCCACAAGTGGCGCTCAGATATTTGGTAATTTTTCACTTTGAATCATTTTGTAAATAGTACCTCTTAAACCTCGCAGATGTAATTTTATACATATTTGCGTAAACACTCGTGTATGCACATATATATGTATATAATTGCCAAAGAAAACTTTAAATCAAACACTACAGCTATTTTCAAAAAATAAGTGGCCTTAAATATACCTTATATTTTTAACCATCTATCAATTAGAGTATTGACAATATAAATTCAACCATTATGTATATTAGGCGGAACAAACAGTCAAAATTTTAAATAATCGAACACTAAATTTTTAATTAACTAACTATTACTTATTAACTATTAAATACATTTTTTGTTTTTTAAATGTTTAACTTTATTATATTTTATTTTCCAGATTGAATTAGGAGTACTTCCTATACCAAAATCTTTAACGAAATCTAGAATACAACAAAACTTCGACGTCTTCGACTTTCAATTAACTGAAGAAGAAAAAACACTTTTGAAAGCTTTTGATCGCGATTACAGAACTATATTGCAATTAAAATGGCTTAATAATCCTTACTATCCATTCAAAAAACTACCAATAGGAAGTAGTATTATGTTATAAAATTGAAAAATATATAAGAGTTAAAATAATAAATACTTTTATTACTAATTAAAAATGTACCCTACATTAGAAAGAAATCCATTACATTTAATTATGAGATATAAATCAATGTGAGGAAGTTACGATCAATGTTTGAATAATTACAAATATGAAATGTTTATGTATTTGTATGCAGTATGTACTGTTCTGACTCTTCTTAGATTTACTTGAGATGAACTGAATTTTTTTTATTAAACATACGAACATTCACTTATTAAACGTCAAAATCTACCACCTATTCGCAAAATAAATACCTCGGACCTGAAAAGAATGAAAGCGAGAAATTCAGTACGTACTTATATTTTTTTATTATATTTTAAGATGTCTTAATGCTCTTATATGCTTTGCCCGATCGATATAGGAATCTTGGGGGGACGCCTATATCCACCAGTGGACGTCTATCAGCTGATGATGATGAAGATGTTTTACAAGCTTGCATGAGAATCAGCGCGTATTATTTCTACACAATATTCTAATTAATACATACCATATACCTTGCCTGTTATGGTAAACTGGTAAAGTATACCATTACAGCAATAGTTTGTCCTGTTTACCCTAATCGTCTACCGAAAGAATAAATAAATGAAAAAACATTGATGTAATATTTTCTAATGAAAAGCGTTGCGTCAAATACACTACAATAATGAAAAGTTATAGTAGTATAAATTAATTGTGTAATATAAATTATTTATTCTCCAAATTAGATTATGAGTATTAGAAAATGTAAACCTCAATAAAATGTTTATAATCAAACGTAGTTATGGCAACTCAATTAGTAATGGCAACATTAAGCAATAACAGTCGACTGACGACAATTATATTTTGACAATTGACATAAATTGGTGTACCGTGCGGGATATAATCCGTCGACATGTCTTTTAAAAACTTATTTTTATTAATATGTACTGTGTTTAGTGTAATTGATAATATAAATACCCAATCGGTCCACAAACGTTTTGAATATAAATACTCTTTTAAACCACCATATTTAGCTCAAAAAGATGGAACGGTACCGTTTTGGGAGTACGGTGGCAGTAAGTAAACTATCTTATATGAATAGAATAATATTTATTAAATAGAACTTTTCTAAACATGTACAGCTTTTTGTAGGTCTTTTTTCTTATAATTACGGCATATTTTTTATGTTATAAAAAGTGCATTTTCTGCTAAAAATCTCTTGTTGTTACGATAGTATTCGATGACAGCGACACGTCAGTGAAATCTGTCACTTTAAGGTGAGATGGCCTTATGCTCAGGTCGCTACTGCGATAGAGACAAAAAAATTGTGTTAAATTCTTGTTTTTTGTTCCACGACAGCACAGCATGGTTGCGGTTAAACTTAAATTGGATAATATGTTAAAAATTAATTATCTTTTCAAATTACACCACAGTTGTCTTCCGTCTGTGGTTGTCACCTTTGTAACGTAATATTTTCATAACTTTAACAATTTTTTTTGGCGCAAGCGATAATTATGAATATACAATACTTATTTATTATATTTTGTGTTCTGAAATAGTGCTATTATATTTTTTTGTAGTATATATTTACCAACTAACATTACACTTAAACTTGTAGATGTTACCAGTAGGGGTAAACTATTAAGTTATAATTTTTTACATAAATATAGAAAACTATTTAAAATTTTTATTTAATGATTGCTCTAATTACTTTATTAGTTATTGTTAAAGTCTGATTTATTTCTTACCATTGGATCATTTAACTCTCTACTCTTAACACTTTGTACTTAAAAAAAATTGCTAAGAAATGTTACTTATAAAATTTGTTTTACATAGAGGATAGACTTCAACATCAATGCAATATTTTTTCTCTCATTTATTATTTCTTTATGGTAACTACCATTTTAGTACACAAATTTTGTATACATAATTTAATTATAAAAGTTGCTGGCATATTTTAAACCTTACAATGACTTTTATAGAGTAGAATATGAAATCATAACACTGAATGTTTAAAAGTGCTTAATTAGGTGTTGCAACAAAGCATGTATTTTGTAAATTAAGTTACAGAATGATAAAACAAATTGAAGTCACTGGTTGTGCTAATATTTTGATTATAATGCAATTTTACTTCCACACAAATTCACTGCAAGTCTTTGCTATTCAACGTAATATGATATGACAGACAAAAGCAGAAATGATATCATATTGGCATGACAGCAAATATATATCTTTCTCTAGTTTTTTATAAGACACCTTATACACACGGAAAATGAATTATCATCTTTTTCATAATTCAGGAATTGTTAGTTTTTTTTTTTTTAATAATCATGGCCCTATTACGATAATAACTACTGCAGGATTTTTAGTGTAGAAGTTTAGGTAAAAATTACAATTTACCCAAGCTTTCCCTTGAGGCTCTCAAAAATTTCCATCTCTAAACAGAAAAAGAAAAATATTAGGTAACTTTATAAGTATCTTCCAAAATTAAGTTAGCTTGTGATAATTACAATCTGAAACTAATAAATTACTATAGTGCAGTATTTATCTAGTCCCATTTCAAAAATAAATAGTTAATGAAACTTGGTGAAGCTTGCTAAAAACAACCTCTACAGCAAACATGTACAAATCAAGAAGGATATAGTTAAAAAGTATAACTACTGTGATGATTTAATGATACAGATAGATTATGTTAATCTACAGGAGCTGTTTATAAATTTATGATTCATGTAACATAAACTGATTACTTCATTATCATCCAGTAATGAAATACAGTAAATTTGGTTATTTATTATGGAGTGTTATCTTTACTACTGTAAATTGATAAATGGAATTAGGAATATTACAGTGTGCATCTATTATACACACTGTAATGTTCATTTGATATCAAGTATCCAGTGGATATCAATAATATTTTTATAATAAATAATACTTATACAGTTTTAATCATAAGGCTAAATGAAGTATAGTAATGAACAGATAGACCTTAACACAATTTAGGTTTGTTTATATTGTTATTGTACCCAGGATAAATGTTTGTTACTATTTAACAAAGATAATGGAAAAGTTTTTTCAAATTTCTTTGTGTAGCTGCTACCATTACATATAACCTCTAATGATGATAAAAGCTGTTGCTTTGATCTGAATGTATACAAAGGTGTGCCAGTGAACCTCATTTGACTATCTACAGCCACATTGTCTGTTAACACTGTATGATATTTATGAAATGTATATGAATCAGCATGTAGTTTTGCATTAATTTTCAAATGCTGATTTCATATGAAAGTTTACAAATTTCACGTTAACTCTGTGTAATGTTTGTATTTCTTATCACAGTCAAACATGCATAGCAGTAAAACAATACTTTTGCAATGTTTTATACAAATGCAAGACTGGTAACTAATTTAATGTGGAATATAGATCACGACATACATTTTTCTATGAAATAAGTCAAGACTTTTGGACCCCTTACTGGGTATTAAGAGACAATAACAAATATACTGCCCTCTCGATGTTTTCACTTATGATAGAATTTGCCCTCTCTCCATAGGAAATATGTGCATTTATTCACCATAATATACAATTGCAAGTTGATAGAAGTCCATGAAAACAATTGTTCTAGAAAAATAATTCCTCACCATGTGTATACCTTCTCTAAAGTAGATCAGGTCCAGTTCAGTAGGGATTCAATCTGCAACTCTTTCAGAAGTATTATACAATGCACATGTTTTTACATACAATGTTTTAGATTTACAACAATTGGGATTCAATTCTATAATTTTTTAAGTGTCTTAGAAATTTTTTAAGTATCCTTCATTGAAAAATAATATTTCTAGTAGATTCAACTGCTTACAAATATTAAATATCTTAAAATTAATTTCTTTTAATTTTAAAATAATCAGCTAAATCTAGCTTCTAATATATTCAGGAAGTTCCCTCTTTCTCTTGGCTACAGCATAAAACAGAATAATTATATAAGTTTTTTCTTCAATTATATAGATGCCATAGCTTCGGGTGAAAGTGTAAGGTTGGCTCCGTCGTTAAGAAGTCAAAAGGGAGCGATATGGACGAAGCAGCCGCTTAACTTTGACTGGTGGGATGTGGACGTCATGTTCAAAGTTACTGGGCGAGGGAGAATAGGTGCTGATGGTTTGGTAAGTAGACTATTTTCTGTGAGTAAATATGATAATGAACACATTTAGAAAATTTTAGTATGTTAAGTGGCTAAAAAAAGACAGTGGCTGAATAAAATTCTCTTCTCTTTTTCTATTTTTTGATGATGATTGATGATACCTAACATTTTCAGCTACATCATTATGCTTTATAGTAATATTATATAATAATATATTGTTCGTAGTAAGAGAATATTTGTTTTTGGTTTTTCTGTAGTAATTGGTAATAGTCTAAACAATAATTCTAACGAAGATTAAGAAACTTATCATCAATATGAAATTTCTTCACTTCAGTCACGAGTCTATATACCTTCAAGCATCTAACCTACCTTTATTCTACAGGCGTTCTGGTATACGACGCAGCGCGGTGACTACAACGGCGACGTGTTCGGTTCTTCGGATAGATGGAACGGTCTCGCAGTCATTTTCGACTCCTTCGATAACGACAACAAACACAACAACCCTTACATTATGGCCGTGCTTAACGACGGAACAAAGAATTTCGACCATAAGAGGTGAGAACAAGGTTTATTTTTCATCATTTATGATATCTATATTAAACGCTGTCCATCTCTTGCCTTTCGCTAGTGACGTGATTTAATTGAACTGCTCGTCTGATAATACAGTTCCTGGTTCGATCCAAGAAACATGTTCATAGTGTTTAGAAGGTAAAAGAATTTTTTCAATCGTGTTTAACTAGTTACCACCTTCATGTTGTAATTCAGCCGCTATAACACGACTGCCGTGTTTCTACAGTTGAAACATCGACACACGAAAGCGAGAATATACTTACCATCTTTATCCTCATTGTCAGTCAACATCCTGTGAAATTGAGATCTAGAGTTAGTCCATTTGATAATAAACATAGATTTTTTAAAGTAACTTTATTAGTGCTATGATCACGTCGGTTTATACGTCGATAACATTTTTTTTCTTGATCGATCAACGGCGTGCTTTCAATAGAAACTATTAGATTCAAATCCGTTATAAGAAATATGGTATGGCAAAATATATCTTCATCGTTTTAACCTATTGTCGTCCACTACTGAACTTCCACTCCCAACGCGAATAGTCCGACGCCGTCTGCATCCAACGATAAGGAAGACATGTTATATCGCAGATATAAATAAAGTGGGGTGAAAATATGATAACTTGGACGTATATAGACTGTCTAAATCATGATGAAATGTTGAAGGTGAATACTTCAAGTATTCGTAAAATTTCATTCTTACACACCGATTAATTTTAAATGTCGCCTTATGCAAATATAACACTATAATATATTCGCTTCGAAACAAGTATTATTATGTATGTTCTGTTATTTTTTACATAAGACGTAAACTGTGTTATCTAAGAAATATTCTATTAACATTCGTGTAACCTTTTCAAGAATTTTTTAATAGTATATACCGGTTAAAATGTTAACCCATAACTATTATCCATAACAGCCAATATACGTCTCCACTGTGGGGCACAGGCCTACCCTCAATATGAGGGAGATGGGGCCATAGTCACCACGCGGGCTAAATGCGGGTTGGTGACTTCATACACAATAAATTCTGATCCATATGCAGGTTTCCTCACGATGTTTTCCTTCACCGTTTGTATCTCGCTGTTGTAACTAAAGTTCACAAATGTACATAACTTAAATATTAAAGTCATCGGTACATGCCGAGATTCGAACCCGCAACCTTCGGAATGAAGGCCGCACGCTCTAACCATTAGGCCAGCGGGCTAACTATTATAAATATTTAAAAAATACTCGTTATATATAAAAGACGAATGGATGTAGATAAATAAATTTATCGATAGTAATAGTAATAATATAGTAGTAGTGATGTAGGTTTGTTGCCGGAGACCGTCTAGCTATCATGCAGCTCACATTTCCAAATAGCAGTGTGTATACATTACTGTGTTCCGGCTTGAAGAGCCTTGTAGCTTATGAAATTACTGGGGCAACGAGAATTATCGTCTTATATTTTAAAGCAACGTGCGCAATGTGGTTCAGTGTATATCATCCTAACTAGCGCCACGTGAGAGATCTCGTTGAATTGAGAAGAGATAGTTACTTATCAATAGTTCATTCTTTCATTTATGAGCGGTCGTTAAACTAAAAACTAAAGTGTTTGTCATAATTTCACCAAAATCATCATCATTACTGTGTATTAATGACTACCGGTATAAAAGCCTCCTCAGTTTTGAGTGTAATTGCCGTATTGACACACAAGGCTCGGCGTAGTCTGTTAGTAAAGATCACAGGAAAAGATTCTACTCTTTCCCCATGATAACTAAACAGCAATTGAATTTGACTTTTTTTAGTTTTATTATCATAGCCTTATAAATTTGATACTTATTAATGAATGTAAAATAATTTTTATAACTAGATTTTTTTTTTTTTTTAATTATTATGTCTTTCATTAAAGATATGAAACGACGACAGGTCCACGGATGATTTAAATGTTGACTTCCGAATACGACCGTCTTATCTCTACGATGAACGTTACATAATTACATCTAAATATCAGACCTAGCGCAACGTAATTCATCACTTCACTGTGGACGTAGGCGTCAAGTCCCAGCAGTGGGAAGAACAGCCATTTATAATGTATCGGTTATTATGAGGGGAATGCTTTTCGATAGTTTTCGTTATATGTAGTAAAGGTAAAGAATACTTGGAGAAATGTCGTCACCATTCCTTACTAAATGAAGTCTGATTAAAAAAAATCTGTTACAGTGATGGTTCGACGCAACTGTTGTCCGGTTGCCTGCGAGACTTCCGGAACAAGCCGTTCCCAACTCGAGCCCGCATCGAGTACTACCTCAACACGCTCACTGTTTACTTCCACAATGGTAAGACTTTATTTCAACCCTTATATCGGATAAAACTGAATTCGGATTCACAGTTTTTTTTTTTTAATTATCATAAACATACAGATTTTTCTTTGATTCGATAATACTATTTATATTACTACACTCGCCCAACTTTTATGTTTAATACCGGGACTCACACGTTTTCAACATAACTTTTACTGATGCCCTGCAACAAATGTAGGTAAACGCCGAGACCTATATCTAACGCTAAATTATAGGATGCAAACATTACTATGATTCTATTGGAAGGGTGCTGTAGCTGTAGCTCTAGCAAATCACTGCAATGATACTTTCCATCTTGTCTCAAAGCGACGAGCACAATGTGGGGCCGTGAATATCATACTAGTTGGCACCACGTTATGAGCAAGCAAGTCCGGTAAAAGCTGCATCCGTCTCGTGGCTTCGTCGGATAAAAAAAATACAATAACTATCATTACAACCAACACTAGCACTATTCAACTTTTTAACAGTATACCATTCTGTTTTGAATCAATTACAACTTCAAACATAATTCATTGAGGAACAACCCACTACAACTTTTGGGTGTAACTGAGTCAAATGATTTTTTGTTGTTAGTATAATAGTTCAATTAACTAACATTTCATAGTGATGTTAACGAAAAAATTCTAATTTAAAATTGATTTTTATTGCACAGATTAAAACAGTAGTAGATTCTAATCCAACTTTATAATGAAAAAAAAATAGAACTTTAATCGTCATGGTTATTTCATTATGTAAATTTAACACAATGCATGTGTTAAGAGTGAAATATTAATTACTGTAAACGGTTTCAGTTGAAAACAATTTTCACACCTTATCCGACGCATTGTCACGGCGCATTAGCTGTTATATCAACTCTTACCTGCAACTGTGTACACTGAATATACCTATATATTTATAACAGTCTCTTGAATGTAATGATTTGTTTGATAAAAACTTTTTTATTTACGTCTATTTACGGGAAATTTTATAAGAGGTCTTATGTGGATTGTGGTCGTTACAGGCTGCAGTACTACCTAAGTAAGATCCTAGATCTTATTGTAAATTCACAACTTTTTGAATGTATATATATGAGAGCCCATAAAACAATGTACTCCGAAAAATAAAAGCTAAACTCTAGATCGTATTGTGACAATGTTTTGAAATTGTATCCTTAAACTGCAGTATCCGCACTAGGATCCGCTGTACATTGTATTAGAAACCTCATTAGCTTAGAATAATATTGACTACTCGTCCAATAGGCATGACGAACAACGAAGCTGACTATGAGCTCTGCTTCCGCGCTGAAAACGTGGTCCTGCCACGCGGCGGGTACTTCGGTCTGTCGGCCGCCACCGGGGGGCTGGCGGACGACCACGACGTCATACACCTGCTCACCAGTTCCCTGCACAGTACACAGCAGCAGCAAAGTACGTTACTATATTTACTAACTTTTCACTAAATCTATCGTACACCAAAAGGCATATTTAACGTTAATAATAACGCTTGCAGGTGGTCAACAGATCAGTAACGATGAACAACAGAAGCTCTCACAGGAGTACCAGGAATACCAAAAGAAGTTGGAACAACAAAAAACTGAATACAGAAAGGAACACCCTGATGAAGTAAGTTTATCACATCATTTCTTATTCGACCAAATCTCGTACCAGCAGTACGAATAGAGAATAGAAATTCTCATTTGGTGATAATATGGCCTGACCATAACAGTCAAATGTTGGAATACTTGCACAACACTCAATCTTAGCAACTTAGAATTACCTTGTTTGATAAAATGTTAGGTATAGTTTTATTACAACTACAAACTTCTCTAGTTATAACGCTATTTTTTTGCCCACTGTTGAGGTATGACGTTATTATAAATACTCTAAATTCTGGGGAATAAATATGAGGGTTTTCTACCTACTAAACTTAAACACTCCTTGTGGTCACATTTGAAGAGCGGCGGTATCGGCAATAAAACGAGTATTTTTACCACTAAGCTTAAGTCCGTCTCTGGATTTAATATTGATAGAAAGGCATTACACGATACAGGTGCGCGACAAGGACGGCGAATTCGACGACTGGTTCGAATCGGACGGGCAGCGCGAGCTGAGACAGATCTTCCAGGGCCAAGGACAGATACACGACATCTTGCGGGATCTCAACAAAAAAGTTGACGAGGTATGAAGCTTTTAAGTCTTAACTCAAAGGATTGTTATCAAGTAATTTTGTAACTGTTATCCTTAGCAGTTTTAACAGCACCAATTGATTCATCAGCGTCTCAAGTTCGAATTCTATATGGTTTATAAAATGTTCTTTAGTGACTGATTTATTTTGTATCTATAAGTATGTATTCTTTAATAAAATAAATCAGCTCTTAGTAACAAAATGTCCTTCCAATCCGAAGGACATGTACAGATCATCATTAAACTTTCCAGGTCATTGGGAAACAAATGAATTCTCTGTCGATGCTAACAGCTGTGTACAGTCAGTCACAAGGTCAAGCTATACAACCTGGGCAGCCTCCTATGCAGGTAAAACATATTTCCTAAAGATAGTTTCTAAAAAATATTGAAAACATATAAAATGGAATATAACTCTATTGGTTTAACCCTTGTTAGGTTCAGATGCCGTCCATGCCAATCGGGAGACAAGATTGGGACGCGCTGGTCGCCAACAACCAACTGATGATCAACACTATTGCTGAGCTTAAGTAAGTAACCATAGACTCTAAACCAAGGGGTGTTAAAATTTTGATAACCATTCAATCAGACTTCCGTAGCAATTCCCAAACACCCCAATCTCCCAAACAAAATATGTATGAATTATGTTTAAATTATTTAACAATTCCGTATAGAGGGTATTCCTAAATGTGTAAAGATAATATAGATTTCATAAGAACTCTACCTTAGGATTTAGATGTTAATGTGGGGGTGCATAAAAATTAGAAAGAGACAAACAAAACGAAAAGAGAAAAACATTACAAGTAAAGAAATTAATAACGAAAATGTATAGAAAATAAGTAATGGACTTACGTAAATAAAGACCTTTCAGGAATTAACATATGTGAAAACATTTAAGAGACCTATAAAGTATAAATAAGCAATCAAGAAAAAAAAAGTTTTAGCAAATATGTAATATTCCCAGAGCATTGGTTTAAAATATAAATCACTGCTAGCAATAAAACATATTTCAAATGGAGGCAGTATCTTCATCATCATCATTATCATTTCAACCGTTGGGCGTCCATTGCTGGACATAGGTCTCTTGTAATGTGTTCCCCAAACCACGGTCTTGCGCTGTTTGAATCCAGTGGTTTTCAGCAATTCTTTTATGCCCTCTGTCCACCTAGTGTCCAGTATCTTCGATGCCAGTAAAGTTTATGGTCGCCAAACTCCACCTTTTCCTTATAAATCGCTTTCTAAAGAATAGTTTTAAAATTTCAGAGGTTTCATAATTGAAGTATCACGCAAATCGGACTCAGTATTGGCGGCCGGCGGAGCGGCAGGCGGCGCGGCAATCAACTCTCAGTTCCTCAACGAGATGAGGGACAATGTCAACCAGGTCAAGCAAGCGATCAACGGAGTCGCGCAGAGGTATTACTTTGTTATTATATAATATATAGTTTACTATATTTTAAAGCAAGTGATTAATAATAACTATTGTCCGGCAGGCTCACAGCTCCGCCGCAGAATACTGCGCAGGCGCAGTGCCCGGAGGTGTCCTGCGCGAGCACAACTATGCTGCTGCTTGTGGTGGCAGTACAGCTGACTATTATGTTCCTCTACACTTTATATAAGTACGTATATCCTTACGATATTTTTTATTTTGACACCAGTGAAAAATTTAAAGGTATCTGTATATGTTAGCTCATTGTAGACAATAAATACATATTTTGATAAAATTATCAAGCAGTGATTTTTTAAATATTGTTTAAGATATTTAACGAAAGCTTGCATCCATTAGTAGATTTCTTTTAGCCGATGATGCAGTTTAAATTATTTATATTAATGCATTCCTATATAAAGGAGTATGATGGCAAATCTCTTTTGTTGGAGACTGTTAAGATAATACCAGTGCAGCTACTCTTTCTGCCGCCTAACAATATTCTGCAAACATAACCGTATTGCAGTTTGATGGGCTCTTTAGCTAGTGAAGTTACTAGGGTAACGGGACTATGGGTTGTCTCGAGGAGATGAGCAGAATATGGTGCAGTATATATCATCCTAACTCCATTTTATTATGGGTCGATTTACACACCACCACCCATTAGATGCCTCGGGACCGATCGACGTGGAAATCTTCGGGGGAGGCCTGAGTCCAGCTGTGAACGTCTATCGGCTGATAATGATAACACAACATTAGATGAACGTCTCGCATCCCTCGTCGCTTCTTGAAATAAATTAAACAAATACAATAAATCATATATGTATTTTTTTTTTTCAGAGAGAGAAAAGAAGCACAAGCGAAGAAGTTCTTCTAAACGAGCGTGTAAAAAATCGCATTGTTGAATTCACAGTACTTGAAACTGCCGCGAGGTGCGACACTGCCGGACCACTTCGCACACAACACATGATACATTATCTATCATCAGATTACATTATCTGTAACAAATATTATGGTCACAAACTCATCAATTGTTAATGTCTCAAATCAATTGTACTTAAATTATAACTGACTTCGTTAAACTGATCGCCTAGTAATAACAAGCCGAATTTCGATTCCGAAAGCTCATATGTAATAGGTTTCCTAAACCTGACAGACTATTATCCTCATATTTTATGTCCGCTGCCATAACGGCACAACTATTTTGACTGTCAACATATGAGAGCTAGATTATTCTAGACGAGCACATTTCACCACAGCCTCTTTACAATATAACACCATTGAGATAGTTAAATTGAGATCAACTGTTAACTCTTTAGATAAACACTTCATGAGTCTTTTGATATATAATATACTAATTAAACCTACATGTCGTCTGTGTGTTATTTTGTGTATATGTATCTATAGATGAGTGTGAGAATATTTGTTCAATATCAATTGCTACCATTTTTTAGAACAAGGAGTATCATTACGTACAGAGAGATTTATTGGCGAGTAATAACAAATAAGATAATTCAAAATCTCAATAAAAACAACATAAATGTGCCAATTGTTATGATTTCGAGTATTAACTTTGTTAATAAAATTATGCCTTCCATTTTATTTATACATGTGTAATGATTAATAAGACTATAATTTTTAAATATGTTGGCAACACCGACAAATAGTGTTACAATACAACTGATTGAAATTAAACAAAAGACACTGTCATTGTATCTATAATATAATATTTTTAAAAACAATCGGTTTGATGATTTTAGTGTGATTCATTTTATTTGTATATATATAGTATGTAGATTAAAAATAGAAAATGGTTAACACTATTCGTTACAATAATACGAAGATCTTGATCCTTTTTGTTCGCTTTTTTTAAATTATGACGCGACGAAAAAAAATATGCAAGATTGTGTTGTGGAAAAAGTGTTTTCTCCATTTGAAAAAAAGCCTTATTTTTCCAATGTCAACAACATTATTTTTAATCTACATAAATATTATTCAGTTATGTCTATTTTATTAATCGGTAATCGGAATTATATAGGTGTGGCAATGATAAATATATTTTTAACTGCCTCTGTGGCGGTGGCTAACCGGTTGATTAGTAACACGAATGTCTCTGGTTCAATTCCGGGGCCATATTTGAAGTTAGGTATGGCACGTAATCATTTAATCGTGATCTTTTAATACAGCTGGTCCGTAGTCTCTTGTAATCTGACTTCGTATTAAGTTACTTTAGCAAAAAAAATAATATTGTCGTAGGGAAAATTTGTTGTCATAACTTTAAGTTAGCGACGAGCGTAATGTGGTGCTTTAGTAATCACCACCTGTTACCAGCGAATCGTATCACTGGTCAGAGGATCTTCTAGCCTATCTCGTCTTTTAATAATGAAAAATTTGTAATGATTTGTATAGAATGTTCTTGATCTTATTAATCTGAATGTGTATATCAATAAAATAATAAAAAATTGTATTATTAAAATGTAATGTGAATTTAACAGGCGGAATTATTTTTTTATCATTGTGAGAGTGGTGTATGTGGTTAAGTGAAGTAATTTCTGTAAATAATATTTATATTTTATTTTTCTCTCTTTAAGTAAATTTTACTATTTGTCACACGGTGCTTTCATTGACGATCCACGACCACTTCCGGTTCCGTATTAGACATAGCAATGTGAGAAGCGCGCACGTTCTTTATTATTGGTAATGAAATGTTATTCGTTAAATTTTATAATTACACGATATTTTTTTTTTCTAAATGTTTCATTTTATTTGATTCGTTTTTATAAAACACACGGTTGGAAGCCATGATAGATTTAAATTTCTGGAATACACGCAGGTTCGTTCTCCATTAAGCGTAAATATATCAGATAAGAGAAAATATCTTGAAGAAACCGAAACGTTTCAAGAACAACAGCTTTAATAGACATGTGACCATCCGCCGACTCGCTCTTGGCCAATGTCAAATTCAAATGACCATAAATCGTCTTGACTGTCTTTGTGAGAGGTCTTGAATAACAAAGTGAGCCTTTTTTATGATAAAGTTTGTGCCGCTAGTTTTATTGACAACTTCATCAGACTCGGGGACTCGGGGATCTGGTCTCCGCGAGCTAAAATAAAAATATAGAAAAAATAAAGGAGAATATAATTAAACAAATGAAAGTTAAACATAAACTTTAAACAAACAAAAACTAAAACACATAGAACTAAATTATTTACACTTATATGCAATATCTTTTCTCAAATTAATAATAAATAATTTCAAAATAAACTAAAAAAAAATTACTTTTAATCTTCTAATACACAAGGAAAGGTAGGTGTTATTTTGATCACATAATAAACTAAATAAAACTAGATTTATTTATATACCGATTATTTTATTTAAAATAATAATTATAATAGTCAATAATGTTAACATAGAATAATAGAAAACGAGGGCGAAACCCATACCCTAAGATAAACATTTGAATTACAAAAAAAAATATACATATAAAACGAAGTGTCTAATAAAAATGGCGATGAGATTGTATCGTACAACAGAAACACAGATTATACAAATTATACAACAGTTCATAAAAACTTATATTTCATTTATAAATCCATGTAATTTTTAGATAACATTAAAAAACACTAATAATAAATTTTGGACGAGTTTATGAATTTAAATGGTTTTTTTTTTTGAAGCAACAGCACGGTTTCGATTCTTTGTGGTGAATTCTCATACCATATAAATCAATCTATGAGAGAGGAGTTCAGTTTGAAAACCCTTTACATTTCTTTTCTCTAATCAATTAATCTTAAAGAGCTCGTTAGCAGTAGCTAGCTGATTTCCATTAATACGAACGTCCCAGACAATTCGGGGGCCGAATGTGGAGTTTGATCTACAGTTTTTCAAACTCACTTGGACACTATCTCCAAAGCGTATAATCCATCATCAAACTAATAAAGCGTTTACAAACACTACAATCGTTAACGTTTGTATAATCAATCTTGTCCGGATATTCTGTATATTATTTTATTGATATAAAATGTTATGAAAAAACAAAATCATATATAAACAATTTACATATCTTTAGCCGTAGATCTAAAATGACAATAAAAGAACTTCATCTCGTTGTGATTCTTTGAATTCAATTCATCAATATTATTTCCGTAATTCTTATACAACACTTTCAAAATCACACGTTGTCTTCGTAAAAAAGTTCAATAAATTATCAAACATAAATATTTGCGATATTTATCGATGGATTTTATAAACTATGTTTAAATAAATCTATTGTAAACGGAAGTCACGTTAAATTTCTAAAGATAATATTACCCTCTAACCATCACTTCCAAACTAACAAAAGCTAGTTTTTATCTACATTCTACTTCCCTAATACATTTACTGCCTAATTGGTGTTCTAGAGAGTCTATTCGTTAAATTACTTATTCTGACTGAATGATCTCCATCCGATATTTTCTGTAAAAGATGGAGTCGTGGGTCATAAAGAATAATTATAGATCACACTTCCGTATTATCACAAAATGCATATTTATTATTGCAGAATTCAGATCAATAGTATTTATTTTAACAATTTTTTTTCTGTTCGATCCTTTCTTGTGATTTGGGCAAGATTCTAAATCCGTAAATCCTCGTCTTTGGTATTTTTTTCTTCTTCAATTTTATATATATTAGTTAAGGCATTGAGTGAATCCATCATTCATCAGGAAACCGATAAAGTTTATATGTTCGATATAAATTGTTTATTTCCAACTTTTTCGATATCTCAATTCAAAATTATAATATTTTTTTTTTTTTTTATTCGAAACAGGCAAAAGTTTTATTAAGTTTGAGCCTCTCCAAAAGAATTATCATCAAAACATTTACAAGATTTTTTATTAGTTTAAGTACATTCATGTTGTCTTATACCAAGTGACAATTTTCGTGTTTAGGTCACATTAAGTGACAAGTATGGCAGAATTCGTGTTCGTTAATTTCGTTTTGTCGTGACTTCGATAATACCCTTAACTCTAACATCACATTCTAGAAGCGACTTTACTACACACGCTTTACGACCTTTACTCTCGTTGGCAGTGTTCAGTTCACCTAGACGGAGAAAGCCAGGTATGTATGAAATTTATATATGTATGACTTACGCACACTTACACAATATGCAACTAGTATTTAAATTTAATTTAGTAAAGCACTATACAGGCACACTAAATTGTTTCTGCAACAATTTGTTTTATCTAGTTTTTTTTTATACAACATAGCAACCTCGTACACTCAATAACGTGATGCGCTTGCTCATAATAAGACGATATTTATTATATACATACTACAATATATTGTAGTTGTCTCTTTGTTACGTTTCGGTATTTTCAACGGATATACAATATTCTTTACACACTTTACTCGATTTTATTGAATTGTGTACGTTTTAGAAGTTACATTTAATATAAAAAAAATCTAGATAACAATGTGAGGACAGATCCCCTATAAGTTTGTTGACTATTTTCCTTCATGTGAAGCTTAAGCTCAGCAGGGACTGAACCAATGCTTCTTCGAGACATGTAGCACATACGACTTCCTTACAAACCTGAGCCGTCGCGGCTTCATCAGCCTTTTCCTTAATTTAAATAAGTTCGCTGTCTCTATTAGCATGGGCTGACACCAACTGTAACCTCTATTTTGTAAATTTAAATTATTTATTTATTTATAAAAGCTATGTTGTACCTCTCAAAATAAAAGATTACTATTATTAATAACCCCTATTTTGTAAAGTGCAATAATAACTGTATAATAACATAAATATACATAAAATATATAGATTTACCTTAAATCTCTTTGTACGAAAATGCCTTGATACCTTGAGTTTGAGTAGATTGTTTATGCTACCCATGTTTCATCATCATCATCATCAGCCGATAGCCGTCCACTGCTGGACAGAGGCTCCTCCCAAAGAACAGAAGAATTTTTGATCTAAGAATGTTTGCGTAAGATCAAAAATTGACTATAATCGATCTTTTAAAATATTGATAAAATTTTATGTTTCTTCTTTTATTTTTTACTTTAGCATAACCTAAATAAATAGGTTAGATCATTAAATACATGCAGTGTAGTCATATTATAAGTATCTGTTAATTGCGGAAATCAGCTAATCGGATAGGAACAATCGATGTAGATATTAATGTCTGACCGCTGATGCCATGTCTAAATGAGCACTATCTAAGAGTATCTTTTCCCCTTATTTAGGCCAAATAGAAACCATTGACAGTAAAGACCGATACCTTACATCGGCTATATATAATAAAATAAGTCAATTTTTAAAAGAAATTACGTCACGCCTTATTAATAACTGCCTTTTTTTTGCACACCGATTTCTATTGCATTGTTTCGTCATATTTCTTTCTACTGAACCAACTTCGAGATTTGTACTTATATCATAAAATCAAAAATTAATAAAAATGGACCACTGTAAAAAGTGCAATGATCATAAATATCATACTAAACTGTATGGATATAGATTAAAAATGTATACGTCGAATTGAAGAAAAATAAGAAAGAATAGAAGCAGTGGTGGGATTCAGTCAACCGGCTCATAGTCCATGTTGCCGCAGTATTCAGCCAGGAAGTCGAGGAACAGTGTGAACTTGCCGGTGGAAGCGCAGGACCAGCGTGAAGACACCGATTTCATGCAAGTCGACAGACTCACCAGGGTGTTCTGTTAATAAATTAAGCAAACTTAAATAATTCACTTGTAACTTACGTGACGCCATTGTAAGTCTGATGTAGTCAGATAGAGATTGTATAAGTGCTGGTGGTGTAAGAGTTTGGCTTGTAACATAAATTGTTTTTTTGAATGGTGGTATAGCTTTTTCACATGGGATACTACAATTCTTATAACGTAAATCGGCCACCATAACAGAATTGATTTGTTCTGACTATTAAATTATGGAACTAAAGTATTCTTGGTAAACACACTGCATCATTCCATGCCTCATTGTCACTGAACATATTGTGAAATTGAGGTTAAGCTTAAAACCATATAAGATAAAATGAAGAATACATAAGATAAACCCATAAAAACCCTCTTTTAGTTAGATAATAAAAAAATTAAAAATTTCAGACCTGTGGCCATTCCTGTCTATAGACCGCCAAACATTGTTCAGTGAGTGAGTCTTCACTTAAGTAATCATACTTCAGCAGGTATACAAGCAAAGTTGCCAGAGCCTCCCACACTGAACTTGATTTGCACTTCGACTCACTGAGCAGAACAATGTTCCTCGGGCATAGCACATAGTCAAAGAAAGAAAGGAGAGGATTCTTCTCCTCCTGACAGTCTACTTTAGATTGTTCAGTCGAAGCTAAAAATTGCAAAAAGAAATATTAAAAATCATGTACAATACATAATTAGTTTCATACTTTTGCACATTCTACTTACTATTCTTTACTTCTACAGCAGAAATACTTTCGTTAACTACAATTATATTTTCCATGCTCAAGACAGAATTAGAAACGTCAGGTTTCTGATTATCCTCATCACTGACAGGAGTTAGGACTCTCTCGTCGTCCTCAAAGTTGCGGAATTGAGGCGACAGTTCGGCCCTACGCTCCGGCAGCGTCAGCTCCTGAGCGGTCTGTCTCTTTCTTTCCGGACAGCATGTACTCCATATGACATGTAATTTATTTAGGAACGTTTCGTTAACTTCTTCCGGTTTGCGACTTACTGAAAACAGCAAAAATGGAGGATTTTATTGAATTTCACGTATACAATACCACACGAAAGGATGTTGCGTTAATGGCTTAACGGATATCGATATAGTTTTGGGTACAACTTAGTAAATTCCTTAACTGTGATACAAAACGCAATTGTATCATAAATAATTAATCTACCTTTTATAGATTTAATTTTCATGGTTCCACTAAAGTGGTTTACATTTTTTTTACCACATTATGAAGCCCTGATACGACAATCTATAGTGACCATCGGGTCATTCGTGCTATAAGCCATGAAGAGCTTATGATGAATATCGTGAGGAAACCGTTGTTGCAAGATCTAACAGCTTTTATGGACGTCCAACCCGGAATTGCTTGCATATAGCCTTGACTCTGCCAATTCTCTTTTCACATCCAAGACACCCCATTAATATTGATAAATAATGCTCACCGAACACTATGCAATAGTCAACGCTGAGCTGCATTAGAGCGCGCTGCGTGGGCGGACGACTGAACAGATTTTTTGGCGAACATGCGAGCGCGCACATCGCGAGCAGCGGCGTAGAGTCGGAGACATTCTCGTAGTCCAACAGCAGGCAGATGTGGTCCTACAACAATAGATAAAAAAAATTCTCCAGCTCAAACAATTGACTAGAACTTGATCAAATGGTGTTAAGATGCAATGAGACTAAATATAAAGAAACAATAAAATTTATAGGGGTTTAAGGGGTCTCGCACTAAAGCTCACGGCACCCCAAGCCAACCTCACCAGCTCGTGGTGCACCCTGCTAATCAACAAACGAGGCTCTGGCTCCCACCGAAATTACCCAAATCAACTCATACGAACCCGTACAACCGATGGCACTAAGTACCTGGTAGTACCGGAGGCGTTGTTAACTGTGATATGGTGCGGGTCTGAGAAACCATTATATGCAGACAGGACAAGACCGATTGATGTTTGGGGGAGGCCTATGTCCAGTAGTGGACTTCTATCGGCTGATTGATTGATCAATATTAATTATTCTTTTTTGAGAAATAAATCATTCATTAGGTATTTCTGCCGCCAAACTATTTTAATAAGTAAAAATGCCTGTGTTCCAGTCCAAAGCCTAGACACCGGGACAAAGTGGGGAATCCGAAAACTCTTTTAGTTGACTTCTAAGACAGACAAGCTAACAATTAACCTATGAAATCCACCACAACTTCTCATAATAATCGGTTGTTGATCGGTTGAATTTAAACCTTATACCCAAACCTTAAGTTTGATAACTGCTGATGCGGCGCTGACGTGAACAGCGTCGAACTTGACATCAGGTAGCATCATGCTCGCCAGGTCCACTGTACTCGGCTGAGGGACTATCGCCGCTTCTCCTAGCGCAATCAGCGTCTTCATTTCTTGTTCTACATCCTTACAGAGAACATCTGAAATACGAAAAGAATTAAAAGATAAACTATCATTCATGTCCAACATAATGTTATTTATCTACAAAATACTAACACTTGACCTAAATTTTACTACACCATATGCTGTGGTAGAAAGGTAGTAGTAGTACGTACCTTTTGTGTTCCAGTTGTCGTTTAACCACTTGTTGAGCCGGTTGGCGCAGCCTTTAACAGCGAGAGATAGAAGGGGTGGGGGCGCCAATGGCAGTAGAGCGGCCAGAGCAGCACCCGCTCGTCTTTTAATGGATGCAGTACCCCGTGATAAGGCTTCACTTCTCAGTTGCTGTAATTCAGCATTGTACAATGCCTCTAAATTTTTAAGAAGTGTTTCCTGAAACATACAAACAAAATTTAATAAAGTACCAATTAATATTGTCAGAAACTCTTCCATTATTAATGTAATACAATTCTCTATTTTTTTTACACTGTTCTGATTATTTTATTCTTGTACCTGCTAAGCGATATTTTGATCTCTAAATTTAAGAAACCTTTAATTGCCACAAAATAAAACAATAGTCAAAAGTCACTCACATCATCGTCACCGTTTTTATAGTTAACTAGGTAGCAAGCTTTGTCCCGTGATCTCTTCCTGAAGTCACTTAACATTTGCGTGGTGAGTTCCTTTACAGTGCCGGAAGTTACTCGTTCCATCACTAACTCGAGTACGCGACGCGTTGATGACGGTTGAGTCTTTAGAAATTCTTCCTCCAAACGAGCCTAGAATTTTATTGCTTATATTAATAAAAGAAATTTTCTATATCTATTCGAACCGGTCGTAACTTGTATTATTTAAATATATATAAAGGTATATTATTACACTTATTAGAACATCCTCATTTCTTTTTAGTGTAACTGGTTATTTATAATCTGTGCTTGACATTGAAGAATTGCTACAAAATAGGAAGATGAATAATATATGGATTTTGTTTATTAAAGGTAACAGGATCGCTGTTGATGTACATCAGCAGCGATCCTGTCATCTTCAACGTCAACACTCTTAGCTACTGACTTAATTCTTAGTTACAATATGTGACCTTAATATTATATACACTTGACATTGGCGAAATCTATAAGGAAACTCCATTAACCCAAGCTATTGATTGATTGAATAATACACGAGTACATTAAAATTACAGTTCTTATTTCTATGTACACCTGTATTATGACCAATATCCCGTACCTGTAATTCCTTTTCTTTATTTCGTATCCGGTCTTCCGTGTTCAATGTCAAGCTAACTGGCGTTATGTGTCGATAACTGCCCATGACCTTCTGATCGTTCGATATCTTACATGTGGAGAGTAGCACATTAATGTCCCTCAAAAACGGGCACAATTCGAACAGAACCGTTTCGTCGATTAAATCGTAATAATCTATCGTATTCTCACTGGCAACACTCACGTTGCAACTCTTGCTTTCGTAAAAAAACTCGCGCGGGAAATGCGGCAAATCGAATAGCCACCCGAGTATCGACTTGAGAAATATAATTGTGTTTTTCTTAAACAAACTTATCGGGTTCAATTTCAGTTTCAACTCATATATATTAAATAGTAGTTTTAGTAGATTTTGATAGTATTGCAAGCGCAATGTTGTGTAATCTAACAGCGAAAGGTAATGTACAATCCAGGGTACTGTTATGCACAAGCGACCATTTTCATCTGAGTTTATTAATATTCCCTTTAAATCAATACATGGTTGACTCTGAAAGACAATAATTTAGTACAATTACAGCATTATTACATCATAACTCATAAGTTGAAGATGATATAGAAAAATTAATACAATGATCATAGCATGTAATTAAAGAAAAGAGGACAATTCTTAGGACTTTCTGTAAAATTCTAATACATACATATTTTCTTAAAGCGAGGTTATTTTCTAACACTCTTTCCTTTGGTGCTGTATAATTAATGTCCTTTTGTATTTTCATGACATCGAAGGCTCCAGTCTTTGTTGTAAAGTCAGTGGGTACTTGGGAATATGGTATAGAAGTCAAATAACCTAGAAATTTGGATAGCAGGCAAAGTTTTTTGGATAACTGTAAAAATTCTCTTGATATATCTGATTCATTGGCTGAAAACAATATACAAATGAATTTTATTCTCTAATATAATAATAAAAAAAAATTATACTTTAGTAAATGGTCATGACTTTTTAATACATTAAACATAGAACTATTTGACAATATGGTGAGTCTCTATATGCAAAACATAGTATAATATATAGAAAACGAACAAAAAATTATTCAATATTTAAAAGAATATATTAACTTACAACTTTCTGTAGAGATGCTGGTGGAATCAAGAGCTATGATCTCAGTAGCGAATGAGTCTCTCAAATGCACTCGAAAGCTTTCGTTCTCGGCATACATTATAAATTCTCTGAAAAAGAAAATACATCTCCAGCATACAGTCAGAAACACCTGACATCATGAGGAATTGAACTCAAGTGTTAAATAAAAAATAATAGTAATATAATTTCACGATGTTGTTAAACTGCATTGCATACAATAATTTTCAGAGATAATAGGTAAAAATTACCTAATACTGTAAAAATTTTTGAATATTTGTTTTTAGCACAAAAGCTTCTCATACTCCAGGTTTACATCAAAAATCACGTATTTCTACAGTATTTAAAAATAAAATTATAAAGTTTATTAACACTAACTTGTAAAATAACTCTTGCGTGGAAAACTGTGGTAGCCTGTGCGACTCCGGTGCGGCAGGACAAGTCAACCGCCGGTGTAACTTGCTTAGCTTCGTTTCCTGCAAAAATAATATATCTTCTCTATAGTCATTTATTTCATTTAAAAAGCATAAAGAGAGAAGCATTACTCAACATGAATAAAAACTGATAAACTTGTAAAACTAACACAAACCTGTGAAGTAGGTGGTAGACATTCTGCAATCATATGTGCGGTAAAAAGTGCAGCAAGGTGCGCGTGATTTGCTGCGGTAGGTCCGGTGGACATCAGAGTTTTGATACGAGCTTTGAATGATGTCCGTGAACCTCCTGATGTAAAGGTATCTTGATACCATCTATTGAAGACATAGTTTACATTTACTATCACAATCCAAGTAAGGCCTTTATTCCACTATTAAATTTTTTTTGAATTAACTTAATATTATAAAAACTCATTCAAAAAACTTTTGTATGACTATCCGTTCTGGATAATTTCTGAAGCAGATGAATAAACTTACAATGTTACATCTTTTAATATTCTTAACTAATGTTATAAGATATAACTTAGGTTCCTTTAATTATAAAATAATAATTAGAATTTTTGTCAGAATAGTTAAAACCAATGGTATTGTGGACTAAATCCAACTAATTATATAAGAAAAGTAAGATATCTATATTTTAAATAGATATAATAAAAATATAAGTCTTGGTTCAGATTTTAACTTTGATTAATCAATTGTTCAAGACAAGTTTAGAATAATTTATAGAATAAATAAGAAATAGAATACTTTTCTCACCTCAAAATCTCATAAAACATGTCTCTCTGCTTTTTAAAATTTTGAAAACTCAATAATGAAGGAAAATTGTCAGCATTGTCTGTTTCTAAATTAAAGCAAATCACACCATTTGAGGCTCTACTCTCTGATATCACCTTGGGTTTATCTTGATTTATCTCAGCTTCAACTTTGAGTCCATATGAATTAAGAAGGAATTTAGCCAAATCAGGGTAAAAACTTCTGACTTTTTTATTCTCACCCAATATTTTCAATGAATTTTTGTCTAGTATTACTTCTAATATTGTTCGTTGACACCACAAGGACTTGACAGCAAAATATGTACTGTTGTGTATTGATTTCAGAAGATACTCACTGATATTATGTTCATCCAACTGAGATTCCACTTTTGTATAAACTTGTAAAGATTGTTTTGATAATAAAATAGATATGAGGAAATATATTTCAGTGTTAACACTGAGTATCAAATTATTTTTAAGTATTGTATCATATATTTTAATTAAAACCTCTATTTGTTCTTTAAATTGAACTCTATTTACATCAGCGGTCACCCAATTCTGCTTTAAATCTGTAGATGCTTTATGAATTATTTTTATTTGTGGTGTTGCTACTATCTTGGGAGAAGATGATGTGTTTAATATATTAAACTTCTCAATAAGTTTATGTTTTTCTTGTTTCAAAATATTTCTTTCAGTTTCATAACTATTAGAAGACTCTTCCGGTTGTATTTTTTGATGTTTAAATGCTAAATTTTCTTCCAGAGCTAATGGAGACTGTTGTTGGAAGTGTTCCGCATTAAAGCTGTTTAATGAGAAACTTTTTTGACTGGAACTCTTGTCTAAATTAGTTGGTTTTATTCTTCTCCTCTCTGATCTTAATGAATTTGATTTTCTTGTACCAATTTCTGGGAACATCTCCGAATTGCTAAGGTCTAGATCAATTTTTGTTTCTGTTTTAATTTCATTGTCATCTGATGTATTTTTGGTCTGCTTATGTTTCTTCTTATTATTACATTTAGGTTGAACATTAATCATAAAATCTCCTAAGCTGATATTCTTTTCTTGTGATCTAGAATATTTGTGCAATGTTCTTGGAGTATCACATCTTTCGTGGCTTTCTTTAATACTCTGGTAATTTGGAGTAACAGGACTTGTGAGCTGGCTTGAGCATTCACTTTTGTAACCATTTTTCTTTGGTGTACTAGTCAATAACAATCTATTGATTCCACTACTAAGCTTTGATTCATCAGATGAAATAGATAAATCTTTACTTTTGTCTTCAGGAAACAATTTAGTTCTAATTTTTCGTCCACTCCTCTTACGGTCTCTATTAGGAGATTCTTGTGTACTTTGATTTGCTTTTACACTAAGAGTTTCATTTGTACGGTCTGTGTCACTTGTTGGATCACTAACAGATCTCCTGTGTTTCCTATGTGATAACGTTTTCTCTGGAGTAGCTTGTTGAAGCAATTGTAAGGCATTGCTATTTGTATGTAAAATACTAAAATGAAATACATTTTTACATAAAAAAATAACATGTTTTTTGATAATTTACCTTTAAGTAATAGATTTAAATAATTTACAAATATGAAAAATTATATTACAATAAAAATAATCGGTTTGATGAAAAAGAAAAATTTTTAAATTATCAAAATTTTTACTTCAGAATTAGTTCTTTGTCTTAAAAATTATATTGACGAAATAACACTTACCCATCAGTCTGAGTTCGTATATACGATAAAAAATACGCAACAAATTCGCTTTTATTACAACAATGTAAAACACAATCCTCGGGAGCGTCCTGAAACATAAAATAACATATGTATTTCTAGCAAATTTTTCAAAACAAACTATCACTTTAGGTTAGTTTTTCACCTCTATAGATTCATTATTTAACCATTTTATTAAAAACACCGTGTCTAATTTTTGGGTGAGGACGCTTTCTATGATAGTTTCAGGCATTTTCACTTTTAGCTACATTTGTAACAAACAGAAACAAATCTCTCTTAATGTTTTTCGATCGATTGTTGACAGCTACGCGCTTAAATACTACGTCACCTCAACATTGACATTTTGACACAATAATGACAGTTCAGACTGACATGGATGTTATAACACCACAACGTCCATGCAATAACTTACAATTGTTAAAATAATAAAAACATTTTATGTACTAAAGTCTCCACTGCTGAACAGTGGCCTTTTCGAAACGGAGTTGCCGTTCTTATTATATATATTGATTGGATTACACGATCATAAGATGATTAGTGAAGGAAATATTATTTCATAGAAAATGTATACATTTTTGGATAAAAAGGTTGGAAGAATCTGATGCCACTACCGCAGAACAAAATGATGAAATTATTGCCGCTCTCGTAGCTAATCCTTTTAAAATAATGAGGTTTATAACTTCGGAATAAAACATAAGTGTATAAAACAATATATTTCACACTGGTTTGACAAAATGCCTAAAAATTATTATCTTAAGACTCTGTAAAGAAATAATAGCGATTCTCGCTACTTATACATTGTAATTACAAATTGCCTTTAGGGGGACAACAAGGGACTATTTAATTATATTAAATTTATTTCTTCCTTTTATTTACTAGATAGGTAACTACAGCTTCACACGCGTGGATTTCATATTTTACATGTTTCCCGTGATATTATATATATTTTATACTATCTGTGTATTAATTGCATGTATCTCGCGGGCCTAATGGTTAGAGCGTGCGGCTTTCATTCGAAGGTCGCGGGTTCGAATCCCGGCATGTACCAATTACTAATTAAGTTATGTACATTTGTAAACTTTAGTTACAACAGAGATTTACAAACGGTGAAGGAAAACATCGATAGGAACCATGCATATGAATTAGAATTTATTCTAAGATATGTGTGATGTCACCAATCCGCATTAAGCCCGCGTGGTGACTATGGCCCCATCTCCCTCATAGCGAGGGTAGGCCTGTGCCCCAGCAGTGGGGACGTAATTTGTCTGTTATGAGTATGCCAAATTAAATCGTTTTAGTACTTTTTGAGTGCTATATAAAACAACTGTTTACAAGTTAGTACCACGGTATGCGGGTCCCACACAACTTTTCACGGGACGTAAGCCATCCACAACAAAGGTTTGACTATCACTGCCAAAATTACGAAACAAAATTTTCTTTTATTGAATATTTTCACTTTTTGGCAATTTTTTTAAGTTGAAACATAAACATTTAAACATCTTTTACTTCTAATATAAACATTAAGGTGGCTAAGAATGCCACAAAAATACGAATTTTTAAGTTTTATTCTTACACAATGCCGCCTACTCGCCTCGCGAGTTCACCTTAGTTTCATTTCAGCGCCGGCGACTCGCGAGGCGAGTTCATCGCGTAATGTATACGGGATACGAAAATACAACGTAAAAATCGTAGTAGCATTGAAAGTGTTAATAAAGTTTTGCTGTAGAGTTCAATAATTTTTGTTTTGTCATATTACTGTATATTGTACATAATGTATAAAACTTTATATGTACTGTATTTAAACATAAGACCCACTCGAAGTTATGATCGCTTTAAAAAGAAACAACATGTCAACGTTCAAGTCAAGATGACAGGTTACAGCTGACGGTATGAGGTGTTTGCAACAACAGCTATGGCCCCACACGTCGCGGCAAACCGGAGCCCCGTGTTGAGGGAATACTTCCAGTCAAGTGACCACACGTTAAAAAATATTAAATTGGATTATCGCAGTACAGTGAAACTTTTTTTAAAGGTGACATTTTGAAACGTTCCATATATATCAACTTTAATAATTTTTTAAACATAACAGTGAGAGTATAGATAACAAAATTTCAGACATTAAACAATTTTTTTAATCTTAAGTGTTGATGAATGAATTTAAAATAGTTGGCCTTAAATGGCTTTCGGCCCCAGTTAAATATTGTTACCTCATCTCTAACGCTTCATAAAAAAAACGCACTCTTAATATTTTCAAGGGTATAATATTTTTTTTCTACCTGTTAGCATTGTTTACTAACCAAATTTTGGTGAGGTTACATGTTGTGGTAGATGGTAATTCAGTAAATAATATAATCGTAGCTTATACATACATATACGTCTACTTATATAATATCAAATAATAATACTTTTAAAATTCTGTTTGAGAAATTTAGGTATTGATATAACTTCACTTTGTGTTTCGCTAACGTTTATAGCCTGCACTTTGATCCTTGTGGTAGATGAATATAATTCGATGAATTTAATTTAGAATAAGCAGAGCAGTGATGTCCGGTCGTTCGTCCCCGTCGTCGGGGTCAGGAAGACTCCCGGGTGCCACCGACATCATCGACCTGGACCGCTACATGCGCGCATCCGTGCGTCCCGGGATCTCGCCGAGGCACGAGCGACGGTAAATATGTGTTTGTACACAACATACTTAATACACATTCATTATCATCATCAGTCGATAGACGTCCACTTCTGGACATAGGCCTCACCGAGAGATCTCCACATCTATCGGTCCCGCTTACTGTATACTCTTTATGACCACTAATGCATACTTAACAGGTTGAAAACTCGTAAGAATCTATAATTTTTCAAATTTAGTACATAAATAGGTGTCATTCATTGATAATCACGTGGCCTTAGCAAGTTTAAAACCCACTTTTTATATAGGAAATTGAAGAAACGAGTATCAGCCTCAGACTTCGTAGTAGACAACATTAAGATGCCCTAACGATGATGTTGATGATAGTGTTGACTTCGATGTAGTTTTTCCAGCGAACGCCTTGTGGTAGACGGTGGCGAGATTCGCCGCAAGACGGGCCACGGACGAGCTAGCGGCGACAGCAGCAGCGGGTCCGCTACTGCCACGGGCAGCGGCAACGAGGGCCCATTCCACGTCAAGCGCTTCTCCCACGACTCAGGCCTTTCGGATGGCAGCAACGCTCGTCACAGGCATCGCTCTTACAGGTATTTTGTTTATTATCAATCTAGAAACTCCATTGGGAACGATGCGTAATATATATGTATGTATATGAAACACCCAAGGATACAGTTTACTATACCACTAACACCCTTACGTAGTTTTCTGTTGAAAAAGATTATTGAATTTTTTTTCTTTTTGACAAGGCGAGTGAGCGGTGATGTCACTACACACAGATGCAGGGATTCGGCACGGGCGCGTGGATCGACAGCGTCGCTACTCGCCTTTCGGAAAGCCTGCGAAAGGGCACTGCGAGAACAGCAGGAGCAAATAGCGCGTGTCGCACAGCTCTGCGAGCGGCTCGGCGAACGCAGGAGCGACCGGCGAGGAGAGAGGCATGCTGAGCGACGCACCGAACGACGTCCCGAACGCACGAAGACCACGCGAGCGAAGCCCGAGCGACCGAAACAGGAGCGTCCAAAGCCGGAACGACAAAAGACAAAACGGCCAAAACCTGAATGTTCTTCCACGAGCGTCGAATCCAGTAATTTAACATCAAGCACTCGAGTTTCAAGAGATCGTCATAAAGACAAACATAGGGTATTTATTATATACCTTATTCATTAAAAATACTAATATTCCACAAAGAGAAGAAGATAGAAAGTTATGGGAGAATTTGTCATTATTGATTCTATTTGATGGTACCAAAACATATAAACTTAGTATTGCCTTATCTTTGAAGGATCTCGAAAAGTGTAAGTAATGGACATTATTTGACAAGCTCAATTTAAATCTTGATAAAACTAATTGCAGACAGACGAATGTAAAACTTACAAGATAATAATGAATAAACTGGACGAGTTGAGTCGGTTGTTCGCGGCCAGACGCCCGGTGCCACCTTTGTCCTTGGGATCCAAACAACCGACCTTCCTCGCCGCTCGCGGGTTCTCCTCAGGTTCGGTGTCCGTCTCGGACAAGATTGTCGCCACAGAACCTGATCTTCATACGTGTATCACGTCGAGGCATTTGTCGCCCACGGTTCAGGTAACTTTGCTTTTTCTGTTACAATAATATCCATTTACTAAAATCTTTATTTCGATGTCATGATCGATGGAGCATAATTTTATGTCTATGTAAGACTTCGTAGATTCCAGATCCTTATCAAGTTTTTTTACCTTAAAGGTGTTTTAAAGTAAAAAAACTTGAAAGTCCAGCAGTGGATATCTATCGGACGATGATAAAGGTGATTCATTACATAGTACTCTTAGGTATAATAAAAATTGTAGTTTAAAAATTATCAAATATTTATAAAAAGATATCTAATATTATTTATAATATAGCCTGTATATCTAAGCAAGAAAGCTTATTCTTATAGCAGTAAACTGTTTCCGACACGATACGAGTATATAAGTTATGAATTGATTGCGTTCTCTCTCTGTCTTTTTTTAAAGATAATCCCTTTCACCGTGTGCTCTACTTTATGCTCTCTATATCATAAATAAGAAGACAATCTTACGCAGTTTTATAACCTATCTTCCAGATATTGCTGACACCCCGTCCAACAGAGAAAACAGTGGACTTGCAGATACAAACAAAAGCGACGGGGACTGCGCCGATTAATGGTGAAGTAGGAAAGGAGATTCGTTCAAAGGAGCGAGACGTCGAAATAAATCGTACTGAAAGAAGGCGGGATAATGGCTTCAATCGACGTCTAGCAGTGACGAGAGCTCATTTCTTAGAAATAGCACCATTGCATGAAAATCGCCCTAACGTTACCACGGAGAGGTAATATTTTATCTTTACTTCTGTTTATTAATATTCCATAAAAACGTGGCAATTAATATAGTTCATAGCTCAAATGTTAACTAGTAGAAGTCTGTCCTGTTTCATCTACATTAGTTATGTCAGCGTATGTAATGATATTTCGTCATTTTATCTCGCATACTACGAGATGATAGATGTGGTGTCGTGCTGTGTAAACATTCTAATTCTATTATATAAAATCAGGAAAACTTCTTTCATATTATTCTAAACAAGTGTATATATATTTACTAACACTTTTTTTAACGTAGTACCTACTCTTAATTTTAACGGAATATGTTAAAATTATCCGTACTACTTCAATGATACATTCAAAATAAGGAGCAACACTCTCCACGATACATATATTTTCACTTTTCAGAGTTGTACAACGTGATTTCAGTTCGGGATGCGAAACAATGCATGAACATTTGACCAGTTTCGACCTGGATGATCCAGTATCTGTTAGTGATTACGTGTATACTTCTCATTTATAGATAACAACTTGAACCTTTTTTGATTTTGTTAAAACTATCTTTGTTGGTTTGGACATGAAAATGTGTTGTTTCTCTGCAATAGCAAAAAGAGCAAACATTCATGTGTTATAACTCTCAATTTTTAAGTTTTTGACAAAAAAAGGGAAGACAGACATTAACTGCAGGAACTTAGGGCTTCCCTCATAAGGCTCAGTGTAGGTCGAATCCGCACCTCTTTAAGACTTGTAGTGCATTACAAACTAAACTATCACATCTTGCATTGCTCGTCTCATCGCTTCCCTACATGTAAAACAAATTGTCGTTTTAAAACATCGTCAACAAAATATTTACATTTGTAAATCAAATTTAATTTAAACATTTATTTATCAGTTATTTTTGCTATACTTCAAGATTTGTTGACAAATCAAATTCAGGTTAACTCTTTCAACGAACCCGGAGACATTTCAGAAACGGCATGTCTTTTACACCTAACATCAGAATAATTCTTTCAGTTGTACGCCCAAGCGAAACGTTTACAATCCCTTCGCACAACAACACGACGCGCTCGGAGCGAAGATCGCAAGGTGCAAAACGATAGGATGTTTACACTGGGCGGCGTTGGCATGGGAGCGCGGTTCGTGGAGCGCTTGGAGGAGGAATCGCTTTGCGCACGCTGCAGAGGCTACTGGAGGGCTTTTCGTCAGTGCTTCGCCACCCAGCTGCTAGGTCGGCCAGGGCGTGCGTGCGCCTGCTGATATCTTGTAGAAAATATATTTATTTGCTTCAGTGTTGTCTTCTTATTTTACCATTGTTAATAATGATTCCTAAATGCTTTTATTTATCACAGATAAGATCTTGAAAATAACTATATTAACAAGTTAAATTTCTTTGCAAATTTGTATCAAATATTACTTTTTTGATGAATATTTTTAATATCATATTAGGGTAGTTATTTACTAATAGGCTGTTGCGGTAACTACGTCGGTAGTGTACGCAATGCCTGTCTCTGCCGCCGAACATTACTGCCTTGAGTTTCAAAAAGCGTGTTAGTCAGTAAATTTATTTCCGGTAACAAATCTAAAGCAACGAAGACAAAGCTATGGAGACTAGTACGTTCTATGCGTAACCTTTAAGTCAGGTCCTGCTCGATTCATCACATCGCCGAATAGGAAAAATTAACCGTAACTTTTGTAATAAAAACATTGCATCCGGCATTTCCAATAGAATCACTATAAAACCACGATTTTATGAAAAAATTCAGCAGCAAGAAAATTTTACAAAATTTAAAAACGGAATAATTTATTAAAACAAACTTTTCTAAAATAAAAACTCTTTTTTAATATTTGTCATTTTGATTGTGACGCTGGCCATAAATCAAAAACTTCTGATGGTAAATAAATTCTTCTTGACACAATCAGAACAAAAGAAAATTTTTGAAAATGTCACTTGCAAAATTAACAGTGAAAAATTAATCAATTATAAACAATAAACACCATGTAGTAACCCTAATAAGATTCAGCCATTGAGGAATTGCAAATATGAAGTATTCAGGTGATGCTCTCTGGTGGCTAGTGTGTCTCTTATTACAGGTAAATGTGCACATGTACTGCTTTCCTTGAACGTGTTAATAAGCTCCCAAGGGGTAATTTATATATTGTATGTAATATTTCAGTTATATTAAAAACGTTTTTAATTTTTACCAATATCATAACAGTTAAAATAACGATTTACAACACTTCGATAATAGAATAAGCTCGATTACAGATTTTTAATTTATAAATATACTGTTCTTTACTTAATCGGAAAGTTTGCACGCGCATCATGATAATAATAAGCAAAAAATTCTGAGAATCGGAAAGGTCATTTAAACACACACATTAATGGTTATTTAGGCAATAAAAACCATTAAATCCTTAAATTTAATCAGCGTATGGTTTTTTTGTATTTACAATGTTTGTTTAAAATTTTATTCGTACACGGTACTTAAATATATGTTTTCTCAGACAATCTAAATGTACCTATATTCTAATTTTTTAAAACAGCAATCCTAAAATTATAAAACTTAGCTAAATAATTTAAAATCCCGCTCACTTACCAGCACTAGTGTTAATATCTCCTGTTTCGTTTCAAACAGGTAGTAGGCACATTCGCCTGCAAGAAGAAACATGTTTCAACCGCTTGCTGTCCCGGTGGCTGCACCTAAATAAATTTGGGAAATTGCATTTATGCCGATCCATGTATTCTTTATTATAAAAATTAATTAATCTGATTTGCGTTATTTATTGCAAATGTCCAATAATAATATTCAAATAGTTAACAGCATAATCCATAACCAAATGACATACGATCTATTGCAAGGGAAAAGAAATTAAAACCAATTACCTAGGTGTATTGATGCGTGTACAAACGATTCAAAAAGTTTTTTAATTAAACATTACTATAAATTTAAGCGGCAGTTCCGGATATTGCTCTAACTACTAGTTTCTTTCACCATTCGCTTGGTAATAGATATCACAAGATTTTCGCACATAATTGGTTACTGAAAACGTGTCCGAATATTTGAAACTGGTGGGTTGCAACAAAATATATCACAGACTGTCCTAAAATATTTATTTATATCTATCCATAATAATGTTAAAGTCGTATTAAATACTTTCGATTGTTTCCTACCCCGTCAAGAGTTGAATACCAGCCATTTTTTCCTTGATAAAGCTTTCTATAGTAGGCAATGTCTTTCTCATTTGCCTTACGTAATCAAGATATCCGTTCTTCACAAGTATTGCATTTTTCCATATAAATTTAAAAAATAATATTAATCTAATAGTGAATTGTACGAAAATAATGATCTAATAAAATTTAAAAAATTTTGCTATCTTTGTCTTTAGGGACAGTAAAGCTAAGCCTATTTTGGATAGCGAAGCTCGGAGAACTATTTATCATTATCTTTTAAAAATTGGGAGTTTTTAAAACTTTTTAAATTTTATTCAGGTGGTAGGCACCCTCGCCTGCAAGAAGAAATCTTGCCGCCCACCTCGCTGTCCAGGTGGCTGCAAACCGAAGTACTGGTGAACGACTAAAGAATTTAAATCTTCATCTGCAGTGTTACACTAGTACAAAACTTATGACGCTAATCTGCTTCACCTTAAGTTTCAATAATATGGTGAGTATATAATCTCCGCAATTCGATATAGTCAACGACATACGTGTATGCGATATGTGAGAAAACATTTATATCTAGATGTTGCTAAATCAAAGTAGATAAATGATTATTATTCTCAATCGAGATGCAATAAAAAAATTATTCGTTAATATGCCTGAATTAACAACTCTAGGTATATATGATTTTAGGTACATCCCTATATTGATGTACCTAGTCATATATGCTTAGAGTGGCTTTATGTCGCCTTATATCTATAAAGTACAAATTTATTTATATTAAAAATTGTACAGGATTGTATTTATAGAAAAAGGAAAGCTATAAGTTTAATTACAATTTAAACAGAGAGCTCTGGTGTGGTCGCTGTGGTGGTGTGTTTTATGCCTCATAGCGACCGTAGTTGGCTGCAAGAAGAAAACTATTTGCAGACCACCACCCGGAGGCAGACCGGGTTGCGGGCGTGGCTGGTTAGTACATCCGATATATTTACTCATGAAACAATTTTTCCTTATTTTTATTTTTGAACCTTTATTTCATTAATTGCTCGTAAATTAAAAAAAAGATTTACGAAAAATAAACTAAGAAAATTATGGATGTAAGAGTTTCAGTTCTCTTGTTTAAAAACATTTAATAACTTTAGATACATAAAGTTAAAATGTCATAAAATATGATTTTCTATTCAAATCAAGGTACGAGTTTAAACCTATTTTTTATTTGTAGGCAACCGAGCAAGTTGTTCTCTTAATGATAAATGATCACCGCTGACAATGAACATCGCAACACCTGGAAGAGTTGCAGGTGGGTTGCCAGCATTTAATAATTTAACCCTTTTGTAAAATGACTATGTAAATAAAAAAGCCACCTATTAAAATTTCTTAAAAAATGGTAATGAATAGGTGTCAATATTTAAAATACTCATAGTTATGAACCCACATACATGCCAGGGTGGGTAATCATAAATCAATTTTTTTTAATCAACAAAATCACAAGTTAGTTTCATCTTTTTAGGGATTAAAAACCAATAGTTTGTCTTGGGACAAATATTCTCATATTGCCCCAAAAACATGTTTAATATATACCTTATCTTGACAATGTGCATTTAATAAGTAAAATCTATATTTCAATTTAAAAGTTATTAATAGCTTAATTTTTATTGCAGGACTTGAATGCTGTTTCATCAGAGCTATTAAAAAATTTGGTGTTATATATGCCATATATTTTCACAAGAATAAAATGTATAATTCTGTGAACAATTAATTTGTTCAATGTAAATTTTTTAATATTTAAGTTTTATTAGGAATTTCAGTTAAACATTCTTTTATACGTTGGTTTAAAATTTTGTATCCTTCCCTTGTATTTTTTGAGTTACATAGCTGACTGTAAACCGTGTAATGAAATAAAAAACACTGATTTAATTATTTTTATTTATTTTGCCTTACAAAATAATGCTTCTTACATCAGTAGTTCCTGTAACAAAATTTCAAACATTAAAAATATAAAAATTATTTATTATTACATTACTGAAGTACATGGCAATCTATGCCGCTTTCAAACAACTTTGCACTATGCAACAGACCTAGCCTGAATATAGATGACATGGGTATCATCTAAACAATTTTTCCATCATTAAGTATAATGTTTAATATTTAGCCACATATTTGAAGTCCAGTTCTACAGTTAATGAAATTTGGCTATATCACCTTTGCTTGAATCTTTTAAATTCTATGGATAATATCTTACTTGATTAATATGCCATCCTTTTTAGTTAGTCTGACTATGCAGTCATCAGACTCGCCCATCCGTCTGATGGCACCGCAAATAACATACATCTTGGAGGTGTCAGCTGCACGCCCAGTGGCTGGGTCTACATCAGCAATGACAAGCTGAACAGAGGCATGGTCCTTAGCGTGAATGAGACGATTGCTGGCCGAGCTGAAAAAGCAAGTACATGTTCCTATGCAAACAATGTCTCAAAAAATATCACGTAGTAAACGGTAAATAAATTTTTTTGAAAACAAAATAATTTTTAAGAAATACATAAAACAGTTATGTTAAACAGACATGTTTCCTGTTCTTGTTAGTGGTATTATGCTAATTCTAAAATGAAAATAATGTATATAAATAAAAGCTCTGTATCTTGCTTTTATCTGTTATAAAAGAAATCAATTATTTTATGGACGAACTTTATTGATAAGTAGCAAACCTTTCAGTTTTATAAAAAAAGTAACAATAGAAATATCACATAAAAACTAGGTTATCGGAATCATTACAAAGTAAATAATATTTATAAACCTACTTTAAAAACTTATTTTACTTCTATAAATCAAATTAAAAGCTTTAAAAATAAAACATTCGAAGTATTTTTAATAACAAAATTATTAAGTGCGAAGACAACGTGACGCGAAACATGTATTAGGGACTAAAGATTGTAACTTACCATTTCCTCGGGCAGTATAAGTCAACAAATTCACCAGCGTCGTTTTGCATTTTGAAACTGAAAAAATTTTAAAATAAGATACGAATTGATAAAACCTTTTAATTAAATTTAAATTATTTTAAAATCTAACCTCAATGTCCACACGGATCACGTAAATGACAGAAGCAAAAAGAAAGATGGTTTCCAAAATGTTGCCATAAAAAAAGCGATAATATCTAATTGCAATTATATTTCTCTTCTATAACATTTGTCTACTTGGAAATGTTAACTGTTAATACAATGTATTCAATTAAAACCGTGATCGTTAAAATTTTTATCATATAGAATTTACTATTAGTGTTTTTTCACTGTTCCCCGTGTTTCTATTCAGTTTTTATAAATTTTTTAAAATTATTTGAGTGTATAATTTTAACCACATTATACAATAAATAACCTTCAAAAAAAGAAAATTTTTTTTTTTTGTAAATGCTGGTAATGATGCAAACATAAGAAAAATATTAGCTAAATTAAACAGTGGACGCTATTATTTTTAACCACACAAAATGATTTACAATAGTACTTAAAAGTCGCATAAGAATGTTTATCCTTCTCGTAAGGCATATCTTCAAGACTTTTTTTTATTCAAGAAAGAAATGAGAAAAGCGCAACATACAACATACCCCTATAAATTAGAGCACTTTTATGTTTGCACACTAGTGATTGGTGGCAGAAATAAGTGCTGCAGTAGTACCTACTAGACGGTCTCCGGCAACAGATGTGCCAATAGTAAAGGACATACCACGTAAGGATATTAGCGCTTTTAAGAACTTAAAACAAACAAAAACACTGTAACATAAACTTTATTAAAAAATAGAGAACATGTTTATAGGCGCATCGTTATTATAGGTCTACCAGGTCTTGATGGCAAAAAGGGAAAAAAGAAATTCACGCTACCAATACTTGTGAAATTAGAGTAAAACGTTTTGATACTTTTTCTTCCCTATAGCGGCTGATTGTGTGTGATACATGCAAATATAAAAATTTATCCAATGATCAAAAATGATTTTTGAAAATTATACTGCGGCGAATGTGGGGTTCGAAATTTAGATGAAAACTCTAATTACTCTGTTCATGAGTTTATTCATTAATTATAGGCTCTCAGATCTTGAAAATAGTTCCAAATACAGCACATCCATAAAAAAGTCTTCATCGGAAGAGGAAGACGCAGTATTTATGATAAACTTTTCCTCCTGCATCTCAATTAATCGATCTTGTTTTATTAACTGATTTTAAATTTTTATTACATGTTCACAAGATTTTCGCTATTCATCGATCCCAATTTGAGAGAAAGCTTCTTCTGTTAAAGATTTTATATCACTTACAGGTCTATTGACGTTTTTAATCAACCAAACGTTTTTTTAACGTTAATAAACCAAAGTATCAAGATGTGTCATTCCTACTAACCAGTCAACGCTTGCACATGGCTCAATATCGATGATTGTGTTTGTTCTGCACCTTGTTCATCAAGTATTCTTTGATAAACATTGAAAACAATATTTCTTGCTTGCGATCGAAGAGGTTTCTTTTGAATTTTCACCACTTTTTTAGGGAAATTTGAAGCCAAACCAAAAATAATTCCTCGAAATTTCAGTCGACAGATGACATTTATTTGTTGCCATATGAAAATCACAATTTTTTAAACTTTTTTTTTTGTCATCAGATCCTGATAGACGTATAGTTACTAAACCTCAATTGCTAATAACTATAATAAAATATTAATTAAGTATAATAAAATGAAATTTATAATTATAACAAAACAATAACAGGTTGTAATGCCGGAGCCAGTATTGAAACTTAAATTACAATAAGAGAAGTGTATTATCGTCACCGCAGATTATAAAATATGATTCTTGTATAAATAAAAACACAACGATCATCATCATTACCATCATCAGCCGATACAGTTCAACTAATGAACCTAGGTCTCCCCCAAAGATTTGAATATCGATCAGTCTTGCGCTGACTGTATGTTGCGGTTTCCCAAGATCCTCGACAATCAACATGTGCCTAGTGTATCGCCGGGCACAAGGTGCCGTCGTTTGTAGGAGTTCATATTGGAGGGATATACGCCACACGACGAAACTTTAATACTTAACCAGCACTTAGATTAGACTATTTAAAAAATATTTGATAAAAAAATATTTTACACTAATATGTATGTTTGTTTACTTAAATCAAACTACGCTTGATCTCTGTTATTTAATGTTTAATGCAGTAAAAATTTTCTTTAATTTTATTTTTAAAATAGCGGGAGAAACATTAAATAAAAAGTAAATTTCCAATACACTGAAAACAATTTTTAAACATAACCTATATCTGCTAGCAGGTCACTCAAGTTCCCAATACCTAGCCCTACTTCAGTCTACAATGCTTTGGCAACAGCTTCTTCATTCTCTTGTTCTTCCTCTCTTTCGTCGAATTCAATATCTTCATCTTCAGCGTCAACATTCTGCCAATAGTACATTTAATCAGAAAAACCGATCTTTATGAAGAAGTACAGCACTGAAATGACTTGAAGGTAATTAATTTATTATCTATTTTAACTATTGATGTTTCGAATGAAAAATAAAGCTTTAGTTTATTCTATAAATACAGATACAGAAAAAGACTATATTAGGTTTAAGGAAAGTAGTAAAACCTGGTACTGTTGATATTCTGATATGAGATCACTCATATTGCTATCAGCTTCAGTGAATTCCATCTCTTCCATACCTTCGCCTGTGTACCAATGGAGGAAAGCCTGAAAATATTCAGGCATGTTTAGTTCTCATTTGTAAATAACGTTTTAAAACAGCGAATTCACAATCTTTGTAATTAAAACATTTAGTATGATGGATGCTATTTCTATACAAAATAGCTGTTCCTCGCCCGACTTTCTGGACGTAATATAGAATTAGACCGCAAATGACTATCAATTGCAACTATTACTATAACAATTGCAATTGTTACTATAACAACCGCATGATACGAAATAAAAATGTTTATAAAAGTTAATTAGAAATAAAATAATGAAAGATCTATGAAATTCAAAAAATAAATAGCCTATAACCATCTATAAATCAATCCGCATCGAATTGTTGTTCCCATGTCGATACGTTCACTAGTTTTGACGTAATAATAGAAGAAAGAAAACCCGTTTTCATTATAAAGATTCTAATTACAGTATTCCGTGTTTGTCATATAAACGCCACTGCATAGCTTAAGTAAATTATATACAAAGCAATCTACTACATTACAGAAATAATGGTTTTTATTTGTCACTGTAAACTTTTTCTTTTATTCCATAAATTAAAATTAAAACCTTTATAAGCAATTATAATAACCCTGTTATTGATAAATTACACAATGACATTTTACCATAACGGACTAAAACGAATTACCTTTTTTCTAAACATCGCAGAAAATTGTTCGGATATGCGTTTGAAGACTTCTTGTATCGCCGTGGTATTGCCTATGAATGTTGCCGACATTTTGACTCCTCGGGGCGGAACGTCGCACACGGATACTTTGAGATTGTGTGGGATCCATTCAACAAAGTAGCTGAAATGTTTTAATATTTTTATACTACAAAGCGATAACACAAGCAAGTCGTTCACATAATGGTATGTCATAGATCTACACTAGTGATAGGTCTTTGTTACCAGACACGGTGTAGATACTGGTGGGGGTCCTTCTTACCGCGGTACTTCAAACAGTAGTGAGCGAACAATACTTTTCCGTATTGGATTTTTAGCCAGTGAAATTATTGAGGATAACGAGACTAGACATCCTATATCTCAAGGCGACGAGCGCTATATGGTAAAATGTATAATATCCTAACTAGCACCACGTTGTTAAGACCGGACATGTCCCTTACCATAAAGTGAACGTCCCACTTGTCTCGTTATTTCATTGAATTAAAAAAAGTGATGATGGCACATATTTATTACCCATAAGAATTTTGGCACTGCGGTGTTGAAACATAGGCGTACGACCAATAACTGCAGTAATAATAGAATGATAATTACTTCTTTTTAAAGTCGATGGGATAAATCTTGAGCGATGTTAGCTAAATCTTATATAGATATACTGAACATCGGACTTGAGACAGCAAGTTTTATATGTATCTTTTAAATCACTTGATATTAATACTCACCTAGAGTTTTTGTTCTGCACGGCGAGAATCTGTTCGTCTACTTCGCGCATGGACATGCGGCCACGGAACATGGTGGCAGCGGTGAGGTAGCGGCCATGCCGAGGGTCGCAGGCCGTCATCATATTGGTGGGGTTAAACATCTGAAGTCGTTATAAATTACTTTCTTAATGGTCCTTAACACAAGCGGTTGAAATGATGATGATAAAATTATAGCATTACATACTTGACTCATTAGTTCAGGGACCGTTTGTGGGCGATAGTCAGCCGCGTTTCTAGCAGTTAATGGGGCGTAACCTGTAATAAAATCGTATGTTACAACTATGACATAAATTAGGAATATTACTATTTTTTTTAATATAATCCTGGCCAGGTTAAGCAGCTGATTATTAAATTTTGGCTATGCAATAGCTGTCTATATATAGGAGAATTTAACTATGCAAATAAATTAAAAAAATTATACAAAATGATTTTAAGCATCAGTGTTTCCATCTAAATACAAAGGAAGTGCCTTAAAAAAAAGATGAATAGGCTGTTGCTTCTTACCATCGCTGAATATATCACCACTTAACTAAGTAGGATTGTGATCCAGCACTTATCCAATGAAGGTTCCAAGAGTCTAAGGCTCTGTTATAAACGTACATCATAATATTGCACTTAATATATTGATTAGCGATACAATACTAACCAGGCATAAAGAAATGTAAACGTGGGAATGGTACTAAGTTGACGGCTAACTTTCTCAGGCCGGCGTTCAGTTGGCCAGGAAAACGAAGGCAGGTCGTCACCCCGGACATTGTCAACTAAATTAATTAAAAAAAATATTTTTTGTGTATTCATTTTTACCTACATAGCAATTTGAAAATTTGTATTCAACATTCTTTTGGAAAAATTTTACATGAGAAAGATTAAATAATTAGGTATAAATTACATTTTCATAGATCATATAACTAGATTGTTTCGATATTACAAGAAAATGAAAAATAATTCATTGTATATACTTTATGATACACATCAAATACTTAAAATCTTTCAGCGAGTGTTAATTCCGTCACCCATGAAGATATGACGCATGAAGGTATGACGCACGAAGCTTGGCGGAGAAGTGTGATGGTTCTTTTCTTAAAAAAAAGTGATAACACTTTGCTAAAGAAGTACAAACCCATCTCTTTGTTGAGTCATGTTTATAAAAATACATCGAGAGTAATTACGAATCATCTCTCTGGTAGGTTTGGTTACTTCCAGACTCCAGAATAAGCAAAATTCCGTAAAGGCTTTATAGCCTTAGGCCACATTCACCTACTACAGCAGATTATACAGAATACCGAGGAGTATAATCGGCCACTTTGCCTAGCACTTGTGGACTATTGGGAAGCTTTCGGTTCAGTGGATACCTGGGCAGAATTTATGTCACTTCAGAGATACCAGATCGACTATCACCATATCCAAGTGTTAAGTGCTTGTACGAAACCGCAACCATAGCAATACGTATACATGATCAAGGTACGAGACCTATCCAATTGCAGCGAGGAGTGCGTCAAGGAGATTTAATCTCTCCCAAGCTATTTACCGCTGCACTGGAGGACGTTTTCAAGCTTTTGGTTTGGAACGGATTTGGCATCAACATTAATGGCGAGTACATCACTCACCTACGGTTTGCGGATGATATAGTTCTCATGGCGGAGACTCTAAAAGACCTAAATGCAATGATGGGTGACCCCAGCAGAGTCTTTCAATAGGTAGGCCCTCACATGAATATAAGCAAGTCGAAAATTACGTCTGAAACTCAGATTCAGTGTCAGCCAGTTATAGTTAAGATCTCAGCACGCAAAATTGCCGACATACCAATGCCCCAAGTACACCTAGTACTTGGAGCATACGGTCTAATTAGGTAGATCCAATTTCAACAAAGAGGTAAACGGCCGAATTCATATCGGATGGGTAACGTTCGGCAAACTTCGCAAGGTCTTTTCGTCCAAAATCCTTCAATGCCCGAATATGTTCAAACAGTGCGTGTTGTCAGTTATGATTTACAATTGCGAAATTTGGTCGCTAACTATGGGCCTCATGAGAAAGCTCAGTCACACAGCGGTTAATGAAAAGGGCGATGCTTGGAGTAACTTTTGCGTGATCAATTCCGAAATTAGGAGATTAGTAGAACAACCAGGGTCATCGACATAGCCCCACGAATAACGAGGCTGAAGTTGCAATGGGCGGGGCACATAGATCGTAGAACCGATGGACATTGAAGACTTAAACTGCGGGAATGGCGACCCTGCACCAGAAAGCGCAGCGTTGTCAGACGCACCACCAGGTGGACAGAGAACATAAAAGAATCCTCGGAGGCCACTGGATTCAAACAGCGCAAGACCGTGCTTTGTGGAACCTATGTCCAGCAGTGGACGTCCATCGGTTGAAACGATGACGATGATGATATACTTTAAACAATTTTTTTGATAATTTTTTAAAACGGAAGGATTATCATTAAACCCGGATATAGATTGATGCACATATATTGTAGCTCAACCTTCGCACCGCAGGCATGTTCAAACAATACTCTTTTAACAATTAGACTGATTGACGTTTCTCCGGACAGTTACTGTAGAGAACTGTACTAGAAAAACGTCTCATTTTAAACAAATTTTCTGTAACACCGTTTACTGGTTGTAGGTCTCCCTGTTTTTACCAGAGACTGTATAGATACTGTGAGAGACCTTTGTTACCGAAGACCGTCTACGTAAGTACCACCGCCGCGCCAAACAGTACTGTGCAAACAGTATTGTATACCGGTTTGAAGGGCACTGTAGCTAGTATAATTACTGAGGTAAGGAGACTCAACATCTTACTTGTCGAGGTGACAAACGCAATGTGGTGCTGTGTATACCATCATAACGAACACCATTTTTTATGGACAGGCGTATCACTTACCACCAAGGCGACAGACTCGCTCGTCTCGTCCGTTCATAGTATAAAAAAACCACTCACCGAAATCAAATGGTTTAAGTCACCGTAAGTAGGGCTGCTTAGGCGAAGCGTCCGGAAGCAGATGTTGTATAGAGCCTCATTGTCGATGCAAAATGACATATCCGTATTCTCAACAAGCTGGTGAATTGATAGAGTCGCGTTGTAAGGCTCCAACACGACCTCGCTCACCTTTTTAAATAAGAAGTACACCAATAAATCATTCATAAAAAATAAAATAGAATTTAAGATCTCTTTTACTATTCCCGCATCAGTGGACAACTATAAGTTAAGCATAACAGTGACACTTCTGTTTTTTGTTATAATTATTATTGCCAAAAGTGCACACAGAAATAATTCACGCTTACTTTAGGTGAGGGTACAACGCTAAAGGTGCTCATCACTCGATCGGGAAACTCTTCCCTAATTTTACTGATCAGTAGTGTGCCAAGTCCGGAACCAGTACCGCCGCCAAGAGAATGCGTCAACTGAAATCCTATTATATAATTTTTATGCGGAATACTTGATTTTGGTACTTCATTTGATAATAACATTATTGATAGATGTCTTAGGCGACAAGCGCAGTGGTGCAGCTTATATTATACTAACTAACACGATATTGCTGTAGGCAGGTGTATGTACCATCAGGTAAACGTCCAGCTAGTCTTGTTGCTTAATTGTAAAAAAAATATATAATTGTAATATCAGTATAAAAAATAGGTAGGACATCCTTTAATATTTTATACCAATTAGTACAGAAGGGTAATATGATATAAACATCTTTGTCTTCCTGGCTATAAGGAAACAGTTGGGTAACTATCAGCTATTAGTAGATTTATATTGACATTATCGCAGGGTAAAGGAATAATAAGTTGGAATTAGCATAAACGAGAAATTAATATTTTTTACCTTGCAAGCAATCGCAGCTTTCGGCTTCCTTTCTCACAACATCTAACACTAAATCAACCAACTCTGCTCCTTCCGTGTAATGACCTTTAGCCCAATTATTGCCTGCGAATGCGAAAATAAGAATACGTTTTAACATCTGCGACCACATAACATCCTCATCATGAACTTAAGATCAAGTTTTAGCCAATTACAATTAATGTAAACCTAATTTTATATGACATAAGACTGTTCTTAATATATGATATATAATTGTGTAAGTGATACTATAATAAAAGTGTTATATTAGTACTACGCAATGGTATTATTGCAGTAACCGGTGGATAATTATTTTCGTTCAATAAGTACTAACTTTCATGTACCTAGGTTTAACAGTGTTCTTCGTATTGCACTCTAATAAGTTGTCTGTATAAAATAAAATAAAGTGAAGTACCAAGACAAAGAGTGCAAGCATGTGACATAAATTTAAATGTTGTGCCAAAACGAAATGTGAATTCATTAAATAAAAATAATATATAACAATACGACCTGCCCCATTCTGTCCGAACACAAAGTTATCTGGTCTGAAGAGTTGTCCGTAAGGTCCGGAGCGTACCGCGTCCATTGTTCCCGGTTCCAAATCGACGAAGACCGCGCGAGGTACATACTTCCCTGCAAGTGGAAGTACTGATCAGTTAACAGTAATCTTCCTCAAAAAAGTAAGAACTTTTAAAAAGAGATTCGTGACGTCATAACGTTTTACTGTATTTTAATTATACAACAGAAATTATTTTTGCTATAATGTTGCCTCCCTTGCTTATTAAATGGGTTACTAATGTTATTGCGATATGATTGTTTTAATGGTTAATGTTTGGTTCAAATCTTCATTGTAATGGTTCAATTCTTGTCCAATTCAGTATACAAAAGCGGATAACATATTGGTATAGGTCACTGAAACGCGCATCTCTTTTATATACAATAAAGTGACGAAAGGAGCGGAACGTTCACCTGACCTTAAGTGAAACGCGCTCATAATATGACGCTAGTTAGCATGGTATTTATACCACCACACTGCGCTCGTCGCCCCGAGACATAAGATGGTAAGTCTGGATACCCTAGTAATTTCACTACCTACAGAGACCATCAATCCGGAACACGGTAATGTTTGCACACTACTGTTTGGCATTTGCAATAGGACTACGGTGGTACCTACCTAGACGGTCTCCGGTCATACTATAACAACCATACTACGCAGTGTGGTAGTTATAATATTCTAATTGGTCCGTTAAGCATTCATGGATTTTTTCTATTAGCCGAAGCGTCGAAACGCGTGAGACGTTGACTTGGTGATAAGTGATTCGCCTGCCCATAGCTTCATGACCCTAGTATATAATATACACTGCATACGTTGTACCCGTCTTGTTTCGTTATTCCAGTAATTTCACTAGCTACAACGCACTTTAAACCGAAACACAACAATGATTGCACACGACTGTTTGGCGGCAGAAATAGGAGGTGCGGTGGTACCCACCTAGACGGTTGCCAGCAACAGAGACCTACCACTAGTAATTGTGAGATTTAAGTATGGTCTTTTTAAGCGATATGAAAGGTATGTTTTTTTTGTCTAAATAAACTTTTTAAATTATGATTAAACGGTTACTGTTCGACACTTCGTTGTAGTATACTCCAATGCGTTCCTGCTGCAAAGGATTTTCTCCTGTGAACACTCCCGTGGGTTCGACGCCATGCTCGTTCGATATCAACTCCCAAAACTAAAATTTTAAATTTTAATAACGTCCATCTTAGTTTTAATGCGTTTCATTATACAATTTGTGTAAAATTTCAGTCAACAAATAGTTTATATAGCCAAGTCTACATATAAGATTGATGCTATTGAAATTGTTTAAATTACAGGTAAATCATTTAATTTTACTACTCCTTGGAGTACCGAGATAAACATTTTTTTTACATTTTAATTCAAAGATTACACTTATATTAAATATATTTTGTAATCTTTGGAGTTATATAAGAAAAATTTTTTTTTTATATCATTGCCATGAATTCATTTGTAAGGGACGTTTTTTCATAATATTAAGTTATTTCCATAAAATTTCTAACCGCTTGCTCAGTTTTTGATCTTTACCAGTTAACTAACATTTATCGAGGTTAAGCAAACAGCTTTTATAGACTTTGGTATTATCTTATGGTAAAATAACAGACCGATCGACGTGCAGGTCTTTGAGGGGAGGCCTGTGTCCAGCAGTGGACGCTTATCGGCTGATGATGATGATGAAAATAATTGAGAAAGATATCTTCCAAGATCTACTCATAAAATAAGTTTAATAACATCTAACCTTTGATCCAATTTGGTTACCACACTGCCCCACTTGCACGTTAATTATTTCGGACATTTTATCTACCTAATACCACTCACACAATTTTCGATAGTTTAAGATTAACAAGTAAAATGTTATCCACTTTGATACACACAGTCAGAACTAAAGCTATTTTAATGGAATTACGAAACGGTATCGTAATGTTTATCTTTGTTATCGCATTCGTGTGTTACGTGACAAGCGGTGGGAGGGTATGCGTATTTTTTAACGTAAATATAGGTCTCTTTTAAATATTAGATATACTCTGAAAACTTTAGAATATTGTTGTACTAAGTGCAAGTTGAATTAATCAGCTGTGTAGAAATCAATCAAGGCTATATATGACTATGTTTCAGAAGAAAGCTTGTTTTTAACAATTAAAGAGAACTTGAACTGTTGTAAATGTAGTTTTGGTGCTTTCTAAATATTAAATTTATATATTGAATTATGCTCATTAGGATCTTAATGGAATGGTTCAAAACGTTGAATTTGTTATTGATTATAATTTTAATATTTTCCGGACACCTATCAAGAAGATTATGACAAGATAACCAACAGTAATTAATTTGATGGCATAACTGAAATAATCTAAATGGAATAATCTTTAGCTTTATCGTTTCTGTTTTATTTGTACACATTATAAGTATCACAATTATAAATTTGTGCAACGTTACTGTGCATAGTTTATGTTGAACGTAAAATCCTGTCTGTTCTCATACATTGCACCGATAGGGCTTCCATATTAACATTATTTCAAACATTCCTTCCTTCTTAGCCTCAAGTAATCATATACAAATAAAAACTATAAGTTCATTACATGGGCATTAAAATCATATAAAGGTATTCCACTTGATTCTCAAAGCTGAATTATTACTACTGTTGTTTCTTATAATTTGATCCGACAGACATCCATTACTAGCTGGACGTATGTCCCAGAGATCAAGATCAATCCTGGTTTCTTATGTTATACCACATTAGTTGTTCCTCGCCCGCTTTCTTCTTGTTCTTCTTAGTATTTCTCTCGTCTTATGACAGGGTCTGCCTTCCGACTAGCCAGTAAAATATAATTAAATATGAAATTTGTCACATATATTCTAATAAATAATGTAGACAAAACAATAATAAGTACATAGACCCGTAATTCTTTAACTTGTTAAAGGTATATTTGTTTCTTGGACTGAATATCATTATTGTATTTCTATGCTTTACGAACGGGAATAGAATATTCAAATGTCCACCATCTTCGGCTTTGGTAAAAGATAGTCCTCTTTTAAAACACGCCTTTTTAGAGGGTACATCTTAAGGAAAAAAATGAAAGATGTTTCATAAGCTCTCCACTAGTTCACAATGAAAATGCTGGGAATTAATAGATAATCAGATAGCCCATGGCGCTTGGTGGTAATAGTAAATTTAGTGAGAATAATTTCGACGGTGAACAGTGAATAACCTCCTATAGAATTTGTTTAATTTTTTTTTTATTCTTTATTTAATTCGTTATTACATTACCATGTATTAAGAAATCTTACCGACAGTTTTAGAGAATAATAATACAAACCGATAACCTGTTAATGTTTTATTAATATAATTAACTCATAAAATTATTAAAAAAATATATTTAATTCATTAAAACTTTTAGATCACATCACATTTACATAGGCCTTTCCAATCGATTTCCAGCGTGATTGATCCCAACTCCTCTAACGATTTCCTTCGATCTACACTAGGATTATAACACCTATGATATGGACAACAATAGATTGAAATTATAATGATGAATCAGATTTTATTTAAGTTTCCTTGGTTATGGATTAACTTTATCTACATGAGTGCACCGATGCCGTTTAAGACCGCTGCTTTGTGTAAACTGACTGTTACATAGATCACACGAGAACGGTCTCTCGCCTGTGTGTATCCGCATGTGAAGTTTCAAATTTCCGTTAATCGAGAACTGTTTATTACACACATTGCAACTGTAAGGTCTATCGTCGGAATGTACTCTCATGTGTTTCGACAAATTACCTATTTGTTTGTTACAAATCTTACATGTATACGGTTTTATGCCGGTGTGGACTCTAGTATGACGTTTCAATTGCCCCATCTCTCTAAAGGACCTTTTGCAAACGTCGCAGCTGTATGGCTTTTCACCTGTGTGTACGCGCATATGAATTTTTAGATAGCCATTGTCTGAGAATGGTTTTTTGCACACTTTACAAGAGTATGGCCTTTCTCCAGTGTGGGTGCGCTCGTGAAGCTTAAAACTTGCCATTTGAGCGAACTGCCGATCACAAAAGCTGCACGTGTAAGGTTTGCGACCGGTATGCACACGCATATGCACTTTCAACGTTGTGTATGCCGTAAAATCCTTCTTACAAACTTCGCAAGTGTGCGGGCGTTCGCCGGTGTGCTGACGGGCGTGAATTGCTAAATAACTTTTGCTCGAAAATTGCTTATTGCAATCTTTACACGAGTAAGGTTTAATTCCAGTGTGAATAATAAAAATATGCCTCTTCAAATGTGTGCGCTGTGCGAAACGACGTCCGCACACATCGCAAACATAGGGCTTCTCGCCAGTATGTGTCAGTATGTGAGATTTCAATGTTTGATTATGTCCAAAGGATTTGTTGCATATATGACAAGTGAAATTTTTCTCTTTTGTATGTGTTTTCATATGTTCCTTCAATCCTTTTTTGCGTTGAAAATATTTCTCGCAATGATTACATTTAAATTTGTCTTTATCATAATGACTTGCCAGGTGGTTCTTTAACAGACGAGCTTTGTCAAACGATTTTGCGCAGATATTACAGGGAAACAATCCATTGTGTGAATGATTTAATGTTATATGCTTTGTAAGGTCCCTATTCTGTGTGAATTTGCTATTACATAGAAAACATTGATGGTTTTTCTCTCCTGTATGAGTGAGTAAATGCACTTCTAAAGAACCATTATAGGTAAATTCTTTGCAGCAAAAGCTGCATGTATACTTTTTTGGTTGCACTTGGCTATTATCTTTTAAGTTATCATCTGTAACAAAAAATGTCAATATAAAATATTAAAAACTAGATTAACTATTTGTAGACAGGCATATGCCCATCACTACAATACAACAAAATTTGATCTTCAAATGAAATGTGTCAAATAGGTTAAATATGGTGAAGCATTTTTGACAAATAAAAATTCTTACCATCACTATGGTCAGGACCGATAGGCCATCTTGCATCTAGTTCTGAATCATTATCTAATATATATCCTTTGCTTTTAAGATTGGACAGTGGTTGGTCCTCGAGAGTATCTTCTGTACAGTTTGTAAATAATTCAACTGAATTTTTATCATCTGCAAAAAAGCCAATGTAAGAAATATATAAATCCAAATATCAAAATTTACAGAAAGGAAATTTAATTTTAACAGACTACAAAATTAATTTCACTTTTAAATAGGTAATAATGCTTTTCATTCACAATTTAATGTAATTATTTCATAATCCTTACCATATTTTACATTCACATCTTCAACATTCTCACTGCAGGATTCCTCCTTAAACCCTTAAATGAAATCATGAAATGATGCAATAAATATCCTGGATTGAAATTATACTCTCTGGACTACTCAAATTAACATTAGCAATCTTAAAACATATTACCCTTTTGCAAGTCTGTTACCTCTTCTTTAACAGCACTTTTCAAAGATGATAAGCCTGACAATTGGAAATAAAATTGATTATTAATTGCAAATAAAAAAATAAATATAAGATTAACACAAAATAGGCTACCTTTAAAACCCTGACTATTATAGTGTGAATACAGGATCTGCTCACAGTTAACCACTTGCTGTTTAAAAGTTGCTGCATTATGGATATGTGAAATACAAACATCACATATAGAGGCATTAGAAATAGTGTTAGATTCTCCAATTATTGGACTTACCTAAACATAGATAATTTAGATTAAATATAAAGGTAAAAATATAAACATCTGCCTATTCTATTTTGTTGCCAATACATATTTTAAAAGTTATAGTTTTAGAAACATCTAACAAAGGTGTGTATAGTATGTAGGCATTGTCAAATGATAATTTGAATATTTTAGTTTGACAAAAGGAAAGAGAATGTGATATCATATTTAAGGGACATAAGATAATATAAAAATAATGTAGTTGTAAGGATAATTTTCATAAAATAAAGTATAACAACTAATTTCCATATTATGTTTAATTTATTATCGCATTTTTTGTACATAAGTTAGCTAAAATATCTGAACCATAATGGTAAGTGCATTCAGCGTTACGTTTACTTTAATATAAAGAACACACTTTACACCTTTAATAAAAAAAGTTCTAAAAACTTACAATTACGTCAAAAATTTTTTGCAATAGCGCTGAATAAGTTACTTCGATACCTTCGTACACATATAAATCGTTAAGACTTTTGAAACCGTATTGAGAATGACAACATCGACAAAGATTCTCCATGTTAGATAAAATAAAATTTAATTCATCATATTTAAATAATAATACTATTCGAATGTATTCAATGGGAAAAACTAAACAGTTTCAGTGGCATAACAAAACAACAAACAGTTGCTGAATATAATGACGTATGTCAAACTCTTAGTGATGCCAATTTCAACCAGATCATGAAGATTTTATGGCCTGGTAATATTCAAACTGGAAATAGGATATACGGATACTTCGATTCATTGCAATTGTTTATGTATTATTAATCTAAATTAATGTAATAGCTAACTTAATTTACAACACAAGACATTTAGTACAAATATTTTATTATTAGCCACATTCAAATTTATTTTATAACACTACATAAATATGTATTGTATGTGTAACAAATTATATAAACATTTAAAAACTTATCATAATTTATGCATTATTATTAAAGAAATAACAAAAAATCGATATTTACTATGAGCTTTAAGCATTTGGACAACATAAATCCCGTGTTGGGGACAGGTTAGAATATCAATATCGCCACTTTACATTACTTTTGTCAAAAGCTAGGTACTTTTTCTTACAAGATAGGAGCTCCAAAAATGACACTTAGCTAACTCTTCCAGTTAGCTTAATTAAAGTACAGAAATACCCAAATCAGAGGCAGCACTTTGACTTTGAAGGATTCAAAAGCTGAACGACTGACTGAAATAAAACGCGTTGATCTCAAACACTACATTACTCGGCATGTAAGATATCTTACAATTGAATAAAAAAAAAATTGACTTTCTTGCCCCCATTCTTATCAGATCTGAGGCATTTCTTTTGCGAATAGCTGGTAGAATTTAACGTTCAATAGCAGTAGTGTCATCAGAATTCAAAATTAGGATGCCATGTCAATCACAGAAAGTAGAGTCAATGTCTAGTAGCTAGAAAATCTAAAATTGAAATACAAACACCAAGTGTCGCGATTGGAAAACTTTATTGTCAATAAACAAGCCAACATTAATGCAGAATTAAAGATTTTTAACTAGAGTGCCGTCTATCGATGAGTCCGATAAATTAGGTTTTTATTGGCAGATTGCGGTGTTCCCCGCAGTACAATATAGATACCTACTAAAATGAAGCGCATAAAAATTTAAGCCAATGTTCTAAGTGATTACAGCATTACAGTCGTTGTCCGAGCAACACGTGACGTCATCACTCTGTTGTTCAGGAGTACAGGCAATGATAAAAATTACTAGTCCTAACATAACTTTTGCGGATATTTGTTTCTAAGCCATAGCTAAGGCTGGCGCCATCAACACATTTGCCCGTTGCGCTTGTGCAGTGTCAGTGAATGCGCGCGGCGTGACGTCGCACAGTGGGCTTAAATGACGTTTCAAAGACATACCGACTGCTATTTATCAGCTGGGTAACGCCAACTGCTAGACATAGGCCTCCTTTCAGGACCTCCACGTCGATCGGTTCATAGACAATCAAATCGTTTTTGATGTATTTTAAATATGAAGTCATAGATCATAGTAAAAGGTTAAATTTTGATTTTTTTTAAAAAAAACTTTTGTATCAAAAATACTATAAAACAAGCTATATCTCGGCAGCAAATTGGATCGAAAACCGATACTAAATTTTTTTGATGTTACGCAATATACGGGCTTTCTAAAAGACTAACTTTCTGCAAAGAAAGTTTTCCTTTTATTTTTGGTCACCCAAATATAATGATCCGAAGAGAGTAAAAGTATATTTAAAATACTCTCGTTACTTTTCTACCTAGGCATTTTTCGAGAATTGTGTACTCTAAATCGTCGAAAGTCCTTATAACAATCTTTCGATACGTCTTCTGATAAACTACCATTTGGTACTATTGCGTTACAGGATCACATACCATTAACTTACCTTTAAACTCTTACTTTAATATCCTTCCTTTAAACTCGTTGAAAGAACAGTAACAATTGTTTTTCACTTATTTTTTTTTACTTATATGATGTAGTTCTCAATATCTGCAAGTTGAAGTATCAGTAGGCTGGCCATTTTTGCCGTATCAATGACGGTCGACAAGGAGTCTTGGAGTGGAGCCGCGTACTGGACGTAGAAGTGTAGGACACCCTTCCTCGAGATGGACTGTCGACATCAGAAGATCGATCAGAAGTACCTTCATCCAGCAGTGGATTGAGAAAGGCTGATGATGATGATAATATTTATTAGATAATTGATGTACTATGATAATTACTACACTAGTGGTAGGTCTCTCTTGCCGGAGACCGTCTAGGTGGATGCTACCGTAACGCCTATTTCTGCCGTCAAACAGTGGCGTGTAAATATTACGATGTTTGGGTTTGAAGGGCGTTGCAACTAGTGAAATTACTGGAGTGGACAAGAATCGACATCTTGACTCAAGGGACGAGCGCAATGTATAACATATTAACTAGCACCACGTTATTATGGGCAGGCGTATCACTTACCACCAGGTGAACGTCTCACTCCTCTGTCTAGTCGCCATGTACGATAAAACAACAAGACGTGGACATCCATCGAAATAGATGTTGTTAATTTCAAGCAATGAAAACTCACCAATTAAAGTTAACGTTTAATTTCCCTTACAGTGTATACATTGTAATGTCAAAATATTAATATTTACATATTCCAAACACAATGACACACATTGTAGAAATTCTGGAAAATAAAATAAGTTCGAGACGCGTTATATTCGCCTGCACAAAACTAATGGAATATATACGGGGATCGCTATGCGCCAACAATAATGTCCTACGCACTGTTTTATATTTGCAATTTAACAAATTTTAAAATCAAGATATTTTTATCTATTTAGGAAAGCTTATTATACTGTTGATGGTTATTCGAATGACCATGATGTGTGGAAATAAAACGATTTGATTGTCAAGCAGTATGTTTACTTAGTATGACATGAAAATTACAACAAAGAATAAGTATTTATTCTATATATAGCCCTCTGAAATTCTTGCGCCCATTCTTCCCAGGTCTAAGATATTTCTTTTACGAATGACTGATAGATTTTGTCATCCAATATAAGAACCAATGTTCCTTGTTAAAAGTTTTGCTTTTATTACAAACTTTTATAACAAAGATATTACAATATATTTCAAGCTACATTATTGCAGGTTTGTGAAACAATATTGGTAGGAACTGATATATTACTTGCATTAAAAAGAAATAAAGTGAAAAAATTCAATACTTGGTATCAGCAAATTCTCGGCCATTGCGATAACACTTAAAAAACTTAGAACTATAAGAAAACTTTCGATATGATGTATACCTTGGCGGTTCTTAGATCCTCTTTAGTGACGCTACGTTGTATATTGGTACCTCCAAATGTATAAATGTCACTATGTCAGTCAGAGTATACCAGCAACGCATAATGGTAATGCCTAATTAGCAGAGGAGTAAGACGGAGACGTTATATTTAAGAAACTGTTTACTACTTCTATAGAAAATAACTTTAATCTTTGGAATAGAAACGACTTGAACATTAATAGCGAAGACGTAATCCATATCCAATTTATTGACATTGCAGTCATGGCTAAAACGTTAGAAAGCCTAGTATACATGCTCGTAAAATTTTAAATCGAAAGAGAGCATTAATATGATGAAAAAGATGCTGTAGACGCGTATATCAAGCTTGGACAGGCGGTCCTGTTAAGTAGCACCAATTCCCGGGAGTATATCAATCGACGACTTCCCTATAGTCTCGGGGATTAAGAACAGGAGTAAAGTAAACCCTTAAAAGTCGCAGGAGGCACCTAAAAAGAATCTTCGGGTTCGTAGACTTGGAAGATTTTATCAGTTTTTATCTTATACTACAAACCGATGATACTAGCTGAACGGACATTCACCTGCAGGTAAGTGATATATACGCCCGCCCATAACAACGTGCCGCAATTAAGATGTTATACAATACAACACATTGTGCTCGTCGCCTTGAGACAAGACATTGAGTCTTGTTACCCCAGTAATTTCATTAGCTACAGCGCCCTTCAAACCGGAACACAGAAATGTTTACACAGTACTGTAAGGCGGCAGAAATATTCGCTGCAATGAGCCTTATCTAGACGGTATCTGGCAACAGAGATCTACCATAAATAATTAGCTCTCTAAGCTCTCATTGCCTACTAATCGAGCCTTAGGTGATCGACATGTACGTGGTGGACATGCACTTGTAGCAAAGTGAGGGTGGGTGGGAAGGTTACGGTACACCCCGGGATGTGCAATACAGAGAAGCCCCAGTGTGTTTTATAAGAGATACCGGCGTCTCTTACAAATCACTAATGATAACCCTCAGAGGAGCTTTAATACCGCATAACCCTGTCTTCTCCCAGAAGCAGAGTATCTTTTGAAGTTATCGTCCTCGATAAAAAATTAAAGTAAACCGGTTAATCGAACTCGTTTAGCTACCAATTAGCTACTTAGCTATCAATTAACTACTTAACGTGCCGTCGTGAAAAATAAGTCAGTGCTTTAATACGATGGTATTTAACCAGTGTGCTGCCAATGATGACATACGGAATGGTGACGTGGTCTCTAACGACATCTCATAAAAATCTCAAAAGTCGCTCAACGAGCTAAAGGCTCGCTATTTCTCTACATGATCAAATCAGAAATGAAAAGATCCGTAGAATAACTAAGCTTGCTGACGTAGCCCAACGGATAAGTAAGCTGAAGCGGTGAGCCAGGTAGATGTGACAATCGAGCGACCAACGGGGCAAAGAGATCCTGGAGTAGAGAAATCGATAGAGGAGACCACCTACGGTAAACGGTAATGAGTTAAAATGATGATGAATTTTATTGTGAATAGTTCATAATTAAACTCAGTTCGCAACGCGCTTCCCTCTGAGTAAAACTACCCCAAGTGGTATATCTTTCTCATATTTTACAATTCTATACTTCATAAATTTTCGATTATTTCAGTTGTATTTTCATGTCTTTAATTAGCGTCATCGATGAAATCGTCGTCTTCGCTCTCAGAATTTTCTTGCTTACAAATATTCTCTAATGCACTTATCATTATATCCTTGTTTTGCTCTTCGATCTCTTCTTCGCCGGAAGATGCGTCAATAGAATCCATATCGTAAACAATCCATTTTTTTGTATTGCTGTCTTTGGTCAAAGTCAACCATGATCTCTTTAAAATTTTAAATAACTTCACTATCACATATTGGCCTTTATTTGAATGAAATGATTTCACTACATCAATGGCACCGTACAGTACAATATCAAACGCGTAACAATCATTGTTCAATGTTGCTTCAAAATTTAAGGACCTCCCTTCAATTCTTACATCATACGTTTGCAAACCGATTAAATTTATTTTTATACATACAAAATGATTATTCTGCCGCCAAACAACCCTGGGCTTTCGAATTTCATTCGTCGCTTGTAAAGATTTAATATTTCTGTTTCCGGGAGTGTAATCCACATATGATTCTGGCGAAGTATAATCGTCAGAGTCTAAATCGGTTGCTTCATTTTGTGTTTCTGAAACCTTCAGCATATTGATACTTTTTTCCTCTGCTGCCTTTGTGACATTATTCTTCATTTCATTCGCAGAATTATTAATGAAAGGATTGAAAATCTTAAGAAAATCGTTCGCATTATTAATAGTCCACTTCTCTGATTCATCGGAATTTTCGTAATTAGAATCTACTAAGGGAACAGATCTAATAGGTTTCTTGAAAATCGTGTCTAAAGTAGATACATGGGGTGATTCAGTAACTACATGATTATCACGCAATGTAGAACTATTTCCTACATTGCCCGCTTTATTTAATTCATCTGTTTTATCTTGATCGTTATATGATTGACTTTTATCTGGATTTTCAAAGGTGAAATCGTTTAAATACTTTATTTCACTAACATTTTCTTTTGCTAAATTATTAATGATCAACAAGCGATTTATTATAACATCTTCATCACCATTGGTGTCAATTAGAACGACACTATATCTGTTACCTTCAGTAAGGCTAGCTTTCTCTGTATTAAAATGTTTAACATACAAATACTTCGAACAGTTATAATCATTACATTTATCATAAAACCAATTTATGCTAAAATCAGTCCAATTCTCTCCCGCGGGTTTGACACCAATTAATCTACATTCTATGGCTTGGAATGGCAATTTAGTTATAAAATCCTCTCTGATAGGGAATAAATGTTGAGTAGACAATTCTCTCCAATCACCTTGATCAACAAAGAAACATTTCACTTTATTCTCAGAAATAATGGAATCTATACGCGCTCGTTCATACGTCTCGTCGTCAGGAAACATGGCCAGTACAAAATCACCCTCCTTAATATTATTCAATGGTTTCGGGTTCTCGGTAACATGTTTTTGTATTTCTTCAAGCAATAGTTTCAAATACGAATCAAACTTTGAAATACGTACAAAAAATATATCGGGACTTATAACAGAACTGAAAGAAACTAATGACATATTTTCACTTTCTAAATGAGCCCACGAAACTTTATGACCCGTATTGGCACTTATGATTTCTTTGTCGATATCTGGTTCATAGATATCTCGTTCATAATCTTCAGTATTAAAATCAATTCTTCCTTTACAAAGATTTTTAATAATATTTACATGCTCTGTATTTGGAACGGCATGTTTCTTAAGTAAATTTCGTTTAAAATCATGTCTCACAACTGTCTTATTTAAAGAAGTCAAATCTTGACATGCTTCAAGAGTATCAACGAAAACACAGTTCCCGATCGCCATCACAACCTGGCCTCTCATGTATAAATCTTCGTCTTCATCAGATATCATTTTCAATTCATCTAGAGCAAGGTCTGAATACGTTACGTCTTTATCTTTAGGCTGTACATTGGCCAGCCTCACTTTTATTACATGTGTTTCGATATTCTTCAATTCTTCAGGTATATAGTATAAATAAATATCCCGAGTACATTGTAATTTTTCCTCATCCAAAAGATTTACCAAAATACAATTTGGATTACCACTATGATATTTGTCTAAAATTTTTATAACTCGACATCTCGCAAAAAAATTTTGCTTAATGGAAACTGCACACGTGTCTCCTACCTTTGGTATTCCGTGAGGTATTCTATTGGATTCTTTACTAAAATACATTCCCATTTTTAATGACAAAATGCTATATGTTTTCGGATACTTATAAGTTACGCCCTTCACTGTTTTAGACAATAATCTAGCCGAGAAAACAACAGCACTATGGTAGTACAGAATTTTAAATGTAATAATTCCTAATTTCGGAATCCATTCTTTACAATTATCATAATCCTTTATCACAGTATGCCTAAAATAACAATTCCAAATATCAGGACAGTATCCAAGACTCAACAAATTATCGCAAATCGATATAAACTTTTCCGCTTTTGCCAAATCTTTTTCAGCCATGACGTTATCGCAAAGATTATTCAAATATTGCGGAACATCACCATTGCATCGTTTTATAAAATGTAAAAGTTTAGGCAACTGTACGATAGTGTTTTCTTCAATTAAAATTTTAATCCTAACCGTTTCATTATCCGCTTTGAAAATTGATGGATAATTATCGTTTAACACTGAAAACTGTTTGCAGAAAGTCGAAAATAAATTTGGTAGAGAATATATTAGTAAATTACTAGCATCAGTGACGTTGAAATGAGTCAGAGTATCATGACAACATAACAGGATTGGGCCAATCAATGGATCCTCATATTTGTCCCAAGCAATCCTTAAATCATTTAAATTTTTTATAGACATGCTACTATCACAAACAAAAATATGATTTTTATATTTCTTTAAATATTTTTTCAAAGTGAACACTTCCTGTTCAGTACTGCAAACAATTACAGTTTTTTTTGTTACGTCAACTTGTGCAAGAAAATTGTGTACAGCGCTTTCTTTCGTATTAAGATCAACAAAATTAATTGTCATACCTACTTTTGAATAAAGTACACATTCTTGAAAAGCTCCTATACAAACTACAGAGTGAGGAGCTTTTTTTGCAATAGGCTCAATGAATTTACACCAATTTCTCGATGCTACAATGTATTGCAGTTTTAGCTCTTTATCAGTTCTGATTTTAAGACTTTCTTTGATTTTATACATTATGTATTTTAATTCATTGCTGTATTTTTCTTCTATTCTTTCACAATCGTCGAGCACTAATGTCGTAATGCTACGTAGATCAACACCAAAATCTGTGTTTTGAAGTAACCTCACTAAATATGATGGTGTGCTAATTAAAAGGTTACAACCATTTAATAACGATGTAGTAACACAAGATTCGTCCACACCCGCAAAACATGAGAGGACCTTGTCTTGTGTTCCCAAAAATATCTTTCCCATTTTTTCTACCTCTGTTACTGATTTTGCAGTAGCACATAATATGATACAAATGGGGCCAACACCCTGCAAAGTATCCTCATTTGAATCAGATACTAAACTACACACAGCTGGCAAATAACCCAGTGTTTTACCACTACCAACAGGACTAATCAAAAATGTACTGTACCCACGCAAAATGCAAAACCAAGAAATCGTTTGCAACATCATGGGATGCTCAATTGACATATTCTTTAATGCTGAACGTATGTTTTTATTAAAATGAATATCCTTGACTTTAAAAACAGGTTCTATTCTTTTATTCATTTTTGTGTGTACCATCATCACTGGAGTCACTATTTTATCAATAAACATAGACATCTCAGGGACTATGTTTTTAAAGGGATTCACTGAATGTTTCAATTCATAATCACAATTGTTTAAGTTACTATAACGCAATGTAGGTTCATTTGAAGTGTTTGAATAATTTGTAGTACAATATTCTTCATTAATTTTTGTAATGATTCCATCAATATTTTCATCTTCATCTGAGTATTCAGTAACTTTTTTTCTCTCATCTTTTTGTTTGTCACTAATTACTTCCAAACTTGATGATGAATCTTTGTTTGTTGTATCTGAGGATGAAGTAAATGAACTATTTAATATTGTTGATTTCTTAATCTTGTGCAATGTTATCTTCCTCTGTAAAAATTTGGAGTTTAATAAATTAATGTTTTTATTGGATAAATAATAATTTTTACATGGAATATATAAATTAACTTTTTGATCAAGTTTTTCTACATTATTCTCTTCTTTGCTTATTAATTTTTCTCTTCCACACACATATTTTAATGCATTGAAGTCATCTATTTCTCCTGTCAACATCATCAAAACATCTTTGTCTGTTACTTCTAGGTGAACATCTGAATCTATATTTGCATAACTATCCTCTTTTTTACTGTTGTTCACAATGTTTTTTTCTTTATTTGCTGGGTGGTTTGCTACAATATTTTCAATTGTTATTTCTGATGATAACTTTGTTGGTGGAATTCCAGGTGGTCCATAAATTACCTTAGTAGTAATATTTTTATTATTTATGGTATCATTTTTATTCCTAAATACTCTTTGTGATTTTTGTCCTATAAAATAATATAAACATTATAAAACACAATAATCAATTTAATTGAATCCGAAAAATTAAAAATCAAAGGAAAATTTGATTGCTTTTAAAATAGAAGTTTATTATCAACAGCAAATATAGGAATAGTTATAGGAACAATGTTACAAAGAATAATAATTACCTTTACTATATTTAACTCCTTCATTATATTTTTGTTCATTACATTGTACATAAGTACCTTCCAATGATATTTCATTATTACTATTACAACTATCCAATGCATTTAAAGAAATGTTTAGCTTTGCAGGTCTTTCTTTTGTCATAACTTTTGCATTTAACTCTAAAATGTTTTTTGTCTTGTCTACTACTCGTTTGATATCATTCATTGAATGAACATTTAAATCATTGCTGTTAGTTTTCCTTGAAGACATCAATGCAAGTTTCTTTTTCAATAATATTGATTTACCATCAGACTTTGACTCGTGTAATGTAGAAGTTTCCTTACTATTTAATTTTAGTTCCATATTTTTTTTATAAGCTCTGCCTACTGGTTCTTCATCAACATCTTTGCACATTTTAAAATCATTCATTTTATTTTGTAAAAGTTTTTGTGCATTATTATCATTATGTTTCTTCAGATTAACTTCTGTCAATGCAGACTCTAGCTCTTGTGCTGCTTGGGCAACAGTTGTGCATGTTTTTATAGATTTCTCCCAATAATTTTTTGGTACATTTTTGTCTATATAATATTTTTCAATTTCTTTAATTACAGCATAACATTCAAGAATCTGTAGCTTAGTTTTTAACTTACCTAAGCTTAACTTTTGTTGAAATAGACAAACATCATTTATTGCGAAACCTGATTTTATCAAAATCTTTGAAAGAGACTTTAATTTATTATTTTTTTTTAAAAGTAGCTCACCATATTTGTGTACATTGCTATCAAATATTGATGATCTGAAAACAAAATAAACATTAATTAGATCTGAGTGATGGATTATTATATAACAATAAAAATTAGAACAAGAAAAATGACAAGATGATAGTAGAGGTCCTTATTATTTAATAATAATAACCTCTACTATTATAGTACTTATGCAAAATAGATTACACTACTGGTTAGACTGTTTTACATAAATAAAAACAATAGTAGTGTATTATAAATTAAAAAATAAAGCTTTGTGATTTGCAGGTTAGTGTAGAGAATTTGTGAAAAGATATTTTTCATTGTTAAAAATTTGTGTAGCTTAACATAAATACATTGCTACTTATTGTGCAAGTAAAAGATGAAAAAGATTTTTTAAAAGGAAGGGAAACTAATCAATGATCTCAAAGCCGATCACATTGATGTATACTATAAAATAAATATTGAGACCTGCAGTTGTTAATTGCAACTCAATGTATACAAGACCTGTAATATATTTTTTATAAAAAATATAACTGTCACAATAAAAGAATTACTTGTGTATTTAATCGCTTTATATATATTTTGTGCTAATAATCGGTTGTTATTTTTACTTGGCTGAATAAATTCACCTACTATCAAATACAGTTATTTCATATAGTTACCTTCGATCAGTATATGTCGGAGAGAACCATATATCCTGAACTCCCACCAATGCCTCTTTTATAATAACTTGGGTCGCGGGCGACCATTTATTACACTCCTGAGTTTTAAAGTTTTCTGCTTCTAAGTTTAACACAGGTTCTACTGGTAAAAGTCCATAAATACCGATCTGTTCAAACACAAAGTCTCTACTGTCGCTTGACTGATCTATTGCTTCCACCCATATCAAATGTGGATTTAAATAATGAAGCACTTCCACTCGATAACAATCGGACATCGTTTTTTTTTGTCTCAAAAACAATCTCTTTTATAAGCTTTTAAAAACAACCGGGATACACCGACATTAATATGACAATAAGTTAGGGATGGGACGTATTTATCACAGACATATAAAAAGAAGCAGAAGAGAGAAGAGTATTTAAATAAGTAATAGTAAAAACCTGTTGCCCCTTTCGCATGTGCGTGTTACTAATTTAAAGTAATTACATTGAAATAAATTCCCACAGTGCATTTTACACTAGTTATTTTATTCGAAATGATTTTTAAATGATCATAAACTCACCGACCATTTGGCGGGCATAAAATTATAATAATCCCAGTAAGTGAAATGAACCCAACTTTGAACAAGTCTTTATATCCTTGGTTCTTATTTTTTTTATATACTTTTGGAAGATTTCTGTTGCCGGCAATGGTCTAGGTAGCTGCTATCGCAACGCCTATTTTTGTCACCAAACAGTATGTGCAAAGGTTTTTGTTTTCCGGTTTGAAACACGCTGTACGGTAATTACTGCTTCGAGATTGAATATCTTATGTCTCAGGCGACGAGCGCAATTTAGTGTAGTATATATCATCTTAACAAATGCCACATTGTTATGAACAGGCATGTAACTTACCATCAAGTGAACGTCTTGCTCGTCTAGTCGCTTAATTGCAAATTTATAGTCTTTACACCAGGTGGAAGTAAAGACTACAAATTTAGCTATTTTTATTGACAATACTATTTCTCAAATAACACCTATTTAATAATTTTCTACAATTATAATTGAATGGAGTTAAAAGAAATACATATATCAGTTCCAGCATCTTTATTTTTTTGATAACAGTGGAAGTAGAAAAACAATAATTTTTCTACTTCCACTGTTATCTAGAACATTATATGACAGCTCATAGAAATGTTTAAAGCATAGCACATTAAATGATATGGACTGTCAGCTCAGTCGCTTTCCACTTGGTAACCACGCGGATTTCATACTTTCAACCCTCGGAAACTCGCTAGATAGTCATGTGCAGCTTCTCAAATTATGCAAGTAGATAAAACGTCCAATAGGTGGTCTCAGATGTTGAATTTTTCGATTGAACAATATCAATCAAATTAAATCTAAATTAATAAAATTAAATATAGTTGTTGTTTACGGCATGTTAATTACTTAAAACTTTGACTTATCTAGCCATGAATTAAAAATATCATTGCGGTCGTGCCAAAATGTATAAAAAGTACAAAAAAACTGACTGGTGGCTTAGTAATTTTCGGCGTTTTCTTATATGTTGCTTTGCCATACAACGGCGCATTTAACTTCATTATATTTCTTCAGTCTGTAGGCACTTTCTACTTGCAGGAAGATGTGATACAGCCGAAAGTAAAATACGTTCTGTTCTGTATTTCCTAGTTAGTCTCTATGTCTACAAAAATCGCTTAACAATCACAGTAATTATATAACAACCAATCAGAGTGCGTACATTTTAAGCTAATTTGAAGACCAGTATAAACATCTAGCGTGATGCTCTGGTGCTGTATGGTGTATCGTATGCCTAAGAACATCTCCCATAAGTCTTTAGCACTTTAACTGGACCATTCGCTTTGGAATAACATTCATCGCTTCTTCAGAAATCCGTATGTAAATTGATAAATAATATATAAAAGATAAAGGCCCAAGTTCCTTTCTTCTTCTTCGCTCCCTCACCGCTAAAGATCGTGACCACGCACAAACAGTCTCCATTGAGTACGATTATATGCAGAGTGGATAGCACGGTGTATACTGCCACCCACCGCTTTTTTGACCGCTTCCATCCATGTGGTAGGGGCTGTTTCCGAATTCCTGGCGTCTCTTAAATGGGACAGCGGTGCGAACAATCTCCTGGTGGAAAACAGAGAAAATGAGGAAATTAGGCACATGGAGTGAATGGAGTTTATAAAGCCCGGAAAAGGCCTACAACATATGCAGAGAAATAAAATATTAAGTATTAGTGACGTGAGATGGATGGAAAGTGTAACATCAGATAGATGAAGATTATGTCACGTATTAGTCTGGCGCTGATGACACCTCCAATAACCATGGAGTAGAAGTAACAATTAACACAAAAAGTTTAAATTCGGCATATGGCTTTTTTACCTATTTCAAATCGTACTATGATGCTTCAGATACAAACTAAACCCAGAAAAATTAATATTATCTAGGTGTATGCGCCTACAATTGATGAGACAGATCAAGACATACAATATTTCTATAACGAAGTCGAACACTTGCCTGGATTGACAAAAAAACCCGAAATCAACTTGATGATAGGCGACATGAATTCTAGTCTAGGAGATATGGAGACACCAGGGGTTACAGGACAATTTGGTTTGGGTACTAGAAATGAAAGAGGAGATAATTTTATAAAATTTTGCCAAGAAAAGGATTATATACTTGGACCTCGCCACGACGTAGTTTTCAACTGATAATTCTAAATCAGATTTGAGGTCACGGAGCCCAAGACCTCTAAACGGGAGCGGGCGCTTCGGGTCGACCCTACACCCTGGGCCGGCCGGGTAGGTTCCTCTTTGCTTTACCGTGGGGAACCAAGCCACGGGTACTGAGCCCCTCTACCACGACAAGGGATGGTTTTGGTGAGTTGCCCCAGAACTGGTTAAAGTCGACGTTTATCACTCCTTCAAAGAAATGGAATGCAAAGAGATGCGGAGACTTCACAACAATTAGTCTCTTGAGCCTTAGGTTAAAATGTGTAATATAGTGAACTGAACGCCAACTTTCGCTGGTCGAAGAAGTACTTTAAAAAGAAGAAAGAGACTATAAATGATATCACTATAAAATTTGGTTTAGATAAAATTAAGCCTTAAATACTAAAAAATTAAAAAAAATTGCGAATTTATGATCCTAATAATAGAGTTCACTAAGATGTGATAAACGGATAATTTCTTTTTCTGAGAAAGATACGGATCAAGTAATATAGAAATACTAAACAAACAAACTTTCGTAATAACAATTAATAATAATATTAATAACAATTAATGAAACAATTCAAATCGTCTTTATTTTTTTAGCTGGTAGGTTCAGGATACTGTTTGACAAATGACATTTGACAGATTGGCAATGATTTCGTGGCGTAGACAAACAATTTAATAAAAAACAACTATATTTAATTACTTGATCATTTTAATATTAAAAGTTAACTCTACGTATAGGGTAAGAGAATAATGGTTAATAACTATAAGTATTAGACTTATCCTTTTGTTGGATAAAATATTCTGTTCATTATTTTATAACATAGTTTTTTGTGTTTATTATCGTTAATTTCTTTATACCTATAATTTTTTTTTATTTTGGCTTATATATTATAACGAATGCAGTACTTAAACTGATCTTGGAAAGTAATTCTGATATCATAGTTGATGAATTAAATCTTCCAAATTATACTGTTTCTTTTGTTTAATATTTGGATATTATTATAAATTATTAAATTATTTCAGGTTAATAATGGGAGTGGCTATAAGCCGATATTCAGATATATCATCCAATGAGCTTCTGGCACGTTTTTGCTCTTCTGAAATAATATGTCCAAATGATCCCTTTTGGAATCAATTATTGGCATTTAACATACAGCTTCCAAGTAACACGTAAGTTGCTAAGACTATACACATATTGTTTAAACCTAATTTCATATATTGAACTTACTTTCAAGTTGTTTTTAAACTAAATGTAATATAAACTCTCCATATCTATAAATTTTAATAAAGTTTGTAATTACATTTGTTTGTTAATTTCATCATCATTATCAGCTGACAGATATATAGGTAAGATAGATAGATAAGATATATAGGTTTGTTAATTAGGCTTATATTAATTTTATATTTTGATATTTCAGAGATGAGCAATTAATATTTGACTCAAGTACAGAAGCTCTTCTGCAGATGTTTTTACAAAATAATCTGCAGACTGGAAACCTTGGCTCATTAGTACAAGTGTTTATAACTCGTGCCACTGAGCTGTTAGCAGCGCCCAACAGTGACAAGTGAGTAAATATGAAATACCTCTCATGGTAAAATTTTAACTACAATGTTAGTTATAACTTTGTTATAATCAAGAGCCATTTACTAGTACTAGGATGGAAATTTTGGTACTTTACCATGATTGAATTGAAACATTTATACATTTGATTACATTTTTAAAATGTCTATAATATTAAACTTGTTAACATTTAAATCCAAATTTTACCTTTATTATGTTAATTTAAATTATTAAGAATATTTTATTCATTTTAATGCCTTGAAGGCAATAGCAAAACAATAGTTTATATGAACCATACTTATTTTCAAAATAACAAATATTTCATATCACATTTTCACCATCGTGGTTAATTTGTAATTTATTTTAACATATAACACTGAAGTTTGTTAATGTATTTAGACCAATTTATTATTTTCATAAACATTTAAGTTTCACAAACAGGAAATAGGTCAGTTGATTACTTAATAAGACTACATGGTTCAGATTAGTTTAATTTATTCCTGAATGTAGTGTTAATATTGTATGCTTTAAAAAGGTGCTGACAAGTTGGTTTTATATTGCTCTACCATCTGTTTATAACATTTGGCAACTGAAACATAGGTGAAGTTTAGATCGCACATGCTTAGACAAGGCACCTGTGAATCTGCCATATTTTATTCCATTTTTACCTTCTTTGTATCATAGAGATATAACTAAAAAAAGTTGCCAGCTGTCAGGGTGTGTTATTTGTTATACAGAAAGGTGTATACCTACACTTAATTTTTGATCTTTAGTGTAATGCTAGCGTGGCAGACATTCAATGCCCTTTTTGTGATAAGAGCTGTTAGCAAATACCTTGTGGAGATAGTGCCAGAGTATGAACTATGCAGACATTTGGATGTGAATGCGGCTCGTGCTCCCAATGGGCCAGTTGACATATGTGATGTGAATGACACACCTGTAAGTTATTTACTTTTGATGTTTATTTCTCTTTTTGTTTTTAATATTACCTCTCAGTCTCTATCGTACCTCTCGTCTATACCTTTACGTGATTCAGTCAGAAGTAATACTGGCTATAATTTTAAAAATATTTTAAGTTTTTGGGTATTCTCGTTTTTTTGTTATGAATATTTAAAAGTATTTAATTATGATTTATAAATATTGATAGGTAGAAAAGCCAAAGTTGTGATTATATCATTGCATGGAAGAAAAAAAAAAAATATGTATAGAATAAAAAAACTGTTTACATATTATGCATCTAAACTAATTTTCTTATATATCAAAGTAATAAGCATTAATCAGTAAGCACATTGGTGATATCTTTAATACATTAAGATTTTGTTTTTGTTTCATAGTTAATGTTGATTATTTTCCAGCCTATAGCACAGCCAAGTCAGGAATCTCCTGATTCCCCCACGCCACCATTTCCGACTCCAACGCATGTACCTGCTGAAACTCCAGTCTCGCCAAAGCTCACAGGCAGCGAGAGTCGGGTAGAAATGTTAATAGACGCGCTCATTGGAATAATTATAGATGTGCCTGTGACGTAAGTAGAAAAGATGAATTTGTTAATGTTTCTTTTTTAACAAAATATTTCTTTAAATGGAAAACACAGCGTTCAACATATTTTGCCTTTTACTTGTTGTAACATAGATGTTACTTTTAACATTCGATTTAAGTAAAATTTAGTAATAGGTAAAATAATTGCTATATAGCATAATATGTTTGAATATATAAATAACTGTATATGTATGTATAAATAACTGTTTTTTAATTTAAAAACCATGTGTTCACTTGAAATAGATACATATTCTTGAACTATATTATATTTTTAATCTTAATAGATTAAGACTTAATCACATATTAAGCAAAAATTAGGCAATGAATGGTGAAGAGTACTTGTGTAAAATATTTTGGCATTCATATGTTAACAGCCTGTACATGGAAATACTATTATGGAAATAAATATATAATATGGAATTATAGCTAACTCTCCATTTTTTAAAACTCCGTTTTTTTGAACTTGCCTAGATAGCTAGTTATCTGGATTGGTTAAAAAAAAATCATATGACCATCCAAACTTTTATACCTTATTGTTTTGGAATTTAACAGTCTTCTAAAGCAAGCTTTTTGCCACTGTTTTACAGATATAGATAATAATAAATAATAACTTAAGGTTTTATTCCAGTTTCATTTACAATTAGTCCTATGAATGAATAAATAAATATTTTCGAAATTTTGAAAATTGGTTACAAAACTAAGTATATAAGGCCTTTGAAAAGCTTATATTACTAATTTGGACAAACACTTGATCCAAATTAATATATTCAAAGAAACAATTGTATTTTTGTTTCAGTGATAATACATATTATTTGCACTTGGAATGTATAAACACACTTCTGGTGCTTATGTCTGTCTACATGTTTGCTGGTGTTCATGGACAAACACGTCTTGTGGAGACTTCACTTATATACAGGTATATATACACAAATAGATTTGCCACTTCCAGTGAGACTTTATTTTTCATGTATTTGGTCCTTTAAACCAGATTATTTGTTATTAGATTTGTGTCTTCTAATAAAGGAATAACTTAACTTCAACCATTAAACTGGTGATAGGTCTCTTTAACCAGAGACTGTTTTTGTAGATGTGTGACATTGATATGTTTCAATTTGAAGGATGCTCTACCCGGTAAATTTTTTCCTAATGTCAAAAGAAGAAAATGTTCATCAGATTGTCTACCACAATAAATGAAAAATGCTTTTGAATGTTACTTTTCTTTATAGTTTATTGCAATATCAATTTCATTTATATTACAGAACACTGTTCCAAGGTCGTTACGGAATGCACGCTCCACTTCTAGTCAAGACCCTTCTAGTAAACCTGGCAAGTATGGCACCTGCACCTCCCAGTATGTTCGGCACCAGCTCTGGGGAAAGTCTTTTAGTTAATTTGGCATGTGAGTATCTATTCAAATTACAGCAATCTATTTTTAATATAACTGTTCTAAACTAGTTTTCAGTGTTCATTTTTATTTAGTAGCTCGCTGGCCTAATGGTTAGAGCGTGCGGCTTTCATTCCGAAGGTCGCGGGTTCAAACCTCGACATGTACCAATGACTTAATATTTAAGTTATGTACATTTGTGAACTTTAGTTACAACAGCGAGATACAGAAACGGTGAAGGAAAACATCGTGAGGAAACCCGCACACTGAAATCATCTTTGTGTGCGTGTGGTGGCCCCAATAAAGTGGCAACAGGCTCGCCCCCTGTTACATGGGACCTAATCTGACCACATCTGGCGAAACGTGGGTAGTTTATTCACCTCTGCCTACCCCTACTGGGAAAAAGGCGTGACAATATAAAAAAAAAAAAAAAAAAAAATATATTTCAATAAATTAGTGTTTGATGACTATTCGACTTTCTTTTAAGAGGTGAGGTGAGAAAACATTTTTGACAAGTGAGATCACATATAATAAAACCTTAATCAAGCAGGTATATGCTTTCAAGTACGGATGGTCCAATGTATGCGCCCACACCAGTAAAGGGCTTTATGTTCATATAACCTAAAAAATACTAGGTTCCATTATATATCACGTTTCGTTAACAGTTTTAGAGGGGACAAGCTTTGAACTCAAATATTATTTTGTAAGAACAGTTTTTAGTTTATAGGTATTAAGTTCAGTAGTAGTTCATAGAGCGTTAGGGTCCGTTTCATTACTATAGCATTTAATTGTCGTATTATTGCATGTTACAGCACAATGATTTTTTTACTCTACAACTAGTCGAGCCATCTCATGGTAATCGGCAATTTTACTCTGTGTTGACGTTCTTACTACTACTATCTACTAAGTACTGATAACATGGGTTTTTACTACTAGGTGAATGTTCCCTCATTCGTTTTTTTAATTACAGCCGGTATTTGGAGCATGCTGACGTTCGGTTCCAACTCCCGGCAAACTATCTACAGCCACCCGCCGCTGGAACGCCACGAACACCTGGACAGGCTCAAGCAAGAGCATGGCGTCGCTAACCAGTCGTGCCTACTGCTGCTCGCGCTTGCCAATCACTGCATGACACAAGACAACCTGTACAGGAACGCGCTACTGTGCTGCGAAGATACGGCAGGTAGTTTGATTATACTTTTACCTGTAAAAATGTTAATTGCATTTACCTGTAATTGTTTGTATATTTCCTCATGTTCTAGTCACCATGAGAACTTAGATTCCAGTATTACTACATTCAGTAATTTACGTTCTAAAGCATCCTTTTAATTATAAATATGCCTATTAAAACTTACTATTTGTCTTATTAATCTAATATTATTGATTATTACGTAAATTGATTTAAATTACAAGTTTGCAAACTACTATTTGGCTGCAGAAAAATATGTGGTATGGTGATTATTTCCTAGTGACCCTCCCATATGAGAAACACTTGGTTTTAAAGTACTAAAAATTAGTTGTAATGCTAAAAATTCTTCCTATGTATTTGATTAACTGAGACTCGTTGCTCTATTAAATAATCAACTATTCAGACATTTAAAGATTATAATTATATCCACATCTCACAGAGACATCAGCAACAACACCGCAGAGAGACGCGAACAGCGCAGCGCAAGTCACGCCACCGCGAATAGATATGGCGGCAGTGAGTTTCTTAGTTTTCATTCTGCGTATTCTTAAGGGTCTGTCTATACCTGTCTAGTGGAGGTTAACGATCAATTCACAAGATACAATCACTAAAACAGTTTTTAAAAACTTACAGTTATAATTTTGCCATACAAAGTTTAAACGAATGTAAAACGAAACGTTTCATCTCTAGTTCCTACTTCGATATCAGATCTTTACAAAAAGATTACGCGTCGGTTATACGAAATAAAAATAAAAAATAAAATAAAATATGTATGTATGTTAATTAACAAGTTATATCTAATTTCAGCTTCACAGAGCATTATGCGCGACGGCAGGCTGCGAGCACTCTACACTCTTACTCTATCTGATGCTACACTCCTGCAAAGCGTACAAAAGGCATGTCAGCAATGTCGCCAATATTGAGAATTTGGTAAGGTGGTTCATTATATTTAGAGTTCAATAATCTTTATTTATTTATTATATATTAATTTTAAACTGTCAAACGTCGCTTTACAGTCAATACTTGTTAAAGGTATAATAAGTTTTATAAATTTTTAAAATAAATATTTCATAAATAGCGTCAGTGACGACCGATAAAGCCGACGGCTGAGGACTGCATTTGGAGGGATAAAATAGGCGAAGGACTATATTCAGGACTGGATCAATAATGGAAGATAACTATTACTTATTGAAGATATGCAAGAGAACAACATTCTAATACAAATTTTATGTCCATCTAGTAACTTGTTGACTATATGTATGCCTTAAAATAAATAAAGTTTTTCACTATTTTTTCAGATAGTGCCGATACTGCAAGTGCTATACAATGCACCAGACAGCAACTCTCATCACATATACATGTCACTCATTGTACTGTTGATACTTACAGAGGACGATGCCCTTATCAAAAATGTGCACCTCATTGTAAGACAATTTATTATTAATTTTATAGTATTTACATACTCCATATATGAACTATTACGGCTTTATTTTTTTATCAACGTCAATTTAAATTGAAATCCAATGTATTAAAAAAATAATAATAACTTTTTTGCCTGTATATATAAGCATCATTTAACATTAAAATTAGTTTCAATTTGGTATTCACTTATGGTGTCTTAATTATCTAAATGCAACTTTTTGTATAAACTTTATTTGGACAATTAAATAATCGTTAATTATATACTATTAACGTCAGTTGCCATGCAGTACTTTTTTGAGATGAGCTAACAAGAAACTTGTGATTGTAGTGAGTGATGTCATGGCTAAAGAATAGTTAGTAAACTTGGCAGTACCAGGTCCTTCATTGTTGTTATACAGTAATGTGTAATACAAATTAACAGATGTTAAAAAACCTGGCGTGGTACACGGAGCGATCAATATCCGAAATCTCTCTCGGCGGGCTGATGGTGCTGGTGGTCGTGCGTGCGCTGCAATACAATATGGCACGAGTGCGCGATAAGTACCTGCACACCAACTGCCTTGCGGCAATCGCCAACATGAGCTGTGAGTGAGCGACATTCACTTAATGTATGAACTCCTCGTTCGTTTCTGATAAAAGAAATTGGTGCACCGCCATCTATTGGGGAGTTACAATATTAGTTATCCCAAAATATGTTATGGGTGCTATTAGATATTATTTTAATATCATTAATTGATCTTATAGCACAAACTACAAAAACATTTTAAATTACTTTTCACCTTTAGTACTATTAACATTCAAATGAATTAAGGAAATATACGACACAATAAATATTTGTTATAATTTACATAAATGTAAAATAAAATATTAAGAGAGATAAAAATATCATCAAAATTGCAACTGCATATTTTTATGCTCAACTTACTCATGGCTCTACATAAAAAGGGGACTTTCTCTGTAATTCGCTTTTTTCTTTTTGCTTAATATATAATCTAATCCCGCGATAGTCATTCTCATCGGTAGATGAGAATGACTATCGCGGGATTAGATATAAAGAGGAAAGAAAATTAAGTAGTCCACTGGTTCGAAATTGGAAAATGTTATTCATTTCATACAACTGTTTACATTTCAGGTGAATTCAGGAATTTACATCCTTATGTGGCCCAAAGAATAGTATCGTTGTTTGAGACGTTGACTAAGAGAAGATCTAGATTGTGTAGTGAAATAGAAGGTAGGAATTAATCTTCAATGTTATATATTACAAGTAAAATATATAAGAAGTACTAAAATATATAAGAAACTGGAGTGAAGTAACACAATAATAAAAACTTTGCTGTGGATGGCGTAAGCTTGTCAATTATTAATTATAATTCAAAATAGCAAAATCTATTTGACTCAGCAAATCTTATTTTATAAGCACATCTGAACTTGTTACCAATAATTAAAGCTCTTTTTTTATTGACTACTTATTCTGTCAAAGAGCAAAGTTTTAAATTAATGTCGTTTCAGGTGGAGATATAAATACTTTGGAGTTACCACATCATGCTGAAGAGAAAACTGAAGAAATTGTGAGTAGCCCATGTGTGACATCATAATAAAAATTATAATGACATAGTAATATGAAACCAAAGCACAGGAATTATCTTCAATGGACTATACCTTTATGTGTATGTACAAAAAAGTCGTTACTGTTTGTATCGTTATAGATGGATCACATAGCGGTCTTGGACGAGGTGATCCGCATGCTGCTAGAGATCATCAACTCTTGCCTGACGCATCAGCTCGGCTCTAACTTGAATCTGGTTTACGCGCTGTTGCACAAGCAGCATTTGTTCCAGCATCAACAGCATCAGCACCACCATCACATCGCGCAGAATATTGAAATGGTAATTTTTATGACTTTAGTTAATAAACCCTATAGAACTCAAAATTTCGCCTAATCTATAAAGAAATAAAATAAATTAAACAATATCTGCATGAAAAAATGCATCCTCATCTCAGCATCGGTGGCCGGTAAACGCTCACTGCTGGGCATACATTTATTCTAAAGATCCCCACATTGATTTGTTTTTAATAACTGAAGACCTTCACAAACTTGTCTCCTGTTAAAGAAAAAATGGTATTATTATGAAGAGGATATAAATGTTTTAATTGTTTTGTTATTAGGTAATAGGGTACTTCTCAACAAGGCTCCAGAGGGTACAAGAGGGCGCTGGCGGTGATCTCGGTGTAACAGAAGTGTTACAGTGTATCAAAAAAGGCGCGGAACAATGGTCCAGTGATAGACTTAAGGTATTTATAGTTACACACTGATATCTGTCTGCATTGCACTTTGGCTAAGCACTTGTCTTGTAATATGGAAATAGCTAACCTTAACCTTATCTTAATACCTACTAGACAGGTTCCGGACCGACATATTGTGGCTGGTGGTATGGATTCTTCGAACCCATTTGGCTAGAAAGCACTGTCAAATTGTAACTCAGTAGTTAAAGCATTGATGTGCTCCGACTATTCATATAGCCGTAGAATTCTAGGCAAGCACGCTTATCCGTCTATGATCTTATTGTCAATTAACACCTTTTGAAATTACGATCAAATGTTAGTCCATTGTCAAATAAAAAAATAATGTTATAGTTTATATCAAACATAGGTTTGGTTTACATTGTATTTACAACAATTTTTGTTTACCAGAAATTCCCCGATTTGAAATTCCGATATGTGGAGGAGGAGAGGCCGGAAGAATTCTTCACACCGTACGTATGGGGCCTGATTAGCAGCTGCGGAGGCGTGTACTGGGCGAGCGAATGCGGCGCGCGCGCTGTCGGCGATTTGTTGGGGTGCTGATCGCCACGTACTTGCCTTTTCTTGTGCCTACATTTCTTATTCGATACATCATTCGAATGGTTGTAATGGACTCTTATTATCCAATCCTGAAATTTGGTGAAATAAATAGTATTTTATTGTAATAATATATTGATTTGCTAGTTTTCGTTGTATCTATTTGTACACATATCTAATTTTTATATTCTTCAATTATTAGAAAAAGGCGGTGATAGTTCAGTTTGTAAGATAGCCTTACGCTCTATACATAACAAAGAGGTGTCGGTTCAATCCACATTGAGTTAAGTTTCCAATAAAAGAAAACATCGTGACGAATCTGACAACAACCGCTTTGGTGGACATATGATATCTGCTAACTCATACTTGATCAGCGTTTTGTATACATGGTGTTGACTGTCCCCGTGAAAAAAGGCTCGGTAAACAGTGTAGGGGGAACAATAAGAAGGTTCTATCTTTATTAGTAGCAATATTGGAAATGCCTGGAGCATTAACAATGTTGCCGCTATAAAATATTAACATCTATAATAATTGAGATATTTGGTATTTGATCTTAACTTGAAGTTTTTTTCTTCACCTACTATAATTTTTAATTGCTTGTGTTTATTGACCTACACCTGATAAGGTGATAACATAGATTGTAAACGTGATAATAAAGTTTCAATTGGGATTAATAAGGTAAAATCAATGACAAGTAGGTAATATGTTTATTCTTTATTGCATTTTTAATTTTTGAATAAGTCTCCTGCATAGACTAAATTTTAATAATTATTCAAAACAGAGGATTAGTAATGTATGTAATGTAACTATTAAGTATTTGTAAAGAAACAAAGATTTAAAATAATTTACTGCAATGAACTTATGTTGTAATCCTGTTAATCAAAAATTATTTAAAAAAAAGTATTAATTTTTTTTTAGTATTTTCATTCCAAGTAGCATTGATCGTCACAAAATATATTTACAGCTGTAACCAACATTATTATGATTTCATAGAAAATTAAGCATCTTAAATGTACAAAATTTCCAGTGTTTTTTTATGTTAAAATAATACCAAATTAATTCACTAGCAAGAGACAGTGCGAGATAGATAACGCTGGCGCTCTCTTGTGTCGTAGGACAAGACTCACTCTGGGTCGCTGCGCCTGAGGAGTATGTAAGTAAATTAATTTAATATATAATAAATTCTACAAACCCATCATCAGTTCGATTTATATCATAATAACTTAAGAATAAGCAACTATTTTAGTTAAGCTCTATGTTATGTACAAATCATTTATTTAAATTTTGATTTTATTTTAAAAAAGCAATAAAATTAACGATTTTTAATTTGACTATGTATTTAATAATTATTTATCTGTGACTAAATATATTCCACCAAGTAGTATTATATATCGTATCTTATCTTAAACAATTTAAGTAAAATAATGGAGTTGAAAAATTATCATAAAAATTTAAATAAATTTTAATGCAATAAGTGAAACGTTTTATTGTTCGCCTGAAGAATTACCAGTGTTTTGTGTTTAAATCAAAGTGTTATCAGCACGTAAAAAAGAAGCTTCAAATATAAATTATTGGGACAATACATTAAATACTGAAATAATTGAAGCCTAATCAAATAGCAAGAAGAATAATAGAAAAAATATATATATACGCGCTAAACTTTATAACAAACGAATTTATGGTTTCGAAAACAGTCCTCCACGAGATTTCAAATTACGGTTATAATACAATAACAATATGAGTCAAAACAGCACATGAACTATTTTTTTTTACTAAAAGATACCTTGCACTTACAATTTACCCATCCGATCATTTATTTATTTAACTTGAGACAAAAACAAAAGATAAAAAATACAACGTGTAGAATATAAAATTATTCACAATTGTTTCCTTTCAAATGCCTCATTGCGGACATATTTGGTATCTTATAACCATTCGTATGTTTTTATTTGACATTTGACAAAATTGGGGCGACCCATTAAGTTCTTTAAAAATTTTGATAATAGCAGAAGGAGTAATAATACTAAGCAATCATGGTTAATTGAGTTTACAGAAAGCAATGAGTGTGTTCGAGCAAGTTCAAACTAAATTGGACAAAATATAATTTATATTAGAGACTATAAACTGTGGAGCAACCTTTTGACACGGGATTTATTAGTGAAGCAAAAGCATGAGAATATAACTACACTCTTAAGCATTTTATTGTGGTGGATACACATTCTATAAAGAGATGTGCGTTGACCGCTACTGGCTCTGGTGGTAGAAACATGAAATAAGTTTTTTTATCGGGTTGTCTTATAAACAATTCCAAAATTTATCTAGGATAATAGTGCCTTGCACTCTACGACTCCTATATTCTAATCAAGATATGTTTACGAAATTACCGTTCTAAAATTCACAACTACTCTATATATTGAGATTTCTTTGCTGAAACTTCGTAAGTGGTTTGACTTGTGTTAGAGATATTGAAGTAATGAGGTGTATAGATGTAATAATCCTGAATACTACATCATTCGTCATAAAAACTACATCATTGTCAGCCGATATTATAGTAATATATATATATATATATATAATACTACATGCCACATATTTAATATAAACTCAAAACGATAACTTTTTATTTATGGATTACGAAATGAAATAATAGAACCTTAGTACTACATAAAAGAGTGGACTGAGTTTAAACATCATCAGTCAAAAAGAATAGCTGAGGATTGAATTGGTTTTTTTAATCTGATCGCTAAACTTTAGTTTGAAGAAGGCACCTAATGATAATGATTACGCGCAAAAATTTTTATTACGACCATTTCGTTAACCTTTTTATGAATCTGTGTTTTTGATGTTTTATAGTTTGCCGTAGTGATGTTATAATCTGTGACAATTTGTTGGTAGTTTATATAAAAATATTCATTAATCCTTTACAAAGAAATAATAAAATAATGTTTGTATTGCTTTATTTTTAAAGTAATAAATATTAAATATAATGCGTTTATGGTAATACAGAGTTGCCTGATCAAAAATTAAAGATTACAGCCAATGCTAATCCAAAAATGAATCAATCAATTGTGTTGCTCTTTGGTAAAGATAAAGAAGTTGATTTTTGAAGTGCGAGTTTGTTTGTTTTTATTTCCCTTTTTACTGTATTGTTGTTGTGGCACGGATTTTAAATTAGAAAAGACTCGAATTAAATAATTAATTTGTTTTAAACATCAGAGAATAAAGTGATTATTCTAAAATCATAAAAAGTGAAACATTTTCCGGCGCACATCAGGTAAATTATATATTTCTTTTATTTTAAGTCTATTTTTTTTTTACTTGAATATCTTCATTATGCTTAAAATATATATCATAATGATAATTTATTATATATTTTACGCTCAATATATCTTAAATTATATTTTTTTGATGATGTATGTATAGTTTTTTTTTTATTTTTTGTACCATAAAATTATAATGACATTGAATATATTTGTTGATAATGTTTTTATACTCAATCTGATTTTTTCCAAGTTTAGCGAAAATTTTTAAAAATATTTTACAAAGTTTTCTGTGATGCCTCTTGCTTACCGGTGAAATCAAATCCCGGTCGTAAACCTTCATTACTTTTAAATTTTACAATTACATGTAATCCTTAACTATATAAGTATAAGGTATGAGAGTTAAGTCGGTCTATGTTTTTGGGAGACTGGAAACAGCTAAATGTTAATTAATAAGGATTTTCTTTTGCAATCCAAACTGTATTCTTATTAGATTACAAGTGATTGCAAAGATTATTTCTATTAATAAAAAAATTAATAGATGTGAGTACATGTACTAGACCTGAAGTATCAGTTAATTAATAATTGAATCATCCTTTGTGAACAGCATCAATCCCCGGTGACACAGTACCATTTTAAATTGTTATTCTTAATAGTTATGAGAATAATCATGGAACTAAGTGTTTTCATACACATGGGTGTGATCTCATAAATTGTTGTATGAATAGCAATCAAGAATTTGGTCATTAAAGTATTTATGAGTATAATGATTCCTGGCTTAATAAAGATAAGTAGTTATCTTGGAATTTCTAATTAATTACCTGCATATGACTAGAAAGGATTATCTTTTCTAATGTAGATATAGTACCCCTTTGATAAAATAGTTTATGCAAATGGATAATACATGCTGCTTATGGTTATAATTAATTGATTTATGTTTGTAAAATAATAACTCTTACAAAATATGTTTATTATAATTTACAAATAGAATGTGCAAGGTTTTAAAAATCAAACTAAATAGTATGATGAGATTCTCGATCTTTAAATGTTTAAATATCTATTAACATCATACTTTCTTCACCAAGTTTTTGGTGAAGATAGCATTATATAGAAAAAAAAAACTAAAGCTCATTATAATGGTCCTAACAAAAAAAAATTGCTAAAATCATTTGGGAATAGGAATTTTACATTATATTCTCGGTATATAGCAAAGACTTGATTTGGTAAATCTTAAATAAAGAATTTTGGCTAGATATGGGCTTGGGTTGACCCACTTGGCAGGAGTTTTGGCAGCTGTAAGATATTAAGTCTGTTTTCCATTGTCAGTTGTTAATATAACTGGCAATAGAAAACATACTTAATATTATCTCTCTTTCTCCATTGCCATTTATATCATGAACATTAAGATAACATTCTTAACAATATACTTTATATAGAGGTTTGTACCTTCAATGGTAGAATTTTGATGAAAATTACTACTAATTTCTGTAAAAATAGTTTTAGGTGATGCTTCCTTAATTGCTTTACAAAAAGCAGTCAGTTTACGTATGGTATGGTACGTACGGTATGGTTCGTACGGTATGGTACGTTATGTACGCAATAATTTCTGTATATACAAATAAGAAATTATTTATTGCTATATAAATGGAAAAACAGACAATTTGAATATTTTTTTTTAAATTTCATTAACTTCTTTTTATAATAAAAATAGGAGAATGATGAAATAGTTAAGAATGTAAGATGATTGTATACACACACTGTACATCTTAAAACGGCGCGGGTTCGACCCCACAGAGTTGAAATTAAAGGAAATCATTTCAGCTTTTCTACACCAGTGACATCTGGCAAATTGCACTTGGCTGGCACTGTGAATAAGTGGCATTGACTGTCTCCTTGTACGAGAAGGCCTCGAATCTCAACAGTGGAAACATTAATTTGATCTTAACTGATTACTCAGTTCCTTGATTCGTGTTAGGGCCAATTGGAATAAAGTGAATGGATAATTTCCTCACTACTTTACTGTGTCACGTCTTACTTTTAAATAAAACCAATTCAATATTATTATAAAAAAAGCTCGTCATTAATTGCATATAATAATTAAAATACAATTATTTAAAAAAATCTTTTGCGACCAGTATGTATTACCTATGGTTACTTACGGTGCTCAAACGTGGACACTGACAGTGCGACTGCTCCATAAGCTTAGAGTAGTAGCGATAGATAGGATTCGTGATGAAATGATCCGTTAGAGAACCAAGGATACTGACATATCATTTCGAGTGTGCAAACCGAAGTGGCATTGAGCTGGTCTGTCGCAGAAATGACTATTATTAGAATAGATGTATTCTAAAGTAGAGACCATGATAAGACAAACGTAGCATGGCGCGCTCACTATTCAAATGGAGTCACGATATGGACAAGGTGGCTGGTAGCAACTGAATCTGTATAGCCGAAGATCTGGCTAAGTGGCGTTGCTTGAAATAGGCCTAGTTCCAGCAGAGGTATGCTGCGGGCTGTTGATGTTGGTGATAATGATTTAAAAAAATAATTTCTTAACATAAACGGCCAAAGTTTTTAAGCTTAAGTACTGACTTGTAATAAAAACTATCAGGATACCTCAAGTGACGTGTTCATTATATGATATAAATATTTTTATAACATGGTGGGGCCATGGTGCAGTACTTGGACAGACATAGCTTCGGTTTTGGACCTTGGCCTCTCCTTTCCAAATAGAAGGTGAGGCTCCAACATTCGCCACAAGCTTACTTCCGTCGATGTTTATTTTCTCTTATACATTGTGTTTATGAATACAGTTTTTGTCTACCAAATATATAAACGTAAAATTCATTTGCGAAGCGGGTTGAAGTCTGCAAATCTCATCACCCTATCTAGTCTATTGCCTGGCATTGCCTGGATTGACCCTCTCCAAGCCTCATATAAGTCGATAACCTGTTGAGTTGTTGATTGCCAGGCGACAACAGGTGTGAAAAAAATATCTATTTCCTTTGTAAACTTAAAATTTCATGTCTTAAAGCGACGAGCATAGTGTGATGCTGTGTATATCATCCTAACTATCACCATGTTGATATGGAAGATGTGTTTCAATTAGGTGAACGTCCAGCTCGTTTCCTAAAACGTATGTACTCGCCGTGCTTCGAATGCATTCATAGAAAATATGTCAAACGGCGACTATAACTTACCGATCAATCCGTTACCGTTGTCACCTCATAAATTCCACCAGCAACATCAGCTCCGCATTTGGAGATGACACTCGCTGTGAATCCTAATGTGTTTCTATATTTATTATATTTGCATTGTTATTTGGTTGACGTTCAGCGACGAAGTTTTCACGAGTACAGTAAGTGGCGATAGCACGTTACCAACGCGTGTGTTTCATTACGGATGTATATGTGATGGTATATAAAAACGCGTTGTGTCTGGCCTTCGTACCAACTCTGTGTTTACTCTTATGATGGTTTTTTTAATAGTGAAAATTAGTGAATTTTGTATACAATAATACAATACTTTGTCGTTTGAACCAGTTTTTTAATTAATGAATTGACGCAAGATATTTACCTGGTGGTAAGTGCCGCCCGACCGTAGAACTATATAGTATGATACATACAGCACTATTGTGCTCGTAGCCTTGATACGTACGATGTTGTCTTATTACCCCAGTAATTCACTAACTACAGCGCCCGTCAAACAAGAACACGGTAATATTTAGACACTACTGTTTGGTGGCAGAATTAGGAGATGCGATAGTACCTAAACGGTCTCCGGCCATAGAGATCAGACTAAGATGTTTTACAAAAACTTTATTATGACTTCAGGTACTTTCACGAATTTTAATATTTTTAAAACTCAGTTTATAATGTATGTTACAGATCCTTCATTGCAGCTATATTTATTTTGGTATATATCTTGTATATCTGTAATGACTTCATTTTACTGACTGCGGTCTTATTCTCTTGTTGCAATCGATCGAAGTTTTAGTTGTAATTAAACTCAACCGCAAATGTGTAATATATGTATAAATAATAAATATACACATTCGCACCAACGGTAACGAATGTGGATAAAGGCATTAATAGTATCTCATACTGTCTACATCTGTTGTACTCAACCTGCGGATAGCTGGGCTTTATTTTACTTCGTCTTATTCATATGCAGCTTGAGTGTGTCAGTTTTTCGCCAATAGCTTATTAGTTTCTTGCTTAACAGTGGCAGCCAATTGAGTGAAGTTGCCACGAAATTCAAATAGTCCATGTACACTGATACTGATGCATACAATTAACACTATTACATTCAATTTCCATAACAATTAAAACTCATAATATTTAGATTTTAATGCAAAACAGCTGGCCCATATACGCATACATTTTCACTGATTTCCACAACATTTAGTAATAATTATAATTTGAATTAGCAGACACCTTTGCACAGATATTCTTAATCACAATTCATAATATCTAGAACATCAGTTACTTCTGTTGATTGCCGAGCTTTTACTAGTTATTTTATAAGCTCCTAACCTTTCATGAACTACAGTCTATTTGCACGAAAAGTTATTTTGAGCGATGAAACGGACAGATGTTTACCTGATGGTAAATGATACGCCTAGTCATAACAATGTATAGGTGCACCATTTACCATAAGATCAATAGAATTGTATAAACTCCGCCACATTGTGCTTGTCGCTTTCATACATAATGTATGTCTGTTTATTATTTATATTAATAATTACATATTCTTTATCTCTCACTAATCGTGGTTATACTAAAGCTTCAGCGATAATCAGACGGCGATACTGTCTTCATTGAGAACGTATTTTTCATTACAAACCATTTTTAATTTCACACTCATTAGAAATATTAAACCCATATTAAATAATGTTGTACACAATAAAACCTTTTATAGATTTTTAAAATTCGCGAAATCGTTACAAATGATTTCCTAATACTTTACATTTTTTTGCGGCCTGAAAACCTGTGACTAAAATGTGTGCCGCACTAAAAAAGGTTGAGTATCACTGGCCTAAAGAAAGAGCTGGTTTTTTTTTAAGTACCAGCGCGGTTTATAGAGAGCTCAGAGTATTTCTAGCGAAGACATCTCTCCAATAAAAGGATATTGGCTTCGATGGTATAAGCTCCAAAGCGAAATCTTTGTCTCTACGATTCGGTTAATGTTACTGGTAATATTTACCATATTTATTATTATATAACTTTTTGGCTCGCTGGCCCAATGGTTAAAGCGTGTGGCTTTCATTCCGGAGGTGGCGGGTTCGAATCTCGGCATGTACCGATGACTTATTTTTTTTTTTTTTTTTTATATAGTCACGCCTTTTTCCCAATAGGGGTAGGCAGAGGTGAATAAACACCCACATTTCGCCAGATGTGGTCAGATCAGATCAGGTCCAGTGTAACAAGGGGCGAGCCTGTTGCCACTTTATTGGGACCACCCCACATACACACACAAAGATGATATCAGTGTGCGGGTTTCCTCACGATGTTTTCCTTCACCGTTTTTTGTATCTCGCTGTTGTAACTAAAGTTCACAAATGTACATAACTTAAATATTAAGTCATTGGTACATGCCGAGGTTTGAACCCGCGACCTTCAGAATGAAAGCCGCACGCTCTAACCATTAGGCCAGCGAGCTACGTTACCGATGACTTAATATTTAAGTTATGTACATTTGTGAACTTTAGTTACAACAGCGAGATACAAACGGTGAAGGAAAACATCGCGAGGAAACCCGCACACAAAAATCATCTTTGTGTGCGTGTGGTGGCCCCAATAAAGTGGCAACAGGCTCACCCCCTGTTACTAAGACCTAATCTGAGCACATCTGGCGAAATGTGGGTGTTTATTCGCCTCTGTCTACCCCTACTGGGAAAAGGGCGTGATAATATAAAAAAATATAACTTTTGATATTTTCCTATGCTCTCGTTCTCGCTGCTGGGACTGTGTCTTCTCTTACAAGGAGAGAGTCAATTTATCCACCGTGCTAGCTGATACAATGTTACAATGTCGACTATTGATGAGATGTCTCTGTTGCCGGAGACCGTCTAGGATATCACGGCAGCTCTTATTTCTGCCGACGAATACTCGTTTGCATATAATATTATATATCTGTTTATAGGGCGCTGCAACTAGTAAAATTACTGCAATTATATTATATACAATATAGACACTTAAGATTTTATGTCTCAAAGCGACAAGCAATATATGATACAGTCTATATGATCCTAACTGACGCCACTTTGTTATGGTCACTCGTATCACTTACCGTCAGCTAAACGTTTCGCTAGACCCGTCCCTTCGTTAGTACATATCGGTTTCCTCGCCATGTTTTCTTTCACCGGTGATAGTCTATCGCTAATTAAGATAATCACTATTTCCGACTGTTATAATTTTTTTTTTATTCCAAGAAGACGAGCGAGATGTTCATGTTATGATAAGTGGTACCGTCCATAACAACGTGGCGTTACTTCGGTGGATAAACATAGCATCACATTGTGGTAGTTGCATTGACATACACAATATTAAGTCTCGTCACCCCAGTAATTTCACTAACTAAAGAGCTTCTTTTTTTAATCTGTATTTTTAACAGCGTTTTATTATTAATAGGTCACCCTCAAACGTCCATTACAAAACGTTAAATACGTACAGCTTAATATTATACACGTTAACTGAAGTATAACTTTTTTAATTAATTGGAACAATAAAGGAGCTCGCTGGCCTAACGGTTAGAGCGTGCGGCTTTCATTCCGAAGGTCGCGGGTTCGAACCTCGGCATGTACCGATGACTTAACATTTAAGTTATGTACATTTGTGAACTTTAGTTACAAAAGCGAGATACAAACGGTGAAGTAAAACATCGTGAGGAAACCCGCACACTGAAATCATCTTTGTGTGCGTGTGGTGGCCCCCATAAAGTGGCAACAGGCTTGCCCCCTGTTACATAGGACCTAATCTGAGCACATCTGACGAAACGTGCGTGTTTATTCGCCTCTGCCTACCTCTGCTGGGAAAAAGGCGAGATAATATAAAAAAAATAAAGCTCTCCTAGATATTAAAACGCTCTTCATACCAGAACATAATAACTAGTAGTACTTGTGTACTAGTTCAGTTTGGCAGTAGAAGAAGAAAATAGAAGCTGCGATGATACCAACCTGGACGGTTTCCGGCGACCTACCACTATTTTAAATATATTTCCAATATAAATTTATTGACTAGTAGGGGACTTCTATCGGCTGATTATGATGATGATAAACCTTAATTCCTTTAACTTTTTAACAGAATAATTTCTATTTATATAAACTTCAAGTAACTTCTGCCAAGTTAACCCAATGAATAGTTACGAAGCGGATGCTTAAGTGCGGAGGATGCGTTAAGCTAATAAGTAAATTTCATCGTCCGACGCCTCGCCGCTTCAACACTAAAATAATACTAAAGTCTAGTACTCACTTGTACATTTCATATCTCTATAGGTTCGTAGTATATATACAGCGAATTCTCTCATCGAGTTTTACTGAAGAAATATTATTGTGGTTGAAGTTTGATGATCTCTATGTATTATTAAATTAGTAGAGTCACAATTAAACTAATGCGAATGCGAAAGTGTTAGTGGGCCACTGAAGGTTTTTACCGTCTTACATAACTCTTCTTAACAGGCCGTGGATTCGGGTTCGCAAGCCCGGTATCAGAAGAACTGTAAAAATTAAAATGACTACCGAGCATCAGAGATTAGTAATAACAGCCCATTTACGTCCCCACTACTGGGGCACAAGCCTATCCTCAATATGAGGGCGATTGGGCCATAGTCACCACGCTGGCCCAATGCGGGTTGGTGACTTCACACATACCTTAGAATAAATTCTAAGTCATGTGCGGGTTTCCTCACGATGTTTTCCTTCACTGTTTGTATCTCGCTGTTGTAACTAAAGTTCACAAATGTACATAACTTAAATATTAAGTCATCGGTACATGCCGAGGTTCGAACCCGCGACCTTCGGAATGAACGCACGCTCTAACCATTAGGCCAGCGAGCTACCATCAGAGATTAGATAACTATTCTATTGTCCATAAAAAGGATGAGTATGCCATGTAGAATTCCCTCACGAAAAAAAGAGGGTAGACAACAACTAAAGTTGTTAAGGAAATTCGTTACGCCTACAATTTATAGTCAGCTACTGTTTCTCTTTATTAAAAAATGATCTTGTAGTTATCGATAATATCATTAATAATGTAACTCAGTTATCCTCCTGGCTTCTCTTAAACTTTCTTATTATTGCTTGTGTATAACCCAATCTTTACGCCGAGCACGTGAACACAAATGTCCAGAAGATTTCCTATCTCTATTTATGTTACAATACAATCCGTGTATCCTTACATCTCCATACATAAGCTTGTATGGAGAAGCGAGGACGACTTACAGAACAGGTTGTAAGATCGGCTTATGAGATATCTTGAATTGATAATTGTGTAAGTTTTCTATGGTTTATAAATTTACTAACCTTTACATCGCAATGTCTTAATGGACTGTATATTTTGACATTTTTCATCAACGGTTAACATATGTAAGAACCTTGCGCATATAATGTCAATCGATACATTTATTAATGTTTTGTTTTATTCGACGAAACGAGCCAGACGTTGACCGAGCGGTACGTGATACTGACTATAACAAAATATCGCTAGTAAGTATGAAATGCACAGCAAATTTTGTTCGTCGCTTTCAGATACAAAATATTGAGTCTCGTTACCCGGGTAATTTAGCTAGTCACATCGTTCGTCAAACTATAACACAGTAACGTTCGCGCACAACTGTTTGCAGCTGTGTTGGTACCGACCTAGACGTCCTCTGGCAACAGAGACTAAGTAATCATCCCACTGTTACCAGCAGTAACAGTAGGATAATTAGGACTTATTACATGTAATATAACGTATAGTATTTTTAAATAAGTGTTGCCACTTCGGAACAAATTCATTTATTGATCTGCCATATTGGATGCATTACCCACATACATTGATAGTACGTCTCTGTTGCCGGAGATCGTCTATATAGGTACATCGCAGCTCTTACTACTGCAGTCAAATATTAGTGTGCAAACTTTACTGTTTTCAAGTATGAAGGGCTCTGTAGCAAGTGAAATTACTTAACATCTTGTCACAAAGTAACGAGCGCAATGTGGTGCTGTGTATATTCTAACTAGCGTCACGTTGTTATAAACAAGCGTATTAGAATAAAAAAATAAATAATTCCATCTCCCATCTTATGAATTTAATTTATTGAACTAATATTTACTAGTTACAAACAATGAAAGTTCGTAAATTACATAACTAAGACATCATTATTTCAATCCATGAAAGTCCAGATTGACAGGTTTTTTAAAATCGATACGATAAATGCTTGACTATGATCCCACTTGATTTTAAGTGGTGATGTGATCTATGATGATAAAGCGCACTAAATTTAGTTTCAACCTATTCACTCTACTCTTGAAGATAGCTGCGGCATATTTGTACGATAACATCGACGTCGGCGAGTTGTTCCACTCTTTTTCTGTTCTTACCAATAACGAGGTGCTCAACTTCTTTGTTCGCAAACTTGTCATGTCCACAACATAATGACGATGGTGACTTACCGTGTATTTGGACGTATGGTGGCGAAATGGGGTGGGGGAAATTATATCATGAAAACCGCGAAACTGGTCTCTAATTACGACTAAATCTTTTATGTCTCCAGTCTCCAAGTCTCCTGTAAGGTATTCCACTAAACTTGATCTTCCGCTCTTGCTATGATCATCATCATCAGCCAATAGACGTCCACTATTGAACATAGGCCTATCTCAAAGATCTCCACATTAGTAGGGGATTATATGGGGGGATTTGGGCTATTTCCTACTCGATGCTAGGTGGTGAGATCCAGAGCCTCGTTTATTGATTAGCAGGGTGCACCACGAGCAGGTGAGGTTCACCCGGGTCTTGTGAGTTATTGTGCGGGAGCCCTTGCACCCCCTTACTTGCTATGATTGTCGTAACTAAATACTACTTACTTTAAGATTGTTATCCCACCATAATATTTTAAAGTAGCTCGCTGGCCTAATGGTTAGAGCGTGCGGCTTTCATTCCGAAGGTCGCGGGTTCGAATCTCGGCATGTACCGATGACTTAATATTTAAGTTATGTACATTTGTGAACTTTAGTTACAACAGCGAGATACAAACGGTGAAGGATAACATCGTGAGGAAACCCGCACACTGAAATCATCTTTGTGTGCGTGTGGTGGCCCCAATAAAGTGGCAACAGGCTTGCCCCCTGTTACATAGGACCTAATCTGACCACGACTGGCGAAAAGTGGGTGAAAAAGGCATGACAATATTAAAAAAAAAAAAAATATTTTCTCAATTCTAATTTCTAACATTTCTATTTATTTAATAATCCATATGCAAAATTTTATATATCTATACATTATTTATTATTATTAATTAAACTATTTATTACACGTCGTCCATGTTGACTATCTATACGGAGTATGTTCAGTTTTCGATAGTATTATATATAGTTAATCATAAACGGTTTTTTTAATGAATAATATCCGCTAGAAATCTAGTAATTCATCTTATTAACTTAAAATAAACTAAATAAATATTTTGATCAAAAATTGCGTTAAAATGCAAGTAAATAACTTAAGTGAACAGTTCTTTACGTCAGACGAATGCGAAATTTATATATGCGGAGGACCTTGGGTTAGTTTCTTAATGTTGACATCATATGTAAATATAAAACAAACTCGCAGACTGGTGTTCAGTGTAAACACCGCTCCGCCAAGTAATGTATGTACACATATTACTTAAGTTATACTTAGCACTTTCTTCACATTTATGAAGTTTAATAACTTCTTAAAAATTCTGTTGTAACATTTGTACTAGTTTTGAGAAGTGGACGAGAAATGCAAACAAGTAGATTTAGATGTGAATCTTAATGACTTTTGCAACTTGACCGTTTGCAAATCTGAATTTCATCATCATCATCCTTTTTAATTTTATATTGCATTCTCTATTATAACATCGGTTTGTGTTAGGCCTATAGTGTGGTACTAGTTAGGATTGCACACAGCATCGCATTGTTCTTTGTGGACTTGAGACAAAAGACATGTGTATAGATAATACATAGAGTACCAGTATTTATCCTTAACATCCTCGTCAACAATATACATCATTGTATATCACTCACGATATATAAAAAATACACTATTACCATATCACATATATTAAGAATTTTACCCTAAACTTGATTTAATTACACCTCAGATTAGTGACCATGGAAATTAGTAAAATATACTAATTATTTAGAATATTTCGAGCTAATTGTCAGTCTCTTCTAGTATCTCATTTTTATGTCATGTTAATGAGTAACATATTATCCAGTTGGATATATTTTTTTTGATCAATAAAGCGTCCAGATGATACAAAGTCGTACGGCTGACTATAATAACGAGGCGCCGGATAATATACACAGCATCATATTGGGTCCGTCGCTTCAGACTTAAGATGTCTCGTTACCACACTAATTTCACTAATTACAATGCCTTTTAGACTGCAACACAGTAATGTTCGCCGGCATGAATAATAGTCTGCGGTCCTATCTAAGACGGTCTCCGGCAACAGAGATGACCAAATCACTATGTGGCAGGTCTCTGGAAGGTAGTAAGTAGTAGTCTGTTCTCGCTTGATGTGGTCTAGGAAGGTGTTATGATTGCTAAAAGTGGTATATAATAGGGTTTTATTCACTGTCACTAACATAATTGTTTATAACCTCCGCAGAAATGTTTATAAAACGTACCTCCGTAATTATATAAATATTATGTGAATAATTGAAATTTGTTTATATAACAATTAAGTTTCCTGTGAGATTATCACGTCATAGAGACAGGCGCTCCTTTATATATCCTTTAAAAATTATAACCTCACTTTCACAAGTTCTTTGGTGAAAGAATACTCCGGTCCTCATATATACATGATCTGAGCATGATTGCTGTCATGGCGACAGATTTACAATAGAGAGTAGTCCAGGTTCAACAAAACTATCACACATCAAACTCCATAACATGTGGCGCTGGAATTGTACCACGGACTTCCGTCTTACTAATCAAACGCTTAGCCACTGAGCACCAAAGGTACTAGAAAGTTTAATAGTTGGAACTTTTATCTGTCAAATGAAGCGATGAGACGAAGGAGACGTTCGGCTGATAGGTTGATAGGCAAAGGATAATGTGACCTTAGGATGATATACATAGCAACATAATATGTTTGTCTTGAGACGAAACATGCAAGATTCGTCATCACAGTAATTTCTCTAGTTACAGCATCCTTCAAACCAAATCCAGTGATTTTATCACATTAGGTTTTGTCAGTGGAAATAGAAATTGCGATGGTATATAACTAGATGGTCTCCAGCAACAGAGTCGTGCCAAACGCAAAATTTCACAGAAATCATTTATTATTAAGTGTTAAAGAAGATATGTAAAGTATTTTTCAAGAAATCATTTTAAAGCGTGTGAAAAGGTCTTAAATGTTTGTTGAAGCTAATTTCCCACGTCCGTCGTCTGGGACATGGACCAGTGTGACCGAGCAACTTTTACACAGCTCGCCGTGCGATACAGACCTTGTTATCTTAAGGCGATGAAAACTGTCCGTCTGTATATATTATCTGTTATAGTAATAGAAAGAGGGCGACTGCTCCAGATTTAACTGAACAACTTTTATGTTACTCTCCCATAGCTGTTTTTGGTAATTGTAAATATTCTTCTAGTTATATGTTCCATTTACCATTTATACTGATGGTAAGAACCTTACCAGGTATCACCTGAGAAGGTATCAAAGTAGTCAAGTATTTTTTTTCATTTGACATAGGGACATCCGTTCATTTATTGGATGTTAAAATGTACCAGCTATTCGCAAATTGCCGAGGACCTGAGAAAATTGGGCGCAAGAAACTCCGCCGGCTATGTATGTATATATATATACTGACTGATCCTCGCCAGCTTTGCTGACAGTAATATAGAATTTCATCAATTTAGACTTGAAATTTGTTAGATATGTTCCGAGTAAGCACTTTCAGGTTAATAAAACTTCTGCAACTACATTGGGAGACTTTTGCAAAATCCATTCTCAGCTGATCTCTTAATGGCAGAAGCAATATCTTTACCCAATTTTCAGTCTTTACGTCTAATAGTTTCGGAGATGTCGTAGTGATATGAATCGCTGGATATCTCCTATATATATAGAATATAAGTTTGAGAATCGATTGAATCATTCTCCACTTATGAAAGAGATTTGGAAGAGATACAGCGCACATCAAAAGTTCTCATCGCGTTCTATTTATAACGCGCCGGGATCCAGGAAAGTTTAGATTTGATGGTGGAACATTTCTGGTTAGTTTGCGCTTCATATTTGTTATGAGACGACGTGATACCGGACTCAAATCTCGCGCTCGAAACCACATAGGTGATGTCATGTTGCTCTTATTTGCTGACATTTAAAATGAGTGAAGTTATACGTTTAACCAGTGTAGTTGCGTGTATGTCCCCGTGTACATACGTAGCTGTAGCGGATTTGTAGTTGTTTGGTTTAAGGCTACTCGATTGGTAGTGTTATTATCCAGTAGCGCTATGATAATAAGCTTTCGAAGATTTCGAAGAACCGTTCTATTGTTACTGAATATATTAACCAGAATATTATAGAGTTAACATCGGAGATACAGATATGAAGATGGGATGAAAGAAGATGAATATGACTTTGAGAAATTTTTATTCAAGTTTGGAGATGTTTAAATTTTCTGTTTTTAAAGTTACATTTATGCTGATGACTGATTCGATATTTTCAATATTATAGACCTTATCAAATATGAATATAACATGTCTAATTTTAGAAATATTTGAGAGGCACTAAGGAAGAGAATTTGAAATATTATCGAAGAACTAAAATTCAACTAAGATCATTTAATAGATTTTTTGAGATAAATATAATAGATGCAATGATGTTACCAATTTACTATTCACCGTAGGAGTAGTGTATTTATAATACTATAAATGAATAAAAAAAATTAAGTCAGTAGCCACGTACAAAGTAATAATGGTCTGCTACGGTTTAATATTACTGGATTGTGTGCACAATGTCCTATTGTTTAATCAAAAATTTGCGTCACTGCTAAATAGATTAGTGTTACTTTTTTTTTTCTAAATTTTACAATAGGGAATGGAATAGTGAACAGGAAGTCTTAGTGAACCGGCGCCATTGTATTTCGTTTTCACTGCCACGATCTCAATCTGTGGTTGTATCGGTCTGGTTTTCACTTTTATTTCGTATGATATTAAACATAAAAATTTGCTATGAATCTTATTTCTTATTATATTTTATAAACAATTTTTTCGTTATAGAAATATTTTTTATAACGTGCGTATTAATGACGTGGCCGTACGATCCTTAAACCATTGCCTTTTCGAATATGATGAGCAGTAGAAATTATTATAATAAGCTCTATGAATTTTTACTTTTTTTTGTAATAGTTTTATAATAATGTCTACTTACTGAATCTGAAATATTAGAAGTGATTCATTTCTGAAACATTTTTTTCTTGTACACAAAGAACGTATCCCACGCCAGCTTTTTCAAGAATAATCTGATAGGTTTTAAATGTATACATGTAAAATAATATATCGATCCTAACATTATACAAGATTTTGTAGTTTGTGATTTGTGTTTATGGTTTGTTACAAATTTATTGTGACAATATTAAATGCACATAAATTATTAATCAAACTAAAGTGATGTGTGTGTTACAAAAATACAAAATTTTTGGTGTTCACTGAAATTCGTCTACATAAATTCAGTGTTTTCGTAACACTTGTAACTTATTTTGATATTTCCTCATTCTTATCTATGCCGTGGGCTGAGACTGGCAGGCGCCCAAATATTTTCAGTGATTGCATCATGAAACTGTATGACGTTATATTTGTTTATATTTATTAAATAACTACCCGAGTCCTTGCTTGCGTGGAATTCATATGGATTTTTATCCTGTGGAAAACCAACTTAGGATACTCCTGCACTTTGGCGGCGAAAGAGTAATGATGGGCTCCTATCACCCAAAACTTTTGCCCTTTTACACTTTTAATAACAATATACAGTTTATAAGTTAAAGTATTTCCTAGTTAATATTACGCTAAAAAGTGAAGCCTATGTCCTCCTGTGTTAAAGTGAAACCTATGTCATCTCAAAATTTACCAGGATCACTTACTATTATACTTGTACCGTTTGGGACACAACTATTGATATTTATTTGTTTGGTCAATAGATGGCACTTCTAATATTTTTTTTCTTTTTCTTTATTAGTATTTCATAAAGTTAAATACAACTGTTATAAAACAAAGTCTCTGTGTAGAGTTAAAAAAATACAGCCGTGGCATTAAAGATTTCTTTAAGAAATAAAACCTTTGTTAAGGGACCTAATCCCTTAAACTTTTAATATTTCAAACAATTATAAATATTTACTTTTATTTAGTAAATCCAAAAATTACTTCATCGTCATCAGCCCGCGGCAATGTAATGTTGGTCATAGATCTCTCTCAAGGAACGTCTCTTGTCTTGGACTATACGTAAATAAGACATATAATTTCTCTCTCCAGATTTTAGATATTAAATACTCTACTGTAAATCTCTTTTAACGAACAAAATAATAAATTTTACTCTTCTTATAAAAAAAGATCGTAATTTTTTTTTTTACATGAGATACATAATATTTAGTTAACGTTAAAGGTCGATGACTTGCCACAGTAAAACCGTGTTGCGACGGCTTTCGATGACTCTTAATATTAGATACAGCTTTAGAAAATAACTACTAAGACGGATATTGCAGCTTCCAGCGAGACGTATCTATACTACTTATTCCACATAGATAATTGTGACTCAGCTCGATTCTATATTTATTAAAGCCGTCTACTGACGCTTTCTTCTTTTTGTTTACTTGCGTCTGTTCATATAGCATGCATGTTATAATCGTTTATATACCAATATTCATCTAAAGAAAACTTTGTCAGTATAGAATTTAAATTAATTAGTCGCAATGTGATTTTAAGTCTCTCGTCACTCAGGAATTTGCTCTAACAACTGTCTTCTCATTATTGCTATATTCTATACACATCGAATACAATTAAGTGATAATTTTTCAAAATGTCCTCCAAATATAAATTGTCCCTCTAATCCTTCGTAACTATCTCTGATAGAAACTCGTGGACGGAAATAAACGGGGTATATACATATGCTGCATTTCTCGCAATGTGCATCCACTGCTTCTTTTTTCAGCATCTAATTCGGGACGTGGCCACGCGCCAGTCTCGGCGTGCTCAGCACATCGTGCACTCTCGAGCGTTCGAAATTTGAAATGATTCATTTCTTTTTTCATTAATTCATTACCCGCCCGGTACTTTGTGTTGGTAAATATCAGCTATAGAACCTGCTTGTTGTGTGTGTCACCGAATAGATCCTGTTTTTGTTATTTTACCTCTTCGCGTTTGTTTACGCGCTGAGTTTATTTGGTTTTAGTTGTTTCCCCCCACGTAAATTTTCCTTTTTAATTAACATTTTGAATAACCTAAGCATAGCGGTCGATTGTGTGATTTTATTATTAAATTGATGATATTTTTAATAGAGCCCAATCATAGAGTCCTGTGCCGGCCAGAGACATAGCGTTCCAAATATAAAACTCGTGGCGATGTTGAAAAAAACGGAAAAGTTTAGTGTGGTGAACTGATACGTACGAAAGTAATAGTGGTAAAAGATACATCGAAAAAGACTACAGACATTTTAAGTGATTTTTTTACACACATTTTGTAGATTGATGTTTATAATTCTTTTAAACACGAAAACGACATTTTTATGATAAAGTTATTGATTAAAGAAAAATGGGAAAAAAGAAGAAACCTAACGGGAAAAAGTGCGGCAACCGATTTTTCCGTTGGATGAGAAGGTATGGCAAATGTATCTAAAAAAATTATTAATTTGTATCCGTTATTATTATTGATGATTAACATAATTTGATTGCATGTATGTGTTGCATTAACAAAACTAGCTATCAGTTGTGTACTAAAACATGATAATTTAATACAAACTGGGAGCGACTGGACTCAACTGCGCAAAAACGTGTTTTGTGGAATATATTACAAGAGACCTATGTCCAGCTGTGGACATCCATCGGTTCAGAAGATGATGCATTTAAATCACCTCTTACTTAACTTAGAACGGGTTAATATATTTTTATAGATATCGTAATAGTTTAGCAAGATTTCAACCGGTATTTCCTTAAGAAGAAATGTGGTAATATGAAACTGTTAGAAAATTAAACATACGATTGTTTCACGTATAACGTAACTGAAGCTGTCGGATGTCTTGCGCCGCTGCTCAAGGGCGACATTATCATCGCCCGTCCATTGTTCGTATCTGCGCACCCCATAAGCAAAACTATTGCGAGCGTTACGTCATTAGTCGAACAATACGAAACGTTCTATATAGGACAATGGTGAAAGGATATAAGGATATTATACGGAGAGTGTGCGCAGGAACTATACCATTTGATTCCGCTATCGTTCTTTTACCACCGGACATAGACACCACCGGAGTTCATCAGTTCGATGTCAAAATCCCATGCATTAAGACAAAACGTTTCGCTTCGACCTTTTTGATGCAAATAGAGAAGGATTGGAACAGTCTGCCGGCGTCATTGTTCCCGTCCAGCTATGACGAGGGGATCTTTGAGAGAAGAGTGAATTTATCTTCTAGACTATCTTTTACCACCAAACGCTTACCATCATGTAGAGTTATAATCAACCGATAGTCTATATAATTAATAAAAAGAAAAACTCTCACACACTAGTTCCTCTTAATGAATTTTATATATGTATAATATGTATGTGGCTGGTGTATGGTAGCTCGCTGGCCTAATGGTTAGAGCGTGCGGCTTTCATTCCGAAGGTCGCGGGTTCGAACCTCGGCATGTACCAATGACTTAATATTTAAGTTATGTACATTTGTGAACTTTAGTTACAACAGCGAGATACAAACGGTGAAGGAAAACATCGTGACGAAACGCGCACACTGAAATCATCTTTGCGTGTGTGTGTGTGTGGTGGTCCCAATACAGTGGCAACGCAACAGGCTCGCCCCCTGTTACAAGGGACCTAATCTGAACACATCTGGCGAAAAGTGGGTGTTTATTCACCTCTGCCTACCCCTACTGGGAAAAGGCGTGATAATATACATACATACATATATACATGTTTGTGTGGGTATATCGTTCTTTAAATATCTCTCACAAGTTTAAAATGTCTACCACACTTTTCCCCACTTTTTTTTGGCCTCGAAATGAGCGGGACGTTTACCTGGATGGTAAACGATTAACCCGTCCATAACAACGTAGCGCTAGTTAGGATGATATACGCAGGTTAGGATGAAATAAGATGTCGAGTCTCTTTATTCCAATAATTACACAAGCTAAAGCGTTCTTATTACCTGGAACACAGCAACTTTTGCACACAACTGTTTGCCGGCAGAAATAGGCGCTGCGGCGTTAACTACCTAGACGGTCTCCGGCAACAGAGACCTATCAACAGTAGAATATAAATATTTTCATAGATAGACTGACGAACTGATAGAAATATGAAAACAAAAGGAAATTGTATATAAGTAGTACTAGTAATAAAATATTCCGTGGGAGTGGTTTCTAAACGACTCTCAAAACTGTGAAATTTTTATCTCTTGGAGGAGGGACTAAGACTTCCACTACATCTTTTGTTAAAACGTAAGTTTTTAGAGTATTCAACATACGAAAGTGCTTGACCGCAAAAAGAAATCACAATAATCAATTGGCTTTCATCCGCTTTATGGTGGTGTTTTATTGCTTTAACGACAATAAATGCAACATGAAACAAGACTCTTAAATGAAATTAAATAAGTTTGAACACGCTCCCCGTGTTTGGCCAATGTTGCCACAATAAAACCAAAACGGCGAATGTTTCTTGGCCATCTGCCATATGTAGCGGGAGAGCTTTGTTTGGCGAGCGTTTTATGTGATGCATAACAGCCAGCGGCTGTGTGAAAGCAGTTTGGTTTAAAAAAAATCAGTTCTTAAAGTCTACTAACATTTAATAAAACTGGGATGAGATCTTTTTTTTTTCTCGAAGAGACGACACCAGCGACACGTCCACCTGATGTTTAAGTATTCTCTGTTGATGTTGAGCGCTTGGTAGTCATTTTGATTTACAGCTCATCTAATGATAATCTTCCCGTAACAATGTGGCCCTTGTGGCACAGTGAAGATACACAGCATCCCACTGTGCTCATCACTTTGAGACATTAAATGTTAAGTCTCATTACCCCACTAATTATACTAGATACAACGAGCTTTTCAATCCTTATCGTAGTAATGTTTGCATACGACTGTTCTTATCTCAGGTACACAGACTGGTACAGAGCCTTACCACATAGCCCAGAAAATTTCTAAAATTTAGTAAAAAAAAGGGGAGGGTGCTGTGACATTGCTCAAAATATCAATGAGCGATGGGTCAGTAAGGTTCTCGAGTTGTGACTATATATCAGTTGACATAGTGTCAGGAGACCCCCACAAGGTGCATCGACAGTCCCGTGATAGTCGCGGAATACTACTGGACGTGGTCAGCGCAGAACCGGTCTGTGTGGAGATCTTTGATGAGGCAAACGTCCAGAAGTAAATGTCTATCGGCTAATAATGAAAACTGAAGTTTATTAAGTAACTTAATACGCAGACGTTTCAAATGCTTTGCGACACCTACAGTCACGAGGACTGAGGTGACAGATGTCCTGACATCATCACTGGAGTACCTTTAGCTCTTGTATTATTGTTTAGTCTGATCTACGCAGAATGAGCTCACCGTGTCTTGAAATCTTGTGGTATGCTTGATGTTTGATTTGTTTTTATTAATAATGGGATCCCGAGCAGGTAGTAATATAATCAACCATCTGTTCTATTGAAAGTAGGATGATTTTGAATTTCAATAGTTTTTTATTCGTCGAAGCAACGAGACGATGATGAGACGAGCATATCAACATGACGCTAGTTAGACCAACTAAAGCGATGTTTCAAATAAACGTATATCATTTGATAACTATTGTAGTATCGTTGTTACTTTGTTTTTGATTGTGGTCGTTAAAGTAAAAACAATTTTATTACTATTTATTCTTTATCATTCTTATCAGTCCTCGAATGGCGACCGCGTACCGGTAGACGTAGCGTTGGCAGGCCCCCCACCAGGTGCTCTGCTGATCTGGTGAAGGGTGCAGGAAGCAGCTGGATGCGGGCAGCGCACAATCGATCGATGTGGAGATCTTTGGGAGAGGTCTACGTCCAGCAGTGGGCGTCTATAGGCTGATAATGATGATGATTCTTATCAGCCGGATATCGTCCATTGCTGGGCATAAGCCGCCTTCAAGGATCCTCATTGAGCGGAAATAGAGTCTTAGCTCCCCGACGGCGGCTCGGTGCTGGTCCAGTCTCGTCTGTTGTTTATCAGGTTGCACCGCGTGCCTGAGGACTTGACTTGGACTCCGTAATATGTTGGGCGAAACTCATTACACCCCTATTTATAATTATTAATTAACAAAAAGCAATGGACGTCATAAATGTTCGTCGTCAAATTTCCTTCAGAATTAAACTAATGTTAGATGTGTATCTGATAAGTCATAGTTTCTTAAGATATATCTTTAGTTTTAATGGTACCAATAATAAAATTTTCATATGGCAATTTATAGAAAGCAACGAAAGTCTCTTTTTCTCGATCATTCTACTCTCTCAGCTTTCTCCGTTAATTTCGATTCTACTCGTTTCTATTTCTGTCTATCCTCGATATAAATGTTAATTCTCAGTATGCTGAACATTAAATATATTGTAATTAATTTAAACTATATTTGTATGTAAAAATATTATTATTATAAATGGTTTATTGAGTTTTTACGATAATTTTAAATTTATGAAACGTGAATCGTACGAAAACAAGACAATTAAAGTTGTGTGCTTAACATCTGTAACCATAATAAAATAGCGAATTGCAATGTAGTAACAATTTACATCTGCGCTCGAAAGTATCAAATTTAAATAATCTTTGATTATTTACGTTTGTTTACCAAGATATATATTATTAAATTTTACTCTATGAATAATGTTTATAATCCAATAAAAACAACTTGGGTTACTTTGTCATTTTTCATTCTAATCCTGTACAGGTTTTTTTTTGATATATAGATATAAGCGACGAGATGAGCGGGATCTTCACTTGAGGGTAAGTAAACCCCCATCACAACGTGGCGCTAGTTAGTATGTTACATACTACACGATACTGAACTCGTCGTCTGAGATATAAGTTAAGTTTCGTTACCCCAGTCGTACAACGTCCTTCTAACCGGAACACAGTAATGTTTGAATACAACTGTTTGGCGGCAGAAATGGGCGCTGCGGTTGGTACCCATCAAGATGGACTCCGGCAAAAGAGACCTACCACCAGGCTTTTATATAATTCTAAAAAAAAAACAATGAATAATTATCATGTATTTGTTTTTATTATATGTAAGAAGCTTTGTATGAAGCATAATATATAAGCTCGTTATATCATTTTCAAATATACTATATCCAAAATCCATGCAACTGGTTTAAACACAATATTTTCTATAGAAACGTTAAACGTGGAAGCAGTTACGAAAACGGTCGAATCAGTCATCAGCATAAATCAAATCATGTAAGATACATACACAATCTGTTTTAGCGATCCTCGACGTAATTGGCGACAACAAAGTGCAATTAATTTTTTGACAGCAAGCAGCTGCGGCCTGCAGACTGACATGATATTGAACCGACACTCCAAACCATGTGTTGATTTTTTTTTTATCTATACACCCAATTCCCAGCTGTCGTTTATCATTACGGAATAATATTAATTTTTTTTTTTTTTTATATTGTCGCGCCTTTTTCCCAGTAGGGGTAGGCAGAGGTGAATAAACCACCCACGTTTCGCCAGATGTGGTCAGATTAGGTCCCATGTAACAGGGGGCGAGCCTGTTGCCACTTTATTGTTACCACCACACACACACACACACAAAGATGATATCAGTGTGCGGGTTTCCTCACGATGTTTTCCTTCACTGTTTTTGTATCTCGCTGTTGTAACTAAAGTTCACAAATGTACATAACTTAAATATTAAGTCATCGGTACATGCCGAGGTTCGAACCCGCGACCTTCGGAATGAAAGCCGCACGCTCTAACCATTAGGCCAGCGAGCTACAATATTAATGTATGAGATGTTATAAAATTAGAAACTGTGATGAATCTCCAGTGGATAATAATTGTGATGCTGGTAATATGTAATTATTATAAATCCATAATTTGGATCTAATATTATACCTTTCCAGTAATCAAAATTTATCAAGAAAAGTCTACAGAAAGTACTACCTACAATTTGATTATGTATTTTGTAATATATTTTCATAAGGAACCAGTATTCAGCATTAGACTGCATTAACCTAATGATGAAGATTACATATTTTGAATGCACGGCCTAACAGGTTCTTGAGTAAAATCCTAGAATGCGAATGCATTTAAAATTTCTTGACGGGTGTAACGTCAATCGTGTCAAAATGCAATGAACCGACAGTGATAATTGTTAGTAACTCGTTTTAACTCGATTAACAATACGCAGTCCATAAATGCACCCAGCACGCGACTTTATAACGGCTGCGTCGATAATTGAGGCGTGGAATTGTTAATGGCTTTCCAAGGAAATGAGGAAACTGGCCCCCAGCTAGGGTTGCCGTATTTATAACGTGAAAAACAGATGTTTCTGTTTTTAGATCTATGTCTAAGTATAATTGAAGTGCTTATTTTCTCCAAACGGTTAAACTATACATACATTAAATTTAGACTCTTATAGATTTTCTTTTGGTACCTCTTTATGCTGTCTTGTTTGATTATGTCTATAAGATTGCAGAGTTAATTCAGGTTTGTGGATTTATCCAATTCTTATATATTCTTTCATTCAAAATGGTTCACATCCATCGATAAATAAATAAAGGGCGGTGGAATACAGAAAGCAGTAAGTCGCATTCTTTCACGTTCAGAAGATTAGGGCGTCTCTTAAGGAAGTCATTAATTAATACAGTGTGTTGTATAGAAACTTAAACCGTTCTAAATGATAAGAAAGTTCAAAAATTCTTTACACATTTAAATTAAACAAAGTTTCAAATACATAGGAGTGATATATATATGTTATTTAATGTTGTATTTGTTTATTAACAACAACTTAAATTGCTGATTTTGTTTTAAATGATCCATCAGGAATACGTAGGTGTATAGTGACTACAACGGTCCTATAGTTTCGAACAATTCCAGTATTGAAATTGAACGGACGCCACGTTAAAGTAAATGAAACAATGAGAATGACATAAGGCGGGTAATTGACTATTGTGATTTGTGATATGATATCCGGCCATTCAAAACATTTTGTAATTATTCTTTATTATGCAAACAATACGGCAAAATACATATGCACAAAACATTCAATCTCCGTCAGGCGCGTACACTCACTCCACTGTAGAAACAATGGTGTGGAGAACTATAACTCGTTCAGTCGCTGTCTAGTGGCTACACTACGTGTTATAAAAAAGCAATATGGGAAACCGGTTCCTTCTCGGATATCGGCAGGTTACTCATCTCAAATATGCCGAACTTAAAATATCAGATCAGTAGGCAGCACGTGGCGTCTAAAGTGTGCGGTACCGCAATCACCAACCCGTCTGTCAAGGTGTTCAACAGGTTACATTCTTTCATTTACTAATATTTCAAGCACGGTATACTACACAGTATTGTTGTCTTTCTTGTACCTTAACCATATATAATTTAAGATACATTTAAACGTCAATTAATTAGACTCATTAATAATACTGTTTTTGAGTTCTATAAATATTTTAGTTTTGATGTTTTTTAGTTTTACATATTTATTAACAACATATATTAATTTTATTTTGTACATATTTGCAGTTTTTTGTTATGTTTGCAAGTAGTTTGAGACTTTTATTACAACTGGTGTGAAATATATGATACAGATGGTCTGGCGCACGTTCACTATAAAAATATACAAGTAACGAAAACATGTGTATCATAGTCATCACTTACGCTTCCAATAGCACGTGCCATCGCATACGTACGCCGAAACATAAACAACTACGGGCGCAGTCAATGCGTCTGGAGCGGGTCCCCCCTTCTCGTAACCTCCCACCATTTCAACTTTCAACTGAAATTAACCGCGACGCGTTATTATGCTCCTCGTCCAATACGGGGCCGGAACTTGTTAGTCAAATTTAAAGTGGATTTGGAGAACGCATTGGACACCGTCGTGGGCGTTACGACCAGCAACTGTGCTTTGCGGAATGCCGTTTGATGGTTAATTTCAAGCAATTTGAGTCCACGTCATACGGTCACACCGCCCACGGGAAGGTAGACGTGTGCCCCTAGCTTTAAATTCGATAAACTAGGTGAAGTTATTGAGTGTACCGCAAAGTACACTTCTAAGTCCACTGCTTCTTTCACATACGTGTTACTGCGAATAAATTATCAAGTATTTCTTACGGTCCAGTGAATGTCAATGAACTTTGCATGAAACTAGTGCATTTTCTCGTAAATTCAACATTTTTGTTACGTATAGTGGGAATGAAAGTTAAAAAAAATTATTTTGTGAAAATTTAAACAATGCGTAGATGTAAAGTGTGGTGATATCAGCTGCTGGTTGTTAAAGAGAATCGAAATGTGTAAGTAATGCTTATTTAACTCAATCTTCTTTGAATTAAATTATTAAATTTATTAATAAACTATGTGTTCTCAAATAGGAAGCGAAACGAAGCTTTTTATTTGTTTTGTTTTTTTACTTTATGCTTACTACGATTGAACCTTGGCAATGTTAATGACTAAGCCGAAGAAAAATAAGTAGGGCGATTCTCTCTACTCATAAAATATATTTTATTGCCATGTTAATAAGACTCTATTTTAAATTTAACTATGCAATTGATGAATCATTTTTGGGGAATGCATTTCGGACTTTAAAAAATCTTTTAATAACATCGTTGCGCATACGATCCTTTCGGTAACACAACGAAAAAATTGATGTGTTTGTAGTAAAAAGCATATTTCGATACAGAAGTTTTCTGTTGTATAAAAAAAATTGGATTTAAGTCAAGATTTCATACAAGTTATCGTACATAAACTTCTTCATAAAGGTAAGTTAAAAAGGCTTTTGTAAATAATGTTCTAAAATCTTCTTTAACATGCATTAATAATTAGAATCATTAAAGGAACAATTTTACTTCTACTATACACAGCACAATGCTCAAACCGAAACCTTAAAAGGAAATATTTGGAAATAGTTATAATCTTAGTGATACTTCATATGGATTCCTTTTCAAAAAGGAAACCATACGAATCTAACTATTATTTATTGGATGGTCTGAATGTTTACTCAATTTTGAAATTTACTTTATTTTAATACCTTTAATTTAAAACAAATTAATTGTTCTGACTAAGCGAATACCCTTGATAGTTCTGTAATAGCCGGAAATTTAATACAAGTAATGGACTAATATACCTATATGATGGAAGCACGCAATGTTTTAATATTGTTCTATTGTTACTTAACTGACTACTGAATGGGATGTAGCGAGACGAAGCAACAATGCTGGCAGTACAACAAGCGGGTTGGCTATTCATACAATATACCAGACTAATCAGACAAATACTAGCTTCTAACGTCACATCATACGTGAAAGCTTCAAATGTATACTAAAAGCAGATTTTTTTTTTTTTAAACTGTATTGCTCTACCATGTTGATTCTGAAGCCGAAGTGTACAGTTTTAAGTCTTATACAATAAAATTTAACTTTCATATTTTAATTAGTAGCCCGTAAATTTATTGTATGCACCTAGATTAAAAACTGTACTTTTAGGTCTCTTAAAATAAAAACTCTTCTAAAAAAAAATAATAGGACGCTTAATAAACCTTTTGGGTATGGTCAAAAACTTCGTCAAAGGAAAAATGGGATCATAATATTCAAACGAAAGCTTATCCTTATATAGTCCAACTGTGAACATCAGTCGGTACAGATGATGATGATCTATTTATGACGGATTTTAAATTTTATTGCTTCAGACATATAAGACGTTTTGTAGGTTATGTCAAGACCTTTCAAATTATGTATAGTATTGCCAGATACGAGCTCTGTAGCGCTTTGTACATAGCCGCGAAATTCAAAAGACAAAAAGGCGGAAGGGAGATATTTGACAACCTATTATATATATATTATATTATATTTTGTTATTCATTGTCTAACTGTTATGATATCCTAAACGAAGCAATGCATCTGCTATAGTAAATTAATTTAATATTTTTTTTTTCTTCGATTTTTCATATAAAAAGTAAGAGTGATATCACGAGTATACACTTACACTGGTTTAGGTCGAGAGGAACTTGTCAGTATTTTCTAAAAGATACATTTTTCACGAATCTTTTATCACTTTTACTACTATTGCATATTGAGTTTTCACATAAGTTACTAAAATTTAACTTAAGTATAGAGAGCGTTAAGGTTAAGTATTTCCCACGATCTTATATTACAGGGAAAGTGTGAAATCTTTTGTTTGTTCTTACCTCATTTACACATAGTGTTAGGTCTATTACCACGTCTCAGAACAGCTTATTTCGGACATGTTCTGTTTGGCTTAGATAAAATATTTAAACAACCGTCAAATTTTAAATATGTTAAATTATGTGTCCAGATATGTAAGTGAAAGTTTATCGAAAGAAATTAAAAGAAATCATCAAGTCTATAGCCATCCACGTAAATCTGTCTTGAAAAAGTAATCTCAGTATGCTTTTTAATTTAGACTTCTAAGAAAATGCATTAAGAGGAGACGAAAGATTAGAATTATAATAAAAAATCTAAATTTATATTTAGATTCATTAATGTTATAAAGCACTAATATAACTTTTTTTTTTTTTTTTTTATTGTCACGCCTTTTTCCCAGTAGGGGTAGGCAGAGGTGAATAAACCACCCACGTTTCGCCAGATGTGGTCAGATTAGTTCCCATGCAACAGGGGGCGAGCCTGTTGCCACTTTTATTGGGACCACCACACATAAAGATGATATCAGTGTGCGGGTTTCCTCACGATGTTTTCCTTCACCGTTTTTGTATCTCGCTGTTGTAACTAAAGTTCACAAACGTACATAACTTAAATGTTAAGTCATTGGTACATGACGAGGTTTGAACCCGCGACCTTCGGAATGAAAGCCGCATGCTCTAACCATTAGGCCAGCGAGCTAATAATATAACTACGCAATAAAATCTCGTTTTAATGCAAAACAAACAGTAATAAAATACCGGATCGGGCTATTTCGCTCTCCGCGCACGAGAAACTGTCAACCGTTTTACTTTCTAATGTATTCAGTTACACTGCAGCTAGTTTTTCCACTGTTTTGTTTTGTGCCGGGAAATCAAATACGCCGCACAAACAATACATATATATATACAACTTCCGAAGGTTATTAATATAAATCAAGATACGAAGTTGATACATCAAGATACTTTTTTACCGTCCAAAACAGAGAAATTTTCAATTCGAGACGTGTCTTTTTAAATTTAAAGCTCCTCTATATTAAACTATAGTTTTAACTGATCAAAGTTTAAATATTTTAAAAGGTAGGAAATTAGTGAAGTGTAATATTGCACAAATTTCATTCAGTATTGATTTCTTCTTGAATTCTACACATGGTCCATTCTGTTTCCTATGAAAATGTTTTATTTTCTTTAACTACTTCACCTATTGAGTAGTTTGATTCGTTTGTGAATAAAGTTAACGAATTATTGTTAGACGTATTCTTTATTAGTTTTCATAATTATAATTGTATTGGGCGGACAGAAAAGTCTTCAGTTAGAGACAGAAGATATTTGTACAGACTACAAGTTAATTGTAATCCGCAAATTCCTGGTAGCACTAAACAAAACTATTATTCACCTGACTGGTCTAGACGAATCGTGAAAAGCAATTTACCATTTCGCGTCAGTTCATTGGCCTTAGAATTCACAGCTACGTTTAATGCAACCGTATTTTATTTTCTCTATTGTTTTAAACCGCGCCAGTTACGGTCAAGTCTCATCGTGATGGCCCTATAAACGTTTTTATATAACACACAGTTGGTTATCTGAAGTAGTTATAAGTTATTATATAAAAAGACATGATAATTATTACCATCCTTCTTTATAAATACATCATTACTTATAAAGAACCTGTGCGTCTCTATTAAGAGTAGTTGCTTGGAGGCGGCTATATCCAAATGTGGACTGCCACGGGCTGAATATGAGACTTTAACACTCTTGTGATTTTGAACATGTATATCACTAACAGAGCGATTGACTTTTGGACAAAATCGAAAGTCAGCTTCACGTCCAATTTGTACTGCTCTAAACTTTATCCATCTCGTTCCGGAAATTAAAAGTTTCACGCTTCAAATTGATTTTGGATTTTCACTAACGAAATATACGGCGGTGACTTCGGGGAGTGAAGAAGTTTAAGCAACGGTGTTTTTCTAGGAAAGAACTTTCATCGAAATCAAATGTTTTAAGGGCAGAATTTAACCTAAAAATGGATTTATTATATATATATATATATTTTGTAGATTACCTTTTTAAATATTTTTAACCTAACCTGTATGGTTATATTTGAGTAAAAAGTATTTAAAAGCAAATGTGTTCAAAGTTTTTCAATATACCATTTTTTTTTTTTGATACCAAAAAACTAAACAACATAAAATAGAAATTATTAAAAACTGCATTTAAAAGAACAGAAGTGACCATATCTAAAAACTCTTCCTACTCTAAGGGTTTGTATTTTAGATTCCGCGGTTTTCTATTTTTTTCGTCTAAACTACGAGACAATTAAGACGTTCATCTTAGAGTAAGTGATACGTCTATTCATAATAAAGTAGCGGTAGTTTTAACATTATAACGGAACAGTAATATATGCATACTATTGCTATACAGCAGAAATACGCTGTGGTGGTACCCTAAACCAGACGGAATCCGGAAAAAGCGATGTACCACCGATAAGAATGAGAAATTACTAAAACTTATACGCGTCATACTGGGAACTTCCTCTTCTTTGTCGACTAACTATATTAGGGGGACCGGAAAGTAATGTCGTTTTCTTACGCTAAATACAAACATACATTTTTAACGAGTCTTTATTTTTAATCAATGATGTATTCCCCATCATTGTCAATAACCTTTTGCCATCTAGTGAGTAAATTTTCAATCCCTGATCGATAAAAATTAATTGGTTTTTCGGCAAAATATCTAGAAATGGCATTTTGGATATCATCCAAATTTACAAATGTTTTGCCACTTAAAAAGTGTTGCAGCGCTCGGAATAAGTGGAAATCCGATGGTGCAACATCGGGCGAATATGGTGGATGAGGCAGCACCTCCCACCCCAATTCATTAATTTTTTCTAGAGTTCGCCTTGCGCAGTGCGGTCTTGCATTGTCATGTTGGAGAATGACGCCTTTTCGGTTGACAATCGCTGGCCACTTTTCAATTAAAGATTGATTGACTCGCTGCAATTGTTCGCTGTAGAGGTCTGCAGTAACAGTTTCTCCAGGTTTCAGTAATTCAAAATGAACAATGCCGCGAATACTCCACCAAACACACAAAAGCGCTTTTTTGGGGTGTAAACCTGGCTTAGCAGTACTCCGAGGGATTTCATTTGGAGAGAGCCACTGCCTTTTGCGTTTTGGGTTATCATACAGGACCCATTTCTCATCTCCTGTGATCAAGCGATCAAAAAACGCTTCTGTGTTGTGTCGTTGAAGCAATAAGTTGCATGTGATTGATCGGTTAGCCTTATTCTGTTCGGACAGATTATGCGGGACCCAAACACCTGCTCTGCTTACTTTTCCAATCTGCTTCAAATGTTCTTGGATGGTCGACCAAGGTTTGTTGAGACTGTTTGACAATTCCTCGATCGTCTGACACGGATTTGCTTCCACTTCCGCCCTTAACACGTCGTTGTCTAACGCTGATGGTCTTCCTGATCGATACGAGTCGGAAAGATCAAAATTACCCGATTTGAACTTGGAAAACCACCTTTGGCATTTACGAATGTCCAGTGCATTTGGATAAACATCGCAAATGTTTTTGGTAGCAACTGTTGCGTTATTTCCCTTGCGAAACTCAAAGAGCATGCAATGCCGGATGTGTACCTCTTCTGGTATTTGGCTGGCCATTTTACCCAAAATTACAAAAAAAAATTGTAATTCAATTGTCTATAAGTAAAGAAATCACTATAACCTCACAATGTCTTTGGTACGCCTCTGAACAAAACAATGAGCTGACAAATGACAATCAAGTATTGGCATGCGCAGAAACGACATTACTTTCCGGTCCACCTATTATAATGATGGTGGGTATCTTTTGCAAGAGCCAGCCTAGGTACGTCATGTACCGGTAAACAGAAGTGTGACAACCATTGCTTTATCTGGTTTTAGGGGGATGTAGTTAGTGAAATTACTGGAGACAACATCTTATGCCTTAAGTCGATGAGCACAATGTGGTACTGCGTATGTCATTTTAACTAGCATCATGTTATGGGCTGGCTTCGCTCTTACTATAACGTCAACGAATAATTTTTTTTTAAATATTTTATAGAAATAAAGGATTAATACTACCACTTAAATTAATTATGGTATATATAATTCATTCAAGTGTTTGTGTTAAGGAAACTTTTACAAATAAAAAGTTCTCCAAGCAGTGTTTAAGACGTAACCCACATTTGGCCCTGGTATTAACACAACACTATAACGTTCGTGTTGCAAGTACTGTACGTCGAAAAAATCGATTATATTAGCAAAGTACAGTTTGATATTGATCGATTAACAAAACTATTGAATAATGGAGTTATTCAGTAGCTTACATAAACCAGTAACAGTTTCCTGCATGCAACCTAATGAAACTAATGAGGTCGGCATTTTGTTCCAGAAAATTACATGAATATGTAACGCATTACATGAATGTGTAATTTTTAACTATTACTGACGGTAATCTCCGGTACATCTTTGTTATTGTAATTTTTTAATGACAACTTGTAGCCAACAATTTATTTAAGACGCGTTGCTGGTATCTTTCGCAAGCATATACAGTCTGGTGACACAAATCATTTCAATGACTACAATGTCCTTCAAATCTTAACACAGTAATATTTCACACTGTGTTTGTAACTTTTTTTTTTTCTTTTGGGAGGGAAATCTTCGAAAAGATACTCTGCCTCCTGGGAGAAAGTCAGAGTTATGTGGAGATTTTTACCCACTAAAACCCCCTCGGTGGTCACCTTCGGCGTTTGGCGAGGTCACCGGACCTCCGTTCGGAACACAACCGCGGCCTCGCTAACGCTATGCTGGGATAGCTCGTCTCGGAATCTGCTTATACAGACCTTACCAGCCTCGTGAGTATTACTTCAATGACCGGAGACCACGTCCAACCATTGTCCTCCTAAGGGTCGTTTAGAAGGCGATGAGAACCCCCATCCTGATCGCCATTAACCCCAGAGGCCCCATTATGGTAGGGGAGCACCATTCACCGGTGCGACGTGTTGACGCACGGCAGCGCCACGACGGTTTCTTCTCCGAGCGTGTATTTGTAACCTACTTCAACAGTCATCAGTGAAATATTTTATCTACCGTCGAAAGTAAAATTAGTTCATATGATTAAACTAATGGAAATATCTTATAGAAAAAGATTCTTAGAGATCTTCAGACATTCTTAACATTTATTTCACAAATAATCATCTATGTCCCACATCGGTACTAACTTGACAAAATAGCAAACAGTCCGTACGTTATACGACAAATAGCGGAAGTTCTCAATTCGTTTCGCTTATTGTTAAATTTGAACCCTTTTGTATTTATAATATCGGTTAATTGATTAGAGGTCCGATTTCCATTATATTTTTTTAGTTGAAAAAACTGTATCAAAGTAAATTGAAGAAATTTTTGAAGAATTGCGTTAAAAGTGATTAGTCTTCCACCTGCTAATATTTACAGTTATTTTTTTCCCTTGTTCATTAAAAATTAATTTATCGCATATTAACTACTGGATTTGAAAGGTCTCTTCATATAATAAATACATTTCCATTATATACAACACCTTGAATTTTATCATCCAGCTATTGTCACGGTGAGCAAGTTTTTATTGCAACTGCTAATTTGTCGTGACCGAAAACGTTAAGACCGGAAGTGTTTTTTAGATGTAAAATTACTTTCATCATTGAGTACGGATCACTTGTTTACCTCCGATTGAAGGCAAAAGATCCATTGCTCATAATGACGAAACTCCATTTATTCATAAGATATCGTTAATTAAAGTAATGAGCCATCTTTATTAACAACATATTGCTTATTACATGTAATGAGCATTTCATCTGCCTCTATGGCGCAGCGAGACGGCTCCTGTCAGCACAAAGTTTCTAGTTCAATACCGAGGCTGTATCAGCAGTATAGTTCATTTAGTTCATGATCTGCTGCCAGTGATGAGTAATACCGAATTATTATATGTAATAAAATTACTGATCTACTAACACAGACAGCATTATAGTCTCAAAATAAACAGACAAATCTTTAGTTTAGTAGTATTTGTACCTGAGCACAGTAATGTTAAGACAATACTGTTTGGCGACAGAAGTATAAACTGCGGTGGTACCACTTACCGAGATGGACTTCGGTAACAGAGATCTACCGCCAAAACCATATACTAAATAACGTAATTTATTATAACGGTACAAATAATTTGAATGGTAACAATTATTGATCCATTTCATTACACGATTAAGTAATTAGTTCTTTTGTATAAATGTCTGATCACGACACTAACTAAACGATATAATAACGATGTTCATCATGACAGAGAAATGAACGGCGGGTGGAAATCAGAACAAGACGTATATAACACTGTTTCTGTACCGTTAAGCTTGAAATCCGTGGCCGGAGCTAACGCGATGGCAGAAATAATAGTTGAACCAATGAAGCACACTACTCCGCTCGTCCGGTTAAACAGATGTACTAGTTATGTGCCCGTTCTTAAACAATATATCGACATTTTCAAATATTTCTAGCACTAAATATAACACCATATAAATAGTAAGGCAAAACATACATTTGATATTTATCTACAATATTCTATCATTTCCGTCAAGTTGTTAAACGAGAATGATGCCGTTGATGGTAAAGCGAGCTCGTTCAAAACACTGGCTCTCGCATTTTGAAAGTCGGAACCCATCAATGCTTTAACAATGTATGAACCATGGTTATAACAATATGACAATAGGACTTACAATATAAAATTGATAGCTAAGCTAAGTGATTTGGAATTGGAACTTGGAATCGAAACTGAGACACCCATGTTACAAAGAAAGCGCTTAACCACTACGTCACGGAGGTAGTTAAGAGAAAAGAATAATTTATTAGCTGATTATATAGTGGAACCCACTGGATGCGGGCGACACGGGACCCATCGGTGAAATCTTTGGGGGAGGCCTATATCCAGCTGTGGACGTCTGTCGACTGTTGATGATGATGATTATATTATACATAGAAGGAAACCCGGTTATAGGATAACTAGTTTATTTGACGACAGCTGCGAACCGTATCGATTTACGGTTGTTATATGTCATGTTAGCAGTATATTCACCAAAACCTGTTTTATCACTAAAAACTTTTCATTTCTTTACTGAAATCTGAATCTTAACTTTCAAAAATGAATCTCACCAAGTGTGCTGACGAACTGGTGAAAATCGCACAGAATCGTTGATTTTGGACCGGTTGTGTTAGAAATCAGTCCTAGATGTGTTCAGCGGTGGACAACAATAGGCTGAAAGTATGATAATATTTTATTTGAAGATTGCGTTCTCAATGATAGTTTAATCGATGTACTAAATACGCCAATATCGATAGTTTTTTTTTGTTATGCTGTACAACACTTCAGTCTAAACAGTAAATTGCTTCACTGCGCGTAGTAGATTATTGACAAACGGATAGCTGTTCGCTGTGCTACGTATTGTAAAAAAAAAGTAACTAATCCATTACGATTCTAACAGGTAGTTTATAACTGTTTCGTGTTTATATAAAGTTTCTTTGTTCGTGTGTTGCGTGGAAAAACCGTTCAGGGACAACTCAGCAATTTATGTACTGACCTAATTTTATATTAAGAGCGTGGCGAGCGTTTTTTAATTGATTTACAAAATTATTTGTATCTGTAGCTCGCTGGCCTAATGGTTAGAGCGTGCGGCTTTCATTCCGAAGGTCACAGGTTCGAATCTCGGCATGTACCGATGACTTAATATTTAAGTTATGTACATTTGTGAACTTAAGTTACAACAGCGAAATACAAACGGTGAAGGAAAACATCGTGACGAAACCCGCACACTGAAATCAATTTTGTGTGTGTGTGGTGGCCCCAATAAATTGGCAACAGGCTCGCCCTCTGTTACAGGGAACCTAATCTGACCACATCTGGTGAAAAGTGGGTGTTTATTCACCTCTGCCTACCCCTACTACTGGGAAAAAGGCGTGATTATATAAAAAAAAAGCACTCTTATACCTTTAGGCTAACACTAACTTCACACACATGGTATTAAGTGACGATAAGGTTGCGGATTGTAAAGCGTCCTTGTTCAGAATACTCTGGTTCTCACATATAGACTGTTAGATAACAGGAATGCTGTAATAAAGCACCTAGCTAGTACTTACCAACCACCAAAGCCCACATGTGAGCCTGGAGTCAACCCTCCAATTACCAAGGCCACTTAATTCATAGGTAGCGTGACAATAATGTGGCATTAGTTAGTATGACATACACTGCACCACATTTTGCTCGTGACCTTGAGATTGAAAATCTTTAGTCTCGTAACCTTACTAATTTCACCAACTGCATCGCTTTTCAAATTGGAACAGAGTAATCTATTTCACATATTCATACACTTCTGAATATATTTTCACATATATTCAGAAATAAGAGCTGCGGCGGTAGTTTAAGTTTTTTATTACTTTATTCATAAACTTATAACTATATATATATATTTATATTGCTTTAACTCAGGGCATTATCTGACAAGTAGAGAAACAAATCATTTATCCACTATACTAATCAAAAGCATGTTGGTGGATGCCCACAAAAACTAATGTTCTAGGAATATCTAATTTACTTTCGATGTTTTATTGTACTCAGAGTATAAGCTTAATGGGAACTTAACCGGAATACTCTATATAAAACTTTGTGTACCTTTGTAAGTTGCACTTAATACAAGATAATGTATAATTTTTGTAATATAAAGTTAAATGTTAGTACCATTTATATTTCTTTTTTGTAAGTTGTATGACTACATTTGATATTAGCTACATGAATATTAATAAAAAGTAATTAATTCATAGAATAGAGGAAGAGAGAGCAATATCAATAACTTTCCATAGATCTGTAACTTAAGGCATTCGCTGTAAATTACCTAACAAACAATATTCTCATATTACAAAACAATCCATGAATGTAAATTCATAGATTGTTTTGTATTGTAAATTGATATAAATTTTATATGAACGAAATGTATATGTTTCGGAGAAAAAAATGTACTGTGTGACCTAGTTGGAACAAGGTTCACACCAGAAAAAGAAACCCGGTGACGTTGACTCACTGGTGGATACACTACTAGTTAAACTCGTTAACCTACACCGGCTCTATATATTATTTACCATAAATGTCTATCCATGATCCATAAGCGATTTAATTCCATTTTAAATACGACCATGATCATTGGATAATAAGCTAATTAGCAACATCCATGTGAATAAGTAATACTTATGAGAAAATTATTTCTGTCCTTGTTTATATAAAAATATTATGAATTACGTCCTTCTTTTTCAGGATTTTTTTTATTTACTTTTCAATAATTTTATTTTGTAAAAATACTTAAAACTAATAAACAAATATAGGAATGTTGTAATTTACTACATACACAGGTTATGGTTTCAGTTAAAATTATAATACTTAGCAAACAGTCAGTGCCCATAGCTGACTAATAAGTTAGCTGTGGGCCTTACAGTCGACAAACGCTTTCATAATTAGACCGAACCTTATTATCATATATTATAATTTTCCGTGCTTATTACTAGTATATACATATCCCAACATCGTATTATAACAGTCTAAACATAATTTAAAAAAATCATCTATAAAAATTGTGAATACCCGCTAGATACTACTAAGCAAACCCAACTGTTTTTTCGTTTCATCTTGAAACATAAAATACTTTGATTTAAATGAAAATTGTATAACTACCGTATTTGTATAAAAAGCAAATGAACTACCTGGATGTTCATATACAACACATTTCGCTGGATACCTTAGAACATTAAACCAATTTACTGACGGAATGTAAAAGGAACAAATTAAAAAGAGATACCTTTTTGGCCACTACTAAACGCTTTGGTATACTAAACACAACCAAATTCGCGAAAGTCTTTATGCGAAAATGTAATAATATTAATTTTTAAATTTTTATTCTGGTGTAATATTATATCATATAAGGAGGAGGAAGGGGTCCCACACAACGACTCACGGGACCCAAGCCAACCTCACCAGCCTGTGGTGCACCCTGCTAATCAATAAACGAGGCTCTGGCTCCTATCAACTCGCATCGCGCCAGCGTAGTGAGAAATGGCCCAAATCCTCCTTATGTAAACTCCACAAACAACGGCCGCTAATGCTTGACGATGAGAACAGCGGAGGACTGATCGATGAGTGGATCTTTGGGGGAGGTCTATGTCGAGCAGTGGACGTCTATCGGCTGATAGTGTTGATAAGATTTGATAGGAGTGATATGCCCTTAAGAGCAATAAAACCCAAAATAAAAAAAAACGTTTAAATCAAGCGATGAGTTAGTTAATACAGTAATTCCACCACACAGCGTTTAGCTAACTTATAAATATGGCTGCATAATTTTCTTGAAACCAAGAACACCTCAATAACAATTAGGTATTTTACGTAAGTTTAGATCTTTGCGTTCCTTTTCCCTTAAATTATTATCCTCCTGATATCAAACTCAATTATTAGTTGATGATTCGCAGAAAGATCTTTGTCGCTCCGGGTAATGAAATTTCCAATGATAAAAGCCAGATCTATTTTCACTCGGAGACCATTTGTGTCAATGTTTGTAAAGTTCTTTTAATTTGCATTTCGAAATCATGGTTTTATATAGCAAAAACGTCGTTTTAAAGTACAAATTAAGCTAATTTAATGGCTGAATGTATACCGTAACACAATTTTATAACCCGATCGAACGCAGTAAACTTCTTGAATAACGCGCGCGTTCAATTCCCTCGAAGCAATGTGAACTTGAGCTTCTGACGAAGGAAATTATCATGAGAAGACCGGCATGTTCCCAAAACTATAGCTATTGTGGGTATTTGATAATTATAGCGTTGATTATCTTCCAGTAGAAGAAGCCCCAAATCCCAGCTGTGGGAACATAAATACAGCTGTTACAAATATTGTATATAAGGGTGGGACTGGGGATCACACCGCGCCCCTTATTGCTTATAGTCACAAGGCTTTGTAAAAACACGCAAATACCAACTTATTGTCACATTCACATTACTAATTTCCAAATAAGTAATATAATATATTATGATCTGTTTTTCGTTGTGTGATTTTTATTTTCTTGTGTGCTACTAACTTTTACGTGAGTACCTTTCAAATATTTTTTGTTTCTTTATCTGTTTGTAATTAATCATTTGATTAAATAATTATTTTGTCTTACAATTTTGAATTATAAAATGCAAAGACTCGTTCGTACATAAGAAATACTTACTGTAACTCTAAATCGCCCTCCTTAATTTTAACTTTCACCAGTCAATCTCTCTCAGTCATCTGTTTCCGTAATTCAATATAGAATATTTTTTTTATTTATTAAATGTCTAGAACTACGTTCAAAAGAGCTAAATAACTACTTGCTCTCAAACAAACGCGCCTTTGCATTCTTGCTTTCTGACACAGTTTAAGGACTCATAAGTTGACCAATACTATTTATTTCCAGCGATTTACCAGATGAAGAAGACAAGAAGACACCTGTACTCCTTTTAGGCATCAATAAGATCTCTGATTCTCCATCATTTGTAAGAAGAAGATCAATAGACTCACATTCATCTGGATCTATTAGATTCTTTCGTCCACCAAAATCAAAATATACGAGAGGACTCCATGGAGACGAAAGATTGGAAAAAATTAGGCAAGATCTCTTAGTCCACAAACATAAGCCTGATAGGTACATTCCAAATACAAGTAATGAGGTTTCAGTAGCCTCCGTTACAAAAAGGCCATGTTTGAAGTTGGGTTGCGTGGACAATTGTAATTGTGATAGAAAACAATCATCAAATAGAGGATCATTTTCTTTTCATAGACCGGAAAACCGGCAATCATCACTATGCCCTTCTGAACCTTACGGAAAATCTGATGATAACAAAGATTATTCGGAAAACGATATTGAATATAAATATACACAATACATTCCAGATTCAGAACCATCCAGTAGCAAACAAACCTCGTATAACGTTACACCAAAATCAACTGAACGTAGACATTTCCTGCTCTCAAATCTGAATGAAAGATTTCGTAAAACTCTCAGTTTAGACTCGCGTAAAATTGAAAGTAACCGTGTACCTCTAAGCCTTCCGCAAGAACAACGACCAAAATCTCTTGTAAACACAAGTAATATTACCGTACAGCAATTCAAGTCAGACGACCCTTTCATATTTCCAAATATTGATAAAGTAATTCCACCAAAGAAAAAACGAAAATCTTTTTTCTCCCTTGACACATTTTTTGATTCAAAGAAATCGGACACATCATCCGTCGACGATTACTGTTCATCCAAATACAAACGTTTTGAATTGGAGAGCGATGATTCGCCTCTTTTCAGACGTGAAATTTCCCCACAGCACAAAAGAGAAAAAACACCTGATTTATTAAATTTACCGGTCATAATAGACTCCGTACGGAAGAAACAGTCGGAAACGAGACGGCAGTTGGACAAGTTAGAAAGTCATTTCTATAAAAGTTTAAACAAAACGCAGACTGTAATCGACGCGGTACCGAAAGACGCTACCGACGTACAAGGCCCGAGCGGACATACCAATCACTTGTTCGTGTACGACGACGACGTGGAATACATTGAGCCCATACGGAGCAATTTTACCAGTCAAAGCACATTAATTCTAGATAAGAACATTCCCTGCGATTATACTATAAAACCAGACTCGACATTAACCATTAACACAGAAGAAATCGACATTAAACTGCCAAGCTCAACAGTATCGCCCAAATCTAACGAAGTTAGAAACATCGACAATGACTTAGATAGTATCGGAGCTTATGAAATAGAAGTAAAGGAAACAGATTTGTTAAAGGGCAAAGGAAAAAACCTTACGGTTAAAGTAATGGACAAATCCGTTGATTCGATCGGTAGCTGTTCGCTAGACGTCGACGCAAGTACTGATTTCTCAGGTAAATCAAGGTTTCGCGCTTCTGTGTTGCCTACTGTATTTGTATGAGTATGTAGCATGTTTATGTGATTTTTATTTTCATACCCTGACAGTTTTATTGATTATTGTTATTATTAAAATGAACATTTAAATAAATTTGATCAAAACTAGCGATCGAATTTTTTTCATGCATTAATTTATATAATATATTTTTTAATTTTTTGTGAAGTCTGTGTTTTCTTTATATCCTATACCTTTCTACTCTATTATATGTGACGATAAGTAATGCTTAAGCAAATTTATTTTAGTCGTTGTGTGTTGTTGTTGTGCACCTTCGATTCGGTTTTATTGCTTGTTATTACCGCACAAAATTAGTATTGTAAATCACAATATTACATATTTATATTTCATTTTTGCAGCATGTTGTAGCATTTCTTTTTTTTTAAATACAGCAAGCTATATGGACAAAAATTCACTTTCATTACAACTACCTAAATTCTCTAAATAATACAATTTTATTGTCTTTTTTTCTTTTGCAAATAACTCATTAGCATTCACATAAATGTTTTTGTATGGGCATGTCGTTTAAAAATATTTTACTTTTCCTCTTCTACTCTTCTAATTTTTCATTCTCATTGTTTTTTGAAATTTATTTAAAATAAAGAAAATATGCGTTAAATTTAATTCACTGTAGACTGATTTCATGCACAGCGCGTCTTTGAATCCTTGGCTTCAGAACATTGTTCATTTGACTTATAATTTTCAGGTAAATGATATTATAAATAATCAAATTATCTATTATCAAGTTCTTTATTTATGTACCTGAGTTCATTGCGGGCTTACCGCTTAATTAGATAACCCCAAGAAAATAATATTGTACTAAACTTAAACTACCTGTAAACCTTATACCGCAACGTCGCAGTTTAAATTTAAACATCTTAATTGCAAAGTTGATAATTGCAAAACATTCATGTGAAGATATGTTGCGTGCACGTACAAAAACAAATTTAATACTTAGGTGGCTAGAAGGATTTTTCCTTACATAAACAATCAGAATTACTACTTTTAAAAATGTTAAATAAATTACCTATTTTGTATTTTTTTCTTTCCAATATAAATCAAAATTGTAACATTTAAAACAAAAGGGTAGATCATCATCATCAGCTTATTGATATCTACCGCTAGACATAGATCTTTCCTGGATATCTCCATGTAACGGATACAAGGTATAGTTTTTGCAACGACAGTATCATGGACAAATATATAAAAAGTGCATAATTGTTATTCAGCTATGCCCTTTTTATGTTATTCGTTATTTACTATAGCAGCGTGTGAGTTCCGTGTCAAAAATTCTTTTTTGCGTTATTTCAAAATCAATATTAATTTGTCAACATGTAAAGTCACTCCGATATAGAAGGCATAAAAATATAATGGTTTAGGACGTTATCCTCTATGTATATTTCATATTGTAATCTTCTTCAATTTGTTTTAAACATTGCTACCACCTTAAATTTATACCTATATTGCATAAATTATTTATGTAGGTCGTTTCTTATTGCACGCTATGTAAATTACAAATTGCAAGTCACAAACAAAAGAAATACTCATTCACGCATATGGGCAAATCGATGAATCGACCTCGAGTCAGCCTACGCCCGCCTATCTCGAGCTGGCTCGGTCATTGTCGTGGAGAGGTTCTCTGTGTGCGTAAACCGTACACAACTTAAAATCTAGTCATTAAGTCTCAATCGAACAGATAAGTGTGTACGTTGTAGAGTTAGAAATGGTGATAAGAATTTTATTATAAAGATTCCACCGTGTCGACCGTGAAACGGAACGACATAAGCGGCACCGGCTGTTGAGCTACCAATGTGACGTTTCGTAACAAAAGTAAAAGAAGTTTGACGTTTGTGATTCATATCATAAATTCCGTGTAAAACGTATTAGATGTGAGGAAATATTTTTAATAATACAATTACTTACTGGATTATCAATAATAAACTAATATTAGGCTTGCTGTTTACTGGTGAGTGTGCTGAAATATATTTAATAAGTTTTAAAAATAGTCTACCTGCATATATAACGTTTATTAAGTAAAACTATATTTCCTTGAAATATCATAAAGCGAAGCGAAAGTTATCCTGGAATTATGCAGATAATATAACTTTTTCATTGCGATCAACTACGAAATTGTTTTTAATATAACGACGTCTTTGACATTATACACGACCGTGAAAATATAATCGGGTGTGTACGACATAAGATAAAATGTTTAAATTTAATCATTTAAACGATTAACATTGTTAAAAATGTATTGTCTTGTTTGATAAATAATGTGCTTAATATTTCTATACGCTTTATTTAATAGTTCTTACAGTACATACATTTTACTTTACAAGATATTATCATCAGTCGATATATTGATACTCTGTATAATAATAAAGAATAAAAACAACTGTTGAATAGAAAGTAGACCAAAGAATTACATACAAAATCTAAAATAAAAAAATAGTTATCCAAAAAATGTATATATAGAATAGCATATTTTAAAAATAATTCCTTATAATGACATGTTATGTGATAACTTTAGTGCCATATTGACATGCTAATACTTATATAATAATATACAATTATTAAGATAAAAATTACAGTGAATTAATTTAAAAACTTGCTTAGAAATAAATTAAGAAAAATAGAGTCGTAATATGTAAACTAAAAGTATAAATACAAACTAAACAAATATTTTATTAATTGTAATTGTAGTTTTATAATGATGTGCTTGAAATAGAATTTTCAGAAAATATTCTGTGCTTATTTACAGTAAATTGTTGTATAAAGAGAAATATTTGTTTTACCGTAAGTTAAATATAGAGCTCACCTTTCTCTAAAGATTAAAATGAATTCCTCAGCAATACATCTCATGTGTGTATTATACCAATATGTCTAAAATGCTGACAGTGAAGATAGTATACCTGCTACCATAGTATATCTATAGACAAGACAATGTATGTACAATGAACATTAATTACATGCACTGATTGGCATAACAAGTGTTTGTTGTAATGGTGGAATTGCACACTGATTACAGTATTGTTCTGCATATCTGGTTCCATTATTTACTATATATTAAATTATATATATTTTTCTATTATACAAACATGAATCGGTGTTAAGATGGAAGAGCTTGTGATATATATTAGTATGTAACTAAAGCAAAATCTACTCTAGTTTCTGTCCAAACCTTCTTTTACCAGTTACATAGAATTTTCAGGACAGTGCATCTTTCAACCTGATATCCTTGAGAGAATCAAAGTAAATATTCAATATGTTACTAAAATCTATCCTATAAAATTTATTAAGAGCCTAAATTTAATAGTTTATTAATAATTTAGAATCTTTTATGCACAAATTGAACATAAAGCAAAAAAAAACATACTATTTGTAGAAATATTATAAAAAGTTAAAAGAGAAAAATAAATGTGTGTAAATAATGAAAACTTAAGGATAAGTTATTTAAAAATGAGTGAAAAATTGTTCATCAGTGTAAGCACAAGTATTATTACTATAAGTAATGTCACATAATGAATGAATCTGTTTTTTTATTTCTTATGGTCGGTATGTAGGAAACTTTGATGATAACTACTTGCTTATTATAACCTTGATAAGATAATCATTAATCAATTTTTCATTAAGTAACATAATTTTGTTTGCTACTTAATGTGTGTTACAATTTTCTCTCAATCTTTATAAGTGGAATTTTAAATTATGATTATTTTTTGTGGTTTGAAAACTTGTGAGTGTTTACTTGTCTGCTCTTTTTTTTTCAATGTTACAAGAAATTTGTTACAAATACCTGTGTTAAAAATTTCAGTATGTTAATAATAGGTTTACTGTAGATGAAATATTGTTTCTTGAATGCAGAATATTTTTACAAAACTTACATATAGTATACAAATTAATTTGTTATGTTACCAACTTGAATCTTATGCATGGATGGTTTTGCCTTTTTATGTTATTAAAATAAAAAACCCTAAGTGGAACATATTTAAGAATTATATATTTAATAAAAGTCATTTCAACTCATTTTTGTAACAAAAACAAATTTAAATGTATTATACTTAATATTAATACAAATTATAAAATTCATACTTTTTTTTTCAGATACCACATCTGGAAGCCTGAATCTTCTTACACCATCATCTACTAACAGCCGCATTCGGGACTTCACATCCCGTATTCAGGAAAGAGCTGGATCTAACCTGCAACCAAGTTACCAGCCAACACCTACACTTACACCTTCAAGAACACCAGAAGATAACACACCAACACCCAAGAAAGAGAATCTACTTAAACCGCCTCCAAAACTCTTTGTCGAAACCGGTAGTCACAGATCACGCACACATCACAAGAAACGCGACGAGTTACCGCAAAAGAAACCTAGTTATTTAAATTTAGCTTGCTCAGTTAACGGATATACAAATTTAACGACATATGATTCGAAGTTGCGACAGGACATCAACAAAAGTCGTGAAGCATCACCGATAAGACCTATTACACATACGTACCAGTATAAAAGCGAAAATAACTCGTTACTCGTCCCAGTTCCTATTAGCGCAAACAAGCTGCTCGTACCGACATTCATTCCTCATGACTCGGGTACTGATTTGACAGGGAAAGCGCCTTCCAAGGCGCACACCGACCCGTACGTATCGTCACCGTCACATGCCTACATGGCCGCAGAGAACAAACAACTCAAGAACGACTTCTTAGGACCCAGTATGACCACCGCAAGCAGTAGACCTTACATGTCCAGCGAAAGCAAGAATTTCGCCGCCTCCATGCTTCACAGAGATGAGGTTGATAACACTAAAGATATCACTTTCAAATCCAGTTTTTCCGAATCAAATTTTAGGCAAACGATCACATCGAATGGCAAGGAGTCCCGATTTAGTTCCGAATCTTACACGATATCATCAAATGGCATGTCAAAGAGGGTCGAAATCACTAAAGAGAATGGAGAGAAACTGACAAGTCCTATGAAAAGTTTCATCCAACAACGCGTCGAGAGACTGTACGGTCCGGGAGCCTTGGCACAAGGATTCTTTAATCAGAAACGTCTTAAATTTAAAAGTCAGAGTGAGGAGGACGATTCTAAAGTATTAACCGAAAAATCATTAAATTGTCCCGATAAAATCCTTTCGTCCCGAAAGTCGTGCAGTAATCTCGAGAGCGAAAATGTTTATTCTAGTCCCAAAGAAATGGACTCATCTGTTCTTCCAGTCTTGAGACATCTACGACCGGAATTCCGTGCACAGCTGCCAATATTGTCTCCCAAAAAGAGCTGTAAATCTGATCTCTCTCCTCAAAAGGATGAAGACATTCCAAAGCCCATAGAGAAGACTGTGGTAATAGAAGTTCAAGATAACACAAGTGAGGTATCCATTTCAAATGGTGTATCTGTGATAAACTCAAACAACAATCATGATGTAATTAAGGACCATGTTAATGGAAGTGTAAAAGTGAACAGTGCTGAGAAAGTTAATGGAGAGGTTGTTAAAGATGGACACTATTTCTTAGATCTGGAGAAGAAGGAAACTGAACGGCTGATAGCACTTGCAGTCAGTGCCGAGAAAGAATTGGAGCTTTTACAAGTGGGTATATTTTTATCACTTTCATTTCAGATTTCATAAAGCTTAGTACAACATAGTTTAGTATATTATATCAAGAACTCACAAATCTACACCTATTTAATAATAAAAGATAGTATAGTGCCATAATATAATTTTTGTGTTCCGACCATCTTCATACAGGACTCAGGGTTCTACTCGACCATTATCTATCCACAAATTCCTTGGTTTACTTAAAAACATCATTACAATATTAATGAATTCACGAAAAATACATTGAGAACTGTCCATTACCTTAAATTCTGACTTTGTATTTCCAGAATAAAGACAATATAAGTGAGGAGGTGTTGGGGCTACTGCGCTCCGCTTCCGGAAAAGCACGCCTGCTGGCAACACAGAAGATGCAACAATTTGAAGGTAAAAGAGCACAAGTATAAACTATAAGATGGAAGATTTCTGTTGTTAGATACCATCTAGAAAGGTACCATGACCTATTTTTGTCTTCAACCAGTAGACTGAAAACTGGAATGACGAGTCAATATCCAAGTGTCGAACAACAATCTAATGACGATTGGTGGAAACCCTGAGGGATACCTATGTCCAACAGTAAATGTTTATTAGTTAACGATGATGTGATATCAAAACAGGCTAAATAAAGCCATAGCATTGTTTTCATTATTACTTGGCATTAAATTATGTGTCTGAATATCAACTTACAAAACAAAAGTAAATGGCTGGACAATTTGTTTTTATTTATAACTGATGTCTCCTGGATTTAGCAACCTACCTTCTGTAACCTGGTATAATTTCATTTACAGGCCTCTGTTACAACAACATCAATGAACGATTAGATGAGCCATTCCCGACCACACTGGAGGACTTACAGGGCTTCTGGGATATGGTTTGCCTGCAGGTTCGCAATGTGGATGCACTGTATGAGCACATAGCGGTTTTGAAGTCTAATGACTGGCAGGAGGTGAGGCTCCATTCTTAATAACCATCACCACAAAAGACTGTGTGTCCACAACTTTGTATAAGCTATATAAATATAACAACTAGAGCAAAAGTGTAGTAGAGATGAGAAGTAGCATATATAGACATATATAAAAAAATATACATAACATGAACCAACCCACCTTTTCACTGTTGGGCCTCTTTTCTAAAATGCTGGCAATTTCACATATGGTTTATAATATGTAACAATTTATTTTTTTTTTGTTATATAAAAATTCTTTAAAAAGATAAATTATCTGTTTAGTATTATAAAAGTTGAACGTTTGATCAGGTGGAGTCGCCGGTGAGGAAGACGGTGACGACGGCGGCGGTTGGCGCGTCGCCGGCACGCACGCGCCTCCGGGGCACGCCTCGCGTCTCCAATGAGAAGGCGCGGCTGGCGGCCGAGAAGCGGGAGGCGGACCGCAAGGCGATGTTGGAACATAGGAGGTAATGATTCCCGCTTAGTTAGCTCTGACTAAAAATAAGGTTCGTTATATTTATTACCAATCGAAAAAACCTATTGCTAGATAAATCACTTACTCCCTCAATGATTAACACCAAATAGTAAAATACTTTTCTAAACAAATATATTTGTGTGTGGGTGTAACAGTTAATGGCTATGAAATTGTTTAATTGCACTCGAAATTGTATTAAAAAAGGTTTAGATCATCTTGTCCATGTCTCGCTTAGAGTGCGACTAACAAAAACATGGACGCTGTAAAGTTAGGGGCATTAAACAAAATTATTACATGGTTTAATATGCCCTGGCCCGCCACATTGATAGTTTGCTATTAGGTGTACAACACTGCTGCAGCTACAAGAAGGATATATTAATCAAAGCAGCTTCTAACGTATTGAATGTAATTAAAAATAAAAAAATATGTAATTTTTTACATTAAAGGCGCGTTGCAAAGGAAAGGCAGCTGGCGGCTCGAGCGGCGGCTCCTACGGCCGGCGCGGACAGGAACGTCGCGGGCGACGCGCAGAGCACTCAGGTAAGCAGCTATGGTACCATGCCCACACGGCTTATTTTTTATAAGATGAAGTTTGTGCCGCTCATTTTAGTGACAACTGTTACAGCTTCATCGGACTCAGGGGTCACTGATCTAGCATATGCGAAATAAAATAAAAAATAAAGAGAAGAAAGATTTAAAATTAGAGAAATAAAAATTAAACTAAAACTTTAAGCAAACAAAAACCTCTACTAAATATATATGTAGATATTTAGTTCGAGACGGATCGAAGTGGGAGATCTGTGGGGGAGGCCTATGTCCAGCAGTGGACGTCTATCGGCTAATGATATGTCGATAAACTTGTGTATGAACGGGGGAGGAAAAAGATGAGATAATAATAGACAGGGAAGGATTGAAAAGAGTTTGCACTGCAACAGTAGAGATAACACAGCTTTTAATATACCAAACCTCTGTAGTATTTGTTTCTTAATGTTCTACTATAATATAATTTAAACATAAATAAATATAGAGTTTTACATTTCAGGAGGTTGAAATATTTGTAGGCAAAGCTGGCAAACCACAAAACGCCGACCAACAAGCTGATTGCACAAGCACCAACACCGAAGTATCCGTTAACGAAAGCTGATCTGACTGACTTGATTGTTCAATATTGATGACGACTGTGTGTTTGTTTGTTCCAACGCACCGGATTATATTGTCTGGAATTTTAATAACATTTTTTATATGCAATGATTTATCGCCCATATTTAATATTTTCGATATTTATAATTGTGTTTTATATTATTTATTTATTAAATCGCTCATATTTAATATTTTCGATATTTATAATTGTGTTCTGTATTATTTATTTGTTAATTGACTTTATGGAATCGATTTTAAACGAATATTGACATGAATATGAAAAAATATACCTTTTTACATACTTTTGATTCCAGACGAATATAATCCTCATATAAAAAAATTTTTGTCCATTTTATGTAACTTATAATTTTGGCTCAATGATGAATTACAGTGATAGTTTTATTTAAGGTTTTCTGTAACTAAATAACGTCTAATTAACACACAATAACCATTGTATTTAAGTGACAATAAGACATGTTTAAAATGACATTATGATCATCATAACCTAGGGAGAACTGAGATCGTTCATAACACGTACAAACAACATGAAATAACCAACAATCCCTTTGTATTTATTAAGGACCTTCGAATTGTAATTTCTTTAATCAATAGTAGTTATATAGAATAATGTTGTATAATATACCAGATACTCAGATGCATTAATTATTTATACATATATATTTCTTTGAATTAAATTTTTTATGTTAATATTACTTATGAAATGTCTCAATAAATTATTTTTAATCAAACAATATTCAATTTTTGTTTTTATTTGAACATTTTTTATTTAGTCATCTTTATCACGTAATCATTAAAATAATCACATTTACGCAAGCTTCTAGCATTTTGAGAATTAATGTAGTTTATAATAAGTGAATGTGGAGAGAGGGTAAGTCTCCGATGTAACTCGTGTACCAACCGTCATAATATATTAGGACACTAATTTGTTAATTAAATATTACATGTATCGGCTAAAGCATTGTTTTGCATTTAAATTGCTAACATTACTCTAATATAAAAATCAAAAGCAATTGCTGTTAAACGGATGTAAGATCTCGTGCGGACACATTAGGTAATGTTAATGTTGTTAGATTATATGTGATGTTTCATTTGGCTCAGCTCGAATGTGTTGAGACAGCACGTTTATTATGGTAATAAGTAAATACGGTTGTAACAAAGTAGTTTTGTGGGAAATGTTTGTGGCGTATGTTATATGTTTCATACATTTTTTTAAATACTGTTATTTTAGTATGTTTACATGTAACAATTATGTATTTATTGCGGATGTTATATATGTTATCGCAAGCATAATAATTACTCGTTTCTGATGCAAATTGACTGGATTGCTCATAAGTATACAATCAATGAAACTTAGTCACTGTTAAGAATTATTAAATTTATTTCCCTTAGATGATTAACGAATTTACACACAGAATTAATGGACAAGTTTTAATGTACTTTTGTATTTTGTAATTTATTCTATTTGGATGGGATTAATGTATCTTTTTCATTGTGTGATATTAACTTTTAAGTGCACCAATTTAGTCAACAAAAACTATCCTAACCTACATATAAACTTTATAAACGCAGTATTGTGGAAAAGACGAGCAATCTAATCAAAGGAAATCACACGCTTAAATTAACTGTATGATTGAAAAATAAAAAAAAAACAGTAGATTTGCGTTCACGGCGACCAAGGACTATCGAAAATAATAAAACGGACTGCTTTTAAAATTGTTCATGTCTATTATTAAATATGTTACCGTAACTGAGTTTTAATAAAATTTTGACTAAACTAAAATTTAAAGGTACTTTTTCCTAATAATCAATTTATATACTGTAATAAAGCTGTGGCAATTTATTCGTTGTTTCTTTTCAATAATAGATCGGATCGAAAAAAAGTAAAAAAATTACAATTGTCTAATTTTTTTAAGTGATGACACTAATATATACAAATAGAGAATGTTTGTTGTCTGCGTTATTTCTTTACCTACTTTCATGACAGAACTCGTGAGAAGTTTATGAAATTAACATGTTTATAGAATTCTTTTCATTAATGACGTTTAAGAATGGAGTGTTACAGTAGTAACACGAATATTCTTAAAAATTATATAGAATAAATAAAGCAAAAATTGGTACTTTTACTGGTTAAAGATTTCTGTTGCCAGACACTAAGCACCACCGCAAAGCCTATTTCAGCCGTCAAACAATAGTGTGCAAACATTACTATTTCGGCTAGAAAAGCCTAATAGCTGGTGAAGTATTAGAAGAATTGGAGCAGTCTTTACACTCAATGACTCAGAAAGACTAGCATAATGCTGTGTGCATCATCCTTATTAACGCCACATTATTATTGGTTTGCATGTTTCTGTCCTGTTCAGTTCATTAGTTTATGTCCTGGTCCTTTCTTTCCTTTGCCAAATACTTTTTTTTGCATGTTTGTACGTAATATACGTTTGGATGATGAAAGAAATCATGTGCTGTCAGACAGAAGATCATGGTTGTATGACATGATAATACATGTGAGTCACATCTGCCGAGGTACTTTATCCTACACCTGAAACCTGACTATTAATGGAGTAAAAAGCATTCAACATGACGAGAAGAAAGATGATAAATGAAATGTAACTGCTATTTTATTAATCTTATCATATGAGCTCATTGAAGTAAAGTATAATTCGCTCGACTGGTTCGATTTGTATTCATAAAATCCCTTCAATTATCGATTCTGTATTACCAGTATTATTAAAAAAAAAATTCATTCGTTTTATACTCGACTTCACTAGTCTGTAAGTATTTTATTATGTTACAAGTACGTAGTATTTTCAGAGATTGTTTTAAAACAAACATGACCGAAAAATTTTCAATTTAAATTTCACATTTCGATACAAATTCAACCTCACTTGATTCTGGTGCAACCTGCTTATCGATAAACGAGGCTTTAGTTCTCACCAACCCGCATTGGGGCAGCGTAATGGGAAATAGCCCCAATTGCCCTGTATGAACCCCTACAAACGTGGAACCCTTGGGGAGAGGACTGTGTCCAGCTGTGAACGTCTATCAGCTGTTGGTGATGATGATGATGATTTCAATAGTAGAAAGGAGGCTGGTGGTCCTCCTAATCGTAAGCTATCATGACTACCCACAATTGCTCACAATAGACGCATTACTAAATACGTAGTTTTAACATTGAGGAAATGTCTTTATAATGTAAAATATATAGTTCTTTAGTCTTTCCTGGGGATCGTATATTGTAAAATTAGTTCATTGAGTCCTAAGGATGCAATATTACATAATAATTTAATTTGCGCGCAGAAAATTAATATGTAATAATTATTAAAATATATTTTATGAGATATTTATATTCAGTAATTATATTAAATATTTCTTCTAAATAAATGCATCTGCAAAGTTTTGTTTTTTTTTCTATATATTTGGATTATTATTTGTTGATTTTGTAATATCGTAAGTATTACTAATTGACGTAAAATTTTAATACAAAACATTAAAAATATTTAGTTTTCTTAAAAAGTTCAAATCATTTGTTAATACATATAAAATATTTCCGAAATGGAACATATTGGAAAACCATTACTGTGTCTATGGTGTGACAACCGATGTCCGACGTCATATCAAATCTTTTTTATTTAGTAAGACTATTTTATTTTAGAACCACATTAATTAAAATATAATTTATATTTTTTGTTTTTAAAAATAGCGTCTGTCGTTTTTTTTTAATTTTTTATAATAAACACTTTTTAGAAGTATGAAAATGACTTGATTTGTTCCCGCGTGTTTCCTTCCCGCGCACATCGTACAAGGTGGAAGTTGGTCATGGTCGTCCGCCAAACGGAAAGCCGCCATGATGGCTTTCTGCAAAGTACGCTCAATATGTAAAGTTTCGATATTGTTTTTCATTAATTGTGACTGAGTGTGTGCAAAAATTAACCATGGGAACGAACTAGAGTGTGCAAAGTGCAGTTTACGGTCCTTAAGGACCTCCTGGAGAAGCTATAAAGTGATTTATAAGTGCATTTTCGTGTCGACGCTAGCGTGTTTTGTTCTGTCAACAAAATGTCGAAGCTCTCGTTTAGGGCGAGGGCCCTGGATGCGTCGAAACCTATGCCCATATATCTCGCCGAAGAGCTCCCGGATTTACCGGATTACTCGGCGATTAATCGTGCCGTACCTCAAATGCCCTCTGGAATGGAAAAAGAGGAAGAAAGTGTAAGTATTTTGCGCATTTAGGTATTAAGTCATCCAAACTACTGTGTGTCGGCCATTATGTTTGTGTTTCGTGTTCTTACCGCTAGGGGCGTTATTTTTCGGAATTTAGACAAATTTGCAAATAAATCATTATTTGCTCTGCGTAAGCGTTTGCTATTTAATACCTTTGCAGCTAATACAGGTCTTACTTTTGCAGAAGCAATATTGTTGTTCATACATGTTAATATGTCTGTCAAATTTTGGCGCGCTATTTGCACATGGTCGTCTATTAGAGCCCTGAGAGATCACATAGTTCTACGCGTTGTAGTATTTGCATGTTTTCCTGCGGAGAGAGCGAGTAAAATAATTTAATCGTACAAATATGAAAAGGAATCGGAGGAATAGAGTGGCTTAACAATGTTGTCATATGTTATTTGTTTACAAACAATGCATATGCCGGTACGCAATGAGGCACAAAATACCGAAGTATTTGTTAATTTAGTAAATAATGACATTTATTTACAATAGTTAAAAAGAAAAGCTAATTTAGGCTTGCATTGCAATTAATTTAAAAATCTTTTTGTACAGTAAAAATTACGCAAAACGATTACTATCGGAAATCAATAGTATTTTATTTAATACAAAATTTTCATGAAAGCAATTAAAATATGGATTGTTTTATTTTGTAGAATAATATTTTTTTACATAATTTAATATTACTTTTTAATTTATTATTTCTAATGTGAAATCTAAATATTCTCCTGTTAAAATAAAATAAAAAATAAATAATTTTGTCCACTATCCTTAAGGTTATTTAGTCTTTATATATAATAATATCAGCCGATGGCCTTGATGACAAACACATATTTTTAATAATTTAAGATAAATAAAAGTTTTTCATCTAAAGTATTGTCTTTAATTGTTTTTATCATTATATATTTTGAAAGTAATAAGAAAACAGATTTCTGTGTTATTAAATTATACTTTATGTTACTATCAACATAAAACATGATAAAAAGTTCATTTGAATATTTCATATTACATATTTACTAATAAACATCTTAAAGCTGTAGCTATTATAATAATTATGCATGTATATATATATATATAGAAAAGGGTGCGAAGCGATATCAGTAAAGACCACATAAATTAAGTGCAAACCAAAAAATTTCATACAGAACTTTTGAAATGATTGCTTCTTTACCCATATGCCATTTATTGAAAGTAGGTATGACAGGGGCCCTGTGTGATAATAATTTAAAATGAATAATAAATGTGGCAATAGTTTTATTTTTCAGATTGTTAAATTAGTATTTTGTATTTTCTATTATGTGGTAATTTTACTGGTGGTAGGTCTATATTACCAGAGACCATCTAGGTAGGTTAAATTACTAGTATTGTATTTTCTATTATGTGGTAATTTTACTGGTGATAGATCTATATTACCAGAGACCATCTAGGTATGTACCACAGCAGTGCCTATTACTGCCACTAAACAGTAGTGTGGAAAAATTATATCTGGATTGAAGAGTGTTGTAGCTAGTAATATTACAAAGATTTTTACGATGTCATTTGCACTGCAAATTTTATTGACAACTATTGCAGTTTCATCGGATCCAAAGCTTGTGGATCTGATATCCGTGAAGGGTAATGAGATGTAATATCTTATGTCCCAAGGCGACAAGCACAGTGTGCTGCAGAGTATATCATTCAAACTAGCACAACATTGTTATGGGTAGGCGGGTCACTTTCAATCAGGTGAACATCCCTCGTCTTGTCTATTCATAACATTAAAAAAATTGGAAATTTATAGCTTAGTTTGCTTAATTTATTTAATGACACTAAGAATTTATGGTGCTTTTAAATGTCATCCTTTAAATAACAAGATGATAAAATGAGGGTTACAATTTACTGAATCATCCCCGTAGTCCAATTCTACCAAATTTTCAATTAATAATGATGCAAAAGTTAGATTTATACTTATTGTGTTTATCAGCATTACTCTGGTCTGTTATTTAATATTTACATTAAGTTATGCCATACTTTTACTAGTTAAAATACCACAGGGTACCTCTCATCTCTTGAAAGTGAAAGTACTGGAATGCTATCACACAATTGTGGTAAATATAGTTACTCTATTAATATTATTATATAAACTCTGCTTCAAGCTGGAACTAGGAATGCTAGACCAGTATTGACTTAAACCATCTTCATCAATAGTAACCGCCACCATATTCTTATTAAAAAAAGTCAAGTTGGTACTTATTGATAATGAATATATGTGTAAAAAGGTGTATTATTAGCTAAATCATTATTTGTCTGAATAGTTACCAGTATTGAGATCAACAGTAAGGGATAATAATTGATATCGAGATATCGAAAATTTTGTTAATATTATTTTAAAAAGATTGCTGTGGAGTATGTCTACTGTATTCTCACTGACAGAATATTTGGACGCTGAATTCACCTATATTAGCTAAAAATGTATTTTCTAATGATTAGTAAAATTATTCATCTTTATGATTCAGTTGTAACTAGACCAATTGACTATATATATATAAAGAACATGTATCTTGATTTACATTATTGATTGGATTTTATTAAAAGAAGTAGTCATGTGAAACTAGCATTCTATTATTGTTGTTTTTATTAGAACTAATATGTTGTTGGGATTTTATGACACTATATTTGCATATACAATATTTTTATTTATATTTGTCTGTCTAATTCCCCAAATGCAAGTGCATGTGGTATTGAAGTACCTATTATATTTTTCTTTATTTGACGAAATAACTAGACGAATAAGATCCTCACCTCACAGTAAGAGATCGCACAAATTCGGATGATATACAAAACACTTTGTCGTGTTCATCGCCTTGAGATGTGATTTTAAGTCTCGTTACCTTAATAACTTCACTAGCTACAAACCAGAAAACAGCAATGTTTGCACATAGTGTTTGACGGCAGAAGTAGGCAATAGAGACCTACTCGTAGTAAAATTTATATGGATGATTCTCTCATTAAATCTATTAAAATCCAAAAATGTGAACGTACGCGACGCATGCCTCGTAACACAGAGATTGTACATTGTTAACAGAGCTTCCTGGTTCGATAACGGAGTCACATATTAGCCACTTGTTTTTCAAATATAATAAAATATACAAATCTGCTATAACAGCATTGCGGTGATCCGATTGTCAACATATTTGAGCCAAGGTAGTCTAGTCTAGTACGCTTTATAACTTACGGTCTAATTGTCACTTAACATCATGTGAAATTGAGGTCAAGTGTTGCATACAAAAATATATACACTATTTGATCGTTTAAAGTCTTTATTATCTATTAAAATTGATTGGTTACTGTCTCTGTTCAGAATCGTATTTAGAATCTTCTACCATCTGGTATAATAGTCGACTGATGAAGATATTTTTCAATTATTTTCAATAATTTAACCTTAAACTCGATATAATATAGATAACCAGTAGACGCAATTTTCATCATCACCAAGTAATTATACTATATATTAATATTCAATATTACGTTAAAGAAGTTACCAGCTCTTTAAAAGTTGTTGAAGGCAGACAAGTTTAGTTTTGCGTTCAGTTTCTGAAACAACTTTGATAGCACTTGCTGTTAGACAGTTAAAGATATAAAGTGTTATATAAATAAACACATCTCATATTGTTCCCACTATTGGTACTCTGGGCCTTCTCTGTTGAGACGGTTAAGGCCAGTTAAACAAAAGCTGTTGTTCATGGGACATAACGGTTTCTTAGCTATGTCTACCATCACTATAAACTTAAGCTAAGTAGAAAGCGAACCTACGCCTCTGAGATTTACAGCATGTACGATTATCTCTACAGACCTTATCGTCTTTTCAGGTGGTACATTGAACAGTTTATGACAATATTTACGATTTCAAAGGTGTACCCTATGAAATAAAGAAATATCCGATTTAATTTAATTTGTATTACTGGTACGTGGATGCATTTTTGATAAACTTCAGGCTTCGTTTATTTACTTCTCTGTAGCAGCAACCCAAAGTGAGTCTTGGCCTCCGACACAAGAGCCCTCTTTTAACAATAATAATAATATTAATGAAATATTCACACAACAGCCGACTTCCGACAATACGCATCTGTCGTAATATTTTTTGTCCGGAAGTGAAAACATCTTGAATAAATTTTTAAATGTATTAAAGATTATGTATAATTTTATATTAACTACTTGAAAAATAAAGCAATTTTTATGTTATCTCTGTATTTATTTATTCCTTTTACTTTCGATTGATGTTATATGTTTATAAGCGATAACGTAAACATTACGAGCGTGTTGCCGAAGATCGGGCGAAGTCGTTCATTGGTAGTAGCCTGTGTCCAGCCTTGAACTGGGGCGATCGGATGATGACGATTATTGAGTTAAATATATATAGAGTTAGTGTAAACTTAATTTTTTTATTATTATTATTATATCATTGCGCTTGCGGAAAAACCCTTTGAACATTCGATTCCTCGATGAAAACTTGTGCCTGTCGAAAAAAATACTACTTAGTAAAAGTTTTAACTGCGATCGACAAGGATAACGAACACAAAGTGAAGTCTTGTTTTCTTGTAATACAGCGAGTATTCACTTTATCACTTGCACTACAGCTTCGCTTACAATTAGGAAGGATTGTAGTTGAGCACTGGTTCCATATAACAAAGAAAGCTATATTTCTCCCTAGGTTCCACCAGAACGTTCTATAGATCCCGAAACTCACCACGTTGTTTTAGTGGATAGAAATCACGCGTAATCCTATCTTCTATTCAGAATTAGGATGTCTTGTGAAGTTTTACCCGGATAGAAAGCTTGGGTGATTGTATTCGATTATCCTACAGATGTCTCAAGAGAACACGTGATATATCAAATTTACGTCAGATGTTATGGATCAGTTTGTTAGTGAATGTTTTCATGAATAAAAGAAATATATTATAAAGACACCTTTTATATATTTGTGTGATTATAAAATAAATAAAGCACATCATACTCCATTCAAAGGCAGGATAAAATGTAAACACTATTACACCCCGCGATAAAAGCGGCCATGTATCAAGTTAATACTCCTATCTTTCTAGTAACGTGGGGTTACGTCACCACGGGATTTACTTAGAATGAGGGACTGTTAGGAAGGGTGGCGCGGCCCTCCACACTATACAACTATACCCAACACCCACAAGGATAAAAATATTTCATTATATTTCGAAAACATTTTGTATAATGCACCCCTCTGACTATTCGGATTTCGGTTACTACTTGTTTTTTTTATTCGACGTAGTGTTGAGATTAGCGAGACGTCACCACCGTTATGTTACCATCTAGTTTCTTTATTTGCTTTTAGCTACCAACCCAGATAAATCGGAACAGTAAAAATTCCTCACTGCTATTTTCTTTAGTTCTTATCTAGCTCTGTCACGTAACTTACTATATTGAAGTTGACTTTTACTGATAAGTATTTTTTTAACTATATTCAATGTTTTCTAAAATTAAATCTTTGCTGTTTTGTAATGTAATTATCATTAAATTTCTATTTATACTGAATTTATTCGTATGTTTATATAAGTAAAAACTAAATATAACAATAAATTCATTAATGGTAATATATATACGTTAATACACAGCCCGTCAGAGCTTTACTCATAACCAGGATATTACGAAGCTCGATGTATTGTCAGCTTATTTTAGAACTAACAATGTTAGTGTATTTATACTATCGCAGCCACCATATGGCACTTGGTTGAGACATATGCAGACTTTGGGGTACATCTAAAGTGAACATTACAAACATTTTATCATCTACATAAGGACTAAACTATTTAATGTCTATTTTTCATACTTAAAAGCCAACGGTTATGAAGTAGTCAACAGTTTCATTTAATATTGGTTTGGGTAAATACCTAAAATCAAATTAAACTTAATCACTACGCCTATATTTATACCAGTTATCTGTACATTGTCATTATTGCAGATACATCCTACTTATTTATTTCCACTCTCATTAAAAATAATTAAATATTTAATGACACGATTATTAGCTTTAATATAGTTATAACAATAGTTAACCTATAGTTTCTTACTGAATAGTTTATGTAGATCTAAGCCGCCAATGTACGAAGGTGGAATGAGGGTTTTATCTTAGGACGCAAAATATAGCGAGATCATTGTACAACAATAGCTGTTATGTAAACATATTACACGTCATAGTAAATCTCTTCAAAAATCCTTACTAATACCCGGGTTCATATTAATCTCCGACAAAAACATAGTTCTCAAACCGACGCGTAACTTTGTATTAACCATAACTTTTACAATGCTTAGATTGAGAGGTTGCTTGTGTTTGTTAAAAATTTAAAGTTATTCAAATTAAACTCAATCTGTCCCTCTCTCTTCCTAGCCATTACGCCATATGATGGTGGGATCAGCTTTTTTTATTTTGCCTCCTCCACTTCGCTGTCTTTCATGCATGTCTCGTAACACTAAATCTTACCTCCTGGTCCTGAGTTAGTTAGATTTTTACTATGAGCTTCATAAAATAGTTAAGATTATATTTACTAATAACTTCTGTTATAACTTATTCTTAATAATCGGGTACATTTTTGTACCCAAACGTACCGTTTCTAACAAAAAATGGACTTGCATTAGATAAACAGCAAGTCTGAAACATGCAAAATGGAAATAAATTTTTATTTATATGTTAAGTAATAAACGTTTTCACAACAATATTAAGTTACTACTCGTTTCCGAAAATTCGAGGCGTCATCGTAAAATTTTAAGCCGTTCATCATGATTCATAATAAATCGTTCTACTTATTGAAATATCATGTTATGTATATGAAAGCTGTAACTAACGACGGGGATTAAATCCGACGAAATGAAATTTGTACGCACTTTTCACGCGAATCCTTTAAGTCCTTTAAAGTGACAGGAGATTAGCCCTTTGCCGCACGAATTTAGCTAACATTTTTTATTATTTCTATTCCACCCCTTAAATGGTCGTTTCTGACTTTTACGTATATAATAAATCGTAGGATTTGTTCACCAATATCGTTGTGTGCTTTATATTTTGATAATGTAAAATATGTAAACGAGTAATATATTTATAATGCTTATTACTATTAGCGAAATTGTGTGAAATCGGTTTTTCGGTATTAATTAACAAAAATTGAAAAGGTCTAGACTGTTAAATGTAGAAAACGCTGTGGAAGTAACATTGTAAATTTTACGACCATATGAAATTAACGATACCTGTTATTTTTTGTTACAATTATGTATTATACAGAAAGAACAAATAATCTGTATACGTTATTAAAAAATAAATTCTTCAATATAATTCGATTTTTTTTTATCAATCTGTTGTATATTTATTAATGAATAAAGAAACAAATATCTAAACAATGTAAGTGACCTTAACTAAATTATGTTATTGTCTAGAGTCAATAAAGTTAATAAGTTTAACCTGATAGCAAGTGATTGGCTTACCGGTAATAACATATTGTTCTCATTGCCTTAAGTACCCCAGTAATTTCACTAGCTATACGCCCTTCAAACCGGAATGCAGTACTATTTACACTGTTGCCTGGTACCTACCTACCTAGACGGTGTCCGGCAACAGACACCTACCTACCATCAAAGCATTTTATGCTATACGCTATTTTCTGTTTCGCTATTTATAACGTTTTATTAAACGGGAAGCTTCATAGCATATACAGGTAAATATAGTTCTACCATCTCATCTAACATTACTGTCTTACAGTCAATATGTATTTTTGTCAAACTAAAAACCATAATAAACTTAGGTATTCGTTTATACTTTAGCTAAACTTTTATTCACACATTATACTCTTTTTTAAAAATTCGTATAATTGACGTTGACGATTTATTACGCACGCTATATCGAGATTATGGATGGTACTGGTAGAGCGGCAGAAGCGTACACTGACCTCTAACCAAATCTTAAAAATACTCATTTCACGAACGTTTTACGGCATTTTTCACTTTTTTTTTTTCTTTTTTTTTAATGGTGATGTTCTCGCCGCAGTTTTATTGACAACTATAGTTTAGCCTTAGCTCGCGGATCCGGCATCCGCGAGCTAAGGCATTTTCACTATCCATCAGTTGCGTAGTACTCCAACCGATTGCGCCGTAAATTTGCTTTACCACTTAATATCCTGCACGTTATTTATAAAGGCAAACCCGTTTACTTGTTGGATAAAATATCAACTTAAAGTTTATTATTACAAGCGATGTTCCTATATAAAATGGGAAATGCAAATAAAAACAACATCGAAGTATTTTAACTTACACATTTCATTTAAATCTTGTGCAATAATTTTTCAATGCCATTTACGCATATACTAAGCGGGGCAACCTTGAACTTCGAGAAGTAATAGCAATATCGATAAACTTTACTAATACAAAAGAAATATATTTTTATGATATACATATCTTTAATAACAATGGAATACGCGTAGGTACATGTCTTTTTTTTATTCAATGAAGCGTCGAGATGCACTTGAGACATAAGATGTTAAGGCTCGGTACTTTAGTAATATCACTGGCTACAACGTAATTCAAACCGGAACAAAACAATGTTTGCGAAGCACTGTGTGAATGATTGCTGAAATAGGAGTTGCGGTAGTATCGACCTAGACGGTCTCCGGCAACACAGACCCACCAACGTTAAATTCTTTATGCGCCAACAACAGTAGCAGCAATTATCATTTATAGACATATTGTGTTTGTGTAGATAATTTTTGTGTTTAGGTTAAAAAATATATAGATAATAATTCAGTTATAAAAAAAATTGTATTTTCAATACAGCAAAAAAACTAAATATATTTTTTTTTTGATAGTTATGAAAAAATTATAAAAGGCTGAATTTATTAAATTGGATTGAACACATACAACATTATTTGCTAAAAAGAAAAATACATATTTCTTTTACGTGATCCAAAAACAACTAAAAAAGGAGATTTTAAGCGACACAAAAAAGAAGCCGTTTTTATTTATTTTTTTTATTCGAATTTCACATCTATTAACATACTTATCGAATAGAGATCGACAAATGCAGTAAAACTGCATTTATTTAGGCCCCTATATACATATACACTTCGAAAATATATCATTAACTGTATATAGGAGATATTCAGAGTTTCGTTGACTCACGATGAGATCTCCGAAAATGATAGCCGTATATACTTAAAGTTTAATAGAGATATTGCTTCTGCCGTTTATAGGTCAGCTAAGAATGGATTTTATAAAATTCTTTCCCCAAAGTTGTTGCGGGGGCGTTACGTATAGCAAAGCAGGCGGGGAACAGCTAGTTTATGTATAGTATATTTAAGTCTATTATATTTCCAAGATTAAGTAAATAGATTTTAGATCAGATTCTCCTATATCCAAACTAAGTTCAGTTACTTAACGAGTATAGCGATGTCTTAAAATACATTAATAACGATGCACCGAATATACAACATCGCTGAATAATTATCAATTTTTTCCTAAAAAAATTTTTTTATGATGTATGCACTGTTTTTGTTTATTATTACACATATAGTGGCTAGTATTTTTTTTTTATTTTTTTTTTTATTGTATTTTAAGCTTTACACCTTTAAGGATAAGCCGGCTATGTGGCTAGTATCAGATTGACACAATATGCATTTATCTATAATTGCCTCGTTATATTTGATTTAATATTTTTTATGTACTGTGTTAAAGCACTGATGTATACAAACTTTCGTTAATAAAATAAATAAAACAAAACGATGATGTTTATTCCGTATAATACAGGAACCCATGTAGCTAATATCATGTTAATGTTATAGAGAAATAAGCGTCTGAGATTAGAGGAAACGCGGAGGCTGAATGAAAGGGATTAATTTTACGAAGGGTATAAACGTAATATTTCTGCATATTAATCTTCTTCCATTACATAGCATGATGTTGTGAAATGTTATATTAAAACGTATATACGTTATAAGTAAAATATGGTGTTTATTCAATAGTTGATTCGGTTAAAATTGTATTATGTTTACGACGAATGATACCCCGTCGTTGGAAAATTATCAATACATGTATCGTTATTTTATTTTAATTTTTGGAACTATTATGGATTATTTTCACATCAACTGTATAACTGTTGATTTTCAAACGCATTCAATTTGTAATCGTAAAAGGTTAATAATCTTAGCTTATTAAAAATTTACTTTGCTGGTTAAACCGTTTATCTATGTTTACAGGTTGTAGGTCTCTTGCCGGAGACTAGTAGATACCGCTGCATTAATATTTATGCGTAAACATTATTATGATCCGTTGTGAAGAAGTATAGCTTGTGAAATTACACGATATCTTGTGACGACGAGCACAATATAGTGCAGTATATTATTTTACTTACAACGGAACTCCACATTGTTATAAGCAAGAGTATCGCATACCATCAGGTTGATGTTTCGATCTTTTGTTGGTATTAAAGAATAAAAAAGCTACCGTGAGATCGATCACACGCAGAAGAAATAAAATTTTCTGTTCAGGTTAATTTATAAGACAGAAACGGTTACATATACTATATTTTGTTATTATTTATTTTTATATTTAGATTCAGCTGTTCGTAATTAGGTTCGTGTATACGCCGGTAGAGTAGAGGATACGCTACGAACAATAGCACGAGAACATGACAAAGAATAGGGAAACTATATAGAAACTAGTTCTATCTCGTTCACCCATGCCCTAAACGGCGCAAATACATTAATAGTTCTCTTTTTCGTTTCATAAAATCCAATTCACGTTCCTAAAAAAATTCATTTTAAAAACTAGGGGATATAAAACCACCTGTCTGTCTGACTGCGAACCAATTCTCGCAATGAAATTACAAAAATGTTTTTTTATGACATTTCTTTATAAAAAAGTAAATCAGTTAAGTGCGTTTAAAGTAAGATATGTTATTATGATGACTAAAATCTTTTTATATGACGGAGATGTAGGTAGCAGTAGTAAAGCATTGTTATTTTTTTCGCCAATTGATAAGAGCGCGATGCGCAAACAGCCGGCGGGGTGCGCGGCCGTGGAAGACAGCTGACACGAGCTTTTATCGCCGAATGAATGCCGGCTGTGAGTCACTTGTGCCGTCACGTGGTAGGTGGCGTGGTGGCGTGGCCCCGGCCGCCATTGATTATGCGCGTACAGACGACGACACGAGTCCGCCTGCATGCACACTCTGTGAGACCGATAACTATACACATATATACGCAGCTTGTTTTTAACACGGTATAACGTTTAAATATTAACAATGTGTGATCCGGGTTTCGGTGATAACAAATTATCCATATTTTTAATACAATTATGTACATATATATAAAAGACTTCAAACTATGTAGGCTAATCACGATATCTCCGGAACTATAGGTTTAGAGAGTTGAAATTTGGTAGGAATATTACTATTACCTAGTATAGTTCAGCTAAGAACGGATGTTACAAAATTACTGCACTAAAGGAAATTGCTATGGTGTTACGGCCAGCAAAGCGGGCGGGGAATAGCTGTTTATACATTTCTTCTTATATATTATACATATCTTCTATGTATATTATATAAAAAAAGTTTTCATAAAACTTTTTACCGCGCATTTTGTTACTTGAAAAGCTATGCTTTTCTCTAAATATATTAATACAAATATCTATTAATAGATATTGTTGACTATATAGAACTATTGCGGCTGCAAACATAAATTCTTCACTTACGGCGTAATGTTTGTAAAATAATTCATAAACTGTAATGTTAAAATCTTTTCCGATGTTTTTTATGTATAACCCAAATCAGAAAATCTAGATTCCATTAGTAATATCGTGGTACGAGTGATATCAAGACGAGAAAGTTCTTAGACCTTCCTTGGTAGACAAGACGATAATATTCACTGATTTCTTAGTAATTCTTTTTGTTTGTTTCATAAGAGTATTCTTAAAAGGTTTCGTGATACTTTGCAACATTCGCAACGCAATCCTTCGTCTTGTTTTTTATTCTATGACAGGATGCCCTCGTTCCCCACAGGTCTGCGACAACGCGTGTAATGAATGTGATTCAAGCTGAAACGAATTGCGATATACTGAGAAATCTGTATTAAATAAAAATTTTACATTATGAGAGAAACTAAGCTATTGTATCTCCGACCCACTTCCCATAACATAATTTTTGAATGGTTCAGTTGTAAAGCTAATCATATTATTAATTATGGTTAAAGTAATTAATCTTAAACGTTTGTGTCTTTCCAGTTATCGCCCATCTTTCAGCTCCTTTAAATAACTTGTTTTAATTTGAGATTAAACCAGCTGATAGATTGTTTCAGCTAGTTTTTCATTTATGTTAAAGGATTATTTGGTTTCTATACATACGTCTGCCAAATTTAATTAAGAAAAGCTTGTTGCTATATAACAGGGATAGACTATATTTTGACCATTTCATTGTCTAGTAATTTGGACTGCGCTATTGTGACCGATGTCTCTTAATCGGGTTTAAAATAAATTTTCAAAATACCATAATAATAGGGTACAGAATTTGACTTTGGCGTTGCGCTGAATGTAAATACGTAAACCGGTTTTCCTGCCTTCGACGAAACACTTCTCGGCCGTTTGCCATTATTTAGCTAACTTAAAAATAGTCTGTCGTTTCTAATTTCGTGTTTCAAACATATTTAAAATATATTTATTGTAATATTAAAAAAAACAATATAAGAAAAAAAGACAATTGGTTATGTCAATATCTTTCTTTATTCATATTACCGTAATATTTTTTAATAATCTGAAAAGAAATTGTTAGTTTAGAGCAATACAACTGAAACTCATATCGTCTGCGCGTTATTCTGACGAAATGTCCATTAACCGTATTTGTAATCTTCTCTTCGAATCTAGCTGCGAGTGCGTATCTTGTAGATACTATTTGTTTATCTCTAGACGCTACGTAGTTATTTTTTTTATACACAACAACTAGGCTAACACTAATCTCAATTTAAAACTTGGCTTTTATATCACTTTAACTGTCAGAACAATCCCCATCATCATCATCTGGTTAGTAATACCACTGCTATTATTATTAGTTTGCAGTTTTAAAATGAAACCAGTGACCTTGGTGTTTTTTATTTCTTATTCTTTATCAATTTTCCTCATATGTCCTTATTTATACCTTCTCTTTGTCTTTGGGTAGACTGAGAGAGAATGTCGCTTTAGTATTAACTTTCGTAGTATTGTAATAATGTTTAGATAAATAAATAATTTTGAGGTATAGACCTTTGTATAATACGTAGCGAAATTCATAATATACAATTGCAAATTAGGCGCAGTGATTACATAGTACATTTTACTTACACTGTAAACGATGCGGTATGATTCTCGCACGAAAAAAGCTATTACGGTTTTTATTTTTCATGAAACTAAGGTCATCTTGTAATGTATTATAATAATAGCGATTAAAACGTTAGATTGAATAAGTAGTTTAACGTGACTCGGTACTTTTCAATGCTTGTGGTATGACGTACCGTGCGTGTGTGTTGAATTTCATGAAATGTTTTATATAAAATGTATAGGCCTTTTACCTGTTGTTTGTTTATATAAACTAACTAGCTGTTCTCCGTCCGCTTTGCTGGCCGCAATCTGAAAATAGACCGCAAATGTCTCTATAGCAATCGTTAATATAGCAACCCCAAAAATAATAAGAAATTAAAATGTTTATGAAGATTAATCAGAAATAAAATGATGAAGTATATATGAAATTTAAAATGTAAATAGCCTATGACTATTTACAAATCATTCCGCGTCCGGATGGTCACGTGACCGTGTCGATACGTTCAGTAGTTTTCGCGCGATAGACGAACAAAGGAAACCCATTATCATTACGAGTATATAGATTTATTCCATTCAAGATTCAATATATTACAATTTAAATACGATTACACGAAGACACAAGTTATGGTAGGCGTCTATTGCCGGTGACTGTCTAAATAGATACCACTGTAGCAGCTCCTATATTTGCCACCAAACAATGGTGTATAAATATTTTTGTGTGTATTGAAGGACGTTGCAGTTAGTAAAATTAATAAGGTGATGATACATAACATCGTACGTCACAATGCAGAAAGCACAATGTGGTGTAGTGTATGGCATCTTAACTAGTGATGAGCAAAACAAAAACAAGACAGACTTGGACAGTCTTGCTTAAATACTTCTAGTCGAGGTCTTGATCTTGCTTAATCAGTCTTATCAAATAAATTAAATATTTTGTTTCCAGAAAAAAAAGCATGTTTTTTTTTTTTTTTATTCTATTTTAAGCCATACACCTTTTAGGTTAAGCCGGCTAAAGCATATGTTCAAGTAATGATAAATATTCTCACTATTTCAACAGAATTTTTATTTTTTTGTTTATACTTGTACATTTAGTCTTGGACCTGCATAATAGATCTGTCTTGGGTTTGGTCTTATTTGTGTTAAATTGGTTTAGGTCTTATTTTTTCGCAATCATTACGTGATCGTTTTGTTTTTTTTGACGATTCGTCGAAGAAAAAAAAAACTAAAAAAAAATTTCAAGCCAAGGCTAGAAGGGACTTTTTAGGATGAAACTGTTTATAACAGAGATAAAATTTCTTTGGTTAGTAAGATTTTTATGTTACGGATCCAAACAATATTCCTTTTATTTTTATGGAGCCCTGGACACAACAGCGCAAGACCGTGTTACGTAGAGTACTTACAGGAGACCTATATCTAGCGGTAGACGCCGATCGGTTGAGATAATGTGTATGTTACATATATTGTTTATATTTATAAATTGTGTTATCCGAAGCGTACTATATACGTTTGTGGAATATTTCCGATGCGGAAAAATCGATTCGACGCGACATGCCGTGCACGCATTCGCTGATATAGATTTACTTAGGCATTTTAATTATACGCACGGCGTCGTGAGAAGCGTACTACGAGAAACCGCAGCGCGGAGCTCGTTCCTCTGGTATCACATTTGCAACATATAATAAACAATACTTTGTCTTCGTTATTATCTCTTTATTCACAAAAAGCTAATGCAACGGCTGGAATTAATGCCTTTGGCATTGTTTCCATTCAACCACTGGCCGGGTGTTGTAATGGTGGAAGAAACAGTAACAGTTAATATTAAATTAATTTGAATTACATTAACAATGTTACTACTTGATAAAAAAAAATCCTTTTGATAAAACAAATAACGAAACGCATATATTAATACACAGCATACAGATATCCATAACTAAAAAACATTCATGTCACTGAATGGCGCGAAGGCATTATCTCGATAAGCAAGAATAATACCTCGTTATGTATGTGTTTACTTATATATGTATAATATTTATTTATATATTAAGTAGTATGCATGTATGTATGTATGGTGTAAAAAAACATTAGAAATATTTGATAAATTGTTTAAATGTTCTTCCGCCTATAGGCATTCTCTTATGATTTTTGATATTAAATTAGATTTACCAAAAAAAAAAACAATGAAAAAGAATTAATGTAAATATTATTAACAAAATGATAATGATTTAATCATTAAACCTAAAAATCATAAACGCCGTTTTTTATAGTAGTTATGTCTATTAAAATATTTACTAAATTTATAATAAAGACAACGCCATTACGTACAAGCATTTTGCAATGGGTCCTAAGTCCAAATTATAAGCATATGCCAATTGGCACACGCACTGTGAACTCTTGTATTATCACTGTTGCAAAACTATTCAATTTTATTTAAAGAGGGAATTAGGAAACCAAAAGTAAGACATGATAAATTTATTAAATAAACAAAAATGCGTCAAAAGTAGATAATAAAAGGCCAAATAAGCGACAAGAATAGCACATGCTATATGTGCTAAAGTCTGTCTTGCCATAGGCCATCTAGGTAGATAGAAATAGGAGTTGTGTTGGTAGTTTCTATTTCTACCGCCTAGCACTAGTGTGCAAAAATTATTGTGTTCTGGATTGAAACGAGTCTTAGCTAGTGAAATTACTGGGATAACGAGACCTTACTTATTATGTTCCAAAGCGACGAGCGCAAAGTGGCGCTGCGCGTATATCAGCCTGAACAGCGCCAAGTTGTTTCGACGAGACGTTTCACTTACTATCAGTAGAATGTCCCTTTTGTCATATCGCTTCTTTGAATAAAAAGACACGACGTTCACACGATGATAAATTATACTTCTTCCTATAATGACATAGCTATGGTTAGGAAGGAGTTGCATTGCACCACACTGTAGGCGCTTTATGTTGTTACATTCGATAATTTCAATAGTGACAACTCCTTTAAAATGGAAAGCAGTAATGGTTGCTTAATACCCTGGCGAAAGAAATAGAAGCTTGGGCAGTAAGACTCAGTCGGTCTTCTGCAACAGAGGCCGTTTTTTTATAGGAAGAAATCTACAAATACTCCGATACCTGGAGGAAGTCAGGGTTATCATAGAATTTCTAACCCATTAAATTTTCTAATCTCTTAAGGAACTGGTTAACTTGGTTAAACTTTACCGACGGAGGAGTAAAGCCCTGTTGAGTGTAGCACAGCGAGGTTGCTACCTTTGTAGTCCCTTTAGAGCTCACTTGTCTTGCTTTAAGATGCCCATCGCTCAAGGCATGTGAAACCGAAGCCTCTTTTAGTCGCCTTCTACGACAGACCTTACCGTGGTTATATCCTTACTATTCCATGAGAACACTATAAGACCTATCCACAGTATCTTTTTTATTCTACGAAGCGGTATGACGAGTTGAACGTTCACTTGATGGTATATGGTACGCCTGCCCATAACAATCTGGCTCATGTTAGAATACTATACCAGCCGCCACATTGTACTCACCGCTTTACTATCATTTAACAATTTTCTTTTGAAGCAGTGATATAATTTTTTGTTTGTGGAAATTTTTAAATAATAATAAGATTAGAGACAATATATATTGTTATAAATACAACATTTATTTTACTCTGTTTTGAAGGACTTTTTTAAATTTTTTTAATATAATAATTGTTAACTAGGAATGTGATGAAATCCGCTAGAGAATATATATTTGCGAAACGTCTACATAAAATTTCATATACAATGTAGAGTACTGTCCGAATAGTCCGTCGGTTGCGATGCCCGTCTGTCTGGCTGTAGTAGTGTTAGTGGACGTAAAGCGTCCGTTATGTGTGACGCGACGAAGCCGCCATGTGCGGTTGTGTTGTGTTGTGTTCGAGTGTGTGCGTGAGCGCAGGATGCGGTACGCATAATTGTAACGTTTCTTTGTAGCGTTGGCACTCCACTCAGGTATTTTACCTTTTTTAACGTTTTATTACTATATATTGTTTTGTAATCCACTCTCTTCTCATCCCTGTAGTTCAACGAGATAATTTTCAGAACGTGGACGTGATTTTTTTTATATCTCAAAGACTTCCAGTTATTTACCTAAAGTATCAGCCGGTATAGGATTAATATATAAGTATATAAAAGGAGGTCTCTGTTGCCCAAGACGATACAGTTTAGCAAATATTATTGAGTTACGGTGAGAAAGAGTAGCTAATGAAATTATTAATTAATTATGACTTATCTTATGTATATACTATATATATTTATATTTTCTCATAAAAAGAAATTAGGAACTTTGAATTCTCGTGTTTATCTTCAGCAAAAACAAGGTTTAATATATCATTTAATTAAATTTAACAAATTTATTGATGGCAGAGTATTAAATATGTATTACAGCATCGACGTGGACGTTTATTTGCTGATGATGCTGATGATGCTGATGCTGCTGGCTACAGCATCGATAACAACATAATTTTTAATACAAGGAGCCTCTTTTCGGAGATCGGAAAAATCTTAGTCTCCAATGTACAGCAATAATTTTTTTTGTCTTTAGGCAAGTATTTTAGACCACATTTTTCCCTCCCCCACCTTTCCTTTTTTTATTTTAGTTTTTTTTTTCAGTTAATCTTTACTGATTCGAATTAAATATAAATACGCTTTGTATAAAACATAGGTTGTTGTTTTATATCAGTAGAGAAAATGGAGATGCAGTAATTCCAAACGAAGCAATAAAGTTTACGGAGAGAAGATCTAATTGATTGCGAAGCACTTAGTCGCATTTAATCTGTATTTAATATTAAACCGTTAAGTGAGATCGGACGGTATTACGTGTACTGAGAGAGTAATTGCATTTGTAAGATATTAAAGTAAAATTAAATATTTGAACAAGGTACAAGGCGATCACGATATCTTTTCACAGAAAGTCATTGCAAGTGATGATGATGATAAAAAGCAAGAACAAGACTATTATTAAGAACAAGACTTATTGCGATCTAAAAATATGAAATAATTTTCAAACCGTGGTACTTTATTGTTTGTGATATTCAGTGATCGAATCTACTAGTGAAGCATATTGGGTATTGCATAAATTGAAAAAAGAAAACATTTTATTTCGAAAAGAAAAGCATTCATAATAAATATTTTAACCCATTACAACAGAATTTTTATTTTTCTTTGAGTTTTGCAAATTTGATATTGATCTTGTATTTGATCTCGCTCTTGTAAATTTGGTCTTGAGAAAAGGCGAGACCTAGACTAATTTTACTCATTTACTAGTCGTTAGCAAAAGTGTACTATTTTTCAAAAAAAAAAAAAATTACTAATTTGAACTTTACCTTCGTCATAAACATATCCACTTTTCAAAAGAGTTTATATTTACATTAAAAGGTACGAGGGTCATACACAAATTATATTTTATGTATGTTTAAGTCAGCACACGTGTTGGCAACATCTACTCTTCAGGGCGAACGCTTCACGAACAGACACCACTTTATCTGTGAAATTTCATAACCGTTCGTTATGTTGCTACAGTGGACCGTAATTCTATTTTCGGTCTCACAGTGATGGGTACCGAATGGCGAAAATTTAAACTATATTGGCTGACGAACGTCATGATCATAACGGTATATAATTGTAGATTATATTGAAAATATGTCTATTAGTCTTTTTTATTGCAATAAAATTTTATAACATTTGTTAGATATTTGTTTAAAATACTATCTTAAAAATTGTAACAAAGGTGGGCTTTAATCGACTTAATATCATTCTTTGCCAATGAACCCGTATGGTAACTATTAAAAATTTTGCTGCACAGATAAAGTCAACGACGAACCTGTTATTTGTTTTTGAACCAGTGCAGGAATGAAAATTTTTAACGTATTTATATTTAATGTGGATGTAATTGTCATGAACAATGTAATGAAGTTATATGAATTAAACATTCAAATTAATCGCGCATCGAAATAGGAGTTTGTGAATACGATCAATAGTAAAATTTTCAGATATTGTCTGTTGAGTTGCTTACATTCCTTCTTTATTAAAACCAAAACACTAGGATGGTGAAGTGTTTTTAAAACACTAGCTACTAAACTACATACCAAATAGAAATTCCATTATTTTATCTACCAATTATACGTGGTCGTAAAATGACAATGTAGTAACAGCAGCATTCGTTACATTTTTATGTTATGAATGTATAGTCAGGTTATTTAGTTGACAACCCTTAGTCATTGCCTGGTAAGAATAGGACTAAAGTAAGCTAGAGCTGTTTGCTATGACAGTCGTTAAAGTCGACATTTCGTAGAAGGCGACTAAGAAGAATATTCGTGTTCGGTAGGAGAAGGGCAAATGCGAAGTGATCTCGGTTTTTCCGTAGTATATCGCGCTAATGATGGCTTTGCCCTTGGGTCGTGTTAAGTCGAAGAAAGAGATACCGGTGCAATGTGTTTAAGATCCTGGATCTTAGCGCACTAAAAGAAACTATCGAGGGGGTTCAGTGGGTGTAGTGGGTAGTCTATGAGTTCTTCTCGGAACCAGGAAATCTTTTGGATGTTTTCCTCGACACCAAAATAATATTCTATTTAGTTGAATAACTCGTATCTGCAATAACAGTCGATCGCGGAAGCTATACATAAATAAACGTCTTTTTCCTCATCATAAAATGTGTTGTATTATGCATGTGTTGATTTTCAACAAACCTGTACAAGGATTTACCTATCAGTAACTAGCCTAGATTTTAAATTGTACCTCTGTTATTACTACTGTTAAACTACTGCCGCGTATTCACGATGTTTGTTACTTGATAACTTTAACGACAATGTTTAGTGTTGGAAGCACGAATGTTTCATTAAATACATTTCCCTTGAATACAATAAGTAAGTTACTTACCACATAGCGGTATTAAAACAACACATCAAATGTTTGCGGTTTTGTTATTCCCGGTTAAATTATATTTATTTATTATTTAGCATAAACTGAGGATATTAGGTTATTGTAGTTGTACGCAATTATGCTAGAGACAGAATTGTTTAGAAGCTGATATAATGGTATTTTCCTATATACCTATGGGTCTTTCATTAACATATAGTGTTTAGATTTCGTGAAGTGATAATTGAAAGATACATATGTAAACTATGTTTACCGTCAAAAAAACCACATTCACAGTACATTTTTAAATAGATACGTTTTAATTTTATTCACGTTATTGTATTTCACACATTCAAGTCTAGCCCTAAGCAGCCAATACATAACTTTCATTAAGCTGGATATCAAAAAAAAGTATTTGTTATAAATAACCCTATTACGTCTTAGCCAAAGTATTTGTTTGTGTAAAAATTACCATTAAAACTACAAATTGAACATACATTGCTACAACAACCACTAAGATTACTTTAGAATTTATATCCAAAAAGTATTAATCTTACCATAAATTAAATGTTTTAATATTTTAAGACTACTACGTTTATTACACATATTTCCAAATCTCTTTTCATTATGATTTACAGCTAAAACTATAGAAAGTTGGTGCCTTTCGGCTGGCCGTAGGGGAGTAGCCGGGATCGATTCCGAGTACAACGCGAAGTGCGGGATAACACTGCAAGAGCACGCGTGCTCGGAATATTTAGTGTGGCACGAGCGTTATTTCTATTAAAGTAGGAATCTTGTTGAATATATGGACCTTTATATACACTCATGTGACGTTATTAAGTACTTACAAATATATATTGTAAGCTACGGACTGCATAATTAAAATGGTAAGCTTTATCATAACATTTACTATATGAAATAATTTATTTTAAAAAGTTAAAAAAAGATACCTAAATTTCTGAAATTTAAAAAAGAAATCGTATTGATATATAGATAACATAGTCCAAAACTATTTGGCATTTGTTAAGAATAAAAAAATCATTTTCGCTTATACTGGTAAACTTGAGGTATCCGGCCATAGAGACCTACTGACAACAGTAAGATGCGTATAACGGTAATTTTCGATTATTACTTTTTACATACACTATTGCACATTACACTTAATAATATATTAAGCCGAGATAAATTGTTTTAACTATAATGATACAGAATTTAATGAATATTCATAATTCTACAAATTTTGTTGAAATTACTCATTCCGATATTTTTTCGCTAGACGTTCGTAGAAACATCCTATTAACTTCGGAGAATCTTCTAGAATTTGCTCTTGAACTTTATAAATCCTTTGAAGTTGAAGGCCGTTATTGATCGCATTAAAAGAATTGAGTGCGTCTGAATACTTAGCGTTCATTTTTTCTGTTTAATGCAGGTTTCTACGAGTTGTATGTTTAGATGAAGTTTTTTCGCAACCTCGAGATAGTCAATACATGGTTAATTACATGTTAATTGATTATCACATGGCAACATTGTCAATAACAAGTAATAGGCGATTATTAATGGTGTACTTACTCTGTTGTCTCGGTCGATCTTTTTGTTTGTGGTAGGTCTCTTACCAGCAACCGTCCTTGTAGATGGTACAAATGCAGCGCTTATCTCTTTCGCTAAATAGTCCGAAAATATATCTGTATTGCGGTTTGAAGAGGTTTGTAGCTAGTTGATATTGAGGTAACTAGATTTTACATCTTATATTTCAAGGCGACGAGCACATTGTATTGCAGTGTATATCATTATAACTAGTGCCACACTGTCATTGACGTATCGCTTACTATCAGGTGAAGGTTTTACTCGCCACATTGTTACTATAAACGTTAATAAAATAATACATTGAGTTAAAAGTAAACAAAATTTTATCATACTTCATCAGAAATTAGAAAAGGGCGTACAATATTTTTGAGTTAAAGATTCAAAAAAGTAGTACGACAATTTATAAATATACTTCATCATAACAGCCAATTTACGCCCCCACTGCTGGGGCACAGGCGTACCCTCAATATGAGGGCGATTGGGCCATAGCCACCACGCGGACCCAAAGCGGGTTGTTGACTTCACACACGCCTTAGAATTAATTCTGTCATGTGCAGGTTTCCTCACGATGTTTTCCTTCACCGTTTGTATTTCGCTGTTGTAACTAAAGTACACAAATGTACATAACTTAAATATTAATGTCATCGGTACATGCCGAGATTCGAACCCGCGACCTTCTGAATGAAGGCCGCACGCTCTAACCATTAAGCCAGCGAGCTATCGAATATACTTAAAAACATCCAAATGTCGGTTTGGGTCATTTCTATATCAATTATTTCTACTGACAAGATGGTGGGTACTTTGCAAGGAACCACGGCAACAGCTGCTGCGGTCTGTAGTAATTACAACTACACCAAGACGGGGTATCCATTATTTACTTACTTTGTATATTTGTTTTCTTATATTTATGAGTTTAATTACGTCTTCCTTCTTTCGGTACTACGAATAGTTTGTACAGCTGTAAACCATTTTAGTACTGTTGTTTTTTACAATCGTTATTGCCATAGCAGAGAACTGTATTACAAAATAAGTATTTGTTACAATAGTAGACACCTATTAGAAGGCGGTCTAATTACCACCGTAGCTTCTATTCCCGCCGTTAAATGGCACTTTAAAATTATTATTGCATCATTATTAGCGTAGTAAATCTTATCACCTTTTCCCATAGCGTATTGAGTGCATAGCGGTTGCTTTGTCGCCATTCTCAGCAGCATAACATGATTATGGTTATGATGTGGTGGAGTATAAATAAAAAACGTAAAATAGATGAAACTGAATGTAATTCTACTACAATACATGAAACCACTTTGAGTGGAGGAATATTATAATATCATTATATTATTTGATCGTGGTATCGGTAACATTGAATCGTCGATAGCTGTTCTTAATAGTTCACTATGCGATGTATGTGTAACGGCGCGGCTTTGTTTTCTACAGAGCGTTAGGTTTATGATAAAGAAAAATATCGTAATAAAAGCGACATGTTTCCAGAACAGCTCTCGTAAACCAGCAACATCCGCTAATCTGTACTTGACTTGACTTTCCACTTGTGTGAGAAGGCTCCAAGATCCAATTGAAGGGTCATTAAGTGTTGTTTTTTATGTTATTCTGTAAAAAGTAGGGGCGTGTAGAGATTGCGGTTAGGATGTGCATGCCGTACCCGAAATCTCTGCGCTTATCTATACTTAAAAATTAACTTACCAACTTCAACTCGGTATCGCAGTACGTTTCTAGAGACTACAAGAACGTATTCGTGGGTCCAATACGATTTTTTTTTGTCTCATACTTGCAGCGTTTTCGCGTGAAACTGAAATATTTAATCATTAATCCGCTATTTTTAATCTTGTTATTCTTCAGCATTAATTTCAATTAGTTCAGCCAAACGAAACTTTCGCCACCCGTGTTGATTTTGGCGCAACATTTATAAACTCATTAAGCTTTCCCTTTTTGAGTTTCACAAAACGCTTTTATGTTATTTTTTGCATAATTTCCCTGCCTTTCAATTTCTAAAAGGTAACCTGAAATAGATTTTAAAATAATAGCAGACTGCTATCATGATACATTATTCATAGAACAACCTTTTTAGGAATAATGTATGTACGTGTAATATTTTCTGAGAATTTCTTTAATTTAGCTTCACTGGCAAATTATTTTTCATGCCTTTTTAGTCGTTGCATGTATTTATTTTATCGCACGAATGTATAAAGCAAGTAAGACGTTCATCTGTGATGTAAAGTAATTCCAGCATTACGTTAGTGCTCGTCGTCCTGATATATAAAATTCGTTACCCAAGCGTTTTCATCAGTTACAGCGCCGTTCATACTTAAACAGCGAATATTGGGTGTTAGGAGACTGCGTCCGTAAACGAAGACAGGTGATAGTACTAATGATACCTTTGATGATAGAACGGAAAACATAACGATGCTGATTAAAATAAAATCATATTTTTAAAATGTCTTATTAGCATTATTTATGCTCCATCATGTTAGTATAGCTTAATGAAACGATAGTTTGATAAAAATACATTGTTTTACTTAAAAAAGAGACCAGCAATGAAACACAAAATCAAAAACAGCCGATGCTCGGATCAACGAACGCCCGGGCGCGCAAGCTAAATGCTCCGTGGCCCTGTGAATTAAGGTTCAAATTGAAACCAAATACATCTCTAGTTCTCGCCGCGCCGGTGCGTTCGTTGATCCGAGCATCGGCTGTTTTTAATTTTGTGTTTCATTGCTGGTCTCTTTTTTAAGTAAAAGCAATGTATTTTCTATTATACTATCGTTTCATGTAATTGTTATTTTTCGTAATATGTATATGTAGAGAAATATTAATCTTAAATGTCTTTAGAACGGACCTATTAAAAATTTACATTGTTAATAATATACCAAATAAGACTTTGTACTTTATATGTACTATAATGACTAACATGCGTCCATGTATCATGTACTCGTATTTAAAAACTGGTTTATATACAAACATGACCCCCAAGCTATATTGCGTGTATAAATATAATGTAAAGGAACCTCCATAGTACTGTCCATATATTTTAACTACCAAGTAGGCTTTGTTTAATACATACAGTTAAAAATCTCTCGAAGAGGTCGCGGCGGTAGCTCTCTCTCAATATATCACATAGCGGTCTGTTATGAGACACTTCCGCTGAGATTGCGATATCCGTTATAATAGGATCGTTGTTTTTAGCAAGACGTTTAACTGATGGTAAGGATACGCCTACTAATAACTATGTGGAGTTATTTACGATGATACACAGCACATTACGTTCGTCGCTTTGAAATTTGAAAAGAAAGTTGATAATTCTCGTTTCACAGTAACGTTTACACACTACTGTTTAACAGAAGTAAAAACTGCGATGGTAGGCAATCTCTAGTAAAAAGGCTTTTATTTTTGGTTAATTCTACGAAGCGATGGGACAAACAAGATGTACACCGAGTGGTAAAAGATAAGCCTGCTTGTCTATAATAATGTAATGCTAGTTAGAATGTTATACAAGGCACATTATGCTCGTCGCTTTGAGCCATATGTTGCTTCTCCTTACTTCAGTAATTTCACCAGCTATAACACCCTTCAAACCGGGACATAGTAATGTTTGCACATGACTGTTTGGCGGTAGAAATAGGCGTTGCGGTTATGTACAACAGAGACCATTAGCATTGAAAGTCTACTGCTATATGTCTTTACATAGTAATTTATTACATGGGAATATGACAAGTATTATATATACGTATAAAATATTATCGTAAACTATGTACAGTATACATTTTGTAAAACAGGGAAATATATCATAATACACCGGCGTCTGCTTCATGTTAATATACTTACTGTTTGTTAGTCGTGCATTCATTAATTGTATCGCGTCCATAATATTACTAGGTGCAAGAAAGTGGGGTAACGTGTGTTTACGTTAAACAAGTGTTAATGTGTTGTGAACAATACTTGTATTGTTGAGCAGAATTTTTTTATTAACATAATATTACTGTTATGTTATTTTCCTTTATTATGTATGATAGTTATGAATACACCTACTTTATAAGTATCTACTTATTTATTAAATTCTAAATCAAGGTTTTTGTAGTTTCATAGTTTACAAGTTTCAAATAAAAGTCTTAAGAATAAATTAACAATCTTTTGTACTTTCTCGTTTCAATTCATACGTTGTATGTAACAACGGCGGTATATTTTGAAGCATTATCGTTTATAGCTGCTGCTATTTTTTTAATTATATAGACTAGTGCTTGGATACTATCTCACGTGATGGTAAGCGATGATGTAGGTTTTGATAAAAAAGTAGATATTAATCTGGTAATAGCCTATTAAAAACCACTCCTTTAAAGATTCCTGCGTTACTACTGGACGTCATAAGCTATTGGTAATTTATAATAGTTTCTACCGTTTGTGGTTTGTTAAATAGATTTTTCATTTGTCTACTTCGATCATAAACGTGTATGTATTAGATTTTATTTGTATTTTTCTTTTTTTTTTTGTCTTTTTAATATTTCGTTCATATAAAATGAAGCTTTTGGTGCAATGATATCGTAGTACGATAGTGTAAACAATTCCTTTGATAGTATCGCAACCGTGGCCACTTCTCTCCCCTCACGCGGCTGCATTGAGCTGGCGCATTTAACCGCTACGAGAACAATGTAACGCGACTCGGAGTTGTCTGCGCCCGCGGTAGGTAAAAGTGGTCAGTGAACTTTTGCCGGCAACAACGGATACTCAGACATCTAGGCAAAAGTTTTTTAAGTTTTTTTTTTCATTCAATGAAGCGCCGAGACGAGTTTGACGTTCACATAATGGGAAGTGATACACCTGCTCATAACGTGACTCTAGTTAGGACGACATACATTGCTCTACACTGTGCTTGTCGCTTCAAGACATAAGATGTTAGACTTAACAATCACTGCGGTAACGAGACTTCGTTACCTTAGTGATTTTACTAGCTACAACGCCATTCAAACCGGAATCCAGTAATCCAAAACAGTTTTGGATTACTGGGTTGAGTATCAGACAACAGCTTGGTAACAAAAATTGGGAAGTAAGCGCTAGTTGTGGTACTTTTAGTTCATTAATATCAGATATAACTCATTATTTTTTCATAATATTCTTTTACATGATAGAATAAATAGTAAAGTTTATTTTTAAGGTTAATATATTATTATAAATTTAATCTACACTCTTCACACTCAAAATTTTAATTAAAGTTCTAAACACAGTAAGTAAACGTACACACCAAGAGTTTGTGTTAATTTGGACTTTTTGTTTGAACAGTTAATAAGATGCCCGGGCGATACAAAGTACGTTGTATATCTTTACAGGACTTTAATTCAGCGGAAGTTGCATTAATAACATTCATGTGTTAAATTTATTATGTTCTTTTCATATTTATTACATCTTTTGTTATCAGATTGTATTACTATTATTATTTAAAATCACTTATCGTGTGGCACATAAGCAAACAGTTAAACATAGAAAAACTTATAACATAAATTCCATATCTACTTGTATCAATATGTCGGTTATAAAAACTTGTTCCAATTCTTTTAAAGCCGTCTAGGTTCTATATACTTTCAAGTTGAGTTTCACGGCCGCAGACGTTAGATGCGGGGTACCACAGCGTGTGTTAGCGTCCAGTTAACATAAACCCGCGGCTGACGTGTGTTCCCAATGACAAAGCGCCTAGTAAACAGGGTCACGGTACGCTGGTACATGAATCCGATCTGACGGATACGCTTGCGGGCGTGCAAACCGTCTTTAGTATTAGCTGGTTTTACGAGCGTAATGAGGACATTACTTAAATGAAGTTTTCGATTAAGTCATGAAAACCTGTTTCATTAGTGACCTTAACACGGTGTGTTTGTGTGTCAACAATACATGTCGATTGTAAAGTACTTTGACGTAATTCTTTCTGCAGTAATAACAATTGTTTTCCCCTCACAATAATAGTGTGGCACGCTAATACCATTCCATGTTTATTATTAGTGCAGTCGGCTTTCCTTGAATCTATTTTCATTTATAAGACAAGTTGTTTTACTACGTGATATGTATGATTATGAAAACAACTTATTTAACCGATAGTTCAAACGAGTTTTTACTAAAATATCTTGTATCTGTATTTACTACTTATTGCAAGACCGTGAGACGTGTACAAAGCTTACGGGCAGGGTAAGCAAATCACATCCGCAATCTCCCCTTATCTGTACTTAAAAATAAAATTATCAATTTAGCAATTTCTTAACCTTTTGAATAACTTGAGAGATTATTATTTAAACAGGTTTCGGTGCCAGAATATGCATGCAGCGTTTATGTGCCTGTATGGAACGAACGTCCCTGGTTATAAGTACATTAGGTGAACTTTATAGTTCATAGATAAGATTTAAAATATGTAGACTATATAATATAGAAGAATAACATTCTTTGTTAATATACACTTTAACATATATACTTAACAAAAAAACTTCTCAATTTCAGAATTTCATCTATGGGTTTTTTGCGTCTTGTCCATAATAATCGATTGTTCACTAACGGCTACATAGCGGACACGCGGTGCTGCGACTGGCCCCAGGGCATCGAACCCGCTTCAGGTTACGTAACTGCCAAATTTGGAGGAATCCTGTTTAGCGAATTGGCGCCAACGCGCGGGTGCCATTTTGTGGACATTTACTTACATGAATATTTTATTAAAATTTTCTTAAAGTTATATCTTTATTTTGTATTTGATTTAAATGGTATTTAAATTAAATCTTAGTGAAAATTATAGAATTACTCTCTAACACCATGTATTCTGTTTTTAAAATCTCGCCCCGTCAAACAATTTAACCATATCAAATATCAATTTATCTGATATTTTATTGATTTAAAATTTTTTGTTTGTAAAAATACACCTAGGGGGACTTTCAATTTAATCTTCAGTATTCGACTGTCCCGCGCATAAAAATATGTAGCCAATAATGATTTTATTCAACGTTATGAAGCGCTAGCTTTGAAAGAAGATAAGACGTCGTATTAATATAATAATTTTAGTACTTCATTAAGTTAGGACACAGTAACACTTTCGACATTGTATTCTGAAGGAGAGCTACTGGATTCTAACTGCGCTAGACAGTGTTTGGTGGAATACATTACATGACACATATATACAGTGAGAGGCCGTCCATCACATGAGATGATGATTTTAAAAGGTTCTCGCGATCCTTTTTAATGCTGGTGATAGTTCACGGTGAGTCTTCCTTCAAATCTATCAGCAAAGATTTCATAACTCGTTGCATTGTCGATTGAATAAAAAAATACTACGCAAAAATAATTGCAAAATTTGTACATCATTACATCACAGCAAAAATTGATGCTGCGAATGGGTAATATTGTGGCGCGCTTCAGCAAGAAGACTATTGCTGTAAGCAATTATAACTTAGTGTATTAAATTGAATTTATTTGTGACTCGGTTTTAGTGTTTCATAATGAAACTTGTGTAAAAATATAAAAAATTATATTTTGGTTATGCGAATATGTAAATTAAAGAGGCTATCGTAACAGAGCAGAGATATGATATAGTGGATATTGCTGTCCAGAGATGGTTTTATTGACGCGCCGGTTCGTTTACTGATACCGAGTTTTATATCGTATTACTTTTACGGTTTACAGAGTAAATAGATAATACGTTTCCGTTACCATTTTTATTAATCTACTACGGTTAAATAACCTTGTTGCAGCACGCTCTGTCGTGGCCGTTTGGTATATCCGATATCTTTTATACAAATTAAAAAAATCTTTGTTTTTCTGATGACTAAAAATTATTGTCATAAATGGCCATAATTTTCGAAACCGTTGTACCAATATTTGTAGAAATATTACACGTATGTGTATTTTTTTATGGATACAGCCATTTTTAATATCCAATATTTCTTTAACACGCAAAAAAGTATTTTAATCCGATCCATTCTCCAAATTTTTTACTTGCCTATTCGCGTTTGCAGTTCGTGATGGTGATTAATATACGTTATCACAAGTAGTGTGTTTTTAAATTAAATCACGAAAATCTAACTAAATTCTCATGAAATATTTCTGCTATCTATATATAACTCTAAAATATCGCTCTAACACCACGTTGTGGTTAGCAGGCTCGTCGGTTAAATGTATAAAAAAACATCTTTTTGGTATCCACTTTACAATATATCGCTAGATAACGTTGTAACATAAGTTAAGTTATTAAACATATATTTACTAACTATCCATTATCACATATTATTATATAAAAAAATTAATTAATATGATCCTGTCATCTAACTTCAGCGGATTTTACATACATATATGTATGATGTTACATAATTATATTATTACTGATGATAAGACTACTAATTTCTACTATATTTAGTAGTTAACAAAATAGTCAAAAATTCTACATGAATATTTTAGGTATTGTAATCTTTATTGGAGCAACCATCTACATATAGTAAACTATCGTCTCGGTGTAATATCAAGACGGCCGGGATTCCAAGTTACTATAAACATTTGGCTTTCTCGACAGGAAGATCTATCGCACGACATGCTCAAAGATTGATTGTTGGCGAAACAACCTTCGACCGTATCGGAATTTGTTATATTTCATAGTAACCCTAACGAAAAGGAATTTTCAGAGTTGATATGTATATAATAAACAAAAGGAATTACTATTATTGGATTGCAAGTGACCGCTGAAAGAACTTTAAGTCTTGAGTAGCAAATGCGAACTGGTACATGTTGAAGATCCTTCACAAGGTGGATCAACGATATGGTGAAGGTCGCGGAAAACCGCTGGATGCGGTTAGAGCAGGGCCGATTATATCGAGAAATCTTTGAAGGAGTCTAGAAGTCGCCTTTCGGTGCATAGTATAAAACTTTATTTTAACCAAATTCGAATTAACACGGTGACCATTTACTATATAGAAAAATGACGTTTCATTTACTTTTTGTTTCAATTTGTCTTTTTCTACTATAAATCTACGAGATTGATGAATGATTGTACGACATTCGCCTGGCGAGCTTCGTATTATTTTGTCCGCGTCGTCGTAATACGATGTGTTAATGACATAATTTCAGACCAGAATTGACACATTTTATTCAAAACCAACAGACAATTCAATTAAATTGTTTGACACAAGGAAACGTAGATATCGGCACTGAATCAGCTTCACAGGACTGTTTTCTATTTACATTGAGAAACCCATCTCGTGTTCGAGATTTCGTTAAATATTTATAAAATATAGCTGTTTAGTTATTCTGTGCTCAATAATTAGTAGTAGGTGTCATTTACGCTAATTTATAATTTATGAAATAAATAGAAATGAAGCGAGAGAGGTGTGCCAGGATCGTAGCAGGTGGAGAGAGGTGGTCTCTACCTACCCCACTGGGAACGAGGCGTGATATATATAAATAAATAGTTTATAAATTTATATATTTATATTAGTGTAATGAAATATGTACGTACATCAAGCAGGCAATCAATAAACATAATTTATAACGTTTATTATCATTTGTCTTCAATTGTTAAATTAACATAGGAAAAGATACCATTTTTTAAAGCAGATTAAGAAGTAATAAATTTTCATTATACTCAGTTACACAACAAAAAATCGAGGATGTAGAATTCATTTAGTGATAATAAATGGCGCGCTGCCAAAAGCCGATTACGTTACGTGAATTTCGTTATTGAAATCAGTACGCTTAAAAATTTTATATTAACAATGAAAACGTCGACTATCATACCGGCGAATATATATATACTCGTATGCACTATAAAGACTGAATAGTCTGTTGCAAACCCTGAAAATACTAAAAAATTATGTGCGGTCTATGTACATTCCACTCCAGAGCACAAACCTCTCTTGATAAGTGGGCTTGGTGGGATAGGGGGCAACGTTATTTAAGGGACGTACACTTTTTATAATAAAAAAGTGAAGGGCATATTACGTACGTATATGGCACAAAGTGTCGTAACAACACAACACAGATTACTCCAAAATTTACTATTAATAGGAGGAAAAACAGTAATTGTTCTATGCATCATTAGTTAGTAGAGTTTTAATAGTATGAAAGATAAATTAAATAATATTTGAATTTAATGTAGATGTTTATAGGTCAGCATTTTTGCGTTTATCAAGTATACCTAGTCCCGCCTTAAGTTCTGTTACAAATTGAAATGCATTATTTTTCTAAAGAAGCAATGTAATATTATTATAACTTATACCTACATATTTATTACTCTCAGCAAAAAAAAGAAAAATATTCTATCTAAAATAGGCACCTCTGGCTTTTACACAGGCCTTTAATCTGTTTGGCCACGAATCTATGGATTTATGCATTATCTCCAAGGGAAATTTCGCCATGCTTGCTCCACTGATTTTTTAAGAGACTCAATGTCGCCGTATCGTTTAGAGTAAGCCATGTCCTCTAAAACTGACCATAATTTGAAGTCTAAAGGGTTGTGGTCTAGATCCAGATGAGGGCCAGTTTTCAGCTCTCATAAAGTCCGGAACGTTGGTTTCAAGCCGGGCTTGGGTAGTTCGTACCATGTGACCAAGTGGAGAGTCCTGCTGGAAAGTCCACGGTATATTTTTAAAAAATGTATTGCTGAACGGTTTCACAACATGATCCAAGACTGTATCTTGATACACTTTGGCTGAAGTTTTCACTCTTCTTTCACAAAAATGCTGTTTTGTGACACCTCACCAAACCATCACTGACACAAGATGATGACCACGTTGTATCTTTCCAACCACCTGAGCAGCTTCTTTAGTACTGTGAGCGTACACTTTATCATTTTGCTTATTGTAGTGTTCTGCAATAGTAAAATTTTTTTCATCGGTAAAGAGAATATTTCTCTCACTTTCACCTGCGTATCGCGACCGAAGGCATTTTGATCGATCCACTCTCTTTAATAGTAAAGATTGATTTAGGGCATGTCCTGTATATCGGCGTTAAGCACCGAGCTTCCGGTCTCGTTTTATAATACGCGACAGAGTCCTAGCGGGATTCTTCATTTCTCGCGATAAGATATTTTGCTTCCTAATGGGGTTTCGACGAACTCTGCCTTTGACATCATTAACAGCCTTTGTAGTTCTAACAGCATGCGTACTCCCCGATCTTTTCTGGTCTTCGACAGAGGAAGTGTTGTTGGACCTGTTGATACGTATTATATACGAAGATACGACTGATACCAAGCTTTGGAAGTGTCTGGAATATGATCGACGGCTCCGTACCCACTTTGTGCAAGGCGATCACTGCAATCCTTTTTTCTTTAACACCCCATTCCATATTGTAATTTGATAATAAACACGAAAAATATATGAAATAGCGTAAACTCGAAAGTTTTTAAAATAATGTACGTGTCTCAAATTCAAAATAAAACGTTAAAAAAAAAGAAGTTTTCATGTAACAGTATTTATGGCTCGACTCTATATATACGAGTAATATTGAGATTGTTTAAAAGGCAGGAGTTGTTTTAAAGGAATTATAATTAGAGAGATTAATTCTAGGACGAAAGAATTTTATCCTTCGTACTTTTCACAAATTTACTTAATAATAAAATTCGTGAAATACTTTAATTGTTAATAAACGTAAGCTCAAGTGTATATTCGTTTATTAGAAATTAAAGTGAATTATAATATATGAGTACAGAACGCACACGGAAAATAAAAATATGTATAAAAACTGTCGAAATACAGAGTAAAACATTATAGGCGTAAAGTCTTTGATATTGGAGTCTAAAAGCGATGTTAAGTCCCATGTTTCCCCTAGAGCATAACCATGTTGCCTTCAAGCTTTCATCGTAATAAAACATTGAAATATAATTTGCGCTCTTCACATTCCGCATCCGGCAGGGGTCGGCCATTTTGAATTCTGCGGATAGGTAAATTATACTACTACTAAAGTAAACACGGTTCTTGAATATATGTTAAAGGGGAAAGGAACGACGATGTGGAATTTTAATTAAATAAACTCTAAAAATATTTGACTGCTTAGTTTGTTACTTTTCTTTGTTATTGTATACGCGTGGGTGTCCAAGGTAGACATTACAGGTATATATTTAACCCGAAAAAAAAACTTGCTACATGTTTACCTGGCCGTAGGTTTTTTTTTGATATCGGGGTGTCTACCCAGGCAAGTTTAAAAAACATCATCAAAAATCGAATACTAGACGTGGTCACGGAATCGAACCAGAAAGCGCCGTATTACAACACAAGCGATTAACTACGGAGACAGTCGATGATTTTTTTAAAAAATTCTATTTGTATGTACCTTGAATAATTTGTCAGTTCAATCATTGTTCGGCATTACAAAGTTATGGTTTGAAATCGCTTCCTTTTTTCGATGTTACCTGACACACAGAGGTTTGCAACCATAAAGATACAGTAAAATTTTTGAAGGAGTTTGACAGCTTAAAATAAAACTGCAACGCGTATTTTACTTACTAAATTTTCACTACACTGATAAACCTTACATTACTATTATATTGATCTTAAGTTATCTTGGATCATTGGATAGAGTGCGCGCACAGCGTTTTGATCTATCTACGCACCTCTATATTTCGAATAAGGGCCGGATACATTAGTAACTATTTTTATTTTTAACATAGCTATGAAGAGGGCTGATTGTTTTGTCAAATTGAACTCAGTCTTAACCTGTATGCTCGCTCTGTAAACTTGTTATTAATTCTGTCTTTTTCAAATGAACACTTTTACCTTGTCACCTACAGTTGGAACTGCCTATATTTTGTAACTATTGCATAATTTATTAGATCCTTTATTTGACCACACCCTCATTAGAGTGAGGGAATGGCAGTTGGTTATTCAGTCCGTCCTTAGTATACCGTTTTTAAGTAAGGTAATAAAATAAATATTACGTAAATATACATGAATTCGGTACAAAAGGCAGCTTTTGTTATATGGAAATTTAATATCAGACCTATAATTAAATTCTGTAAACCTCAATGAGTAATTATGATATCCGGGATTCCCATTATTTAGTAAATAAATTTGCACAAAATAATGAAACAATTCGGAATGTTCTCTTAGTTATTTCAGTCTACATTGTTTGGTATCACCCTCTTCCTAACAATGCTACATAACGGATACGTATGCCGGCAACGTAGAAACCTTTGTTCCTGTGTGACAGTAAGAAATGTCTGTAATTACTCACTTCATCCGCTACTTTTGACTTGATGAACAATAAATAAATTGAAAGGCTATTGGAGATATTCGAAGTAGGAAAGAACGAAGGAAAGACAGAGAGATAATAGATGAAAGATTGAAGAAAAATAGAATATATAACATAGAATTTATTTCATTTAATATACCAATAATTTTTTATTACACACTTTTACAATACCCAGGTTCATCTGTCCGTATGCAGGCCCCCATAAGGAGGCAGATGGGCCAATGGGCAGGCTTCGGGTTTATAGCACAAAAAGGAAACGAAGGGTAGGGAACCTATAGAAACGCTTTGTATCTTATTCTCTCGCAGCCTAAACCCTATTAATACGTCTATAGTTGTCTCCTTTTAGTTTTATAAAATCAATTCACATTATCCGAAAAGAAGTACAATAATTTAACGTTCATTTTTTATAAAAACCCTCACATTTCATCAAAGTGACAGCTGGAACGCAGATTATTATTAATGATTATAAACTGCTTATGACAAATAACTATTCAACTGCATATTGTTGTGCGTGTTGAGACGTTTCAGTATATATTTCGTATATCATAACGTAGAGCTCCAAGCTTAAATTTTCTTTTTTTATTTTTATACATGGTTAATAGTTTTTCAAGTGATATTTCAGCGTGGGACGAATTTGAACCACGTTATATTATACCTATTTAATTAATAATATAATTAAATTAGTTTGTAATCCTTGCAATTTCTGCCTAGTCTGTATTAGGCTCCAATCGCACCGGAGATGTCATGAGGATTAATGGAATTCCCAGACCGAGCTCAGACCTGGGCTTCGTATAGAGTTTAGATAAATATCTACCTACGCTACACTAGTTTACAACTAATTCTATTGTTTCATATTTGAGGTAAAAATCTGTTTTATACTTTTATAATGAGTAAAATTTAAATAATTAATTGTTAAGGTTTATAACTACAAAAAATCTAGAAATAAGTAATTATACCATATTAGGCAGCGAAAAACACGCGTATCTCTGGTTCGATTACAAAGGCACCTGAAATGGTGGTATTTTTTTTTGCATCTTCTTTCTTCGGGCTTCTTACTGCTGTTAAATTTTCTATCTCCATATAATACCATTACAGTGATAAGTAGTGTAGCTCGCTGGCCTAATGGTTACAGCGTGCGGCTTTCATTTCGAAGGTCGCGGGTTCGAATCTCGGCGTGTACGATGACTTTAATATTTAAGTTATGTACATTTGTGAACTTTAGTAACGACAACGAAATACAAACGGTGAAGGAAAACATCGTGAGGAAACCTGCACATGAAATATAATTTATACTAATGGGTGTGTAGAGTCACCAATCCGCATTGGGCCCGCGTGGTGACTATGGCCAATCGCTCTCATATTGTGAGTAGGCCTGTGCCCCAACAGTGGGGACGTAAATTTGCAGTTGAATATATATGAAATATATATATATAATAGTCAGAGTTCTTGATCTGAGTAGGGCTTCACCACCTAAATTCTCTCTGTCATTGTCACTATGTAAAATTTAGGTCATATGAAATTAGCTCATTTTAAAATATAAAGAACATTGTGGAATCATTTCCATTCATTAATACAAAAGTATTTCCATTTCGGCCCAAATGCATAGTGCCATTTGGTACAAGTTATGTCGATTACAGCAATGTTATCATCAATAGTATCTTAATACTACAATGACTAATCTTTAAAAATGCGGTTTCATTTACACAATTTTTCATGAACTTTGGTATCTTAATGTATTATATTATACATTACATTTCATATTTATAATGAAATGAGGTAAACCCACTATCGCCGCCCAATGTTTGTAATGAAGATGATGCCGCCCATTGTTGTAAGGAACAGATGCCATATGTTAAAGAAAGATGATAGCGCTGTTCCGACAGCATATATATCACATATGTAAAAAAAATGGTTAAATGATATCAACACTACGAGATACTTTCTTTTATTTTCGTCTCACCCACTATTACTCTGCCATCATCACTAAGAGCCGCGTCATGACAATCGCACTTAAAAAGGGATGTCATCATGTAACTAATTCCAGGCCTCTAAAAACATTTCGACGGCACTAAATCGAATAACCTGATTCATTTTCCATCTCCCTCTTCCCAGCGGAGTTAGCAGCTGTAACGAAATCTCAGCCCTTAATACCCTCCGAGGGTTACCAGTCGCCATGGAGCGAAACGGGAACAAATAACATTTGATTCACGCGAGGAGTAAAAATAAAACGAGCTTGAAGCCCATGTATTGTAATGATTTGAAATGTTTATACTTATGAACAAAAACTTTTAACGCAAACTTTGAGAATTACTTAATAGTACTTCCTAAGATTTTTTTATCAGTATTTCTACTTATTATAAATATATATTTTGTGCCATATGAATTGAACAATTGATGTGTTATATCACATTGCAGCTGTAGTACGTCCAGGCATAGCACTGAACCAGTCCTTGCTTGCTTGCTCATAAATACAGTTACAATGTACTGTTACTATAGGGCCATTGAACTGGTTTTTTTTACGTCTATTGAAAAGCTTAACTCTTAACGAGTAAAATTTGAAGGATACGACTTTTTTATATTATGAAGTGATGAGACGAGCGGGATATTCATCTGATGGTAAGTGATCCGTCTGTCTGCCCATGACAATGTAGAGCAAGTTATGATGTCGGAGTTAGGATCGTCGCCTTGAGACATGAGATATTGAGTCTCGTTACCCTAGTAATTTCACTAGCTACAACGCCCTTCAAACCGGAACACAGTAACGTTTGCATACTACTGTTTGGCGGAAGAAATAGGAGCTGCGGTGATACTCACCTAAAGACAATCTCCGACAACAGAATCCCTACCACCAGAGAATATAATATAGTAGATCGAAAACGTTTGTATAACTTGTAAGGATGCATCAGCTCGTCATCATTAACTGGTAGATTCTTTGTTTCAAAGATTATCAATTTGAATATAAAATAAATAATTTATGAATGTCTTTTCGCTGCTATTTTTCTTTCTTCTTCTTTCTCCTGCTCTTTTCCCAGCTATGTGAGGTCGGCACAGTATGTACTTCTCTTCCATATCCCTCTATCAGCCGTCATATCCGAACTCTTGCACATATCGTCTTTCACACAATCCATCCACACTTTCTTAGGTCTTCCTCTAGCCTTATAACCGTCCCTCTACTATTTACTTAGTCTTTTTGCAATACTCGAAAGGATATTACGTACTATTTCAGTAATAGAATAAAAAGCTTTTGTATATTACGTAACCAACGTGAAGCTTCCTGTTTATTTTTGCAAATTTTTTGCTTAATTAAAAAATTTTGCGAACTGGTTGGATTTATAAACAACTCAGCTTTTCTATAATAATTGTGAATTCAAATGTAGACGGTACGAATTACGTAAACTCTTAAATACCTGAATAGGCTACGATTAGTAAAGTCTATGCTCTAGGTTATTATTTAACTAAATAAAATATTATTGTTCTTTAGAGAAACAAAATTTTGTTGAAACTATTATATTAGGGGGACCGGAAAGTAATGTCGTTTTCTTACGCTAAATACAAACACATACATTTTTAACGAGTCTTTATTTTTAATCAATGATGTATTCCCCATCATTGTCAATAACCTTTTGCCATCTAGTGAGTAAATTTTCAATCCCTGATCGATAAAAATTAATTGGTTTTTCGGCAAAATATCTAGAGATGGCATTTTGGATATCATCCAAATTTGCAAATGTTTTGCCACTTAAAAAGTGTTGCAGCGCTCGGAATAAGTGGAAATCCGATGGTGCAACATCGGGCGAATATGGTGGATGAGGCAGCACCTCCCACCCCAATTCATTAATTTTTTCTAGAGTTCGCCTTGCGCAGTGCGGTCTTGCATTGTCATGTTGGAGAATGACGCCTTTTCGGTTGACAATCGCTGGCCACTTTTCAATTAAAGATTGATTGACTCGCTGCAATTGTTCGCTGTAGAGGTCTGCAGTAACAGTTTCTCCAGGTTTCAGTAATTCAAAATGAACAATGCCGCGAATACTCCACCAAACACACAAAAGCGCTTTTTTGGGGTGTAAACCTGGCTTAGCAGTACTCCGAGGGATTTCATTTGGAGAGAGCCACTGCCTTTTGCGTTTTGGGTTATCATACAGGACCCATTTCTCATCTCCTGTGATCAAGCGATCAAAAAACGCTTCTGTGTTGTGTCGTTGAAGCAATAAGTTGCATGTGATTGATCGGTTAGCCTTATTCTGTTCGGACAGATTATGCGGGACCCAAACACCTGCTCTGCTTACTTTTCCAATCTGCTTCAAATGTTCTTGGATGGTCGACCAAGGTTTGTTGAGACTGTTTGACAATTCCTCGATCGTCTGACACGGATTTGCTTCCACTTCCGCCCTTAACACGTCGTTGTCTAACGCTGATGGTCTTCCTGATCGATACGAGTCGGAAAGATCAAAATTACCCGATTTGAACTTGGAAAACCACCTTTGGCATTTACGAATGTCCAGTGCATTTGGATAAACATCGCAAATGTTTTTGGTAGCAACTGTTGCGTTATTTCCCTTGCGAAACTCAAAGAGCATGCAATGCCGGATGTGTACCTCTTCTGGTATTTGGCTGGCCATTTTACCCAAAATTACAAAAAAAAATTGTAATTCAATTGTCTATAAGTAAAGAAATCACTATAACCTCACAATGTCTTTGGTACGCCTCTGAACAAAACAATGAGCTGACAAATGACAATCAAGTATTGGCATGCGCAGAAACGACATTACTTTCCGGTCCCCCTATTATATAATATAACGTTGGTTTGTTAGGTGATGATTGTGATAGTTACTTGAATTAAAAGCTTGTCCTTGACCTTAACGTTGGGTAGGCAGTTAATTCATTAAAACAATTCATTTAAAAGGCTTTAAAGGACACCCACACTCGTCACGTTGGTATGACGGCCGCTATATAAGAAGATTGTATGACGTAATGTGGCAAACCTTATCTCTCTTGAAAATATGAAGGATGTTTAAATTAATGTTATGTACGAAAACAAATACGTTCACTCGACTTCCACTCTACTGATCGTTGACGCCTATGTTCAGGAGCAGACAAGGATAGACGGAAATAATGATGAATGAAACACGTGTTAAGGAGAGCGGTGAATCAAGATATCGAATACTGTATACATACACTTTGATTATGTACACTTAAAAATATATTTATTAGATTAATATTTAATATAAATATTTATTATATAATCTGATAAAGAACAGCTTTCACAATTTATGTATTTATTATTTATCTTGGTCCGGTCCATTAAGCTAGCGATATTCACTTAACAAGACTCAGTCCCATAATCCTTCCCGTTCATTTAATACCAGTTGTGCTGCAAAACAGTTAATGCCAGCAGTATATTTATTTTTTATGTTTATAATAATCATACTTATTTCGGATTAAGAATAACCAATGAAACCTTCGCTGACAAAACTAGAAATTAGATTATGTTGGTCTCTACGATAAACTTAGTTATTTTAATTTAACCCAAAATCCATTTAATAAAAATGCACTGGGGTCTTATATATAGACGTTATTTGTACTGCATTGCTTGATTTATTTCGTGCGGTTTTTGGTTTTAAATGCTGAATATAAAAGTATATGTATATTAATTATCCACCCAGTTTTATATGCTTTGAAGCATTCTTTGTATTATATGTCCGTAATGCGGCGCAAAACCCCCGGCCTCACAAATAAATGAGCGGGGGGAGGAAAATTAATCTTCATCTGCCGGGAAGGAGAAAATGAGAGCTTAAACCATTTGTTTCGTTATTAATCTATTGTATTAGACAGGGAGAGGATTGAGTAAACTTTAACCAAACGTGAATGGTTAACGTTAAAATGTAATTTCTATAAGCATTATTAACCGTAGTGATCACTTGTTTCCTTTTTACAGTTTTTTCAAACTATATATTTAATGTAAAGTTAAAGTAAGTAAATTAAGTAAGTATAATTAAAGTAAGTAAGTAAAATGTTAAAGTAGCTCGCTGGCCTAATGGTTAGAGCGTGCGGCTTTCATTCCGAAGGTCGCGGGTTCAAACCTCGGCATGTACCAATGACTTAATATTTAAGTTATGTACATTTGTGAACTTTAGTTACAACAGCGAGATACAAAACGGTGAAGGAAAACATCGTGAGGAAACCCGCACACTGATATCATCTTTGTGTGTATGTGTGGGGTGGTCCCAATAAAGTGGCAACAGGCTCGCCCCCTGTTACACTGGACCTAATCTGACCACATCTGGCGAAATGTGGGTGTTTATTCACCTCTGCCTACCCCTACTGGGAAAAAGGCGTGACTATATATAAAAAAAAAAAAAAAAATATATTTAATTGATATTTTAAATGCATTGAAAGTATTTCAAGAGGTTTTTAAAAAATTCAAAACTCTAATTGTGCAGTTGCTGTAACTTAATTGTTTTGTTAATCTTGTACTCGTTTAACGTTCCATTAAACAGCTATACATTAAAAATTCCAGCACTTTAATTAACGGCTTTTCTCTTCTTCTTCAGGAGCACCATCTCCAGAGGGCAATATCAGGCACGGGGCTCATTATACCAACTCCAGAGGTTAGCGAGGTCAATGACCTTGAGTTCTACGAAAGATGCTACCCAGCTGACTACAAAATGCCCAAGCAGCACATACATATGCAGTGTGAGTACTTCCACATTAATGTATCTTTTATATTTATTACACACGGACTTTATTTAGTAGTAGTGGTAAGTTTCTGTTGCCGGAAACCGTCTATGTGGTTACCACCACCGCAGTACAAAGTTCTGTCGTCAAACAGTAGTGTGGCAATGTTACTGTTACGGATTGAAGGGCGCTGAAGCTAGTGAAATTATTGGGGTGACGAAGTTAAACATCTTATCTAACAAGGCGACGGATACTGTAGACTGTTGTGTATATCATTCTAACTAGCGACACGTTGCCGTGGATCGGGGTCCACGAACCCAGTGTCAGATGAGCTGTAAGAGCCGCTGTAGCTTGCAGCCCGATCTACATCATGAATAATGCGTCACGTTGTTATGGGCCAGGGCACTTACCCTCAGGTGAACGACTCAAACGTCTCGTGGCTTCGTCGATTAAATAAAATTGGATTCAAAAGAATCAATACTTATTTAGAAGCCGTGATAGTTCAGTTATTTAGACTGTTGTAAATGCTGTGCGTGTCTCCTGGAGATGCGGGTTCGAACTCCATTGAGATTGAGCTTCTGGTGACGGGAAACACTGTGGGCAAAATCGGCATGTTCCATAAGTTAGAACTTCAGTGGATACATCATATTTAGCGAACTGCACTTAGCCCCCCTGGTGGATAAATGGCTTTGACTCTCTAATAAGAGAAGGGCTCGAGTCCTACCAGTGGGAACATAGTCTATTTATTATTATTTATGATTCTTTAAAAGGAAGTTTATGATATTAGCTTTTACAAACATTTGCTCGCTGGCTTAATGGTTACAGCGTGCGGCTTCCATTCTGAAGGTAGCGGGTTTGAATCTCGGCATGTACCAATGACTTAATTTTTAAGTTATGTACATTTGTAAGCTTTAGTAACAACAGCGAAATACAAACGTTGAAGGAAAACATTTTGAGGAAACCCGCACACTGAAATCATGTTTGTGCGTGTGTGTGGTGGCCCCAATAATGTGGCAACAGTCTCGCCCCCTGTTACATGGGACCTAATCTGACCACATCTGGCCAAAAGTGGTTGTTTATTCGTCTCTGCCTACCCCTACTGGGAAAAAGGCGTGATAATATAAGAATATTCTACAAAAATGTGTTATTTTAAACAATTACCTGTAGCTAACAAAGGAATTGTAGAAATTAATGAAGTTATTGAGACTTTAATTAGGTAATTTACTTTATAGTGCGTACTTATACGCTGCGAATGTACACAGCAGTACACTTGCCTCGTATCTTTTACGCCCGCATTTTTTTTAAAAACGGATCTTTCAGCAACAGTAAAAACTTATTTCGTACTGCTTTATTTTCACAGTGAATGTGAAATTGTGGATTTTTAATGTTAAAATTTTCTTAATTAATTCTACGTACTTGTCGGTTATAAACCAGTCCCCCAAAGGACTTTCGTTCTTTTGATGATTAAAATTTAACGCAGCCTGTATTCAAGTAATGCTAATTAAAATCTTTTCGAAACAACATTTTGCTCGTAGTGGATAAATAAAATTTGTAAGGCTTTAAAAAATTTCATATTTAACATGAATTACAGACCGCTGTATACAAAGGAGTATATATAAGGACATCACAACAATTACTGGGTTAGTTTCATACACTGGTGGTGGGTCCCTGTTTCCTGAGACCTTCCAAGTATGTAAACAGAAGTGTGCATTACAGTGTTCCAGTTTGAAGAGCGTTATAGCTACTGAAATTCCTGGGGTAACGGGCATTTTATATATCAAAGCTACGAGCGTAATGTGGTGCCGTGTATATCATCCTAACTAGCGTCACGTTGTTATGAGCAGGTGTATCACTTACCATTATGTAAACGTTTCACTCGTCTGGAGGCTTCTTTAAATACAAAACATATGTACATAAATATAAAACGAATCACTAGGTAACCAAATGTGCCATTATTCTCTCCATTATCTCATTCACGTACTTTTTTTTCTCATCTATATATTTGTGGAACACATTACAAGAGATCCATGTCCAGCTGTGGACGTCCATCAAATGAATTGAAGATGAGTACGATGATATATTTAAGAATACAAATGTTTCTTGAAAAGGTTTAACAAATCTTACGCAACATTTACAAGGCGATATGTGAGAATCTTTTACTGAAATAAATATGTCAAAAGAGTTCTTTAATGTGTCCTCGATAGTAATGCGTCTGTGGCACAGTAGCTAAGCACTTGTATCATAACACGGAAGTTCCTAGTTTGTTCCGCTACTGAGTGGGGAGTTTGGTTAGTAGTAGGTTCTCTCTATCCCCCTGCACAGCTACTATCATATTGTAAAGATACCGCCATAACAGCATTGCTGTGTAATCGACAATCAACTTAAAGGAAGTAGATTATTCTGGATGAGCACTCTTTATCCACGGTTTGAGGTTAACTGGTTAGTTAGCCCGTCTCAGTAGGTTAATTTAGTACAAGTAATGATTTTCCTTAAACTTTAAGTGAAAGCTTAATTAAGGTTTTATATATACTTAACATATAGACATTTATGTCTATATAATAAACCTTGCCGCGGCAACACAATTAATCCACGATTGAGAGCGGTAATAATGTAATTAATCGTTTTACGGCGATATTTGCTGCTGTTTCATAAAGTAAACGAGTTTGGTAATAACATGACGTCATTACTTGTTTTGTCGCTGATATAAAATGCAGGCGGGAGGAATATTAACGCAACGCGCCCGATTGTTCTCCAAATATTATTACTACTTATTCACATGTTTACACAGCGCTTTATTAAAATTAAACATGCACTACTTGGTTAATTAATTTTCGGTTTAATACCAGTTCTTTATACTCAAATTTGTGTTAAGAGACTCCAATGTACATATATTAGCATACTAGTTTCAGAGATCTTTCGAACTGATGATAAGTCTCTGCTGTTAGTCGGGTTTTAACCGGAAACTATCGGGCATAACTCTTCCGTTGCTCCCACAGCGGAAAGGTATCCTAGGTAGGATTTCGTCACAAAAAACAATAAAAAATAAATGAAACAATCTACAATGTTACTAACGAAGTCGTTACGTGTATCAGTTATCGTAAGGTGAACAACTTGTTTATCTTCTTTAAAAAAAAAACAACAGTATTTTCTTATTCAATCATACAGCGAAATACTGAGAGAAATTAAACAATCTTAGTAAAGTGGAAATTCTATTCTTTGAGGAATTTAAAAAAACTGGTTTTCTTTATTCAATAATTTTTTTTAAAAAAATTTTGAACCGAGTACTTAGTAATAATTACTAGGGCTACCCCCGAAACTGTTTTAATAAGTATCACCGCAGCTTCCATTATCATCGCTAAACAGTAGTGTGGAAACTACTGTTCCGGTTTGATAGGCGTTATAGGTAGTGAGATTATTGGATTAACGGGAACTAATCGGGTAAACATTTCGCTAGTCGCTTCAACGAATACACTAAAAGGCTAGTTTTTAATATATTTTTTATCTATCCTTATTTTATTGTATGTTAGGTGTCTAATTTTTATTTCAGGTAATCTTTATTTCAATCATCAAACTGTTAGTTAATAGTGTATATATTATATATTTTAATAAATGATGACTAATTTATTTTTATATTATTTTATTTTATGATTATTCTTTGTTCAGAAAACATTATGATATATTGTCGATTGACGTCGCACTTTCATTAAAATCAACACGGGAATACACAAAGTCTGTATGTCTCGCAACTGTTGAGTGTTGACTTCATAATCATAGTATATATTTTTTTTTTAATCAAATAACGGTAGCATTTTTTAATGTAATAACGGTTTAGAGTTTTTATCTCAGTTCCTAGTATATTACATGTGTGGCAATAGAGAACTGTGTATCACATTTCGCGATATACGTTTCGATACAGCGAACCGCGATGCAATATAAATTCGCATCCTGCTGCCCCATATCGGGTATTTGTTTGTTCGGCGTTATTATATCCATAAATATAATAAATATATTGTATTTTATTTGCTCAGTGCCGTAAACATCTTTAACCGTGTGAAATATTTAGGGGTCAGAACATTAACAAGTTTTATTATTATATTTAAGGCAATTTGGTATTACTTGTGAATAGGGCACTCTATTGCTGGAGACCGTCCGGGTAGGGACCACCGCTATTCCTATTACTGCCGCCGAACAATACTTTGAAAAAATCACTGGAGTGACGAGATTACTTTTTATGTCTCATGAACATAATTTGGTGCTGTGTATATAATCTTAAATAGTACCACGTTGTTATAAGCAGACCTTACCATTACGTGAAAGTTTCGCTCGTCGCTAAATTTATTAAAAAAAAAAAAAAAAAAAAACAGAAAATGCTGTAAATAAATTCGTTTTCTATATATATTTCCATCGACCTATTTGTTTAAGCCATCTCTTGTTCTCACTTCCTTTTTAAAATGTAATATTAGGTGGACCGGAAAGTAATGTCGTTTCTGCGCATGCCAATACTTGATTGTCATTTGTCAGCTCATTGTTTTGTTCAGAGGCGTACCAAAGACATTGTGAGGTTATAGTGATTTCTTTACTTATAGACAATTGAATTACAATTTTTTTTTGTAATTTTGGGTAAAATGGCCAGCCAAATACCAGAAGAGGTACACATCCGGCATTGCATGCTCTTTGAGTTTCGCAAGGGAAATAACGCAACAGTTGCTACCAAAAACATTTGCGATGTTTATCCAAATGCACTGGACATTCGTAAATGCCAAAGGTGGTTTTCCAAGTTCAAATCGGGTAATTTTGATCTTTCCGACTCGTATCGATCAGGAAGACCATCAGCGTTAGACAACGACGTGTTAAGGGCGGAAGTGGAAGCAAATCCGTGTCAGACGATCGAGGAATTGTCAAACAGTCTCAACAAACCTTGGTCGACCATCCAAGAACATTTGAAGCAGATTGGAAAAGTAAGCAGAGCAGGTGTTTGGGTCCCGCATAATCTGTCCGAACAGAATAAGGCTAACCGATCAATCACATGCAACTTATTGCTTCAACGACACAACACAGAAGCGTTTTTTGATCGCTTGATCACAGGAGATGAGAAATGGGTCCTGTATGATAACCCAAAACGCAAAAGGCAGTGGCTCTCTCCAAATGAAATCCCTCGGAGTACTGCTAAGCCAGGTTTACACCCCAAAAAAGCGCTTTTGTGTGTTTGGTGGAGTATTCGCGGCATTGTTCATTTTGAATTACTGAAACCTGGAGAAACTGTTACTGCAGACCTCTACAGCGAACAATTGCAGCGAGTCAATCAATCTTTAATTGAAAAGTGGCCAGCGATTGTCAACCGAAAAGGCGTCATTCTCCAACATGACAATGCAAGACCGCACTGCGCAAGGCGAACTCTAGAAAAAATTAATGAATTGGGGTGGGAGGTGCTGCCTCATCCACCATATTCGCCCGATGTTGCACCATCGGATTTCCACTTATTCCGAGCGCTGCAACACTTTTTAAGTGGCAAAACATTTGCAAATTTGGATGATATCCAAAATGCCATCTCTAGATATTTTGCCGAAAAACCAATTAATTTTTATCGATCAGGGATTAAAAATTTACTCACTAGATGGCAAAAGGTTATTGACAATGATGGGGAATACATCATTGATTAAAAATAAAGACTCGTTAAAAATGTATGTGTTTGTATTTAGCGTAAGAAAACGACATTACTTTCCGGTCCCCCTAATATATGGTGAAGACTTTAACGTAGAATATTGTTTAACATTTATTAACAATTTACCATATAGTCTGATATTAGGTCTTTACCTATGAAGATTTTTTTGTCATGTGTTTTTTATTTGTATTAATCGAAGTAATCACCCATGTAATCAATGCATCTTTGCCAAAGCAGTGGCAGTTTATTGATGCCCTTATTAAAGAAATCAGCTGAACGGGAGACAACATGTTCTTTAGAGGCATTTTGTACTGCCTATCGGGTATTGAATTTTTTTCCCTCCAAGAAGTTATCCAAATTCTGGGAAAAGTAATAGTCTGTAGGCGCAAGGTCTGGTGAGTAGGGCGGATGACGGAGAGCTTCCAACCCCAGTTCTTGTAATTTGGAGATCGTCTGCTGTGCAGTATGAGGTCGCGCGTTGTCGTGCAGGAGCAGCGGAGACGAGCGATTGACCAATCATTGTGTTCAGTTCTTAACAGTGCACATCTGCAGTAATGCTCATCCCGTTTGGTAAGAAGCTGAGATGAATCATACCGGCGCTAGACTACCAAATAGACTATCACTTTTCTAGGGGTAAGTTTTCGTTTAGGACATTGTTTAGGTGCTGAACCAGGATCCAACCAACTTGCTGAGCGCTTGCGGTTATGAAACAGAATCCATTTTTAATCGCAGGTAACAATGCGGTTAAAAATTCCTTCATTTGTGTGTTTGTTGAGCACTGCAAGGAACGTCTCGACGCGTACTTCACGTTGGCGATCATTGAGGTCGTGGGGCACCCCTTTGTCAAGCTTTTTTACCTTGTCAATTTGACGCAAATGGACCAATTTTATTTTGACGCTAACGTCGAAAGCTGCTGCTAATTCAGACGTAGATTGTGTATCATCAGCTTCCACAATCGCCATTAATTCGTCATTGTCGATTAGTCTTCGGACGACCGCGAAGTTAATTTTTCAGGTCGAAATTTCCAGAACGGAAGCGAACAAACCTGTAAGTGCGTTGGTTTGCAGTGTTAGCTCCGTAAACGTCGCTAATGTTGCGTGCCGCTTGTGCCGCGTTGCTGCCGCGACGGTGCTCATATTCCATAATTACTCGAATTTTTAACGTATCCATGAAGACGGAAAAGATTGAAATGCGATGAAAATGTAACTCTAATAAATAAACAAATGACTGCTTTTGGAAAAACAATTCTATGTTTTTAAAATAAAATTAATTTGAAATTAGAATTCTTAGCCAAACAAAAATTATTTTGATTTGAAATGGCCAGTACTGCATAACGGCAATTTCATAGGTAAAGACCTATTATTTTATATTCATAGGTTTTATTTCTAAACGCATCTCTTTTGAACGAAACCTACTGCCCGATATTTTTGTTAGAGAATTATTTGTTTCAGTAATGCCTAAGTGGAACGTTGTCACAAAAAAAAAAACAATACGTTATGCTATGCGGCATATTATTCTCGTACGTTTTATTTCTGCTATTGAACCGCTTTAGGGAATTATTTCCTTTGCTAGGGATTACAATTCATTATTTGCCACTGTTTTTAAATATTTAATATTCATCATTTAAGTCTTTTTTATGTTCATTCATTTACGAAAAGATAACTTTAAGCATATGTGTTAATAATACAGAAGAGAGGTCTCTTAGTACTGATGTTAAACTAATTTATAATTATTGATGACCACAAATATAATCAATAGGTATGTATTTTGTAAAAAAGGTAATTTTTTATTTATTTATTTGTTTATAAAGAGTATAAGAAGTAGTTGAACAATTCCATTATTTCAAGGACTTTTATTAATAATTTTATCATTGTATCACACTATCGACGATCGATTCGATCTACGCTTAGTCTGAATTGGGTATTATTTTTGATAAGGTTTGATTTTTTAAACATTATAAACATAATGTCGGCATATAATTTCCTTTAACTTCCATCAATAATGACTATATATAAGTTGTAATATCAAACTTCCTGTAAAAGGCACTCACCTAGTAAAGGAACTTTTCTAAGAACCGATCACACATTGCGTACCGTTTGAGTTTACAAAATCTAAGATACACTGAACTGAGCTCTTGTACTGCTTCCTCGGATCGGCATAGCTATAAAAATCACAAATTTTCTTTATAGAGCAGTACAATTTCTAGACTTTGATTTTTTTTTATTCTCCTGAGCGATGAGATGATCAATGTCTCAATCTATGTAATAATTGAAATACAGCTTTCTTAAAACCGAGATACAGTAATGATTCAATATTGTAGGTAAAAATAGGAGCTACTGTAGTCCCTTTCTGGACGGTTTCGGCAACAGAGACTTGCCACAAAGTTAAGTTTTTATAGGTTTGTGTAATTGTAAAAGTTCACATTCTCATGCTATTAAACAACACTACCATTGTTTATAAAAATTCGAAATTAAAATATCTAAAAGCTGCGTTGCATTGTCTTAAAAGTTAGTACATAACGTTTAGGTTAACATTGGGCTTAGCACATTGCCGTTCCCAATTACACTGACCTTGAAGGTCAGGACGTACTGACCTAGTTTTTAACAGTGACATAGCCTAGTGATGCAAGATATAGTATCTGAATTAGAAAGGCACTTGCGACCTTTTAAGTTTAACGGGGTCCGCTTAAAAAGTACGCCATTATGCAAAGCGTCTATATGTACGAATAGGTTATATCATTATCGTTATTTCAACCGATGGACGTCCACTGCCGGACATAGGTTTATACAAATACGTTATATGGTGAAAAAAATTTATGAATAAATAAAACAAATTGATTTCATGCAAGCAATGCCTGTATCTAAGTAGGAAAATAAAAAAAAATTGTGTACTATAGAACGCAATTAACTTAATGATGATTTAGCCTTTCTCGATCCTGATTTTTAGTAGTATCCATTCTTACCGAATATAGTTTTAAAAAAATATACAAATAAATAATATAAAAAATCGGATAAACTGTGAAACTTTCACATCAACAACACATGATGTATGATTTCGAAGATGGTGAAGTGTGTTCATTCAGTTTAATATAACAGGCGGAACACAGTGATGTTATGATACAGATTTACTATAATAGGGTGGAAGCGTACCATATAGGCATTTAATGAAACCTTTTACTTAATAACTATCGTTAAATCATAAAGTATACTTGTTCTTCTTCTTCTTCTTAAAGTGCCTCTCTAACTAGTGAAGGTTGGCGATCAGGGTAATACAGTCTTTTTTTTATTATTTTTTTATTTTCCATGTTGAATACTAGAGAATATAGTGCAGTGGTTTTCCGTTGCCTTCTGCACCATAAAGTATAAGTGTACACTAAATAATAAGCAAACACCTGTAGTCTTCTACATGTTTTCCACAGATAAATAAATTATATTTCAACTAATTTAAGATTTGGAGAATGAAATTGGAGAATGGAATGAAACTCATTAAAAATATCATAAATTTCTCCAGAGCAGAATCTACCTGTTTTCGTATTCGGTTAAAAAATATTCGTTATCGAGTTCATTTCGTATTCCCCTAACACTTCCGCGTGTATGTATTACAGTAAGGTAATTTTTCAAAGCCGTTTCGCTGTACCGCCATCTGATGGTTATGTGATAATATAACTTTACTGACTAGTTTTATTATATTTTTATCGATATATTTCTTTTCTATGGCGACACTTATTCATAACATTAATTTATATGGCTTGGTCATTAATTAAGAATATGAATGTGAAACCAGAGCTTACTCCATACTTTATCAGTAGAATCTTTTTGTAGTAGTAGTAAGTATTCATTTCATGTGCGAATCGTATAAAATAAAACTATATTTTTCACCTAAACTAAACCTAACTGTAGCTATATAAATAGTACAACGTTTAAACACTTTATTTTACTTTCTGATACCTGGAGCAAACATCAATTGCTTATACAACAATGAAGTTTTGGATTTTATGCGAGGTAAATAGATACAAAGCCAAGTATTTTTTTTTAATAACTGTTCGCTGTAGAACCGTAACCTTGAATAGTGTGATTTTTAACAAACGCACAATTAACCGACAAAGTACACACTGACTCTTTTTAAACAGTGCAAATAACTGTTGATTACATATTTTTTACTCTGACCTGATTATTTACTACAGATTTTTTACAATAATTTCATCTATACAGTACATATACTTTGCCGCGAATGAAATTCTTCTAAAGGTGTAACCAGTAACATATAATATTTACGGTAATAAAGAGTATTAGACCATAATAATCCATTTAAGCGGTTAAAAGTGATTTTCTTCCATTTAGTTTTATATTCACCTTTTTTTAAAAAAAAGTATTCAATGGTCTTGTGGTAGATGTTCACATTAGTATGATATAAAAACACATTATAATCGTCGACCAAAAAAAGTTAATCTTACATTTAAAACGCCAAAAACAAAAGTTCAAAAAGTCAAAGCACCGTTAAAATATAACTGTTACTACCGAATGAGGGCGCTGTTAGCCTTAATTAAACCTAAGTGTAAGATGTACTTACAGTATACATAAACCTGTTTTTATTTTACATGAAATTACAGTTACAGTACCTTTTTTAAAGGTTATCATCACATGTATTATTTATCAGCTGCGATTATTAAATAAAACAAAAAAAAATTATTTAAAGATATTAATATTACAGAAAACTAGGGTGGAAGGTCACTGCTACAGGAGACCGTAAGGTATGTTCTACCGCAGTTCCTATTCCTGTCCACAAACAGTAGTGTGTAAACATTACTGTTCCGGTTCAAAGGGCGCTGTTGCAAGTGAATTTACAAGGATACTAACGATACTTAACATGTTATGTCACAAGGTGGTACTACGGATATTACTCTAACTAGTACCACGTTATTACTAATATTAATAAACAAAAAAAAAACTTATAATCATGTATTATGATATATATATAGATATTCATAGATATAAATATATCATAGATTATGATCTTCCATAAATTTATGTCAGATGTAATCTTTTAAATGGTTCTGGAAATAAGTCTAGATTACGAAATATTCCGTCCTACAAAAACCTATATGGTAGTATCCTTCCGAGCAAGTACCCTCACTTTTAATACGAGAATTCTCCGTATTGGTCATTCTTCTTATTGAGCGACGAGGGTGAGGAGACCCTCGAGGCATGTAAACACGAAGACTATTAGTCCCTATATAAGACACAGTTTACTTTAGCCATATTGTTATTTATCAACCATGTAACCTATTCTTTGGAGTAACTACTTTATATAATGATTATACTTCCTCAGTATTATAGTTAAAATATATTATATAATATAAAATGTGTATTATGGTGAATAGGACGAAGCGACGAGGCGAGCGAGACGTACATTTGATATTAAGTGATAGGCCTACTCATTCCAAAGTGGTGCTATTTAGTACGAAATGCACCACGTTGTGCCTGTCGCCTTGGTATATAAAATATTAAGTCTCGATACTACAGAAATTTCACTAGCTACAACGACTTTCAAACCAGAATACAGTAATGTATAATACAGTAGTTTAGAGGCAGGAACAGGAGCTGTTGTGGTACTTCCTTTTTTTTTATGTGGAGGAATAAGCTTTTGCATTTACATCCGCGACGGTGGTACCATCCAGACGATCTCCAGCAACATAGTCTTACTATCAATAAAACTTGTCTTTAATCCTAGAGACATAATAGCTTTTGGGTTTGTTGTATACATCGATGAACGAACAGTACAACAGTTAGTAAAATCCGTCCTAGTCCGATTTACAACTATCGAAAACACTTCTGTACATATATATACTTCACACTTTTTTTATTTTTATAATTTAACATTGACTTGACATCTGAAAGTAGACACTTTCATCACACTTTAAATTTCTTGACAACTTTCTCGCACCTTCAAAGCTCTTATTAATATTTATTATTTCACATGTAGTACTGCTTAAATATGTAGGCACATATCATTTCACAAAGATATAATGTATATCTTTGTGAAATGTATATTTTGTATAGTAAAAACAATCCAAATCAGAATTTTTTACTTATTCGTCTTCGAATTTTACAATACAGGGCGATATTAAAATTAGTAGAAAAATGTTAAATAAATAGAAGAGTCCATATTAGTTTTTACAGTGCTTTTTATGTATGTATGTTAGATAATACGCAAATTTTTTAATTTCAAATATATGTTAAATTATTTTATATAATAGGGGGACCGGAAAGTAATGTCGTTTCTGCGCATGCCAATACTTGATTGTCATTTGTCAGCTCAATGTTTTGTTCAGAGGCGTACCAAAGACATTGTGAGGTTATAGTGATTTCTTTACTTATAGACAATTGAATTACAATTTTTTTTTGTAATTTTGGGTAAAATGGCCAGCCAAATACCAGAAGAGGTACACATCCGGCATTGCATGCTCTTTGAGTTTCGCAAGGGAAATAACGCAACAGTTGCTACCAAAAACATTTGCGATGTTTATCCAAATGCACTGGACATTCGTAAATGCCAAAGGTGGTTTTCCAAGTTCAAATCGGGTAATTTTGATCTTTCCGACTCGTATCGATCAGGAAGACCATCAGCGTTAGACAACGACGTGTTAAGGGCGGAAGTGGAAGCAAATCCGTGTCAGACGATCGAGGAATTGTCAAACAGTCTCAACAAACCTTGGTCGACCATCCAAGAACATTTGAAGCAGATTGGAAAAGTAAGCAGAGCAGGTGTTTGGGTCCCGCATAATCTGTCCGAACAGAATAAGGCTAACCGATCAATCACATGCAACTTATTGCTTCAACGACACAACACAGAAGCGTTTTTTGATCGCTTGATCACAGGAGATGAGAAATGGGTCCTGTATGATAACCCAAAACGCAAAAGGCAGTGGCTCTCTCCAAATGAAATCCCTCGGAGTACTGCTAAGCCAGGTTTACACCCCAAAAAAGCGCTTTTGTGTGTTTGGTGGAGTATTCGCGGCATTGTTCATTTTGAATTACTGAAACCTGGAGAAACTGTTACTGCAGACCTCTACAGCGAACAATTGCAGCGAGTCAATCAATCTTTAATTGAAAAGTGGCCAGCGATTGTCAACCGAAAAGGCGTCATTCTCCAACATGACAATGCAAGACCGCACTGCGCAAGGCGAACTCTAGAAAAAATTAATGAATTGGGGTGGGAGGTGCTGCCTCATCCACCATATTCGCCCGATGTTGCACCATCGGATTTCCACTTATTCCGAGCGCTGCAACACTTTTTAAGTGGCAAAACATTTGCAAATTTGGATGATATCCAAAATGCCATCTCTAGATATTTTGCCGAAAAACCAATTAATTTTTATCGATCAGGGATTGAAAATTTACTCACTAGATGGCAAAAGGTTATTGACAATGATGGGGAATACATCATACATATGATTAAAAATAAAGACTCGTTAAAAATGTATGTGTTTGTATTTAGCGTAAGAAAACGACATTACTTGCCGGTCCACCTAATATAAGGTTGCCAAATATCTCCCTTCCGCTTTTTTGCTCTTTATTCAATGCTTTATAAAAAGTGTTACAGTGATCGGATTTAGATCAAATATGCGCCGTTTTGTTCGATAATCTGTTTCCATCTAGACGGCAACTTCATAATACCTCCCTCGTAGAAGCCCCCCTCCTTATTTGCGAAGAACTCGGACAGCCACTTTTCACAAGCCTCTTTTGAGTTCAACTTTACACCACCAAGGGCGTTCACCATGGACAGGAACAGGTGGTAATCACTTGGCGCTATGTCCGGGCTATATGGTGGATGCGATAAAACCTCCCATCCGAGCTCCCGTAGCTTCTGACGAGTCATCAACGAAGGGTGTGATCTGGCGTTGTCCTGGTGGAACACTACACCCTTCCTGTTGGCCAATTCTGGACGCTTCTGGTCGATCGCCTGCTTCAAGCGGTCCAGTTGTTCGCAGTAGATGGTAGAATTAACCGTCTGGCCATATGGGAGCAGCTCATAGTGGATGATTCCCTTCTAATCCCACCAAACACACAGCAAAACCTTCCTGGCCATCAATCCTGGCTTGGCCACTGTTTGGGACGATTCACCGGCCTTCGACCACGACCGTTTTCGCTTGATATTGTCGTATGTGATCCATTTTTCGTCGCCAGTCACCATCCGCTTCAAGAATGGGTCGAGTTCGTTCCGTTTCAGCAGCATATCGCAGGCGTTGATTCGGTCCAGAAGGTTTTTTTACGTCAAATCATGCGGCACCCAAACATCAAGCTTTTTTTTGTATCCAGCCTTCTGCAGATGGTTTAAAACTTCCATCTCCTGGGCGATGTCACGAGATGCCACATGCCGGTCTAACTCGATGTAGTCCATGATTTGATCGGTATTTGTCGTCACAGGTCTTCCGCCGGCTGGCTTATCCATGGTGTCGTTTTCACCGGCTCTGAATCGTCGAAACCATTCCTCCGCGGTTCGAAGTGATAGAGTACCATCCCCCAAAACACCATTAATCTCACGGAACGTTTCTCTAGCGGATTTGCCTTTAACGAAGGAAAACTTTAAAATAGCGCGAATTTCGGCGTTAGTGAACTATATGTTTACACGTCTATAACTGTTGAACGCAATATCCAAACTAATTATGCATAGCGTCGTTTTGTAGGTTATGTCAAGACCTTTAAAATTATGTATAGTATTGCCAGATACGAGCTCTGTAGCGCTTTGTACATAGCCGCGAAATTCAAAAGACAAAAAGGCGGAAGGGAGATATTTGCCAACCTATTATAATTTCCTTAAAAGAACATGCAACCAATAGTTCTTTATAGTGCAATCAGATCTGGTTGCTATCATCATAATTATGAGCCCAAAAAGACTTTCTAAATTTATTCTTGAAATAAAAAATAATTCATAATATACTTGAAATATGATCGTAAATTATAATTGGTCTTTATATAATATCTTAGGTGGGGTAATTCAAGGAAAAGTGTCAAAGGAAAGCTTAATGTGAAATTTTGGTATAACATTCTATAAATAAAATATTTTTGTACTCATTACGAAGGATTATGGTGTCTCAAAGGAACCACGACATGTTTATGTACTTTTTCCAATCATACACGTGAAATAAACGGTATATCTTGCTCTATGTCAAAGAATCATATACCAAGGTATTCTTGTCGTTATTATAAGTGAGCTGCTGTAGTTGTTTTTAACAAGGTTTACTAAAATTATAATTGTTAAAAAGAATTGTTCCTCACAGAATGAAACACCTAAAGTTTACGCAGACCCGACGGCGCGGAAGGGTTGTTTTTGAATTCAATTAACCACCCGCCTCCTTTGAAAGGGAAATTTGAAAGTAAATGTTATGGAATGGCTTATTTGGGGGCCATGGTGTGCGGGTTCAATAAACACGTGGAAAACTGTTTCAGCATTATAAAGGTTTCCATCACATAAGGTTTGAAATAATTTAACCTCCCGTTTTATACTCTAGAAAAAAAAAATGTATATTGATATCTATCATTTATATGGATTTAATTATTTATTTATTCGTACCAACCGTAAATATGTATTTTTAAACATAATACCTTACGTTGTTTTTAAAAAAGGTACCCTATAAGCTGGAGTTTACGTACAGTTAGAAATAAACTCAGTGATTTCAATTCAACATAGTTGCGTACTTTTTAGTGAGTTGAGAGGTTATTATTTATATACTTTTTACTGGTGGTATGTCTTTGTTGTCGGAAACCGTCTAGGTAGGTACCACCCTAGCGCCTACTGCTGCCGCAAAATAAAACATTGCTGTATTCCAGATAGAAGGGCGCTGTAGCTAGTGAAATTAATGGGGTAATGAGACAACATCTCACTTCTCAAAGCGACGAGCGCAATGTTGTACCTACTATAAGGTGAACTTCCTGCTCATTGCTTCCTTGAATAAGAAAAAACAGGTTTAGGGATCTAGCATACACAGTGCTTGTTTGTCTATAATAAAGCTGTTAGAAGCTATGAAAACTTATGGTTTGTACAGTGACTGTAAAGCCGCGCTCGATACTGTTACGAATCATGGCTTGCTCCATCCTCTTGCCGTAGTGGCCAGGGAGAATCTGCAGAGGGCTTCTACCCAGAGCAAAGACGTGTCTTTGTTCTGGGTCAAAGCCCCTCGCGGGCGTTCCTGGTAATGAGCGTGCTGATGAATTAGCCAAGCTGGCCGCTCTTAACAGCCGAAAGAAGTCAGATTACGATCAGTGCCCGGTATCGTATGTTAAACGTTTGCTTCGAGATGCCTCAGTTGCGAGATGTATGGATGGAGGTCACTAAGTTATTTTCCCCGAACGCAGCAGAGGCATATCAGTTAATAAGGAAGGTCCGGCCAACGGGGCAGTTAACCCAGATATTCACTGGTCACAGTGGATTCTCCCAATATTTGAACCGTTTCAAGTGTCGGGAGACCCCGTGGTGCAAATGCAATGACGTCGTGGAAGAAAAGGTTTTTCATTTGCTGACGGAGTGTCCTATACATAGATGCCTGAGGTATGATTTTGAGCAGGAGACAGGCTTAATAATAGATACAGCCGGTCTACCGGAAATTTTAAAAAATAAATTATTTAGAAGATTATGAATTATTGCATAAATATATGTAAGATAGTAAATAATAGAAATAAGAATAAGTCACTTTGTGCATATGTGCACAATAATAATCTGTGTATTTTGTGAATACCATATAATAAGATAGTATAAGTATAGATATAATATAAAACAATAAAATATCGGTATGTTAGAAAAAAATTATATAGCCTGTAATCGTGTAGATGTTATAAATGTTGTGTGAAAATGTTGTAAATAATAGGATAATGTAAAGCCCTGAATTAATAATATCCGGGATTACTTGATATAATAAATAATAAAAAAATGCTATGAAAACTAGATGACTAATTTTAAATTTATATTTTTACCACAAAACTTATAACAATGAAGAATTTATCGGTTTATGAGTGTGTAAGCAATGTTTTGGCCACTTAGACTAGGTGAAATAATAAAACTGTATTAGCACAAAAGCTGATAAGATTGGTTAGCAATGTATAAATAATTCATGATAGCCCAGAGTTACAATTACTTGGAAAACACTATGTTCAATAATGTTTTAACACTAAATCCTACGACGTATATACTTCATAAAGGAAGTTATATTATAAGTATATTTCTTCGTTCAATTACACCTGAGATCGAAGCAAAGTAATTCTAAACGTCTGAATGTAAACGTAGAAGGACATTGCATCAACTATATTGTTCTCTCAAAATCTTTATAACACAACCCATCTATAACGAGACCCTAGTTAAGATGACATACACCTTACATTGTGGTCGTCGTCTCCAGACATAAGATGTTAAGCCTCTTTACCCCACTAATTCCCCTAGGCACAACAACCTTTAAACTGGAACGCAGTAATGTTTGCATACTACGGTGAGGCGAAAAATATAGAAGCTGCGGTGGTACGTATCGAGACGGTCTCCGGAATTAAATACCTACCACCAGTATATTATATAGTAGAGTAGGTCCTTCAGTACGAAGAACGGACAACAAACTCATGGAGTTTATCTTTTCTACATCTATTGATATAGATAACGTATAATATTTAACAAAAACGATAACAGTAATTAGGAACCGACATACTTTCTTGCTGCTTGTTCGCTGCCCTAATGGTTAAAGCGTGCGGCTTTCATACCGAGAAGGTCGTGAGTTCGAATCTTGGCATGTACCGATGACTTTTAATATTTAAGTTATATACATTTTTGAACTTTAGTAACAGCAGTGAAATACAAACGGTGAAGGAAAATATTGCGAGGAAATCTGCATATGAATTAGAATTTATTCTAAGGTGTGTGTGAAGTCACCAATCCGCATTAGGCCCGCGTGGTGACTATGGCCCAATCGCTCTCATATTGAGGGTAGGCCAGTGCCCCAACAAAGGGGAGGCAAATTGGCTGTTTAAAAAGAAATGCTTTCTTTAATGAAAACGAAATTATTTTCCATGTTATAAATTAAGCTTTGGTTATGTTTCAAACTTAATAATTACGACCGCGTTGATTAAAAATATGTATAAACAGCTGTGGGTGGTGTAATGAAAATTATTGACAAAGGAAAATTATCTTTATTTTTTAGTTTGTCTTTACGTTTTTAACATGAAACGTTCGAGTTCTGTGTAATACAATTTTTTTTTAAACGGATCACCGTTTCTTGTTACCGAAACGAGTTTTCGGTTACAGTTACAACGGAAAACATTCATTACAAATCAACGTTCCCTAACTGACCTTTCCTGTATTTATCAAGGCTTCATAAAGTAATATTAGTACAGAGAATGAAATACATTTATTTTTTTAATTACCGTAACGAGCAGTAGTCACTTTACTAACTATACTTTGTTAGCGCGAATTGTTTTATGAGCTTATATTATAAGGATTGGAGTAAAGGAAGTTAGCGAGATTGAAATCTTCATTGACGTAATTTTGTAGACATTTGTAAACTATCCGTCTAGACCAGTGATTCTCAACTACTGTGCTGCGAAATTCTAAAAGTGTGCCGCCAAATTTTAGATGAATAATAATATTAATATTATTAAATAAAATTATACATTTTTTTTTTTTTTAATTATTTGATTATTTGTTTGGCAACGCGTTCCTTCTTAGTGCCGGATGCCGGATTATAGTAAAGCGACGAGCATAGCGGTGGGGGCAAGAGAGAACATAAATAATATTTAAGCTTATTTATTTCTTTGTGTGCCGCCAAATTTTGAAATTGTTAAAAAGTGTGTCGCAACAAAAAAAAGGTTGAGAATCACTGGTCTCGACTATTCCGTCCGGGCTGCGGAATTATTCCTCTGGCGCAGCGACACAGAATGAGCCTAGGTCTTGTCTTGGCGGAATTATGTAATGATAAATTCCGCTTTTAATTATCAAACCTTTAGAAGAAATTCTTTTATCTTACGAATTATAAGAGCATGCATGTATACTTGATCGAATGAAAAATGCGGAGATCCGTAAAGGAATTAAGTTCACCGACATAGTCCAAAATTGCTAGATTTAAGTGACATCGGACAAAGAGCATGGTTCGATGGTATGATGATCGATAGGCCAGTAAGGTTCTCGAGCATCGGCCTCGAGCCAGCAGTCGTAGAGCTTGAAGCCTCCCCACAAGGTGGACGGAGGATCTGGTAAATATCTCCGAAGATACGGACAGATCAGAACCGCGACCGGTGCGGAAATTTCTAGCGGAGGCCTATAACCAACAGCGACGTTTATCTTCTGAAGATAATAATAAGAGCTTGTGTAATGCATTACATTTGTTTATTTTGTTTATAACATATTTGTTTCTTATTTATTTCTATATAATACGTTTTTTTATATTAGACCATGATTCCACAACATTAGCCATTCTTTTATTAGGCTGCTCCATCTAGGCATCCTTAGGGAGAAAGGTGGCCGAGTTTTCTCTTAAATTGAATGCTCCTATTAATGTGTTGTTATATATGGAAATGCATTCCTCGGTAGGCAACACGTTCTAGTCTTTCTTCATTATTTCGTTAAAATTATATAAACACTTTATACCAATTACAATATAACAAGTCACAAATTACTTTTCTTCCTACTATTATTAATGTATTTTATTACATCCTTGCTCGAAGACAGAATTTAGTGTCGAAGGAACAATTTTGTATTTGCAGCGATACAATATTAACTAATTTAGTATTATTTTCACGACTATTGCTGCTGTTGTAAATTAAACTTCAGTAGATATATAAATTATGATTTGTAAGTGAAATGAAAATAATGTAATAGGGGGACCGGAAAGTAATGTCGTTTCTGCGCATGCCAATACTTGATTGTCATTTGTCAGCTCATTGTTTTGTTCAGAGGCGTACCAAAGACATTGTGAGGTTATAGTGATTTCTTTACTTATAGACAATTGAATTACAATTTTTTTTTGTAATTTTGGGTAAAATGGCCAGCCAAATACCAGAAGAGGTACACATCCGGCATTGCATGCTCTTTGAGTTTCGCAAGGGAAATAACGCAACAGTTGCTACCAAAAACATTTGCGATGTTTATCCAAATGCACTGGACATTCGTAAATGCCAAAGGTGGTTTTCCAAGTTCAAATCGGGTAATTTTGATCTTTCCGACTCGTATCGATCAGGAAGACCATCAGCGTTAGACAACGACGTGTTAAGGGCGGAAGTGGAAGCAAATCCGTGTCAGACGATCGAGGAATTGTCAAACAGTCTCAACAAACCTTGGTCGACCATCCAAGAACATTTGAAGCAGATTGGAAAAGTAAGCAGAGCAGGTGTTTGGGTCCCGCATAATCTGTCCGAACAGAATAAGGCTAACCGATCAATCACATGCAACTTATTGCTTCAACGACACAACACAGAAGCGTTTTTTGATCGCTTGATCACAGGAGATGAGAAATGGGTCCTGTATGATAACCCAAAACGCAAAAGGCAGTGGCTCTCTCCAAATGAAATCCCTCGGAGTACTGCTAAGCCAGGTTTACACCCCAAAAAAGCGCTTTTGTGTGTTTGGTGGAGTATTCGCGGCATTGTTCATTTTGAATTACTGAAACCTGGAGAAACTGTTACTGCAGACCTCTACAGCGAACAATTGCAGCGAGTCAATCAATCTTTAATTGAAAAGTGGCCAGCGATTGTCAACCGAAAAGGCGTCATTCTCCAACATGACAATGCAAGACCGCACTGCGCAAGGCGAACTCTAGAAAAAATTAATGAATTGGGGTGGGAGGTGCTGCCTCATCCACCATATTCGCCCGATGTTGCACCATCGGATTTCCACTTATTCCGAGCGCTGCAACACTTTTTAAGTGGCAAAACATTTGCAAATTTGGATGATATCCAAAATGCCATCTCTAGATATTTTGCCGAAAAACCAATTAATTTTTATCGATCAGGGATTGAAAATTTACTCACTAGATGGCAAAAGGTTATTGACAATGATGGGGAATACATCATTGATTAAAAATAAAGACTCGTTAAAAATGTATGTGTTTGTATTTAGCGTAAGAAAACGACATTACTTTCCGGTCCCCCTAATATATTGATGTCATTCGTACTACGGTATGCATATAGGGGGAACATTAACAATTTTCAACCGCGCTTGTAGCCGTAATGTTCTCTAAGTTCTTAGGAACGTTAAGAAACTTTATTTCCGTACTTAAAGTGTCTAACTTTGGGTATTCAAATGAAGTTACGTCGCGTATTCGAAAGGTTGGAAAAGGAGAGTAGTTTATAATGTTTTGAAATTGTTTGCAATGTACGAGTGTACTTACTGTAATAACTATAATTTATCTGACCTGTGCTACTTCGCAAAAACAAAAATACTTTAAGAAAATCTAGAAAATTTCGATTAAATTAATGTTTATTTTTTTTTCGAAGCGATTAAACGTTCGCGTGATTGCTTCCACTCACAACAACGTGGCGTTAGTTAAGATGATATACACAGCACCACATTAAGCTCATAGACATGAGATATTAAGCCCCATAACTCTTGTTCTTTCACTAGCTGCACCGCCCTTCAAACCAGAATATAGTAATATTTACATACTACTGTTTATGGGCAGGAATAGGTGCTGCGGTGGTTCCTATCTAGACAGTGTCCGGCTACAGATCTCTGTAGCCACCAGTTTAAACCTATTTATCAAATATTTACAAGTATTCAAAATAATCACCGAGTGCAACGTTCATATCTATTTCCGATTTTACGCTGCCTTGAATTCAATTCACATTCAATCCTCTTTTCAATAGGATCCGTCCAACATAAATAAAGCTGGATGAACTGCCAAAGCTGTCAGAACTAGCCGTGGCCAGACTGCTCACTTTGGCATCTTGGTTGAAAATGTGTTTGTGCGAAATATTGTTGCATTTTCCAACCAACTTTAATAAATTAAAATTTGCGTTTACCATTGCACTGAGTTTAATATTGCATTTAAAATATTATAAATAGTAGCTCGCTGGCCTAATGGTTAGAGCGTGCGGCTTTCATTCCTAAGGTCGCGGGTTCTAATCTCGGCATGTACCGATGACTTAATATTTAAGTTATGTACATTTGTGAACTTCAATTACAACAGCGAGATACAAACAGTGAAGGAAAACATCGTGAGGAAACCCGCACACTGAAATCATATTTGTGTGTGTGTGGTGGCTCCAATAAAGTGGCAATAAGCTCGCCCCCTGTTACATGGAACCTAATCTGACCACGTCAGGCAAAATGTGGGTGTGTTTATTCACCTCTGCCTACCCCTACTGGGAAAAGTCATGATAATATAAAAAAAAAAATTAAAACATTATCCCCAATTTGAAAGGAACGCGGTTTTATTTATTAATTATTTGGAACTTATTGTAATAATAGTTTTATAAGTACATTATAATAAATTTGATAGATTAATTTCTGTTACATCAGACCGTCTAGGTAGGTACTATCGCAGCTCCTACGCTTCGCTACATCGGTTTCTACCGCTATATAGTTCTATGAAACATTGTTGTGTTCCGGTTTGAGAGAGCTGTAACTAGTGAAATTATTGGAATGAAGAAACTTGACTATATCTTAAGACGACGAACGCAATGTTTTGCAGTGTATATCATCCTAACTATCGGAATGGTGTTATAGGCGGGCGCATCACTTACCATCAGACGAACGGTGTGGTCGTCTCGTCGATTCACTGAATAAAAAAAAAAAAAAAAATCAATATTTTATTGGATTTAAGAATGATTAGTTTTCAAAGAAAACTCCTGAATTATTTCCGCAAAAATTTCCATAGAAATATCGTTTTACACTGCTTAGTGTAATAAAATGATTTAGGTCTGTATCTACTTAAATCCATTCATACATATATGTAATGTAATATACATCTAATTTCATTGTAGTGGTTATGATATGTTATAGTCGAGAACGTGAGTTATGCGTGCGTTATACAAAGATAATAAAAAAGATCTGATTTGCGTTCATTGAGTAGCAAATTACTTTTATCTTTTTTATAACAATATTTAACTACACGTGTCTGTGTGTTGAAGACTACATGCGAACTGTTCATACTACATATATGTACATAAGTTTTCAATCATCGCTCGACGTGTCCCGTGCATTGTGCCTACATTGATTTATCGCCCCGACGGATGACATACGACAAATGATTTTGTTATTTATATGTATATATATATACTAAATTACTTCTGGTTTATTTATTTGGTTCATTAGCGGTGTGACTAAATAATAAAACAAAGATTTTTTTTATTCTCCTAAGCGAGCTGAAAGTTTACTTGATGGTTCACTAACCAAACCAGGTTATCACTATAACCTTGCCCATAACAACGTGGCGCTACTTAAGATAGTATACACTGCGCCACATTGCGCTCGTCGCATGAAACATTAGATATTGAGTCTCGTTACCCCAGTAATTACACTAGCTACAACGCTGTTCAAACCGGAACGCAGTAATGTTTGCACTATACTGTTTGGCAGCAGAAATAGGCGCTGCGGAATGGTACCTACACAGACGGTCGCCAACAACAGAGACCTACCACGAATAATATTCAGTTTGTAATCACTGAGGCACAACATTCCCATCTTTTTACGTAACGCTACGTATAATAATAAATCGAAGTAATAATAACTGTTACATCTACCGTTAGTAAGCCTATTCGAAGAAAGTTTGTCTATCCACCAAATAGGAGCAGGGAGAAAGGCGACTTGCGAGGCGAAAGGCGAAAAGGATTTTCGGGTTCGGGGCGTTAAAGGTAGAGGCCTTCATTGTCCTCTAAGCGAGTCCGGGGTTAACGACAAAGACTAGGTGGTCACGCCCATGTGATAAGCATAGCGAAGGTGCTAGTATTATGGCCTTCCGTGGTTACGTGCTTAGGCGTAATACAGGGAGGCACCGATGCGTTCCTTAAAAGATCGCAAAGAAGAGGAGGTTTAAGGAGTACAAATCCGACATAACCTTGTTTTGCCCCCAGATGCAAGGTATATTTTAGATTGCCCCCCCCCCCAAAAAAAAAAAAAAAAAAAGGTCCTGTTATGAAGGTCTATTTTTGTTAATATAATTACTAAGGAATCAACACTTAGTACCTTATACCTTAAAGTAAAAAACGCCTTTTGGTGCAATGCACATATCTCTATACATTGTTATGGGCTCTTGGTTCCTCTGCCTTTTCATATAATATATTTCATAAAAAGAGTAATATCACTGTTTATGTTTCGGCATAAAACAAAAGAGATGATCTACAAAATGTTTATGTTATCATATCTTTTAAAGACCTTTTAGAGACCTTCGGGAACAGGACCCAATAAGGCTACGTAACGTAATATATCGACAGATGTTGATATATTAGGTTACGTGGAAACGCTGTTGATAGATCGATCGCATCACTCCGAGCGTCCCTTCGTTGTTAATAGTGTATTTTTTATTAGGTCGTATAAACATGTGCCGTCATTTTTGCATGATTCCTAGGTGGTAGGTCTCTGTTGCTGGAGACTGTCTGGGAAGGTACTACCGCACCTCCTATTTCTGCCGCTAGACAGTAGTGTGCAAACATTAATGTATTCTGGATGTAAAGTAGTGCAGTTAGTGAAATTATTGAGGTAAGGAGACTTCTGTTTACTAGCGACGATCGGAATGCGGTGCTGTGTATACCATTCTAACTAGTGCTACGTTGTTATGGGCAGGTGTATCAATCACCATCAGGCGAAACTCTAATCGCTTCGTAGAATAAAAAAAAAAATATTTAGGTGCATATGCAACATATATAGGTCTTGCGGTGGTTTGTACCTGGGTGTTTTTTTTTTTTTTTTATCAACGAAACGAACGGGTATTTCAACCGATGGTATGTAATAAGCCCGTTCTTAATAATGTAACGCAAGTTAGAATGATGTGCACTACACCACATGCTCGACGCCTTTAGACATAAAATGTTAAATTAGTTACTTCAGTTATGTTCGTTAATTCAGCGCCTTTCAAACCGGAACACAACAATGTTTCCGTACTACTGTTTGGCGGCATACGTAGGAACTGTGGTGATTCGTACCTAGATGATCTGGCAACAGAGATTTACCAACACTATATAAAATTTTTTTCATCATTTCACCTTCACTATATTAAACGAAATATTCATACATTTTATCCCCTTGTGGGGTGAGCTTATACAGGAGTAGATCCTTCTGCAGAATGCCGTTAAGTAAAGCGTTACTGCAGTTTTACAATTTGTTAATTGAAAATGAAGCCATAGATGGTGAAGCATATTCGCCTTGAATACTTTGGCTAATGGAATATCCTTCAGTTGAACAAATAATACATGATTAAGGTTTTACTTACAACTTTTAATCAATACACAGTGAAATATAATAAATACTTCTGAAATTATTTAATACCAACGATCTTCGCTTGTCAGTCTGTAGCTAATTTTCCAATACCTCGAGACAGACCGACTGCAATACAATCAGACTGTTCGATCAGTGTTGCCATATTAGAACTATAAATTGGCAATATTATTTCTAGTTAATCAAAGTAGTGATAAGTAAAAAACACAACATATTTTATTATTTTTTGATAACGCTAACAATACGTTGACAGCCTAACCACACAAATTCTGTTATGGTAGTAAATTTACAATAAGAGATAGGGTGGTGGTAGCCAAGCGGGTGCAAAAAATCTTACCACCAACCAACTGCAGGATAATAAAATTTGCCACTGTCGGTCCTGTGTATAATTTTTTTTTCTCCAATTCCTTTTGCCTCCGGTTTAATAACTCGCGAAGTAACAATTGCAGCAGTTTCAAACACACACAAATGGTACGTAATTCTTTTTTCCGCCCCCGCGCGCACCATTTAACAAATGAACTGAACTCTGCTCTCATTTCTAAACCCGACCTGTTTGAAGCGGTTCGGGTACAACAAGGGCGCTCGTTAGGCTTTGATACAATTCACTGAAATCTGTTTTGATTTGTTACTGTAACATTCTTAATTGTTCGCAACCATCGATGTGTCTGTGTGTACAAATTTATAATATACCAAAAGTTTCATGGTAAAGGTACGCATGCATCTAATGTAGGTAAATATATAAATAGTTTTGTTGTAAGTTAAGAGATACATGAACATTAAAATAGTTTAGTATAATGGTAATGACAGCTGTTACTAGTACAGGGTGTCTGGTGGCAAATTTATGTTTTCAAATTTAAATAAAAAATAATATGTTTGACATATAATTTTACTAAAAGTATTAAAAGATTGAGTACAAATGCGGATTTCATTTTTTAAAGATAATGTCATCCAAATGTCTTCCATCCTGTTGCACACACTGTTCGAAACGGAGCCTCGTATTCCGTGCCACACGCTGCAGTAAACTTGGTTCAATTGCGCTGATTTCTCGCCGAATATTTTCTTTTAAGTCCACAACAGTTCGCGGATTGTTGGCGTAAACTCTCTCTTTGAGGTAGCCCCACAAAAAAAAATCCATTGGAGTTAGGTCGGGTGACCTCGGTGGCCACGGGTTGTCCCCAAAGCGACTAATCAGTTTTTGAGGGAGATTTTCTCGCAACAAATCCATCGAAGCTCTGGCCGTGTGTGCGGTCGCACCATCCTGTTGAAACCATGTGTGTGATGAGAATGATGAATGAGCTCGCAGGTTCGGCAAAAAGAAATTCGAAATCATGAGCCGATAATTCTCAACATTGACATTCGTCGCTTGGCCCCGTGCATTTTCAAAAAAAAATGGTCCGACTATCCCATTCGTGGATAAAGCGCACCAAACAGTTACCCTTGGGCAATGTAATGGTTTTTGGTGCTTCAGTCGAGGATTGCGAGTTCTTAGAGCCCAGTAACGGAAATTTTGCTTGTTTACGTGTCCGTTTAAATGAAAATAAGCCTCGTCGCTCCAAAAAATGGAATTCACAGTGCGAAAACGCTCCAACATAGTTTCACAAAAAAATTTGCATGACGCAAAGTCATTTTTTTTCAATTCTTGAATTATTTGAATTTTAAAAGGATGAAACTTCATATCTTTTTTCAAAATTTCATGCACAATTGCTCTTGGAAGTCCCAGTGAAGCTGCCCTTTTCTGTATCGAAAGTCGTGCATTTTCACGTAAACTGCGTTCAACCAGTTAATGTTTTCGGGGGTCCTTGACGATCGACTAGGTCCTGGCCGTGGTGTGTTCATAGCCGAAGCTGTTGCGCGAAACCTCTTCACCCACGAACGAATTAAATTCACACTCGGCTCATCGCCTATCCGTCGAATATTGAAATGTGAACAAAACTGTCGGCGAGCGAGTACGTAAGAATCGTTACTCTTGAAAAATGCTTCAATAGCGAACGCGCGATGCTCATCCGACCACTGCGACATCGTGACTAAGAAATCCGCACGATCGGTGATTCTAATGACACCACCTTCCCCCCGCACTGTTTATAACTTATTGAGATATTCGTTTTTTAAAATATAAATCTGCCGCCAGACACCCTTTATTAAGCAGACGATAGTCTCGGAAGATAATAGTAGTTAAAATGGCGGGGCTGGAATACAAAGGTCCAAAAAAATGGTAATGATCAATTTAAAGCAGTAAATATTCGATATATTCGACAATTATTGTAATAATCTATCTAAAGACAATTTGTTATATCCTTAACGAGCGTAATTATAAACTTGCATAAAAAAATCTTCCAGTAGAAGATAATATCGAGAAATCGAAAATTTCCTAATGTTGGTAATAAAATATAAAATTATAAAACCTATTAATAGTAATTAACAAACAAATGAAATTTTTGTGTGAAAAAATACAGATATATCTTATCCTATCATACAAATACATGAACTGAACTTTGCGAATATCTTAGGGCTTAAAAATATACCTTAAATATTTATATAATATATACTTATCGTGTTACGTTATTGCAGGAAAATATTTCATGTCACCGTCTCAGATATAATATGTTAGGATAAAAATAGAACATAAAATTTATAGGTAATACTCATGTATATACTAAGGTAGGTTATTACGTAGAATTTATTACTAATGAAATCATCGCTGACGCTACATACACCAGTTATCGCGGACACGCAGCCACTCCGTTCCATGTACCACTTGTGCATTGCGTTACTATCAGTATTCCATGATGGTCGGTTTGCCATGAATAAATTATTAATACATCATAAAGCTACACGTAAAGTAAAGTAGTTTAATTAAAACGACATGCAATTTTTTTTAATTTATTTGACCTAATCATTCCGATTTCCGCTTACAAAAATATACCTTTCATATGCCATTCCACACTCCTCTTTAGAACTGTTTTTATCGATGTATTTAAACACATATGTATGTTTATATAAATACAGTGTAATAATTTCTTTGATTATGTCATTACAATTCATTCAAAACAACAGTATCTTAATTTATTCTATGTATTATACGTTTACTTCACTCTACTATATGTACGTTTTATATGTGGTACAACTATGGGCTATAGACTGGTTAGAACAATACATCTTTGTTATTTAATTTATGTAATGATTATTACTTTTACTAAATAAGTTTACATATAGACACACAGATATTTACATATATATTAATATAGACCCACTAGATGTGGAGACTAGTGGGCATATCGTTAGCTTCACACAGAAACCCTCTGTCTTCAATATTCAGACATGAAGGACGGATCCTAAATCTAGATTCAGTATGACGCTCGGGCTGCAAGCCATTGCGACTCTTACAGCTCATCTGACACTGGGCTCGTGGACCCGGATCCATGGTCTGTGTCGGATTCTAAAGTCAGATATAATAATAACCAAATAGCGGCCTTCTAGCAATTTAAACTATTTTATCGTCGATGAGTTGGCAATTGAGTTTAATTTCACATGAATTACAATGTTATATGACAATAATATTTTTATAAAGGCGTCCGTCTATATTACTCTTGCTCTAATATGTTGTCTTGCGATACTATTTTGGCGACAAATATATAATATGACGAAGGTAGCAGTTGGGTTCGATATAATACCCGATCACCATCCGAAAAAAAAATACCTTCATCTGATAAACTGCGTCAATACTTAGGTATCGCCGCAGTAACATTTAGTAGTTATATAGAAATCTATCCAAAACATTCCACCAGACCCTGATGTTAAAGCTGTGTAAGCTTTAATTAGTTTAACCTATTTTTTTCTTGGTGTTCTAAATATAAAATTATTATGAAATGGATTTATGTCATTGCTTTTAATGGACTTATTTAAACTTCATTCAATTATAATAAGTAACCGGCTCAGAGAGAGGATTTATAGCATTGAACGATGATTAAATAAGGATAAAATTTCTATCGAACGGCAGATTCTCGTCGTCTTATATATAAATGTATACCGCTCTGTCTACGTCGCATAGGATCTTAACGGATGACTCAACTTTTAAGTATTTACTTAAGAAAAACCTTATCGAGTCATAGTTGGCATTAAGATTGCTCATCGTATTAATGACGCAAATTCGAAAATAGATTACTTTGTTACTTTAAAGGACAATCGATAAGAGTAATTGAATTTTATGATATCATTTTAAAATAAAAATAAAAAACTGATGACAGGATTCTGTTGCGGAGACCGTCTGGCAGATGTGTGCAAATATTACTGTTCCCGTTTGAAGGGCGCTGCACTAGCGAAATAACAGGAGAAATATGAGATTCAAAATTTAAGACTTAAGACGATAAGCACAATGGGTTGCAGTGTATATCATTGTAACTAGCGCCACATTATAAAGACCGGGCATATCACTTACTATCAGGTGAACATCCCGCTCGTGTTGTCTCTTCGTAGAATAATAATCAATTGTATGAAAGCTTCTGCAAGCCTGGACATTTTTAAGTTGCAGAAATTTTATCTCCTATGTCACAGTAAAGAGTTTACGTGTCATTGATACGCAGTTATACATGTATATGCACTTACTGAACGAGACAGACATCTTCCCAGTGCATGGTAAGATATTTACCTGCTCATAACAACGATGCGCTTATTATGATATATGATCATACTCAGTATTATATTGTGCTCGTCGCCTTGAGGCATTAAATGTTAAGTCTTGTTACTACATTATGTTCACTAGCTTCTACGCCATTCAAACCAGAACTGCGTTGTTTGCACACTAATATATCGCGGTAGAAATTGGCCTTACTTATGGTGCTTGCCTCGACGGTTTCAAGATGATTTGTTTGAAAGAATAAGATGAATATTTCTGTTAGGCTGTTTTATGATATAGGATAAAGGTACTTATAATAGAAAATAACAAATAATCCATAGGGTTGATGGGTTAAGAAGGGACTACTTGGTACTGATGTCAACCCCATTAAACTTGATCAAAAACATTTGGTTTGGCAAAACATTTATTTGTACCTTACGGTACCTATCAGGAGTCTTGAAATGGTATAATGTGTCCCACGCTAAAATGATTTTCTCAATATATCTAATATTGTAAAAAAAATTATAATATTCTTTTCTGTTTATCTTTCCTCTGCGTACTTATAGTAGTAAATCCTTATACATATAGTGAAATGATCGTTGCTATTTGTTCACCGAGTATTTCTACTTTTCAACATATATTTACTCACTAAATATCACAAAGCAGTAAAATAATTTTATCTTCTAGCATTTAATTACAATAATGCTTCTGTAACAAGAACTGCTTTTCATTACAGCCGACGTTCGAAGAACTTGCTACGCGACGCTTGTCCTTATTCTTAACCGACTTTATGAATGAAAATTATGGTTTTATTATACCGTACTACCCCGAGTAATAAACATTTTAGTCCCCTTCTAACTTTTTATCAAGAGTAAAGAAACCCTTGGTGTGTTAGCGACTTTATAGAGGCTTCTATGTGTCTTTACTTTTTTACAACATTGTTATTAACATTGTTGTTTCCATTTTAGTAAAAGAGAGTTCCAATAAATTTTGAATTATAGTACAGTAAATATTATATCTACCACAAAGGTATTTCTCAGTGTAAGTCTTGTGTGCAGATGGCTATCTACAACTTTCCAATAATCATTTCCAATTCACAACTCACGGGACGCAAACCAACCTCATCTTCTCGTAGTGCACACTACTAATCACCAAACGAGGCTCTGGCTCCCATCAACCCGCACTGGGCCAGCGTGGTGGGAAATAGCCCAAATCCCCCTAGATGGATCCGTACAAACGACGACCCGTGGTGGCTTAGCTTAGCTGAACGTTAACAGCGCAAGAATGATCGATATGGGATTCTTTGATGAAGGCCTATGTCCGTCTAACAATAGACATGTATCGGATAATGTATAATATCGGCTTTTATATTATTTTGAATATTAATTTTGTAATGCTTATGGATTACGATTATTTTTCAAACTTGTTTCACATATAATAACAAAAAACTTACAATTATTAAATAAATTACAATGCGAAATAGCACAAAAGTATAAAGCTAGCATAGCAATTCTCGACTCATTCCAATTTCTAATGATTCAATAGAACTATTATTTTACTATTAAAATATTTGTCACTATATATTGTTTCATAGTATCGAACAATGTTATCTATATACAAATATAACGGTAAATCGCCCGGCATCGCATTTACATACTCCATGTACTCCCGTTATACAAAGAAGTAAATGCAAATTTTAAGTGCAGGTAGTTACGCGCGCCTCGCCGGAGGAAGTCTGCATGAATACCTCGTGAACTGCAGCAACTTTGTAATAGAATACACACAGCGCACAACTGCACTTTTTTTAAGATTTATCTCCGCAAATTTCTAGTCTTAAATAAACATACCCGCGACTTCGTTAATCTATCTCTATTCATCATCTTTATTATCATTATAATCATCAGCCGATAGGCTTCCACTGCTGGACATAGGCCTCCCCCAAACATCACATATAATCAGCATGACCTCCGCTACTGCTGGGTAATAGGGGCTCTCGTATATAGTGGGATTTGGGCCATTTCCCACCACGCTGGCCCAATCCGGTTTGGCAGAAGTCAAACCCTCGTTTTTTGATTAGCAGGGTGCACCACGAGCAGGTGCGGTTGGCTTGGGTCCCATGAGTTGTTATGCGGGACTAATTACAACCCCATTTGTATATTATATAAGGTTGGAAAATATCTCCCTTCCGCTTTTTTGCTCTTTATTCAATGCTTTATAAAAAGTGTTACAGTGATCGGATTTAGTTCAAATATGCGCCATTTTATTCGATAATCTGTATCCATCTAGACGGCAACTTCATAATACCTCCCTCGTAGAAGCCCCCCTCCTTATTTGCGAAGAACTCGGACAGCCACTTTTCATAAGCCTCTTTTGAGTTCAACTTTACACCACCAAGGGCCTTCACCATGGACAGGAACAGGTGGTAATCACTTGGCGCTATGTCCGGGCTATATGGTGGATGCGATAAAACTTCCCATCCAAGCTCCCGTAGCTTCTAACGAGTCATCAACGAAGTGTGTGGTCTGGCGTTGTCCTGGTGGAACACTACACTCTTCCTGTTGGCCAATTCTGGACGCTTCTGGTCGATCGCCTGCTTCAAGCGGTCCAGTTGTTCGCAGTAGATGGTAGAATTAAGCGTCTGGCCATATGGGAGCAGCTCATAGTGGATGATTCCCTTCCAATCCCACCAAACACACAGCAAAACCTTCCTGGCCGTCAATCCCGGCTTGGCCACTGTTTGGGACGATTCACCGGCCTTCGACCACGACCGTTTTCGCTTGATATTGTTGTATGTGATCCATTTTTGGTCGCCGGTCACCATCCGCTTCAAGAATGGGTCGAGTTCGTTCCGTTTCAGCAGCATATCGCAGGCGTTGATTCGGTCCAGAAGGTTTTTTTGCGTCAAATCATGCGGCTCCCAAACATCAAGCTTTTTTTTGTATCCAGCCTTCTGCAGATGGTTTAAAATGGTTTGGTGACTAACTCCCATCTCCTGGGCGATGTCACGAGATGCCACATGCCGGTCTAACTCGATGTAGTCCATGATTTGATCGGTATTTGTCGTCACAGGTCTTCCGCCGGCTGGCTTATCCATGGTGTCGTTTTCACCGGCTCTGAATCGTCGAAACCATTCCTCCGCGGTTCGAAGTGATAGAGTACCATCCCCCAAAACACCATTAATCTCACGGAACGTTTCTCTAGCGGATTTGCCTTTAACGAAGGAAAACTTTAAAATAGCGCAAATTCAGCGTTAGTGAACTCGCATGTTTACACGTCTATAACTGTTGAACGCAATATCCAAACTAATTATGCATAGCGTCGTTTTGTAGGTTATGTCAAGACCTTTAAAATTATGTATAGTATTGCCAGATACGAGCTCTGTAGCGCTTTGTACATAGCCGCGAAATTCAAAAGACAAAAAGGCGGAAGGGAGATATTTTCCAACCTATTATATAACTATTAGGGGGACCGGAAAGTAATGTCGTTTTCTTACGCTAAATACAAACACATACATTTTTAACGAGTCTTTATTTTTAATCAATGATGTATTCCCCATCATTGTCAATAACCTTTTGCCATCTAGTGAGTAAATTTTCAATCCCTGATCGATAAAAATTAATTGGTTTTTCGGCAAAATATCTAGAGATGGCATTTTGGATATCATCCAAATTTGCAAATGTTTTGCCACTTAAAAAGTGTTGCAGCGCTCGGAATAAGTGGAAATCCGATGGTGCAACATCGGGCGAATATGGTGGATGAGGCAGCACCTCCCACCCCAATTCATTAATTTTTTCTAGAGTTCGCCTTGCGCAGTGCGGTCTTGCATTGTCATGTTGGAGAATGACGCCTTTTCGGTTGACAATCGCTGGCCACTTTTCAATTAAAGATTGATTGACTCGCTGCAATTGTTCGCTGTAGAGGTCTGCAGTAACAGTTTCTCCAGGTTTCAGTAATTCAAAATGAACAATGCCGCGAATACTCCACCAAACACACAAAAGCGCTTTTTTGGGGTGTAAACCTGGCTTAGCAGTACTCTGAGGGATTTCATTTGGAGAGAGCCACTGCCTTTTGCGTTTTGGGTTATCATACAGGACCCATTTCTCATCTCCTGTGATCAAGCGATCAAAAAACGCTTCTGTGTTGTGTCGTTGAAGCAATAAGTTGCATGTGATTGATCGGTTAGCCTTATTCTGTTCGGACAGATTATGCGGGACCCAAACACCTGCTCTGCTTACTTTTCCAATCTGCTTCAAATGTTCTTGGATGGTCGACCAAGGTTTGTTGAGACTGTTTGACAATTCCTCGATCGTCTGACACGGATTTGCTTCCACTTCCGCCCTTAACACGTCGTTGTCTAACGCTGATGGTCTTCCTGATCGATACGAGTCGGAAAGATCAAAATTACCCGATTTGAACTTGGAAAACCACCTTTGGCATTTACGAATGTCCAGTGCATTTGGATAAACATCGCAAATGTTTTTGGTAGCAACTGTTGCGTTATTTCCCTTGCGAAACTCAAAGAGCATGCAATGCCGGATGTGTACCTCTTCTGGTATTTGGCTGGCCATTTTACCCAAAATTACAAAAAAAATTGTAATTCAATTGTCTATAAGTAAAGAAATCACTATAACCTCACAATGTCTTTGGTACGCCTCTGAACAAAACAATGAGCTGACAAATGACAATCAAGTATTGGCATGCGCAGAAACGACATTACTTTCTGGTCCCCCTATTATATATTAACTAAATAATGTTGTCGGACACAGGAAGGAGGTTTTTTTCGAGTCACAATACACTCAAACTGGAAATTGTTTAGGAATACATTAATGTTTGCTAACTACTGCTTGGCGGCAGACATAAGAGTGGCGGTGGTACCTAGAACGTCTATGCCAACAGAGATCAGTATAAATATCGATGATCTTTGTTTCTACTTTACATTAACTCATTTTTAAGGTCTGAGAAACACTAATTGTACAATAACATAACAGTTATAATGATTATACTAATGCACATAATCAATCGACAATCAAAATTGGTCAGGAGAGACATCACCAACTTCAAAGGTTGCTATTTAGTATTGCGGTTTAACAAAAACTAAGTTAAATATTAAGTTAGACATTCTAAATAAAAACTCACTAAATAAACCAACCTGCCTTGAATATTTCGAATTACTTGAAATAGCTTTTCTCAATTGTTGTTTCTTTAGAAGGTTCTTCACAGAAGTTTATCCATATATTACGTTCAACCAACATGCGGAATAATTTCCTCTGTGAGCTTCCACAATTTACATTTATGTACATAAAATATAAACCCAAACAAATTCATTATTGGTGGTCGGTCTCTGTTACTGCAAACCTTCTAAGTAGGTACCACCGCAGCGTCTTTTTCTGTGTCCAAATAGTAGTGTATCAAACATTGCTGTGTTCGGGTTTGAAAGGCGATGTAGCTAGTGTAATTGGGGTAAGGAGACAACATCTTACGTAACAGGCGACGAGCGCAATATGGCGCAGTATATCCATCCGAGCTTCCGTCACGTTGTTATGGGTGGACGTATCCATCAGTTCCCGTTAGTTTCGTCGCTTAATTGTATCAAAAAACAACATTTATGTCATAGAGTAATCACGTAAGAGTATTTACTCATATGTATATCTATACAAGGAATTGCGTGAAGACGTAAATAAGAGATTAGTTTATCTTTGTTTTCATGCACTCTGAAACGTCATTTGCGATATTAACGATTAATATCTAACCGTTGCATGTTCACATAAAATATAAATACCTTTCACATTACCATTAAAATTAAACGGAATAGGGTAATCCCCTATTATTTAAAACTTTTTAGTTAAAAGACCTAAAGTTTTTTAAAGGTACAGTAATTTTAGAGATTGATAAGAACCATTTCTGTACTATCAATCTAGGGGTTGTTTTTTTTTTTAAATTATATTCGCCTAATTTCTTCTATAAAAAAAAAATTAAAAACCGGTAAAAAATCTTCGAAGCCAACTCTTACTGAGAATCTCCTTTGTTGTCCTATAAGAGTTAAAAGGATAATATTGTATTGATTTTTTCAATTATAACTTTCATGGATATTTCATTTAGATTTATTTTGAAATTCACGATCGGCGTCAGTGATGTTGAGAATGAGTGAGCGAAACCTTTTTACTTTGAAATTAAATTCCCCATCACATCGCTTCGAGTCATCCCCTTTGACGTTCCGCGTGCGTAATTGATATCAAAGTTAATATGATTCCATCTTACATACAATATTAACGTACATTTATTGTAAGAAGAACTGACATTTATTTATTTCAACCAAAACCTTATGTGCTACCAAACATCGCGAATAATCAACGAGCACGTGGGTGTACTGGACGTTATCCTAACTGGCCCCACATTGTTATGGGCAGGCATATATACTTACTATCAGGCGGACTACTCGTTCGTTCTGTCGCTTCGTCGAATAAAACAATTAGATTTTGTTCATCCTTTGATACGTTATTGTTTTTTAAATGTATCCTATATCATAAGCCACAAACATTGTAAGTGTTCTTGACTGTAATCTTTTCCCAAACAGAATAATTTTTTCTTCGTCTTCTTAGTATTTGTCTCGTCGTAGTAATAAACAAAAGCCTTTTTTATTTCTGTTTTTCCAATAGTTCAGTATTGCACTTTGATTTATTAAACCTTTCTTTAAAATTATTCTGGAGTATATCCAATCTACTGGTTTTCAATCGCATTATTTAAAAGTTTATTTGGTTTCGAAATTGGATAATATTATATAAGGAAAAGTTAGTTGACGGAACATTAAGGAAGAGATCGAAAGTAGGTCGAAAACTCAAGAATTTTATTTGCGTTACTTCGAAAGGATAACTTCTAACATTTTATTAAATTCTTCAAACTCGAATTTTTACTTTGAAATAAAGAATTTTAACCATGACAATGTTTATTTTACCGCAAGATGAAGCTATTCAAAAAGAAACACTTTAGGTCTTAAGCAAACTATTAACTATATTTATGATGACATGGTTAGTGTTTAGATGACGAACAATCTTCTTTGATTGTAGTGTTTTTTATTCGACGAAACAACTGCAGAAGTTTATTAGATGGTAAGTTATACTTTCGCCTACCGCTTCAGTAGGGTATATATCATTTAATAATTATAAAATACATTATCTATTGCGTACAACATATTGTATAAACTCGATTTTACAGTTTTGAAAATAAACATTTTCTATTAAAAAGACATATTCAATCGACTAATATCATAAAGCTGGGATGGTAACCATTACTTGTCAAAATATACTATTTATGTTGTGTATATAAAACCACTATTAAAATAGATAATAGTTTCGCAAAAAGCATATACTAAGGATAAGCTTTTCGTTAAAGTTAATATTAACTTGCTTAAAATAAAATAAGCTTTGAATTGAATGAATTGATCTTCATAAATATTTTATATATTTTGAATGAATTGAGCGGCGAAAAATAACGATGTCTTTTCTATGTTTCTGCACGTGTCTGTCGTGTTCTAAATAAATCAATTTCAAATAGATTACTGTTTAAAAAATACTAAAACCTTATTATATATTAGAAGGTTATTATATATCAGCTGTGCATTCCATTGACGGTTTATATGTTTTTTAGTTCTGATGAATTGATTATTTATATCGCTTCGCTGTGGTTTTGCGTACACTTCACTATAAATGTATTCGTAGTACTGATATCGCTTAATAGCGAAACGTCGGCTCCGCCCTCGATAGTACGATGCATATACATCGGAAATATTGTAGTGGGATATTTTTGAATAAATAATTTTAATGTATTTTTCAATTCAGGCAAACACTTGAACATTACTATGTACTACTATTTACCTTTGTACATCTATATATATATATAGAAATTCATTGATTCATCGCGAGATCTGTGAAACTATTAGACGTAAACACTCAATATTTGGAGGTCGGCTAATAATGGATTTTACTAAAACCTTTCCTCAAAGGGAATTGCGAGAATTACGGCCAACAAAACGAACGTGAAACAGCTGCTTATTTATACCTTAACAGTATAAAGCATAACAAATATTGTATTGTATGATACTATTACTTCTCAATTTTTTTTTTGTAATGGTATTGTTTGGTATCGCGGCATCGTCTTTTTCTTTATAGCCAAACAGTACTGTGCAAAAATTATTATTTCGGTTCGAAGGGTAAGTGGAGAAATCGCTGAGACATCAAACTTATGGTTAAAGTACGTCAGTAGACTGAAATTTCAAGCGGCTCGGTTTAAAATGTGATGCGGTGTATATTATCCTGATTAGCACTATATTTTTATGGCTTCTAGTGTCACTTACGAACAGAACGTCCTGTTTATCTAGTACGTTTAAAGGATATTTTTAATTTTTTATACTTTTGTAAGTCTTGGCAGATTGGTCGTTGTTATCAAGTATTTACAGTAACTCGTCTCATCAGGCTAACTATTTTTACTGTACATTTGTTTTATAATTGTAGTTGTTCCCAGCGATTCTTTTAATCAGCAGTGGATCCATCGGTTGATATGATGGTGATGATGATGATTTATTTTATAGAAAATAAATATATATTTTCTAAAAACTACGTTTTGTTATTCTAACTAGTCCAACGTAGCAACCAGCGGCTTCGGCGGGAATCGTATCCGCGTTTATTTTACAACTTGTGTGGTGTACGTAGTCGTCTACGTAGCAGTCTGGTTATTTGATTACGCGACGACGCGCGACCTTCCAGAGCGACTGCAACGGCCGCGACCAATGGACGCGTTATAATGACGAAAATATCATACTCCGAGTTATTTATCACCGGACCGTCCCTCTCATAACGCTTTAATAAAACTCAAATATGCGCTCTAGTTAACTAAATATGTAAAAAATGTGTTTTAAAATAATTTCTCGTCTCATGATCCACAACCTCACTCCATTAGTCGGTTGAAATGAAACGTTCCAATTTCACAGCAGTTGGTTCTGTAAGGTTTTTTAATCCGTACATTTTTTGAATACTTTGCCTGAAGATATTAAATAGGCACTTGTTAAGTATACCTTAACCTTAAGAGGACCTTACGACTCCACTACCTAAAGTTAAACGCTGTGTGACTATACACTCGATTTGTTTATTTATTTAATGTACTTCGTATGAGTATTTTTTGTGGGGGCTCTATCCAGCTGTGGACTGGCGCTGCTTGGTGTTGATGATATGTACTTTTAATACATACACTTATATTTGTTTATTTTTATAAATAAATGAATATGTAAGGAGAACGTTTAGAATTCTAGATAAATATGTACACCACTACAGCGCCTATTTCTACCGCCAAATAACAATGTACAAACTGCTGCTTTTCAGTTTGAAAGCGTTGTCGCTAATGAAATTACTGAGGTATTAAGACTTACCATCGTTAGTGTCAAAGCGACGAGTCCTATGTGATACAGTGTATATAATCTTAACTAGCGCCACGTGGTTATGAGCAGGCGTGCCATTTACCAATAGAAGAAAATCACGCTTACCTCGTCGCTTCATCAAATAACCCATAAAATTCTATATTATAGTAGCTCGCTGGCCTAATGGTTAGAGCGTGCGGCTATCATTCCGAAGGTCGCGGGTTCAAACCTCGGCATGTACCGATGACTTAATATTTAAGTTATGTACATTTGTGAACTTTAGTTACAACAGCGAGATACAAAAACGGTGAAGGAAAACATCGTGAGGAAACCCGCACACTGATATCATCTTTGTGTGTGTGTGTGTGGTGGTCCCAATAAAGTGGCAACAGGCTCGCCCCCTGTTACATGGGACCTAATCTGACCACATCTGGCGAAATGTGGGTGGCTTATTCACCTCTGCCTACCCCTACTGGGAAAAAGGCGTGACAATATAAAAAAAAAAAAAAAAATATAAAAAAAAAAAAAATCGACGTCTTTGCGTGGGGTAAAATGTAAGTAAAATTGATGTTAACAAATTTGTGGTAAAATTTCTGTCACTGTAAAATTTTTGTGCCAAATTTATGTATAAACTCGTTGCTTGTACATTCATTTAACACATCGTTACAAGAAATGCAAAAGAGTAAAGCTTTTGGTCCATGAACTGAACCTTTATTTTCGCCCTTGAGATATCGAGACTATACAATCGTATAAATGATTTGTTGAATTGTTTACACGGTTCTGGAGTTAGCTAAATAGAAATCCATTAGGCAGTCGTTTCTAAATTACCGAAAAGAAATTCTTTGCGAATAAGTTAACGTTATAAGATTGATGCGCCGCCGCTCGCTTGGGGTCGTTTACCTTATATATTGGAGAAAAAACTTCGTTGTTGTAGTCCATACAAATAATATTGAAGTGTCTGTTGGATGTTTACACGATACTTATACCAAAATATCAATTATGAAACAGATTAGTGCCGGGTAATTTCCTAACCCTATTGATCTATTTTGTAGGAATTTTTACTAGCAAATAAATAAAGATATAAAGCATACATAATATAGTTATATTGAAAAAAAATTCTGCAATAAAATTTTATACTGAGTTTGTTTTATTCTAGCGATGAGTGGAGCGGGACGTTCACTCGATGATAAGTGATATGCTCTTCTATAACATGGCGCTAATTAGGATGATATATAGCACTATAATGTACTCGACGTTTTTAGACAAGAGATGTTGAATCTGCTTACTCCAGTAATTACACTAGCTACAGCGCCTTTTAGATTGGAACACAGTAATATTTGCACACTACTGTTTGGCTACAGAAATAGGCGCTGCGGAGGAACGCACCTAGACAGTCTCCGGCAAAAAGGACCTACCACTAGTAGTCAGTTTACTGGTGTTCTCTCAATTGCCGGAGACTGTTTTAGAAGAATTAAATCCTAGGGTAGATACTACAGGTTAGGCAAAATTTATATATTAATTCAGCAATAATTGTATTAAATTACTGATGGTAGGTCTCTGTTGCCGCAGACCTTCAAGGTAGGTACCACCGCACCGCTTAATTTAGCCGCAACACTGTAATGTGCAAACATTACTGTGCTCCAATTTACAGGGTGCTTTGCTTATTGAAATTATTGTGTTTGTTGTTGGACAACATCTAAAGGCGACCTGCAAAATGTAGTCCTGTGTATATCATACTAACAGACATATCTCTTACTATCAGGTGTACGTTTTGCGCCTTTCGTCGCATCAATGACTATAAAATATATACATATGCTGTTAGATATATTTAATATTTTCTGGTACAAAGCTTTATCACGAGTGGTACAATAATCGTGGGTTGGATAGGGTAATTATAACCGCCTTCATATTTAAATTACTCTCTTATGCGGAATGGTAGGTTCCAAATGCACTTAACTATTAAGTAACAAGTTGGGCAACGTAGTAACCATTCAAGGTCAACATAACAAAATTGTAATGGTCGTCGGTAACTGTTTTAGTTTCTGATTGAACATAATTAAACTACTTATATAACATTGAACATTTAGACCCTTGACTTCTAGTTAAAGCTTAACCAATTTTGTATAATACATTAGCTACAGTTACTCTAAAAAGATTTCATTACTGAAAACACATTCTTTGTTATTTTTTTTTCTTCTTTTACCGCTCGACGTACAAAATGTATAATGAGTTACAATTTGGGAGCCGCAGCATAAATATGTAACTTTCCTGAATTCCCGCAGACTTATTATATTATATATGATGATATAACATTAATGTTGTAGTAGTTAGCATATTGCTATTTAACTGTCTTCATAATTTATCATTAATTTGTATTATAAAAGGTAAAATCGATAGTACTTTGACCCTTTAAGTACAACATGGACGAGAAAAAGGATTTGAGGGGACCTTTAGAGGGTTGAGTTTGCCGCTTTAGAAGTTACACCCCTCAACCATCATGTATATCCTCTTAGGTTATAATAAGACTGCAAAATTATAGATCTTTCACTCTTTGTTGTGAGAGAAAAGATTATATATTTTTTTATGTAAGGGTTATGTAATGTTAATATATGAAGGGTCTAAGCAAATCTCTCTTTGTACACAAATCTTATCCGCCTATATAATTTAAAGGAACATTATATTAAATCGATGTCAATATGAATATATTGGGATGAACTTAAATTATCTTCTCAAGTATTAAAAACTAGCATTATTGACATTTAACATCGAATATAATGTTCCTTTGCTCATGTTTCTGACCCTTCATATATGCTATTAATTCTAAGCTGGTTACTAAGAAAGATATTTTGTTACCATGGTTGATATTACGATTGTGATATTTCTGTTGTGCTTCAAACAAAGCAAAGTTGCTTTTGTTACCGTCTATATCTGTATAGAAGTCTTTAGACACGGAGCTTGGTTTATTCCATAATGGAAGTGCAGATTGATCCACATGCTATTCCAGCTGGAAATAGTATATCTAAACACTTCTTGTATAAATAAATTTGAACGATATAAAAGGATTACTAATTTTGTGGTAATCAGAATTACTTGTTTTCTTCTAATTTGTTATCTATGTAATTAATATCGATCTATTTAAGTTAAAGTTATATTTATGAAATTTGAATATATTTTCATTTCATTCATTTAACTGGTGGTGGGTCTCTTTTCCCGAAGACCGTCTAGGTAAGTACCACCGTGGCTTCTATTTCTGCCGCCAAACAGTAGTGTGCAAACATTATTGTATTCTGGATTGAAGGAAGTTATAGCCAGTGAAGTTACTGGAGTAACGAGACATCTTACGTCTCAAAGCGACGAGCGCAATGGGGTGCTGGGTATATTTTAACTAGCGCCACGTATTTACACACAGCCGTATCACTTACCCGCCAGTGAACGTCACGCTCGTCTCGTCACTTCATCATCATCAGCCGATATACGTCCACTGTTGAACATAGCGTTGCCCCAAAAATCTCCACATTAGTATGGGTTCATATGAGGGTATTTGGGTCATTTCCCACCACGCTGGCCCAATGCAGGTTGGTTGGAGCCAGATCCTCGTTTATTGATTAACATGTTGCACCATGAGCAGGTGAGGTTGGCTTGGCGTCCGTGAGTTGTTATGTGGGATCCTCACACCCCAATCTCAATAGTTGCAATTACATAAAGTAGTAAAAACAGTAATGTACATACTTAGAATATTGCAAGACAAATTTATACTACACAAAAAAAATATAACAAGTAACTCTACTCGTCAACTATGAAGTTTAACGCGACTATCAAGATTTTTAACGGACAGTCATTTCACGACAGATTTTAACCGGCCCTATTGTATTATAGTCCACGTATTACTTTTTAATATTCGGAATTTAGAGTTTACTTATGAATCAAGGATTGATAAAAATCAAACAAAAAGAAAATACTTTGCGGAACCAGATTTTATATTATATGCAAATATATGGAAAAGTTTAACACCTGTTATTAGTCAAAAAATTAATTCGCTATGAATTTAATATATTGTTGTTAAAAATTTTTAGTGTTTCATATGTTAATTTTTACTTCATCCCATGCACAGTGTTACGCATCCCCAATTAATATTTTTCAGTAAAATTGTTAGGTACAATGTAAGTTTATAAAATCTCATTCATATTCATTCATAGCTAACAGAAAAAAAAACCCCACGAGCATTTACCACGGTGTAGTGTACACGAATAAAAGTTTGTATTAAATAGGACAAGTAATGTAGGACGTGGTTTTTTCTCGTTAATCAACCTGCGCAACATTCCACTTTTGTTCAAATTTACCTCGCAGACATCTGATTGTCTGTTGTAAAATGTCCTCTAAAAGTTACACAAAAAGTGAAACATTTTGTCTACTAAAGCCTCATGTTTTGTGCGAGCGATGGAGGAGAAAGGAGGATAGATTAAAAAAAAAAAAAAACTATTCGCTAAAAATTGTTACTGCTGTTACTAACAAGAGTGATTTATTTTCATATAACTTAGAATGTTTTTGTTTGTTAAAATATGTAAATTCTATTTATTTAAACTTGCTAGTAGAGTTTAAACAAAATATTATAAATGTACATAACAAAGAAAGCGGAAATAAATGTCACATACATTCACTTCCAAATACAATATACAAATGGGTGCACAAAATGTTATTATTAGTACAATTAATACAGACATTAATACAAGAGTTTTAATATACATAACAATTGCTCTCATGTCAATCAATAGGCGTACGAAGCATATATGCCAGATAGGACTTGTTTCAAATCTAGTTAAAAAATAATACATCTGCCGGCTAGTACTGAATAAAATGGCACCACATACTCGTACGTGGATTAGTATAAACTAATCCTATTAAATTAGAATTAATAATAAGTCTAATTTCTTTCTAATTAAACAAATACAATTTTTGAAATCACTATTGGCCTTCAAACTGATGGATAAACATCAATCAATTATGATCCAACTTTCATCTCATTACTTAGTCTCAGAGCTAATAAAAAATATACATCATTTGTTGAAAGGAATTTCCTTATTAATTTTGTTAAGTATTTTTTCTAAATCTCTATTAAGTAGATTTTTTGTATTGCAGTGCTATGGGAAGAACAGGAGGCGCCGGAATACGACATCGACTCGGAGGACGAGAGGTGGTTGAAACAGCAGAGGCACCCCGAGCTCACAGGTACCATTGAAACGAGATCAATTATATAATATATAAAAGGGAAAATTAACCAGAAATTAAAGATTCTCGTCTTAGAAATATTACGTACTTATTTTTTTGTACAAATCTGTTTAAATAAGTTATTATTACATACAAGTGTTTGCGTAACGTTGTGAATTTTGAAAATATTCTCAACGTAACAAAAACATTACAGATTTAATGTGATGAATATTGAAAATGCAAATGTAAGTACTTTGAATATAAATTAAAAAAATTGTGAAGTATAATGGTTACATGGTTCTTCTCAACATTTTTTTAATATAGGCTTGTAAATCAAAGTCCAAACAATTGCTTTTTTTTTTAATAAATGTTGCAAGTACTGAAAATTTGCACAGATAATTATTTGTTGCGCAGAACTAAAGTTCGAGCAAATGATGGACAAGTTGGAGCGCAGCTCTGGTCAGACGGTAGTGACTCTGAACGAGGCAAAGCTGCTGCTGGAGCGACACGACGACCTCGTCATCGCCGTCTACGACTACTGGCTCAACAAGCGCCTCAATACGGTGGGCCATCATGCTCGTGACACCAAAATTACTTTTGTTATTATCACCATCATCATTTATTTTTCTTATTTTGTTAAATATTTGGTAATCACAGCGCTGCCATGAAAGAAATAACGATCTAGCGTCCAGGATTATAGATGTCTGTTGCAATTGGTTAATAGAATAAAGTAACTTGAATTAGTAATAATGATGTTGTACAATTGAATTTTATTATTTGATTATTGTAGTGGCTTTATCAATAGTTTTAAAAATATCACGTTGACTCATTTTTTATACACTTTGCAGCAACATCCCCTAGTCCTGTCGGTGAAAACAGAGCATCGGCCTGGGCAATCGTCAAACAATCCCTACCTAGCTTTCAGGAGAAGAACAGAGAAGATGCAGACCAGAAAGAATAGGTGAGCATATCTTTCATATCATTATCAGCCGATAAACGTCCATTGCTGGGCATAGATTAGACAAAGATCTCCACATCGGTCGATCCTGCGCTCCCCGCATCCAGTTGCTTCCCGCAAGCTTCACCAGATCATCGGAGCACCTGGTGGGGGCTTGCCAACACTACGTCTACCGGTACGCGGTCGCCATTCGAGGACCTTAGTGCCCTATCGGCTGGCAGTTCTTAAACGATGTGTCATGCCCATTGCCACTTGAGGCTAGCAATCTTTTGGACTATATCGGTGACCGTAATTCTCCTACTTTCATATATGAAAGTAAATTTAAAAATTCAATCGTTTTCTCATTATCGAATTACAACGATAACTTCTTTTTTTAATCTATTTTCTTGTATTATGCTTTTTGTACTTGTGTTAATGTATGTAACTCTTACTACCAACTCATTTTAAGGAACAATCGTGGACTTCTCTATAGGGCATAGTTCATACGTTCGTATGATTTATTTAACTAATCTGAGCTCAGGAAGTGTAGTGCCAACATGTTGAATAATACCCAACTGATTTTCTATAATTCCAGCACGCAAATTAATGTTACAGCATACCGATTTTTTATTTTAATGTTCATTACTTTAATTTAATCGTTTCTTATTAAAACTTTCACAATATATGTTATTGTAAAATGTATTTGAACCAACTACATTGTGTGGGTAATATAACATATACATCTCGCGAATAAAATCGCTGCCTAATGTAATGGGTAGAGTTGAAAATGTTCGTGTTTTTCACTCACTACGTGACTAGTTATACTGGGCTATAGTCATTTTGTACCATTGCAGTGCACACAGCAGCAAAAAAAATGAAAAATACAATTAAGTGAATATATTTTTGTTTATTTATGCTTTTTAACGTAATATTTGTTTGTTTATACGTATTTGTAATGTGTGGATAAATAAATGGATTTATCTATGATCAAATATACTATTTTAAAATAACTCGTTGAAACGTTACAAAGGAAAAACGACGAGAGCTCATACGAGAAGATGCTGAAGCTGCGCCGCGAGCTCGCGCGCGCTCTGAACTTGCTGGAGCTGGTGTCGCGGCGCGAGCGGGCCAAGCGGGAGCTGCTGCGGCTCACGGCGCTGCTTGCCGAGCGGCGCTACGCAGCCGGCGACTTCACTGCTCAGCTGCCCGAGCCAGCCAGGTAAATGGCCCGACCGCGTATTGGCCTTTGTGCGTTTCGGATTCTAAGTTTTATTAAAGATGGATCGTGGGAATGACTCGTAAGAAATTATGGCTTAATACGGTCAAGTCGAAACGAAAGCTTCCCACGTTACGCCTTCTGAGAGCAATAAATACAACTCCTTGATAAAGATGATTGGAGAAATAAGATATTGTTTTTTTCACAATTACATTATATACGATAAAGCTTCGACACAGGACATTCACCCACTAGTATATATGGATATAGCGGAATACATCAAATTCTAGTTAAAGTACGTACAAAGCGCCGCCACTGTTACAGTTATTAAATTTCTATAACAGTTTTTTCTGCCCCCTGCGTGTATTTATATCTTTTTCTTTCCAGATTTTCTATTATCTTTCATCCTTTTTTTGTTACATTTGTTTCCTTTCTCTTCTGTCGTGCATCTCTCAGACTTGGTTTCGTTTCATATTAATTTATTTTACTTTTTAACATCATATTTCTTTACATTTTGTATTACTTTCTTATTTACTATATTTCGCTTGCAAAATTTTTAAAATTTTGGCGTTTTTGTAGTTTGTGTCGTTTATTTGCACAAGTTCCATCACTATTATTCTTATATCTGTCTTTGATGTTATCCATCCCCTGCAATATTTTATAAATATACCACGACTTTCGTCTTCACTTTGAGAGTCGATGCAACCTGCATTTATCCCTTTTTCGAATTCTATCTCGTACTCTATCGCGAAACAAGCCATATGCACCACATTCTGGTCCACCGTTGGGCCACAAAGACACGAGTGAATTTTCTTTGAGTTTAAACTTGTGAAGATACTCTGAGAATACCGCATGCCTCGTGAAAATTTGGACCAGAACTATGTCCAGCTCTGTCCGACGGGGCATCCGAAAGACTGAACCTGCGTCCAGATAAAAGATCGTCGTTATTGAAACCGATATACCTTTCTCGTACCACCTATTCCATTCGTCAAGCGTTCCCAATGAGATGGGGCAATTCTCATATACTGGTTTTGTTTTATTATTCAGGGCCCCTTTCGTGGCCGGCTTGTCCGTCTTTTCTTTTCCCTCCATCTCGACGTGCGCTGGTCACCCTGACACCTTTCACCCAATGTAACTTTACATTCTTCCCTTTTGCTTTTGCTGTCATGATATTTTATTCTCAACGCTAAGGGATGAAGGGTGTCAAGTTTTGAGACTGCTTCGAGGTCGGCTCGGGTTGATTCGCTAAATACGGTGCAAGATGGGGACGATTCGCTGGCCGCCTATGCTGTCGCGTCCGCTAAATCCAGCAGCTCTGCATGGTATACGGTGCATATATTGCCCAAGTTGAGTTTTTGTTTACTACTTCCGCATAACGGAAAACGCCGCACCCACCTTGTCTTAGATGCGAATGTCGTTGCTGTAAATAGGACCAATCGGCATCCGAGGTTGCACGTTACACCCTTTCCGCACTTTCTCCCAGTTCGGAAAACTCTATACCAACCTGTTCAGACGGGTGAATTTGTCTCGAGTAGATGACTGATACCTTCAGCTCTCGGACTCCCAAGGCTTCCCGAACTCTCAGGACTACTCAACCGCGCTTTATCTTTAATAAACGCGCAGCAGCTTCTTAGTTGGCGCCCAAGCACTCGCTGCATACAAAATTATACGTACCAGCACCGCCAGATACATTGTCCTGATCACCTCAGAGTTCAATCCCGGTGATACTTTCGCGGCTTTACACAACTGAAGATGAGATGACTTCAAATGAATATTGAACGTGAGTCTATCGTCAACTGTGAGGCCGCCGAACTATAATTTATAAACTGTGCTAATTAGACGCGGCGATAGTAAGTACTTATGTGGGACCTGCTTAAACGAACTACGTAAGGACAGGAGATATCTTAAAGTAGTAGAAGGATTTTCGCGTCATAAGGAAAGTGACCACCGGAAGTGGTTTTTGTAAGTTGAAACCTGACATAACCCTGACATCCTCGTGAAGTAGGGTTTTTTAAGACGCATTTTAAACGTTTTCCTATGATACAGAAATTTTGTGGACACAAATTCACAGACTTTCTCAATAAAAAAAAAATGATTTTGACACTCTTTTGTAAAAACGATACCATTGAGATTTCATGAAGAAACTTAAATAAAAGCTAACAAAAAAACTTTTAAATCCGTTAAAGACAAAGTTGGCTTAACTTTGTTCTAAACTTAAATAACGAGAAGCCTTTATGAAGTTGGAACACCATTGCATTATATATAACTGTGGTGAAGTTACTTCAAACCAAAAACTTACTAAAAGTAGTATTTTTACCCTAAAAGCACTTTTACATTGTTTTCAAGTTTAAGTATAGTAAGTAAGTAATGATAAGTAATAAGTTGTTTAGACGAAGTTTATATAATATTTGAAAGTGGGATAGTGGGAAGGTTGTGTCAAGAATATTAGGGGTTGTTATTATAAGAACGCGTTTAAAACATAATTTACAATTGATTGTTAACAAAATGTTTATAATAGTGATATGTTGTCCAAAATATTCACAGTGTTACAGCTTGAACTTTGTAATTTACGACATAAGGGATATATGACTGGAGAAGGTCCAGAATGATTAGGGTAGATAGGCGTGTGTGCACATATAGCATTTTCATTTCATTAATATTTAGTTATTAAGAGAAAATTTATTCATAAAGTTAAAATATTAAACCCTTATAATAATTATCATACATCATATGTTGTAATCCTTCAGACTGAAATGAATCACAAATTTTAAGTAAAATTATATTTTCTTCTTTTTAGAGAAGAACGTCTATTTGATTCTAATTCATAAACAAAAAAAATGTGTATTAAAATAGATTAAGCCGATTGAAAATTACTATGACACAGAAAAAAGTCGGCAATTGAAAGGTACTTTAGAAGGCTAAATTTCCATTTTGTTAACTTTACTTTATAAGTAATATAGGAATATGAGGCTTTTTAATGTTACCAATAAATATATGGGTAAGTAAAAAATGGAATGAAAGTGAAAAAGAAAATGGCCGAATATATAATATCAGATATCTAGATAAAAAAAAGTTTTGTGGCAGGAAGTTAAAGAGGTGGTATATATAAAAATGCAAGGAAATGCTAATATATTCAATTCCACTTGTCGACAGGCAATACGGCACGGTTCCTATAACGACGATATGCTTCCGCCGCGAACCGTACGCGGTACAGCAACACTACCCGCCCAGAGCGCCGCCCACGCCTGTCGACCAGCCAAGACAGGTGAGCAAACAAGTTAATAACATACATATTCATAACACAAACATGCTAACACTCGTTACCGTCACGAAATAAAACGACAGTCATACATAATTTCGCCTTTTAGACGAGACCTTTTAGGTCTATGGGCGTGATAAAAGAAAAATTTAATTACTTCATCTTTTATGATAGACGAAAGATTTATTACGGATACAAAAGGTAAGCAATCATAGAGACGTTCATTATACTCAATTAAATTTTTTTTATAATGTACAGTTATTGACCTTTTTTTTATAATGTACAGATATTGGCCTTTGATTACGAAGGCAAACAATGGGTATGTTTTGTTAGTTTCAAATCTGCATACTTCCTGTTCTGAAATTCATACTCCAGGCAACATCCCAATACCGTACAAACAACTGTTACGTTTAGAAAACTCCAATAAATATGCTAAGTATTGCATCTATTAAATAAATAGAAATCCAAGTATGTGGTATTATGCCCGTGATTGGTTGCCTTACAGCGAGAGAAGCGTCCATACAAGAGACGGAAACACAGGCACCACGCCGTCGGCTCCGTGCAGGGGCTGCGAGGTGAGTGCACATATCCAGACTGAGCGACAGACACTACGCATTCATTTTCTCCCCTTCTACTTAGCCAAACAATTTTTTTTTTAAATATTCCGTTTCACTTTAGTGTGCTCTCACCGGTCCTTATCTCTTGAATCCATATACTAGTTGCTTGATTGATAAAATAAATCTACATTCTTATAAAAATCTCCTACAACCTTTCGTTAAGTTCAGACTTTATTTTATTGTACACTAGATTAGATTAGATTAATACAATCAAATTTTTAAACTCAAGCTTGTGTTGTGAATTTTTTTTATGTTGTTCCATGATTACATGTTTTTGACCATAGTCTACATTTTCGCGCTTTTGCGCCTAATCTTAGCCCCTTTAAATTACGACATCAATTGAAAGTTTCCGCATTGGACACTGGTACGAAGATCGTAAAAACTGTATAAGGGAATCAGTCCAATATTTTAACTTCCAAGTCGCAAAAAAACCTGTGTTTTATTAATTATAGGAATTATATCAAAATTTTAATAATCGTTACTTTAACAGAGCATTTTTGGTCCTACCAGTCAGATTTTCCCCTTTTCATAGTTGAATACTTAACGAATATCTATTTCTAACCTTGTGTTTCAGATTCTGGTGTTTGCACATCCTCCGACGAGGAGGCGAGCGTAGCTGTACCATCCAGTGGCACGAGTACACGTACAGAAGCAATCGATGACGGACCGTTCGCCTTCCGTCGGAAGCCCGGATGCTACTATGAAATGGTTAGATAATTATTTAATAGCGTAATAATTAATTTTTAGCTTTATTTAAAAAAAATATCTACTATTAAGATGTGTTTTCTTTTGATACAGCCAACTTCTACCCTCTGCGGAGATCCTGTGGAGCCCAGCAGTCCATCAAAAGAAGGTCTCTTCGAGCATGAATTGGATGAAAGGCATAGGTACGCTGAAAGATTACCAAAAAATTTATATGATTATCAAATAATTTTTTCTTCTATTATTTCTGAAAATCATTAGATACGTTTTGTGTGACGGTTATAAGTCCATTACATTTCGAAGATGACCAATCAGCACTTTGCCACTGTCTTGGATAAACGGCCTCGACTTTCATTGTAAAAGAAGATCGTCCATCCCAGAAGTGAAAACGTTAAGTCTGCTGTTGATATACACTTAATACGAACTACAACATAAAAGGCAGATTATAGAGAAAAATTATATAAGAAATAGCTTTGTTATAGCTCATACTATTGTACTGTCTTTAGATTCACGTTGACGTCTCTTAACCAACCTTATACGCGGTGTGTGGGATTCACGCGCCGGCGGCTGGGGCGAGGCGGCCGCGTGCTGCTGGACCGCGTCGCCACGCCGCTGGACGACCTCTGGCCGCGGCTACCTTTCGCATTCCCAACCTCCAGCGAACATCGCGCGCTTCGGGACGAGGAGGTGCTGAAGTTATGCTTATATTAATCTTTGCATATGTAAAATTATAAAAAAATAAGGCTGATTACTGCATGGTAATAAGCCTGTTTAAAATAAAGGGTTAACATTCCTTGCCTAGGGACCTAGAACTTTGTCTCATTACCATTACCTTTTTTTAGAATTAATTAAAAAATTTGTTCAATAACTTTGACGCATCCACTATAATATACTTTATGCAATTGGTTATTATGCAATTAGTTATTATGCAATTAGTTACTATCCGTAAATATCACGTTTCACGTAGTATGGAATAATTTTTCATCTAGAACTGTGTTGAAAATGTATCATGCTGTAGGTGGAGTTGGAAACAAAGGCGCATCGGAGTCCAAAGGAGATGACACGGGATTATCATACGGGTGGAAAGTATCCATGGCGGCATGCCTTCCGGAGGCATCTCGCTCAAAATCCGGACCTCTGGACCGTCGACGTCAAACCGGACATTGAAGTCAAACGTGACGTCGAAGCCGGGCCCGGTTCCGAGATCAAACAGGAGCCAATGGACATCGATGGACCCACGCCGGACATTATGTTACCTCAAGATGTTAAAAGTGATATTAGTGTTAGTGTAAGAACTATAGACAGTGTGGTTAGAGAGAATTTGCAACGTGTAATGAGGAAGAGGTCGTGGAGTGGTTGCAGCGTAAGCAGTTATGACTCTGACGAAAGTTTGCAACCGGTGGAGAGAGAGTTTGAGCAGTTTATTAGCGAGGTCAACAAAAAATGGTAAGTTTCCTTTTAAAATATCTGCATGTTTCAATTGATGTATATAACTTGGTTTTATTTCCTGACTACATGTTTTGGAATTTTATTTAACCTAGGGTTTTTTGATATCGCCGGCTCAGCTTATAGTTTTAATGTGTCCGTGCTGACAACATATGAGAACGAGAGCATTCTGATGAGGAAGCTCCATTTTTCTCATACTCTTATTCACTTAATTTGGGTGCTAAATTGTAGGCAAATGTATGTGTTTAAAAACATGATAAAGCACAAGATTGTATGGAATAGTAATAACATTATCCTTAAAATAACAAGTTAAAAACAACGAGCTTTAAAAAATATTCACCCAGTTAAAATTGTACATATTAACCGATAGTTTTATGTTCTTTTCAGGTTACATTTTCGGCCGAAAACACCACCTCCTTCACCACCACACGAATCCAAGCTTTCGGACGATCAATTGCCTGTCGCTTTAGATACACCATTCTCTGTAGAATTAAGGCCTGCAGAACAACCCCCCTCGGGTGTCTTAGATACGTTCACAACTTCAGAATTTACCCTTGGGGACCTTATCACAGAGCCTGTGAACCCCGATATTGATAATAGCGGAACCAGTGTAGACATTAGCGGGGAAGACCTTCTTGGTGAAAACTTTACAGGACTTACTGAAGCGCAGGTAGAAAGCATTCTATCCGAAACAGACCTCAAAGTTTTAGAAGACGTGGATTTAACGAAAGACGAGAAGAAGATTGCTTTAAGCGATGATCTGCTGGAAGAACTAGTGAAGGGTGTTGAAAAGGATCCTTTTTTATTGCAAGGCCAGAGTTTGGATGGGCGTGCCGGCTCTGGCCCAAGGCGGAGGAGGACAGAGGAAAAGTTCGGGTCAAGCGTCGTGCGTTTATCGGCCGGTAAAGAGCCGATTTACGTGGACAAGCCGGAATTACCCTCACCACAGACACCGCCGCACAAGGAAGCGCCCAAAGAAGTCAAAGTGCCCGTACAACCGGTGCCTACTTCAAAGATCATCGTCGAGGAGGTGAACGAGGTCCCTCATATCAAAGTCGATAGAAAGAAGAAGGAGGATACCATTGAAGAGATTCAGCTAGCACCCGGTGTTCAGTTGAAAACGGTTCAGACGAAGCATTCGCCGCTTAAAAAGCATATAATTACGTCGGCCGCGCATAGAAGAAGTAGTGACGTAGTGGTGACGTCGCAGGACTCTAATCAGCCGCAGATCGTGACCGTCGCTGTTTCTGAAAGCTTAAAGGTAATTGCTAAATCATCAAAAAATATATACCTATATTTTTGTATGCAGTGCTAATTAAGATGCACCATACACTGCATCACATTGGGCTAGTTTAGCTATTAGTAATATCATTAACGATCCTCCCTACCTTGACGTTCTCCAGCAACAGAGGCTTACTACCATTTCTATTTATATATTTCTTTTTACCGCTAGATTAGGAACATTAAATATTAAAAGTACTATTGAAGAACAAAATTATCGCATATTACTACTACTATTACTCCACTACCATTACTTTTACTCCAACATAAATCTGACATCATAACAGGTACGATTGGCGGGACAAGCGGCAGCGGTTAGTGGTACAGCTGGTGGTGGTGCTGTTGTAGGGCTCATACAGAACGGGCCCTTCACCGCGCTGGCGCTGCCCGTCTCACAGCGGGACGTCGGTGAGCGACATTACATTGTACTAATACACTGTTGTCTGATCAGATAGTAATTTGCGTACACATATTTTCAAATAGCACTAAGCAATGTGAACAGTAATGTCCACTCGGTGGTAAATACGCCGCAATCCATTGCTAGTAATAATACTCTCATCTTTTTTTTATACAATGTAACGACTAGAGACTGGCGGTACGTTCACCTAATGGTAAGTGATACGCCTGTCCTTAACAACGCGGCGCTAGTTAGTGTAGTGTACACTGCACCACAATGCGCTCGTCTCCTTGAAATATAAAACGTTAAGTTTCGTTACCCTAGTAATTTCACTAGCTACAACTTCCTTCAATTGAAAACACAGTAATGTTTTCACACTACAGTTTGGCGATAGAGATTGAAGCTGCGATGGTACTTATCTAGACGGTCATCGACAACAGAGAGATCTATTGTCAGTAAAAAACCATCTTGGTAGTGTTACTCTCAAACTGCAACACAAAAATATTTGCACACAACTGTTTAATGAAATGGGCGCTGCTATAGTACTTATATAAAACGGTCTCGAGTAAAATGGATCAAGCACCAGTTGCTGATCGATTTTACACTCAGATAACGTTATACACAGTTCATTATAACATACTTTCGGTTGTTGTACGAAATGCATTACTTCTTTTGCTTTAAAAGGATTGAAAATAATTACTCTTAAATTTTAATGTAATTACTCCATTATAATATAATATTAAGCTTCTTATCTACATACATAGTTTCTAAAAAAAATTGCAATTAATTACACATTCTATTCCTTAAAATTTCAGTTGCAGCCAGTGTGGGTAACGTGGGAACAACAAGTAATGTTGTCAATATGGGGACCGTCGGCAGCGTAAGCGGCGTCAGCAACGTGGGTGCCGTGGGTAGTGTTGGGAATGTTGCTAACATCGGAAATGTAGGCAGCGTTAGCAACATAGGCTCTGTGGGAAGCGTGGCCAACACTACGGCAACAAGACGAGTAACCGCCCCGTTAGTCCAATTGGCCCCAGCTGCCTTAGGACACAAGCCATTGCAGCTCCACCCGCCTCCCGCTGTGGTTGTAGCGCCACACGTCCATCATGTGCCATCCAGCAAACTGAAAGTACTTCATGCGCACCCCTTAACTCACACTCAACGAGCCCAGCTGTTACAGAATCGGTCGCTCGCTCAACTACCTACAGTAGTTTCGTTAGCAGCCCTTGGAGATGGAAAACCTCTCTTAAAGGCCGCTCCCGGCTCTGTAGCTCAATTTTTCGAGATTAAAAGCGGCCAATTAGGCAAGGGTCCACATTTAGTGAATGTCGTGAGACAACCACCACCCGGAAAAACTACTGTCGCCAGGCTTGATATAAACGATGCGAGAAAACGGCAGGTGGTATTCGATGGTGCACTGAAAGGAAACGTCCCAACTGCGACACGGCCTCATCGGGTCAGCGTGAGTCTAGACGGAAGGCAAATAGTGCGGGCTGCGCTTCCAGTACGCGCGCCCAACGTCCGCCATCAGATACAGTTAAAGAATCGCACCGTCCAAGTGGCGGCACCCCTCGCGCGGACATCAGCGGAACCGTCGACATCCATAACTATAGCTGCGCCATCTAAGACCTCGATACCAAGTTCCGTAGTAGCCAATCTGCTGCAAAAGAACGTGCAGCTGCCGAAGAGCGGGCAGAAGATTGCAATCTCGGGCCCCGGCGGACTGGCGGGCAACGTGCAGGCAATCGCGTTTTCCACAGCTCAATTAAAGGCGCGGCAGGCACGGTTTATCGCGCAGCCGCGGCCTACGCCCGTTGCGTTAGTATATTCTGTTTTTTATATTTTCATAGTAGTTGGAAACAGTCACAGTGTTACTGTCGGAGTGAATTTAAATAATTACTACTGTAAAAATATATACGATGACCAAATAATCGTTTATTACAGTGAGATCGTGGAAGCGACTACAGTAGCTGCAGCGTCGTCCTCCAGTCTAACCGGCGCACTGGGCCTGCCTGCGGAAGCCGCGCCGCTGGAGGGCGGTGGTGAAGCGGACGACACGACCACCAACGGCGCGGTGCGCCGACGCACAGGCGACAGTCTACCGATGGAGGTCACGTGACACCCGCCCGCGTGCGGAGACCAACCGCCGGAGCCGCCCGGGCCCACCGAGCCGCGCGTACAGCCGCACGACGCGAAACCGATTCTCGTCTTCTAGCAAAGCTCCAGCTCGCCTGGACGCAGCTCCCCTCCCGTCGCGCCGCCTTCACACTAACTCCATACACACCACCCCCTCCATATCTTTTTAGTTTTGCCGTAATGGAACTATGGCCAGCATGGACTAATGTTTTTGTGACTTAAGTAATAACTAATCTTGTTTCCGTTTAGTATATGCTATCCTGGTTTCCCACAAAGTCCTAAAACTAAAATAGTTTTACGTTGAAGTGGGAATTATTATAGCAAGGAATCTCAGTCAATTTTTTTTTGTCACCGCTGTGTGCCAAAATTTTCTATGATTATTTAGACCTGATTAACCATCGTTTATGTCAACTGTTCAGTTAATTCAATTTCACCTCAAAATTGGTCAATTTTAGTTAAACAAAGCTTCAACTTTATACTCTGTTCTAAACTGTTCGAACGCGAAGTCCACATTGGCGGGGCGCTGACTTGTGCTGGATTACTCCTCCTCCATTCCCGTCGCTCACTCCCTCATCCCGCTGGACCTGCATTACGCTGTGTATATATTATTTTTTATTTTTTTAAGCAAATGTGTGATATTAAAGAAGTAATGATAGCTTACATTTAATGTATTAGTTAATGTGCTCTGTCTAGTTAATTTTACTTTGGTCGCGGAACGGTAGCGAGGTTGGAGGGGCGGGAAGGGAGCGAGTGCTTATAAACCTAAATGGACGATTATTGAATAGTTCTCCTTCTTTAACATTAGGGCGTTGTGTGATGTGAGCTGACGCACTAGCGACGTGAGATGACCGAAAATGTAATAAAATTAATATACAATTATTAATGTATAATACCCCAATATATAATCATAACTTAATACCAAATATTAATTCCATTGCTTCGGCTATTCTGGTGTCCGTGTATAATATGTTTATATAGCGAACGTCATTAAGGAGAGAAAAAAAAAACAAGGAGTAATTTTAAGTTATTACTTAATTGTTTAGGTATTTATTCATTACTAGAAATTGTTACATCGAATCGCGGAACAGGACGTACGGGAGGCGGTCTTTATGATCATTCCTTTAGTTTATGTCAACGGTTAGTTGTGGTCGGCTCTGTGGTCCTGCCGATATTTGATTTTATTTATTTTAGTCCAATTTATAATAATCTATGTTACAGTACCAGAAAATAATTTGTATACTCTTGGAAAGCATTGTTACTACTGTTATATTAGATTTTACGTGCGTGATATGCTGCGATTTAAAAAAGTTAACACAATCATTGCCCACTGCTGGTCGGACAACATTTATCTACTCGCAAACAACTTAAGCTTCTGTAATCAGTTTATGACAATTTATCAAAACATTCAGGTGTTTATAATTATTCATGTTATCATATATACGAATGTAACCATCTAAATGCTGTCTACCATTATAAGTAACATAAAGCTTTTAAATAATACATTAATAATGGAAATATAAATGTTTACAATTATCTCAAAAGCGGAAATATGATGCTGCCGTTTAATTTATTTATTACGCAGTTATATTGAAGCAGCCAATAGTATGTATATGTATACTTTGTTTTGAGCACAAGTAACAGATTGTCGTTTTTTTTTTTTTGGGATACAGAAGCGGGGCTATATTTTAAACAATAATTCATGTCACCCCTGTCAATGACACATAGGTGGTGTAGTAAAAATAAGTATTACAATACTTACAAACAATCTACATATTTTTCCCACTGCTGGGACTCGTAGCCTTTTTTCATAAGGAGATAGTCGATGTCGTTTATTTACAACGCCGGACATATATGGGTTGGCGGATTAAAACATAATTGTAAAGGATTTCTTACCTAACAGAAATGTTCTAAGTTTATAGACTCTTTTGGTTCACAATGATTGTTGCTTTTGGTTTAAATTTCGAAAAATGGAATTAACTGCGACGGCTTGAATATCATAACCAAATTACTGCACGTCTGTGTAACCGTTTGACAAAAAAAAGGGAATATTAATATGTGGTAGGGTTTAAATTTGCGCCTATCGCCGCGGTATGGGGTACACTGGTACGTTGATAATTTGTTCAACACTGTGACCCACATACGATTCGTTCCATATTAGTATAAAGAAAGCTCCATTAAAGGTCTAGTGGCTGTGACATAGTTAATACACACAGTTAGTGTTTGTGCAGCAAATATCAAGGACATTCTATACAACATATAAAATACGAAAAAAATAGGAAATGATAAATGCGTTTTGTCTGGTTTTTTTTTCGTATATTCCAAAGACAATGTTTGATTTGAGATCAATAATTCACATGAGAAATATTTATAGCAAGTGAATACGTAGTGAAAAGAGAAGAGATTGAAATGTTTTCCTATTGGCAGGCAATATTGGTTCATGCTTAAGGGAACTTGTAGTTTGTTTTAAACTACATGTTTAGTTTAGGTGCAGTTACTCACCGCCGATTGTATTGTTTAATGTGTGTAAAATGTATGTTGTGTAAAATAGATTGCGATACGTGTATTATATAGTTTTTATGTGTATATTAAAATAATTTACTTAATTAACTGGCCGGACCAGTGAATGGACGGGATGTATTCGAAGGGCGAAAATATACGCACGCTCGTTTTGCCAATTAGAGAAAAATTTATATTGACCATTCATGTAACCGCCAACTCCATAAACTATTAGACGTGTTACCACAAAAGTGGGCTTGTATGATGAAGGTGGTTTCTATAACTCTCCAACAGATGGTACATTACATCTACCATTAGTTCACCATTCAACCAATTGCTACCAAATTTTATGTTTAATATAATATACAAGTAGTCTATCGTCATCATTGATATGAATTTAATATTAATTTCACGAAGCGATGTGACGAATAGAATGACGACATGATAAGTGTAAGTTTGTAAGAATGTTATACGCTTCACCATCATTGTGCTCGGCGCTTAAATACACAAAATGTTAAGCATCATTACCACATTAAAATAGCAGCACACTTCAAACCAGAAATTCTGTATTGTAGTAGAAACCTATTACCCGTAAAATATTTGATGTATGTCAAGACCTTTGCCGAATCAGCTGAATTACTTACATTTGTTATGATGAAGTGATTCAACAAACGAGATTGTGTGCGATATAGTCAATGATGTTAGTGAAAGTATGTGACAGTTGAATTGATTATAGGTTAACCAGCATATCTATAATAAAACCAATTTAACAGATCATTTGTATTATAATCCAATCGTTATTATAATTCCTTTTTCTGTATTCATGATCTACTGAATACCACGATAGATATAAACACAATTTCATGATTGTCGTGCGCCGTCATCTAGTCCTGTTTGCTTGTTTGTTGGTTAACATGTGGACGCCGGTGAAACGGAAGTCAATTGATCGAACTACATTATCGAGATAAATAAGAGGTTCTCAATGTAAAGTACCTCAAGCTGAGGAGATGTTTATAACATAACTATGAACTGTGTCATAACAGTTAAAATTCTATATAATAGTGTTAACTGTAAATGTTTTCATATCGGTTCTAAATAAATATTGAAACTGTCTTATATTACTCGTGATCGTAAATGCATAAGTGTGAAACAGAAGGAAAAAGCGATATTCAATATTAACAACATTACTATTGCCTTTAGACAAATTGGTGTGTATTATAAAAAGAAACCATAGTCCGTAATTTTGAGATTAAATTCAAGTTGCGGACTATTTAATAACTTATATGATATAGACGAAGACATGTTGCTTATTGTCTTGTCGGCCATCTTGATTATTAACTGAATGTTTTAAAGAATATGGTAGAAAAAAATCGTATACCTTTTTAAATTTTTGAAAGATGTACGTGGAACTTTAAAACGTGTTTTATAGCGCAATACTGGTTACTTACTATTAGAGAATGGTTCTTCTCATCTTGATTCTTCATGTCTAAATGTTGGCGGTTGACTACGAGCAATGTTCGAGTGGTTAACTACATGCATATATATCTAACAATCTCCGCTGTAGGCGGAAATGGCAAAACTATCAAAGGAAACGCTTCAATAGACAATGATAGTAAAACGGCCTTACCGTTGGAGCTTCGTTGTATTGTGACTAACTTTAGGAAGCTTTCGTTAGGGGGCGTAGTAAGTTTTAATCAAAAATGATATTTGCCTATTCTCTGTCTAAATGTTCCAGCGTTCGGATGTACTGACGAAGAAACTACAATTAACAAATATTTATGATGTAATTATAAATTAGTTTTCGCGTATGTAACATTATCTATATACTTCTACTGAAAATTGTTGACAAATGACACACAAGTGAGAATACAGAAACTAATATTGGTGTATTTTTGGAAACTTTTTTTTTTATAACGGTTACTCTTACATCTGTTGAAACAGTTTCATTTTACATTGTACTGTTGAAATTTCAGTGACGGATGATTTAATAGATAACTATTAAACCTCACTGTTCGCTTGAAACATTAATTCAATGACCGTATCAAGTGTACCATAGACCGGTTGTACACGATCAACGGTTACGAAGAATGTGGTCGTTTTTTTTTACATATATTAATGTAGTGAGCTACGAAAAGATGTGTCCATTTAATGTAGAATACGTGTAGAGTGACACATGTTGATAGTTTTTAAATGAAATTGAATTTTGGTTGCACGGCTACGGAGGTACCGTGAGCTTTAAACTTAACTAACTCGAAATTAAAACTGTTAAGGTGTAGTTTCTTTTTCGGGGTACAGACTTAAAAATTATCCGTTCAGTACTTGTTAACAAAATATATGTAAAATGTGTAACAAAAAATGTTTAAGAATATCGTCATCGTTTAACTTAATGTAACTAAGAATTGGGGTTTAAATCTAGCTACGCGAATCTTGTATCGAGTCGTGTTTACGCAAGTCCTGTTGTTTCAATGTTAAACAAAAAAAATTCAGCGAGCATTTTTTCATATCAGATCGCAGTCCCAAAGATCTGCTAAGAAAAAAAACTCGCGACCAAAAAAAAAATGTAACAGTTTAAACTATGTCTATATACATATATAATTAGTAAGTATCATATACTGTACAAAAGGCTGCAAATTTGGGAAAAAAATGTAAAAAAAAAAAATGGCTCCATTTTTGGGGCCGATAACCATACGCTTAGTAAAGTGGATAGGAAGATGTGTACCTCATAAGTTTCTGATTCTAGATTAGGCAGTCGCGGGCGTTTTGAACGCTTTCCGTAAAAGAATTGCGATTATTTTCCTCAGCTTTCTCTTTCGGGCTGCCGATGCAACAGCATGCACACGGTGTACTTTGTTTCCCTGTAAATATACTTTAACGTTTAGTTAGGCGAGAGGTACGACCGGCGGCGCTGCGCCCGCGCACACGCCGGGCAAGTGCTCCGAACGCCCGCGACCATAACAATTAAATAAAATGCTGTAAATTGTTTGTAAAAATAGTCACGTTCAGAATTTCAGTGTAGTTTTGTTGATTATTTTATTTTTCAACCGGAAATTGCTGAATAAAGCGACGATTCTGTTTCATTGGCTCGTTTGATTTATAACTTAACTTTACTGTATTTATCCGTGCCCCCTTTGTTTCCGCAGCTAAAGGTCGTCAGCCATTAAATGACAACATAAAAATCATTTTAAATTTTATATAATCATTGTTAGCTGATTTATGTAATAGGTTGTTCGGAAAGTAATTTCGTTTTTTCCCGTCAGAGGACTTAATTACGTTTTTTCGAAACCCACTTCACACTTAAGCCGCATAACCATTATATGTCTTAAGAGCTGATATTGCAAGGCTTGTGTGTGAAAAAGTTCTATTAATTCTACGCAGTAGTATTTTGTTGGTGCCCTTTTAAATATGGAGAGCAATAAGCAGCATTTTCGTCATATTTTACTTTTTTACTTCAGAAAAGGTAAAAATGCTGTCCAAGCGAGAAAAAAATTGACGGATATGTATGGAGAAGGCGTGTTAATAGTACGCCAGTGCCAGAACTGGTTTGCAAAATTTCGATCCGGCAATTTTGATGTCGAAGATGCACCACGGTCTGGAAGGCCGGTCGAAGCTGACAAAGATGCGATAAAGGCATTAGTTGATGCAAATCGGCGAATAACCACACGAGAGATCGGTGAGAGATTAAATTTGTCGAATTCGACTGTTTATGGCCATTTGAAAGGCATGGGCTTAACCTCGAAGCTCGATGTGTGGGTGCCCCATGTCCTTACGGAGCGAAATTTGTGTCGTCGCGTTGACGCGTGTGATTCGCTCCTCAAACGTCAAGAAAATGATTCATTTTTGAAGCGGATTATTACTGGGGACGAAAAATGGGTTGTATACAACAATGTTAAACGCAAGAGGTCATGGAGCAGAAAAGATGAACCGGCTCAAAGCGTGTCAAAAGCCAACATTCACCAAAAAAAGGTGATGCTCTCCGTTTGGTGGGATGCCAAGGAATTTTTTGAGCTTTTGCCGGACAATACAACGATTAATTCAGAAGTCTATTGTCATCAGCTGGACAAATTGAATGATTCACTCAAAGAGAAGAGGCCCGAATTAATCAACAGGAAGGGTGTAGTGTTCCACCAGGATAATGCGAGACCTCACACAAGTTTGGTCACTCGCCAAAAACTTTTACAGCTTGAATGGGACGTACTGCAACATCCACCATATTCTCCAGATCTGGCGCCTTCCGACTACTATTTGTTCCGGTCCCTGCAAAATTTTTTGGATGGCAAAACCTTTACCTCAAATGAAGATGTCAAAAACCACCTGAACCAGTTTTTTGCCAGCAAGGACCAAAACTTTTATGAGAGGGCAATTATGTTACTGCCAGAAAGATGGCAAAAGGTGTTGGATCAGAATGGCCAATATATAATTTAATAAAATATTTATTCATTATACGAAAACTGTCTTTCATGTACCCCAAAAAAAACGAAATGACTTTCCGAACAACGCAATATATATTCACTTACATGAGACATTCATTAACTTATTTATTTTAACATTATACACAACATGTAGAAGCGGACTTAATGCAGTTGGCATTATCTTCCAGTCTACCTTGGTAATGCAGAGATTATGAGGTACCTACCTCCTATAAATACATTATTCACAAATATACACATGCACTAACACATAAATATATATTTATATATAAGGTTGGAAAATATCTCCCTTCCGCTTTTTTGCTCTTTATTCAATGCTTTATAAAAAGTGTTACAGTGATCGGATTTAGTTCAAATATGCGCCGTTTTGTTCGATAATCTGTATCCATCTAGACGGCAACTTCATAATACCTCCCTCGTAGAAGCCCCCCTCCTTATTTGCGAAGAACTCGGACAGCCACTTTTCATAAGCCTCTTTTGAGTTCAACTTTACACCACCAAGGGCGTTCACCATGGACAGGAACAGGTGGTAATCACTTGGCGCTATGTCCGGGCTATATGGTGGATGCGATAAAACTTCCCATCCAAGCTCCCGTAGCTTCTGACGAGTCATCAACGAAGTGTGTGGTCTGGCGTTGTCCTGGTGGAACACTACACCCTTCCTGTTGGCCAATTCTGGACGCTTCTGGTCGATCGCCTGCTTCAAGCGGTCCAGTTGTTCGCAGTAGATGGTAGAATTAAGCGTCTGGCCATATGGGAGCAGCTCATAGTGGATGATTCCCTTCCAATCCCACCAAACACACAGCAAAACCGTCCTGGCCGTCAATCCCGGCTTGGCCACTGTTTGGGACGATTCACCGGCCTTCGACCACGACCGTTTTCGCTTGATATTGTCGTATGTGATCCATTTTTGGTCGCCGGTCACCATCCGCTTCAAGAATGGGTCGAGTTCGTTCCGTTTCAGCAGCATATCGCAGGCGTTGATTCGGTCCAGAAGGTTTTTTTGCGTCAAATCATGCGGCACCCAAACATCAAGCTTTTTTTTGTATCCAGCCTTCTGCAGATGGTTTAAAATGGTTTGGTGACTAACTCCCATCTCCTGGGCGATGTCACGAGATGCCACATGCCGGTCTAACTCGATGTAGTCCATGATTTGATCGGTATTTGTCGTCACAGGTCTTCCGCCGGCTGGCTTATCCATGGTGTCGTTTTCACCGGTTCTGAATCGTCGAAACCATTCCTCCGCGGTTCGAAGTGATAGAGTACCATCCCCCAAAACACCATTAATCTCACGGAACGTTTCTCTAGCGGATTTGCCTTTAACGAAGGAAAACTTTAAAATAGCGCAAATTCGGCGTTAGTGAACTCGCATGTTTACACGTCTATAACTGTTGAACGCAATATCCAAACTAATTATGCATAGCGTCGTTTTGTAGGTTATGTCAAGACCTTTCAAATTATGTATAGTATTGCCAGATACGAGCTCTGTAGCGCTTTGTACATAGCCGCGAAATTCAAAAGACGAAAAGGCGGAAGGGAGATATTTTCCAACCTATTATATAGAACACATTTATACTAACCAAATATTAAAAATTCACCAGATACTCATCGCGAGTATTTTGAATCTTGCGTATAACCTCAAAATTTGGTAGAGATATTGACTATGCCGTGTAGAGGTAAGCTGAGAATGGATTTTACAAAATTCCTTCCCCTGTGTTGTGGCTCGCAGAGAGCGAGGAACAGATAGTAAATATAACTTCTATTATTTGACATTCTTCGCTTCGTAGTGGCTAAACGCTTCAGTTATAATATGGAAGTCACTGCTTTACTTCCAGTCCCACAATATGGTTGGTAGCACATTACTTTGAATATGCCTGTCTAGTTAACACGTAATATAGGGAAAAAATAAAAAAAATATCTGCTCGAGTTACTCTTTTATTCATAATGTTATATATTTACAATATTGAACTATACAAATCAGCAAATTCGTGTAATTATGATCTATTATCATAGTTTTAATTTGTTCGATTAATTATTATTTTTAATCTTTGGACATGCTAAAGGAAAAGTGACCTGCATAGTATAACAAATGGTATAAAAGACATATATTGAGAAAATACAACACGGGGTCAATGCCTCATTTTCGATCATGGAGTCAACTCAAGGTATAGTCTCTTCTATTGAAATATTTTTATAGTACACACTCAGCTAAGCAGGATTGCATAAATTTTGTCTATTATTAAAAAAATATATCACATCGACTAGGGGCCATTGTATTATTATGTAGGAGTTCATATGGGGAATTTCAGTAATTTCTGACTTTGTTGGCCCTATATGGGTTGGTGGCCTTTTAAAATATATCACATGGTATAATGACGGGAACTTGAGGAAACCATTGTACCCCACAAAGGTGACATCTGTTAAAGCCACCACATGTTTTAAACGGGAGCGGTCTAATAAGGTTGTGTCTGACCGAATCAATGGTCAAATGTGGTCCGACATAGCTTCTCATCACCATTAGTCTTAGAATACTGCTTTTAGTTTACATTACTAGACTTTAATACTAGACTTTGTACTAATATTAGAGATATCATATTTAAAGACGTAATGTATACACTGAGGTAGCAAAAGAAGAACATCAATGAAATAAATAATTGTATACTTAGATTTGATACGGCCATAAAAATATTTAAATGTATGGAAATGCAACAATTATTATTAACAAAATGAAGTAAACTTTGTTTTTATAATACCTAAAGTACAATTTGACAGCATGTAATTCCTAACATTCGAAACTTCAGATCTATTTAAATGCAAATGACTATGCACATTACAACAAGCTCCAGTAACAATATCATATCAAAAATTATCAAGTAACGTATTAAACATCAGGTAATACATACTCAACCTGAAAATGATGTTTAACTTCTAAAATGATGTAAACAAGATGCTTATAGTTCTATACAACCATCAACATCGTCAGTCAATAGATAGTCACAGGCTGGATATAGAGCTTCTTCAAAGACCTTGGCCTTCTCACATGCCTATATCCAGGGGTGTCCTGCGACTTGAAGATTGTTAGGTCATCATGTGATAGCCAGGTTATCAACTTGCATGAAAATATTCATTCATGTTCCTCTAATAGTTTTTAATAGCGACAATGACTAAGTTGCATATATCAAGCTTTGGTTACACTTTAACTTAATTTCACTTTGTTCACATTTTTGTCATTAAGTTATAAACACTTCAGAACTTTGTTCTTGTTCTTGCACCAATTGCACTTTACAGCACACCAAAATTCGACGGGGGACTACATGGAGTTCAGTCCCACAGGTCGTCATATACACTATGACCAAAGTCCGTGTGTCATTCGAACGGCAGGGGCTCCGCGGGGACGCCTTCCACCGCCGACGGCTCGCTGCGGTCTTCGAACGACTGCTCCCCAGCGTCGGTGTGAGATTCATCGGAGCTGCTGCGGGATTCCGAATCGCTGTCCGATTCGTCTTTCTGTTAAAGGAAAAGGAAACTGTTGTAAAATATGAAATATAAACATACTACTTATTATTCCCACTGTTGAAATTGGTTTTCTTTTATACGGAAAATATCGAAGTCATTTATTTATTCAGCCAATTGATGAATAATTGTTTATTGTAAAGGATATTGCAACCCATCTGAGACAAGACTTTTATTTGTTTAGGACCTTTTCCAGAATCCCAGTTAGCCATTTTTGATAAAAAAAACGAAAACATACATTGCATTAGAAATCAGTCAGTTTGCAACACCATTGCATTAATATCATAATCGCAGATAGCTCATCTGAATGCTTTTTATTAAAATGGACATATTGCCTACAGAATGCGTAAATATCAAATGAAAAAATGTATATTAATTTTTTTTTCCAAAATTTGTCAAGTAATCTGATATTATTATTCTAGATTTAATAATAAAGAAAAAAATAAATAAAATTAACAGGTAATAATGATTTGAGCCATTAATTTAAGGGGTTAAAATGAAAGCAACCAATTTTATTTTGAACCAGTCTTCTTCGATACAAGAACAAACCATATGATATATAGTCTGTCCTTTTAATTCAGAACTGCATGATGCAAACGACATATCGTTGCTCTCGAATGGATTAAATTAAAGCACATTGCACTACAGTATACCACTTACCTTGAGCGTGAACACTTGGTAGTGGGGCGGCGCGGCATGGTAGCGGCACGCGTGCGGCAACGGCAGCCGCGCCACGGGCTCCGCACACGGCGCGCACCCGCGCTGATCCCCACACGCCGCGAACAGCACCTGTGCGCCACAATCACACCCACATTAACATCTAAACTATACCTACATTATACTGAACCACTTCTATTGGGCTGAACACTATTTATTATACAGTAAGCAAAATGTCTGATCGATGCAGGTAAACAGTACTTTAATTATAAACAAATAATCAATGCCCTGAACACGAGTCTTCTCTCACAAGGAGAGAGCCAAGGCCATTCAACTATTATGCTAGCCAAGTGCGGGTTAATGGCTATCCATCCACCGACAAAAATCTTATTCTCGCTGTTGGTTGCCTCACAAAGCTCAGTGAGAATCGAATCTGCATCTAGATACGTACAGCGTTTACGACAGTTGTACAAACTAAGGTATTACAGTAGACTATATTTACAATGTATGTGTATATAATATAATGTTTTTTTTTTAACAGCCAATCAATTTACGTTCCCATTGTTGGAGTATAGGCCTACCCTCAATATGAGGGCGATGGTTGAAAGTCACCACGCGGGCCCAAAGCAGATTGGTCCCTTCACACATACCTTAGAATAAATTCTAATTCATGTGCTGGTTTCCTCACAATGTTTTCCTTCACCATTTGTATTTTGCTGTTGTAACTAAAGTTCACAAATGTACATAACTTAACTATTAGTCATTGGTATAATCCGAGATTCAAATTCGCGACTTGCTGTATGAAGGCCGCACGCTCTAACCATTAGGCCAGCAAGCTATAATTTAATGTCAAAGTATATGTATATATAAATATTAAAATTAGTTTCAGGCTATCAAGACAGCAGCACTTTCAGAGCTAATTGTAGTCACTTGATTCCCCATAAAAAAAAAAAAACAAATTGTTTATGACAATACATTTCGTTCAATCCACTGGGTATATAACCATGCAATAATTTTAATCTAATCTCCAGCATGCCGTTTTTTTTCTAACACCCACACTTACGTTATACGGAAATGTCAAATTATAATAACTAATGTCGTACCTGATGCCTGTCGTTCAGAATGTGCTTGAAGCAGTGCTTGGCGGCGGGCAGCACGTGACTGGCGCAGCGCACCCCGCCCTCCGTGAAGGTGCAGCGGCCTTGCGACGGCACCGGCCGGTGGGACGCAGTATCATTAACCTGCAGTATACAGACATATGATAAACACTGCGGCACATTGTTCTTTCCCATTGTATTGAGAAAAGATGTTATGTTTTTTAATCACAGTAATTTCAACAGAACCCATCAAACCAGAACACACATTGTTTACATAGTAATGTTTGGTAGCAGAAATAGAAGCTGCAGTGGCACCTTAGTTACGTAGGTGCCACTGCAGCTTTTAATAAATTTTGAAGTTGATCCAAATTATAATTTTCTATACCTTGGCCCTTTTGTGGTGAAGCTTCCTGGCCAGCACTGCATCCACGCCGTGTTTCCTGTGATAACCGGCGAAGGCCTTCAGCTTACGCAGTTGCCTCCTCTCGCGTACCGTGAGGGGGCCGCTCCGAGCTTGAGAGTTAATACTACCTGAAATATAAACACAGGGTGACCGACCATATATAAATTTTATATTTACTTTTTAGTTTAGAATATTAAACAAGTGTAAGGGGTTCAGCACAACAACTCAAGGGACCCAAGCCAACCTCAGTTACTTCCGGTGCACCTAGCTTATTAGCTGGATGCATCCAGTTGATTAACAAATGAGGCTCCAAATGAACCCCGACATACGAAGAACGCGGGAAGCCGCTGGATGCGAGCAGTGCAGGACCGATCGATGTGGAGATCTTAAGGGATGTCCATGTACAGCAGTGGACGTCTATCGGCTGATGATGACTAAACGGGCAGGACAGTCACCGAATAATAAACGATAAGTCCATCCATAATAATGTAGTTGAAGATTGTATCTAAAACTCGATCGTAATAGAAAATCATTTGTTGATAGTCAAAGTTTTTTTTTTTTAATATTCTATAACATTTTACATGAATTAAAGCTCCTTAAGAATATACTAAAACTGGCCATAGATTGTTACAATAACTTTTTTCTTTACTATATTAACATAAATATTATTGAGGTCTGGTATAATTTTTAAATAAAACCCTAATCAAAAGTTTTGAAGTACAAGAAGTAAAGCATTTACACATTGGACTCATCTCTATAAGATATCAAAGAAACAACTTCGTGTATGAACTACTCACAATATTGCTCCTTTTCGCCCTTCAGACCTTTCAGGTACTGGTATCTGGCAGATTGTAGAAGTAATCTCAGGCGGCCCATCTGTCTTAAGTACGCCGATTGGAGAGACTTCAGCACCGTTTTAGCCTCACTCACCGCCTCCTCAGCCGTATACACCCCCGCGCGCCTGTAAACCATCACTGAAGTGTTACATAGCTATCATAAGATTATTTTAAACAGATTTCATTATCTATGCCAATAAATAAATAACTGGAAGAATGACATTAGTTTAAGTGCATCTACGACCTAGTGACGTCTCTGAGCATTGGTAAAATGGAAGTTACAAAGTAAGTGTTATGCCAGATTTAATTCCAAGCCATAATTATAGCTCCCCTTCCTCCACATTATAAATTTGCCTCTCCAACAGCTTTCCTGTGGTCCAGTTAGCAATATATATGAGACTCAGTCTAATCTGGATGAGCATGCTTCACCATCCATTCATTGCCTCATTATCTCATATAATTGTAGTCAAATGTTGATTGGCAGATGTCAGTACATAAAAACTAGTGTCATTATTATGAGATTTCGTGCGAAAAGTAGAATTGGAGTAAAAAACAATACAAATAAATAAACATCTGTTTGACTGGCTTTAGATTAATTGTGATCCACATCATAATTATTAGTAGTTCTGGGTAATGATAATGGTGGATCCTACATGGGTGACTTATTTCTGGATAAAGTTAGAACTCATTAATTGACGACTATTATCTTAAAAAATAATGGTTTATAGGCGCTAGTTCAACTTGTTTCTCGTCATCGTTGAAGGTGGGATAAGAGCCTTACCAGAGTGGCTGCGACTCGCACGGGGCTTCCTCGGCGTCGGAGAGGTGCTCCTCGTGCACCGCTCTGCAGTCGCCCTCGGGGCCGAGCGTTACGCTATCGCAATCACTGTCGCTTGCGCTAGCGCACTCCATAATAGACGAAGAGTACGCCGAGTTTACCGCCGTAGCATCAATTTGTTCTGAAATTTTTAAATCATTATTTTATTTTTAGATGGTTTACTCTAGTGCCAGGTCTCTGTTGCCGTAGACCGTCTAGATATGTACCACTGCAGCTCCTATACTGGCATCAAATAGCAGTGAGTAACATTACTGTTTCAGTTTGAAGGATGTAGCAGATAATGAAATTACTGAGGTATCGAGACTTAACACCTTGTCTCAAGACGACGAGAACAATGTGGTGCTTTGTATAGCGTCCTAACTAGCCCTACGTCGTTATGTCTATATCACTAAACAAAAATTAATTAAATCCGAATTCCAACTAAAAAATTTATACTAGTGTTGAAAACATCCTTCTCATCAAAGGTCGAGAGAGTTAAATGAGCGAGGCCACTTACTAAATGGGTCCACCGCGTGGGGCGCCACTTGCTCCGGCTCCGTGGGATCACTGACCACCGACACTGAGGACGCGCACGAGGTGGTACGCGTGCGCTCGGGACTGTGGAAAGATACCTGAATATTACATATAGTATTTAGGACAGTACTAAATTAACCTTTATCAGTCATCATAGATGTCCATTGATCTACCTTTATACATAGATTTACATTCTTTATGAATATAATTAATGTACAATTATAAGTATCTTATATCTAGCCCAGACTGAATATCAGTATTGCAGTTTTTGTCTAAAGCATATAGCTGAACTGGTTCCATTTCAGCTCAAGTATTATTAATTGAATGTATTTTCAATTACCTTATATATTTATTACAAGTGAGAACTCATGGCTATTACAGAAACATTGGTTTATAACTAAGAGCAAAATCAAGAGACATACATGAGTTATAACTAAGTGATAGTGAAAATTAATGAAAAAGACCACAGTCAAAGTACATTATACTAAGACAATGGCGATAGATACCAATAAAACAGATATTGAAAAAAAAAATTTAAAATTAATAATAGTTTGAAAAAACTAAATATTTTTTTTAAAATAAAAAAGAACAGTAACAATTGTTAATCTTGTCCCATTAATAAAGTACCAATTCCTTGTTTTTTTTCCTATACTACTTGTATATTTGTATTATAATTGTATAACATTAAATGATCATTTCCATCAGTGCACTTATATTGATAGGGGTCTATGGAAGACAGATAAATTATTTTGGGCTGAATAAGCCTTCTCTATTGCACTACAATATAACCCCATTTTTTCAACACAGCTTTGACAAGTTACTTCCAAAATATGATATTCCATTGATATATGATTTCCATACCTTGGCGACCTTTGCCTCATATCAATTATGAATATGAATGCATCCATTAGATTTGAAAACAGCCCCGATGAATATTGTGTAATGTGACTAATTAATGAGAAATCTTATCATTCCTTTTATTAACAACTCATATATACATATTTAATTTAGGCAAGAACTTTGTTTCATTAATCTGATAGATGCTAGAAGAAAAATTCTGTAAAACCAGATCTCAAGTAACCATTGTGTTTTTGGTGTTATTACCATAACAGATTTTACTTCAATGGTCAAATTTGGTAGTTGCCATAATAACAAAGTGACATGACCAACTATAAAGATTTGTACACCAACACAGATGTTCAGAGATACAACTAACATTTTTGTTAACTGACCGAACATAATGCTGCAGCTGATTCAATAGCGTCTCAGTGGTGACCACCGGCGGAGGTGGAGCGGCGCTGCGCTGCCGTGTGTAGAGTGCTGCGCGCGCATGCTCGAAACATAAGCTGCAAACATAATTTCTTATTAAAGAAACCAAAATGTGGAAAGATATTGGCTTATAGGTAACTACATGTCTAGTGCCAAAATGCATCACCATAGGTGCAGTGTGACCACCATCTTTTGGCACAAAAGTTAACTATGGATGGTGAAGTATTCTCACTCATAATATTTCAGAATCTTATATATTGACAGGCACAACACAGTGATATATTTAAAGCCGAAAATTTCCAATATGAGAATGGCAGATATGATAGCTTGTTCGAAAAGCCTTCACAAATATCTCAATATCTTACCTCAGAAAAGGTATGCAGTACAAATTAAATACATGGATTAAGCATTATGTTAACTCTATAGTATACATAAACTCACCCCGCATCTCTGGACTGAGAGTTGTTTGATAATGGGGCAGGTTTGTTACATCGTTGCCCACCAGCATATGTATGCACGCACTGCTTATAAGGAGCTCCAAGTTCGTGCAGGATGTGTTTTGCACAGTGCTGTCGGCCACTTAGCACTGGAAGTAAGCATTTGTAGCCACGGTATGCGCATGATCGAGAGCGCGACATAATCTCCTTTTGCAACTGGAAGTAAAAAATACCTTCAAATGACCACCATATTAAAGTTAGAACCACAGTATGTTTCTCAATCTCCTTCTCTTTTGCAACCTTGTAACTTCGTACACGTGACTCTACATTCAAAGCAAGGTCAAGTTGTACACTTTTGGTTGATTAGATTAGCTTCAAAATGATTTAAATTTTTTGAAAGATTTCAGATGTTTACAATAATAAAGTTCATCCAGTGGAAAGAAATTTTTAATAATGCATTAGTAAAAGAAGCACTGTGCCAGAAAATTAATGCTTACTTATAATTTGCACATAAAGCTCATATTAATTATTAAAATAAAGTACCTCCAGCTATTCCATAGTTTACCATAATAAAACAAATACCTCATATTACATATATAGAATACAATTTTGCATCTTAGTAGTAAACAATTACAATTTTTAATATGCATAATTTTTTGCTTACTAATTTTGATAATTAATAACCCAATTTTTTTTCCTACATTAAATTGACAATTGTGCTAAAATATTCTATTTAAATTATTAGTGTGTTATCCTTTATAAATTATAACTTATTTGTAATTAAATAACTAATTTTTATACAGTGAATAATATACCAAAAATATAAATGGAAATATGTACCTGTGCCCTCAACTTTTCCTCTTCCTGTTTCTTAATAACCTCTGGGTCAGGAGGTTTGATGGACTTGACATTAGTAATCCTTATGGTTGATGATCCTCGTCCTCGACTAAGCATCCTCACTTTTTGTAGATGTAACACTTTATTTGATTGCTGTAATGTCATATCAGACATTATAAGTAGTTTACCTGGAAATTATAAAACAATAGTATTTATTTCGAGCACAAATCTATACAAGGGAATGTCAAAGCTTTGCCAGAACACATGCTAGTTGGGGCATAAAAGTTGGTATAAAAATAAAACTAATAAACCTTGTATAAAAATTATAAGAATAGTGATAAAAAATATAGCCTGTCTTAAATGATTTAATCGTTTTTAAATAGTCTCTAGAAAAAAAAAATGGAAATGATTACATAAAATGGTTTTAATTAGCTGAGTAAATTTTAAAGTAATATTTTATTGTCTACATTAACATAAGTAACCATAATAGTGGTTACTAGCTCAATAACAGTTTATTAATCACAGAATTATTTATATGACCCCTGCCCAAAATTGATGCACTACTATTCGCCTATGTCCTCTTTAAAATATAAGTGATTAAAACACAAGAAAAACAATATAGATCATAATAATATTATAAATAGTTCACTTTTAATCACAGAGGGTATTTTGTTTTTGCGACATTAATTATAACAAAATATTAGTCCATTAATATTTTGTACTTACGATCATTAATTCTAATGTTGTGACTGCGCAAATCCATTAAATTTTCTTTTATTATTGGAAACATTGCAATAGTCTGTATTCAAAACTGTGGTAATTATTTAATTGGTATGCCTAATTATAGATAAATATCCTATAATTAATTAGGATTTGTTAAATATATTATGTAATTGCTTTTAATTTTTGTAGCTTAGTCTAAATTTTACTCCACGTAGGTAAAGGTACACCGCGAAAGTTACAGACAAAACGTCAAATACCAAACTTATTAAATATTTATAATGAAAATCTTACGGAAATTATACGTAAAACTTGTTAACCGTTACAAATAATAAAAACATAATTTATAGCAATTTATTATTCTTTAATAGTGCTAAGAATATTTTATGACAAAAGAAATGATGAAGTGTATTGTAAACAGTGGTGGGTCGGCCATTTGCACCGAGTGACAGAGTTTTTAGGTCTGTAAATTTAAAATGTTATAGTTTCTGTTAAAAGTGAACGAATTTAACTAAAAATATATACAAAAGTATCACAATCCTCTAGCTTATAAAATGAAACATAGTGATAATGTTATCCGTACCTGTGTTTGTTGCAGATCGCTATTCTGTCACCGGAGACCTCACTACGTTAACCATCAAGTTTTTCAATGGCGGCTGTTAGATTATACCTATAAGTTTATAGTTTAGTAGTGACGAAATTTTTTACTACAAATTTTTATTGCTATAGTAACGTGTAAATCTTCTTTAAATATTTGCTCCCATTTATGACGATTTTAATACAATTAAACTTCAGTATGTTATATCTTACATTGTAAAATCTTTCAAATGTTATCGTCGTCTGCATCCGTCCGTCGCTGTCATAGCGCTATCCCTTTCTCACTCGGGCACATAAACGGATCTAAACTATCCGTCGTGCTTCTTCGCGCGCAGTCATTGGAACATTCGTTCAATGGCTGGAGGACAAGAGAAATGGTATTTTTCAAAAGAGCAACTACAGAATTCTCCAAGCAGAAGATGCGGTTTAGATGCAGATAAAGAACTTGCCTACCGGCAGCAGGCAGCGAACCTCATCCAGGATATGGGCCAACGGCTCCAAGTGTATCCTTTTCAATGTGGCAATTTAAGTGCAATGTTTTTGTCAAGTCATGTGCGTAAAACGTGTAAAACATGCTGCAAAGTATTTGTATTCCCTAAACAAAATTAAAGGAAATCTCGTATATTATAAAATAGAAGTTCATGTGGAGTGTTGTGTCTGTGTGTGGTGGTAAAAAGTATGACGAAATATCTCCAAGCCAACGACTGTTGTGTAGTTACTTTCCCTCGAGCCACTGGGAAATCCCGCTGCCTCGTGGACCAAGGTATGATTTTAAAAAGGTAAGAGAGAAATCTTTCGAATTATATGAGTTTGTTATCGTTTGAATTCATTTAGGTTAGGGCCGCGTGATGGCGTGATAATTTTTTAGGTCAGTGATCCTTGACAGCTGTGGACGCCTGCGCGTATGACGTAGGGTCTGGCAATCGACCTGCCCGCTAAAATTAACCGCCTTTTCTCGTAAAATTTGCGCGTCTCTTGTGGTCGCCGTCTTATCGCTTCCTGTTAATGTAACGTATTATATAGATAGCGTTAATGCTGCGTTAGTCATGTGCACTATGATATCGACGTAATATTCGCAGCAATAATGTAATGATACCACGTTCAATGTCATCCTTAATATAGTTAACTTATTGAACATAAAAGTACACAGTACCCAAGTAGTATGAGTTGGATAAATATTCAATTGTGCTATTCGTACGACAAAATGCTATCGACCTTAATAAAAAAAAAAAAACTATAAAAGTAATATAAAAACACTTATTTTACAAACATTTTAATACCATGTGTGAAAATAATATAAAAGAATTTAATGATTTAAATAAAATTTTTAAGGTAATTATAATTGTCATAAATGTAAATAAATACATTATTCGTCATTTAATTTATAAATGAGTAATTGCAATAGTGATGGTAATAAACCTAAACTATTTAATTATTAAAGTATCAAAAAAACTGTTCCATATAAAATAAGGAATTGATTTTTTAGGTGTTCTAAAATAACTCTTTATTACTTAATACAGTAATCTTTCAATCTGTATTTAATGTATTTTTAAATATTTATTTACTTTAAATATTTTTATGCTGAGTATCCAAATGTTATTTTAATGTCATAGACCATTAAATTTGGTCTCGGTTCATTTCATATAAATATTAATTTATGTGATTAATATTTGCAGTTCTTACAAAATTTGATTGTTTTTAAAATCCATTAAAAACATATTTTTATCAATATGAATATTGTTCAAACATGTGCCTTAGGGGATGATGTTTCTAAGAATGACTTCAGAAAGACTACAATGCATGTAAATTGTAACAATGCCCTGCTTAACAATGCTTTTGCAAAATTTTCTACCTGCTTTTTTTAAAGGCATTTTAAGCATTCATTTCTCAGTAAAACTTGACTACACCTGTAAAATCTACTGAGGAAGATTTATATATTTTTTTTCTTTGTTACAGAAAATAAATAATAGACTATTTAAAAATACTACCTGCTCTGACATAAGTTCAATGTTTTAGTATTTTTTTGCTTTGCCTACAAATTGGTGTGTAGTTTGACATATAATGTTGTCATATTCAAGTTTAGTATTAAATTTTTAAAAAAAATAGTATATGCTTCGCTAATTATCAGCAGGTTAATAACCTGTGATAATTTCGACAATGTAAATATGATAACAATGTTTCTTTAGTGTCAATGAGATTCAATTTATGTCTTTTTTATTCACAGTAGTGATGAAATGAGTGGGACATTCAACTGATGGTTTATGATATATATACTTGCCCAAATCAATGTGGTTATATTTAAGATATTTGTACAGCACTTGCATCCTTTATACATTTCCTTGAGACATGTATTATGTAATAATACTCCAGTAATTTCACTAGTTATAATACCCTTCAATGCAATATTGGACACTACTGTATGTCATGGCAGCAGAAATAGGAGCTGCGGTGGTAATTACTTGTATCTGGCAACAAAGACCGACCAGTAAAGAAATGTAATATAGTCTTATAAAAATGTAAACATATAATTGTAAATGTATTATCTAGTCCAGAGTTCCCCAAACTTTTTTGTGTTGTAGACCCCTTGCCATGTTTTTCTGTATTGGGTAGACCCCTACTTACCTGATATTGATTTCCTGTAAATTTCTAACTGTAGTGAAGTTTAGTGTTAAAAACTTGAAAGTAAAAGGACATGTTAATTTATACATTTATTAAGTGAATTTAAATTTTTTGTGAGAAGGATGAACCTGATGCTTTAATAATAAATTATCAACATTTGGCATCAATTTTATAAGGGTTAATCTTAAATCTCCTCAGCTTATGATGTCGTCTGTTTCTTTTTTTCGTTAGGAGATTGGTAACAGCGCTGAACCCCCTTTCCACTAGGCATGACGATGGACAGGTAAGTAAATAGGTACTATCAGTGTATGTGTTGAGATCCACTATCGTGGACCCCCATTTTCATTTCATGGATCCCCAAATTTTTTTCGCTGACGTAGACCCCTTGCAGGTTGTCATAGACCCCTAGGGGTCGATATAGACCACTTTGGGAATCACTGATCTAGCTTTTAGCCCCATGAGCGATTATGTGGCCACGTGTGATCGAACACACGTACCATACGTGTTGTTAAACCAGATAACAGGCATGTGTGTGGACGTGGATGGAGGTTTGAACCTTGATAATGGCTTTGTACAAAGTGTAATAATTAAGTATAATGATTTAAACGCTTGAATATATAATGATTATTTTGTTCGCTGGTCGTAGGTCTCTGTAGCCGGACACTGCCAGATACCATCGCAGCATCCATTTGTCGAACAGTAGTGTGCAAACATTAATCCATTAAAAGTAATAGTTTCTTCATGACTAGTTCGAAGTAGTTACGGTCAGAAAAAGGTGCACCTTATTACACTTGTCCATAATAACAATATACTAGTTAGGGATTATATATACAATACAACATTGTGTTCGTTGCTTTGAGACATGAGATGTTAAATCCCGTTATTCTAGTATTCAGAATTTGGGAGCAATGTCCATTAAACCTGAAAAGAAACGCTTTACTATGAATCGAGCATTATTTAATTCTTTACCTTTCTTTCATTTCAAAAAATATTTTGCATTTACAAGTAGTATTTCGATTTGTCACGGATAGCTTAGTGCCTCGACCTTGACAATTGACATTGGAACCTCTCTTATCGCACGCCGATTAAAACGTCGAGTTAAATGTATTAAACACAAAGAGAAAAAAATACCAGCCAATTGTAATATTATTGCAATATTGTCGTTATTATACTCACATTTGGCAGTCATTTACTGGTTGTAGGTATGTCTCCGAAGACCGTCTATGTAGGTACCACCACAGCGCCTGTTTCTGCTGCCAAAAAGTACGGTGCAAACATTACTATGTTCCGGTTTGAATTACTGTTGTAACGAGACTCAACATTTTATGTCTTATGCGACGAGCGCAATGTGGTGCAGTGTATACCATCCTAACTAGTTCCATGTTGTTATAGGCAGTCGTATCAATCGCCATCAGGTGAACGTCCCGCTCATTTCGTCGCTTAATGGATTAAAAAAAAAAGATATCTATATGTACAAAATATGTCTTTCCGGTCCGTATGTTAAATATTTAGTTTAAAAGACCGTTAGTAATAAAATTATCATGTATTTATTATACTTACTAAATTTGTTTTTATTGGTATTTGTAAAAACTGAACAAAGTATATATAGTTACTAGTGGAAGGTCTTTATTGTCGGAGACCGTCTAAATGGGTACCACTTCTGTTCCTATATCTGCCGCCGAATCATAGTTTGCAAACATTACCATATTCCGGTTCGAAGGGCGTTGTTGTAGGTAGTGAAATGACTGCTGTTACGTGACTAAATCACAAAGCGTCTATACATTGTTATAAAAAGGGGTGGTCAGCTTATAACTTACAATCAGGTGACCGTCTCAGAGATGAACCACCAGTGGTATACGTTTCGTCTGACAATTGATTAATAGATTATTAAATTGTAATATTCATTGCGTAGTAGCTCGCTGGTTTAATGGTTAGAGCTTTCATTCCGAAGGTCGCCAGTTCGAATCTCGGCATGTACCGATGACTTAATATTTAAGTTATGTACATTTGTGAACTTTAGTTACAACAGCGAGATACAAACGGTGAAGGAAAACATCGTGAGTAAACCCGCACACTGAAATCATCTTTGTGTGTGTGTGTGGTGGCCCCAATAATGTGGCAACAGTCTCGCCCCCCGTTACATGGAACCTAATCTGACCACATCTGGCGAAAAGTGGGCGTTTATTCACCTCTGCCTACGCCTACTGGGAAAAAGAGGTGATTATATAAAAAAAATTGCGTTTGATATCAACATGGCGAGTATAGGAAGTATAAAAATATTGTGACCGGATTCTTAGAAACAATATAACAAAACATTATTAACGTAACATGAGGAAAAATAACAACAGTTGTCCGTGAGTCATACGGGGCAGTCGTTTAGTGTCGACTCGGTTGCAATGTACGCACTGGCGGTGCACTTGCGGAAAATAATGTTAAAAATGCGAGCCTGACTCACTTCATCAACGGTGACGTTTTGTTTGCTTTCGTTATTTTTTTATTGCACTACTTTGAGCTCTATTGAGAAGCCGCTCCATAACTGAATATGTTTAATATGCATTAGCAGTGGAGAACTATAGTTATAAATGTATCGAGTTACGTAATATTTGTTGTTTTTGTATAAGGCAATGAAAAAGTAAAAAAGGTTCTTTAGATAATGCATTTTTAGGATGAGACGGGCGAGACATTCACCTGATGAATTAATTAAAAAAAAAAAGATACGCCAACTCATAACGTTGCTTTAGTTAGAGTATGCACAGCACCACGTAGTCGCTTTGAAACAAGATGTTAAAGTATCATCACTCCAATAATTACACTAGCTACAATGCCCTTCTTACCGGATCATAGTAACGTTTGCGCACTGTATTTTTTTATTATTTGATGAAGCGACGAGACGAGTGAATCATCTGATAGTAAAAGATCCGCCTGTCCATAACAGAGCACTAATTTGGATGATTGGGTGGTGCTGTGTGGCGACCACAACGTCCTCGACGCCTAGAGACAAGATGTTAAGTATCATTACCCCTTTAAATTATACTAGCTACAACGCCTTTCAATCCGGAACAACTTAATGCTAGGTTGGTCTCTGTTGACGGAGACCGTTTAAGGAGGAACCACCAACAGTTCCTATTTCTTCCGCCAAACAATCTGTTCATGGTTCAGTGTAGCTAAACGGTTCTCGGCAATACAGACCTATCATTAATAGAAATTAATTAATTACATAACTAATAGAATTAATTGCTAATATCTCTGTTAATGATACAATATTAGTAACTAATAGTGCTTTTCACTTAAACTCACAATTAACAATAATTAAATACAGTGGTTTTTACTTTATCTTAAATACTTAGTAATTTGTTTAATATATTCTTAATAGCAATTTTTTTTTTAAATGTCGTTCATCACGATCAGCCGATAGACGTTCACTACTGGATATTGGCTTTCCTCAAAGATTTTCCTGCGACCTTCATCAAACAGTCAGCTTGCTATCGCCGGATAGTAACAGCTGTCGTTTGTTCCTACCACGCTGGTCCTATGCGGGTTGGTGGGAGCCAGAGCTTCGTTTGTTGATTAGCAGGGTGCACCACAAGCGAGGTTGGCTTGGGTCCCGTGAGTAGTTATGTGGGAGCTCTTAAACCCCTCGTACTCGGAATGTACTTCATAAATTGAATTTAATTAAGGGAGTTTTCAAAAGCCGGCGGAAGAGGGCGATGACCGGACGTTATCTGCGGTCATTGTGGTAATACCGACGAGTTCGGAGATCCCGTATGACCTTTCCAACAAATCGGAATCATGATGAAATCTGATAACTACTTATAATGTACTGATGGTAGGTAGGGGTAGACCTACAAATTGCTCAAAAAAACCACTGATTTATTATTTCGCTAGATCTCTGTTGCCGAAGACCGTTTATATAGATATCACCGGTGCTGGTTATTTCTGCCGCCGAACATTTCTGTGTTCCGGTTGGAAGGGCGCTGTAGCTAGTGAAATTACCGAGCTAACGAGACTTAATCTCTTATGTCTTAAATTGACGAATACAATGTGATTCTGTGTGTTATCATACTAACACCACAACGCTATGGACTATCAATTCTTCCCTTTACTTCTTTGAATAAATAAAAGTCTGCGCTTCCTCCTGAAGTCAGAGTATTTTGAAAAACAGAAGATATCTCTCCCTCTTATGAAAATGATTAAAAGCCGAATTCAAACTCATTTTTATATATTTTTTTCATTCTTCGAAGCGATGAGACGAGCTACTAAACATTTACGTACGTGGTAAGTGACACCCCTGCCCATATCACGGCGCTATTTACGATGGTACACACAGCACAACATTGTACTCGTCGCCTAGAGATATAAAATGTTTATATTTCGTTACTCTAATACTTTTGCTAAAGAGCTCTTCAAACCGGAACAAAGTAATGTTTATTAATAAATTAGTTAAAGGCAGATGCGGCGGTGGCTATGTAAAAACGGTCTTCAGCAACAGAGACATACCAACAGTAAGTAGGAACTGTGGTGGACTTTTGGCGTGTCTTTTATTCGTTAGGTGTGTGGTGTATATCATATCGTTCGATAGCATTCGTGTAGTATATAATTCTTAATTATTTCCTATAGCTTAGCTTAGCATGAGGCCCCGTTTCGGCGGTGTTAACCGCAAGTGGCCGAACAATAGTGAAAGCCGAACGTAACCGGGCCACGTACGGTGTATCGCTTTTTCTATATGACCGCAAAAAAAAAATTGCACGTAGAATGACGCTGCCGGCTAACACTAGGTACGATGACTCGGCGTAACGTTTTTTTTTTTATATTGTTACACTTTCAATTCTCTTTACAGGTTCACACTTAACTCTATGAATCAGTGGTAGCTGAATGGAGATACTTTCAAATAACTTATAGATCGGTTGAATAAATTGAAATGTAGCAAACGTTAAGTGGTCTAATGATAATAAATTAAAAATCTTTTACTAAACATTTTAATGTTTAATGCAATAAAATTTAAAATTACTAAGACTGTAGCTGAAAATATAATTATCTTAATAATTTTCTATAGTAATCAATATTTTTAGTTATTTTCTTCAGATAATATTTTTTCATCCAAATTAAAATTTTACTATTAGGGGGAATGGAAAGTAATGTCGTTTTCTTACGCTAAATACAAACACATACATTTTTAACGAGTCTTTATTTTTAATCAATGATGTATTCCCCATCATTGTCAATAACCTTTTGCCATCTAGTGAGTAAATTTTCAATCCCTGATCGATAAAAATTAATTGGTTTTTCGGCAAAATATCTAGAGATGGCATTTTGGATATCATCCAAATTTGCAAATGTTTTGCCACTTAAAAAGTGTTGCAGCGCTCGGAATAAGTGGAAATCCGATGGTGCAACATCGGGCGAATATGGTGGATGAGGCAGCACCTCCCACCCCAATTCATTAATTTTTTCTAGAGTTCGCCTTGCGCAGTGCGGTCTTGCATTGTCATGTTGGAGAATGACGCCTTTTCGGTTGACAATCGCTGGCCACTTTTCAATTAAAGATTGATTGACTCGCTGCAATTGTTCGCTGTAGAGGTCTGCAGTAACAGTTTCTCCAGGTTTCAGTAATTCAAAATGAACAATGCCGCGAATACTCCACCAAACACACAAAAGCGCTTTTTTGGGGTGTAAACCTGGCTTAGCAGTACTCCGAGGGATTTCATTTGGAGAGAGCCACTGCCTTTTGCGTTTTGGGTTATCATACAGGACCCATTTCTCATCTCCTGTGATCAAGCGATCAAAAAACGCTTCTGTGTTGTGTCGTTGAAGCAATAAGTTGCATGTGATTGATCGGTTAGCCTTATTCTGTTCGGACAGATTATGCGGGACCCAAACACCTGCTCTGCTTACTTTTCCAATCTGCTTCAAATGTTCTTGGATGGTCGACCAAGGTTTGTTGAGACTGTTTGACAATTCCTCGATCGTCTGACACGGATTTGCTTCCACTTCCGCCCTTAACACGTCGTTGTCTAACGCTGATGGTCTTCCTGATCGATACGAGTCGGAAAGATCAAAATTACCCGATTTGAACTTGGAAAACCACCTTTGGCATTTACGAATGTCCAGTGCATTTGGATAAACATCGCAAATGTTTTTGGTAGCAACTGTTGCGTTATTTCCCTTGCGAAACTCAAAGAGCATGCAATGCCGGATGTGTACCTCTTCTGGTATTTGGCTGGCCATTTTACCCAAAATTACAAAAAAAAATTGTAATTCAATTGTCTATAAGTAAAGAAATCACTATAACCTCACAATGTCTTTGGTACGCCTCTGAACAAAACAATGAGCTGACAAATGACAATCAAGTATTGGCATGCGCAGAAACGACATTACTTTCCGGTCCCCCTATTATTTATACTAGCTGTTCCCTGTGAGCTTTGCTGATCCGTAATATAGGATTATATTTGAAATTTAGACTTTAATCTGATTTTTTTACAAATATTGCACCTCATCGGTCTTATTCCCGTTAAGATCCATAAAGCGTTTTTATTTTAAACTTACTTTATTTTTAATTTTGTGAGTGGTTAAAGGGCGTTTTTGTATTTTTAGTATGTGAGCTAGGACCAAGAAAACAACGTCTAGAATTGGCATGACCCAAAGGAGAAGACTATACGCAACCTTCGTTGGATTGCGTAACAAATGTAACCGTTGCAATTCTAATTTAGGACAAACACACCAGATCCAACAAAGTCGAAGTGTTGTTAGGGTTAAATTTTAGCCTGCAAAATAAGATAACAAATAACGGGCGATTCTCCGAAAACTTATCTGCTTATGCATACTTACCGTATGATTCAATCAATGATAAACAATTGATTAGGAAATTTATAGTGTGATATGTGAAACGTTACCATTGTTATGATATCGCGATAAACAATGTTTTTTTGAAAATATTTTGTTGATTTTATTTTATTTGACATTTTGTATGTTTGTTAAGACACGTTTACGCACATGACTGAAAATTGTTGCATGGAATATTTTATATGCGCTATTCGTTGATTATCAATCCAACTTTCGTGATTTTTGTATTTAACGTATGTGGCCAGCAAAAGATTTCCTTAATTCAAGAAATTTCAGTTCACAATTATGTATCAACACAGCGATTGTGTATATGCATCGGTTCTACGCGTTCCACTCCTTCACACAATTCCACAGGAACGCAATTGCTGCGGCGGCACTCTTCCTCGCGGCAAAGGTAACTTTTCTCACAGTAAATCATTAGGTTTTTATATTTACATGCGTTCCAACTACTTACATAAACCCACTGGCTCTCTTTATGCCCTATGGCTAGGACTTAGGCCTTCGTTAATAAAGGTATCAGGCTACCAGTACGCCGAACGAGTTTTGGGTTGGCTGTTGCACATTCCTAAAAACTGTTAGTCCATGAAACATTTCAGTTTCTCCAGATGTTTTTTCATTCCGGGAATTCTAGCTGAGTAAGGATCGAACTTCCATTTTTCGATCTGCAAAGGGAACTTTAGGGCTACTATTCTCTTCTGTTGTCTATTTCTTAAATATTAATACTGACCGTCATATCAACTACCCACACATAAAAATAATTAAGGACCAAGGTAAACGAATTATAATAATGAAATGAAAATAACTTGACATTGTAACAATTTCCAGGTGGAGGAGCAACCACGAAAATTAGAATATGTAATAAAGGTTGCACACGTCTGCCTCCACAGGGGTGAGGGAGTGAATGCCCTCACTTCGGAACAGTACCAAGAACAGGTGACTTATCTATGATTATTCTACGTAGGGTAATGTCTAGTTTCTCGGACGTTATGTATGTTTGTTGTTACAGGCGCAAGATCTGGTATTCAACGAGAACGTACTCCTACAGACTTTAGGTTTCGATGTCGCGATCGACCATCCGCACACGCACGTTGTACGCACGTGTCACCTTGTCAAAGGTGAGACAAGCGTCCGAGAGCGTTGCGAGTTGATCGTCTAATGAGCCGCGCGGGCGCGTTCCGTTACACGGCGGCAGTGTGGACTGATACCATTCTATGGCAACGGCGAGGCGCGTTCCGATTTACGCTTGGATTAGCGTACGGCCGGTCTAATTTTATATGCGGTTGTAGTTTTGGGATGGAGTATGCTTTTCCTTTTTATGTTAACATTTGTTTGCATTCTGTGAAACAAAATACTCATTTCCAGTTTCAATTTGTTTCATTATTTTTAAAGTAAATACAAAATTATATGATTAAATAAACTTCAACTTTATTTTAATTCTTCTATTACATAGGACATAGGCATTTTACACTTTTAAACTGAAAATTACATTTAACGTACATTATTATCAAACAAAATTTCTTAAAATATTTATGGCTCTGTGATTTTATTTATTTAACGTTATACTGTGCGACACTGAAGCAAACAAATAGCATATAAAAAGGTAGCAAGCACAGCTCTACTCTCTCGAATACCGCTTAGACTCGCCGCTTGCGATCCAAACAAAAAAAATGACGGATCCCCAACGTGCATAATATCACGCATATTTGCCACCGGCCAGAGGTATGTGATAATAGTCTCGAAGTAAAATTTAGTGTGTCAACCCCATTCACGCACATTCACCGCAAACCCTTATTTGCCCTAGCCGGGGTATAGTTGCGGCTAAAAGTCTATTTATTATTAACTGTTTTTAATGTCACTATTACGTATATCATAGTTTATGCATATTTGTCAAAATACACATGTTTAGGATGTTATATTATCATAAGTATTATGAATTAGGTAACGTGTAAATAAATATTTATATATTTGTAAATAAATAGACTTATTCCCTTAACTATACATTAATTATTATGTTTTATTTAAATCTGCATGTAACACTTGTTTATTTGTAAAACGTTCATGGAAGCGCAGGTCTAACAATATTCCAGTGTCACGCAAATAATATAACACTGCTGCAGATTCATCATCATACCCTATAAAACCCATTTTTACTATATTTTTTTATTATTTATTTAAAATATATATATATATATATATCATGTATTCCAAATATTTACCTTTTGCTTTAAATTGGGTTTATATTTAAAAATTCTTCACATAATATATAATAAAATTATATCCATTTCAGCACCAAAGGATCTAGCGCAGACCTCATATTTCATGGCGTCAAACAGCCTCCATTTGACCACAATGTGCCTGCAGTACAGACCTACAGTTGTCGCTTGCTTTTGTATACATTTGGCATCAAAATGGAGCAATTGGTCGGTAAGGCTACATTAATATAACGTCCTACCTTATATACTGATACCTACGATGATATGTAAAAAATTCATAGGGAAGGTAGTAATAAAAATAATACTTAATAAATGACATTTTAATCAATTTTACATAGTTAATTTTAAATGGTGCGTAATGAACTTTAACGTTGCTAGATCCCACAATCTCACGAAGGGCGGCACTGGTTCTCTTATGTGGACCGCAGCGTGACGTCAGAGGTTCTAGAGCGACTCACCGCAGAGTTCCTTCATATCTTCGACAAATGCCCGTCCCGTCTCAAGAGGAAAATGATGACCATGTCCAATAACAGTAAGTTTTTATGATTTCTAACGAACATCAAATATTAAAAATATTTCTCTATGTCTAAGTATAAAATTAGTGATTTTATTATATAATAGAATTAAATTTAAGTATCTATCAGATAAAATGAGAACATCGTTTGCAGGTGGAAGTTCACCTCATTCAAACGCGCATCCGTCCTCTTCCGCACCAGGGGTGGCTAACTCGCCCTTCGACAAAAAGCATCCACCGCCCAATAGCGACGAGTTCGATAAGTCCTTTGATAAGGGTAAGGTCACATTAGTGTTTGTCATATTTTTTTATTCCACAAAATGTCAAGACATGAAAGATGTTCATCTGATAATAAGTGATACTTTTGCATAATAAACTAACCATCCTATAATTGGTTACATAAAAATGATCTCACTTTTACTGTTTGCTTGTTTTCTTTAGTATACCGAGGTGTACTGCATATTTGGACATATGATTTTAACTTGTCTTTTACATAATTGTCAATAATAACTATATCCGTATATTTAAGTATCTCTTCATTTATTTGCGTACTCAATTCAATATTAAGGTTTATATTTAAATATCAGAATACGAACGCGAGAGACGTCGCCAACCTGGCGCAGGTGGTTACGTACCAGCTACATCGGCTCCACCCACCAATCCTCCTCAACCACAGAAAATAGATTATAATTTATATAGAGAAAAGAGGGAGAGAGAAGAAAGGGAGAGAAGGCAAGCCGCAATGCAACAAGCGAGGCCCCCCAGTTCCTCTCAACAACCTCGGCCTAGTGGTTCTCAACCACCACCTCACCACCAACGGCCCTCTTCGAGCCAACACCACCACAAACCTCATCACGCGTGGCCCCATCATAAACCTCCTCACCATAAACCGCCACATGACCATAGACACCACAGACCACAAGTTCCTCCAACAACAACACCGGCTGTTCCTCATCCAACTCAACCAGAACAAATACCTCAAAGGACGCGGCCGCCTTCACTTTTCTCACCAGAAAATGCAACAACTCCATCAGCAGCCGCTGCTTCAGCCCCCAGAAGACCTCAGCCACCACAAAACAGGGAACAGAGACCTTCCCGACCGGAGGTCCGTCCAGTACAACAAATACCTACAGCCCCCGCGCAAATTCAACAACCGCCAACGCAACCGCAGGTAGAACAACGCCTCCCAAGTCCACACAAAAAGCGACCGGATCCAACAGCCGCAATAAGGGAGATGCAACCACCGGCTATATTGTCACCCTTCTCATCCCCTCCGGGTAAAGAGCCACCACCGAAACCAAGGCAACGCGCTCCATCTAATTCAGAACCGGAATTAATACCGGTTGTGAAAAAATTGGATGAGACACCTGGCTATGAAAATGTGATACGAGACTCACAGCGTGGTAGCACTATAAGGTCCCGTCCACAGGAGCAAAGGAAGCCTGAACCAGTCAGAAGCCTCAACGGCATAGAAACAGATCCTACTTTAGTGTCTAATTTACTCAAGGAAAGTCTAGCAAAACCGGCTCCAATTACAGTACCCACGGAGCGCAAATCCCCTGTAGAAATCAAGCGGGAACCAGTAATAGAACCTCCTGCTCCGGTGCAACTGCCCCCACAACCAGAGCCTCCTGTTCAACCACCTCAAGAAGAAGTTGATAACAAACATAAAAAGGAAAAGAAGAAAAAGGACAAACATAAACACAAGGACCGTGACAAATCAAAAGAAGAAAGAAAGAAACACAAGAAAGAGAAAGAGCGGGAAAAGAAGAAGGAACCAAGTCCACAACCCCCACCTATGGAGCCACTAGCCGATGGGGCTTTAAGGATAACGATACCACGTGAGAAGCTATCCGCTAGCCCCGGACTGAAGATCAAAATCCCTAAAGAGAGGCTCGCCGTCCCCCCACCACCTCCGCAGCCTGCGGGTCTCAAGATCAAGATCTCAAAAGAAGTTCTCGAGACGTCCAGGAAGCGGACCGGTGGCCCGGAGCCGGGGCCGCCGCCCAAGTTGCCGCGTCAGAACGGAGCTCCACACCCCAAGGTAGGCAATTGGAATGTTCCACCTCCTTATAGACCCCCTTTACCATATTACGTCGTTCAGCCGCCACCCCCATTGTATTACGGAATAGGGATGGACGGTTACTTTTACGGTGCTATGTACGGGCCGCCGCAACACCGACCGCAGCTGCCGCAGCCGCCTCAAATGTCGCAGCCGCCGCCGCCGCAGCGACAGCCTCCGCTGCCGGCGATGCCGCCGCCAGCTGTCCCGCCGCCGCCGCCGGAGTAGTTGCTCTATAGTATAAAGACACTTATATATGCAATAAGCGGTACAGTCAGTATGAATTCAAGTTAAAATAGAGCTTATTCTTAATTAGCTTTAATCGCTCAAGTGTACTTAGATAATTAAGATTAAAATCGTCACATGTTTGGACATCACAAAAGTGAAATGCAGCAAGCATTTTATTGTATTGTTATCATTTTTTTTTCAAAACCTTTGTGTCAAAGTTATACAGGGTTTAGGTGTGATGTGGTCAAATTATTTATTAACGTGTTACAGTTAAAGAGAAAAAAAAATCATTTTTCAACGTGTAGGTTTTACACATACAAACTATAGTTGTGTGTTTTTTTATTTTATATTTTTCCATTGATCTTAAGAAATATATATTTATTGTTGTCTTAAACCAGTTCTTTTTTTTTTCTTTAAATAATTATCTTTCTATGTAGATCATTCTTTTCAAAACTGCATATATTCTTTTTGGCATAAACTTCAGATTATTATTTTTTTTCTTAATAAAAAGAACTTTAAAATTTTTTTATAATATTTATATCTACGTATATAATATATCAAACGAATGTACAAATTTTCATATATTTTTCTATTTACTATTAGATATAATTGTAACACCACATGTGTAACTCGGGGGCTTCTCTCTCAAGGCCTTTATCTACAGTGCTATGAACGTTTCTTATCCATTTGTGAAGATCTCAATTATTAAAAAAAAAAACTACATCACAATTATTGAAATCCTACAAATTCAGCTCAAAGTAATCCTTGTCATTTTTATAATGATATTAATTTTGCACAATAGTCCACTGCTGGAACACCGGGCTTCTGTGTCTGTGTTGTCAAATGTCACGTGTACATGATAGCAGTTGATCTTGAGACATGTTTGTTCACAATATATTCATTCATAGTAGCATTTGTTATATGTTTCGTGGAATATACTGTAGTTTGTATGTGTATAGTTATATTTTTATATATAAATTTACTATTGCATATTGCTTAGGGTCTTTGAGCTTAAAAATATATAATGTAATATATGATTATTTTTCTTCAGTATAACATAACATGACATTCCTGTAATCATAATAATAGTTTGTGTATTGAAATATTTAACGAAAGTGTATATATTAGAAGTTAAAGGACTTAATATTTATTATACATTTGTTGTATGTTAGTTACATATTTACTGTTTTTTTATAATAAAAAAAAATGTTTATACGAGATTGAAAGGTTTATATGATGATAGATATAATCGTTATCTGTATATGCATACTTACGTATGTTTCCAAATATATGTAACAAATTTCCTAATAATTGCAACGTTTACATTATTGTAGTTTGTATATATAGTGTTTGTATACTTTGATTAATTTTTATTTACTGTTGTGTGACTTGTGAATGTTAAGTTCATTCGAAACCACTGAACACATTACCATATCAGCTTTAATTTTATTTCATATTAAGACTCACATTAGTTAAATAAGTAAACGAATGCTTGCTCAAAAATAGTAAAAAAAAAATATTAACAAAAATATACAGGGTGTCCCCAACGGGTGTTCCTTGTTTTATTAATGCTCCAATGCTCGGAAAGTTGATGTATTTACATTGCAACTGTGTTGTTTGCGGTGTGTCCATTAAATTCTAAAGAGTTAGGTCTCCTGCACTTTATCTTAGTAACAAACGGATAGTGAACAGTTGTGCTTAATGAACCTGCAAATGTGAACTTCGCAGTTATACAGCGGTGCCATTGATGTTACCATTTTACTCGTTAGTAATATTTTCATTTAGGCATTGCATTATATTTTTAGATGTATTTTACTGAGAGTAGTACTTAAACGTTACATTGATACTGTTTACGATTTATCCATTATACTGTAGTGATTTAATACGGCGAAAATGTATATTGTTATTTGTATATTGAAAATGAGATTATTATGAAAGTTTTGTACATAGTTCGCAACGAAATGAGAACAATTTGTTTTACATATTCGCTTTACATTCGGTATAGTTACTAATAAGTAATTATATATACATATATATCCATATACATACATAAAAGATACTATTTTGTTATCGTTATACTTAAAATAATGATTCCATATCAGCGGTCGCCAAAGTGGTGGAACAAGTTTTGCTAGTCCGCAAAATAACTTAATCATCACGTTGTTTTAAGATACATCTAAACATCATTGTTAATTTTTAATGGTTTATCAATAAAGCTTTCAAAATTTTATTACAAATAAATAGTTTCATTTTAATGATATAGGTACAGTTTGTATTCTTAGATCTCAATTTAAAGAACACAATTTAAAAAATCCTGTGTGTGGTTTGCGCGTTTTAAATTGCACATTTGCTGCTCTGTGAGGTCATAAAGTTTGGCGACCGCTGATCTATGTAACACATAGAGAGAGGTACATGTAACTATATGTACAAAATTGTCAGTTGTATTTTTCTATAATGTTATATATAATGGGGTATTTTATATTTATATAAAAAGTTTTAGTTATTTTACTGCAACAAACACCAAAAAGGTTTTATTATTTGAAATGAAAATAATCGAAATTGGAGCGGGGACGAAAATGGATATCGATTGAAAATGTTACTTAAGCTGTTCCGTCCTTACCAATTTGTAATAGAATATATATATATATATATATGTGTGTACATGTTTCCTTTAGCAACGTTATTTTTTTTTAAAATCTAGTAAAGTTTCAATTATTTTTTTTAATGATTGTTTGATTACTATTGTATGCCGCATTTCATGTATTACTATTACCATAGATAAAATTATTGTATATACCAAACTCATTCCTCATGTTGTTAATATTTTTATATAATAATTTTTACTGATTAAAATATTTTTCTCTATAAAAAAAGGAAATCATTACAATTATGGTAAAACAATTTTAATTGTTAAAATAAAACTTATAAATTTATTTGAGGATTTTTCTTCTATGAGCTCAACATACAACGCATTTTTTAAAAATATTATGGAGCTTCCAGTGTATATACTTTAACAGAAATTATTGAATTTGTTTTGGTTGGTGAAGCGACAATTTTACATCAGAGTTGTTTTAAAATATGCTGTGGACATCTGCATGTGTGAATGTGCTTTACGATTTTTTTTTAACATGGTCTATGTTCTCATTTAATTTTTACCTACATATTTCTGGCTATCGTTTAGCTGTTATCATTTATGAATAATGTATATATTTGATATGATAGACCATTTCTATTTTTTTTTTTTTTAAATATAGACATTGTATTTTAATGTAATGTTTAAACTAACAGCTAAATGTTAGCTAGCGCGCAGCTGTGTATATCGTGACCTTATGGGGCTATTAAAACTATCATTACAATGGCCGTGAACGCCTTTAACCATATCAATTTGGAATGGGTGATCAAATTTTGCCGTAATCACACAACAACTGTGAGGGGTCCGCTTAGCAAAACTGGTGGCGGGTTAATTTTTGCAGTTCGGGTTTGGCTTTCACTTATAAATTACCACATTAAATAATATAAAATCAAATAACCAATCTGTGCTGTGAGTGTACACGAGAACGCGAGGCGGTGGTTCAATGAGGCATTAAGTGGAGTTTTCTTTTTTGAACTTTGCTTTATAACTGAATATAAGAATAGGCCACATTGGCGTTGGTCACATAAAATGAAGGCCCCGCCTCGCGTCAGTCCTTCCAGCCTCATTGGGAACGACGACACACGGCTGTGCGCTCACACGTCGCTCGTATTGCAGGTCATCGAGCCAACACTGGGGAACGGGCACGCGGGCAAGTGAGGCCACTCCCGCCGCCGCCATAGCGCTACGTGTGTCGCCGTTCCTCAACAACAACTTACGGACCTCACTAGTGTAGTGTAATAATGATTTTTATTTCACAATTCTCTTTGTTTTTTTTTTTTTATTATTCTCTATCGGACGGACGGTTTTGGCTCGCTTGTTGTCTCCATAGAGGTATTATAGACTGTCGAACGTTTTGATGCTTTCAAATTTATGAATTAATGTTGACGAACTGTATCGTCTAATATTTTATTGAATAGCTTAGCTCCAAATGTTATATTTATAATCTGTAATATCTCTACGGTTTGTATGTCGGTGTTTATATTTATATTGCACCGTTACGAACGCTTTGGGTCGTTCCTTATCATGTCGTAATCGGGCTGCTCACGATACAGTGGGCGTGGCTAGGAGGGAGGGGGATGAATGATCATAATGCCGTATGAAAACCCATTTATAACTGGGACTTCTACTTACGCTCAAAAGTCGGAACATCGTATCACTGCAGATTATTATTGCGATTGTGTAAAGATCTTTAGGGAATGAAACGCATGCTCCGTCTTTGACCTGGCAACCTCCCTAACCAGTACAGTCTTAGCTACGCCCATGCACCTCTAACTCGCACTGCGTGTATTAAATCATAAATAAAGGCTGTCTTAAACAATGTTTACATGTTTAGCCGATCACAAAGATTCAACATTTATCTCAGCTTTTGTATATGATTAAATTTGTATATCGTTTTCTATTTAAATTAGGTTAGTTGAAAATTTCTTGTCTCACCTCGCTAAATGTGTTATTGATGCCAAGTTGACCATTCATAGTATAAATTCAGATGGATATAGGTGTGCATAATTTTGTGTATATACGACAGAGTAATCAAAATTAAAAGAAATCAATTATTCCTATCTAGCAAATAAATTACAACCTCTAAAAGTGTAACGGAACGGAGTGGTGTGAACATTAGGCAATTGAATGTGGGTAGTAGAATATAAAACATATAGATGGCATTTCTTCAGAGCACTGTATCGCCGCGGTTAACCTTTTCTTTCTCTCATACTATATATCCTGACAATAAAGTATTAACAAAAACGTAATTATAAATACTTATTTGTAAATAATATTTGAAATATATAACTACATTAATGATACATTACAAAAAAAGTTTAAACCATTAATAAATAATATACTTTGACATAACTTTATATAAATTTATTATTAATCACGCTAATTTAAAAAAAAAAAAATTCATTCGTTAACACTTATAATACATTCTGCCATGAAAAATAAATTACATATATACAAATGATTACCAAATTTTACGTTGAACAGTACAAATTTAGATATAGTCCTCCCAGGTTATTATCCGTGCTACTTGTGATAATATAAATGAATTCTAAAGGCTTTCGCACTAGCAGCGTGTAATGATAAAACCCATTAATGTAACGTTTAAATCGCATATACAATACATATTATTATATACTTGCCTAACACCAAATTATATACTAATTAGCTTGCAGACTGATTAAATATTGTTGAATTATAGCACTTTATTTATAAGAATGAACCTATATCAGAACGAGCAATAAATTAATTTAATTGTAAGTTTGAATAACTTGTTATATTTACAGTATAAGAATTTGAAAAATATAAAAAAAAAAGTATTGAGCCAAAATCGTGCCGTGCGCCATTCGATTCGGAGAACCGCTAAGAAAAATATATTTATATATAAATCATCAGCCTAACCATCCGACTGCGATTGGTCCAGTAATCCTGCGATGGGCCATTTATCGTCTTGTGTATATATACCTTTACTTTAGCCGCTTCTATGCCAGGCGCTCCTAGATTAAGTCATGTCACTTGGCAAAAATATTAGTCTGATAAGATAACTATTACAATTGGGAAGCGTCGATCTAGACCGTTATAGATGACCAATAAGAATTTTTTAGTGTTTTCCTTTTTTTTTTTTAATTTGCTGCCTATCAAAACCGTCCGAGAATCATTGGCGTGTTTAAAAAAAATATGTTTAAAAATAAAATAAAAAAACGCACACGGCTCTCTACGGTTTTGATGCTCAGGCCGCTGAGTGGGTTATGTTATCTGTTGTAACAAAGTGGCGCGGAGGGATTATAGTATGTTTCACACATCCCTACGCGCCGATGAACTGTAGTTTGACGTAATTATTGTAATTCTTGTTTTTATTCTCGTAGGTTATAATTTTTTTTTTAACATAAATAAAAAAAAATAAAGATTATTACGAACGAATGCGTAATACCTTGTTAGAGTTAATTGGAGAAAACTACTTAGTGTCTTTCAGCTTGGATTATATATCACGTTGAAGACTTCAATATTCGATTACATTGAAAATTTGCATTTTGTTAATTTTGGTAACAGAAAACAAATAGTTTGGATAAATATTTTAAATTATTAGCTATTGTTTTTTCAACGAAACATCATATTCAGTAAATCTTCACTTCGACAACGATACTTCGATGAGCTGACGTGTACCTTTGGCTGATTATAGGTAAATAAACAAAATGTAGCGATGGAAGAACAAATAATGGTTAACATTTAAAAAAAAAATGTCAAAATTTTAATTAATTTATAACTTAGTATATGTATTTGTGAGAATTTATGCTAAATTGATAGATTCGTATAGGTTTCTAATTGTAAGTTATTTTTAAATGTAGACTGTACGGTAGGCGTTCGTTACTTTTGTTTTTTTTTCTAGGCTAGGAATGTATATTTTGTAAAAAGATAAAAAAATAGCTAAATTTAAATTTTTTCATCTAGGTTTTTTTTTAAAACTCGTTTAGGGCACATATTTAACCGTTCGATGACCTTTAATACTTTCGATTGTCGCGAGTATTTATAGTTTTGAGGTTATATACTAGAGTCCCAGCCGTATAGGGTGTCTGGTTTAGTCATTAATGAATGGAATGACGTTAAAGAAACATGTGTATATCGGCCAAGTTTCTTAATGAAATTGTGATATAAGCAGTTCGATGTCAGGTGAAAAAGGTTGTAAAACTAATATTGTATATTTGTATACGTATTTATTTCCCTTTCCCTCGTAACCACTGATCGCCGTAGCAGCGTCACGCGCGGCGACAGTTTTGCATAACCTTGTATATTAAATATTTAAACCAAAAAAAAATCCACAATGAAAAGTAAGTAGAAAAGTTGGTTTTGCTTGCGGAATGAATTATTTCGGCAAATACTTCAATCGGCCGTTTCGTATCGGAAAATTATATAAAATAAAAGTTGAAAAAAAAAATCGTTACTCGCATATGAAGTATGTATAATAGACAAGTATTATCCTTTTTTTTATTCCGTTACAATTGTAATTGAATGTATGATTGAATCAAATTAAATACATAAATATATATATATACACACACGATATACATATAACACGAGTGACTCGATCCGCTTTAGAATGATGTATTAATATTATATTATTGGAAAGTGCATTTTAATATTCATTAAAAATACGTTCTTGTTGATACTCTATGGGTTTCCTGTAAGTTATCCCGCTTTCTCTTTGCCGTGTATAACTTATTTTAATTTTAATACTTAACCAGTTAAATGTGACGAATGTTGATGTCAGTCGTAATGTAAATTAACAAAGAGAACGGCTTGAAGTTTATTGTCCCTATGTATACTCTGCAACAGCACGGCCATCTCACCACTATTGTACAGCGGCACGTAACAGGCCACCATATAATAGCCTGGCTCCTAGGAAAGAGCTAAAGCTTGTGTCGGACTTATGTCGTCATCAGGTTGCATGGCATGTACTTCTTCATGGAGATTCCTTTAACAGCATACGGTCAATATGCCCAGAAGGTAACCATTAGGCATTAGATAGTGCTTTGCCAGACGAACCCCCTGAGCATTTCGAAATATTCAACTGGTTAATAAACGCTTTATAATCGGATTTAATGAGTTCTCACGCAACTCTAGGATTATTTATCATCTCGTATAGTTGTAGGGTATTCGTTAAAATGGCGGAATGCTTCACGCTAGCTTCATTATAGTGTAATGCGTTCACCTGAACTAATTTGAACCTTATCAACTATTAGATATCGGACATCGTTTGTAATGCATCATTTTGCAAATCGTTACAATATGTTCTGATATAATTTTATTTTGTTTAGATATTAATTACAAATAGAGTTTCTTTTTTTTTTATTTAAACTGCCCATAATGACAGCTGTCGGAATGTTTACACTGCACCGCACTGTGGTCATCCTCTTGAGACAATGTTTCTCTACTAACTGGAACTGATACAGTCTTTCTCTTACATGATCTATGTTGGTATATTACTGCTTGGCAGTAAAAATAATAACTGCGGGTAGAATCTAAATTTGACAACGGTAAATTTTCACAATGAATCCGTTTCGTCGGTGAGGTATCAAGTTTAAAATCTGGGTGTTTCAAGTTAGCAAATTTGTGTAATATCTTCATGAAACTAATATCAATTAGGTATGTATATGTATTTTTTAACTTGATGCGATATGGATTTGTGTGTGCGTTATAAATAATTTTGTATTGAACTAAATTATTGATTAATATAAATAATTTTTTTTATATTATGATTAACAGAACAAGTCTCCCATAACGCGATTGATTTGGATCGCTTTATATAGAAACGACGTTAGAAGAAATCCATAAATATCCTATATTATATATATATTTTTTTTATTTGTGTATAATGCTTACATCACAATCAAATTTGATAAAAGTAACACGTAAGACATAAATCAGACCTTGATAAAAACTTAATTTTAAAAGTATCTATGTAAACTAGCATTGTATATGTGGAATTTGATATAGATGGTTTATTTTATTGCATATAATGCATAGTCAATATAATAATGAACTGAAAATATTATTTGTAACAAGAAAAATAGTTAATTTCATACATATAGAATATCTTATTATGCATTATCAACGTAAAATATGAACAGTTGAATTTGCTGTATATCTGTTTTATCAGGAGTCGCGTTATAAGGAGACCTGACTGTATAATATCTATGAGAGAGATTTCGATGTATTATCTCGCAATGATACACTAGGCCTTGCGATGATGGGTAAATTATCGTACTTGATGCATCATTGGAATTTGAAATGGCCATCAGATCTAGCCTCTTATAATGTCTATTCCGGGACATGGATTCGAATCTACGAGCTGTGTTCTACGAAGCTGTCAAACAAACTTCATATATGGCAAATAGCAGGAAATTCCGTTACTTTTCTGATATTAACTATCAGCCTATGTCCAGCAGTGGGCGTCTCATCTGATGATGATGATTACATTAATATTTGTTAATTAGCCGCGCCATGGTCCGTTAGCAGTCTGCTTGCGCTGCGATGTGACCAATTTTTTTCTTTTTTATCTTAAATACAGTTAAGTAGGAAAATTTTTTTTTTCATGAACAACTCCAGGTTGTCGCACTGTTGATAATTCATTATAATAGATATATTTTTCATACGAACATAATGTTAAGATATCGCCCGATCTGTATATATAACTGAGATATCAATTACAATAATACCTCAGATTTTTTTTTGTCGTGAATATAATGATTATATTTATGCGAATACTTTTTTAAAAAAAAATTAATATTTAACTATTTCACATATACACCTCCCCCCATCCCTGTATAGGATAATTGTTACAACTGGGCCTAAAGACAAATACTTCATCCTTTAGAGAATGGCACGAAAAATATCGGAGTTACTTATTTCTTAAATTGACTTATTTCTATATGTTACGAGCTTGCTTGTACGATGTACTGTGTCTACTGTTGTGCTCAATCATGTCGTATTAACATTTATGAAAGTGTTGCGTTAAATCCGCAAGTACCCTCCTTTAAGCGTGCGGCAGCCTCACAGTTTGCGATCGCGAAATTCCCAAAGATAATCGTTCTGAATTTATTTTTCTAGAAAATCACCGGGAAGAATGTTAATTTTGTTTTTTTTTTTTTGTAAATATAGGTGTAAAGATAAATAAAAGCATTCTTTCTGATGTTGTGTTTCAATCTCACCTACCCTCACTTTTAATTACAGCTCTACTAAACTCTTAAGGGGTTAAGCTCGTCTTTATCCATATAAATCAATTGATATTTTATTTTATTTAAATATGGTTCCCTAGCAAACAAATTAAGATTTTTAGTATAAAGTATATTTCAATAAGTCTTGTTCTGATGTGTGTAACAATCTGACGAAGTTTATCTGTAAGGACTTTATCTACATACAAGCAAAAATGACTTGAAGAAGTCTTAACGATTGGTTCTTTAATCCAGCTAAGATCCGAAATAAGTATAAGGTCCATTTTTTAACGATTAAGTACCAAGCCACAAAGATTGGTCTTTACGAGTCCTCTACTAAAGTACTAAAAAAAAGACTGGATTGATTCTGCTAAACTACACTCAATTAAAGGAATACACAGCATCCACAATTGCACGCACTGTTATTATATTAGTACGAAAAATTTAAATACTGTAAATGCAAAAGTCTAGGCCCTAGAAATAAACTTTCGAATTGTTTAGAAGACAACCCGATAAAAAACTTATTTCATGTTCATACCACCAGAGCCAGTAGCGGTCAACGCGCACCTCTTTGTAGAATGTGTACCCATCACAATAAAATGCTTAACAGTGTAGTTCTCATGGTTTCGCTTCACTCATCACATCATCATAACAGCCAATTTATGTCCCCACTGCTGGAGCAGCGGCCTACCCTCAATATGAGGATAATTGGGTCATAGTCACCACGCTGGCCCAATGCGGGTTGGCGACTTCACACACCTTAGAATAAATTCTAAGTCATGTGCGGGTTTCATCACGATGTTTTCCTTCACCGTTTGTATCTCGCTGTTGTAACTAAAGTTCACAAATGTACATAACTTACATATTAAGTCATCGGTACATGCCGAGATTCGAACCCGCGACCTTCGGAATGAAAGCCGCACGCTCTAACCATTAGGCCAGCGAGCTACAAACGCTTTCGCTTCACTAATAAAATAAATCCCGTGACAAAAGGTTGCTCCACAATTTAGTCTCTAATTTAATTTTTGTTTTTCTCGATTGAACACACTTTCAATGCTTTCTGTGAACTCAAATACCCATGATTGCTTTGTATCGTTGCTCCTTTTCTTATCAATATTATTAAGAACTTAATGGCTTACTGCAATTGCTCTATACCTCAAATAAAAACTTGCGAAAGATTATAAGATACCAAGTATTTGTTCGCATTGAGGCATTTTAAAGGGAAGAAATGTAAATAGTTTTATATTCTATATGTCGTACTTTTATTATATCTGTTGTTTCTGTTTGTCTCCAAGTTAAATAAATAAACTACACTAGCTACAGCGGCCTTTAAACCAAACAGTAGTTAGCACACTAGTGTCTGGCGGCAGAAATAAGCACTGACCTAGTACTCATCTACGTGGTGATCGTATACTTTTGTGGATTATATAAAAGTAATAAAAGCCTTCATTTTGAAAACTTAAATATATTTCAAATAAAAAAAAAACATCGACTTTAATATTAGGAATGTATCAAAAACAGTTTTTAAACATAAAAAAAACATCTCTAAATATCATTTATAATCTGTTATTATTATAGACAGTTTGTGTGTGTTTTTTTTTTAATTTAATAAATACTTTCTATTAATGTACTCGTGTGTGACGTCACACAAACGGTCAGTTATTAAACTTGAAATGTTTGTATATAAAGATATAAATCTTAATAAATTAACAATAATTTAACAAATAAATTAACATCAATAAAAAAAAAAAAGGAATTACAGTGTTATTGAAGTAGAAATACACAACGAATTAAATAAATATTTCGGCACTTGTTTTTTTTTTTTTTTTTAATTTTCTTCAGTCATTTGTTAATTAATCGTATGAAATATTATAGAGGAAGCGTTTGTATTGAACTTCGGGTTTGTACATTGCGCGGAAGTAATGTGGTGCTGGCGAGACCACGAGGTGGCCAGACGAGCTGGTGAAGAAACTGATCGGTCTTATGGATCTTCCGATGAGGTCAGTCTAGCAGTGGAGATCTACCATGCGATGATAAAAAGAGACCGATGCATCACCTGACGCCAGTTAGGATGATATACACAGCACCACATATATTTACTGGTGGTAGGTCTCTGTTGATATTGACCGTCTAGATACCACCGCTGCTACTATTCCTACCGCCAAACTACTGCTTGCATTACCGTGTTCCAGTTTGAAGGGCGTTGTAGCTGTTGAAATAACTGGGGTTGAAACTTTACATGTAATATCCTTAGGCGATCACAATGTGGTGCAGTGTATATCTTCCTAACTGGAGTCACGCTCATCTCGTCGCTTCGTCGAATATAAATAATTACATATTGTTACTTAAAAATTTTCTGTTTTACATAGAGAGCGTAAATAAATATATATATATAACATACAAGTTATTAGTCTAGGTTCATATAATATTTCATACTAATATATATATATGTATATATCCATCGCCAAATGTACGCCACGTGGTCCGTCCTTATTCAAACATTTCACTTCTTCTTCTTCAGTTGTTTCGCTTTCTTCTTCTCCTCCCGCTTCTTCTCTTTGTCTTTTATCGATTTATACAGTTTGTAGCCGAAGAAGACTGAAAAGTAAAAAAATATATATTTTTTTATTTAATTTAAGGAACTATACGAGCGCGACGTTCACTTAATGGTAAGTGATACGCCCACCCCATAACAACGTGGCGCTAGTTAGGATAATGTACACAGCACCACATTGCGCTCGTCGCCTGAGATATCCGATGTCGAGTCTCATCACCCCCGTAATTAATCTAGCTACAACGCCCTTCAAACCGGAACTGAGCAATGTTTGCACAGTACTGTTTGGCGGCAGATATACGAGCTGCGGTGGTACCTAGACGGTCTCCGGCGACGGAGACCTTACCATCGGTTACTATATACCTATAATTACTTAATCGTTAAAAACCATTACGCTCCAGTGTGGCCATATTAAAAAAATATATGTAAATTGCTAAAAAATTATTTTATATTATATATAATAAAAATTAAGAAATATAAATAATATTAATAAAAAAAAAAAAAATTTAATTGAAAAAAAAAAAAACACCCTCGTCCGTTACATAAAGTTTTTTTTTTAAAAAGCGACAGGAAATTGATTTAGCCGAAACTTGAAATAAATAAATATATGCCTATTTTGTTTAAAGGGTTGTGCACGACAACCCACGGAACCCAAGCCAACCAACCTGCTCGTGGTGCACCCTGCTAATCAACAAACAAGGCTGTGGCTTACACCAACCCGCATTGGGCTAGCCTGGTGGAAAACGGCCCAAACTCCCCAATATGAACCCTTACAAACGTGGAGATCTTTGACGAGGCCTATGGGCCCATGACCATTAACAACTACGGAATTTCACTGCAGCAAACTAAACAATAATTTTACATATAGCCGTTACGAATTCATGTTAGGATATATACACAACACATTAGACTTAAAGAAAGTTGTTCTTTGTAGTATCGGTACAACGGTGCGATAATAGTGTATATGTTAATATACTACGTAAGGGTTCCGTACAACAACTCACGGGACCCTAGCCAACCTCATCTGCTAGTGATGCACCCTGATAATCAACAAATGAGGGTTTGGCTCCCACCAACCCGCATTAGGCTAGCGTGGTGGTAAATAGCCCAAATTCCCCCCATATGAACCGGCGGTACCAAAGCCATGCTGAATGACTTATTTGTAACCCCTCAAACAGCAGTGTGTGAATGTAACTGTGTTCCGGTTTGAAGGGCGTTTTAGTTAGAAAAATTGCTGCAGGATATAGACTCAACATTATTTATAAAAAAAATTTGATTGCCGTCGGAACTAAGCGCTGGAGCTCATGCAACCTCGACAAGAGGAGGAGTCGTGTATCATGAATGTGGGTACTTATATTTAATTTTAAATGAAATATGATATAAAGTAAATCTTTATGTAATGATTTACTTTGTTGATGAAATAATTTCATCATCATCAGCTGATATATTTCCACTACTAGTCATAAGCCTCCCCCAAAGATTCCCAAATCGATCAGGTATAGATTCAAATGGGGAGATTTGGGGCAATTCCAACTTCGCGAAGCTATTGAGGGTTGGTGGAAGCCAGAGCCTCGTTTGTTGATTGCATCAGGGTGCACCACGAGCTGGTAAGGTTGGCTTGGGTCCTGTGAGTTGTTGTGCGGGAACCCTTACACAGTATATAATCTTTATATATAGATAATTGGCGAGAAAAAAGTCCACCAGCAAAGCCTGAGGCTTTCTAGGATGATATACACTGCACCAAATTGCACTCCTCGTCTTGAGGCATAAGATGTTTAAGCACATTACTCTAGTGATTTCACCAGTCACAGCTCCATTCAAACCGGAACTCAGGAATGTATGCATACTACTGCTTTGCTGATGCAGTAAGAGCTGCGGTGGCTACCACCAGTAAAACTTGGAGAAACTACTGATGGAGTCACTAAGTGCTTGTAGCGATGACAGTATGATTTCATTTGGTATTTGGATTAATAATTTTTTTTTTTTTATTTACTAATTGTAAATCTTATTTGATTAATTTTCGATTTCGACATTAAAAAAATCGATATTATCTACATCACTAGGAAACTGCTATCTCGACCTGTCGCGTACTACAGCTGGTCAAGACGGTCTTATAAGTCAAATAAGCACATTCGGATCTTGGAGTGATTACGAGATGTAGAACCTGTCCGTTCAGTTAATTCAGCCAGGAGACTGGTTATCAGCTCCGGATTGTGTAAAGCTTACAGTTAAGTATGTAGTTCAACTTGGACGTACCGAGCAAGGCAAGCAAAATAAGCGCTCCGAGCGCGTAAATCGCGAGCTTGAAAACAATGGCGCGCGTTATCGCCTGGTCCAGCTCCGGCATGTTCAGCGGCAGCTCCTGCAACTTCGACTCCAGCTTAGAAGCCAGCGTCTCCTTCAACCGGTTCGCGAATGTAATCTTCTCGTCCTCATCCATATCCTCGTACTCCTTCAGCACCGCGACCAGTTTGTCCTTGACGTCGTCGGGCTCGCCCTCCTGCTCCGCCATCGACGCGATGTTCTTCAGCAAACCAATCACGTCCGCATTCCTGATGCCGTCCGTTATCTGTTTAGTGACCGCCCTACCGATCTGCGCACCGATACCCGCCGACTGTTGCTCCGCCATTTTTCTTTTAACGCGAACAAGAAAAACTGTTAAGCATGTGACACGACCTAAGCTATATACACGACTGAAACCTCGACCGCGCGGTATCTAGAAGCAGTTGATTAGGATGGCGTACAGTGCTCATTAGAGATAATATTTTAATTGATAACTAACTGATACCCAGCAGGTGTCCTATCTGTTTATAAATGTGAAAATTGTATGAACGATATAGAAGTTGATACACTGCATCTGATGGTGAATATGAGAGTAATATGAAAAACTTGTCCAAAAGAAAGTCATACGTTTAACGGTTTTTTATTATTCTAGGAAGCGACGACAACAGCGAGATGTTCATATCGTGATCTTAGTTAGAATGATATACACTGCACCGCATTGTGCTTGTCTTGCCACGTAAGGAGTTAAACCTCATTCATTTCATTAGCTACAGCGCCCTTCAAAACAGAACACAGTAATGTTTGCACACTACTGTTTGGCGGCGGAAATAGGAGCTGCGGTGGACCTAGACGGTCTCCAGCTACAGAGACCTACCACCACCTACAAACAATCTCAAGCAATTTGAACAATTTATGCCGTATGCCCTCTAGCTCCTTTTCCTTTTTCCATTTAAAAAAAAACTGTTAAGTATACTATACTTATAAGGAACAGGAGCTAGGATATTCCTCCACTCGACCTTCGATGTGTCGCAAAAGGCGACTAGTATGGAACGACTCGTGGTCAAGAAGTCTACAAATGTAGGCCAAACGCCAGGCCGCATGCCAAGAATGAAGGGAACGGAAATAGCCCACTTATTGGGCACGCTATGTTCAACAGTGGACAAAGTTTATAATGACTCGATTCAACGTTTTTTTTTTAAATCATTAATTGAGTAAGGCATACGTTACTAGTCTCGAAGTTAACTTGATTGTGAATGATACGCCTGCCTATAACAACTTGGCGCTAGTTAGGATGATACACACTGCACCATACTGTATTAATTCTTCTTATTTTATTAATTGAGGCAAGGGAGTCGTTCACCGGAAGCAAAATGATACTCCCACCAATAACAAGTTTTTTTTATTATGATGTTTGCACCGGTAGTTACCTTGACAACTAACTACAGCAGCTTCATCGGACTCAGGGTTAGCGGATCTGGTATTCGCGAGCTAAATCTATGGACAAGTAGCGCTAGTTAGGATGACATACACTACACCATACTGTCGTAATTACTTTCCTTTTTGATTTACCGAGCAAAGCGAGATATTTGCCTGATGGTAAGGGATTCGGTCGCCTATGATATTATGGCGCTAGATAGAATGATATACACTGCATCATCAATTCTAATTATTTTTATTTATCAAGGTCATGCAGACGTTCGCCTGATAGGCAATGATAGCCTCACATAACAACATGGCGGTAGTTAGGTTGGTAACAACACATTGCGTTTCTCTTGACACTTAGAATATGAAGACTAGTTACCGCAGTAATTTCACGAACCACAACCCCACCAAACGGTATCACATGGTAATGGGGAAATGGGAGCTGCGAACCACCTGGATCATGAATGAGGAACTGCACAATGATTTGATTGTAAAACAATATGGCGGACCGTTACTCACCGCGCGTCTCCGTGTCAGCGTCTTCAGATAAACTGCTACCATTTAGCGAAGGACCACTGATTTATCATTAATGTGCAACACAGTATCGACACGGCCCCGATTACGTATCAACATAGCAACATAGCAAACGTACTGATAAGAAAAGTAGTAGTGTATATATGTTCTATTAATACCAATAACATACATAAATACCACGTATACGAGTTTTAAACGGTAGTGTTTATTGCAGTGATTCTCAACCCATGTGCCGCGGCACTTTTGTGTGCCGCGAGATTTTAAAAATGTGCCGCGAAAAATTTAAAATATATATAACACATATACAAAAAAAAAATATTCAACGTAAATATTTATATATTGAACCAGCTAATTATTTTTAATTTAATTTGCAAACGCTTTTATCAATCCCAAATTATGATAAAGTCATGTTTATGTATTAAAAATTGTCTCAAGTCTACCACACTTGTCTTTTTCCAAATGAGCATGTTGTTTGTGTGATATTTTAAATTTACATGATTTTCCATTGTAATACTAATCTACCCTTTGTAAAATTAGAAAAGTATTTGATTCGTATCCTTATTAATTTGTTGGCATGTAGTTTCGATAAAAAAATAGGAGGTATATTGACTTTGCAATGCACGTATTCTTTGATTTACAATATCTAAGACTTTTCAGATTTTATTCCATTCGATGAATATTTCTGTAATTAAAAAAGTTTGCTGTTTATATCTAAAAAAATCCCGAGGTTTGCTGCTAAATTGTTTCACGAATACAATGGCAGCAATTATTTAAATAAAATTCGATTTTATGCATTAAAAATTGTATTTGTGTGAAAGTTATATAACTTCATAAGGGTTATATTTTTCATTTTCATAAATTACAAATGGTTACAGAATTTGTATATTTATAATTTTAAATTTATATATTCTTCGATTTTTTTGACAGTATTTTTTTTGTTTTTTTCAGACCCCTTAAAAATGGACAAATGGATAAAGAAAAAGAAGAATAATGATGATGATGATGATGCAAGTAACAATAATGATGACATATACGACCAAAGTAATGAGTGTTCCTCTGTTTTAAGTGAAAATAGTTCTATTTTAAAAAAGTATATAATTCCTAGAAAATATAACGACGATTTTTTAAGATTTGGATTCACCTCATCGTTAGAAAATAACATAGTAGTCCCAGAATGTATTATATGCAATTTAAAATTATCAAATAGTGCTATGGTTCCTAGCAAACTTCTTCGTCACTTGGTTACCAATCATCCCTCTTTATCAACCAAAGATAAGAACTATTTTAAAACGTATCTTTCAACAAAAGTAAAACAAGGAAAAAATTTTAAAAAACAATTTTGTGTGTCCGAAAAAGCTCAGTTTGCTTCTTATGAAATTGCGGAATTGATCGCAGTAAAATTGAAGCCCCATAATTTAGCAGAAGAAATTATATTACCTGCTTGCCGTAAAATAGTCAAAACGATGATTGGTGAATCAGCCGATGTTGAAATTTCCAAAATACCCCTTTCTAATGACACTATACATCGCAGGATAAAAGATCTATCAGAAAATATCGAGCAGAATACTACAAAAAATCTTCAAAATTCCTTTTTTGCAATACAAATAGATGAAACCACCGACATCACAGGAAATTCTCAGTTAATTGCATTTGTTAGATTTATCTATGAAGATGATATTATAAATCAATTTTTATGTTGTCGGGAGCTTTCAAATTTTACAACCGGGAAAAATATTTTTGAAGTAATTAATTCATATCTAGAAAAGGTAAAAGTCTCTTGGAATAATTGTATTGGAATTTGCACAGATGGTGCACCCTCAATGACCGGGCATATTAAAGGATTTGTATCTTATGTCAAAGAATTGAATCAAAATATAATAGTTACACATTGTTTTTTGCATAGAGAAGCTCTTATAACAAAGTTCCTGTCACCAGATTTAAAGATAGTTTTGGAGCAATGTGTTAAAATGGTAAATTACATAAAATCAAGACCATTGAAAAACAGATTATTCAAAGAACTATGTAAAGCAATGGAGTCCAAGTATGAATCTTTGCTACTCCATACTGAAGTAAGATGGCTATCCAGAGGAAAAGTCTTATCTCGGTTTTTAAAATTAAAAAAGGAAATGAAAGCTTTTTTTGAACAAAATAATAATATTGAATTTGTTGAAATATTAGAAGATTTAACATGGACAACGAAACTTGCTTATTTGTCAGATATTTTTGTCATTTTTAACAGTATTAATTCAAGTATGCAAGGTTCAAATGAAAATATTTTAAATTCAACTGATAAGTTGGTGGGGTTAAAAAGACAAATTTCTTTATGGAAAAAGAAAGCCCAAGAAGGCAATTTAGAAAAGTTTGAATCAGTTCCTAAAGACGGGTATAAAATTATTAAACAAATTGTTCTTGATCATTTGACAACATTAGAGGAGAGAATTGATTATTATTTCCCGGAATTGGATATTAATAAGTTTGATTGGGTTCGTAACCCATTTCTAATTACGGACACTGCTGTATTTGAGTTAACTTTAAATGAAGAAGAAGAGCTTATTTTGCTTTCAACTAATCGAGATTTAATTTTAAAACATTCTGAAGAATCACTTAATACATTTTGGATAAAAATCAGATGCATTTATCCACTTTTATCTAGAAAAGCTTTGAATATTCTATTACAATTTTCCACATCTTATTTGTGCGAATTCGGATTTTCAGCATTAGCCAATATTAAAACTAAAAAAAGATCAAGGTTGTTAAATGTAGAAGACGATATGAGAGTAGCATTGTCATTTTTACGACCAAATATAAATGAAATTATCGAAAAACATCAAGCTCAAATTTCTCATTAAAGTAGTTTAGTTAATTAGCTTTTAATTTTATATCGTTAAGAAAACTGGCCATTTTGTTGTATTTTTAGATTATTTACATATAATACAATTTTTATGGTTCTTTTTATTCAGTTTGTTATGCCAACAAAAAAACTTCTGTTGGTTTTTTTTCTTTATGTGCCGCCAGATTTCAGAATAGTTAAAAATGTGCCGCAGGTGAAAAAAGGTTGAGAACCACTGGTTTATTGGTTGGTAGGTCTGTTGCCGGATACTATGTATATAGGCACCACCGCTACTATTACTGCTATAGGATAAATTCATTACTGCCTTCCGGTTTGATGTACGCTGTTATCGTGTAATTACCGGGGTAACGAGACTAAACGGATTTAAAGTGACGAACCTAATATGGTGTTTTGTATATCATAACTGGCGATACGATTTTATGACAGACATATGACTTAACTATATGTGAGCTGTCCAGGTATTCATTGACTCGTCACGAGATCTTCGAAAGTGTTAGATGTAAACTCTTAAAATTCGGTAGAGATATTGCTTTTGCCTGTTAGGAGTCAGTTAAGTATGGAATATACAAAATTTCCTCCCCAAAAAGGAGTTGCGAGGGTGTTACGACCAGCAATGCTGACTGAGAACAGCTAGTATATATAATGAAAATGTATGTTGTTTGTTCGCCAATCACGTAAAAACTAGTGACCATTCGACGCGGAAGGTTTTATAGATGGTTGTAGAACGTTATTTTCTTGAATTTCGTCTATACTTCATCATTTTATTTCTAATCAAATTTTATTAACATTTTCATTACGTATTACTTACGCGGTTGCTATAGTAACGGTTGTCATACGGTCCATTCGTCGTCTAATTTTTTATATTACGGCTAGCAAAGCCATCGGAGAACAGCTAGTATAATATGTAGTATTTATGTCAGATTAGAATCGACGCGAACAATTCCTATCACAGTATATAATACGACAGCACGATCACGATTATCTTTAAAAAAACAATGTACTGTTTACGTGGTCACAGTGTACGTGTCCAAATTATTTTTCTTTTTATCTATATTATGTAATACGTGAATTAGGTTTAGATAACACAACGATAACTAATCTCTGTTAATAAAAAAATCACACCTTAGTAATACTTTGCGATATATATTCACAAGACATACTCGAAGAAAAGATTTTTTATTGAAGGGTAAAGGTTGATGCTTTTGAGAAGACAGGGTATATAGATAGAGGATACAGATAGTGTATGTAGGTAGTAAAATATATATAGATGCGTTCTGTAGGAGAAGTTTGAAACTCTTCACCACTCCATCACCAAGAACGTGATAATCTTCCTCAGCGAAAGGTAACAACTGACGGGGTTTCAGAGCATACATAGTGAAGTGAAGGAAATGAGTATACTGAGAGTGCCTGGTTGTGTGGTGTGAATCTGAAGCTTGAACTTTGAACTAAGTCTACACAGGTCTCTAGGAGGGTAGGGAGTAGCCGACCTTTGGTTTGCTACAGCACATTACTCAATGGAAAGATGCAATACCAGGCTACCGTAGGTTTTATATAATGAACGTATTGTATATTCCCTATCTACTGAAAGTAGCCATCAACGTTATTTTATCAGCTACTGTTAATTTTCGAATATAGCTTAACATGTGTTTATTATCACAGCAGAATTGTTTGTTTTGTGCAACCAATAAATCAACTGATAATAGCAGACTTTTATATAAGAAATTTAACGTTTTAAAACGTACCTACTTTATACGGAGTACATTAATTGACGAATTTGTTGATTAAGTAAATAACCTTCACATTTCCAATTTTATCAAAATCTACTTGCTCATTAATTTTTAATTGTTTAGCAGCAAAAAATTTTCCACTTACAAAGAACGGCAAAGATGAGAACAACGAACACGATGCCGAGGTAAGTGCCGCCTCCGTAACCGGCGAACACTTGCGGAACACTTCCGGTCAGCATGCTCTTCAGATTCTCTTTTAGCTCCTCGTTCATCTCAGACTGCTCTAGAATTTCCAAGATCTCCTTTCGAGATGGGGTGCTATCTCCGTCCATGGAGTTCAGCATCTCTTCGAGTTTCCTCAACTCTTCACTTCCGCCGCCCATTTTTGTGTTTTGTAGTCAATTTGAGAGTAGACTAATATAAATACAAGCGAACGGGTACGGCTGACTAAACAAAATAAATAGTTAACATTTGTACAGGTGTTTTTTTTTTATGTTTCTTTGTAATAATTATGGTGGCTATATCGTGACAACGTTATATTACATTAAAAAACGTTTTTAGTTTAGCATGTAAATTTACATAAATATGGCAAATAACAATGGATTGTTATAATTTAGGTTAACTGATGAAAAAAGCATTAGTAGGACATACCAAAGAAGTATATCATTAAAGCAGATATCTTTAATACAGGGAATATTTCATCATATAAAAATAACTTCTTGCCTGAACTGTACCAAAAAAATATATACTTTCTGTATATATTCTATATAAAATTTTACATATTAGGTATTCAGTAAAGAATTAAATGAATAAATATTTAAACATTGAAAAGAGGTTTGGTTCAAAAATTGGAAGACTACTTTGACTTTACTGATTTTTCCTAAGACCTAATTATATTTTTTGTTGAGTTGCTTTTGTTCAGCTGACTTTATTACAGAACGCCACATAGGCCTGTCCTTTGCACCTTCTTGTATAGATAATAAAATTTGTCTAATATTTATTACATTTTACAAATATATAAAACAACAAATATGTAAATGGGAAATTGTTTAAAAAAGCTAATCTATGTATCTATCATAAAGGAGGGCACTTTGATATACTTATTCATGAATGAGGATTTTGTTACGTTGTTAAATATACCATATAATAAAACCGTAGCATTGCAGCATATAAACTTCTTTATCGTGACAATGAAAATTTAGATGTGGCTTTATATAATACAGAAAATTTAGTTCAGTGTATGCAAGGGAGAGCTTTATCTCTGAAAATCTCATATATGAAAACATGGGATGGATAGAAATTGCAAGTTGTAATTTCGAATCAGATAGAGAAACAAAAATAACTTCTATAATAGGACAATGAGTTCAGCTAGTCATATACACAAAAGTGCAAATAAGCACTACATATCCTAGCTTCTATAACCAATATAGATAATAATCTCTCAAAAGACACACAACTGTGCTGAATTAAAATTGATAATTTTATTTTTAACTACAGATAAGCACAGAGATTTCAGGTACGGTGTATAAACCCTAACAAAAATATCTATTCACACCTCTATATATACATTTAGAATATTGACAAATTACTTACTGTAAAATAGGCACAAAAATATGTGTCACCAAGACCAAAGTCTATATATAAATGCGTTATAATAAAACCACACCGATGAACACTGCAGTATGTTTAAAACGAAAACTTCGGATCATTAAACATTTCTTATCCATTATCGTTAAAACATAATAAAATAAATAATACGTGTATATATACGTGGAACATTACGCTGGACTTCTGTATGGTGCAAGTGATAAGTAAACTGTTATCAGAAATGATTTGTGTATAGTTCATTTTTTAATTATTATTTATTACGACTGCTATGTGTATAGTGAACGGCTATCACAAATCAAAGATTATACTTGTAGATATTAATTCTTTGTTTGATATTACTATTTCCAAAAGGATGACTTATTAAGCTGCTGCTACTACTACTATGCAGCATATACATAAGTATCAAGCAAATTTCTACAAACAAATGCAAACATTACTGTGTTTTTTTATCTATAATGGGATAATACTAAATCCTGAATTACATGGTGTTAACTGAATACTAGGCTGTGGACAGAGCAACTCTATCTGTCATTGAAGACATCTAAAAGGGGTTTTTGGGTTGGCGAGCTTAGGTGGGTCTTATTGTATATTAACCAAGCCGGGGTGGACGACAAGTACAAGATGGTCTTGCATATGTCATAGCAAAATGTGGAGGCTGAGGCGAGATACAAATTCTGCATTGTCTTCCCCGACAAGCTGGGTCTCATTTTACCCCCAAGATTTTTCTCTCGAAAAAAAAAAGCTTGTGGATAGAGAAGCATACTCTTTGAGATACTCTAGCTGTCAGGTTCTGATGAGTGGACATAGTAGATTTGTTATAGAGGCAGTATTAAATGTATCAGTTTAACAAGTATGGTAGCTAGTGAAATACCTGTAGTAAATAAACCTGTTATGTTTCAAGGCAAGAAGTGTAATAATACAGTTCTGTAAAAGATCCTTGACACTAGAAAGTAGTATATACCCCAAAACAGTCAAAATTACTGCATTGTGAAAGCATACTGTGTAAAGAAATTTGTTAAAAATGCATGTGTGCAGTAATATTATATGCAGTCATACAACAAGTTATTTGTAAGTATAATATTTGTAAATATAATAAAAAATAGTTACATGACATTGAAAACAATAATTTATACATTTTAAGGAAATAAAAGTGGAAATCTTTTTATGTGTACATCTTCTGCAAACATACTTTTGACATTTTCCACATATATTATTTATTTTGTTACTGTGGCAAAGTCTTACTTGGCAAATTTTTCATTTGTTCGAATATGTTATATTTGATGTTTGTGGGGCTTCATTTTCTAATGACCTTTTCTGTCTTATAACTCCGTAATCGGTGGAAAGTTGTTCTGCTGATTGAAACAAGAACTGTTTTCGTTGTATTTGTTTTCCTGTCGCTTCTTTGTAAAGGATCCAAGCATTTATAGCAGCCAAATCTAAAATATTGAAAAATATTTGGAGGGACCATCTATGAGAACTAGATTTTACGATATAGTTTCTGGCCATTTGATCTTTCATATCAGCTCCAAATTTGGTTTTGTTGTAAAATTGTCTAGAGTCTTTCATAATTTATGAATTTAGACCACAAAAGAAATCAACTGAAAATGTTACAATAACCGTCGGTGCATAAAACAGGCTAGTCCAAAGATGTGATGTATGTGATCCTATAATCAGTGATCCTCCTTCCTTTTGAACTACGTTATCGCGTGTTCACGGGGAATGTGGGCAGGCCTGGTATATAAAGATTCAAATAATGAGTCACATACAAGTTACTGTAATCAAAAAATATATAAACTAGTATGTGAATTCAAAGCTGTTCTAATCATATATGAAATTTACTTAATTAAATAATAAAAGTCATTTGATTATTTAAAATCTCTGAAGTAGTCAAAATGACTGTTTTAGGCAAGATAGGTATAACACATATTTATATCAGAAATAAAAGAAAGGAGGAGGCAAATACAATGATTAATAAATGCATTTATGTGTTGTACAAAAAATCAAGAAATTCTAAGAAACTTGTTTTTCTATTTGAAATTGAAAAGTAGTCAAAGTGACTGCCTTAGGCAATCTAGTGTTAATGTGGAGCTATGACATTGTTGCAGGCCTGCATATTATTTTCCATAAAAAAAATGTACACTCATGTTTCACAGATTATAAGAAAAAATTATGTAAAGTGCTAGACAAAGTTTAGACTTTAAAAGTTGTAGGTAGTAATATTGATCATAAAAAATAGTAATATCACAATGATTAAGATAGGAAGAACTAATTGTTATAGTGACTGAATTACATAGATTTAAGCTAACTTTTGACTAATATTGATTCATTAATAACAAACCAATGAGAACATTGTATTATTATTGAGTTATATAAATATATTATGAATATATTTAAAAGCAATGTATCATATTTTCATTTTATTTTGATCATCTGAGAAAGTAAGACGAGGGCTTAAAATAACTTGAATAATAATAATTTAAAGAAAAATAATATAAATGAAACAAAAAAGTATAACAACAATATAATAATTTTCAGAAAATTTTAGTTTAATTGTAACACCTTGATTCTATAAAATAGATAAACATTGGCAAGTAAGTTAAGCTATAACAGAAAATCTGCAATAAATCATAAAAAAAATATCTACTGTGTTCTACATTTTTCTTTTAAGACTAACATTATCTGTATAATGATAATGGATAATGAAGAACAAAAATCTAACATCCTGGTACCAGTACCAGGTTGTTAGATTTTTCTTCTTTAGAAAGATTTCTGGGTTGCTGTTGCCTGTATTTTCTTAAGCAAAACCATTCATGTTTAAGAGCATTAAAGTACATGTTTTATATTTTAAGTAAATATTGTTGGTAATAAACTAATGTATAAGTACAAAGTTGAAAATATTCAATGTTTTATATTTGTTTAACATTTGGTAATAAATTTTAAAGACGAAGAGTACTATAAAATATTTTACCAAAAATCCTTTCCAAAGAAACAGAACTTTATAAAAACAATGCTATAGAAATGGGTATATTACAATCTTACCTGATAAACTGGTCATTATAATTCCTGGTACAATAAATACACTATTGGAAAAAGCATGTTCTAGAGGTCCGTCTTGGCCCCCGCTTAAGTCCACCATTTTTAACAAATACTTAAATACATATAATTCACTAATACTGAAGCGGTAGAATATAGGTATATAAATAAATTAGATCATTGAAAAGAGCATTATTTTCTCTTTTCTATTTGGGAAAAGCGGTAATAACATTGGCGACATTTAACAAATATAAAAATGACATTACTTTATTATTGTTGCCAGTTGTTCAGAAACATTTATAGATCTATTTTATTTCGTTTTTTTAAGGTATAATAAAAACGTAAAATAACAATACATATTAAAAATAGCATTTAATACAAATAATACCTTTTTAACTTAATACAAATCAGCTGATGATGAACCTAATACAGTAAAATATTGTAGGTTGTTGGCTAAATTATAAATAGATTTTAATATAGACTAAAATATGTTTTTGTATGAAAAAAAGTTTCAAAATACACATATGTGAATGGATACTTTAATATTCACTCAGTTGTGTCCAAGTACACATTACTTCACCAATCTTACATTTCATTAAATGTGCGGCCTTTTTATATCTACAGAATATTTCCAATGTCCCTGCGACTATTGTTGGGACATGCATATTGCGAAAGTTTAGCTACTATTTGTATTTTAAATATTTCAACTTCTGTAACTTTATTTTATTTCTGTACAGTTTCATATTTAACATAAACCAAACACTGTATGTCTAGTAATAAGACATTCTTACATTTTTAGGAAAAAATTACTGCAAAATAACTATTCATCACCTGCAGATGTATAAATATAGATTACATTTGTACAGGTAAAGAGCTTTTATAGAATCTACACTGAATTACTATTATTATTTAAATTATTTAGGTTTGAAATAAAAAACGTTATTATAAACATTAATTTATTTTTTGAAATACACAATTATGTATATCTTTTGGCCTTATAGTAACATTAGTGTAAACAATACCTAAACACTTTTCCACTAATGAGACAGCGATACAACAGTTTATTACGAGCAATAATATACACATTTTATTTTATTTTTCTTACAAATTATGATAGTAAGAATTGTTATCAATATAAAAAATCCTCATATTATATATTGGAATGTGTTGACCCTAAACTTCAATGCCATTCGTACACAATTTAAAAAGTTATTTAGGTACATTTTTAATTATTTTTAGAATTTAATTATTATCCAACAACATGTATACTAATCAGTCAATTTGGACCCAATGAACTTGAATTCGAATGAATTAATTTTATTTGAAGTCCCTCAAGTTGAAAAGAATTATCACAGAATAATTTGAGGCGATCTTCAAAATTTTTCAGTAATATTTTATATCATTTTAGACATTAATTTTCTAAACTTTTAATACATAAGTCGTATTTTTGAAGTCGTAATAAAAAAGTGCGTCATTTATTTACTCTTTAAGGCACTTTAGAATGACATTGAGCATAATTTTAATAATGTTTCACCAATACACGCTTGGTATAAAATATTTGTAATGTTTTTTCGCATTACGGGTTATAATTTCGAGATTCTTACAAGATCTAAGTAAGGATACATAAAACTTTATTTAGTTAGAAATACATTATTAATATTATCTACTATCACGGATTCAGCAAATACCTTTGTAACCAATAACATGGCAACACACACTTTTAAAAAATACAAAATCGTCGTTTCAGTTCACACAACGCTTAAGACTAACATTTTAAAATTATTTCATAATATTTTACCGAAAAATATTGCATTTATTTATACTAAATTATGTGAACCAAGACGAGGAGTGTTATTGTCTAACGCTTTTCCTATTTTATTTACGGAGAATATAATTTTAATTTTTCTTCAGGGGATCCAAGTTGTCTATTGAAAAATCTTCGTTTCCAAAGCTGATCCCCCGGCTGAATCCATCCTGTTAAGAGAATATAAAATAAATGCTGACTTAAGTCATAAAAATTATTTAAAAAAAAAATACAATGTAATGAGTACAGTTTAATTTATCCTTAAATTTCGAACTTACCAGTTATTAATCTGTTAAAATTTAAAAAAAAAATAGGTATGAATAGAGAATATTTATAATTAAATAACACAATAATATTTAAGATGCGTAATATTTTGACATTGAACATTGTTGACTTTATACCTTGTAGATTACAGATCCACGGTTCCTGAGTCTGATGAAGCTATAATTCTTCTTATATTAGGGGGACCGGAAAGTAATGTCGTTTCTGCGCATGCCAATACTTGATTGTCATTTGTCAGCTCATTGTTTTGTTCAGAGGCGTACCAAAGACATTGTGAGGTTATAGTGATTTCTTTACTTATAGACAATTGAATTACAATTTTTTTTTGTAATTTTGGGTAAAATGGCCAGCCAAATACCAGAAGAGGTACACATCCGGCATTGCATGCTCTTTGAGTTTCGCAAGGGAAATAACGCAACAGTTGCTACCAAAAACATTTGCGATGTTTATCCAAATGCACTGGACATTCGTAAATGCCAAAGGTGGTTTTCCAAGTTCAAATCGGGTAATTTTGATCTTTCCGACTCGTATCGATCAGGAAGACCATCAGCGTTAGACAACGACGTGTTAAGGGCGGAAGTGGAAGCAAATCCGTGTCAGACGATCGAGGAATTGTCAAACAGTCTCAACAAACCTTGGTCGACCATCCAAGAACATTTGAAGCAGATTGGAAAAGTAAGCAGAGCAGGTGTTTGGGTCCCGCATAATCTGTCCGAACAGAATAAGGCTAACCGATCAATCACATGCAACTTATTGCTTCAACGACACAACACAGAAGCGTTTTTTGATCGCTTGATCACAGGAGATGAGAAATGGGTCCTGTATGATAACCCAAAACGCAAAAGGCAGTGGCTCTCTCCAAATGAAATCCCTCGGAGTACTGCTAAGCCAGGTTTACACCCCAAAAAAGCGCTTTTGTGTGTTTGGTGGAGTATTCGCGGCATTGTTCATTTTGAATTACTGAAACCTGGAGAAACTGTTACTGCAGACCTCTACAGCGAACAATTGCAGCGAGTCAATCAATCTTTAATTGAAAAGTGGCCAGCGATTGTCAACCGAAAAGGCGTCATTCTCCAACATGACAATGCAAGACCGCACTGCGCAAGGCGAACTCTAGAAAAAATTAATGAATTGGGGTGGGAGGTGCTGCCTCATCCACCATATTCGCCCGATGTTGCACCATCGGATTTCCACTTATTCCGAGCGCTGCAACACTTTTTAAGTGGCAAAACATTTGCAAATTTGGATGATATCCAAAATGCCATCTCTAGATATTTTGCCGAAAAACCAATTAATTTTTATCGATCAGGGATTGAAAATTTACTCACTAGATGGCAAAAGGTTATTGACAATGATGGGGAATACATCATTGATTAAAAATAAAGACTCGTTAAAAATGTATGTTTGTATTTAGCGCAAGAAAACGACATTACTTTCCGGTCCACCTAATACTTCTCTTATTATTGAGTGATGTGTTAGTCTTATTGAAGAATAAGTCTTCAATAAGACTAACAGCAGTAACTTCATCCGATAAAATTAAACAAAAAACTTCTATCAAAACATTTTTAGGAAAGTTTTTTTTTTTAAACAAATCATGTATGTATAAAAACAATTATACTGTATCAACCAACCTTCATCTCTGATATAGTTTTATCCAGGAATCCGTTAAAACTGCTGTCCAATTCGACAGTTTGTTTCTCGCTGAGATTACCGAAGCCGTTGAATGTATTCCCGAAGCCGTTGCCGAAGATGTTGCCAGACTTCTGCGTTTCGAACGGATCGTAACCGGTTAAGCCGTTCGTAAAGGACGTGTTAGAGCTGTTGAAGACCGATGTTTGTAAATTGAAATCGCTGATGTCGTAGTTCGGTTTCATTGCATTTTGAACAGAGAACGGTGACGTCTGCACGGTCTGCGGCTGCTGCTGGAGAGTCTGGTTGGGGATTGAGAAGGGCGTGGAGCCGAATAGGTCGCTCCCGTTGATTGGGGCTGCAGCGACCTGCTGCTGGAGCGGCGACGTCTGGCGCTTCGACGCCTTCGGCGGTGGCGCCACTGGAAGAGTTAATCATGCTTTAACAATTGAAACGTTATTTTTAAAAACATTTGTACTATAAAGTATGCACTCTGATATATTAAGTAGTTCTATTTATATTCTTTGTGGTGATATTTTTTATTTCTACGAAACGACCAGACGAATGGGACGTTCATCTGATGGTAATAGATACTGCCCATAACAACGTGGCGGTAGTTATAGCATATTGCGCTCGTCGCTTTGAAAAATAAGATGTTAAATCTCATTACCCCAGTAATTACACTAGCTATAGCGCCACCAACCAGAACACAGAAACATTTGCATACTACAATTTGGCGCCAGAAATAGGCGCTGTGGTGGTACATTGCTAGACGGTCTCCAGCAACAGAGACCTACCACCAGAAAAAGTTTCTGTGATCGGAGTCTGTCTAGGTAGGTATAATTTGTTGTGGTATGTGTATTAATTTTTTTTAAACTCATCAGATAACATTAGAAAAGGTAGGTATATATAGCCTTCATCACTAATGACCGTTTGAACCGATGGTCGTCCACTGCTGGACATGTCTCTTGTACTGTGTTCCATAAAGCACGATCTTGCGTTATTTGAATCCCGTAGCTCCCAGCGATTCTTTATAAGTACTTTGTCCATTTAATGAGAAATCTGCTAAAGGTATGTTTTCGCCATTCCATCACTTTAAGAACCCAACGTCCATTGGTTCTAAGAGGTATGTCCCCCGCCCATTGCTACTTTAGCCTAGCGGCTCGTATGGCTATGTTGATAACCCTGGTTCTTCTGCAAATCTCATTTTTAATTTGAACACGCAGAGATATTCCAAACATCGCCCGCTGTGTGATTCTGAGCTAACAGCCCTTAATTGTAATCTAATATTATTTTATATATATATATGTATGTATTTTCCTTGTAATCGTACTTTTATTAATATAAAAGAGGATATTAAGTTTAGTGCTTACACAACGGCGGGGCTGGAGATACTGGATTTTCAGCGATTGGCGTGGCGAAGCGAGTAGCTGGCTCCGACTCGAAGGCGCGAGGATCGAAGTCTATATGCAAATACATCTGATATATACACAACTGCAGAGAGGTTTTACATAAAAAAAAACTTAGTACCTATAGAAAGAACATTTTATTAACAATATTTGCTATGATATTGATTATATTGAAATGTTTTTTTTTTATGTAATTAAACGACGAGACGAGCGAATAGTTTACCTAGTGGTAAGTGATACACACGCCCATAAAAATGTGGCGCTAGTTAAGATGGTATGCGCTGCACCACATTGCGCTCGTCGCTTTGAGACATAAGTTAAATCTCGTTACCTCAGTGATTACACTAGCCATAACGACGCCCTTCAAACAGGAACACAGTAATGTTTGCACACTACTGTTTGGCGGCAGAAATAGGCGCTACGGCGACCCACCTAGACGATCTCCGGCAACATAGATCTACCACCAGTAATATATATATATATATGAATGTGAATATTGCGGAGGCTCGGTTTATAAGTGCATCATAAAGGGGTTCCAACTTTTGGGTGCGGTCTTCAAGGATTCACACTCAATTTAAGTTTCCAGTGAAGAAAAAAAACGTAATGCAATTGACATTTAAGATCGGCAGAAACCGTGGACATATGACTTCCGCCACGTTTTTTGACCAGTGTGGTGGATAAATGGCCCTGATCGCGCACTAGTTTGGCGGCAGAAATTTGAGCTCTGGTACATAATCGGCCTCCAGTAACAGTGGCCTATCACTATTCAATCATATTTAATTTGTGTAAAAGGATGTGAAAACATTTTTACCGCTGTCCGAATCCGAGTTCAGTAGCAGCCCCTCTAACTTCGTGCCCACTACTGGGTTCTTGCTTGCCGAGAGGTCGCCAAGAAGTTTTCTGAAAATTAAAAGATTATAAGAACTGCTAAAAATTTATGAGGAATGTTAATAACATAATTTCAGATTATATTATATAACAAATATTGATTAACAGTAAAAATTTGTTTAGCTTGCGGATACCGGATCCGCGAGCCCTGAGTCCGATGAAGCCGCAATAGTTGTCAATAAAACTGCGGCGAGAACATCACCATCAAAAAAAAAAAAAAAAGTAAAAATTAAGGTGTATTGTCTCAGTCCAGCCGTGGTTGATTGCGCTATACGTCTCGAAAAGGCTTGGGTTCGGTACCCTCTGACCATGAACTTCTGATGAAGGAAAATGTCCTGAGGAAACGGATACGTTCCAATAAATAACTTTCATGGCATTCGCCAACCTGTATTTAGCCAGTGCGTTGGGTAAAAATAGAGATTGGTTATTTATTTAACAGTAAAAATATAGCTTGCTTGTTTATAAAGCTGCTATCGTGGCGCAAGGCGTAAACGCTGGTCTTGTAAGAAGGAAGTCCCTTATTCGATTCCGTGACCACATGTTGTGGAGGTTTTTAGAATCAGCTTGGCTAGCAACAAATCTCATATTGTAAATCTGTGGCTATAATAGCATAACAGTATTCTAGTATAGCGCACTCGATTATCAACAGCCCTATGTGACTTACCATATGACATTGTGGTCACTAAGATAAATATAGGATATGGAATCAGTAAATATAGAGTATAATAGTTTTTTTGGGAAAAAAGAATAGAAAGAATGAAAAGAGAGATGAAAATAAAATGAAGACAAAGACTGTATCCTAATTTGTAAAGGAACAATGGGAAGAAAAGAAAAGGTCAAGTCTTTGTAAATTGTATATACAAAAAAAAACTTACCCAGTAGAGTTGGGCTTGCCGTTGTGAGTGGGCGGCGGCGTGGACAGCAGGAGATTGTTGTCACCGCTGGAGTTGAAGGTGTCGGTCGAGTTGTTGGACAACGCGTCGGCCCCTGAATAACATCACGACCATAAATTTTGCATCTGATTTTTTAGCACATTTTTATTAGTGTAAATCTATTGCCAGAGACCGCCTAGGTCTAGATATTCTCGTTGTTCCAGTAATTTGACTAGCTACAATGCCCTTCAAACCGGAACACAGTAACCCTTGCACAGCACTGTTTGGTGGCGGAAATGAGAGCAGTAGTAGTGGTAGCTAGACGATCATCATCATCACTAACAATATCTATTGTCACAACTTACCCATGTCAGGAGTTTTGTTGCCGTTCATAGCGCTGAAGCCGTTGGCGAGAGTCAAGGAGGCGATTTGCTTATCTAACTCCTGAGGTGCCTTGAACTCGGTGATATCGACGAGGTTGTTCCGGGCAAGGTACGCTGATAGATCATCTTTGTAAGTTATCTTGGATAACTCCTGGAAAACATGTTTATTTCCTTTTAAACATGAGTTTTAGGATCCATTAAATTATTCTTAGAAAGTTCTAGATATTTCTAATGTGATCTTTGAAATAAAAATATTGGATGATATTGGTTCTGCTGTTAAGAAGCTATGTCATAGAATAACACAATACACGTACTGAATTATATGTATTAAGTGTGATATTGTTATATGTATTAAGTGTGATATATTGTATGTTTTGGCGGATGTGGTTAAGGATAAAAGAACAGACAAACCTGCAACCGATTTTTATACATGTTCATTTGTAACTCGAGTTTCTTGTTTTGTAGCGTCAGCTTCTGCATTTCAATGTATTTGCCATTGTCATTCAAGAACCGTCTGAAAAAAGAAACAAAAATTCAATTCTTCAGATGATTTATAACTACAATGAACTAACACGAACTCCTTTTCATATGAAGTTCAATGGCAAGGGCGAGGATGGCGAAGCAGTCATGCTCAGTATAATACGGCGACAGAATAATAATAGGACCATGGTAGTTAACCAGGTGGTTGACGAAAAAAAAAACCAGTCAAACTAACTGTGGCTTCGGATTCAAACCTGAGACCACTAAACGACAAGGAAGTATTTAGTTGAATAAGAAATTATTAATGATATATAATTAAATAAGACAATTAACTATTAAGTGAGAGTTAAGCTACAGGTAACAGTTATTATTTAATGGAGACTACATTACTTCTATTGTAGACTTAACCAAAATCCTATGCCAGACATCTTAACAAAATTTGCTAGCTTTATCATTTACGTGAGTGTTTTAAACAAATATTACAACATATGCTCTTAAAATCTCTTACAATCCTCTTTCAAATAATAGGGGGACCGGAAAGTAATGTCGTTTCTGCGCATGCCAATACTTGATTGTCATTTGTCAGCTCATTGTTTTGTTCAGAGGCGTACCAAAGACATTGTGAGGTTATAGTGATTTCTTTACTTATAGACAATTGAATTACAATTTTTTTTTGTAATTTTGGGTAAAATGGCCAGCCAAATACCAGAAGAGGTACACATCCGGCATTGCATGCTCTTTGAGTTTCGCAAGGGAAATAACGCAACAGTTGCTACCAAAAACATTTGCGATGTTTATCCAAATGCACTGGACATTCGTAAATGCCAAAGGTGGTTTTCCAAGTTCAAATCGGGTAATTTTGATCTTTCCGACTCGTATCGATCAGGAAGACCATCAGCGTTAGACAACGACGTGTTAAGGGCGGAAGTGGAAGCAAATCCGTGTCAGACGATCGAGGAATTGTCAAACAGTCTCAACAAACCTTGGTCGACCATCCAAGAACATTTGAAGCAGATTGGAAAAGTAAGCAGAGCAGGTGTTTGGGTCCCGCATAATCTGTCCGAACAGAATAAGGCTAACCGATCAATCACATGCAACTTATTGCTTCAACGACACAACACAGAAGCGTTTTTTGATCGCTTGATCACAGGAGATGAGAAATGGGTCCTGTATGATAACCCAAAACGCAAAAGGCAGTGGCTCTCTCCAAATGAAATCCCTCGGAGTACTGCTAAGCCAGGTTTACACCCCAAAAAAGCGCTTTTGTGTGTTTGGTGGAGTATTCGCGGCATTGTTCATTTTGAATTACTGAAACCTGGAGAAACTGTTACTGCAGACCTCTACAGCGAACAATTGCAGCGAGTCAATCAATCTTTAATTGAAAAGTGGCCAGCGATTGTCAACCGAAAAGGCGTCATTCTCCAACATGACAATGCAAGACCGCACTGCGCAAGGCGAACTCTAGAAAAAATTAATGAATTGGGGTGGGAGGTGCTGCCTCATCCACCATATTCGGCCGATGTTGCACCATCGGATTTCCACTTATTCCGAGCGCTGCAACACTTTTTAAGTGGCAAAACATTTGCAAATTTGGATGATATCCAAAATGCCATCTCTAGATATTTTGCCGAAAAACCAATTAATTTTTATCGATCAGGGATTGAAAATTTACTCACTAGATGGCAAAAGGTTATTGACAATGATGGGGAATACATCATTGATTAAAAATAAAGACTCGTTAAAAATGTATGTGTTTGTATTTAGCGTAAGAAAACGACATTACTTTCCGGTCCACCTAATAGTTGGTTAAATTAACGTAGATATCGCACGCATTCGTATGACTACAAATACACCTCTTATCGCTCTTGAAGATATTTTTTTTTTATAATAAAATAGTCGTGTGTAGCACAAAATGAGCAAGAGACATGTGAAGAGACGGTCAAATTTGATCAAGTACTGATGGTTCATGGTTATCAACCGTACCCATCTTTAGGGTCGTCTATCAAAAGAGTAAAGTGCCGAGCACTGTTGAAGTAGTGGTAGTAAGTAAAATAAACACAAACACACAGGTCGTGATCATCACAGTCACTCCGTCAAGAACAATATCATAAAGAAGTAAAAGTATATTAACTACTATACAGAAGCACAACCAAGAATTTATTCTCATTTTATTCAACAAACCGATGATATAAGAGAGAAGTTCACCAGATTTCTTCATCATCATCAGACCACAAAAGTTCACCGTCCAAAGTATTTATTGTTCTAGCGAATATCGATATAATAAAGCTAGTATAAGTTTCTAAGTAATTAAATCATGAAAAATTAAAAAACATTTAATCATCATTTAGCGATTAATATAGCGATCATATATATGTGAAATTGTTTATATTTTATATAATAAACAATTAAAAAAAAAGCAAATTATACACAAGGCCCCGGCGAGATTCGAACTCGCGATCTCCTGTTTACTAGACAGGCGCTTTAACCAACTAAGCCACGGCGCCTTCTCTGTAATTTATTAAAAGAAGCTACTTATAAAGAAACTTCAAAGATTCTCTTATTGCGACTGTACGGTAAAGTACTTTGCCTCTCTTTCTTTTTTTTAAATGTTTATAATAGCTGGTTACCAATTACCAGTTATGATAGGTCTCTGTTACCGAAGATGGTCTAAATAGATTATCATCGCAGCACCTATTTCTACTGCCAAATTACTTCTGTGTTCCGGTTTGAAGGGCGCTGTAATTACTGAGGTAACGACACAACCACTTGTGTCTCAAGGAGATGAGCACAATTTGGTATTGTGTATACCAATGTCTAGCGCCACATTTTAATAGTTGGGCTTATCATTTACCATCAGGTGAAACTCCAGCTCGTCTCGTCGCTTAGAATAAAAAAAAGAGAGCTACAAACCTGTAGGCTAAGTCGAAAGCTTGGCCGATCGTCAATGTGATCTCGGAAGCCAACTTTGTCGATATGAACACGAAGCACTCGTGTTTCTCCATGTTACCGCTGTCATGACCATTCATCCCGTTGACGGTGCTGCCACCTTTAGCGATGAATGAGAAATACTTCTTAGCGCCTTTATCGTCCGCGCAGTAGGATATCCGGTGTAGCGGGAACTGATATAAAATATTATTGGATCTCGGCTCCTGGAAATGAAAAGAAAGATATTTTTACTTGTGGACTGTTGTCGTTAACAGCTGATCAATCCTCAATAGATTTCTACGGCGTCCAATCATTGCGGTCAACAGGTTGTCTTTCCACTTGGAAGACTATTCCCAATTCTTATTAATAAGGCACAAAAGTATGAAGTTGATGATTATCAAACAATAATAAAGTTTATTTCTAGACAGATTAAAAAATCTAGCACTAATGTGCATTAAATATACAAATCGTTATAACGTTATTTATCATATAGATATTTTATTAAGACTAATGCTATTCTCATATGTGAAAGAGTTATTCTGTATAATAAATTTTAAAGGTATGGAGATTTATGTCATACATCTTTATTAAAACCTTTTCTTCTTCCTACTACAATGATAAATATGGCTTTATTAATTTAGGGTAATTTAACATATCACTATCATTATCATCAGCCGATAGGGGCTCACTGGGCTTAGATCTCTCCTAAAGATTCCAATCGGTTCTGGACTACCCGCATTCACCGGTTACCTGTGACCATCACCAGATGGTAAGTCCACCTTGTGCTGACCTGTCAACGCATCTAAAGATATAATCTCCAATCTAGGACCTTACAGTCCCATCAGCCGGCAGTCTTTCAAGCAATGTGACCTGCCCGTTACCATTTCCGTCTAGCAATCGTTAGAGCTATGTCGGTGACTTTAGGTGTAGGGATCTTCTCATAAATCATACTAAAATGATTATTTAGTAAAAGTGGAATAAGAAGCTAAGTTTACAAGTTTCGAAGGTGACTTTCGGTCTTGGACTACGTCACGCTTTCGTCTCACGAACGAAAGGTCGACGGTGAAATGGTTACTGTGCAATTTTCTATTATTAAGTTCAACACAAGCCGATTCGAAACAGGGTCAGCGGTGAACACAACAATTGATCATAATAACAGCGTTGACTGGAGTCTAATGCCAATGGAACAATCATGGATGACTCCTGTGTTTATTAGAAGAAAGTTCAGATAGTCATACGGAATTGTATACTGTTTACGTGCAAGAATATTTAATATTATATATACCTGCAAAGAGATATATATGGTATTAAATACGAGATTAGGATAATGATAGAGACCAACGATCTAGTGAGATTCGGGAGAACCCACTGGAGCCCTATCTATTGATGATGATGATATCTGCAAAGTATTAAAACTCCTATGGTTTACTATCAGTGTTGAGGATATAAATAATATGAAAATCTATTACACTATCAATAAGAAGCTAACTTATAATCGAGTTTTAAAGATTTACAATTAATCTCATCTCGAATAATAAATATGTTAGGATCTTATACTTACGTTTGTGTATGATTAATATACTATTAACAAATATATAAGTATTTATACATTTATGTATATAACGTTGATATAATTATATATGTTCTCCTTCTTTGTATGTATTAAAGATTGTTTCTTTTATTTAATTCGAACTGAAACCTTTCTATACTACTGTACTGTTTGGTAGAAAGTTGTTCTTTACTTTAGCTTCTTCCTACCCTGTACCGTCCATGTATATTTGAATACTTTGTTCTAATATATATTTAAAGCATCTTAAAGTACTAAGTCGAAAGTAAACTATCGTGTTACCACCACTATACGAACGTTTATTATAACGGTCAATGGTAAAACAGTTGTGGTCAATGTACATACCGATACTTGCAGGCTCAAGAGGCATTAGCACCGTTATGGCAAAAATTACTTTTAAATGTAGTGTTACTTAGTTTTTCGGGGACTTGTAATCAGTATTTAAAGATGGAAATTTCCTAAAAAAAATGGTAAATTTCCTAAAAAAAATCGCTTTTTAACAAACAATGGTTGAGTCCAATACAAATTAAAGAAATTCTTCCCTACATCATAGTTTCTAAAACAAAAAAAATGTCAGGAAAGGTTTTGGTTTTTCCTTTTATATATTATACTGAAAAAAACGTATGTTTGTGGTTACAATATTTGAGCCTAGAGTTGTATGAGAAGAAAAATGGAAACAATGTGCCGTATCAGTAGATTTCTACCTAACCGGCAATTTGCATTGATGGATTCGAATATTATACTATGTTCTCAAACTTCTACATTAGCATATCTATCTATAATGTTAAATACTATAATGTTCATGGAAGACTTTTTTCTATATTTTCACGAATCCCAACTGATTTATCATTGGACGTCATACTGTTTATTGATTGTCGTTTAATGTCCTACCGATCGATATTCGATCAACTGTCACCATTGTATCATCGTGGTAACTACCCTTAAACCAAATAAAGATGATCTATGACCTATGCACATTACAACACTAACAGTTTAATTCCTACTGCTCTGAATAGGAGTCTTGAGGAGAGAGTAAAGGTTGTCCCTGTTAGTGGAGTGTATGTTAGTGGATATACTACACTATTGTATATGTACTAGTGGAATGGTTACAGTGGAAACGGTTTTAATTATATGAAGCGTTATAGTTTCACGTTATGCACAACGCTGGTAATGTTGGTAACGTTGACGAGCTGACCGTTTCTATACGCTATTGTTACGGGCAGCGATCAATGGCGGTGTTGTTTTACTTTATAAAAACAACTCGAATGAGGTTTTGTCTTGGATATGGGATATTGTCTACATTCAGTAACGATCGCTGCATAGAATGTTCAGATTATCTCCCTATGAGTTTCATATTATTTTTTATATCTACAAAGCGATAAGAACAGAGACAAAGAGCGTGACGTTACCGCTTGTCCATAACAACTTGGCGCTAGTTGGGATGATATACGCAGCACCACATTTTGCTTGAGACACAAGATGTCAAGTCTCGGTAGGTCAATAATTTCACTAGCTACAACGCCCTTCACACCAGAACACAGTAATGTTCGCACACTATTATTTGAAGGTGGGAATAGAATGTTTATATACCTTTGTCTAATTTGATCGAGGTTCATTTACCAGTACTGATTGGCTTTTGACCTAATCCTTCTCACATCAAGTATTAAGGATGGAAGCCTTTTTACATAGAGATATATCTATATATAATATTTATCTATGTTACTATTAATGTTTTTTTAAAATGATACAATAGTTTCGTTTCTAAAAAATGGAAACTCTTGGAAGTAAAAATTATCCACCGCAGTCAAAATTTGTTAATAATTTTTAACTTTAACCAATAACATAAATAATCATAGTAACTAATAAGTACAATTGGCTTACATGACCTTTTCTTCGTCTTTTCGCGTAACTTCATATATGAAGGTGCGGCCTTCTGCGCAAGATGGTAAAGTTCCTCAGCGGATGTGTTGCTGAGCCACTCCCATATTTACTAGTCTAAAAACGACTTCTTCCATCGGCCAGGACAACTTTTACCTTGGGTGATAGGGATAGATATCGGCTGCGCATTATATGTTCGATATGTCACGCTAAATGCAAAAAAGGTCTAAACACCTTCAAGTCTCATTTATAGTGTAACTCAGTAAATCATAGATCTCTCTCATGCGAAGGGCATAACTTTAAAAACGTTGTAGGGTTTAATAATCCCTGTACCTCTACAATGAAGACTTGGTTATACCTTGTAATTCAGGAATGGAATGAGTACAAAATTCGGTGCTGCTTCCATTGTGGTATATCAATGTGTATATTCTGCCACGTTTGATCTAAATCCACGGTGATTCGAGTCAACATATTATCTGTAAGCTATAAAAGATAGTGTAGATAATATGTAGTGTTGCCAATATAAAATGTAGGCGACATAAAAATATACGAGGAAGTGTCGAGTAGCGTCAAACGGTTGATCCGTCTGGTGACGCGAGAGGTTGACACTCATCGCGGGCTATTACTGTCTACGTAATAGTTTCCTGTCATTACGTTCGCCGTTAGTCTATATATCTATCGTACCTTAGTGTTGCCATGTCGTACTCCATGATACGGAAAAGTATATTGCTTTGTAACGAGTTGAATTTTAAACGTTAGCTATATATTAGTTGCTGTAAGTATTAACGATATAAATGCTAGCTACATTTTAGGTCTGTTAAAGTATCTTTTCGGGATTTTTATCGTTTAGTGATTAATTCAGAATAAACACAGGATGTCTATTAGGAAGATTAAGAAGTAAAGCGTTGTCTTTGAGAATTTTTTGTTGCTTTTAATTTAGCTAGATAGGTTCGAAAAAAGCATAACGGGATTCCCAAACTAAAAAAGAGCGAAAGAAACCTATAATGCAATGAATAGATAAGAGATTAACCACTGCTCCATTATGGCGATTAAATGAACACATCCATCATGAAGGAGCAAAGTTCGATTTTGACTTTCTTACCTATTTACTTAAGAAAGTTAAAATTGCTTGCTGACATTCGCAACATGACCTCGGGAACGGTTTAGAGATCTCGCCACCTCTCTACATTGTATACATTTTCCCACGATTAAAATGCACTGTTGGTATCTCTCGAGGACGTCTCAAAAAACGAGCGGATATCCTGAGAGAACGGCGCAACGGTGCCGTTTAATTTAAACTTAATACCTATAAAAATATTATAACTGTAGGAGAGAACACCGGTTGAATTATTTTATACGTTTGAATAACGAGTTAGTATCTGTACTGCAACTGGTGGTAATGCTCGCTTTCGGGATAATCAGGACCGCAGCACGTATTTCTGCTGTCAAATAGTAGTGTGCAGAGATTACTGTATTCCGAATTGAAAGGGGCTGTATCTAGAGAAATTACTAGAGCAACGAGAATTAACATTTTATGTCTGAAAGCAATGAGCGCAATGTAGAAAAGTGGGTTTCATACTTAATAGCGCCATGTTAACATGGGCTGGTGAATGTCTTACTCGTATCGTGGTTTTGTAAATTATATAAAAGAAACTGTCTTTATGGAGTTGCAAAAGACAGTAAGGAAATACTTTCAAGGAAAAGACACAAGCTTCCCATGTGACTGTTCACCATCATATTACCCTCGTCAACTCGCTCATTGTTTGAATAGTTTTAGGACATCATCTGATTGAAATGATGAGGTTCATCTACTATATATAACTTATCAGTGTTTGACATCAACAATATTTACTTATACCGCGTAACCACCAACATGGCAATTCATGTATTACATAAAGTGAAACCACTAAACAAACTCGGTTAAATTTAACTAAACCAGTTACGCTACGGCGAATGTGTTCCGTTCGCTAACGAATACATCGTGATTATGTAAACTGTTTTTTTTTTATCGTTCTTACAATTAACACATAGTATATATCTATATATGTAATGAAAATGGGTTTTCTTTGTTCGCTAATCACGTGAAAACTAGTGAAACTAGCGACATAGGAACGCGACCATTAGGTTTGAAATGATTTGTAGATAGTGATAGGCTGTAAATTTCATAAATCCTTCATTATTTTATTTATGCAGTTGCTATAGTAACGGTTGCTTTACAAAGTCATTTGCGGTCTAATGATAACAGCGAGTATCTACGAGTATATATACTTAGTACCGATATACATTCATTACAAAGAAAATACATTAAGTATAAAATATCCGCATCGGACCTTAGCTGATAGTTCTTCGGTTATCGTTTGACTACAATTTCAAATGGTGTTAAATGACAATGGGGCTGCAGATGGTGAAGTATTTTCTCAATAATCCGGCTCATACGTTGCCAGTCAAAAGATAACAATACTGTTATGGAAGCAAATCTACAATCTTAGTAGAATAGCTACTGCTAATAGGTCTCTGTTGTCGGAAACAGTTTGAGTAGGTTTGTTACCACTTTTTGTGGTCAAGGGGAAACCTTTAAAAGATATCCTGCTTGAGAGGGAAGATAGGGTCATGTGGGACTTGTACCCACTAAAACTCCCTCGGTGGTCATCATTAGTGCATCGTAGAGTCCCGGGATCTCTTTCGGAATACACCGGTGAGGTAGGTACCGCTACAACCATTTTTGACGCCAAACAGTTAGTGCGGTGTATCTAATGAAATTACTGGGGTAACAAGACTACATATTAAGGCTCAAAGCACAATGTGAGGCTATCATCCTAACAAGGGCCACATACAACGTCTCGCTCGTCGCATCGCTTTGTCGAATAAATAAGCTAACCAGGTAAATTTTTAACTGTACCACCATCCAAATTATCCAATATTTTACCCCCTTTTACAGTTAGAGTATTAACCATATTTTCGTCCATTGTTACGTAAGCTACTAAAAAGGTATGATTTATAGGAAGAATTGAAAAGAGGTTGCACTCTTAATGAAAAAATAATATTGAATGCACAATGGTGATCGTCGAAGTAAAAAAAACCAATGGACCTCTGTAATGTTACTCTTTGGCATGGACCTGATTATCGATAAAAAGGGCAGTTTTTTTACTTCTCTTTACGCAGTAAGACAAACTTGTAGTAAAGTTTAGTATATCAAAAAATATATTAAAAAACTTGCTCGCTGACATTCTAGCGTCCATTCTTCTCAGGTCCGATGCATTTCTTTGACGAAAGGGTGACTACGGTTGTTGAAGATTCTCTCTCTTCCTCTTAATTCGGAAATTCTAAATTCTTTTTGGATCCTTTTCTTATTTTTATCTAAAAATACTATTTGTGTTATGTTGTTTCCTATTTTTCATCTTCAACGCTTTCCTCACTACTTTCTTATTACCTCTAAGTCTGACGTTGAATAAGTAAAAGTATATTCCTATATAGAATAAAAAAAAAACTTTGGGACCCTCGGTACACTTACTTCCCTTGTGTGACTAAACTTTTCATTCCTTCTCTGTCACGTTTCTATACTCGCATAGTCTTTTAACACAAATAATAGAATTCAAGAGACGTAATATTCATATACTAAAATACTACCACTAAGATCAGCGACCTAAATATAGAGATAAGTTGGTAAGGGGAAGAGAAGAGACGAGCTGTTTGGAATACCTATCAGAAGCACATTATCAGAAATAGCACAGAATATATATTTATTGACCCAAGACCGCTGGTACCAGGTTATGTTGTGCCATATATATATATATGACAATAAAAATTGCATAAGTACAAAGTCCTTCTTCTTGATTTTTTTTTATTTCATCCGGTGTTAGCTGGTAATGAAGTCGATGGCGTCTTACGCTTGATAATGGTGACGCGGCCGTTGATGGTGTAGCGTGGTCGTTGAGAATACTCTGGTCCTCATATTTTGACAATCGAAACAATTACACTGTCCGTTAACAGTTCAGTATATTTAGATTAAAGTTAATCGATAACTGTGTATCCCAGCACTAGCTCCCGGTGACCGCGCACAGTGAAAAGTGAAATCACATAGAAACGCAAAGTGTGGCGCCGCCATTTTAGCGAGCTCATTATGATTCGCGCGCGAGATGAATAATAATTCATTCTGATAAAAGAACAACCCTCATTTGCAAGAATGACAGTAGGTAATATATTAAAAAATCTTTCTAAACTCCTATAAAAAAAAGATAATTGTAATTTTAACGTGGTTATTTGTATGTATATCTAAAATGTTTGTTTATAAAAATGTGTCACTTAATCATAGAATCCCATGAACAAATTAATAAATCAATAAGTCACCAGACTTGGGATTAATATGTTTCTTGAGGAATTTTAAGTAATTTAAAAGTATAAAAAAATATTCTAATATATTTAAAAGTGTACATATAAAAATAAAGCATACTATATATTAAAAGAAATTGGTACAGCGACAGGTTACAAGGCTAACCTTGTACCTAATCTACTATAAACCTAATCAAATTTTTCCAACAATAGATTAAAAATCAAGTAAGAAGAAAGAATAAATAAGAAATTTACTGTATTCAGTAATAAACTTTGTTTTATTCAACGAACCTAGGACCTAGTGACAAGTAATACCTGTCCTTCATCACCACATTATGATCGTTATTTTGAGACTTAACATGTAAAGTCTCGTTACCCTAGTAATTTTATTAGCCACAGCGCCCTTGATACCGGAACACAGTAATGTCTGCACACTGTTGTTTGGCGGTAGCAATAGATGGTGCGGTGGTACCTGTCTAGATTGCTTCCGGAAACAGAGACCAACCATTAGTAAGTAAAATCTGATGATTCATAACATTACTATTTAAGTAGTCGTTAAATATTAGTCAAATTCAGTTAATGCTGTTTAACATGAAATATTTATATTACAATGTAACAATGATTACCACTTAGATTGCGGTGACTGTGTAGAAACAATACACCGAATAAGGTTTATCTTTAGTTTTAATGATGCCTCAAAGTCATTGCTTGATGATGCATAATGTATTTACTTATTTTATATTCTTGTACCATGCTTACTATGCATGGATATTACACAAACGCTAATACAGCCTCCTTGAGCTCAAAAGATGACTCTAGTGTTTATTATAAAATATTTATGATCTTGTTCTTTAAACACTACAGAAATACAAAATATAGACTCTACAAATAAGCTGTAAGGTTCAGCTCCCGCACACCTCACGGAATTCGGCCCAGCTTCATCTGCTCGTGGTGCAGCCAAATCAACAAACAAGGCTCTGGCTTCTACCAACCCGCATTAGGCCAGCGTGGTGGGAAATGGTTCAAAAACCCCCATAAAAATCACAACCCGATCGGTGTGGGAATCTTTGGTGGAGGTCTACGACCAGTAGTGGACGTCGTAATTAGCGCCATATTGTTATGAGTAGGTGTGTCATTTACCATCACGTGAACTACTTGAAACTCCTCGAAACCCCTCCTATGAGAAGACTTCCAGGCCCAATAAAATGAGCTGCTTATATTTTATAAGTAATTTACTTTTGTTATACATTTAAAGATGTAATATATATATAATTGCACTGACCTGTATGGCAACACCGTCCACCGATATCGTGATCTCGACCTTCTTGCATTTCGCTCCATCCTTCGCCTCCGACTTCTTCAATTGTTGCGTGAACTGCAACTTCTTTATCGCGTCCTTTACCACTTCTATTCCTTTCGGCTGATCCACTTGAGTACAGCCTAGGAACTGAAAGAGAGGCATTATTTTTTTTTTATTATATTAAGCATATTATTTTATTATAAAGTTTTTATAAGTTAGGATGATATACACAGGAACACATTGAACTTATCGGCATGAAACATATGTTAAGTTTCGTTACCGTAGTTACATTAACTTTAGTACCTATAGCGCGTTTCATTTGGAACACAGTAATGTTTGCAGACTACTTACTAAGTGGTAGTAACATATATATATATAACGATAATGGGTTTCTTTGTTCGCTAATCACATGGAAACTAGTGAAGTTATAGACATGGCAACATAACCATTCGTCCAATGATCTGAAGATACAAAGAGAGATATAAGATATTTGTTTTTTGAATGTCATAGATCATTCATCATTTATATTTCTGATCAACTAATATAAACATTTTCATTTCGAATTATTTATGCGGTTGCTATAGTAACGGTTGCTTTTAAAGTACATTTCAGACAAATTTTATGTTACAGTCGGCATATCAGGCTAGGAACAGCTATTATATATATATATTTCGACGTCAAATTAAAACAATAATCATCAGTTACCCTGAACTGATTTAGGGTATACGTAACATATAATCAGCTCTTACAGAATTATCACGATTGCTTATTACACACGCTAAGCATTGTGTAATTGTAATAATTGCAGCGCAGCTTAAGAACGTTATTAAGAACAAATAATGCCAAGGATGGGTCGGCTAATTCGCTGCGATGAGAAAAAATATATACACGAACATGCACTTGTTTTATATAAGTTTGTTTATATTTATTGAATAATACAATAATTTTATCCTTATTAAACGCTGTATGATTAGGAGCAGGACGTACGAATTACATTTATGTGTATGACTCATCGGTTTCTTATATATATATATGTACTACATTCAATCGACGATCCTTTTAAATCCTTCAAAAAGTAAAAATTTTAACAATAAAGTTAACAATTATGACAATCGTAAATTTTAAGTGGGTAGGTATAAAAAACTTAATACGAATATATAGAAAAAAAAAATCACTCGATGGTGATACTCCTGTCCATAATAATTTCATATATGTTAGGATTATATACACAAAACCACATTATACCCATCGCTTTAGGATATTTGTTAAATCCTGTTATCTCAGTAATTCCAACAGCAACAGCGCATTTCGGATCTCAACACAGTAATGTCGGCACATCAATGTTTGGCGATAGAAATAGGAATTGCGGTAGTATCTAGATTGTCTCCAGCAATAGAGATATACCACCAGTATATATATATATATAGTATATAATTCAGTGCCGTGGCGGTTTTAAGGTCTCAGTTATCTTGAGCTTCCAGTGGAGGGAAACATTATGAGAAACCTGGTATGTTACAAGCACTTTCATGGAGTTTCGGTGGATCATTGGTCATGACTGACTCCTTGTAAGAGAAGGGTTCCGGGTTCCGATAGTAGGAATAATAAGAGATATCATGATGTTTTTTTTCATAATAAAAATACGTTTTAATCGTCTAAGTTGGTATCACCGTAACGCTCATTTCTGCCACCAAACAGTAGTGTGCAAACATTACTGTATTCCGAATTGAAGGGCGCTGTAGCTAGTTTAATTACTGAGGTAATGAGACTCAATATCTCATGTGTCAGACGAAGCGCGCATCGTGGTGTAGTATATATAATTTAAATTTACCGCTACGTTGTTATGGGCAGGCGTTTTACTTACCATCAGGTGAACGTCCCGCTCCTCTCATCGTATAGTTGTATGAAATTATTTGTATAATATTTACCGCCCACCATTAATCATCCTCATTAAAGCAGTCACTTCCGGTGACGTTTCACGAGTAAACTTTTTTTACTCGTTTTATTTTGGGCGTAATTCGGAAATATAATATATAACCGTTATCTCTAATAACGTCATATCACTAATATGTAGGTCACGATTAGTCTGTTCAAAATATATGTGGGAAATAATTAAAAAAAAAAAAAAACAGAATTTTGGAACTAAATTGATGTTAGAAAGAGTCTGGATAGAAAGGAACGGAAGAGCATACAATGGAGCCTTACATGGAATTAATATGGATATATATAAATGATTTAGAAGCTTTTTTTTAATCAATAAAGTGACGAGACTAGCGAGACGTTCACCTGATGGTAAGTGATACGCCCGCCCATAACAACGTGGCGCTGCTTAAGATGGTATACCACCACATTGCGCTCGTCGCATTGAGTCTCGTCACCTCAGTAACTACAATAGCTACAACGCCAGTAAATCTTAACATCGAAAACTGTTGAACTTGAAAAGGTTTCTTTTATCCCAGAACAAGACTTTCGAAGAATTTTTTTGCTTTCCACTGAAGCAAGAGTTCAGTGGGAATCGAATCCTTGCCACTTCTACTCATATAACAAGTATTTCCATCGCTCTAACAAACTGAACTTGCCGCTTCGGAAGCCGTTAAATATATGTCTCCTCTTTCTTATGTTTTCGTTACTGAAGGTGTCTGAAATGCCTTCACTGATCAGTTGCCTCCATGCCTCTCTACCTTCAGCTCGTCTCAGAGTTTAAACGGTATCAACTAAATATTAACCCTTAACCCGTAACTTCTGGTTAACAATAGTCATTAACGCGAACGACGCATTTAAGTTATTCAATAAACAGAAGAGTTGGCAAAAGGTCATGAGATATCATTAACTATAGTTTTACGTAAATAATGCAGTACAGTCGCGTCCTTAGTAGTTTCCGGATTCGATTCCGGAGCGACATGTCGTGGAGTTTAGTAGGTGAGAGGCTTTTTTCTTATCTGCCATTTATTTATATTAAATCTTGACAACCACACCACCTGATGTGGTCTGTGATGGTCAAGTGCCTAAATCAAGTAATAGCCTATTATTTTCTTGAAGAAAGAACTCGCTCGTCTTCTTTTGCTAGCTACTACCCTCATATTTTGTGTGAATCAAGTGTGGTTAGTAGTAATTTTAATTCAATTACAATGTGCCGTTGTTTTACTATTACTATTATTTTATAATTACTATTAATAATCGATTGGGTCGATCGCTGACCCAATAAAAGTACATGCGGACAACAAACCAGAAAAGTGCGCACACGATCACTATCAGGACATGTGCGACAGATGATATATGACCCTATCGGATGTTGGGGGCGTTGTTTAACGCGTGTACTCGTTAAAACGTTGGTAGCGGAGCTGATTTTTCTATTCTTTCCATTCCAATACAAGGTTACTGGTTGTAGGTCTCTGTTGCCGGCGACCGTCTAGGCAGGTAATGCGCCTATTTCTACTGCCAAACAGTAGTGTGCAATCATTACTGTATTCCAGTTTGAAGAGTGCTGTTGTTAGTGTAGCGAGACTTAACATCTTATGTCTCAAAGCGACGAGCATAATGTGGTGATGTGTATACCATTCTAAGTAACGCCACATTGTTTTGGGCGAGCATATATCACTTAACATCAAGTGAACATTCCGCTCGTCTCGTATCTTCATAGAATAAAAAAAAGAGGGATCTTTTCATCGTGTTGTCGCTTCATCGAATAAAATCATACACATAGAATGAAACAGAAAATATATAGTTGGGAATTCTTTGTCTTCGGTAAAATAGTTCCAGTGCTCACCTTAACGAGATATGCAACGTGACCCTTGACGAGGGCGTCCGGTGCGTGGATCCAGTTCCTGCCGTTCGGCGCACCGTTGGCCTTACCACGGCCCTGCCAGAACAGCAGGGTGGACATTCTGTGAAAAAAATATCATAGTTATTACTCCTGTTCTACTGTGTAGTGATAGTGAAGGTAGATCTCTCGTCAGAGAAAGTTTAAGTATACACCACTACAACTACTATTTCCACCGCCAAAGAGTAGTGAGCACACTCTGTTCTGCCCTGAAAGATGCTGTAGCTAGTAAAATTACTGGAGTGATGAGACTTAATATCCTATGTCTCAAAGTAATGAACACAATGCGGTATAGTGTTTGCAATCCTGACTAGGGTCATATCATAAGGTAAACGTACTGCTTGTCAAACTAACTTATACTACATTTTACTATAATTATACCACGGTAGCTTCATTTCCACCACCTCAGAGTCGTGTACATACATTAGTTCAAAATGTCGCAGTTATAGTGGCACTATTTAAAAAGTCCTGTAGCTAATGAAATTTCTGGGAGTTAAGAAGACTTAACATATGTATCAAAGCGACTAACACAATGTAGTATTGTGTATATCATCCTAACAAACGCCATATTGTTGTGGGCAGGCGTGCCACTTACCATCAGGTGAACGTCAGAAGACCGTTGATTTATATATATTAGGGGGACCGGAAAGTAATGTCGTTTCTGCGCATGCCAATACTTGATTGTCATTTGTCAGCTCATTGTTTTGTTCAGAGGCGTACCAAAGACATTGTGAGGTTATAGTGATTTCTTTACTTATAGACAATTGAATTACAATTTTTTTTTGTAATTTTGGGTAAAATGGCCAGCCAAATACCAGAAGAGGTACACATCCGGCATTGCATGCTCTTTGAGTTTCGCAAGGGAAATAACGCAACAGTTGCTACCAAAAACATTTGCGATGTTTATCCAAATGCACTGGACATTCGTAAATGCCAAAGGTGGTTTTCCAAGTTCAAATCGGGTAATTTTGATCTTTCCGACTCGTATCGATCAGGAAGACCATCAGCGTTAGACAACGACGTGTTAAGGGCGGAAGTGGAAGCAAATCCGTGTCAGACGATCGAGGAATTGTCAAACAGTCTCAACAAACCTTGGTCGACCATCCAAGAACATTTGAAGCAGATTGGAAAAGTAAGCAGAGCAGGTGTTTGGGTCCCGCATAATCTGTCCGAACAGAATAAGGCTAACCGATCAATCACATGCAACTTATTGCTTCAACGACACAACACAGAAGCGTTTTTTGATCGCTTGATCACAGGAGATGAGAAATGGGTCCTGTATGATAACCCAAAACGCAAAAGGCAGTGGCTCTCTCCAAATGAAATCCCTCGGAGTACTGCTAAGCCAGGTTTACACCCCAAAAAAGCGCTTTTGTGTGTTTGGTGGAGTATGTAGTAGCGGCATTGTTCATTTTGAATTACTGAAACCTGGAGAAACTGTTACTGCAGACCTCTACAGCGAACAATTGCAGCGAGTCAATCAATCTTTAATTGAAAAGTGGCCAGCGATTGTCAACCGAAAAGGCGTCATTCTCCAACATGACAATGCAAGACCGCACTGCGCAAGGCGAACTCTAGAAAAAATTAATGAATTGGGGTGGGAGGTGCTGCCTCATCCACCATATTCGCCCGATGTTGCACCATCGGATTTCCACTTATTCCGAGCGCTGCAACACTTTTTAAGTGGCAAAACATTTGCAAATTTGGATGATATCCAAAATGCCATCTCTAGATATTTTGCCGAAAAACCAATTAATTTTTATCGATCAGGGATTGAAAATTTACTCACTAGATGGCAAAAGGTTATTGACAATGATGGGGAATACATCATTGATTAAAAATAAAGACTCGTTAAAAATGTATGTGTTTGTATTATATGTATATAATATGTTCTGATTCATTTATAAATTAAAGGCTAATACTTAATATGTATCATTTAAATGTATTCACGGCTATACATAAGTTGTATTAGGTAATTATTTTATACAATTAAGCAACAAAACGATCGGGAATTTCGCGTGATGGTAAATTATAAGCTGGCCCATAACGTGGCGCTAGTTAGGATATTATATACTAGACTAAATTGCCCTCGTTGCCAGGGACATGAGATGTTGAGTCTCGTTACCCCAGTTACACTAGCTACAGCGCCCTTCAGATCGGAACACAGTAACGTTTGCACACTCCTGTTTAACGGCAGAAATAGGCACTGAGGTGGTGCTTACGCAGATGGTGTCCGGCGACAGAGATCCACCATGAAAAATATGTGTGTATATGTATATATATATGTGTATATATGTAAATTTTTTCTTAAGTTAAATCTGCCTGTTTATCTTTTAATGAACACAAGAAATGATTTGTTTTTTTATAAAAGAAAACAATAACAAATCAGTTTCACAATTGCTTATTTAATAATGTTAACCTCACTATTCGTATTGTTTTAGTACTCATGAGTAAGTAGTAATATCTGCCACGAGATAAACATAACTACTGTACTACTGCTCCAGTGGTTAACTGGTATTAACCAATGTGGAGATCTTTGGGGAAGGCCTGTGTCCAGCAGTGGACGTCTATCGGCTGATGATGATGATAATTATTCTATTACTATAAAATAATTATAAGACTTCCAACCTGTTTATCTTAATTCATAGATTTAATAATTGTACACAAAGTTTAATATAATTACAATGAAAAAAAAATCTACTTGTACTAACACAATTGCTAGTGTTGCAAGCGCGAGTCGGTTCTGAACTGCCGGTTAAGTCCAGAGAACTTAAAGTTCATGCACGTACATCATAGGGTTGGCACTACATCAGATTGCAATATATTTTTTTTAAATTAAATTAAGCAATGATAACGATTTGCACTTGATGGTATGTGCGATTCATGAGATGCTCTCGAGACCCAAGCAAGCCCTACTCACTCGTGATACACCCTGCTAATCAATAAACGAGGCTCTGGTTCCCGCATTGGGCCGGCTTGGTGGGAAATGGCCAAAATCCCCTCATATGAACCCCTACAAATGACCGCCGCTGTGCTTGGCGGTACCGAAAGCCATGCTGACGGCGTCGGAACCAAAGAAACGCAGAATCGATTGAGGGGATCTTTGGGAGGGTTTGTTCAGCAGTTGACGTCTGTGATGATGACACTGCACCACATTGCGCTTGCCTGAGACATAAGATGTTGAATCTAGTAATTTCAGTAATAACACCAGTAGCAGTGCCCTTCAAATCGGAACACAGTAATGTTTGCATCTAATTAGACTGTCTATTACAGATACCTACCCACCAGTAAATTAAAATTCAAGTTTTTCTTTACATTAGCTATGTCGGAGCCCTGAACTGCTTTATGGTATGCACACGCTGCGGATGCTGTTTACCTGGTTGCGGTAAATAATTACAAACATCCTTACCGTTGTTAACTTTTCCGTTTGAATTCTTTTACATGAGAGAAGTACAAAGATGTTTATTATCCAATTGGTCTGTTGTATATTTAACCCACCAACCAACCCGTATTGGGTCAGCGTGGTGGGAAATGGCCAAAATCCTGCAATATGAACTCCTACAAACGATGGCCCCTAGTACCCGGCGGTACTAGAAGCCGCGCTAGCTGCGGTGAAGATCGCATGAAGCCGCTGGATGTGGGCAGCGCTGGACCGATCGATGTGGAGATCTTTGGGAGAGGCCTATGTCCAGCAGTGGACGTCTCTTGGCTGATGATGATATTTTACTGGTAGTGGGTTTCCGTTCCGTCTAGGTAGGTACCACCGCAGCTCCTTATTTCTGCCGCCAAACATTATTATGTTCCGATTTGAAGGGCGCTCTATCTAGTGTAATTACTGGGGTAACGAGGCTTACCATCTGATATCTAGCGCCACGTTGTAATAGACAAGCGTATCACTTACCATGAGGTGATCGACACGCTCGTCTCGTCGCTTCATTAAATAAAAAAAAACTAAAGTAAAATGATCATATACACAGTCCTTCTATAGAGAAGCCTAAGTAATTAGATTACTGTAATATAAATAACACTGTAATTATTGGGTGGTTGGAGTGGTGTACTTATCACTAGGAGTTGGTGTCATCAATCTCAAAGTAGCATCCTTTGTAGTATAAAGATACAACAGGTGAAATACTGTGATCACATCTTCTCCATCATCACTCAATACACCGTAATAATACAAGTACACGTGCATATATTAGCATTACGCTATACGATGCATTCGATTAGAGATACTCAAGTTTTTATTGTTGTTTTTACTATTTCTTTGACTTTTAGCATAAATCCCACAAAAACCTGAACTTGTCTTAAAAAGGGAGTACCTTTCCAAGAACCCTCCCCCACTGGTCACAATACCAAACATAAAAAAAAATATGATTAATGCTTTCTTAATCCTAATACTTGTATATAATGGTAGATATTAAGACAGCAATAATACAAACATATATATACATGTATAAAGGTGTGTGTATATAAAAAAAAAAAGTATAAATATAGACATTGTAAGAAAAAACGTATAAAGAGTAAATAAGTAATGAATACATAAATGATGTAAGTAATAGGATAAAAAAGTAAAACCCTCTGAACAATAATATCAGGGAGGAACAGGAGAAAAGTAACCTAAATCTGACTTTCCCTCAGAAGCAGGTTGTCTTTGAAAGACCTCTCTTTCGCTTGAGGAAAAAAGGTTCAATAGGTACATAAAGATAAACACACATTTACCTCATTTCTTTTCGAATGGCTTCGGGGAAAATGAAGCAAATAGCTGATGTATTAGGAAAAAAAAAATTCCTTGATATTTCCTGCTTGAAGGCTCTCCACAAAACGCATGATCTGATCATGGACTCTCTATTCTGTTGATGTATATCGCTTGCTAGTAATTTGTGACATGGACCTGTCATCTGATACTGAGCTCACGGACCCTGACTCTACGACTTAATTATAATGGACATGGACGGGTTTTACTGGTCAGAGGTCTCTGTTGCTGGAAACTTATCAGATAGGTATCATAGTAGCTTCTATTTCTGCTGCAAAACAGCATTGTACAAACATCGTGTCCCGGTTTGAAGGGTGCTATAGTTAGTGAAATTACTGCGGTAATTAAATTTGACTTGTTATGTCCCAAGACAACGAGCGTAATGCTCTTCAATCCTGATTAGCGTTTGTTAGGTACTGGATAAGGGCAACCCAGATCCAATCGGTATGATAATATTTGGAGGTTTAAAGATAGTTGTAGCTATTGTAACTACTGGGCTAACGAAACATGACATTTTATGTTTCAGAGCCACGAGCGCAATGTGATGCAGTGTATACGGTTCTAACTAGCTCCATGTTATGAGCGGGCGTTTCACATACGACCAGGTGAACGCCCAGCTCGTTTTAACTAATTTACAATACTTTTCTCTTTTTAATGCAACTAATGATGTATCTCTACTAAGAGTTAATTATTTTTAATAATAATCTCTGTGATAATCACATTTATTGTTGTGTAAGGCCCAAAATCAACAATAAACGACGACCCCTAGTGCATGGTGGTAACGGCGGCCATGCTGACCGTAGACGTGGAGATCTTTGGGAGAAACCTACTACCAGTAATCGACTTCTATCGGCTGATGATGATTGTTGTATTATTTATTTTTCAATATATCGTAGGCGTGCATCATATCATAATGAATTACGATAGTTCCGCCCGTTGTGTATAGTACACTCATAAAATGAAGATAAAACACATCAGCAGTTACATATGTAATGAGATTCGATTGCGAACTGTTTACATTAAATGTGGAATTTTATTTAAACGGTAGTTGGAAAAACCTTTATTCTTGGATTATAATGCACGTGGATTTAATTGTTAAACGGAAGTTTTCTAATTATCGACAATGGAATAACTTTTCATATAACGCAGCACGTTTGTCTAGTATACTCTAGCTCTCATATTTTAACGACCGGAAGACAGCAATGCTGTTATGGCGGCAGATTTACATTAGGACGGTGCTAAGTAACAGGTTAAGAAAACAGTCATCCAAACTTCAAAACGTGAAGATACACAGCGAAGAGATGATTGAAGATTAACAATAGGACGGTGGAAGGTAACCAGGTTAAGACAACCGTCATCCAAACTACACAACGTGAGTGAGACGTACAAGTGATATTAAGTCATACACCTGTCATAACAACGCGCGCCAGTTAAGATGATATACACAGTACTACACTGGGATGTCTCGTCGCCTAAGTAATTTCACTAGCTGCAACGCCCTGGAAACCAGAACATAGTAATATATGTAGCAGAAATAGATGCTGCTGTGGTTTCTACCTAGACGGTCTTCGGCAACAGAGACTTGTCAACAATAAAGTAGTACTAAAGAGGCACTAACATACTAGTGAGAACGTATATTCCTTTCATATATATAGAGCATATCTACAATATAGAACAGATGGTAGGTGTTTGTTGCTGGTGATCGTCTAGGTACCATCGCAGCTCCTATTTCTGATGTACTGTGTACAAACACTACTGTGGTTTGCTTTGTAAGGCAGCTAGTGAAGTAGGTAGTGAATTTACTGAAGTAATGATAAGTATATCATCCTAACTCCTACATATCACTTACTATCACGTGAACGTCTCGCTCATATCGTAGTCACATTGAAGCAAGGAATGCAAGGCAGATGTGGAAAAACCGTTTTTTTTTTCTCTTACTATTAAATACCTGTAATTAGACAATGACGTATTGAAACGGCGATTTCCTTATTACAACTTGCAACAACTATTAAGTAATACTTAAGTTTTTAAACACAACTAAGTGTTGCCATTATTAAAAAAATATTTAGTATTATGTGTTTTATAACTATCACTTTTAATTGGGCACAATTCATGTTTTTTTTTTGGTATTATGTTTATTTATAATCTGTGACATTGAAACATTGCAATTAAAAAATACATACATATGTGTGTAATAACTATGTTCTATTTAATTTAACGTATTTGTATGCAAATTATATTTAAATTTTAACTGTACTTTCGCTTATAATAAAGAATCGTAAAGAAATTTTTTATTACTTTTTTTTTATACACGAGTGACGAAATGATACATCCACCCTTACTAATGTGGCGCTGGTAAGGGTGATATTAGCATCATATTATCCTCTTTCCTTGGGATTTGTTAAGTGTCGTTACCGCAGTAATTACTCTGGTTAAAACGCCTTTTAATTCGGAATACAGTAATATTTGCTAACTACTGTTTGGCGGTAGAAATATGAGCTGCAGTGGTACTCCCACCCTAATGGTCCCTACCAATGGAGAGCTACCACCAGTGTAATAAATATAGTAAAACAGCCATTTTTAATATACAATACTAGGTATTTATTATTTTTATTTAAATGTAAAAAAAATATTAATATAGTGAAAAGAGGAAAGTAAATTTGGATGATGGTTTCATGACAATTATAGCCTCGACTTTGTTGGGGGAAAATTTCCGAAAGATACCTCATGCTTCTGGAGAGAGTTAGGGTTATTTGAGATAATTATCTACCTTCGACGGTCTTTTTGGGGGAATTTGGAGGGGCCCTGGGATCTATGAAACGCACTGGTATCCCTCTGTACTTTGACTTACCAAATCTGAAGGAATGGCCAAACCCGCCTTGGCATCATTGCTGAGCCTTTTTCGTGGCGTCCTACGACAGGCAGGGCTTACTTTTGACCTATTTTAATTGCTCAGGACCACAGACACTGTCACAATTATCTATATATAAAAAACAATTATTTCAACGATATTTCTAAACTTTAATCCTGAACATGTACTACGTGTAGCCTTTGCATTAAGCAGACAATAAGACGTCGACATTTAAGATACAATGTTGATATCAACCATCTGAATTGTTACTATATCAATATGTACGTAGAGTCGTGATCGACTCGCACGGGTTTGCCTCCTTTGAAAGCAATCGCATGATGTTATAATTGCTTATTGTACCATCGATTGATCAATCACGACTTATCAAGGACTAAGGACTTGTAACCATACATGTGTGGGTTCATGAAATTACAGTTCGATGGTTAGTTTAATATAGATTAAATTTAAACTGACAATTCATTGTCCTTAAACGTCTTTTTGCATTATTCATTATGAGCAGAAAATCTGACCTTCGTTAGCAACTTGTCTTTGTCGCCCACCCCGGCTCGCTCAATGGACAATGAACAACGCCTTCACAATAAAAGCCCGGGGACCCGAAAACTTCTTTTGTCTCTTTCTACGACAAGCAAAACTAAGCCTAGGCCAGCTTAGGTAAAACTAACCCTTGCCTTAAGGTAAGTCACCTTAAGACAACGATTAGTTTTCTTATCTCTATTCTTAATAGCGGACTATGTATATATATTACAGGGCAGAGCGACTTCTACTTGCCAGGACATCGTTCCGTTATAAAGGTAGGTCCTGATTTAACTTCATGCTAACAAAATTTGATTTTATGGTAATGTAGTCAATTTTTAGTGACTGATATAAGCAAGGTTATGCTGTAGGGGCGCTAAAATTATTTCTTAGCATCAATTTGCTCTGCGAATAATAAAAAATCACAAGTTCGTCGCTCGTCAAAGGTCAAACCCGATCGTAGTCCTTGACTGCGACGTACCGCCGCGTAAATATTAAATGCCTTTAAATTTGCTACACGTCCGATCGCTACACTACAGCCTTGTTTACAAACAGCGACGGCTCCTTTGTTATTTGTGGTATTTTTCCGAAGGCGGTGACCGTCTTCTAAAATGCCTTTTGTTGTGTTGTAGCGAGTGTAGGTTTACGACAATGCAATCCGTTACGAGTAAACATGCATTTTTTTTCTTTACCCATATTGTGAAAGTATTGGTTACTTTGTACAGTAAGTTAACTAGGCAATAGGTATTGTATTCCCAATATATAATATGGGTCGATCAGACATAAATCGTTTATCTACATACGGATTTATTGGAAGAGAATTTTGAATGTATATAATTATACTAGTTACTATTAACCTTGAGCCTACGGACAAAGGCTTCCATTTAAGATCAGCAACTGAAAAGCTAAGCAAATATAACTATAGTATAATCTATATAGGAGATATCCATAGATCTCGAAAACTATTAGACGTAAACACTCGAAATTTAATAGAGATACTGCTTTTGTCATTTAGAGGTCAGTTAAAAATTGATTTTACAAAATTCCTTTCCCAACGGAATTTCTTGAGGTGTTACAATCAGCAAAGTGGTCGGGGAACTGCTAGTTTTAAGTATATGGTTTGTCACTACATTATAAAGACGAACGAAGACTACGAATAAAGAGTATAAAGAACATTTCGAAAGAATTTACCTTCTTCGTGAGATAATTTAGCTAGACAGCATTGGGTATTTCCTTAAACCTGTCCCTAAAAGTCTGTCTGTCGTTTAGAAATGCTGATATATGGAATGTCACAAAAACAAGTATATTATCTGTTATACAATAGTTCAACATTTAACCATATTTTTACAAAATATTAAGCAACGAAGGAACCGGAGATGGTGAAGTGTGATCGCAGAGAATACTGTAGCTGTCATGTCAACCGTAGATCTACAAAATGAAAGTACACGATATGTTGCCCAGGAATCGAACCTACTTATTACAATGCAAACGTGCAATCTACGCCAAAGACAGTATTGCTATTATAATGAAAAAAAAAACATCTAAAGTAATATTTTTGTAATTTTCCATAATAGGAGGAGGTGAAGATGTAACTCGCGATTATAAAAGGTTTTCCCCAACGATTGTTTTTTTGCTAAAATTTTGGTTTTTTGCTTTTTGCATTAAACAATAGTTAGATGTACCTATTAAATTCAAGTAATGATTTCTTATATTTACGCGAATCTTAAAGATTTCATCATCATCAGCCATCGGCAGGCCACTGCTCGACATCGGTTTACAGCTCACTGTTATGACTATTGATGCCGTGAAGCACAGGAAATAATAATTAATGTACGGTATACATCTTTCTCTATGGTCGATTGGATCTCATACCTGTGGATGATAGTCAGCTTTAGAATTAATCTATGGGGGGAACGATTTCTCTTCACCAGTGTTCAGTTAATTAATTGACAAAAGCTATAGTCTTGTTTTATAACATTTTTGTATATATTTTAGTGTCTTTTATATTTTCTTTGTTATGTATCGTGTTCTACATTACTTTTTATATTCATGATCATCATCAGCTGTAACACATCCACAGCTGTACACAGTCCTCTAAGATCTCCACATCGCCCGTTCCTGCGCCACCAGAATCCAGCTACTTCGTGCTATCTTCACCAGATCGTCGGACCTAGTCTTCTGGTTTTTATGTTGGGAAACATTACAATAGAAAACAAAAGTTTCATAAGAGGATACCATCAAATTAAAAACAATGTATCACATGTATACTGGTGGTAGGTCTTCTTGCAGAATACCGTCTCAGGTACCCCTGTGGAGCCTATTTTTGCTGCTAAACACAGTTGTGTGCAATCATTACTTTGTTTCGGTTTGAAGAGCATTATAACTAGTGACTGAGGTAATGGCACATAATGTCTTGTCTCAAGGCGACTAACTAGAGATGAACGTAACGGTTATCCCATCGCATTGTCCATAAAATATATATAGATATGATGACATTGGTTAATATTCGTTGCATTCATAAATTATTTATTATAAATTAACAAAAAAAAACTCTTAGCATAAGCGATGCTTCTGCAAAGGTTGTATGCGACACAAATATATACTTTAAGCGTATTCAGATATGACGGCAAATATTTTGAAGAATGTGGCTGTATCACATAATCTTCGGCATGGTACTACATCATTCCTCTAGTCCGAAACCGGCCAATTTAAGCAGAATCGAAAATAAACCTTAATATAGGTTATATATAGAGCTACAATTTCTTTAAAATATGTATTGTACATACGACGTTATTCAATGACGCAGGCGGCGAGTTCCGTACTTAGTACGGACTGACACGGCCCGCTCCGGCACACTGATGCAATGTATACGTTCATTCACACTTGTGTATCTAGTGATGTTCTGTACTAATATATCGATTAATATTTTTTGTATTTATTCATGAATACGGTGCTGGACGTCACTTTCGGAGGTGGACTGACGATCTGATGAATTTCCCGAAATTCCTCTAGAAGCGGGTAGCGTATGACCGTTCGGTGTGGAGTTTTTGGAAAAAGCCTACGTCCAAGGGTGGTTGTAGGCAGATTAACGACGTTATAAACTATTGAAATTAATGTGCAATTTAATTTTTTAAAACTTATAAAAAAGATAGTTTTAATTCAGATTAGTAGAGGGTATTGAAAAAATTAAGTGTCGGTATTTTGTTATTTAAATTTTCCCTGTCAAAAAACTGTACCTATTAATAACACAGGTATTTTTCCACCCAATAATTACTTCACTAAAATATTCTATGAAGTGATATAATTAAAAAATAAATCTTTTTGACATAGGTTAAAGTTAGTTTTTAAATTTGTTTTAAATTTAAATATGTTTACTGCACTAAACTGTGATAATAGATTTACAATTACCGAACTAATGTACTGTCCACTAATCACTACAGTTATGGTCTTTAAATAGCAAAACCTAATAACCTAATTAATGGGTAATATAACTAATATTTTACACATGATTAGGATTTATCAGTCCTTGGTGATCATTTTGGTAGATACTTCTGTAGTTTTTATATATACAAGCAGTAGTGTGCAAACACTAACGTGTTTTGGTTTGAAAGGTGCATTAGATAGTGATATTATTGGCGTAAGGAGATGTAGAATCCGCTCTGAATGCAATAAATTTAATTTATATTTAATTTATACTACCAAACGAAGAGACGAGCGGGATGTTCACCTGTTGGTAAATGATACGGCCGACAATAATAATGTGGCACCAGATAGGACGTTATATACAACACCACACTGCGCTCTTCGGCTTTAATATAAGATGTTGTCTCGTTATTCCAGTAATTTCACTACTTACAGCTCATTTCAAACCATAACACAATAATGTTTGTACACACTGTTTGGCGACAGAAATAGGCGCTGCTTTGGTATCTACCTATACGATCTCCGACAAGAGAGATCTACCACCAGTAAAGTTTTTTTAATTAACCATCAATTCATTTTATTCAGGCGTATAATTTACCACGTAATTAATTATATAATAAATAATTTACCACGTGGTAAACTTCCTACGTGTTTGATGATGAACATAAGTGGGCGTACTTCAAATTTAAAGATTGCCGATCAAATAGAGAATAGTATTTGAGTGTTTAGTGAATCAATTGATGATATTTAACCACCGCTATCACTTTCAAACTTAGTTGTTAAAATGACTTCATATATTTCTTTACTTATCGACAATCGATATAAAAACTTAGCACTTGCTTGCGTAACGACACACACACAGACAGTGCGACGGATGTTAGACAGGCTGGGTTATTTACTGTGGGCTATCCTTTGCCTCGTGCAGGAAAAACTGGTGATAAGCAGAATCATATTTATAGACAGGCTGAGAGTCAGTTGATTTCTCTACGAGAAGAATTTTCTAAGTAATTACATTTAATTATTATAAAAATGTAATAATACCATATTTAACTGCCACTGTGGCGACGCAGTACCTTGTAATACGGAAGTAGCCTGGTTCAATTCCGTAGCAACCTAATTTGGTTTATGATCATTTTTTTCAGAAAAACTGCCGCCATATCAGTATCGCTGTATTCATTGTAAAATTGTCACATTGAGGTCAAGGATTGCTCTATTGAAAAATAATAAGAATCATAGGATCTATAAAAAAACAATAGTTTTTTTAATATCCCTATTCATGTAGAATCTAGTGATCGGTCTCTGTTGCTAGAGTCCGTTTAGAGATGTGCCAGTGCAGCTCGTATTTTTGTCGCCAAACAGTAGTATGCAAATATTATTATGTTCCGGATTGAAAGACGCTGCAGCTTGTGTAATTATTACTAGGGTTGCGATATTCAACATATCTCAGGCGATAAGCGCAGTGTGGTGCGGTGCATTGTATATCATTCTAACTTGCGCCGCGTATCGAGCTGGCGGATCACTCACTAACAGGAGAACGTCCTGTTCGTCTCATCCCTTTGTATAATTATAAAAAAAAGAAAACCTAACTGAAAGATTTATAATAGCAAAATTAAATACTCTGTTGAGAAAACAAGTTTCATAAGTTTTTTTTATAGTATATGATTTATTTGCGAAGACATCATCCCGATCTAACGCAAGCAACCTTGTGTAATATCCTATACAAATTTTAACATTGGGAAATTTTAAGATAATTAGTATTAATAATAAGATAACCTAAAGTTAAATTAATTAGAGTTAAAATCAAGGTTATTAAAGTGAAGTAGTAATAATGTGTGGTAACGATTAACTCTGCAATATATCAGTTTTCAAGGTTTAGATTGTTCTTAACAAATTTAAAGCCGAGACAAAAGAAACCATTCTTGTTCTTATAATATTTTTTTTTATACTATTAAACGATTGCGACAAGTGGGACGTTCACCTGATGGTAAGTGATAAGCCCACCCATGACAACGTGACGTTAGTTAGGATGATATACTGCACCACATTGCCCTGTTCGAGACATAAGATGTTGACTCGTTGCCTATGTGATTACACTAGTTACAACGCCTTTCAAACCGGAACACAGTAATGTTTACACAGTTCTGTTTGGCGGCAGAAATAGTCGCTGCGGTGGTACCTACTTAGACGGCAACGGATACCTTCCACCAGTAAATCACTAGATAGTACCATTTGAAAATTCAAAATCTGAGTCATGAGTCGTGAGTAAAAGGCTAACAACATTCACGCAATGTCCTCGAGTCTAGAAGATAGTATTTTAATGTATATATACTATCAGTAATAAACTCATCACCAATAGTTATATAAATATATAAGCAGCAATGCAAGTTTTTTGACCTGATGCCAGTTGCGATGATTCATCAGAGGAACGTGCACGGAATCCGTTTTGTTTGAACATTATTATAAACTAAAACCGTGGGGAGATAAGTGACGTTTAAATGTTCTTTGTTAACCATCGCACTAGCTTATCAGAGGTTTGAAGATAAGGAGCCAGAGAAGTATATTATTATTCAGAAAATTATATTAGTAGTTTTTTAAACATGGTACTAGTCTGTCCCTAGAAGGTTTCTGTTGCCGGAGACCGCAACTCATCTTACCGCTAAAGCGTAGTGTTCGAACACTACTGTTTCAGTTTGAAGGGCATTGTAACTAGTGAAATTACAGCGGTATTAATTACGGGATTTAACATCGCATGTCTCAAGGCAACGTGCACAATGTGGTGCTGTGTATATCATCCTAACTAACGCCAACATTCTTATAGGTAGAAGTATCAATTACCATCAGGTGATAGTCTCGCAAGACTAATAGTATTGTCGCATTAAAATGCTACATGTTTTCTTGATGGTAAGCCTGTCTATAACAACATGGCGCTAGTTAGGATGATATACACAGCAACATATTGTGCTCGTTGCCTTGAGACGTATGTGAAGTTTCGTATGTCAGTAATTTCACTAGCTACTAAGACGAGACGAACAACCTAGCTGTTCATCTGATGGTAAGGCGCCTGATCATAAAACCGTGGTGATTACACTGATATATACATCACCATATTGTGTTTCAGACATTAAGAAGTTGAATCTTGTTACTTCAGTAATTTCATAATTTGCAGCACCCTTCAAAGTGGGAAACTTCAATATTTGCGCACTACTGTTTGTCAGCGGAAATGGGTCTGCGGTGGTACCTGAACGGTCTCCGGGAATGAAGGCCTACCACCAGTTTTCTTTATACTAAATTAGTTTAACCGTATGCTATGGATATTGTTATAGAAAAAATCAACAGTAAATAAAACAGAAACCATTACGTTATTAAAACCTTCACATTCACGATACAGTCAATGCCACTACACCCAACTATCGGTTTCTAGATTCATGAATAATATATATATTTATTAATGAATTCTTTCCTAACTACTGATAAAAATTTACATATATAACCTCATCGTTGGTTTGAGGTCTAATGAGGTCTACAATACACTGTGTAAAATCGACGGTCCTCTCATAATGTAGATGATAATGATGATAGATGATGTCTATGCACCATCGCAGCTCCTATCATATATCTGTCGGTAGACAGTGTGCTAATAAGGCAATTTATCCAGCACACTGGCCAAAAGGTTTGGCGGAACTCACGTGTCCATGAGTGTCAATCTTCGACGATCTTGTGTTAATTTTGTCACATTGTTTCTCTTCACCGGAAGCTCAAGGTGATTGTAGACCCACGTCTCTATGCTGCTGACTAATCTTTCCTCGCAACATTGATATGTATACGAAAGCTAATATTGTTAATGGTTGCATTGTTTTATAGTCTAACGATGTTATACAATATTTTTTCTATACAAAAACCTCTCTGCGGTTGTGTATATATATAGACTTCTAACCTTGCGCCTTCCTAATTTTTTTTTATAAGACTAAACAAGGCACTGGTTTACTAGTGGTAGGTCTTTGTTTTAGGAGACCGTTTAGGTAGATACCACCGCAGCATATCATCCTGCGGCTAAAGCTAGTGAATTTACTGGGACAACGAGACTTTAGATCTTATGTCTCAAAGCAACGAGCACAACCTGGAGCTGTGTATATCATCCTAACTACCGTCACATTGATATGACCATACTGTGAATTTCTTCATATAAAAATAACTTGCCTTTTAGTAGTCACCATGGATGACTATATAAACCAATATTAGATAAATTACTTCAATTTCTTATTTATATATGAGATATACCGATTCTCCGAAACTATTAGACGTAAATACTCAAAATTGGGTACAGACATTGCTTCAGCCATCTAGAGGTAAGCCAAGAATGGATTTTATAAAATTCCTTCCTCGAAGGGAGTTGAGGGTGGGGTATAGCGAGCTACATATGAGTAATGTTCAGAATACCCACAATATTCACTACAACTTGTAGTGACTCACTGTTGTTGGATACGATACTCAATTGTGAGAACATATTTCTTTCTTATGCAAATTCATTCGTAATATAGGATTTTCTTATTAGTTTCAAAACTTTATGGAAACACTTAAAATTAAGTTACTGGACTTAATGTCTATATTGGTAGACAACCTACTACCGGACAGCCTAGGACGTGGGAAGATCTAATGGTAGGTGAGATAGCATATTTTGAAATTGAAATAAAAATTTCCAATGTGTTTGTATATATACATACCTATATACTAATAAATAATACATTTATAATATATATTATATAAGTGAATACATATGTAAGTATATACATACATTAAGAGTGTTTAGTATACAGATAATAATTTCTCACCATTCCCCTAATAACTTAAATAAAACAAATTAAATATATGGATTTTTCTATGTAAGGTATATAAAAATTTAAGTATCGTTAAAATTAAGAAATAATTGTATAAGTAGAGAACTTTAAATGTAGCTTTAGAAAGGTTCAATATATATTAAGGTCAGCGAGTCGGAAGGTCAGTGAAAATGTGACTGTTAGTTTCATGTCTCGAAAGAACTTATTTTCAGTGATATTAAAGAATTTATTAAGTAAGATAATAGTAAAGAAACTTAAGTAGACTTTAAGTAGTAAAAAGCAGGTCAGACCATGATAGGTCACTGTTACCGGAAGCCGTTTAGGTGCGGCGTCTAGGTGCAGCAGCTTCTATTTCTGTCGCTAAACATCAATTTGCAAACATTAATGTATTCTGGTTCGAAGGGCGTTGTACCTAGTGAAATTACCTGGGGTAATGATACTTAATATCTTACATCTCAAAGCGATGAGAGCAATGTGGTGCTGTGTATAGAATCTTAACTAGTGCTAAGTTGTTATGGCCAAGCGTATCTCTTACCATCAAGTGAACGTCTCTTTCTTTGCTTCATTGAAAATGTAAAAAAAAAACAATGCTCATATGAGTGACTCCTTCAGTAAGGACCACATGGTATGCCGACGATCTGGTGAAGGTCGCAATTAGATGCTAATCTAATGGAAGAGGTTTACACCCAAGAGTGGATGAAAGAAACATATCGTTTAAAATCTCATTTTAACTTAGTTTTTATATCTGGTTTTTAAGACGTTGGTAAAGTTTCTATTGTAGTTTTTATCATGAAGTCATTTCAATCTACTGATGAGTAATGATGGTTATTAAGGTTTGTATAGTTTTGTAAGAAATCTACATTTTAGGTGGAATGTTTCCGAAGTGCTGGGAATAATTAAATTACAAACTTTGGGATTGCGAAGGGATTATCTGGCGAAAGGTACTATAATTAATGGAGAATATTATTCGAATTTATTATCTGGATCACTGCCTCAGACACTTCTTAAAAAACGACTTGGACGACGGATGCTGGTGCAGGTCACCAGCATCCGTTATTGCAATAGGCCGATACAAGAAAACACACCGCAAGAAAATCGAAGGATGATTGGCGCGACGATGGGGAATTGTTTCCGTATCCACCTTATTCCCCGGATCTTGGTCGCCGTGATTATAATCTATTTCCGGGTTCGATAAAACCTTGCGGTATTGTCTATTTGATAGATTATCTGACGTAAAACGTGTCATAAATAGGTGAAATGAGGAGATACGAAAAAAGTATTTTGACTTTGTATAGAGTTATATGGAGAATATATTGAATAACTTCATTGTAATATTGACGAAAGTAAAAAATTAATAAAAGTAATAGTTAATTTCTCACAACTTGTGGAAACGTCATATGTATATGTTTACGTGTTATTTATTTATTTATCCTTCATTGTACACCAATTACAAGATAGGGAATACATTATATATAAACATAAATGTACAATGGACGGTCTTACTGCTCAGAAAGCAGTTTCATCCCGACAAACTATTGGAGAAGAAGACCTATTAATAGCATAGAAAGGACAGTGGTGAATTAAATAATTAAAATCTAAAGTAATTGATGAAAGAAGCAAGCAATACCACAAATAGAAGGAGTTTCGAATTTTAATTTTATGATAGTAATTAGTTAAGTATCTTTTGAAAGAAAATAGGGATTTGGAGATACGAATATGGTTCGGTAAAGAGTTCCATAAGCTGACCAGTTATTAGTTTAATTGGCATCGATTTATAACGTCTTTTCCTGATCAACATTACGTTTTCCTATATATACAATAATTGTTTATCATTTCCATAACATTTAACCCAAAACATGTTTATGTAGTGTTTGATAACCCCGGTTGTGAATTTGGTAAGAATTGGGTCGAGCGACTGCACCCGTCTGACCTGCATCGTAACAGATAAAGCTTTGTATGTACTTCTAGTAAAAGTTATAAAATAGTTTTGTTCATAACCTGTTATTTTAATAACGAACAGTTATATTATAACAGTTATATAATCTACAACCACTTCAACATAATTTCATATAGCTATTAAGTCTTTTTTAACACGTTGAGGCGTGCTCGCCTAAAATCCACTGATTTTCATACGATGATAGACATACATCAATGCTGTTATGGAAGTAGATCTATAATATGAAGGTAGTTCAGTAGGCAAGTGGGCAGTTTTATAAAGAACCTACTATCGTTGAAACTCCACCACATGTTCCCAGCTTTGATTTCGTGTTATAAAGCAAGGGGTTAAAGGCAAGTTCGCCCCTTGTTACATGGGACCTAATCTGACCACATCTGGCGAAACGTGGGTGGTTTATTCACCTCTGCTTACCCCTACTGGGAAAAAGGCGTGACTATATATAAATATTAAAGGCAAGTTGGATTAGTCTTTATATTGCAAGTTTAAACAAATTAGAAAAACTATACGATATCTGCGTCTCTTCTATGTATCCGTTGCCCAATATTACCAGGTATTCCAGGGTGTGACCAATATGATGATCCATATACGATACAGAATTCATAAGTAGAAAAAACATAAAAGCTTAAAATCAAGGGATCCCCATCAATGTTACATACTTTGTTAACCTAATCATGAATGCTAACACCACCGATCCGGATTGGGCCAGTGTGGTTGGAAATAGTCCAAATCTGCTCTAAATGAACTCCTAGAAACGATGGCCCTTAGTGCTCGGAGGTACCGGAGGCTATGCTGACTGTAAGGTCACCGGGAGCTGCTGGATACAGGCAGCGCAGGGGCGATTGATGTGGAGAACTTCGGGAGAGGTTTATGTCCAACAGTGGAAGTCTATCGGCTAATGTTGATGATGAGTTCCAATAATGTAGTGAAACAGTTGTCTACTAAACAACTTGTACATGAACTTTAATAAGAAAAATGTAAAATTCCCTCCCTCCAGTTATCTCTGTGAATGTTGTATTAATGCCACGGGTAAAGATCAATATAACTATTGAAGTAATAATATCCATATTATATTGATATCTGAGCTCATCGTTACTGCGCAGCGATTTCCTTTGTAGACATTTATTTTTTATAGCTACATCGGTGTCGTGTGTTAATAAAAATAACTTTGCTATTCACTCAACAGCAAATCGCGAACGTTTCAACAATAAAATCACTATAAAGAGATCAGCAGTGACATTAAAAAAGAGCACCGGAGGCCATTTCCCTTGGATATTTTACAACAGCTTTACCATTTACATTAGTGGTATTTAAAATAAGTAAAGCATATGGTTTTTTCTTATACATTTTGTACAAAAATGAGCAAAATAATGTCTCACTTATGACATACATAAATTTTGAGTTAATTAAAGTATAATACATTAAATAGCATTCCTGTTATACATTTAAAGTGGAATAAAAGTATATAACGTGTTCAAGGTTGCCCATATTAATACTTGTCTCAGTTTTAAACCTTATAATAGATTAAAGATAAAAATATTTGAATAATATAGATTAATACAATAGCAACAATAGAGATTTGAAGGCCGTAAATATATTTACAATATCCTGTTGCTAAAAATATAACAAGATCTTAAATCGTGCGACAAAGTATACACAGCGTAAGACATCTCGAGGTCGACGAATTAATCATACTTCTGGACCTCACCGTACCAGGCTCAGGGCGCCGGGACATGTATGAACTTTGATCAAATAATTGGACAAATTGGTCCCGATGTTGGTACAACAATTGGTGCCGCAAGTGAGCTGACCCCGACGGGTCAAGCGTGTGAACCGGTGTCGAACGGAACGGGACAAAATTCAACGAGATGAAGTAAAAACATCTTTTTTTCTTAGAAACCTAAATTGTATGATTTAAAACATAATCTACTTTTAGAAAGAATAAAAAAAACTGATGTAATTTCTATAGTTCTTTCAAAATACAACGCATATACTAAATAGTGTTCTCTTCATCTGATGGTAAGTGATACGCCTGCCCATAATAATGTGAAGGTAATTGAGATGGTATTCAAAGCACCACATTGCGCTCGTCTCCTTGATACATGAGATGTCAAATCTCAGTACCCTAGTAATTTCATTAGATATAGTGCCTTTTAAGCTGAGACACAGTAAGATTTGCGCACTACTGTTTTGGTGGCAGAAATATGTACTACGGTAGTACTTACCTAGATGGTCTGTGGCGACAGAAACCAACCACCCTTAAATTTTATTCGATAATATATGTACACATTATTTTAGTAATATTAAAAATACTAGTTAATATTTACGTGGATTATACCCATGTGATACAACAAAATTACCGATTCTATAGCGTTTATTTTTAATTAGTTATGAGCTGACTTTTCTAGTGATTAACAGTAGTTATAGAACGGTGGTAGTTCTCTTCTGAGACTGAAGACTTCTCTAACAAGAAGCTATGCATTCATCACGTAAGACTGGTGCAGGTCGGTAGATACATTAGTTTATACATACATACATATATATCACGCCTCGTTCCTAATGGGGTAGGCAGAGACCACCTCTCTCCACCTGCTACGATCCTGGCACACCTCTCTCGCTTCCTCCACTTTCATAAGCGTCTTCATGCATGCTCGCCGGTTGCGTGTGCTTTTGATCCGGCCTTTCTTTAGGACATCTCCGATTTGATCAGAATATGTCCGCCTAGGTCGACCTGCACCGATTTTTCCAATCATTCTTACCTTGTATATTTCTTTCGTTAATCTTCTTTCATCCATTCTTTCCACATGGCCGAACCATCTAAGCATCCCTTTCTCCATTAGTTTATTTCTTAATTATTCTTATAATATTAGTAATTGAAATGTAAATTAATGCAAAACTTTTACCTCATCAGTAATCACAAGGGGACGGTTTTGCTTTCATACGCGTTAGCATTACAATAGTATCGCCTGTGAACGAGCCGCCTTCGCATCGAGTTCCCGTATTAGATTTTTTTTTGTGTGCTAGTAACACAGTTGCGTAACTTACATTAACGCCTTTATAATTCTTTCAAAGGCTATAAATATTGTACAAAAAAAAATATGATATTTTTTTTTATCGTAAATCGCAGTATATCCTTCAACGTTCCCATATAATACTTGGAAGAATATTCTGATGCTGGTAGGCTGTTCCAATCCTTCGTTGTGTTAAGGACGATGCATATGCTTAAAAAACAAGCTGATATGAATTGAGTATGTAATATCAGGCGTATCACTAACCATCAGGGGAATGCCCCGCTCATCTCGTCGCGTGTTTGTATAAAAAAATAACAATCCTCCAAAAAGTAATCAATATTTCAAACTAAAAATAATATATTATTATCCTTACAAGTTTTTTAGATTAAATTATAAAATGTATTTTAATTAAACATTATCTACATTATATCTAAATCGTAAGGATAAAGCGTATTTACGCGATCAGGTTTCAAAACCAAGTATTAGCTTGACAGTACTCAAAGCAAAAAAATTATCAAGTATTTAAAACTTTAAAGTTTTTTATACTATTCTCCTAGACCATTAGAGACAGAATTTTATCTAGGCTATACTTTGCGTACATTTTTTCATTATGTCTATACTCTATGTCATTACCATAGTACATAATCAATAGTACTTAGATAATATTTAAAAAAAATCCAATAAAAAGTTCTCAAGCGCTATTTTAGTTTTGTACAAGTGATTTTGTTTAATATGTTACTAGCTGTTCCTCTGTTCCTTTGGTAGCCGTAATATAGAATTAGACTTGAAATTTCTTTGAAATATTCCTCGACAGCAGCCGCAACCGCAAATGACTATCTACAGCAACCGTTACTATAGAAACCGGACAAATAATATGGAATGAAAATGTTTATATATGATAAAATGAAAACGATGAAGGATCTATGACATTTAAAAAAAATAGGTTATAACCATCTCAAGGAATCCAGGAAAAGGGAAGGAAGTTGAAAGAATGGATGAAAGAATCTTCTATATATCTATCTTCTATATATATTATATACCTCTTTCGCAAATTTTTGGGAAAGAGGTATACAAGGTAAGAATGATTGAACAAATCGGTGCAGGTCGACCTTGGCGGACATATTCCGATGAAATCGAAGATGTCTTAAGGAAAAGCCGGGTCAAGAGTACTAGCAACCGACGAGCATGCATGAAGACGCTCATGAAAGTTGAGGAAGCGAGAGAGGTGTGTCAGTATCGTAGCAAGTGGATAGAGCTGGTCTCTGCCTACCCTCTGGGAACGAGGGGTGATATATGTATGTTGACTGTCTATATATCATTCTGCGTCGAATGGTCATGTTTCTATGTTGATTTGTTCACTAGTTTTCAAGTGATTGCTGAACATACAAAGCACATTTTCATTGTATAGATTTAAATGACTATTTTATTTCTTGTGTGTTGCTAGTATTGAAAAAGTATTTACTTTCTAACCTTGGTATTTAAAAATACTTGTACTATGTCTCGGTGTCGACGTTTGTATGTACTAGACATACTAACTGTATGCTATATAAGTTTCTATACGTTTCAGTGTTCCGGTCGGCAATCGCAAACGATTTACATCATAGTACCAAAGCGTGTCTAGGTCACAAGCATTATTCGCTAACACGACGACACGATGTCTCGCTAAAGAGAAAAATAAACACTACGTTAATAATTCACTGACCATTAATCAGTTAAACAGAGACGTGACATAGGAAAAACAGTTTTTTTTATACAATAAAACCCATTAAAGTTTATGATTTAGGCGAAGTGTTTGTGAGGTTTATAAGGAAGGCTAATTTTTTTTATCCGATTACGTGGCGAGATAAGCCGGATGTTCACCTGATGGTGATACATCATTACCAGCCGATAGACGTCCCTTGCTGGACATAGGCTTCTCCCAATGATCTCCCTTGATGCATGAGCAATCTTCACCAGATCGTCGGACCATTTGATGGAGGGTCTAACGGTACGCGGTTGATGGTGATACGCTTGCTCATAACAATATGACGCTATTTAGAAAGATATTTACAGCAGAAAATTGCGCTGGTCGCCTGAGACATAAGATGTTGTGTCTCGTTAGCACAGTAATTACACTAGCTACACCTTTCAAACTAGAATGAAGTAATGTACACACAGTACTGTTTGGCGGCAGAAGTAGGCACTGTGGTGGTGCCTACTTAAATGGTCTCCAGAAACTGAGACTTACCACCAGTAGCATCAAGTAAATATCCTTCTGGTTTCTTGGTTTAATTAAAAAAAAGTTTTATGTCTAAACAAACATTTTGCTCTCTTGGTCAGTTCGTGATACATAACAACGTTCACAAAGAAAGAAATAAATGCTCCTTTACTCATTTGAACTGATTTTTTTTTTCTTGTTTTAAATAATAGGGTATTCGACAAGCATAGAGTTTTTATTAAAGATGTAGGTAGCACGGGTTTTTGCGACGTATCAAGATTCGTTTCGGTAATTACCATCTTCATCACGTTGTTTTTCCTTGACGGGCTGATGATTTGCAATTATTTGCGTTACGTAATAAAATCTTAATCGATGTTGTAATGGAGAGAGCTTTTTTTGCTTTTGAAGCCAAGGAGAAATCTGTTAAAGATACGCTGCTTCTGGGAGGAACTAAGAGGACTGTAGGATTTACACCCACCAAATTGTCTACTTCAGTGAATTAAAAGGAGCTATCATGGTCCTAGCGTAAACATCTCTCAATGTTCTCAAGTTCTCCTTAGTACTCTTGCTTTTTTTTATTCCACGGAGTGACAGGACCAGCATTTCCTTGACGTGATGACACGTATCACTATGCCTGCCTAACTTGGCGCGAGTTAGAATAATATTTACTGCAACACATTGTGCTGGTCGCCTTTAGACATAAGATTTTAAGTCTCGTTAATGTAGTAATTTCACTAGGTACAATACAGAAATATTAGTTGCCTCTACCGAGACGGACTCGCAACAGAGACCTACCACCAGTAATTGTCACCTGTCCTAATACATCATCTCGTATTACTTACCTATATTTTTCGAGAGATTTTGTCGCTTTCTACTACAGGCATGTTTTATCTTAATCCTAATCTGCTTTTACTACAAGGCTGGTCATATAAAGAGAAAATCGGCTCAGAGATAACGCAGAAAGATCGTAAGGTGGACACCAAGTGAACCGATGATTTGGCAAGAACCGCAGAGAATCATTGACACAGTAGGCATTGAACTGTTCGCTTGGATGTAGTTTTGGTAGTTCTACGTTCAGCAGTAGACGTCAATAAACTAATATCTTGATAATAAAGTAACGAATTATTTAAATTTTACTATGTATTAAATGTTTTTTTTATATAAAATCATACTGCAATATATTTTTTTAATTTTTTCAACGCTGTATTGCTTCTACCCGGTAGCATACCTTGCATAAATTGATCATGCCTGTGACAGTTCCCATGATCGCGAAGTGTAACAATAGACTAGATCTCTTTCACTTTTAACCTCAAAACCGTTGCCATTTTCGCAAACGGCAAGTCGCCATCTTGAAACTGAATGTTATTGTTATTTATTCAAATTATCAGTTTTTCTCTATGGATTTTCAAGTTAAAATAAACACTAATATAAAATTGTCTATGGCAAAATTTTTGAGGTAATTTACACAGACAAAAGCAATGAAGAAAAAAATTGACACTGCTAATTACATCCATTTTTTTTTTAATAAATTAAGCGACAAGACGACAGGGACTTTTGCCAGATGGAAAGTATACGCCTGCTCATAATAACGTGGCGTCTGCTCATAATAAGGATGGTATGCACTACAGTGTATACCATCCTTATTATGAGCAGGCGTATATGGTATACACTACAGTGTATACCATCCTTATTATGGTGACGGGCATAATGTGGTACACCACATTATGCCCATCACCTTGAGAAATAAGATGTTGGGTCTCGTTACCCCAGTTATTACACTAACTACAGCGCCTTTCAATCCAGAATAGAGTAATGTTGGCATCTTATCGTAGTAGTCGTCTTTAACCCCAGTAAGTTAGCCTGTCTTGTTAGCCCCAGTAATTTTACTAACTACAAGCCCTCCCAACTGGAGCAGAGTAATGGTTGCATACTACTGTTTTGCGACAGAAATAGGGCCTGCAGTGGTACCTAACTAAACCGTCTCCTGCCACAGAGATCCACCACCAATGCCTTATGCTTATCTCTGTTATTTTAGTCTATGGAATTTACATAATACATCAAGTTTAACATTTTTTTTCAACATTCCTACAGTACAAGGATAAAAAATAAGCACATATATAAGCGCTTATATATATTACGTTTTCTAGGTATCCTTTAATCTCGTCATTCATCTATTGATATGAATACGAATACAGTTTGATTAGTTTCTTTATTTTATAGTCCGCTGTGAGAAAAAAAACAGAAAAGCATAAGGATAAGATTGATGATTTCTGAGAACATGTCTAGTTGGCAGGTGAGCGAAACTTACCCGTACGTCTGTATTATTTGTTATCCTTGTTTCTTTGTTGTGGAGGATGTTAAAATAATTGAATAACTTATACAATAATTTCATCATCATAGTTTTCCAGACAATATTACAGTGATGAATTTTCGATATTAATTTTGTTATTATAGTTACAATATTATATATAAAGGAGATATCTAGAGAGTCATTAGCTAATCACGAGATCTCCGATACTACGAGAAGAAAAGACTCAAAATTTAGTACAGATATTGCTTTTGTTATAAAGAAGTCAGTTAAGAATGGATTTTATAAAAATTGTTTCCCAAAAGAAGTTGCTGGGGTGTTAATAACAGGAAGGGACCAGGGATCTGCAGGTTGCTGCTGGACGAGAATATTTCTGACAAATTTCAAAACTGATCCTATATTATGGCCAGCAAAACGGGCGAGGAACAGCCCGTTGTGTATATTACGTTACAGTGTAGCCCTAATATGATCGTGAGTCATATTAAACTCGGTCGACTCCATGCATGAGCGGCGCGTTAAGCCGTCTGTTCCGGTTCTCTCTGTATATTATCCGTGTAGTACGGAGCAATCATCGTTAAACGGGGCCGAAGGACTAATGGCCCATTTGGGAGCCCGTGGACTACAGCATCAATTGAATTGGACCTCAAGTGTTCGCTTTTTTTTAGTTATGTAATCTTGTTTAGTTTTGTTGAGAAGATATATAACTTAAACGGTAATGTATGCTGATTTTTAGGGGAGGCTTATGTCCAGCTGTGGACATCTGTCGGCTGATGATAGTGACGCGATGGTAGGTTTCCATTGCCCGAGACCGTCTAGATAGGTATTAGCGCAAGTTGTATTTCTGTCGTCTAAAAAGGCGTTGTTCTTAGTAAAATTACTGGATCTATCGAGACTTAGGCTAGCTTACTGGGAGCTAAAGGCAACGAATAAATATGGTGCTGTGTATATCATCTTAGTACATGTTATTTTTGCAGGGGTACTACTTAGCTGCTACAAGTTAACGTATAGCTCGTCTTGCCGTTTAGAAGTATAAAAAATTATATGAATTTATTTTTACAAGTACAATAAGACATTAAAGTTATACGTGTCGAAAGAATATCATGAAGAAGTCAGCGTTAAGCCATATTTATATTATCATTATCAGCGGACAGATATCCACCATATAGGCCTCCACCAAGATCTCTACATCGGTCATGCGTTGCTCGAATCCAGTGGGTTCCAGCGATTCTCACCAGAACGTCGGTCCTCCTTGTGGGAAGCCTCCCAACACTAGGTCATATTTATATATATATAACAATAAAATAATTAAGAAAAAGTGATTTTGTTGTATCTTAAATAAAGCTAAATGAATATTTCCTATGTAATGATTATAAAAAATATTTCAAGGTTCGCAGTCACAACATTTTTATAAAGAAAACAAAAAAACTATCGAGATACTAAACTAAAAAACTATACAAGTTAAATCTTAACAAATACATAATGTATTGCTTTGAATGAAGGTTTTTTTTTGTATGTAATCATACTTAAACTTAATGATATCTTTAAATATCGCGTTACATGGAAAGTGATTCAATTTCAAATTGCGTCTCCCCTTACAATGTTATAATTGAATGAAAGTGAACACTTGGATTGGTGTATTAATTTACGTCGGGAATTATATAGAGAATTATGTACAAAGCTTATACGGTATCGCGATACTTTTACACTAGAATATTAAAGATAACTAATATATAATGTCAATATATACTAGCTGTTCCCCGTCTTCTGTATATCTGTTTTCTAAGACGTATACTAATATATATATACTACCTGTTCTCCGTCCGCTTTGCTGGCTGTAATATAAAATTTGTCTGAAATACTCCTTGACAACAACTGCAGGCGCGACTTTCTATATATACCGTTACCATAGCAACCGCATAATTTTTTTGTTATATTATCACTCCTTTTTTCCAGTATGCAGAGGTGAATAAAGACCCACATTTCGACAGATGTGGTCAGATTAGGTCCCATGTAACAGGAGGCGAGCCTGTTGCCACTTTATTGGGGCCACCACACGCACACACACGCAAAGATGATTTCAGTGTGCGAGTTTCCTTACGATGTTTTCCTTCATCGTTTGTATCTCGCTGTTGTAACTAAAGTACACAAATGTACATAACTTATATTTTAAAGTCATCGGTACATGCCGAGATTCGAACCCGCGACCTACGGAATGAAGGCCGCACGCTCTTACCATTAGGCCAACGAGTAAAAGTTAATTAAGAATAAATTGATGAAGGATCTATGAAATTCAAAATAGCCTATAACAGTCTACATATCATTCTGCATCGAATACTCATGTTTCCACGTCGATTCGTTCACTAAATTTCACGTGATTGGCGAACAAAGAAAACCCATTTTCGTTATATATATACAGATTATGAGAAGTTCACCTATGTAAAGACTTCATCGCGATATCTCTGGAACCATAAGACCTAGAGACTTAAACTTTGGTAGAGATATTGCTTCTGCAATTTAGAGGTCAACTAAGGATTTTACAAATATCCTTCCCCATTGAAAGTTGAGGTGTTACAGCCAGCAAAGGGTGGGGAATAGCTAGTAAAATATAAGTGACCATAGATATAGAGATATCGGTGCAAACAACAAAATGCAACAAAACTAAATATATATATACTAAGTATATAAAAAATAGAAAAATGAGGAGAATAGAGAGTTATAAAATATAGTAAATATCTCGTCGTAAAAGTTTGTTAATAGAATATATAATGTTAGTTATAAATAATATAAAAATCATAAGTATTTAAGAGAAAGTAGAGTTAAGAGCAAACATAAGAATCAACGACTGACGTTTCAGTGTGAGTAATCCGTCATTAAAAAAAAAACGTAGGCGTACTCTTTTTGCAGTATATATTTCTTAACATTTTGTTCTAGTAATAATCAATTAGTTTTTGCCTCTAAAAACGTATCAATGACATTGTACCTGTTAAAGGATACTACTATTTGTTCTTTTTAACTATTTAAAAAATATAAGTTTTTGGAGAACTTGGATTTGGGGTTCCATAAAGTGTTTCACATGATAATGAGTGTTAGATGTTAACCCATCATGTTAACATATAAATATCCAAAAAGGAAACTATATTTTGTATGTACTTCTCACATTCCTATCGGTATTAGTAATAGTAATTTTTATTTTATTATACCACGAGGCGAGTGAGGTTCAACTGATGGTAATAGAAACGCCTGTCCGTAACATGGCTCTCATTAGAATGATATACAGCACAGGGGGTGTAAGGGTTCCCGCACAACAACTTACGGAATCCAAGCTAACCTCACGAGGCTCTGGCTCCCAACAATCAGCATTACGGCAAGCGTGGTGGGATATAGCTCCAATCCGCCCCATATGAAACTTTGGGGATATCCAGCAATAGACGTCTAGCGGCTAATGGTGATCACACACAATATTATAGTCATCGCTCATCTCGTAACTGCAGTAATTTAATTTGTTACAAAGCCCTTCAAACTGGAACACAGTAATGTTTGCATAATACCGTCTTTTAATATCTAGCGGTTTGTTTATCCTAACGTCACATTCTTGTGGACAGGGTATAACTTACCATCAAGCTGATGTATTATGTCGCTTTGTGGAACAGATAAGAAAAGTATCTTCCACAATTACTACGATATTTCAATAACGATAATATATAGTGTAATAAGTGATATCTACTGGTTAAGTATGACTTATAACTTAATAGAAATTTTCTGACGCAACAGCTTTTGACCAATTTTCCTTAATAGACCAGACCACTGGTGGAATACCTACCGATCATCTAGGCCGATTTGTATGTAGACAATGATACTAACTTTATATTAGTATTATTTATATTATTGTCTGTTTATGTATGTATATATTATTCATATTAAATGTTGGTATTTATTACGCGCGCCTACAAAATCAGGCTCCCAGCGTTGACTGGCGGAGAATGCCATCTAGGCATTAATGTAGTCGTCTGAACCATATTTATATTCTATGCATATATAATGAAAATTGGTTTTGTTTGTTCGCTAATCACCTGAAAACTAGTGAACACATCGATATGGGAACTAATGAGGAAGAGAGTATCATTTTTATAAGGACATAAAAAGAAAAAGGACTTCAATTTAATACTTTTCGTTAAAACCTTCTTAAGTGAATTCTAATAATTTCATAAGAAACTATTAGAATATTAATGTATTACTTGTAACAGATAAGATAGAATATCCCAAATGTACCCTCCAGAAGTATTGTAAGGCTACTTAAGGAGAAAATGATTCCAGCGACAGGACAGAAGATTTGCCGAAAGACATCAGCATATCACGTCTGCTAAATTAAGTAATGAGTGTCATCTTGTTAGACGTCAATGCTGATTTATGATAATAGGTACAAGCCTTTGTTTATACGTCCGTTGATAATAATATATATTGAAGATAATATACAGAAGAACTGAGAATCAATAGTAAATAATAAAAATCGATAAATCCATCTCCAAATCAAAATGTAACAAAGCTTTGAGCGACATTCACTCGCTCAAGGTCTGATAGAGACAGAAATAGATACGGTTTAATGCCGCTTTCTCAAGTATCTGGTGATACAGCCGTTTAATTCGGTATATCGGATTGCTAAACGTGATCACCGCTGAATCATAGTGCAACCACGGATTATACTTCTCAATATTGAAAATAATATTTATAATAATATACTGAATGTTGCTTACAACGGTTCAGATATAGATCAAATGAAATCACTGAACTAACAGAACTCAACGTTTATGTTAAAACAGTCTGCTTAATATTGAATAATGTATATCATACTAACTAGCGCCACGTTGTAAGTACTTAACTATGATACCACCGGGTGTTTTGTGACTTGATCTGTGATGGTAAAGCGCACTAACCTAGTAACAGCCTGTTCGCTGTTCTAAAAGACATCATTTCGACGGTAACACTAACGCCAGCAAGTTGTTTTAAGCCTTTGCTATTACTTATCAAGAACAAGGACCTAAACCTTTTTGTTCGCAAATTAGTGATGTTCACAACTTAAGAATAGAGACTTGCCGTGCTCGTACGATGGTAGAAAGGGGATGAGGTAATTATATCGAGTAATTCCATCGCATACTCTCCGAAATGTATCCGCTTAGCCCATCCAGCGCGGCAGTCTTATTGCTCGGCGCTCTGCTGGACGGGGATGACCTGAGGCTTTTCTTTTATATAAAAGTAAAATTTATTCTAATGTTATTTTCTTAGAAATAAAATAGCTATATAATTCATGTTTTAATTAGTTGTATTTACTAAGATATATAACCTGAAATATATATATCGCGTAGAACGCGTGATTTTCCAGTCGGCGGCTATGTTCGTAACTATCCAGTCTTCTTACGATAAGTCATTGATAAGCCTTATATTAATTATGTATGATTTATATGGAAATATTAACTATTAACCGAACCATGGTAATGCAATGTATCATCTGCTAGATGTAGATAACTTGTATTATATGTATATAGAAGCCACGAGTTTTATAACGAATTGCGCATCTAAAGACAGATAAACAATATTGTAAATATTTAATGACAGTTCAGGATGTCGCGTGTATTTAAATAAGCGTCAAGTGTTGACTCAAAGCTATTGTGATATTAAAAAAAATATATTAATCTAAAACATTTTTCTTCTGTTTATTCCATTTTAGGACTTAATACAAACCCATGATCATATATTAGTTTGGCAAATATCTCCCTTCCGCTTTTTTGTTCTTTATTCAATGCTTTATAAAAAGTGTTACAGTGATCGGATTTAGTTCAAATATGCGCCGTTTTGTTCGATAATCTGTTTCCATCTAGACGGCAACTTCATAATACCTCCCTCGTAGAAGCCCCCCTCCTTATTTGCGAAGAACTCGGACAGCCACTTTTCACAAGCCTCTTTTGAGTTCAACTTTACACCACCAAGGGCGTTCACCATGGACAGGAACAGGTGGTAATCACTTGGCGCTATGTCTGAGCTATATGGTGGATGCGATAAAACCTCCCATCCGAGCTCCCGTAGCTTCTGACGAGTCATCAACGAAGTGTGTGGTCTGGCGTTGTCCTGGTGGAACACTACACCCTTCCTGTTGGCCAATTCTGGACGCTTCTGGTCGATCGCCTGCTTCAAGCGGTCCAGTTGTTCGCAGTAGATGGTAGAATTAAGCGTCTGGCCATATGGGAGCAGCTCATAGTGGATGATTCCCTTCCAATCCCACCAAACACACAGCAAAACCTTCCTGGCCGTCAATCCCGGCTTGGCCACTGTTTGGGACGATTCACTGGCCTTCGACCACGACCGTTGTCGCTTGATATTGTCGTATGTGATCCATTTTTGGTCGCCAGTCACCATCCACTTCAAGAATGGGTCGAGTTCGTTCCGTTTCAGCAGCATATCGCAGGCGTTGATTCGGTCCAGAAGGTTTTTTTGCGTCAAATCATGCGGCACCCAAACATCAAGCTTTTTTTTGTATCCAGCCTTCTGCAGATGGTTTAAAATGGTTTGGTGACTAACTCCCATCTCCTGGGCGATGTCACGAGATGCCACATGCCGGTCTAACTCGATGTAGTCCATGATTTGATCGGTATTTGTCGTCACAGGTCTTCCGCCGGCTGGCTTATCCATGGTGTCGTTTTCACCGGCTTTGAATCGTCGAAACCATTCCTCCGCGGTTCGAAGTGATAGAGTACCATCCCCCAAAACACCATTAATCTCACGGAACGTTTCTCTAGCGGATTTGCCTTTAACGAAGGAAAACTTTAAAATAGCGCGAATTTCGGCGTTAGTGAAGTCGCATGTTTACACGTCTATAACTGTTGAACGCAATATCCAAACTAATTATGCATAGCGTCGTTTTGTAGGTTATGGCAAGACCTTTCAAATTATGTATAGTATTGCCAGACACGAGCTCTGTAGCGCTTTGTACATAGCCGCGAAATTCAAAAGACACAAAGGCGGAAGGGAGATATTTGCCAAACTATTATAATAAATAGTACATTTTCCAATTGTTATATACTCGATATTTAATAACAATTTAAAACAAAATTAATCAGTGCCTTAGCTTTCTTCGAGGAGAAGACAGAATGCTGTGACATGGATAGATGTTTAATTAATTTATATTAAGAGATTCCATAACATTCCATTTCACCAACCCACATTTGGCCAGCGTGGTGCAAATAGCACAAATCCCCTACTCGATCGATCTGGGAATCTTTAGGGAAGGCCTATTTCCAGCAGTGGATGTGTATCCGATGAAGATGAAGAGATACCATAAGTATCGTCCTGCTTATTGTAAACTATTTTACATTTATTAACAATAAAAAAGATATTTTATATAGGCTGTACGTTAATAATCCCTCTGCCTTTTGCGTGCAGAAATTAAAAAGTAGCTAAGTCACAAATGTGCGCATAGAGTAGAAACTATAGATATTATTATTAATATATAATAATTTCAATAAATTTTTGTTGGTATATTTATTACTATTATTACAACACAAGATTATTTGTGTTAAAAAAAGTCAGGGTGCTAATGATGTGGTTGCAACATTTCAAAAATATCTCGTGCTGACCTAGACCTAGGTTCACACAATACCATGTGTAAGGTGCCTAAGACTAGAGTATTGACGTTATGTTTAGGCATCAACACCTCTTTTGATCTGATATTTTAAACACTACATCGGCAGCTGTTGGACATCTTCTATTTTATTGCAACTACTGCAATATATCTAGTATTATTTTCCATTAGATATCCAAAGCTTTCCGATGGATTTCCAACGCATCCTACGAGCTTTTATAACAGATTCCCTAATTAATTTACTGTCAATTAACCAAAGTAATTGGGAGACTATAATACAATTAAAAGATTTAATAGAAAGTGCTTTATAACATATAATTAAACCAATTTCCTTGTAATAAAACTAACTAGTGTTTTGTTGTAACAGTTAAATGTCAAGGCAGTTAAGAGGAGTATATTTCGTTTATCAAATTTGTTTTTTATAGACATTTTATAACGATAGTTTTTACATAAACAAGGAAAACAGGATGTAAGGATACTATTAAACGCGCCATATAATTTATCGAATATTACCGATACTGATTTTATGAAGTCAAAAAACACTCTTATTCTGGGTTTATCCCACGCAAAGAATATCATAGTTTTCCTTCTATATTCTTAAGTTGATAATGGACATTTAAGTTATTAAGGTTAAGTTTGCATTTACCAGTGGCTCCTATGTCGTAGGTTTACTGATGGAGAAAGCCTATAGTTAATCTATTATAACTTTAGTGTTTAAATGCCCGAATAGAGTTAAAAATTCGATTAAAAAAATTACATTTAAGTATGTGTGTGGGGTGTAAGCGCTCCCGCATAGCAACTTACAGACCCCAGTCAACCTCACCTGCTTGCACCCTGCTGATCAAAAAACGAGGATATACCTCCCAACAACCCGTATTGGGCCAGCCTGGTGGGAAATGGCCCAAACCTTTAAAATTGATTTGTCCGTGTGTGCGAGTTAATTACCTGTAACAAAATATAATAATTAGTATAAACACTTGAACATAACTTTTTTTTTTGTGATTATATACAATAGTATAGTTTAGCTTCACCGCGGCCCCACAATTATTATATTTTTGATTTTTTTATTCATCGCGAAGACAGTCACAGAACGTCCCCTGGTGATTATCCCAAGACTTTAAAACTCGTTACCTCAGTAATTTTACTAGCACTAACGCCTTTCTAACCGAAATATAGTAAGCCGTCTGCTATTTGGCGGTAGAAATAGGAGCTGTCCTTTTTTTGTCCCTTATTCCTAGTCTCTGGTAATCAGTAATGATGGTAAATCAAACTTTTTAAAAGCTTTTAAATATGCTCTGGTGGTAGGTCTTTCTATAGCTGGTAGGTCTTTGTAGCCATAAACAGTCTAGGTAAGTACCACCGCAGAGCCTATTTCTGCCGCCAAACAGTATTATGCAATCATTACTGTGTTCGAGTTTGAAAGGCTCTTTAGTTAGTGTAATTACTGGGGTAACGAGACTCAACATCTTATGTCTCAGGCTACGAGCGTGATGTGGTGTATTGTATCATCTTAATTAGCGCCACGTTGTTATGGGAGGGCGTATCGTTTACCATCAAGTGAGCGTACCGCTCATTGCGTCGATTAACCTAATATATATATCTCGTTAGATCGCCGACTTAATGGTTAGAGCATGTGGCTTTCATTCCGAAGGTCGCGGGTTCTAATCTCGGCATGTACCGATGGCTAATATTTAAGTTATGTACATTTGTGACAACAGCAAAATACAAACGGCAAAGGAAAACATCGCGAGGAAACTAGCACATGACAGAATTTATTCTAAGGTGTATGTGAAGTCACCAATCCGCATTGGGCCCGCGTGATGACTATGGCTCAATCGCCCTCATATTGAGTTTAGGCCTGTGCCCCAGCTGTGGGGACGTAAATTTGGCTGTTAGGGATGCATATATGACTTCTGAAATATTATATAACAGGTTTGAATTTAATAACAATTTGAATGAGGCACTGGTGTGGTGATAGCGGCGTGCGCGGCGCAACACAATGCATGTTAGTATCGCTTAATGTAAATTCAATGTCCACAATTGATTTTGCAAATCGAAATGTTTGAGAATTTGCTTTGTACTATAATATAAAAAGTTAATTGCTTGTAAATTAAATTAACAGCTGTTACCAGTCAGGCATTGCTTTGTCTGCCTTTACCAACGCCGGTTTTGACCGCGATCGACATCTCTGGATCTTCGGATATATCATCATCATCATCACCCGATAGACGTCCACTGCTAAACATAGATCCTCCAAAGATCTTCACATCGATGGGTCTAGCTCTACCGGATTCCAGCGCCATCCTGCGACTCAGTCGTTTGGAGGGGTTCATATGGGGAACCTAGGCCATTTACCTTGACGCTGGCCCAATGCGGGTTGGTGGGAGCTAGAGCATCGTTTGTTGATAAACAGGGGACGACCGGAATAGATTGGTTTGGGACCCGTGGTTTGTTGTGCGAGGAACCGTTACACCCCTTCTGATTCGGATATATGTTGTAAGTTTATTATGAACATAAACTAAAATGTCCTCCCATTAATTTGCGTTGGGCCAGCGTGGTCCGAATCTCCTTATATAAATGACTACAAACGTGGAGATCTTTTGGGGACGCTTATGTCCAACAGTGGACGTCTATCGGCTGATGATGAAACCAAAATGGGAATTTGAATATTTATTATCATATTAACTACTCGCTGCTCCATGCCCGCTTTGTTAGCCGTAACCACCCTACAACTCCCTTTGGGGAACGAATTTTGTAAAATACATTCTTAGATAACTTCTAAATGGCAGAAGTAATATCTCTACCAAATTTTGAGTCGGTAGAACATATGTAGACGGTTTCCGGCAATATAAACCTTTTTTTTTTTACGTGGAGAAAATGCCTTCGTATACATGCGGTCGCAGGAACTAAGACATGTTATATCGGAATTGTACCGACTAAAACCCCCTCAATGTTCTACCGTCGTCACATTCGCACCCCTCAGCGTCATAAGATAGGACTATTAAATATGTCGTAGTCGTATGTTATAATAACAATTTAATTATTAAAAATAGCTAATAATTATAACTTTGATTGTGTAATTTAGATTATAACTGGAGAGCAATTATTAAACGCAACCAAAGTTCGTATTTAAACCGCGTACGTTATCAGGAGACCTATTTACTTACGACGCTCACACAAAGCGGAGTGCGTGTTTGCGTTTGTATTAAATATGGTCAGGTAGTGTTGTGCAAACGGCACAATGAACCCGAAGCGACGGCGAAACACGTTGGCGGCAAATCCGCCATCTTGTAACAGCTGTAGGGCCTGAATGATGACCGAATTTCGCATTTGCATAGAACTTAATTTTTTTTTTACAGTTTATTTATTTAATGTTAATTTTCCAGCCAATTCGAGTATTTTTCAATCTATTATAATGAGGATTGAGGTGATAGATGTCTTGTTCACGATGGAGTATCTATAGCTGTTTAATTATTGTTTGCAGGCCGATTTACAAAGAATGAGGTTACGGTTTCTATTATAGTATGCTTGAGGCCTATGTCAAGCAGTTCACATCTATCGGCTGATGATAATGATGATGCTTGATTTAATTTTATTAAGGATACGGGGAGGGTGATATCCCTTCTCCATTGAAATGATTATATTTTTTATCTTTGGAAAGAATCGATGTTTTCTTGCAAGGATTGGTGATTGTAAGTATCTGTTGCCGGAGACCATCTAGGTAGGTACTACCGCTGTGCCTATTTCACCGCCAATCAGTTGCGTAGAAGCATTACTGTGTTCGGGTTTGAAAGGCGCTGTAGCTAGTGTAATTACTGGGATAGTGAGACTTAACATCTTATGTTTCAAGGCGATGAGCACGATTTGGTGTCAGTGTATTCCATTATAATATGCGCGATGTAGTAATAAACAGGCGTATCACTCACCATCAGGTGAACGTCCTGTTCGTCTCGTCGCTTAGAAGAATAAAAAGAAACTTTGATGTAGATGTAATAAAACTCGTACTCTTTTCTTTAATTATTTCTCTAGTGTATTTAATAAATCTGGTTTTTTTTATTTCATCTTTATGGAAATTTATTATCGTTGTAAATAAAATACCAGTTAGGTAGATAGTGAACACATTTATCTCTTCAAATTTACTTATGCCAATGTTTTTTAAACGGCGCCTGTTATCTACCGCGATTATGTACTGGACCATACTCTAGTTTTCGTATACACGAGATGTTTAGATGTTTGTCCTTTTCCTACATATATTTCCATCTCTTTTACAGAAGTAATACTAATCGTATATGTATATAGAATATTAAGTATTTGTTTTCAAGAGTTGTTTTTAACAATAACTGGATTGAATACAACAAATGTAGACTATTTAATTTTAAAAACACTTTAACATATTAGTTTAAGCTTATAACATTATCATCAGCTGATTGACTTCTACAGCTAGACATTTATCACCTTATATGGGGGAATTTTGGTCATTTTCCACTATGCTTGCACAATATGGATTGATGGGAGCCAGGGTGTCGTTTGTTGATTAACAGGGTGGACGACCACGAGCAGGTGAGGTTGCTTTGGATCCCGTGAGCTGTCGTGCGGGAACCTTTACAACCCTCTACATATATCATAATAAATATAGTTTAATGTTATATATGTTTACGTACAGTATTTACGATTAAACCTACGTACTATTACTCAATAAAAATATTTACAAAACAACTGACAAATTTCAAATACGTATTTCTTTGATATACGTATTACATGTGTAAATATATATGTATGATTCGCACGTGTATGTTGATTTATTGTTATAGTACACTACAGAAATATTAATGGCCGTTTTAATACATTATTCATTTAATTTTAAACTAAAGCCAATTAATAGTTAATTCGCAATCGTATATAAATTCTTGTCGCGCACGAATGTTAAGGATATCACGACCAGGTAATCACGGTATTATGAAGCTAATGCGGCGCAGATTTCCATTTTTGCCAAATAACTTGAGGTGTTTCTCAAACCTTCATTGTCATTGTTTTTGAAATTCATCTCAGGTGCTATCAAAAGCGAATAAGTTGCTAAGCTTAGTCTAGGGCTATTAAGAATAGGGATAAGACAGGAATAAGGAATAAATAAAGTCTTTCGGGTTTGAAGATATCGTGCCTGTCAGAAACAAATATGAAATGATCTCCTGTTTGTCGTAGCATAGAGAGGATTGTCCCTGGTATATGCTTATTAGTAGATTTCAAAGTCACCGAAGTTAGGATGGGTACAATTTCCACAGATTCCTCTCTTCTCCAAGGCAAGGTTAACGAAGAAAAACAAAAGTTACTAACATTCATCTAACTGCTATAATAAACCAACACTATTAAATAAATATATTGTATATACTGAAGTAATGATGATGATTAATATATATTTATCATTCATACACTTATATCATGTTTTAGCTTGCGAAAATGACAATGGCTTTGTCGTTTTTGCCATTTTTTGTTTCAACATGTTTACAACGCCTTCATCGTCATTAACATTCAGCAGTACAAACACGAGTTACTGTTGTAATAATTAACTATTCGCTTCGCGTTTTATTATTTAAGGTTTTATTTATTTAAATACTTTTTCACCACGTTTACAACACGAGGTTAGTGTTTTTATCTATTAAAACCCTTTTGTTGCACCCTAAATGCTTTCCGACAGGCTACGGAACCTTTGAAGAATTAAGTCTGTGCAAGCAGCTTTATCACTAGCACCTTCGCTAGTAATACCACCTTCAAAATCCGTGTACCCGAAGAAACTTAGTTGACTTCTACGACAGGCTGGGCTGATCTCAGCTCTATACTTCTTAGCCTGAAACTACAGGGCAAAACAAGTTAAAGCCTAGAGCGGTGCGTAGCTGACTTAATGTACCTAGACAATTTTATTTGTATTTAGTATTCTTACTATTTATCCAATCCTAATACTGTCCTCGATGTAGAGTATACTCCTCTAGATCCTCAGATATAGGGTACCGCTTCCAGAGACAATATAATTAAGTATAAAAAATTTTAATTAATTAAAATTTCAATTTAAACTTTTACCTGTTTCTCAGATGGACAAGAGGATATTTCTACATTAAAAACAGGAGGTTCTCATAAGTAGATTCTAATAATCCGATCGAACGGATCCTGTGACCCAATTTTAATAATTAACTAACATTAACCTAGTAATTGCCTTACCTCTCTCGGAATGAATCACATAGAGCGGCTTCAGTTTAAACACAAAGAAATGTTAATAACATTTTGACGATAGATTAGTTTAAGGTTAGAAGAATTCCAAAACGTAATGAGATGGATTGAACTAGAGTTAATTGAAAAAAGCAGAAAACCAATAATAATTGATTTCAATCAATTTATAAAATGAAGTTTACGAATACAAAAATCCTTAGTCAATAAAAGTATCCTTAGAAATATTAACCATATCGTAAAGTCATCAACATAATAAACTATAGAAAGTAAACCTACAAGGAAGTGGCTGCTCTTTCTCTTTTGTTATTACCTAGTTTACAACACTCAAACTATCTAGAAGTGGTAAAGATATTCTGCTATCTATTAATATTGTACATCCTCCGTTACCCTAGATCGAATTAAAAAAAACTTCATACTTATTCCTGAGCAGCGGCTCAAAGTAAAAGCATTAGAAATAATCAATATTTGTATCATCGTCTAATTAAAAATTTAAACATTGTCAGTGTAAGTAAATTAATAAAAAAGACATAAGTATAGTAACTTAATAAATTTGTATGATAATAGTAATAAAACTTTGAGAAACTCTGTTGTTAAGGACAAAGGCGATAGTACTAAGTCTCTTGTTTAAAACTGCTCCATTGTTCCGCGGCGCTATGCCGTTGTTTGGACACCTAAGCCTTTCGGAACTTAGCTTAAGGAGATAAAACATATATTCCGTACAGATATATCCCAGTTGATTCAAATTTACTCATACTTTCCGACTTTATTATATATTACCGATTGGCTGATCTCCGCCTGTTTTGCTGGTCGTAATATAAAATTGGACTTGAAATTTGTCTCAAATATTACTTGAGAGCAACCGCAACCGCTAATGGGTTTCTACAGCAACCGTTACTACAGCAACCGCATAAGTATTACTAAAAGAAAATGTTTCCAAAAGTTAATGAGAAATACAATGATGAATGATCTATGAAGTTGAATTAATAGATATCCTATAACCATCTACAAATTATTACGCGTCAAGTGTTCATGTTCCCATTCACGTGAGAAAATGTATTTTCTTTGTTCGCCAATCTCTCTTATATATATATGTCTATATATATATATATATATATGTATCTACGTGCGCTGCTTTACAACGCAGTATAAGTCTGTTAAAATATAGTGCGGCTATACTTACTGGCTTTACCTTTATCTTTTTTAATTATAATATTGTAGTTATGGAATCAGTTGTTGTACGGTTAAAAGAGATAACTTAGTTCAATAATTATTAAGGAAATTATATATAAGAAAATAATAAAAATAGTCTTTATTCCGCAGTTATTATTTATCAAAGACTTTCGAAGGGACTAGACTTAAGCAAGATATACATATATATAAGAAGCGAGTGGACATACTTCATCTCTTCGTCCTCTTCTGGTTTGTATAGATCGTTTGAAATTTCCTAAAGTAACATAACAAATTCTAAAAAGTAGGTTTTATTAAAAAATATATATAACTCACAGTAAAAAAAAATAACTAAACTAATACGCGACTACGTGATGAGATGAACAATAAGATCACTTAAATGTAAGTGATACGTCTCAATGTAACTTGACGGTTGCGGCAATAGATCGTGTACCATTAGCCAGGTTCAGTTTTTTTTTTTTAACTAAACTATTATATGAGACGGGCTGGATGTTCACGTGATGGTAAGTGACATGCCTGTCCATATTCGAAGTCGCCTGAGAAATAAGTTGTCTCATTACCCCAGTAATTACTCTAGCTACCTTTAAACTTGAACACAGTAATATGTGCAGTAGTACCTACCACCATTAAGTACATATAACAAGTATAAAAAGTGTATATAGTATTTTTAATAGGTTTGTATCAGAGAGATGTTTTCTTTGTTCCTTTGATTTTCATCACAGCTTTGATATCACTAAATAGATTATGATCTATATGATTTAAATTTAGTATGAAAGACAGTATTTAATAGTATTTTAGTCGTATGAAAAAAAAATACTATTTAATAATTAAGTATTTTTGAAGGAATAAACTAGCTGCGGCCAACTCAAGACCGAGTGGTGTGAAGATCGTTGAGAGAGGTCTATGACCAGTGGGCATTTTCAGGTAGATATATCATACATCAATCAGAAACAATACTTATGAGTAATAAATAAATTTATTTCCGAGTAGAAAAAAAAAATAACAAAGCAATGATACGTAATCGCAAATTGTAATGCCGTCCATTCGCGTACAGCCGAGTTTGTGGTCGACTTCCGCGTATTATTGCAATGGTTTCGTGTTGAGCAAAGCAACAACAAAGAAAACGTTGTGATGCAGTGTACGGCTTATTAATCACCTTTTATATCAATACATAATTTAAAGTAACATTTGAAATTCAGCTATTCGATTCTACTGGGTCAGGAAGGTCTACGTTGTCGGAGACCGATTAGGCACCACCGCAGCATCTATTGCTGCTAAGAGTAACGTGCAAATGTTACTGTGTTCATTTTTGAAGGATGTAATAGGGGGATCGGAAAGTAATGTCGTTTCTGCGCATGCCAATACTTGATTGTCATTTGTCAGCTCATTGTTTTGTTCAGAGGCGTACCAAAGACATTGTGAGGTTATAGTGATTTCTTTACTTATAGACAATTGAATTACAATTTATTTTTGTAATTTTGGGTAAAATGGCCAGCCAAATACCAGAAGAGGTACACATCCGGCATTGCATGCTCTTTGAGTTTCGCAAGGGAAATAACGCAACAGTTGCTACCAAAAACATTTGCGATGTTTATCCAAATGCACTGGACATTCGTAAATGCCAAAGGTGGTTTTCCAAGTTCAAATCGGGTAATTTTGATCTTTCCGACTCGTATCGATCAGGAAGACCATCAGCGTTAGACAACGACGTGTTAAGGGCGGAAGTGGAAGCAAATCCGTGTCAGACGATCGAGGAATTGTCAAACAGTCTCAACAAACCTTGGTCGACCATCCAAGAACATTTGAAGCAGATTGGAAAAGTAAGCAGAGCAGGTGTTTGGGTCCCGCATAATCTGTCCGAACAGAATAAGGCTAACCGATCAATCACATGCAACTTATTGCTTCAACGACACAACACAGAAGCGTTTTTTGATCGCTTGATCACAGGAGATGAGAAATGGGTCCTGTATGATAACCCAAAACGCAAAAGGCAGTGGCTCTCTCCAAATGAAATCCCTCGGAGTACTGCTAAGCCAGGTTTACACCCCAAAAAAGCGCTTTTGTGTGTTTGGTGGAGTATTCGCGGCATTGTTCATTTTGAATTACTGAAACCTGGAGAAACTGTTACTGCAGACCTCTACAGCGAACAATTGCAGCGAGTCAATCAATCTTTAATTGAAAAGTGGCCAGCGATTGTCAACCGAAAAGGCGTCATTCTCCAACATGACAATGCAAGACCGCACTGCGCAAGGCGAACTCTAGAAAAAATTAATGAATTGGGGTGGGAGGTGCTGCCTCATCCACCATATTCGCCCGATGTTGCACCATCGGATTTCCACTTATTCCGAGCGCTGCAACACTTTTTAAGTGGCAAAACATTTGCAAATTTGGATGATATCCAAAATGCCATCTCTAGATATTTTGCCGAAAAACCAATTAATTTTTATCGATCAGGGATTGAAAATTTACTCACTAGATGGCAAAAGGTTATTGACAATGATGGGGAATACATCATTGATTAAAAATAAAGACTCGTTAAAAATGTATGTGTTTGTATTTAGCGTAAGAAAACGACATTACTTTCCGGTCCCCCTAATATTTAGTGAAATTGCTGTGGTAATGAGACATCTCAACGCGACCAGCATAATGTGCTGCTGTGTATAATATCTTAACTAGCGTCGCATTGCTATGAAGTGTGTAAATATATGTAAATGAGTAGTGAATATGTTGTGAAAATAATGGGACAAGGTGAAGCTCTGAAGAATAATATCAGGGAACATTAGAAATAAATAGAAAAAAAAAAGATCGTCTCATTCGTCTCATTAATAATAAAAAAAAAAATTATTAATAATCCTCATAATATTGCCATTAACTATATAAACTTTTTAATTTTCAGTACATAATCATAATAGCCCATTGCTGGTTCTAAGGTCTTCTGAGGTCGTAGCCACGACGTTGACTAAGTCTGGGTTGGATGTCACATGTTAATGAAAGCTGTTGTCCTTGGAACATGTTCGCATCCCCTCGATGTATTACTGAACCGGAAGTTTGTAATAACAGAGAGGATCGAACCAGTACTTTTGTAGTATTAAGCAGCGTACGACCTAACAGCGCTATCACAGTTCGATTATGAAATTTTTATATATATATAAAGGAATTTTATTAATATATTATACGTATAAAATTTCTAGAACTATAATCAGAACCTGTCGATCACATTCGTTACACAAACAGAAATAGAAAGAGATACACGAGTTAAACTCTTATCAATCCTCTTCTTGATTCGATGATTAAAAATCGGAGAGAATTAAAACTCAGAGTATTCATGTATTTAGTTCAATTCGTTAATATATATTCAGATATTTAAAAAGTACATAGCTACCTAGTAACTATAACAAGTATTTTATTATATATATTTATATATTAGTGGCTTTTTTTTTGAGGTTTTTAAAATACAAAACAATACTCACTTTTGTGCGTCCGTAACAGTCGCATGTGCAGTCACAGTCGGTTAGAGCGCTGCGTATTAATACGCGTTTACTTCCTATTACCCGTAACAGGGAATATGCTGAATACTTTTATATGATAAATTTATTTCAATAAATAATTTCTCCACAGTTATGCTTCGATCGTTATTAAATCATAATTTTGAAAAAAAAATACTTTTATTTAGACCAAGATCATTTAAAATAGAAATGCAACATAAGAGTAATCGATGACAAGTACTAGATCCTATTATCTGATTATGATACCGACTGTTACAGCACAACTGATATTAGACTAAAAATGGAGTCTAAGAGAATACGTGTGAGATCTCTAACGTTATTACTCTATGCTGTGACGTCACACAAAGTTCCTAGTGTCGCATAAACTAGATCATCTAGATCTACAATAGGCCAATGCCTATTGTAATTCTCTTTAATATAATTTAAAGACGTTAATTACGATTCAGCTGCCCTGGAGACAATTATTATATGTAGATATTCCCATTGGCTATACATACATATAATATTAAGTATCTTCCGTATGAAAATCTATATATAACGGGTTTTTTAAAAGGAAGTCATATCGCGTCCGCTTGATGGACGCATCTATAGTGACAACTTACGACATCTTTGTACAAGATGAAAGTATTAAACTACCATAAATAGCAACTAAGATATGAGCCAATTAGAGCATTAGCGACCCTGTAAAAGTTTATTAATAATCTCTTATTTATTAGACTAAGTAATTACTTGGGAAATAATACTTAAATAAAGTAAAAAAATTGCGAAATTCTCTTTTCAGACATGAGATGAAACAACTTTCATTTCTATTTATTCCATAAGATGAGTTCGGCGAAAAGTTCACGTAATAGTGATACACCTGCACATAACGTAGCCCTAGTTAGGATGATATACACAGCATCACAATGTCCTCGTCGCTTTGATACATAAGGTATTAAGTCTCGTTACCCCAGAGATTTCACTAACTACGACGCTACTCAAACACTGTAGTGTTTGTCGACAGAAATAGGAGCTGTGGTGATACCTAAGTAGAGTCACCGGCAACAGAGACCTATTACCAGTATGATCTAGTACAGCACGAGGCAAGAGTATGAATACACTGCAACAAATTATGATTGTTGTCTCATAATATTTTCAAGTCAAAAAAAAATGCGAGTAAAAAACGAAGGGTAAGTTAGTGCAGTGCTCATTTAATTCAGTTGAACGAAGTTAAATTTGGCAACACCGGCCACACCTATATTTAGACCTTAAAGTGACCAAGAGTTGCGAAAGTGTGTGTACATACCGTAGTTGTAATATTCACATTATTTGTATATGAACTTAACAAATATATTTCCACCTCATGTACGGTGATTCATGGAATGGCGACCTTCGAACATTAACAGAAGACTAAAAAAATAATAACTAAGCACTAGACAGAAACCTACTAAGTACTACTATAAAGTTGGTAGGTCGGAGACCATCTAGGTACCATCAAAAGTCCTATTGCTGCTGCAAACAGTAGTGTGCAAACATTACTGCGTTCCGGTTTGAATGGAGTTGTAGCTAGAGAAATTACTGAGGTAACACCCTACTTCTGAACGCGATGAGCACAATGTAGTACTGTTTATATCCTAACGCCACGTTGATATGGACAAGGGTATCATTCACCATGTGACTCTAGTTAGTCTCTTTTTTCATATATATACCATTTTTGAGATGAGTTCGGAACTGTCCGATAATGTTAGTGAATTATGGTGAGCCTATTCGAGGAGCCCACTTGCATAATGGTGCGTTGTAGTACATTCGCAATTATTGGCATCATAATAGACGCATATCATGTACTGTTGCCCAATGTTGCTATTGCAATAAGTCTCCTTTGTTTCTTTTCGAAAATTGGTCAAGATTTTAAAGAAATAGTAATTAAAATAATTATGTGTGACTTTCTCATTCTCACTTTTCTCTGTCTATAAGTCTGTTCCTCAGTTCTGAAGGTGGTGACTCCTTATTCATAACATGCTTTTTACGGTGTTACTTCAGTTGTATGGGTTTGTAGTGTTGCTTACAGGTATTTCAATGGCCTTCCCTCATCTTGTCGGTGCAACTCCTTCTGCGACTATATAGGCTATTAGGCTACTTTCAGATCTTCAGGCTAAGCTTCTTTCAGGCTTCAAGCGATACTTTAATGCGCGATAAGATATTGTTGTATACAACATGATGATCTAGTCAGGCTTTAAAAACACGTTGTAGCAACCGCCCTTACTCTTTCTAGGTTCTACAATTGGTGAAGATTGAAGTAGTGATAGTTTCAACGGTGATTTTAAAATGACACGACAGAAGACAGGTATTTTGAATCAGCACAATTTTGTCATAAAGGTTGACTAAGAGAGAGTACATAATATTGTAACTTAGCTAAGTTCTTATTTTATAAACGCTACTTGTCATCTCTCATATCCATTAAGGTTTTTCAATTTTGTATGTAAATAGATATGTATTAAGTTTTCAGTACCATTTGAGACGAATTGTGGTCGAATTTTGGCAATAGCTCCGTGCTCTGTCCAGGATACGTTTAGCTTCCGTTTCCAGCACAACATTTCAAATGCGTCTATACTCTTACTATTGCCAAACTTTGCCCTCAAGTTTCCACTCCATAGAGAAGTTAAGCGTGTTTTAGTCTTCTTTTATTCTCCTCTCTTAATTTTACGTTTCAACGTGACGAACTTGCTATGGCGTAGTATATTACCATAATTAGCGCCATATTGTTATGTACGAGCATAGGAGTAGTATTACAGCTGTATGATCATATTGTCTTGTCGTGTCATTGTATTAAAAATCTTTTATTGGTGATGGGTCTCTACTGGTGGTAACCGTTTAGGTACCACCGCAGCTCTTATTTCTGCCGACCACTAACAGTATACAAATAATACTGAGTTAAGTATTTTTTAAGTATCTCAAACTATATATTTAAAACACTTTTTCAAGTTTAAGTTTTCATTAACATTTTTAAATATATTCATATCTAATAATTTTTTTTCTCTTCTATTACGAAACCACAGTGGGACTTATCAACTGACATAATGCCTACTGTATATATGTATTTACACTTAACTTTATATATATAGAGGGAGAGTGACATTTGCGATCACAATAAAAGTAAGTGGAAATCGACTCACGTCAAGAACAGTTCAAACTATGTGCCGAATGGGTCGGCGTTAAAAATAACCGAAGCGTCCACCGTTCACACAAAGGAGACGGCGTATGACCTCCGCTCACTTATCGTACTATACGGACGTTATTTATTACGGAACGTTAAAATTAATCTTAATCAAATTTACTTAATTATGTAAAATAAAAAGTTATTTAAATTTTATTGCACCATACAAAAAAGGTCAAAATCGGCCTCTCATGACGGTGACCTTTACGGGCGCTATCGCCGCCTTCGTTTGTTCCAGTCTTAAGGACGCTACAGCTGGCGAAATTAGCGCGTTGCAGTGTAAACATCTTAACTGTCATCACATAGTTATAGATGTAATGTACAAGATAGGCGTATTAGTTATAGGTTTTTGTTTCCTCAAGATTCATGAGGTCGATGCTAATTATGAACAAAAGCTTCTGAGGACATCTGCACTTAAACTTGATCGATATTGGTCTGAATGTACGATCTTTATACTTTTATGTTTAAAAAAAAAAAAAACTTTCAGACTACATCACATTACCATCATATACTACTACTGTATTTAACATTAGATGAAATCGTGGTCTGATGGTAGTCGGTATAATTTTTTTTATACGACGAAGCGATGACATAAGCGGAACGTTCACCTGTAGCATGATGCTGGTTAAGATGTTCACCGCATTGTACTCCTCGCCTTTAGTCAACAGATGTTCCACTTATGGTATATGATACAGTTGCCCATAATAACGAGCCGCTAGTCAGGATGGTACACACTACATCACATTGTCCTTATCGCCTTGAGATATATATCGTTAGTCTAATGATTACATTAGCTACGACGGCTTTGAAACCGGAACACGGAGGAGTGGGAGTGGTGTTGGTATTAAGACGGTCTCCGACAGTAGATCTATTAGACCTATTCAGATGTTTACATCACAATCGATATAAATATATTTTCGTATATATAAACTGTTTGCTATACACTCGTGTGGAACTTGTCCGTGCCGAGATCATACCGTACGAAGGTCGTTATGACTGGAGTTGAGTTACGTCAGCTATATGACAAAGAGTAATTAATATGCTTTGTATACTTGTATTATTTTAACTACTTCTTTGGCGCAGTGGTTAACTAGTCAAAACGTGGAGCATCTCAGTTCAATTCCGCTGCCAGACTTTTTAAAATCCCTTGCATTCATATCATAAATAGGAAGATAATTTTTACTGTAATAAAGTAAAAATAACAAATTCGCAATCTCATATTCATAAAGATTAGGGTGTAAACGTTACCGTATTCCGGTTTGAAGTGGGTTAGGAACTTTAACGTCTTGTCTCAAAGCATTGAGCACAATTTGTTTTCGTGTATATCATCCTAACTAGAACCATGTTGTTATGGGTAGGCGTATCACTTTAAATCAGGTGAGGATCTTATTTGTCTCGTCGCTTCGTAAATGAAAAAAAGGAATCTTGATAATAATTTGCTGATCCCTGTGATGACATTGATTAAATTTATCACGTTACAGGATCAAATTACTGGTAACAAAGTATAATTAATAAGCAATGGTACTCTACCATATGAGGATGAACTGAAGCATTTCTTTTATATACAGAAACTTCCTTTTTTTTTTTAAAATAATTTCTTTTGTATTATATATTTTAAAAGGTTAGTGCTAGATCAGAATCCCGCTTGGTCTTTTTTTAATTATTCTGTTAAGCATTATTAATATACATTAGCTACAACGCTCTTCAGACCGGAACACAGTAATGTTTACTTACTTCACTGTGTTTTGCGGCAGAAAAAGGCGCTGCGGTAGTACCTAGGCCTACCTAATCTCTGTTGCCGGAGACCGCTCCGGCAACAGAGATCTACCACCAGTAAGTTAAGGGATGATGTGTTCTGCGGTGGTAAGGCTCGTTAATCTAGTAACAGCCTATTCGCCCTTTACTCTCGCAAAGTTATTATATTTTTTTAGTGGATTCCATCATCATCAGCTGATAGACGTCCACTGTTGGACAAAGTCCTACCCCAAATATCTACACATCAGCGGCTTCTCGCGACCTGTACACAGGGTCGCTTCTGGTACCGCCGGGCACGAGGAGCTATGGTTTGTTGGGATTTGGTCCATTGGGGTGGGAACACCACGCTAGCCCATTGTGGGTTAGTTCGAGCCAGAAATTATTTTGTTGCACCACAAGCAGTTGAGGTTGGCTTGGGTTCTGTGAGTTGTTGTTCGGGACAACTTACACCCACAGAGGTTAAATTAATCTTTGATGACTATTCTATTTAATTACAACGTTTTATATAAAACATCAGTCTAATACAAATAAAAAAGTTTAATAATAATTGATTCTATGAAGTAACTTCCTTTCTATATTACATATAGGTGGACGAGAGCACTGAAATTTTCAAGTAAATCGCATGCTCTAATAAATAAGTTAACAAGTTATGTTCTGAAATAGTGTTTGAGTAATTAGATAAATATATCGTTGCTTAGTAACAAAGGGAATTTTTGGTTCTCGTATTTTCTCACAGTCCAAGGTCCGAACTCAAACTGGTGGAAATTTAATCACTTATGTGTTTCACATCGCGGGAAGGACTGACCGCCGACAGAGCTGTAAGGCCCTAGAGTGACCGGGTACCGGTATACGTAGTACTATCAGGCGTTCCACTACCTGGTCCGAACATATGTTAAAGATCGCGGGAAACCGCTGGACCCATCTGAGTGGAGATCCTTGAGAGAGATCTATGCTCTGCAGTAGGCGTTATCGAGCTATCAATGTAATTTACTGTAATGTACGTGTTTCTTTCAAGTTAGGATGTAACTTACGTGCTTGAATTTATGTACGGAAAAAAAAACAGATTATTTAAATTGAAAGTATTTTTTGTGATACTAAAATCAGTACCTTTTAATTAAATCATATGATAATTTTACAGGATATTTATAATATACACGTTTTAAGAAATCCTACTGCTCCTTTCGGCTAATCTTCAAAACGGCTGAATCGATTTTGTCGAGATTTTCACTCGGTAAAGACAACAAACTGGTTTTAAAAAAAACAACATTAGGGGGCCTCCATAAAATTAAAGTTGATCAATTTATTAACGAATTGCGATTCAGTTCATTTGATTAATTTGTAGTAATACTGGTGGTAAGTCTCTGTTCACTGGTGGTAGGTCTCTGTCGGTAGGTACCACCGCAGCACCCATTTCTGCCGCCACCCAAGTGTGCAAATATTACTGTGTACCGGTTTGAAAGGCGCTGTAGGTAATGAAATTACAGGGGTAAAGAGACTTAATACTTTATGTCTCAAGGCGACTAACACAATGTGGTGATGTGTATAACATCCTAACTAGCGCGATGTTACGGGCAAGCGTATTATTTAACTTCAAGTGATTGTCCCTCTCGTTACGCTTCGATGAATAAAGAAAATTCTTAAACAAAAATTTGTAAACAAAATCTAATTAAAATCATATAATAATTGCTAATTTAATAAATAAACTGAAGAAATTCACCACACGCCTATATGAATTTTTGTTCAAGTATGTTTACCTACTCCGTTTAAATATAGGATATGTACTCAGTATTCTGAGAAGTGTTGCACACTGCTTTTAGATAAATATCTGAATGTAGACATCTAGCTAAAGTATGAAATTATTATAGTAATTAATATAATTTTGTTGGCAATTATTACGCTTCTGCAATTTATTAAGAATCCGCGTGTAACCTTCTTAGTGGTAATAACGAAATAACTTATTAATTAACGTGATTAAAAATGAATAAACGCGAAATTAGTAAAACAAAAGAAGTAAAAGTACAAAAATTTTAAATTTTGTTTGTTATTCAACTGTTTTAAAACGTAAATAAAAATACAGTTTAATAATCACAAAAATAAACTTCGACCTCACCGAACGACCTTATGAAAGAGTGCGCGGTGCAAACGGACCTGTTCTACAACATTCAAGATGAACATGCGTAGTTAACATTCTATTTTATGCCTTTCTTCCATTACACATTGTCAACTGCTTAATGAGAAATAAAAAATTAATAATCATTTTATGTAATAACAAAAACAATTATTGGAAATCACACGATGACGAAACAAAGTAAAGTCATTGTGTAAATAAATAACAAAAAAAACTAACCTTGAATTTGTTCTCGTAACTTTAGATCCGTTAGCGCCAAATTCGATTTCGCTGCCGCCGAAACTGGTCACCAATGGCACATCACCGTCGGCCATTTTAAAAAAAAAACGAAAATTTAAAAAGTAAAAATGAAAGAGGCACAGGCGGTACCACTGTAAGTCCACGCGAACGTTGTAATGCACGATCGTAATTGTGATTTATGCAACTATTCTTTTTCCGTAAAGCGTTACGAGCGCCGCTGTGGTGGAGCACGCACGACTCTCCCGGCCGAAGTCCGCCGATGTACTGACACTGACGGACTGACCGATTATTTTATTGATGTAAATTTTATGATGAGCATTCGCTACTCGGCCGCAGATAACAACATGTGACGGCTGTATCACTGATAATTGGACCGCAGCGCGCCTCACCGACTTATTTCGCACTTCATATTTATCACCCCGTAGTAGGACGGATGCCAATTTCCGCCCTTAAAGTTGATCCTAAAAAAATAAGTAAATTTTTAAACGCGAATGAACATAAAAATATATATTTTTTTTTTCTACGATTAATATTTTAAAGGCTCCATGTACAAATCGTGTCTATTTTTGTAAATAAATTAAAAAAAAAAAAAAATTGCTAGTTATTTTTTTTTATTCGCACTAAGATCCTCGAATGGCGACTGCGTACCGGAAGACGTAGTGTTGACAGGCTCCCCACCAGATGATCCGATGATCTGGTGAAGGTTGCGGAAAGCAGCGGGCAGCGATCGATGTGGAGATTTTTGGGGATGCCTATATCCAGCAGTGGACTTCTGTCGGCTGATAATGATGATGAAGCAACAAGACGAATGATGCGTTCACCTAATAGTAAGTGATACGCCTAACCATAACAACGAGGCGCTAGTTAACATGATATATGCTGCGCCACATTGCGCTCGTCGCCTGAGGCAAGATGATGAGTCTCGTTATCCCAGTAATTACACTAGCCCACTACAGAGCCCTTCAATTTGGATCATAATGATGTTTACGCACTATTGTTAGGGGGCATTAATAGGAGCTGCGGTGGTACCTACCTAGACGTTTTAGTGACGTTAAAAAAGTTGTACTTTCTATGCGGTTGGAAGTAACAAGTAAAAGTTCCAAGTACCCAACCAGTTCCAGTAACCAAAATGTCTTGAATTCTTTAATTTTATTTATTTCAATATAATAATCTAACGTCGGTGAAACTCCATACGTTTTTGGAGCCATGGATTTACGGAAGATATTTAGTTAGTACTAGCATGGAGCACTAGTTCAGTGTTTATACGTGTATAGCAAACATCATCCATCTGATTGAGAACACAAATTAATTGTCCAATATTTCGGATTAAAAATACCTAAATTTTTTTTTTTTTAATACAATTGTGTACTTCAACTAATAGATATATTTAGGCTGTTGCGCGCTGCAACACATTGCGCTCATCGTCTGAAACGCAAATTGTTGAGACTCTCTACCCCAAACTAGCTACAACGCCATTCGAACCGGAACACAATAATGTTTGCACACATTTGGCGGCAGAAATAAACACTGTGGTGTTACCCACCTGGACGGTCTCCGGATACAGAGACTTACCATAAGTAATACTATCAAATTATATATTCCATGTTCTTGTATTCCTTTCGGATAACGTCGACCAAACTCCCCAACTATGGAAAGGCACAGTACATTATCGTGAACTATGATATCGATACATTGCATTTACACACATTTATAATATTTATTATCATCCGACATTGGGTTTACCCAAGTGTTAAAAATATTTTAGTGAATTACACAGAATTCCGTTTATGAGCGGAAATTGTACCGGATTTCAAATACAGAGTTGTGTTTTCAGCTTTGAAGGGTTAGTCATTAGGAAACACAGGGTTGGACATTGAAGTGGTGATGGTTTATTGGTTAGAAAGATTAATGTTAAAAAGTAAATTCTGCATGGCTTGTTAGGAGGAAATACACTGCACCGTATTTGCTCTTCGCGTCGCCACATGTGATTTCATCAAAGCAAAATAAAAAAAAATAGCTGGTGTAATGAGACGTTATATCTCGTGTCAATTAGCTGGCTATTTCAATAACTTCAGTGCCCTTCTAAGAACACAGTTGATCACATTCTGTTTCACCATTACCGTTCCTATCGGTCCATTGACATCCACCGCTGGACTTAGACCTACATCAAAGATCACACTGATCAGTCCTGTGTGGCTTACATTCATCTACTACTGTTCGGTGGTACAAATACTATCAGATAATAGACATTACGGAGACAAGCAGATTTTTCGATGATGGTAACAAAATGTCGCTAGTTAGGATTATATATTATATACAGCACCACATTGTATTCGTCGCTTTGAGACACAAGACGGTAAGTCTTGTTACCACAGGAATTTCACAAGCTACAGCCCCCTTCAAACCAGAAGACTGTAATACTTGCACACTGCTGTTTGTGAGTAGAAATTGGAGCTGCGGCAGTACCTACTTTAACTGTTTCTGGCAACACAGAGCACCCATCTTATGTATATATGTTTATAACGTAAGTGCATTTATATTATTTCCTTTTTAAATTTGCTTTACGCTTCCCGCAGACAACTTTATCAGCTCAATCGGCCTTTTCAGGAAGTGACCCTTTACCCCGGCACTTCTCGGATACTGTTGGAAACGCCCCACTGTAATCAACATAACATAAACATCTGTTTTAACAAATAACGTAATAAATAATTATAATTACAAATGTATTTATAGTTTACGATAATATGATAAGAAATAAATATTATATATGTATGAAACTGAGCGATTAGTATCTGTCTGCAATGGCGACATTAGTATATATCACCACAGCTCCTATTTTCTACAGCTAAACAGTATTTTTTTCATACAATTCAGCGACGAGACAGGCGTTCGCCTGATGGTAATACGCATGCCTTTTCCTTTTGGGAGAAATCTTCGAAAAGATACACTGCCTTCTGGGGGGAAGCCTGAGTTATGCGGAGATTTTTACCCACTAAAATCCCCTCGGTTGTCACCTTCGGCGTTTGACGGTGTCACGGGATCTCCGTTCGGAATACAACCGCGGCCTTGCTAACGCTATGCTGGGATAGCTCGTCCCGGGGTCTGCTTATACAGACCTTACCAGCCTCGTGAGTATTACTTCAATGACCGGAGACCACGTCTAGCCATTGTCCTCCTCAGGGTCGTTTAGAAGGCGATGAGAACCCCCATCCTGATCGCCAACAACCCCAAAGGCGCGCCTATAACAACGTGACGCTGGGTAGGACAATATTCACCGCTTTATATTGCGCTGGTTGCCTGAGACATATAATGTTGAGTTTTTTACCCCCGGGGTAATAAGTGTTTCGGTTTGTAGGGTGCTGTAGCTAGTGAAATTACTGGGGTAACGAGACTTAACTTCTTATGCTTAAGGCGACGAGCACAATGTAATATTGTGTATATCATCCTGACCAGCGCTACGTTGTTAAGAGCAATCGTATTACTTACCATCAGGTGAACTCTCGATTGTCTCGTCACTTTGTATAATAAAAAAATTATGAAATTTCATGTACTGAAGCAAAGATGTAACTATAATACGAAAATAACAAATATAACTTATTCATTATGAACGTGTAAAATTTTAACAACGCAGCCATTGTAACATCATAAGCAAAGTTAAAAACAAACAACTTAAGTAATAAGTTACTTTTTAAAAGACTAAAATAATTTCTTTTGAATAGCCTACAAACAATGTAATAAATGGATATGGTAATTTGAAAAATTAGGCGCACTGTTTCTATAATTACACGTTAAATTATTCTTAGCAAAATAGCAGCTTCACTAAGCGTAATTTAATAATAAGTTTAAGTTTAACTTTAAGTCATTACGTCAACTGTTCTTCTTAATGCAATGGACGCAACAGTTAACATATCTTTAAATCATATGTCGACGCAGTCTTTTCGCATATATTATGTATAAATTTTTAATAAAATCTCTTTGGTTGTACTATTTGTATCTGGCCGGTTTTGATACCATTAAATAGGTTATGCTTAAAATATCAGTAAATGTACCGGTGGTAGGTCTCTGTTGCCGGAGACCGTCTAAGTAGACACCACCGCAGCGCCTATTTCTGCCGCCTAACATTACTGTGTTCCTGTTCGAAGGGCGCTGTAGCTAGTATAATTACTGGAGTAACGAGACTTAACATCTTATGTGTCAACCGATCAGTGCTATATCATCCTATTCTTGCAATTTTTCCTATTGTTTTCTTTTTTTCAAAATAAATTGATATGATGAATTGATTTTTTTTTATAGGAAGATTGGGCAAACGTGCGATCAGTTCTTCATCATTCATCATTTCCACCGATGGACGTCCACTTGTGGACATAGGTCTCTTGTGATTTGTTCCAGAAAGCACTATTGCGCTGTTTGAATGCAGCAGATCTGTTCACCTGGTGGAAAGTGAATACACCACAGTCGTAACACTAGAGGGGTCGCGGCTTCGTTGTCGACCTTTAAGGAAATCATACGCTAATTTGAAAGTTTTATAACAACGAAAGTCGCAAAAAAAAAACTAGTGTCAGCTTAAGTGTTTTCAATCCGGTAATTTTGAGGTCAAAGATGCACCTCGCTCTGTTAGACTTATTACGGACGCCATTTTTGAAAAAGTGGAGCAAGACCGGCATATTAATATATATATAGATATAGCTGGAAAACTGGCACTTAACCATAAAACAGTTTTGACCTGTTTAAATAAAGGTGGGTATAGAAAAAGCTCGTTATTTGAAGGGATTACGAGCTCACTGAAAGAAACCTAATTAATTGTGTATTTATTTGCGAATGTTTATTGAAACTTGATCAAATCGAAGCGGTTTTCAAGACTGTTAATTGGTGATTGTGGTAATGAAAAGTGGATCCCATACGACAAGAACGTAAATGAGAAAAAGGTAGGTCAGGCTTCACAGATCGGCAAAGCTCGGGTTAAATCGCAATAAGGTGATGCTGTGTGTACAGTGTGATCAGAAAGGCGTAGTTCCTTATGAGTTTTTACCACCTAGCAGAACCATGGATTCGGATCTATACTGCCAACAACAGATGAGATTGAGAGAACTGAAGATGTGGAATGATAAACAGAAAGAAGTGGGGGTCTAGTCACGATATCATAGTGGATAGTAGATGCCAAATGTTACTGAGAGCTGTTGTTATAACATGTCGGTTTCCTTACTTTGTTTTCTCTTACCAGACCTTCAAGTTTTAATGGAGATCGAACCCGAACCATGTCCCGACGTATAAGGCGTACGACCGTCTTAAGAACTGAACTGCATCTTGTATATTAGTTGGATTTTTTTTATAAGCAATGACGTGACCTGTCGAAGAGGACGTTTAATTGATGGTAAACAATCATGCCCGGTCGATCATTACAGTAACATAGATTTTGGCTCATTAACTACTATTTAACGTAATTAAACTACAACTCCAAGGCCCTTCAAACATATGTTTACAACATTACTGTGTTCCAGTTTGAAGCGCGTTATAGCTAGTGAAATTTTTGGGGTAAAGATACAATATGCTGTGGCCCAAATACAGTATGTGTGATAATCACAATTTGTTGCTATGTATATCATCTTAACTAACGCTACATTTTCATAGACAGACATATCTTACCATCAGGTGAACGTAAGCGCTTTGTGTAATTAAACATAGTAATGTTTATTATTATATATTATCGAAGACGTGAGTATTGTAATAGCGATGACGCGATCACCAAAACTGGCTCCCCATACTTTCCTATATACGTGACCGGGGAGTCAAACCCAATAACATTCTACAATTGGGCAACGGACACCTAATAGGTTTGTCTGTTTGCTTTCTCGCATTACCACTTTCGCTTGTTTTCTAATAATTTCGCGTCATCTATAATATTTGTTTTTATCAAGCTTTTGTTACTACTTAGGTGGCAAACAGTCATACGGCCCGCCTGTTGTTGAGCTGTAACCGCAGCCTATAATCGTCAGTAACACCAGAGGTAACCCTGGGCGTAGGTAACCCTGCAGAAACCTAACCTAAAATTTTAACATCCTCCATTCCAAAAAAATCTATTAACAATCTTAACCCCGGTAGCTCCAGATTCGAATCTGAACCAGTGCGCCACTACTACTTCGTAAAAAAATAAAACGGAGTACATATATACTATATAAAAAATCCTAAAAGCCTATAAAATAGTTTTGAGGTAACTCCCTGTGTACTAGTTCAGCGATCGTCAAACTTTTTGAAGTAAAATACGTAACGTGATGAGGGTATTCCAAATTTTTTTTGATGTGCACCACTAGAGGTTCATATTAAGGCACTTTTGTTTATTCAATTAAGTATCGATACGAGCGGGACCCTCACCTGATGGTAAGTAATAAGCCCGCCCCTAACAATGTAGAGCTGACATAAGATATTGAGTCTCATCACCTCAGTAATTTCACTAACTACAGCGCCCCTTCAAATCGGAACACAGTTTGCACACTACTGTTTGGGGGTAGAAAGAGGTGTGGTGGCTCCTACCTAGACGGTCTCCGGCAAGAGAGACCTACCAGCACCACTTTGGCAAGCGCTGTATTTATAACCTATGGAGTGAAAGTATATAACAATACCACATTTAACCGTTAACCATTTATAGACTAGCACGACTGCTCGTACACTGTATTGCATTGTAATCGTGAAATGATTTATCCTCTAGAAATATCGGCTACCACTCTCATAACGTAAATCTGCCGCCATAACAGCACGAATATGTTCTGGTTTTTTTTTATTCTACGAAACGATGATATGAGCAATGCGTCCAACGATGGTAAGTGATACACCTGCCCATAACTACGCGGTGCTAGTCAGGCTGCTCCTAATCCTGCTGTCAGACAGTAGTATGTAAACATTACTGTGTTCTTGTGAGAGGTGTTATGGCTGGAGAAATTACTGGTGTAACGAGATTTAACACTATATCTCAATGTGTAGAGCACAATGCGATGCAGTGTATGTCACCTCAACTAACGCCACGTTATGGGCAAGTGTATCACTTACCATACGTTGAACGTATTACTCGTCTCGTCGGTTTATAGGATATTTTTTTTAACTTCACGATTTTACCTTTTTTTATTTACCTACTCAGTTGTTCGCGTGTACAATAGTTGAAATAGTCCAAACAAACTTCTTAGCTGAGCGAGCGTATTGCACATTGAATAAATGCTTAAGTTATTGGATAGTTCGTCTTTAAGTTACTCTTATAAAAAGGAAGCAATGTAATGATGCTGGATCTTCGCAAAGCGATAATCAGAATATTTACACAGCAACACTTCTCGTTGGTCGCTTAAAATACTGTAATATTTTCATTGGTTGAAACGCCTTTTAAATCGGAGCATATTATTATTTTCACACAATTGCTTGACGCTAGAAACAGGCGCTGTGATGGTATCTACCTAGTGCATCTTTATCAACATAGATTACCCACACTACCAAAAAATCTGAAAAGTTTTTTTTTATTTATTTAAGCGACGCGACGAGACGAATAGTGTGGACAATTGATGGTAAGTAATACACCTGCCCATAACAAAGTGGCGTAAATATAACTAGTTAGGATGATGTACTGGATATTAGGGACCGCTTCCGAAAACGAAGACATGCTAGTACTAATGACACCTTTGATGAAAAAAATCGATACTGATTAAAACAAAAAATATCATATGTTTAAAATGTATTATTAACATTATTTACGCTCCATCACGTTAGCACAGCTAAATGAAACGAAAGATACATAAAAAATACATTATATAAAAAAAAAACCAGCAATGAAACACAAAATCAAAAACAGCTGATGCACGGATCAACAAACACCCGGGCACCAATCTAAATGCTCCGTGGCCCTATGAATTAAGGTTCAAATTGTATCCAAATACATCTCGAGTTCTAACCGCGCCCGTACGCTCGTTGATCCGAGCATCAGCTGTTTTTGATTTTGTGTTTCATTGCTGGTTTTTTTTTCGTTTAGCTATCGTTTCATTTGGCTGTACTAACATGATGGAGCGTAAATAATGCTAATAACGCTTTATAAATTAAGTTACTTTTTTATCAAGATCTATTTTTTTCCGGCTTATCATTAAAGGCGTCATTAGTACTATCATCTGTCTTCGTTTAAGGAAGCGGTCTCCTAGTACCCAGTATACTGCATTACATTGCGGTAATTGCCCGAGACATACGATGTTGAGTAATTATACTAACTACATCGGTCTTCGATCTAGATCATAGTAATGTTTAGATACTACAGTTTGGGAGCAGTAATAAGCGCTGTGTTAGGACTTATCTAGACAATATTCGGAAACAGAGTCCTACCACCAATCGAAATCTACACCAATTAGTGCTAGACAATATTTTATTATCTTCAGTCTTTTGCTCTTTACATCGGTCATGGTATTGATAGTAGTGTTTTCTCCATATCCTTCCACTCCTGATTATTGAAGGCATTCCTACAACTTTCACTAACTGAACAGCTTCTTGTAAATTTTATATGTATTTAGACGATCAATAAAAATAATGAGAAATTACCTTTTTTTTTTATTTTACGAAGTGACGACACGAGCGAAACGTTCATCTGATGGTAAGTGATACCCTGCCTGCTCATAACAACGTGGCGCTAGTTGGGATGATATACACTGGTCCGCATTGTGCTCGTTGCCTTGACATATATGATATTAAGTCTTCTTACCCCAGTAATTTCACTAGAAATACATACTTCGTTTTAAGTTAACCAATGTTCCAAAAAAAGATGATTAAAGCTGATCGTTACTAAAATATAAATTCTACTTTTATCTTTAGTACTGCTTGCATTGGAGGTAGGTCTGTTGCCGGAAGCCGTCTAAGTAGGTACCACTGCAGCACCTATTTCTGCTGTCCAACAGTAGTGTGCTAACATTACTATTTTCCAGATTGAAGGGAGTTGTAGCTAGTAAAATTACTGGGCTAACGAGATTTAACATCTTATGTCTCAAGGCGACGAGCGCAATGTGGTGCAGTGTATGTCATCCTAACTAGCGCCACGTTATTATTGGCAGGCGTATGGCTTACCATCAGGTGAACGTCCTGCTCGACTTGTCACTTAATTGAATAAAAAAAATGATTTTTTTATGCAAACTGCGAATATTAACCGCTGGTCTAGGTTATTGTGAAGACGGGCGAGCGGGCTTAGCGGTTTTTAACGGTACATATGGCCGGCGACAGCTGTGCTAGACAGAGATGGCTTTATCTGTCACACTGCACGCAAAATGAGATGCGAACATTTGTTACCAGAGTGAACACCAGCTTATGTTCCGTGGCCATGAATTTTAAAACAATATTTTGACTTTGAAAATGCATTATAAGAAATGTCTTACTGTCGCATTAAATAATGTAATAATAACATATCCATGATAAATATTGGATATATTTTTTTTTCCACAATGCGATGAGACCATCAGGTCTTTCACCTGATAGTAAGTAATACGCCTGCCCGTGACAACGTGGCGCTAGTTAAGATAATACACATAAGACCTCATTATGCCCATCGCTTTGAAACATAAGTAAAAACCCATTACCCTTGTAATTTCACAAGCAATAACGCCTCTAACTAGAACACAGTAATGTTTGCACAGTTCTGTTTTATGGAGCAAATAGCAGCTGATACCAACGTAGACCATCTGCAGCAACGGAGACCTACCACCAGTTCAATGAACACTGAAGACAATGAAACAGTCCCAAAATTATACAACTTTAAAAATTATGTATGAAATACTTTGTTTAAACAATTTTGTCTATGAGTATATATTATTTTAATATATAATTGTTTATAGTTTTTTTTTTTTTACAATGTCCTTTATACTCTTTCATTTATATTCAACGTTTATGTCGATTATAGTCTGTTATTAATTTTGATCGTAGTTATTAGTTATATTTTACTGCTATCAATATTGTAATAACAATATAAAAAGTAATAAATATACACAAATAGGCAGTAACGGTTAAATCTACTTTTACATACTTAATCTTTATTATAACTATGTGGCAGTAAAATCTTTTGAAATCGCAAATTCATATGCTATGCAGTCTATCGATACGATTACGTTGGAATAGAAAGTAAGTAAATAGAAGCGAAATGTAACTTACATTAAGAAACGGCAATTTTTTTTTATTGCAATAAAAATATACGTACAGATAGTACTTTCTAATATTTGTTTACAAATTCGCCCACATGTTTTTTTTTTACTACGAAACGATGAGATGAGCGGGTCGTTCATCTAATGTTAAGTGACACTCCTGCCCATAACGTGTCGGTAGATAGAATGGTATATACTGCACAATATTGTATTCATCGTAAACGTAAGATGTAAGTCTCATTACACCCAAGTGATTTCACTTGCTACAGCGCCTTCCAAACCGGAACACGGTAATGTTAGCGCACTACTGTTTGGCGGCAGGAATAGGTGCTGCAGAGGTACCTACTCAGTTCGTGTCCGGTAACAGAGACCTACCAGGAGAGAGAGTAAAGAAAAAATGTATAGCATAAATATAGATTGTAAGTGATTCGGTAAATAAAGGCTCTGACTCACAATACGCAGGAGGGATATTTAAAAAAAAAAAAAACAGAGACCTCTCACCAGTGGAAGCAGTACTGAAGATAAAAGTAGAATTTATATTTTAGTAACCACGTTCAGCTTTAATTACCTTTTTTTGCAACATTGGTTAACTTTTAAAACGAAGTATGTATTTCTAGTGAAATTACTGGGGTAACAAAACTTACCCCAGTAATGTGTAGGTAGGGACCTAGTGGGGTTTCCTCAAAATCACATGGCTAACTACCAAATCCGACGTTTTAAATTTTCTGCCAACATTAGCTTAGTGTTCCTGCCGTCAACTTATGAGAGCTAGAGTAACCACGGTCTCAAATTCAGCTCAACTGTAACAATCTTGTTGATTAAACAAATTTACATAAAAACCTTTTTTTTTAAGTATAATATGTAATATGTTATAATGATCAAATAAATCCTCATCTTTGATAATCTGTGCCCATTGTTACGCACATATTACACAAGAGAGATGAGCGGCGATGAACACGAAAGCGATGCTATAACCATAACAAATATATTGGGGACCGGTTTTTTTTTTTAAATAATAGTGCGAACAAAGTCGCATATGGCCGGTTGTTTCGCTAACGACGAAATTTTTTTTTAAAGTTTAGTTCAGAACAAAGTACTTCGAAATCGAGCCATTAGCAATTTTTTAAAAACCCTTCATTGTAATTTAAAGATAATTGAGTTTGCCCGTTGTATTGCTGTATAAACTTGTAGCTGTGTAACAATAATAATATGCAGTAATGTAATTTAATAAAAAAAAACGAATTTGACAGTGTGGTGGTCCAGTCCATAAAAAATGTAGACCCCTGCACCTATTCCGACAATGGGACCTAACACACGCCCAAAAGCCCTGGTTAATTCAGTAAGATTTTAACTTCGTTTCCCATAGTTTTAGTCTTTTTTTTTAAACGCTTGTTACTAATGTTTTGCATTGATCAATTATGAAATAGTAATATGTCGAACGAGCTATGTTTATCTTGAATTATATTACTATATCTAACTTTAATTTTGAATTGTATATAGAAGTAGTAAGTAGCCAATTATGATATTTTGCAAGCCGGACAGGTAAATAATATTTAATAACAGTTTTCTTTATATATTAAAGAAATTTCACAATGCTATACCATTTGATCTATAAAAATTTGTAATAATGTGTTCTAGTTTAACTTTTTCATACAGATCTCTCTGTTGGAGAGCTGTTAACCTTTTGTTTAGTACCACGGAGGTTCATTAGCGATTTTGACATGTATTTCGACTTCGTTGCCAAATGTAGAGCCGTTTGAATAGTTTTTCGAACACCATCTGCCTTTGCCACAAGAGAATTTCTGCAGTAGTCGGCGGACTGAAGGCTACAGCTTGCTGGCTTTACTCTATGCGGAACCTATTTGCCTATAATGATCTACAGAATGTTCACTAAATATGTAGTTGGCGGATACCAGATCCGCGAACCCTGAGTCCGATGAACTTCATCATTAAAAAAAAAGTAAATATGATCGTCAGCCCGTCGTTACCCTAAACAAGTATGCCACTATAGGATGATAAATACTTAAGTATCATCACGCCGTATTTTAGCTTTGATGGTAACTTTTCGGTTAAGGATCAGTGAGCGTGACTCACTGAATGATAAACTCAGGTAAAGGAGAGCAACCCCGATGCCTGTATATTCTCGCAGAGCAGGGCCTCTGGCAAGACTCGCGAATGACTCAGTAACTAACGACTAACTTCGCCACAAACAACTTCTTTAGTGTTAGACAACACCATCACCTTTTTCGGCCCCTCTGTCATTTAACGTCAACGAAATTTAGGTCGGGTTTCAGACACTCGTTGATAAAAAACACGGCGCTATGTCAAATGAGAAAAAACCCATTTCTGTGATACAGTAACAGGTATAAGGTTAAATGAGGCCTACTTCATTGTCAGGTATCTACAAAAACAATTACTTCACAAGCCAGTCTCTAGCGTTGCGTCATTTTGCATACCTTAATATTTTGATGTTGATGTGATACACTTTAAATGTGAATTGTTCTTTTTTTTCTTGTCTCAAAATCCTAAACAGAGAAGAAAGTAAAAATGTTTATAAAACTTAATAATTTTAATTCCATTCAAGTTAGACTTTGGTAAGATGTTATAAAGAAAGCATTCAGTATGAAGGTGTATTTCATTGTTTATCCAAAAATTAACTACTTTTTAATAGAAATTGTTAATGGGAACTTAAAAATCCATTAATTTCTACACTAAGAATATAAATTATTTATGGAAGTACCTACTAAATAAAATGGATAAAAGCATTGTATTTTTCGTTAAAGAATTTGTCTTAAGTAGAGGGAGTGTATAACATAATTATTATTATATTGACTTTACTTAGTTGATCTTGTAACTGTAAGCCTCGTTAGTTAAATGTATCAATAACTATCAAAGTACAATTTATAAATTAGTCCGTGAAAACAAGTCAATTGATTCAACCCTAAAAAAACGGGAGAAAGCGCACAAATAACGTGCAATAAAAAAAATGTTTCAAGTACTCACCTGACCGAACAGCGTCAACACTCGATTTCACTTAACAACAAACGTCTGAAAGGCACTTTTTAGATGAACAGAATTTAAGCGTTTTTTTTTTTATATCACAAAACAAAAGAGCAACTCGTTCACTCGGTGTACCTGCGAAAGAGAGCCCGGCATTACAATTTTATATAACTGTTACTATACCTACTTCCTACAGACATTTTGCAACCGGTTCACCGGCGAGGATTCGTTTCGGAAACTTGCAATAACTTACAATTTACTCGTTTGTTGGATGGAGTTGATTTGTCATCGGCGTGTTACTTCTTTTTCTGGCGTTGCTTTTGTTTTTGGCGCATCAAGTGTGTGTGTGACACTTTCGTGTTAGGATCATGCGCTCACGCCGACCCCCCGCTCGCGACTGGCGCGCCGACAGCACGCCGCGGGCCGAGACGCGGACGCAATGTTACCAGCTTCAAAAGAGGCTTTGTGCCGTTACAAACATAATATAAAACCTTCATAGTCCGAGCGTGCACCTTATTGCGGCTCGAAAACGTCCATATTGATTTAAAGCTACGTTATACGCTCGCGTCGCTCGTTTGCAATTAAAAGATCGCGATAATGCGCGTACAAAGGATTTATTTATCGTAGTCCGTAGAAGAAAAAGACATAATTGAATGCGATTGTGTGAGGAAACTATTGATCATTTCACACGTTTCGACGTATCTGCGCGTCCGCACAGCACTGGAAATTATTACGGTGCTCCACTAATTTCTAAAACAAACTATTCAATGTAAGTATGTTACAGTCATGTTGCTATGACCACCGCTGACTTTGTAAGTTGTTTTAATTAAAGGCCCTGTTAGACGTATTAATGAATACATCGATTCCGTTACGAGAGTTTTTTAGATAGTTTACGAACCGACGCTTGACTCATTAATGCTTTAGATATTTTGGACTAGCTAAAATGTTGACGATTACAAATTGTCAAAAGATCTTTTGAAAAGACTAAGCAATGATGTAAACTAATTGTACTGCTTTGACGATGACATATGATCTGGAATAGGAAATAGCTCTCTACAAAGTGACAGCCTTCGTAGAAGTTTAATTAGTCCGATTACCGAATTACTAATAACAAAAGATCGTATCTGTGTAGTAAAAGCATATTTTGTTTTTGGCTCCTTTTACCTATACGTATAGGCATTTTAGTTAGTAATATATATATAATATTACTGACTGAAATACCAAAGTGTACAGGTAATTCCAAAACCGAACAAGACTTCCGTGCAAGGAAAGCAGTTAGCCCCTTGCACCACAAAAGCGATTATCCTTTTTGTAGGACTACAAAATGATTTTTTGTTGAGGGTTATTTGTTGTGCCCTCACATTTTATTGTTGTTCTTTCAAAAGAAAGGGTTTTTATTTTTTTTTAGGAAAAGATACCCATCGTAAATTACTAATAAAATGACCGAAACACCTTAGGTGGATTTTGATGATTATATCTTTGATATTGAAACAGGACAAATTTGTACGGAACCTGCTAATAATTTGTGTTAAAACTATAAATTTTCTTTATGTATCGTCATTCACACTTTGTTCTATTGAAGAAAGCATAAAACCTTTTTCACGTGTATTTTCTTTCTAATGTCAAATCAGCAACGACATGCCAAATCAATCAGTTCTATTGTAATCGTTTATTTGTGTTAACCGTATGAATTTTTAATTGAATATATTGATAATGAGCCATTGGTGAGTAAATTAAAGTTATTTTGTAAAATATAAGGGCAGTCACGGTGAACTTACTGTCACATGAGCCGTTAGTATCTATGCCTAGCTTCCTTGACGTCTAATTACTTTTTGTTGATTTAGATAATTAACGTAATAAGAAATTTGAATGAATTGTAATCCTTTTTAAAATTGAAGTTGCTTCACAATAATAATTGAACTGTTTAGTAATTTTGTAAGAGAATATTTATTTCTTCATGACGTTAAGGTTTTTAAAATACACTAGCGGATCAAATTTTCAAATTAGCAAAACACCTGATGTCTTTGGCGAATTTGAATGCCTAATTTTTGTAATGTTTGGCATAGAGTCAAATGAGTAAGGTACGATGGAATAAATATCTACCTTAAGAACAAAAATCCCAAGTTAAGGTTTATTCAATAATATAGGAAAAACGTAGGTTTATAAGCAATTCTAAATAATAATTTATTAGCAACATTTACACGTATTAATACACGAAAACCGCGGATGTGAAACGAAGCTATGTTTGTATCGCAGGACCCTAAATCGCAATTTTGCAAGTATTTATAGGGGACTATTATAAAAATACAAATTAAAACTAAACAAAAATAGGTTTTTGCAAGGAAGAGTAAAATAAAATAACAACGATAGATAATAGATCTCTACCTTAACAATGAGTCTGTCACAATAATAATTAAAATGAAGGAATGTACAGCATCATATTACGTTTGCTGCTCTGACTGTTTGTCTTAGGTGACTCAATCGTCGTCTTCCGTGTTCTTTAATGGTAATTCCACTACAGGACTTATCCAAGAGTAACATTTGTATTTGCAGGCTACTATTTGAAAAATGTCGGCGACGTTGCGATTGTCATTCATTAAATTTTTTATTTATTAATCATGAGGTCAATAACAGATTTACTCTTCTTCAACAGTTGCTCGCAATGCAGCTTTACGGCGCAGTTCGAGAGCGCTCTTATAATGCACAAACAATTGCATCATGAATCTACAGAAGAATACACTAACATAGATAAATTGGAGGTAAAATTTGAATAATATTTCTCCATGAGGAGACGACTATTTCTCCTAAATTTATTATTTTATTAAAAATAAAGACGAGCTCTTGCTCGCTATAATGATCAGTATTATTTGCTTGCTTAAACCAAAGTGGCTTTGGTTTAGATTATAAACAATGCAACGTATTGTATTTATTGCTTAATATTACATAAAATATTAAATTTCATTATCTTAGTAATTTCAATAGTTACAACACCTTTTAAACCGGAACACAGTAATGTTTGCATATTACTGCTTGGCGAGGGAGATAAGCGCTGTGGTGGTGTAGATGGTCTACAACAGTACATATTTGCTATCACACTAACATTTTATTGAATAGATCATTGATTTTTTTTTACCTTTGTCAGAATATGCAGTGTTTCAATAAATACACACACAAAGATAAAATGTAGGACCTGATAACATAAAGTTATCAGGTCCTATATTTTATCTTTGTGTGTTGTCTGTCTAAAAAAAATAATAATCCTAAATTGACTACTTTTCGTTTTAGAGTAAATCAAATAGCTTGCCGTTAGTCCGTAAAAAGGAAAGGACTTACTCGGAGAGTTGTGAAAAAAAAAACTTGAAACGTAAGTTAACCATATCATAAACTGTACAATAGTACTGTTCTTGGCAAAAATTGTACCTTTAAAGATATATTTTCAATATTTTCATGACTTCAATCTATCGCTGTCCATTACTGAATATAAGCCTACCTAACAGATGTGTAGCGCAACCGATCCGATAGCACTTGGAACCAATATTCCTTAGAAGACATTCCTAGAAGTCGATCTATCGGGGAGGGGATGATCCCACGCTGTAATTACCAGTAATAAAGTTAGAATTTAATGATATATGAGGTCAAAAAAATCTTACCACTAAACCTTAGTAGTTTCAATTCTCCTAATAGTGTATTTATCCATGTCCAGATATGACAATAATTTGTTAATTTGCCATCACCGTGATGATTAAAGCTTTGTATACATAAATTACCATTAAATTATCACTAACGAACAATTAATATCCGGTCTATTTGAAACAGTTCCTAGTCGAACATCGTCAGCTACGAGGCTGTTCGACAAGCTGCGCACGCGCATCTGCCGAAGCAAGACGCTGTTCGTGCATTCGGAGGAAGACGCTAGTAATTACGCAAATACACACGTAAGTAATCAGTAATAAAATAGGTACCATAAAAGTGTTTTCTCTTCCCAAAAGAGTATCGTGATTTAATTATGGCAGCGCAAGCCATCTGTTTCGCATGTCTTTATATAGCTAGTGAATTACATGGGTAACGACACAAGACGACGAACGCAATGTGGTGCAGTCTATATCAGAAACGTCCTGAAAATATATTGCTGATCATCATATTAATATAAATACATACCGTATCTAAGTATAATATTTGTATATCTATAAATGCCTACGTTTTTAAATAGCATAATGTTTTAGGAACTCTCGCCACGTAGCCAATGCTCATCTAAGTTGTTGAAAATGGATTCGTCGAAGCTAGACAGCGACGCGAGCGTCCGTTTGATCGATCCACGCAAAGAAAGATACGCATGTCATTTGTGTTCGTTTGATGCTGATCGGTGAGTTGGCGAATTTTATTTAATCAACGAAACAACGATAAGGGCGTTCTCTGATGGTAAGTATATATCATACATAACAAGTGGTGCGTTAGGATATTTAAATAGATAGATAGATATATTGATAAATTAGTTTAATTGTCCACACAGTACAGAACACTTATATAAAAACTTAAACATTACATCAAAGAACACAGATAAACATAAATATGTTGACATAGTAATATTTTGGATAATCACTGCTACCGTGTGCACTGCAATGGTACAAAATGGCCGTAGCCCAGTGTAACTGTTGCCACGTAGTGAACAACACACTGATTTTCAACTACTACCTTATTAAAAAGCATCTTTATTTTCGAGATGACTGTAACATTACGACTTGATAGCCGCACTCGAGGCGGATTTCTAATGACACCTCCTCTCGCACCTGGACACCGTCGTCCGAGTACCTACTACTACTACACACCTTTGGGATCAGCACGGAGCTCCCCAAAGTATTAAGCAAAATCAAACCTGGCTCGTTGACCGTCGCGACTTTTAACGCGAACGGCGTTCGACACTAGAAGGAAGAAACCAGCGTATTTCTCCGACACCACGACGTCGACGTTATCCTAATTCAGGAAACATTCCTGACACCACCTCACCATGACCCTAAAATTGCTAACTATCACCTCGTTAGGAACGACAGGTTATCCGCTATGTACAGCGGCACCCTGATTTATTACAAGAGATCACTTCACTGTGTCCCTCTTGAATACCCTCACCTGAAAACCATTGAAGTCTCGGCGTTTAAAATTGGTCTCACTGGCCATCAACCCCTTGTTCTCGTCTCTTGCTACCTTTCACCACCCAAAAAGGTAGAAATCGAACACATAAGGACCCTTTTCGATCTCGGTCCATCTGTTGTGCTTGCTAGCGATTTCAACAGCAGGCACAGCGGCTGGGACCCCCTCGGCCAAAATCCAAATGGTCGTATACTCTCAAAGTTAGCGGAAAAGCTCAACTTTGATATCATCGCCCTTCTTCGCTGACGAGATTCCCTCAGCGGCAAAATCAGAGACCTGTCGTAGACATAGCGCTACTGAAAAATGTAGCTCTCCATATCCGTTCGATCGGGGTCATACATGACCTCGGATCTATCTTCCGGTCCTTTTCAAGCTGGGCCAGCGCGCCGGTGAGGTCCCTCCGACCAAAGCCATTGTTGATTGGCGTAAACTTGAGATCAAACTTAAGTCTACGGTATCCCAGCACCTCGACAAGATACCGAAAACGATCGAATCGCCCAAAGTGGCAATTCGGGCGGTCGATTCACTCCAAACATATCTCATCAGCCGTCGAAGACTCCACGACGACGATACTCGAATAGGAACCTCAATTCGGGGCTCTTCCTCAGGATATTCGACACCTGATCAGGTTAAAAAACGTCGCCTTGAGACTGTACGACAGGTACCGCTCCGAGGTGAATAGAGTTAATGCGCGCCGCCATCAGAGGGCCGTAAAAAAGCGCGTCAGAAAACACAGAGCCGACAGATGAGATTCTTCTATTCTACTACTCAGCGACCTCGAGCCTTCCAAGGACGCTTTCTGGCATCTAGCTCGGGGTCTCAAGTTAGAGAACCCTGGACTCATGCCACCCCTAGTCGGGGACGTCGACGCGTCATCGTTGGCCTTCGAGGACGATGAAAAGGCCGAGTGCTTAGCACCAACGACACAAACACGCACAACACGGTACCCAATCGTAAAGACACCAAACACGAATTCACCACATTTCGGACGCGCCGCTTCGGCTGCTGGTTGCGGCGCCCGTCAGGCTCGCACACTGCGTACAAGTCACACCCGGCTGACCGGGCAGTCCACACCGCCCTCGTCTCGTGTCCGGCGAAGGTCATCGGTGGACGGGCCCGAGCCCCCCTCCGACGACCTCATAGGATTGCCGCTATCTGACGCGCACCGTGCGCATCTTAAATTCATACATATATTTATCTATGTATAAATTTAATTAAACCCCTTTCTCTTCCCTTATAGCACTATATAACTCTTCAACCTTTCCACATGCAATATCTTCTCATCTTTCTCCTCCCCTTCATACATACTACTTTATCTACATATATATGTATATATTTAATTTTTATTGTTTTAGCTCGCGGATACCGGATCCGCGGGCCCTGAGTCCGATGAAGCCGTTATGGTTGTCAATAGAACTGCGGCACAAACATCATCATAAAAAAAAGAGATGATTGTATGCGCGCATGATTTAGCCGGATAGAGAAAAAGATCTAAGGTTAAATTATTGATATTAAATTCAGGAAAAAATGTTAATTCAGGAATAAATATAAATATAAAACTGCTCGAGTGCTAAATGTCAAAACATTGCTCTCATTGGCACAACATTTTCTCCAACTTGAATAGCAATTTCCCATGTTACTTATAATTAAGCTTTTGTTTACTTATCATAAAATAATAGATGTTGAGAACAAAGGCACCATTTGTTATTTTTTATACTATTAAACTTTTTCACTCATCGCGTGACAAAACTGTAAATGTTAATCTATTCGGTATAATTCCCTTCAATTACACAAAAGCCTGCTAGTTTTACCGATGGTTCAGTAACATGATGAAAATATCTTTCATAACAGATCTAAACATTTTCTTACAGCATAACAGTGTTGGACCGACATCTCCTTAATAATCACAAAATAGGTTTGGAAAATCTCCTGAAACTTGTAATGGCAAAAACAAAAGATGGTTTAAGCGACGATAGTTCTATCACGAATGAATATGGAATTAGGCAACCGTATTATAAGTCACCAGACGATAACATAGAAGATGGAGAATTTATTATAGAAACAGTGACTCCAAAGGTTAAAGTGTTAAAACACGCAGCAGTAAATACAGATTTGAAATGGAGTGACATTCCAGAAATTAAAAATAACTATAAAATGATAAAAAAAGAACTCGAAAAGTTAATAGATTCACCAATGGAAGATAACAAAAAAGATCAGTTGCTGATTAAAGTGCACAGTTTGGACGAATGTATGTGCAAGTTTTTCGACTCGATGAATACATTGAAAAAGGTGTTGAACAAAGGTTTCGATTCGAAAAGCAGCATTAAAAATGAACATTCAAGTGGACCCATTTTCGATCTAGGATTAGGAGAGTAAGTATTACGGAACGAGGTATACCCAAATCAGAGAAAAGTTAACTTATCCTATATTAAACTTAAAAATATCTAGAAGTAAAATCTAATCGACCGCATTTTAACACGTTATCTGCGAGGCCATTTTCAAAGGACTTATAGCCAGTGCGTAGGAGACATAGAAGACCTCTTGACCGTGCTTAACCGCACTGGGAATGGGACAAAAGCGATATCTTAAAAAAATGTGTTCTTACAGAATGCATAACTCAACCAATAAATAACATACGGCCTATGAACTTCCTGTGAGTTATAGATCATCGATTACTTTATCTTTAGGTCGCCTTGCATACAATTATGACAAATGGATTAAGCGAAAATACAGAAAAAGTATTAGGTATCTATTATATCTCACATAGCAAATTGAGGATAGTCCTGTTTGAGTAGTGATTCATCATCATTTCAATCGATGAAGTAGTGGTTACTGTGGCGAAATTAAAGTTATCGATAATCAAACATTTATGGAAGTATTCGTTTAGTTAATTTAGTACTTATACGAGTACTTGTTATTGAAGCGTGACAATCATTGATTGATTGCATTGCACACAATATATCATAACTTGTTGGGTTTTATGGATGTTTGTATGCTAATTAATGTAAGCCGTAATTTAAGAAGTCGCTAAATCATTGCCATTGCAATTTATATAATTGTGAAAAAAAACCTAACAGTGCAGTATTTTAGAGCAGAATAACGGTTTACCAGTACGTAGGCTGACAAACATTATTATTTGTTGATTGCTCCTCACGAAGGTCCTTTTTTGTCTTTTAGGAAATGTTTTTAAATCACTCGCTATCGAATCGCTATCACTTCCTAAATATGATGCGATTTCGAATACTTTTATAAATTTTAATTTTACTTGTTCGTTGGAGCCTGTCAGCAAATGGCGGGAAGTAAAGAGATTTTTAACAGTATCTTTTTGTTAACAGTTCAAGTTTTCTTGATCTTTTAAAATATAATTTTGATATTATTTGTGATTGTGATTCAGTTTCAAGTTATGACTCCTAAGAAACAAATAGACTAACTAGTTTTTAAACACGAATAGTTTATAGTACAAATACGTAATTAAGAGTAATTCTTACAAACCGACTATGTGGGCTTCGGCTATCGACACTCCTCTCCACTCTCCACTCCTTGTGTCTGCCTCACTGCCGACTTGGGAGATAAAAATATCTCCTGCCGCATCTAATCTTTTTCATTTTTTTTCATTTAACTATAGAATCAAACCCAAAGCGGGAATCACGTAGTCAAATATATGACTCTGACAGACGACGAGAACGTGAATTTTGGCGTCATACTAGCTGAAAGTCTCGCAAGATATCATGTAGATCCCTAAAGCTGTGAACATGTTAATCTGTGCAGACGATTACTGATAAATTTAATAACAAAACTATTTTTTTACATTATCCTGTGCCTTAATTAAGAACATAAAGCTTAGTTCTTAATAGTATGATCAATGTTATTAAAATTGTGTTAAAAAGAACAAATTTCTATATTAATCCAACATTTTCAGTCAAGAAACACCGAGGGAATGGAACCGACCCCATAGTGAGAAAATCGACAGATACAAATGTAAATGTAATGAGACCAGGTAAAGTAAAATAGGTAATTGAATTAGCAAAACTGAAATTATAGGGTTAAACTAGCGTAAAAGTCTGGATAGATTTCTATGATAGAATTAAAAATGTGTTCCCGCCAACATTTAGATTAAAATTTGAATATTAATAATATATCGTCCTCAGGACATTACTATTTGTCTTATACATACATATAATACATACATATAGATCACGCCTCGTTCCCAGTGGGGTAGGCAGAGACCACCTCTCTCCACCTGCTACGATCCTGGCACACCTCTCTCGCTTCCTCCACTTTCATAAGCGTCTTCATGCACGCTGGCCGGTTTCACCGGCTTCACGCGCAAGGCCGGTTCAAAAGCACACGCAACAGACGTGTTGCGTATGCTTTTGATCCAGCCTTTCTTTAGGACATCTCCGATTTGATCGGAATATGTCCGCCTAGGTCGACCTGCACCGATTTTTCCAATCATTCTTACCTTGTATATTTCTTTCGTTAATCTTCTTCCATCCATTCTTTCGACATGGCCGAACCATCTAAGGATCCCTTTCTCTATCCTTGTCACTACATCTTCAACCACGCCGCACCGCTTCCTTATCACACTGTTCCTCACTTTGTCCATCCGTTTCACTCCAGTTATACTTCTCAGGCTTCTCATCTCCACAGCATTAATCCTACTTTCATGTTTCTTCTGCCATACCCAACATTCACTACCATACATCAGTATTTGTCTTATATTAAAGAGGAACGTAAGAAAGTGATAGCAGACGATAACCTCGACCAATGTAGACCGCACAACTTACTCCTTTGCGAGTTTTTGTTGCAGGTTGTACAATATTTTATGTTGATAATGTTAATTGCAGATTTCCTCTCGGTCGATACGATTATGGTAATTGGCCGATACATTAAAATAACAAATCAGCATATTTTGTTTGTCACTGAGAGAGATAAAAATATATTCTATTGTTCGCCAAAAACATTTCTATTGCACAAAAGTATAAGATTCAGAAAGCTATGTATTGAATGTCGTTTAATACTGTATTATTTCTTACAGAAGTGAGAAGAAATGTTCCTCCGAGAGTTTTTACTTTTGATTTACCTTTGTGAAAAATTATATTGAGTTTGTATACGTGAATACATAATTGGGAAATTTATTTATTTATTAATAAATGATATAAATATGTTTGTTTTTGTACGGAACTACTACAATGGGTGGTAGGTACTAACAGAGCTTATTTCTGCCAGTGCCAGTAGTGTGTAAACATTATCAGCACTAATAGGCGCTGCGCTGGTTCCACCTAGACGTTCTCCGGCATTAGAAACCTATCACTATTAAAATGTAAGTAAATAAAAAAAAATTGTTGCAATATATTATTGTCCCATATAATCTTAGATTTTTTTTCTTGGGTCTCTTGCCGGAGACTAGTTGAGTACTACTACAGGCTTTATTTCTGCCGCTAAATAGAAGTGTACAAACGCTCCTGTGTTCCGGTTTGAAGGGCGTTGTTGCTAATGTAAATACTGGGTAATGAGACTCAACATCTTATCACAGGCGATGAGCGCAGTGTGGTGCAGTATGTATCATCCTAACTAGCGCTACGTTATGACCAGGCGTATAATCATCAGGTGAACTAAATTGTATTAAAAAGAACCTTTTTTAGTCAATAAAAGGTAAACATATAGTACGATATAGTAAGAATGCAAATATCGTACTATATGTTTGAACGAAACTAGACATTTTATGGTTTAATGAGTTCTAAACGCCGACGACCGAGAATTTCAACCGCTGGTGGTAAATGAGGTGTATAGAGACAGTCTTCAGCAAGCAAGACCTATAACAGGAGAGTAAGAAATGTTGAATAGCATCGCCTTGATAACGACAAGGCATCGACAAGAAAAAACCTTTTTTTTCATACTGTAACGTAATTGCTGTCTATTGATGACATTCCAAGCGCTATGTTTTATTTAATTTATAGAAGGCAAGGAGAGAATAAGTGCACATACAGTAATAAAGACTCGTGTAAAGAAATAAAAAAATACAAATATATATAACTCAAAAACTAGCACAACTGTCTCCATCGTGAATATCTTCGTGGCACCCGTGATGATGGCACCTGGTATCCTTGCAACTCTGGCAGCAAAGTTCACATACGTCATGAATTTTCCGACAACCACTGTGACAGTGCACAGCGTGAACACTTTTACCACATATTTTCTCGCAGGCTTTGTGTTGACAACTGTCGAACCTTATAAAAGAATCGCCACTGGACATAAGGTAATTTTTCGTCTGACAAAGTTTACACAGCATCTCACTGACCTTCTTTTCCTCTTTTCTGAAATCATCTGAAAAGTGGATCTCATTTCTTCTGTTGATTTCATATGCCTTAGTTTTAACGACTGGCAATACTCTTGGGCCGTTTCTAGTCATGGGCCTATTCCTATCATCTAGACTGTGCAAGGCATTCTTCCTTACCGTCGCGAACATTCTGTTCACTTCCTCGATGGCGTCTTTAGATTTTGTCTTTTCTTTCAATGAATGCTTAAGTTCTTCCAGCTTCATTTGAGGTATTGATAACGATTTATGGTTTATAAGTTCCATTGAGTAGTTCTTATTTCGTTGCGGTTGAAAACTATTCACAATAGAGAATTTTTCGTTTCTGAATATTGAGTTTTCTTCTATAGACAAATGAAAAACCTTGCTAACGGTTAATGCTGTTTTTTTCATTGTGTTGCTCAATAAACCCTCAGTTGCAACACATGCATCTTTAACAATCACAGTCTTATTACCTTTATCCCTTTCTACGCAAATTTGTTTCTTGTTTTGGAATACAGTTAGTACCTCGTTTAATAAATTTAAACCTTGAGTGACGTCAGTTTGTGATGTTTGAACTGTTTTTGTACTTGAGGTATAATTGGTTACCATTTTTTCAGTGTTTTTAATTCCACTTTTGTCAGGTTTCAATTTTTCGTTTATACTTCCCCAACGATAATCGAAACCTTTCTGACAAATCGGACAGGATTTGGATTTCCGCTTATTATATTCAGGTTTTTTTGTCCCGTCACATTTTGGTTTTGCATTTAGACAAATAGAACATATGAACTTTGTACTTTCACTGGTTTGATTAAACTTTTTAATTATATTCTTTTCATTATTCATTTTTTCGATTGTTTTTGTCCCACAAGGTTTATTTTCGTAGGTTATCTCTATATGAATTTTCCTATAATTGCTATTATTGACTATCATATGATTACATAAAAGTTCTGAAAAAGGCAATATACATTTTAGTAAATTTTATTGCAAGATCTAAAAGTATATATAAGTAATGAGTCTAGTTTTACTTAATGGTTGAACACCTAAAGGCATTTTTTGTTTTCTTACGAACAAAATTTTAATTAAATCAAATCACCGTATTGTTATCTATACGTGTTAAGCAATTCCTTATCGCCATATTTTGTTAATAAACACAAATTAAATAGTTTTTATTTAAAAACTTGGATACTGTAAACAAAATTATAAGACTTACATGAAAGAGTAACATGTTTCTTTTATTTAATTATATAATTTTTTGACATCTGATACGTCGTTTGTAGTTGTACGATAATCAGGTTAACGTATTAATGACGGAAGAATTATGATGATGACTTTTTTTCGTTTCTGTTCGAGGTAACTATGAAAGATTTTTGCCAGTAACAAGTCCTTATGAAAGTTCTAAGGGTCGAATGTTTATTTTGAACTAAGCGAGTGCTTTTAATTTCTCGATATACACAAGCTTGTATTGTACAGATAAATATTACAATAAAAAAATACTAATAGTTAATTTTTTTTAAAAAATAATTTGCCGCTTCATATCATTGGACAGCGTGCTGAATAAATGACCTAAACTTCGTCTGTCAGAAAAAGTTCAGAGCTCCAGCAGTGTGAACATTAAGTGAATTGTTTATAACAATAATAAAACATGTAATCTTTGAATTTGTATATAAATGGCATTAATTTGAAAAAATAAAACGCTCTGTAGTAAGAGCAATTTGACTCTTCGTCATTGTCAAGTTAGATAAAATAATATTTACGTAACAAATGCAATTAATCTTTCTTGTATGATGGAATAATTCTGGCAGTTTAACCTTTACAGTAAAAACGCACCGAAATTGACAACACACAAAATGACGTTGAAATACGATATAAATTAACAGTAATATGGAAAAATTTTTTATGTTCTACAACAATTATTGACAATAATTCTAAATGTTTTAATTAAATATATTTAGAAGTTAGTGGTAAAGTATATATATGTAAAATAAAATTACTTTGTAAATTGAAATAAAATAGAAATAATATTTTCATTTTTCTATGAATAGCCATATTGTTATTGGGAGAAGTATAAGCTTTATTCATTTTTGCATAATAAAGAAATTAAAGTGCTTTCAAAAATGAGAGCAAACAATAAAATAATGATATACAAAAAGAAATGAAAAAAAACAAAGCCGTGAATGTTACGAAAGGCGATATAAAAAGTGGTTTTCGTACGGACGTTGCAGACCATAGTTATTGTTACAATAACATATCTGGAAATGCAAGAACATACATTAGGCATGCTACCATAAGACAAAATCAAACTGGTCCGAAAGGTTTTGATTTTCAGTATGTCGACAATCGGAGTCACTTAACATGTTCTTGCGAAAATTCCAATGCGAAGTATCCTGAAGCTAGTTATTTTACTACTACTCTAAATCAAACACGATCAAAAAGTTATACCGACGTTGGGGTTGGGATTGTTAAGGCTCTACAAAGGCGAAAAGTAAAAAGAATTTATTTACCAGAGACTGAAGAGCGTGCAGTTGGAACATTAGATTTTCTTTTATGCGAAAACCGTAAGTGTTTGTATAAATAATCTAAAATACTTATCTAGGAAATTTTAGTCAAATTGGATTTTAAGTTAAAAATGTGACAACAAACATATTTCAAACTAAACTCAGTGTCAATGTAGTATAAAATGTATACTTGAAGTGATAGTGTAAATAATTCATCGAACATAACGTTTATGTAAAAATAATCGAAGGATTTTTCGTTACAGCAAAATGTCAACAATTTACCCGTTTTAATGAATATTACCATAGAACATCAAGAAAAGGTGAGGAAAGAGCCATCCACAGCAACAGAATACATTTTTTAGATAAAAAACTATCTCCTCTTCTTCAAACTAAATCAAATTGTACAAATCCTTTAAGCACTCATTTTCTTATTAATGAAAGCAATAAAAGTGTAGATAACACCCCAATAAGTAAACTAACTGATGCACCTACACAGGTTGGTCCAAAAAAATTGAGTAAATCACAAAAAATAAAAATTTTTAAGGAACTATCAATGAACACAGATTCTATTGATACCGAAAAAATAGCGAAATCTGAAATCGAAATATCTCTTGAAACATCAAATCTTATAAACGACAAAAATGGAGCTGAATTTAGTTCGTCTTTAGATTCTCTTGTACAACATGTGTATAATTTAGATAGACCAAGCAACGGTGCAACGAGTCAAGTTTCTGTAGATCCAATGGAAAATAAACTAGAGAGAGAATACAGAAAAATTTTTTCAAACCAACCTCGAGATTGTCCCTGCAATAATGAATTCTCGACAACAAATAGTGATTCTTTATTACGTCGCTTTGAAGCTTTACCTCATGACGTGCCTTGTGAAAATGATTTAAAAAAGAATACATCAAAAACTTCTAGTGAGATTATCGAGCCTAATTACAAAGATGTTTCCATAGAATCTGATCCACCATCATTACGTTCACCTTCTAATAGTAATATAAAAATTGTTAGTCCAGTTCCTAGTAGCAATTATAAAAAGGTCGACACAAAAATAGCTCACAAGAAAAGCGTTAGGACTCCGAAAATTCGTAAAAGTTCACATTGGTGTTCTTCGGACGGAGAAGATTATCAGGGAATAAAAGGAATGTTTAAATTGTGGGGAAAGAAGTTAAGCTTGGAAGATGGATGCTATAAGAGAAGTAAATTAAAATGTTTCGACATAAAAAAGAGATCTGAAGGTAATGTGAAATCTAATAAACCTTTGAAAAATAAATCTAGGGATAAAAAGGAAGGCAAAAAGTTCCGGTTCTTTAAAAAAAAAAATAAAGTTCCATTAAGAGCATCAAAACCTAAAAAAGATGTCATGACTGGAAGATGCGAAGTACGAGAAGGGCTGACAATAAAAATTGGTAAAAGCTTCTTAAGTCAAGACCAGCACGCGATATCAGTTAAAAAAGTAAATTCTAAATATGACGACTTGTTATTGAAGGCATGGCTTCAAAAATTTGTTTCACAATCAGTCGAATCTACGAAAAATCTGGCAATGAAATGGGATAGCAGTGTTTTTGCAGACTGTAGTGACGCAACTGAATTGAAAACAAATATTTCATCCGATACAGATATTTTGTTATTTTCTAATAGAGCCATCAAAAATGATTCGTTGAAAATTGGTGACAAAAAGTCCTTAATTAGTTTTTCAAGGCAATACATTCAAGCTTGGATGATACCAAAAACAATTCTTGATAGATTAGTCAAAACAAAAATATACTGTAATGCTAAAGGTGACAAATATAACAGGAAAAAAGATGCAGATGTCAGTCATGTTAATGATAACAAATGCCTGAAAGATAAACAAGTATTTTTGACTGATGATAGAAGTGTATTGGACGATAGTACCAGCACGAAAGATGGTCATAGTTCGGAATGTATAATGGTTAACATTTCATTAGGTTGCATTAGTGAATTCAATCACCAAACTTATGTACACAGGCAAAGTAACGAAGAAGTCTACAATGTTATCAATTATGAAACACCCTTAGCAAGTTCTGTGAATTTTTCGAAAATCGAAAATAAAAAACAAGTTCCTAGTGGTATAAATGATAGCGAAACGTCATATAATAAGAAGTACAATAAAGGAAACAAAGTTTCTAATAATGATGACCGTCCCGAGAAAAGTGAAATAATAGAAGACAATAAACTATTGGATAATACAAAAACGCCTAAAACGACTGACGAAAAAAAAATTAAATGTCCAATGTAAGTGTTATATTTCATAAATAATACCTTTTTTATACCCTACCTTCCTACTCGGGTAATTGTTTTTAGTTTTCTTGATTTAATATAAGTAAAAGAACAAAAAAGAAGAATTTTACACTGCAAAAAATAAAGTATTTAGTTTAACTTATATTATTAGTCGTATTAAACAATTACAAAGTGATATAAAATGTTTAGATTATCTCCTTGAAATATCATAATCAAGATGAAACAATTTCTACAATTTTCTTCTAAACTAATACAAAATTTCAGGTACGGATGCGAATCTATTAACACCTGTAAAAGTTTGAAGGGATCACTTTATCTACTGCCCAAAAATTGTAAGCATGCAGAAATTTATTTAAAAAAATATTTTCACAACTGGATACCTCTTGGATTAGACTTACATTTATGGTGTATTAGTGATCCAAAATTCCATTCTGGTTGTAATGAGAAGAATAAAGATGAAAGTTTTAAATCTTATCCGAATGTGACCGACCAAATTCGATATACTACACTAGTTACTACTTCCCATGATGCAACTGTCCAAAATGAACTAGAAAAATTCGACCCTAGAGACAAATATAACTACATAAAAACTATAATAAGGAAAAACAAATCTGAGATACCTTTAAGCGACTTAGGTATTCGCATTTGGCCTAAAGATTCATTAAAAGTTTTAAAGAAACGAAAATTGTACTCAAACAGTAATAAAGCAAAATGGAATTACGATAAAGATTCTTCGGTCCCAATGTCTAATTCAATAAAATCAAAAAGTCACTTGATAAAATTTACGTCAAATAAACGGCCACAAAAGAAACGGGTAACTATCTCCGAAATCGAAGTTACAGATTCGAAATTTAGATTGCCACTTAAAATGGTTAGTCGGAGCGAGAACGAAATTAAAAAAAATAAAAATGTCTCTTATCTGACCGCTTCCCAACAAGCTTCCGAATCTGTCAATAATAACAGTATAGTTGAACCTAAACCCAAAATTAAAAATAAAGAAGATAAAGTAACTTCACTGACCTTATTGACTGAATCAGATGATACCAATTCAGCTGAAGATAGTGATAACTGTACAGCAACATCGGACACCGAAGAAAACTCTAAGTACCTATCTGCCTCTAAAAATAACGTACCTAAAACACCCGAAAGTCCAAATTACGAACTTAGCAACTTAAAAAAGTTTAATAACTCTGATAATCAAACTGAAAAAAATATTGAAAAAGCTAATAAAGTAACCTCCAAAGCTGGATTCAATTTTTCTGATTGTTTGAAACCTAGTACTATAAGGAATAAATGTAATAATTTGCGTCAAAAGTTTACCTTAGAAAAAAAAGGTGGTTCCGACGAATCGATTAAAAGTGATAACAGAACAAGAAAGTGTTCAATCACAACTGACGTACAAAAAATTTCTTCTCTCTCTAAAACATTTCCCACAGATGACAAGTTCGAAGAAATTTCCAAATTCGAAATTAGCAGAAATGAACCTGAAATTAACAACGGTAAGGGAAAAATGTTAGGTTTTCATATTAAAAAACCTCCTGTAAAAAAAAATATGTCAAGAGCATGTTCGACATTAGGAGATAAAAATTACTTCAAAATAAATGGTAACTCTGCGGACAACATGGAAAATACGCCAGTAAAAGAGAATAAAGACTTATATAAGTCAATTAAAGAAGAAATATACAGAGAATATAATAACAAGAAAATCGAAAGCAAAAGTACTTCTATTAATTTAAGCAGTAAAGACTCGCATCTCTGCACTATATCTGTGTCAGGTTCAATGAAAAATTTATATGTTGACAAAGAGTTGAATAATGAACAGCGTAATGATGAAAATAAAGGGTCAGATTTTATAGAAATTAGTTTTAAAATAAAGCGTAAACAGAATGATGATAATATAAATGGCAGTAGTGACCGAAACAAAAAACAAAACAAAAAAATGTTAAAAAGAAACAAAAGTAGTATCACTAACAAAAACAAAACAATATTTTTAGTTCAAAATAACTCCGAATCTTCAACTGTGTATGAAAATCACACAAGTTGCGTTAATGTAAAAATTTTAATCAAAAGTTACAAACATAATAATTATTTCGATAAAAAATCATCTCATCGAGATAAATTTTCAATTTATTCTAAAAGGATATCTGAAAAATTTCAAACTGTTTCATCAGGTTTTAAAAAGCCGTTAAATGGAAATCTTAACTCAATTCAAAATTTTAAGATAGACTCTACAGACTTAGTCGATAATAATGAACCAATTCAGAATTTTGAATCATTTACTTTAAAGGAACTAGCAGTCAAATGCGACAAAAGTAAACTTAGCGACGAACAAAGATGGATTAATGACAAACCTAATAGCAAACCTTCAATCAAACCTCATACAGATGAAACCGGAAATGAGAAACATCGTTTAAGTTGTGAAAAGCCTTGTATAAACTGCAGTTTTGATAACAGAAAGATATCCAATTGTAAAGAATTAAAGAAAGCAATAATTAAAAAAATAGTACATTGTGTTAGAGATTTAAGCAAAAGTAAAAGAAAAGAAAAAATTAACGACGTGAAAAGAGCGCTGAGATCTATATTATTATCAAATTACAGTTACAACAATGTTTATGTTAATAATTACGAGCAAATAGTGCCAATTTCGAGTAATTTGACAAACGTAACAGATACCACACATGATTTTTATAATTTTAATAACGCCATGAGTTTAAAAGCTCAAAATAACATTCGCACTAATAACTATTATTATACTGTTGTGACGGAAGGTAAGAAACAAAAAAAAGTCGTTATGCAACTTACTTCAACGGACTGCGAGAGAAATAAAGGACAATGTTCTAAAACACTTGATATAAAATCTGGAGTTACAGACCTAAGAACATGTGAATGCAGTCACTCATTATCTGAATATGTTAAGAGTAATCTGTTATCTAACAATAAAAAAAGAGAACCTATTATGAATCACATTAACTTAAAAGAAGATTTTGTACACTATATTCCAAGTAATATTTTAAAAAAAAATGGCAATAAAATTATCAACTTAAATGATTCCTTCATCAAATCGTACAATGCAGAGGCAATCATAACCCGGGGACAAGTGCAACAAAAACGGGATGATATTAATGTAAAACTAGTTAACAAAAGAAGCGAACTAAACAATACAATACATAGTGCAGTATGCATGCAGGATGAGATTGATGTAACAACAGTTTGCTCGAGTTTTTACAAAGAAAAACTCATTACTAGTCAGAATTGCAAAGTTAACAGTAACACCAAATACAAGAAAGAACTGGAAGATATATTTCAATTGCCTGAAATCAAAAAAGCTGTCTTTGAACTTTACAATGTATCCGAAAACCTTCCCAATAGTTCAGACTTGTTCAAAACACTACCTAAATTCGTAAATGAGGTTGAAAATGTTTTATTTGTCTAGGTTCTAAAATTTAGGTCTAGAATTTTATTTATAGCTTTGTACAACAAGTGATGTTCAGTGATTTTTAAGTACTTGTCTTATGTCTAATCGTATCTGTAAAATATGTAACTGCCTGCAGCCGAAATAGAACAATTCATTTCCCTACTGCTTGTAAATTACAGTTCAATGAAATCAGATTTACTTGTATACTATTGTGAATTTTTTATTAAATAAAACTTTGGTAATACTAATGGCGTCGTGTGAGTTTAACATCTAAAACCTTTAAAATCTCTTCCGGTGCTGGTGTTTGACGGATTTGAATATTTTTCTATCTTCTTCACGTGTTCTTCTATTATATATTAACACATTGAACGCCGCGGGTTTTTGGCTAAAACTTCTCAACACGCCTTCGCAGGTTTTTGTTCTGTTAAGTAAATCGTATTCGAATATGTTTTTAAAAGTCTATAACTTCATAGTAGGAGGTTTAGATCATTTTTTTAATTAAAATCACAAGTGACACAACCGGCATTAAAAAAGTTGGAAAAGTCTTTAACACCACAAAAGAAGATTTAGACATTTTTTTGCTGGGGGTCACCGGTGACCCCCACGGCGTTTAACGTGTTAAAAAAAAAAACTAGCCATCAGATTCATCTGCAACTACTTATAATAAAATTATTACAAACGTATGTTTGACACAAGGGTCTCCAATTTATATTATATTTTTGATGAATTTGTTCCGTTTAAATTGTCAATACTAGTTTATCCCACTATAAAAACGAATTCCAAATGAAATAAAACAAAGTATTCCTGAAATATTATTGGGAGAGAAAAATAATAATCGTACACTCATAGAATTATTTATTTTCTTTACATTAAAAATGACAATGTGTCTAATTTGTAAGGTATTTGATAATAAACTAACACTAACAAATTTATGAAGCGATTACATTAGGTTATTTAAGATTACGAAATTGATTGAGAAGTAAATTTTAGTAAAATCAATAAATTCGTAAGCAAGTCTATCTATATTATCCACCGACTCGCACTTGGCCAACATGGTGGAAAAGAAAAATGGCCTAGATTATACTGGGTGTTAGGAAACCGCTTCCGTAAACGAAGACAGACGATAGTACTAATGACACCTTCGTAGATGGAACGGAAAAAAAACGGATCCTAATTAAGAAAAAATATATATTTTTAAAACGTTTTATTAGCATTATCTACGATCCATGATGTTTGTACAGTTAAATGAAACGATAGTTTTGTAAAAAATACATCATTTTATTTAAAAAAAAACAGCAATGAAACACAAAAAACAGCTGATGCTCGGATCAACGAACACACTGGCGCGGCGAGAACTCGAGATGTTTTTGGTTTCAATTTGAACCTTATTTCATAGGGTCAACGAGCATTTGGATTGGCGCGGCAGCGCCTCGCCCGGGTGTTCATTGATCCGAGTATCAGTTGTTTTTGATTTTGTATTTCATTGCTGGTTTTTTTTTTTTAAGTAATGCAATGTATATTTTATGAAACTCGATTCATTTAGCTCTACTAACATGATGGAGCGTAAATAATGCTAATAAAAGGTTTTAAAAAATTATCTTTTTTTTTAAACAGGATCGTTTTTTTTTCGTCCTATCTTCAAAGGTGTCATTATTACTATCGTCTGTATTCGTTTTCGGAAGCGGTCTCAACACCCAGTATGTGAGAGAAAGTCTCGAGTTATTGTAGTGAGAATATTGATACGTTTATTTTATTTATTTACAAATCTATATGGCAACGCAAAAGAAGAAGTTTAGAATAATAACTTTGTAAACATTACAAAATATACTTTTCGCATATCAATTATATTTCAGCTCTACATTAGCCACTAATCACTAAGTGGGTTAATGGTTTTATAATAAATTTACTACTTATAAAAAAATAAAAATATTTTTTTTATGGACCTCAAAATGAACCTTGCTCTGCAACCGAAATTATAAAAAAAAACTTAATTTCAGTAGCACCTCTAAAATAAACTGTTTGTAATAAATGCAACACAGAATCCTCTCTTATACATTAATTTTTAGGAATAAATCCATATTTGTCTATCCTCTTCATTTTTTCTTCATCTAAATAGTTTTATAACCTCGTCTGTAAAATGGAGAAAGGAAAAGATTAGTAAATATTTGACAATGAACATTTGTATTAAATACGAGTGTATAATCACCATCAGCCGGAAGACATCCACTACTGGTTATAGTCGTATATATGATTTTTTTATTCAATTAAGCGACTAAAGGAGCGGGAAGTTTACTTGATGATAAATGATACGCCCGCCCATAACGTGACGCTAGTTAAGATGATGTACAAAGCGCCAAATTGCGCTCCTCACCTGAGACGTAAGATGTTGAGTCCCGTTACCTCAGTAATTATACTCAGCAATGTTTGCTACTCTTTGGTGACGGTATTAGGAGCTGGTACCTATGATCTGCGACAAGAGACCTATCACCAGCATATTTTACGATAAATGGGATAAGAAAATTGTATGTGTAGTTAGTAGAATTAATTGTAACAAGACTCGACATGTTATGCTTTATGACTTCATTTGATTTATTAAAAAAACACATTCAAAACACAAACAGGTGATCCTTACCTTTTTTATAACAGCAACCGTGTTATCATTGTTAGCACAAAAAACGTGAACTTCACAAATATATGTTATAACGATAAATCTACAGTGCAACACATATAAACAATATTCAGATGCAGTGTGAACATTATAAAAAACAAACAAACAACCTTCAAAACAAGCAGTCTTCTTTTTGACCTAAGGAATTTGGATTGGAAAGAAAACAAATGTGTATATGACGTATTATATATATTTATTCGATTATTTTCTCGATATACAGATAAGTACCTTTTCTTAGTACGAATACATTGATTATACAGTACACAAACAGCATGAGCAACCATTAACATGAGATTACAAAACGCTATACACTACTTAACAATTTAACTTCATCAAAACACATGTCGATAGATGTCTCTGCTCGTTGTGAAAATAATTAACTTTTTTGGATCTTCATTATTAGTTTTTTTTTAAACTAGTTAAAATACAGACAAAGAGGCCTCTTAATGTAGTCACCTCATATGTAGCGATAGTTCGGTAGTTTATATTGTGATGTGAATTGATCTCGTTACAACAATATCCAACTATACATTGCTATCCATTTTATTACTATAGATAGCAGCTCTCAGTATTATTTGTTTCTTCATGTGTAATATGTTACTTCACAAATTAACGCTAGAGTATATAGAATTTTTAAAATAAGAATCTTAAACTGAGATTGTTTTTTTTTTCATATTTAGTTCTGGAAACGTAAATCTGGGAACCGGATAGGCAGGGTGAAATATAGTGATCTGACCACCAGCCACCGCTAGTTGGAGAGATGCCTTAACAGATAGACGATATATTCCTTCAGTCTACTGTCTACAGTATTTGATTTTTAAGTTGTTTTATATATGGTTGAGCTAATAAAGTTACTAAAATTATAACATACTCATGATGTTTCATTGAAAAATATTTTCTATTCTATATCAGCACAATTTTAATGGAACAGAGACATTATCAAAGTCAAATAGCAAAAACACTTGTTACATTAGTAATGTGTTGTAGTGTGTAGTCATCGTTTACACAGTTTGTTAAATGCAATATGTAAATACATTGTTTTTTCTTTAAATTGTAAAAACCTACTTTGTGATTATTTAATAAATAACACTGACAACACTGTGTCACTTATACAGCATTTAAAAAAAGACAAAAGATTTTCTACTTAAAGCTAATAGAGATTCATTTTAAATTAAAATAAAAAAAAAAATTGAAAATATTAAAGCAAGGGAGATGGCTGTTTACTTAACGCTACTCAACTAAAATATAAACACAAATAAAATAGCAAGAAATTGTTAAATGTTTATAAAAACATAGATTATAAATATTAAAATAAATCAGTCTATGGCTACAGAAAATTTTAAATTATAGTTTTTAGTGATCTCTATAGTAATGAGCAAATTCAATAATAAATTTTAAAAAAAAATCTATTATAATAATATATATATATGCAGTATGTTTGTTTATTTAAATATCTACACTGTTTAGCAGCACGAAGAATAAACTTGGGGGATGATTTACTGGGACGTGACAGTAATAATTTCGAAGTTCGCAATGAAATCATAACTATATAATTTATTATATTATTATTATTATTTAATATTCTTAATAAAAACAAAATTTTATTGATTATATAGTGTTAATTGAAATTATTAAACAGCTGAAGGTACTGATAACTATAACGATAGGATGTATAACTGGGCTGTAAGAGTCAAAATGACTACACCTTCAGGGGTCTGTTACATCAACGACAATGGATTACTGTAAAGCATTCGTAATGTAAAAGTAATAAATAAGCGAAATATAAGTTTTATTAAATGTCTAACATATGTCTGATATATAACAAAAAAAAATTATCACCATTTATGTTGGTGATTGTTGAGAGAGAAATAAACATTATCTGGAAACTTGAAGTAAGTTTAAAAAAAATATTGTAAAAATGGTACTTTTAAAAAAATATGTATTGCAGAGAATTATATGTTTTTAATATCAAAATATTGTAAACAAATATATCTCTTTTTTTTTTTAATTTTAATATTTCCTGTGTTACTTACACGAATGCATTCAAGTGTACTTATTACGTAATGCTTTTTCTTGTAAGCCACCATCATCGACATCATCCGCCGATAGAAGTCCCCAGCTGGATACAGGCCTGTCTTAAAGATCTCCACACCGATCTGTCCTTCATCATCATTCGATGAAGCGACGCTCACAAAACATTCATCTGATGATAAGTGATACTCAATGCTTTGATATATAAGATGCTGTCTTGCATCCCCGGTTATATTACTAGCTATAACGCCTTTCTAACCGGGATAGATTAGCACACCACTATTTGGCGATAGAAATAGGTTGTGAGATGGTATCTACCTAGACTGTCTCCGGCAACTGTAGACTTACCACTAGAAAGCCTTAACCAGATCCCTGAGTACATGTGGAAGGCCTACCAGCTATTCGAGGACCTTACTGACCTGTCGGCATTCAGTAAGCATACAGCACGCTTATTGTCGATTTGGACAACTTCAAAACAGCCAAGCACCAAAACATCTAGCTAAATACTGTTACAATAGAGAGCTACGCGTAAAAAAGATATATATACTACTTACTTTTATTCATACTTATATAATATAAAAAGGTACGTTGAATAGAGCATTTATAGTGTATAATATCAAAGGGTTTGAATTTAAACATATTAACTAATATGTAGTTTAAAATTATATCATTATTATATAGGTGGATATTTTTAAGCTTGAAATTCCTATATAAATCTGTAGCTACCTGAACTCTCTTTGTCCCACATTACTGTATTTATATCAGCGCCGTACAAACTGGAACACAGTAATGTTTGCATATTACTGTCTGGCAGTAGTAATAGGTGCTACGGTGGTACATGTGTAGGCGGTCTCTACCACCAGTGAAATCTGTTTGAAAATGACTTTTAGATTATCAGATTCAGGTTTGTCTAGATAAATTCCTGCAGAATTTACAGAGTAATGAAGGACAAAGAGGTGTAGTAAAATATTTGTGGAATAATGTCTACTTGAACACTTCTCGCGGCGTTTATTGAGCATAGGATTTGGCATGTCCGCTTTTATATACGTACATAATATAATAAAGCTGCGGTATATGTATCACATATATACCTTTAAAAGTATTCAAAAACTGGCTAGCATCGGCGGAAACGACAGATTGGTGACGTTTCCACCTAAGCGATACACATGTAATAAAGAATACGCATGTTATAAAAATTTTCTAGCTAAAATTATCTATTTATAGGAAACTAGGATGTTAAGTATATGAAGAAAATGTGCTGTTAAAGACCAAGATCTATGCTTGGGTATTTTTTATATATAATAAAAACAGCTTTGAACATCAGCTTCAGATCAAACGAAACTCGCAAAATGGTGGGCGTTTATGTCCATTTCAATTGGTTATATTTTTATCGTTTGAATAATTTTAGAGGTGTTGATTTCTTTAGTATTACATAATATAAACTGTCTAGTAAAAAATTCAATACATGCATATTCCTTACTAGCAACACTGCATGCACACTTCAGCTTAACATCATCGCATCACCACAACCGCGATAATGGTGTATTAATGTAATAAACCGTACTAAAAACTTAAAGTTTAACATTAACAATGTTTCTCTTCAGTCTGCATTTGCTGATGCACCTCGTAACTTGATATAGTTATGTTAGACGTCTCTGTAGTCAAATGCGTGATTTCGACCTGTTATTAAAATATATCGTTTTAATATATAAACATATAGCAACATCGAAAAATTCCAAACCTAACTTCCATAGCGTATATAGATTCTAAAGATTTAGTATTCCAATAATTTTTATCTTATATAATTAAGTAAGGAGACGTGCAGCACGTTGACCTGATGGTAAGTATCCTGACCATAATAACGTGGTGCTAGTTAAAATGGTATGCACTGCACCACATTGCGCTTGTCATCTGAGACATTAAATGTTTAATCTCGTTACTCCAGTAATTACACTAGCACCTTTCAAACCGGAACACAGTAATATTTGCACAGTACTGCTTGGCGATAGAACTAGACGATGCAGTAGTACCTACCTAGACGTTCTTCAGCAACGGACAACTACCACCAGGATTATATTTAAAACCCTTAAATATATTTAAAATCTTTAATTTTATTCCCTTTAGTAAATATGTATTGAAAAAGCCTAACTTAATAAAAGAAAGTTATTATTTTATAACTGTAATACTTTCTTTCTTTTTTCATTATTATGAAATGTAAGTATCAAGTAAACAATTTAAAATCATTTCAGTGGAGTCCATATGTTGGTGAAATTCAATTTATATAGTCACATAACTTGATAAATTTTAATATGTTATAGCAAAAATACATGATCTTACCTTATCCATTTTCCGTTCTATATTGTAAATAATGTAACTGCTTTAAGCAAAGCAGCGGGAAGGCATGTTTATGAAGCCCTCTACTATTGCCATATAAACAGTGTTCTTGTTTTATACAGTATGTATGAATGAGCATAAGCGTGTTCATGTGTATAATAAAACCTAAATATACTTTCATAAATCACCCACACATTTATAATATTCTTTTTTAACTAAGCGACAAGACGATCAGGTTGTTGACTAAATGGAAATGATGAGCTTGCCTATAATGCAGTCCTAAATATGTTTATATCACGTTGTGATTGTCGCCATGAGAGGTAAGATATAAAATCTCCTTACTCAAAACTTCAGCTAATTACAGCATCCTTCAAACTGTGATAATAGCACGTTACTGTTTGGCGATAGAAATAAACCTCAGCAACATGGGATAGTATTTAAATTGATCATTTTATAATAAATATATGTAGAAGGACATGGGGGAGGTTTTTTCAATATACAATTGTATTGTAAGCATGAAACTACGCATTAAACTAATCAAAGCAGATATTAGTTTCTAATGTAAAGCTAAATCACTCATAACTGGGTATATTTGTACGTGTAATGAATTATAATCTATCAATTATGTTTTTCAAATATTTATTCTACATTTCGATTGTATTAAATAGGTAACAACAAATTAATATATAATGTTATATCGATATATAGTATAACAACGACATGGAACAGACGAGATTATTATTTAACGCCACTTCATGTTCTCGTAAAGGAGACCAATGCTATAATAAAAAGTGCGCGGTATAAAAATAAGACAATTTTAAATACTTCTAATACAAAATATTTTTTTTTTTTTTGCCAACTTTCTATACGACTAACAAAATGGGTTTGTAACGATGTTTATCAAAATCTATTAACAATATTATAAAAAAGATATTGGTCTCCTTCGTCAAGAATGTCTTTGTGAAATAGATCTGTAAGTATTCTTCTTTTAATTTTAAGTAAAAAAACAAAGATCATCTTCAAATTTCACTACAACACTTAAAATACTGAAAATGAAAAGGAAAATTAAGAGAAATGTATTAAATAATCTTACAAATGTTGAGATTTCAGTAATCTTAAGTTTATGTTTCAGTATCTTTAATATACCAACAAGTAACCAGAGAACAACTTGTAACAATGATCTAATGAATGATTTAATAAATAGTAAAGGACGAAAAGACATAGAGAAAGTGTAAAGTGTACCTCTTTTTTTAAAGTTAAATAAAGATAAAATTAAGAACTATCATTGGCGAAAAGATAACCGTCTTAGTCTTGAAAGGCAACTGTAGATCAGAACTCAATATTTTTACGCGGAACAGGTTATATACTGTGTGATACTTAATAGGTTACAGACACATATCTATTAAAAAGAATTGTTTTCTATATACAAAATTACAATAAAATTCACATGAAGAATTCTTTTCTTACAACAAAACGAAAGACATCTACCAACCCTGCTTGAGGTTGTAATAGCAGAGAAATGACGATGATGTAGCAAATGATTTCCTTCATTGACACATTTTAAAAGTGAAAAATAAAAATCATGAAATACTTACAGATCCCGTTTAAACATCAAAATCTTACTTTATCAACACACAAAAAAGCGTTTTATATATTCAATAAGCGAACGGTAAATTGCTTTAGTACGACAACCTTTTATTAATTAAACCGACCTAATACGAAAGTATCAACATTGTCTTTGGTCAACTTCGATTATCGATACGATATCTGGTCATAATTTATAACAATTTCAACTATGGCAACTCTAAAAAGTTAACTTTACAGATTGATTCCGTTTAAATATGATTATTAAACACGTATTGAAAAAGTTTTAGCTATAGAACACACAGCAAACATTATACATTTTGCTTTATTATATTATTAACTGAAATCGCACGCGTAATTATTAAATGACGTGGCTTCAAATTATTCCTAATGGTTATTATCCATTTGTACTATGATAATATGACCACATTTTCATCGCTGAATTAGAAATTAAACTGTTTTTGAATGTGTAAAATTATGGCTCAGAGAGACAGCAGAATAAATTTATTACTAAGTGTAATAAAAGTATCAAAAAAACAATTACTTAGTAATTAGCAATGCCTGCTAATGACAAGTTTGAAAATATTAAAATTTGCATATGTAATGAAGAAGTCATTCCTGTGTATATATAAATACAAGTAATAATTCATATAAAGTACACAGGCTGTATGTATCAGCTCCCCATAGTTCGAATGCACAAAAAAAGAGAGATGATGGGATGGTTAATGTTAAACTAATTATATAATACCTAAAAATAGGCAACTCTCTCTTTATTTTGTAATCAGTTTTTACTCAAATAGCAAATTATTTACTTTATTACCATACTTAACAAATATTACAAACGTACGGTACTTCAAATATACCCTCAATTATTATTGAACTAGTTTATAACAAAAAAAAAAAAAAAAATATTAAAAATAAATATTAGACGTTTGTAAAAAAAATTCTTCTGAGCGACATTGAAAACAGTCAAGCTTAAATTTATTCGCACTTCTTAAATGGAAGCACCAACAAATTGTTTTATTTAAGGGTAGGCTTAACTGTAATCATTTATTTAAAAGCTAGCGGCAAAACTGTTAAAAAACCAGACTTAAATCGATCGGGTAGTAATTTGTGATACTGGTATTCTTTTAATCATTTGTAATCTTTTTCAACTCTTTCTTTCAAGTGCAACTATACCACCCACCATTAAAGCAGCGTCCGAAATAAAAAAAATGATAGCATTAATTGCAGTCAAACTGAAATATAAATGGTTTTTATAAAAATATCACAAAGTTAAGGCATATAATGCGCAAACTGAATTAAATAAGAACTAACACAGTTCAATTATGAAGGTATAATCGAAATTAATATTAAAACAAGAGATAAATACAAATCTTTCATTCATCTAGTAAGATATATTTAAAAAAAAAATAGCTGAGTTTATATTAAATATAGTTTCATCTTTAGTTCTTATTCAATAACCTTAAAAGCTTTTGCATAACTAATGCAAAATATTTGTGTGACTTAACCCTTTCACCACGTGTGACAAGTACCTACCATTCGTGCTTTGAGGTTAGTGACGTATCATTGATTGGGCGGGAAGATTGACAGGACCATAGATAACGAATTATAGATCGCAAAGAATTCTTTTGGCACTTATTAACGGCGTTTCATATGAATAATTAAAAAATATATAAATTTAGTAATTAAAAAAGAAATGTGATCCTGTCAATCAATAGTCGACAATACCCTACACCGTTTCAAGTGATGGACATTAGCTTACCACTTCACTGGTGAGGCAGTTGATGGTGGTTGGTGGGGCGATGCGTACTGGTAGAGGAGGCGCGCGGGGGGAACGACGCCCGTCACTCGGAGTAGCGCCACGGGCAGGGGTTATGGGGTAGCCTATACATACAACAATTTTAACGCCTCCATTTATTGGTTTTTAAGGGCTTTTCAGTGGTTTCAGTTGCCATGAACACCTAGCATATACATACTTTTCATTAGTACAAAACTCCACCAAAACATTTAAATGTTTTTATTAGTTCCTTGGAAACAAGCATTGTATGTTACATAAGGAAATCAAAGAGATGGTTATCTTCTGAAGTATGTGAAAAGTGTTCCTCGGACAAAGTCGAATTGTGTAAAATGTCCATCATCAACATCATCATCATCATCAGCTAATCTTAATTTTACAAAAAAAAAAAAAAAATATAATTATCGCGTTTAAGATATACAATCTATTGTTACGGGCAGATGTATCACTTTCCATTAGGTGAAAATATCGTTTGTCTCGTTGATTCATCGAAACAAGCGATATCATTACATTAAGAGATATAAATACTCTTTTCGTCGATATTAGTATAATCAATTTCGCAATACTGCCTAAAATATGTTGCCAGATTATATACAAAGAGAAGAAAAAAATATTCATAGAAATGAGAATTTCCTTGTTTAAATTAAAACAAACAATTAATATACCTTGTTCACTACTACTAGATTCTGTAAAGCTCGGCGTGCCTTCTGTCCAAGTTGGCGTAGATCCCTCCACTGACGCCGGCGGAGTCCAACATACACTGAAATAAAAAAAAATATTAATACCACATACTATTTTAATACCATAACTTCAAAAAATGATTGGTTAGTAAATAAGAGACGCTTTTTGGTTGAAGATATCGAGCGAGGTAATTAGACAAGATAATAAGAAGACAAAGATGATGTTATATTAATTGGTACCGATTGCAAGCATTGAAATTTTTATAATAAAAAAGCTGTTCTCCGCCCGCTTTGCTGGTCGTAATATAAAATTAGACTTGAAATTTGTCTGAAATATTCCTTGAGAGCAATCGCAACCGCTAATGACGTTCTATAGCAACTGCATGAATAACACCAAATGAACATTTTTATAAAGTTTATTGGAAAAAACAATGAAGGATCTATGAAATTCCAAAAATATATATAGCCTATAACTATTTACAAATCATTCCGCGTCAAATGGCACGACCATTTCATCTCGATACGTTCACTAGTTTTCATATGTAATTTTTTATCAAGAAAAGTACATAACGAACTTATTATATCAAATTACTGTAGCTTGGTAACTTATTGTATCTGTTTATAATATAATATAAATGTTTACGCATGCGCATTGACTGATGAACACCGTATGTAGAACTTGTCAGATGAATAGAATTAGGAATTAATATATTCAATAACATTAACCTTTTCTTTCAATTAGCAAATTCTCTTGAGTACTAATTTAAAATTTTACGACTTTCGTGTTAAATGTCTAGATTTATATCTGTGCTAGCCAAACTTAGTAGACGTCGACTTGCCTGGCTGTGTTCACTACACCTATTACAATTATGAATATTGTTTGAAAATTAAAAAGCATTTTATATTACTACTACGTCTTCTGTAATTGTAAGTTATGAACATATATAATGTATACACTTGAAAATGTATATTATTATAAAAATTATCGCGATGAAATGTAATACTAGAACATTGGTGAGCGACGTGTCGTGTGTCAAGTTTCCGGTCGCGCGTTCTGAATGAACATTGAGTTATCACTAATAATAATTCATATTGAATCAATGGAAAAGGAGTTCTCTAAAAAATTCTAGAGTAGTATTCGGACGATTTCAATAAGCATTCGATGAGCAGACGATTCATTTTACAAGTGATATACTAAGGCTATTTGGATTTTTGTTGTCATGAATAATAAACGTTAATAAATCACAGGTACTCCGTGACGGCTATGATGTCGAGACATCTGTCACCTTAATCATCCCGTGACCATGGCTGTTGTGAAGAAGTCGAAAAGTCGGGATAGTAATGGAATAATTACGATGAGATTTGTTTTATAAAATGAAAAGTAGCTCGCTGACCTAATGGTTAGGCGTGCGGCTTTCATTCCGAAGGTCGCGGGTTCGAATCTTGGCATATACAGATGACTTAATATTTAAGTTATGTACATTTGTGAACTTTAGTTACAACAGCGAGATACAAACGGTGAAGGAAAACATCGTGAGGAAACCCGCACACTGAAATCATTTTTGTGCGTGTGGTGGCCCCAATAAAGTGGCAACAGGCTCGCTCCCTGTTACATGGGACCTAATCTGACCACATCTGGCGAAAAGTGGGAATTTATTCGCCTCTGCCTACCCCTACTGGGAATAAGGCGTGATAATACAAAAAGAAAATGTTTTTTTAAGCAATAAATGATTATAATTTTGCAGCATCGTTTCATTCTACCAAATCCAAACCAGCTCTATTAACACCGTCTCTATATTGATTTAGATAAGTATTTTGAAATATAGATAACGAATACAGGTATCTTTGTATAAATTTTTTGTACATACCTAGCCTCGTTACTTCTCGCGCTGCTCAAAGCGGCAGGCGTCAGTGCTAACGATGAGGCGGATGATGTAGTGACTACGCTGGCCGCGCTTGACGCGCCGCGCCGCCGCCCCGACGCGCTCGAGGAGGTCGTCGACGATGAGTTGGTGCGGCTGGTCCTCGGGGGCGGAGCCTCCTCGAAGGGTGGCGGCGGCGTCGAACAGCATGATAGCGGCGCCGCGACTGACGAAACACTAGCGTTACTACACGGATTCTACTGTAGCTGTATTTATACACTAGCATTACAATCGCAGGGATAAGGTAAAAACTACATTAACAAAAAACAGTATAATTGTTTAAAAAAAAACTGTAACTATATTTTTTATAGACTAATACATACAGTCAGAGAGTAAAAAGTTTGTGTAGATTTATGAAACAATGAATGTCGTAAACGGTGGTAATGGATATGAGACAAACTACTATGTTCAAAACAAGTCACTTGCATGAGGATCTACAAAGCAAATCGATTATATTGTCATTATAATATATATAATTTACACGTATTACTTGGGAAATAGTGCCAAAAATAATATGATTTCACATGCAAACAACAACAAATGATGAAAATGGGAACGGTGAATGTAATTAAATAACATTTATAAGATAAGATAAAACCGTAAAAAAATCTACAACTAGCGTAGTAAAAGAGTTGTCAGTTTCAAGAAATCACAAAATACCATGCACAAAGAGGCCTATTAACTTGATCGTTTCCTTCTTTCAGTTTTATTATTTACATTAAAAAAAAAAACACTTCGTCTTTAATCGATACCTATACATATTCTTCTACATCTTTAGTCACTTGGAAAATTTTATTTCTTTCTGATCTCCTTTTAAAACTTTGTCTGCGCTGTTGACCAGATCTAGCAGGTATCTTAATTTCAGGCACAGGTATAACAGTGAATTTTTTAATTTTATCGTGTACGTTGCCGCTTATAGGCTTCGTTACCATAGGTTTAACGTCAATAGATAGCGAGAAAGTTTTCGGTTCCTTAGCAACCGTAGTTCCGTGCCCATGTTGACTAGCTTCAAAGATTTTTTTAGTTTCACTGACTCTATCTCTTCGTCTAACAGTTGGTGGCCTTCGCGCTTTCGTACTTTCTTCAGACGAATTTGAACTACGCCGTGAACTATTTTCAGAATCGGTTTGCATTTTACTCAGGTTTTTTTGGAACATGTCGATTTTCGTTTTTGCTTTTTTATAACAAACATCTTCATTATTAACACCTTTGGAATGCTCTTCGCTGTAAGTTTTAATTTCAATTTTAGGCTTAATTTTCTTTGGTTCTCTGTTACGTAATTTGTCTTTTTTTGACTGATTGAAATTAAATTTCTTAGATAGACCATACATTAAACCTGGTCTAGTCGGATTTTTATTTACACCATCTTCTTTGTTTATGCTTTTAGCTGGCTCTTTCTTAGATATCATTGGTTCTTCAGGTTTCGATGATAAAACTTCCTCGTGAGATATAGAGTATTCATTTGAACAATCCCTCATAACAGGTGGAGGTTTCGGCGGTTTCTTTTTCGGCCTAGTGATAAACTTTAATGGATTTTTGGATGGTTTTATTTTTGGACCAACGTCTTCTTCGCTTTCATCGCCGTAATCTTTAACTTCCACGGCTACAATAGTCTCCTCTTCACTCGATTCAGTGAAGGATACTCCTTCAAAATCTCCCGAATCCAAATGTTCTCTGACGATTTTATCAATGTTAAACTTAGCCATCATATTAGTTTGGGCTATCAAATCTTTGGTAGAATTGTCTCTCCCAGCAATGTTATCATTATTATCAGCATTTTCAGAGAATTTTTTGGTTGTCCCTATGTTTGTAATGTTATCAGAATAGTTCGAAATAGAAGTTGCAACACGGCATGCACTAATATCTTTAAATTTAATATCATGCTCATTAAAGGCCAAATTATCATCACTACTTGCAAAACGAATCTTTGAAGATTTATCGTTGGTTGGTACACTTATAGTGGGATAATCACCTTTACTGTCATGACTTGAAGGTTGGGTATGACTTCCACCCCGCTTTGTTTTTGGAGATCCCCTTGGCGGAACAGGAGGTGGTATTCTCTGCTTTTGAGATCCTTTTAAGACCGCCGGGAAGGCGTCTGGTTCTAAAGTTGCTATCTTAGCAGGAATATGGATGACCTTCGCCGCTGTAGTAACCGGTGATGTCACTGAAGTAGGCGGTATATGTGCTGTGACGTCAGAAAGGGAGACTGAAGGAGCACAAAAAGACTCGAATATTTGTATAGGTTTATTATATGTCAATAAAATTGTATAAACAAATTTGGCACGATTCGAAGAAGACATTAACAAAGTAAATATAAATGTAACAAATTAAAATTTTTGTGTTAAAAATGGAAGCGTAGTTTAGTTACGATAGTAGTTTGAAGTAAATTATATGTCCAAAATGGCATGTTTGTATTTATATTTTTTAGCTTGACCGTCAACGCATCGTGTTTATTATTGGTGCATTATTGAGATTTGTGATTTCGTATAGATAAAATAAAAATTAGCATGCGAGTTAGTAGGAGAGGGTTGAAAAGTAAAACGATACCAATAGTAAAAGATCCGATAGGTCAATAGCAGCATGGAAAAGAGAATTAATGACATTAAGTTAAGATTGCTTTTTAGAACTAAATCCTACGTTTGAGATTTATATTAATTATTATCTAATGTATTTATAATTAGCGATTTTTTCCATACCTAAATTACTTTCATATAAATAATATACTAAATAATAGATGTATATTATACATAATTATTTTGTTTTTAAGATAACAATAGGAAGTTACTCAACATTAACTTTACAAATTTATTGCATTACAAATTGATTTTTTTTTTTCAGATAAAACAAAAGTGAAAAGTTTATTATGTTCTATGTCCTATTTATGAGATATCGAAAAAGATTTTATATATATTGTAAAACAATATAGCTTTTTGAATAGAGCATATACAATTTCAATCTACAATGCGTTTTAGTTTACGAGTCATAAATAGAGATTAGCTGAAGAGGCTACGATTTTACATATCATTAAATTTATATCCTAAGGTTATATATGGGAAAAAGATTACTTTCCTATTTCATTAAAAAAAAATTCAATTGTTTTGCTCGTATCATATATCATCGTAAAAGGAATTTTAATCTTCGTGTTACAGTGTATCATATACGGTTAGCTGCTGCGCTCGAAGGCAGTGTCAGTGTATAAACTTTGAATAAAATTTCAGAATAGATTTTTAGTACTATTACTAAAAGGATTTATAGACTCGCAGATAATAAATAGACTTTAATCTAATTTGTCTCACCTGCTTTGACTCCGGCGGCACCGCTGGAGCTCGCCGCGCCTAATCCGTTCAGAGAGCGTGCAAATATTATACTTTTGTACAGAAACCTCCAAATGTGAATAACATGAACCCATGCATTTTAAAATTATATACATATTTTTAAATAGCAAAAGTCTTTACATGTGTCTTTGTGAATTAAAAAAATATCACCAACCGTTACCGTTGCGACCTTTTGTTAAAGTGAGATGAACAAAATTAAAACAATCGATCTAGTATAAATCTCATTTATTTCAACATTAATAAATATTTTGGCCACAGTCCGACCGCGGTAAATAAATTTCAACAGCTTTACACAATACATTATCAACATTTACATATTACGTAGCGAAGCAAATAATTATTAAAGTTCTCATATACAAACATCACATTGATTTCGTCGCTACACAGTACAATTACATGTATTTATTTGGTATTCGTTATATACAAATTTATTTTAATTACACTAATAATAAGTTACACTCAAACTTTAAGCCGCAATAAATAAGGTAACCACATCAATACAGGGTACATTGCGTGAAGCAACATAAAACAGATACGATACCGTTTTGTATCAATACATATTTAGATAAATTCACGATTATGTATTAACATTACGAAAAAAAATCTGTAATACGTGCTCTTGATAATTTCTTATTGCGCAATTGATAATTTAAGACGTGAAACAGAGAATTTAAGTCTTAAAAAAAAACGAATTAGATTTTTTAAGTATATAAGTCTCAGGTTACAGATTAAAAGTCAATTATCCACCTGAGAAGTTAAGTAGTTTGAAGCTATTGTTTATTGAAACTTAACGCTTAAAAACCATTTTAAAATATCTTCGCACAATGTCTTTGTGACATTTTTTTTTATTAATAGTAAGAAATAGGAACAATTCCTTAAATATGACTGGTGGTATTTTTGTTACCAGTAGTGCCTATTTCTGTCTCCAAAGCGTAATGTGTAAACAATGTTCAGGCTCGAACGACTCTGTATTTAGTTAAATTCCATGGTAACGAGAACTAACGTCTTGTCTCAAAGCGGAGTCTACAATGTGGTGCAGTGTTTGTCAACGTAACTATGGTCCAACATTAAGTAAACGTGCTGCTTGCGCATCTCGAGCCTATCGTCTTACACTGATGAATATTTGTAGCCTTTTCAAATACCATTATATATCCATACTCTTCTATATTGGCCATACGAGGTCACAGCTTATTTGTCCTTTTCCTCAATTTATTCTATTCCGACATTGTTTAGGACGAAAAGACGGTGGTCACATTCTAATTTGTCTCCCTCGTGACCTTTATCATACACAAATCAGAAAATAGTAAAACATTATTGTTAATGATTTACATCAATAATTCATACATTTAATTTTCAATTCTCTATGACGAAATAGCAAAGGTATTTTGATACTTTAACATAAAAAAAACCATGGCCTTTAACGATGCTCTTTGTTTCTTATATGTTACTATAGTTGATCGTAGATTTTGAAGCACAAATATAAATCAATGAAGAACTTAAAGCTATTAAGTAGGGAATGCAGTATTGAATCAGCTTCGTTCACTGTAACCGTCATACAATTTTGTGCTTTATTTGCAATACATAAACATAAAAAACATCAAGATATCCTTGTCCTGGTACCACCTCACTTGGGGTCGGCAAACCATTACTTCCACCATTCTAATAACCGAGCATTTCCGAAACTAATTTATACGGATATCCATCCACAAATCTCGATGAAATTGTATTGATACAAAACGTCTCGCGTAACTACAATAGATTATATCATAATTTATAAACTGATAGACAAATTTAGAGGAATATATAAAAATATGTAATTATCATAATTATAAGAAAGTTATAATAATTTATTATTAATTTGTTTTGTTACTGATTACTTTAATTTGTGTGTAATATTGCGTCATTTAAATTTTTTTTTCTTTTAAACTTTGATATTCGTAATATTCGCTCTTTAGCCACTCAAAATTCCTCAATATTTTGACCCTGAAGTCGAAGAGGTCACCGAATTTCCGGTTGGAACATAATCGCGAGCATGATAAAGGCTATGCTAAAGAGTCTTGTGGACGAGTACGAAACATAACAAATTTTGATTATTATTAAAAAATTTATTAATAAATAAAAAGAAAAATATTCATCTCTAGTAAAGTTTACCTTTTTTCATTATTTGGTATTTTTTATCATTTGTTGTTTGGTTTTCACCAAACTATTCTATAATAAAGAAATCCAAATTATTAAATTTATTATTTTTACATAATTTTTGTAGTCTCTCTAAAATTGCCAACAATCTTACTTATTCATAGGATAGTATTAAATATTTCTTTTTTACTTATAATAATTTTAAGTATAGGACGCCCTATTTTGATCACTGAAAACTTCCATCCTTACAGTTCCGTCGTTAAAAATCATGCTGTTAATGTTCCTGCTGTAGGAACTCTCATAGGAAAGTCAAAAAATGCTCGGGAAAATTGTTATTGGAACATGTCCTCACGATGTTTTCCTCTATCAGATGCTATGTGGGGTTTGAACCAGCCCCGCTTTGAGACGCAAAGCGAGCACGATTGTTTTTATAAACTGAACTATTACGGCTTCATTATTTAAACACATACTGTATTCTGGTGGTAAGACAACCGCTAGTGTTATAAGTATTACCACAAAACCTATTTTGGCTCTCAAGGAATAGTGTCATACAATTAAAATGTGCGAGCCAGGATTTGGTTCTAGCAATACTGAAAAGCTTCCCTTGAAGAGCTCAAAATGAACGCGCGTTTTATGTTGCCACTATTTATATTGCTAAAATACTTCTTATATTATTTAACCTTGAATTTAAATTAATAGTTTAATAAATATTTGTGTCATTTGATTTAACGTATAAAATGTTTCTAAGCGCAATAACATTTGTGACAATTTGGTAAATTAGGAATGTGTTAATACTATAATAAATAGTAAACTAAACTCAAATTATATTAAAAATTAACAATAATCATATAACGGTTCATAGTTTTGATTTAGTCATTATTTAAAAAAATATATAAAGAAGAATTATATGTAGTTTATATAGTAATTTATTTGTAATTTGATCTATTTAGTTATTAGCGTTTTATTTGACACTATAATAATATTCTGTAGAAATATGTATGTATTTATGTATCAGATTTTTTTTGTTAATTATACATGCTAAAGTTTTACCTTGTGATTATCTATTAGGGCTTGCCCCCTCACTAAGGTTGGCTAAGAGAACATTTTACGTATAGTAAGCTCGTTTGTAGTATTCCTTTTTTATGTCAACAGTTTTTGTTTTTTGCTTCATTTGTACGTCCAAAAGTAGTAAATAAAATAAATTATTATTTGGCCATTTATCTATTTAGATTTCAAAATAATTGAGATAAATAAACCACAATGTATCGCTGATGAAAATCACAAGTTACGGGAAGAGTATCTACATAAATATATCACAAAGGTCTGCTCAAACGCTTCGAAAAGAACAGGCCATGTAACAACGAGAAGTATTCAGCTATACGCAAGAACGCCCGCTCAGTGCCTAATGCACATGCACCTATCCAAAATTCCACTGGACCACATCGCATCTCTACGTAATTGTCAGTGACACTGTGTATTACCTTCTAAAGCCTTACCCTAATTCTATGAGGTCACGCTTCAATCCGCCGGTGGCACCACGATGATAGTGCTGCCGCTGTCGTTACCCGAATATATCGCCGCCTTGTCGAGACTTCTTATGTATACGACTTCCTTGATGTACCTCTCAGATTCAGAATCTTTAATGTGCTCGTCTCCGTTGAGTTGCACGACGGACACATGTTCGTTGGTCTGGGATTCGCGGTCGGTCCGGATTGCGAGGGGCGATTCGGGTTTGATGTACACGGTTTGAGTGGATCTCACTTTGCGGAATCTCATGTCTTTTGGAAGGGTCGATGCTTCCCTCGCCTCGGACCTTATCGGAGTGACGCTCCTGGTCCTGTAACTGGAATTGAGACTCTTCGGCAGCGTGCTTGGATCTCTTTGATGGGTTTGAGCGCTTGTTATTGAATTGCTCTCCGTCTTTACTAATCCTATATCCATGAAGAACTTCTTGAATTTCTCGACAAATGTTGGCGACTTCGCTCTATTGAAGCTACTTGAAAGCCTCTCATTCGAGTGCTCCTTTGAGCTGACTTCGTCGATTCTCTCTGGTATATTCGACATGCTCTTGTGTTTCTCAAGAATGTTCGATCGTCTCTTCCAATGTCTCTCCTCGTCTTCGTCGTCTATGAATGGTATGTCCTGCAAGTTGTTTTCGTTCCTAGTGTCGACGGCCGCGTCCTTAAGTATTTTAATTACCGGCGGGTAACTACCCGTTTGCGGTTCAGCAACGTATATCTGCGGTACACTGGTGCTGGTGTTGTCGGTCTGTATGCCGCTGTCGGCTAGGCTGCCGTTTATATGTGAGCTGCCCGCTCCGGTACTTAGTACTTTGGTCAGTTGATCCGACAGTGACTCCATACGGTCCTGTATAGTGGACCGGTAAACGTTGTCAGCGTATGATGTGCCTGGATCTCTGGCCGTCAGATTCGATGTGTCGAAGTCGATACGCCTTTGGAAAGTACCGATGCGCTCACGGTCGTATATTTTCAGCCTGTCGGACAGCACCGAGGGGTATTCGGTCGGTATTTGAGGTATTTGGTGTCTCTGATTCCATGTCGATATCGTTGTGTCGGTAAAATCACTCATGCTAGATCTTAGGGAAGATCTCGGCGACAATCGGGACGTTTGCCTTAGCAGTAGTTCAGGGTTATAGTCCTTAATCGTTCTGCCGACGAGTTTTCGTCCTGTGTAACAGACGGCCAGTTTAAAATTAACCCACTTTCGTTCTTTTAGGGTTTTGTTTTGTTGTGATACATTTCAGTTTATTTCGCCTCACCCGACAGGCAGCTTGCCGTGACATAAGGTTTTTTTTTATCGGCATTAACACTGACCGACACCGTTAGCACACGAAAATAACCCTTACACGAACATATTGCGTAGCGTTGTAAAACACTAATACCGCTCGGAGCCAAACGAAAGGAACTCATGAAATATAATGAAACAATAAACCTTTCATAGACAGAGTAAATTAAAATAAAAAATCACAACATCGAAAAAGGGTCACAGACACCGGAAAGGATATATGGGGTGGGAACAAAAATAAACTGAAATGTATAATAATGATAATAAATAGGTTCGCAAAAATACTTTCGCATTCACTTAATGTTAGGTATATATGTTACTTTGCTACCCGTATGGTTAAATAAAAAAAATCACAAGTTATTTAGGTTAATCTAGTATCTACAACATAAGACGTACGAGCCTTATAGAAAATAAACTACATTTTTTTGCTAAAAAAAAATAAAACATTAAGATTACCTGGTGTATCAATCTCCTCTTGAGTCTTAATAGGCTTGGCGATGCTTTTTCTCTTCGAGGGAGAATGTTTCAGGGCTGTAAGTATACATTGATAATAATTTATGTGATGTTAAATATTTCTGAGTTATATTTAAAGTATTGTGATGTCTCCCACCCGCGTAAGAAAGTACGAAATCTTGATATTGTTTTATTATTTACTTTAATATTAAACATTCGAAAATATTCCATAACAATACTTTAAACAAATTTCTACTTTATATAAATTGTACAAACTATTAAAAAAATAATTAAGCAGAGCGCCAAACAATTGTATTGTTAGGCGTTTGCAAATCATAATGAACTCATATCATTTGTTTAAGAAAGCTGTTTGGAAAAGAAGACATTTAAAAAAAAAACAGTAGAAAGAAAATTCTTGAAGACGTGCAATGTAACAAGTATACTGAATAAAACCACATTGCTTAAACGTAATTCCAATTTCGTGTTAAAATTACTTACAAAAAAATAATATTTCATAAAAGAAAATTTAAAGTTTTAGTGTAGATCCAGAATAGTTCGGTACAGATATGAAAACTACAATCCAGGCATCTAGCTACCAAGGGGATCAGGTACTAAACAAAACACTAAAAATCTATCATAGATGGAGCCACTGACACTTGTGGAAGAGTATTTAACAAAATCGTACAATGTTGAGAAGAACAACAGTTGGATGCATAAAAATTTCAAAAGATATTTGTTACTATATATTATTCCTAATTAGATAGCGAATAGATTTTATGCATTCAATTGTTTTTTTTTACTAATAACAATGACAGTATGAAAGGACGAAGAGGGAAAGTTCCAGACAAAATGGCGGACGAACACATTGACATGCTTTTAACGGAGACAGTCAATCCACAACTCTTAGGGACTTACTCAGACCTCCAGAGACGCGCGCGAGAATCCGATTACGGACAATTGTTTGAAAGAAAGAATAAAAAACACAGATATTATTTTCATATGGCAACATTTTTCATATAATAGGGATAACGAGGAAACGTGCATCACCTCATAGTTTAAAAATTATTTGTCATTGTAATCAATGTCATGCTGACTTTTGAAACTTGGATGTCAATAAAAAAAAAGTTAAAAAATGCATTCAAATAATAAACAAATAACCTTTTACTGATACATGCCTGGTATAAAAAATGCTTTTTACCAAAACAAAATAAGAAACTTAAAAAAGAAAATTGTTTACACATAATTCTTAAACGATTACAAATAACAATATCACATTCACGAACATAAAAACCAACGCCTACATAAAAAAACATTGGTTGGGTGTTGGTAGTATAAAAATAATTTTATATCATTTATTTAATTTTAACAGTACTTTTGCAAATGTTAATTTTAACTGCACGTCAACAGAGTCGTACTATGAAATATTAAAAAAAATTATGAACTCCGAAAATGTACAAATTTTTTAATATGATTTATCACAAACAAAGATTTACTAAAATAAAAACAATATAATGTTACCAAGAAATTCAAATACTAAAATTTTAATCAAAAAATAATACTGAATATACTATTTACGCATTATTTAAATAACATAAACAGAAGACATAATGTAGACTGGTAACACCAACACCCGCCCCAACACTACATATACAAGACGCACACAAAAGACACATAAAACAGCGCCATCTCGCGGCCCTACAGTACCTATGTAGCTCGTGACCAGGGTGCGGAACTTGCGGTGGTTGCCTTTGATCTCGGGCAGGTCCACTGGCCAACAATTGGAGCTTTGTTATTTGCGTTTAGTTATATTTAGTTAAAAAGCACAGGATGCAAGGGAACAGGCCACAAGTATCAGAATATAGGACGGGAGAGGAAAGCGCAGAAGTTCCACTTCTTAATGTTTTTCACGAAAACCTTATTCGGGACTCTTTTGTGTCCAACAAAAACTACGGCCACGAGGCAGTTGCTTGAGATTTAAAACAATGTAATATATTTTTAAAAATTATTTTAAGTAATAAATAATCATCAAAATCATTCCGATAGTTGTCCACAGCTGGACATAGGCCTTTTATATGTTCAAAATGAACATTTGTATACATGTTCGTATTTTTGTAATGTAGTAAAAAATGTTATCATAATCATCCCTTGAAAATAAATGGAAGTCTTAAAAAAATAATAAGTAAAATAAAATTTTACACACAATACTTGAGGATATTAAGGTTTTTTTTTTCTTGGACCATGACCGCTACAGAATTAAATGGACATATGTTCTGTATTGAGAATGTTATTTTTCTTTATAGTAAACTACCATCAAAAATTTTATTATTATTAATGTAAATATTTTTTTATATAAATTTACGTATTTATTATGTATGTTAATTAACATAATGTGATAAATAATGTTTATCTATGAAGTAATTAAAATGGATAATAATTGTATTTCTTTTTAATATCACAAAGCGGATAATGAACTTTCAATCCTCCAATAAATATTATAATTATAAAAGAACCCCCTTTATTTTCCCAATGTTGGAATTCCTGGCGTCTCTCAAACAAAGAGTCAAGGCCACCACCACGACACTAGTCTAAATTTTTTTTATTAAACCTAGTAACCTACAATGCGGGATAGATAGAAGGTAGAGAAGCGGGATCAATTTGTCATAAAATGACTAACTGTATTTTAACCCTTTACTTATCAATAAATAAATATATATAATTAAAATTATGAAAATATATGAAAATCACTTTAAGTATTTTCTTCTTTTTTTCTAAAGATATTTAATACTTTAGCCAAATGTTGTAAATTCAAAATTGTATTTATAAATACAGATCAAATTCTAATTAACAGTTTACATTGCACACAGTACTCCTCAGGTGCATAGTGCCCGCCACGTTTAGAAAGGAAAGAAATAATAATAATTAAAATTAATTATTAAGCAGAGTGTTAAAATACATAGTTAACTCCACCAACCACCTCAACTTACAACTCTTCCGGTAGCAAGTTACACATTAGTAAAAACATTGAATAATTATTATTATCACAAATGATTACCAATACAATCTAAACATAAAAAAACACCTTTTTACCATAACTTTATCTAAACATCGATAATATATTCGAGCATACTAGTAGTAGCAAAATGATATTTATAATTAATGATGATCCATAGACAAGTCAAGAAGAAATAGAAGAAGTGAAGAATTTAAGAGGAGGAATATCATACTTATTAGAGATGATATTAAAATTCCTTTCAATGGAAAAAAGAAATATGAGAAATTTTTTAACATGAATTTTCTTTTAAAAAAAAAAACAGGAAAAATGTATTTAAACTCAATCCAAAATTTCTTTAAATTTTTTAAATCTTTTGAATTATAGGTTTTCCTATTTTTGTGCACAAATTTTGTATCTAAATTTAATTTTAATACGAAAATAATATATTAAAAATAGAGGTATATACTCACACGAAGGTATTTTCTTAAACACAGTTTTGCCCATGAAGTCTAAAAACCTTTGTGCGTAGAAGCTCGGTCTGTGCACTGACACTGTATCCTGGAATTGAAAGAGTACTTTTTATTTTTCAGTTATCATAATCGTCATCATCATTATTATAGACCAGCTGTAAGACGACCACTATTGAGAATAGACCTCAAGGATTTTGTGATGCTAGTCAACATCGTGAGAGGCACCTTTGATACAGATGTCTACACGCGGAGTGGCTTTATATGTATAAATATTGCCAAAAGTTAAAAAGAAAAATATTCATTTGAACAACAATATTGTTTTCCCAAGATTTTGAAAATTTTATAAATAAAGATTTAGTTTTTTTTTCTTGAATTTTAATGGAAAATAGAGATAAAAAAACAAAGCAGTCAATACAATTCGTTTTTATGATAAATCCTTTCTTCTATCTCTAAAGTTACGCAAAATCTGGAGGGAACTGACCCCGTCGTGTATCATGCTCTTCCAGGTGTGCTCGAGCTTCTTGCGCAGCCGGTATGACTGCAGGATATCGATGATGCCGAGGAAAAGCAGTAGCCGCTCACCACGAGCGTTCCGCGCTGGAATGCCGCCCGGCCTAGGAAAACACATACATCATAATTTGGTGGTGGATAATTAATATATTAGAGGAAAAGGGGCTAACAGGTTAGCGAAAGTTGGAGTGAGAGCGGGTATAGAAATACATCAGTAAAATGTATTCTTATCCTGGCCTTAAAACTACTATTGAAGTATTTAGAAAATTTAAAATTACATACATATATATATATTATATATATGTATGTAATTTTAAATTTTCATATAATATACATACATATATATTTATACATATATCACGCCTCGTTCCCAATGGGGTAGGCAGAGACCTTATACCGAATATGAGGAATAAGAGATAAAAGTCCTAAAAATAGGAAAAAAAAATATTTTCTTTAACTATTGAACAAAAACTTTGTTTAAATATTATATAAACTCTAGCGCCAGCCCTCTGACAATAACGCATTAAATAATAAAAAAATAAGCTAGTGACACTCACGGCACATCTTCTTCCTCATCGATGGGTTCGCTCTCTGCCTGAATGCTCTCCATTGCGGTCGAATGAGCAACCAATCGCTGCCTGTTAATGGATCTGTAATAATAACTCGATTTGTTAATAGTGTAAATTTATTAAGCATTACATAAAATAAGCATATAATTTTTTTTAATTATAGCAGATAGTAAAGACTTAGTATATAATAGTATTTGTTAACTAAATTAAAATAACTAGTTCCCGAAATACTGGAATTATACTTAGTTTGGATCTCACAGACCATAATAACTGTATATATCGATTCTCTAAGATACAGCAAATGAATAAAATAATAATTATTATTAAAAATATTAACTATGACTTTAAGACATCAGTCTTCCCGTGACTATGCCTCTTGCAAAGCAGTCGAAATGTCGGAATAATAAAAACAAATTCGAAAATAGATAAAATAAATTTATATAGAAATATGTAAAACTCAACTCGACTAGATGTCTCGTCTCAATGAGATGAGCGCTGTGGTGTAGTGTTTATAATCTTAACTAGCACCAATCTCTTACCCTCAGGTGATCTTGTTCGTCTCAACGCTACGTGAGATAAAAAGAAAAAACTATTATATTTAAAGAAAGTGTTACCAAAGTTGATGAAAATAATATTTAATGATTTTTTAATATAAGAAAGAAAAAGCAAAGGATCTTTCAAAAAGAGATAAGACACTAACAAAAATCGTATCCAGTGAAAAGTTTAATCGGTAATAGAAACAATTAAAACGTTTGGTTTTAAAAAGATGAAGTTCATGAGTATTTTTTTTCTACAATGGGCGAACAATTGTTCGCAAATGTTGAGTGACAATGAGGCTGTGGATACTGAAGCGTGCTCGCATTGAATACTCCTCTCGTGTGCTCTCGTATGCTAACAGTAGGAAATTACGGGAGAGTTAAATAGAGCAGAGTAGCAAAGGTTTGACAAATATTTGTTAAAAGTTAAACGAATTTACATGGCTACAAATACATACAGGCATGCTTTTAATCATTTAATACACACACACCACATGCACAATATCTATGTTAGAGATTTTTTTATAAAACAAAAAAAGTTATATTTATTAGAGATCACTCTATGGTAAGTGTTTAGTATGACATTCAAGTTATACACAAATAACGAATAGAGATATCGTACTGCGTCCTTTTCACTTGCATCCCGAAATCCTCCTTCCCTTGTTCTGATCTGAAAGTGGTCAAAGAAACACCGTCACCACAGCTAAGGTACATCCTGATCTATTTATTTTCTTTGATCGATAAATAATGAAAATTATTCATATTTTACTATACCTAAAATATAAACAAATACAAATAAACTAGCTATATTTACATATATATATTACGACAACAACGAATCGATAAGACAGCAATAAGTAATATTTTTTTTCTTCTTTGTCTTTCTTCCTCTTCAGTCATTGTTGTGTTTCTTTATCTATTTATTGTTAAACTAATATAATTACTTTATGTAAAGCAAAACAAACTTATTGAACAAATAAAAACATTCCAGTTTACTTCAATGGCTATGAACTCTGATATACTATACACATGAATCGTAAGGATTAAATGTATTAATTGGTTTACGAATATAGCACTTTCTTCCTCAATGAGTCAACACCTGACCTTAAATTCTCATTATGCTAAGTGACAATCATTTCATGGAAGGCAAAACTGTAGCCTAACTAAAGTATTCTGGCTATCAACCAGTCATATTGACAACGCTACATAGGCGACCTGTTTATAATATAAGGTGGGTAACTTCATATCTTATGGCTAGAACTGGAACCAAGGACCTCTGTCTTAGAAGTCAACCTTCTAGGCACTACTTTACAAAGGAAAGATATTGGACTAAAACACATTTTTTGTGTGTGTTTATAAACAATATTCTGGTGTTTCGATTGCACTTACCTTGTCCTGTTGAGACCACCCTTCCTAGGTTCGCCCTCATCTTCTCCATCACTCTGGCCGGAGTCTGTGCGCATTCTGGCTTCAGTCTTCTCTCTCTGCGCCTCGTCCAAGTTGTGGATGCCGACAAGAAGTGAGTAATCCATAATCTAAACAAGCGTTTCACATTGCTTATTATATGTCTTGTGGCGACAGTGGTCAACTAGTAATAGCTCTTGTCATACTATTGAACCTCACCATACTTTACAAGCCTCTTGTATTACATTAATTGTTTCACGTATTGTTGTAACCAATAAAATGAATATAACAATACGACTATTCTATATTAAAAATTATCAGGAATACATTCTCGGCCTCTTTCTTCTCACACTGTTTTAATAAAACATTTACTAACTACTCTTATCAGACGTTACTGATACTTATTATCCGGTAACCGCACATCCGGCCGATCCGGTTTACATTTACTATTTAGTCGAATACGGAGTAAGAATTAAATATCCCGGTCTGATGCTGGACATAAATATTTGTGATAGTTGTCCAAAATCAAGATTAATATAAACAACAATAAATAACTGAATAAACGCAAGAAGTTTTATGTAAACTGAAAGATTCGCAGCGCCTTGGAAAAAAAATATATCTTACTAAAATCATTTTTACTCTAATAATAAACTAAAAAACATAAATATTCTTAAAATAACTTAAGAGTGTATTTGAAATTAATACCCAAAATTAGTCTATAATAGGTTTATAGTAATTAAAAACAATAATTGTAAATATCCAGCTATCCGGGTTAACAGATCGCCAAACATTCCGTATACAGCCGAAGGACTATCGGTCTTGATCAATATTACTTCCGTTGGCAGACCCCCCACTAGGTGGACAGAGGACATGAATTAATCCCTGGGTGCCACTGAATTCAAACAGCGCAAGACCGTGTTTATGGAACATATTACAAGAGACCTATATCCACTAGTGGACATCCATTGATTGAAATGATGATGATGATATGTGATTAATAATTATGATAAATAATATAAGAATTGTCTAACCTTAAAACTTTCCAAGACTCGGCAATCCCTTTGCATGGTCTTGATAAGTGCATTGTAAGTGTCCGCTTCGAGGAATATGCCTTCGGTGTGATGTTCCATAAAATCCAAGTCCTTGTATGTAGGCGAATTCTTCTGTCGTTCCGTTTTACTTGCCTGACAGTGATGATAATGGAATATTATATTTTCCTATATCTTCATAATATACATTAAGATGCGAGCAACACGGGACCGATCGATGTAGAGATCTTTGGGTGAGGCGTATGTCCAGCAGTGGAGGTCTATCGACGGATGATGATGATAATACATTTGGATGTAAAAAATATATATACTAACTACATTAGTATATATTTGTTTATCTTTAGAAAAGCACAACATCATGTTTCGTGAAATACTTTAGAACTATACCTGTTACTAAAAGGCAGAGTGTTAACATTGCTGTGTGTATTAAGGCGCGTTGCAGCTGATGAAATTACTGAAGATATCTAGACTTATTATCTTATATCTTAAGGCAACGTGCACAATGTGGTGCTGTGTACATCATCACAATGCCACGTTGTTCCTCGCTACGTTAAATAGGGGACCTATAATCCAGCAGTGGACGACTATCGGATAAGACGGTGATAAATAGAAGAAATAACATATCATTACCTTCCTCTTATATGTTGAGCCTTTGAGATCGTACTTCTGATGTAACTTGACAGAGGATGGCAGAAGATTGTTCATGGCGACCAGTCGCACGTTCTTGCTGTTGCATTGGTAGCAGTATAGGCCAAAAAACTTCGGTAGGAGCGTGCGTGGGTTCTGCAATCAACAAAAATGTTTTACTTTAACAAAAACTTCTATTTTTTTTTTATCGTGTTGTGTGGTAATAAGAATTAGTGGCTAGACTAGGTCTAGTGATTTATTGGTATGTTAGTTATTAAAATATTTGTGCATGTAATTTAGGTCACACAAATTGTATTATATTTGGCCGCAAGCCTCTAAGCATATGTAGCGAATTTTTGCTATGATCAGAATACTAAAAATATACACAGCATCCTTGGTCCATTAACGTGCATTACCATCCCATTATGCACCGAGATCTTAACTGCATCAATATTGACGTCAATGAAGCGCAGTGATCACTTCTTGTTTATATATTTTATTCATTGATATTATAAAATAATAGATCATAAGTGATTTGATTCGTCTTCGTACAAGTTTACCATCAAGTGAACTGAACACTCTTCTCGTTTAGATAAAAAAATCCTATTGGCAATTTTTAAAAATCTTATCGCAATCTCTTTAATGTAAATAAAGGGAAGACAGTATACCTGATCGAGGTTTAAGTAGTACCCAGGCAATAGCTTTTGAAGAAACTCCCCTTCCTTGTGCTGGACGGTCTTTATGATGAACTCATCATCGTTGGTCAGGTAGAAGATGCTGCCGGATGCACCGGGGTTGCTCAGTTCGCGTAATGGGGCGCTGCACATCGACATCTGCGACAATAATATAAATTTAAATCTTAAAGTAACGATTCATCAACAACAGCCGACAGGCGTCCACTGCTGGACTTAGGCCTCTTCTAAAGATCTCCACATCGATCGATACTGCGCTGCCCGCATCCAGCTGCTTTCCGCAAACTTCACCAGATCGTCGGACCACTTGGTGGGGGGCTTGCCAATACTACGTCTTCCGGTACGCGGAAGACGTAGTACTGAAAGGAACAAATAAAAAGTTAAATTCGAAAAGAGCCTATCTTCCAACCGGCTATCATACATAAATTTTGACTTTAGAAAATGTAAGAGTAAAAATACAATTAACATATAAATAAGCTATAAAATATAGTAATGGTTTTGTTTAGCAACATATACAAAACGTTGCATGTATCACACGTTATCGCAACTAACCACCAGCTATTATTTAGTGCCAATGCAATGCGAACATTTAGATAGCTGTGACTAATCAACGCTGTTGTTGCTTCAATTTATATGTAAATCAATTATATAATGTATTCAGTGCGGACATAGAAACTATTTTAATAAACATTCATCAAATAAGATTTTTGTTTAATACGTTATAATGTGTTATTAATGCCTAAGTTTAGAATTTTATAATGTATACAAAAATTTATAAAATAAGTCACTCTTTGACTTGTATACTTGTAATTGTCGGGATCGGAGAGATCAATCGACCAATCAGAATACGAGCTTGGTTTTAGGAGGGGGAATTAAAATGGTGGGAGAAATACTAACTAGTGCTATGATCGCACCATTCCCGACAGTCTGTTGGCTGCGATTGAAGAGGAAGGAAGGCTGTTCTATGAAAAAGGATAGTCAAAAAATAATTGTAGTTTTTTTTGTGTAATCCAGAGGCCGAAGGAATATTAAGGTTTGTTCCAACAAATGCAATCAGACCTATTGAAAAAACTAAAGTCTCGTTTTGTATGTTATTGACGGTACTTCTCTGCTGTCGATGACCATTCAGATGTGTGCAAACGTCACAACCTTCCGGATAGAAAGGAGTAGTCTTTTCATATGTCTCAAGTCGAAGAACACAATGTGGTGTAGTGTATATCATCCTATGGAACGCCTAGTTGTCATTGACGATAGTATTACTATCAGCTGAAGGTCACGCTCATCACGTCGCTTCGTCGAATAAAAAATTGTTATATATTGCTAGCGATATATAACAATTTGTTGGATGTAATAAAAGGAGATGACACATAGGGACAAAGATATGGTGGCGATAGTGAGAGATACCCCAGCTCATCTGAGCGTAGGTTCTTCTTCTTCTAGGTAGGTTGTCTTTATATATATACAAAGGGAAAAGGCTCTTTGACTTTGAGGGTACAGATCTTCACTACCACGAAGCGAGTCTAGCGAACTAGTGTTTGCTATGACACAACGAAGCTGACAAGTCTGCACTGGTCTTATTCATATACAGCTTAAATGTGTCCATTTATCACCGATAGCTTATTGGTTTCTTCAAGTCGATTAGTACCAATCGATGGAGTGAAGTTGCCGCGGAATTCAAGTAGTCCATATACACTGATACTATGCATGCAATCATCATTGTTAAATTCGAATACCATGACAATTAATATTGAACAGAGCGTTACAGTTGACGAAATTCTTCAGCTCATGGGATTACATCTTACAAGGACAACTTATAACATGGTTTACTGTAACATGTTTTGGCTTCACAACTTTGAATACAGGACGGACAAGTCCGGAACTAAACAATCGATCAATAGGTTCGCCGATAAATATAGTCTCACCTGACAATTTAGACACATGGCCGATTATTGTTTACGTCAGTGTCAACTTAACATTAGCCCATTATAACTTTCATATACAAAAACCACTTAACTGTACTAACAAATTTTACTTGATCTATGCAAATACAAATAATGATATCTTCGTTTATTTTGAGCAAAGAAACTACGTTGTAATAAACATTATCTGTTGGTTTTTTTCATTGCCGAATACCGTCTTGGTATCACCGTAGCAACTATTTCTGCCGTGAAACGGTAATGTGCAAAAAATACAATGTTCCGGTTGGAAGGGTGTTATAGCTATTAAAAGTACTGTAGTAACGAGACCTGACTTTTTATATCTTAAGGTGAGGAGCACAATGTGGTGTAATATATATTAACTAGCGCCACATGAACAGCGTCCTCCTCATGCCGCTTTATCGTATAAAAATATATTACTTAACACTATGTGAATTGTAGCCTGTGGAGATTATTGAACAGTAAATTTAAATCTACACGATTCTATTGTGATGTTAATATCCTTACCAAGAAGTCGTCTGGTTGTATTCCGAACAGATCCCGGAAGTACCGGAAAGCGATCGGTGCGTAAGTTTTAAACTTGAACTCGGAGTAGTGGTGCGCCGGCGTGTGGTTGGAGCCCTCGTGCGGGAAGTTCGTCGTCTCCACCGTCATGAAGTCCTGCATGAGGAGGTCCCGCTCCGGCTTAGACGCCAGCCCACCGATAGCATGTTGAATGCCTGCGTGCAAAATCATATTGTTAATTTGATGAATTCAAATCTACGGAGTAAACTTCTAGTAAGACCTAAGTCAATACCATATTTATTTCTTTCCGAACAAATAAACGTAAAGATGTATTAACGTATGTTGTTATTACTGTTGTTAAACTAATGTTTAGTATTGAAAAGTAAATTCTTCGTAGACAAAAGTTTCTAATGTTTAAACTAATTTAATGCTTTATTTTTTTCTTAACGATAGTTAATAATATAACAAAAGTTATTATAACCGACAGTTTGTATGGAATGAAATACAAATGTATTTTGTTACATACCTCTGTTTTTAGGTATTAATTTGATGTAATAACAATGAGTAATAAGTTATAAGGATATTGTGATTATGAAGTTAAAATATTTAACTGACTAACCAACTTGCATGCTAGTTGGAGCTCTTTTAGTGGTGCTATGAGCGCGGCAGGTGAACGTACAATGTTTTTCACGTGTAAACAAAATTCAGCCGTTCGCCTATGGAGTTTTCTATTTATAATCTCCTAACGTTAAGGTTACGGTCGTAGTTGATGAGCGAAAGCATTTTCTCGTTAGCCTAAAAGGTTCTCCTATCAATATTCAAAATTTAATTACTCGTTGTCCATGAACTATATTTGCTTAACAAGGTTTATACTTTGCGTGTAACCTAGACTGTTACATTTATGTTTTTGTCAAAACACTACCGTGATTATTTAAATGTCTTTAATACATCTAAATAAATCTTCAAAAATATTTCAGATGTATAACTATATGTAAGAACGGGGGGCACATTGCTCGAAGGAACGACTGCCCATGAGGCAGTAAGGACCTAGAGTGGCAATCGCATACAGGTGGACCGACGATCTGGTGACACCCACTGGATGTGAGCAACGCGGGACCGAACGATATGGAGATCTTTGGGGGAGGCCTATGTTTAGCAATTGGCCGTCTATCGGCTGATGATGATAAGTATATAATTTAATTTGACAGAGATGTATGTTTATTAACCTGTATATAGTATTTAGTTATTGTGTACGTAAGTTTATATATTAGATACATAACGTACGCAAAAAAAGAAGTTTTTTTATATTAATTGAAACACAAGACAGATAAATAGTAAACATTGTTTGGTATTTTTTATGCAAATCATCCATATAAAATGTCAATGCCGCACTTCCTATCTTACAGGAAGTCGCCAGTGGCGTCAAGGCAATTTGTGTAATTCATTGTCAAAAGCCAATGTACTAAAGGCACTTTTAGTCGTATTTCTATACATGTTCAATTCTCTACAAATTTGATCATCAATATTCAATATGGATAACTTTCAACTATAATTGATTATAATAATGTTAAGAGTATTCAATACATACAATTAATACTCAAAAAAGCGATAAGACGAGCAAACATTAAGTTGATAATACGTCGTTCCATAACAGTGGCTAGTTAGGATATCTATACATCGCTAAATTAAACTTCGTTCCTTTGAAACAGAATATTAATCCAGTTCTGTAACAACGAACTTTCACTGGATATGTGCTTTTTAATCCAGAACACAGTAATGTTTACAAACTGCTACTTAACGGTACAAGTAGCCTAGTCTGTAGACCTAACTAGATGGTCGTCTACAGCAGACACCTTTTATGTAGGTGTCGAAGGATTATAATAGGTTGTCAAATATCTCCCTTCCGCCTTTTTGTCTTTTTGAATTTCGCGGCTATGTACAAAGCGCTACAGAGCTCGTATCTGGCAATACTATACATAATTTGAAAGGTCTTGACATAACCTACAAAACGACGCTATGCATAATTAGTTTGGATATTGCGTTCAACAGTTATAGACGTGTAAACATGGAGTTCACTAACGCCGAAATTCGCGCTATTTTAAAGTTTTCCTTCGTTAAAGGCAAATCCGTTAGAGAAACGTTCCGTGAGATTAATGGTGTTTTGGGGGATGGTACTCTATCACTTCGAACCGCGGAGGAATGGTTTCGACGATTCAGAGCCGGTGAAAACGACACCATTGGATAAGCCAGCCGGCGGAAGACCTGTGACGACAAATACCGATCAAATCATGGACTACATCGAGTTAGACCGGCATGTGGCATCTCGTGACATCGCCCAGGAGATGGGAGTTAGTCACCAAACCATTTTAAACCATCTGCAGAAGGCTGGATACAAAAAAAAGCTTGATGTTTGGGTGCCGCATGATTTGACGCAAAAAAACCTTCTGGACCGAATCAACGCCTGCGATATGCTGCTGAAACGGAACGAACTCGACCCATTCTTGAAGCGGATGGTGACCGGCGACCAAAAATGGATCACATACGACAATATCAAGCGAAAACGGTCGTGGTCGAAGGCCGGTGAATCGTCCCAAACAGTGGCCAAGCCGGGATTGACGGCCAGGAAGGTATTGCTGTGTGTTTGGTGGGATTGGAAGGGATTCATCCACTATGAGCTGCTCCCATATGGCCAGACGCTTAATTCTACCATCTACTGCGAACAACTGGACCGCTTGAAGCAAGCGATCGACCAGAAGCGTCCAGAATTGGCCAACAGGAAGGGTGTAGTGTTCCACCAGGACAACGCCAGACCACACACTTCGTTGATGACTTGTCAGAAGCTACGGGAGCTCGGATGGGAGGTTTTATCGCATCCACCATATAGCCCGGACATAGCGCCAAGTGATTACCACCTGTTCCTGTCCATGGTGAACGCCCTTGGTGGTGTAAAGTTGAACTCAAAAGAGGCTTGTGAAAAGTGGCTGTCCGAGTTCTTCGCAAATAAGGAGGGGGGCTTCTACGAGGGAGGTATTATGAAGTTGCCGTCTAGATGGAAACAGATTATAGAACAAAACGGCGCATATTTGAACTAAATCCGATCACTGTAACACTTTTTATAAAGCATTGAATAAAGAGCAAAAAAGCGGAAGGGAGATATTTGACAACCTTATAATTATATTAAATGATATATTTTAAGTCGGAAGAAGTAAAAGTGTATAAATATGGCTTAAAGACTAGTAGTAGCTCGCTGGCCTAATGGTTAGAGCGTGCGGCTTTCATTCCGAAGGTCGCGGGTTCGAATCTCGGCATGTACCGATTACTTTAATATTTAAGTTATGTATTATACATTTGTGAACTTCAGTTACAACATCGAAATACAAACGGTGAAGGAAAACATAGTTAAGGACCCGCACACGAATTAGAATTTATTCTAAGGTGTGTGTGAAGTCAACCCGCATTGTGCCAGCGTTGTGACCATGGTCCAATCGCCTTCATATTGAGGGTAGGCCTGTGCCCCAGCAGTGGGGACATAAATTGGCTGTTATGGGCGTAAAGAGCAAAAGTACTACAAAGCTGATCTTTGATACGGTATATAATCATTCACACAGTACTACAATCTTTTAAAAAACACCGAAAAGAAGCCCAACCGGTAGCTTTTATTATTAATTAAAACAGAAAATGATTGATTCAGTAAATTAAACAAAGGTGTGGAAGTGAAATTTCCGAGCCGAGAACTAGTTCCCTTAATGAAGCCAACAGTAACCAGGTCATCGAAGCAATCATTATCCAACTTTTTAACAACTCGTTACGATAATAACGTACAACTTGTTCACTTTCATTATGCTGTCTCTTATATTTAATTATATTACAAAGATATCTCATATCAGCCTTAATAAGCTCGATCTTCAATCGATTGAACCATTTTTTAAAACCGCTGAAATTCAGTTTAAAAAAAATATAAATAGTAAACATTTTTATATCTCTATAATATACTTTATACTACTTATACTCTCTCAATGCTATAATATATATTTTTCTATAGGAAGGCAAAAAATAAACTCTACGATTCCTCCCGCTTAAATCGTATTTGGGGGTCATGACAACCAACAACTAAGCTTGATCCGAAAGGACGTGGCAACTCGCAAGGATTATACTCCTGAAAGAACCATCCTAACCATGACTCCATAAACAGAAAAACTTAGTATCTAATAAAACTAATTAAAGGTACATATGCTTCAAGTAGCCGTTAGAGGACTTGATTTTGAATAGGAGCTACTATTATTTTCAAGTTTGTATTGAAACTGTTATTTTATCACAGAAAGCCTATACATATTATAAAATCACTTTGATGCAATGCTATTTTTTTATTAATCTCAATATTAGTATGAAGTTTTCACTTTCGTTTGCACATGATAACAAGTTTGCATATTCGTCAGGTGTTGTCTGGTAGATATGCCTCGAGGCGTTAGGTTCGTCGCAACGCGTAACAAGTTTCTACATAAATAAATGAATTAATAAACAGTCGTTAATATATATACATTACCGTATGTAACGTTCATAAAAAAACTTAACAAATTTCCAACGTTCAAGATATTTCTGAAGTGATTCTGTTTGGATCGTATCAAGGATATGGATGAAATCATTTCAACAAATTTTCCGGGAGAACGAGTACGGAATGAAAGTAAACTGAGAATAAATATATAAGTATAAGTAAAACGTTTGGAGAGGAATAACGTTATAAATATATACAAAAGGAAACATAAAAATAAATAATTTATATTGATCTATTATCGATAAACAATGTTATTTAACAAACTCTAATAAAAAACTTTTTTTTTATTAGACGAGATGAGCTAAGCTTTCACCAGATAATAAGTAATACGTCTGTCTGCACTTTGTATTAGCCACAGGAAGGACTAAACTCTCCTAGAAACCATCTCTGAGCTACGGCAACATGCAATCGCTGTCCAACAAAGGTTCGCTAGTTGAGTGATAGATCCCCATCCTCAATGACCGAAAAACCTGTAGACGCTTTTAGTCGCCTTCTACGACAAATCGGACTTAACTTAGTCTAAATCTTACTCGCCTGAGACTCAAGGCTGAATGCTTATTTGTCTATATGAAACACACGTCGCTAGGTAGAGGACTTTAGTTCGGATCTCTTTCTTTCTGATTCTATTCAGAAAATCACTGAGCTCTGCTCTCTATAGATAAAGTTAGACATTAAGAACGGATTAATGAATATCTTTTAGCTTGAAAATAAAATGACATGGTAGGTAGCTGTTGCTGGATACCTTCTCTGTAGATGCGACCACAGCATCGATTTCTGCCGCCAAACAATAAAGTGTAAAAGTTACTGTTCCGGTTTGAAGAGCGTTGTAGCCATGGAAATTACTGAGGTAATGAGACCATATATTATGGTTCAAGGCGACGAGGTTTGTCTGGTCACTGCACCACAGCCAGCCGTTCAGCAGGCGGTAAGAGATACGTCTGTCCATAGCAGCGTGTTGCTAGTTACACTAGTATATTATCATAACTACTGCCACGCTGTTACATAGGCAGATGTATCGCTTACTATCACGTGAACGTCTTGCTTTTCTCGTCGCTTTATAGAATAATAAAAATATTTAAACTCTTATAAAACATCTTCGAATAATATCAGTATGTAGTAAAAACAGACTTTTACGAATGAAATTAAATGGACAGATTTTAGCCGCAACTTGTTTTTTTTAGAGGATATTCAACACTTGCTGATGGAGTATTTAAAATATCAGAACAAAAGAGGTGTTGATGCGTAATCATAGCGTTAATACTCTAGACTTAGGCACCTTAGACATGGTGTTGTGTGAACCTAAGTCTAGAGCAGCACGAGATATTTTTGAAATGATCTAACTGTATTATTAGCATCCTGTTTTTTTGTATTGTCCTTTTTTATCCAATGGAGCTGCCAAATCCCTAAGGAGTAAAAGCTTAAAAAAAAAAACTAAAAAAAAAACATGTTTTCTTCCGCATTGTCATTTATATCACGAAACTAGAAAGAGGAGTATTCCGATTCCTAACATATATATGTTTAATAAAATTTTCATATGTTCTATAATACGTTTACAATTATAACGATCTAAGCCGTACGCATTATGAACCAACGCTTACTTAGTAGCATATGTCTATATAGGAGACGGAGAATTCTAGACAGCCTTGAAACATTCTAGTGGCAGCCTATCACCGCTCCCAATTTTCAATATGTACCACAATGTTAGTCATGTTCTGGTGATAAGTGATGCGAATTCTTTTGGTAATAGTGTTAAAACCGGTTAAATTACAGTAGTACGACAGTAGCCGGAAGATTAGACGGGATAATACTTAAGAGCCAAGTCGAAATAAAAGGTCACCTGGTGGCAAAGTGATACGCTCTCCTACTATGAAAACGTTTAAAAAATAATTGATATGAACGACAGTTAACTACATGGTTAGTTTCTTTAACCTATGAAATATCAAACGAACATTCCAGTCCCGTGAGATGCTGAGTTGATACCACAAACATCACAATTTATTACCGCCCGTAGGCTATACTACTTTAGATTAATCTAGTCATTCCATAACCTTATGGTTTTTAGGGGTTAATAACTGGATCTCAAATGAACCGTTGCAGTTGAAGTGTATGAGATAATTTGATATTATTAAAACTTGATTAGCATAAATAAACAGGTTTAAAAAAATACTTTTTCTCCCAATTTAAGTTAGGGTTAAGCAAATAAAGAACGTTAAGGATGCAACTATCCGGAAGTATATAAAAGATCAAATAACATACCGTTTTTTTTTAAGAAACTAGTTAAGTTTAACCTTTTTTTTATTCGACGAATAAATGAGACGAAGATGTTCAAATGATGGTAAGTAACACGTGGCGCTAGTTAGGACGATGTTCACGATAACATACTGTTTGTTCAAACCGGAATACAGTGATAATCGGACACTACTGTTTGATTGAATAGGAACCGAGGTGGTACCTAATTATACTGACGAGTTAGACTTGCCACTAGTAAAATTATATATTCTATAGGTACATCATCTGATTTAATATTATTCCCGTCTCCACTAGACATGCGCATGTCGCAAACATTGCCAGCTTCCCTCTTCTTATGGCACAGTCACACGAAGATAGAATCGATTGCGACATAGATGAAGACGTTTGTTGGGATGACAAACAGCGTCGTGTTCACGAGTGAGAATATCATCATTTTACTCAATAATTTAGAAGCAAGGGAATTGATAGAAAACCTTACTAAATCATTACTGTTTCAATTTTTATTTGGTACTCTATCATCATGAGTTGCTTTAAACAAAACTGGAAGTTGCCTTTCATTCATGAATTTTATAAAGCTGTATACTAAAACTACAAATTGAGAAAGAAATATTAAAACATATGTCCTGTCAACTTATATTCTTCTTATACGAAGATTTATAATTTCTAGTAGTGTTAGTAGAAGCAAAAAAAAAAAAAAAAAAATACGAGTTTTATCGATAATTTTTTTAAGGAAAATATTTCACAAATGTTTATAACATACTCCATTTATCATTATACACAAAGCTATATAATTTAGTGTGTTGTGCAAAGATTTCATAAATATTTGTGACGTCATAATTTGTTAAAAACGCCATGATACAATCTGTAACAAATTTACTTAGACAATCTTTTGGCAAATTTGCAAAAGATAAAGTTTATTTACAATTGGAATATAATATCGTATGATACAATACAGTCAGCTATAGTATGGTTACTTGAGAAAAAAACTCAAAACCGAAGGTAATTCTTATCGGTGTTCCTGTACGTCTTCAAGTAACTACATTTCATAACCTAAAAAGAAAAATATTTTTTTTTTACTTTACTAAGGGACGAGACGAGCAAGCCGTTGAGCTGATGGTAAGTGCGTCCATGACATCATGACACCAGTTAGGATGATGTACACAGCACCACTTTGTTTCTCGTGTGTGTAGTTTAATTACAGCAATATTTCCACCAGCTACAGGGTCTTTCTAACCGGAACACAGTATTATTTTCACACTATTGTATCGGCAGAAACAGGATGATCTACGGTAGTACCTGCTTAGATGGTCTTCGACAACAGAGACCTACCACAAGTAAGATTTTAGATGAATGTCAATACTGGGATATTTATTTAAAACCCGCAATTCTCCTTACTGTATATATTGCGTGATAAAAATATGTTTTCAGGTCCAATGAATGGATTGTTTTAAACGTTGTGGTAAAACAATGGCCTAACCAATGTGCTAATGTTACTCGGTGTCCCTTATCAGCGTTTCGATAACTGTGCTGTTTGTGTAAAGTGTTTAGTGTTTTACGTATAATAAATGAATGTGGCGAGTCTAATATAAACTGTAGAAAATTTAAACTTTGGTAATTACGTGAAAAGATCAAATAAAAACTCGGTATATAAACGAGGAAGGTGCAAATGGTATTCATAATCATCACTTACAACTGTAAAAGACTATGGTACTACTATATACGTCGGTAGTAAATCTGAATAGGGGAAGATTTACTACACCATTACTTTAGTGTGTAAGGGGTACCGCACAACAACTCATGAGACCCAAGCCAGCAACCTTGCTAATCAACAAACGAGGCTCTGGCTCCCACCAACTCGTATTGGGCCAGCGAGGTGGGAAATGGCCTAAATCCTCCCATTTGAACCCCCACATACGACAGCTCCTAGTGCAGTTGGTGGAGGCGTATGTAGAGTAGTGGACGTCTATCCGTTGATGATGATACTTTAGTGTAACGTATACGTATAAGACTATAGTTTTTTTATTAGCGCCTTAGTTTACCACGAATAGTCTCTTTTCAGTAGCGGGGTCCCAAAATGTGATATACACCAATCGTCTTAACCGTTTTCCTTGATACAAGTAAACAAATATAAATAAAATTATAAGAACAAGATGAAATCAAAACAATGTAACTTTAATGTATAAAAAAAGGCAAGAAATTTTAGATCGATGTTTCGGTGATATTTTAGCTTAACCGAGTCAGTTTATGCTTACATGAAACATCAACACAAATCTTTAAAGATTACACTGATTGTAAAAAAAAAAACTACTTTCTTAAATATTATGTTATTAATAATCTGTGCGGTTTATTTACTAATGAACATTTAACATATTGGAAAAGATCATACTTACCTTCGCCTAAAAAAACACATTTCCCACAAACAAAACCAACCGCATCTACTACATCTTCTCTAACCTGTTTCCATATTTACTTTTCAAAAACAACAATCACTCCACTCGCGAAGCGTTACATTCAGTGTTTAATATAAAACTGAAAAAAAAACACATACAAATCTAGATAAAACATGAAAACAAGAAGATAAGAAAGCGGACACACTATGACATACGTGTACAGAGATGATGTGTAATCCAAGCAATTAATATTTTTTTTTCGACAAGATGAGACGAGTAAGAAGTTCACTTGATGGTAAGTGATACGACTGATTATAACAACGTTGCGCCAATTAGGATTGTGTACACAAGCACCACATTGCGCTCGTTGTTTTGAGACATAAGATAGAAAGTCTTGTTAAACTAGTCATTTCATTAAACCGGAACATAGTAATGTTTCCACACCGCTGTTTCACGGCAGAAATAGACGTTGGTACTTATTTAGACGGTTTCCGGCAACAGAGACATACTACCAGTTTATAAATAGATTAAAAATACCATTAGACCCTACGTTCACTTTAAAGCTCGGTTTAGTAATTATGTGAAGTAAAACAGGAGCGTAGGTTATAAAAAATAATGAGATGTTTTAAGGATGAAGCAAAAACCATAACAACTATCATAAATTATCTTTTTACGGTACCGTTAAAAAATATGTTAACTTAACAATCATGTTCATTATCAGCCGACAGACGTCCATTGCTGGACATAGGCCTTCCCCGAAGATCTCCAGATCGATCGATCCTGCGCTGCCCGGACCTTCACCAGATCATCGGACCACCTGATGGAGGGCCTGCCAACACTACGTTTTCCGGTACGAGGTCGCAACTCCAACTTAACCACGAATAACATTAATTTTACGGTTACTATTAGCACCCGTGATACATTAGTAATTATTTGTGTATGTTTCATATGAAAATTTGCGGAAGACCGCATGAATATATAGTACCGTATAGTAAGCCCATATAGTGTACGTGTTTCGGCTTAACCCTTTTTTTTATCAAGAAAGCAGCGAAACAAGCGAGACGTTTACTTTATGTGATGGTAGGCCACTGTTGCTGGAAATCGTCTAGGTGGGTAGTACCACCGCTGCGCCTATTTCTGCTGCCAAAGACTAGTGGGCAAACATTTTGTGTAAATGGTGCTGTAGCTAGTGTTGGAAAGATGGGAAAAGAGACAACATCTTGTCTTACGCGACGAGGACAATGTAGTGTAGTGTATACTATCTTAACTAGCGTTTTGTTATGGGCGGGCGTATTACTTACCATCACGTGAACGTCCTGCTTGTTTTGTCGTTTAATTATATAAATAAAACCCTAATGGTAATTGATACGTCCACTTCAAATATACGTGACGCTAGTTTCAATGTCACACACTGCATCACATTGTGCTCGTCGCTTTGAGATGGTCAGTCTCGTTATCCCAGTAAGTACTGGTAAGAGCGTTGTAGCTAGTATAATTATACTAGCGTAAAACCGGAACACAATAATGTTTACATACTACTTGTTGGCGGCAGAAATAGGCGCTGCGGTAGTACCTACCAAGACGGTGGAACCTTTTGAAGTCATCATCAGCTGATAGACGTCCACTACTGGACATAGGCCTCCTTCAAAGGTCTCCTCATCGATCGGTCCTTCGCTGCCTGCACCTAACAACCTTACAGTCAGCGTAGCTTCCGGTACCGCCGGGCACTAGGAGCCGTCATTTCATATGGGGGGATTTTGGCCATTTCCCACCACGCTGACCCAATGCAAGTTGGCGGGAATTTTTTATTTGCAGATGATAGATGTTTGTTTTAAACATTAAAAATTACTAAAAATATTAAGACTATGTGAGAGTGATGGTATAAGGACCTCCCATGTGCTGTCCTAGCATAAATACTCTAATTTTTTAATTACTCAAGCGTTAATCTGGTAAAATATTTATATGGTACATATGGGGAACCAGGCGTTTGCACAGGGTTCACAGGTATGTACAACCTGAGTTCTTATTTCTACCGCCAATTAGTAGTGGGAAATCATTAACGTATTTCGATTTTATGACAGTTATAGTTAGTAATATTACTTTGGTAATGAGGTTTAACATGTTATGACCCAAAGCGATAAGCACATGTGGAACAAGGAATAATATTCTAACTAGCATTGGGTTATTACGAGCAAACATATACCCATATAACCATCGGGCAAATGTCTATTTTGTCCCGTAGAATAAAAAAAACGAAGACGATTGGTAACTATTAAAATTATTATAGTAATGAGAGTATTATATATTACTTTTCACCTATACATTACCAATAAAATTCTCGGAAATAAATCGGAATATTCTAATTATGCCATACGGTTAACGTACTAAACAATCATGTTTTGATGTGTTCGGGTGACCACAATGAATCATAGTAACCCAAAGTATTTAGACCAATACAACAACATACACAGTTACATCTCATTTGTATCGCTTCACGCGAAATCATTGGACACAACGACAATGAGTAACCATCAAGCGTCGAGCGTGATTCACACAAAGCGACTAATTGATGCGGTAAGTGATTCTCAACCATCATATTTCTATCAAGTATCTCGTGAGATCTAACTATTTTTATGACTATATCTTTACATATAGACGAACTTACATAAGCATGCAGGAAGACGCTCATGAAAGTGGAGGAAGCGAGAGGTGTGCCAAGATCGTAGAGTGGTGGTGGAAGTGGAGAGAGGTGGTGTCTGCCTACCCCACTGGGAACGAGGCGTGATATAAATATTAGGTTGCCAAAAAAGTTTTTTCGCATTTTTTAAGAAAATTCATATAATATTTTAATATACTTTATTTATATTTAACTAAAGTATATAGGTACCATTTAGTTTGATAACTTTATACCATCTTGCAGGTAGGGACATGATCCCATTGCTATAAAAATTTTGGGACTTCTGATCAAAATACCGCGACAAGTGGTTTTGGCAGTCCTCTCGTGATGTTAATCTGACACTGCCTAAAGAATTCTGAAGAGACCGAAACAGGTGGCAATCTGTAGGTGCAAGGTCAGGACTATACGGCGGATGTGTTAACACCTTTCCGCCAAACTCTCTTAATTTTTGCTGAGTGGCAAGAGATGTGTGAGCTGTGTCTAGCATTATCATGATGAAAAACCACACTCCTTCTGTTGATTAATTCCGGTCGCTTTCTCTCAACTTCTTGCTTTAATCTCATCAGTTGTTCGCAGTAGAGTTCAGAATCGATGGTCCTGCTTGGTGGTAACAGCTCATAATGAATAATGTCCTTCCAATCCCACCACACACACAGCATCACCTTGTTGCGTGTTAATCCGGGTTTCGCCAGTCTGTGAAGCCTGATCGGCCTTTGACCACGACCTTTTTCGCACTTTCTTGTCGTACGTGATCCACTTTTCATCACCAGTTATCAGCTTCTTCAAAAATGGTTCGGTTTCATTACGTCATAATAAAGAATCACAAACGATTAGGTTTCTTCCAGTGAGCTCGTGAGGTACCCAAATATCAAGCTTTTTTTGTATGCCCAGTTTTTTTTCAAAATCGCCAAAACGGTTTTGTGGTCAATTTCCCAGTTCTTCAGCTACGTCCTAACTACTGATATGCCGAACTTGCTCCACTTTTTAAAAAATGGCATACATTTTATCCGTAATAGGGTGACCAAAGCGACGTGCATCTTTAATATCAAAATTTCCGAATTGAAAATGCTTAAACCAAATGTGTGCTACTCTCACAGACACTGCACACTGCACTAGCTCCATAAACATGATAAATTTTTTTCGCGGCTTGCGTTACACTTACACTTTTACCTTTTTTGAAATGTATCGAATTTCTTCATTCGATTCACTCGTCTTGACAGTACGAAAAACAAATGAAAATCACACATGTACCTAATTTGAATTTGGAATTATGTTCTTTAAAATTTGTATGTAATGTGTATGAACTTACTTTCACTGTAACTATTAAAAATATTGCATATTATTACGTCGTAAATAAAAATAAATAATAAAGAGTACGTTGGTATGGTGATGATTAAAGAAAGTTGAGAACCGCTGGATTGGGGGACGTTACGTGGGCGGGAGGTATTGTGATTGTCGTATGTGCATCATAAAAATTAATTCATTGAAATGCTATTTATAAAAAGTTCATTCTTTTTACAAAAGTCATAATGTTGATTAAACATTCTATCTAGCCTCACATTGTAACAGGTAAGCATATGTACTTATGTATATCTATATATCTTATAATTGTCAAGGCTGTGCGTGCATCCGGTCTAGCTGACTGGAAAACAAGTGGCATGGAGCACTGACCTTAGTACTAATGTAGATGATGACACAGATGCTTCAATTAGTCATTATGGCAGCTTTAGGAACTATGCACAACATACTTTAAAAGTAGAAAAGATAGACAGTAAAGCATTGCTGTTGTTATGAGGGACGATCATAATTTCCTATCTTTTATTAAAGCAAACATAGAAAAAAAAGAGGGGAAAGAATGTGCAAAAATGCAGTAACCCTGTTCAAAACCCCTGGCCTCGTAGAAACCATAATCCTATATCCTATGACAGTAGCTTGGCTTGAAGATATTTAGATTCTTTTATTTAACGAGACGAAAGAGATATACACCGGTGCGATGGTGGCTACCTAGACGGTCTCTGGCAACACAGATCTACCACCAGTGAATTTTGTATCATCAAAGTAATTATCGTGTCTATATCGTTATTGTTGATTGAACCAAATCTATAAATAACCTGACTTCCGGCTAGAGATGAAACTTAGAATCGTTGATCCGAAACCAAGCACACAATCTATTATGTCTAGCGAGCTTTATGATTTCAAAGCACGCTGCACTTGGTATCGTTGTACTGAACGAATTATTTCACTACTAACCTACTTCTCATCGTTAGCGTGTGGTCGTGATCGTGGTCGTCTGCTTATTGCAAGGTCGGCTCGCGTTAATTGACGAGCATGCTGGAATATCAAGCATCCTATTTCTAGATGAATAAGGGCTATTTTTCATTAACCGACAAGCTCATTAAAGCCATCCGTTCACAGCGTATTTGCAAATTGAAGGGCTACCTTTACGTAACGATTGTTGTTTACTGCAGTTTACATTTATTTAGACGTTTCTGTGTGTGGTTGTATGAGCTCCTATTTCCTATATTTATTAATAACATAAAAAAACTGGAAGTAATGAAGTTGGGAAAGACAAATTTTAATATAGTCACTAAAATCCCCTCGGCAGACGTTCTCAATGTGTTGCGGGGGGCCCAGGGATATCCTACGGAACGCACCGGTGCCTCCCTACACTACGCTTAAACACGTCTTAGAGAGGGTGAAACCCTTCACAAAACCCTCGCTACGACAAATTCGAGACCATCTGGTACTTGTCGTCTACCGAGAACTCGCTTAATGAGCAATAAAGGTCTCACCTTTATACTCCGTGATCCCGAAAACTTACCACAGTCCTATTCTTAATAGCCCGAGACCACAGAGCAGAGAATATATAATAACTACCGAGCTTCTAATCAATAATAATTAAAAACAAAAAAAAATTAAAACATTGTTTTGTACGAAGAATACTAAAACAAATTCAGTACAGATCACATATAATTATCTTTTTGTATAGGAAATCCCACAAGAGATAAATGCCGAAGTCTTACTGGCTTAAACCCCACGATGTGTCTTTGATCGCTATTAATCGGTTCTACGAAGGTTTTTGCACACTACCACAGAGTACATGATCAAAATCTGACCTCGTATTAAATATAGTACTAATATATATATTTTAATAATGCCCAAAAATTCCTGAGTGTTACAAACATACCACAGTTTGGACCAATAATGTATCAATAATTATGCCCTTAATACTCGTAGTATAGGCATATGTAATGCAACAAATGAACCAAATGAAAAAAAAAAAGAAACGCTAATTCAATTACATGCAACGGAAATTGGATTAAAATAATCCAAGGCACGTTAAATCCAATTGCTATGCGATACTAATTTATTGTCCGCACAACGATATCGCCCGACGTAATTTGTTAACGCTTGCTGATAGTAGGACTCTACTGGCGGAAACTTTCAATAACTTCCACTGTAGCTTTTATTTCTGCAACCAAACATTACTGTGTTCCGGTTTGAAGTGCGCTGTAGAAAGTTAAATTACTGAATTAACGAGACCTTGTATCTTATGTCTCAAAGCATCGAGCATAATGTAGTGCCAGTGTATATCATCCTAAATAGAGCTAAGCTGTTATGAACAGGCACTTATCATCAAATGTCGAAAGAATGGATGAAAGAAGATTAACGAAAGAGATATACAAGGTAAGAATGATTGGAAAAATCGGTGCAGGTCGACCTAGGCGGACATATTCCGATCAAATCGAAGATGTCCTAAAGAAAGGCCGGATCAAAAGCACTCTCAACCGACGAGTATGCATGAAGACGCTCATGAAAGTGGAGGAAGCGAGAGAGGTGTGCCAGGATCGTAGCAAGTGGAGAGAGATGGTCTCTGCCTACCCCACTGGGAACGTGGCGTGATATATGTATGTACTTATCATCAGGTTAATTTCCTGCTCGTTCTATCATATCATGAAGTAAAACAAAAATACAAATTATAATTAAGTTTAATGTATAAGTCATATTAACATCGTTGATTACTAAAATAAGTAATAGTTTGGGATGGAAGCTAATATATCGTGTATTTCAAGAGAAGCTTAATGATTTTAAATGATCATAATAACTTTATTCTGAGAACATCACTTAGATCAAATCGCTATTGGTACGTTGTCATAAATGGTACATAATTACAATCATGCTACTTCGATTATGCGCATTAAACGATCTATTACTCATTTGTTGGCACACGTGCAAAATAACTTTGCGGTTAGTATATAAAATATAGTTAAACTAACTACGAACACTGTGTATCGCATAAGCGGAAATGTTTGAGAAAAATTTAGTAGAGATCTAAATTAGTGCTCTTGTCTCCTGCTAAAGGACTTTGGTATAGTTGATATTATTTTTTGTTATGAAACCATCACGAGATGACGTTCCTCTACGGCAGCAATTGAAGAGTTATGCCGCACTCCTATTGTCTAAAATCCGCTTTGATAAGGACTCTCAAAACTTTTGGTCGGAACTACAAGAATTTCTTAAAGGAATAATTCCTAGGTTTATAACTGTGGAAAGGTGAATTATCTATCCAGACCGCCGTTGACAAGGGGAATTTATAACTACATATTTGTTTATTGGAAACTGTAGTACTTTCCTTGATCTATGTATCCAACGAGATCCAAGAAGTAAAGCGTAAAAATATATCCTTATCAAAACCACAACTTCCTTGGTGTGGGTCGTATAATAAATAATAACGCAAAATAAATGTAATAAAAGACGTTATATACTCGTAGCAGGTCTCCTTTGCCGGGAACCGTTTAGGTGGATACCACTGCAGCGCCTATTTCTGATGCGAAAGAGTAGTGTATAAATATTACTGCGTTCCGGTTTGAAAGGCGATGTAACTTGTGTAATTTCTGGGCTAGCTACTACGAGATTCAACATCATGTATTAGGCGACAGGCTCAATGTGGTGCAGTGTATATCGCCCGAACCATCGTCACGTTACAGACAAGGGTATCTCTTACCATCAGGTGAACGTCCTACTCATCTAGTCGCTTAATTTAATAAAAAAATACATTTTAACTGGAAAAGAATACGTATGAATTTTCTACGTTATTTTCGAGTAAGACCTAAAATGCATCACATTGTAACTCACAAGCAAGCATAGCTCCTGATAATTTTCCTTTCTACAATAAGAAGGAGAAATAGTTTATATTTTATAATAACTCTTAACACATTTCCAATGGAAATAACCTTGTTAAATGTTTTATATATGTTATGAATGAAAAATATTTGCTGGCGTCATACAATGAGCTTCCCAGAATTTAACGAGAATAGATTAATAGTAACAAGATCAATATGCAGCTGTTGGTAACCTATACGCAAATAGTATACAAAATCTAACTTGTTTTATATAATCTTACATTATACTACTCATTAAATGCTTTTATTGAAGATTACTTAATAACAGAAGTAGCTCGCTGGCGTAATGGTTAGAGCGTGCGGCTTTCATTCCGAAGGTCGCGGGTTCGAACCTCGGCATGTACCGATGACTTAATATTTAAGTTATGTACATTTGTGAACTTAAGTTACAACAGCGAGATACAAAAACGGTGAAGGAAAACATCGTGAGGAAACCCGCACACTGACATCATCGTTGTGTGCGTGTGGTGGTCCTAATGAAGTGGCAACCGGCTCGCCCCCTGTTACATGAGACCTAATCTGACCACATCTGGAGAAATGTGGGTGTTTATTCACCTCTGCCTACCTCTACTGGGAAAAAGGCGTGATATAAAAAAAAGAGAGTTAATAAATATTGAAACATATGAAGTAAGATTGTAATGTAAAACCATCACCGGTGGCATCCGGCGGTGATTAGTATTCGAGGTGCTTATTTAAAGATATTAGTTAAACTATTAAGTGTTAACATTATAGTGTTATTATCTACAGAGAATTATAAAGGTCAGTGGGATTACTTGACTTATAATATCATACATTGGTGGTGAGTCTCTCTTGCCGGAGACCGTCTAGATAGGTACCACAGCTGTTGCTACTTCTGCCACTAAACAGTACTGTGCAAACCTTGTGTTCCAGTTTGAAGGGTGTTGTGGTTTCATTCCGTGAAATTACAGAGGTAAAGATATATCTTATATCTCTAGACGACGACCAACAATGTGGTAACTGTGTATATAATTTTTTTTTTTAAATAAAACATTGTATGTAATAAGGATAGTTAAGAATGCAGTACTATGTTGTAAACCTGCTGTACCGAGGTTTTATTATCATGATTATATCATTTGTCGAGAGGTGAACATGTTTATGACATTTTCTTGGAGATGCGTATGTTCACCAGTAGAGATCAACAAGATGTAATAATGGAGAACAGCGAATATGATCAGTAGTTCGTGTTGGATTTATAATAAAACAGTTAATATCGTATCCAACTCGAATTGTACTTGGAACGTAGTGTACGTAAAACAGTTCTATCAATAAACTGCGGTTTGCTAATGTTGTACAGTTTACATAGACTGGTGTATGTTTTGTAAACAGAGCCGCTCTTCGAAGCGAGCTGATGCTGGTTAAATTTAGCACGTTGTCGTATTTTGTTCAAGGAAGCGGCTATCTGTAATGTATACTGACTATTGCAATCTTTAGAACTCTCTAGTAAAAAAGAGCCATAAATACAGGTTCTAAATAAAGCATAACAAAACTTTATAAACAAAAATGTATTGTTCTTTAGCTAGATTTTTTTCTTTCTATATTATACAATCAGAATACGTTTCAGTTACAGCTATACAACTTGAGTAGTACTATTATGTTATAAGTTGTATAATAAGCAAAATGGGGGTGATTTATCAGTAGGGTACCTTTTGGTATTAAACCAGTTTCAATTTCGTTTAGATATACTAGTTTTATATCTCTATCATCGCGTCGTGCTTTGCAGCAGTCACCTAACTGATCGAAGGTCTGTTCTTTCGGAGATTCACAATATTTATATAAATAATAAGCGAAAATATCATTAGTACAATTAGCGTCAATTATAAAATTTGGACATATAAAAAATATTATGAAACTGAGTAATTATTAAAGAGTTATCCAAATACATGTTATGCAAATACTTTCAGGGTTACCACTCAAGAACAATAAGAGGTTCATTTAAAATTTCTTTATTATATTTCCTTAACATAATAATAATTGTTAACTGCTAGAATGATTAATAAAAAGCCAACTTCCTAATGTTATTCAAAGTGTTGTAAAACTTAGTAGGTTTATTATCTCGAGTTGTCGTAAAGTTCGTAAGTTGTTTATGGTTAAAACAAAAATATTTGTTATAATCTGATATCGAAGTGTTAATTTTTAATAGAACTATAAACCTGGTATAGTTCATCATCACCATCACCAGTAGATAGAGGTTAATTGGTGAACGTAGACCTCCAGCGTCACGTCAATCAGAAACGCGTTTATTTTTATATAATCCATCTCTATACTATTATATAATCCAGGGGCTTTGGTGGCCTTCATCAGATCGTAAACCAACCTTTTGGAAGACCTTCTAAGGTATATCGATATGCAGCTGCCACTCTAGTAGTAGTAGTGTTAATGCCCCATTGGCATTTTTTTATTATTCAACGAAGCGACGACTCGACCAAGGCGTTCACCTGATGGTAAGTTATTCGCTTATCCATAAAAATGAGCGATAAAATGATATACACAGCACCACATTGCGCTCGTCGCCTTGGACATGAATTATTCGATACTCTGATACTTTCACTAAATACAACACCCTTCAAACGGAAACAGAAATGTCTGCATACTACTGTTTGACTGCAGGAATAAGAGCTGCAGTTGTACCTACCTGGACGGTCTTCAGCAATAGAGATCTAGCATCGATTCTGTCTAGTATTTAGTTCCATTTAATACGATATAGTAACTTACATGTGAAATCGTTAAGGTCTCGCGAGCCGATATAAACCTTACCGAAAAAAAACATAAGGTCTAAAAACAACTTTACTACTACTGCCCAAGTTTTCCCATGTGACGTCATCGGAATTACACTTTGGCCATTCGGAATGTTTGAATAGACGCTAACGGCTCCGAGCGGTCCAAAACAAACCCTATAAATCTGCTTTTAATAGACTAAAGGATGGTAAAGAGTAAATTGAAAATTTACTATCATTATATATTTTTAGTTACAAAGCGACAACAGCTTAACGATCTAGCTTCCGAAACTAAAATAAACCCAAATTATAATAAAGATAAAACACTTCTAGAGTCTCTAAAATATTTGAGGATGCTGGACATGGTAGACATAATGGTACATTGTCTCGGTGGTAGGTCTTTTGCCGGAGACAGTCTAAACACAATCGCAAGGACTTTCTTTCATCAAACAGTTCAATATCAGGGTTCCGGTTTCAAGAGAGTCGTAGCTAATGAAATTATGGGGGGTAACGAGGCCTATCATCTTTCGTCTCAGGGGGTCGAGCAAATATATATCATCGTATCTAGCGCTAGCTACATTCTTATGGACAGGTGTATAGCTTACGATCAGGTGAACGTTCTTACTCTCGTCGCTTTAATAAATAAAGAAATAGATGGAAACTCGATTACCATAGAATAACCTATTGTCTCTAGCGTTCTTTGGCTGTTGTGAAAACTGATTTATAATATGAAGATGCTGATTAACTAGACAACCAGGCGAGATTAAAAACGATTACCATCCAATCCAGATCTAGTGCCGGAACTGAACTATCTAGTAAAGCGTTAGGAATATCACGTTTCGGAAGGATGTACATATGTCTTCTTAAAATATCTCTCATCGAGAGGTTACATTCTTAGAGGTTGGTCAGTTACTTGTACCTTTGTTACAGGTCTAACCAACATTTTATTAATACACTTTACGAACAACTCCAAAGAAAATTAAATTCTTCGAAGACAATTTCATCACTGTCAGCTGTTCATTTCTTGCTAAACGTCATACCGGTTCACTTGCACGCATCACGGTTTAACTGTATGAGAAATTAAAACCGTCATCGTTTTTATTTAACTGAAGGTTGTCAGAAACTTCTGATGCTAACTACCACACATATATAGCACATGAGTTTTTTTTAATAAGAACGTGTTACCAACTCATGTAAGATGTATGTGTGCGGTAGAAATTAATCAAACCCGTTTTCGTTTATCACGAGATAAAGAATATTATCACGTGATTGCATTTGTGACCAATGTTGACGAAGACGCATTTTAACCGACGTCATCAATGGGTGTACTGCGATATTTGCAACGAGCTAAGACCTCATTGATCATTTTTAATGGAGTAATAGATAAACATTTGAAAATTGTCCTATAACAAGGAAATAAGGATAATGGATTTTGATTATTACGACTTTAAAACGATTTTGATGTTTGTGTTGTTAGGGACATGAGTATATTATCTTGACGTTTCTTTTTTTGTAATATCGCTCCTAACTAGTATATCAATCTCATCGTACCTTGTACACATAACTCTAAGCCAAAAATTAGACATTTGTATCATTCTAATTCGCCAAAGGCATCAGGTTTTTCGCGTATTTGGATGTTAAATATCCGTTTTTCCTCAACATAAGAACATTCGTTCACTTATTGATCGTCAAAATCTACCAGCCATTCGCAAAAAAAATGCATTGAATCGGAGAAGAGGCGCAAGAAACTTGGCGGGCTCTATACATATACAGTTTTTTTTTCAATTCTGAAATATCTTACATATTGACTAAAAAAAATTACATAATAATGTAATCATGTGACTAATAAATTCTTACCAAGTTGAATGGAGCCCATAATCTGCGAAGACTGGATCTTCTTGTAAGTGATCTCTCCTCCTTCTCCGACACGCCGATGCCCGATTTTCCGGTCTGATTTGTGCACTTTGCTGATAGCCCCAGAAGGGCCCACTGCGGGCTGAAAAAAAAAGGCACTTCATTATATTACGTAAAATACAATAACAACATAGTCTTACATTCGTTAAAAATCTCGTTTGTTCAGCATATAAACATATTATGTAAATAGTAAATATTTCTATTATATGTTATAGTCAGCATAAAGTTTTACAGCATACGTCCCACTGTTTTTACTTGGTGCTTAGTTATACTTATTTTTAACTGTAGACGCAAACAGGGTGTCTTTCAGACAATTGCACAGAAAGCTCTCTTACTACATAAGACGATTTTGACCTAATTTTTATTTTTAAAAGATTACTCAAGTGAGATTGTTTTACGAATAATTCTTTTCAATCTTTCATCTATTATGTCAATTTGTAAATTTTCAGTTGATTTATGTGCCGTAAATGATACGCCTGCCCACAACAATATTATATCAGTTAGAATGATATACACAGCAACACGTGCTCGTCGCCAAGAGACACAAGATTCAGTCTCATTACTCCGATAATTTCACTAAATACAACATCCTTCGAACTGGAACACAGTAATGTATTCACACTATTTATTGTTTAGTGGCAGGAGTAGGAGCTGAGGTGGTCTATATCTAGACGGTCTCTGTCAACCGAGACCTTCCTATAAACCCCTTGAATTCTTTCAAACTACAATTTTAGTAATTCCAAAATTACTTATGTTTACAATAACTTTAGATTTATAAACACAATTTTGTATTAACAACAATTTGACGTCATCTACGCATAAGGTCTGATGAAGAAGATGAAGACGTCATCAATTGAAATGATCACGACCACTGTCAAGAGTGATACCGACGAAAGAGATGAAGAGCTTAATTTGATTTAGAAATGACAGTGTTTGGTATTTTAATTGTATCTGCAGGATTTTCATTACGTTTCGATTATAGTAACTGTATCTTTGAGTGACGTCAATTTGTTACGAAGCTGATACGCACCATCCTATATTCCGACGTCAACGTTACATCTAGCTCGTTACTTGTTATCCTTCTGACGTAATTAATACGGCGATATTCGTTACTTAAACGGAGTTAAATAATTGAATGTTTACGTAATGCAAGAACTAAACTGTTAGTAGTACAAATGTAAATGTTAAAGATAACACTATTTAATAGGCAAAATTTAGACGTTTTATTGCTGGTGCCAAGTTCTGTTGCTGGAGACCGTCTAAGTAGGTACCATCGCTCCACAGGCAGAGATTTGGGCGTCGATGGAAGATGCTTTATGCTCTCCAACCCCCGTAAAACAGGCTATCCATAGTTGCGGATTCGAGGTTAAACCGTCACCAAATATGAAAGGCCTCCAGATGTTGCGTGTGTTACTTCTGCCTAATACTTTTAAAGGGAGTGGAGACCTGTAGCTCCACTCTACACGCGGTCTCATCAAGGCCTCTCGCTGTCGCAACTACGGTTGTGTGTGAAAGGGTCCTTGAGGTTCCGGCCAAATGCGCTAAGTGAGAAAGCGTAAGGTTTTAGCCGGTAAGAGTCCGGCAGAACTCTTCTGTTGCCCTTACAGAGGAAGGGTATTCAATGCAGAATTTGCGCACGAAAAAAAAAGATAAGTACGACCGCAACTCCTTCTGCTGCAAAATAGTACTGTGCAAAAATTGCTGTGTTCCCGTTTCAAGGTTGTCACTAGCGAAATACTGGAATAACGAGACATTATATCTTATGTCTCGAAGCAACGAGCACAGTGTGGTGCTGTGTATATCATCCTAACAAAGGCCACGTTGTTATGGGATAGGCGTATCATTTATAGCATAGGAAAACAGGGTTTATGTTATATACTTGAATATGAGTTTAAGTAACATTCATGTATGCCTTACCGACCTCAAAGTAAACATATCATTCCAAAGGTCGTTTGAAAGAGATCGTGTTTACAGATAACTTTGTTTATATTTCTTTACGTCTAATTTTCAGTGTTGTCCTTTTCTAACATGCTTTAAATCTTTAAATTCACCAAGCAACATTTGATGTTAAATTTCAATTAAACGAGATTTTATTAAAAAAGAAATTCAGAAGAAATTCTCTTCCTCTGTTAAGGACGATGAAACATACAACCTATTGTTCTCACTTGGACAACGGATCGCCTAAATCAGTCACTCGGAGAGACCTACCACTATATACTGTGAATATATTAAATACTAGTTCCATTAGAATATTGCAATGCAGCAACTCTACTATACAGTTTCGTAATTAACTGACAGCTTAGAATAACTTGTTGATGTTAATGTTATTGCGTACGTTCCTTTCCAAATCAAGCTATCCTAATACACTAAAATCTAACCAGTACTAAATACTAAACAACAATCAATATTACGACTGCATAAAGTAAGATATTAGTTTGAATTTTATATTTTATTTAGATTAAATTCTAAGTTGTTAACATTGGAAAAAAAAATCCGTTTTTGTAGTATTTCAATAAAAACCATCGTAACCCCACCACTTCAACAATCTACAGAAAGAGATCTACCTTGTTACAAAGCAGGTGAATACAAAGGCAAGTGTAAAAACACTTGGTAGAAAAAAATACATTTCGATATAGCAAAAACCACGAACAATGATGTATGAATGTACAATTGTATTTTAATTTAACACGAGTATTACAAACCTATTGATCAATGAAAGTAGATCTGGAAAATATACATTAACCAGTCAATAGAATTTATATTGATTTTACTTCTTGTAAAATCTAGCAGCTTATATAAGGTGAGGTTTAAGGAAAGCTAAGTGAGGGCCGAAGTAGTATATCGTGGTTAAAAAACCTACGGTAATGGTTTGTAAAGTTAACCGTTAACTTATAAGAGGTGCGATTGCCAACTGTCCAGATTAGTTTAGCGGTCACCAATCTACGAAAGCTGACACTTTCAGAAGATGCAATATCATCAAATAGCAAAACGATAAAAAAAGTTCAAAAAGGCTCGTGATCAACGCCGGGAGAGTTTAACGAAGAATGAAGAACAGACGCTTCATTGGTAATACACACACGAGTATACTATACAATAAATGCAAATTATCAAGTCTCATAAATTAAAATATTAATAAACTGGCCAAGAAAAGAAAAGGAGTCGTATCGCACGGTACATAAAAATTACAAAGTAATGATATGAAGGAATTTAAATATTCATGAACGTACAATGTTAAGGTATTAGAAATGAGGAGTGGATGCAAAAGCATTCATTGTTATGTATACGACCTGATTTAACTTTGTTTTTATAATCATTACAACGATTCCAGATAGTAGAAACAAATTACTTTCTTCATCGACCGACCGACTGTCTACAGCTGGACATCCTCCCCAAAGATCTCCACATCGATCGTTCTCGAGTTGCTTACATCCAGTGGCTTCCCGCGACTCTCACTAGATCCACCTTGTGGAGGGCCTACATTTACGCGGCTACTACTTTATTAACTGATAACAATTATTTGATTAATCAAAGTGGAAATATCAAAAGCACTGGCTTCTCTAAAATCGGTATAAAGTGGTTGCTAAGCTACAAGCTCCGCAATTTTATACTAATGAAGCTTACAATGATAAAATGATAGTAAGAGCAATAAAAATCATGAAGCCGCTGGAAGCGGGCAACGCAGGACTGATCGATGTGAGGATCTTTGGGGGAGGACTATGTCAAGCAGAGGACGTCTATCAGCTGATGATGTTGATGAAGCTCCTTTCAGTTGAAGTGCCCGAATTATTACCTGCTGTAGTTAGTAAAAAGCACCTGATCACTGTAATTCACGCGGGTATAAGTAAGAAACACTAACTTTACGACTACGATAATGTGCTTATAGTTGTGTCGTGAGGTCTATTGCCATCTCTTCCAGATCATTCACCATACATAACTAGCTACTGTATACTACATTAAAATATCTATTATAGTAAGAGTATTAAAACAATAAAAAATCACTCGAATCTCAAATTTACACACACAAATATTTCTTGAATTTGTATAAACTTAGACACATTTAGATTCATTATTTTACAAAATATAACTAATACGTTCACTAATTTTTAATTTTTTTTTTTTCACCTTAAGCTATTTACACTAAGTGACCTACATTGCGCCCACTCGCGCCAATGTCACAACACAATATGTAATAGAAAAGCAGGTAATCTTGTTACAGGGAATTAAGGCATGATGGCCCGTCGCATTTGTCTATTTACTTAAAGGACTAAAACAATGTGTAATTAAAAGCATCCTTAAAACTCGAATCAAGATATTCATACAGTTTTAATAAATTTATGACCTGTAAGTAAGAAATATAGAACCATTTTTTATATCCTATATAAAACATGCTTTTTACAAATTTTCATATTCTTTCAAAGAAATTTTCATTCCCAATTGCAAACAGATATTTTTTTTAAAAAAAAAAGTATATCCTGTGTCCCGAGTGTTTATCTCTAATCCAAAAGCTCGTCAATTTTTTAGTCAAACATTTAAACTGTATAAATATATAAAAAGGTAGTGCTGGCAGGTCCCCCACCAGGTGCTGCGACGATCTGGTGAAGGTTGCGGGTAGCAGCTGGATGTGGGCAGCGTAGGATCGATCTATGTGGAGATCTTTGTAGAAAGCCTAGGTCCAGCAGTGGACGTCTGTCGGCTGATAGTGATAATGATGATATAAAAAGTCAATACACATACAAAAGTGAGTATTGTATTGATGAGCGGTCACCAAAGTGGTGGTCTGCAGAGAAAGATGTATTTTTACTTATTATTCTATTAAGCTATAAGACGAGCTGGGCGTTCCACCTGATGGTAAGTGATACGCCTACCTACAAAAATGTAACGCTAGTTAAGATGATATATACTATACAACATTACGCTGCTCGCTTGATACATGTTGAGTCTCGACACCCCCGAACGACCACTAGCTACAGCGCCTTTCAAACCGGAACACAATAATGTTTCCACACTACTGTATGGCGGCAGTGATAGACGCTGCAGTGTAACTATTATCGGTCCGCAGGATTAAAATTATGAATGTATTCATTAGTGAGGTGAAGAGTTAAAGGACTGCTGCTTTAGATGAATATTAATGTAGGTTCGCGGTTTTAGATCTCTGAATCATACATATTAACAAAATCAAGGAGTGACTTCACGAAAAGATTTGAATTAATCTATTATTTTTTGCTTCATTATGGGAGTTTTCATATTAATTAATTATAAATAACAATTATGAATGTAGAAAGATATATACTAAATTTCTATTAACAATGCGGTTCTGCGGATATTAACACTATACCAACAATTTATGTCATAATTAAAAGGAGTCCTTTCTTTTATTTCGAGGGAAATCTTCTTAAAAGCTACCCTGTTTTTGGAGGGAAGTTTAGGTTATGTGGGGCCTCTTACCCGCTGAAACCTTTTCGGTGGTTTCCCTTAATACATTAGGCGTGGCTCCGGGATCTCCTCCGGAACGCACCGGTACCCCCCTCTACACTATGGCTAAAACATCCCACGGAAGGACAAAGTCCTCCGCACCCACGCTGTGCTGAGACTCCCTTGATAAGCTCTAGGGGCCCCCACCCTCAAGGCTAACGATCACGTGAACCATTTTGGTAGCCTCCCACGACAGGCAAGAAATACCTTAGTCCTATTGTTAATAGCTCGAGACTACAGGGCTATCATTGAAAGAAGGCCTTTGTCCAACAGTGGACGTCTATCAGATGATGATGATGATAAATGACCAAGATATGTTTATAGGATAGAATTTTTACATTATAATGAATATTTCCTGTTTAAATTTTTTTATTATTTTACTACCAACATACGTCTAATAATAGCTTTTATTTTACAAGTTAAATTTATCATTTATTTTGGAGTTAGGGGTGTATTTATATAGGAATTGTCTTGACATTGGTTATAAGTAAGCTTCATTTTCACGAGTTCTTTGTTTCTTCTCATGATGTTTTTATTATCTTATTATAATATATGTTTCGCCTCGTCCTTTATAATGCGAATAACGAAGGATTGGAATAGTGTACCGGCGTTAATGTTTCCGTTTAGTTACGATAGAGGAATCCATAAGAGAATAGTGGACAACTGACTGGGGAAGATAACCATAATCGCCGTTTACTTATAGATGGTATCATAGTAAAGTCTATTGAAATAAAACAAAATATGTTGTCCTTCAATCTGTACATATTAATCAATTTGTAAACAATGAAAATAGTTTACTAATAAAATATACTTAGATTTATAGTGCTACTACTTAGTAATACTCTACTCTACTAGCTAACTGTACTAGTATAGAAGTAAGAAATATTTAAAATTTTTGTTAACAGATAACAACTATTAAACATATTGATTTTACATAATCTTAATGGCAGTGTTGTATTAATTATCAGTGGGTTTTTTTTACGACAAGGCGGTGCTAGTTAAGATGATGTGTATACCACCAGTACACCATTCTTCACCCCCGTAATTTCGTTAGTTGTAAAAATAGTGCCTGAAGTGGTATCTTCATAGACGGTCTCCGGCAAAAGAAACCTACAACCAGTAATTCTAAATACTAGACATAAAAATAATGAATCCCTTAATCAAATTGTTTCTTAAGGTATAGTATTGTAGTGTACATACTAGATTAGTGTAGTACTGTAATCCATAGTAGATAAAAAAAAAAAAAACAAAAGATTAAATATTTCGTAGAAGGACAATTGTATTAATATTGATACTGGATATATCATGATTGTGTGTCACACATAAACTGCTTAATATCAGCGTCGGAGTGTCGGCTTGTCCGTACATTACAGGCTAATATCGCCCGCCCACATCACAATGCGGATCCTTTTCGCCCGAATTCGGAAGGTCAACGGACTCTCTCCCCTTTTTTGGCGAGGGGGCGTACGAATAATACGTGATTCGGGTAGTAGAGACGGTTGCCAATCGATGTCGTTCGCGGAAGCTGTACCGTAAGAGCTGTCGCTTCCGATTTCATACACGTCATGTTTATGATTCATTGATATTATTAAAATTCATACATTATATCATATCGCACGTATATTATTATTAATATATATTGAAAAGTATATAACCTTTTTGGTTAACATAAATTATTATTTTTTTTAGATTTCATATAGCGTGTTTTCTTATGTTCATCTAATCTTATAAACAAGGCACTTTCAAAGTGATCCTTTTTGGTTTGCGTAGAGTAATAAAATAATAAAAAAAAAAACAAATAAAAAGTAGTTCATCTGGAATAGATCAGTATTGTTTTTCTTTATAATCTTCTCAAACATTTAGCTTAGTTCAATTATATTAAGCTTCTGTTAACAATTATGTAGCGAAAAGATCAAGACATATTCAGCATATGCCAAAAAATATCGGAAATACTTAAAAGAAATATGTATTGTCTGTATCTTAAACATTGTGCGACGCTAGGGAAGTTTCGAGTGTTCCTCCTAGTCTAGACGATTGTTGCTACTAGCTGCCTAGCTGTCTAGACGCAAAACGAAAGGCTGATCGAAGCTTGTGAATAGAGAAAGGGTGTATAGGGTGTTTGACTTCAATAACAGTTTAGGCATACGTTAAACAAGGTTATCTTTAATTAGACATATTTTAATGTTTGAATTAATTGTTTTCCTTGTTGCTGATACGGTATACAATAAATGTTCCTAGCTTTCTCTCTAAAAATTTAAGCTTCAAAATGTATTTATAGACCTCCAACGAAAGATACACGACATATAATAAAGACAACGATGTAGCATTTTTTTAGTTTATATTGTGACCAGGTTCTTCAATTGTAGTACAAGTCAACATGCAAAAAAAAAATTCTCCATAAACACTTAATGCTGATGACATGTAAAGATTGATGGAAGTTACATAGAAACAAAGTTTAATAAGCATAAGAGAAAAAAGTAAATATTTTGATAACGAGGAATGGTTTCGTAAATACCGTAATGCAGCACTGGTCACTGATTACGTGGGAAATACGTCGTCTGTCTCACTCTTTCATTCTCGCTTCTCTGGTATCAATGTACTGTGGTTCTATGATATAATACAGATGTTATTTTTCTGTTATCTAGGCGGAAATCTTTGACAAGACACTCCACTGATATAGGAAATGTAATGGCCCTTCCATTTGCCTTGGTTATATGGAAATTTTGTTCACTAAATTCTAAATCGATAATCGTTCTCAACTGAACCCCGGCCTTTTTTAACGGTTTTCTTAATCCCCCTACAAAGAGCAGTCTATTCCCCACCCTCACGATATTTAATTATTGTGTTTCGACACCGTGTCAAACTGATATCCACTTCAACGTTGCGAGGGCGATAATAATCCCTGTCGTAACCCCTTATCACTCCCATTCTCTTCAAATTTAGTATAGTATTTAATTAGAAATAAAAAAACAAGCACTATTTAAATAATTAAATCATAGTTTAGAACATTTTTGTTAAAATACTTTGTAACGTTTTTCTCGTGCAAAAACAACCCGGACGTATAATGGAAGCTGTTTTTCATCAAGTTATTTATAAAGGAAATCTTAGTTGTTCTAAGAACAATGCTTACATAATATGCTATAGTTCACAAGAAGCGTTTAGATTAAACAATAATATACTAGTTTTAGACTTTAGCATAAAACCCGTTATAGCATACAAGATTATTTTTGGCGTGCCCGAAGTTGTAAGGTCCAAAGGGTTACTTGTGAATCCGAATTCATACGTTGATACCGCATAATAATATGGGTCTTTCTTAAGGGCTACTTAAATATTTATGTTTAAATATTTCTTAAAAGTTTCGCAACGAAATTATGGGTCCACCGGTTGGGTACCCTGACAGCGAAGATTCAGATTTTTTCCTCGAATCGAAATTGTTTCCTCTAGCCTTCACCTTAGGTTATTAATCTGTTAATGTCAGAGTTTCGAGACGTACGTTTACATCACCTTGTCGGTGGATTTTCTAAAAAATTACACTTAAACAAACAATTCGTTCCTATTCTTATAAATCTATTTTGATTTAACATAAGAAGTTAGTTTGTAATATTTTATTTCTGAATAATTTATCTGAAAGACTACATGGATTAGTGCTTAACCAGGATCTCACTTGATGGTAATATATATAGACTGATTGTAAAACGAACTAGTCTAGAATAAACTGATTTACTCTTCTCTTAGAGTTATTTTAAGTATCATTTCTCCGTCTATAATAGTACAATAACACAATTCAAAAATAAAAAGGTGATTATCTATATACACGATGACAACAGCTTTACTATTCTATGTATTGTATAAAGTACTACTTTTACTCCTAGACATAAAAGTACTTTAATTATCTTTCAAGCTTTCATCAATCTGTCGTAAGTAAAGGACACTGTCTAAAGAAAATAATTTCTATAGTTGCGTTCACTAGTGCTAGTAACATAACTAAAAAAAAACATTTGTTTCTACGTTTGTGCTCCGTACTCCTACAGTTAAGTATACCTAGTTATTTCTTCTGAACATATTTAATTAAGACACTACATTCAATTGGCAACGAATTTATATGATATATAAAACCGCAAATTGCTTATACCAGATGAGCATCACACATTCTCAAGACAATACCCACATATATTCATTATCGCCACAGAATCATAATTTAACTTCACTTGGAACACTTGTTCAAGTTAAATCAGTACATTTTATTCTGAAAGGAACTAGATTTAAAAAAGACAAAGGTTTCGTATAAGATATGAATAGTAATAATATCTGTAATAAGTAGCTCGCTGGCCTAATGGTTAGAACGTGCGGCTTTCATTCCGAAGGTCGCGGGTTCAAACCTCGGCATGTACCGTGGACTTAATATTTAAGTTATGTACATTTGTGAACTTTAGTTACAACAGCGAGATACAAAAACGGTGAAGGAAAACATCGTGAGGAAACCCGCACACTGATATCATCTTTGTGTGTGTGTGTGTGGTGGCCCCAATAAAGTGGCAACAGGCTCGCCCCCTGTTACATGGGACCTAATCTGACCACATCTGGCGAAACGTGGGTGGTTTATTCACCTCTGCCTACCCCTACTGGGAAAAAGGCGTGACTATATAAAAAAAAAAAAAGTAATAATATCACATATTAATCTTTACTAAAAAACTTACTAATGTATTACCTTGATTTGGTTGATTTTTTTTTTGAGTGAACGCAGTTAAGTTTAGTCTTCTAAATCATTCTTTAAATGAAACTACCTATTGTAATATAGCAATTAAAGGAGTAGGAAATCCCACTATTTACGTCGTAATTTTTTTTTTATATACAATATTTTTTTATTTTATAATTTACTATTGTGGTCGTATAAGAAATAAATTATGCAAATAAACCGTTAATAATTGATTATAGAGAAACTTTATGCAGCGTGTACGATAGAAGTTAATGTATGTGCACTAATTGTTCCCCGCCCGCTTAATCGGCCGTAACACCCCCGCAAAGAAGGATTTGGGGATGAAATTTTGTAAAATCCATTCTTAGCTGCCCTATGAATGACAGAAGTAATATCTGTACTAAATTTTCAGTCTTTACGTCTTATCATTTCGAAGAGTCAATGAATCTCTAGATTTTTTTTTTATATGATCACGCCTTTTTCCTAATCGGGGTAGGCAGAGGTGAATAAACACCCACTTTTCACCAGATGTGGTCAGATTAGTTCCCATGTAACAGGGGGCGAGCCTGTTGCCACTTTATTGGGGCCACCACACGCACACAAAGATGATCACAGTGTGCGGGTTTCCTCACGATGTTTTCCTTCACCGTTTGTATCTCGCTGTTGTAACTAAAGTTCACAAATGTACATAACTTAAATATTAAGTCCACGGTACATGCCGAGATTGGCACCCGCGACATTCGGAATGAAAGCCGCACGCTCTAACCATTAGGCCAGCGAGCTACTGCAGATTATATATATATATATAAATGAGTTGATATAATAGGTTGGGGAAAAAGAAATCCATTATTTTTATATGAACTTCAGGACTTTATTTAACATGCTTCGGATTGTCCGATTTGGGTCAAATATGCACCGTTTTGTTCTATGATTTGTTGCCATTTTAAAGGTAACTTCATAATGCCTCTCTCGTAGAAGTCCTGGTCTCTATTTGCAAAAAACTCTAGTAGCCGATTTTCACAATCTTCCCTAGATGCCAATTTTTTATCACTAAAGAAATTTAGTAATGCAAGAAAAAGATGGTAATCGCTTGTTGCCAAGTCCGGACTGTATGGCGGATGCATTAAAACTTCCCAACCAAGCTCCCGAAGTTTCTGGCGAGTCACTGTAGACGTGTGTGGCCTAGCGTTGTCCTGGTGGAACACGACACCTCTCCTGTTGGCCAATTCTGGCCGTTTCTGGTCAATTGCTATCTTCAAACGGTCCAGTTGTTGACAGTAGAGATCAGAATTTAGTGCTTGGCCATATGGAAACAACTCATAATAAATAATCCCCTTCCAGTCCCACCAAATGCACAGCAGAACCTTCCTGGCCGTTAGTCCTGGTTTGGCCACCGTTTGAGGTGCTTCACCGCTCTTTGACCATGATCGTTTTCGCACAGGGTTATCGTATATGATCCATTTCTCATCGCCAGTCACCATCCGTTTAAGAAATGGGTCTATCTCATTCCGTTTGGCCAAGGCTTCGCAGATGAAAATTCGATCCATCATGTTTTTTTCTGTTAATTGGTGTGGCACCCAAACATCGAGCTTCTTTTTGAATCCAGCTTTGTGTAAATGGTTTAAAACTGTTTTCTGGTCCATTTTTAGCTCCTGGGCGATGTTACGACTGCTAACATGCCGGTCGACTTCGATCATTTCTTCGATTTTATCGACATTTTCGGCGACCGGCCTACCTGTGCGAGGTGCATCTTTAACATCAAAAATTCCTGAACGGAATCTACGAAACCAAAAGTGCACATAATTGGCTGTTACAGTATCGGGTCCATAAACACCATTCACAATTTTAGCCGCCTGGCTTGCATTTTCGCCTTTGTCAAAGAAAAACTGTAAAATGTACCGAATTTTCTCTTTGTTCACTTCCAATTTTAACACCCTGTAACTTACAATTGAATGCACCAAACAAAAAACAGCAAAAGAATTTTTTTACTGCGAAATGTCACCTTTCCAACGAGCATAAATCTGAAACTGTTTGATCGATACTTTACGAGAAATTTATCACTACAGCCATCTACCGAAAAAATAATGGATTTCTTTTTCCCCAACCTAATACTAGAGATTTCACGTGCCGGTATTTCGTTAGATATTCATGTACAATGACCGCTAAGCCAAAGTATATATAAGCTTAATTACATTGATGGTATGATAAGAAAAGGCATGAATCTACACGTAAACACTTGAAAATGAATATAACAATAACAATCGTGGGATAGTTGCTAGATTCGAACCTAAAATGGCATTGACACCGTTACTACGCAATAAAACATACTAACTCTCGTCTTTTAAAGGTAAATATCTATAATCTGTACATAAATATTTTTTTTAACCCCATAAGTGTTTTACTGGTAGTAGGTCTCAGCACTGTAAAAACATTGTTGTGATCCGATTTGAAAGGTGCTTTAGCTAGAGAAATATTGAAGAGGTCATGTTGAATATACTCAAAATGATCACTTCAATGATTATCTACTAGCTACGATTACCCCATTGTTTTGGTTGATGTCAATTTTGTATATTTTTTTGTCGACAAAAACGATGAAGGCAATCGTATGCGCTGTACGTCTAAAAGAAACATGACTTGAGTTGAGCCCAAACTTTCGATTTCTTTAGGAAGTAAATCCACAAATTTCAGTAATAACAGTTTTTGTTAATATTTGACATCCACCAACAGGCACTTCGCCAGAGTGAAGGATAAAATAAGGAGTCCCAGGAATGAGACATAAAATAAGGTATTTTTATTTATAAATCGAAAATTGTCTAATGCTCGTATCTCATAAGGCATCAGTATTTAAAATCTAGAAACTATTAATTAGACATAACAAACGGCATATCGCAGATTAAGTCCATCTCCAGATGTTATGAGAAGCCGTATCGTCCGAACTAATACATTCCAGTCAGAGTAATGAAACTTTCAAACGCTTCTAACGTTTGAAGGTAACCCTTATTTACCCTCTTGTCTTTATATTCAAATTTTCTATTTAATTTAAATATCTTAAATAGAACTTTAGTTAACAAAAGCCAAATAAACCATTGCTTATTAAACGACCGCTATGCGAATGCAAAGTGGTTTTTGCACTTTATAGTATTATGTCTGTTTGTAACAAAACTAATATAAAACATGTTACTTATTTCAATTCATATGTAAGTTAACATGATACTCTTATAGTTAGCTAAAATGAACTTATACAGCCTAAGTAAAAGCATCATCAGCCGATAGAAGTCCACAGCTGGATGTAGACCCCCACAAAGATCTCCACATCGATCGGTTGCGAGTTGCTTGTATCTAGTGGCTTCCCGCGACTCTCACCAGATCGTCGGTCCACCTTTTGGGTGGCCTCCCAACACTTCGTCTACATCGTCAGTTCCAAGAGTAATATACACTGCCATTTAACTCTACCAATCTTTTGGGCAATGTTAGCAAAACCATAGACAAGTAAAATAACAAACGTAAATAGAGTAAATTAGTAATGACATATATAAATAATAGGTTAAGAGCAAAATCCTGCACCAATATAAGAAGCAGAGAAAAAAAGTAGTACCGGAATCGGAGAAGAGTTTTAATATTTTTTTTTTTATATAATTCCCCCTGTGTGGTGGATAACGGCCTTTTTATATAGTTTCATTTAACACCAAGCCTTAATTTCTAGTTTTCATACTAAGCTCTTCTTCCAAACTAGTTTCCTTCTTTCATACCTCTATAATAATATATTTACAAGTTCGCCTTTCTGCACGTCACAGCAAAATGATGTTATATAGCTAAATATTTCATTGAGAATTCACGAAGCTCTGCGGGTTTACAGTATTAAATTTTTAAACATGAAAAGAGGAAGCGTATGTTGTTTAAATAATGGAAACCGTATTATAGCCACGGTTGCGTATAACTGCTCCGACAAGCAGTCAACCCGCTTTACACCGTACGTACGGTAATAGACAGTTAACTTTACAATGGCTTGAACCTTTCTCACAATTGTGACCATGAATGTTAAAACATAAATTTTATAAGAGTTACGATGTTTGACACACTCGAGGAAGTGAGGGTCCTAATCACTTACTTACCGTGCTCGAGGAGGACGGCAAATACAAAGCGACTTAGAATTTGCTCTAACACAAGGAATATGGCAGTGAAGGCTATGCTCTTCTTTGGAAGGCACTTATGAATCAAGCGGAGGAGCACCGGTGCACAATAGTATTAACGAGAATTTGCGAGATAAAATTTGACATAATCCTGACTTCTCCCTAACCCTTCTGTAGACTAAGTCTTCTAAAGGGAAGTCAAGATTCTTCGGCTTACGAATAACAGCAAATAGTAGGCAGAAGCGATGGCGGTGGCATAACGTTCACCTAATGTAAATTAACAACGTGGCCCTAGTTATATTGATATACACAGCATCACATTATCGTCATCGCCTTGAGATTGAAGATGTTAAGTTTTATAACACCAATAACTTAATTAACTATAATACAATGTCATTCAAACCGGAATACAGTAATGTCTGCACACACACTACTGTTTAGCGACGGAAACTGGAGCTGCGTTGGTGATACCTACGTAGACAATATAGTGTTGAAATATTGGTACCGAAATAAAAATAACGGATGACGATAAGAGCATATTACGTTATTGTAAATATACACAAACGCAAAGTATACTTTAATCTTCTATATTCAATTAATCAATATTAAAAAGCTGGTTCGTAAGGTAATATTGCTAGAGCACATCAGCTATTCTCATGGGACCGATAGTCATTCAGGTCAGCCAATACCTATTCTGCCCTTCAAATAACCAGGCTCTACTCACATTAGCATTTATAGCTATGTTTTTATTTAATTTTTATTTATTAAGCGACAAGATAAGCCGGACCTTTAACTGATGATAAATGATTTGCGTTCTATAACATGACGTTAGTTAGGATGATATATACTGCACCAAATTAGGCTCGTCACTTTGAGACGTATGTTCAGTCTCGTTACCGCAGTAATTACACTAGCTACAACACTCTACAAACCGGAACATATTAATGTTTGCACATTACTGATAGGCGGCACAGATAGGCACTACGGATCTACCTTTTTTTTATGGCAAGGGAAGTTTTTAAATGATACCTTGCTTTTGGGGGGAAAGCAAGGTTATGTGGAGTTTGCGCCAACTAATACCCCGTTGGTCAGTGCTGTGACTGTCAGTGCATTAGGAGGGGCTCAAGGATCTCCTACGGCACGCACCGGTGCCCCTCTGCTCTCTCTAGGTGAAACATCCCATGGAAGGAAAAGCTCTCCGTAGGACTGCACTACGGCAAATACATGACCACCATGCATTTGCCGTCCTCCTGAGGCTCACTTATTGAGTTTTGAGGGCCCCACTCTCAAGGCTCACCAGTTCGAGGTCCCTTTTAGTCACCTAGTACAACAAGCAGGGAATGCTTTAGTCCTATTCTTAATAGCCCGAGACTACAGTGCTGATTATAGATCTACCTGGACGATCAAAAACAATAGAGACAAGTGAATGTACACTATTCACGTAATTTTTTTTCTGTTAGAAATATATAATAAGTATGAAAAATAGTTTCGTAGATTAGCGTTTACAAACAATTTATTTCAGCAATATTTGTCTTACATTATAAACTATTTACGTGTAAAAATAACAACTATAACAAGAGAAAGATCAGCTGGCAACCTGAACCAGCTTCAGAAAGGTCGTAACTAAAGGCGGTACTGTCACAAGCAGCGAGTGAGTCAGGCGTCCCATGATTAGGGTTACCATTATTTTTTTTAAACGAGGAGATATTCTTATAGTCCAGTGCACTTACGGGTTTTATATTGAAAAATAATTATATACTCATTGTATCAATAACTCTGGACTCAAAGGTCGTAAGCATTACAGCAAAAACTACTCTTAAATGCAGTTGCACTCATTTTCCGACCGCTTTAAATTGCCATATTTAATGTTGTGAAATTCGCATATGTCCGCTACTTTAATTTGACGCTGAAAATGATTTTTTTTGCAGTGTTTAAGTCGTAAAAAACTAAAAAATAATTGCTTTATGCAAATTATATACGAGCCCAAAAGTAACTTAAGAAATTCTGTCCTATATAGATTGATATAATAACGATAAAAAAGATGTATCATAATTGAATTATAAATTGATTAATTGCATTAGTAAAATTCGTATAAATATATAAAGCTATCAAATACTACATAGCTAACAAACTTCATATGAAAAACCATTGTTTTATCTACTTTTTCTTAAGGTGGCTTTCTGACTATGGACATTACTACTCAGATTACCATATTTCGTACAATCAAGTGAGAGTTGAAGCAGTTTTTACCTCTAATGCCTAAGCACGTTCCAGGTAAGATACTTTCTTATACTGATGGTTGGAAAGAATACTGCTATCTCAAATTAATCCATTAGTAATGTAGTAGTAAGTAGTAGTAATAACAGCCCATTTACGTCCCACTGCTGGGGCACAGGCCTACCCTCAGTATGAGAGCGATTGGGCCATAGTCACCACGCTGGCCCAATGCGGGTTGGTGACTTCACACATACCTTAGAATAAATTCTAAGTCATGTGCGGGTTTCCTCACGATGTTTTCCTTCACCGTTTGTATCTCGCTGTTGTAACTAAAGTCCACAAATGTACATAACTTAAATATTAAAGTCATTGGTACATGCCGAGATTCGAACCCGCGACCTTCGGAATGAAAGCCGCACGCTCTAACCAATAGGCCAGCGAGCTACTCCATTAATCCTTTACCTCTTTCATATAAAATACTAAGTTCATACATTTGAATATTTATATCAACTTAGTTGAAATCCTAGGAAACTCGCGCCCATGGTAATCTTAATCATGACCATATTTACACAGTGCACTGACCTATAACTATCGACCAACCACCGTTATCACATCGATTTTGCTTACGCGATAATTTTCATATTGAATATATAAGCTTTTTCAACTCTGGTAAACTGCACATGATACATGAAATCTCTCTAATGGTACTAGGTGGTTAAGAATTTACACTTGCAATAATATGAATATACTTTAACATTATAATTTTTTCATAAACTTCAAACATTTATTTGCATTGCACAGAAGTCACATAATTTTTGTTACGCTTAAATAAAATTTGTTAAAATGTATATTTTAAGATGATGAACATATGCATGCATGTCTGCAACTCAGTTCTTTTCTACTTAAAATTCAATAGTCTGCCTCTTTACAGCAAGATGAAAAAAAATATATTTATAAAGATAATAAATAATGTCATCGATTAATGCTATGTGTTTTATAGGAACAATGTGGTGTACTGATTTTAATATAAATTATTACAAATCATGTTTATGATAAAACTTAAATGTATTTGGGAATAGGAAATTTGATATACCATCAAAATATTTGGAATGAATCCACTTCAGATAGATATTTTGTAAATTTTATAATACATTCAATATAAAACGCAAATTTCCTTTGAAACTATAATACATATATGTAAATTTGAATAAACCAAATATATGATTTTTTTTTATATCATGACCAGATACAAAGAGTTCTGTATATATGACTAAAATGTTGTATCAACATTTTGAGGTTTTAACAAAAAGAAAATTTATATACATACTTTGTTTAAGCTAGATTTAGATATTATATATATATATATTATGATATATTTAGATAGATTTTCTTAAATCAGTAATTTGAACCCAACATTGGTGCTGGTTTAAACTACTATTATTTTATGTAGCAGTGACATATATAAGACATGTCAGCATTGAATGTTGCTTTCAGATTGAAAATGTAATAGTAGAATGGAATATTATATATATTTGTCAATTTCTCTCAGAACTATCTAATAAGATAATTGTAAAAGTAAATAGTGTACTGTATATTACAATGTAATGTTTTACCTAGAGATATATATAAATATCATCATCTTCATCTGCTGGCTGATGTCCACTGTGAGATAACTAGATTTGTAAATCATAATTTATTTTTTATTACTGTGAGATTTATACTAGTAAAATAATATTAAAAGTGAATATTCCTAATTTCGTTGTGTTAAATAAAATCTAAATTAATTTATCATAGTATAACTAATAGCCTTATTTTACAACAAAAACACATTATCTATAATGTTAATGTACAATGATATAATAAGATTCTCTAATAATATTTGTAAATATAATATGCTGAGCAGAAATAATGTTATAATTACAATGATTTTTAGTAACCTATTGTATATGTATAATTATTTACTGAGCCTCGCATATTAATTGATAGGCGTATACGCAAACTTTCTCTCTGATTATGGTGTTGGATGAAACATGAATGAAAATATAAATAAAATAATTAATTAGCACACTTACATCGTACGGTACATTTTTTTCAGCAATTGATGTCCTATCGCGATCTGAAACAATGAAAAATAAACTTAATAGGAATAAAAAATAGGTCGTAGAGCATCGTTGTACTAAGCAAGAAAGTAAGATAATTAATAGTGTATCAGCTGTAAATAAAATTTAATAATTTATTACCATCATCCTCCGCGCCTGTTGGTCCAGCCTCTGTCTTTTTGGATAGAGAACTATCCATTATTTCTATGTGATCGCTGTCTCCCGAAGCCATTTTTGTTTTCCTGTTGCACCCCCTATTTTGGCTTCAAAATTAAGAATATTTGCACAAAATTAATTAGCATGGCTCACATCACAATTGTATTGCGAACACAATGATTCACTGTAATTTAATTAAATGAAATCAATTAGTTTACGCGAATTTGCTCGCCCGTTGCATCCGTCTGACACGACCGTTCAAAGTAACTGTGTTGCTACATGACAAAAATTAAATGTTATTTTTTTAAGATCTTTGTTTCACAGATTATTAAAACATGTATCTAAACTTTTATTATAAGATTATTAATAATAAGTATAAAAATTTTAAATCAAAAAATCACCCAATATGCAACAGTATTTCTGAATTAAAGAAAATGTATGTATTTGAATAGTATTTACACTTGAAAATAAAATCGATGTTCATTATAGTACTCCTACGTAAAGAAGCAGTTTGTACAATATATTAAAACATAATTTAAAAGTGTTTTTGTGTAGGCATGTCACGGATACAGTCTACTCGCATCTGACCACAGACGTATAAAGAGAAATAGACTTACATAAATCCATGAGGACTATTAAAGGAATAATTTATTATCTTTAACTCTTTTACTCCAATTATAAGTCAATGTTATCTCTTTCATTATCAATGTAATGAAATTAACTCAAAATAGACTAAATTGAAATGAAGCACTTTTCTATTTCATAAACTTGAAAATAAGAAATATCAATTTGACGCCCAGGACTATCATTTTGACAGTTTTATCTAATTGCTTAATTTGAGGGACCGTACTAATTTATTTACTACTTTATGAAAATGCTGTGTTATTTCATATGAGTTCTCGGATGTATATTTATCATGACTATTGTCCAAGATTTCCTAGGACAAAAATTTAAAATTTTCGTGATTGACCTTCTGTATACGTCTGTGCAATTATTGCCTCTATTTTGTTTTATTTTACAGAGTCTATTAATGTTCACCACTTCTTTTACTTTCATTTATTATTATTTTAAATTATTCACATAATATGATGTTAAAAAGTGTAATGCTCTTAAGGCGTATAAATCAAGCAGAGCAAAATTAAACTGTATCCACTTTGATCTTGCTTAAATGATATCTTGATTATACCAATAAAACTAAATTAAAATAAAAAATAATAAGCTAAAATAATAAAAATAAATGAAATTTAAGTTAGAAACTAATATAAAACCATAACATATAGTTTATTTGTTAGTTTATCAGTGATAGTAACATTGGGAACGCCATGTTTATTTCTTTTCTTTCCGTCATTTTGTTGCCGCGGTAAGAAATCTTTTAAGGTTATTTTATTGTCTAGCGTCTATGTTAATAATTAAAGAAAAATATTCATTAAAAACTTTAAATATTACACTACAGTTTAATATAGTGCATATAATCTAAATAACCCAAACAACTTCGTATCAAATTGGAGCTAGCAGCTCTCGTTGTCAGGAATACACTTCAGAGCCGCTAAATGAAAATGGGAAAAAAAGTTCGAGAATATAAATCTGGCGACTTCATATTTGCCAAAGTAAAAGGATATCCTGCATGGCCAGCCCGCGTAAGTATCATTTTTATGTTTTAATTATTAACACGATCATGTTCCTTACAGAGATTGTGTCCACGATATTAATATCTTTGCGCGGGAAGACATGACGCCTGACGCTCTCGCAAGTGGACTCATGATTATTATATGTAATATGCTATAAGCATTCAAAGCCTTCCGGACGATGTAGTATATTGTTATTATGTTAATGTTTCCAATAAATTGATTTGGATGTTATGTAAATTGGTAACCTATTTTCTTATCTAATAAGTTTAATTCTTTCTATACATTAAAACTTGTACCAAAATTTAGTTTTTCATTTGTTTGATTGCAATGGATGATTTTTTTGGTTACAGAAAATTTATTTTTTTATGTGCTTAATTATGTAGTTTTAGATTTTCTTACACTTGTGTGATATAATGAGTTTGGTTTAGTTTATGTTGTAGGTACAACAATAAATTGGCCTTGTAATTTTAGATACGTCAGTAAGTAATAAAAACAATTATTGTTTAAGCAATACCTTTTTTTTGTGTATTTATTTGTGTTATGTTCTGGTTTTAGTATAAATATCTCAAATTTCATTGATATTTGATTGTAGTACTTTTTGTAAAATTTTCAATTTAAAACATAAATGTAAATATAAATGGATGTAATAAATAACAAATGTTAGTCTAGTACTTTAAAGAATTATTACCTTTCCTGTCTAAGTGCAATATCCAATATTGTTTGATAAGAAAATGGATTCTCTCGTAGATATTTATACAGCTTTTTAAATTTTTCATGCCTGATTGATATTCATACATAATCAATTTAGAAATTATTAGTGGGCCAAAGTCATCTCAGTATTGCATTTATCTGAAGCTCTATATAATACTGTGAAATTTAATTGGTTATGAGTAATTTTATATTCATCTCTGCTAAGTTATTAAACCTATTTGTAAATTATCTTTATACATATGGATTTATTGGAACAGCTTATTGAATGATAACAATGTTATTAAAAACAAGCAATTGATGTATTACCAGCAAATGGTGACATTGGCAATTAACCCATAAGTGAAGACATGAAATGTGTTTATTAGTGAATACTTAAATGATGATAGTGTTTAGGTTAGTCCAATAAGAAGACACTAGTATTTGTCACAGTATTGACTTCCCATGCATGATGTACAAGAGATATTGAATATAATGGTTGTTAATATAAAGTATAAAACATTATTAATATTATATTTTGCTTTACAATTTATTGATATAAATAACTTCAATTAAGAAAATAGTAAGAAATTATACTAGTCATGAAAATAAAATTTAGGTTATTTATACAGCATCCTGTAACTCATCTTTTGAGAAAAGATTTTGAGTTTTTTTATACCAGTTATTTCAAATCTAATGGCACCTCTAAAATAATAATATAATAGAGTTTGCATAACATTGTTGGCAGAAATAAATACTTTAGTCTAACCAGACAATTAAACAGAGGTCGACAAAAGTGTTCATTTAATTATTTAATTATATTATCTTTTATTTGTAGGTACAACGGTTGAATGGAAAAAAATATTTTGTGTATTTCTATGGTACTGGTGAAACGTAAGTTTTTTTCTTACAGTTTTCACATAATAATTGAAAAATTACAAAAAATTTCTGAAACTAATTATATATTTCAGTGCGAATCTGCCGTCAAGTATGATCTTTGACTATGTGGAAAATAAAGATAAGTTTCTCACCAAGACGGTTAAAAGAAAAGATTTTAATTTGGGAGTGAAGCAAATAGAACATGATTTTGCAAATAATGTCCCAGTTGAACAAGTTGTTGGAGGATTAATGGTAAATATAAATTAGAGTAAAATATAGTTGTAATAAAACGTAACCAGTTCTTTAGTTCTACATATTTCCGATTACCTATTACTTTAAGTGATTACACTTTCATCTTTAAGTGAATAGAAATTCTATTGGTTAGGCTTAGTTGTAATAATGCTTGTATAGCAATATTTAAACATTAAAAAAAATTTAAATTTGTTTGACAGCTACCTGAAGACACAGGGCTGAATGACACGACAAATGACACCAGTGCAAATAATACAGTTGATGACTCAACTGTTGGTGAAGCTGATACAACAGCAGTCAATGACACTTCAACAGAGGAGGTTAGTCAATTTAGTTTGTTAATTGTTTTATTATATCAACTTGAGGGTACTTTTTTTATAAACATTTATCTAAGCTACTTTATTCAAATTTCTTCCATTATTTTGATAGTTTTTATACATTTACAATGGGTTGACACTTGAAAGTAAGGTTGTTAATGGTGAAGTGTGCTCATCCAGGATACTTTGGCTATCTTATGTTAATAGAGGTGCTTTGAAATGGTGATAGGGTTGTTACAGAGGTGCTTTAACAACCCTAACACCATTTCAACTCCAATGTATTAATACAGTTAACAATTTTTTGTATAATATAAAAAGACATTAATATGAAGTTGATAAAGACAGGTGAGTTTTTCTTCACCAATCATATATTTGACACTTTTCTAAATTCGGATAATTGTACAGTGGTGTAATTGAATTTTAGTTTCACATAATTTAATTTGACAAGGTTGTCTGGTTCAGAAGAACCAAGAAGAAGAATAATTACTAGAAAGTAATTATTGTTTTTTACAAAAAAATATTTTTATTTGAATAAAATAAAATATTTTTGAATATTAATATTAATCATGCTTTTAACTATAGAATCCACTTAATCAAAAATTTTGTGAATTTTATTTTAACTCAAATTTTACAAATTAATGTATAATATATACAAAATTATTGGATTTGGTACCTATCGAGAACTATATCAGTACTTAGTGCTCTCAGTCAAATCCACATAGTAATTTAGTTTTTGCCAAATTTTTTACTGGAAACCAAAGTAAAAATTTGTCGAGGAAGCTTACATTTGTTTTACTCATAAAGTATCAATAATTAGGAAATTTCTATGTATTATTTTTCATTCAGTTAAATTTGAAGGAGAAAATAAGGATTAATATTAACAGTATTTTTTAATGTATTTCATTTTTAGATTTCCATGTTTATTACACATTTCTATTAGCATATAACTTATACATGTTCAACAAAGTTTATCTTAAATCATCATACCAATCAACCAACATACCAACAATTATCATTTGTAATTTAAAATTGGTATGTTTATTTTGTAGTAATGTTTGCAATAAATTTACCTATTTTTGTCTCTGCAGTATGTACAATAGCTAGAAAAGGTGAAAAAAAATGATAACATAATTATTATTTTCTGTTTCAAAATTGATGTGTTATCACTGATTATATTTGCAGCATTAATGAAGTTTTCTATCTATTTAACATTAAATTGTTCTTTGTGATTGATTGGTTGATATTTAGATAGTAATAGAAACTTTAAATACCACAGTACAGAAAAATTTACATTATTCAGTTATAAAATTGTTTGAAATCACTAAGAAAAAATGTTTTATCGAAGCATTCTTAAAGAGAACATGAAGTACTTTATTTAGTTTGAAGATGTCATTGAAAATGAAAAATAATTATATTATAAGCCATTACATGCAAAAGCGATAAAAAAAGTTTAATGTGGCCAGAAGATAAACATGCTATCTTCTCTCCGCAGACCACAAACTCTACAAAGAATGATACTAGTGTGGATGATTCCGAAGGTACCGGTGGACTGGTTACGGATGAGGGCAAGGTGATTGCAATATCATTTACATTACTGCCTACATTGTTATCACAAATACACGTATATAATAATGCATAAATAAAATTAAAAAAGCAAATGTAATCACATACAATTTAAGTGATTTATTTCTTAGAATTGTTTGAAATAATTACGAAAATTTAATTAATTTCTAATCTTCATCGTAATATACTAATAGGGGGACCGGAAAGTAATGTCGTTTCTGCGCATGCCAATACTTGATTGTCATTTGTCAGCTCATTGTTTTGTTCAGAGGCGTACCAAAGACATTGTGAGGTTATAGTGATTTCTTTACTTATAGACAATTGAATTACAATTTTTTTTTGTAATTTTGGGTAAAATGGCCAGCCAAATACCAGAAGAGGTACACATCCGGCATTGCATGCTCTTTGAGTTTCGCAAGGGAAATAACGCAACAGTTGCTACCAAAAACATTTGCGATGTTTATCCAAATGCACTGGACATTCGTAAATGCCAAAGGTGGTTTTCCAAGTTCAAATCGGGTAATTTTGATCTTTCCGACTCGTATCGATCAGGAAGACCATCAGCGTTAGACAACGACGTGTTAAGGGCGGAAGTGGAAGCAAATCCGTGTCAGACGATCGAGGAATTGTCAAACAGTCTCAACAAACCTTGGTCGACCATTCAAGAACATTTGAAGCAGATTGGAAAAGTAAGCAGAGCAGGTGTTTGGGTCCCGTATAATCTGTCCGAACAGAATAAGGCTAACCGATCAATCACATGCAACTTATTGCTTCAACGACACAACACAGAAGCGTTTTTTGATCGCTTGATCACAGGAGATGAGAAATGGGTCCTGTATGATAACCCAAAACGCAAAAGGCAGTGGCTCTCTCCAAATGAAATCCCTCGGAGTACTGCTAAGCCAGGTTTACACCCCAAAAAAGCGCTTTTGTGTGTTTGGTGGAGTATTCGCGGCATTGTTCATTTTGAATTACTGAAACCTGGAGAAACTGTTACTGCAGACCTCTACAGCGAACAATTGCAGCGAGTCAATCAATCTTTAATTGAAAAGTGGCCAGCGATTGTCAACCGAAAAGGCGTCATTCTCCAACATGACAATGCAAGACCGCACTGCGCAAGGCGAACTCTAGAAAAAATTAATGAATTGGGGTGGGAGGTGCTGCCTCATCCACCATATTCGCCCGATGTTGCACCATCGGATTTCCACTTATTCCGAGCGCTGCAACACTTTTTAAGTGGCAAAACATTTGCAAATTTGGATGATATCCAAAATGCCATCTCTAGATATTTTGCCGAAAAACCAATTAATTTTTATCGATCAGGGATTGAAAATTTACTCACTAGATGGCAAAAGGTTATTGACAATGATGGGGAATACATCATTGATTAAAAATAAAGACTCGTTAAAAATGTATGTTTGTATTTAGCGTAAGAAAACGACATTACTTTCCGGTCCCCCTAATATCTCTTTTTGAAGCTGGTTTAACAATTAAGACTACCTGAATGCTCAATGCCATTTGATATTACACAAACGTCATTGATTTGGTTTCTCTTTTCGACTCACAGCATACTTTCCTTGTATGAAAAACGATTTTTTACCACATTATATTATTTTAGTTATTGAACTTTTTTCTTTGTTTGAAATATCATAATCTTATTAAATATCGAATAATTAATACTTTAAGATTTAACATTCCTATAAAATAATTTTAGATTTGTATTTCCTTTAATTATATTCTTGGATTTTGATTTATATTTAAATCATCTGTGAAAAAAAAAAAAAAACCGAAGTGTAGTGTGCGTTGTTTTTTTTTTAATTGTGCTGTCGTTTGTTTTAATAATGATATAGGCAGCACATCAAAACATTTGGACTCTGCATTAATTTTACGCTTGCTAGTTACTAGATAATTAAAATAACTTCCACGACGTATATCATCACAGTAAGTTATATATTTATATGGTAGTAAATAAATATGAGATCTGTATATTGCATGGATATATGGTGATAGGTCTGTATATATATTTACTGGTGGTACTTAGTAGGTGGCATCACAGCGCCTATTTCTCCCGCCACACAGTAGTGTGCAAACATTACTGTCCCGGTTTGAAAGGCGATGTAACTAAAGTATTTACCGGGGTAATGAGACAACGCCGGCAATCCGTGCGGGGGGTATGCTTTGCGATGCACATCTTTCTGTTACAATCATTTTTGTTCTAAACACTAAACTATTACTACCCTGCTAAATTTAGATAACAAATCGAAATACCAATAACATAGTAAATTATTATTTTTTTAATTTCTAATATATTCATGTACAATGATGTATTACATACATCATATGTATGTTTGTTCACATTTATATATTTACAATTATTATTTATTGTAATTATGGTCTTATTTTAAAAAACACGCTATTAATTTTCTTTTAGTATTTTTTCATTTAAAGCTTCACGATAGTAGTCTGTAGGTAGGTAACTTGTTATAAATTTCGAGTAATACGTTGCATGTTTGTCTTTCTCTGTAAATGTTGTTAGATCCTTCACCAATTATTCTTATATCCTTTGGGCGTGTTGTGTGTTGAGTAGCAGCAGATAATATATTTAGTACATGTCATATCTTTATTATTGAGTAGTGTATTTTTCATGTATGGGAAATATCTTGCAGTAGTTAATAAGTTCTTGTAGTTTTTTCTGTACTTACTTCTCTTTAATATTTTTTCCCCACCATTTTTTAGCATTCGTAGTAGAAGATTACAAATTTTGTCTAAATGCGGTTTAAAGTATACAACCATAACTTGAGATGCCATAAGGGTAAAGCGAATCTGTGATCGCTTTTTACAAATTAATCAATATTGTGTATAGTATTTTCGTTTTTGTTGTATAAAATTTGGCTTGTCACAAATATTAGGTTGGGGAAAAAGAAATCCATTATTTTTTCGGTAGGTGACTGTAGTGATAAATTTCTCGTAAAGTATCGATCAAACAGTTTCAGATTTATGCTCGTTGGAAAGGTGACATTTCGCAGTAAAAAAATTCTTTTGCTGTTTTTTGTTTGGTGCATTCAATTGTGAGTTACAGGGTGTTAAAAATGGAAGTGAACAAAGAGAAAATTCGGTACATTTTACAGTTTTTCTTTGACAAAGGCGAAAATGCAAGCCAGGCGGCTAAAATTGTGAATGGTGTTTATGGACCCAATACTGTAACAGCCAATTATGTGCAATTTTGGCTTCGTAGATTCCGTTCAGGAATTTTTGATGTTAAAGATGCACCTCGCACAGGTAGGCCGGTCGCCGAAAATGTCGATAAAATCGGAGAAATGATCGAAGTTGACCGGCATGTTAGCAGTCGTAACATCGCCCAGGAGCTAAAAATGGACCACAAAACAGTTTTAAACCATTTACACAAAACTGGATTCAAAAAGAAGCTCGATGTTTGGGTGCCACACCAATTAACAGAAAAAAACATGATGGATTGAATTTCCATCTGCGAAGCCTTGGCCAAACGGAATGAGATAGATCCATTTCTTAAACGGATGGTGACTGGAGATGAGAAATGGATCACATACGATAACCCTGTGCGAAAACGATCATGGTCAAAGAGCGGTGAAGCAGGACTAACGGCCAGGAAGGTTCTGCTGTGCATTTGGTGGGACTGGAAGGGGATTATTTATTATGAGTTGTTTCCATATGGCCAAGCACTAAATTCTGATCTCTACTGTCAACAATTGGAGGGTTTGAAGATAGCAATTGACCAGAAACGACCAGAATTGGCCAACAGGAGAGGTGTTGTGTTCCACCAGGACAACGCTAGGCCACACACGTCTACAGTGACTCGCCAGAAACTTCGGGAGCTTTGTTGGGAAGTTTTAATGCATCCGCCATACAGTCCGGACTTGGCACCAAGCGATTACCATCTTTTTCTTGCATTACAAAATTTCTTTAGTGATAAAAAATTGGCATCTAGGGAAAATTGTGAAAATCGGCTACTAGAGTTTTTTGCAAATAGAGACCAGGACTTCTACGAGAGAGGCATTGTGAAGTTACCTTTAAAATGGCAACAAATCATAGAACAAAACGGTCCATATTTGACCCAAATCGGACATTCTGAAGCATGTTAAATAAAGTCCTGAAGTTCATATAAAAATAATGGATTCCTTTTTCCCCAACCTATTATTTTATTGCCCAAATTGCGTGCCCGAATTGAGTCAGTTATATATGTTTCGATATTTTAAATCTTAATTTAGTTCAAAGAGTAATGAAGTGTACTACAGCGAGTTCGAATTGTATGTTAATAAATAAAAACTACGTCACTTTATAATATTTATATACTCACACCAATTTTATAAATATCGTTTGAACGGTAACTCCGTTAACGGATCCAGCCACAGATCCGTCGGTAACGGATCCAGCTTGCACTTTTTAAATGATTGATCCTTTTATTAGAAGGGTCGAAAGCCATCTGCCAAAGTTTCATCGACACCAGGGAGACCAGCGAAGGAACCAAAGACACCACGGGGAAAAGCAAAGAAAGATGAACACAAGGACGATGAAGAAGAGAAAAAGGAAGAAAAGAAAGAAGAAGAGATAATTAGTAGAAGTGGTAGAAAAATACGCCCGAAAAGGTAAAAAATGTGCCCCTTTTCTTTCTGAGCCACCTTTCTGTCTTTCAAAATTTATTATGTTTATCAAAACACAGATTTTTTTATTACAATTTGCTTCTCCAACCTGTCAATAAAACTAGTTCGGAATTTATTTGCTTTTATGAGATTTTCTTTTTTGAGATTTTAAAAAAAAAATAGTAATCTGGTAACGTAGAGTGACAACATTTTATGTCTCGAGGCGATGAGCAATATAGTGCAGTACACGTTATTCTCACAATAATGCTTATAATCAGATGGACGTCGCCTTCTTCGTCGCTTCGCCCTTTAAAAATATCCATCATATAATAATGGATTTCATAAAAACATTGATTGACTGAGACTGAATCAAGGTTCATTTTAAATCCAAAAATTAAAACGTCACTAGCCGAAATGTTTTTTTACAGCTTTAAAGCACTTTTGCGATTGTGACGTACAGGTAATAAAAACACAGTATGTGTTTGTATGTTACCAGAAAATATCTGAACCAAAAGAAAAATATTAGTTTTGCGTAAATTTGGTTGTATTTTTAAGATTATATTAAACTCTTCACTTTATGATCAGCGGCGATTTAAAACTTGATCATAAAGTGCACTCGATCAGAAATAAGTGTGGAATTAACTGAGCCTGTTGATTATCGAAGGTATATAGACGATCAGATAGAAGATTCTGGTACATTGCCTTCGCCCGCGCCAAAAAAACGCAGAGCGGCGTCTCCTTCAGTCGATAAAGAAAAGGAGACTGAAAAAGAAAAGCCTAAATCCGAAGCACCACCACCTCCTAAGGAGAAAATTGACAAATACAAACATTTCAATGCTGTGACACAGGTAATTCTTTTAAGTTTTAAAACTATATTACAAAATATATACATTAGTTCAAGTTAGAAATAGTGACAGGCTTTTCCACAAGGTGGATCTCGTTTACCTGGTGATCATAGGATCTTTGAGGGAAGCCTATGTGTAGCAGTGGGAGTTTTTTGGCTGATAATAAGGATTAATAGTTAAATACATATTTTTATGGTTTAATATTACTTACTGTTAGTTCATAAGAAACGTCATTATAAAGGGTATTAAAAAAATATTGAAGCATTTACACTATGAGAATAGTACTTTAGCTAGATGGATTGTGAAAAACCCTCCAAACAAGGGAATAGTTTAACCTTTGCTTCAAGGGAGCAATTTTTTCTTCAACTTATTGCTATAAAAATTACATGCCACCATTTTACAATTACAGTTTTTAGTGAGCAAATTATGTTTCAGGTGGAACTTGAAGATTTAAAGGAGCCATTCACACAAGGTAAGTCGAGAAATGTTCGTTATAAATGATGAGGTAAGGTTGTGTCAGGGCATACCACATGCATGTAGTTGGTAACATAACATTTTCGTTTTTTAATAGAAGAGGCGGATAAAGAAAATATTCTCATTGCTTATATGCCCGATGGTCAATATGTTGGCATAAGGCTTTTCCAGTCACGACCAACGACCTTCAATACAGAAGCCAGCAGATTACAATGGGACAAGCAAGCTGCAATGAATGCAGTCACACTAAAAATGCAGTTAGGTTAGTATAATATTATATTAGGGGGACCGGAAAGTAATGTCGTTTTCTTACGCTAAATACAAACACATACATTTTTAACGAGTCTTTATTTTTAATCAATGATGTATTCCCCCTCATTGTCAATAACCTTTTGCCATCTAGTGAGTAAATTTTCAATCCCTGATCGATAAAAATTAATTGGTTTTTCGGCAAAATATCTAGAGATGGCATTTTGGATATCATCCAAATTTGCAAATGTTTTGCCACTTAAAAAGTGTTGCAGCGCTCGGAATAAGTGGAAATCCGATGGTGCAACATCGGGCGAATATGGTGGATGAGGCAGCACCTCCCACCCCAATTCATTAATTTTTTCTAGAGTTCGCCTTGCGCAGTGCGGTCTTGCATTGTCATGTTGGAGAATGACGCCTTTTCGGTTGACAATCGCTGGCCACTTTTCAATTAAAGATTGATTGACTCGCTGCAATTGTTCGCTGTAGAGGTCTGCAGTAACAGTTTCTCCAGGTTTCAGTAATTCAAAATGAACAATGCCGCGAATACTCCACCAAACACACAAAAGCGCTTTTTTGGGGTGTAAACCTGGCTTAGCAGTACTCCGAGGGATTTCATTTGGAGAGAGCCACTGCCTTTTGCGTTTTGGGTTATCATACAGGACCCATTTCTCATCTCCTGTGATCAAGCGATCAAAAAACGCTTCTGTGTTGTGTCGTTGAAGCAATAAGTTGCATGTGATTGATCGGTTAGCCTTATTCTGTTCGGACAGATTATGCGGGACCCAAACACCTGCTCTGCTTACTTTTCCAATCTGCTTCAAATGTTCTTGGATGGTCGACCAAGGTTTGTTGAGACTGTTTGACAATTCCTCGATCGTCTGACACGGATTTGCTTCCACTTCCGCCCTTAACACGTCGTTGTCTAACGCTGATGGTCTTCCTGATCGATACGAGTCGGAAAGATCAAAATTACCCGATTTGAACTTGGAAAACCACCTTTGGCATTTACGAATGTCCAGTGCATTTGGATAAACATCGCAAATGTTTTTGGTAGCAACTGTTGCGTTATTTCCCTTGCGAATCTCAAAGAGCATGCAATGCCGGATGTGTACCTCTTCTGGTATTTGGCTGGCCATTTTACCCAAAATTACAAAAAAAAATTGTAATTCAATTGTCTATAAGTAAAGAAATCACTATAACCTCACAATGTCTTTGGTACGCCTCTGAACAAAACAATGAGCTGACAAATGACAATCAAGTATTGGCATGCGCAGAAACGACATTACTTTCCGGTCCCCCTATTAGTATACGCTTAGTGTATTACTTTGGAAGTTATCAATTTCGAATTTCATTAATGATCTATACTTTTTTTGTACATCATTAAAAAAAGTTGATTTTTCATTGTTACAACGTTTTTTATCAGAAAGAGGTCAGATAACAGCACAGTCTGTGATTGAACAACTGGTTATGGACCTGCAATTAAGTGATGAGGAGAAAACAACATTGGATAAAGAAAGAGAAACCGGTATGTCCATCTTGTATCACATTAATGGCTTTTTGTTCTATCATTGCCCTGAACATGATAATAATTAGAGTAATTTTGACAGTTCGATCAATGACAATACAATATCTTTATAACAAATGGCTTTGACACCACAAAATTTATAATTAAGTTCATAAAAACAGATGGTTTTAAATGTTAAGTTGTAAATACAGCTGACTAGAGTGAACAGCTGTAGCTCACAGGCAGCTATATTTCAGACAAAATCCTGTTACAATAGGTGTTGACATTTTAGGGACATCTATTATCTGGAACAAAAAGAATCAACAACTCTTTATAATGTTACTTATCTGTATTAATCATAATCATTTTACCACAAACTTGTCATTTTATGTTATAAAATTTAAGCATTATTAAAGTAATGCCTCCATTTTCAAAATCTGTATTAGCTGCACATAGAAAAACGCAGTGTTACAGGGTCACATTTCGTTTTTCTATGTGCTATGCCAATGTGAATATTTTGCAGAAGAGAAAAAATCGCGTGTTCAATTCTTGAAAACTGAAATGAAGCTAATAGAACTTGATGCAAAGATAAAGACTTGCCTTTGTCTGGAGAAAGCGGACACGGAACTGTGTTTGAAGTTACTGGATGAATTAATGGGTAGGTAATTATTATCTGTATCATAGTATCAAATGGATACAGTTAATATTTGTAATTTGATTATATATTTATGGCTGGGAAAGATGTACACTGGATACACTAGTTCAGCATGAAGAAGTAAACAAAGTTATTATAATTGTTAATATGTTTAGTATTTTAAACATAGTCATTAACACTATAGACATGTGTCTATAGTGTATATAGAGTAAATTAATAAATGTACCCTGCTTAACACTCCCACTACTAGGACACGGAGGAGAGAGAGACAGTCAACGCTTTTTATCAATCATGCTGGCCTAGTGCGGTTTAGTAGATGTCGGTTTCCTTGTGATGTTTTGCTCTATCAGTAACGCAGGTTCAGTGTGGATTGAACCTGGTCCTCTTCTATGCGTATAGTTTGTTCATTCAACCGCATTACAAATTGAGTTATCACGGTGCCTAAATTATCTTTATTATTATTTAATGTTATTTAGTTTAATAATTTTCTTTTAGAATTGAGAGTAAAACCGTTGATGTTACTGAAACATCCTACTTGTTTGGAGACCGTTAAGAGAATGCGCGCCTACGTCGGGAACACGCCTTCTTGGGACCTCAGTGAGAGTGCAGCTCTGCTATTCAACAAGCAAGCGCATCTAATAAGGAAGAAAGCTGATACATTATACAAAAATATGAAGGTATGGTATTATATGTATAGAATTATTACGCTTTTATTTTGCCTCTGTGGCGTACCGGCTGCTTGTTTTATAAAATGGGTGTCTGTGGATTTATTCCAGAGTCAAATACTGTGAAGTTTGGTTGGTGGATGGGTTTTTCCATCTTTATCTAACTACCACCCTCGTAGTATAATTCTGCTATCATAAAATCATTTCTGTATTCCAGGTGGCATGGTTCACCCATTCATAGCCTCATTGCCATTTAACACCACATGAAATTGGGGTCAAGTGTTGTCCATTGTCAGTAAAAAATCTGAGAAAGATCACACTTGTCTTTTTTGCTATTTTGCATTTGCCTTAGTTTTGATAAATATTTAAGAATCTTTAATACAAATATTAATAGTAAGTGACCTTTTACAGGACTTATTTACAACACCAGAAGGTCTCTCATTTTGGGAATACTTCTCAGAGCGAGTATTACAATTCAAGAAAGTTACCTCGAAACTTTCTCCAGATGAACTGCTAGAAATGATTCATGAGCCAATAGGTAAGAATTGATAATTTAAATGGAAAAGGATTTCTTTTAGCGTTGTTTTTTGGAATAAGTCGGTTTCGTCATCAAGATTTCATTTTCAAGTTGGGCTCAGCGGGCATCGTACATGCATCACTTTGACAAAAGCGCGTACGTTTTATAATTGCCATTATAGCTTAGATTGACAATATGTAACAATTTTTAGAAATGTCAACACCTACATCACATACAATGAAGACCTCCGTGGAGGCCGCCAATGAAGAAGAGTCCCTTGAAGAAGACAACACTTCCCAAAAGAAAAACACGTCAGGTAAATTTTATTTACTCATTTGGCAGATACATCTTGACTTTTATTTTGAGTTTGATTATATTATATACAATTTAGCATCATATCAGCAAAACTAGTTAAATACATTATGGGTTTTAGTTATTTTTATAGTTTTGCAACACATATAGGAAAACATCGGTTACTTTACTGTGAATTTTATACTTTTTTTTTGTTTTATAGTGAAGGCGAAGAAAACTAATGGCACGTCAAAATCTCCATTGAAAAGGCAATCGTCGAGAAAACAACAAGAAGAAGAATCGGCAAAAGACACAAATACTGATGACGTTCCTGAAGAAACAACAAACGAAAATGAAGACGCGGTTAAAGACACAAACACGGAAGAGAATAAAGATCCAGAAGAACCTTCGGAAAGTGTGACGGAGGTGTTAGAGGAGCTAGTAAAAAATATTGATGCTGAAAAAGAAGCTGATAGCGAGGAGGTAATAGAGGCAACAGAAAAGAGTCAAAGTTCAAATTCACATGAAAGTGATAAGAGTCCAAAAGAAAATGATGGGGAAAACATAGAAGAAAAAACAGAAGAAGTAAAAGAAAAGGAAAAAGAAAAACGGGATGTTGATGAACCAAGAGCAAAGCGATCAAGAGAGGTATTAATTACTTAATAATTATTTATAAAAGTATTCTAAAATAGTTTATAAATAAAATAAAAAGTAGATCAAATATTCATCTAGTAGTAATATGCGATTATTGAATATTTTTTTTTTTTTAGGAGCTAGCTCAAAAGTTATGATGATTAAAAAGCTAATTTCACTGTTAGATACTGTTTATAATTTTTTTCATTCATGTTATAACATAAATAATAATATTTATATTTACTATAACTAAGTGAAAATGTTTTGATAAAGACACAAGAACATTATGAAGGATTCATTTTCTTTTTTCCTGTAATGGTATATTATTTTTCAGAGTAAGAAGACTGAACCACCACAACCGAGATCTCCATTGAAAAGGAAGTCAAAAGTGTAAACACTAGAAAATATTTGGGCCCGGTCCATGCACAATGATTATCAAATGTCTCCAACTGTGTTGGACACAGCTGTTCCACATTTCAGTGAAATCTATGTTGTTGTATATGTACATTTATTTTGGTATTATAAATTCAAATGTAAAAATCAACTTGTGTGGGGTGGTTGTTTTAAATGAATGTAACTTTCAATAGATAAAATTTTTGAATCATATTAACCGCGTATATAGACACAATCAATCATAAGGTTTTAGGGTTAAAATAATTAGGTTTATATTACATTAGATAGATTTATTTAGACGAAAAGATAAGCTACTCAAAGTACATTTATTTTATTAATTCTAAAGTTTTTTTTTATATGATCAACTTGTAAATATGAATAATTATCTTTAACGAAGAAAAAAAAAACACGACTTTGCATTAATAATGCAGTGGTAAACGCTGCAATATTATTTTATTACGTGTAATATATAAATACGATAATAATAGATAGAATATAAGTTATAGGATATAACGCGCTCGTTTTGAACAATATGGCGTAGGATTGTGACGTATATTTGTGTTGTTTACGAGAAGTATTGTTGATTTGTTGCACGTGTAAGAAATATTGATGATATCCATTATAAGAAAATCTGTTTTATGATAAACGCGCCTTGTGCTGACAAGATTATTAAAAATAACATTTCAAATATGTCACCTGATATTTTATTTTGTTTTTGCATTGTGTCATCATTATATTATCGATCGTATATATTAAAACTAAATCATTCCATGTCTTCAGCAGTCTGTTGTGTCATTGTGATACCGAGAATGAAGAACCTTTACTTGTTAAATTTTGTTGTGTATTTTTTGTGTAGAGCAAAAACAATATTACTTGACATTTCATTCATATAAGATCTTTGTTTCTATGGCGCTGTGGCTAAGCGATGGTCTCGTACCACAGATGTCCCTGGTTCAATTCCTCAGCCACAAGTTATAATCTTTAAGCATTAGGTGTTTCAAAACCGTTGGTTTAGGTAACCACTTTCTTATGAATCTGCACCTGTAATAACATTTGTGCATTCTGGTTATAAATATAAGACAGCCAAAAATTTCTGGGCGTGGTTGCTTTTCCGTGCTTGGCCACGTTGTTACTTAACATCGCATGAAATTGAAGTTAAGTTGTGCCGCACATACAGTTCATTGACTAGATTTACTAAAAAAACAATGAAAAATCAAGACCCGTTAAGTAAGTGTAAAATAAAAATGTATTTAAAAACAGTTATTATTTTATAATGTGTTAAAAATACATAAAAACTATTACAGTGTGTGTGCACATGTGTAAATTTTTCTTATTAGCTTTCCCACTTATAGTTAATCTTGGTCCGCCAGTCATGCGGTTTTCCCTTATGGTGGTACTTTATTTTAAATATTTTTGTATTTCGAAATCATTTCTTTATAAATGATGGAAGTTTGTGCCGCTAAACTTTTTGACAACCATAGCAGCTTCATCGGATTCTGATATCCGCGAAGTAAATATTGCACCTATTCATCATCATCAGCCGATAGACGTCCACTGCTGGACATAAGCCTCTCCCAAAGATCCCCACATCAATGGGTTCCTCGTTGCCCCCATCCAGCCGCGTCCTGCGACGTTTCTTATATTAAGCACCGTCGTTATTTTGTTGTTCATATGGGAGGTTTTGGGCCATTTCCAACCGTGCTGGCCCAATGCGGGTTGGTGGAATTGCATCCACTAGAAATGTTAAAATATATAGACACCACTTACCACTGCATCTCGCCCCATCGTAGGCTGTATGCCGATGCAGAATGCCCATAGCCATTGAGTCTTCGCTTCGTAACCAAATTTTAGGTATTACGACAAAAATTCTAAATATATACGTGATGAATCTGTTCATGTTTAAGTAAAATTTAAACAATCGCCAAAACGTAAGAAATTACCAAATTTCTTTTGTCGCCCGTGTTACTAACATGTATTTGTGGCCCCCTGTGTAAAAAATGCTTGAGTAGAACTACTTTGAATCATTAATAAAAACAGTCGCCACTAAAATGTATGTTGTTCCCCTGGAGAATTAAAAAAAAAAACTGCGGGTACCATAGTTTTTGATACGCCTAAATCAGGGCTGTTATAAGAAACGCTATGGCCTACTAGTGTACTATTCCAAGGTTCTTGCTTCTGCTTGTCGTAACGAGTAAGGATATCCATATATTTCGAGTACTATTTGCTCAATTATTATTAATTTACCTTTAGAACAATCTTTCAATGATCACCTTGTTTTTGTAATCAAAAATATTTCACGTTTAATATAATTGAAAATGTTTATTATCTTTAGTTCTTTTTAGTTAAATAGTCCGTAGAAAAAAAAACAAAACTTAACTGTAAGGTAATTTATTATTAAAAATGCGCGTTAACTTTTTACAAAATCCAGAAGCCACTTTACTGGCAGTGTAATTTGTAGTTTAATGATGGAATATATATTAACGAAATCTTAACTAAATGAAATATCTTCTTACGTTAACCATGTGGAATTAGGGAATGATACCCTTTATTTCTTTTCATCAATTAAATGCAGAAATTGTTTAGGTACAAAAGAAACACGGTTTTTAATGAAATAACATTAACCTATAAATTAAATATTAGTAATGGATGTTTTGTGTTAAAAGTTCCCAGTGGTCACTTTTTACCAGACTTCTTTATTCCACCTTGAGTTAACGGACCTTTCTGTGTTGCTTTAGCTTTAGCTTCCTAAAAAAAAAAAACGATGTCATTTGTATCACCAAAGACAAATACACATTCACACCAAGAGAATCAATGTGATCAATGGAGGAAGATAATTAATAACGAATAATAGGTTGTACAGAGAGGTTAGAAGTCGTTAACTTCAGTAAATGTATAAAGAATACTTACTCTGAACAACCTCATCGCCAGGTATGTTGAAAGGGATGATGTTTTTTTTTTAAAAAATTATGTAAATTTTATTTCTGATATTATAATGTAATATAGTGTTTACAAGTATCAAAAAGGTTCTAGGAGATAAGAACAGCAAAATCAAAATTTTGAATTTTTCTGTCATTACAAAAAAATAATGAACTGAATAAAAGTAGCATTTTTCATCATAAAGTAATTTTTTTTTCATTTATACCTGTAAAGCTTTCTGTTGTTCTTTTAACTTTTGTTTGAGTGCCAGGTCATCTTCATCCATTTCCTTTTGATCTTTCTTGGGAGCCTTTAGAGGCTTTTTTTTGCCACCTTCACGGCCCGACATCTAAAATAAAATTTAAAAACATGATTGACATATAAATCACAAATTGTTTTTAAAGATTTGGACTTGCTTTACCCTATGAAATATTAGTGGTTAACTTTACTAAGGCCAGGTAACAACAATTTATAATATGGTATTATAGAGGTTACTAGCCCTGGGTTTGTTTTTAGCTAATTGTTGCCAATAAACTAAGGAAATGTCATGCCTTGTTGTATACAGTTTATGATTATTGGTGCCTCAGACTGTGTTTGTTTGTCCTAAATAACCCAACTCAACTCAGAGGTAATACACTGTGTCAAAATAACACAAGTCAACAATGTGTGAAAAAACTTGTTATAGAATGGTAATGCTATTTCAACAAACTACTTTTTTTATGTAATATATTTTCTTTTTTCTTTGCGATTTTCACTTTTTTTTTTAAACATTTATCTTTAATATTTAATAATGTTTAGGTTTTATATTGCACATATTAATAAAAAACATTTTGTCCCTTGTGTAATATAATGTACATATACAAATATTTTAAAAAAGGATCAAATTCTTATACTTATTATGCAGTCCTTTGAAATTTCTTTTTGTCAGCTTTAAGAGATTACTATTTTCCTAGTAGATGTATTGCAATATTTGTAGAAAGTTCAAATATAAAAATGATTATAAGACTTTGAATAAAGTTGGACATTAATAAAACGACCTTTTTAATCTACAAACATTATGTTAAGATATATTTAAATGAAAAAAAGCCAACAATTTTCATATTAATTTCAATTACATTAATAGATCAATTTTGAGAATATCTAGCAATAAAGAAATATGAAAAACAGACTTGTGTAAAACGAAGACAAAAAGAATCGAAAAGAATATGCGACGTATTGAGAACATCGCTTTAGAGATAGTTAAAAAATTGAGATGAGAGTTTAGGAAGACTAAGACTGCACCAACAAATATTGTATTTGAATACTTACAATACGCTAATGAAGAACATGTATCGAAAGGTATTAGTGATCAAAATTAATTTAGCACCCGGCGTAAACGACGTATTATTTCTAAACCTACGTCGCTCTGAACGTGTGCGCAAACAAAGCTATAGGCCTCTATGACATAACCTATCAGTATTCAAATTTATTATAGCATGTTTGTTGATAAATGTATTATCGTAAATTGTTACAATGGAAAAAATTTAGATCTTACCCTTTCCAGTGAAAAATAGTGATATTAAGAAAACTTGATAATTTAACACAAGCTCACAAATATATGACAGTGACAGTTTTGAGTTCTGATGGTTCCAATTACGGATGAGACGTATTTACGCGACAAGGTTTCAAAACCAGATATTTTCTTGCAAGTACGCGCAACAGATGCGTAAGAAAAATACTTTAAAATATTTAGTCCTTCTAAATTTTTATACACACCAATTTTTATGTTATATTTACCAATTTATTATTCATTACCGCTTTTGTGTGGACCATCAAACTTATGCAATTATAGGTAACACACACACATACATATATATATATATATATACATACATATATATATATATATATACATACATATATATATATATATACATACATATATATATATATACATACATATATATATATACATACATATATATATATATATACATATGCATATGGAGTTAATCAAATTAGTTTCTAAAATAAAACTAACTATTTAATTGCAATAAAACATTTATTTCTGTTTTTTTGTTTCTTATAACATTGAAACATCCAGCATCACCACGTCTCCGTCAAGTGATCTAGCCACCTTTGAACAGAAAAAAAATCTAATTAAGTAAAGCCGTTTCGATGCAATGATGATTTTGTTAGTAGTGTGATTTGATCGGAGTTAGAACTTAGTTACTGGCGTGCGTAATACAGATACTCACTATAATTATGGCAGCGGAAATAATTAAATTTGTGATATTTTTTTAAACTATAAAGTGACAAGACGAGTAGTACGTTCACTTGATGATAAGTTATATGCCCTCCCGTAACAATGTGGCGCTAGTTAGGATGTTATACACAGCACCATATTGCGATCGCCGCTTTGAGACACAAGATGTTGAGTCTCGGTACCCCAGTAATTACACTAGCTGCAACGCCTTGCAAACGGGAATATAGTAATGTTTGCACACTACTGTTTGGCGGGAGAAATAGATGCTGTGGTAGTACCTACCTAGATGTTCTCCGGGTATAGTGACCTAGCACCAGTGATGACATTATACCGTGTGACATAAAATAACTTATATGTATATTACATACATATAAACTGTATATGTATACATATTAATTCGCGTGTGCTGTGTCCATTGATAATAATGATAAGGAATATTTGATTAATTTTGTAATTATTAATTGATCATTTAGCTCTAGTCATATGCCGCTGTAGCGAACTTAAAATTTTTTACATTTCCTTAGTTTACATTTGGAATTGCAATGCGACCTTTTGGCGTTGTTAATTCGTTGTTGAACTTTATTATCATTTAACGAAAATGTGATACAATGTATTAAGTATGTCTAATATTTTTTTATAATAACCGCTACTCGCTAGTTATTTTATCAAAAAGATGTACACAATGTCGTGTGAATTAAAGGAATTCCCGTCACGAGAGTATGAATATGAATGGAGGATTATTTTTAGTGTCGTTGTAAAATGACCCGTGCGCATGCGCGTAAATAATTCTCCCGTGCCCAGTGCCTGCGCGGGTAAGTACAAATCGCCACACGCTTTTAATTTTGTTTTTAAAAGTAGTAGAAACAATTAAGTACTCAACTCATTAATTGACAGTGCTTCATTTGTTTACTTGGTTTACAGCAACATGCTTCGATACAAATGTTTGTTCCAGTATAACACCCATAAAATATAAAGTCGCATCCTTGAGGACATTTTTTTAAACAATAATAAATTTCATTTGGACACCGCAGTGCTGAAATAAGAAATAAATCTGTTACGATGCCAAATTTTATTACGAATGAATGAACAAGGATTGTGAAGATTTAAGTCGGTGTCTGTGCGACATAACCTGCTTTTGAATCCTCAAGGTAAATTAACAAAAAGCTCAAAGCTAAAAATTCAAAAATGAAATCTAATGACATTGTATTTAGAATTTGTGATTAAACATTAAACCGTTAAAATTTACTTCGTATCGCAGTTCTATTAGAAAAATAAACTTAATAACGTACATGCAATAAATTTACTCTTCAAGATAAAACGTACCAATAAGAAGATCAGTTACCTTAAATTTTAAGAATTCAACAAATCTTGGAGAAGAGAAGAACTAAGTTTGAAAATTTCCTGATCATTTATTAATTTGTATAATAGTATCATTTAAATAATATCCCCGATTACCATTAATAGTTAATATATATTTATATTTGTATATATTCAATAAACTTTCTGTGTTTAGTCTAACTCACCTTCCTTTATAATATTAAGTGTAGATGTGTCATTTTTGTATCCCAAGATAGTTTCAATATCTTCGCTACTTACCTGTGTTATGTTAAAATTGTTTTCGGTTGGTGATGCGTCTGTAGAATTATCTTTGTCTTGAAATCCCTCATCATTAGCCGTAATTTCTGAAAAAAATAAAAGATTTGTATATATATTTACAAGATGTTCCGTTGTATTTAATACGGTTATACTTTTTAATTTTAAAAAGTTATTGATTTTAGTATAGTATGTTGTATTTATTGGTTAATTTTCTGTTTTACTTATTTCACTACTTTAATAAATCAAACCAATTAAAATTATATTGTTATAAGTGTTAAAATATTTTCTTCATATCACGGATCCCCATTTATTGAACGAATTTCTTTTTATGGTATTAATAAAATATATATAGATAGTAATATGATCTATTACAATGTAAATATAATAAAGTTTGAATACTCACCTACGCTCCACACATATAGCAGGTAAACTACAGTGATGTACGAGAAAAGCTTAGCCATGGCGAAAAGACTTGGAACATCTACGTTCGTTTAAATTCGCTCGGTATCTTATATAGGAAATTCACGTCACCCATATACAGCATGAGTTATATGTTATATAACATTTAACGTACATATACCAAACATCTGTGTCAATTGAAAAATTCTTAAGATGAATATTTTTTGAATATTTAATAATTGTCATTAAAAGTTTTTTTTTTCTCTTTAACATTATTTTTTTTATGTAAACGATGAGAGTTTATTTGAGCACGTGATCGGAGCTTCACGCGGGACCCGTTGATTCGCTACGGATTGTTCCAGGGCTCATCTGCTTCACGCCTTAGTATGATCTATGAACAGGCACACGCTTATTTTTGATAGCTTAGATTGATTAGCATACGAGTTTCATAGTTCGATTACGTAGCTAAACAATGAAGAGATTGTATTGTGTATACATTTTTAGTTATTTTTTCGATCCTGACTCATTTTTATAAACATGTCACCAAAACAGTAAAACCGTGGCTGGTGTGCTCCGGCTTTTAATAATGCATAAAAGTATTTTGGGTGTGCACTCTTTTATTAGGGCCTTTAAAATTGTGTAGTTAATAAAAAAATTATGAAAGTTTTTAATTTTTAAAAATTATAGCCATTGTGATCACGCCGAGACGATATTTGCAGAAAACATCCGCTGTGTAGACAGACATTCGTGGTTTACACAAGTAGTTGTTCTGTTAAATAAAATGTACTTATTCCGCATTTGCATAGCTGGGCCATATTTAAGTTTATGATTCACCATTACGTTTTAACATATTTTTCCCACAATGGTATTGAATATTGATACATTGAAAATTTTCCAAAGATAACGAAACTGCACAGTAGTTTTATTTATCTTTTAACATTTTTAGTTAAAGTAAACAGTTCAGTATAACGAGTTAAAATTATAAAACTAATCTAATAACCGACTTAACTACAGGGGGATGCGCTGCATACAGGCAAATGGGCACTACATACCCTAGCTCTTTAAATCTATCTAAATAATTATCTAATCCCTGCCCACTTTGGTTTCTGTAACAGCCCGTAACTCCTTTTGGGGAAGGAAATTTGTAATCTTTACTTGGTTCTGTATACTATATTCCTACCAAATTGGAAGTGTCTAGGTCTTATAGTTCCAGAGATATCGTGGTGAGTCTCTAAATAGTTGGATATTTCTTATATCTTAAATAATTAATTTACTAGTAAGTTATACGCCTAAAACAACGTGGAGCTAGTCAGAATGATGTCTTCAGACAAAACATTTTTAGTCTCGTTAACCCATAGCTTAGTTTAAAATTTAGTCTGTTACTAGTGATACTCCTAACTGATCTGGGAAGCAAAGCTTGCATCTGTCCAACGTCGAACATCCAATAAAAACATTACAAAGTATATTGTAAGGCGGTGCGGCACAATATTACCAGTTTTTGGAAAAATATTGTATTGTTCTACTTCTTCAATACATGCTGGAAGATGCGACCTGCAAGCTGGCTTCTTGTAATGAATAGTATATTATTCCACGTCATAGACTATGATCGTTTTATTTTATTAGTAAGCATCGCATAAATGAAATAACTTTAAATTTTTTTAATTGTTAGTACTTAATCGATTATTAGGATAGCTATTACAAACGGTTAATATACATTTTTTTGTATTATTTTGCAAATGCATTTTGACAGAGCGGCTTATTCTTTCAACCGTAGACTTTCTTTTATCCCGACGTGTCGACATTGACGGCAGGCATCAAGTAATTAGCGGGTTCAGAAAGAGCACAAAAACAGCAAACGTCCTTTCAAATTAACCGGGAGCATCCACAATGTGACGAGGTTTCGGAATTCCAGCCCGAAAGCAAAAGCGGGGTCGAAATAAAAGGGGAGTTGCAGTAAACACGCGGGAGAGACAAATTGCGTTTGAAGGCTTGCGCTTGCTTCCTGCATGCACTTAGTTGCGTCACACGAGCCTTTGTGCGGGCCCACCTGCCACCGCGCCGCAACCATTCATCATACTACTTGTAAATATATTGCATTATCTAATTCCATTCTAAACTGTTCTACAGTGTTCAAACATTACTGTGTTCCGGTTTGTAGGGCTTTGTAGCTAGTGTAATTACTGAGGTAAGGAGACTCAACATTATATGTCTAAGGCGACGAGCGCATTGTAATGCAGTATGTGACAACCTAACCACCGCCACGTTGTTATGACGTCCTGCTCGTTTCTTCTAAGTCTAGACAGGCCAGTAATTATTCTAGCTACAGCGCCTTTCAAATTGGAACACAGTAATGTTTGCACAATACTATTTGGCGGCAGTAATAGGAGTTGCGGTGGTACTTAGACGGTCTCTGGTAAGAGAGTCCTACCACCTGTTTTTTTTTTGTTTCACAATGTAATTTCAAAGTACTGTCGCAGGCTGATGTTGATATAAGTTTAAAGGTTTAATGTCTGGAGGTTATTTTATATACAAGTTTTGATTAATGTAAGCGAAGTTACGTCACGGTGTGACAGTAGCCCAAGTCCTGTGTATCCCGGAAAAATGTACACTGTATTATGCACACTGGTGAAGCGAGACTGTAATATTTTCACAGAAGCTCTTATATCCGATGTGATAAAATACAATGATGTAAAGATGGCTTTTCTTTATATAAAAAAAAATCTTAAAATGTAACACACAAGCTGAAGATTTTTAAGAAAGAAAACTTAATACGCAAATGTTTTTTTTTTATACCACAAAGAGAAAAGGCGAAGAGGATAGTGTTCTGAATAACATTGTTATGTATTACACTGTTCCCCATTTGATTTGCTGGTCGTAATGTAAAATTATATTTGAAATCTGTATGAAATATTCCTTGAGAGCAACTGCAACCGCAAAACTTTCTATAGCAACCGTTACTATAGCAACCGCATAAATAATACGAAATCATAATGTTGATAAAAGATATAAATAAAATGATGAAGGATCGATGAAATTAACCAAATAAAGATCTTATATTATAACTATCTACAAATCATTCTGCGTCTAATGGCCATGTTCCCGTGTCGATACGTTCACTAGTTTTCACGTGATTGGCGAACAAAGGAAACCTTTTATTATATATAAGATATAACTTTAATATAGAGAAAGAAATAAATAGTAACCTATTTGTTTAAGAGTAACTTTAGTCGAGTGCCAAGTGTGTTTATTGTTGGGTAAAAGAAAGTGTATAAAAACACGAAATCCATTAAAAACATTTTTCAACTCGCTTATTTTTAATCAATTATGTGACGAGAAGAGAGGAACGTTCACTTAATTGTAAGTGATACGCCAACATAACAACCTCGCCCCAGTCAGGATGATATACTCCGCACCATATTGCTCACGCCTGAGACATAAGACGTTGAATGTTGTTACCCCAGTAATTACACTAACTACAGCGCCCAATACAATGCCCTACACACATAGTAATGTTTGTACACTACTAGTTGGCGATGGAAATAGGCATTGCAGTGGCACCATCGGTGCTACCACTAGTGCTTCCACTAATACCATTATCAGAATCCTTGTAATCAGTGCATTTCTATCTTTCTTGATTCATTGTCCTTTATGTATTTAAATAATTATATTACGCACATTCCTGAATTTAAACATAATATATATATATAAATACTTACCACTATACTTATACCTTTTTTGTTTAAAATATATCATGCGTTAATTTGAGCCCGCCTGTATTGTGATAAGCTGGACCCCTGTCACATTTGAGACTTATAAGCCCCTGGTGACCTAGAGGTAACCTATCTCCGCCGTCAGGCCTTATTAATTTTTATTAATCAAAATAATTTTAATTAAGCTTTGATTAATTTTATTTAGAAAGAATGCTTTACTGGTGGTTGGTATCTGTTGCCGGAAACAGTCGAGATAGGTACCACCGCAGAGTTTATTTCTGCCGCCAAGCAGTAGTGCGCAAACACTAATGTTCTGGTTAGAAGGGCGTTGTAGATAGTGTAGTTAGTGGGGTAATGAAACTCAACATCATAAGTCTCAAGCGACGAGCGTAATGTGGTGCAGTGTATATCATTCTGACTAGCGTCACGTTGTTATCACTTCTCAGCAGATGAACTTAATTATATGAAAAAAAAAAATTAGTGTATTAATATGTGTTAAATATTACGTAGATTTTTAATATATTCACTCAACAACTGAACAGGAAAATTTAACAAATATTTCACGAGCGTTAACATGGAGTCTTTTGATCCGAACATCGTATAAAACATGCGAATATCCAAAAATTCATTGGATAAAGCAAATTTCCCTGTAAACCATAAAACGAAATCTTTTACATGAATTCATGTTTCCGATTTAAAAATTTACAGGGGTGAATTTCTACGGCGTTTGGCGAAAGAGGAAATTTCCTGTACAGCAATAAATAATCGTGTATGAAGCCACAACGGTAGTTTTCTGCGGCGGGAAATAAAAACGACTCAGATAGGTGGTTGGTATTTACGACTCGTTGCTCTACATGCAACTTCTCCATTTGATTTTTTTCTAGTGTTTTCTAAGTTCCACGTCGCTGCTATACAGTTTTTTTTTTTATTCAATGAAGCGCCAAGTGCTGGACGTACCTCTGATCGTAAATTATAGGCCTGCTCATAACAAAGTGGTGCTAATAAGTGATTTACACTGCACTGAGACAAAAGATGTTAAGTCTCGTTACCTCAATAATTACACTAGCTACAGCGCCCGTCAATCCAGAACAGAGTAATGCTTAGACGCTACTGTTTGGCGGCAGAAATAACAGCTGCGGTGGTACCTAAAAAGTCTCTGGCACTAGAGACCTGCCACCAAAGAAATTAGAGTAACAGTTATTTGAACATGCCTTTTAAATAAACTAAATTCTTCTAACCGGAAAAAGCTATAAGATAGTTTTACTTATGAAGTATAAGAGCTTAAAATGGAGGTTAAAAAATTTACAGTCATCAGCTGTGGTCTGTTTTTACGCATTTTTTATTTGTATATAAAAACAATGATATCTCCTAGTTTTTAGGCACTAATATTCCGAATGCCCTGAGACGTGTCGAGAATAGAGCGGTGTGGAGAGGGCTCGTTGACGAGTCATTAAGAGCATTTCCGGATAAGCACGACCTTCAGTCATGAAGTACACGAAAGAGAAGAAGATGATATATTTAAAAGGATACCGGATACCACGTCATACCGGAAAACGGAAATATTTTAATACTTTCAGTGAACAACTATAAATGTTGCTATGGTTATAATAATTAACATAATGACTAAATACTGTATCTTCTACGGGCTAACACATGAGTTCAGTTTTAAATGGTGTTAAGTGATAATGGGACCTAGGGTGGAGGAGCATGCTCGCTCAGAATACAGGGGCTCTTATATGTTGACAGTCGAAACATAGCAATGCTGTTATGACAGCTGTTTTACCAAAATGAGGGTGGTACCTAGTCGAAATAGGAATACCTTACTTTCAACTCCGCAGCATTCGGCCTTAGAATCAGATTACAGACTTTAGACTTATAAGACAAGCGCTTAGTCTATATGCAAGACTCAGTAAGTACTAACTCAGAGATATCATTCTTTTTATCATTGTTTTTTTTTATTTAACGAAGTGATGTAACGAACGGGACGATCAAATGATGGTGAGTGATACACCTGTCCATAGCAAAATGGTACGGTACTAGTTAGGATGATATACACTGTACCACATAGCATTCATCGCCTTGAGACAGGGGATGTTAAGTCTCGTTACTCCAGTAATTACACTAACTACACCGCCCTTCAAACCGGAAAACAGTAATATTTGCACACTACTGTTTGGCGGTCGGTGGTACTAATCTGGACGGTCTCCGACAATAGAGACCTACGATCAGTAAAATTTGTCTATGGTTGTAAGTTTTTTTTCTTTATGGTATATTTCCAGTTTTTATACAAATAAATAAATGTGTAATCTTGTATTTATTAATTTATTTCTACCGTCTTTTCTAACTCATATATATATTTTTTTAATAGGAGGCTATTCCTCGGTGTAAGCCGCGTAATTATGTTAAAACTACTAAGCACATTGAGACATGAAACTATACTTTGTGGAATACAAACGATTTAGTTCCTTATGCCCGTGTTCTTATAGAGCTAAATCCTTTACTTACTTACTTAGACGTAGTATCAGCTTGTTGAACACAGTTGTGCTGATATGAACCCACACAAACACATGTTTGAGTTTTAAAAGCAAACGCACACTGCCTTGTCTGATACGCACTTTTCAAGACGAGTGCGTGTTTCCATTCTACATTCTGTATTAATAGATTATATGGCTTCATTTCCCTTCAAACGAATCCCTACCCGATCGATGTGGGAATCTGTAGCAGAGATCTATGTCCAGCTGCGGACGTCTATCGGCTGACGATGATGATGTTGGCTTAATTTTTTTTGAAGCGTCGAGTTGAGTAAATCCTTCACTTAGTAAGTACATACTTATTAATAAAAATAAAAAAATTTCCGGTGGTAAGTGCTTTTTGCCGGAGACCGTCTAGGTAGGTACCACCGCAGTGCCTATTCCTGCCGCCAGATAGGACTGTGAAAACATTACTGTGCTCAGGTTTGAATGGTGTTGTAGCTAGTGTTATTACTGGGATAACGAGACAAAAAAAAAATGTTTCATACGTCGAACGCAGTGTATAACAATTTAACTAACGCCGTGTTGTTATGGGTGGGTTAAGTGGATACACTTACCATCAAGTGAACGTCCTGCTGGTATCCTCGCGTAATTTTATCAATCCGTGTCGATAAATAAATTGAAGTTGTTCATTAAAAGAAAAACTAAGTGCGATAATGGACACTTCCAGGTTATCCCTAACGAGGCACGCACCCCTCCTGCACACTACAATAACGCGACATATACATACGTATATAATATATACATTGATAAATAGATTTTTCAGTAACCAGAGTTTGCGGACCCACGGGAGCGAGACCTAATACGCGCACACTGCACCGCCGCTCGCCTCATGCCTTGAGTAGTTACGCTATATATAATTTCTAATGGGATTAATATCATTACCGAGTAATGCTACTCTTTACTACTTGATAAAGGGGGAGTTCGAACTGTTTAAGAGCGAGCAACTTAATGGTGGTTCACAGTTGCCGGAGACAGGTTAGGTACTACCGCAGCGCCTATATCTGCCGCCAAACAGTACTATGTTGCGGTTTGAAGGACGTTATAGTTAGCGAAATGACTGAGATAACGAGGCACAATAATTTCAAGGATAAGATCACAATGCGATGCTGTGTATATCATCCTAACTAGCATATAGACGAGGTATACTGGGTAGTAGGAGATCGCTTCCGAAAGCGAAAACAGACGATAGTACTATCGACACTTTTCATCATAGGACGGAAAAAAATGCGATCATGATTAAAAAAAATCATATTTTTAAAACGTTTCATTAGCATTATTTATGCGCAATCATGTTAGTACTAAATGAAATGTTAGTTTCATAAAAAATACATTACTTTACCACAAAAAAACCAGCAATGAAAGACAATAAAAACAGCTGATGGTCTCGCCGGCAGCTAGCGATCGCACAAAAATACTTATTTACAACATTTGTCTAAATTACTTATCTACTTTGCCACTGTGCTAGTCTTTACTAGCCACTTGCTCTCGAATTCACCGGTTGAATAAACTCGGTACCGGGTTCGAGTCAATTCGTTTGTTCGCCATTCACGTGAAGAAGAAGGAGAAGGAGAATGAGAACGAGAAGTAGAACGAGAAGGAGAGGGAGGAAGCGAAAGTACTACACGTAGATGTAAAATTTGGTAGGGATTTTGCTTCTTCCATTTAGAGTTTAGCTAGGGATGGATTTTACAAAACTCCTTCCCCAAATGACGTTGAGAATTGTTATACGGAGTACAGCGGATGGGGAGTAGTCGACTCACATTTCCTTAATAGGATTTACGTCTATTTATAACAATACTAGCTTATCCTCTGCCGCTTTGCTGGCTGTAATATAAAATTGAACTGGAAATTTGTCTGAAATATTCCTTGAGAGCAACCGCAAACCGTTACTGTAGCAACCACATAAATAGTACGAATTGAAAATGTTAACAAATTTTAATTAGAACCATCTGAAAATTATTGCACGTCGAATGGTTTTGTTACAATGTCGATACGTTCACTAGTTTTCACGTGATTGACGAACAAAGAGAACCCATTTTGATTGTGTATATGTATAGTGATAAATATATATATCGAATAATTGTAGCTTCATACTAAGCGGTAGTAAAATTTAATTTAATACGGAGTCGCTTATCGTAATGTAGGTTAATACAGTAATACAAGAGAGCGGAAAGAGAACGGTTATTGCGCATTCCTTGCACCCTCGGGGGGGTTTAACAAAACAATATTATTACCAATATTTTCTGCTTTACACGGTTAAAATGGTATTTCTCACAAAGCCTCCGGTGCACACTGCTCATGATATTTAACAATTTCTTGAACATTATATTTATATATGTACTAGCTCGCTGGTCTAATGGTTAAAGCGTGCGGTCTTCATTCCGAAGGTCGCGGGAATCTCGGCATGTACCGATAGCTAATATTTAAGTTATGTACATTTGTGAACTTTAGTTACAACAGCGAGAACGTTGAAGGAGAACATCGTGAGGAAACCTGCACACGAATTAGAATTTATTCTAAGGTGTGTGTGAAGTCACCAACCCGCATTGGGTCATCGTGGTGACTATGGCCCGATCACGTTCATATTGAGGGTAGGCCTGTGCCCTAGTAGTGGGGACATAAATTGGCTGTTATGATGATGATGTACTAGCTGTTTCCCGCCCGCTTTTCTGGTCGTAGTACAAAATTAGATTGAATGTTTTTCAGATATATTCCTGTCCGACGGCAATCAGCTGTCCTCGGACCCCTTCTCGTTATTAATCCCCCGCAACGTCCTTTAGGGAAGATATTGGTAACATCCATTCTTAGCTGACCTCTGAGTGGCAGAAACATCTCTACGAAGTGTTTACGATTGATAGTTTTCTATTCATAATTTCAACCGATGGACGTCTACAGCTGGACATAGGTCTCTTGTAATATGTTCCACAAACCACGGTCTTGAGCTGTTTGAATCAAGTGACTTTCAACGGTTTTTTATATCCTCTGTCCATCTAATGGGGGTCTGTCATGTCAGTTTTCTATCACATCTGATATATATAAGTATGTATATATATATATGTATATATAATGTGTATGTTGTCCGTAAATATTACCACGTGACGGTTGGTAAGTCTCTGTTGTTGGAGAGCGTTTAGATACCACCGCAGCTCCTATTTCAGACGACAACCAGTTGTGGGCAAATATTACTATGTTCCGGTTTGTAGGGCGTTGTAGCTAGTTGCTACGTTATTATAGGCAGGCTAATTTACTATCAGTTGTACACTTCGCTAATTTCGTCGGTTCGTTGAAAAGGTTTTGAAATATGAAAAAAATTAATGCAGTTTCAGATAGATCAATTTGTAAAGAAGCCGTATCTGTTATACATCTCGAAGAAGTGCTGGTTCGATTCCCAATGGATTTGAATTTCTAGTAGAGTAGGCTTCTGCATGTTTCAAGAACAATAGCATTAGTGTTCATATGATATCCACCAGCTAGCACTTGAACAGCGTGGAGGATAAATGCTCTTGAATCCTCCCATATAAGACAAGGTCTGGAATCCCAGTGAGAATAATAACAGAGTAATCTTTTGCCATCATATAATTATACCATTAGTATATCATCAAAAGAGTACATATATATAGTGTATAGTCTTGATTCTCGGTTTTACGAATTAAAACCACATTAATTAACATCCGATTGGTTTGCTGGTGGTAGGTTTCTGTTGCGGTCAAGGTGGGTATCATTGAAGCTTCTATTTTTTCAACGAAACAGTAGTGTGCAAAAATTACTGTACTACGGTTTCAAGAGCGCTATGGCAAGCTTAATTACTGTGGTAACGGGACTCAGCCTCTCTCAGGAGACGAGCGGGAAGTGGTACAGTGTATGTCATCCTAACACCACAAGTGGTATTACTTACCATCAGGTGAAGGTTCCGCACATATCGTCGCTTCATTGAAAAAAAAAAATAGAGATATTTTAAAAGAAAATGAAATACGTTTATTCACTAATTACTTAAGTAAAACATTTTCTCAAAAAAAAAAAAAAATCGTGATGGGATGAGTTATTTTTCTGTTGAAATTAAAGTTTTTCCTAAGTAAACTAAATAAGTACTGTAATATTTTTTTTTTTAATTTTTGTTACATTATCCGCAACGTTACACTATCCATTATACGATCAATAAAGTAACTATAAGTAATACACAAATAACACTTATTTCAAAGTATTAGAATTTTATTGTTAATCGAATCAGAACATAAAAATGTCGTAAAGATGTATGCTTTATTATTTACTGACCCTTTCAAAGTTATATAAAAAAACCACATTTTTTATTGCCATAGAACGTAAGAACTAACAAAATCTAGGACCAAACTTACTCAAGTAACTGACTTGATGACTTCAACGCAAAATAAGTTATAATGAGCAAAACATAGTAATGTTTTTTCATGTTTTTGCTTACTGTGGGCCTTGTCCGCAAGCTTAAGATTGCCGAGAGGGCGATGGAGCGAGCTATGCTCGGAGTTTCCCTGCGAGATCGAATCAGAAATGAGGAGATTCGCAGGAGAACCAAGGTCACCGACATAGCTCGAAGGGTCGCCGTCGCAAAGTGGCAATGGGCAGGACACATAGCTCGCAGAACCGACGGTCGTTAGGGCAGAAAGGTTCTCGAGGGGCGGCCACGTACCGGAAGACGTAGCGTGGGCAGACACTCCACACCCCACAAGGTGGACCGACGACCTGGTCAAGGTCGCTGGCAACCATTGGATGCGGGTGGCCCAGGACCGGTCTGAGTAGAAATCTTTGGGGGAGGCCTTTGTCCAGCAGTGGACTTCCGGCTGATTGATTGAGCAAAAAATGGTGAAAGACGCAGAGAAAGATAGTAAATAGGGTTTATTCACTACTATAATAGTTCAACATATACATAGTAGATGTATGATACTTAAATATCATCCTGTATAAATAATATAGAAACCATCATCGTAACTAGTGCGTATCATTTACCATCAGGTAAACCCCTCGTTGCCTTGTCGAATAAATAAATCGGTAATAAGTCAAACAGTAAGTATTCCTTAATGATCATCAAAAGACCCTTAAATATTAAGTAGAAAAAAAAACAGGAATGTAGTAATGGAGCTATGCGAGAGAACGACGAGAGGACATAATTCGGAGCAGAGGCTCTCCTCTTTTGAATAAACATTGGCAAGGGTCGCGGGCTGTCTCATTATCATAATATTTTATTCTCAAGACGCTATGCATCTGCCAACGGTACTTATCTCCGTTTCGAGAGCTATTCACCCCCGTACCCCCCTACCAAATTACAGCCTCTACCACTCGTCTTTTTTTATTTAACGAAGCAATGAGACAGGCAGGACGTTCGTCATCATCGGTAACTGATACGCTCGCCTAAGAGGATCTGATTGTAATTAAGATGATAAAATCTGCAACACAATACACTCGTTGTTTTGAAATGTAACGTTTTGGATCTCGATACGTCAGTAATTAACACTAGTTAAAGCACATTTCATACTGCAATCCAGTAATGTTTGCACTATTGATAGCGGGAATAAGAGCTGTGGTTGGTACCTACATATATTTAGGCAACCGAGACGAAGCTTCAGTATGTAACTAAACGACATTACAACACAGAACGAATATGTAGATTATAAATTAAATTATGTATATTATCGTAAAACCGAAATTATTGGTTAAACTTCATTCAATCAATTAATCATCTGCCGATAGACGACCTGCGACCTTCACCAGATCGATCGGTCTATAGTCAGCATGGTCCCCGTTACCACCGGGCGCTAAGGGCCGTTTGTAGGGTTTCATATGGGGTGAGGATTTGGACCATTCCCCACCACGCTGGCCCAATGCGGATTATTGGGAGCCAAAGTCTCGTTTATTGATTAGCAGGATGCACCACGAGTACATGAGGTTGGCTTGGTCCTGTGAGTCGTTCAGCGAGACCCCTTAGACCTCTTCAACTTCGTTCAGCGGAAACAAATAAAAAAAAAATACAACCGTCTTCTCTAATTATGTTTTTCTTAAGGTTATGCTTTACTACATTTTTAAAAACTCCTAATTGGTATTATTTTATTCCTGTTAGACTTCGAACGAGCACGCGTGACCTGTTTTCTCCCCTATTTCCATCTCATTATTCACCGCCATCGGAAAACAGAACCATAAAAACTAAAAACTCACGCATCCGTTATTTCCTATATTTTATTTCAAGCCCAAGGGACGTGGGGGGTTGCCTTGATAGTGGAATGAAACGGTCGTTGCGCTAACTTGGTGCATATGCGTGCTAACGTTCTCCGCACCGCATACTTTTTCCATCACATTACATGGTACATAAAGTAGCGCCTGCAATAAATTTTATTGCAAATTTTAATATTGCAAATACGTTGCATGATATATTTAACAAGGGAATTTTTAAGTACTTTTAAGATAATGTCACATTAAATAGCTTAACTTTAATTAATTGTTTTAGTATGGATATTATTTAAATGAGTATTTTTTTTTTAATATTTCTCGTCATTGGTGGTACGTCTCTGTTCCATAGAGTCTAGGTAGGTACTACAATGGCTCCTATTTCTCCCGATAAATAATGGTGTGAAATCATGATTGTGTTTGAATGGCACTGTTGCTAGTAAAATTGAGGTAACGAGACAAAGCTTCTTATGGCTCAAAGCGATGAGCACAACGTGTTGCAGTATGTATTATCCTTACTAGCGTCACATTGTTACGGGCAGGAGTGCCATTTGCCATCAGGAACTTCCACTCATCTCGTCGCTCTGTCGAATAAAAAACAGTAAATAAACACAAGAGTATATTTAGATTATTGAGTTTATCTATATTTTTGTATCTTGATTGATTTCCATCAACCGTGTTGTGAAGGAATGTAATTAAAAAATAGTCTCATTAGATCCCATATCATATGGCAGTTCATGATTAGCATTAGACATGCTCCTATGTTTATAAATTAGTCAATTATATAAGTTTTTTAAAAGGAACGTTTACAATAACAGAATCAAATATTTATTTAAGAGTTTTTTCTCCTAATTTCTTCTGGCTCAGGTCAGAGTTCATGTATACATAGACAATTATTGCATTAAAGAATTTACACGCTTATTTAGAATCACCTATTATTATTTGCAATTCTCTGTGCAACGTATTTACAAAATTCTAGAAACTTCTTTCCAATTTTTAATTTTGTGTAACTCTATTTCTAAATCCATTCGTTTTCTCCCGAACACTGGGCACAGATGTATGATTGTTTCTTCTTGTAAGGGATCACAGAGAGATGTCGGACTATTCTTGAAGCGAAACAAGTACTCTGAAAATCCGCCATGACCTGTGAGTACTTGCGTGAAAGTCTTGTCTATATTTATTTCTTTATTGATATTTAAGAGTTTAAGTTTATTCTGTTGTGGAGTTGAAAAGCAGAAAGGCATCTACTGCTTAGCGGTCTTCATATGGATCTATTTATTTATTATTTATTTTTTTATATAATCACGCCTTTTTCCCAGTAGAGGTAAGCAGAGGTGAATGAACACCCACTTTTCGCCAGATGTGGTCAGATTACGTCCCATGTAACAGGGGGCGAGCCTGTTGCCACTTCATTGGGGCCACCACACGCACACACACACAGATGATTTCAGTGTGCGGGTTTCCTCACTATGTTTTCCTTCACCGTTTGTATCTCGCTGCTGTAACTAAAGTTCACAAATGTACATAACTTAAATATTAAGTCATCGGTACATGCCGAGATTCGAACCCGCGACCTGCGGAATGAAAGCCGCACGCTCTAACCATTAGGCCAGCGAGCTATTTAACTAACATATATAAATGTAATTATAAAGTTTTTTAATTCAACTTTGCAAAATAAAATGTAGAAATTTGTCTGCCCTACTGACTTGCTTTCAATGAGTTTGACCAAAATGCTTTAACTCTCCGTATATCAGCTGGATTTGAGACCCAATAGTGGGAACATTAAGTGAGCTGTTTATGACGAGCGAAAAGAATAGCGTAAATAATAAAAAAAACAACATTAATTAGGACACACACACAATGAAGTAGGCAGTAAACGCAGTTACAGAAGACACTTGTGTACTTTTAAAAGAATTAATTGCTATGTAACAAGCACCGACCTACATGATCTGAAGCACTTTTGAAATAAACCTGACTCGCAATGTACTGGTTGCAGTCATTACTAATTTTAAGCAATTTGATAAAGTGTCTAGATATTACTGAAACATCCTACCATGACATTTAATTTTTGTAATGAGCCATTTAGATACTTCGTTTATTTATTTATCTAAAAACTTCGAGATAACTACGGACGGCCTTTAGGAATTCTCCATCAATCGAATTTGGGAATGGTGGAAATAATATAAATATGCAGTGTGTTTTTCATACTATGCTCATACTAATAAACAAACATAAGTTATTTATAATATATAACAAATAGATAAATATACATTTAACTACAATAATTTTTACATATTCATATAAGAGAAAGATAGATCAGAAGAGGTTAAACTGTTTAAGCGATAGCTCATTGCCGATAAATGGTATTAAAATCCTGTTATTTATGATTATTAAACATTGTTAGAAAAATATGTGTCTTACACATATCTTATTACATCTGCCTTTAAATTTTTTAATAACAAAATTATTATTATACACACAAATAGTCGTTAAGTGATAAATAACACGGATTGTCTACATCGACGCGTTTGTTAAAATGTCTACACACGTGCTCATCGCTATGATACATGAAATTGGTCTTCGTTTTATATAAAAATACCTGGTAATATAAAGTAAGTTATCTGTTAATTAATTTATTTAATTATTAATTAATATTAGGGTTAAAGGAAATAAAGTTTTTCTGTATGTTGCCTTAATGGTATGTTCTTTCATGTGCAATGTGTTAACACTTAAATTTCAAATGATTTTAAGTGACAGTGAGACCGTGGATGGTGAAGCATGCTGAACCAGCATACTCTAATGCTCATATGTTGGCAGTGGAATCACAGCAATGCTGTTATGGGACAGATTACAATGTAAACTTAGAGTTAGAGAGTCATTCAGCTGATGGTTAGTGATACATTAAGTCGTAGATTATTGTTTTTAGTTTACGATGGTAAGTAATATATCCAGTAGTGGACTGTGATGGGGTCTTGATGATAATGATGATGAAATGGTATATGAGCCTATAACAATATGATGCTAGTTAAGATGACATGGGATGCTTCAGATAAGATGTCAAGTTTCGTGATCAAAGTAATTTGACCAGTTATGACGTCCTTCGAACAAAAACACAATGTTTGCACGCTAGAATTTGGTTGCAGATATAGAAGCTGCGGTTGTATATACCTATACGATATCCGGCAAATAGAGACCTATTATTAATCCCAAGCTATATAACAAGTGGCCCAGGAATCAAACCAGCGACGTAGCAGACTTACGGTGACAGTTACGACAACGGTAATAAAAACACAGTTTTTGTGACAGTTTCTGATATAACAACAAATTTCATCTGATACCAAATACAATGTATAAACCATAATTACAGAAAAACCTTTGAAAACATTGACTTTAAAGATGAAGTAGCTCAAATTTGAAAACTCAAAATCGTGGTTATTTTGTCTGTTATTGTTTCAGATACCTTTAGCTGTTAACCCTGGTTAACAGCAAACCAAATTCACTATGCAATAGACATTTTATCCATCTATGCCCCAAACAATATTCATTTCAATACAATAGCTGTGATATTTAATACTAGGAAAATAGTTCGATAATTTTTGCAGAGTGATTGTGGTATACTCAACTTAGGCCTGATTATGTCATTGCTTCAGTATCTCTACGAAAAACTGAAAACTTTAATAAATAAATATAAATAATATTGATAATAGTCTTCATTGTACACTAAACAAAATAATATATAAAACTATACAACAAATGGAGATTGAAAAAAGTGCAATGGGCGGTCTTATAGCTTCAAAGCAATCTCTTCGACAAAAACCAATGGAAAGGAGAAAAAAACTATATGAAGAAGAGAAATGAACTATATGAGAAGAAAAGAGAGCAGTTTACTAGATAATTAGACGAATAATTGATAATATTCTCAATTAATAACAAATGTTTTGCCTTATTGAATAATCATAAGAGTACAATTGAAAATCAGCTTCTGCTTAAACGAGAAGCATTTTGCTGAGTTGGAATCTATTTCAACTGCCTAATTTTAAATTTATTAAGTTTTTTATACTGTTATTATATTTATGTAAATGTAGGTAAATCTGAATAAAAAAATCATGCTTTTTGTCATTCATAATAAGCAATAGCAATAAATGCATTGGCAGTTCGAATATGGACAGGCAGTAACATAAAAGAACTGTAGTGATAGTGATGATTTGAAAGGAATAAGAGGAGAACGAGAAGATGCACAGGAGACGCGACGAGCAAAGTAATGATTTATGGGTACTGATCTCGGGTTTTATGTGAAATTACTTATTGGCAGTAGTGCCCACTGCGTACATAGTGACACACATACATACATAGACGCGCGCACACAGCGGCGCGCGCGCGTCGAGTGGAGCGCGTGAAAATTCACGCCCCAGCTCCGGTTTTCGCGTTTTTTTAATTACAACCCCGTGGCGCTATTGTTGTACAGCCCTAGTTGGGGGGGATCTAGCATTAGGGTTGCCAGTATAATTATTTTTATTTATTTATTCAATCTCACCAAATATTTACAACACACGATATCCCCAGAATCCCGTATTAATCACAGTCTCAGAGTGTGATTAAGAAACAAATGTTTTCTTCATTTTCTAGATATCTAGACATACATTGACTCATCACGAGATGTCCGAAACTATTAGACGTTGAATAAAAAATTAGTGCTATTGCTTCTAGAGACCAACTAAGAATGGATTTTACAACATTCCGTCCCTAAAAGGAGCTGCGGGAGTATTACAGCCAGCAAATCAGGCGGGGAACTGTTACTTTATTATAGAATTAGAAGAAAAGAAAGGGAAATTAAAATCAAACAGAGAGAAGTCTAGACGAAAGTATATATAAAAATTAAATGCATAAGTACCGTTTAATTCAATTATTATAATATGATATCGAGAATATGGCAGTGCAGGATCCATCGATGTGAAAATCTTTGGGGGAGGCCTATGATGATCAGTGAACGTCTATCGGCTGATAATGAAGATGATATCGAAAATATCAATGTTACAAGAAGAGTTTACCTCACCTTCCTCAAAGATACAATTTTATTGGTGGCAGGATTCTGTTGTCGGAGTGTTTAGATAGTTCGTTTATGCCGCCAAAGAGTACAGTGTGCAAGAATTACTGAGTGCAGGTTTGGCTACAGGGCGCTGTAGCTCTAACATCTTGATATTTATAGTTATCTGTGAGGAGATTTCTGGGAATGCATACATCCAGCTGTGGACCGATTCACGTCTACGCTGATTATGAAAATGTTTTTATGTAGGAACTTTTCACAATTATAGTGTAAATATAATAAAAATGATAAACCGCACCGGAAGTAGAAAATTTACGACACAAAATATCGCAGTGAGTACCAAAAGCTACAAATTCGTGAGTTTTCAGTTTTCATGATATCTCATTTCATTCGTTCGATTAAATTTTCAGCGTCAGTAAATACGTTTAATTGCCAACCCTGTTTCACGTTTATCGAACAGGGGTTCGTCAAAGAGCAGCCCTACTACCATGGTAATATAGAAATACACGTAACGCACCTCACATGTATAGTGTAGTCGTGACATACTGTCGGATATAAACCTTTATACTAACGTTTGAAGGTATTACTTCTTCCCGTTGTATCTTTTTTGTTGTTCTATGAAGCGACGAGACGAGTGAGACGTTCAAATGATGGTAAGTGAAACGCCTACCTATAAAAACATGGCGCTAGTCAGAATGATATACACAGCATCATTATCTATTACCTAAGTGATTTCACTAACAACAATGCCCATCAAACCAGTGTACAGTAATGTTTCCACATCACTGTTTGGTGGCAGAAATAAGGGCTGTGTTGGTTCCTGCGTAGAAGGTCTCTCAATTGGTCTCTTCATGTCTGAACTGTGATTTCAGAAAATAGTTGAACCTCTTGTCTAAATATATTTATATGAGTAAATCTCAGTGATGAGCATCATTTCTGAAATATAAGTTAACAATCGTGATAGCTCAGTTTGTAAGACGCGATCTGAGTGTGGTGGAAAGGTGCGGATTCGATCTCAATTGAGTTTGATATTTCTGTAAAGAAAAATATCGGCAAGAAACTGTTAAGTTCCAAGAACAACAGTGCATTAGTAGATATGTGACATTAGCCAACCGGCACTGTGGCTTATCATCACCTAAATTGATGGACGTCCATTGCCGCACATAAGTAGACCTCGTATAATGTTTACCACAAAATGAATTAGCTTTTACTCTTTCTTTGTATCTCTCTCTGTCAGAGAAAACCTTGAATAACGTCAAAATTAACGGACTATTGGGTATATTAATAAGACTGCTATAGTAAGATAAATTAACGTTTTATGTTCTATGTATATCTATATCTATCTATATTAATTTGTGTATATTTTAAGTGTTCCATCTTTCTGGTGAAGCAATGTTCCCAAATACACTTTCTTTGATGTTTTGATTTTATGAAAACTTTCTTTTATAATTATTTTGATTCGTATACTATTTGGTGAGGCATATATCAAGGTACGTATCGACTGGTCATGATGAAGATGGATTTTGTAGCCTTTCTTTTATTTTCCTTACCAAATAATATACGGTATTTAATCTAAGAGAGACATATGGATATATGTCAATAGATATCGGTGTTGATGAACAACAGAATCAAAAATTTGGAACATTTTTGTTGATAATAATAGTAACATTTAAATTAATTTTTATATACTGATAAAGTTATTATGACTACTGGCAAGTTTCTTCACTATAATATACTCTGTTAAATACAAGGTTTGCACTATGAATGCCGCGGTCGCGTCCGTCTAAAGTCACCTACGCAGGACTAATGATTGATAAGTGCAACAATCGTAGCCTCCGCCGCAGCACCAGCGCTGGCTCCAGTGCCAAAGCCAAAGTCAAAGTCAAAGTCGAAAGTTACTCACTCAATTAAAACGGCCGTTTATTAACGAAGAGCTGGAAGCGGGTCCGCAAAAAGTAAAAAGCCTCTGTTGAGAAAAGGCGACGAGTCGCGTTCAAGTGTTATTTTTTTTTTACTTTGTAATAGACTAAACTAACTTTAGTTTCTTAAGTATAGCCATAACCGAGTTATAAAACGGTTGTCTCTAATGGTGCTATGGTTTCATCGAAACCAACTGGTTACCTACCATGATATAGGAGCAAGTGTTTCAGCTATAATATACGAATTAAACTATTGTGACGACGACCACTGAAATGTAAAACTATGGACAAACAAATATAATAAGGAAAATATTCAAAAGGGTTCAGAAAAAAAATTGAATAAGGTATACATCAAAGTGGTATATTATTTCGAAATCTTAAATAACGTGGGGTTAACTCTTATATGAAGGTAACTGATAGAGATACAAACGCAAAGACTTATAAAAGATTATATGTTATGGTATGTTTAATGGTTAAACTATATATATAATGAAAATGGGCTTCTATTCGCATATCACGTGAAAATTAGTGAACGTATCAACATGCGAACATTCGACGATTTGTAGGTTATAGGCTATTTATTTTTTTAATTTCATAGGTCCTTCATTATTTAGTATTATTTATGAATTCGCTATAGTAACGGTTGCTAGAGAAAGTCATTCTCGGTTGCTGTTGCTCTGAAGTAGTATTTTAGACAAATTTAAAGTCTAATTTTATACTGCAGCAAGGTGGGCAGTGGACAGAAAAGAAAAGAAAATAATAGAATAAAGTAGAGGAGAGTACAGCATAGTACAATACAATCAGTGTACATTATGTCACAGTATAACAAATGTTATATATATATACATATACATATGACATCAATTATATATATATACGTAAAAGATATTCGGAAGTTCATAAGCTCATCGCGATATATCCGAAACTTTTATTATTAGACGAAAACACTTAAAATTTGATACGGATATTACCCCTGCCGTTTAGAGGTCAGCTAAGAATGGATTTTTCAAAGTTTTTACACTAAGAGAAGATGCGGTGGAGTTACAGCCAGCAAAACGGACTGGAAATGGCTGGTACTGCTGGTAATCCTGTATTAACATTTTATACAGCTGGTAAGTTTGATGGAAACTGTCTATGTAATAACTATCAAATCCTTTTCTACCGCCGAAGTGTGAAAACTCCTTGTTTCCTTTTGAAGAACTTGGAGGTAGTAAAATTACTAAAGAAAACCAACTTCCTGTCTTAAAGCGATGGTGCGTGAACTTCTTTACTATTGCCTATTTAAAAGAAACTAATTTACATCGTATTTTTGCTGGAAGTATAGTAGACAAAAAGCATGTTAATTAAGCACATTTATATAGTAAGTAATGAGAAGCAGACAGTACGTTAATTTCGCGTTACGAATAAATTATCCTCGTTTGATCAGATTCAGTATGACGCCATAAAAGCCGCTCGTCCTCAAACGTAACGGACAAATGTTCCCAGCGCAGTATCGACTCTTGTAACAAAACCCAAGATGGCGGACTTCCGATGTGGTGTTTTATTTACCCCGCTGAATATGCAATACATAATACTCATCGTGCTTTGAATATCGCCACGAATTAATGAAATGCAAATGGACATGTTTTTTTTTATTTATAAATCCTTTTAAAATAGATACAATTTCTAGAAAGTTTACAGAAGATTTTAAATTGCAGGAATATGTTATAACAAGATATCACAGGTTCACCAGATTGTTACACGCTTTGTATATTATATTGCAATCGTATGCATATTATATTACAATCGATTTATATATTTTTATCGATAAATCATTTTTTTAATTACTGCTGAGGTAATCTTCTTAAAACATATACTGCTTCTAGAGGGGAGGAGAAAGTTATGTGGGATTTCTATCCACTAAAACATGCGACAGAAGTTGAAAATCTTCTTTAGCACCTACGCTGTACTGTGGCAAATATAAGAAAACCTTTGCTGGTCTCTTAAGGCTCGTTTATCAACCTCTGTGGGCCCCGACTCTCAAGCCTTGGGGACTCGAGAACCCTTTTAATCGCCTTGTACGTCAGCAGGCAATGCCTTAGTCCTATTCTTAACAGCCCAAGCCTACACAGTTGACGGGCTAGGGCGGCCGTTGCCATCGCCCTGCCGTGTTCGTCTAACAATGGCATTGGCTCTCTCTTGACTCCGCTCGGCAGCCTCCTCCTGCACCATGACGGTTTCATAGAAGGAAACCAATGCTATGAATTGGTTTCCTTCCTAACTACGCGTTTTTCTTAGTCACTGTAACCGATAATGCACGGTGACGAATCTACTTACCGTTTTTTCAATGAAACCCTTTCTATAGTGAAAATATGGACATTCTATTCATAGTAATGATTTTACTATATCAATCCATTTCTGAAAGATACCACATCTACGCAACGGAGATATTGTTCTGCGAAATGAAAATCTTCAAATTTTTTTTGGAGACTTCTCTTTATATTTTTTTAATGTTTAGGGGCGAGTGAAAAATCCCGATGTGAAAAAAAGGTCAAGATAAGTATCTTGGAAATACCACGGAGTGGTTAGGGGAGGACATTAGGGACGATATTTTTTAAACTTTACCTCTCACTGTTTACTGCGAGATCCTGTTAATTATTTTTATGACAAAACACTTCGATGGAGAACGATAAGTCGTTTAATGCTGCTGAATCATTCCATTGTTACCCAAAAACTAGTGGGGTGAATAGTAGTTATAGTTTATATGTAACTGAAGGGTATGATAGGGAAGATAAGGAAAGAATCGTTTCGATGACAAAGGAGAATGAACGGATTGGACACAATTTGAAAATAAAAGGATTGCACGTGATCGTAACAGTTTTCTTCAACTGACCATCTAGCTTTAATTTAAAGACTGTAGGCACTAAGTAGCTCGCTGGCCTAATGGTTAGAGCGTACGGCTTTCATTCCGAAGGTCGCGGGTTCGAATCTCGGCATGTACCGATGACTTTAATATTTAAGTTATGTACATTTGTGGACTTTAGTTACAACAGCGAGATACAAACGGTGAAGGAAAATATCGCGAGGAAACCCGCACATGACTTAGAATTTATTCTAAGGTATATGTGAAGTCACCAACCCGCATTGGGCCAGCGTGGTGACTATGGCCCGATCGCCCTCATATAGAGGGTACGCCTGTGCCCCAACAGTGGGGACGTAAATGGGCTGTTATTACTACTTATTACTAGGCACTATAGACGAACACCATGTATCCAATATAGACAAGCACTATTATCATCATCACAAATTATATTTCAAAGTTACTCTTCATGTCATCATAATATTTTTTTTGTTATTATTATCAAAATTCAACGAATCAAACATAATCTTGGATATGCTTTTTATTGTTGATGAGTATAGAAAATATTCAATAAAAAAGTTTTGTATGAAAAGTATTTTCTTTGGAAAAGTTTCCCGCTAGCTAAACATTCCAGTACTCCTGTAACAGCAATTTTTTGTTTTCTCTCTATTAAATATGTAATAATTCGTCTTTATTAATAATTATGTTTTAGTTTCTAATAAGCACACTAGTGTAAGATATTATTTAATTGAATGAAACTTAAATCACAAATATGGTACGTAGTATTGAGGAAATATCTTCTAAAGATATAGCAAACTAACCTTTCACATTAGAGTCATGTACTCTAGAAAACAATTTCGTCAACTTATTTATTACATCACTTATTTACTTTCAAACATTTTTTAATACAATAACCTATATATTTTTTCTCTTTAAAGGAAAAGGGGGAGTTGTTTTTGTATTATGTATGTTATTGTATTGTATTGTTAGTGATATATAATATATTTAGGATTAAGAAAGCTTTCCTATCCAGGCACGTGTTTAATAGCAATCGTAAGTATAGAATTTTTTTTTTAAATAAGATTATAGCTGATGTTAACCCTTGATACAATATGTTGTCTCGTTACTCTAGTAATTATACTAGAGAATATTTACTAGATACAGCGTCTTTGAAAGTCACAAAATAACGTATGCAAACTTGTAAAGTGGGAGAAAGAAGAGTTGCGTTGATATATTGCCTAGATCTTCACAGACCGAATCTTAGAGACACTAAAATCAGTTCATTTGTCAAGTAATATACTATTTTTTTTAATCGTAATGTAAACCCGCGGGACTATGAAATGGCGTCTGGTTACGCCATTACATAGGAAGTATTTTCAAACTATTTCATATAAATGGGGGGTAACACTATAGGGGCTCTATTCTATAGCAGAGGCGTTGGACCATTAGACCCGCACTATTGTCTAGGCACCGAACAATTGTTTTACTGCTCGTCAGTAGGTGAAAAGCGATTGAATGATGCCCTTTGAGTGCTGTTCACACGTAAATTTAATATGCTAGGTTAATAGTGTTGCCAGCGAGAGTTCAACGACCTATGAAATGCCATTAGGAAACGTGCTTTCATGATTGTGCTTTGTCCATCTAGACAATAAAGTCGGACGCGTGAATAATATAGATTTTTTAAACGCCAATACTATATAAAAACAAAAGAGATTACTATGAAAACCATTACGTTACGTTTACTCTTTTTCTTTTAATAAATATACACATGGAAGAGTTTTGTGATCAAAAAAATGATTTCACACATAAATTTTGATGAAATGATACAATACGTGAATGATAGATATTTAATAGAAACACTCTTCTTCTTCTATTAACACTTCTTTTCAAATTAAGAGTAATAAAACTTCCCGATTTCTGTGTTGGTTGTAGCAGATCTTGGTTACTGGAGATAGTAAGTTGATTACCAACAACCATTACAATGTTTTGTTATGAACTGTTCTGAATCTGGGGAAATTAATATTCAAAGAAAAGTAATTTATACGATATTTAAAAAAAAAACATTTAGCAAAAGTGATATTTTGTATGAGATTGATGGTATTCTGGTTGATTTCTGAGATAATGAGATCAATAAACTATGGAGGTGGTAAACCGTGAAAGGGAGATATTGAAGCAATTAAAGTTGAGTGTTGTACTGATTCAATACAACTAGTCACCATAGTATGCAGATTTCGTGGACAGGCCCGAATACGACGGTTGAGTAGTGAGGACACTGAATTATATAAATAGTATAATACACACATACCATATACACATCTCATTCCGTCACAGCCACTAAATTCATTTATTGTTGTCTCGTTTTCGTTACTTCACACTGTCCCAAAAGATGTTCTACTTCAAAGACAATTTTAAAAGATTATTAGCTATTTGTCTGCTTTCACTTTCTTTGTGGCTTTTCACCGAATCAGCTGGATCGATTTTAATAGGACTTTATCTCGCAGACAAGTGAAGAAAATAATGAATAGGCTACTACTAGGTTAGTGCGTCTTAACACCATAGATCACAACATTTAACATCAGGTGTGATCGTGGACATGCACTGATCTTGATGATATAAAACATAAATTATGAAACAGAACTAAATCTGCCGGGTTCATCTTTTGCAGTATTTCAATTTGAAATATAATTTTAACTTAACGAAGACCAGTGACATGCAGGAAAAGTGGAAAAAAATGTATTTTTCGTCCACCATTTAACCCGGCCATCGACTAGGGTTAATATATCAGCACTTGATACGCTTTTAGTTGGTCCAAGTGAATGAATGAAACGTTTTGTGCGTTGATAAAGATTGACCCGTGAGGTAATTTTCGATTGTGGTTAATTTTTATTATTTATTGTAGTGCTATTGTTAAAAAGTATGTCCTTCCTGCAGTTTTGCAAAGTAATATGGCATGGAGAAAACGTCACTAGCTGATCTTGCTACCAGATTGTTAGTTAAAATCGATTTTGGCTGTTATATGAGATAGTGGAAAAGAAATAGGCGAGGGTAATACCTTTTTTTATATTCTACAAAGTGTAGAGGCTTTTACGTGACGGTGAGTGATGGTAGTACCCATATAGATAGTCTCCGGCAACAGAAATCTACCACCAGTAAGATTTAGTCTTCTTCTTTTAAGAAGTGGCACTTCAGTGCCACTCCAAATAGTGAAGGTTAGCGATCAACATGGTATATTCCTTTCTGTCTTTGATTCAGGAGAAAAATTAGTAAGTCTTAGATATGTCAGTCCATTAAGATTCAGTAATTGTACATAAAAACATGTATAAAAGTATTTTTTTTGAACATCCTCAAATACTGCTATGCGTCAGAAAAACCAAATGAGATTTAAAGATGACCCTACGAAAAAGCAATGATAATGGCCATAATTGGATATTTAGCAATTTAGTTGCAAAACATATCCCTGAAAAGTTTATACATTTGTATGTCGGGATTGTACCCGTAGCAAATTCACTATATTTCGAGGACACGTGACATCCACCACCTGACACTTAGCCAGCGTGATGAATAAATGGAATCGACTCAGCTTTTGAGTAAAGGCATCGAGTCACAGACGTAGAAATAAGAGAGTAGATCATTATTTAATTATTATATTATGTAATCGCTAACTCTTATCGCTTGGTATCAATTTTATCGCATTTCCACTTTGGAAGCGGTTTCTACTAATTAATTACCTCCAGGCTCTCTATAGCACAGACGTTCACAAAATGGCCGCCGCGCCGTTCATTTTAAACGGATAGTAACAAAAAAAAAATACATTTTTGTCTAAAGTTATTTAATAAAAAGGTTTTCCGGCCATAATGGTGAAATTAAAATGCATCGCTTTATATCTCAATCACGCTTATTTCTCAATTAGTTTTATATTTACGAAGTATTCATAGAAATATTAATGTTATAATTTAAATGTATAATATTTTTAGAAGCTGCTATTTACAATTGGCTAGTTAATTGACTAAGCTTTTAACGTTATTTATGCAAATAGGAGTACCGTAATCACGCATCGTATTGATTCTGGTTTCATGGAGATCAAAGGTTGACGTGGCAAGTTTTTTTTTATTAAACATCAATATGTTCGTGACCGAAGTTCTGCTAGGTTTTATTTGTATCTTTTTTTCTATATTTAATACCTAATTACGAAGTGTTATTTTACTCATTTGTAAAATATAATTTTTGATGTACAGATCCGAACTAGAAATTTCAAAGATTCTTCAAAATACTATTACTGTTTACTGGTGGTAGGTCTCTGGTCGGAGACCGTCTAGGTAGGTACCACTGCAGCGCCTACTCCTGCCGCCAATCATTATTGTGGAAATATTAGTTCAGCTCTGAAGGGCGCTGTAACTAGTGTAATTACTGGGGTAACGAGACTCAACATCTTACGTCTCAGGGGATGAGCGCAACGTGATGGAGTGTATAACAGCCTAACTAGCGCCACGTTGTTATAGGTTGGTGTATCACTTACCATCGGGTGAACGTTCCGCTCGTCTCCTGGCTTAATAGTACAAAAAAAAAAGTTTTTTTTTTTAATATTGGTAATTATTATCTTTACATAGCAAACAAACTTTTAAGATTATTTACACGCGCTTTAATTATAGTGTTCTATCTTTATATTTTTTTTCACATTCAATGAAAACGTTTAGAATTCTTCTCCTATCAATATATCGTAATGTTAATAACAAATTTAAAGGTTTCATTTGTGTTGATTGGTGTTATAGAAAGCATTATTTGCTTTGTATTTAAAATGGCAGGCCTTTAAAACCCATGTACCATGGTATGGTACATGGCCCATATAAAGCGTTGTAATCTAGCCTATTAAACTCGTGTTTTCACATGCGTCAACACGACCAGGGTTATTGCATGCATTTTTCAAAAGCAGCTGCGTCCAGTTGAAAGAGTACATCATGAAGTACACTCAGCTAACGTTCACAACATCGGCAAGTCTTCCGTTGAATGGCTGTTTTAATAATTAATTCGTTTACCCCTTGCTACGTTTGTGGTCCGGTCGATCAAAGATCATGCCGCGCGTCCATAATAAGCTTTTTAATACATTTGCCTACGATTTATTTTACTATCAAATATAACTGAACCGTACAAATATTGTCTTGCTTTTACATATTTAGCTTTTTTTAGTCTTTAGCTATTTTTATTTGCGCCTGTATACTTCTTTTCACAGACCCCGTTTGACAAGGGTTGTTTGCCTGTTTGTACTGTTTTACTGTGGCAATAACAATTAAATAAATTTAAATTTATAACTTAGATAACTATAATATCTAGGTGATAGATCTATATGTTAGTCGACAGTTAAATAAGATGTTTTTAATAGATCTATATTTATTGTTATTTCGTTGTATTATTAAAGTTATCTTAGACAATTCTATACTACTGCAAATTAACGAATTAAATATTATAATTGGACGTTTCACTGATACTAAAATACTACAGTATTAATAACTATTATTAAAGGTAAGTAATTATGAATTTTAATCGTTAATAATATGTCTGATCTGATTTAATAATATACTATGTCCGTATAAACTCGGACCATGGTGCCGGGCAGTGCATGCTCAGGAGAAAATAATTGTGCATTGTCTGTACTCGATTGCATGGGGTTGCTTTTAGGTTATGTTTAATATGCACTAGCATTTCTTTGCTTTTAAAAATATGGATATCGAACTCTATTCTAAAGTGTTACGAATATTTGGAATAGAATTTGAACCTCGCTAGTTTTATTTAACCTTTCATTAATGCAAACAAAGTCCTAGAAAAACAAACCGATGCTTGACCAGTAATACATGAGACGTATTTATAGTCGAAAGCTTTGTTTAGAATTTTAAATTTCTAAATTGGCCGTTGTGTTTATATACAAAAACATTAATGTATAAAATCAAATAGAAAGAAGGAAGTGTTATTTTTATTTAACTAAGTTGTTAAAAGTTGGTATAGCTAGTTACTTGTGACAGGAAATGTACTATGAGGCAAAGGAGCGAAATCATTTTAAGAAATTGATAACAGTTCATTAGATTTCATATTTTAAATACTTCTTCCTCCTGCCCTTTTCCCAGCTATGTGGGGTCGGCACAGTGTGTACTACTCTTCCATACCCCACTATCAGCCGTCATATCTGAATTCACACTCTTCTTACACATGTCATCTTTCACACAATCCATCCACACTTTCTTCGGTCTTCCTCTACCCTTATAACTATCCTCTCTCATTCTCATTACTTTCTTCGTTATATGTCCTTCATCCCTCCGCTTAACAACACATAAATCTCTTTTTAGGTAACCTGAATAATTGATTATTAAAAATATCCCTTGTAATTATTAAACTTGTTAAACGTGGCGTAAAACTTCATTAGCTTTGACGCTGTGGTTAACGCAGCCCTTAGTGTAAACTTAGTTTTATATGTTATATAAAATTGTGTAAAACGAACGTGCTGTAAATCATATATGAATATGAAAAAAATCTTGTAGTTACCATAAAGGCCGATGAAAGTGTGTGTGTGAGTGTTTTCTTTTTTAATTTCAACACTTTGCTACTAATGCTCACAGACAAGGGCGTTAAGAAAGAGTACCATTAGCAACATTTTAATATTTTCACAAGAAGTAACGTTGGGAATCCTTTTACGCATTTTCTCGGTACAGAGGGATTTTTTTCTTCAGTTTGCCTTGAATGACTTTATATCATGAGTACGCTCGACTTTGAAGCGCTTTTCCCCGTATTATTTTTACATGGTTTATGACGAGTGGGCGAAGGGAGGCCGAGTGTGGCTGCTGCCGCCGCCTCACCAAGCTTGCGCTACAAGAAAAGTCTTGAAACTGTTCCTTAGCCGAAGATTATGAAACACATTCGTCTTACAAAACTCTTGCTTCTATAATTAAGTTGTTTTTATGTACTTCTAATATAACTGGTTTTAACAGATTTATGCTGTTTATTTCATTATTTATAACCCTACCTATTGAGTGCTTTACAGCACTAAACAGAAGTTAATAGATGTCCTCGTATCATAGTCGTCACGGAGTACTATCAGCTATTTATTGTTTACTTGGGTGATTTCAACTTACAAATATGCAACTACTCATATGTGTTAAGAAAGTTGATAAGCACAAGAACACAAACGAGGTTGAAGTGTCAAAATGAGTTTCCGGCCTGGCATATATCAAGCATATAATTATGCTTAGTAAATATACTAAGGTTTATTTTTTCTAAAGATATAAATGATATCAATCTTCTTGCCGATTTTAACAGTTTCATTAGACGGATCGGATACGGAATCTGCGGTAAACTTAAAAAAAAATAAACATAAATATGTATGAATATAGTTTGATTAAGGGAGAGCAAAAATGTATTGGAAGAGAAGGATGAAGAACTGGGTCGAGGAAAATACGACGCGTAAGTATTTATGTAGTCTTTAAAATAGGTATTATATATTTCATAGATAAGTAAAGACTTATGCCAAATATCACTAGATTTGAAATATACGCTAATGATTTTTCTAGTTAAAGTTCAAAAGAAAAAAAATACAGATCTTAAAGTCAAAGCGAAATGTTAAACAATATACCTTTTATCTGGACAACGAATAGGGCTATGGATCGTTTGTTAGTTAGAAGTTGGAATGTTGTTAAGTAAATATGTCCTCCCCAAGCAACTACTTAGAAATAAATTATAACTGAAGCTTACACGAGCGCTGGGGGGAGCTGGTCGCGTAATAAGGGGCCCACGGTCCGCAGTGGGGGTTGGACGGACATTATAAGTGCCTTCGACATAACGCGGTACAGTTACAAAGTTGAAAGTCACTAGCGATTTCGCTGTTTCTGATGCTCAACTAAAAACAGCGATATTTAAATTTTAATAGTATCGTAACTAAGAATCGGATCGACCATTTAACACATGGTTTTTATATAAAACAGCTTTAATTTTATTACATATGTATGAAAAAACATTATAGGGGAAAACCGTACTTTTGCAAAGTTACAAGTGGTTAGTCGATGTGAAAGGGTAGCAGTTATTTGCTATTTAATTTAACTACCATCATATTTTCTGCTCATATCAAAATTAGTATCTATTACTATATATAATGAATTATAGCATTTGAAGGGCGCTGTAGTTACAGCATTTTCTGGTATATTGTGAGGAACTTTTTTACTATTAATAAACGAGGAGAACTAAATCTTCTCAAACTTCGCAGGTAAGCTTTGTAAAAGCGCAGTAACTTAGCCAATTTTGTGGTTATATGTGGGATCAATTTGGAAGAATGTAGTGTCTTATTTATCTCATTAGCGACCACGGTCATAGTAATGTTGTAGACATTTAGGCGACCTTATTATCATGAAGTTAAGTAACATCTTCCCCTCAACAATGAACGTCTACAATTGGACGTACGTGTCCTTTTAATGTATTCTTCCAAATTGGTAAGCTTGTAAAAAAAAAACAAAAAATATTGTTCTCAAGCAAATCAGATATCACCTGGTGAACGTCCTCTTCCTCCCTATGCTATACTGTATTAATATGTGCTTTATTATGGTTATGTAAACGTGGTGGTAAGATAAAATAAAAAAAAAATACCAGCACATGTAGCGAGCCTGGAGTACAGTTCGTATCACATTAATGCATCCGTGTGGTCTAATTTAACTATAAAAGTGTGTGCCTAGACCGCCCCTAGTGTGATCAAAGGGGGCCACAGTGTTATACATCATTAGACACGGCACAAGCGTATTAATAATACGTTATATATTTGGTGCCTGCATCTATAAGAATAATATTATTTATAGAGGCGACAAATTGTCTATAGGTGAGAGTTGTAGAAAAACCTGAACACTGAAATAATCCATATACATTATTAATAGTAATAATGTAGTAGATTTTTTTTTCTACGTCTGCTCATAACATCGTGGCACTAGGATATTATACACAACTCCATATTGTGCTCGTTGCATTGAGAAATACGTTACTCCAGTAACTTCACTAGCCACAACGCACCTCAAACCCGAACACAGTAATGTTCGCACACTATTGTTCGGTAGAATAAATGGGAGCTGTGGTGGTACTTAGACGGTTTCCGGCGACAGAGAACTTCCACCAGTTTTATCGTCTTTATTAAGATATTCTGCCTCTCAGGGCGACCGTATTGAAACGATCTATGTGATCTTCAGGGTTTGGAGTGGTAACTGGACCTCTGTTTGCACCACTTTGGTACACATTCAGGGAATTCATAACTCCACCATCAGTTCATTACTTGCGCGGAGAATGTGTATTTGGTCAGAGTGAAAGTTAATGTAGGTTTAATCAAACTAAACTAAACTAAACAGTATTGAAGTAAACTAAACTAAATTTAATTTAGACATCCATTGTTTAGTCTTAAATAAAAGGGTGTTGTTGTTAACGGGTTGTAAAGGTTTCTTCCCAACATCTTACGGAGCCCAAGCCAACCTCACCTGCACGGGGTGCACCTTCTAAATAACAGACGAGACTCTGACCACCCGCCAACCTGCACTGAATCAGCGTGGTACGTAACATCTGATTCTACTCAATGAGCTCTGTGGAGATCTTCGAGGGAGGCCTATGTCCAAAAGTGAAGGTCTATCAGCTGATGATTTTAACACCAGGGTCTATGACTTAATGTACATGTCATGGCGACGGATTTGAAATGATATTTTTTTTTTCGATATTAGTCAAGACAATTTACTCTTTAACAAAGAGACTAGACTAGCGAGACTTTCTTGATGGTAAGTGATATGCCTGCTCGTGACAACTGTGCGCTAGTTAAGATGATATACACTGCACCACATGGCTCTCTTCGCGTTAAGCAGCTTGAGTCGCTTGTACAGCATCCTTCTCGCTGAAACACAGTATCATGTTAGCATACTAGAGATTGGTGGCTGAAATATGAGATGCGAGGGTACGTACTCAGACGGTCTTTGTCGAAAGATTTACTACCACCAGTACAGATTTAATATTGGCGAAATTACTGATATTATTGAGTTACATGGTTGTGTAACAAATGCTATTTAATATATAAATAAATAGTTAATAAAAACTTTTATTTGCCTTGACTTAAAATTAATAACCAGCACATGTGGTTGTGCTTTTAAGTAAACAGATACTTCTCTCTTCCACTCTATCTTAACAAGTCTGTTAGTATATATATAAAACTATATAATAAAAAGATATATATATATATAGACAGAGATTCTAAAGAGCGCGTCTGTGCATGCGTACGTATGTGTATGTGTGAATGATTCTGAATGTATATATTTGATTTTTGCGTGTGTCTTTTGTGTTTGCGGAAAGTTTGAATAAGCCTGTATACTGTTCGGATGAATGATCTATCTAATTAATTAATTAAAAAAAAATCGGTTTGTTTATATGTAAGTTTAGTCATCCAGTTAATTATTACAGGTGAAACTATTTTTGTTATATATTTCTATTACTTTATTAATTTTATTGATAAGCAGACCGACAGTTATATTGTGAAGACGCCATCTTAGGTTTAGTGTAGGGGATGTGGAATTTGTAATTTTTTTTCAATTTAGAGATATTTATAAGTATCCATAAGTAGAGAAGAGAAAAGTGTTAACGGGGTGCTGTCAAAAGATTTGTATTCCCTTTTTTTTTTCTTTCCAGGTTATGTGATGTCGCGTATAATCAGACATCATGACTTATCTGTCTATATAAAAGATCTTGCTGTTCCTCGCCCGCTTTGCTGGACGTAACACCCTTGCAACTCCCTTGGAGAGAAGAATTTTGTAAAATCCTTTCTTACCTGACCTCTAAATGGTAAAGGCAATATCTTTACCAAATGTTGAATATTTATGTCTAATAGTTTCGGAGATCTAGTGCTGAGCCAATGAATCTCTGGATATCTCGTATATATATATATATGTCTATATAAATATGTATATTTGTATACACGTGTATCACTTCTTATATCAAGTACACATTATTTGAATTTTTCTTTGTTTAAAAATGCCTTTCACGAAAGTAGATATTAGAAGAATGTAATTCAACACTCTCTGAACTTTGTTATTCAACTTAAAGGCCTTCCGCTGTAAATCCTAGAGTGAAATATCGATATCTTTAAACACAAACAGAATTAATTATCCAATAGCCGTGGAGTTAGATTGCTCGGTAGAATATCTCAGGAACGGGAGGCGGTCTATTTTGATGTCAATACAGATTAATTGAGGAACTTTATGGTTCAATCTCGGCTTTATTGTTTATCGAACTAACGTTACATCAATGACATTGTTATTCACGAATTATCTACGAATGAGGGTAGTGAATCGGCTTCAAAAACTTATGTATTAGGATAAAGAGGTACATATTTTACGAAAGTATATTTTATAAGTGGTGTAATCCCCTACAACAACTCACAGGATCCAAGCCAACTTTTTCTGCTCGTGGTGTATCCTGCTAATCAACAAACTAAACTCTGGCTCTCAACTCACCAGCCCGCATTGGGCAGTTTTGTGGAAAATAGCGTAAATCCTCCCATATGAACCCTTACATTCGAAAGCCCCTGGTGGCTGGTGGTACCAAAGGCGATGCTGACCGTTAGGTCTGAGGAAACCGTTTGATGCAGGCGACGGTGTCTTTTTTTTATTGCGGAGGAATCATCTTAAAAGATACCTTGCTGCTGAGGGAAAGACAAGAAAAGTCTACCCACTAAAACCTCTTCCGCGCTCTCCCTCAATGCATTAGGAGAGACTCCGGGATCTCCTACGGAACACACTAGTGCCCCCCGCAACCTGACTAAAGCATCCCATGGAAGGGCAAAGCTTTCATAAGCACCCACGCTGTGCAACATAAAATACAAGGTCACCATGAATTTGCCATCTACCAAAGGCTCGCTTATTGAGTTTTAAGGGCCTCAAAGCTCACGAGCCGGACGACCCTTTTAGTCGTCTTGTACGACAGGCAGGGCATACCTTAGTCCTATTCTTAATAGCCCGAGACTACATAGCTGGGTAGGCTCTATGGGCTGGGAGGTATCTAGTTAATCTTATCATTAACTGTTCACTTTAATTCAGTTAAATGAACCAATAATTGTTTTCCTTTCATTATTTGAATACAAACCAAAATGTTTAACGTTACCCAACATTCATTTAATTTCTATATACTTATCGATTTTTACGTAATTAATAGTATTAGTGTTTCAATCAATTATTTAAAATAAATTATATTATTAAAAAAAAAAAAAAATTGTCAGTGTTTCTTACACTATTGTGTTTAGGGCCTGGGGAGATGAAATTAGAAGTATAAGAAAAAAATTAGGAAAAGAAGTCTAAGAAAGTAATTTATTAAGATATTATTAAAGTATAGAAATAATAGTAGTTCCTGTCTACATATTATCCGATCTGCAGTTGGCAAGTGGGGTCTTCGCCCTCGCAAGGGTCTGCGTGCGCCAGTAATAGGTGTTTAACGGAGCGCCAGCTCGCATAATGCTGGTATCTAGGGCTCGTCTAGCTTGTCCTAGTAACGGCTAAAATCACCACCGACTCCCTTTTTGATGCTTTTGACGCATACCGATCGTCGTAACTCACTGATGAAGTACCGTTCTGTTTTTTTTTCAATCACGTTAACTAGTATTCGCAGGTATCTAAAGCATGAAGGTTTTATATGTTTGTAGACATTTCATTTCACATTAAAACTGCGTTTCGTATTTGTGAAGCAGCGAGACGAGTAATCACCTGAACGGAAGTGATACACCCGCCCTTAAAAAACATAGCACTGCTTGTTGCATTGAGACACTATTTGTTTTCTCTTGATCCCTGTAATTTTATTAACTACAACGCCTTTAAACCGGAACACAGTTTGCATTCAACTATTTGTCGTCTGAAGTAGGCTACGTACTGAGATTTTAAATGATCTTCGGTAAGAGAGACCTATCTTCCTGAATACAATGAAACGACGGTATTGAATATCCTTGTTTACTAACTTCCTATATAATTTCCTCTTTAAAGAAATATATAAATATGTGGTCAGGTTGACAGCTTATGTTCGTATATAATAGAAACCCGCTGTGTGCTATTGAGGGCGAAATAGTGTAGGGGACCGCCTACGTCTTCCGTTACAGCTTTCATTTTGCAGGCGTCACTAGCATCCGGTAATATTAAACTACGGTAACTATTTTTAATTCCACGGTTTACCGAGTTACAAAGTTTACTTTAGTAACAATAAATTTGTATAGAAGATAAAGAAAAGTAAGGAAACATAGTAAAACTGTAGCAATATCAAAGAATGGTATCTTCACTCACAAGGCAATGTATTAAAAATAGAATGTAGTTTATAAGAGAAGACTGAAAGAGGAAAAAGTATAGAAAAAAGACACGAAGATCGGTTTAAGAGAAGAAAGAAAAATTAAAAGAAGAGAGTGTCAGTCCTGTAGATGTCCTAAAAGGAGTAAAATTATTTATTAACTTTCGTGATGACAGATATAAGGGAACGACTCTAGAGAGAGAGAGAAAAAGAAATTATCTAAAGCCTTCTTTTACGTTTGATGTGCCTAAAAAGGATCACGGTAATATTTGTCATGGAATAACATATTAAAAAAATATGTTAGATTATCTGTCTATCGGTTTTAGTATTGCATCCTTAGATACTTAGACAATTAAAATATTGATTTATGTATACGTTATTTTAAAAACTTATTTAACTTACATAGTTTTTGAGTAATGAAGGAAAAACATATTAGCTATATGAACATTATTATCTTTCCTTGGGTTTCTATTATGTTTTTAATTATATTAGCGTAATACTAGGTAGGTATACGGAATATTCTTCTACAAGATATCAAGGTATAATATTTAGAAAAAAATATTTAATTGCTTTTTCCTCACTTAAAATGGTTTTTCAATGGTTAACAATTTTTTCCTACGATATATTTATCCAAAGTTCTATTGTAAGTGTCATATGAGACAATAAATATTATGTCATATCAAGGATAGTTCATTTGCTAATATGAATCATGAAAGAGAATTAAATAACTCTCTTGTACAATTAATATTGCAAATGACAGTTTCAAACTTTTTCAATTTCAATAGGTGAAAACAAAGTAGTTTGTTTGTGGTTCAAAGAAGAAATATGAAATATTTTAATTAAAACTCATAGGTTTTGTTGCAATATTAATTATTACTTAATGAAGCGTCGTACCTATTGAGTTTACTAGAATAATGGTCATCATCGTCGTCTTAGTTGTTTAACGATTGTAACAAAAAGTTTTCAAATAACTCAATAGATGGCGCCACCGTGAAAAATTGATCACGCTATCGTTGATCATAGCGCAAATCCTTATAACGATCGTACATCTCTCTGTACATTGATATAGCTCAACAAGTCATTACGAAGTATACAATCGTATCCACTTAGTGGGTCTGTCTAGATCTTCGTAATATCAAGTCACGAAACAGTAGCCTGTACGAAGTATACAACGTTATCCATTAGCTGGAACTTCGTAATACTATTGTATATAGCACTGACATAGCTACGTGCGTTGTCATCTACTAAAGACCTCGCATACCACCTCAATACTTCTACACTATATCATTTCAACTATCAAAGCGATTAGTACAATGTGCAACATACCCTCATCATCATAGGGGCTCCTGTAATATTTCAAAAAGCACTCCTGCGCCATGAACATATAGATAAAGATAAAAAAGTAAATCTTGCCCGTCTATTAGCTTTTTTCAATAAAAATATAACTGTGCTTCAGTGTAAGGCCTATTTCACCTAGATATATATCTGGGCCCTGAGCCTATTAAAATATCTCAAACCTTTTCTGTAAATCTGCGATTCTAGAGTGGGCTGTGACCACCTATCATGAAAACCTGTTTCTCATTTTTCTAAATTCTTTATAGAAAAGCGAAGTATTGTCCAGAAAACATTTGCAAAATAACATCAAAATTTTCGTACTATATGTTATAACCGTGAATTCCACAGTAGAAACTATGTCTATTCACCGTACTCGTATGAAAACTGACGCTGGTGTAATATAGCAGTCGAGTACTACTCATAGTGATATACTTAAATATCTTTTCCGGCGGAAACAAAAAAAAAAGTGGAGCAAAAGTAACTTCAGCGCCTGTTATATACAGTCGAGTTATTCAAATATTTCGTGTTAAAATGGTTTTTATGTTAGTCCTATTTCACGCACTAAAGGCCTCTTTCAGACGTTGAAAATGAAAGAATGGGGGGAAATATTGAGAGTGGAACGCATCTGCCAGTCTTTATTACACTTCTTTGAATGTTTAGAATCGCGTTCGTTCAAAGAATGAGCGTTTGCAGTGTAACGGTGTCGGCTCGCGCTTTCCACTTGTGTTTTATTACATGATATGAAACTCGAGCGTCAGGTGTTCAATTGAAACTTCATGACGATTTATATATACTGTACAGTGTACAGATATAGTGAGAAAATATTATCCTTCGTAATTCTTCGGAAAAGTTCGTATTTATCGTGCTCTCTCGATATTCAATTAATACTATCATTCATTGACAGTTCGGGTGTCATAGTATTCCGATAAAGATCCGAGTTTTCTCGAAGGAAAATAATTTCTCACTACATCTAGCCTTCGAAGAATTGTGTGTATCATATGACAGATAATATACTCAATCGCGATTTTCATTCAAAAGACACTTAACTAATCACTATCATACAGTATAATAAGTGATACGCCCACCCATAACAACGTAACTCTAGTCAAGGTGTTATGTATTGCATCATATTGCGCTCGTCGCTTGAGACGTAAGTTGTCGAGTCATGTTACTATAACAATTACACTAGCTAAAAGCCCTTCCGATCGGATCACAGTAATGTTTGGCGCTGCGGCGGTATCCACCAAGACGGTTTTCTACAACAGAGACCTACCATCAGTACAATTTTATTTGTGCTTTTGCATGCTGCAGTTCTTTAATCAAATACTTTAGTTTCTGTATATTGCATCACTAACTTTTCTTTTCTTTCAGTTTGTGCTATTTTCCAGTGGGTTGTCTTAATGAAAAAAGATTTGCTGGTGGAAGATCTGTTTTCTTAGGCATTCTAGGCAGGTATCACTGCAGCACTTGTTTCTGCTGATCAATGGTAGTACGCAAACATTACTGTGTTCCGGTTTCAAGAGGCTTTGTTGATAATGAAACTATCGGGGCTACACGACTTATTATGTCTCAAGGCGTCGAACTGAGTGGTGCAGTGTACATCATACTAGCTAACTTCATATTATTATGGTAAGGCATTTCACTTATCATCATCATCAGCCGATAGACGTCCATTTTTGGACATAGGCTTTCCCCAAAGATCACTTACAGCCAGCATAGCTACACATCTGATATCACTGGTATCACTAGGGGCCGTCGTATCTAGGAGTTCATATGGGGGATTTGGACCACATCTCACCAAGCTTGCCCAATGTGGGTGGGAAGGAGCCAGAGTCTCGTTTGTCGATTAGCAGGGTGCACCACGAGCAGGTGAGGCTGGTTTGGGTCCTGTGAGTTATGCGGGACTCCTTACACTTATCATCAGACGGAACGCATTGAAGTTGTGTACTTAGACATAATATAATATATTTGTTATTTTAAAGTATGTTTTTTGGTTTAATTTTTAGATAATTCTTCCATATAACGTTTAAAATTTTTATTTTATATTAACGCTTACCTGTCTTCCAAGGTCTTACTCGTGCATTATCGGTGTGTACACTGATCGCCTGAAGCGCGGAACTCTCACAGGAGCTGGCTTTGCTCTTCTTACAAAATGCTGACTCATTAAAGCGGAAGCGAAATGTAGGGTCCCTCCCTAGCTGTACTTCCGTCATGTCCGGCAAAACTTATGTATTGTTATAACCGAACATTAAAAAGACATACAGAGCATAATATTAGTATGATATATATAATAAATATATGAGTAAGGATGGTACATAATAAATATATTAATGTATATAAAGCTGTAGGAATAATTAGATATTATATGTGATTTTTAAACGTAAATTGATATTTAGTAAGAAATTATGAATTGACAAAGTATAGAAAATTATATGAATAAATAACAGGGATACCTTTGTGGGGTTCGGCCAATGCTAAAGTAAATGTGTGTGCATTTCATTTGTCTCATTCGTTAGTGACACAATAAAAATGTGTACAATCCCCGCTGCCACCATTTCATTTTCCATTTTAATTACTTCTAAATACGTAAAAACAGTTTTCAATCCGCAGCGTTCATTTCCCTCTGCAACTTTGTTGAATGTGCTATCCCCCTTCCCGCGCATAATAAGTTGCTTTATATCAAATGTCCCCCTACATAAAATATCCTAGAACCACATACTTGGATACTTAGGTATTACCTAGGCTAGGTAAGGGGAGCCCTAGTCCCCTTATGTAAAGAAAGCCTAGCTCTTTGATCTAACTGAGCAGAAATATGTCAAGTGTCGCTATGCACGCGCCATCTTGTCTATGCGGTTGTGCGTGGGAAGGAAGTGTATAATTTTTTTATAACGCGTTAAATCCTGTCAATGGTGCTCCCTTTTATGCATGGGTGCAAACATCCAAGAAATGCTACAAATGAAGTATTTCTTTTTCCTTGTTTTTTTTTTATTTTAAATGTGTTAAGTACCCTTTCCGAACGCGTGAAACTTACGCAACTAGAAGCGGCGGCCATTAAAATGGTGTGAATAAATATTGAAATTGTATATTTATTCAGTTTCAAATTAATTCAGAACTCCAGATTTGAATAGACAGCTCATAATATTGAAAAAAAAGTGCTTGAAAATAATATGTTTTATTGATGGTAGGTATTCGTTGTGGTAATAGATCTCTGTCCGGAGACCGTCTAGGTAGGTACCACCGCAGGGCCTATTTCTGCCGCAAAACAGTAGTGTGCAAACACTACTGTGTTCCGGATTGAAGAGAGTTGTAGCTAATAAAATTACTGCGGTAACAAGACAGCATCCTGTGTCTCAAGGCGGCGAGCGAGATGTGGTGCTGTGTATACCATCTTAATTAGCCACATCTCGTTATGGGCAAGTGTAACACTTACCATCAGTTTAATAATTGAAATGTGTTTGTTTACAATAAAAACTGTTCAGAAAATTATAAATATATGAGAAATAAAAAGTTCTTACTAGAGGGCGTGTTATGAACTTACTAACTGATAAGTGACTAATAAAATTAACTACTTAATTACCTTTTAATAATGATACATTAATCAAACTTCCTGTAGTAGAGATGTAGGGTGTAAGGTGTTCCGCACAGCAACTCACGGGAACCAAGCCAATCTCACCTGCTCGTGGTGCACTTTGCTAATATACAAACGAACCTTTAGCTTCCACTTCCTTGCGTTGGCCCAGCGTGGTGAGAAAGGCCCAAATTCCCCCATATGAACCCCTAAAAACGACTGAAGGTCGCCGGAAACCGCTGGATGCGGGCAGTGCTGAACCGATCTTTGAGAGGGCCTATGTCCAGCAGTGGATGTCTATTGATAATGTTTACAAAGGAAACTTTGAAAGACTTGCTTTTGAATCGCAGAAATAATTCAATATTTTTTTTTAGTAATTACTGTTTTCACTTGCTGTTATGTGATAACTTGAGATATTTTTCAGATAATGTAGTAGCGATTTAAAAAAAAAAAAACTCTGAACTGTATTATGCTTAATAAATGGGATGCAAACAGTAATAATATGAATCAATTTTTATGTAGAGATTCGATATAAAGACTTCGTTTACCTCCGGCAATGGCCTCTATAAAATTCCATTCATAATTCAATTGTTTTAATTCGAAACGCATAAATCTGAACGCAGCCATCCAAAGTGTCATTAAAAAGAGGGAAGCCGAATGATTGGTTGGCGTTTTTTCTTTTTAATTTTTTTTTGCCCGTCCGCGCTCGCTTTGTAAACTAATGGACGTTCGCGTTCGGGACGCTTTGAAACTTTGCTTTTAAAAAATTAATGTTGTAAATACTTTTTTGTACGGCAAAGTTACGAGAAGAATGATCATACTCTTATCAATTTTACTAGGAAAACATTTATTTACCCTCTGATAAACTATACGCGGTTATAACAGTCGGATGCTAATTGGGGATAACACAGCGACACAGCGCACATGGCTTTAAGACGAATTTAATCGTTAATATCCTTATTAATTCATCAGCTACAGTACACGTCGAACTGGAACAGCACAGTTTGAACACCAGAGTTTAGTATATTTAACTTTATGACTAGACTATCTTAGATAAGAAAGACGTAACACCAGTCTACAGTCATGTAATAAAGAACAAGTCATTTATTACCTCATAAAATACTTCCAATATCAATAAATTCTTTAATATATGAATTTTTTTATTTCATGTCAAGATGATTTGTTCACCTTCTGCTAGTAATAAAGATCTTTGGATTGTATCTCAATTTTTAAATGTAGCTCGTTGTTAGCGATCGTAAACTTAAGGCTTTTATTAAGAGACTAGTGTGCGAATATTATCTCTTTATAGTATAAAAGATACTGTAATTAACCTAAGAACTTGATTGTTATTGAAATTATCTCCAAGAGGATCATTTAACGTATTGAGAAGTAATGACAATTAATCCTAATACAAAACGATAGCAACAATGTTGTGAAATGTATATCATTTTATTCAAAATCATATCTTATGGGCAAGCGTACCACTGCCCATCAGATGAATGTCATGTTCATGTCGTCGCTTTGTCGCATAAAATAAAGTTTTTTTTTTTTTACCACATCGCCACAATGCGGTCTTCCCGAGGCGGGACGTAGTGGAAGCCTTTAATGTTTTATTTTAATGGAAAAATTTTCACCGATTGGCCGTTCATATAGAGAATAGGGAATGCATTTGACGTCAGCTGCGTAGCGGCGCAACTTTAAAATGGCGGCCTTTTATTTTATACTTAAGGTACCGTTCCACTGAAATAGACGTAGGTAAAAGTATAATTAAAACTTGTATAGGGTTAATAATTGTAAGAATTTTTTTTATTTTATTTTTAAGAAGCTTTACTGTTACATTTGAGGGAACATCTTAAATAAAAAAAAATATTTGGTTATTCCAATTTCATTCATCGTATAGTTATGTTTATGATAACAAGATAACAGCATAAAGTATTTTTTTTTATTTAATTTATAACAGAATTACCTTTAACGTAACATATTATTTTTATAATACTTTAAAAAAACAATTATTAAAGTTGTTTTTAACATCTATAGTTTAAACCAGAATTATATAGGTATAGGCATAGACTATTGTAAAGAGATTAGTCATAATTTTTTTTTCATGTTCTGCATTAAAGTCAGGCTTAAGCCGCGATTGTGGCGCGCTTGTAAAATTTCCATTTGGCACTACGTAAAAAACTAAGTGTCACTTTTGTACACGCGTCTAAACTATTTTTTTACGGTGGCAGTCTACATGGATATTGTTGATGTAGTTTTATTATTTAATTAAATACACTAGACTAGTGGTAGGTCTCTGTTGCTGGAGATCGTCTAGACATGTACCACCGAAGGTCCTATTTCTGTAATAAAAAAAAACAACGAACCATGTCAGTGGAAATAGTTAATTAATTAGAAGAAAAATGTTGTTGTGTTTAGTTATATTATGTTTTGTGTCAATGGTGCCGACACATCCCTGAGGGTTGAGTCCCCACAAAAAAAAAAGAATAAAAAAGAACTTCACGTGTTCAATAGCTATTAAACACATGAAGTTTATGTTGTAGATTACTATGATATATTGCGTGTCACCACCAGGTGAATGTCCTGATCGTCTCGTGGCTTTGTCAAAAAAAAAGCTCTATCACATGAGACCTTATATTATATAAAGGTTCATCAGTCTAATATTTGCAGTAATTATTACCGATTCGGAACTGTGCTGTAGTAATGTTTGTACACTACTATTAATCAATTGCATAGGCAGCAGGCGTTTTAGTATTTTATTTTGTTATATAGCCTAGTGCTTGATTATGATCATATCTGGTGGAAAGTGGATACCTAAACTAGATAGTAAACCGCACTAGTCTAGAACAAGCAACTCTACTCGTGAAGACTACCACGTTATAGCCGAACGGAAACACTGATGCTGAAATCTCTTTCGATGAGTAGCAGGGTCTAGAGGGATTACTACTCAAACATCTTTATTTCTTTTTGTTAAAGATTCATCATCATGATCAGCCGATGGACGTCCACTGCTGGACATAGGCCTTTCTCAAAGATCGCCGCGTTTGTAGTAGGTCATGTTGAGGAGATTTAGGCCATTTCCCAAGCTGGCTCAATGTGAGTCGGTATGGTCCAGAGTCTCGTTTGTTGATTAGCACGGTGCACCACGAGCTGGTGAGGTTACCTTGGGTCTTATCCATATTCACTGGATTTGTAGTTATCTCGGACGTTCACCTGACGGTAAGTATAACGTCTACTCATAATAACGTGGCGCTAGTTAGGATGCCCTATGCTTCACTGCACAACATTGTGTTCGTCAACTTGAAACATAAGTTGTAAACTCTCGGTACTCTTAATTTCATTAGCTACAGCCCTTTTCATACTGGAACGCAGTAGTGTTTGCACACTACTCCTTGGCAAGAGAAATAATCATTGCGGTGGTACCTAGACAGTCTCTGGCAAGAGACCTAGCATCAGTGTGACGTTGCACCGTTTCTAAACTGGATCGAAACAAATTGGCTATTAGTTATATGAGTCAGGTACATAAATAACTACTATATGTGTGTTTAATAAGAAACTGTTTTTAGGTATTCATTTATTTGTTCAATTAATGATTTTTATAAAACGTTGATTATTTATGTTAAAACAAGGAACAATATCGATCCAGGTCTGCACGACACTTGCTCAGGTGAATCTCTCATTAAGGCTCTTTATTCAATTATCCCGCAGCGAGCGGGGCAAAGCATTTTTATCCAGCCCGTTGCTTTATTGCTCCGAGGTTCATTATACAAATTAATTGTAAGGGCTTACGTGTCCCACACTTCTCGTATTCGGCCGGAGATAGGTTAGGTGTGAATGTGGAGGTGTAATGGAATTGGCTTTAGAGTGGGCATTTTTAATTTTATAAATAACTAGCTGTTACGGCTGAGTCCGCTTTGTTGACCGTAATATAAAATTAGACTTGAAATGTATCTGAAATATTCCTTTAGAGCAATCGCAAATAACTTTTTATAGCAATCGTTACTGTAGTAATCGTATACACGAAACGAAAATGTTTCTAAAAGTTAATTAGAAATAAAACGATAAAGGATCTATGATATAAATAACCTATAACCATGTACATGTCATTCGTTGTCGAATGGTCATATTCCCATGTCGACATATTAACTAATTTTCACGTGATTGGAACGAAGAAAACCCATTAACATTATATATATATAGATTAAGTAAAAATTGTGCCAAAGAAAGTAATGTATTATATTATCATGTCTATATTGTAACATTCTTAATCTAGGTTTATCTAAATTGTTGTAATATTTTGTTCAGCGACATTTGCGTGAGAAGTTGCTATATATCTATAGAGATATTTTATCAAACGAAATAAACTATCAATGTTTGGAGGGCGATGTAACATATTAAATCATTTCGTCAATTAACTATACAACATGCCGTAATCAGATGAACCTTTTCCTCGTCACGGCGCTACAATATATAAAAAAAATATTGAATATACATTTCACTATTATATACTATACATTATACTATACACTATACTATACACTATAGTTAAACAAATGGAAGTTTTCAATTTAAAATTAAACAAAATTAATATTTGCTTACTGTGAAATTAAAGTAAATGCGAAACGCGCGAAAACCACAGTGGGAATCAAAAGCCAAGAGGTGTGAAAGAGGGTTCCGCGGGTCTTTGTACGGGCATAATAGGCATTGTAGACTTCTGACACGTACTCCACAAAAGAACCATTCCTGTTCAACCCTAATATACCATTCAGGAGCTCCGATTTGGAATAATTCACCTTCGAGCGGCGGAGACGCCGTGGTTCTCTGTAAATTGGTCGGCACATTCTATATTTTACATGAAGGGATTATTATTATTATTGCAGCAGTTACGGCGCATTTAAGAGCTTCCTTTTTTGTTTCTCGAGTGTTGGGGTGTCAGAGCGGAGTGATTCGAGATGTTGGAAGGGACATGCGGTGTGAAAAAGTGCGGTATGAAATAAATATACTGGAAAGTTCAATTGATATTCACAACGCCGAGCATAATCCTAGAACAGGGACGTTAATTGAAAGGGAACTATGACGGCCCTAGTACAACCTACGAGTACTAACACGCTCATTCACATTTCAAACGCTTTGTGTATAATTATGGACTAGATGAATTGTACAGGTTTTCATGTATTCGTATAAAAAATATTTCAATAAAGTTTTTCACTATAAACAGTAATTAATAAAAAGATTAATATATATTCACGTAATTATTCATTTTAATGTTTTTGATAATACATATAGTAGGGTAAATTAATATCGTTACAACTTCACTGAGATAGCCTTACACCTCTGAAAATTTACGCAAGTACCTCCTTCAAAAAAAGAGTATAATTTACTGCAACAGTAGTTTTACAAGTTTTTTTCTGAACTCTACAATATGTGGTCAGATTAGGTCCCATGTAACAGGGGGCGAGCCTGTTGCCACTTTATTGGGACCACCACACACACACACACAAAGATGATATCAATGTGCGGGTTTCCTCACGATGTTTTCCTTCACCGTTTTTGTATCTCGCTGTTGTAACTAAAGTTCACAAATGTACATAACTTAAATATTAAGTCATTGGTACATGCCGAGGTTTGAACCCGCGACCTTCGGAATGAAAGCCGCACGCTCTAACCATTAGGCCAGCGAACTACTCCATACAAATAAATACTATTAGAAAAGTAAATCTAGTAATAATGTTTGCTGAAAGATATATATTAATGGCGTACAATACTGCTCTGGGTTTAAGTTGCACGATAAAGATCTAATTAAATATAGGAATAAAATTAATTATTAATATATAAAGTAACAATCACTTACTTTAGAGACTTAGAAATTATTGTTTTATTTTTACTTTGTTAGAACCGGAACAATGAGGTTAATTACAATGTGGCATTAGCAGTCCATACCCTTCCTTTGCCATCGCTCCCCTTTTGTATTAAGATTTTATAATAATATGTAATAAAGTCACTTTATTAAAATATAAGATTTTCTTTATTATATAAAATAAGAATAGATTGTTCAAGTCTAGTAATATAACTACGCTATAATATTAATTAATCCCCCATTAAGACGTCAACCTCACGGGGCCCGTGCTCTTACGGCGAATTACAGCGCCGGGCTGGGTTAATTGCTGAAAATTGGAAATTTAATTGATTCAGACATCGTCTTAATGCTACCTGAGAATACGGACCAGCCGTCTATGATATGAAAAAAAAAATGCTTTAAACTGTCTCAAATATACACGGAATAATAAATTACCTGGTTGTGAATAAGAAACATTTGTCTAAGGCGCATCTAAACATTGACGTTTTCCAATTTAAAACTTACTGTAGCTGATGTTAGTTAAGTGAAGATCATATTGTGTTATTTCACTGAAGAATATCATCAGGGTTTGATGAAAGCATTCATCGTAACAAGATCATTTCCTATTGTTTAGGTATATTAACTGACCAGGTTAAAGTTTTACTCGTTTGTTATAAAATAAGGATAAGAATCTGTAAGATAACTAAATTCTGTATCAGGCTATTAAGAATAGGATTAAGGGTAGCCCTGCCTATTGTAGAAGGCGATTAAAAGGGTTTACGGGTTCGTGGGCTTTAAAAGTGGGAGCCCTCATAGGTCACTGAGAGAAAGAGAGGATGAACAAGTACAAGGTGGTCTAGGGTTTGTCATACCAAAGTGAGGGTGCTGAATCTACATCTCTCCCCAGGATGTGCTTTAAGCGTAGTGCCAGGAGTAGTACTGGTGCGTTCCGAAGGAGATCTCAAGGCCTCACGCAAGGCATTAAGGATAACCACCGAAGGAGTTATAGTGTGTAAAAATCCCAAATATCATTGTCTTCTCAAAAACAGGGTTTCTGTTTTAAAGATATCTCCACGAGAACAAAAAAAAATTAATATCTAAAGGCTGTTTGGCTAAATAAAGATACAAAATTTAAATCATTGATTGTAATACTTTGTTGAATAATATTGTTTTTTTGAATGTTTTAGTACTGAAATAAATCATGTATATATATATATATTTGACATTTTATGAATTGAAAAATGTTCGTAGTTAAGAATATCATTAAATCCTCTTTTCACACCCGCTGATGTTTCTTAGCAATGACAATAGAAAAGTGAAAAAAAAGAAGTATAAAACATTAACTGATAGACGAGAAAATTATTTTCGTATAAATTTATTTACAAAATGTAGCAACTAGCAAATAAAAATATGAAATAGTGAATAGAAAACATGCATAATTAAAATAAGCAGTATAATTAAATCACAGAACAAAATCTAAAGTATCCACTAATAATCAAACGTTCCCCTGTTATATAATCAAAGATGTTTAAAGATGACGACGGTGAGTACACTTATTGTGAATTATCATATTTTACTGCTGACCTCCCTTAATAGGATAGCATGAAGATAATTGCTTGTAGAAATTGTAAAAGTGTCTTCAGATTATTTGGTAAGGGAGGTAGATGCCTTCAAATATAACCCCTTTTATCGGAGATCTTAGGTAGAGCTGTACTCTACCCTAAATCCAGCTTAGATATTACACAAAAGCAACGGTACTTCCGTATAAGATCCAAGCTTTATTCACAGTGGACCAAAATCACCAACAGTGGTTCCAGTGGTTCCAGTGGGTCCAATTTTAGACAATACCCAACTTACTTTCTTTGCAAAAGGCAAAGGTTACTTTTCAAAGACTTACCTGATCCTAAATAAAGGTTTCCGTACTATGTAACGCTGTTGTTATATTGCGAAGAGGATTTATCTAAAACAGTATCACATTACGTTCTAATTTATTTTTGTTGTATTTTGAGTCTCATTTACTGATGAGGACAGCCCACAATTTATACACTATGTCAATTTATAAAACTACTATAATATACTATAAGTGCTGGAAGGTACATCCGATCTTTCAAGATTTCTGTATCTTGAAATATCTCTCTTGTGTATCTTGAAAGATCTTTCTTGTATTGAGCATTGTTGAGTACGTTTAAAACGTGTCCTACTTTGTTCAGGATTATTGTTCAGAATTGACGATCTTTTGTTCTGATGTTACTCACTATGAATCAGTATAATTTTCGTTTGTGTCATCATCATTGCGGCCAATTCCAGTTACAGATTACAGTGTAGTAACTTCTCGTACGCAATTTCGAAACAACACTTATTAGATAGATATACATTGTAGTAAAGTTTTTATATTTTTTACTTTCAGATAATAAATTAAATTTTTATCTATATAAAGATTTGTAAAGAAATCTCTGTCCTTTTGTTACCACAGATAATGGTATAGAAAGCAATCTTAGTTTCACCATGGTTCACCCTCTAGTAGACGTGGTTTCCTATGATAAATTCTATACATAAATTCAATGATTTGTAATTCAAATGCAGCGATACAGGATTAAACCGACATCCTTATGCATGAGAGGCTCGCCGTCTCCCGACTGAGTTATCACGACATATGGGATTCAAACATAAAGCCTCGAACCGTCAATACGCTCGCCACAGAGTAACACAGTGGACCAATTTTATGCATCTTTTGTTTGTAATAAGTAAACTTCACCAACTTTAGAGTACGAGTGAAGTTTTATTTTTTAATTTTACGAAGCGAGACGAAGGCGACTTTACCTGATTGTAAGTGATACTTGGCCCCATAACAATGTAGTGCTAGTTAGAATGATAAATGTCATTACACTGTTCTCGTCGCCCGGGGACCTAAAATTGTTGTCTCATTACCTCAGTAATTCCACTAGCTACTACACTCTTCAAACTGAACATAGTAATGTTTGCACACAACTCCTTGGCAGCAGTAATAGGAGCTGTGGTGGTACCTAGACGGTATTCAGCAACTGAACTATCACCTGTAAATGACTTCATACCTCCATTATCACAATTTTCAAGATGTACTTTTTTACACATTAATAGAGTAGAGACTTGCTTGTGCTAAATTAAAATTCAAACTTGTCTTATTTTCTGTACATGATGTTGGTGGCAAATCACAAGATATGCTTCTGGGGGAAAGTCAGGGTTATGTAAGATTTCTACTCAATAAAATCAGATGATGGTCACTTTCAATGCTTTGCATGTCCTATATAAAAATACTAAAATGAAATAAACAAACTGTTTCACTGTTGTTTTTCTTCTGTGTCTATTTAGTACAGTAACGGTTATTCTATTAATATTATAGTTTTTATTGACTAAGTTATTTGGTGTGATATTTATCGAGTAAGTTACAAGTAATTAACTAGCGTTGGAGCTTTATTATCAGAGACTCTTAGTAGGTAACGACTGCATCATTTCACGAAATATCTTCTATTAAGTTAAGTAGTTGAAAAAAAAAAAATTAGTCCTATTTTACATTACATATTCAGTGTCGTATGGAGTTTATGTAATATTTATAGGATACAATGAAATATATAAAGTATAACTGTATGAATAACCGTGCAACAAAATGGCGGCTAGCTATATGTTGAACAAGAATCACTTTGACTTGATTTAACCTTGGTTTTCTACCGTGAATTTCTAATCTATGGAGAGAACTGATCTTTTTATTTCCTTTAATAGACCAATAATGTATCTTAATCAATGATAGCAATAAGAACTTTTTTCGTTATTTAATTTACTTCTGTATTATTTTCTTGTATGTTTCTCATTCTGTATAATTAAATCTTTAAAATTCCGCCGATTTTAGATGAGGATGATAATACTTTCGGCGTCACACGCTATCCGTGTATGCCCTCGTTGGTCGCCCTGCAACAGATGAGGAACAGGCTCCATCTCGCGAACCTGGGCAAGAAGCTGATGAAATGGACCGCTCTCGCCACGGGTACCGAGTTGAGGAACATTGCCGGGCAAATCGATGCGTTAGTATCAGATGTTAATATGAGATTCAATACAAACCATTAATTTCCGCTTCTATATGTAGCTGAGAATATGTTATGCTGTTATAGTGATGAACTGACTACATCAAGGTTGTATCTGTCTCACGTCCACACCTTCGAGATTCCACCACATATGTCACCTTTATTAAGCCTGGGACTTTCTGGTAATCACCAATGGGTTGTACGAATGAATAGCTTCTCTCTGCGATTGAGACAAATATGTCCAATTTGAAAGTTATCGTTGTTCCGTAAATCTTATTTAGTTGCGTTGTTTGTTTTTCCTTTGTCCAGGATATACAAAAGTTTCTCACAGGACATACGCGACGCTTTCATCGCACTGGCCAGATGTCGATATTTTTACCCCCACCTAAACCGAATGGTCGTCGAGGGATGCCCTAGTGTGGTTAGTATGATAATTTATGTCGGTACATTTTAAACTCGTCGCTTCCGTGTGTTCTAGTGACGTGAATGATAAGAAAACAATCAATCTATTGTTTACGTCAGTCAATTGTAAGATATCGGATTGAATAGATATCGATACTAGCCTATCTCTGCGTTTATGATATATTGTTTTTTTTAATTTAAATATGTAAATTGTTACTATAAATAAAATTATTTTTTTTATTAAAAAAAAATTACTTTAATTCAAAACTAGTTTTAAGATAAGAAAAATGACAAAAAGTTGTTCCGCCCCCGGGTGGGCTCGAACCACCAACCTTTCGGTTAACAGCCGAACGCGCTAGCCGATTGCGCCACGGAGGCCGTGGTTAATTCAATGAAAATAGGATAGATATTCACTTTTTAAATTTTTCGTTATAATTTTTGCCAAAACAAAAAACCTCTGTCTAGCAGTGGACGTTCATTGACGGAGATGACGATTTTAGAATAAAGTTTATCGTTGTAGTTAATTTTTAATAATAAAAAAAATCACCTATGAAAAACATTATAAATCTCATAAGAACTTTTTGAAAAGTGGATTTTAAAAGATCGTCTTATTAACATTGCAATAATACCTTTTTTCGGAACTATTTATATACTATAGTAGACAGTAGATAAATAATTGTAGCTCACTGGGTTTCGGAAGCATGTAAGCTAAAAATTCCCACTCTACTGTTGCATTAATTAATGCATATTAATGTTATCTGTTTTATGTATAGGCTGAGGTTGTATTTACTACAAGTTTGAGGACAACATCGGGTGTGAAAATATTAAAATATCATATAATAGAAGTAAGTTATATTTTATCAAATCTGTTATTTTAAATCAAATTCTTTGTGACTATGAAAAATGCAAAGGTTAGCTTAAAACCTGTATGAATATTTTTTATGTCAAAGCATACAGGTTATAATTAAACTACATTAGTTAAATTATAGTAAAGTTTAACTGTCACATTAATTACGTTCCGATACGGAAGTGGAAACAATGTTAGCATAGAATATCTTAGGTGTCCGCACGTTAAGCGAAATATGGTGCTATGGAAATTCTATTCTGAATAATCTCATTGTTATGGACAAGCATATCACTTACCATCATCGTTAAGCCTATTCAATATCTGCCGTAGAGAAACAACCCCTTTGTTTCTTTGTAATTCACGTAAAGGCGTATCCGACGTTTTTGTTTCGTTGATGCATTCAACACCCATTTTTACAATTCTAGAATAATACTCATCCGTACGAGCACCTGGGAATAGATAAAGGTGGTCAAACTATTCAAGAAACTAAAAGGATCTGGCTCGAATTGCTTAAACGAATGATAATGATGATCGAGCTCCGTAACAACTTCAAACTGGTGGAAGAAATGCATAACACTGCCAATAAGTGAGTGATTTTTTTTTATGATTTGGATTTACATGTACTGACTTTTTGTGGTTAAAAACAAATTTTAGTTTGAATAGCTTTGAATTTGTTTGAGTACGGTAACAAAGGCACAGTACAGGCTGCGACTTTAAGCGTACTTAGGCTTAGTGCTTCTTGTCCCTGGTTTGATTCTGTGTCGCAGTTTCCGGAGACAGGTTTGTGGTAAGGATTTTTCAAACCATCTAGGCATTGCTGTGTTTCCGTTGTCCATATGCGAGAGAAATAATGTTTTGGGTGAGCACACTTCACCATCTACGGTCCCTATATGTTACCTAATCACAAAAATGAGGCCCATTGTTAGGTCATTATTGATCAACATAAGAAATTATGTTCTTCAATAATGAATAATTTGGTAATCTTTTTAAACGAGTTTCTTAAGACTTAATAATGAAGTGTAGCGTTTTAGATTTTATTTACCGTATTCTAATTATAACTGTAGTAATTAGTAGAAATTACTATTAATAGTTGCGGATTTTCATCCCTAGCTTTAGAAATTATTGTTAATTAAAAGTTTAGTATGTTTATATAGATGTTTGACTAATAATGTAATGGGATACATTTTTACCTTTTTCATGTTAATGGCTATGACGACTAAACGAGATAATAGGGTGTTTATATATATATTTTTTTATTCTATTAAGGGACGAGAAGAGAGGGACGTTCACCTTGTGGTATGTGATAAGTCAGACTATTACAACGTGGCGCTAGTTAAAATGGTGAACAGAGCAGCCCATTGTACGATTGTAAGATGTAGTCTCGATATCCCAGTAATTTCACTGGTTACAGCGCCTTTCAAATCGGAACACTAATGTTTGCACACTTTTGTTTGGTGGCATAAATGGGTACTCGGTGAGACAGGTTCCGGCAATAGTGACCTACCATAAGTAAAATAAGGTCGTTTTACTTATATTAGGTAAAACAGTATTCAATGATCATACTAAAGGTTCTGGGGTAGAGTGTCTTAGATAAAGTTATAATATTAATAAACTGTGTAAAGTCGTAATGTCCCATTACTTATTAGCCAATCTGATACTTTGTAGATATAAGAGCTGCCGATTAACACCCTTCCCTCTAAGGACTGGGCGGGAACTTCATAAATGTAAATTCCTAAATTGTATTATACATTTGGTTTTGTCAATATTTTAATAGGAGAGGATAAAAGACAACAGGAAAAGCAAATTGTGTATCAAAGAAAACGAAAGTCCATATTAAAATGAAGAACTAACAAATTGTTTCGTGCATTTCAACTTATTTGACCTTTGATATGATATACTTGGCTCTGCAGGTCGTGGATAAATCATTATTTGTAGTTTGTTTATATGTTTGTTATTATTTATGTAATAATGAATTCTGAAAATCAATAATACCGTCGTTTTGTATAGGAAAAAAGCGATTTAAAGATATGAAACCAAAAAATATTTTAATTTTAATATGATAACGATCATTCTCAAATTGCAGTATAAATTCCAGTTTCTTTAAGGGACTCATTGCTCAAAATAATGCGATTAATCTGTCAACATGTATCATAGTTAACCCGTGCAGTCCTTAAAGAAAGAGGAGTAGGCAGTGTGTTCAAGAGCGAATTTTCTTCTACAATTAAAGTTCTTTACCGCAGGAAAATGAACGTATTAGGAAAAGTGGTCATACCAAAAGTCAAAGCAACTATGACGTATATATCAAGCGCGCTGGACGAACTTGCCAGAGATGAATTTTATAGACGGAAAATGATTTTAGAAGTGAAGGCGAAACAAAAGAAAAAAGATAAGGTTGATGATAAGGAAACTGAAGAAGAATGTACATTGATATGTGATGATGATGGTAATAAAAAATCAATGTTGACAGTCTTAAAAGAGCATGTTAGTGAAATATTGGAGATAGTTAATACTATTGACGAAAATAATTTCTCGAAATCCGATATAAAGGAATTTATGGTCATGGGCGAAGAGTTAAAGACAAAACTAGAGGGCACGTTAAATTCGGAACCATTTGTGAGTCAACCAGATGAAGCGGATATGGAAAATGAGGATTTAAGTCTTGGTCCATTTGAAGTAGAGGTTAAAGAAATAACTAAAATTGTCAGAACTAGGAACCCAGACGGCACTATAAAGGAAGAGAAAAAAATTATAAAAATAACTAAAGAAGTAAAGGATGCTGTAACGGGTGAAGTTACTAATATTACATGTGATCCGTCGACGTCGTCTTCGGCACCTTCTCATAATCCCACGATACAAATGATAAGCGTCAAAGATTGGATTGGAAGAAAACATTTATACGATCACAAGTTATTTACAAAGCATATTTATGGGACAACCACGGAAATAAATTCAAAGCGCATAGTCTACGATAGTTTATTATTTAGCAATAGTTTAACTGAAGCTTTACTCAAATTGGATAAAGAATATTTAAAATCAAAGGATTATTATGCAAATTGTTCCTTTTATAGAGAAGAGGACGTGCAGTTTAGAAAGAAGAACTTCTACGATATATGTTCAAGCGAGTTTAGTTGCAATGAAATATTAGAAGAACACTTATCTAACTTAAAAAATACCGACATAGACAACATCACATCGAATAATCGGAACGAAAGTAAAGATTTAGAATTCCAAAGTAAAATTATGTTAGAAAATATACAGGATGTACAGGAAAAAAAATCGAATGAATCCTTTGTTGAATATTAAAACAAGAACAATAAATAAGATCAAAAATTTTTCTGCAAAGTATCTTAATTTATGTAGTTATTATACGATTACGTATTAATTATTTTATTATTTGCAAAAGTTCTAAAACAATGTGTTGTTATTTTGTATGATGCTGTGCACATACATTTAGTAAACGTAATAAACAATAATGACAGCAATCAATAAAACATAGGTTATTATGCGCGTAGTCCTTAGAAGAACCTAGGGTGAAATTCGGTAGCTATTTACTAGACCCTAATAGTAGCAAATTGTTCACAGGCAGTGGAATAATAATCTTGGTCAACTGTATATAGCACGCGATACAAGTAATGCTTCTATTTATACTACATTAGCGTTCGAAGAAATATTTAGTGGAGACTACCAAAATTTATTAAAAAATAATACACATATATCGTTTTATAAAAATAATTATTCATCTGAATGCATCCATTGTAATAATAAATTGCTGCTATGTTCATTGAACGAAAATCATAAGGATATTCATAAATCATCAGCGGAGATTTTATTTACAATCGAAGAAATGAAATCTCTAAATTCTCATCATTCTAATAAACATTCAAGAATATTAACATTAGAGGCGATTTTATCAAAACTATCAGCTTCATATGAAACAGTTGGTATTATAAATCAAAATAAATTTTTCCAAAGTACTTTAGTAGAAACTCGATCGTTAAAATGTGTACTTTTCAGTGATAACGCAGACGTTATTCATAATAGGTTAACTATTAAATCGTCGTGTAATGAAAATCAAATCCCATTAAAGTTTAAACCCTCAAACAATGCCATAACAATTATCCAAAATATATACCAAGATAATTTTGCTAATCATGATGGTCATACAGTGTTAGAAAACAAATACAGTTTTAATAATATTGTTAAAACAAAAAAATATCATCATTTAAGTAAATTGAAGGATCTCATTGAGGATATAGTTGGAATAAGTAATGATTTAAAGAGGGAAGGGTTTTGCATCTCTAATGTATGTGATGAATTTATAGAAAAATGTTTATATGTTAGTAAAACAATTCACAGTATTTTAAACAACAAACATTTGTTAAACTACTGCAAAACGAATTCGATAAATGATATGAAAAATAGTAGAGCTACCAATATTACTAACAATAGATTTGTAATGTCTCCTATATTCGTATATTTAGTTTTAGAAACTTCATCAGACATGTCAAAATGTGACAAGGTTAGATGTCTATTGGAAGAGTTATTACAAAAAATTGACAAAACGATAGACGTAGCTAAAATATTCACAAATGATTGCATCGCCATTGATATTGAAAAATTCATACAGGCCTCTTTAGTAGTGAGTAAATACCTACAGAAAGCGAGTGAAGAAAATGAATCAGCACCTCCTCCGTGCAGTAAAACTTGTTCCTGTCATGATAGAGCACCATCATGTGGTTGTGATCCGAGTAAATCAACAGATAACATAGATGAGAAAAAATCCTGTGCTGATGGCTCCGTTGCCAGTAACATTGGAAATGAGGAAGATGATGTCGAGTGCTGCGAAAACAAAATTTATAAGAGTTCAAAAGTTAGACGATTTAGAAACCCTGACGGAACTATGCAGGAAGAGATAGAAACTATAATAATAACAAGAAAAAAGCAGGATCCTACTGACGAGAATGAATGTGATGAATGTTCATTCGAAATAAATGAAGAAGACTTATGAAAAAAATTACAATAAAAAAAAAGTTTATTACATGTTATGATTAGGTTGTTATATCTTGCTATTAAAACGGTGTTTACTTGATTAATTTATTTCCTTCTATATCTACATTTTTTTCTCAAATGTTATTACTTTGTCCAGATTATCTGGCAATAAATAAGGTAATGAGCTTTCAAAGTTCTTTTACTTCTTTAGCTAGTTAAGAAATGTGCACCTTTGCAAAGGTCAAATAATAGAAATTTTTGTGTGATATTGTATTAATTTTCTTTTTGGAAAATCTTATTGAGATTCTATACTCGAGATACGTTCTCCACAGTTTAATAATAATTAATTTCTGTTGATCTTATATAAACTCCTAGACATCATTAAAATAATATAGAATTTATCGGTCTTTTTCATGAATTATGTGTGGTTTTTCTATTACCCATTACAAAAATGCAATATCAAGCAATCAAATGGGCTTTATTCGGTGGCTTGGTAAATTTGATAAAAATTATGAGTGTGATAAGTTAGCAGTAATTAATTTTACAGGAAATGGAATGTTTTATCAAAGATGGTTGTTCCGCGTGTTAAGTTAAGTACGCGTTACATCTTATCTGAATTGGAAGAAATAGAGAGAGAAGATAATTTTAGATTAAAACGATTTAAAGAATTAAAAATGAAAAAGTATAAGAAAGTTCTGCAACCAGAACGGAATAGAACAATAGAAAAAGATAACGAGGAAGAATTTTGTAGCATAGAAAAAACGGAGACCGCAGAAAGCGACATAAATACTGAAAACTCCGAAAATAAGCTTTTACGCGGTTCACGTACAGTAATAGGAAAAGAAGAAAACCTTAAAAAAATTAGTACTGAACAAGTGGAAAAGGGTATAAAAATGGAGAAAGTACCAAAAAGAGTAACAATAGAAACTAAGCTTAGTGGTAGTTTAATTATTGCTGAAGAAATAGACATAAATGATAACAAAGTTAATATAGGATTGAATATGGATGCTGTTAAACCTGAAGAACAAAACTATGATAACATTGGAGATTATTGCAGTTGCAATGAATTGTTCCCTTCATTAGAAAAGTTAACAGAAAATGGGTCTATTGTTAAAGCTTCCAGTGAAACTCTTGAACAACAAGTAAACGATGCATTAATGCACACAGAAGAAATTTTTGATTTGGTTAAGGACAATGAAGAAAGTGAGCCTTGTGATTATAATTGTTTATCTACTTGGATTGAACTAAAGAGTGTATTAGAAGAAATTGTTTTAGATCGAATTTGTGATAAATGTAAAAATAAAATAAAAAGATCAAGCGAAGATGGTGCGCCTTATCCCAAAAATCTATCTAAAAGATCAGAAGATTTGAGTAAATTGTCGATTCCCGATAGTATCTTTAGTATTAAACCTGAAAATGAAGATAAGTTAGGAAATTTCGAAAGAAATTACAAAGAGTCAATTAAAGTATTACGAATACAAAACGAGGACGGTACAATAAGACAAGAGAGGAAAGTAATTACCGTAAAGACTGACAAAAGAAATCCAATGAAATCAAAGCCTTTAGGTGGTCTAGACAATGTATGTAATAGAGTGATATCTAAATGTTCTTGTGATGATTTAAGTGGGGAGAGTGACAACAGCCAAACACAGCAAAAAAATGGAAAGCAAGAAATTGATACTGATAAAAGTAATTACAATGGAAAACATGAGTCTTTGTATCACCCTACTTGTACTAAATCAGATCCGGTGTGCGGGAATAGACAGTGGAATGATCCTAAAGTAAGATCTTGTATGTCAGCCGGGAGCGTAAAAGAAACAATGAAATTAGACGCTGTTAACTGCTCTTGCCTCGGCGATATCACTGTGAATTTAAATTTTCAAAACAAAAGCTCTGAAAATATACATAGTATTAATATTAGAAAATTACCTCCGGTTTCATCAATCAATTTTAATTTTTGTAATTTGCCAAAGAGCACTTCTAAAGAATCACAGAATGATAGCAATTCGTGCTGTGGTTTGAAACAGGAAAATGAAATGTCTACCGTTAAGGAATCAACACCAAAAGTCAATGATGATGCTGACTGTTTGTGCGAACTTGATGACGTGTTTGAAAAAACATTCGATAAATGTTGTCAGACGTTTAATCAAATAGGTGCTAAAATAGACACTATGGGTAAAAATAAATGTACTCATGTTACAGAGTCAAATAACCAAGAAGATGAGACACGTAACAATGCTTGTTTACAATTACCAGATTTTACATATATTTTTAGCAAAGTGGAAAAGGTAAGCCTCGATGACCCTGTAAATGCCGAAGATTGTTGTAAAAAAATACCAGAAAAAATCTTTTTTATAAAACATTGCACCGATTCTACCATGTTTGCTTATATATTTAGCACTATTAAACGTATGGAAATTGACAATATGTTAAAAAATGCCTGTTCGTACGCACCTGAATTTCCGTATGTTTTTAGTAAACTTTTAAGAGAAACACTTGATAATAAGTCATATTTGCCTTGTAACTCAAAACGTTCAGATATTGGTACTATTTTTAATGATGCTTGTAAGCGTACTTACAGTTGTACTTACATTTTCAGTCACCTAAAAGGTATTAAGATAAACGCTATGTTTAAAAGTTCGTGCAAGAAAAAAATTGACTTCCCTTACATATTCAGTAACGTAAAAGACAAAAATCAGATTCTTATAAATAATAAAACCAATACAGCAAAAGCAGAAATTGCAAATATGTTTAAAAATGCGTGCAAACGAATTTCGGATTTTTCTTACATTTTGGACCATTTAAATACAATAAAAATAGATGACATGATTAAAGAGGCATGTTCACAATCACTGGAGTTTCCATACCTATTTAGTAAAGTTGATAACAACAAATCAAATGAAAATGAATTAAAAACTAATGCTATAAAAATCGATCAAATGTTTAAGGACGGTTGCACACGTTCGGATAATTTTCCTTATTTACTTAGCCGAGTGAAGGAAACAGTTTCAAATGATATCTGTAAAGCGTCCTGCAAAGATGTGAAAAAACATGTAGACATCTTTTCTTGCACCCTTAAAAAGGTTTCAAAGGAAAGTAATGTTAACAAAGATGAGATAAATGAAATGTTTACAGATGCTCGTATCTGTAAAAATGAAATAAGTTTTAATAAATCAGAACAGGCGACATCTAACCAAAATGTATGCCAAGAGAATGATGAAAGTTGTAAGAAAAATAATAATGTTGTTTTAAATTCATGTAAGTGTAAAAATAATAGAAAGAGCCAATTTAAATATATTTATAAGAATGAAATATTTAAGGATGGAATAAAAGACATTTCTACTAATTTCTCGTACACATTTACTAAAATGTGTGATAGCAGCACATCGACATCGACTGATACTTTTAATTACAGCGACTTTGAAGTTATGTTTAAACAAGCGTGTAAACATAAAAGCGATTATATTTGCGATGTTAGTAAAGAACATCACGAGAATTCTAATAAGAATCCACTTCGAGCCAGTGATACAAAGTTACAGAGTATGAAAAAGTTTTTTCATATGTCTTGTAAATGCACTACTTCTCCGAAATGCATTGCTATGAAGAACAATATTAGTAACAATAACAGCAAACATAGTTGCAAAGTTTTCGCAAAATCTGATATAAACAAATCTCAAGTTAATACGGAAAAACAAGATTCAAATAGAGTTACTGGTTCATTAAAATGTTCTAGTGTGGAGGATTTATGTAAAGAATCGTGCAATACTAAAAACATATTTAGGTATGTCGTTAATAAACCTAATGTAACAGAACAAAAGTCATGTGAATTCGAACGCTGTACAAATGATTTAAGTCTACAAGAAAATGCATCATTATTTCCTGCTAACAAACGTGATACTGAAGTCAAAAAACCAACAAAGAATAAAACATCTTCTTCAAATGTATCATTACAATTTAAAGATTGTTTTAAAATAAAAACAATGTTTAATGACGCGTGCAAACAGAAAAATGAATTTACATATGTCGTCACTGAACTTAAACGGAAAAAAACTATACAATTAGCGCGAAGAACAAGTAAATTGCGATTAGAAGAAATTAGCATGTTTAAGGACTTTACTGACGGTTCAATTGAAACAAAAGTACAATCATATTCGAAAAAGGAAAAAAAAATACATTCACAATTGAAACGAAACCCAAATTTACCTTGTGCCTTGAATAAAGTGTCAGAATTCATACAATTAAGTGCACCAACTTATCAAGAAGAAGACAACCAGTTTTTAGAAAGTTACTTAACCAAAGATTACGGTTCGAAAAACAACGAAAAATTGTCTGGAGTGACATGTGATAGAAAAAAATGTTTAATGAAGAAAATTAACAAGTTAATAAGTGATTCTTGCGTAGTTTGTATTAATCCAAAACACAATTACATATTTCAAAAAGTTGCTAAATGGGAACGAAAAGATATTAACAAATGCAATTGTTTGTCTAAAAGAACCATTGAATCTGAGCCACATAGCGGCGCAAGCCAGACGAGTTTGCTTTATAACAATACATCCGGCAGTTTGAGTTGTATTCATTTCCAAAGTACTTGCTCACTCACGTGCAAGAATTCACCTCAAAACTTTTTAATGCACATTCTAAATAATATGGACGACTCTAGCCATTTAGGATTACAAGCTTCGTGCCGAACGGCTTGTATGCATGAAAACGAATTTAAAACAAATAAAATAGATTCAAATATCTATTCACCTGGTGAATCACCATGTGGGAGCGATAGTATATGTCAGTACTCTGAATCTAGATCTAAAAGTAGGAAGAATGACGAACGACCAAATGAGCACGATAATATTTCTCTGATACGGCGAATGTTGGATTCAGTCAAGAATGTTTACGTACCATTTATGAAACCGGTTAAATCTAAAGTAAACAATAAAGTCAGTTATTCCAAAACGGATACTATAACAAGTCTTATATCAAACTCTAGCACATCTACTTATTCTTGGAAATCTTGTGTTATGAAAACGTGTCAAGCGGAATCAGATGCAGAAAGTATTAAGAAAAAGTTATCATATTCTCGTTACTCTTTCGGATCTTCTCTTAATATAGCCACTTATAAAAACAATATAGAAAGTTCTGTAACAAATAGCGCGGAAAGTTCAGAAACAGACAAAAAAACATGTTGCAGCCATACAGATGATAATGTAGGCGCGGCAAAGCACATCTTGTTTGGCGTTAGAATTAAATCTGTTACTTCCGTATATTCAACTGATTCCAATAAACTTACTCACGATTCTAAACCTGTTTCTAGAGATGAATCCGAAACTTTCAGCGAGTGTAAATGCTCATCGGAAGCGAGAACCAAATGTGCTCCAAGTTCAACGCGTGGAGAGTGTTCCCATTTCTTAGATGCGCAAAATAAGTACACTTGTGGATTAGGATATAAAGCAAAGCCGCTGAGTACGACAGCGTACCGTTCCCTCATATCTTTGAGAGGAACTTGCTCTTTTACACCGATGGTTGCATCCAAACAAATTCGTGAAACCAAAGCGGAATGTTCGTGCACGACGAATCAAAAAATTGATACCGACAATAAATGGAAGGGATGTTGCGGTGGCTCGGAAAAATATAATGTAAGGAAAACTAAAAGCGCTTTAAAAAAATCTCGGTCTTTTGATGAAAACGAATGCTGTTGTTCAAAGTCTTCATACCTTTAGGAATTTATTATACCATTGTTAAATTACATTTCGATAATAATCTTTACTTGCTTATGTACACTGGGATGAATTATTCATACGCAAACACTTGTGTTTCTTAAAAAATCCCATCGAAGTGTAACATTAGTATGTAAATTTAGAAATATTATATATATTTATTATTACACACTGAATATAAAACTATCTTTCGTTTTATTTAATTATTGACGTTGCTTTACTTTATTCAACTGTATATTATATTAATAACAAGTGTTATTAATTTCTTTTTCTCGCTATGTGTTGCCTGCTTTATCTAGTTTATTTATATTTTCATTTGTCTTAGTGTTATAGCTGGACGTAGACCTCCACCAGAGATCTCCACGTTTGTATAGGCTATAGGTTTTTATGGGGGTTGGGGCACCTGTCACCACGCTGGCCTAATGCAGTTTGGTGGGATCTAGAGCCTCATTTGTTGATTATCAGGGTGCATCACGAGCAGGTGAGGTTAGCTTGAATCCTGTGTTGTTTGTTGTGCGGGAACTTACTTAGTGTTACATTATGGTCATTTTATTTATCACAAATTGTCTCAATTTTTTGGTGTGAAGGAACGTTAAAATTAGTTGTGTGCACCAAAAACCTGTCCTGACAAAAAAGTCAATTATATATATATTAGGTTGGGGAAAAAGAAATCCATTATTTTTTCGGTAGATGGCTGTAGTGATAAATTTCTCGTAAAGTATCGATCAAACAGTTTCAGATTTATGCTCGTTGGAAAGGTGACATTTCGCAGTAAAAAAATTCTTTTGCTGTTTTTTGTTTGGTGCATTCAATTGTGAGTTACAGGGTGTTAAAAATGGAAGTGAACAAAGAGAAAATTCGGTACATTTTACAGTTTTTCTTTGACAAAGGCGAAAATGCAAGCCAGGCGGCTAAAATTGTGAATGGTGTTTATGGACCCGATACTGTAACAGCCAATTATGTGCAAATTTGGTTTCGTAGATTCCGTTCAGGAATTTTTGATGTTAAAGATGCACCTCGCACAGGTAGGCCGGTCGCCGAAAATGTCGATAAAATCGGAGAAATGATCGAAGTTGACCGGCATGTTAGCAGTCGTAACATCGCCCAGGAGCTAAAAGTGGACCACAAAACAGTTTTAAACCATTTACACAAAGCTGGATTCAAAAAGAAGCTCGATGTTTGGGTGCCACACCAATTAACAGAAAAAAACATGATGGATCGAATTTCCATCTGCGAAGCCTTGGCCAAACGGAATGAGATAGACCCATTTATTAAACGAATGGTGACTGGAGATGAGAAATGGATCACATACGATAACCCTGTGCGAAAACGATCATGGTCAAAGAGCGGTGAAGCACCTCAAACGGTGGCCAAACCAGGACTAACGACCAGGTAGGTTCTGCTGTGCATTTGGTGGGACTGGAAGGGGATTATTTATTATGAGTTGTTTCCATATGGCCAAGCACTAAATTCTGATCTCTACTGTCAACAACTGGACCGTTTGAAGATAGCAATTGACCAGAAACGGCCAGAATTGGCCAACAGGAGAGGTGACGTGTTTCCACCAGGACAACGCTAGGCCATACACGTCTATAGTGACTCGCCAGAAACTTCGGGAGCTTGGTTGGGAAGTTTTAATGCATCCGCCATACAGTCCGGACTTGGCCCCAAGCGATTACCATCTTTTTCTTGCATTACAAAATTTCTTTAGTGATAAAAAATTGGCATCTAGGGAAGATTGTGAAAATCGGCTACTAGAGTTTTTTGCAAATAGAGACCAGGACTTCTACGAGAGAGGTATTATGAAGTTACCTTTAAAATGGCAACAAATCATAGAACAAAACGGTGCATATTTGACCCAAATCGGACAATCCGAAGCATGTTAAATAAAGTCCTAAAGTTCATATAAATATAATGGATTTCTTTTACCCCAACCTATTATATATATACAAATATATCTGGTATTATATATATGTTTTTATTAACTTCTCGTAATTTTGATAATATTTTTTTTTCTGTATTAAATTTCATTTGAAGATCATATAGATCCGAGGAGGCGCAGGTTCGACCCTAATTTAGTTTAAGCTTCCGTTAAAAGGAAACAGTGTAGAAACAGATACGTGCACTGAACCATAACTATTGTGGACTTCTGATTTACGCCAACATACATACATGCTCTCTTTATAAAGAACATCACTATTTTTAGCAGTGGTAATAATAAACGTGTTGTTTATTAACTTTAAATAAAGAAAAGACCATTGTCTCCTCTGCCTTTATTATTATATTATATATCCTTTGCCTTTGCAGTTCTATAATAAGTAGACATATTTTTATTTCTCTCTTCATATTTCTTCTTCTGACGGAAGACTCAAGGGACTAATGCTAATAGCATTAGTCCTTTATTATGCAGTCAATTCTAGACATCTTTCTTCTTTATTTTTGAAGTTGCACGATCTATAGAGTCCTTTGATGGATTAATTTCTTTTAACTCTACAAAATGAGAAGGCGAGCTGAACGTTCACTTGATGGTAAGTGTAGTCTATAACTACGTGGCGCTGGTTAGGATGTTACATACACTTATGCACTGTGCTCGTCGCTACAGTAGCTACAGCGCCCTTTAACCACAGTAATGTATTCCCACTACTGTTTGGTAGCAAAGAAAGGCATTGTAGTAGTATCTAAACAGACGGTATTCGGCAATTGATCCCTACTATCAGTCGCTTTAGCAGTAATTTATTCATTGAACAATAATCGGGAATTTTTAATTTCTTAACATGTTATCCTGAAAAAAATTGACTCTCTCACCTTCTCCCTCTCTAATTCTTATACTCCCAAATGATCAATCGAAACCGACAAAAGAGTTGCATCATTTACGTCGATATCTACTTTCTAAATTTATGATCTAAACTGTGATTTGGTTTTTTAAACATACAATGAGGGCGTGTATGTAAGTATAAAAATGTATTTTACTATTATATATGCTTCAAAAATTTGTTTGTACGTACTGTTCGAGGTCTCGACGTTATTCTAATATTGACTATTTATCTAAGCGTATGAGATATGATAAATCGGGAGTTCATGACGTTCTTCAGTGGGCCTCGACTACTACCTAACATGTTTCCTTGGATGATATGTTGGAGTTGCGCAAGTCCAGATGATTCCAATCTCGTAAACCAATATTTTATTATGTTATAACGATGGGGTCTCTTGTTTATTTTAGGGGTGCTTTATAATTTTAATTAAAATACTATTTAGAATATCGTCATATATCAAGTTCCAAATTCTTTTTTTTTTTTTAATGTAGTAACAGTTTCGTTTTAACATTGGATGTATACGTACGAGTACGATCGAGTTATTCCGAGATATTTCGCGTAGTCGGCCGCTCGTCTAGACTGTGCCTGGATGAAAATAAACCGCGACCGTGGAATAATTAGCGATGCTTCGATTGTTGGCATCCTGTGCTGGATAATTAGTGGATTGCAAAACAACGGACACGGGTTTTCGACTCTTTCTCTTGTTAGATTCGGGGTTAGCGAGCGTTTTACACATTTGCAACAGTAGGGTTCTCACATTCGTAAACTTTCTTCAGACTATAAAATTTCTTAAGATGATTAAAATTTTGTCGTACACTTACGTTTTTAATTTTTTTTTAGTATCGGGTGGGGATTCTTCGAATAGATACCCGGTTTTCTGGGGAATGTCAGAGATATATAGTTTTTTATTAACTAAAACTCCGATGCTGTTCTTTGTCAATGTTTAAAGAAGTAGTACGATTTCTCTTAGGTACACACCCGCTGCCAATCTAGACCTATGACGACATCCCAATGACCGCATTATGCAAATAGGAATCTCCTTGCCAGCACTAGCACAAGAGGCGGAGTCCACGCCCAGACATCGTCCTCCTCAGAATTTGTAGGCATTTCAAACCCAACTGCTCAGGATCCCAAGAGCCCTATTAAGGCGAGTTTCGACTCCGATACGATTTATTGAACACCTATCACATTTTACAGGACCTTAGGCTTGCTGGTAGAAAATGCTTACAGGTATTAAGCCTCTCTTTTGTATAACGGTTACAAAGGATGTTATAATAAAGTTAAAATTATTACGTTAAACACAGAAGTAAATAATTGAACAGCGTTTCGAAGGTTTTAATATTGTCACAATAAGTGCAATGGATATCGAAAGATTTTATTGGACTTTAAATAATAAAGGAAACGACTTTGATCCATACGCTGGTTTGTATCATAGTTAATCTCACCATCACCAGCTTATATATCATCATCGTCAGACGTCCAGTGATGAACAGGCCTCGTCCAAAGTCTCATACAGTCGGCATGGCTTCCGGTACCGCTGGGCACTTAGGGCTGTCATTTGTACACCCATGAACCCTCATATAGAGGGATTTGTACCATTTTCCACCACATTCACTCGATGCGGGTTGGCGGGAGCCAGAGGCTCGTCTATTGCACCACGAGCAGGTGAGGTTGTCTTACGCTTCATGAGTTGTTGTCCAGGACCCCTTACATCCCCGGTTAATCTCGCCTAAATTGAAAATTGTATCTAAATATATTCGCAGTTTTTTTATTCTAGGAAGGACGTGCATTGATGTTGAGTGATATGCCCGCCCATAACAACTTGGTTTCAGTAAGAATGGTATTCACAGCTTCACATTGCGCTCGTTGCCTCGAGACAAGATTTAGAGTCACGTTACTCCATAATTTTACTAGCTACGACGCCTTCAATCCAAACAGTAATATTGGACACTGTTGTTCGGCGGCAGAGATAGGCGCTGCGTTGGTACCTACCTAGTCAGTCTTCGGCAACAGAAACTTACCACCAGTAAAAGTTCTTTTGTTGTAAATACGATTGTTAGTTAAAAAATTATTAAAATTTTTAGTCTAACGTTTTTTTCTTTTACTAAAGTAAACTCATACTATATGAGTTTTATTAGTTTTCATGCCATTAATTATACGCTCGAAATTTACGGAAGGATGAAATTTTGTATATGGTACTATAACGATGTCTCGCGATTTTTTTACGGGGGTTTATTTAAGAAAAGATATATGTATTTATTTAATATTCTGTGATTGACTTCAACATAAAATTATAACGGGGATTCCACTAGTAGACATTTTCTAGTCCGCATAATATAACGATCAACTGGTGTAAAATCTGTTGTCGGAAACCTTGTACGGTAGGTAAATAATATTTTTGCCGCCAAAAGAAAAATTTTATGCAAAATTTACTCTATTTATGTTTGAAGAGAAAACCAGTAAAATTACTGGGGTAACAAGACTTATTACGCTTTAAGGGATCGAGAGTAATGTGGGACTTGTGGCTTCAGCGTCTTTAAAGACACACAGGTTGAAGTTTTGGGTGTTGAAACAATTCTTGTCCAAGTTCAGTTAGCAGCCCTTGTAGTGTTATACGGTTTGGCAAATCGCCACGCGCCGTAGTACGCAGACGTGACGTCACGATAGCATTCCGCCGCGAGTTATGCCGTCTAGCGCGCAGACGAGACGTATCCATCGTACTCCAGTTTGGGACCGCTCGGTACCAGCGGGCGAACCCTCGTAGTGGCCTGACGTATCGTGTAAGAGCCAGCACGGTATGCAACGAATTCATCCCGACTGCAATTAGACCACCGGCTGAGATAAAATTACAACGCTTTGATGATGCAAAGCTGCCTTCGTGAGCGGCGCCTAAACTTTTAGGATATGACATACAAACAATTCAGTCGTGGTTTCATCAATTATTCATTAACCGTTCAAAATATATTTTTATAGTAAACAGGTTTTAGTAAATTGTAATACATTAATAACAGCGAAGAATAAAAAAACTGGTAGTAGGTCTTAGTTAATGGAGACAAGGTAAGTCATGTTTCTTCTGCCAAACAGTAGTGTGCAAACATTATTTTGTTTCGGTTTGAAGAGTGTAACCGGTAAAATTACTGTGGTAACGAGATTTAAGATTTTATATCTTAATGCGACGAGCACAATGTGGAGCAGTGTATATAATCATAACCAGCGCCACATTATTATGAGCAGGTGCATTATCATCACGGTGAACATCTTGCTCGGCTTTCTATATAGAATTAAAAAAAAAAAATACGCGTACATATATTTAGCATTAATAAAATGTTTCTAATGGTTTGATTGCTGTTTGGTCTCTGTTCCTAAGTAGTAGTGTTCAAATACTAGGTTGATGTAGCGAATCAGACGGAATAGTAGCTCGTCGCCGGTCGCGTTTAGCTATTTACGACATTTATGCGATCTCATTATTTGCATAAAATGTTTTTGAAATGTGACAACACCATGCAAAATATAATTTTGACAGGTCACAGAAACGATGTCGGTAGTGTAAAATCGTAAATTATTCGATTATCGATTTTTATTCTCATAGTACTTATTATCGATTATTGCATAATTATAGTGTAAGTTCAAATAATAGTTTACGATTTTTTTTATGTTATTATGTTTAGTTTTAAGATGGACGTTTTTTAAATGAGTTTCAAAATGGAGAATTTTTTTGAATACTTCTTTTCTTACATGAATAAACCATTTATACTTTTTTATATAGATATTACCATTTGTATACATATAAAAGATCTCTCTTATAAACATAAATGATAACAAGAAATACTGTATCTTTACTTAGAAGTAATTTTTAAATCATTGACTTATTCAATTCTATATACAAAGCGATTTTTGATAGTCTGTGGTTGTTCGTCATGCGCGTCACTTTACGAGGTGGGCGGTAAACTTCCATAGATTACGATATTAAGTTTAACATATATGACCAAAAAAAATCAAAGCTTTAAGTGCTTGAGCTGTCAAAATTATGTTATTTTAAAATAGTTATTTTTAGGTTTGTATGATCAGTGTAATAGCCCGTAAAGATTAATGATTTTATCTTGTTGCTACCTTCTTCTATGTTCAGAAGTCTTAGGGTGAATAAATCATATAATACTCCCAGTGTTTCAGCTCTAGGTCGAAATAGGGTTGAAGTATAGAATGATAAGAGAACATGGTATAATGAGCGCGGTATCGTTGACTAATAACGCAATAAGGGATATAAATAAACTGGGTACGCAGTTGGACCGTGAGCGCGCTATTGAGGGCCGGTAACGCGGCGGTCGTCGGCGCGCTGCTTTCGCAACTCGCCGGACAAAGGGTACTCTATTGTAACAATTCTATTTTAGGCGACTATATAAGCATGCGACTTTGGATTATTTCATACTTTATTTGATTCTTTATGTTATTATCGAACTTCTCAATTTGGATGACGAGCTTTCACATAGTTAGGATTGTATCGAACATCTTGCTACGACAGTCATATAGATTAGGATTTCAGAGGAAATTGTGAATATCTTTTAGAAATTTTCTTCTACTAATATATTAATAGTTTGTATCGATTGTCTATAAAATTAATATTATTCGTTTTTTCTATTATCTGAATAAGTGATGAGACGTGTGAGACATATACCTGATGGTAAACGATACGCCTGCTCATAACAACGTGAGGCTAGTAAAAATGCACACAGCACCACATTGATTGTCGCTTTGAGACGAGATGTTAGTACTTATTACCTCAGTAATTTCACTAACTTACAACGCCTTTCAAACCGGAAGGCAGTAATGTTTGTATGCTACTGTTTGGCGGCAGAGAAGAGAGTTATAGTCCTTGAGCACTATGTGCTGTTCAACAATACTTGCTGTAAGTACTAAGTGTTTTGTACATTAGACAATAACTTGATGAAGGCTTTTGATTGAATGTTTTTTTTTATAAGTTAGCCATTTTTATATATTCTCGTTTGGATGTTTAAACGTATTCTTTATTGTAGTTTATTGTCCCATTATTATATGAAAAAGTGATGTTAAGCTTTCTTACCGTGATATTTGTCCAATCCAAGACCAATATTTAAATCCTAAAGTTTGATTCGAAATGTTTTCTGAATCTTGTAAGATCACCTAATTCTTACTTCTTTGATACCGTCTTCCGTTTCCTACGCATTTATCGAACTGATGTTGGGTCTGCAAGGACTTATTGAATCTATTACTCGAGTGATCAAAATGGTACATGTTCAAAGTTTATGCGGTTAAGTCTTCGTACAAGCCAATACTTATCTGCTGAGACGACAATCATGCAGTAGAGTTCATTATTGCGGTGTTTACCCTCTTAAGGCGATGTCGTATAATTTGTTGTACGAGTAGTAATTTATTTTTTAATTTTACGAACCGATGTCCTCTCTTTTTTGAATACTTATTTGTGGTTATTAATATGTATATACAATGTTAAGAAAGCGTGGCATTACAATGCTAAACAATTTCTCTTAACTTGCAACACTATGTTGATGTTTCTCCTTACTTGTTTTATTTACATTTGAGACCTGGAGTATCCTACCAATGGATTATTTTGAAAATGCTGCTATAACTGAAGTACTGAGAGACTAAACTTAGTCCCTCAGTACTTCAGTTTCTTCAATAACACATACAACTGTATTTGTTATTGAAGTATAATAATAGAACAGAGTTTATATTCTGAAATATAGGTTATACTAAAGCTGGATGGAAATAATTAGTTCATTATAATTGTAGTTCGCAACGGCTGCGCCTTAAATGGAAACTACCATCACGATCTGACCGATGTACTGCTTTTGTACAATGCCTACAATTTCAACACTCCGTGTTGTCCTTGTCTCGCTTCATGTCATTACGATACCATAATAAAGGATCTGGACAAACTTCTAACACTTCAATTGGTTTCCTCTAAATCTCTAAGCACGTCTGGTTATTTCTGTATTCAATAGTTACGCGATGAATTTGGTAGATTTTATTTATATAAGAAAAATCATTAAAAAGCAATAGTAAGAGTGTAAAAGGTCCCATCGTTTGAGAGCAGAGTATCTGCTGGAGTTGGGAAACTATGAATACCATAAACTATTAATGTTACTAGAGAATTATTTAAGTTTATAAAAGATAAGAAATGTAAAATCGTTATTGTACGAAGCTTAACTTACGCTTGAGATACAGTTTCTTGTTACAATTATAGTTCAGTCTATAAGGTCTTAGGTGCTATACAGGTCGGGAGACAGCAGGTTAAATTCTCATTAGACTCCAGCTTTCGGTGATGGAAAACATTATGAAGAAATCAACATGTTCTAAGATATAGCTAATAATAATAATAATAATAATAGCTTGCTCTGATCTTTTTGTGAGAGAAGACTGCGAGTCCCAGTATTGGGAACATTAAGTAGGGTATAATAAAGAATTTACATTTAAAATATTTTTTTTTCCTTTACATTTTAATAAGCGATAACATGCAGAGGTTAGTTTGGTGGTAAGTGATATACTCTGCCTTTAACAACTTGGTAAATTCTAACTTGTCGTGAAACACCACATCATCATTAACCTACAGATAGGATCCCCTTATTTCAGATTTACTGTTATTTCTGAAATATTACTAGTTATTGACTTAATAACTTTTGCATCCTTTTTTTATTCGACGAAACAATGCGACGATCATGTAATGGTGAGAGAGAGCCTGATAATGATGATAAGAATGATGGTAATGTTGCTGATAACAACGTGGGCGCCAGTTAAGATGATGATGTCTTGAGTACCTCAGTACCCATACACTCCCTACGCCCTACTAGCTACACTAGAACAACTAGAACACAGTAATGCTTGCAGATTATTGTTTGTTGGCTGAAATAGACGCGGCAGTGGTAACCTGGACGGTTTCCAGCAACAGTGACCTACCAGCAGTTAATATTCGCCGGCTAAAATAGGTTCTATCTCATCGTATTCCACCTTTCCCGTTTCGGGTTTACCTTTTACATCGCCGTGGAAATTTTCGCTTATGATTAGAACTCGACGCGTCTCGGCTCACGATCGCGTGCCTCCGCACCGCTATCGACTGGCAACATTGATTCAATCTCTAACACCGCTATGGAGGTAAAATTTATGTTAAATAATGTTTAGCATAAACTTGCCGTCGTAAATTATTTTGGCATAGGTTATTAAAAATATTGAAAGCGGTATTTCACTTTACTGGTGACAGGTCTTTGTTGCTGGAGTCAGTCTAAGTACAACCGTAGCGCCTCTTTCTGCCACCGAAGAGTAGTGTGGAAATATTACAGTGTTCTGTTTTAAACGGTGTTGTAGTTAGAGAAACTACTAGTGTAACGAGATTTAACATCTCTAGATGACGAGCACAATTTGGTGCAGTGTATATCATCTTAACCAGCGCCACGTTGTTATATCCTTTACGATCAGTCGAACGTCCCGTTGGACATGGCGTTTCGTCGTAATAGAAGTAACTTATAAATTATATTAGTATTTCCTATGTTTTTATGTTATTAGTATTGGTTTATGGTTTTAATATTAGTTTTTTCATAGTATTAGACGTAGTGTTGGCAGGCCTCCCACAAGGTGGACCGACGTTTAGGTATCATGGGAACCCACTGGAAACGAGCAACGCGGATCCGATCGATGTATAGATCTTTAAGAGCAGTCTATATCCAGCAGTGGATGTCTATCGGCTGATAATGATGAGTATTAGTTTAAGATATACCAAAAAATAATAGTTAAAATTTTACGTATAGATCAGTTGAACGGTCACTCATACTAGCGGGGTTGGAGTCTGATCTGCAAGTCATAGTTTTGCCATCACCGCTGCAGACTGCATATAAAGCACGGCCATAAACATGGCGTCCTATTCAGACATTGCAGTTCTGATAGAGCTATTTCTGTTGTTCTACCCACAATTTATCATAAAGTATATCGACTAAGCCATCAGTGAAAGGCGGCTGGGGCGTGTCGGGCCCCGCAGCCGGGCCCCGGTAATCTATTTCACTCCATTTCTAGAAACGGATTTTCGAATTTTTCTCCATTTGTACGCTTCGAACTTGCATTATCGCGAAACGTCGGAATTTGTGATTACTTTAGACTTTTCCGTTCTCTTTTGGTAATCGTTAACATTTACTGCTCTTACTATACATCTAGGCAAGTAACAATGTAATATATATCTGCTGCCATGCATTAGAGCAAATTTTAGTCGTAAGTGGTACGCCTGACCATAAAAATGTGGTGATATTTAGGATGATATTATTCTTTTTCCTGTAGTCTTGAGCTATTAAAAGTAGGACTAAGGTAGGCCCTGCCTGTCGTAAACGGCGACTAAAAGGATTTTCGGGTCTGTGGGCTGTGAAACAATAGATGAACGACAAGTACGAACTGGTCTAGTTCTTGTCGCACCAAAGCGAGGATGTCGAAGAGAGCTAAGTTCCTTCCTAGGACCTGCTTTAGACGTAGTGCTGGAAGACGTTTCGTAGGAATACCCGGGGCCTTTCGCAACGCTCTAAAAATGACTACCGAGAGATTTTAGTGGATAAAAATCGCACATAACGTTGTTTTCCCTCAGTAGTAGTGTGTATCTTTATTAGGAAACTTATTGCAGATAACAAGAAAAAAAGGAACGATATCATCCTGACTAGTAGTGTCACACAGCACAATATTATGCTCGTCGCCTTGAGACATAGAGTATTAAGTCTGGTGGCTCTGTAAATTCAGTAGTTACAGCTACTGTTTAGGGCTTATAAATAGGTACATAGAAGTTGTGTGGATGTATATAACACGTGTGATGTCTATTTTAAACGTCATCGCAGAGTTAACGAGTGTAGAGACGTGTAAAGACGTCCGTCCGTCCGACGTAACGAGTAGTGACGGCGAAGTGCGACGCGACACGCGACCGCGGCAACTCGCCCGTGGCACACTCGCGCCCCTACCGCCGCTACTCGAACACGACTCATTTCGAACTCGAACAATCGGTTCAATCGAAATACTCTGTAAACTGTTTTCATAAACATTTTATATATACCCACTAATTTGGCCATTACAGTGAATAAAGGGTTTAATCCGTATAAGCGAAAGTCTCGTCTCAACAGTAGGAACATGATTTGTGGCAGCTCTGCCATGCAGGAGTACGTAAGCATAACTAAATCGCTTTGCATGGTTCAGATCAGTCCTGTACAGTATATATATAGTCTCCGGCTAGAAAAAACAGGACTAGCGTAAGTCCTGCCTGTCGTAGAAGGCGACTAAAAGGGTCTGAGAGTTTCGTGAAGAATTTGTGCCTTGACACCTGCTAATCCAAAGCATAAAAGGGTAACGATGCGTTCTGTAAGAGATCCTGGGGACCTTTAGAGGATTTCAGTAAGATTCTCACATAACCCTAACTTCTCCCCAGAGGTAAAGTATCTTTAGAAGATTTTCTTACCGTAACAAGAAAAAGGGAGCAGTAGCTATTTAAATTATTGGGGTTATACTTATTTATGCGCCTTAGATTAAGTTGATCAGTTTGAGATATATATATATATATATCATTTTTTAATATATCGAATAATACAATTTCTATATAAATAAATGTTATTATGAAAGAGTTTATTGTCGCAAAGAAGTTTTTAGATTCTTATTCAGTCATGTCTTGTATATGGAATGATATATATATCTCACAATTATATTATCATGAGATAGGACTGGTGCAATTTTATTTAGTAAATGGTAACATTACAGTTTTTCTTTTCGATTTTACTCTATATAAAACAGGTCAAGGGCCCGAGGCAGAGTTGCTAAATTAAGAGGAAAGACTAAAAGAAACTTGTTTATACATGCACAAGAAAATTTATGCTTCTTTTCTTCACGATTTACAAAAGAATTTTCACTTATGCATTTCACAGTTTTATAGCTCAAGAAGTATGCTTTTGCACGTATCTTCTCACCTTTTGTATTTTTGAACTAATCATGGAAAATATTAGTTTTTTTTCTAAAAGACTATTTCATACTTAGTTATCATGATCCGTCCCGAACTAGGATTATTTCCTGTATTCCAATAAATTGAGATGTGACTACTTTATAAGTAACTAATAAAAGAAGTAAGAAAAGAGAAAATATTCAATTATTGTTTATGTTTTCTAAAGTTTCATAATATTAAGTACTTCCTACTGTTTTAACAAACATTTAATTATTATATTACTAACGTTAAAAGACGTAAAAGAAGGTTTTTTACTGTTCAATCCGAGATAGACTTAGAGAGTCTTTAGGAAAAGAAAAAGAAAAGGTCTTCAGGAAAATAATGTATTATAACATGGGTACTTTACAAACTTGCTACTTAGCTAAAAGGTAGTTTATGTCTCTAACGCGTAGTAAGAGGTTTATATTTATTAAAAATCATACTAGTAAGACTGTTTTAGATTTACATTTTAGATTTACTTAAGGAAGTATGCGAATATCTTCAAAAGGCTATCTGCACTTGGGCGGTTCAACTCCACGCTAGCAATGATCAAAGGAAGAGTCCCCGAGTCTAGACAGGCATATCTCGATCACAATATTTGTCTACGCCTACACCCACTCCATATGTTACTGGGAACGTTTTAATGTTACTTAAATTACATATCTCGCGGACATTCGCCCGAGCCGTAATAATTTATTGCCCACACACTAGCATTGCAAATGTAAACCTTACTCCCCGGTAATACAACCTCTTTTTCTTTACCAACATGTTATACTACAATATGTCCGATAACTATAATAAAAAACTTAACGAAAACTATACTTAGAGGTATAATACAAAAAAAAAAACTAGTTATTTTCATTACTTATCAAACACTTAAAGGGGTGTATAAAAAAAAAAAACGAAAAATATCTATTGAATCTTCATTGTCTATTGCTGACTTGTATTTACGCGACCAGGTTTTAAAACCTAGTATTTCCTATTAAATACGCATATCAGATAGTCAAGCAAAAATTTTTCTTTTTATACTAAGCGACATGGAGCGGAAGTGGCCTTGACAACGTGGCGGTAGTCAGGACGATATACACTGGACTACGGTGAGCCCGTCGCCTGAGACAAGATATTGAGTCTGGTTACCCCAGTAATTAAACTAGCTACAACGCCTTATAATCCGGAACACAGTACTGTTTGTCGGCTGCAATAGGCCCTGCGGTACATACCACCAGTAAAAATAACTGTGATTAATATGGAAACAATCTACATTAAAGTGAAATGTAACAGTTAAGTTATTGATTAAGCATTACAAGAACTAATGTTTGCATATAGATTCTTTATCGAGTAACGCAGGAGCAAAATGAGATCCTTTAGATAAGAAAACCAGTAATATTAAGAAAATTGAATATATGATATTAAAGTTTAATATAACATAATTTAATAGAAATACTAGTAGATATATCACGGATGTTAGTAGGGGCTCCGTTGACATCCGATCAGTCGGTGCGCAGCTTCACAAATAGTATGCAAGTGAGGCGGGCAGGCGGCGGTACCGGCGTCTGGGGACCCTCAGCGCGGACCTCGGCGCCCCCTGCTGCTGCTGCATTGTTCTCAAATGTAACTTAATACTATAACACGCACATAACGTTCGTTAACTTTTATAGCTTCATTTTTGAACTATTAATTAACCTGCGTGATATTTTTTTAGTATTATTTCGTACCTTGTTTGTAGTTAGTTTCAACAAAAGCAATAAAACAACATTCCCATTTACATATATGATTTACCAAATTTCTGTGGTTAATCCAATTGATATCACGATATTAATAAAAAATCCCTCTTAATCCATACACTGTTGTGATTCAGGGACTCTTATCTCACAAAGAGAAAGTAAGTTTAGTAAGTCTTTTTAATATTAAAACTAATTTAGGATGTTTCTCATAAATTGAAACATTTGAAATTGGCCTTACGTAATATCTCTATATTATTTTCACCGTAAAAGTAAGAATTGTTTAGCCTTAAAGCTATAGCTTAATACAGTTGAAATCAGACCAGCGCTTTCACATCTTAAAAACGTAACCTTAAAGTTTATTAAATTTTTATTTGTTTATTAAACTCTATAGCAACGCATCTTCTGAGAAGCACTGACAACAAACACAAGATGGTTTGTCTCCTTTATGTTTGTACTCACAATTATATACAATATAAAAAGAGCCAATACAAGCGTTAACATCCTTCAAGCAATCTTCTAAATAACAAATTTAAGATCAACCGTGGTTAGATAACGCCGTTAAGATAAAACCTGTTATAATACACGTTATTAATTAAAAAAACAACACCATCAAAACCAACAATGTACCGTGCAGTAAAAATAACAGTCTTTAAATATATGTTTGAGTTCATAAATATTATTTCGCTAACGCCTCTCATATCCGCAGCCTCCGCCCACGCAGATTTGCATTAAGTTAAACAACTTGATGACTTCACTGTTAAATTAACAAATACAACGCGTTTTAACCGAGGTGTTAACCTCTACGCGATACTGTTAGTAGCAGGCTATTATGTATCGAGTTAAATATTTTACATTACCGACTTAGAGAAGTTCTTCTAAGTTAAAACATAGGATTTTGAAGACTCAATCGTTTTGATGAAGACAACTATAAAGTTTAATTAAACTATAGCAATATAAACAATTAAAATCGATATAATTTTTTTTTATAACATCACATATGAAGCGGAATCCCTGCCTTCTGTTTTACCTACAATTTTGTCACCTTCATTGATTCTTCTTCTTAAGGTGCCTCTCCGACTAGCGAAGGTTGGCGGTCAGTTCTCCAAATTTAACTCTGTCTCTTGCGAGGCGAAATAGTTGGGCGGCACTCGCAGTTCCTGTCCCCTCTCGGATGTTGCGTAACCATGATTTCTTTCTACGACCAACGCTCCTTTTACCGGCAACTTTTCCCATCAAGATGAGTTGGAGGAGATCATATCTGTCATGCCTGTGCACGTGGCCGAGATACGATACTTTTCTCATCTTGATGGTCTGCAAAAGTTCCCTTTTTTGGTGGACTCGTCGACTACGACTTCATTGATTACCTGTTGTATTAATATACACTTTGTAGTCCTCGTAATATATTATATATAATTATATCTGCAAACTCTATACTCTATATATAATGTTATTATACCAACACTTGTTTACTAGTGTTAGCTCTCTGTTGTCGGAGATTGTCTAGGTACACACACCACAGCTCTTGTTTCTGCCGCCACGGAGTAGTGTGCAAACTTTACTATATTCCAGTGTGTAGCTAGTGAAATTACTTGGATAAGGAGATTTAATGTGTTATATCTCAAGGTAACGATCACGATGTGGTGCAATGTATATCATCCTAACGATTGGAAAGTTGTTGTGGGCAGCCGTATCATTTACCATCAGGTGATCGGATCTCGCCCCACCCCTCCGTAATTAATCACTAACTCAACTAGAAAGACCATAGACTATCAGGCGACGAACAGAAAGAGCTGGCGTAAGGTCGTAAGAAGCAGTTTATCCCTGAAAAGTCACGACCTTCAACACTCGGGAAACAAGTTACAGATATAGTGAAAATCGCATATCGTATAGAACCTCCTTTTTCGTATGTAAAATCAATTTTACATTTATCCGAAGCGATTTTTTTAAAGCTCTAGTCACACATAATGCTATCCTTATAATTTATTTTACCCACCAACAGGACCAGCGTGATAGGGTTAAGTACCAATTACACCTCTATGGAGATTTTTAAGTGAGGCCCATGCCCAGCAGTGAGTATTATCCGGGTGATAAGAAGAAGGAACCATAATTTATTTTAGCACCATTATAACAATTTTTTGCCATATTTTTATTCTACGATTTGATCTCATTTAGAAAGTTACAAGTAAAAGTAACGATAGTTAAAATGCTATACCATAAATGAATTGTGATAAGACTATGTAATTTATGGTAAAAACCACTGGTGAAAAGTGGTATACTAAAAGATAAAGAAATAAAGAAGAAAGTTAAAAAATGACATGATGGGATCATTGATATTACCGACATTAAAAAGAGAAGAGCTAAAGCTTTCTAAGGAGAAGAAGACTTCATAGGGTTACCTAGGTAAGATAAGTTGTCCGTTGTCAGAGACAGTTTAGATAAGTGGGAGGTGCAGCTGATAATACCCGTACCCATAATAACTTGGCGCTAGTTATGGTGGTGTACACCACACCAAATCGTGCTCGTTACTTTTAGACATAAGATGTTAGTCTCGTTACCACAGTAATTTCACTAGCCACAGCGCCTTTCAAACCGGTTACTGGGTTCAGCGCAGCGGCGGTACCTGTCTAGACGATCGCCAGTAGCAGAGACCTGTCACCGGTAAGTTCTTTGCAGCTTCATCATTAACCTGGATGTTTGTTGTCAAGGTCATCATCATCAGCAAATATGGAAATATATGTGGTATATTGCTTTTTATGTGACGCCATACCAAAGTCAACATAATAACTTTAGAATGACGGGATATTTAATTAATTTTTTAACAGCCCACCATTGCGCGGCCCGCGTGCAAAAAAATATGGCCGCCGCCGAGATCCTATCGCGTTTTCAATTTTATTGAAGATTGCATACATTAATAAAATAAATATTGAACGCCTTCTGTCAGTGGATTAATCGATTCTCAGTTTAACAAGTTCTGACGTTAAATTAAACAATTCAGTATTTATATTTACTGCTACCATATATCAACCGCCGAACGGTAGTGTGCAAACATTGCTGAGTTTATGTTGGATGGCCGCTCAATCTACTGAAATTACTAGAATAATAACACTTAGTATCTAATTACCAATATATCATCTTAACTAGCGCCATAGTTATTGGTAAGACTGTTGTTTACCACCAGGTGAAAATAATTTTCCTTTGGATAACATAAACAGCATTCAATTCAAACAAAACTTGCCTATTCACTGTAAAGAAGAGCCTGTTCAGCTTGGCTCCTATTTTTAGGGATCCATTCTTGGAATCCATCAACCGCCTTCAGTTAGGAATGGAAATGTCATCAAATCACAACCTGGAGCTTAATGAGTCCAAAGCAAAAAAGCTGCAAAGAAACTTGTAGTCCCTGCTACGATGGAATTTCGCAACAGGGCTAGCAAGGATGGTCTAGAGGCTGCAAGGATAGTCCATGGCTAAGAGCTGACGAGTACTAAACTTGATAGCCTGTCACCGGCGTAGGGTAGCGAACCTCTCGGTGTTCTACCGACTGCACTTCGGAGAGTGTGCGCTGGAACTGTGTGACCTGATTTTACCATCGCTTTTCCTTCACCGGGCGTATCACACCTCAGACATTGATCCCTACACTGTCGACATCCCGCGCAATAGGATGAAGGGTTTCGCTTCGACCTTAACGCGATCAGCGAAGGATTTGAACAGTCCGCCGGCGTCAGTATTTCCATCCATGTGTGACGTGGAAACCTTAAGTGGAGAATGAGCATGCTACTTCTAGACTAGTACGCTTTACCTCCAAAGACAATATCAAGTGGGATTGCGATCAAGCGTTAGTCTATACAAAAAAATATTAAAAAAAAAGTATTCGTATAAACCTCTCAATACAAATCCATAGCTGTGCGATTGCAGTAAAACAATTCTAACGTAGTATCTTATCCGTATTCAAGTCGGCTATGCAAATAAATTTTGATAAATTGAAATACGTCGAGCAGTTTGGATATCGCAAACTATGAGTTACGTCCGCAAACTTGGCCTTGTGCTGTGCGGACGTTACAGGGTGTTCTTTAATTTAAAAATATATAAATTTATTAACAAAGCGTTATAATTTGTATTATTCTCTTCGATGAAGCATGACGTTCATCTAATGGTAAGTTATACGCCCGCCCATAAAAACATGGCGCTAATTAGAATGAATATACACTGCATCACGTTGCGCTCGTCGCATTGAGACAAGATTTTAAATCTCGTTATCCCAGTAATTTCGCTATCTAACACAGCGCCCTTCCAACCGGAATACAGTAATGTTTTCACACTACCATTTGGCGGCGGTAATAGGCGCTGCGCTGGTACCTACTTAGACGTTCTCCGGCATTAGAAACCTATTACCATTAAAATGTAAGTAAATTAAAAAAAATGTTGTAATAAATTATTGTCTCATATAACCTTAGATTTTTTTTCTTGGGTCTCTTGCCGGACACTAGTTGAGTATAATGTACAAACTCTCATGTTTGAAGGGCGTTGTAGCTAATGTAAATATTGGGTAATGAGAGTCAACATCTTATGTCTCGGGCGAAGCAGTCCACGTGGTGTTGTATGTATCATCCTAATCAGTGCCACGTTATTATGAGCTGGTGTATCACTTACTATCAGGTGAACGTCTTGAATAATAAAAAAAACAATGTGTTGTATTTGTCATCCTAACTAGCTTCATTGTTAAAGACAGGCGTATCCATAACAGCTAATTTACGTCCCCACTGTTGGGGCGCAGGCCTACCCTCAGAATGAGAGCGATTGGGCCGTAGTCACCACGCGGGCCCAATGCGTGTTGGTGACTTGGCAGGCGCATCATTATTCGTAAATATATTCAAAATTTGGACAATGCTGAATTTATTTTAAACTAATTAAAAAGGTTTCAATGCAATAAAATATCACTGGCCGTTAAAAGTTATTTTACCAGATGAAAAATAATGAAAAAAAATATATAAGAAAATGTAATTTAAAAAACAAACTAAAGCAATTACCTTTGTCGTTAAAACCCGTTCAATCGAGTTCGCTACATGAGCAATGTCAACATATTTATTTACTCGCAACGTATGTCGCATCCAGTTTTCCACTTCGTTCGCTGACGAATTAATCGCACAAGCGAGGCGTGAGCGAGTGCGTGACTTATCGAGTTACATTGGTAATAAGATATTGTACGAGACATACTTTCACGCTACTCCCTCTCAGGGAGCAGCAGAGAAGATGAAAGGTGTACAAACCTGTTCAACGTTTGAACCTCGTTTACAAAAGTACTTCTCAAATTACTCTTTAGTAAGCCTAATAAAATATATATATTTACATCTCATTATATATCTCTCTACACACATATATATATAAGAGACAAGCTGTTCCCCGCCCGCTTTGCTGTCCGTAATATAAAATAAGGCCTGAAGTTTGTCTGAAATATTCCTCGAATGCAACCACAGCCGTAAATAACGGTCTATTACAACCGTTACTATGGAAACCGCACAAATAACAAGAAATGAAAATATTTATAAAAGTTAGTTAGAAATAAAATGATGAAGGATATATGAAATTCGAAAAATAAATATCCTAAAACCATGCACAAATCATTCCGCGTCGAATGGTCAAGTATGCGTGTCGATACGTTCACTAGTTTTCACGTGATTGGCGAACAAAGGAAGCCAATTTTCATTATATATATATATATATAAATATATTGTAATAAGAAGTTTTCAAGCCACCCAACAGATGGCGCTGTTATGAAACATGATCACGCTATCGTTTATCATAGCGCAAATCTTTATAAAGTTCGTACATCTTTGTGTATAAAGACTCAGGTCAATAAGTCATTACGGACTATATAATTATATCATTTTACTGGATCTATCCGGATCTCTGTAATGCTAAGATTTGGGTACCCTAAGTCTTTACAGAGTATAGGTCAACTATAAACGAATTTATTAGCTCGCTGGTCTAATGGTTAGAGCGTGCGGCTTTCATTCCGAATGTCGCGGGTTTGAATCTCGGCATGTACCGTTGACTTAATATTAATGTTATGTACATTTGTGAACTTCAGTTACAACAGCGAGATACAAAACGGTGAAGGAAAACGTGAGGAAACCCGCATTCTGAAATCATTTTTGTGTGTGTGTGCGTGTGGTGGCCCCAATAAAGTGGCAACAGGCTCGCCCCCTGTTACATGGAACCTAATCTGACCACATCTGGCGAAAAGTGTGTGTTTATTCACCTCTGCCTACCCCTACTGGGAAAAAGGCGTGATAATATAAAAAAAATTAAATAAACGAATTTCACGAAATGTTACCTCCAAATGGGGTTCTAGGGGCATTAATAAACGGGTGGGGGACATGAAAGCGTCTAGGAAACAGCTACTTGTAATATATAACAATTTTTCCTTATAAGTATTTTATATACATCCAATCCAATCCAATCAGCCGGAAGACGTCCACTGCTGGACAAAGGCCTCCCTCAAAGATTTCCACTCAGACCGGTCCTGGGCCACCCGCATCCAATGGTTGCCAGCGACCTTGACCAGGTCGTCGGTCCACCTTGTGGCGGGTCTGCCCACGCTACGTCTTCCGGCACGTGGCCGCCATTCGAGAACCTTTCTGCCCCAACGGCCGTCGGTTTTGCGAGCTATGTGCCCTGCCCATTACCACTTTGCGACGGCGACCCTTCGAGCTATGTCGGTGACCTTGGTTCTCCTGCGGATCTCCTCATTTCTGATTCGATCTCGCAGGGAAACTCCGAGCATAGCTCGCTCCATCGCCCTCTCGGCAATCTTAAGCTTGCGGACAAGGCCCCCAGTAAGCGGCCACGTCTCTGCTCCGTATGTCATCACTGGCAACACACTGGTGTGTTGCCAGTGATTTTATATACATAACAATTTTAAACTGAAAAAAGGACATTCACCTTTATTGTAAGTGATAAACTTAACCGTCACTATAAAGTACTAATTAGGATAATAACACTACACCACGTAGTCCTCATCGCTTTGAAACAAGAGGTTAATTCTAATTACTCCAGTAATTTCTCTAGGTACAACGCCCTTCAAAATAGAACAGTATTGTTTGTATAGTACTATTTATACCTAGATTACCTAGATGGTATTGGAGCAAACCTAGCATCAGTAAGTCCTTAATTTATTAGAGCATCATTTTGCTTAATATATTATACATGGTACGACGTTCATAATGAACCCTTGATTAAATAATTAAACATTTAAATTAGGGGGTAAGTACTACCCGCGGGTTACTTAGTGACCATAATGATGATTTTAAGCGACCCGGTTAAGTTCTGAAAACAAAGTTAACATACAAAAATGTATTATATCCGGAATATATTTGACCCGAACGTTTCTTTAATATTCAACCCTTAGCCAAATACTCTTTCGACTACCGATTGGAAATGAATCTTTGCTGTTTTGGAGCTGTTTTTAAATATCTTATTAAAACCATCAATATATATATATACACAGTATATATATTATAACATTAATTTACTAATTAATTAAACGACTTACTCTTTGTGTTGGGTTAAAAACTATACCTTGCAACGTATGCTCACTTTTATGCAGTTGAGGTTCCGCTGTCCACTTCGATGGTGTCTAGTAAGAGTGATGTTTTTTTGTATTATTCAGAGACCATTCCAATCGGCTATTGTATCTATTTGATTATGTCGGACATGCACCGATTGAAACCCTTAAGTTATTACTATTTCTTCACTTTATGACAAGGTTACGATAATACATTCTCATGCCTCTGTCAATGGTAGCAGCGTTTTATTTCGGGTTTGAAATGTACTGTTTTCGATATGATTTCTAATTAAAAAAAATAAGTATCTCCGGAAAAATATCAACATATGTTTATCTTACATTCGCATACATTCTGTACATTATTAATGAGGGATTCAAGTGAAATATAAAGAATAAATTTTCCGTCCGGATACATAAAGTTTGGACTGCTCCGTAGTCTGCCAACAGCAAAATGAGAAAATTACAATTGAGCCATAAATATACTTTTAATTATTTTCAGAGCTCTGATTCCTTTTACGAACTGTTTAAATTTTTTTTTAACACAGTAAAAATAAAGAAAAAGAACTGCAATCATTGAGGAAATAAACAAAATGTTTACTGTGAGGACTTTGTTTATTATGAGAATGAAACGTCAGTAGTAATCCGTTTTCGCAGCATCCACCTCGGATAGTTTAGTTTAGGTTAAGCCTCTAGGACCCTTCTGTTTGTGATAAATAGAGAATTTTCAGGTTTTCTGTTAGACTACATAAGGTTTAATAAAGCAGTGTTTTGAAAGGTGTTTTCTTAAAACAAAATTTTAAGTTACGTACCTGAGAAATCTTAAAAAATTTAAACAGTTATTTGGCATTAACACAGTCAACATAAAGGATAAAGAATTGCGATCAATTCATTGCGATATATATGTTCACGCAAATATGTTGGAGTTGGAAAGGCATTTTAAGAAGAAGAAGGAGATGGATCTTAAGACACTATACTTTTGGGAGAATATCGTGGGTATTTGTACCCATTAAAACAGTCGGTGCGTTACGAAGGGTCACGAAATCTCGCAAGTAACGCAACATAACCTATAATATGATTTATATCGTCAATATTTTATTTCCTAGTTACGCCGTAAAGAATAAAATAAATAAATAAGGCCCAGTCACAGCAATAATGTAGAGTTTATGGCGTTACGGGCGTAGACTTATCGCTCGATACGAAGTTGCGGCCGGGATGATCGAAAACAACATCAATAAAATACGATTTCCCTTACGTAAAATAAATGAAATATTACCGCGAAAACCTTGATTTTCAATCGGACCGCTTGTATCCTCGTGAGATTTGAGATATATGTAACAGCTAGCCCAATTCGCCGGGCGGGCCGTACGTATAAATCGTCGGAGAAACGGCGCGAACATTTGACAGGCCGTACAGTATACAGTAAATGCGTGTTTGTTTTAAAGCCGTTTAAATGGTACATTATGGTCGGAATGGGGTCGCGGAGGCGGTCAGAGCTGCCAGATAGTACCCGACGATATGATAGAATGCGGATGCTCAATATGGGAAGACTAGCTGCAATGGTGTAGGTTGAAGTCTGTTTTAAAGAAATTAAATTTTCTTTATGTATTGCATACATATGTTGGAATCTTCCTGATGATACAATTCTTATTGATTCTCTAATTAAATTTCTTATCAGCTCACTGCTGAGTATAATCCTTCTGCAATGATCTTTAAATTGACGGGATATATTATAGAAAAGGATTCCAAAAGATCTAATTTGTAGTTCCTATATATATTATGTTTTTTTTTATTTAAATGAAAACGGACAAACAATGTCGAAGTCCCGTTAAGCAGCTAAATAAAACTAAGTTTACATACTGTAGATAGGAACGGAAGGTAAACTAGGATCAGTGATCACGGTTATCCTTTTTCTTTATTCATCACTTTGAAGTCTTGCTGTTAACTTGATATTTATCTGATTACTCTAACATATTGTCTTCACTCTTTCCTCCAAGAAATGAAGGGAAGAAGATCTTTAAAAGAATACCCAATCTCCTGGTTGGAGGTTAGTAGTATGTAGAATTAAAATCTACAGGAAATGAATAGTTCTCTTCGGCTATTGAGAATGGGACTAAACGAAGACTTAAAGCAAGTGATGATAGATTTCTATTGCTAGAGACAGTATAGGTAGGTACCATCGCAGCTGCGATTTTTGCCGACAATGTATACCATCGTAACTATCACCGCGTTGTTATTAGTAAATGTATAATCAATAGATAATTGTCTGCGTATGTTTTCGTATAAAAAAACGTAAGAGACATTTACAGAGTCAGGGTACCCCAGCTGGTGAATATGACGTTCAGATTATCTTTAGTAATATGTAACCTTTTTAGTAAATATAATAATATATGTTCGTATATCAGCTGACATCTATTTTATACTATATGACCATTTTAAACTTAAAGACCAGTGAATAGTTTCAGGGGTGTAAAGGTGCACATCAACTCGCAGAAAATTAGTCAACCTCACCTGCTCGCGGTGCGCTCAGAAAATCAACAAACGAGGTTCTGGTTCTCACCAACTCGCATTGGGTTAGCGTGTTGGAAACTGGCATAAATCCTTCCATTTGAACCCCTATAAATAACTGCTGCTAGTGCCAAGTGGTACCGCTGGCCGTGCCGACTGTATGTGCAGTTTGATCGACGCCTATTTGCATCAGTGGACGTCTATCAATATATATATATATATATATGACATAAATAATACTTTTTTTAAATATGTATCAATAGCTGAAGTAATCAATTTTTAATAACACTTCCATTAGCATCGAGTGTTAAGTTCAGTTACAGTTAAATGACTAAAGTTTTTCAGTTTTATTGCAATCTATGAAGCGGCGCGAGATGGTCCGCCCATCGCTCCGTTTCAGCTATATTTATTCATATTACGTGAGAAATATCCTGGCTCTGCTTGACCTACATTTGTCTGGGGTCGCTTGCCAGAAGATTTTTAACTTAAAACTTAACCTAAAATCAAACGTAATTTATTGAATACGCTCAAAGAGCATTAGAATTTTGTTGTCGGTACTAAATCGGAACTGACTTCGTGGCGCAGTGACTTACAGCTTATTTTACAACACGAATGCCTTCAATTCAATTACGATACTACCTAAGTACTTACTGGTGGTAGGTCTCTGTTGCCGGAAACCGTCTAGGTAGGTACCACAGCAGTGTCTATTTCAGCCGCCAAACTGTATTGTGCAAACGTTACCGTGTTCTGGATTGAACGGCGTTGTAGCTAAGCTAAGGGAAACGCGACTTAATATCTTATGTCTCAGGCGACGAGCGGAATGAGATGCAATATATCACCTTAAATAGCGCCATGTTATTGGCGGGCGTATCACTTAGCATCAGGTGAATGTCCCGCTCATTTGGGGTATAAAATAAAACTACCACTCCGATAAAATCTACCACCATAACTGATTGCTTTGTTATGGTTGGCAAAATTATGAGATTGTATATCTTCCTGTTGCACCATATTGGCTTCATTGACTCTAAAACAAATGAAATTGATATCAAGATACATCTAAAACCTCATCATGACATATTTGTCGCTGATGATGATAATGATAATATATTATTATTATCAAATGTAGACAGGTGGACATAGGATAAATATACTATATTAATATCTAAACATCAATACTTTTATAGGTAATAGTTGTAAGCTAAAACAATATTAAGTAACTGATAAATAAGTGATACATCTGTCCATTACAACGTGGCATTATATAGGATAATATCATCATCATCAGCCGACAAAGTCTCCTGTTGGATATAGACCTCCCCCAAAGATCTTTACATTTGTAGGGGTTCATACTTGTATAAGGGGATTTCGCCTGTGTCTCACCACGCTGGCCTAATGCGGGTTGGCGGGAGCCACTGCCTCGTTTGTTGATGATCAAGGTGCACCATGAACGGGTGAGGTTGTCTTGGGACTAGTGAGTTGTGTGGTAATCCTTGCACCCCTTACACTAGATTATTGTTGTCGCCCTGAGACATAAAATACTAATTCTCGTCGCTCCAAAAATTTCGCTGGCTACAATTCCCTTCAAACCGGAACATAGTAACGTTTGGCGCAAGGAATAGGACCTGTAATGGTATCAAGACAGTCTCCGATAACAGAGACGGTCACCAGTAATAAAAGCTGTATGACTTATACGACAAAAAGTGGGGAGAAGGAAAAAGCCATAGTTGAGGAATATCAGGGAATGGACTGGCATATCTGAAGGGTCTGAATTGTTCCGTCGAACCAGAGAGAGAAAGGACTGTACCACTCTGATCGTTAACCTTCACTAGTTTAAGAAGAAGAACCACTTTAAGAAGAAGAAGAAGATGAGATATTAAAGAAGTCTCCATTATGTTTAAGTGAACCACCATAACGCTTATGTCATTGATTAATTATTATAGTATAAATGATTTACAATCTCTATGTATCGTATGCAGCATATTTTATGTTCCCAAAGCTGGGACTCTGTTTTACTGTGTTTTCTATACCTATGTCTATGTCGGTTTCCTGTCATTGGTTTCATTTACCAGAAACTGCACCAGAAATAACAGTATGCAAGTATTACTGTGATCCGATTTGTGTAGTGAAATTACTAGGGTAAAGAGGTTATTACCTTATGAGTAAAGGCGATGAGCACAATATATGTGCAGTGTATATAATCCTAAGTATCGCTATAGTATTATCTGAAGTTGTATAACCTACCATAAAGCGATGGTTCAGCTCATCACGGTCCTTACTTTATTTAGAAAATATAATGTTTATATGTATCAACTGTATGTGAAACTAATATGGTCAAAAAAAGAACATTTTACTAGTAAACTGTAACGGTAACTTCTATACACTGTATTAACAGTATCTCTTAGTATAAATTTGTGTAAATGTAACTCAAGTACTAAACATACATGACAGCACTAAACGATGACACGATTCCGTGTCGACGCTACTGAGAACCGTTGACCTGGTGCCAGAAACCAACGAAAGTGGCGCCACCAAGGCAATTAGAGAACGTATGCTTAATAATAATAACACTTCGGTTGTTCAGCTCGGCGTTGGAGAAGGTTAATTAGTACATTATGTCTCCATGAGTGAGTGTGAGTCAAGTCAGAAAATCACGAGCGGCCTGTCACGCGAGCGACTTGTACGTGTAGAGATGATGGGGGACCGCACACCAAGCTACAAGCTACAAGCGTTTTATACATAATACCAAAGACAAGTATACTCTCAATTTTCTTTATGGAACAAGCAACGGATCGAGTAGGATTTGGTATATCGACAGCCGGTACATGGTAACATTTACATGGTTACAGAATAAAAATATGATGGTAGCTAGCCGGGTTGGTTCCAAATTTAATATGTAGCTTCGGAACCGAACCAGTGACTTCCGTGTTACAAGGCATTTAGCTACTACATCAGAGAGGAAGTTAAAACTATCTCCATGTAGTATGTGTATGTAGAATGATAGGTAAGTTCGTTGAGACTTCAAGTTTTTTTAACGGCAAAGGATGAAGATGATGAAAAGATTTGTTAAATTACAGAAAGAGGTACTGTTAAAAGTAATAGGATGGGGTAAAACAATTTTTTGTTATGTTGGTGGTGGACTTTATTATTACATTGGAGAAAATAGAGAACGAAGTAGGACCTTGATTTACAGGTTAATCTTAACTGAATACTTAAGCTAGAATCATATTCGATACCAGATAACTTCTAATAGGCCATCGTGATACAAATCCAATCCAAATATCGAGGATATTGCATGTCCATATCTAAGGTCAAACATAAGGGTAGGTTTGTAACAATTAGATTTGTTTGAATTATCGCAGGGGTCGTTAACGTCAGTGAAGTTTCTAAAGACGATTTTGTTCTTCATTTGGAAGTGCTTAGTACTGAGAAATGCAATCGAATGGGTTTATGTGGGTAACAATGCTACATAACCCAAACTCTTCCCAGAAGTAGACTATCCTTTGAAGATTTCCTATAATATTAAAAAAAAATAGATATCTTTTGAACCCTGGGTCAAGGAATGACAAATTTATGCCAAATATTAATAAAGTTCCAAAATTATTGAAAAAGGTTACTAATCCAAACGTCTATTCTTATAGAACAGTGCTTGACCGAGATCTTAACTGATGATGTTGTTTTCCTGTAATTTACTAATATAGATAATAATATGTCACTTAGCAGGCCATTAGGCTACAAATGTTCCGCCTAACGCCACAGGAAGTTAGGTGAGGCTGAAAACCAGCACTCATCGGAATTACTACTCTGCTCACCATCAGTCGCGCAGCCTACTTAAACCTAAGCAATAAATTATTCATAATCATGTGAACTGTTTCTGATAAAGTTTTGCTGAATCTTATTGATCCTTCTCTTAAAGATTGTGCCGACCGTTGAGCCGCTGACTCTAGTACCTTGGACCGCGGGTAGAAACAGACCACAACCGCGTCAGGTGCTCATCACATCACATCTCCCTGTAACCCGATAACCAGGGCCGGTGCGCCGGTGTGGAAACATCGAGCCCGGGCATCACCTAACTACCGAATTCTGCTTCGGAGAAAATTATCCGACTATAAACGGCCGTCTAAAATTAATTACGACTACACCGTGCCCGGGATCGATCCGTTAAATAAACATTTTGTGTCGCACGGGAATAAATTAAGTTTTAGTTTGTAATTGAGTTTTTTTTTTTTTATCAACGGCCCATGTTTGATGAGCCGTGTTTACTATGAGTTATTTCTGTTTGGTTTACGTTTAACGCTCTCGATGGTTTATTTGAAATATAAATTAAAGTTTACTATGTGCTCACGTAAACAATTCTGCAGATGGATTTTAATGTTATTATATAAAGAGACGAGAATGTACGTCTGATAGAGTTAAAATTTTTATTCAGCACCAAATTGTGGCTGAAGCTTTGATAGATCAGCTCAATCATTTAAATACCACAGCAATTATTAACTGTAGTGTTAGTTCATGACCTAATTTTTAGCGTAAGGATTATTATTCGTAATATCGCCACCGATTTAAGCTGTCTATAATAGATTGTACAGACAGTATCAAGTAATAAAAACTGTTTACTGGAAATATTATTATAGCGAAATTTAACAGGTTAATCTCTGCTACAAACAACAGTACTTTTCAAACTTAAAAATGAAGTAAGATAGTGGAATGCAGGAACTCTTTGATCTTGGAGTTGATTTTAAAAATTTTCAGTTTCCACAATTTGCTAGGAGAGCTTTAAAAGACTGGGCCCGCCCGACTGCGCCGTTGTAAAATGGAGGAAATGAACCGGTACACGCCATGTAGTGACTCGATCGAAAATCAAACGGAGGATATAAAACTTCACGACTCATATTTTCAAATAGGTAACAACCGGAAGATGCACAGGATTTAATGGAGATTGATGATAGTAAAGCCAAAATTAGTTTATCGCTTTAGTTATCCAATATAAGACATATCTCTAAACCAATTCAAAAACGAAAGCTTCAAGAATAAAAGCTGTATTTTCCTTCCTTGGGCCTGTTCAAAAATATTTTATAATGGAATAACTGTTACTATTAAATATATTACTTAAAATTTGGATCACATGCACATAAATAAATAATAAAAAATACTAATTGACATAGCTAAAATCCAGTACTATGATATGCTATTATTGCTGTAAGCTGAGCTGACTAGCTTAAGCTGTTTCCTGGCGGTTTGTAGCAAATTTATGGTAGTGCCGTCTGTTAATAACATTATGAAAGTAAATACAATATTTAATAATACATGCTAACAATCCTTTCGCAAACGACAAAGAGGACCTTTTCTTCTTCCTTCTGTGTTTTTCCTAATATATTAGTGAAGTGTCACACTAGTTGAGTCACTTATCTCTGATAGATTAAATTCTGGTCGTTGGTAGTCGTCTACAAGTTGCTTAAGAGATGAAATGATAACGATAAGCCTTAGTGTGGAGATCTCTTAGATCGTTCGACCTCTGACTGGTTTCTTACGAGAGTTCTCTCCTACCCGTCGGCTAAACGTGAAGCTGTTTCTGTAAGTTCATTATTATTATCGTCTCCTATTCTTATTTTTTAATTTAACTAATTAATTATAAAAGAAAACAACGCTGTAACTTCTGTTGTAATATTGCTGCCTAATTTCAGATTCGTTTCTATATCGATGTTTGTAATTGTTAATACTAATCTGTGTCTTCACTTACTTTACCTTCTTTATATTATAAACTATATATAACTGAGACTTTGTCTAAATTGATTTGTTTAAAATGTTTGTTCCTTTGTTTTAATGAAACTGAATTTTACAGTTTTTATTGTTTATTTAATTACTTATTACCTCGTCGTTTCAAGAAATTTCCAGCAGCTATGGTCATGAGAATTGAGTGTCCTAAAGTTCGTCGCGTAGTATCTACAGCTTATTAATTATTGTTTACAGTTTGATTTACATAGAATGAGTTCAGTGTCTTGAAAACTTCAGTGGTTTGCTTAGTGTTTGATTTAGTTTTACTAACAATGAGTTCATTTAGTTTTATAGTTATTCGTATTTGTGTAAATATTCTATTGTAATGTACAAATGTGCTTGGAAAGCAATCAAAGAGCCGATACAATTTAATGTTGGAACATCAGAGGAAAACGGTTAAAAATTCGAAGACCGGTATGGATCGATGTGGTTTTATAAATAACATTCCTGCCGTCTAGTCGGCGTGACTCCGCCCCCAAACCACCCCTACCCCGCGCTGGGGGTCAGTGACATCGTGGGGTTTAGAGTACGCTGGCATTATGGGGTGGGACATGTGCAGTCGACCGCATGGAGGATGTCTTTGCTTTCTGTCTACCCCATGTAGGGAACTAGGTGTAAAAAAATTACGGACAGTATGTTTGGTTTCGAGTTTCCTCTCTATTAATTATAATTACTACGACAACATTTTTATATTAATTATACAATATTATTCATTAAAAACTAAATATTCAACACACTAGTAGACACTTTTTCATTCAAATAGCCTAATGATTTAGAGTACTGCCAACAAATCAAATTTCACGGAATCGTACCAGTCGCCCTTTTATTATTAAAAATTCCTTGGCACGTGAAGGAGCTGTTACTAATTTATTGAATAATGAATTAATAAATAAGTAATAGAAATAATAACCTTACATCAAGATTCCATACGTGCAAGTTACATGTCTAAGTCTCTAGTCATCTTCAGCTGTATGAATAGACAACTAAAGTAAACTAACATTACACGAATGAAACAAATACTACATATAAATATAATATTGAGTATAGAAAAAGGTATGCTATTGTACCCTTTTATGTATGATATATGTAAGAGATGTTGTATGTATGAGTATATGAAAGCATTTATGTAAAAGTACTTAAGTGACAAAGTAATAAACACAAAAAGATTGTTATACTGTGTCTATGTCTGTTTTTGCACTACATAAATATTCCCGTTTTGTTCTGTTAAAACCTTTTCCTGTTGTTTGTATTTTTAGTTTAATTGGGTAAGAAGATTTACAATAGTATATTCTGAACTGTGAATCAGTTAGTGAAGAACTCAAGATTATGGAATAGAAAGCTTTTGATAGAATGAAGATCTTGGAATCCTATCCTAGAAATTCTTTAGAATAAAGACAATTTTCTATACAGAGAAAAGTATAAGCAGAATTCTGGAGCTGTCTTAAAGTGATGAAATCTCCTGTTATTAAAATTCGCAAACCCTAAGTACATTTTATCTGCGAATAAATTATATATATGCTCGTCCATAAAAAAGTGGCGTTACTTAAGTTGAACACCGTTACACAGTGTGCCGGTCGTTTGGAGACATAGTACTAACTACTTGTTTGGTAGCCTGAAGTAGGTGTAGGGGTGGTATCACACAGTTCCTGGCAACAGAGGTTTACCACCAGTCAAAACTACAAGGTAAAATGGATATATATTTTTCAACTTTGAGAATTGAATGTATTGGAACAGAAACTAGCGGGTGACGAGAAAGGAGCGAAGTTGGTGGTGGAATGGTGTGCGAAATGATTTCAGTACCCGACTCCGTAGTGAAATCGAGGTGGTGCTGTAGAAACTACTTCTTATTATCACAAATAGGCGTTCCGCTGCGAATCAGAACGGGGGAGCAGCAAAACTTTTCTAATTAATTAGAGCCAACTTGCAATCAGTACGTTTTATTAGATCAATAAAAGCCAAATCGACAGCCTAATACGAAATTCTCGTATCTTTAGTTTTCGGCCTCTCTGTGGGACTTTGACGCAGCGAAGGTAGAGTTCATCTCACTGGTCGGGTTCTGCAGCTGTTTAAATATGGTACTACGATAATAGATCATCAAGTAGGCTCTATTTAGTCTAGTAATGAAGCACAAAATTGTTTCTCTTGGTGATGCGATCAGAAATAATATATATATAGATGAATAAAGGCTGATGAACTGTTCTAGTAGATTCTTAGAGTTTAATATCGGACAGCCGATGGGGAAAAAATCTAGAAAAGAAACCATGCAAGATTGAAGATATGCCGAAAATCACCAGAAGTCATTGGATGTGCTTGCAATCAGATTGATCGCACTGAAAAAAAATTGGGCAAACCTAAGCTCAGCATTGGGCTTAAATAATAATGAAGTTATAGACTACATTGCTGTTGCACTACTCTATTCTTTGATGATGTTGAGCGCTTGATAGTCATTTTGACTTTTACAACTCATCTGATACTGGTCTATTGGTCTACGGCCTGTTGTTGCACTACTGCTGCATTTATGGTACAGTTTAGATTATAAGATTTCTAATATTCTATACTCTTTAGAATTGCTGTATTCCACTAAACACTTAAAGTATTCTTTATCTGTAATACAGGAAATATTTTCAGTTCGAGTGTTGTATCTTTATGATAACTGAAACTGAGTAGATTTAAATGAATGTGTACGCAATATAATAAACGTTTGGGAGATGCTTTGTTTGAATTCAGTCATAATTATCGTCAACAAAGTTAAATAATTTTGGAGACGGTCGTAATTTCATTAGCAGCAGCAAGAAAACGACCTTTGTATTCGTTCATCAACACTAGAAACATTTGTCAAAGTCGTCGAGGTTCTCATTTCTAACCTTGAAAAGTAATTTTAATTAAAATATATAACAGAATTATCTATGTAATATAGCAGTATATTAGGAGACAGCTTTAGAAGACTATTGGGAATAACCTCAGCTTCACATAAGTTAAAAAAGACTGAAATCAACTCCAGGTGCAGCAGCAGTCAGCATCTTTTCTTATGACTGTACTACTACTTAATATATACTACCTCAGTCTATGCGCTATTTTCTCCAAAAGCTTGAGAGCTTCATAAATGCAGTTTTTTTTTCATGAAGCAATAACATGAGTGAGAAGGTCAGGTATCTAACCTGCTCCAAATGACGTTAGAATGATGTAGACTTCATCATCATCAAGCATCCGTAGGCCTGTTAGCCTGCTTGCTGCTTGTTTGCATCCTTATAAAGAAATGTGCTCGTCACTTTCATACGTAAAATGTTGTCTCGTCACCTTACCAGCTCCAGTACTCATCAGACTGGGATAATAATACACTATGGTTTAGGGGCAGAAGTAGATGTAGCGGCGGTACCTATTTCTTATCGAACTTAACCCAGAACCTACTTTTTGCTTTAAGTAAAAAATAGTTAGCATTACAAGGCAACGGTACCCTGCGCGTAAGGAGAACCGAGTGCGGGGGAATTAGGAGCAGGTTAAAGCATATTTCGTTTATTTATCTCATTACATTAATTGCGAGAATGTTCCACGTTTGTTCCGAAGCTATTATTTATTTACCCTTAAACTTTTCGCGCAAAGATCAATTCATTAAAACGTTAAATTAATAAAGTTCCCCTTTGATAGCGACTTTTTGGTAAATAATCAACTTTCATAACAAATTCCTTCTGTTGACAAAACGTGGGCTAATAAGTTTAATCAAAGATTATGTGAAAATTAAGATGTTCCTGGATTAAGAATCAAGATAGAAATAGGTACAGTCATAGATTATAATCTATATTTATTATAATTAACGAAAAATTGGATTGAATTAGTTAAAAGTTCTTTTGATTTGTATAAGTGGCTTAACCACAATGTGTTTCAAAGGAGTCAGTGTAAAAGTATAGAAAGTTGGTGTAGCCATTTGCATATCTCTGTTATTCATTTCGAACTGAGTACAACAACTCACGAGATCCAAGCCAACTTCACCTGCTCCTGGTTTACCCGGATAATCAACAATAAGGCTCTAGCTCCCACCAACCCGCATTGGGCCAGCTTGGTGAGAAATAACCCACATCCCCCCTAATAAACCTATACAAACCTGGAGCTCTTTGACGGAGGCCTATATCCAGCAGTGGAGGTCTATCGGCTAATGATTATGAGTACATAAAATTTGAGTTTATTTAACAGATTATCTAGTTATTTAACGTCCCAAGGCAACAGTTTCAATGTAACATCTACCAACTCGCACTTGGCCAAAGTCCTTTATTGTGAGATAGCCTATTATATTATTTAATAATTTATGCTTAATGCTTTTAATCTGGAATAATAGTATAATTATTATTGTTTAAGCAACTAAATAACCGAGGTATGTCCTGCTGAAGGTCTCAAGGAAACATTGGATGTCCGTCGGATTGGCAAACCTGGATATAATTTGCAAGGTATTTCAGTGGATACGAATAGGTCATAACTATGATGATGAAGTAAAGAATAGAAATCTACTTTCTGATAATAACTAACCTGTGTTTAATCTACGTTAGTTTTTAAAGAGATATCAGAAGCTTTTCTTTTAATGATTCTACGCCATATTTTACTGTCTTTTATTTATGACTATACAAATTTGTGTAGTACGATTTTGATGAATATTTTATAATCTATAGTACAGAATTTGAAATTACTATTGTAATTAAAAAAAACTTTAAACTCTCATGTTAGAAAGAGAAGAGATTTATTTTGAATCCATTGAATTGTTGGTCGTCGAATAAGTTTTATGTTAACATAGAAACAAGATCGTTCTGTATTTCATTTTACGTTACAAAGTGGGTAATGTCAATATTCTACGAAAGATGTAGGTATTAAGCTTGAAAATATTTTAAATTCTTTGAGAAGGAATCTTCTGGGACATTCCTGAAGGTATTTGCTCTGACGTAAGCCACTTGTGCTTCCATTCATTAATGTCTCGCCCGAATGAAAACAAGTTGCGTTTGTTTGTTAAATTCTACCGATTGAAAATCAAGACTAATTGACTCAACTATTGAGGCAATTAGTGTTCACAGAGCGCTGAGTTTACTCTAAAGTAGTAACCATTGAATTTCGTTGAACGTGAAAATGTTTTATGGTAATTTGGTTCATAATATTTCAATATTTCTACAATAGATCAAAACTTGACCATTTTCATATTAAATGACTGTAAATCGAAGTTGTTTCAGCTCGCGGGTCCCGGATCCTACTTAATGATGTTTAGTTTCGTATAAAGGCACAAACTTTGTGTTTGTGATTTCTTAATGTTTTAATATTAAGGAAGTCATAACTTTCAAGTAAAATTCTGTTCAAAATTGCCTCTTTTATGTATTAGCTTAGTTCTCATTTACAATATTAATTATAATAAATGTACGTAATGATGAAGTTAACATTTGAAGGAAATGTATCGATCACTTTAATACTTTCTATTAAATTTGCAAATCGGATTTAAACTCATTTGTTGTTAGTAATATTTGTGTCATCACCAATCGATGATAAGATATGTTTAGTATTTTTCAACCTTATACCAAAATAATGATGTGTGTACATGGAATATTTCATTAATAGAAATACTCAATTAAAAAAAAAAAAACAGGCGTTACTTCCGATTTAACATAACTACACTTCAATATGTTATAGACATAAATCATAAACTCTGAATGATATAAAAGGTTTATAGTGGAATATGAAAAAGGCAGCCATTTTAGGCAATATTTAGACAAATCTATGTCCCTTAACAACAGAGAGATCAAAGAGATTACGAGAAAGTACTCCACTTACAACGTAACCAAGTAAAGAGGATGCTGGATTAACTTAAAAGCCACCATAATGTTGCGTCCTTTGAATCGGATTTGTTAACTTAGCATGGGGTAAACATAATATTTCTTTTTAAGTGTTTACATTAAACATCTTCAATACAAATGTACAGTTACATTTGATCTCTGCTACAGGAAATGACTAATGTATTGATTCCGTATCGTACAAATATTTGGCGAAATTTGAAGAGGAAAAGGCGGGGGATGTAAAAATAAAATGAAGTACCAAAAGGACTCAATATCTTTTAAAATGCTTAAAGATAAAGAAAAGTTTAATTTTGATAGGACTCGGGTTCTTCTCTTACAAGGATACAATCAAAGCGTTCATTCATTACGCTAGCCAAGTGCAAGTTGGCGGAATCTTTATACAATACCATGTTCGTTACCGGAAGTTAAAGATCTTAGAATAATATTGCTTGCACTGAATATGAACTTCAGGAGATTTCAGTGGGTAAAAATCCCATGTAACCCTAAGAGATTAAGAAGAATCTCATTGAGTCTTTAGTCAACCTTTTCAATCATCGAATTATCATCTCTTAGATGATAAAATTGTATCTATTGAAATTTTAAATTTGTACCTAATATCTGATTAAGTAGAAAAATTTTCAGAATATTGATACCTCTATTCTTACAATAACAATAACTATAGGTTTAAGGACGAGTTTAAAAGTCATGAAAGGATCTCCAGGTACAGAGTGTATTATACTTTGTGTAGTATAAGGGTGTTGGGTAGATATGAGATTTTCTACTTACTTCTTCTTCCTCCTGCCCTTTTCCCAACTATGTGGGGTCGGCACAGTATGTACTTCTCTTCCATATCTCTCTATCAGCCGTCATATCTGAATTCACACTCTTTTTATACTTTCTTCTATCTTCCTCTACTCTTATAATCATCCACGTTCATTCTCATTACTTTCTTTGTTATATGTCCTTCAACCTTACGCATAACATGCCCGTACCACGCTCAAACCCCGATTGTCTATTTTAATTAGCTGGGCATGCTAGCAGGAGCGTTGCAGTATTAATTTCAGTTCGGAAGCGGGAAATACGGCGTCGCTAACGATTCCCGAACGAACCGGGCACAATCCGGGCCCCGTGATGAACGGCAAGTTGCAGACGTGAAATTTAACTGAAGTTGAGAAAACTCAATTTCCCGTTCAAAGGTAGTGCAGACAAGCGACGGCGGCGGCGGCGGCGGTCCGTCTTGCGTTTGTTTTGAAATGCGGGTGCGCGCGATTGTTGTGTAAAGGTCGCGACACGTTCGCGTCGTACTAGAATTTTTTTTTATTTAAAGACGAGACCAACAAGACCTCGACCTGATGGTTATACATCTGCCCATAATGCGGCGCTGGTCAGAACTACATTACATTGTACTTGTCGTCATAGATATAAGCTACAGCGCCTTTCAAACTTTTGTTGCTAGTGTAATGACTGGAGTAACAACACATATCTCATGGCAACGAGGATAATGTGGTGCATTGTATACCATTGCAAATAACGCCAGGTGGTTATAAGCGTTTGTCTCGTCGCTTCGTAGAATAAAAAAAAACAATTCGGCGCTAGTTAGGATGATACACACTGCACCTATTTGTGCTCGTCGTGTGTGCAATGCTGGACGGAACCATGTGGAGATCTTAGGTGCAGGCCTATGTCCAGCAGTGGACGTCTATCGGCTGATGATGATGATAATGTGCAGGACATGTTGTTACTTATGGTTGTCCAGCAATTTCACTATCTACAAACCCGATCACTATAGTATTTGCATAGTCACTGTTTGGCAGGAGAAATTGAAGCTGTGGTTGTACCTAGACGATCTGTGAATACAGATGTCTATAAATAGGTTTGTTTTTATTTAACGTCGTCCTTTTAAGAACTTCCGTTTCCGTCAGTGTGGGACGAGCATGTTTCGCGAAATAACCACCTATCAGCGAAGAAAAACTTGTTATGTTTTAAGTTTTTGAATATCACTCGCAGTTTGTTCACGACGTTACTGTTGTATTGATAAATAAGTTACACGTATCTATCACTCGACTAGTTCATGTATACATTCATCTCTATTTTAGAATGTGATGTGACGATCTGGACCCTCACCTGATGGTAAGTGAAACCCCCGCCCATAATAATGTAATGCTAATGAGGATGGATGGAGAATGAGGATGGATACATCATCCCATTGCGCTAGTCGTCATGAGACAACATTGAGTTTCGTTACACCAGTAATTTCACTAGCTACAGCCTACAGCCCTTCAAACCGGAACGCAGTAATGTACTATACTGAATGTACTTATACGTAACTTTATGAGGAAGCTTGCCTATTTTAATTAAGATTTTCTAAGCTTCATATATAATGCAGGCGGCATAATTGTGGCGGGAACCGGGGGAGCAGGTGTCAGGATGTCAGGTAAATAATTTTGTCTCCTCACCGCGGCTGCCGGCTGAAGTGAGGTCTAATGGAACCTTAAATCAGACCGGTAATAGTTTGTTATTCGTATTACGATATTTTTGGACGGCTTGAAACCTTTTTAGTATTAAAAAAAATATTATTAAGATAGTAAAGCGTTACTGGGTCCAGCAGAGAGATAACTTAGAATGTACTTTGGAGTTAATGAGAGCTGTTATTAACTCATGTCCCGCAATACAGATCTCGTTTATATAATTTCTTCTTCGCGATACAATCTATTCTTCTCTAGAAGATTTAATTTTATAAGACTGCTAAAGTAAATTTTTTTTAAGAAAATTTATAAACTAGCAATGGCGACCGGGTTAATATTATTATACTACAAAATTACAACTGTATTCTATTATATATTATACATTTATTTTAGTACTGTTATCATTATATATAACTATGATTTTGTATATGTATATGAGACAGGCAAGCCTAATGTTCTCGTGTCGGAAACTTGCTCTCGAGTCGCTGCGTTAGAATAAGTACATATGTGTGTGTATGTATATATGTTTTTTTTTCATTCAACGATGCGAAGAGATCATCGAAACGTTCACATGATGGTACATGATACGCTTGTCCATTACAGCGTGGCGATAGTTAGAATGATATACACTACACCACATTGTGCTTGTTTCCTTGAGACGTCACGTTTCGTTATTGCAAGAATTCACTAGCTTGAAACGGGAACATGGTAATGGCTCCCACCAACCCGCATTGGGCCAGTGTGGTGGGAAATGGAGCAAATCCCCCCGTATGAAACTCTAATAACGGCTTCTAGAGCTCAACGACACCGGTGGCTATGCTGACTGTAGACCGATCGATATCGAGATTTTTGTGGGATGTCTATGTCCAGCAGTAGACATCTATCGGCTGATGATGACGACGATGACACCTATGTGTAAATTCTCCCTCCAACCCTCTGGTTAACTCTCAGAAAATAGCTCTAAACCACTAAATCCGCCCTCTGTACCCTTAACTTAATGTGTAATATAAAGAATAGATAAATAAATAAAATAACACTGTTATCGAAACCAGATATTTAATATTACATTTCAAAGGTGTTATTTATTAAACAAAAAACAGGTATTTTAGTAGACAAGCACATAAAATCATGCTATAGTCTAAACGAACTCAGTAACGTCCTTACTACAACCGCAGTAATTGTAACCTACTGATCCATTATTAGCGAGTAAATTGATTGAGCTCTAGTAAAGTATTCTATAATGCGATGGAAAAACGTTTTTAGATCGATCAAAGTGATTTCGAGTACGACGACATTGTTGTTTTAAAATTCAAACAACAATCCTCACAAGGAGAACCCTCCGTCCATCTATTATGTATGGCCACAATGAGTTGACCATAATGGCCGCATTTCCGCTTCAAACCAATAAAAATGTTCTCAACTTAATGCTAACTTAATCCTCCTTCTGTTCTTCTTTCTCCTCTTTACATATAACATAACTCTGTACTGAATAGTTCATAGAATTATCAAAATCTGAATTATTAAAGGTATATCTATGGAAAATGTGGAAACATGGAGATTTTGGTGGAGGCTTACGTCCAGCAGTGGACGAATATCGGCTGATGATGGTGATGATGATATCTATGTAAGGGGTGCAAGGCTGCTTCACAACTAACGGGATCCAAGTCAACTTCAGTTGCTGGTGGTCTACTCTGCTAACAACGAACTGGGCTCTGGCTTGGATCAGCATGGTGGGAAATGTCCTATCCCCCTATCCATATGGGAATTTTTGGGGGAGGTCTGTCAGTCAACACTGGACGGCTATCAGCTGAGGGTGATATATGTTACCACCGCAGCTTCTATTTCTGCTGCAAAACAGTAGCGTACAAACATTACTATGTTCCGGTTTGAAGGTCACTGTAGCTAGTGAAATTACTGGGATATTGAGACCTACCGTTTTATGTTTCATAGAGAGAAGCACAATGTGTTGTAGTATATATATCCTAGTGTAACGTTGTTTAGAACAGGCATAACATATCATTAGGTAAACATCGCGTTTGCCTCATCACAAAAAAAAAAAAACTTTTTACTTATAATTTAAAAAAAAAACAAAATTTGTTTTATTAGTGATAGTTACGTAAATATAGGTCATCTAGGTAGGAACCGTAACGCCTTCTAACGCCTAGCAGTTGTGTGCATACTTTATTCCGGTTGTAAGGATGCTTAAGTAAACTGATTTCGAACGGCCAACCCCCAGGATGAAGAGGAGTGGTAAGAAAAAGAAAAGGTGATGAAATTACTAGGGTAATGTATCTATCATTTTTTTGCTGGATACCGTCGAGGTGGGTACCGCCGCAACTACCCGCCGTGAAACAACAGTGTGCAAATATTACTGTACTGGTTTGGAAGGCGTTGTATTCAGTAAAATTACTGGGGTAACGAGACTTAACATCTTAAGTCAGGTGACGAGCGCAATGTGATGCTGAGTGTACTATTCTAACTAGAGCCACGTTGTTATGGGCGGGCCTTTAACTGATGGTGAAGTTCAGCTTGTTTGGTGGGTTACTTGAATAAAAAAAAAAATTATATTGTTATTGGTAAAATTATATGAAAGAGCTGATTTTCATGATAATTCTTTTATTATATTAAAGAAACCCCTATAAATAATAAAACATAAACAAATAAAAAAAAAGTTGTATTTCTACTCAAACAAATATCCACCGTGCAGGTTATAAATGTTAAGATTTTACATACATAATTAAGTATTATAAGCGGCTGGGTAATCTTTGATATAAAGTACGGCTTTAATTACGTATGCATAAAGGCAATAGGAATTGCGTACAGTCACGCGAATAAAGCTAATGTACAGTCGAATATAAAAACTTGTCCATTTAATCGTGACCGGGCGACTATTTCAATTTGAATACGTAATGGGTCGCCGCGAATGTAATGCCGTCTAATTGTACAATTACAAAGCATGCGAACTTTCTCACGGCTTTATTTGCTTAATGCCTTCATAAGTACGTCACGATGTTTAATAAGTTCTATATACGTACGTAATAATTACACAGTAATAGGAAAGAATAAGTTTTAGCTATGATAACATTAAACAATAGTTAACTGAGTAGTCGGTGATGATATAAACAACAGTAGCAGAAGGATATACACGTGTTGATTGATAATATATACATATATATCACGCCTCGTTCCCAATGGGGTAGGCAGAGACCAGCTCTCCCCACTTGCTACGATCCTGACACACCTCTCTCGCTTCCTCCACTTTCATGAGCGTCTTCATGCATGCTCGTCGGTTGCTAGTACTCTTAACTCAGCCTTTCTTTAGGACGTCTTAGATTTGATTGATAATATTACTTAAAACATGTATCATAGTCAACTAGCTACCTGCTCATCGCCCCCTTTGCTATCCGTAATATAAAGTTAGACCTGAAATGTGCTGAAATATTCTTTAAGAGCAACCGTGATCGCAAATGATTTTCTAAAGCAACCGTTACTATAGCAACCGCACAAGTAACACAAAATGAAATTGTTTTCAAAAGTTAATTGGAAATAAAATGGAGGCTTCATGAAATCCAAACAATAGCCTATAACTCATGAATACTCATGTCCCCGTGTCGATACGTTCACTAGTTTTCACGTGATTGGCGAACAAAGGAAAGCCATTTTCATTATATATGTAGAGGATATATATTGTAAGTAATGATAGATAATAATAGAGTATAAGTATAATCATAGGTAACCGGAAGTGTCTAGTAGATATGTTAAAGGTGGTTGGCCTATTTCAGCCGCTGAACGGTATTGCGCGAATTTCACTCTGTTCCGGTTAGAAAGGTGCTGTAGCTAGTGTAATTACTGGGGTATCGAGACAACTTCTCGTGACTTAAGATAACATCTCGTCCCTTAAAGTGACGAGCGCAATATGGACCAATGTGTAATATCTTAAATAATATCTTGCTCGTCTCATCACTTCATACATATATATCACGCCTCATTCCCAATGGGGTAGGCAGAGACCACCTCTCTCCACTGGCTTCCATCCTGGCACACCTCTCTCGCTTCCACCACTTTCATAAGCGTCTTCATGCATGCTCGTCGGTTGCTAGTACTCTTGACCCGGCCTTTCTTTAGGACATCTTCGATTTGATCGGAATATGTCCGTCTAGGTCGAACCTGCACTGTTTTGTCCAATCATTCTTACCTCATTCTTTCAACATGGCCGAACAGTCTAAGCATCCCTTTCTTTATCTTTGTCTCTACATCATTTCATAGAATAAAAAAAAACATTGTAAAAATATCTAGGCAAGTATTTGTATGATTTTAGAAACGTTATTCATCATTTCTAAGTTAAAACTTTTGTTACTTTAAGTATACAACGCGTTGACACACTAGTCGAGTCGTAATTAAAAGGAATAGTGTATAATTCTGTAATTGGTTATAATTTTAAAGTCTAGATATTTCTTATGCAAGTACAGTGTATAATTATAAATTGTCTAATAATGGCGGAACGGCGACTTCGTCAGTAAATTATTAACGAGACCTGGGCTGGTCGTTCGATCGTTTCACCGACTTTTTTGTCAGCTCCCACTTTTGTCCTACGACAGGAACGAAGTATTCAATTCTACTATTTCTTTAGTATTAAAATAAAATTATTTTTTGTGGAACACATTACTATAGACCTCCTCCCAACAGTGGACATCCATTGGTTGAAATGATGATGATGATGAGAATAAAATTAGCTCATTTAATGTATCCTTAATATCCTCAAAATAATTAACCCATCACGAGATATCCGACTCCATTAGACGTAAACACTCAAAATTTAGTAGAGATATTGGTTCTGTCGTTAAGGGGTCAGATAGGAATGGATTTCATAAAATTTCTTCCTCAAACTGGATTGCGGGGGTGTTGCAGCCGGAAAAGATAAGGGGAAACAGCTAGTTTTTAGATATTGATCTAAAGCATGAATTCAACAGAAATAGTATTCACTGCGTTTGTTGATTATTGTTTGTATTTACCAGGACTGTTTCCGGCAAGAATAATACTCCATAAAGTGGTAGAGCGAGTAAGACGTTCAACGAATGGTAAATGGTACTCCTGTCCAATGTAGTAATAATTAGGATCCTGCATCAAGGCATAGAACCTCTTTCCGGCCGTTGGTAACGCGGCCTTCTGAAAGTTTGTTTGAGCTACATAGTACCTGTAGTTGTTATTGAGGACTTTGCTACGTTGTTTAGACACGTTAAGTGATAAGTTTTGACTTACTTCACTAGCTATAACGCCCTTTAAATCGGAACATGAAAGGAACGGGCGAGGCACTCGTTGATGGTAAGTGACAACCCTGCCGATATAATTGGGATAATGTACACATTATTTTTTTTCCCGTTCCCCCCGGGCATTTTTGGGCCGAATACTATCCTTTATGTTATCCTTATACATATTTCTTTCTTGTTTTTTCATCATCTTTATTTCTTTTCCTTCTGTTCTTATCTTTCATTCTATTCTTATTCCTCCTCTCTCTCCACGTTCCCTTTCCTTTCACACTTCGCGCTCAAAATGTGGGAGATAGGCAGCCGTGCTTTATTTATTAGTCTAGGTTTTTAGAATTCCTCTTAGTCTATCACAATATTTTGTTGATGTACACAGTATTACGGTGTTCATCGTCTAGAGACATAAGATGGTTTAGTCTCGATACCTCAGTAACTTCACTAGCTACAATACACTTCATAGCGGAACACAGTAATGTTTTCACACTACTGTAACTGCTGTTTTAATAAGAAGATAATAAATGTGAATATTAAAATATGTTGATAACTATACACAACTAAAAGACGATTTCCTCTGTCCTATATACCGACATCGTGTGGTTGAAATGGTCTTTTGCTCAATAATTCCCTTTGGCTGGGCAATCTGGGCGAGTCGATTATGAATATTATATCAACGCTACGTATCGATTTTATATCGAATACGGGGAATCGAGAAACTTCATTATAGAGCCGACTTCGTTCTCGTTTTATTGAAATATTATATTTACTACAGAATATATATCGCGGGAACCCACTGGATGCGAGCAACGCGTTACCGATCGATGTGGAGACCTTTGGGGGAGGCCTATGTCCAACAGTGGACGTCTATCAGCTGATGATGATTATGATGATATATCAGATATAAAACTTTCCATGTATATTACTTTAGTAGTAGGTCTGTATTGTCAGAAGCTATCTAAATACATACCACCGCAGCTTCTATTGCTGCCGGCAAACAGTAATGTGCCAACATCACTAAGTTCCGCTTTGAAAGGCGCTGTAGCTAGTGAAATTACTGAGGTAATAAGACATCATTAGTATAAAGCTACGAACATGTGGTGTACTATATTCTAACTAGAGGGACGTTGCTATGATTAGGCGTATCACTTACTATCAGAACTTCACGCCGTCTCGTCGCTTCGTCAAATAAATACCCTTTACATTACCTATATGATTACGTTTCCACTTAAAGACTTGTCCATATATATAATGTAAATAGGTTTTCTTTGTTCGCAATCACGTGAAAACTAGTGAATGTATTGACAGGGGAACAGGAACATTCTACGCGGCATGGTTTTTAGATCATCATCATGATTATCAGCCGACAGACGTAGGCCTCTCTCAAAGATCTCCACATCGATCGAATTTTAGATGGTTGTAGGCTATATATTTTTTGAACTTCGTGGATCCTCTGTCATTTTATTTCTAATTAAATATTTTGATTTCGTATCATTTATGCGGTTGCTATAGCAACGATTACTATAAAAAGTCACTTGCGGTTTCAGCTTCTTTCAAGGAATATTTCATACAAATTTCAAGTCTAATTTTATATTGCGACTATCAAACTCGGGCGAGAAATAGAACCTCTGTTTCCGTTGCATAGCGGCTAAATATTTTGTATCACTGAGGTCCCAAGTTCGAATCCGTTGTAGTGTTTGGATTGCAGTAGGGTTTTATTGAATCCGATGGTAGTAGTTTCCAACTACCATTATATTGTAAATCTGTTGCTATAACAGCACTATTGTGTTGCAATTGTGATCATAAAAGAGCTTGTGTATTCTAAAAGTAGACATCTATGGTCTTATTGTCACTTAATATCATGTGAAATTGATATAAAGTATAGAAAAAAAATATTTATTTAGATAGATATATATCTATATATAGATTATACTGTTAACCATTTACGGATAGTTGTCTCGTTATACAAAATCATATAAAGTTAGGAGTCAAGTATACGAAAACTATTTTTAAATGTAATGTCAGAGCAAACGGATAATTTAGGAAACAGATAAAAATCTAGTATTCTGGATAAAATTAAGTATTGTTATTAACTAAACCAACTTCAGTGATAAAGGTAATAAACGTAGATAATTAGACTACAAGATACTTCGCAAAGTGATTATGTAAATTCAATGAGAACCGTCGGAAGGGGGAGAGGAGTAGATTAACTTAAGCCGATGGTTATTTAAGTATGAAATCATGAATAACGACCAGGCGTGGTCAACTGGGCCGGGGCGGAACCGGAACTTCGACCTTAATGATGCAGGAAAGAAAATAATTATTAAACAATAATAAATATGAAAGCATTAAATGATAATACAGGTTTTAAAGGAAGTCTAGTCTAGAAACTAAACAGTAAAGGAGAATGAACTCAACTTGGTTTCGATGGTGCTTACTGGTGGTAGGTTTCTGTTGTCGGAGACGGTCTAAGTAGAAACATAGAATTGTACTTCATATAGTAGTGTGCGAACATTATTGTGTTCCGGATTGAAAGGCGCTGTAAATAGTGTAATTACTGGGGTAATGCGACCAATCATTCTAAGAAGCGTGACGTTGTTATGAGCAGACGTATCCCTTATCAGGTGAACGTTTCGCTCGTATTGTCGTTTAATTGAATAAAAAATCTGTAGTTTTTAGAACTTGTTGGACCTATAGAAATATAATAATAAGATCTTTACTCTCTCTCTCTCTCCCGCCATAGAACAGAAATGTACATAAATACTACTAAATGTGTATATATCCGAAGAAGCTGCCACAGCAAAATAATTCTAGTTTTCAGATCCTCCTAATAGTAGTCATAGTGTCTGTATTAAATTTTAGATCATTTAATAGCAACACTAAATTTAGTAGGAAAAATAAACGTTTTTATGCAGAAATAAAAGCAGCGGTAGTACCTAGATTATCTCCAGGAACAGAGACATACCACCAGTAGCACAGTGGTTAACACCTTGTTATGTAAACTGATTACATACCAATATAATAATTATATTTAGAATACTTCCAAAGTTGAAGTAAATCTAATATACGGTAGATAAAGAAACTAAAATGTGCGTAAACGACAAGAAAGTTTGAATTCTTTAGCCTTTTCCCTATAATGACTTTAGTTAGGATGATTTACACTACATCACATTGATGTCGGCGATGTGAATATAAGATGGAATGTCTCGCTACCTTCAGTAATTTCATCTACTGTTCTATTCAACCAAGCGACGACCTGATGATAAGTGATATGTCCGCCCGTAATAACGTAGCGCTTGTTAGGATGATATACACAGCACTAAATTACGTACATACTATGGATGGATATTACGTCTTCAATCCGGAACAAGGTTACGTATGCATACTACTGCTTGGAGGCGGAAATAGAGGCTGCGGAGATCTACCACCGATGAAGTGACGTTGGTGATGTTTATGATTGATTGAACACAGCACTGCGGTTATGGAGGCAAATTTACAAAACGAGAGTGATAGATAACCAGGAGGATTTTAATAGAATCTTACCATCAGTTAAAGCAAATTGTAATTATAAGTCTATAAACATAGTCTATAACAAGTTCTGATCATAATCATGAACAGTTCGGGAGAGTCCACTGCTGGACATACGCATAACATAAGGAACATCACTTAGCTCGGTCTTCGACTTAATGCATCCAGCCGCCGCCATTAAGTATCATTAATCAGCTATAGCTATACAGTTATCATTACTTATTTCAACTTAGAACCGATGTTAAGTATTCATACGAGACTAAAATAGTTCAAGTTGTCTCTGCTAAGTGACATTGTGACGGGCCCGCTTTCCACCGGCAAAGTTTTGCCCGGACGGACTTTTGCGGATATTTAGATAGTGATCCGGTTCGAATCCGTAGTCGCCTCTGTGTGAATAAAATTAGATCAGATTTAATATTGATATTTTCAGCTTCATTTCCGCTCAAACTTTAGCCTAAACATGGCAATATTTAATGTAAAAGCTAAATATATTATGTGAGTGTCTATATCAGCGTAATAGAAGTTTTATCGTTCATATACGTGACGTTAATTAGGATGATGTACACTGCAACCTATTATGCCCGTCGCATAAAACATAACATAAACGTAGCTCGCTGGCCTAATGGTTAGAGCGTGCGGTTTTCATTCCGATGGTCGCGGGTTCGAATTTCGGCATGTACCGATGACTTAATATTTAAGTTATGTACATTTGTGAACTTTAGTTACAACAGCGAGATACAAACGGTGAAGGAAAACATCGTGGGGAAACCCGCACACTGAAATCATCTTTGTGTGTGTGCGTGTGGTGGCCCCAATAAAGTGGCAACAGGCTCGCTCCCTGTTACATGGGAGCTAATCTGACCACATCTGGCGGACAGTGGGTGTTTATTCACCTCTGCCTACCCCTACTGTGAAAAAGGCGTGATATAAAACATAAGGCTTTTAGGTTAACTACTTAGTAAAATACTAATGCAGTACTAGTAAATACTGTGTTGTTCATACATATATATCTCGCCTCGTTCCCAATGGGGTAGGCAGAGACCAGCTCTCTCTACTTGCTACGATACTGGCACACCTCTCTCGCTTCCTTCACTTTCATGAGCGTCTTCATGCATGCTCGTCGGTTGCTAGTACCCTTGACCTGACCTTTCTGTAGGACATCTTCGATTTGATCGGAATATGTCCGCCTAGGTCGACCTGCACCGATTTGTCCATTCATTCTTACCTTGTATACCTCTTTTGTTAATCTTCTTTCATCCATTCTTTCAACATGGCCGAACCATCTAAGCATCATTTATCATACTTATTTATCTTATAAGTAAATAAATTAAATGCTACAAAGAATGTGCGTCCATTGTTTCAAGAATTTATAGTAAAAGACTAGTAATTAGCGAATTTAAAAAGTTATAGAATTATCTAGTCTTTAATTTTTGGTACTAAAATGGAACCTGATAATTCTGTAATACATGGCACGCTGCAGATAAAATCTGTTTCGTTATAATAAAAACTCTTTGCAGAAATATCTCAAACGCGAAGCTTTATAAACAGAAATTTTCATTCCAATTGCGCAACTCACGAACCGGAAGTGAAAACAAGTTACATGGTTTCCGCGGCAAAAAAAAATACTAAGGAAACTGAACTGCTGAATACCGAGGGAACTTTGTATTGCGTTATTAGAGAAATTAATTTATAACGGCAAGCGATCTCAAATGAGAGAGCGCATAAAAAAAAATCTGAAAACTTTCCTTAGCGATTGTTAGGCGAAAATATTGAACTGTCATTGTGCAGTTAAGAAGATTGCCCAATTTCTGCTTTGTATGCTTCCAAAGCGTTATAGTGATGTCAACGAAACGATGACCCAACATATCGATATTCTATAGCAACAGAAGGTAAATCGACCTTTATTCAGCCCTTTATCACCAACTGCGGAATATAGTTCTCCACAAAAATCTTCTAGTGCTGAAGACGCTTCCAATATTTCATAAGGTCATCAGTCTACCTGACAGACTACCGTTCCGCCATTAAGTGTTTTCCACTTCCTTGGAGATCAGATCTCAGTTCTATACAATCAAAGGTATGTTATAATATGAGAATCTATTATCGGTGTATCATTTTTTAACAGCTGACCAAAACAAAGAAGTTGATCAAATAATAGTGATGTAGATGACACTGTAAAGAATTCTTACATTATTTTAGGATGATACTGGTTTAAAGAATTGTCATATTTGGTAGCAAAACCAGGCGTTGTATTGAAAGTATATTTCTTGGTACTGACATTGGTCTTGTAGGGGAAAGATTTCGACCGATTAAAACCCTTTAATGGCGCTGGTGCGTACTCTACATGATAAACCAGGTTCCAGAAGAATAGATCTTCTACACTACGTCCCAGGAAAACTTAATCTTTCACCGTAGCTGTTATACAGCTAACACTATACCACTTCCTGTTTGTCATTATGAAAATTCCTATCATCACTGCCGAGTGTACATGTCTCTGCTATAGTTAAGATATGACTTAACCTATAACTTTATCATTTACACATTATAAATATTTATAAACGTCATTATTTTCATATTATATCGATACCAACTCGCCAGCACTATTTTGACGCCATTAGCCCAAGTTATATCGCTGTCAACTGTCATCAATCATAATCAGCCATTGTCGGACTCCGGGGTTATCGGAAAATATCCAGGCAATAAAGGAAACTTCGCGATTGTTGCCCTGATGGATACAGAAGTGTGTCTGGTGAGGCAACTTAAAAGGTATTATCAGTAAATAGAATATTTGATGCGAGGGAAATTAAATCATAGTGCTTGCTGGTTTTGCTTATATTATACGTACATCTGTGACAGGTACGACTGCCTTTATTAATATCCAAGCATATAACTTCTTTTATTTTATTCGACAAAAGGACTAGTCCAGTAAGAAGAGAACATTATACCACTTAGTTACCCTAAGACACAAGATTTCTTAAAGAATTAAGATTTATTACACTAGTACTCACACCAACTACAAAGCCCTTCAAGCAGAACATAGTAATGTTTACATACCATTACTGGAGGTAGGTCTCTGTTGTCAGAGACCGTCTAAGTAGGTACCACTGCAGCATCTATTTCTGTCGACATACAGTACTGTGCCAATGTTACTGTGTTCTGGATTGAAGGGCGCTGTAGTTGGTGACAACGAGTCTCAACATCTTATGTCTCAAAGCGACGAGCACAATGTGGTGCCGTGTATATCATCCTAATTTACGCCACTTTGTTATGAACGGGCGTGTCACTTACCATCAGGTGACTGGCCCATCCGTCTCGTTGATTTGTAGACTAAAAAAAAAAGATACCAGATATATTGAATATAACAATAATGGTATATTTTAGCCCTTTAAGGTGGTACGATAGCACACCTAATTTTTCTAGTATTTTTTATAGATCTAATCTTTTCATCTAAATAAACAGATAAGGGTGTGTAAGGGTTCCTTTTCAACAAATCACGAGATCAAGGCCAACGTCTGTCCAAATGACCCAATTCTCCTCATATGAATCGCTACGTGATTGATGTGGGAGTCTTTGGGTGAGGCTTATATCCAGCAGTAGACGTCTATCGGCTGATGATGATGTTGAAACGAAGTGCTTCAGTCAGCTTAAATGATCTCCGAAATAATGTGCTCATGTCATTCTAGCTACCGCCATATTACTACGGGCGGGCGTATCACTTACCATCAGGTGAAGGTCCCACATGTCTCGTCGCTTAATAAATTAAAAAAAAATTAAAAAAATTTACATATATTGACATATATGCATCTTGTAGCATTGCTTGTGTAATGACGATAACAACGATTCATAAGAATTACTTCTTGTCGCCTTTTACTCGTATACGTAGAATAGATTAAAAAGTGTTATCATTAATTTATCTAGATTTTTAGGGTTTAAAAGTATTTTCAATATAAAACACTGTGTGTAATATTTTAGGAATATGATTTAGTACATAGTTTGTGCTTCGCTGGTTAAAAATTTTCTCTGAGGGCAAAATTTATGCCCGGGCACGAAGTGACGTCATGCTTTACTTCAGCGTGAAGGTGCTACGATAAATGCACACTTTAGTTTTAATTTCTTTCGGAGACACAAACTCCGTTTTTCAGCCTTGGCATATAATCTAACAAATTATTATATCACTATTTATAACCTTCTTAAAGTGTCATCTACTTTCGAAGGTCGGGGAACAATAACACAATCTGTAGTTTCGATACTGCGACAACAAAACTCTGCCTTCTTTAACCAGGAAGTTCTTCTTAGGTACTCCGTTAAATATATATATAAACGCAGGCTGATGACAACCGTCACGCAAAGAAAGGTCGTACCTTCAAAGAGGATATCTTTATGAGTTCTCAAAGTTGATCCTGGAGAGCAAAATTCCTGGAAAACATGCACCTGGTAGACAGCGCAAGAAATGGTTTGATGACATAAAGGAATGGATCGGCATTAAATATCCAATCCAATCCAATCCAATCAGCCGGAAGACGTCCACTGCTGGACAAGGGCCTCCCCCAAAGATTTCCACTCAGACCGGTCCTGGGCCACCCGCATCCAATGGTTGCCAGCGACCTTGACCAGGTCGTCGGTCCACCTTGTGGGGGGCCTGCCCACGCTACGTCTTCCGGTACGTGGCCGCCACTCGAGAATCTTTCTGCCCCAACGGCCGTCGGTTCTGCGAGCTATGTGCCCTGCCCATTGCCACTTTGCGACGGCGACCCTTCGAGTTATGTCGGTGACCTTGGATCGAATTGGATTTCTCAATCTGATCGCCAAACTTCAGGCACCTAATCACCTAATGATGATGATGAAATATAGAAGGTATTCAGATATTCATCGACATCACGAAATATCTGACCTATTAATGTGAACATTCAAAATTTGTTAGATATTACTTCTGCCATTTAAGGGTCAGCTAAGAATTGTTTTTACAAAATTCTTTTCCCAAAGAGGGTTGCGGGGGTGTCAGTTACGGGAAGGTTACGAATATTTCTGACAAATTTTAAATCTAATTTTATATTACAGTCTTCAAAAAGTAGGGAGGAGCGGGAGGGATAACGTTTTACTCTAGATGGTAGCTTCCTGTTACCGGAGACCGTCTGGGTAGGTAGTACACAAATATCTTTGTGTTCCGGTTTTAAAAGCGCTGTAGCTATTGGAATTATTTGGATAATTAGACTTTTTAGCCTATGTCTCATGGCACAATATATATACAGTGTTTATCATCTTAACTAGGGTCATTTATTATGGACAGATCTATAGCTCACCATAAGGTAATTGCCTCGTCGGTCGCTTCGTAGAATAAAATAAACTAAAAGATATATCAAAGACAAATACTAAAAGACCTAACAACGAAACCAAAATTCGTTGTTAGATTAGAAAAGTTAAAAGGAGAGAAGAGAGAGAAGTAGTCTCCAAAAACGATTCTATGATGACATCAAATAAATGACAGAAGTGATGTTGGTGGAGACCTGAAACTAGCAAGCTTCAAATATAAGCAAGAATCAAATTATAAACTAAGTATTTTATGATATAAATGAAAAACTATTATTATACTACGAGACTATCAGTTGAGCAGGACATCCGGTTGATTTGGTGATTTAAAAAAATTTTTTGAAGCAACATAGTGTTCTTCACCAGGCGACCTGAACTATTGTATCGTTACTCTAGCATTGTAACACAATTATGTGGACACTACTCTTTGGTATCAGACATAGGTCTAGCGGCAGTACCGTCTAGACTTCCGGTATAGACATCTGTTTTATTATCGAGGAAGTGAAGTTTCTAGAGATATCCTACTCCTGGAGGAAGATAAGGTTATATTTAGAGAAAGATTTCAACCTACTAAAACTCCTTCGGCGGTCATTCTCAAGATGTTGCGAAGGGCTTTAGGATCGCCTACAGAATGCACCCCTGCCCTTCTGCACTACACCTAAGTACGTACCAGGGAAGGCTGTATCACTTCCCGCGCATCCTCGCTTTGCTACGACAAATATATTGCCACCTACTCTTTGTCCACTTTCAAAGCTCGCTAACACGAAAGCTCTTCTAGTCGCCTTCTACATAGACAGTGCTTATTTTAGTTCTATTCTTAATAGCCTGAGACTACAGAGCAGATCTGCAGAGTTGTACCATCAATCCTTCTTCTTTGTCTCTACAGTGTTAGTAAAGCGATCGTACTCGTAGTTAAACTTGATGACCATGAATTAAATGACAGTTTAAAATTACTAACATACATACATATATGTCCGTTTAATATTTATAATGGTAATAATATAGTCATTGTTTAACTGAAGCAATTTAATAATCATAGCACATATATAGACAATAGTATTATGTGATTGAACTATAAAATAAGCAGCTATTGGAGCTCAAGGTCGGAGCCTCTTCCGATTCTCGCATTTCGTATTTCATCCATGAACGTACCAAGAGTTCGGAGTTCTGCTTCATTAACATAGCGGTTAAAGTTTCCTACGTAAAGTTCTCCGTTAACTTTTGCGCAAACGTTCAAAAGTAAAACGGGATTATTTAACATTGTTTTTGCACCATTTCACTTCTTTAACCTAGAAATATATCTACTTAGTGTAATAATTTTAAATGTTGTTACTTTACCACCATTTACATATCGTTTATCAACCGCAATACATTTGAGAGTGTTTTAGAAGAGCACACTTCACGGTCTAAGAAAGAGTCTGCTAAAGTACTAAATAAAAAAGTACAAGTTTATCAAATAGTGCTTAAAAATATCTAACATAGTAAACAATAGAAAAAAGGTCAAGTAAATATTACTATACATATACATATATACACAATAACATTGAATATGGTAGATAATAAAACAGCATACATATAACTAATGTCAGAATATTGAATATACTATGTATTAGTCATGAGTATATAAATGATGTATATAATAGTATAAGAAAAAGCCCTAAACAATAATATAAGGAAGACGCAGAAAAAAATCATTAGCGTGTAACCTAATTAAGTATTGTTCAAGCACTGAAAGAGTAAACAGAAAAGCTTCCGTTTACTCTCTTACAGTGCTTAGATAATACTTATTGGTTATAGCTACAGATCAGGATGCAATAGCTGATGATGACGTGATGACGGGACACGGGAGATACATGCACAGCGAATCCGGCGTGTGTCTGTAACTCTGAAAAACATGATATCATGATTATCAGAAGATAAAGACATGATGAAGAAGAACTAAATATAGAAATAATCAGTAATACATACATATATCTGACCTCGTTCCCAATGGGGTAGGCAGAGACCAGCTCTCCCCACTTGCTGTGATCCTGGCATACCTCCCTCACTTCCTCCACTTTCATGAGCATCTTCATGCATGGTCGTCGGTTGCGAATACTCTCTCTCTAAAATAATCAGTAATTAAATATGTAATTTTATTTATTCGACGAAACCACGAGCTGCTCTTAACATCGTGGCGCTAGTAAGGATGATATATCCAGCACCAAATTGTGCTGTTCGCTTTGAGACACAGGATAGGTCTTGCTACTCAAATAATTTCAGTAGGTACAACGCCCTTCAAATCGGAATATAGTGATTTTAGCACAGTATTATTTGGCGGGATAATAGGAGTTGTATTTGACGGTATCCAGCAATATAAATATACCTTTAGAAGGTAAACACAAGATTGATAGTTGTAAATAGGAAATAGCGTTAGTTAATGAATATTTACCAGAAAGTAGATTTAGGAGAAGCTTTAAATAATACTTAATGTTCAGATGCACTGCTTCAAGGTGGTATCTAAATACCATCAGAGTGTTTGAACATAGTTGAGTTATTGTTACAAATATTATTTATGTCTCATTTCTCAGTGCGATGCGGCAATATTAGTACGTATTGGTCGTACACCATACAAAGAACAATAAAAGTCGGTTCCCGTACGTTAACTCAGCAACAGAAGTTGCTTTGGTTGTAAAATATTATTATAACATGTCGACTTTCTGCCAGGCTGTCCAGATCACTGTAACATTATTTAAGGATACAGAGGAATATTTATTTTAATAATAGGTGGACCGGAAAGTAATGTCGTTTCTGCGCATGCCAATACTTGATTGTCATTTGTCAGCTCATTGTTTTGTTCAGAGGCGTACCAAAGACATTGTGAGGTTATAGTGATTTCTTTACTTATAGACAATTGAATTACAATTTTTTTTTGTAATTTTGGGTAAAATGGCCAGCCAAATACCAGAAGAGATACACATCCGGCATTGCATGCTCTTTGAGTTTCGCAAGGGAAATAACGCAACAGTTGCTACCAAAAACATTTGCGATGTTTATCCAAATGCACTGGACATTCGTAAATGCCAAAGGTGGTTTTCCAAGTTCAAATCGGGTAATTTTGATCTTTCCGACTCGTATCGATCAGGAAGACCATCAGCGTTAGACAACGACGTGTTAAGGGCGGAAATGGAAGCAAATCCGTGTCAGACGATCGAGGAATTGTCAAACAGTCTCAACAAACCTTGGTCGACCATCCAAGAACATTTGAAGCAGATTGGAAAAGTAAGCAGAGCAGGTGTTTGGGTCCCGCATAATCTGTCCGAACAGAATAAGGCTAACCGATCAATCACATGCAACTTATTGCTTCAACGACACAACACAGAAGCGTTTTTTGATCGCTTGATCACAGGAGATGAGAAATGGGTCCTGTATGATAACCCAAAACGCAAAAGGCAGTGGCTCTCTCCAAATGAAATCCCTCGGAGTACTGCTAAGCCAGGTTTACACCCCAAAAAAGCGCTTTTGTGTGTTTGGTGGAGTATTCGCGGCATTGTTCATTTTGAATTACTGAAACCTGGGGAAACTGTTACTGCAGACCTCTACAGCGAACAATTGCAGCGAGTCAATCAATCTTTAATTGAAAAGTGGCCAGCGATTGTCAACCGAAAAGGCGTCATTCTCCAACATGACAATGCAAGACCGCACTGCGCAAGGCGAACTCTAGAAAAAATTAATGAATTGGGGTGGGAGGTGCTGCCTCATCCACCATATTCGCCCGATGTTGCACCATCGGATTTCCACTTATTCCGAGCGCTGCAACACTTTTTAAGTGGCAAAACATTTGCAAATTTGGATGATATCCAAAATGCCATCTCTAGATATTTTGCCGAAAAACCAATTAATTTTTATCGATCAGGGATTGAAAATTTACTCACTAGATGGCAAAAGGTTATTGACAATGATGGGGAATACATCATTGATTAAAAATAAAGACTCGTTAAAAATGTATGTGTTTGTATTTAACGTAAGAAAACGACATTACTTTCCGGTCCCCCTAATAGTTTTTCCTTTACCAGATATCTAACTCATATATTTTTACAGCATTAAAATTGGTTTGGAATAAAATTAGCTAGTAAACTTTAGAGGGTAAAAAAGCATAACCTCATACATCACAAAAGGATAAATGTGCTGTATAAATATCCTAACCAACATCACATTACGGATAAGCGTTGAATTTTATAGTAAGTATTTGTGAGTAAAGTTAATTTCAAAGTCAGACCTACAGCTTCCTTAGTAGAAAGAATCGGTTTGTAAAAAATGGTGATAGTACTCAATTACTAGTTTGTTATGATTGTAACTTAAGCTTTTTTAAATATAATAAATCATTTAAACAGTAGTTTATAAAGAGCTTTCAAAGGTGTCTTTGTTTTTGTAAAAGATTTAAGGTCTAGTATTCATCTATATACAAAATAACTACAAAGATATTTAAGCATATTTACAGACTTTAAAGTGGTTCTGTATTCTTTAGTGTTAGATATCTTAACATATGTATTTGATTTCCGTTTTCATATCATTTTTAACTATAAGATCTTTAATTGTAATATTTGTGAATAAATATAGTGTTATATGTATATATTATTTAATATACAGTTTTTAAAGTTTTTTTTATACAGCTAAACGATGAGATAAGCAGAACGTTCATCAGAGATATACCCGTTCAGAATAATGTGGCGCTAGTTGAGATGGTATACACAATTCCACATTACGCTCATCTAATTAAGACATAGATGTTGTCTCGTTATCCCAGTAATTTCACTAGCTACAACTCCCTTCAATCCGGAACAGAGTAATATTTGCATAATACTATTTTGCGGCAGAAATAGAAGCCCAGACGGTTCCGGACAGCAGAGACCTGCCACCAGTAAATTAAGTTCTAATAACATCAATGTTTTAGGAGAAAAAATGTAATCAATGGTTCGTTAAATACATCGTTTACTATACTTATACTTGTCGTTTCTTTGATAGGATAGGGTAAAAAATAAAAAAAAGGAGCTCGTCTGCGGCCATAACGTACGCAGCCTATAGCCGCCAATAAATTTGAAAATCGGACAAAAAGCGTCCGGTGACGTCGCACTGCGCCAGCGGCCGTCTCGGAATTTGATGGAGTCCAAGTTTTATAGCCCCGCACTTTATTTTAACGACATTCTAATGCCCAACGGTGGGAGAGGCCCTAAAAAGTAGGATTGGAACGTGTTAAATGATCACAGCACCGATTTATATCTATTGGAAACAAGCTTCCCGTCTCGGTGGCCATTTGAAAGGTGGAATGAGGTCCGAACTTAATTCACCTGTCTTGTATATAAAAATTATGAAAGATGGACCTCTAACAATGTTATAGTAAGCTTTGATTATTACCGATGGATTACTTGTATATATACAATTTATTACTAATACAATAGATCCGGAAATACTACTCTCTCAAGAGAAAACGAAAAAAAAGATCGTTTGAAAGATGATATAAAAAAGTAGTATTAAGTGGACAAAATAAATGTAATACAATAGATTATTGATATTGAAAACATCGTATCTAGAAATAGGTTACCTAAAATTATAAGTTTATAAGTACCTGAAGTTGAAAGGGTATATCAAAGTTGATTACATTTACTATAGAATACGCAAATTAAGTGAAAAGACAGAGGATAGGATAAAGAGGATCAATCCAAAGATGGAGTTATAAATATAAGACAAAAAACCAAAAATAGAGGTTGTTGTGGATAAGATAACAATTTCCAAAATTTTGCTAAGCTTAATAGGAATTGGCAAGAGTTACTCTTGCTGTGTTCCCTGTCACCAACAGTTCTCTGGATACATATTTCTTTATTGTCATTACATGGTAGAATAGAAACCAAGTCTTGGAGAATAAACCGGCTGATCTACACATAAAACCTCATAAACATTGTAATAATGAACGTATAGACATAAAACGTTTATCGTTGGAAGACGTGGAAGAGGATTTTTATTTTTGTTACTTTCTTCAGCAAATTTTTATATTAAGAGCTTAGCAATAAACTTGTTTAATGATTTCATGTAAATCAATAGATATAGATGTAAAGAAATGAAACTAGAGGTAAATAATCTCAATACACAGTAATAAAATAAGATGCTATAGTTTCATCACTGGGCTTAAGCCAGATTGTTCATTATAAAGTGTAGTATGGATATCCTATATATCACCACAATTACAATTAAAGATGACTAAGAAGGACATAGGGGTGTAAGTTTCCGCACATCTTACGGAGCCCAACTCAACCACACCTACATGCTGTGCACCCTGCTGAGTAATAGGTGAGGCTCTGACCAACCCTAACTCGCACTGGGTCAGCGAGGTGGGGAATTTGGGAATTTGTCCCCTCAATGAACTCTATGGAGATCTTTGGAGGAAACCTATGTCTAGTAGTGGACTTTTATCGGTTGGTGGTGATGAAGAATGACATAACTCCAGCAGCCTGGTGGGTACGACAAGCACTTTTTGTGGAGTCCTGTAATCTGTTTGAAATAATCATCGGCATCGGGTTTCTGATTAGATATGTGTGAAGTTTTATGAGAGAAGCGAATGACCTTATTCTTTGTGGGTTAGGTTACCTATCAAGACTACATTTTTACCATCAGAGGAGCCAAGTCGTCTTTATCAAAATATGATGAATTCGTACCTTATCATTTGTATTATTACTTTTATCTAAATCTCACAATGAGTAACAATATTTCTTATCAACATTAATTTATAGATCTTCATTTATAAAGAAGAAGAGTGTTGATAAGATAAATAGGAACATTGAAAAGTATTTCTTGGATAAGTATGAATCCTATTAATATATTACACCAAATCTATACCATCTGCTGTCTAGTGAAGATCGCAGGAGATCGTCAGACGAAGACCGCGTCGAGCAGGTCGCACTGGATATCAATGACAATAAATGATGATGACCATGATAAGCTAAATTTTCATGTAACTGTTTGAATAACGGTTAAAGTTGGAAATTGCAAGTCTATTTCGCAAAAATGGCGAAGATAACCAGGAAGGTACTCTCGCCATAAATCTCGGCCTACTATGATATAACACCTTAAGATGCGATAAATCAGAAATTATTTTATGGGCCCCAGGAAGTTATCGTGTGTTTTGAACATAACTTATATACTTTGACTTTATGTAATATGTTTATAAATAATTTTAATAGTTTTCTTGCGCTCATATAACTTTCATTTTACATATACGCTTTAACCCTCATCATCATCTTAGCTGATCGACGAGAACTTTTGGACTATGTCTCTATTAGTGTTGATTAATGTTTAATTGTAATATTATTATTGCATATTAATAAATAATCAGTTGCTTTGTTTATTAATTATTTAAACATGATTAAGCATTACAGCTGTTACACTTAGATCTTACTTAACGAAGCACGCGTATATTCTCTAGAGTGTAATGTTTAATTAGTTATAAACTTTTAATAATGATATATATAACTTAATAAAGGTGTAAGGAGTGCCACACAGCAACTCACAGGACCCATGCCAACCTCACCTGCCCGTGGTACACCCTGGTAATCAACAAACGAGGCTCTGACTCCCAACAAACCGCATTGAACCAGCGTGGTGGGAAATTACCCAAATCCTTCCAAATGAATTCCTATCCGTTGTGGAGATTATTGTTGGAGGCTTATGTTCAACAGTGGACTTCTATCGGCTGATGATGATGATGATGAATAACTTATTGAACAATTCGTGAATTTTTTTGGCAAGAATATAACCTTTTTTATACTTTCAATTATTAACTGTGTCGCTCGTACTAACAATAAATTAAGGTATCTGACAGTATGAACAGACAAATTAGTACTTAACTTATATATGTTTATACTGATGAATAATAAACAAATAAATTATATAATATTGTTATTATTCTTATTGTTGTATTATGCATATTTATTCTGGCTTATATCCGAAAAGTATATTTATTGTATTATATTCATTATTAATCTAAACAGTTTGTATTATACTGCATCAAGCGAAGCCTTAGTAAAATAAAACTGTTTACGGTAAAATTTGAGTTCGTAGCAGTATACTATAAATGATGCACTATGATAATAACGGCTTCCTAGGTTGATGAATAATGAGAGAAAAAAAAAACCTCGCAGCTGTTCCCGCAGGAAAAGGGTGGAGTTACGTGTGCAGCGACAAAAACGCGGAGTCGCGTCATTGGCTGGTTCCCAGCATTGCCATTTTGCTAACACGCGTCTAACGCAACTGTTGATCAATATGGAGTAAGCTGATGATGCATCACTATAAACATTACCTTCAATCATTCTAGCAAGTCACACTACATCTCAATTAAAATATATTTACACTGCAACCATAGGTTCTTAATTTTTTCATAGTTCTTAATGTATATCACGCCTTAATTCCAGTCAGAATGATTGGACAAATCGGTGCAAGTCGACCTCGGAATCGAATATGTCCGCCTATATTCCGATCGAATCGGAGATGTCCTAAAGAAAGGCCGGGTCTAGAGTACTAGCAATCGACGGGTATGCATGAAGACGCTCATGAAAGTGGAGGAAGCGAGAGAGGTGTGCCAGGATCGTAGCAAGTGGGGAGATGTGGTCTCTGTCTACCCCATTAGGATTAATCAACGAACGTAATACGTCCATCTGATGGTTATGACTAGTCCATAATAATGTTATGTAAGTTAAGATGATATACACTGCACCGCATTAAACTAACCGCATTGAATTGAGATGTATTTGGTGAAATTTAATAGGTTTTTTTTTTTTCTCAAAAACGATATAAGGGAGACGTTGATCTGATAGTTAGCATGATATACACAACATCACATTGTGCTCATCGCTTTGATGTACAGACCACAGTAAATTCACGAGCTACAACGCCTTTCAAACCGTATGACAGTACTGTTTAGTGTGCACACTACTAAACACACAAGTAGCATACTACTCAACAATGACACAATTTCCTAATCGTCATCATCACCAGCCGATAGACGTCCACTGCTGGACATGGGCCTCTCCCAAAGATGTTTTTTTTTTTTTAATTACCTTAACAAGATTTTATTTAAATTAAAACAATAATTAAGTTGTGAAATATTATGTTTATTAATACTTAAGTTATTGCAGAATTTACTGGTGGTAAAAATAATTAACTGGTGGTAGGTCTCTATTGACGGAGGTCGTCTAGGTAGGTACTACAACAGTTCCTATTCTAGGCACAAACCGTATTCTGCAAACATTACTCTGTTCCGGATTGAAAGGCGTTGTAACTGGCGAAATTACTGTGGTAACGATTTTTTTTGAATTCTTCCCCCTGCGTGTGTTGGGTCAGGGCCTTTATTTTAGATCATTTACCTGTATGTCTATATACATTTTTCCTTACTTCTATTAGTCTCTATTTGTTTTATGTCTACCTTTCTATTTATCTACTTATCTTCTTCCATTCTTTCCTCTTTCATTCCAGTACTCGGTAACGATATTTAATATATGTCTCATCGCGATGATCACAACATGATTTTGTGTATATCATCCTAACTTCATATTGTTATATAAAGGGCCTATATTATTAGATCAACGGCTCGCTCGTATCATCTCTCAGACTGAATGAATACCTTGTGACTCAAATCAATGAGCGCTATGCAGTGCAGTGTATACTATCCTAACAAGCGCCAGATAACAATGGGCAGGCGTATCACTGACCATTACATGAACGTTCCGCTCCTCTAACCGCTTGGTTGAATAAGAAATAAATTATTATATACTAAAGCCCTTATTTATCGTAAATAAGTGAAGGTTGAATACTATGTAAGTAAAATTCTTCTTTGAAATGACAAACGGTAATAACGTAACTTTTTTATAGTTCGCAAACATTAAACATAGTATTACGACATCCTTCCCGTGGTTTGGATGTTGCCATTTTCACGCGGGACGCCATTTTGATGATTAATTGTTCTGTCAGAGAACTTTAACTGTTAGAGAAATGTAGATTTGTTGTTTGTATATCCACATCATTGAATTTTATTTATTATACGTTATTTTTAATACTAATACAATGAGAATAGTTATTTATAAGCTTTGCTTTTTTTTTTTTTATTAATTTAAGCAATGGGACGAGCAGGACTTTCCATAAGAACTAGGCGCTACTTATGATGTTATACACTGCACCACATTGCGCTCGTCGGCATTAAACATAGGATGTCGAGTCTCGTTACTCCAGTAATTACACTAGCTACATCTCCATTCAATCTTTAACACAGTAATATTTGTACATTACTGTTTGGCGATAGGAATTGATGCTGCGATGGTATCTACTCAGACGGTCTCCAGTAACAAACCTACCACCAGTAAATACTATACTAATCCAGATTACAGTAATGTTTGCTAACTATTGTTTGACGGTAGAAATTGAAGCTGTGGTGGTATCTACTGAAACGGTCTATGGCAACAGAGACCTTTTTTTTTATTTCGGGGAGAAATCTTCCGAAGATACCCTGCTTCTGGGGGGAAATCAGAGTTATGTGAGATTTTTACTTACTAAAACCCCTTCAGTGGTCTGTATCAGTGCATTCGGAGAGGCTCCGGGTTCTCTTATAGAACTCACCGGTGCCTCTTTACACTTTCTTTAAACACTTCTCTGAGGAGGGCTTAATCGTCCTAAGCTTCGCTTAGGTTCGCTTCGCTTAGGTTCGCTTCGCTTCGCTTAGGTTCGCTTGTTGAGCAGTAAAGACCCCAGCCCTCAGGGCCCGCGAAAGTCCTAGACTCTTTTAATCGCTTTCTACGACAGGCAGGGCTTACCTTAGTCCTATTCTTATTATACTAGCCCGAGACCAGTAACTTTATCTAAATAGACAAATAACAAAATTTGTAAATATTTATGCTAATGAACTAATATAATATGTGAATTTATGGTTATCCTACAGATCGGCCATTTTGTTCGAGCGTCAGAAGTCAAAACATTTTCACCAAACGACATGGCAACACTGAAGCGATTGTTCCCGCCGACGTCGGCGACTGCGCGCGCGTCATGCGCAATAAACGCAACACTTTCAAAAAATATTACTTATTGTATTGAGTAACAAAACATATTCAGACAAAAGTGCGTTTGTTCTTAAATCACACGAGGCTTGAGCGCTGGCAACAATGTGGCGGAGGCACAGTATTAAATAACTCAATGAAAATATATTAATATTCAATCGAACATTCCCACCATTACTGGTAGTAAGTCGCTGTTTTCTCTTACTCGTTCCACTGCGTGTGGTGGGTCAGAGCTTTTAGGATACATTACATTTATCATCAGCATTTTCTAGGTTTATTTACTACTCATACTCATCTTTCATTCTCTCTACTCTTTCAAACTTCATTTCTCTATCATTCTCTAATCAAGTTCTTTCTCTCATTTCTCTCTCTCTCTCAACGTCCTTTCATGCTTTCCCTCACTAACGAAAGATACATGAATCTTTTCTGCATACGTTCTTATACATTTTCTTCCTTTAACTAGGCTTTTGCCGACAAACAGTAGTGTGCAAACGTTGCTATATTCCGGTATGAAAGGCGCTATAGTCATTATAATTACTTGGGTAACGAGACTCAACGTGTTATATCTCAGGCGAGGAGCGCAATGCGATGTAGTGTACGACATCCTAATTGGCGCATCGTTGTTATGGGCGGTCGTATCATTTACCATCAGGTGAACGTCCCGCTCGTCTTGTCATATAATATATATATATATATGCAAATTCGAATATCTCTTGTTAGGAAAATATTATTATAAAGTTAAAAGTGGCACAAGTAAATAAAAATCCAATTAACAACATGCCAAAACGCCAAAATGGTGAAGTGTCTGATCGATACGATATAAATTGAAATTTATTATTAACTCGACGTCCTATCGACATGTAGTTTACTACTAATAATAAAAAAAACAACTCCGCCAGGTAAATTTTGACTGTTCACTAAAAATAGTGATTTTTCGCGAACTACTTTCATAATAATCCTAGTTAAAGGTTCATGTGATGATGAATGATATATGCGTATTTATACCATACCCCTGAAATTTCTATCTACGCCTTTTAAACCGGAACACATTAGTGTCTTCACACTACTGTTTGACGTTGAGTCTATGGATACAAATACCTACCAGTGAAATCTTTCTTTATACCACTCATTAGCTACAGTGCCATTCAAACATGAAAATAGTTCACTACTTTTTGCTAGCAGGAGTAAATGCTGCAGTTGCATCCGTCTTGATAGCTTCCGATTTTGTGACCGTTACCTACAGGTAACGTGAGGGTAATTCAGTCTGTCAGTTTAAAGGTTAACTGATATCACCTGGTGATGTGGTTTACAGGAGTTAAACACATTAACCTATAAACAGCCTTTTAACTGCATGTATATAATAGGTAGAGGAAAAAGAAATCCATTATTTTTATATGAAATTCAGGACTTTATTTAACATGCTTCGGATTGTCCGATTTGGGTCAAATATGCACCGTTTTGTTCTATGATTTGTTGCCATTTTAAAGGTAACTTCATAATGCCTCTCTCGTAGAAGTCCTGGTCTCTATTTGCAAAAAACTCTAGTAGCCGATTTTCACAATCTTCCCTAGATGCCAATTTTTTATCACTAAAGAAATTTTGTAATGCAAGAAAAAGATGGTAATCGCTTGGTGCCAAGTCCGGACTGTATGGCGGATGCATTAAAACTTCCCAACCAAGCTCCCGAAGTTTCTGGCGAGTCACTGTAGACGTGTGTGGCCTAGCGTTGTCCTGGTGAAACACGACACCTCTCCTGTTGGCCAATTCTGGCCGTTTCTGGTCAATTGCTATCTTCAAACAGTCCAGTTGTTGACAATAGAGATCAGAATTTAGTGCTTGGCCATGTGGAAACAACTCATAATAAAAAATCCCCTTCCAGTCCCACCAAATGCACAGCAGAACCTTCCTGGCCGTTAGTTCTGGTTTGGCCACCGTTTGAGGTGCTTCACCGCTCTTTGACCATGATCGTTTTCGCACAGGGTTATCGTATGTGATCCATTTCTCATCTCCAGTCACCATCCGTTTAAGAAATGGGTCTATCTCAGAAACGGAATCTACGAAACCAAAATTGCACATAATTGGCTGTTACAGTATCGGCTCCATAAACACCATTCACAATTTTAGCCGCCTGGCTTGCATTTTCGCCTTTGTCAAAGAAAAACTGTAAAATGTACCGAATTTTCTCTTTGTTCACTTCCATTTTTAACACCCTGTAACTCACAATTGAATGCACCAAACAAAAAACAGCAAAAGAATTTTTTTACTGCAAAATGTCACCTTTCCAACGAGCATAAATCTGAAACTGTTTGATCGATACTTTACGAGAAATTTATCACTACAGCCATCTACCGAAAAAATAATGGATTTCTTTTTCCTCAACCTAATATATTCCACTCTGTTGTTCAGATATACTGATGGTAGGTTTCTGATGTCGCAGACCGTCTACGTGAGCACCACCGCAGCTCCTTTTTTTTTCGGGGAAGAAATCTTCGAAAGATACCCTGCTTATGGGGTGGTGGTCTGCATCAGTGCATTCGGAGAGGCTCCGGGATCTCTTATAGAACGCACCGGTGCCTCTCTACACTTTCTTTGAAAACGTCTCTGAGGAGGGGCTTAACCCTCCTTGGCTATCCCACATAGGTTCGCTTGTTCAGAAATAAGGGCCCCCATCCTCAAAGCCCGCGAAAGTCCTAGACCCTTTTAGTCGCTTTCTACGACAGGCAGGGCTTACCTTAGTCCTATTCTTACTAGTCCGAGACTACAGGGCTGACCACCGCAGCTCATACTTCTACCGCCAAACAGTAGTTTGTAAATATTACTGTGTTCTAGTTTGAATTGTACTATAGCTAGTAAAATTGTTGAGGTGACGGGACATAACACCTTATATCTGAAAGCGACGAGGGCAATGTATACCATCCTAACTAGTGCCACATTGTTATGGGCAGGTATATCACTTATCATCAAGTGAACGTCTCGCTCCTCTCGTACCTGAATAAATACAAATATATGTATTTTCACTTGCTTATTTATTTCCTGTTACAGAACAGTTTTATTTTAGCACTATTAAAAATTTATGACAACGCATTGTTAATATTATTAGAAATGAAAAATTTTTATGACTAATATATTAAGAAATCACAATAATTACAATTTACAGCAGCACCCTAAAGAATTCCATACAAACCCTTTACGTAATGGCGTCCCGTCAATGCATCATAACAAAGGAGGTCCGCCGACTACGGCGCGTTTTATTAGTTTATGGGGTCCGTTTGGATTTTAGTAACCGTTAGAGAAAGTGCTAACTCATTAAAAGGATTACGCATCGAAGTATCCTTTTTTTTGAGGGAGGAGGCAATAAATGAACGGTCCGCAACAGTACCCTTCGGTGTTTAACAATGGTTAAAGAGTTGCACGGGAAAGGTTCAACAGAACGGGTTGTAAGAGAAAGGTAATTTCTTACGTCTGTACCGTTATATAATATTTACAAATATAATGACAAAATTTGTTTACGTTTATTACTGTTTTACCACGGACAAAAAAGATAGTGTTATTGGTAAGATAAATAATAGTGTTTTTAAGTGGCTTCTCTTTTAATATTTATCTCAATTCTATGATGATCTGATAGCAAGTGATAGGCTTGCCTTGAGACACGAGATATTAAGTCTCGTTAACTCTTCCCCTGTATTCTCGGACTATTAAGAATAGGACATAGGACTAAAGTAAGTTCTGCCTGTCGAAGAAGGCGACTAAAAAGGTTTTTAGGTTCGTGGGCTTTGAAAGTAGGGCCCTCATTGTCCACTAAGCGAGAACGGGATGAACGACAAGTACGAGGTAGTCTAGTTCTTAAAGCGAGGTTGTTGAGGAGGGTTATATAGCCTTCCCTAGAAAGTGCTTTAAGCGTAGCGTTTATTAGATACCGGTGCGGTCCGTAATAGAACCCGTGACCTCCAAAAGCGTAGTGAGGATGTCCACCGAAGGGTTTTATTGGGTAAAAATTCGTCTTAATCTTATCTTACCCCTCAGAAGCAGGGTATATTTTTAGAAGATTTTCCTCGGGATAATTAAAAATAGTCTCGTTACCCCAGTTATTTCACTAAGTACAACGTCCTAAAAACCGGAACACTAATAATTTCATACTACTGTTTCGCGGCACAAATAGGCGCGCGATAGTATTTGTCTAGACGGTCTTCCGCATCAGAGACCTACCATCAGCATGTATTTATTTAAACAGCCCATTAAATGATTTTAATAGAAAGCTTACTACTCAACTTTACTGCTCAAGTTATTTCAAGTATAGATTACTATTTTTAATTAAAGCAAAAAGCGCTTAAACGCTAGAGGACTTAGCAATGGCGCCGCGTCAAGTATTTCACTAAGCATTAACATAATATGAATTAATAAATGCTGTATTTTCTTAAGTGCTTTTTAAATATAGTGACCCTTTATTTTACGTGAAGTTATAGTGTCGTACGTACGCGTTACTTGGTATATTATATATGTAGGAAAAATATTCTTTTTAAGTTTTTACATAAGGGAGAAGAAATATATTTTAACGGTTACTACCTTTTCTTATACTACGTAGGGACGGGACGAGCGCAACCTTCACCTGATGGTAAGTGCTACTTAAAACAATGTGGCGCTAGTTAGGATGTTATACACAGCACGACAATGCGCTCATCCCCATGAGTCCCATTACCCCAGTAATTTCACTAGTTGTAGCGCTCTTCAAACCGGACCACAGTAATGTTTGAACACTACTGTTTGTTGGCACAAATATGCGTTGCATAGATTTAAGTTAGTATCAACACGATCTCCGACAGCAGTCACCTACCACCAGACCTACCACCAATTTGATGATTGCAACGAATCTAACACATAATTTATTTACGTACGTATTTGAAGATAATAGTAAACATGATGCACACACACCACATTACAAGAGACCTATGTCCAGCAGTGGACGTCCGTCGGTTGAAATGATCACAGTCCAAAACATTAATGTCATTAAAAATGACATTTTTATAGTAATTCTTTTAAAAGAAAAAAAAAAATATGTCCATATGGGTAAAGTATATATAGTGGGTAAAATATAACAGGATACAGCTGTATAATTTACCATCAGGTTAATGTCCTTGTTCGTGTCGTATAATTAAAAAACATTTCTTTGTTCTCAAGAGTTGACTACCACTTAGTCCGCATTGACTGTTTAATTTAGTTAGTAAAGTTGTGATAACAAATATATTATATATATACTAGCTGTTCCCCGCCTGTTTTGCTGACGGTAACACTCCCGCAGCTCCCTTTAGGAAAGGGTGGTAAACTCCATTCTAAGCTGACCTCTAAATGGCAGAAGCAATATCTCTACCAAATTTTGAGGCTTTACATCTTATAGTTTTAAGGAGCTCGTGATGATTCAATGAATATCTAAGTATCTTCGATATATAGATGTAAACAGTTAAATTTCCAATATATTGATTTAGTCGTGGGAGTGCACATTGAATCTAAATGTCAATTTTCTAAATACCATCAATTATACCATGACATCATTTTTACAATTCACCCACGCAATATACTATGCGAATTATATGCTTTGGAATGATGAATTCATTACAGTCATTGTGAAGACGTCAAAGATGTTATCAAGATGAAGATATATACCTTCAAATTGTGATTTAACGAAGAGTTTATACCCATGAAGACAGTATTAGGATCTGAATAAAGTAATAATATATATGATGATAATTTTATTATCTCCAGTACTCTAGGTGTATCTTAGTTAATTCTAGTATAAAGAACGTTAAGACTGAAACAATTCTATTTATATATATACATATATGTTTATGATAGATTCTGGTTGCCGGCTTGAAGTCTTCCTTACATCATAGTACAAAAACATGAATATTTTAATTATACGATAATAAACATCACTTCAATATAAATTTTTTAAACATTTATTGTTGATTTATGAAGTTTCCTCATCATCATTAGCCGATGGACGTGCGGACTTGTACTTTGTTTGAATTAAATTAACATTTAACTATAAACTCACAATCGATTATTTTCCTTATTTTTATAGCTTTGCCTTTACAGTTAAGTAATTATAAAACTGGTTAAAATGTGAAAGGTCGATGTAGTTCCCATTCATCATAACTGTTGCAAATAACATGTTTTTGTCTGTTACAAAATTTACTACTCTGGCACAGCGATCCAGAGTGAGTCTTGGCCTCCATCACAAGAGAGCCACCACTGCTTGGATATCGCCTAGGTCGAGCTGTACAGAATCCATTCTATGAAATCTAGAACGGCCGATAGGTCGGCGGCCAATTAAGGTTCGGAGGAATGCTTCTTTGACGCGACTTCGTCTCTCATCCTCAGCAAGTTGTCCATCCAGCGAATTCTGTGAGCGTTTGCTTCTCCTACGATGTCCGGCTCGTCAACCAGTATCTCGCCTTCAATATATCATTAATCAGTTATTTAAATATTCAAGTTGATTAAACAGATGTCTGATGATCAGACACGTGATTTACAGGTGGTAGGTATATGTTGCGGGAGACTACCTAGATGAGTACCACCACAAGGCCTATTTCTGCCGCTTAACAATAGTGTGCAGACATTTCTTCGTTCCAGTTTGAATAGCGTTGTAGTTAGTTTAATTACTGGGATAACGAGATTAAAATCTTATTTCTCAGATGACGAGCACAATGTGGTGCTGTGTATATCATCCTGACTACCGTCACGTTGTTATTGGCGGGCGTATCACTTACCATCAGGTGAACGGCCTGCCTCTATCGTCGCTTAACTGTATTAAAAAAATGACTAGTATTAGTCTCTTCTTTAAGTGCGGAACCATAATATTGATAATAGGTTGTTCCAGATAATCTAGATCTCGCTAGGAAGTAGATATCAAAATGTACTACTGCAAAAGATACTGACAGGATTTTGTATAATATGTTGTAAGACGTCAACCACGGTGTTAAGCAGAGTAGAAACAATATGTCGACATGTTTCATCTAACCTCACCTGCTCATGATGCACCCTGCTAATCAACAAATAGGGCTCCGACCCGCATTGAGTCAACGTGAAGTGCGGACAATGTGAGACCGATGGATGAGGAGATCTTTGGGGAGGCCTATGTCCAACAGTGGACATCTATCGCCTGATGTAATGATGAGAAATGTCCTAACTCCCCTCATATGAATCCCAACCCGATCGATGTGGGAGTCTTTAGGAGAGGCCTATGTCCGGCTGTGGACGTTTATCTTCTGATGATGATGATCATAATTAGTGAATGCTTCTTAACGATTATGTACTAAGACTTCTTGTTAAAATTCTTTGTATTTTTAATCCATATAGTGTATGAATGATCGTGGGCCTAATAATAAATATGACTTGTTTTTCATTTTGATGTCACGAAGAAGTTATTATTAATCTTAAATAGTTTTTATCAGATAAATGAAGTAAAGGCCCTACGTAATATGTTGACGTCAATGGACCGGGGCGGGGAACAGCCGTCTCTTTACTTATAAGGCCATGGCCATTAGGCAATTAACCGAGGTGCGTTCTGAATGCTCATTATAACTGCAAATAGAATTAGTGACGTTCGGAATATTCTTGAACATCCGTATCAGCATTCGCGAATATGTGGTTGGGTCTCTTTCTTGATCGCGTCTGCTTCTAGTCTAAAAATGATTTGCATCTCTAGACAGTTTTTTGGTTGACGCATGATGTGCCCAAAAAAGTTGAGGACTCTTTATTGACACACTGAGGACAGGAAGAAATATAGAGTTAAGTAAATTATTACTGTACTTCGTCAAAAGGCAAGCAGGATGTTACCTAATTGAATATCATACGCCCATCTACTTTTACTGGTGGTAGATCGCCGTCGGAAAGCGTCTAGGTAGATACCACCGCATCTGCTATTTCTGTCGTCAAACAGTAGTGTGCAAACATTACTGTGTTCCCGATTGAAGGGAGTGTTAACTAGTGAAATTACTACGGTAACAACACAACACTTTATTTCTCAAAGCGACAAGCACAACGTGGTGCAGTATATGCCATTCTAACTAGCGCATCATGTTTGTTGGCGCTATGGCAGGGGAAGCACTTACCATAAGAGTACCGCTCGTCTTGTCGCTTCATTGCATAAAAAAAATCGTACTCATCGCTTTGACATATAAGATGACACTCTCTTTACCTCATTAATCTCACTAGCTACAGCTCCCTTTAAATAGGTTCACGATAATGTTTACACAGCAGGCAGAAATAGGAGTTGCGATGATACCTATCTAGACGGTCTGCATTACTACCAGTGGAACTATAATACTACTGATAAGAAGGTAATAATTTTAGAGTTATATTCGCATTCCAGTTGAAGAATATTGAAGTTATATATTCGCTATTACGTTCCCGAATGTATAGGATTGGATATTTGTCCCATCACTATCTTCTATACAAACTTCCAGCGCTGCACCGACTAATTGCCTTCGACTAACACTTGAGGCACCGTCGGGGTCGTTTTTAATACTTTCATTGTTCAGCTAACTTCTTTATATTGCGACTGGGATTACTTATTTGTAACTTGCGAACGCTTGCTTATAAAAAGTTATCGTTTCTTTTCTCTACGCAGCGATACAAACTGTGGCTACTTGTATTGTAACATTCTAAGGAATAAAGAAGAAAGAAGCTCAAGCTCGAATACAACTTCTATAGGAAATGACACATGCATTGATATTATTGTTCTCATGGAATATCTACGACATACTATGTATACCTAAAACACACAGCAGATAATCATACCTGCGTTGTCAATATTCTGAGTATATAAGTAGAATAAAGTGTCTAGCTATCCCTCATAGTAATTATATACGAGCATGTCACAGTCAGTTTGGACATGTAACTTTGTCACTGGTGATTCCACTGTCACTGATCATCATGTGATGATAATGCATTGGGCATAAACCTTTCACTTATTCTTTCTAAATGCGAACAGGAACCACTGACTTTGGTCAAGGTTAAGTGTAGTAAAAAAAATGTCTTATACCGAAAAGTCTTATGCACAAAGTAGGACCCTATTACCGGAGACCGTCTAAATGGGTTCCACCACAGAGCCTATTTCTACCACCAAACATTACTGTGTTCCTGTTTGAAAGGTGTTATAGCTAGTGTAATTATTGGTGTAAAGCGACCTAACTAACGTCGCTAGGAGAAGAACGCAATGTGGTGCAATTTTTAACATCATGAGTAACGCCTCGTTGTTATGGATGAATCACTTACCTTCAGGTGAACGTCTCGTCTCTTCGCTTGATTATATAAAAACACGTACAGACAATACTTTCGCATCTCTTAAAAATTAGCAAATAACTTTACCCGGCTAACTTTAGCTTAACACGTTCAATTTCCACCTAAAGAGCGCTAAAAGCGGCGTAACTTACAAAGCTGGTGACACAATGAATTCAAATTATGATATCAAACATATATTAAAGTATTAAAAACCTTTTTTTTTTGCTACTTTTACGCACTATATTTTATACATCAGAATTGGTTAATATTATGAGTATTTTTTAGGTACGGAACCCTAGTTTTTGTAGACATATATCGTATGTATCAATCAGTCCATCCGTTGCGAAGCTAATGTGGAGAACAAACATAATACTTTTTAAATTTTTTTTTTAATATTCTTTGATATTATGTAAATATTTACTTACTGTAATCTTATACAGATAATACCTCAGAGTCAAACACTACTCATCTGGTAGTGTATATAACATCACTAATCGCATATCCATAGGACAAGTACTACTTATTGGCGGTAGGTCTCTCTTGACAAACACCATTTTGTAGGTAACAACGCAGCGCCTATATCCATCGCCTAAAAGTAATGGGCATACATTATCATATTCTGATTTGATGGGTGTTCTAGCTACTGAAATTACTGAAGCAACGAGACTTGGCACACGTGTCTCAAGGCGATAGTCACAATATGTTGTGCATGCCATCTTAATTAGCGCCACGTTTTTATAGGCAGGCGTATCATTCACCATCAGGTATGTAATAACTAATATATCTATAATAATAATAATAATAATATAAAACAGACTAAAATCTCCAAAACTACATCTTACAAAAACATAGAATTTCATAGTATATCTTGTCTCAATGCGACGAGTACAATGTGGTGCAGTGTACATAATCCTAACTTACATCACATTTTTATAGGTAGATTTGCATTCAGATGAACGTCTTGCTCGTCACGCGGATATTGTATATAGTAGTTGTAGTGTATATTGTTTTAGGGTAAATATATTTTAATTATAATGTAGTTGGTCTACCAGAGTTATTAACCATAACGTGTAGGAGCCTTGCACTGAGGGGACTTCGGTAAATTACCACGTACGCAGAAGTATCTGCACTATATTGATAATAATCAGAGCAATTCAAAGTACAGAGAGCAAGTTACTAAGTCCAACAGTATTACGAAGATCCAGTTGATAGATACAGCCGTATACTGCGTGATTTGCTGTCTCGAGTCTTGGTACCACGAAGATCCACTTGATGGATACAATTGTATACTCCGCAATGACCTGCTGGTTGAAGACAAAATATATATCTACATTCTTGATGTAGATCAGGCTGCAAGCCATTGAGACTCTTATAGCTCATCTGACACTGTGCCCGTGGACCCGAATCCACGGCCTAAAATATATAAAAATGTTCAGATAGTTATAAGTATTAGCGCTATGATAAATGATAGCGTGATCTATTGTTCATGGTGGCGCCATCTGTTGAGTAGTTTGAAAACTTCTTGTTACAAATGTTTATTCCTTTTTCAAATTTTTTCCACTAACGCCATATAATTTTTCGTGGCGATGGTATATTGCGGTGTAAACATATTAACTAATTCCTTGTTTTAGTAAATTTTATCATTAACCTAGTGATCGACCTGCTAATGTTAATGTTACGTGATATAAAAATTACTCAGTGTACCGCACACGCGGTGTAACCGAGCGGCTATCAATAAAGCAAACAAACAAACAAAGGTCTTGTGTTACTAATGCATTGTGAAATACCTACCGTCGACGGTGGCCGTTTTAACTTACAATATTTAGAAATTCATCTTTTGTCCCTGCGGCTTTACGAAGTGGCAATAAGATGATTCAACATCAGCCAACATCATGCTAGCTGTTCTCCGCCCGCTTTGCCGGTAGAACAACCACGCAATTCTCTTCAAGAGAGTAATTTCATAAATGGCAGAAGCAATATATCCTAATTTTGAGTCTTTACATCTAATGCTTTTGGAGATCTCGTGATCACTCAATGAGTCTTTTTTTTTATTCTACAAAGCAACGGCGCGACATTCACCAAATGGTAAGCCTTACACTTGTTCATGACTACGTTGCGCTAGTAACTATATGATATATTCCACCACATTGTACTCGTTTGGAGACATAAGATGTTTCATCTCGTTACCCCAGTAATTACACATAACGCCATTCAAACCACAACACAGTAATGTCTGCATAATACTGTATGGCAGCAGAAATAGGAGTTCTGTTGGTACCTAGACGGTCTACGGCAAAACAGATTTACCACCAGCATAAGTATATCAGTACAATATGCAAATAGTACAATCCAAGAACAGTTATCTTACTGTTTGATCAGTAGTTAAAGTGAATGTCACATTGGAAAGAAATTGGTTTTGGTTAAACGTTTTTCGATTAATTTGTCGTGAAAATATGCGAACCGGCTGCCAAGTCGCAATTGTGCCCAAATTACGGCGGCTCAGATCTGTACGATCATTACATCCTGAATTTGGATCAAAAGGAAACGAATAAAATCCATTGTACTCCTGTTAACCATCACTGCCACCTTCTATTTGATCTGCATCATTAAATTTTTCTATCGAACTTCTCTTTTATACGTTAACTATTATATATATTAGGTATAGCTCTTATAGCTAATACTAATATTAGCTATAACAATGTTATTTATTATTAATTTTTCATAAAGTACACTTTTTTTTCTTTAACATTCAACGAAGCAACGAAACGAGGAAGAAGTTTATCTGATGGTAAATGACACGCCTGGTCATAAAAACGTGGCGCTAGTTAGGATGACACACACAGCACCTGTGCTCTTCGCTTTGAGACGTACTATGTTGTTTCATTACCTCAATAACTTTAATTGCTACAACACCCTTGAAACCGGAAAACTGTAATATCTGCGCCTGCTGCGGTGGTAGGTCATAAAACTTATGTATGTATCGGGACCGATCGATGTAGAGATCTTTGAGACAGGCCTATGTCCAGCTGTGGACGTCTATCGGTTGATGATGATGATGATGATGTAAGTATTGAATATGTTTATATATTTCTTATTATACAGTACGTTTACACACGTTATTATAACTGTTTATTTCATACTAGGGTTTGCTGGAAGAATACTCTTTTTGGAGTTAAGTTTACACAATATATGTTTATAAACTTTTACATGTAAATTTCTGTGTGTATACATAAAGATATTAAATAAATAAAAAAAAACATTATTTCACGAGATTTATGTAAACAATAATAATATCGTTAGGAGAACTTAATACAATCATATCTTTTTAATATCAAACGAAAGTTTATAAGGAACTTTAATAGGTTCTATTCAGAGGGAGTAAAAACATTAGGAGGTATAGCCAGTGCAAGTTTTATGTAAATTTTTTCTCACCTTCTATTCGTACGATGGTAAGCAAAGGTTTCGTCATGAACGAGAGCAACTATGACATAAATAGATAAATATGACAAAAAAAATAATATTAATTGTAAAGGTACAAGAGAGTAATTAGCACTAATGTTTCGTCTGGTGGGACTCTGGATATTTCCTTACAAGGAAAGCAAGCTATTCTGGACAAGTGCTGTATATCGTTTAGAAATGTTTTCTTTGGAATTTGCTAGTTACTCTGCCTTTGTCTTCACCAGTAGCTAAAGCTTTATGGTGGATAGAACCCACGCCTCTTCCAAACATATAGCACGTGTTAGTGCCTTCCAAGTCAAGCTATCAGGGCTTTGACAGTTAAGTTGTATATCTGTATGGTGTTTACCTGTTAATTATATTTTTAAAGGCGTGTGTACGTAAATGTATATGTTTACATCGACAGATAAACAGACGGACACGTCGCCGTCGGTGGCTTATCTACAACAATAAACATGTACGACATGACAGCTATTTGTGTTATTCGTTAGTTATCTGTTACTGATGTCTGGCCAAAACGCGTGATCCATTACCGAAAATCAAATATTATCTGTGGTAATTGTGTAGTACACGTGTAATGGATAAATAAATAGATTTAAAATTCTTTCTTTATCTATGCGCCAACGTGTTTTTAGAGTACTTTTTTTACGTAACAATTTAATACAAAATGATAAACTTCAACGCGCTGTTGGTGAGCTAAAACTTCGCTTCAATTTCACACGGTTTTAAGTGATAGTGAGGCGGTGGATGATGTTGACAGTCGGAACACAGTAACGCTCTAATAGCAGCAGTTTTAAATAATGAGGGTAATAACTAGTAATAATGCTACCTGGTATATCTGTTGCCCCTAGCTGTCTTCTAGTGTGCTAAGTGCTATTTCTAGCGCCATATTGTAGTTTACAAACATAACTGTGTTCCGGTTTAAAGAGCGTAGTAACTAGCAAAAATTACGAGGTTAACGATACTCAACATATTGTATGTAAGGCGAAAAGCACACAATGTACTGCAGTGTATATCATCTTAACTAGCGTCACATTGGTAAGGGTGCTAATCTTATTATCACGATACTGTCAGCCCTCGTCTCGTTGCTTTGTCAAACTCCAAAAAATATGTCTTTGAATCAAACCAGAGACATTCATTTTTAAAAACGAGAAAAAAAATTTAAAACAGTGTAATGGTAAAAACATTGAAAATTGGTGTAGTATTGATTTTTTTTATATTTAATCGTTGAATTGTACAGAAGAATAGACTATTGAAGTCTTTGCCGATGATATTTTTAACAAAATGTATGATACAAAGGAATCTATCAAAATATTTGATTTCCCTTTCGATCGGTAGTGTTTCGACTTCAATTTGGCGTTTCTCTCATAATAGGATTTGTTACACGGCGGCGACACGGCCACAGCAAACGGAGCGGAATGCTCGGTGACCATAAACTAATGCCCTATTTGAAATTTCCCCTATTTCAACCTATATTTGTAATCCTCGCTCTTGCCTTTGACTTATAATAAGAAAAATATCATCAATCCCAAAAAGGAATATATCTCTTCAATTACCAATATTACAAACGTGTTAAGGCGATAGCATAATGGTGTAGTGCACATCATCCTAAGTATTCACAGATTGTGTCAGGATGTCCTGCTTTTTTAATCGTTTCACTGAATAAAAAACAATTCAATTATCTATCTATTAGCTACAGTTACAGAAAAACTGATAACTATTGAACTAAACGGATTTGACGTAGTATCCTATATTATACATAGAGGCTTCAGGTATGATTTAGAGCAGGAGGCAGTCTTAAAAATAGAAACAGCTAGCATACCTGAAATATATTATTTAGAAGAAAAAATACATAAATTCATAAATTATTCATTAAACATATGTTAGATAGTAAATAATAGAAATAAACGTAAATAAATATTACTTTATACATACAAACACAATAATATTCTGTGTATGATACTAGATAGCATACGTATAAACATAATTTAAAAAAAAAAAGAAATAGTGATAGAAAAAAATGTAAATAACCTAATTTAATAGTCAATATATTGTAAATAATAGGATAAGATAAAGCCCTGAATAATAATATCTAGGAAAATTGAACCTTGGATTTACTAGTGGTTAGTTTACTAGGTCTCTGTTGTCAGAGTCCATCCAGGTAGGTACAACCGCAACGCCTATTTCTACTACCAAAGAGTTATGTACAAACATTACTGTGTTCCGCTTTGAAGGGAGTTATAGCTAGTGAAATGATCTTATGTCTCATGGCGACGAGCACAATGTGGTGCAGTGTATATCGTCCTAACTAGCGCACCATTGTTACCACGTACCATTTACCATCAGGTGAACGTTTTGCTCGTATCATCGCTACAGTTTTATTTTTAGTCGGAGTAAATAGAAAGGCAATCGCTATCAACAATTTGAATTTTAAACATGGCATTAAGATAGCCCGTCGGCACAAATCTCACGCGGCGAGAAACGGCGGCCATTTTGTAGAAAAAAAACCTTTTGCTTTAATTATTCTCTTCACTTCGTTGTGATACTTTCGCATTGCGCGTTTAATTTGCTATTCAAGTTAAAATAATCAGTTGTTTTAATTACGTTTTGTTTTCGTTGTTAAAATTTTAAGTTAACCGTTTATATAAACATAATCATTTGTTTTTGTAATACTATTTTATATGATAATTTGTTTAATATTAAACGATAATACATAGTAGACTTTTAAAATAATATAATCTTTAAGTAAAGTAAGTCTATAACACTAAATTCATCCATATATGACAAATTTGCTATATATTTATTTAGAACTACTTTAGTATTGTTAATAATATTTCTTTTCAATAATCTATATAATTGTAATGAAAATGGATATTATTTTTTCATACATACATATATATCACGCCTCGTTCCCAGTGGGGTAGGCAGAGACCACCTCTCTCCACTTGCTACGATCCTGGCACACCTCTCTCGCTTCCTCCACTTTCATATCCTAAGCGTCTTCATGCACGCTCGTCGGTTGTGTGTGCTTTTGACCCGGCCTTTCTTTAGGACATCTCCGATTTGATCGGAATATGTCCGCCTAGGTCGACCTGCACCGATTTTCCTAATCATTCTTACCTTGTATATCTCTTTCGTTAAACTTCTTTCATCCATTCTTTCGATATGGCCGAACTATCTAACCATCCCTTTCTCTATCCTTGTCACTACACCTTCAACCACGCCGCACCGCTTCCTTATCACACTGTTCCTTACTTTGTCCATCAGTTTCACTCCAGTTATACTTCTCAGGCTTCTCATCTCCACAGCATTAATCCTACTTTCATGTTTCTTCTGCCATACCCAACATTCACTACTATTTTACCTCTTTTCGTTAATCACGTAAATACTAGTGAACGTAGTGACATTGAAACCATTCGACGCGGAATGATTAGCAGATGGTTATAAGCTAGTTATTTCTTGAAATTCAAAGATGCTGCGCCATTTTATTTTTAATAAACTTTTGTAGACGTTTTCATTTAATATTATATATGCTGTTGCTTTTGTAACGGTTGCTATAGAAAGTCACTTCGGTTGCGGTTGCGAAACTAATTCGTTTAATGTCTCGAGCACACAATTTTTTTAATTAATCTTGTCGTACATGCAAGTAGAGAACGCGGACACTGTGCCTATGTGATATTCTCTGCCAATCAACCCAGGGCAATAGGAGATATTAAAGGATAATTTCTATTACATTGAAGCAATTGTCCTGTTGTTGGAGTATATTATTTTCTATGGAAAAAATATCTATCTAATAAATTTTAATAGAAAATGGCAAAAGTAATACAACATATTTTTATCGTGTAATGTTTACATTTCAAAATATTTTCTCTTTTTAGAAGTTCTCTGTGTCTAAATGTTTTTACGACACATTTATCAAAGGACTAATTTAGCACTCAACAGTTCCGAGGTATTACTAATAATTGTAATCAGCAGCATCACGGCCGGGAGCAAGCACCGTATCAACATTAATTAGTACGGATTTGTTTCGTAATGAGATGAAATTGTGATGTGACCTGTTAATTATCAACGCGATGAAATCCGCTCGCAGATTGTTAAAGGGAAAAATCACAAAGGTATAACTTGTAAGTGATCGCAGGTATATGTCTTCTCTCCGTTCTTCGCTTATATTAGTATATAGCAGTTAAAAAATATTAAACGTTTAAATAGTAATCTACCATATTTTAACAGAACAGAAACAAGATTGTAAATAATTCTGAAGAAGAAATTTCTATAAAAGTTTACTTTTATTTCTATAATAGTGGTTCCAAGACATATGTTCTGATTAACGAAGACATATGTCTTAAGTTAATTGTTACTAGATTTCTTCCTGTCACTTTCTGAATGTGGTCGGCAACACCTTGTTAAACCGGCTCACTATCAACGCTTAGCCAGTTATTTAATTCGTAATATTTCCCATTATCTATTTTTTAATTAGTGAAAAGTGATTTTAGATTGCACATATAACGTGGCCCGAGGACCCATTTGATTTTTTTTATTTAAACAATATTAATCAAATACCGCACTTTTTTACTAAATCAATAGTAAATTATTTGTAGCGTTAGAATTAAATTGCTCTAATCAATGTTTGGCGCAAATAAAATTAATAATATATTAATACATAGAAAAAACATTTATTTCTTTCAATTTAAAATTAAAAACCACCACATTTCATTGGAGTCACTTTTTCTCCACAACCACCTCTCTCACTCCACTCTTTCTTAACAACAAAGTAATCTAAAATGTATTAATTAAATAAAACTGAAAATATCGGTTTATAAAACATATACCTATGATATATATTATCTTTTATGTGTATTAAGTGTCACGGAACATCTATATATCGATGTAAATATTTTCTGACATAGGTACAATGAATAACTAATATCTAAAGGAGCAGTAAACATTATTCTCCATCTTTTTATAGTTATAAATATTGTTTTTTATTAAGGAGTCCATTTAAGACGATACCGTAAAAATTTTATGGTTCAAATTTGTGCGTACTACCGCAGCGTTATGATAAAAGACGTGCAACTGGTAATTAGGTGAAAATATTTCTTGTAACTCGTGATGTAATAAGAAAACCTAATACTCCCTAGATATGTTTATATTTGACTGAATCTGTAAGAGATCTGCTATTATGTCGTGGTTTTATGATTTAAATATTAGTTATAGTAGTAACAGAAAAAAGTACTATTTAAAATAAAATCAAATTTGCAGAAATTATGCTCAGCTTGTTAAAAAAATTACAGCTATTAACACTTATAAGAACATTAATTTGTAACATGACTATATAAATATTATGCTAGGTTGTTACGGAAAATGTTTAAATTTATTAATTAATTCTCATCAAATTATTCTACACATTATCACTCCTCATTAACGTCAGTAAGAATCTAAACGGTTACATATTAAACAAAAATTACTGTAAAGGTGGAGCAATTATCATAATTTAATCAGCTGCGTACGTATAACATCCAACTTGAAGCTTTTACTTTGAGCTTTTCGTGTATATAGTCTGTGGCAAGTCATTTTCGAGGACCTGGTAGATGCGTTCATGAATTTTGTACCGTTTTTATAAAGTGTAACCTAATGAAGAAACATTTTTATACAAAGTTAATATAAAAACGTTGTACGTAATATTTACAAATAAACAAACATACCAAAGATGATAAATAAAAAAAAAAAGGTAATAGAAATGTTAACGAAATCGTTTTGGGTCTTACAAAATGGCGTCAAGCTATAAGTTTCGCCGAAGCTTGAACGCGTCGGTAACAAGAGGAGGGAGTGAAGCGCCGTGAGGGGAAGGGGCCGAGCCGCATGCGTACCGAGGGCTGAGCTGCATTCCAGTAGTTCGGCCGACCGCCGCGCGGCGCTACGTATATAACGCGTGTTCGCGACGCCCGCTCTTCCCACAAAGAACGCTTCAGTATTGTAAAAAATCTGTGATGTATTGATTAATTCCAACGTTTTACCAACACAAAAACTGCCAGCGAACTAAATTGGACTCGTTTTGGACACAGTGCGCATTGTTTCAGTGAGCTTCACTAGCGTTATACTGCGGGCCACGTCCTATGGAATTCCACATTTATCGATGAATAGAATCTAGTGTGTGGAGCGAACATGGTGGACTTCACGGTGCGATGTTGAATGCGTACGGATATTTCGTGTTTTCTGTGTTAACTTCCTATATTTTATAGTGCGAACTCGTTAATTTAGTGACTATAAATATGGATTGGTACGTGTGCGCTTAAAACACTTCCCAAGAGGGGTCGAGTTTACTTCGGATAATGAGAGTTGGGGAACGATAAACAGTAAGAATGGTATCGTTCGGTTACTTCGGGCTTCGGCAGGCCCCTTGGACATTGCTCGTCCTCGTCTTCTTCATTGAGAGCGTAATGGGGAATTACGCTAAATCATTTTATATACATTGGAACACAACAAATAGCATATTCAGAATAGACAATACTGATCATGTATTCGATTTAAATAAAGGTAATGCTCAATTTGAATATGACCAAGTAAACATTATATGTCCTGTTTATGCACCAGACACATTCGAGGAGGACATGGAGAAGTATATAATATATAATGTAAGTAAGGAAGAATACGATTCGTGTAGAATAACAAATCCTAATCCGCGGATCATAGCGATTTGCGATAAACCGAACAAACTTATGTTTTTCACAATTACGTTCCGACCGTTCACGCCGCAGCCCGGCGGCCTAGAGTTTCTACCGGGGAAGGATTACTACTTTATATCGACGTCCAGTAAAGACGATCTGCATAGACGGATCGGAGGTCGTTGCTTGAGCCATAACATGAAGCTGGTGTTCCGGGTATGTTGCAAACCGGAGGAGCAGTCGCCCGTGCCGCCGCCGCAGCCGTCCCCGCCGCCTCCGCCGCCGCCGCCGACGACGCCGCCCACTACCACGACAACGACGACGATCAAGCCGGTGACCAAAAAGACGCACAAGTACGACAAAACGCCGAACGAAGTGGTGAAGAGCGAGGAGCTGTCTTACTCGCGCGGCGCGGCGTTGGCTTCATCCCTCGCCCTCGCCCTCGCCGCGAGCGCGGTGCTAGCGCCCCTGGCTCGGTGAATGTGCGCTAAGGCGGCGCGACCCCCGCGGCCCGACCTGCTGGCGAAGCCCTGCTCAGCTCACACCACGCAAACCCTGCAATCTCTCCACTTGCGCCCGGACACTCTAGTCTTCACGTGAATCAGTGACCAGACATCACGGGATAGTGCCGTGCCGACGGTGTGGTAGAACTGTAGTCTAGTGGCGGGCCGTCTAGTGACGCCTCCTGTGTGCGAAAGGACATCCGGTAGTATTGTTGTAAGTACTTAGTGGGTGGTGTGTGAGCCGAGCCGGCCGCGGGGTTCCGGTGCTGCTGCGGATCGTCGCCCGCGAACCGCGAACCGTGAACTACCAGTGACATTTTAGAGTTGTGCAAAATTCCTAGGTATTTCTACATAAAGTTCCAATGACTTTAGTCCTTAAGGAACCTAAGTTGGGAGCCTAATTTTTACTATTGTACTAAAGTATATTGGGCCTATTGAATAATCGAACTAATATATTATACAAAGGACGATCGGTTCGAAGCAGAGCGAGCTACGAACATATTATATATAAAAATGTTAACGTGCGTATTGGTATTATAGGTTTCTTAAACCGTTAGGAATTAAACAATTTTTTATATTTTCACTAATGCAATGAAGGATATTTGATTAAGAGTTAGGATTGCAAATACAGATATTATAGAAGTCTTATATAGAATGAGGATTAGTTAGAGCTTAATTTAGTTCAAAAGACAATGATTTTTTTTTTAGTTTTCACGCGACGTATATTTAAAATTTATTTATACGAAAAAAAAAAATTATAGGACAAGTTAAGAATCTTGTCCAGAAATACTGTGATTTTGGTTTTATTTAGGTAGTAATTTTCTCTTTATGCTTTCAACATGTGATATGAAACTAATTGTATTTAATGTAAAGGAAGCATTCTCGCGTCATAATATTGTTTTCATTTTCGACTGATTTCTTAAATACGCTTTCTCTTATTAGTTTTACAATGCATTTTATGGCCTAACCGCATATATGATTTAAGAGTGAAACTATTCATGTGTTGCAGGAGTAGGGCTGGACCGAATAATTACGACCTAAAATCCGATGCCTTTTATATTTACTGTTACAGCAGCGAATCCTAAATACACAATTCGGGATCTCGTTATATGAGTTTGTTTTAAAGTTCACAAGCAAACAGTTTCCACCAGAGTCTTCGCGAAAGACCTAACTTTAAGCGCACGATGTGCCATCAAACTAATGTGCTAAACGAATAACTTGCACGTTGTAATGAAATAGTCAAATAGTTGAATAGTAGTTGAAATAGACCGGTTTTCAGTTAGACATACGCATTTAGTGACAGGTATATAATTTTAAATAGTACTTAAGTACCGAATGCATGAGTTTCCTATTATATTGAGATAGACCATTATCTACATCTAAGACTGTCTTTAAACTACAAATTCAAATATTAATTGTTAATTTATTAGTTTTTCATATTATATAGTAAAGATGGGTCTTGATAATAACGAGGGGAAATATTTAACTTAATCCAAGAAACAAAGGGTAATGATACTAAAAAGTCTCCTGTTAACGATTTCAGGTTCGGCACTAACCTATGTAAATTTATTCTTTGAGGAGGAAAGAAAGAATCTACTTAAAATAAGGCTAAAGAAAAAATTTTATGCTTCCCAACTCGAAGGAATTAATGCTAATGAATTCGTAACTGATTCAGGTGGCCAAGTTACTATTGAATATTATCAAAAAAAAAATAAAAACGGAAGACTAGAGAAACTATCGGGGAAGCCATTACCGTGTTTCATTGATGAAGTTTTGAAGCGTTCAAATAGATTCTTTTAAATTATCAATATGTGTAGTGAAAGATATAATTATAGATAACTAGGTAACGATAGTTTCTTTGTTGGAACGAGTAAGATTACAGTAATAAATTTCGTTCAACGTATGACTATAACATTGTAACACAACTTTTATCGACGTCAAAAGCACCGTTACCGTAAATATCCAAGCGAACAAACTGGACACGGAAACGATAATTTAACATATTATATATCAGTTTCAAACCGAACAATAAATTTGTTGATTGAAAATATATAATTTAATGAGATAGTTTCTTATCATACCTTCGTTGTTTATTAATCAGAAATTTAATATCTATTTAACTGTTTCACAGTTAAATCAAGCCATTCGTATCAGATATAGAAAGATCAGTGACAGAACATGAATTAAATATAGTTTTATTACATATCAAACATTACACAAACAAATAATTATTCTCTAATTGTTGTATGTTCATTAATGTGTGTAATCATTAAAAAAACAAAAAGCTTCCTTAAGTTCCCACCATTGGGATTCTGAGCTTTTCCCTCGCACAAGAGAGTCCAGGCTAGTCGCTACAACAAATCTGTTCTTGGAATGTCGGTTCTCTATCACAAAGTTTTCCTTCATTGGCAGCTGAAGTTCTGCTGGAATTCGTATGACATATATAAAATAGCTGAAAGTTTAATATATTCGTATGTTTGTTTAAAAAAGTCAATCGGTATGTATTGTAAGGTATGTTTTGACGAGTAAACAATGTCGCATCCTAATGCATTGTTATCTAAACAGGGCGATGTATAAATAAAAACATTTTGTTTGTTTGTCTGCTATTAACTAGTTTCTCGTACGACGGGGGTACGTTTCTCAGTGAGTGCTTCTATTTTTATATAAACTAAACAGTTTAAATGTCCGCTTAAGCGTTTCTCGGTACGGGCGTTGTTTAAAGTTGTCTTTTGGCTATTTCGAGTTTACTGCCGCGAAGGGATTGAGGAGGGATAATAAGCCTAACCTGGCAGTAATAAATATTGTAAGCTACCATCATCAGCACTATACAGTCCAATGTTTAATCTCCGCACGTATAACACACAGACATTTATATAAGTTGGCAACATTTATTTAAACAGGTGATTATAATCTGTGCACATAAATTAACCAGTTGTGAATGAGACATAAATTTTATACATCGCTCAAACTTGCAGTGAAATAGAATAATAATGTTCTATGTTATTAAGTGAAAATCGTTATGTTAATGAAGTAGACATCGATCACTCAAAATATAGTGCACACCCATTCGCGTAACTTTTAAAGGCGGGCGCGAAATGACACTTGCCGAGATTTATATCAAAGTTTTCGTGTTCCGCTCACGAAGAAATGGCGCGCGGGTATAGTTAGCTGTGACATCAAAGAATCCAGGCCGAGATTAATTGATGACTTCATATTCCTACACCAAGGGATCCGGATTGAAATGTGCTATTTTCAATCTACGTTAATTTTTTTTATTGTCTATGCCATGTTTTTATTCTGTGTAACTTTTTTTTTCGTTATCTATGGCACTTTTTTGTTATTGTCTACGGCAAAAACAGGCTGTCGCCAAACGCTCGCCTTGTAACGCGGAGGTCTCTGGTTCATTTATGGTCACACTGCTACATATTCCACCATAATGAAAATTTGACTCTATAACAGCATTGCTGTGTATTATCAACATATGAATGATAGTGTTATGGGCGAACACGCTTGACCATAAACGGATTCATTATCATTTAACAACATGTAAAACTGGAATTAAATGTTAGATTATTGTAGATAAAAAAAAATTGTTAATTATCTGTTGCACTTTTTTTTGTTGTCTGTGGTTCTTTTTTATCTGTAATAAATTTCGGCCATTGGACACGCTTACTTCCTCGGGGCCTTTGTTCTATACCATAACAACATTCATTTATCTGAAACATGCTCTGTATCAGATATCGTATCACCTTTTTTTTTCTCTCTCTCTCTCTCTCTCCGAGCCTTTTTAAACTCGACTACCGGTTTCTAATTTCGTGCGTCGTTTCAAACGTAACAAACTCAAGGGGAGAGGGATTAAAAAAAACGGTTTCATATTATTTATGGTAGTCGATAACAATAAATATTGCATCTCAATATAATACGGAAACTCATACGCAGAGAGAATAATTTTTCTTAGCGCTCGTATCTCATATTAGTTTTCGGTTAGCTGTGCTGTGTACTTAGTATTAATTGCCTATATGAAGAAAAAAAAAAAAAGAAAATGACCTCATTTTTGAATCTCGAAAGAAAATCAGTCCGCTAGTTTTAATGATGAAAAATGCATAATTTTATATTTATCTAAAGTTTTGGGGGTTTATTTCCCGACTAGACTAGAAATTCGTAGACTGAGTGAAAAGCATAAACGTTTAGTTTGATTTTCATTATGTGCTAATTAAAAACTGTACAAGCAGTTTATAATTACACAAATATCGATATCGATACATCGATAATACGTGAAATGATCTGATATAATTTTTTTTTAATCGCAACGTCCATAAATATAAAATGTGTTTAACAACTTGATGGTTTCTTCAAATAGGATTTCTCCTCTAGTCGGTGAATAACGATTAATTGATAAATATGTAAGTTATTTATATGTATTTCGTTTTAATGACGGCATAGATAATAAAAATTTAACGGAGCGATTGTCAGTAACGTCATTTAACCGAGTTTATCTTGAACCGCGTGCCTCGTTTAATGAATTATTTAAAGGCATCGATTCCGTACCTACAATACTTAGAGCGTTTGATTTATAAAAAACCTGTTATTATATAACAGGTGTTAAAATATTTTTGAATTGTTCAAGGTAGATCACAACTTTAGATTTTGCTTAAAAAAACCTATGAGTTTAGTGTGCTATATAAAACCTTTGGGATTCCTAAAAGTTTAATAATACCATAGTATCTAAGTTCGCAGAAGTGTATGTATGGGATAAATGTATGAGATTTTGCTGTTGCTATAAAAAAAAAACTAATGAATTTATTTTATATATTATATATATATATATATTCCATTGATTATGAATGTGATCTAATCATCAACTAGATGAAACGGTTTTTTTTTTTTTTTTTTTTATAATTGTCAACTGTCATAATAACAAATGTTTGTTTATTTACACTAAATAGTTGCCAATTTTCAATAAAAAAAATACTGTCCAAATTATAATATACTAGTGAGTTAGATAATTTTCACAATCAAAGGTATATATATACTATATGTTTGTCCTCAATGAATTCTTTTTTTTTTAAATTCCTCATATTGGTGCTACTGCTAAGACTTAAAAGCGTTTTAATAGAATTTAGATAATTTTGTTTTTACTTGTAATATTGTAATAATAACTAATCAAACATAAATTAATAGACTGAACTTTAAATATTTATGTTGACACATGTACTTAAGTTTTATTATATTTTTTTTTTTTTTTTTTTCATAGAGAAAATTTAAGCTAAAGTTTATAGCGGCTACGTCTCAGAAACTGTTTTAAAGGTATTTTTGTAAAAAAAAAAAAAATAACGTGCTAATTAAAAGAGATGCTCTAGTGTATGAATGGCGTTACTGAAATCGGCTTCGTGCTTTCCTATAAAAAAGAGAAAAAAAAAACATTCAGAATCCTCACTATTCCTAAAAGCGATTGTTGGTTATTATGAAAAAAAAAAAAATGGTTAAATCATACTTAATAGGTTGTAGGGAACGGCTTATGTGCCGTTTAGTTTACTATACGTATATTTTTTGCAGCTGTATCCATTATGTATTATTGCTATTATAATTATTAAAATGAAAAAGCGGCCATAATTATAATTACAATTGTTTTTTTTTTTTTTTTTTTGGAGAAAATGTTTTTGGCATTGCACGGCCGGGGCAGAGACAATTTCTTTTTATCTGTGGTCTGTCTTGTTTAGTGTAGTTCAATGTTTAACGTCTCCAACTCGAATTGTACTGTGTATGAGGTTAAGTTGGCGATGTGTGTATTAAGTAATGAACTTGTGAAACTCGTAGCTTGCCACCTACGCCGTGACTCACGCAACTGCGCGCTCACTGGTCAAAATCCACAGTAATTAATTCATTGTTTATGCACGAGGCTAGACATTAATACGGGCCTAAATGCCATTGCGGGAGTTATTACCGGTAATATACGGTCTCTTTGTGTATTTGAATTGAAATTGAAAAAATTATATTGTCGATGTCCGTTTTGGAAAAGGTCTCTGCCCTGCCGCTGGTAATGAGTGGGAACGGTTAAACGAAATTGTTAATGACAAAGTGAAATTGTATAAGAGTGATTTGTATAAATAGAGTTCGGAAAAAGAGAGGGTGGGCGCAAATGAGGGGGATGTGTTGGATTGGGAAAAATAAATAATTGTACCTATTAAGCGAACTTCGTAAGGTTTATTGTAAATATGTTGTTAACTTAAGAGTAGACCCCGTAGGTATTTATTTTTACGATTTCGGTCCTTTGTTGAAATCCAAAGTTTTAATTTATTTTTCGACCAATAAATGTTGGAGAGAACTATTTTATTATTTTTTATTTATCTCACTCACACAATCAGATTACAACTATAAAATACTTCATTGATTAACGCAATGTTACATAAAATAACTTCGAAAGGCACTGTAGCTAGTGAGAGTATTGGGGTAACGAGACTAAACTAGCACAATGCGGTGTTCTGTATATAAACCTAACTCTCGTCTTGCCCATTTAATGTTCCCACTGCTGGGATTTGATGCCTCTCACGGACTCAATCCATCAAGCTAGCCAAGTGCGAATTGGTTGATGTCGCATATTCACGAATGGTGTTGATACATGTCTGTTTCCTCACTGTTTCTTTCATTGGAATGTATGAGTAAAATACATAAATTTATATATACATATGTATACATATATATATACATATTCAGATATGTTTGTTGTCAATGGGGTAACAACAAAATTAGTTTCGCTGTCACGGTGACTGTCGTACGCTCTAATACCTGCCTCGGATTTCTGTAACATGTAATTTAATATACACTTCCTGTCATCACCGTCACTCTTAGGCAGCCGTGCACTGATTATAAGTGACATTAGCAGTAACCATAACCTATTACTTAGTAATTATTAATCATCGACCTCACGTATACCCCCGTGAGGGTAGACGTGAGGGCTCGTTTATTAACGTCTGCGGTATTGTGGTCAGTCTGAAGTTATTGTCGTCATTTGTAAAATACGCTATTTATGTTTACATAATATTAATATATGTACACATATATGTATGTATATATATATTTAGTTATAATATTTTTAACAACTTTCTATTTATCAAGACAGATGCCATATATGAAGCTGTATTGTTAGTACAAGCGAGCACACGTCAAATCTCCATGGATTCTGAATCTCTGAACACCGTTTGAAATTGTAATCATTTGTTATCCCATTATAAATAAGAAAAAAAAAAAAGACCAAATAATTCTATAATAAGTTCGATTATTAATTATTAAATAACCTTGCCCATCAGAGGCTTTACTTGACATTTTAGGCCCAAAAGCGTAATCTAAGATTACGATACTACTTGTTCCTCGCTCTCTTTGCTGGCCCTAATATTAGACTTTAAATTTGTCTGAAATATTCCTTGAGAGCAACCGCAACCGCTAATGAGTTTCTATAGCACCCGTTACTATAGCAACGACATAAGTAATACTAAATGAAAATCCAATAAATAAATAGTATATAACCGTCTACTAATTATCTAGCGTTGAATGGTCATGTTCTCATGTCGATACGTGAACTAGTTTTCACGTGATTGACGGACAAAGGAAACCCATTCTCATTATATATATAGGTATTTTTGTCTTAAGTGCAGAGAATTAAATCGATATATTAATCGATATATTTATATAAAGATTTTATATAATATTTGAATTGAGTATAAAACAATATGAATAAATAAACTAGTATGAAAGAGTAAAACTGCGTTTGTGTTCAGTAACCAATAGATGACGCTACGAGGATATCATTTCATGATATTTACAACCGTATTTTAAATAAGTACATATATATGATATTTTAATAATCTAAACTATAATTATAAACAAAACAAAATTAATAAACTACATTATATTCTTTTATATTATTTTTTTTTTATACAATGGGACAGTAAGGTCCTTGAGTGGCGGCCGTACTTGTAGACGTAGTATCGGGAGGTCCTCCAAGAGGTGGCCGACGATCTGGTGAGTAACGGGAGATCTTTGGGAGAGGCCTACGTCGTCAACGTCCAGCTGTAGGCGTTTATCCGCTGATGATGATGATGATATATAAATGAAGTTTATTTTCTTAAGAGGTCTTGAGAAGGGTAGTCCCGAGAGCTTTGCTTCCAATGGTTTCTCTGTATGAGCCAATGTCGCCTAGAGTTTGGTATGTTAGGAGTTTATTTAATTTATATGTATTAGAAGGTATAGTATAATGCGTAACCCACCGGACTGTTCAATTATAAGCTGGCGGTGGATATCCCACCAGCTTTTACCCCTCTGTTTTATAATTGCCGTACGGTCACCCGATACGTCTGAAGCAACACTGTATCCGTTTATTGAATGTTATGACTCACTGTTTAATTACGACGTTTGACGGACGAGCTGATGATTTTTTTTTTTAAACAAAAAGCGCGATCGTATATGTGACGGTTTTCTGCTTGTTCGTCTAGTGTTTCATTATTTTTCCTTAATTGTACAAACAAAGACAAAATATACGAGAGAGCCCTCCTTTTTCACTTTAGTAAAGCTACAGTTTTAATCATCTTTAACTTAACATTGATGTTATCAAAAATATATTAACCATACAAAAATCGTGTTAAATATATTGTAGTATTTATACATCAAAATAGTTTCGATTATTATAAATCAATCATAGATTATATACACTATATTCTGAAGAAGATTTTATGTAACCTTTTAAGGGTATTCCTTTACTATACATTATCGCGTTTTGATATTATTGTGTTGATCATGTATTACATTTGAATACTTTTTTTTTATTGAAGAATGGACAAAAGCGGATCGTTGAATATATGACAAGTGATATAGTTAAGATGATATACCCTGCACTGTAATGTCACTAGCTACAATACGCTCCGAACTGGTACTGCCTGTTTGGTGGCAGAACTAGTTAGGCGCTATGGTGATGCCTAAACGATCTACAGAAACCGACCGCTAGCTAAATATAAATTTCAATGGGTTATAATGAAGAGATTTCGCTTTTTTCCATATGAAAATAAGATGTTTATTTGTGGAATACATTTTCTATATAAACATATAAATCGGAAAGCGGCGGCAACGGGCAAAGAAAATACGTATCTCTTTGAATGTATCTCGGAGAGAAGTTTTCGAAGCGAGGCCGCAAATTATCCGAAAAGCTCTTTTCCGTGAAACAAACAGAAACTGAATAGGCAGCTTTTGATTAGTTGTAGCGAATTGAATGCCTTCTTATTATTTCAAAATGTATTTACAAAAGATAAAAGATACATCTAAGTTACGAAGGCCTTATGAAACCATATCTATTTTGTTATATAATTCAAATTTAAGGTCACTTTACTCTTAAAGAAGGTATTACAACGGCAGATAATAAATATAAGGATTCATCATCATCAGACGATAGACGTCCACTGCTGGACATAAGCCTCGTGGTGCACCCTGTTAATCAACGAGCGATGCTCTGGCTCCCATTAACCCGCATTGGGCCAGCGTGGTGGGAAATGGCCCAAATCCTTTCAAATGAACCCCTATAAGCGACAAATCCTAGTGCCCGGCGGCACCGGAAGCCATGAGACCGATCGATGTGATCTTGTGAGGCCTACGACCAGCAGTGGACATCTATCAGCTGATGACGAAACGAATCCCAACGGGCGCGAAATTTCTAATGGTTTCATGTAAAGAACACCTGAAGAACTGACCACAAGCTGAGTATAGCTAGTTTTAAAGTTAATATCATTATATATTTATTATCTGTATTTGTATGTCTAATTCTATATATTTAATTGATGAAATATGTTTATATCTATCTGTAATCGTATCTAAGATATCCAGAGATTCATTCACACATCATCAGATCTTTGAAACTTAGAGGTAAGCCCTTAAAATTTGGTAGAAGTATTGCTTCTGTCTTAGAAATCACCTTTCCTTTCTACGAAGCGAGGAGCGGAGCTAGACATTCACCTGATGGTAAGAGACACGCCCCTCCACAACAATGTGGCGCTAGTTAGGATGTCATACACCACATTGCGCTCGTCACTTTGAGACATAAAATGTTGATCCTCACCCCAGTAATTTTACTAGCGACGGCCCCCATTTAAATTAGAAAGCAGTTATATTAGGGGGACCGGAAAGTAATGTCGTTTTCTTACGCTAAATACAAACACATACATTTTTAACGAGTCTTTATTTTTAATCAATGATGTATTCCCCATCATTGTCAATAACCTTTTGCCATCTAGTGAGTAAATTTTCAATCCCTGATCGATAAAAATTAATTGGTTTTTCGGCAAAATATCTAGAGATGGCATTTTGGATATCATCCAAATTTGCAAATGTTTTGCCACTTAAAAAGTGTTGCAGCGCTCGGAATAAGTGGAAATCCGATGGTGCAACATCGGGCGAATATGGTGGATGAGGCAGCACCTCCCACCCCAATTCATTAATTTTTTCTAGAGTTCGCCTTGCGCAGTGCGGTCTTGCATTGTCATGTTGGAGAATGACGCCTTTTCGGTTGACAATCGCTGGCCACTTTTCAATTAAAGATTGATTGACTCGCTGCAATTGTTCGCTGTAGAGGTCTGCAGTAACAGTTTCTCCAGGTTTCAGTAATTCAAAATGAACAATGCCGCGAATACTCCACCAAACACACAAAAGCGCTTTTTTGGGGTGTAAACCTGGCTTAGCAGTACTCCGAGGGATTTCATTTGGAGAGAGCCACTGCCTTTTGCGTTTTGGGTTATCATACAGGACCCATTTCTCATCTCCTGTGATCAAGCGATCAAAAAACGCTTCTGTGTTGTTTCGTTGAAGCAATAAGTTGCATGTGATTGATCGGTTAGCCTTATTCTGTTCGGACAGATTATGCGGGACCCAAACACCTGCTCTGCTTACTTTTCCAATCTGCTTCAAATGTTCTTGGATGGTCGACCAAGGTTTGTTGAGACTGTTTGACAATTCCTCGATCGTCTGACACGGATTTGCTTCCACTTCCGCCCTTAACACGTCGTTGTCTAACGCTGATGGTCTTCCTGATCGATACGAGTCGGAAAGATCAAAATTACCCGATTTGAACTTGGAAAACCACCTTTGGCATTTACGAATGTCCAGTGCATTTGGATAAACATCGCAAATGTTTTTGGTAGCAACTGTTGCGTTATTTCCCTTGCGAAACTCAAAGAGCATGCAATGCCGGATGTGTACCTCTTCTGGTATTTGGCTGGCCATTTTACCCAAAATTACAAAAAAAAATTGTAATTCAATTGTCTATAAGTAAAGAAATCACTATAACCTCACAATGTCTTTGGTACGCCTCTGAACAAAACAATGAGCTGACAAATGACAATCAAGTATTGGCATGCGCAGAAACGACATTACTTTCCGGTCCCCCTATTATTTGTAACGTATTGTTTAGCTGAAGAAATAGGCGCTGCGGTGGAGACCTAGACCGTCACCGCAACAGAGTCCTGCCATCTAAAAACTAAGAATAGATTACTATATTTTTACCCTAAAGTGAGTTAGGGGGTGTTACGGCCAGCGAAGTGGGTAACAGCTGGTTTCTGAATGTATAAATGTATGTAATAATGTCCCTTTAAATTATGTGTAAGTCAAATTTTTTTTTTGATGTCATGTTACGGTCCGAGAGCCAACAATTACCGATCTGTTGATGGTAATGTTGCAAATCAAAGCGATTATGTGAATAACACGAGCGGTAATGATGCTTTCACGAATCCGATGTCATGTCCAGCACTGTCATTAGAGAGCAGAACGGGTCCGTGCTAATATAACGTTACTGCAATTTGATTGCGTGATTGTTTCTTTCTGTATGTTACAATCGTTGTTTATATATATAATATATATATATATATATATATATACAACTACAGGACTAACATCATTACATCATCAGCCGATAGACGTCCCACTACTGAAAATAGACTTCCAAAGATCGCCACGCTTATAGTGGTTTATTTGGAGAGATTTGAGCCATTCTCCACCACGCTGGCCCAATGCGAGTTGATGGAAGCCAGAGCCTGGTTCGTTGATTACCAGGGTGCACCACGAGCAAGTAAGGTTGGCTTGTACTCGTGAGTTGTTGTGCGGAAGCCCTTACGCCTCAGGACTAACCATTTTACCTAAATTACACGTAATTTTTTTTAATTCTTTGAAAGGAGACGAGCGTAGTGTTCATCAGCTGATAGTGCTCCGCTATAACAATATATTCACTTACTACATTGTCCTAATGGTCTTGAGGCATAAGATGTTAAGTCTCGTTACTACTTAGAACAACAAGGAAGATTTACCACCAGTAAATAGTGAGGCTAAAGATGGTGAAGTATTCTCACTCTACATAGTTGGCTGTTGTATGTCGACAAATATATTACAGCAATATTGTTATGAAGGTGAGTAACCAGACAGGTTTCAAATGAGCATCACCATCAGCTGATAGTCGTCCACTGCTATACATGTGCCTCCCCCAAAGACCTCCACACCAATCGGTCCTGCACTGATCTTCACCAGATCCTCCTAGCCTACTATCATTCAACTTGACAACTTGAGGTTACAGAATTGAACCAAAACAATGTCTTTTTCTCCTGCTGCCCTTTTCCCAGCTTTGTGGGATCGGCACAGTATTACTTAGTACTGCTCTTCCATATCCCTCTATCAGCCGTCATATCTGATATCACACTCTTACGCATGTCATCTTTCACACAATCTGTCTACACATTCTTCGGTCTTCCTCTACCCTTATAACCAAAACAATATTATCTTTTAACCTCTAGGTTTCCGACGTCAAATGCATCCAATCTTGCTTTTATGGTACTGAAACCAGAAGACTTATTCATGTTAGAACATAACTTTGTCCAGCGCAATAAGGCACAGAGTGAATATCCTAATTATCCAGTTCCGCCGAATAATAGTTCATTTTAATTTTACACACGTCAAAGGTGTATCGATCGATGATCACGGGGTTCACTACCAATTTGAATCCTGCTACGTATACACGTAATTATCCGTGTTGCGCTGGCTGCCGGTTGTGTAAGCCGTGAATAATGCCCCGACGCCCGTATTTAGCTGTTCCATTAACACATTTCCCGCCTTTGATCTCCGTGTCGATTGGTTGCGCTAAACATTTTCTATTTCTGTTTCCGATTGTATTACGAGCGCGGACCCATCTCGTGCAGCCTCCCCCACGTTTGTCCAATGAGTCGGCCATGGTCTATTAAGAAATAGACAGCCCTCTTAACGTTCCCACTACTGGGATTTGAAACCTTTCCTCACGTAAGTGTCGAAGCTATAACATCGTGGCCCCAGTTAGAATGGTATACACTGCATCGCATTACGCTCGTGGACATAAGATATTGAGTCTCTTTACTCCAGTAATTACACAGGCTACAGCGCCCTTCAAGCCGGGAGTTTGTTTGGAAAGGTTTTAGGTTTCCATTCCAATAATGATATATAATGAATGTAAGGTATATATCGTTTGGGAAATGTTGGGCGAACTCTATTATATCCTAACGTTGTCTTATGACTTTATGACAACGTAAGGGTGGTCGGAGGTGAGTAGATATGAAAAGCTCACAACTCAACTGTATATGGCAGAAGACTTCAGGGAAGGGATCTGGCAATCGATTAATAAAGCCTGATGATGAAATAATATACAAAGACAGTATAAATTTTCCTCAGTTCAAGTAATTATAAATAATAGGGGGACCGGAAAGTAATGTCGTTTCTGCGCATGCCAATACTTGATTGTCATTTGTCAGCTCATTGTTTTGTTCAGAGGCGTACCAAAGACATTGTGAGGTTATAGTGATTTCTTTACTTATAGACAATTGAATTACAATTTTTTTTTGTAATTTTGGGTAAAATGGCCAGCCAAATACCAGAAGAGGTACACATCCGGCATTGCATGCTCTTTGAGTTTCGCAAGGGAAATAACGCAACAGTTGCTACCAAAAACATTTGCGATGTTTATCCAAATGCACTGGACATTCGTAAATGCCAAAGGTGGTTTTCCAAGTTCAAATCGGGTAATTTTGATCTTTCCGACTCGTATCGATCAGGAAGACCATCAGCGTTAGACAACGACGTGTTAAGGGCGGAAGTGGAAGCAAATCCGTGTCAGACGATCGAGGAATTGTCAAACAGTCTCAACAAACCTTGGTCGACCATCCAAGAACATTTGAAGCAGATTGGAAAAGTAAGCAGAGCAGGTGTTTGGGTCCCGCATAATCTGTCCGAACAGAATAAGGCTAACCGATCAATCACATGCAACTTATTGCTTCAACGACACAACACAGAAGCGTTTTTTGATCGCTTGATCACAGGAGATGAGAAATGGGTCCTGTATGATAACCCAAAACGCAAAAGGCAGTGGCTCTCTCCAAATGAAATCCCTCGGAGTACTGCTAAGCCAGGTTTACACCCCAAAAAAGCGCTTTTGTGTGTTTGGTGGAGTATTCGCGGCATTGTTCATTTTGAATTACTGAAACCTGGAGAAACTGTTACTGCAGACCTCTACAGCGAACAATTGCAGCGAGTCAATCAATCTTTAATTGAAAAGTGGCCAGCGATTGTCAACCGAAAAGGCGTCATTCTCCAACATGACAATGCAAGACCGCACTGCGCAAGGCGAACTCTAGAAAAAATTAATGAATTGGGGTGGGAGGTGCTGCCTCATCCACCATATTCGCCCGATGTTGCACCATCGGATTTCCACTTATTCCGAGCGCTGCAACACTTTTTAAGTGGCAAAACATTTGCAAATTTGGATGATATCCAAAATGCCATCTCTAGATATTTTGCCGAAAAACCAATTAATTTTTATCGATCAGGGATTGAAAATTTACTCACTAGATGGCAAAAGGTTATTGACAATGATGGGGAATACATCATTGATTAAAAATAAAGACTCGTTAAAAATGTATGTGTTTGTATATTATGTATGATCAGTACTTACTATTCATCGGTACAAAAACTGCTTTAAATATTGAATAGTAGCTTAATCTTTGTGTTAAGTATATACCTGAACTAGTCATGCTGTTGCGATTTTAAGCTGTGCCTGCTGCAGTTTTTCTACTGCAACTCCCCTCTCCTCCAGCATCACGCGTCTGCTCCGCATTCATTCATCCTGAGCTAATGACGCACTATTACGCAGGCTTTATTTATAATTCACGAGCTCACGGCAGTCCTCGCTACATCCTTTCTCATTATAAAAGGATGTTGTGTTATTGTATAGTTCTAGTAGCAGGAATATCCACTCGCTAGTTCGGATTGAAATTTTGTAAGAATTTGAGACGTATTGTGACTGGTTCAGATCTGAATGCAATTATTTAGAAGGAGAAAACAAGTTATCTTCTGGGAAATTAGGTAATACTGAAAAGACTATCATCATTAACATTGACTGGTATATCAAGGTTCGTAACATTAAACTATGAGCCGGATTGCACCCGTTGTTCAGCTAAGCCCTTCCACGGTGATGCCGATACCGAATGGCTCTATATTGCCCATATCCATTGGCTTCCAGCGACCTTCATCAGATCACCGGTCCAGCTTATTAGAGACCTACCAGCATTGTCTAATACCATCTATAAAGATCATCATCAGCAAACAGACGTCCAGTACTGGGAACAGGTCTCCCCCAAAGATCCCTGCTATTCGTCGGTCCTGCGCTGCCTGCATCGCGGGGCATCAAAGGCTGTCGTTTTTAGGGGTTCATGGGGGGATTTGCGCCAATTCCCACCATTCTGGCCCAATGCGGATTGGTGGGCATCAGGGCCTCGTTCGTTGATTAGCAGGGTGCACCACGAGCAGGTGAAGTTGGCTTCGGTCCCGTGAGTTGTGCTCGAACCCTTACACCCCTTTTAAAAACTATCCCCACCTATTCGTTATGTTGTATTAATTTACATGTATTATTACTATTTACTTCTATGTTTAATTCTACTTGTAAATCATAATTTCAATACTAGTCGCATATTATATTAATTAGCAAACGTGTTGTAATCCTTCAGCTGTAACAGTTAAAGAGTTTAAACCGACTGCTATCTGTAAACACGTTAGGTGTTTGAAAAAAAAAAGATTAAAGAGATTATTGCGATGTGTGAGCTGTAATAAGCTGCTGAGACTTATCTGTTAGACCGATCGCATAATGTCCGTAGTGTAAAAACTAGTTTTTTTTTAACCCCATTCCAAACAGAGCACAGTGTTAGTAAATAGGTAATAGAAATGGAAAGTTTCTTAGAAACTAACTCTAAGGTACAGGTAGATCTCGGATTACGAGGTCATTACATAAATGTGAATAGAGAAAAGGTTTTAAACCTTTTTTTTTATTTCATTAAGCGGCTAGACGAGCGGAGCTTTCAACTGATGTTGAGTCTCGTTACCCCAGTAATTACAATAGCGACAGCGCCCTTCAAATTGGAACACAGTAATATTTGTACAGTACTATTTGGCGGCAGGAACTGACGCTGCGTTGGTACCTATCTAGACGGTCTACAGCAATAGAGACCTAATACTTTTTTCTATTTTTTTTTGTTGGACGAAGCCATAACAATGTGGCATTAGTTCGGATGATGTAACCTGCACCAGACCACATACTCGTCTTGAGATAAAATGTTAAGTTTCGTTACCCTAGTAGTTTTATTAGCTACAATGCTCTTGAAACTAGAACACTAATGTTTTGCGGCAGAAATAGGAGCTGTGGTGGTAGCTACCTAGACGGTGTCTAGTCTAAACTTTAAATAAGTTTTTACAAATATTAAAAATGGTTTAATATTAAAGCTTTACATGACACGGGAGGGCTTGGACACTACATTCGCGGCTCGACATACAGAGATCTTATAGAAAATACAAAAAAAGTAATTGATCCAGCTCCCTCTGTTAAATTATGGTTTTGAAGCTGATCATAATGTGGTCATGGAAGATAGGGACAATGACAAACAAATTGCAGATACTCCATTTGCTGGCCCCTCCTGCACCACTTGCATCACTTAGTCGTGAAGAGTTATGACTGAAGTGTAAAGACTTGTTACCAATAAAACGATGGTTCTATTTATAGTGGTCTACGGTGCAGCATGTATAGCCTCGTCCAGCCGATAAAGATCCCACGCTTTAGTAGCAATCTCAACAGATTTCCGGCTCTAAGACTATAGGTGTTTACGGGTTATTATATAATTGATTTATATATGTATTATGTAAATAATAATAAATGATTTCAAACTTTTTTTTTTTTAAAACAGCTTATTATTTCTTATTGCTCTTATTCATCATGTGTTTGTATATAATACACTTTCAATGGTGGTAGGTCTCTGGAGCCGGAGACCGTCTAGGTGAGTACCACTGCAGTCTATTTCTGCCAACAAATAGTGGTCTTCAAATGTTACTGTGCTCCGGCTTGAAATGCGTTATAGTTAGTGTACAGAGGTAACTAGATCAACTATATCTCGGGCTTCAATGTGGTGCAGTGTATAACATCTTCTCTCCTCATCTCTTCGGTCTTCCCATTATAACCATCCACTAATGTACATGTGTCTGTTTAGTAAAATTAGTTAATAAATATGTATAGTGTCTATATTGTATTGAAAATTCATTATATTTGTGTTAAACTATGTAACAAATGTTGCTATAGTAATGAAATTCCCGCGCTGTCATTACTCAAATATTGGCGGCAAAGTTTATAGCTGTACGCGATCTAATTAGGGTGATGTAACATTCGAGCGGCTGAAACTTTACGTAACGCCAATAAAGTTGTCATTGTGACGATAAATAGGCAATCGTAGTGCCACCGGCTTAGTCTTGTATAACTTAATCTATTTTATTGTGATTCACGTCGATAGTTAATAATATCGATTAATCGCTTCGTTTTAGGTTGTTTTCTATACCTGGTGTTATAAATTTCTTATTGTATTTCTATTGAGTTAATGTAAGTTTGAACAACTTCATAGTACAGTCAGATTAATATTGCTAATTAGTAGGTTTTAGATTGGAATTGCTTTTGTCTTTACAGTCCGTGAAACACGATAATGGGGATAATATCAAAGATATAATATATTATGTTTGACGTAAAATATTTTACGAGTATATGATTTTTTTTTACCGTCAGCTATGAGTATAGAGGCTGGATTTAATGCCACAGAAGCATGTTCTGCTATTCAACCTAGAGTAATGTAAGTAGTTGATAAATCTTTAATAGATGTATAAAATCTCAAATATACATCAAAATATTAGCCACATACACATATATAAAATCTATTTACATCTAAAAATATATTACTATTATATAATAGAATAAATGTAAAATATACATTATAAATACCATAAGATTACGTGGGTGTGTTTTACCTACAAAATTATTTATATGTAAGTTTATAACTGGCGTAGAGTGTTCGCGTATTGAAATCATCGGTGATTTAACTCGCGGTTCAAGTGGGTTTAACGTAAAGAAAAACATTATCGCCGTGCTCGTATCGAGTCGTTCTCGATTCGCGAACTAATTAATTACAACGCAATGGTCGTTGCGAAATTATTTCGATTGTTCCTCAATCGATGCCGCCGGCGCGACGTGACGAAACCGCTGCCCGCTCACGAAGCAGCCATTTAAAATTAAAGTGTAATGTCAACATATTTTTTTTTTTATTTCTCCCGCTTGAATTTGTGAGAAGTAATCTTGCTAATCGGTCACTAGAAAACATCTTCCGTGCGGGATTTGTACCTAAAGATAAATATGTCCACGTATAGCAATGTGATGGTTAGGTCATATGTTTGTCATATAAGAGATTATGTTTATAATATCCTGTTATTAATTTCATCGCCATTTAAATCTGCCGTCGGACCTTATGATTGTATCCACTTAGACCTATGAGGTACAAGCACGCTCACTTTAGTGTTGCCATAGAAATATACGATTCAGCATGACGTCCGCCATTCTAATTATACTCGTATATTGTATCATCATTTATTATTCGTTGTCTGATGATTAATTCTACTAAACTATTCGTCTTGTATTATTATTTTTTCTAGTAAAAAAATTATGAAATTGATATGAATCGCTTCGAAAATAGATTAATAAAACTGCCGATGTTTTTATTATAATTATTATCTCGAACTCGGGACACAGATTTAAAAGGCAGCTGCGCTAACCCCTCTGCCAATTAGCCGTTTATAATTGGATGCGTAACGTGGTGCCGGTTCCAATGTGGGAAATTATTATGATATATAACGTAATTGATGTCATTTGAATGTTCACTTAAAATGTGTTATAGGACGCCATCGCTCTTTTTCTAATATCAACGAAGACAAGGTTTTTATTACATTCTGCCAAGCTTTCAATTATTCTAACCAATCCATGTTAAAACTAGGACTTTCGTAATATATTTGCAGTAGTTCTTCGTCCTGCCGTTTCCCCAGCTGTGTGGGGTCGGCACAGTATGTACTTCTCTTCCATATCCCTCGGTCAGCCGTCATATCCGAATTCATACTCTTCTTGCACATATCGTCTTTCACACAATCTATTCACACTTTCTTAGGTCCTCCTCTAGCCTTATAACCGTCCACTTTCATTTCTTCAGTCCAATTTCATTTTCAGTACTTACAATACTAAATTAACTCTGCCTCATTTCTTTACTTAAGTTCTAGATTGTAAAGAGTTCTAAACTCTAAAGAGACTGAGATCCCGGCGGATGGAACATCTTCGACGCCTACTGTACTCTCGGCGTATCCTCAAAGTTGACCATGAAAGGAATAATTTCAACTAATCAAATCCTTGTCATTTTTATAAGTGTACTTTGCCAGCCGTAATCGAAAAGGAGGTAAATATGGTAAACATAAGTTAGTGGTCATTTTCAAATAAGTTCAAATCGTTCATCAGTAGTAGTAGCTCTATTTTAAGACCTAACTACAGCAGATGTTATCGATCGCTTTAAAGATGAATAAAATGAGAAAAGCTATGTTGAAAAGAGGGACAAAAAAGGTCCATATTGAAATCAAAACAGCAAGTGTTTATAGTAAAAAAAATATGTATATGACATCTTTAATTGGCGATAAGTCATTTCGAAATGTTTCATTGATTCTTTATTAACAAGTGTTTAAAGATAAGACGGCATAAAATAATTTGTAATGTCCCTAATTATTATTAATTAGTATTGTCATTATCAGCTAGAGCCATTGCTGGGCATAGATAATAAAATCTAAATATTAATATATTAAGTTTTGTAAGTGCGATGGATTATGCTGTGGAACTCGAAAAGGCGCATATTCTATCAACACCCACTGAACTTGAGCTTTCCGGCAAGTATAATATTACATTGTCACTAAATATATATATATATATATAATATATATAATGAAAATGGCTTTCCTTTGTTCGCCAATCACGTGAGAACTAGTGAACGTATCGACATAGAAACATGAGAATTGGAATGATTTGTAGATGGTTATAAGCTATATGTAGTTTGGATTTCATAGAACCTTAAACATTTTATTATTATCTTTTTATTTTCATTTCGCGTTATTTATGCGCTTGTCATAGTAACGGTTGCTATAGAAATTCATTTGTGACCTAACTCTATATTACGGCTAGCAAAGGGTTTTTTTTTCTTTTTATGATGAAGTTTGCGCCGCAGTTTTATTGACATCATCGGACTCCAGCTAAAATCGCGATTGCTAAATTGCCAACGTCCATACCAGCAAAGCGTGAGGGGAACAGACAGTTTCTTGTATAAAACAGTGTTCATTGATAAAGCGGTTGTTTTTTTTTTTATCTCGAAACTTAAATATTCATCCCCATCGTCGAACAGCGATGTATTCGTTATAAATTTTAAAGCGCGAGCCCGTTTCGAATATGAAACGCCGTTTTCGGGCGTATCGTTTTAACATGCCCGCGCAGGCAGTGAGCTAACCATTTTTTTTTTAGTTATCAGAGGAAATTTTTTAGAGATACCCTGTTTCTGGGGGGACAAGGTTATGTGGGATTTTTACCCCATAAAATCCTCGCGGTGGTCATCTTCAATCCAGTGCGGGAGGCTCAGGGATGTCCTACGGAACGAACCGGTGCATTACAGCACGCAGCTCTATCTCCACGACATCCACGCTTTGGTACAAGAACTAGACTACCTCTTACTGATCGTTCAACCCAGGATCGCCTATTGGACATTTTCAGAGCCGATGAATCTGAGAACCCTTTCAATCGCCATCTATGGCAGTCAGGGCTTACTTTAGTCCTATTTTTAATATCCCGCGACTACAGGGCAAAGCGCCGCCAGCCTAACCAAACAAAGCAAAAGAAGCGCCACCGAGGAGCCGCCACTCGGAAACATTAACAAGCGTTGTGCGTGAAATCTCACACACGAATAAATTACGCAATTGAATTAATTCTGTCGCTCAATCGTTTGGATGGCACTCGGACCCCATTGAGCCGGGAGCTAAATTGGTTTTGAGCCAATTAGGTGTCGCTGGCGGCTTTTTCACCGCTCCAAAAGCTTTAAGTCGTAAAAATTGTTTTGTTAAACTCGTTACGTGAAAGGTGATAATCGCGTGCGAGGTGGAAATGTAACTTGGTGCAGCGGTTAAGCGCTTGCATCACAACACGAAGGTACACGGTTTGGTGCCGAAGAGCGTATGAATTTGGTTTGCGAAAAATATTTTACAAACTCGCATGGAGAGTAACCAAAACGACCAACCAAAGGAAAATTTATTGCCAAAAAAAAAAATCTTAATTTACAGATTGTGATTGTCATTAGATGAATTAGTGGTGTTGAAGGATTTTCTAGAACGAAAGTTAGTCACAAAAAATATGTAACTTCGAACTATCCGATGGCAGATCTCTGTTGACGGACACCGTCTAGGTAGTACCGCAGTTCTAATTTCTGCCGCCAAAGAGTAGTGTTAAAACATTATTGTATTCCGGATTGAAGGGAGTTGTAGCTAGTGAAGTCACTAAGGTAACGAGTTTTCTTATTCTATGTCATGGCCTCGACCGTATTGTGGTGCAGTGTATACCGCCCTAACTAGCGTTACCATCGGGTGAACGCCCCGCTCGACAAATTGCATCGTTGAGTAAAAAAAAAAAAACAAACCTTTTAATTTCTATGTTACATTAGTATGTATGTACTTTTAACATTAAAACCTATGTAGAGAATATACTTATTGTAAGATTTGGTTTTCTTACTTTTCTATTAAAACCAGCGATTGATGGAGTTGTTACAAAAACTAACAGAATCCATGTTGAAAAAAAAACATGATATAACTGACTAGATAAAGAGTGAGACGCACGTTGTCATTCTCACTCACTCTCCCCTTTAATTCGTACAATGGAACAAAGGATCGTATGAAGTATCTTAGCTGAAGATACGACCGGAACATTTCCGCCAATCCTATCTAATGCCCTCGCTGCTTGTTTATTCAAATTCAAACCTCTGTCGGAATACAAAGTGAGGGCACACGAATCCGAAGGTCATATACTGACCTTAAAGTGAAGCCTGCTGCTGAAGGGAGATAAATACTAATTTCGAGAAATACGTGAAATATTTTTTAAATGCTTCTACCAAATCATCCAAGGTTATTAAGTACACACTCGATAACCTTGTTTTTTGTGGGTTCCTGTTGGTAAGTGAATAGGATATTACATTTTTCATTAGAAATCCATTCAGAGAGAGATTCATGGTGCACCTTGCTAATCAACAAACGGGGTTCTGGTTCTCACCAACCTGCATTGGGCCAGCGTGGTGGGAAAATCCAAATCCCCTCATATGAAACTTTAAAAACGTGGATATTTGAGGGAGGCCTAGGTCCAGCAGCGGTTATCTATCGGCTGTTGATGATGATGATAATTAGAGATCCAAGGAGGATCTTTTTAGTTCCGTATTATGTCTAGTATAGTTTAGATAAATTGGCGAAGAAAGGAATTTGTATGATTTTTGGTTAATTGAGAAGTGGCTTCAGTACAAACCTAAACCTCATCAACTAACCGAACCAGCTTGCTTTGTTTCGCAGATATCCCTGATTAGATCCAGAAACCAGACAAATGATAGCCAATTTTACCTTGCCTGGCCATGTCTACTCTCATATTGTCAACACTAAATTATAGTTAAACACTAAGTCACATAGCAAAGGAAGACCAAATAATCTTGATTCGTATGTTCAAGTTACTGTATAAATAAAAAATGTATGCTTAAATACAGTTACGTTGAAATAGTAAAAAGTATATGGAAGATACCTTGGGATGGATCGAGGTTTAGAAAAGATCTGTTATCTGTGGTATCTCGTTCTTGGAAAAATGTAATTCCAAATCGAAACCCATTGTAACGGCATTAGTGGAAAAATATATACGTACGTCGCGACATGTAGGATTTTTTTTTCGCCTCAAACTAAGCCAATTTGTATGAATGGTGGAGCGTTTCCTGTCACCCCGGTTGATCTCTCCGGGATGGAAATTTTATTTCACGAATATAATCTGCATAAGAATGATTTTCCCGGTGACATAACATCGGCACTGAATAAAGATTGAAATATTTTTTTTTCCTCTACCGGTCGCCCTTAACATTTTATGCCAGGAACAATTTATTTTGTTTTTTTTTTGCCGTTTAAAAAGAAGGTTGTACATCAGTGGAGAAGTTAAAATGTATTTTGTATATCTGTGACTTTGATCGAGTGGCGTTTGCGAATTTTTTATCTACGTTAACCAAAAACTATTCGGAAATGATGTTAGTGATATTACTTCTCAGTATTTTGTATGGAAGATATCCTAAAAGGTATTCGATTAATCAATAATAGACTTTTATTAGTAAGCCGAATAAGGTATTAAGGTAATATACAACCAAAGTGGGGATTGTCGAAACAAAACTTACTGATATCAAATTGTAATATAATTTACAACAAGAGTAATTAAAAATTATTAAATCTGTTAAACGCTGTGTAAATATCTTAACAGTCGACTTAATATTAAAAGCTTTAAAATCTACAATTTGTGATAAAATAAAGCAATCGCCATTAGAGAAGCCAAGAGCGAAGTAAACGCTCTGTTGTTTCCGATGGTTAGAATGTCGCAATCTAATCAATATATATCTTTATTAATTACACTAGAAAATAGACATGTCTATTGAGAAGATGACCTCTAACATTTTTATCAACTAATAATTAATTATTAAATAAGTTAAGGGTCATTTTTTATCAGTGATAATAGCTTTATACTAGTCCTCAATTCAATAATAAATTCGACGGCTGTTCACAATAAAAACTATACAGCTTAACTAACTTGCTCTCTCAAGCTAAGCTATGTTTTTATTATTATTTAATTAAGTAGAGTCAAAGGTTGAAGTACATAATAATTTGCTGGTTGTCATGAAACAAATGTTAAAACGTTGTTAATTTTATCTTATCGATGAAGATGCTGCTTAGATAAATATATTTGATTCGTGTAGGTTAAGGTTGCGTAGAATTTTTAATTTAATACCGCTAATAACTTAATAATCTAAGTATGCGGAAATGAAAAAAAACACGTTGGAAATTAAAGCTTATTTCATTTTAGGTACAGTGAGCATCGTAAAACAAAAGCTTTCCGGCATCTTGGGTAAAATTAAACATTATATACTGATGGTAGGTTTCTCTTGCAAGAGACCGTCTAGGTTGGTCTTACTGCAGATATAGGATCTATTAACATCTTATGCTTCAACGCGACGAGCACAGTATATCATCTTAACTACTGAATTGTTGTTATCGGTAAAAGTACCACATTCAGTGGTTTTGTTAAATAAAAAATAATATTTTTTATATAGAACTTATCATTGAATTTAGTTTAGGTCATTTCATATTAGCACTAAAGTTACTTCTGTTCGGTTTTAATAATCTAGATATATTATAGACAGGAAATTCACAATACAAAACACGATTCGAACGTAATCAACGTGAGTTATCTATAAAAAGAACACTTCTCAGCTCTTGAAACAATGAAGTACAACTTCATTAAGCTTCAGAAGAGTAGGTCAAAAAGGCTGTCTAATAAATAAGTCTCTCTAAGGGTTAGCATCGATATAAATAGAAGCAGTGTTTTAAACAAATCTAGAGACAATGAATTATAATATTTTATAATAATCACTTACATAGGTCAACCTAATTCCATCACCTAATTTCGATCCTCTCCGTCTTGAGAAAGGGCGCCTTATACTTCTTCATCTTTTACCCCATTTCCGCTTTCTATTATCAGTGACTTGGCCGTCATGATAGGTCTACTCTTACCTCAGCTTTAAGAGCTTTAGGAGCTATATTGACTGTGGTGGTGTAAGGTGAGGTCACTGCTAATTAAGTATCGCCGATAAAATCCAGATAAAAGCTAACATTTATTCCCAGTCACTACCGCGCTGATTGAGATGACTATTTGAAGACCTACTCGTTTACCACAATATAAGTAAGATATAATATTTTGATGATGATGATTGATGTTAATTGTTAAATTTATACAGGAAATAGTGTTAGCTAACACCGTCAACCATATATTGTTCTCTTTCACGTTTTCGTCTTAAGAAATGGCCCTATAAGCCTTTTCGTCTTTTACGCAATTCCCACTTTCTGTTAACGGTGACTTGGCAGTCATGACAGGTCTACCGCTACTTGAGCTTTAAGAGCTTTCGGAGCTATATTGACTGTGGTGATGCGAGGTGAGCCGACTGGTAGATAATTATCGCTGATAAATTATCCGGATAAAGGCTTTCATTTATATCCCAGCCAGTGCCGCGCTGATTGAGACGACCAATTGGAGCGCTAACCCGTTTACCACAATACACGACCAACGTATTTGCGACCGCAGTACTCAATTATAACACAAATAAAACGCCATCACCGCGACTTAACAGAAAGTATATGTTAACGCTTTGGACTTACGAGCCAGATCTTAATACGCTTCCAGATGATACTGTGACGGTTATTGCTTTGAATCCGCTACAGATAACTTCCAACTCTACATCGTATGTATAAAGTTTCATTTCCGTTACACTCAACCGGCGGAGTGGACAGTAATTTGAGAATAACGCAAGGAATTATGAGCACTTTGCTAGTAGCGAGGAAGCGTAGAATTGTCTGTCTTCTTTATACCAAGAACAATGTCTTGACACGCAATAAGATATCCGGTTCTCTATTAAATACTAAACTTTCTGCTCGCGGTCAGCTTAAGGACCTCTCCGGGCCGTTTGTTGTTATTTATTTATTTGTAAATTGCTCTGTGCTCGTTATAAATAAGATTGCGACTGTGGACGGCAAATTGTTCGGCGTTAATAGATTTGAGATTAAGGGGAAACTTTTCGAATGAAAACGGAAGTGCAACGACTTTAGTATATGTTGTCTTTAAATTTATATTATATACTTTATCTTAAGTGATCTTTCGCGTTGTTAATTGAAAGTTCATCTGATGGTATATGAAACATCTGCCCATAACAGCGAGCGCTGATGTTTACAGCACCGTACTGCTTTTGAAGCTACCACTAGTAAATTCATTAAAATGATTATTTTTGTAATTTACTACTTAAAAGTAAATCTAGATCTCTTTCGTATAAGCCCTTTTTTATCACCATACACAAGTAAGTGAATCAATGTTTCATGAGAGATAATCACTGTAGTTATGTAGGAAAACAGTAAATTATTCAAATTGCCAATAGTATAACATTCTGCTTGTTGACTTAACGTCATACAAAAACGTTAAGCACTGTAATTATTCTTTCTACAACAAAACTAAGAGTGTAACTTGGAACTCGTTTATATTAGGGGGACCGGAAAGTAATGTCGTTTTCTTACGCTAAATACAAACACATACATTTTTAACGAGTCTTTATTTTTAATCAATGATGTATTCCCCATCATTGTCAATAACCTTTTGCCATCTAGTGAGTAAATTTTCAATCCCTGATCGATAAAAATTAATTGGTTTTTCGGCAAAATATCTAGAGATGGCATTTTGGATATCATCCAAATTTGCAAATGTTTTACCACTTAAAAAGTGTTGCAGCGCTCGGAATAAGTGGAAATCCGATGGTGCAACATCGGGCGAATATGGTGGATGAGGCAGCACCTCCCACCCCAATTCATTAATTTTTTCTAGAGTTCGCCTTGCGCAGTGCGGTCTTGCATTGTCATGTTGGAGAATGACGCCTTTTCGGTTGACAATCGCTGGCCACTTTTCAATTAAAGATTGATTGACTCGCTGCAATTGTTCGCTGTAGAGGTCTGCAGTAACAGTTTCTCCAGGTTTCAGTAATTCAAAATGAACAATGCCGCGAATACTCCACCAAACACACAAAAGCGCTTTTATGGGGTGTAAACCTGGCTTAGCAGTACTCCGAGGGATTTCATTTGGAGAGAGCCACTGCCTTTTGCGTTTTGGGTTATCATACAGGACCCATTTCTCATCTCCTGTGATCAAGCGATCAAAAAACGCTTCTGTGTTGTGTCGTTGAAGCAATAAGTTGCATGTGATTGATCGGTTAGCCTTATTCTGTTCGGACAGATTATGCGGGACCCAAACACCTGCTCTGCTTACTTTTCCAATCTGCTTCAAATGTTCTTGGATGGTCGACCAAGGTTTGTTGAGACTGTTTGACAATTCCTCGATCGTCTGACACGGATTTGCTTCCACTTCCGCCCTTAACACGTCGTTGTCTAACGCTGATGGTCTTCCTGATCGATACGAGTCGGAAAGATCAAAATTACCCGATTTGAACTTGGAAAACCACCTTTGGCATTTACGAATGTCCAGTGCATTTGGATAAACATCGCAAATGTTTTTGGTAGCAACTGTTGCGTTATTTCCCTTGCGAAACTCAAAGAGCATGCAATGCCGGATGTGTACCTCTTCTGGTATTTGGCTGGCCATTTTACCCAAAATTACAAAAAAAAATTGTAATTCAATTGTCTATAAGTAAAGAAATCACTATAACCTCACAATGTCTTTGGTACGCCTCTGAACAAAACAATGAGCTGACAAATGACAATCAAGTATTGGCATGCGCAGAAACGACATTACTTTCCGGTCCCCCTATTAATATTTGTTATTAATATCAGCTAATATATCAATAATTGTGCGGCGCGTCTTAAAATGCGCCATTAGCATATACAAGGCGCAGTGATGACCTTGTATCGAATAATGTCGAGATGAACAACCTCGCATAAAATATATCGTAACATTACATACGATTAAACTGTAAAAGTTTTATTGCATTTAAGGCTTTACCGGTGGCTTTACTTGTGTTTTTTTTTTAATAAATTGATAAAAGCTTTATTATCTTCATAAAAGAAGAAGAGCTTTCATTTAACACCGACACATGATCGTCGATATGGATATAGTTTTGTTACTTGTAATTTTACATAATTAATTATAAAATTGATTAATATATATATAAGATATACTTTACTGTAATACAGTAAAGGTAAACAAAGTTATGTAACGTAGACTTAAATCTAGAAACCTTGGTGTTACTTCTGCGGAGGAGATATTTCGTTTCTCATTTGTAAGATAAAATTGTAAGGTTTTCAGATTAATTACATATTTCTAAATCAACAATAGACTTAATAAGATCCGTGTTAACTTTTTCGTACGATCGAACACACAAACACGGCCACCGATTTTTATGTGTGATGATGCGTTGGAACATGGCGACCTTACAAAAGGGCCTTTGTAAATCCCTCGAACGGAATGCGTTGAGCTTGTTCGGGTTACATTGAAATAAGAAGAACAAGTGGAGACAACACCCGCTGATGTGGATTCATTACCACAATCATAACAGCGGGTGATCGGATAAGATGTTACGGAACCGCATGTAATCATTTAAAACATTAACATTGTGATAATCGAATATTTTCCGGTATTAATTATCATTGACTTATGACCGCTCGAGAAACGACCCTTTGTTCTTAATGAATCATACAAAAAAAAATTGCTACAATCATTACTTTATTTACTACTTTACTTTAAAGTCGTATCAGTCATAAAGAATACTACTTTGGTCGACGGACGATTGGACGATGGTCACATTGTATTACTAATTTCACTAGTTACAGCGCCCTTCGAACCGGAACACAGTAATGTTTGCAAAGAACTGTTTGGCGGCAGATATAAGGGTTGCAGTGGTATCTACACATACTGTCTCCGGCAAGAGAAACAGTCACCATCAAAATACAAATATTGGTATTATTTCATAGCTTGATTATGTTATGAATTTTATTAAGTTAGTTACTTAACATTGATATTTAAGTTATCAAGAGTCAATAAATACATTGACATGGGTCTCGTTCGGGCGGCAATCGGATGACTTAGCACTAAGGAGGTTTTATTGTAAACAAATGAAACCTCCGTTAAATCATCCATCTTAATCCAGAAATTTGATGTTGCTCTTTTGAAGAAATTGGTACAGGTTTGCTGGTGATAGTCCACTTTTGCAGCAGAGGCAGGTACCATATCATATATTATTTCTGCTGGCAAACAGTAGTATGTAAACATTACTGTGTTCCGGTTTGAAAGGCGTTGTAGTTAGTGAAATTACTGGGGTAGGGAGACAACTGTTTTAAAATGCTGAGCGCAATGTATGTTTAATCTACTTTGGACATTATTACAATATCTGCAAACGTATCTCTACTTCCAGAAGGATATCTGGACTGTTTCCTCGTTGAATTAAAAAAAAAATATTCTTTTTATATTAACACTTCGATGAAACGAGCGGGTGTATTACACCCGTCCATAAAGTGGCGGTTGTAAGGATGATACCAAGACGGCCTTCAGCAACAGAGAAAGCACTAGTAAAACTTTTTGTTTTACTAAATATGAATTATTTGAAGGTTAACATTGTTACATTGAATCCATTAAAACAGCTTAATCGTGTTTTCGCGGACTTCAGCATTAATAATAAAACATTTCACCAACACGATTCCCCGAACGGTCTGTGTGTCCGTACTCGGTACGTGCAGTGTGGAGATGTGTCATACGCGCTGGGAGCGACCGTCAGCTGTCCAGTTATACAACTCACATTAGACTTAATTTCTTTTACCAACAGAAAAAAAAATTACTTGTTAATTTATTTTTTATACCTGTAAAAAAAATTACTAATCATTACCCGGAAATCAGGGAACGGCAACGAATCTCTCTAACTACAATCTAAAGTCTCTAGAACTACAAACGTTCATAAGCTGTCGTAAACTTTTATCATCAGTGGGCTTAATATCTGTTTGTGAACATAATGTAAAAAACTGTCCATAATAGAAGCTAGAAGACGAAGACGACATCACACCATGACCTGATAGGTCTCTATTGCTAGAGACCAGACTGTTCAACCCCAAAATAGAAGTATGGAAACATTACTGTTTCGCCTCAAAGGGCTCTGTAGCTAATTTAATCTTTCAGGTAATGAGACTTAACATCTTGTTTCAAGAGGCAAGTGCTATGCGGTGCAGTGTATATCATCCTAACTAGTGTCATATGTGTATAGTAGCCATATGAATTTCCGGTTCATATCGTATCATTGAATTAAAAAAGGACTAGATTTAGCAATGAAAGAACGAGATGAAGAGAATGTAATATGATTAGTATATTAAACAAGATGTATGTTTTTTTTTTTTTTTTTTTTTTTTTTTTTTATTTACGTGTGTAACAAAATGCTAACGGAAATGCACACCCCGTCGCCAAATTGGGCCGGCGACGGTGGTAGTGTCGGACTCCAACCGACTAAAAAGCTTCACACGGTATTCCACTCTCATCCACGTGTTCGTGGGGTCGCGGGATAAAGTATTGCAGTTCATCCACGACCCCCCGAACGGCGCCCGAATGACCGGGCCCACCTCGAGGAGGGGTGTGAAGCACCCCTCCTGTTAAAAAATCCCTACGTGGCGACGCGTCGGAATACGAGACGCATCACCATATCCACCCCAGGAACCCTCTCCAAGTGGGGCACCGGCCCGATGGCCCTTGTCGGTCGCGGCGCCAGGTTCCAAGATGTATATGTTACAAAATACAATCGCCCTCATATTGAGGGTAGGCCTGTGCCCCAGCAGTGGGGACGTAAATGGGCTGTTATTACTATTATAAAATACAATATAAATAATAAACAAAAGAAAAAAATCATTTAGGATTTAAAAAAAAAACATTGATTATATTGTTATCCCAAATGAGGTCGCTGTCATAACTAAATGGAGTACAGTTAAGTATATAACATAAGTTCTACCTATATGTAAGGATTTTATTTAAAAACAATAACAAAATGTGTATTTTTTTTATTTTATGAACTGTGGTATTGAACTCGGTCACCGCAATGGGAGTATATAGACGATCGCCGGTCGCGTCGCGTCGCGTCGCGTCGCGTCGTGTCGGACACGCGAGCGTATCCTGTCAAATATTAGTTATTTGTTTAAAATAATGTTACGGGCGACTCTCGAAGGCATCAAACAGCGCCGGCCGGTGGGAACGTTTCGTCCGACGGCCCAGGTTCGATTTCCGTCATATTTCAAAACTTTTCACATACATAAATAAAAAAGAAAACTTGTTTCCATTTTCCAAACAAAATTACCTCAAAACAAGTGAGAGATTTGGCATTGATCATTTGTATATGACGTTCAACTGATGGTAAGTGACACGCATGTCCATATCGACATAGCGCTTGTTTGGATGGTGTACAATGAACCACATTGCGTTCGTCGCTTTTATACACGGGTTGTTTAGACTACAGCCTAGTAATTACACTGCTTACAACTTCAATCCGGAACATGGTAATGTTTGTACAATACTGTTTAGCGGTAAAAATAGGCGCTGTGGTAGTACTCACCCAGACGGTATCCACCAACCTTTTTTTTTTTTTTTTTTTTGATATCGGTGGTGGAAATGCTGTTACCGCATATCCACCAACCTTTTTTTTTTTTTTTTTTTTTTTTTGATATCGGTGGTGGAAATGCTGTTAACGCATACCCAGCGTCCTTTTCAAGGGGGGGGACGCCGGGTTATGTGGGGCTCGGGGCCACTGAGATGTTGTGCGTGACCCCCATACCCACTAAAACCACCACCGCTTGTCCCGCCACACGCATACTGGAGACGCCCGGGTTTCAGCCAAGCAACTCTCCAGGCGCCTCCGCGTATAAAACTCCTCTTGGTGGGTGCCCGCGGGGAGCAAAGGCACCCACCTGCCGTCCAATATCCACCAACCTAACCTAACATCAGTAATTTTAGTATTACAATAATTAAGATCTTTCCATTTAGCGGACAGGGGCCATCCAAGTCTGCCTACGGTACGAGAAGAGAAGGACCGATCGTCTTAAAGATGCTGTGGACGTCCAGAGAATGACAATAATGATGACACTCTAAAAAAAAACTTCCTTAATAGTAGATATAGTTTTACTTTACATACAAAAAATACATAAGAATTGCTAATTTTTACATGGATAAGTAACCGTAAGGTCATTTCTATTAAATTATATTAAAATTACCCTCACACTGCATTAATAAAACAATATATTTATACAATTTACACTGTTCAAACGATCCATCATCATCATCAGCCCGTAGACTTCCACAGCTGGACATACGTCTCACCCAAAGAATCCCACACGATCAGTAGATAGGTATTCATATGGGGGGATTTGGACCATTTCCCACCACGCTGGTCCAGTGCGGGTTGGTGGGAGTTAGAGTCTCGTTTGTTCACTACCAGGGTGCACCACAAGCAGGAGAGATTGGCTTGGATTGCAGTTGTTGTGTCCTTTAAAAGATTAAAAAGAAATAATAGAAAAGGTTTTATACAATGTAGACGAGAACGGAAGGAGCTATATTTCATAGTGGTACTTTTGCATATAAAAAAAGAGTTATTATTTAGAATTTGTATACCCAACAAGGTCTTGATGGTTCCAGCAAGACTAAAATTTGTGTTGATAAAGTTTTTTTTTCTGTATATACGTTTTAAAAGTTAAAAGGACGCGAGTCTTCGTTCACATGTCGCACGTTAACAACCGTCGTAAACATCCGAACGAATATGTTTTGGTGTAAAAATTTTAATTTCTTCTCAAATATGTGTTAATTATGATGGGGACACCTTAATTAATTTTCAAAAAGACGATGTATATCTAATTTATATAATATTTAAGTTAATATACATAACATACATCCTTTACATATGTATATATAGAATAATTTAATTTCGAAGAAACCAACGATGTTAACTATGTTTATTCTAGTTACCAATACCTAAAATATAAAGTTAATAGGTTTCGATAAATCTAGTAAATATGTTGATATACACAATCATAATAGATGTGTTTTTTTTTTTATTTGACGAGTCGACGAGACGAACGGGACGTTCACCTGATAGTAAGTGAAACATCTGCCCACACCAACGTGATGCCTATTAAGATGATACACCCATCACCACATAGTGATCGTCGCCTTGAGACATAAGATGATAAGTATCGTTACATTAGCTACAGCGCCCTTCAAACCGGATCACAGTACTGTTTGACGGTAGAGAATGGCGCTTCGGTAGTACCTACGCAGATGATCTCCAGCAACAGAGACCTTCCGCCAATGTATGTAATATGTATGTGTACGTTTTAGTCATTGACTTTATGACTTCTTTTACTGGTGGTAGACTGTTGCTGGACACCGTCTAGGTACTTACCAACGCAGCACATATTTCTACTGCCAAACAGTGGTGTGAAGACTACTGTGTTCCGGTTTAAAGGGCGTTGTAGCTAGTGTTATTACTGGAGTGAAGAGACTCAATATGTTATGTCTCAACGCGACGAGTGCATTGTAGTACATTGCTTACTATTCTATCTATCCCTACATTGTTAGGGGTCTGCGTATCACTTACCATCAGGTGAACATCCCGCTCGTCTCGTGGCTTAATTAAATAAAAAAAAAACGAATTAGGTTTTCTTCTAATGACCAAAACATAATTTAAAGTAAGAACTTTTTGATTTGATAAAGCGGTTCACTTTAACAAAGTAGATATATTCAACACCGTAGTGTTTAGTCATCAGATGACACCGAGTGGTGGGTATTTACAAAACCGCATAGACATAAACAAAAGGTTTACGTGAATAGAACAGATAGTGAATAATAAATAAAGCATTGTTAAATGTATGTTTGTATTTCTAAGAAGCGTTAGCAAGTCATGAATGGGTGAGGCAATGAAAAGAGGTGACGTTATGTGCGCTACGTTGAATTGTAATACATCGGAGGTAGGTCGAGTCATCGGAGGTTGTTGTTTAAGCAATATATCACATTACTGTATTTAAGTTACGTGCTATTATATAACACAATAAGAAATACACGCAGTAATAATAATTTTTGTATGTATCGCGTTTTAAAGTCATTAAACAACCAAGTGAAGTTAACTGTTTAAAGACGCCGTTACCTTATCATACAGTTTGATATATAATAACCAATCAATAATGATAATAGCGGCTGTGATAGTACAGTTTGTATGTTATATGTTTCTAGATCCTCACTGAGCTTTCGATGAAAGAAAACATTATCATTAAATTATGTTCAAAGAACAATAGTTTTCGTTGATATTAGACATCCATTAACTAACACTTGAAGAGCTTAATTGATAAATGGTTTATTAAAAAAAAAAAAAAAACATTATTTATAACATCAAAAAGTTGTTTCAGGTTTCAATATTACGTATACTTTAGATGAGTAAAAGAAAATTTCAATTTTTGATATGGAAATATTTTATCACTCGTCTCTCTCTTCTATATTGTATTATACAGAAGTCATTCCTTTGCTTGTGGGCCTTCAAATTTATAATTTTGTAATAATTAGTCGCTTTTAATAAACAATAAAGGACTCGACCGCGATTAATACCGTTAAGTTATCAAGTGTATCTCATTATCTTCGAAATTATATGCATTTTTATTAAACCTATAGCCTAAAGAAATCTTCCGTCGCCCACGAATTAGGACTTAAAACTGTACAAACGCAATCAAGCCCGTTGAAATTAGATCGCCTGATGTCATTTAATCGTGACGATAATCGCAAATATAAAATTCGCAATTAAATCGGATCGTAACGTGTAAACGGTTTAGGAGGGGTATTATGTAAAAAAAAAACAAGTCCGCAAAAGATTTTATATCTGTATGCAAATTGGCTTCGCCGACGGAATGCGAGGCGGCCAATTCATTATAACGAGCGATAGTACGTCGTATTAAGTCATAAAATAAACGAATAACAACTAATAAGACATGACAGCAATATGTATTAATGATTAACAAAAACTATATAATTAAAAACGACGAACAAACGGACGGTTTTACCGCGCTTTTCGTTATTTCAAAATTATATATATATACATAACTCATATACAATTACTAGCTCTCCCCGCCCGGTATTGCTAGCTGTAATATAAAATTAGACTTAACATTTATCGGAAATAATACTATAGAATATATATATAAATAAATACTACTAATATATAAATACTACTACGACTGTCTATGGTAACCGTTACTATAACAAACCGCATATATAATACTAAATGAAAATGCTTATATAAGTTAATTAGAAATAAAGTGATGAAGGATCTATGAAATTCAGAAAATAAATGGCCATGTTCCCGTATCGATATGTTCACTAGTTTTCGCTTAAGTGGTAAACTAATAAAAAACACATATATATACGTCACATTTTAATAGACTGCAGGTATTCGGATATGATAATGGGCAACACTAAGGTTGAATCTTAATCGACTTGCGGGTATTTGGATATTGTAGCGGGCAACACTGACGATGATTTGTTAAATGTGTGAATCGAGGAAGTATAAAAAGTGGAACGCGGTGCGGGAGCGAACACATAATTCATAATAGGTCTTATGCAGGTCTTGTACAAGTGCCCATTACATAGGCAGCCTTGTTCCTCACTCTGCGAATGTGGCTCCTGAAATTTAGCCTTCGGTCCAAATTAACCCCGAGTCTCTCCAAGGGACAGGTCGGTCGAAGATATGTATTGGCTTGGGAGTGGAGCGCCAAGCGCGACTGGGGATTCGAGGTTTTATTTTTCTCGAGAAATTTAGGGCTTCGCTCTTGTCCGGGTTGACGTCGATTCTCCACTTCCTAAACCAATCGTCTAGGCGTTTGGTTGCGGACTGGAGCCGATTTGTCAGCCGCGGCAAGATCCGGCCCGAAAGGTAGAGCGTAGTGTCGTCTGCGAATAGAGCCAGTTTCACTCCGAGATCTCTGGGATGTTGCTGGTGTACAGCGAGAAGAGGAGAGGGGACAAGCAGGAGCCCTGCGGTACCCCCGCTCTGATGTGATGGGAAGTGGAGTGAGCGCTTCCGGCTCGGTAGCGAAAGGTTCGGTTCGATAAGAAGGCTCTGATGATTGTAACGAACCTGTCCGGCACTTTGAGTGCGTATAGCTTGTAAATCAAGCCATCGTGCCAGACTTTATCGAACGCCTTGGCTACATCGAAGAATAAGGCTACGGTGTCATGTGGTCTTTTGCGCGTAAAACCTTTGAGGACGTACTCCACCAATCTGTGTACTTGGTGGACGCAGGAGTGGTCTCTTCTGAACCCGAACTGTTCGTCGGGCAGAAGTTTGTTCTCCGACACGAAGTCGGAGAGACGCAAAAAGATTAGACGCTCATAAACCTTACTCATGTTGCAGAGGAGGCTTATCGGTCAGTAGTTGGAGGGAATGTTCCTAGGCTTGTTTGGCTTAGGAATTCCCACAACTTCGGCCTCTTTCCAGGCGTCCGGAAAGGAGCAGCTGGAAAGAAGCACGTTGAAGATTTTCGTGAGCAAAACGATCATAGAAGCGGGGAGGGACTTGAGCACTCTGTTCGAGATGCCATCAAGGCCCGAAGCGGACTTGACTTTTAGTCCTCTGATAGTCACTGCGACCTCCTGAGATCGGAGTTAGGGGTGGACCTACCGTAGGGATGGAGGATCTGCGTGCGATCTCGTCATCCACCAGTTTTAGGTGAGTGGGGTCGGCTGGAGAAGATGGTGTGCACTGGTTTTCCAGACTGTCGGCTAAGCACTCGGCCTTTTCTTCGTCCTCGAAGGCCAACGACGACGCGTCGACGTCCCTGACTAGGGGTGGCATGAGTCCAGAGTTCTCTAACTTGAGACCCCGAGCTAGACGCCAGAGATTCTAATTGACACTACATTTTTGAAGGCTGTCCTGTCCCTATCCTTTAGATGGTCAATGTTTTTAAAATATTATAGAGACCACTAGCTGTTTCTCGCTCCGCTTTGTTGGTTGTAACAACCCCGTGACTTCCATTGGGAAAGAAATTTCGTCAAATCCATTCTTGGCTGCATTCGGCAAAAGCAATCAGAAGATCCGTGATAAGTCAATGGATATTTCCTATATATAGATTCTATAACTACCCACATCCCACATGATGGTAAGCACAGATGTAATTTATGTCATAGAGCGCTCTAAATTAGAAGCCTATTCACTTTTAAAGAATCTCCCATCATAACCAGTAATCCAAATGATGGAAAAAAACATCTTCCGTTACCCCTAAAAAGTTACCCTTGTTTTATGAGATACAACATCTGGGGCTGTTCCAGAAATATGTCTTTTTTTTTTTTACTTGAAATATAATAGTGGAGTTCTCAAAGAGAAGATGACATAAAATAATAGGAAATAGACATTGTACCGTATAGCGCTCGTTGCCTTTAGTCATAGGATGTTATATCTCGTTACTCCAGTTATTTATTATATTACACTACTATCTGGTATCTGATATCAGAGACCTGGTACCAGTATTACTATTCAAAAGTCTAAAAATGTTTCAACTACTTTTAGTTTTGGTAGCTTTTCAATATTAAGTTGTCTCTATTTATTCAGTTTATAGGTGTGAAGGATTCCCGCACAACTGACAGGATCCAAGTCAAGCTAACCTGTTCCTGGTGTACCCTGCTCATCAACAAACGAGGCTCTGACCAACCAACCCTCGTGGGGCCAGCGTGGTGGGAACTACCTCACATTCTTTCTATATGAATCCTTACTCAATCGTTGTGGGAATAGGATAGGGCTATGTTCAGCTGGAGGCGGGTGTCTACCGGCTGATGATGATGATGAATTTATACAGACGCTGTGGTAAGATTTTATAATAAAATTTAAACCGTATTAAAACAAGTATTAATATATTGAAACGGATACGGTGTTAATTTTTTATTACAGCTGTTATTGAATACGCAATTAAACCTGCCGCGGGTAGTAATAAAAGTATTTGCTCTTGTCACCACTTTGGAAGTATTTCCGTTATTTTAATATGTACTTAACACACTCAACATAACGCGATTTTAAGAGTAAAATGGTATTTCTTAAGAGAGGCCTGTCATCTATAGTGAACTGCTCAGAGCTGATGATGATATGAAGAATATTTGTAATTCCTCTTCTTGAGTTTAATTTAAATACATATCTATATTATAACATGAATACACAAGCGTTTCTGGTGGTAGGTCTCAGTTGCCGGAAACCATCTTATATACCATCACAGCGCCTATCCCTGCGACAAATAGTAGTGTAATAAACATTAATGTATTCCGGTTTAAAGGGCACTGTAGGTAGTGAAATTATTGGGGTAATAACACAACATTTTGCGTGTCAAGGCGGCGAGCACAATCAGATGCAGTGTATAACATCCTACTAGCGCTACGTTATAGAAGGGCGTATCATTCACCACCCGGTAAAATTTTCATTCATCTGGGCTTTCTACTGGATAAAAAAAAATGTTCAACATCAGAATATACAAACCATTCGCAAAAGAAATGCATCGGACCTAAGAAGAATGGGAAAATCAGCGAAATATATATTTTCAAAGATCTAGTTGAACACAATATTTATATATATATATATATAATGAGTGAAATAATCCCTTGATATCATCATCATTATCAGCCGATGGACGTCCACTGCTGGACATGGGCCTCCCCCAAATATCTCCACATCGATCGTTGCAGCTCTGCTCGCATCCAGCTGCTTCCTGCAACCTTCACCAGATCGTCGGACCACTTGTTGGGGGGCCTGCCCACACTACGTCTACCGGTACGCGGTCGCCGTTCGAGGACCTTATTGCCCCATCGGCTGTCAGTCCTTCGAACAACATGTTCTGCCCATTTAATGCCATTCCACTTGAGGCTAGTAATCTTTTGGACTAAGTCGGTGACCTTAGTTCTCCAACGGATTTTCTCATCTCTGATACGCAGGGAAACCCCGAGCATAGCCCCTTCCATTGCTCTCGGTGCGACTTGCAGCCTTTTCACGCGGCCCACTGTAATTTCCCTTTATGTATATATATATATATATATATATATATATATATATATATATATATATAGATATATATATATATATATATATATAATATGTATTGTATACACTCTCGTTATAAGATCTCCAAATCTATTAGACGTAAAGAAATTGGTATTGCGTCTGCCATTTAGAGATCAGCCAAGAATGGATTTTCCAAAACTCCTTCAAAAGAAGTTGCGGAGGTGGTACGGCCAGCAAAACGAGCGATGAACTTTTAAAACTGCAATAATAAGAGAACATTTATATTTTCTGTTAAGTAAACAAACTAACAATATCCGTTTGTTGACATGTATTCAGATACGGACTTTGTGTTTCTGTCCGATCGTATATCGCATTAAGAGTAGATTAAAACTTTCGTCTAACTGATTATTTAACCTCGATAACATCTACAAAATCGTTACTAATTATACGATTTATGATGCTTACTGATCATTTAGGAAATTATTCATCTGTTTCTGTTTCCAAGATTTGCGTCTACCCGCTGTGAGCCGTCCGCGGGGGTTCCGTATATATTTTTATTATTTTTCATATTTGATAAACCTTTATACTTAATTGAGGCTTAATCGTTCCGAATTAAGTCCGTATTTGCAAGTCATAGTCGTCATCCAACTTGCCTTTTGAAATGTGATTCAGAGGTATTTATATAAGGATGCCGGCTGATCCTTTGTAAAGGTTATCCTTCATATATACACGAACGGATTACAGAGTAATAAATATGTATTTTATATGAATCATCATCACGATTAAGAAGTTTATATGATGCGGTGGCTAGTTGTAGTTAAGTGAATGACGCGAGAATGTTTTTCATCTACGATCAATAATATTAATAGTATAATATAATAATAATAGTTTAACTGTTTATAGTAATTAACAAACATTATATGCAACAAGGCTAATAATGATGATATGTAACAAGTTTACACAAAACAGCCTTTACTTTAAAAGGTTTATACAGTAATAAAGAGTTTATTTCGGAAAAAAAGCTTGTAGCAATCATTTGCCGCCATCAATGGTGTATATAAAAACCAAGCGTTTGTACAATAAAGTGCTTAATAGAGCTTTTTTTTTTAACAGACTCGCCTCCTTGACGTCGAGAACTCGTGATTTATAACATCGGAGCTTATGAGTTGTGAGAAATTCGCTATATTTAGACCTTCCCGCACTGTGACTTAGAAATCATACTGCGCATACGTTAATGCGGCATGCGACCTCGTTTGTATGCATTGGTTTTATTTAAAAAAAAAAAAAACTGTTAACCCATTCAAAGACAAAAGCGGTGTTATAAAAGATCTGTAGTTAAACCATTCTATTTTAGTTCTTTAAATATATTTCTTAGCGGAATCATAATTTCAATATTTAGTAATTTTAGCTAGTGGGCTTCTGCTGTTGGAGATCATATAGGGTATCACCGCATCTCATATTTCTGCTGACAAATAGTAATATGCTAACGTAAATGTCTTCCGGTTTGTAGGAGGTTGTCGCCAGTGATATTACTGAGATACTAAACTTAAAATCATGTGTTAAAGGCGACGAGCACAATGTCATATGTGCTCAATTCTGTGTGTATCATTCTAACTGGCGCCACGTTGTTATGGACAGGCGTATCACTTACCATTAGATGATCGTCCCGCTCGCCTGGTTAATTCGATGAATAAAAAAAAGGAGTAAAGTAAACTACCATATCACTGGGAGAAGTGTTTTAGTATCTCTTCCGAAGTACTAACTTTGACATGTCCTAAAAGTCTTCAGAAACACACCAGTAGGTTTCCTCATGACTGTTGCATATCGCAAACCGTATGTATATGAGTATGGTAGTTATCATCAAAATAAATAAATCTATTTGGGAAGTCTGTCCAGCAGTGGGCATCAAGAGGGTATAATATAAAAACTATGAAACATTTCGTAGCATGATCATGTTATGTAAAAACTTTGCAGTGAATGGGTTAACAGTTAACTCGAGTGTCAAAGTTTTGACATAAAATTAATTAGGCCAGTCTCCCGCTGATATTTAGCATTAATTATAATATAAACACTAAAAAAAAACTTCGCGTTGGTTCGTACCATTACCGATGGTTAATCTGTGGCAGGGGACCGTGTATGTAGGTACCACCGTTGGCACCTAATAATGATGTTCTAAGAACATGACACATACATTGCGCTGAGGACGTTAAAACAATTGTCTCATTACCCTAGTAATTTCTTTATCTAGGTTGTAAGTCTTTGTTGCCGGACATCGTCTAGGTATGTTCCAATATAGCGCCTATATCTGCGAGCAGATATTACTGTGCCACATTACGCTCGTCGCCTGGCCCAACCTATCCAGGTGATGATGATGAGCGCAATGTGCAGTACTTACCATCGAGCGAATGTTCCGGTAGTCGTATCGCTTAACTATATTAAAAAAAAAATGCTAGATAAGTAATTACGTTGTTTTAAGTGTTAAAGATTACATGAGAAGGTAAAGTTTTGATGTTAAAAATGTTATATTTATATGAAGGGTTCTGTATGAGTTTCACGATAAACATGTCGATACTCGTGAGCAACGAGTGTTTATTAAAAAGGTTAGCCTCCTGCTGATTTCTGATATAAATTGTCGTAAACTGGGTAAGTTAAAGCTAATTCAAATACAGATTTTTTACTTGAACGTATATAACGAAAAAAAAACTAGAATCATAAAAACAGTTAATATGATGAGATTCTATGCTATTCGCGTTAATAGGTGATAAGTAAGTCTGCTTATAATAAAATGTACTTTTTAAACAATCTATTCTCATTCTGAAATGACTAAGGACCTCATAGCTGGAAGGTCCGTCGACCGATAAAATAGAAAGATCCTTTGAGTCTGCAGTCCAAAGATGGTAGATTTTTTTATTCTACAAAGTGATATAATGTACTAAAACTTCATCTGATAAGTGATACGTGTGTTCATAACAACGTGGTGTTAGTTAGACAGAAACATAAAATTTTAAATATCCTTATCTCATTAGTTTCACTAGCTACAACGCCTCTCAAACTGGGTCACAGTAATGTTTGCGTACTACTGTCAGGTGGCAGGAATAGGAGCTGCGGTGGAACCTACAATGAAGATTACCACCAGTAAATAGTGAGGCTAATGATGGTGAAGTATTCTCTCTAAATATTTTGGCTGTTGGATGTTAAGAAATATATTACAGCAATGCTGTGATGAAGGTAAATAGCCAGACAGGATTCAAAAGAGAGTCATCATCAGCTCATAGATTTCCACTGCTACAAATGGGCTCCTTCCAAATATCTCCACACCAATCAGTCCTAAGCTGCTTATGTTCAGTAGCTTCCCCTGACCTTCGCCAGATCGTCGGTCCTCCTACCCTACCTTCATTTAAACTTGACGAAGTGAAGTTACGGAATCGAACCTGCCTACCTAGATAGGTTCCGGCAACAGAGACCTGCCACTGTTTACATGGGACCTGTAATGCTCGACATTGAATGGCAAGGCTACGTTCATCATTGGATATTAAGAGGCTGTCATTCTGAAGTGATTAAGTTAAAATATTTTTAAAATCCTCTACAGTTCCGGTACATGCCGTGCCGGAAACCCCCCCAAACTACATTTGTTTTCTAGGAAACGTTGAGGCCTCTGTTCATAACAAAGTACACCACATCGTGCTCGTGGTCTTGAGACAAGATGATGTATGAGCTAAGATGATATGATATGTGTGGAAGCTACAACACCCTTTACGCCGGAATACAGTAACGGTGTGGCGACAAAAATAGTAGATGTGGTGGTACTCAAGCAGTTTCCGGCAATAGACGTTAACCACCATCAGGGACTGACTATCTGGTGAACGTCGCTGGAAACGCTGGAACGGTGTGGAATTCTTTGTCGAAGGCGAATGTTCAGAACGTCTATAAGTCTATAGTCTATCTATACTCTATAGTCTATCGTCACCGTCATTAGTCATCGGTGAAGATAACATCAATCAAGTTATATATGTATAAAATGTCATAATCATGTTATAAAATGTCCTCCACAAATTTTCGAATTCTACCGAATCCGTGTTCCGGAACGTTCTCTGTTCGAAATTTGAAAAATCGAACGGTGCGTCACGATGTCAAAGATTCACACGGGTCAGACGTCACGGGGTCACCGCCGCGTCACGCGCACCCGGCTGGAGGTCGTTTGTTAAAAATAAAATAAAGCATGTTCGAAATTCAATTCGATAGAATAACGGTTCTGTACATTAAACGATTTTTTTTTCAGTATATATATATATATATATATATATAGAAAATATCCAGATATTTATTATCTCATCACAAGATCTTAGAAATTTGGTATAGTTATTGTTTCTGCCGTTTGGAGGTCAGCTGAGAATGGATCTTACATAATTCTTTCTCCAATAGTAAAGTTATGGTATTAAAAAGTTTATTTATACAACTGATTGCAGACATGCCAGTCCCCTCTGGTTTTAATTAGCAAGACTAAATCTTTTTAAACAAGTACTAACATAGACCTAAGTTGTGTGTTGTATTACTAATAATCTGATAATGAACGGAAGTTGTCTATATTTAAATTTAAATAAATCTTCTTCCAGCCCTTGTCACCTATGTGGGGTCGGCACAGTATGTACTACTCTTCTATATCCCTCATCACCCTCAGCCGTCATATCTGAATTCACACTCTTCTTACACATGTCATCTTTCACACAATCCATCCACCCTTTCTTCGGTCTTTTTCTAACCTTATAACCATTCATTAAAAAAAAATCATCTAAAGGTTACCTTTAAAAATGTAGTGCCTATTAGGATGATATACTACATCATATTGTGATTGTCATTTCAGATGTTGTCTCGTTACCCCAGTAATTTCACTCAACTATAACGTAGTATCTTCTAGATGTCTATCAGCTGATAATTATACATTAACTGTATCTTTTATGAATTGTTCTCAGAGTTACATATTACTGTATTAACTTGTTTCATAGGATCAGTTTTGTCTTTTACTATAGTTACAGGTTTGTTCTTGCTATCTTCTTTGTGCTGAATGAAGACCTGATTACTGATGAGATTTGATAGACAGTCATGTCCTCTATGGAAGTGTCTTACATTCTCAGGTATCACAGCGTATCAGTAACATATAGAAACGCTCATTCTGAAGGTACCCAAAAGTTTCACCAGTGTCACTTAGTTACACGTCAAACGTTTTCCGAATTCTATTAAAAACCTACGCATTTATTTCGTATCGGTTAAATTAACTATAATTTACTCAGTTAAATCGAAAATCGTTATGATTTCTACGCACACCTACGCTGAAGTGTTATATGAATTATTAATATGTTTTCAATAGTTGCTTTTTTATGTACTTAAACGTCGAAATTGCTTTTAACCATCCATAGCAGCAAACGTTGACCCAGTCAATAATTTGTCCTGTAATACAGAGGTCCCTGCAGCAGGTTTAACCATGGTTACGTAGTCACTTTATTCGACGTGATTTTGAAGTCAATTAGTAGCCTATTGATAGTAAGAAAAGAAAACAGGAGCAGGTCGTCGACTAAGCAGATCTTTAAGTGATGGTAGTTCTGTAGCCGGAGAGGGTATTGGCAGAGAGCTATACTGATGATGATAAGTTTTTTTTACATCAATACAACAATTTAACGTTTATTAAGATGGTATTAACTACAACACATTATCCTTTTTGCTTTGAGATTTATCATCGATAGAAAACATAGTTATATTTACATAGTAGTTTAAAGATCAACCGCCAGTAAAGTAATAAGTATAAATATATATAAAAAATATTAATAATGCAAAGTAAATAATTATTTTAAGTAAAGTATGTAGCATTGTGTGGGAAGCTCAAAAAGCTCCTTACAAAAGTTATTCAATCACGTACAGATGTCGGGATGTGATGTACAATGTAAAGGGGGTGTGTTATCATCGGATTCTGCGTGGCGGCCTCGCGGGCGGATCTCTTTATAAGCGAAGGGTGAGCTGCTAGGGTTGATACTGTAACGAGTATATTTATTAAAAAAATAATAATATTAATTTATAACTATATAATTCACTGAGATTATTCATCGCAAATGAAATACCTGACAACAACGAGCGCAAGAAATTCAGCTCGATATATATATACAGATATCTATTTATATATATACATTTAAGACGCCATTTTATCTTAAAAATAACTAGCTTTACAATGAACTTGACACTCTAGAACCAAATAAAATTTCTGAGTTAAGTCTACATGTGATTCTAACTTAAATATCAAGTTCTAAACCAGTTAACAATAGTAACGGACAAACTTTGTTGTTCAAAAGAAAGTACGAGCAAAAGCATTAGTACACAAAAAAAAAGTTGTATGCCTAAAATTTATTAATATATATGTTAATGAATTTTATGCATATGCAGAAGGCAGTGTATATACACTGTGTACGTAATTATTACACATAGTAGACCTCTCGTTTGAGAGTGGCGAGGTTTGCGCCAGCCCTACAGCACGAGCGCCGGAGTAAACGTATCATGGAGTCCTCTGGGCCCAATTCGATTAGATGAATTTTACGGATCGTACGAGTGTTCCCAACTATTTAGAATGTTCGTCCGTTCGTCCGTTCGTCTGCGGGGTCGTCAATATAATGATTGTATCGTCGAGGGCTCCGCGAACTAGTTTTTACTAACCGTAGTTTGGGGGTCCCACTTTAGTCTGCGCTCGGTAAACACCCTTGTAATAAATTCGTCATGAGTTTTTTATGCAAATAACACTACTGTTATATCAGTTATTTATTGCAATTAATTACAAAAATAATGGCAATACACTACAGAACGGTTAAGTCATATTTCTCTTGATGTTATGAATGTGATATCTTCAGTTTCTGTTTAATTCTGTTAACGGAATGAGAAAATAAAGCAACGTCAGTGTTCTCATCTGAATATGATGTAGTCTTCGAGAGAATAGACATTAGACTGTTACTAGAGTAGCAACCTATCCATCGCTGATTACAACACCAGTTATCAAGTGGATCTGTATTCAGGCTTTACTTTGAATTATTTGAAAAAAAAAATATCGGATGTGTAACCGCAAACGAGTTGATTTCGTGGTTTAAAAGTTAGGTTTAGTTGATCAACTTAGGCTTCATAGATTTATGTTAAACGGGGTAAGCTGCCTGAGTAGTACCTCATATTACATTTGAGCTCATTAGTTCCTAAATCCACTTATAGGGATAATTATTTATTTTAAACTGTTTACAGCAGTACTAAAATGCATGAAACTTAAATTGTTCAAGTTAAATACGTTGATTTAGTGTCTAAGTTAGGTTAAATACTAATTAGTATTAAGCTAAGGTTAAGTACGTAATACAAATGCATAGTTATTGTCTTATATCTGCGAAGTATTAAATAGCACCTAGTGCACACATACAAGTATTTCATATAGTTTCTTGTGTACATATATATGTATTTAAGTTATTGATGTTAGTGAATAAATTTAAGTTTTGTTTGAATTGTTATAACTTTCCCATTGCGTTACGGAGGCAGTAGAAGCGGCTCGCCGGCTAGAGATGTCCCACGGTGACCGTTAGTATCGCGATGCGGCCGATTCGTGTCGACACAGCTCGCTATTACCGAGGTAATTGATTCGGCCGAATTATCGATTGTAATGCGTCCGTAATAAATTTAATATAACGACTCGTAATCTTCGCGTCGGGTTCATGTCCGAAGTGGTAACTTATTTGTCGTTTTACTTCAGCATTAAGATTTTATAATATCTATGTCAGGTTAGACCTGATGATGTCGGAGAACAGTGAGGTTAAAGGCAATGAAGCTTACTCGCTCATATGCTCATGTTCAGCAGGAACACAGTAAAGCTGTTAAGTTGATATTTCTTTAATAGTGCTAGCTAGTGTGGCAAGCATCATTCAAACACATGAGGATATAAAATCGAACCGAGGATCTGTAAGAAAGAAGATATGGTCCACCACAGAGGTAAATAATATGTAATTTTACATAAAATATATATTTCTAATTGTTATCGCTTCTCATTAAAATCAAATGTCAATAAAGATTAACACATAATCTCACTTCCCCCCAGATTAACATCTGTGCTAGACAACAAGCAGCAGCGATATCCACAATCAGATATTGACCGAGACAATTCCCATCTGGTGATTTAATCCACACTTCGTATCTGCGACCAATCGTTCTATAATGACTCCTGGAATAGAACAGATAGGGTCGAAATTAAAAATATTCAGCGTGCGGTATCTATTGCCAAACATGGAAGTGGGTCAGATTGATTCATTATTCATTCTCTCATTATTGACCGATCATTGAGACTGTGCGTAATTTGTTCTGTATGTTGCCCACACTGAGCCGAGCAACTCTGATGCTCTGCCGGTTCCGATTATGATGGATTGCATCGCGACCTGATTGCCTCGTCGTACTTTGTATAATTTAACATCTATTTTTTACAATTTTAATATAAAGCATTGGGAAAATATTATGGGAAAAGCCTAAATCTAGTTTTGAACTTACGACAGCGATATAAGGAAGAGACTAATTCAATGTATTTATTGAAACAGGAGTAATAAGAAACTGAACATTATTATTTAAATATCATGTTATAGGCCATATAAGGCCCTTAACGTTGCCATTCTTGTGGAAGAAGACCTCCAATCCTAGCAGCAGGAACATTCAGTGGGCTATTCATAGCTAGTAAGGATATCGCGTTGTATGGTAATCGTAATATTTTCAAGCGAATTTTTTATTAATAGTTATCAATCCTTAAATGTTTAAAGAATAATCTATAGAATAGTATAACCGGTGAAAATTGGAGAGATGGTATGGAAAAAAAAATATCATCATCCAAACCCATCGGCATGTGATCGAGGTTCGAACCTGCGCGTTACTAGACAAGCGTTTATCCGCTGCGCTACGGAGGCTGTTAATTGCTCATAGCATTTTCATGGACAGCTATAACAATTAACGGCTAACCATAATTGTATTATAAGTTCAAAATCAAATACCATTTATATTTTATAAAAGCCATTAGTGTACATTAGTCATACATTTTGATGTTCGCCGAACTTGTATGTAACGTGTAGAGGCGTTCGCTTATACCTTGTACGCTTTGACACAATATCATTAAATTATTTTAAGTCTTCTGTAGGCAAATATAAAATATCATTATCTACCGATAGACGTCCACTGCTGGACATAGGCCTTTCCCAGAAATCTATCTCCACAGTTCATTGAGGGGAATTAAGCAATAGTCCACCACGCAGCCCTAGTGCGGGTTGATGAGTGGTCAGAGTCTCGTCTGTTATTCAGCAGGGTGCACCGCGTGCAGATGAGGTTGACTTGCAATCCGTAAGATATTGGGCGGAATCCCTTACACACCTATATATATAATATAACTAACTGGTTAAGTTGTAATTGAAACAGGATATTGCTATGGCGACATAGTTGCCAATGAGATGAAGATCAGTGAGACACGGAGTGAGATAAAATGTGAATCTGAAAACCGAAGGAAATGAACGAATGGACGAATGAACGAGTGGACGAATGGGCAAATGGACGAATGAACGAATTAACGAATGAACGATGGAGCGACGAAAAGAAGGAATGACGTTTACTAGTGGTAGGTCTTTGTTGCCGGAGACCATCTAGCTAGGTACCGCTGCAGGTAGGCGTACTGCTTACCGTCAGGCGAATGGCCCGCTGGTCTCGTCTCTTCGTAGAATAAAAAAAAAGGAACGAAAGAACGAATGAACGAAGAAACGAAGGAACTATTGAATAATTGACGGCGACGACTACTAGTCTTATAACACTTACGTCCTTATTGATTCAAACATTCGTGTCTTTCTGTCTTTGCATATAGGTACATCTAAAAGTGGCTACCAGTTTACTCAGACCTCCGTCTCCGGGAGGTTATTGATACAGCTTTTATACTTTTAAAAAAAATTAATTCCAGTACAATCGCTCCGAGTGTGGTTAATGTGTTTACACTACGGGAGATATGTTTACGTTTTGTTAAAGCTTAATCTAATTTTAGAGTTGACCGAACAGAATTTTGGTACGGTGCTTTGTACGTTATTTTAATACGTATTCGTGTTTGATTTATATATTTATACCAATATGCCAACAGATAATAATTTATTAACATTTGAAGATAATATAAAAAAAAGTTACATGTCAAAGTTTCATACAAAATAAACAAGGAAATAGTGTTTAAAGGTTTAAAAATAAAAATCTTGTATACTATCTGTAGCTGGAGACCGTCTAGGTTCACACCACATCGCTTAATTCTGCTCTCAAACGGTTATGTATAAATATGGCTGTGTTCCGGTTTGAAGGGAGTTGTAGCTAGTGAAATTACTGACGTACGAGACAACACTTTATGTCTCAAATGTCGAGTACAATGCTTCAATTAATATACACTGCAACGACGTTAATGCATTAATAACTAGCGCCATATTGTAATGCGCCGTCGTATTACTAACTAGGTTAGGATCTGGTTCTTATGGCGTCGTTGAAGAAAAAAAATATATACATTCATTATATATTCTATTCAATTAAGCGATCAGATGAGCGGGACGTTCACTTGATAGTAAGTGATGCGCCTGCCCATAACAACGTGGCGCTGATTATGATATATGTTGTACAACACTGTGCTTATCGTCTAAGACAGAAGATGGTGAGTCTCGTTACCCCAGTTACACTAGCTTCAACGTCCTTCAAACCGGAACACAATTATATTCACACTACTGTTTGGTGATAGAAATAGGCGCTGCGGTATTACCTACCGAGACGGTCTTCGGCAATAGAGACCTATCACCAGTCATCTGTATCCTTTTTAAATGATTAATACAACACTAGTAAATACTTTCACAGTGAAAGGATGTTTTTTTTATGTATGTTTGTTTCTCTACGTCAGTGATATTGTCACTTTCATTAACGTGATATAAGTTGTGTTATGTATTCAATATTTACAAATATGTGAAGCGCTAAAAGTACTAAGGTTGGAGATATAAAATACTATCATACTATGTACACGATATAAACAATATAACTTATAGATCAAAAATAAAAGAAAGTTATACAGTGCTGTATACAGATTAAAAATACAGACGCCATTGATTAACGATTATAAAGACAGTGTTAAGACATATGCTTTATTTTACTGGTGGTAGGTTTCTGTTGCCGGTGACTATCTAGATAAGAACCACTGCAGCTCCTAATTCTGCCGCCAAACAGCAGAGTGCAAACATTACTGTATTCCGGTTGGAAGGCGGTGTATCTAGTGTAATTACTGGGGTAATAAGAATCAACCGCCTTATGTTTCAGGCGATAAGCGCAATGCGATGCAGTGTATATTATCCTAACTAGCGACACTTAACGGCGGGCGTGTAACTTACTATTATGCGAACGTTCCTCTGAATAGTATGGTATAGTCCCTCAATGAAATAAGAATAAAGCTCAGGGATTGAAACTATAGACCAGATCCATAGCAGGAGCTTTCGGATGCTTACTCTCCTGGCTTCCGTGTCTTCTGGGCGATGGATTTGGGAATCTTTACCAAGGAGACTAAGAGGATGGTGTGAAAAGCATGCAGTTTAAATGTGCCTTGCTGATGAAGTAATGGGTTCTGAAGCAGACGCTGATGAACTCGCCCTTGCTCCCACGAGGATTAGTGGTAGTCTATGGCATTTCTACCACGTAAAAAAATGTGTATAAAAAGCGGTGAATTCTGGTTGCAAGTATCAAGACAGTGCTTACGTTATTTTTTGGACTGTCCCGTACAATAGATGAATGTTGTGTTCAGTTTGTAATAGTAGGTTATGCCTCTATTCATTTTGATATAGACAACAGTGCCAATAGAAAGGAACAACCGATTATCTAAATAATTTATTACAACCCTTAAAAGTTAAAGATTTTTATACTTTTTTATAACAGAAAAATGAATAGAGATATTTCTTTTCATATGAAGTGTGCGCCGCTAGTTTCTTTGACAATCATAGCAGCTTCATTGGACTCAGGGCTCTTGGATGTTCTGTGTGCGTGGTTAATAAAAAAGTAGAGAAAGGAAATCAAATTAAAATTAAAGATAATAAGACTCAAACACCATAATAACACAAAAATAAAAACTAAACTTAAACCTAAATATATAGGATATAGGGGAAAGATGAGACAATATTGGACGAGGAAGGGTTGAAGAGGTGGATAGTCACACAAGGACTTTAATATAGATTGAAGAAGACTAAGCAAATTGAAGATATTTTGGTCCAACCACAATAGTCAGCCATACAATCATAGTTTTTTTTTATCACTAATTGAACTATTTATTTGTTATTATTATTATATGTATATATATATGAATAGTTAATTTTTTTGAGTTTTATTCTGGATTTAATGTCTAGTTAGTCTTGTTTTCACTTTCGAGTCGCCATGCACAAAATTTCTGGTCAAAACTCTTGTAAATCTCTTACGATTTTAGTTACTTAAGTTTTAACTTAAAACAGCTTGTTTATGGTTACATGTTAACAACCGCTAAGTTGGATTAATAGCTTTAAAAGCGTTTCAAAATTGAAATTTAAACGATTACACGGGATCGTTCAAGTGAGAGGATCGATGGAAAACTGTTTTCGGAACCGCGTGCTGTATTTTACTTGTGCCGATTACGTTTTCGACACCTTCGAAAAATAATGAAAAAAATATAATAATTACGTCCGGCCCCAGTACAAAACTTAGGGGGTTATTTACCCTGACCACCTACAATTTAAAGTCATTATGTTTGTGAATAACACTGCGAAACTTTAATCGCTTAGTGTTCAAACCGTGTTCTTTAATGCAATAACTTTCTATAACAGTATGAAGGTGTTTAATAATCAACGTAACAAGAAACATAATTAATACTATTATAAAAGAGTTAAAGTTTAATTGTATAACATTAAAATAATCTATTTTAAAGTCGATTCTATTAATTTCTATGTCTATACTCGGTAGAAATGGATCAGGGCCGCGGGATGAGTTTTTATGGTGAAACAACTGAATCTCCTGTACTGAATTGTTAAGTATCATTCGGGTATGTTTCAAAATGGCCACCGGTCATTATTTAAATTGATCCTTGAATACGTCGCGTTTATTTCGTTCCCAAATATTGTGCCCGCATGATGACCAATGTTTCGATTGCTTCAAGGATGCCCGATGTATAATTTGAAGTTAATAATATCAATTCAAGTTCGTCGTAATACATATGAAATGTTCGATTCGTACAAATGGTCTGACTCCATGACTCAATAAGACGCAGTTTCTTTAAACTTTTTACTGTTGGTTAAAAGTATAGTTAAGTAATAGTGAAAAGTATAGAATGGCGCTGTAGCTAATGAAATAACTTAGGTAATAGCATATTTTATCTCGTGACAGTTTTAGTTTGTAATTAGATAATTCTCTGTATAGTATACATACCTAAAACAACACCTCTCCACTTCCTATATTGACTGGTAGAGAATACACATAGGTATTAAGTCTTCATTTTTTTGCCTAACTTTAGGTTCCAACATAGTACTTATATAATATTATATGACGTATTAAGATAATTTCTTTTATAGTTATTCGTTATAAGTGTAAATCGTTATACATAATAAATAATATTTAGTATTTCAATGTTAAGACTAGACTATGTATGACACTAGTCGTTGTAGGAGAAAATCTTATTCGTCTTATTGCTTAGTGATAATGAAATAAATAGTGTTTACTAGTGAAACGTCGATGTCGTACAACGCGCAATAACATTACTGTTCCGGTTTGGAAGGCCAAAGCTAGTGAAGGAGGAGGGACTAACCACTGGTAGGTCTTTATTACCGTAGACCATCTAGGTAGATACTAACCCACCATCTACTTCTGCTGCAAAGCAATTCTGTGCAAACATTACTGTGGATGTAAAGGGTGTTGTAGCTAGTGAAATTACTGAGGTAACGATATTTAACATCTTGTCTTAAGGCGATCTCGTGTTGCCTCGTCGCGTAGTAGAATAAAATAACGTAAGCATAGTGCAGTGTAAGTATCTGAACTAATGACTCATGTGGGCGTTAAATTGACTATGAGGTTGATATTCTATTCGTCTAGATACAAAGGCAACGACGAATAAAAAAACTTAACAAATAATGGCTTGTAAACAATATCAATTGAAAGTTTTCAAGTGTTTTAAGATTTATTAAGAGCGTGCTAGCATTGTATAAAACCAAGCAGCTCACAAGGCCTCTGACCTAGCCTAACCACTCGCCCAGGGCGGGTGCGCGAGGTAAAAAAAAGCATGAATAGCATCCAGTCCACACTCGGCCGGACGTAGGCATTCTTACAGCTCGCCAGTTTCGTCTCCCAACCCGGCCAACGGCGAATTTTTACTTCGTTCAAAGAAAGCATAATGCACTCACTGTTCACATACTTTCACATTTCAAAATGGCACTCCAACAGCTCAAAGTTTTTATTGAAATCAAGCCGACAGACGCGAAACTTTATTTAATTCAATGGTCACATTAAAACTTACAAGTCTCGCAATCTTCGAGATTAACAACAACGAACGGGAGGAGGTCTGTTTACTATGTCAATTATTTATAACGAAAAAAACGCATTAATAGCAACATCTATAGACTTTAAATACGTCGATGAAGATAATTAAAATTTCTACAATGTATTTAAAGGCGGTTAATTGTGAACTACGATGCCCTCGCCGACATGTTCAAGGTTTTTAATACGACGTAAAAAAGAACCGGTAAGTGGTGTCCATAAACGCATTCATTATTCCTTACAACACTTTAAGAACGTACCATCATACACTGTGAAATTGCGGCCGGCGCATGCGCGTTGGATAGGTTCCCTATTTAGTACTAAATCTAGCGAGGTGGAGGCTCTTTTAAATCGTTCGGATTCTAAACGCGGCATCACGATAATTCGATGCGATTAAATTAAGATTCGCTTAACTCGCTCCAGCGTGGAGCGGCTGGCTGTTTTTTAAGCCCAACCCGAGTGGGCTCGTCCTCATCCCAGCCGGGAGAGAGACGAACAAAAAGGGCCCAAACAGCGGGACGTCGACGGTGGATGCCATACAACAATCTAAACATAATGACTTGTAATGGACGTTGATAGGACGCTGTAAAAAATAACCGAAACCGTAAAAAAAAGGACACGTCCGATGAGAATCTTGGCGTAAAACGGGGCCCGCCATTAAAGCACAAGCATAATTTTATTATGAACGTTTAATAATCTCAGGATTCATATTCCGTTTATAGTAATGTGCGGTTGGAGATCGGCGAAAGGGAATATTTGAAGTAACAAAACGATATCGAATTAACAAACGTATCAATTTAGTTATTCGCATCTTTATATATTCGACTGTTAGATGGATGCTATTTAGTTGTTTATGCAGATTCACGATTCGATTGTTTCGAGAAATCGATTTAATTATTTAATGTTACATCGATTTAAAAGTAGAGAGCGAAAGAGGTTTACATAATCAAGGACTCGCTTAAAAATCCAATAGCATTAAATAGTTTTTTTTTTTTTTACTGCCTCGGGAGTAACGGCGTCGGTAATGATGCCATTTTATTATCAAGGTCGTCAAGAAGTATAGAAACTTCAAGAAAATTTGCGTAATCGAAACGAATCTCTTATATTTCGTACGCATGAATATGCCTTAAAAAGTTTTACTTCATATTATTATATACATCAGTGGCCGGAGATTGAGTTTTTTGCCTATGATAATTAGACTATATTCTACAATTTGTTTAATTAAAGTTTTTTTTTGTCATATACTTAAATTACATTTTCTTTTTTGATTTTGGGGACAAATCTCGGAAAGATACCCTGCTTCGGTGGGGAAATCAGGATTATGTAAGATTCTTACTAAAACCCTCTCGGTGGTCTATAGTGCATTTGAAGAGGCTCCAGGATCTCTTATTTGACTCACCAGTGCCCCCCTACATTTGTGTAACATGTCTCAGCAGGAGCCTAACCCTCCTAGGCACCATCGCTCAGCCATACTCTGTCCCAAGTACACTCACAAGGGCCCTCACCCTCAGGGCTCACGAAACTCCTAGACCCTTTTAGTCGTCTTCTACGACAGGCAGGGCTTACCTTAATCCTATTTTTACTAGCCTGAGACTACAGGTCTGATACTTATATTACCTAATTACTATTTATATGTTTGCGCATAGCTTACCATAAATATGCATTATATGTGCATATAATGTTATTAATGCCTGTTGTTGCAGTAAGTAGTATAACATAGAATTGTATTTATCTGATCTGAACCTAAAGGAGTTAACGATTGTTTGATTCAAGTTAATTAAAGAGGTTAAAAATGAGGACTTTAAAAATAACGGGCAGTGTGGAATAAACCTTCGAAGCATTCTCGTTGGAGGCGAGCCATTCAAGTTAAATCTAGCGACACTAATCGGTTATCAATAGAGAAGGAAAACCGATAAGAGTTACCGTAATGAACGCGACACATTTTCGGATCCGAAAGCGGATTTGGGAAGCCGTAGCGGGAACAGTTCCGGCGAGCTTCGTAATCCGTCACAACCGTGTTATAGCTACAAATCAATGGTAATTATTGTACCCAATAATTGGTAATTGAATGATAGATATTTTCTAATATTTAATCAAGACTTTAGTGTGAATAATCCAGGGCGAACGTAAAAAGATGAAGCAGAAGAGGAAGCAACATTCAATATGTTCGTGAATATTGAAATCGAAATATTTATAATCTCGTAAGAAAAGAGAAAACAATTTCAAACCATTGAAAACGTACCATAACAACCAATTACGTTCCCACTGCTGGGGCACAGGCCTACCCTCAGTATAAAGGGCGATGGGGTCTTATATATAAAATGTATATTATTAGTAAAAGAGCCTTTGAAAAGTGTTATATTTCAAAATCATTATCAGCTGATATACGTCCACTGCTAGACATAGGCTTCACTCAAAGATCTTCACATCGATCGGGTAGGGTTTTAGGCCATATCCAACCACTCTACCTCAATGCAAGTGTTGGGTTCCAGAGACACGTTTGTTGATCAGCAGGGTGCACCACGAGCAGGAGAGGTGTGGAAACCCTTACACCAGCTTTCCTTTTCAAAATAAGTGGACGACTAAAGACGTCTTAATTGCCATCAAATGGAATAAATATAAATATGATGAGAGAGTAGTTAGTATATATTTTTACACCTTAAGATGTTATCTTCATGTCTGACCGTCACGTCCTCTTCCATCCATTAGTTTTCGATTTTACGCAAGATTCTATTCATCCTTACAATGATAACACACTTCGGTTCTTCCGGTTACTTGAAGAGCAACTTAGAGGCTGGAGTTTATTGCGGATATAGTCAGACTGAATAGTAAGTAAAGATTAATTGTAATTAATCATTTTTTTTGGTCTATCCTACTGCAGTACAATGACCAGCTCAAATTTATCTAAGTTTGAAAGTAAAAAAAGCATTGAATTGTCGAACCAGTTTAATAAGAGTCTTCGTACAAAAGGATTATTGTTATTTTCGTACGAAGAAAAAGAATTAAAAACTAACATTCGAAAGATCCAACTTCACATGACCAAGCTCTCTTTTTCGTACAGTCACGATTATCGACACACGATTCCCTGTTGAAATGCCAAAGTTCATCTGTAATTGTGGTTCTTTCTAGATATTTCTCGTCCGTTGCCGCTTCCTTTCACAATGTAAGTTTGTCGAGCACGATTGTAGTTCAATGTATTGCGAACTAAACCGTATCCTCTAGCAAACGATCGGTCGCGGCGTAGGGGCCGCTAGAACGGTTTTTTATCACGAAAATAGCCGTAGGTTCTTTTTAAAAGCGTATCAAAAGATGAAAACGTCGACTAATCATCGCTTTTGCTTTTACCTTTGCAATATCCTTATTGTTTGTTCGGATTTCGTGTAATGGCCCCCCCTCCATTTTCGCTTCTAAACTAAGCGCATTAAGTCTAAATTTGATTTGTTGTTTTCCTATCACATTACCGATGGCTTTGGATTCGTTGCCTTTATCGAGTTCATCGCATTTCGTAAAAAGTTTTTCGGCTCGCAATGCTATTTGTAATTTATCAAATGATTGCTTTTATTCCACTGCAAACAGTTGTTACTAGCGTTTGCTACCCGGCTGTGTTTAAATTGTAGAAGATATAGTCATCATAAGTATTACCAAAGTTATTATATGGAAACGGTAATGATATTTTGACAAGTGTTTGCGAATTACACTTAACTACATAAAATTCATCTTCATCGCAATTATGACTGCACCATACATTAATTGATGAAAGTGATATAAAAAATATATAAGTCAAATAAACTTTAAGACATGAGGATTGTTTCCTACTGGTCTTCAGCTTCCGGTGAAGAAAAACATCACGAGGAAACTGAAATCAAGCGTTCGAGGACATCCGGTAAGAAGGCAATGATACCAAGCAATGAAAATATTTTCAATATATCATTAAGCTGTATATATAGTATATATAGTATAATAATCATTGAGCTGTATATGTTAAAGTATAATAATTATTACCTTTTCATTCGGGGACTAGATCTTGATTTTAACAACAGTACTTTCATTTAGAAAACCTTAGTAATAACCTTCATACTAACTGAAGAGATTCAAGAAAGATGTTATTTAAAATGAAGAAAAAAAACAAACATTTATTTAACATATAGCAAAATATACTAATGGTCTTTATAATCGGGTTTTCTATAATACTTAACACGATCGCTAGCAAGAATAAGAAGTAAAATGTTTTTGCATAAGCATTGAGAAGATTCTTCTATTTAATATTCCACGTGGAAGCCTTACAACACCGCGAAACCTGAAAAGGTTATAGTTCACGGGGACAAGACGGTTAGAGGCTTTTAGGTTTAAGTGATAAATAGGTGAAAGAAGATATAGGGTCGTCTTCGGAGCGTCTGAATTATTAATCTGTGTTTACACGGACGGCCAAATATGAGAAATCTCCTTTGAGTCTCCTTGTTCATTTTTATTATATATTTCATCTTATCTATGTCTTGTATTCATTGTTGATCTATAGAACGAGATATTTTATTAATACAATTTTATTTAGTTCTAAAATCACAATCACGAAGTAATCAAGATTCTAGGGAGACTCGAATTAACACCTTTGTTTCGGATTCAGTTTATCTTGTATTCATCATCACCAGCATCCACTGCTGGACATACCTCTTACTATACTAATACAATAATAAAGAATGCCTTGAACTTATTACATAGTACAAATGAATGACTACCCTAACCTGCCTGAGGTACCAGCCCAGCTATGGATTTGGTATCACGCAGGAGTAATGTGATGTAGTGTATACCATCCTAATTATCGCCACGTTTTTAGAAGCGGATGTATCGCTTATTATCAGGCGAAAGTTCCGCTCGTCTAGTGGCTTTATTGTATAAAAAAAAACTAGCAACACTTATTTTTGGGTGGATTAATTTGAAACGTTACTTCACTATCTTCGTTCCCTTTATCACTAAATATGAGATTTTACGTGAAACTAAAACTAAAGTACTTAGTCTTTACTTATTTTTTTTTTTTTAATTTTGGTATACTCTATGAACACATCCTGATGGAGGGCATGTTTAAAGGTACATTATCGTCGGGGATTTGAGACCAGCTCCCCGATGACGTGGCTTCATGTGTGGAAATAGACCACCCTAGTCTTTACTTTTTAAAAGCTAATATAAGGTAAAGATATCAAATGTTTTTAATTTTAAAAATAATGCCAATATTGCTATCATCATTGTCATCAGCCGATAGACGTCCACTTCTAGATATAGGCCTACCTCAAAAATTTCCACATCGATCGGTCTTGCGCTGATCGAAGCCAGCTGCTGCCTGCGATCTTAACCAGATCGTCGGTCCATCTAGTGGAAAGCCAGCCAACAAGAACTTGAGGACTTTGTTGCTCCATCAGCCGTTAGTCCTTCGAGTGATGCGTCCTGCCCATCGCCACTTGAGGCTAGTAATCTGTTGGACTATGTCGGTGACCTTAGATATGCTCCGAATCTCCTCATTGCCCTCTTTGCGACTTGAAGCTTTTTCACAAGGCCCACTGTAAGCGGCAATCTATGTTCAGTAGTGGGCCGATAATGATGGAGATGATAAATAGTATGTATTAATAGGTTTTATTAAAATTATGAACATCACAACAGAAATTCAAAGAGAACTTCTGTATTTTTCTTTATCGCATTTAAGAATTTTTAATGTTGGTAGCACTGTATATTTCCTTCATCCCTCCGCAAATGTATAACAATACGATGAGATAAATAGAACTTACACAAATCTTTACACAATGCTTTGTCATAAATAAGGTGTGAAGCTCAAAGGAGGATTAGGTTTGTGTAAAAAAAAAAGTTTACTTCGGCATGGCTACCTGAGTTGTAAATAAAGAGAAGTGGCACTTGTTTAACAATGAGGGCGGGGTAAGTTTCACACTGTTTGTACTGCTGTTCGTAAAATTCGATTTTGTTAACCTTCGGGTTAGAAAGAGGAGTACTTAATGGTTTTAACGCGATTCTCTGTATCACATCAAGACAACTTATCCAAGAGACCTGACAATTTTTTATTAGATTTGAAGATCCTTTTATAGTACGTCTAGGTAGGAACCATCGCAATTATTTCTGCCGACAACAGCTGTGGGCATACATTACTATGTTCCGGTTTTAAAGAAGTTGTAGCTAGTGAAATTACTGGAGTAATGAAACATAATATGTTATCTCAAGCCGAAGAGCGTAATGTGGTGTAACATCTCAAATAGCGCCACTTTGTTATGGGCAGGCGTGCTTACCATAAAGAACGTCTCGCTCATGTTTTTGTAGAATAAAAAAAAACTGTAGGCAGAAGACTTTTTTATAGATAATGATTTTAAGTTACTTCTATTGTTATCGAACATTAGATGCAGTGTATCAATTTCTATATCGTTCATACATTCTTCATAAGTATAATGGGTAGGATAACTTCAGCAGAGTATCAACTAGGTATAAATTAAAAATCTTTAAAAAATGTTTCTTCTTCAGGGCAGGCGTATACACCTTTTTTCTTTAATAAACCTACGAGACCAGCGAGACATTCCCCTGATGGTACACTTACCATCATCATATAGCGCCACGTTTTTTTGGGCATGTATATAACTATATACCCGCACAAAACAACGTGGTGCTATAATGATGATATATACAGCATCACGTTGTGCTCTTCTCTTGAGACATAAGATGTTATGTTTCTTAAACCCAGGAGTTTCACCAGCTGCAGCGATATTTAAGCCAAAACATAGAGAAGGTTGCACAGTATTTTTTTGCAATAACGCTGTGGTGGTACATATGTAGATAGTCGTCGCCAATAAAGACCAACCGCCGTGTATGATTCGTCAAGCAACAACGTAGGTATACCACGCTTGGCGAATGGAACAGGCGTATAGAAGGTAGTACGGCATCCACCACGTGGATATTTTTCCTGAACGCCAAGTTAGCTTATAAAGTGCTCCAGAAGGCCAAACTAGTCATATTTGGTACAAATTCTCGTGGGGCACGGGGGATTCTCTGAGTACCTTCAAAGGTTTAAATTCAAAGAAAGTACCGCAAGCTCATGTGATCTGAGAAAGATCAAACAGTGCTTCACCTACTCGCCACCTGCCCCATATACGGGGCACAAGGACCCACAGGGGTAAAGGTAAATGGTAGGTAGCACCATTGCTTTCCTGACTAGCGAAGACCAAAGTCGTCCCCATATTTCTACGTTTATGAAAGGAAATAATACGGAAATAATAAAGAAAACGAAACGCCATAGAGAAGAACATGAGTAAATGGAAACAACAAAAACAGAAAGTAGAAATAAGGAAGTCCAGATAAAAGAGTACAAGGTTAACAATAAGAAAAGAGGTAAGGAAAATGTGGTAGGAAGTAGAAAAGAGGATGTAAAACAAATAAAGTGCTCGTATCTAACTCATTTAAGTGTGCAAGAAGTAAATAGCATAGGGAATAGATGAGAGAAATAAGAACGGTATAAAAAAAGAAGAGAGAAAGAAGGAAAGAATGAGTAAAGCAAAACAAATTAATTATAAAGAAATGAACTTTACTACTTCTCCCCGGCCCATGTATGCCGAGGAGAAGTAGTAAAGATATTAAAAAAAAATAGAGATCTACCATTAGTATATATCAGCTGATGCAAATACTCTTTCTAGATTATTCTTTACATGTATTTTGTTGATTGTTGCTCTTTTTGTTGACTTATTGTTAGTTTTGCGATATAACAGTAAACGTTATTTTATTTTTATAACTGTTGTTAAGCTCTTTTCATAGTTCAGTAAGTTACTAAGCACCGTGACGGATGGGGTGGGCGTGCAGTGTGGGCACACGAAATAATTGTGTTAAGTTAAGGCGATTACTGCGTCCTTGTATGAACCGAATCTAAATGTTAGTATGAAATGTATAAAGAAAATATGGTTTGGAGATATCTGTCCACAGATTCTCAGCATCATGTTAAGGTCATTGCATTCAGTCAAAGTTGGCCATGATAATTCATTTTGAAAGGATTTGGATATACGACCTGAGAAAACAGGAATGTGACCTTCCGGTATAGCGTGAAGTGATGAAATCGGTTGCTGCTAAAGCAACTGCTTTTGGAGACTAACTCTCATTTGACAAGCGTGATGGATATATAGCTATATCTTCTTGTGAGACAAGGGCCCATGTCTAAACATTGGAAACATATTATTTATTTACAAACATTAAAAAAAATTACAACCTTATCACCCTGAGAAATATTCAGTGTCGTTACTCCTGTAATTACTTTAGCTACAGCGCCTTCGACACCGGAACACAGTGATGTATGCATACTACTGTTTGGCGGCAGAAATAAGCGCTGCGGTGGTACCTACCTAGACTTTTTTTTTTGTTTCGGAAGGGACATTTTCACAAGATACCCTGCTTCTGGGGGGGTGTCGGGCTATGCGAGATTCTCACTCATTAAAAGCTCCTAGGTGGTCTGCATCAGTGCATTCGGAGAGGCCGCGGAATCTCATACAGAATGCACTGCTACCTTTTTATACTTTTTGTTAGGGAAAGACCAAAGTTTTTTGACCAAACTTTCTCTAAGGGAAGACCAAAGTTTCCTAAAGACCATCGCTGAGTCACACGCTGTAAAACCCTTACCCTCAAGACCAGCGAAAGGCCTTGTCCCTTTCAGTCGCCTTCTACGACAGGCAGAGCTTACCTTAGTCGTAATCTTACTAGCCCGAGACTATAAAGCTGACCTACCTGGGACCTACCACCAGTGAAACTTGTAGATACTCCCCAACATAATAGAGAAGTACATAAGTTTAATGAACATGAGATTAATATAGAGATATGCATTGATATACATGAATGAGAACGTTACACTACATTCCGTCTCACTTTCGGATCGGTGACCGATATCAGGTAACTAAGAGCTTTAAACAGAACAAATAGAAAAAAGAACTTACAAGTTATCTGTGTTTTTAATGAAATATAGATAACATCATTGTCTAAAGACGAGTGTAAGGTGGTGTATATATCTTAACATTATAGTTATGGTAAGTTTCATAACTTAAATGAGTCACTTAAAACTATAACAATTAATCGAAATACTACTTACTGTATCAAACATAATCTACTCAATGATCCCACTGTTGGGATAAGAGGCCTTCACACATAAAAAGAGAGTCAACATATATTCACTACTCTATATTTAGTATTTATCACAAAAAACTCTCATTATATACTCGTCCGGTTCTAACGTCTTGTGGGATCAGTACATGTGTTCTATTTACTATGTTTACTGGTGGTAGGTCTAGGTCTAGGTAGGTACCATCGCAGCACCTGTCTGCCGCCAAACAGTAAATATTACCGCGTTCCAGTTAGAAGCTTTAGCTAACTGGTGTAACGAAACTCAACATCTTATACTTCAAAGCGAAGAGTACATTGTGATGCAGTATACATAACACTTAACATTAGGTGAACGTTACGCTCGTTTCGTTGCGATGGAAAATAAAAAAAAAACTTTTTATTACGTTTCAATATAGATGATATTGAATGAACGTCGCCATTTAAGAGCTGTGAGTGAGACGGTTCCGCACCAGCGCACCCGGGACCCCATCCAGTAAATTGTAACTTTTATATCATTGTAAAACGTTTTGTTAGGTAGCAATTTAATTGCTATATTAAACTGCCCGCGTTTCTGGTAAGTAATAAACAGGAACATTTAATTTGTTCGTTTCAATATCAAATATTAATATTTTTTAAATATTCAGTAGCTCGCTGGCATAATGGTTAGAGCGTGCGGCCTTCATTCCGAAGGTCGCGGGCTCGAATCCCGCCAAGTACCGATGAATTCAATATTTAAGTTGTCTACATTTGTGAACTTTAGTTACAACAGCGAGATACAAACGGTGAAGGAAAACATCGCGAGGAAACCCGTACATGAATTAGAATTTATTCTAAGGTGTGTATGAAGTCACCAACCCGCATTGGGCCAGCGTGGTGACTATGGCCCCATCGCCTTCATGTTGAGGGTAGGCCTGTGCCCCAGCAGTGGGGACGTAAATTGGCTGTTATGGATTAAACATTCGCCTTCATTCGAAAATGTGGAGCAGCTATTTTAACTCTCCTTGTCTTCGTGACGGTGAAGTTATTGGTGGTATGTCTCTGTTACCAAATACCATCTAGATAACTACCACCGCCGGCCCTGTAGTCTGAGGCTGGTAAAAATAGGACTAAAGTAATTTCTGTATGTTAGAAGGCGACTAAGAGGGTGTGGGAGTTTCGCAGGTTTCAAGGGTGGGTGTCCTTATCGCCCTATAAGCGAACTTGCGTGAGACACCGTGTAGCTCAACGATGGTGCCTGTTTAGGAGGGTTAGGCTTCTCCTCAGAGACTAGTTAACATAGTGTAGAGGGCGCGTTCTGTAAGAGATCCCGAAGCTTCTCCGAATGCACTGGTGAAGACCACTGAGGGGGCTTTAGTGAGTAAGAATCTCACAAAACCCTGACTTCTCTCAAGAAGCAGGGTATCTTTCTAAGATTTCACCCCGAAACCAAAAAACAAAGGTATCCATGTCGGACTCCGAACAACTCCCGACTCCGAAGCGGTGGCACCAGTGGGACGTTCACCTGATGGTAAGTGATATGCCTGCTCATAATGTGGTGCTAGCACCTAACCTAGCATCATAACTAGTTAGGATGGCATGCACTGCACCATATTGAGCTCGTCGCCTTGAGACGTAGAATATTACCCCAGTAATTACACTAGCTACAGTACCCTTGGTACCGATACACAGTAAAGTTGTCATATTAGTGTTTGACGATATAACAACATAGACGGTCTCCGGCAACAGACACCAACCATTAGTAACCTTCTGCTCTGAAGAATATATATATACATATGTACATATATATTTATATACATATATATGGTGGTTTTAATAACCTATGAAATAAAGTTATAGTCGTCTTTTAACGATTCTGAAAGTGTAGTAATATTAACCTTTCAAATAAGTATACCATAGTTACAATCTTTAAGCTACTGTTCTTATAAATGTTTATATATAAACACTTTATTTCAAGTGAATTTCATTGCAGTTAATCGCTACAATATTTAGTTGTTTCTATTCTTATGTAGAAGAGAATTAGCTAAGTCTAACATCGGATACACTGCAAAACTCGGTCGGATGACTAACAGACCACTACATCAAAGAATAGGTCAAATGTGTTTCAAGTACAGATCGATCCGTGCTTATACTAACTTAATATACTTGATATCTATGAGATATTGTACTATATTGAAGTTAAATTTAACAAAGACCCGAGGCGTTCCCATGTATATTTATATCACGGAAACAGATGAAATCGCTCGACTAAACATCCATCGCTGTACTGGCTTCGAGTAAGAGTTGCAATTTTATTATTCTGTTTGTTGAATTCATTCAGCATTTGCTTGGATAGTATTCGAGAAGTTTCCAAATTGTAATTCAAGCGAATGGAACTTTACAATACATTCAGACCGCTATCAAGCTATAGTTGCAAATAGAAAAGAATACGGTTTTACTACATATATTTTTTACTTACTGCCTTATGAACAACATTATGATATAGTTGTGTAAATAAAAAATTATATAGTGTAGTCGTGGCACTATTACAGCATACGAATAATTTTCTAATATTTTTTTCTCGTTACCACACCCTTATCTTCTGGCGAATGCTCCATTTGCAGTGGTGCTTTTGTTTTGCTTCATCTTTGGGCTTTAAGCCAAAAGCTGTATATTTTTTTAATTTCGGATATAATACAGCTTGAGGGTAATTTTGAAATTCCCTATATAGTACCGATTAGTTTGTACTTATGCAACCGGCTGATTAGTATATATTGATTAAGAATTTACTAAACATAGGATACAATGTACGAGAGAAAAGTTATTTCTTATATATTCACTCTTAGGTTTACTGGTGGTATATCTCTGTTACTGGCGTCTGACTGGGTAGGTACCACCGCACCGCCTATTTCAGCCCTCAAACAGTAGTGTGCAAGCACTGTCTTCCGGTTCGAAATGTGCTGTAGCCAGTGAAATTATACAGGTAACTACACTTAACATCTTATGTCTCAAGGTGAGGAGTGCTATGTGGTGTTGTGTATACAACCTAGCAAGGGTCTTACGATCAGATGAACGTATTGCTCGTTTTGTTGCTTCGTTGATTAAAAAAAAAACTCATATATTGACACAACAATGCACGAAATTTTTGTGAAAAATGACAAAAAAATCTAAGTTTTATATAGAAAATAAAACATTAACTGCAAAAGAGAATGCAATAATTGCATAGAATGCAAGTATAGATATTTACATCTAGTAAGGAAGGGTTAAAGTACCGCAAGAAGTGGAAGGGAAGTGTAGAGGCCATGAGGGGCTGGAGGCTCGTCGGCTAGAATGAAACTCATTTAGATTGTGCGTGGTAAATTAATTTTTAAATACTACATATAGAGATATGTAGTATTATAAATACAAATAAAACTGAATACAATGAAAACATGTTTATAACGATTATCGGTTACGAATAATTGCGATTAGATTTTTTAATACTAACTTGTATGACATTTTTCAGTATATTTTCAGATTTTTTTTTATAATACATATAGTTTAATCATTTCATTATTTGTCGGTGAAAACCTCGACAAAATTGATCCAGGCATTTTAGAGATTTCATCATCATTCCAGCCTATCCTCTTTTATACACAAACAATCAGTACTATCTATTTCCAACGCGATGGATGCTAACATTCAATTAGAGAGATATTTGGAAAAGCGAGATAAACACACAAAAAAGGATTAAATTAGTGTCTTGTTGTTATAAGTGAATCGTATAAACAATCAAAAACAGACACAACAACATTATATATGTTAGAATCGTTTACAAGAACGAGACAAACGGCGTTTTGTATGAGTTCTCCCATCGTATCGGCGCCGTTCAATAAAACCGGAGCGCGTACAAAGGTAAACGTTAACAAGAGCAATCCGATTCGTTTTAGCCACAATAAACAGTAAAAGTAATCACCTATTGTTTCACGAGTGCTTCAGGCATATCAGACATATTGTTGTGTTACGAGGAGCTAAAGCCCACTGGATGTGGACAACAAACGACCAACAAAATATCTGTTCTAATTTTTTTTATATTATCACGCCTTTTTCCCAGTAGGGGTAGGCAGACGTGAATAAACACCCACTTTTCGCCAGATGTGGCCAGATTAGGACCCATGTAACAGGGGGCGAGCCTGTTTCCACTTTATTGGGGCCACCACACACACACAAAGATGATTTCAGTGTGCGGGTTTCCTCACGATGTTTTCCTTCACCGTTTGTATCTCACTGTTGCTATTAAGTCATCGGTACATGCCGAGATTCGAACCCGCGACGTTCGGAATGAAAGCCGCACGCTCTAACCATTAGGCCAGCGAGCTACCGTCTATATATCTGTATATATATCTGTTCGAAGAAACTCTAAAGCTATTTCGAAAAACAAAAATCTTACCTACATATATATTTTTTATCTTCATTGGACTCCTTAACTTTACTCCATTTTAAGTGGTAATGAGATTGTGAAGTCTGTTCATCCAAAATACTCTAGCTCTTATAAGCTGACGGTAAAAACAGCAATGCTGTTATAACATCAGATTAATAATATGAAGGTTGTAGTCAAGGAGATTTAAAAAATTCATAGCTACCACGTGTAGTTCCGGATTCTGTTAGACAAGCGGTTATAATTGAAAAGATCAGCGGGCTAAGTAGTGATCCTTGGACTACGACAAAGAATATACATAGATTTTATTTACATGAAAATCATAGTATTTCTGCAATTAGTAAAATCATCAAATTTAAAAAAAAATCCTTGCTTATATAAATATTGTTTTTGTGATATATGTAAGTGAAATAATTCCGTGGCTATTCCAGTAAGTTTAACTCTTTAGCTAAGAAGATAAGTCCGTGTGTAGTGTTCAGAAAAACAATGCTACAATATTTATAGCTTTACAAACTTTCACCGATGTACCTTTTATGATTTGTAACTAAAAACGATATATCGACTGCGAACTCACCATCAGCGGCGTTGGGTTCAATTTATACGCTCTTTAAATTTGACATCAATACGCCATTCGTTATTAGCTACATTGGCAATGCACCAAGTGCGGCCTCCGCGTCGTATGTTAGAAACTTTACCGATATGCTGGCAATAAATGCTACTTAACTATGTTTTGAATGTATGATTGTAATTCATGGTACTACTTTTCATATTATACAAGCTTTCAAAGATTTCATTGAAAAATATGTAAAGTTGATAACAAATAACTGTCGAGGAATTTTTAAATGTAAAAGTAACCAATTGGTCACAGCTTCTTTGTTTATAGCAACTCATAAAAAACTATATATCCCACCTTGTATTAATCGGTGATGAAATCTGCGGTGGTAAAGAGCACTAGCCTATTAACACACCTACTATTCTCAAGAATATCATGATGTATAATAATGACAATATTAATACCATTGAAATTTGAATTGGATTGTAAGAGTTAAAGAGGCATCCGGCAAAAATTCGTTTTCGTAAATGTTTTTTTTAAAAGCCAAATCCAGGGGCATAAAAACAAAATATGGTATGCTATGATCTCAAACTTCGTGGATTAAATTAACCAGAAACTTCACTAAATAATTTCGGGGAGGCTTTGAACGGGGGCGCACTTTGCTCGTATATTAAAGGTGCGGCCAAAGAGCGTGAGCTTGCCTCGATTTAACACGAACAACAAACAGTGGAAGTGTGCATGTATAGATAAAAACATAATAGGGCTTTGTTCTAGAACAATATTATCAATTTAGCCCGCAGGCGTTGTTGTGAATTACTACTATATTGTAGTCTGTTGATATATAGCGGGCTATCTACGTTATTTCATATACATCGTCTACCTATGTAGCTATTATTGCCGCCTCGCAATATCACTTAGAAACTCCCCCAGCATTCCAAGTCGGCAAAAAGACTAAGTAAAACTAACCAATTTTTCATTTCATCCCGTCTTCAACCCACTTATTTTTACATTCACGACTTTGCGGTTAAGCTAGCATTCTCGATTTTACTCCAGTGCCACTGAACTCTCCGCTATTGTTCAAATATCTTACATTTATCTTTGTAAGTTCTTTATAAATGTAATTAGGTGTGTGTTTATTTTAATGTACATACTATACCTTTAATTTGTTTAATAAAACGGCGAGATAATCAATACTTTCATTTATGGATAGTAAGTAATAATCATCAGAGGTCTTTCTTTCTCCTGCCCTTTTCCCAGCTATGTGGAATCGGCACAGTATCTACTTCTCTTCCATATAGAGGGATATGGAAGAGAAGTACATACTGTGTATGAGCCGTCATATCCGAATTCACGCTCTTCTTGCACATATCGTCTTTCACACAATCCATCCACACTTTCTTAGGTCTTCCTCTAGCCTTATAACCGTCCACTTTCATTCTCTAATAATCATCAGAGGTCGTTTTTTCAAAATGAAGTTTGAAAGTTGGGTACGTCCGATCGTAATAATGTAGGGATAGATAAATAATATAAGATACTGCAGTGTTTATTAGGAGGCTAAATAATATTAGGCGCTAATCATTAAGAAGATAGAACTGTAGTTTACTAAACGCTTTAAAATCATAAAATTATTCTAAAGTTTCTTATTGAAAACATTAGACTATAGAATGACTTAAAGCTAGTTCGATTATGAATTGGCAAAGTCAAGTTAGACAGGTGGTTTATAAACGTCTCTAAAAGAATGTGACGAGTACATTTTAAATACCAATTTTAGTCTTCCATGAGAGGCTTTAAGAGCTAACAAAAAATCCTATTCTAACTAAAGCACTCATATACGAAATGATCTTCAACGGCCTCTAACAAAACGACTAGCATTTTTTGCGAGTGTGACAAACATCGCAATATTCACACGGTATGCTATTTTAGCTCTTATTCTGTACGTGCTTAGAGCTATTCAAATATTCTTTGAAAGTATTATAAAATTTGCGTCGAAGAAATGGGCTAGGTGGCGTATGAAACGACTCCGATACGATTTTTTCCAATGCAATCCGATTGCGATTGCATCGAGTAATCGAATTCACCGAGCGATTCGGCATCGATTGGTTTTCAACTGTTGGGACTTAATTTCGACTGTCATTAATAAGGATGTTCCAGATTCAAAAGCTCACGGAACAGGATAAAGGATAGTTCGAGATTGGTTTTATTTTACAGAGATAGTAGAGTAGGAAACGGAAGATCCACCGTTTATGTTGTATCTATTTTTAACGTTGATTTTATGATAATGTGTGAAAAATCATAGTAATTAATTTTTTTTTATGAAACGCAGCAACGAGACGGCAATGACGTTCGCCTGATGGTAAGTGATACGCCCGTTCATAACAACGCGACGCTTGTGGGGATGAAATACACACAGTAACATATTGCCTTCGTCGCCTTGAATTGTAAGATGGTGACTCTCGTTACCTAAGTAACTATACTACAGTCTTTAAACCGGATCACAGTAAAGTAAAGTTTGCACATTACTGTTTGGCAGCAGAAATAGACGCTGCGGAGGTACCTGGTTAGAAAGTCTACGAAACCTACCACTAGTTAATTTCATCATCATCGTCATGATATAGAACGTCTACTGCTAGATATAGGCATCTCCCAAAGATTGCCATATCGATTGCTCCTGCGCTGCTCACATCCAGCGGCTTCCCGCCAGCTTCACCATATCGTCTGTCCACCTCCACCAGTTTATTTACTATAAATATGTTTCTTCCGATTTTATGTTTTGGTTATTTTTAGTACATATAATAGACTACGATTATCATAGATAAGTGCAAGATATCATGAATAATTATCGATTCGCCTAAATCTCGTTTACTTAATTTCTAACATTTGTTTATAATAATATTTTTTTTTTCTTTTCTTAGTGCATTAATATCTTTACTTTCATAAAAAAATTTTTTCATAAAAATAGTAATTTTACTCGTTTTTACAGAAACTACATCAATAGAAGAGTAGCAACATTATTTCTGTCGTATTTTTTTCTTTTAAGATAGATATGTCAACGTCAAATGTTCCGATGTATTGAAAGTCACGCGAAAAATTTTTGGACAGTTTTGTTTTTATTTTAACTACTAAATTACAGTAAAATTTATCGATCGATTAAAGGATAATGAGAAAGGAATTAACCGAATGTATTAAATCATTACATCAGCGATGTGACCATTGTAATATCAAATGTGATCCTAACGATCCCACATGTTCTTCGAACTCATCTTCATCGACTAGCTACGCGGATTTGTACATAATCGGTAAAATATGGTTGAAAGCAGTGAAAACCGCTTTGCTTGGTTCCAACGTGTCTTTGGTACCTGTTGTATTTGCCGCACAGCCACCACCTCCGCCCGAAAAACCACCACCGATGAAGTATAAAGAACTACCGCTATATAAAAGTCCACACAATGATTATATCGAGTATACTGAGAGCAAAACTAAATGTCCCGATGCTAATGTTAAAATAATGCGAGGATACCTCAAGCCTTACGTCACTACGTGTAGGAAGGAGGTGCAGGAGAAAAGCTGTCAAATTGTTTGCGCGATGAAGGATGCGATGGACAACATTCGAAAGTCTATAAACGAATCGAAGAGAGAGTTCACAGCGACTATGAGAGATAGCCAAAACTTAACGATGAGAAGGGCAGTCGTCGCAGTCGGAGCAGGGCTTGGTTTCCTTTTGGGAACAGGAAAAAGCATCCCTAGGCGTATCTTCCTGACGGCAGCCGGCGCCACCGCAGGTGGTGCGTTATGTTTCCCCAAAGAAACCGATGAAACTTTCAGAGACTTCACTTATTATACCGGTAAGACAATTCTCGGTGTGTTCAATTGGGTCTGCCGCAAGGATTACAGCTGGCGGGAGAGGATAGCTTGTAAAGATGATTTACCAGCGGCGACGGGTAAAATTGTTAGTCAATGCCCACCAAAAAAGTGAACGATATAAATGTACAGAGTTTAAAAGAACATATTAATGCTTTAAAGGGATCAACGTTATACAAATTTATCATTACCTTATCCATACAACCTATTTTGGAGCTTTGTTTAATTTATTCAAGACAGTCTTAAAATAAATATAAAAAAAACTGTAGTTTTATTGTTTTATCGTATTTTCAACAATTGCTATAGAAGCTATATTTCTAAGGCGACGTTGCAAGTGGTGGTTCAATAGCTCCGAATTTTTGTATATTTCATATTAAAAGTAGTAGAAGTAAGAATACTACTCTGCATCATGTTTCAAAAGAAAATACAATTAATCCGAAAAAAAATTTTTCATTAACGAATTTTAGTATTTGGTTCTTACTATCAAGAATTAGATTTTTTGTTTGTGTGTTTAGACTATCGTAATAAAAATTACTTTAAAACTATATTGATGTCTAAAAAACTAACTATCGGGTGTAGTTTAAATTATTTGAAGCACCGTTTGGAATGGTTAAAGATAACTAAGCTTGGATTATGTCAACATACGTGTACCATCAATTACCATGGTCAATTTGGAATCAGGTTTGAGCAAGATAGAGCAACGAACTATTCATTTATTGTTATCGGAACAAGGTTTCTCTAGGGAAGTTGGCATCTGGTCTAATAGTACCTTATGATATATTTTCGACTTATTGTTTTAGTTGCTTTTTGATTTCTACCGAATCTGACCTTTGATTATTCTCTTCTAGGTGGATAGAAAATCAAGTACCCAATATTTATATAATTTTAATCAACTTAACGATACATATGGTATTTATAATAGGTTAACATTGGACCTCCAACAAGACCGTGACCGAGACAGACAACGCTGACGTTCTCTTGTGTCGGAGGCCAAGACTAACTTTGGGTCGCTGCGCCACAGGAGTAACATTGGTCCTCGGTTTAGTGATGCTAAATCCAAATGAGTTTGTTAAGTATTTAAATGTGCTTTCTTAGAAAGCTCAAGTTTTATAAATAGTAATACGGCAGGATTTTTCTATTTTCTACCATCTGGGTTTGAAGAAACAATATCACTATTCAAACTAACATGTCGCCTAAACTTTCGACTTCCTTTGTGATCAAAGTGTTACTAGACAATCGGTGAACTACTGCGCTACAAATACCATGGTATATATTTAAAAAAGGAGTTTATGATAGTTTCAAGAGAATATCGCTTTCCTCTTGTGACACGCACCGTTTCTGAAGTGTAACGCCTCCCAGCGTGATGGCTAGTTTAAATTTGTGGACTCTCTGAGCATTGGCCCGTGAACCTTTGTTGCGGCGCTATACGGTTATGGAAGCAAACTGCCTTTGTTCTTTATTTATTTTGACCAACTCTTAGTACTGTTTCCGTTAGATCTCTGGCTTGTTGTAAAACCTCATAGACCGGAACTTCGAGTTAGATAAAAGACTGCATATTTTTGAATAATTTACCACGACTGTATTGTTAATCTTGATGATGCCCTCCTTATTATGCCTTAGTAGGATATTTCGGTAAAAGATCGGATATTTTCGAAACTGTTATTTTGTCTAATAATTGCTTCAAAAAACCGTCACTGTAAATACGCTACGGACAAAATAAATCACGTGATTGTATTAAAACGACGCGTATCGAATCTGTTTTGCCTGACCTCGATTCTGATGTAGTATTAAATCAATACCATTTACACTATGCAATTGATCACCAATTGTTATCAATTTTGTTTGACCGCACTCTGTCGTTTGATCTACAAAAGAATCTAGTGCATTATCATTCTGAGATAATTATTAAACAGTCGGTTTACAATGGATTCAATCAATATGAATGTTGAATATAAAATGATTTTCGAACCTTTCATTTATCACCTTGAAAACTAGATAAATTAGATTTCGGGGCTGAATGTCGTGATCGGTGGTATATTTACGAACCAGCCATGTTAGGCACCGCCCTTATATTATAAATCTGCCTTCATTACAGCATTACTGTGTTCTAGTTATCAATTTGTAAGAGCAGAGGTATTCTAGGCGGGTCTGCTTTACCATCTATAGCCACATCGATATTTAACACCATGTGAAATTGAGCTTATATGGTTAGTCCATGGTAAATAAAAAATCAATCTAATTCTGATGATTCCTGTTGATATGATAATCATTATGATATAGTGATTACATTTCTTAAACAGAAAAGTAAGAAAAATCGATTCCACAAGTGTTTATCTCAGTATCCCATTTGTGTTGTTTCTGTTTTAAATTTGTTATCTGCTATACGTTTCTGTGGATAAGATTAATGTTGAAAAGTAGAATTGCTTACGAAACCTATCTTCCTATTTGTCGTATCTCTTATGTGCTGTATCTCATTAAAATCTTCTTTACTGACGGCTTGAGGCTTTTGTAAAAAAATGTTGTTTCGCCAACTCGCAACAATGACGACAGAGAATACCTTATACGAATTTCGTCACTTCGTTTTATCTAAAATCTATGTAATGACCATAACGTCGCTGGATCATAAAAACAACCCAAAGCTCCCTCTTAGATAACTTGCGTCCATTTACGTTGTACTGGTGTAATAAAAAAACAACGTTATAACCAGATTAAGACGTATGATAGTGCTGTGTGACGTCAGAATAACCGAGAGATATGAACTAAAATCGGCCATAACACTCTAACAATACGGTTAAGCCGACGGAATGGGTCATACTACGAAATTTTTTTTTTTTACCAAAATAGAACCTTCTGGTTTTATTATCGTCGACTTTTATATTGTTGTCTCGCGAGTTCCTTTCTTTAATTTACCAAATAACTTTGCGATTAAATCGATTTCAAAGAAGCGAAACACAACTCTATTCGATATGTCGTAAAGGTGTTATTTTCTCGACATCATTTCAAAGATGTCCGTATTATTTTTAGTTGTTCACACTTAATACACTCTTTTTAATTTATCGCTCTGCTCATGGCTTCTTGTCGGGCACTTCTAGTGGGTTTTAAATCTTCTTATATGTTACTAGCAAGATAAAATAGTGTAAAAAAACATTAAAGTTTATGTGAATTGATATCTGGAAGTTTTGTCACACCGATAGATGTGAATCATATGTCAAAGGCAATGCTTTATTCATAGTATATCGCTTTCTTCATAAAATTCTCTTTGATTCCTTTATTTGGAAATATGAATAGTATCCTAAATTCTTTAATATACACATTTTATTTTTTAATCTGTTGACCCTACTGATTAAGACTTATAATATTAATTTATTTTAACTCTTCTTACATCCTACTTTAATTCCTTCTTCATGTTTCCTCTTAATATTCTAGTTCCCTTCCTCTATATTCATATTTCACACTCTTGTCGATTTCAATTCTTCTTTGATATTCTCATCGATTTGACGACACGCTTTCGTAAAATATTTCTTTACAATTTCTTATGTTCACGTTATCAAATCCGAATCAAGAGACAAAGAGGTACTTCCGCTCCACCGTATTACACGAAATATCGTTTATGGAGGGACGAAAGCTATTATTAGAGCAAACGATTTCCTATTGTAAAAACTTTTACACTTTACCACCAGCAATTTCAGCGGGGAATTACTTTGGAGTAAACCACCAAGATTCCCTCACATGCGGTTAATTAAGGCGATGGTTCAAGACTGAATTTATAGCTTTTAGGGTTAAGGCAAATGGCGTTTCTTATAAGCCATGGGACGGCTAATTTAACACGAAAACTTTACAGCGTTTATCGCGCTCTCAAATGAATTTATGTTAGTCACATAATAGAACCGCTTTTTAGGGTTCAGCTCTTTAATATCTAGAAGTGCGTAAACCCGATACAATCGGTGACTTAATTGTGATATATGGAGGGTATTTTATTGATGCCGTGACGGTTCGGAACTAACAACTAGTACAAACGTTTACGTAAACGTAAAGTTAATTTTAACCTCTTGAATGTTTCAAAAAGGGTTTTACGCAAGTAAATTTTTTAGATGCCTTATGATATTATTATGTATATATCTATAAGTAAACATATTTATCATAATTTTGTCATACTTATAAATACAAGTTTATTTTAACTTGAACTAAACAATAACGCAAATAAGCTGATATAGATACAAAATAGCGTTAGGGAAAAAATTTTAAGTTTTCAGGTTTCACAATTCTACTATGTAAATGATCATTTATTATGAGTGTACTAGGTTAACGGAAGCTCTAACAATGTGTACCAATCACTATTTTTCCAAAAGTAGTAATGGTTAGTACCTTTTCCATGTTAACCTCAATTTACTTCAGCAAAGTATTTTTACACTATAACTTGATGAACATATAAGCTATCCCGTTTATGTAGAATACCTTTTAAATATTAATTAACATATAATGACTGTGTCTTAGCAGAAGAAAAAAAATGATAGAATAGTAGATGTTTTCGGTACAATTAAATAATGTTCATAAACAAAAGAATAAACTCTATGATACAAAAAAAATATATTAAGAAATTACTTGAATTAGTTCTCGTTTGTGGGACTGGTTATCTCTATAGCTTTATCTTCGGTGTTTCTTAAATTACTACTGGAGAGAGAATCATTCTGAGAATACCAGCATTCACGTGACGACCATTTTAAATCACTTCTTAAACACTCTTTTTTGTTCTTAAAGTACTCTCAGCTTTCCAAGTTTGGCGATCAATAAGGTAACATGCATTTTCGATACACATTACCTTGTTCTTGAATTGGTTCTCTAACTATATTCTTCTTCATCTCTTCACTCTTAAGATACTATTTACTTAACCGCTGTGAAGTCTAAATAAGTCTTCAATATTAGTGCTTGTACTTAGTTGGAAATCTCGTCGGTAATTTATAAACGGAATCTCGCAAAGTTATATTTCATAGGCAGCGTAGCCACTTAGGGACGTTAAAGTTTTTACGATCTCTTATAATAGAGTTCTTATCGGGATCGCGAAACTAAACTATATAAACAAATTTAAGTGTTAAATATTTTATGTTAACACCTTAACGATGTGTCAATTTATGATATTTTTTAATTAAACCATAATTTTGATAAACATTCTTAACGTTCGTTCACAGGTCGAGGAGAGTCCCGCTTGCCTATGTCACCCGGTGGTGGACCAGACCGTAGTGCACATCCTGACTCCCTATCCCTTATTTGGGAGAGAAAGGTCAGAGTTGGAAATAGAATAGGGAAAAAGGTAGACACGGATGTTGTTGCCTCTCTGATGAGTTAGGACGGAAGTCGCCAAATATTTATAACATACTGTAAGAAAGTGGTAGGAAACATAATTAAAAGAAACAAAATGTAAAGAAATAGGAAAACAAAAAGAAAACCAAAGATATTAAAGAGATTAATGTAAAAGATAGGATAAATAAGGAATTAAAAAATGAAAAAAAGTAAAAGGGTAAATAAATGTAAAGTAAAAAGAAAAATTGGAAAAAGGAAGGAGAAGGAGAAGGAACAAAAAAGGCATGATTGTTTCAGATAAGGACGAGGCGACTACGGACTTCACTCACGAGCGAGAGGTGTGTGATGAAAGGAGAGAATGAGAAATAAAAAACTGTATGGAATAAGAATAGATGTTAAGCGAGATGTAAAATAAGGCCATGACCCAACGTACGCAGGGAACAATTAAAAAAAAAAAACATTGCTGTGTTCCAACTTAGAGTAGCTAGTTAAATTACATGGATACGAGTCTGAACGTCCCATGTCTGTAGGAATTGAGTAGTGTGGTGTTGTCTTTATCATCTTAACTGGGGCCACTTTGGCATAGGCTTATCATATACCATCAGGTGAACGTGGTGCTCATCTTTATGTCGTGTCGAATAAAAAAAAAATCTCAAAGAAACGAGTAAAGCAAATATTTGAATTGTGTTAGTTTTATTCACGCGCTCCACGCACAAACAAATGGAGGGCAAACAGCAAATGGGATTTTTCAGTCGTAGTGAATATCAAAGGAAAGAAATCCACCAAATTCAATTTGAGATAGTTTCGGTTTTTTTTTTATATTAATATAAAAGTTTCGTAGTTTTCACGTAGGTTATAAATAAAGGAATGAAGACAATGTTAAAAGAATATAACGACGATGTTATTGCGGTAGATTTGTAGTAGTAGACTATATGAGGATTATACAATATTTAGCAAGGTGAATTCAATAAAATCCTAATACTGAACTATCTCCATAGACGGATCCGGAATCGAACCAGGGACTTGATTATTACAAGCGGATAACCCCAGCATCACGGAAACAGAGTTTATATTAGGTTGGGGAAAAAGAAATCCATTATTTTTTCGGTAGATGGCTGTAGTGATAAATTTCTCGTAAAGTATCGATCAAACAGTTTCAGATTTATGCTCGTTGGAAAGATGACATTTCGCAGTAAAAATATTCTTTTGCAGTTTTTTGTTTGGTGCATTCAATTGTGAGTTACAGGGTGTTAAAAATGGAAGTGAACAAAGAGAAAATTCGGTACATTTTACAGTTTTTCTTTGACAAAGGCGAAAATGCAAGCCAGGCGGCTAAAATTGTGAATGGTGTTTATGGACCTGATACTGTAACAGCCAATTATGTGCAATTTTGGTTTCGTAGATTCCGTTCAGGAATTTTTGATGTTAAAGATGCACCTCGCACAGGTAGGCCGGTCGCCGAAAATGTCGATAAAATCGGAGAAATGATCGAAGTTGACCGGCATGTTAGCAGTCGTAACATCGCCCAGGAGCTAAAAATGGACCACAAAACAGTTTTAAACCATTTACACAAAGCTGGATTCAAAAAGAAGCTCGATGTTTGGGTGCCACACCAATTAACAGAAAAAAACATGATGGATCGAATTTCCATCTGCGAAACCTTGGCCAAACGGAATGAGATAGACCCATTTCTTAAACGGATGGTGACTGGAGATGAGAAATGGATCACATACGATAACCCTGTGCGAAAACGATCATGGTCAAAGAGCGGTGAAGCACCTCAAACGGTGGCCAAACCAGGACTAACGGCCAGGAAGGTTCTGCTGTGCATTTGGTGGGACTGGAAGGGGATTATTCATTATGAGTTGTTTCCATATGGTCAAGCACTAAATTCTGATCTCTACTGTCAACAACTGGATATTTTGAAGATAGAAATTGACCAGAAACGGCCAGAATTGGCCAACAGGAGAGGTGTCGTGTTCCACCAGGACAACGCTAGGCCACACACGTCTACAGTGACTCGCCAGAAACTTCGGGAGCTTGGTTGGGAAGTTTTAATGCATCCGCCATACAGTCCGGACTTGGCACCAAGCGATTACCATCTTTTTCTTGCATTACAAAATTTCTTTAGTGATAAAAAATTGGCATCTAGGGAAGATTGTAAAAATCGGCTACTAGAGTTTTTTGCAAATAGAGACCAGGACTTCTAGGAGAGAGGCATTATGAAGTTACCTTTAAAATGGCAACAAATCGTAGAACAAAACGGTGCATATTTGACCCAAATCGGACAATCCGAAGCATGTTAAATAAAGTCCTGAAGTTCATATAAAAATAATGGATTTCTTTTTCCCCAACCTATTATAATAAAACTGGATTTCGCCGTCAGCACATTACATATATTTTTTACATACAAAAGGCTGTTATTATATGCGATATCATTTATGACACTATTAACATTTCATATAGCAGTGCGCTAGTAGCATGTTATAAAGCAATAAATGAAATTAACATCGCCTTTAGTATCAGGAAACTAACAGTTATTTCCTGGATATAAGCAACAGCGCGAATGGCTCACGGCGTTAATGCCGCCTTCCAGCGAATGTTACCGTAAACAGTTTTACTTCAGTGTAATTGTCTGCCTGTTAACAAATTAAAAGTCACACACACACACACATACACACACACACACGCATACACACGCGCGCACCCATCCAAGGGTTTTAACGAGCGTCTCGTTCCTCACACTGCAAAGCCTGTTGATCTCTTAACCTTTATTACCTCATACGTGTTGAAGACATTTGTCCCACCAAATAAGTGGCATTTCTCAACTGGAGATGTCGATCTTATTTATCTGAACAAGCAATTAACAATAAACAACAAACAATATAATAACAAGAAGCGGAAATTCACTTGATAGTAAGTGATACATACGCCTTCCCATAATAACGTGGCGCTCGTTAAGATGATATATACTGAACGATATTGCACTCCTCGCCTGAGACCTAAGATGGAGTTTCATTACTCAGTAATTACACTAGCTACAGACCTCTTCAAACCGGAACACTAATGTTCGAACACTACTCTTTGACGGTGGTACCCACCCAGGCGTAATAACATGATAAATAAACCGGAAACTCATCGTCTTTTCAACTGATCGACGTCCACTGCTGGACATAGGTCTCTTGTAACGTGTTCCACAAACCACAGTCTTGCGCTGTTTGAATCCAGTCGCTCAAAACAACCGAAAAGTCACTTAAAATAAATTATTAATTAATATGTTTTTAAGAATATAGCAGAACCTTTTTTTTTTTTTTTTTTTTTTTTTTTTTTTTTTTTTTTTTTTTTTTTATATATTAGGGGGACCGGAAAGTAATGTCGTTTTCCGATGGTGCAACATCGGGCGAATATGGTGGATGAGGCAGCACCTCCCACCCCAATTCATTAATTTTTTCTAGAGTTCGCCTTGCGCAGTGCGGTCTTGCATTGTCATGTTGGAGAATGACGCCTTTTCGGTTGACAATCGCTGGCCACTTTTCAATTAAAGATTGATTGACTCGCTGCAATTGTTCGCTGTAGAGGTCTGCAGTAACAGTTTCTCCAGGTTTCAGTAATTCAAAATGAACAATGCCGCGAATACTCCACCAAACACACAAAAGCGCTTTTTTGGGGTGTAAACCTGGCTTAGCAGTACTCCGAGGGATTTCATTTGGAGAGAGCCACTGCCTTTTGCGTTTTGGGTTATCATACAGGACCCATTTCTCATCTCCTGTGATCAAGCGATCAAAAAACGCTTCTGTGTTGTGTCGTTGAAGCAATAAGTTGCATGTGATTGATCGGTTAGCCTTATTCTGTTCGGACAGATTATGCGGGACCCAAACACCTGCTCTGCTTACTTTTCCAATCTGCTTCAAATGTTCTTGGATGGTCGACCAAGGTTTGTTGAGACTGTTTGACAATTCCTCGATCGTCTGACACGGATTTGCTTCCACTTCCGCCCTTAACACGTCGTTGTCTAACGCTGATGGTCTTCCTGATCGATACGAGTCGGAAAGATCAAAATTACCCGATTTGAACTTGGAAAACCACCTTTGGCATTTACGAATGTCCAGTGCATTTGGATAAACATCGCAAATGTTTTTGGTAGCAACTGTTGCGTTATTTCCCTTGCGAAACTCAAAGAGCATGCAATGCCGGATGTGTACCTCTTCTGGTATTTGGCTGGCCATTTTACCCAAAATTACAAAAAAAAATTGTAATTCAATTGTCTATAAGTAAAGAAATCACTATAACCTCACAATGTCTTTGGTACGCCTCTGAACAAAACAATGAGCTGACAAATGACAATCAAGTATTGGCATGCGCAGAAACAACATTACTTTCCGGTCCCCCTATTACTAAGAAGTAGTAGATTTCCAGATTTTGAAAGAAAAACACTATTACGAGGGTTTAGTATCAATTAGAAGCTATCAATGGTCACGAACAGTGTATTACAAGCGTCTCCAAGATTTCTTATAAAACACAGAAAATTTCAATAGTCCCTAAGCGTAAGTATGTCCTAGGGTCTACTAGAAAACCTTGTACTCTCCTAAAGGCTATAACTCTATACTCATACCTTGTTGGCTTGCGATTTTCCTCTCTAACGTTAAAGCTTCTTTAATCGTCGTTTACGACACTGAAGTTTCAAATAAGTTTCAGTTTAAGGGCGAATTTAAAACAATGAGTAATACTTCTTAATTATTGTATAATATCGAAAATACTTTCTTAAAACATCGTTCAGGTCTAATAATGTTTAAAAAAAACAATACCTCTTGTTTATCAATAGATACTTGCTTAAGGTATCATCAACTGATAAGTTCACTGCTGGACTATTCCTATTCCTAACATCACGCCGATCATACGAGATCCCTCCAGGGTATAAGTACGGTCGCCAAAAAAATTGTATTAGCGTAGATTATTTAAGCGGCCATTTAATTATTGTTGTCAATCATTTCTTAGTAAAGTTAATTTGAAGTCGTTAGCGCAGTATTTTATTAATGCCAGTGTCGCTGATATACTTTGTTAGTCTTTACTCTATGATTTTGAAATGATGTCTTGTTTTATACTTCCTCTATTAGTTATTCAATAATTTACCCGTTTTCGACTTCTATCTGTAATCATTAGCTTCGCGATATGAGACAAGGTCCATAACCTTACTTTCGCTATAACGTTTCTCCTTTTCCCGTTGTAGATAACACAAACACTTATATTTCCATTAAGACAATCCCGGTTTTGTTTGGACGTGGCGCTGAATTGTGTGTGTTTTAAATATGTGAAATATAACCGGCGATAACGACGGACGTGCATTATGGCCAACAATGATACATTGAATGCATTAACTGACCGTTCCCGATTGAATTTGTCGCTATTTTTTATCTTCGATCCGGCTCCGTGGTCCCTCGTGAGATGTTCTTTAAACGCTCTCCGAATCTCGCCTGATGTATTATAAATAATGCGAAATGAATCGCCTTGTTCGAGATAAAGTTTTTGTTTAAAAGGTTTCGATATTGAAACCCATACGTGTTAAATGTAACGAGTGTATGTTTTAATCGAATGATAAGGTTAAGTGTTATTCATAATTCAATATGTTGATAGAGATACGGATGGTAATTAACGAGACTGATAACTTTAATAGCAAACTTTGCAAGACATACATACATATATATCACGCCCCGTTCCCAGTGGGGTAGGCAGAGACCACCTCTACCCACTTGCTACGGTCCTGGCACACCTCTCTCGCTTCCTCCACTTTGCAAGACAAGAAATCTAAAATATATGAAATGACGGTTAATGTTGATTTATCTTATCTAGTTATAATCTGCGATCAAGCTAGCTATAGCTAGATTGATAAAATGCTAGCTAAAGTTAGATTGCTAAATTTAGTGGTGTCTAGATTCACCACAGTTCCTATTTCGATGGTCAAGCAGTGTTCAAACATTACTGTGCTAGGCTTTAAAGGACTTTATAGGTAAATTATAAGAGTAATCACACCTAACATTCTGTCTCGTGGATACGAGCACAATCTGGTGATATATAGTATCTCATACCACCATTATAAGTTAAAATAAGGCGACGGTTACCATATTTACCATCAGATGAACACCTGTTCCTTCAATTGAGTAATTAAAATACTCCGTTGTCTGTTATACAAAATATTAGTTTCTAAATCAAGTATTAGAGAGCTATCTTATCTTTGGAGTGGGAAAAGGATTAAGTATATATATTGACAATATATTGTAATATTCATATATTATTATAGTTAAGTAAAGTTTAATGAACTTAACACGTTTTTTGTATATATTGTATATATAATTATCACCTTTCATTTGGCTATCGCCTAATCTAGACTCTTAGATAATGACAAGACTTTGCACCTTTCGATGTGTATAAAGTACTAAATAAATAATGAAATAAGGAAGTAGGCTTAAGAGGAATGTCTGGGGAGTGTATCCGGTTATCACGTCTCCGTGGAGTAGAAAGGTATGATTGATGAATTAAGGAAGGAAACAAGTGATTGTTACAGCTTTTAGCTGTAGTAGTTTGTATGTGGACGCAATTTGCAGTAAAGTTGTATCTAATTTCGAAGTTGACTGTTATTATAATGAACTTCACATTATCTGTTATATCTTAGACAATATCTATAGGCTGCTATATCGTCAATGCTGCTGTAGTTTTTGCCGTCTAGCACATGTGTAGACGTCACTGCTTAGTTTTAAGTTGTAGTGAGACCTTATATCTAAAGCAGGCTTAGAGGTTTCTCGATGATCAAGAACTTATCATAACTAGAGTGTACAGTCTTGAACAAAGGCGCCGAATGCTCCTATAAGATATATTTTGAATACTGTGCTATGGTATTACACGATATAATTCCTTTAACCCATATTCGCCACCAACCGACCAGAGGTACGACGAGTCACTATCCTTATGCTGTAAACATCCTCGGTTTGTGAACCGCCTTCAGTATTCTTGTCCAAATACGACGTGTACATGTGTCAAGGAAAGAGACGTCACCATATCAAACCAGGTGGGATCGTGGTTAAACGCTGTTTTGATTAAAAAAAAAAACTTACAAAGACCTACTTCTGCGCAGAAGACTTTGGTTAGATCTAATCATCCATAAGTTAATTGATGTACAGATGATTGCTAAAATTTGTTTCTATTGTACAGGACGATAAAAACAGGAATTCACCGTATGGTATGTGACACACAAACATAACAATGCAGTTCTATATTGTATGATAGGCTATCCTTATCTGATGCTGTGTATATTATCCTAACTAAATATTGCTATGGGCAGGTGCATCGCTTACTCCTGATCGTCTCATTGCTTCGTTTAATAAAAAATCTAAGTTTTAGGTGCCGAAACTTAAGTATTGTTTTTAATAGGCCCTAAGCTTTTTTAGTTAGTTCAAGGTCCTTTGTTTCGCAGATTAAAAATATGTTGTAGATATACAGAAAAACATTTTTGTATCTGTTTATATTGAGAAATATTTCATATGAATTAAGTGCAAAAATGTCTTACAATGGTTAGACGTGGTCTCAGGCTATTGTGGTAGTAAACCAGTTCGAGGGTCGAGCTTTACATTAAAGTGTAAGACAGGTCACAGCTGAGTTCGGAAAACTAGATACCTTTGCTGTTATGCTGAAGACAACCATATACGATGGTAGGTCTCTGTTGCCCGGTGAAAGTTTAGGTAGACACTGCAGCTCCTATTTCTACCGAACCGTGCTGTGTTAACATTACTGTATTCCAGATTGAAGGGCGTTGTAGCTATTGATAGGACCTCAGGTTAGCCTCAAGGCGATGTGTACAATTTGTTATGACCAGGCGTACCACTTCTCTCATTAATTTCTCCGTTCTCATTGCAAAATAAGATTTTATAAGATTTCTTCTACTTCTTCTTCTTGTCGTGCATCTTTATGATTGAAGTTTGTCTGTCTAAAAGTAGGTCTCTATTGCTAGGTAGAAAAAGTCCTCAGTGTACATGATACCGGTCCACTCATGAGAGTACATATGAACGTTAAATAACCACGACTACTTCCATCTGCTAGCATATCTTTTGTCTTGTATCGTGTTTATTACTATTAGCATCATTATACGACTTTCTGAGTTTCCACCGCCGACACAGAAAATAAAAGTAAAAAAAGTCTTACTTTTAATACTATATAGTATGTATAGTTTAGTGCTTGTGTATGCAGTGCATTGAATAAAGCTCCCTCGGAACGGTCCTGCGATAGTCGCGTCGCCAGCTATCGCGCCGGTTGATCTTTGTTGTTGCGGAACAGGTTTATGATTCATTGTCTCAATACAGAGGGCTCGTTACATCAGATGCTATTAAAGCTAAATATTTAAAGTTTAGTTAATTTTTAACTTGTTCTAGTTTAATGCAAACATAATCATCTCTTTATCACATTCATTAGGCGTCAACTACAGATAGCGCTCTTCCATAATCTTAACCACACCGATTGGTGGGATGCTCATATCCCGTGCTATACCAGATTAACGAACCATATGGTGTCCCATCAGCATTATATTTTATGGTATATGTTGAAATTAGCAGTGAAATGTGATTTTTTAATCGCGCCCTGTTACCTCTTCCTTCTACTGATGTATACATACATAGCTTAACAGAATTGTTTTCTCCTTTCTGTATTATTCTAAACCGAAGCTATCAGTATTAACCTTTTCTATTGTCATTGGGTATTTTTATAAAGATTTTTTTTTCATATACGATAAATTGGACCGACAGTTGATGAAGATCGCAGGAAACCATTGATAGTGAGCATCGTATGACCGATCGGTGAGATCATTGGCGGAGCCCTACGTCCTGTTTTAGGCACCTATCAGCTGATGATGATAAGAAAAATTTAAAATGTTACTGATACCTATTGTTTGAGGTCGTAAAGATTAGACATTGGAGCACCTATATATGTGTCTTTAAAGATAACATAGATTACTACAATTTGTATAACTTTAAGGTTCCTTCCGGTGGCGTTACCGGTAAATCAATATTGTTTCATCGGATAAGCCGTTAAAATGTACTTATTACTAAAGTACTAGTTAAATGGAAGTTATAATGGGTACCTTTAAAAACAGGTTAAAAAACATGAACATATTCTTCTAGTTAAATAATTCTTTACTTAGAAGGATTTCACTGAAAAGAATTTTCAACGGCAGTGAATAAAGTTACCTCTATCTAGCATCGTCGAGACGTTGAAAGTTTAACGAATTGCTAACATACTTTTTTTTTTAACTAGTTTCTTTATTTGCTCGGGAACAGAATGTGAAAAATATACATAGAGAAAATAACAGTATTCTACTTCAGTTACAAATTATATTTGTTATTAATTAAAACATTTGATTGGACTATAAACATAAATATGACAATTATACTGGTGGTAGGTCTCTGTAGCCGGAAGCGTCTGGGAGCGTACTACTGTAGTGCCTATTTTTTCCGATAAACATTAGTTCCCAAACATTGATGTGTTCCGTATAGAAAGGCGCTGTAGCTAGTGTATTTACTGAGGTATCATCATCATTAGCCGATAGACGTCCATTGGTCGCTACGAGCGCAATGTGGTGCAGTACATATCATTCTAAGTAGCGCCACGTTGTTATGGGCGGGCGTGTCACCATATGGTGGACGTCCTGTTCGTCTCGTTTCTTACTTGTATATAAAAAAAAATGAACACTCCTCTTAATATTCCCACCACTGGTACTCGAGAGCTCTCTCTTTTCTCTCATTTGTCCATGTAAGCCAAGTGCCGGTCGGTAGATGTATGTATAAATGTCGCAAATAGAGTTTTACGACTTCGCCTCGCTCGTTATTGTTATCCGCCATTTTAGATATCTCGAAATGTCATTAGCGGTATAAATGGGTTTCGCGCCATAACGAACGCGAGTGTTGCCACAAAGGAAAATCATAAATCAAGTGTCAGTTTGACAGTTGCTGAAAGAAGGTACGTCAATGCATCGATGCAAAACTTTTAAAGATTCTTAGACCGGTCTTTTTTTAGTTTCGCTTTTGATTAATTGCGAAAAAAATGTGAACGTACTGTTGTTATTTCTTTTTATTTTCGTCTCTCAATGGAGATCTTTCGATCTTATTGAAAAAAAAAACATTTGACAGATGTTCAGGTTGACCTCTGATAAGATTCTTACAACATTCAGACTTACAAAGGAAACATAATTTACTGTTGTTACGTTTATATTATAAATGGTTTGAAGAGGTGAAAAATTTTATTTGTGCACTAACAAAGTGAACAAAAGATCCTCTTCGTACCTTTGTTATTTTATTTATCAAGAATATGACCATATCATTTGTATCCTTTTATTAATAATTAACTCTTTTTCCCCTGATTTGTTGGCTGCAACAGCCCCGCCTTCCTTTGGGAACGAGGCGTGATATATATGTATGTATGTACTCGATAAAAGCAATATTCTTACCAAAATTATATCTTTAGGTCTTATGATTTCAGATCTATCGAGATGAGTCTCTACATAAGTGGAAATCTCTTATACACATGGAGATAAATTATTGTCTTGGATAATGCTGTCAAATTTTAGAATATAGCTAGCCAAGTGCTTTAAAAATAACTTTGTATATGTATGTGATCCTTCACTTTGTATGTGATACGCGTGTCCATAACAACGAGGCGCTAGTTAGGATGATATACAAAGCACAACCAGAAGTTATGTCTCGTTACTTCAGTAATTTTCTGTATACAACGCCCTTTAAATAAGAAATCAGTAATATTTACACAGTACTGTTTGTCGGTAGATATTGGAACGGCGATGGTAGATGAGTGAAGACGGAAGTCGTTGAATATTTTTGAAATTTTGCAGAGAATTGCTACAGATATGATAGAGAGAAATAAAACTAGAAAGTAAGAAAATATATTTAATGTAAAATAATAGTAAATACAGTAAAATACAAAAAAGTAATAAGATAAAGAAAATAAGGCGAAATATAGAAAGTGAAAAGGACAGTTGTAAGTAAATTATAATAAGCGGTGATTGAAGCTTGAGAGATGATGCATGAGAGAAGAAAACGAGAATATGTAAAGATGATAAGATATAGGAGTGAAAGAGAGAAAGTATGAACGAAGAAAAAGAATATGTAATAAGTAGGGAAAAGAAAATAATGTAAATAAAGGCACACAAAGAAAAGAAAAGAGATAAGCCCAAAACAAGCAAGCAATGGTACCTACCTAGACGGTTTCTGATGACAGAAACAGAAATCGAGAAATATAGTTTGTTTACTGAATTTGATTATATATTTTTTTATATTATCACGCCTTTTTTCCAATAGGGGTAGGCAGAGGTGAATGAACTCTCATATTCCGCCAGATGTGGTTAGATTAGGTCCCATGGAACAGGGGGCGAGCCTGTTGCCACTTCATTGGGGCCACCACACGCACACAAAGATGATATCATACATACATACATATATATCACGCCTCGTTCCCAGCGGGGTAGGCAGAGACCACCACTCTCCACCTGCTACGATCCTGGCACACCTCTCTCGCTTCCTCCACTTTCATAAGCGTCTTTCATAAGATGATATCAGTGTGCGGGTTTCCTCACGATGTTTTCCTTCACGATGATTCGAACCCGCGACCTTCGGAATGAAGGCCGCACCCTCTAACCATTAGGCCGGCGAGCAAATTTAATTATAAATTGCTTTTATGGTGCAGTAGGTAATCGCTTGTCTAGTATCATGGTGGTCTGTAGTTCAATTCGAAGGTCACGCGATGTAGTGTATAGATTTCTTCAAACTATTCAATAATGTTTAAGAATTCAAATTTATCAGCAGTTATTAGATCAGTTAAATGATCTACTGTAATTACTATGTTTTTATACTCGTCTACGTAGCTAGACCAAATTTGTTTATTTTTCTGTTTTTTTCTAAGTTCGTATTTAACTAACAAAAAGCAACTCCATCCATCAACACAGCCGACAGACTTTTATTGCTAGTACTAAAAACTCCTAGCAATTTTGATCTTAGATTTCTGTGTCAACTTGTAGTTTAATTATCCTTGTTGTAACTTTACTTCACTTCTATATACATTATTGTGAAGTAACATTGATGTTTTTGTTGTAATGTTGTTTAAGATTAATATTTAATGTTTTACTTTAGTTTATATATCTTACTTCACCTATTACGATCAGATTTTCATTGATGTACTTACAAATATATAGTCCATAGTCAAGTTTGAGGATCGATAGTAATTGATATATCGAATGGTATAAAAGTAAAGATTAAAATAACTTATGTTTCGGTAATAATATCTAGATTTTTAAACCAAGGAATCAATATCAAAAATTTTAGTAAAACCTTAATAAACTTAGGAGAAACGGAAGTAACCTTTAAGAAGATGAGTACTTTGGTACTTCAATGTTATTATATTATTTATCCTTATTTGTTTGTTTTCCTTTGATTCAATAAACTATTTATCTATATATAAGATATCAATAATTGATCTTGGCTGAGTAGTTATTATCATATTTCAATAACTAATGAATGTGGAGATGATATTTTGCCGCTTACGCAATTTCGTGGATTTCTTCCTTGAATGGATTACAATACAAATTCCTGTGAGTCCTTAAACATCAAAACTGTAGTTTATTGCCGCTTGTCCGACCGTACGGTTTTATTTGAGGGCGTGGCTGGACATTGAGTTTCATAACAGCCTTTACAAATTGTAAATCTGTGCGTTCAAACCGTGAAAAAGTGTCTTTGCCGCTTTTTTTGCATAATCCTCTGATAAGTCAACGCTTTTGAAGCGGTTACATACTAAGCGGAAAGCGTTTAAATCTTTAAAATATTTATCAATGTTGGTTATATCAGTTTGCTTATTTAATGAAGTAAAATAAAAAGTAAGACATGTTTAGGTTTGATGCGTGAAACTGAGATTATTCAGTAATGTGTAATTGCCGATTTCGTGATGGATTTCCGTTAGGTTTTTTAATGATTTCTTTCTTATGAAATCCTGTTACACATTCTGTTTACGCTACCCCTGTCAACGCGGACTAACCCTAACGTTAGTAACATAAGGATGGTAATGGCTTGTCGGTAGTGTCGGTACATGTGTTGCGAATGGACGCACCGCGTTCGGTAAATCAGTGTTAAAATCCAGAAATCGCCGGGCGAGTCGGAATCGAGTTTTTAAACCGATTACACGGTGCCCTCGCGAGCGAATTTAAGTCCATTTTAACGCTCTCGCCTTTTATTTTGATAATAACTTAAACGATTGAACTTAAATTATCGACGCGCTGTTGAATGTCCGCAGTCGCGAGATGCGGGAAGGATGAAATATAACTTCCATTGTAAATGAAAACAATTTCAGGCGAATAATTTTTAATGACGTTTCTTTTATTACATAAAGACTTTTTTAAAAATTGATACATAACAACTGTTAAAGATGACATGTGTAAGAAGAGTCTGAATTCAGATATGACGGCTGATAGAGGGATATGGAAGAGAAGTACATACTGTGCCGACCCCACATAGCTGGGAAAAGGGCAAGAGGAAGAAAAAGTTTGAAGGGCGCTGTAGCTAGTGAAATTACTAGGGTAACTCAACATCTTCATTCTCAAACGATGAGCAGAATGTGGTGCTATATGCCACATTGTTATGAGCGGGCGTATCACTAGCTGGGGAAAGGGCAGGAGGAAGAAAACGAAGACATTGTAATTATTCACAAAAGTACTATCAAAACTAAGGAAGAGGTTTAAAAGAAATCTTATTCTAACATTTATATGCTTCTACTGGTGATACTGTTTAGTCATCACTATACGTATCATATAACATAAACTATCATCATGATTTGAGCCTATTGCTGTCATTGCTGACCATAGGTTACTTGTAACTTTAAAGGAATGTTGCACATACTTATAGTCATTCAGCAATTGACAGATTCGATCTAGATTTACAAAGTTGGTGTCATGGAGTCCTAATATCATCATAAGCATTAACCCACAACATGCCACTGTGCTTCCAAAGTTTAAACTAATTATGTACTGTTCTTACTGACCACCAAGTCTAATTACCGATCATTAGGAAAATAGAAACGATGAACGTATCACAGGATGGAACTCGTGACAGAAGTCTAAAACATTATAATTTTCATTTACAACGAGTAAACCTTGGCATTAACAATATGTGTATGGATAGAAGGAGAATACTATACTATACAAAGCCACCCTTTCCTCGCTTTGCTGGCAAAAAAATATACAATTAGATATAAAATTTGTCAGAAATATTCCCACCCGGCGGCAACTCGGCAACCTCGGCTCCTCCTTGCTATTAATACCACCGCAACCCCTTTGGAAGGTAACATCTCATAAAATTAATTCTTAGTTAACCTGTTAGTTAAAAGGAATATTTCTACCAAATTCCAAGTCTCTAGGCCTTACAGTTTCAGAGAAATCGTGACGAGTCTCTACGTAGGTGGAAATCTCTTATGTATGTATAAATAAAACATCCTATATAACATACAGAATAATTTGACAGTCGGAAAACAATGCTGTTATGTCAGTAGATTTACTGCATGGTTATCCTAGACAGCGAGGCAGGTTCGTATAAGCCCTACCAGCAACCAAAATAATACTGACGACTATTAGGAACCAACATTTAATATAATTACTAATAAACTAGTATCCAGGTGCTAGTATAGTATACAAATAGTTTTATTCATTCGAAATCCAATATCAAAACGTAAAACTTTGCCGCAATAAAATAAACTTGAATGTGTTACCATAAATCTGCCTTATTTACATCTGTCCTTATTTTTTTACGATAGCAACCCCGAAGACGAGGGTCCCGTATAATTGAGTTAACAATAATTAAAACTCGAAACGATTCTATCCGTAACATGCGTGTGTCAGTTGCATTGATTGATGGCGCGTACGCCTTCACTTGCGGGGCGGTTTTTTTTTGTATTCATATCTTCAACAGAACAATAATATTCTCAAGATTGAAGACTTAAGATTAAGCTGTATTATTTGAACTTGACTATAGTGAAGTTTTGTATAAGTGATTTATGTTTGAGTACGTTACAGAGAACGTATACAGTTTACATGCTATTGAAACTAATCAACATTATCGATACTATTTGTTTTGTAACATAACTAGTAATTAGTAAGTGATTTCATCATCATAACCTTTTGTATTTTATTTATCATCATGAAAAGCGATATAAATCTGTGCTGTTTGGGATATTTGACAAAATGTTGCTATATTTACTTATTCAAAATTTCGACAACATATAAAAGGCCTCATTCATTATCTCTTAGTAGTCTCTTAAGGAAGACCGTTAAAGCATGTACCGCTTGAGAACGAAATCTTATCACCATGCAGTAGATTTAACTAGAAGATATAACTGCCTTCCAGTATTCATTATTACATAGCTTGCGGACGCTTCAAGACAAGCACCATCTTCTTTAATAAAGCAAACAAAAAGATATTTGTAAGAGTTTTGCCTGAAAAACGTAACACCATTATAAAGCATATCAACATTATGTAAGGTAGGTCTCACTTGTCAGAGACCGTCTAGGTAAAAACATTGCTGTGTTCCGGTTTGAAGGGCGTTGTAGTTATTGAAATTACTGCGGTAATGAGACCTAATATATTGTGTTTCAAAGCGACGGGTACAATGTGGTGCTGTGTACATCATTCTAACTAGCACCACATAGTTATGGGTAGAGGTATCGTTTACCCTTAGGTGAACGTCTTTCCCGTGACATATAATAAAAAAAAACATATACACAGCACCACATTACGCTGTCTATAGCCTGTGGATGGAAGCGCAATTTGAGAGTGTGTGATTATATTAACACCTCTCGTTTATAGACAGTTGTGATACAATCTCATTCCTGGAACTAGGTCTCTGTTGTCTGCATTGGATTGCTTGTAAGCTGATGCTGGTCCTGCAATTCCACCAGCCTAAATACTCTTGGATAAATACCATTGGTCATATACTATAGGAATATATAAGAACCTTAAAATGACGCTGATTCAGAGTACGACGATCAAATTAATACTTTACTCGTATACTTTGTTCATCACTATTATTTAGTTTCTATGGAAATTCCAGACGACGATTAGACAAATTAGCGCTAGATTTTAACACTATTATTTATTCTGACATATTAAGTGTTAGTCAGACATTTTATTTCTCAAGATATTCCTTTTAAAGACATTAATTTGTGGAGATTCGTTCACGTGAACATTAATAAGATGAAACGGTGTTTGACAAAAGAATTTACGTAATCCATTAGATGAAATGGAGGATGGATTGTTGGGCTGTGGTGTTTATACATTAGAATTTATTGCTTTTTTTTTTGTTTAAAAAAGTAAACAAAGAGGTTTATTTTAATGCGTGTTAAGGCGTATTATTAAATTATACATATACAATTAGGGATAGAAGAAAATAGATCTTGTGAAGTGCACATTGAGGGAAGCACAATAAATATTATACATGTTTTGTATCTTAAAAACTTTAGTCTCTAATTCAAATATTCATAATATGAGATAGTCTGTAATTCAAATATATAATTCATATGAAAAGGAGATCCTGAATTGATTATCATCATGAGGTATCCTTTTAGTAGGAATAATTACAGTTTGTTATAGCACGACTTGTGATCCACGAATGCCCCTTAAACTTAAAGGACAGATCTACGAGTCGATCGTTAGACCTGTCCTCTTGTATGGAGCTGAGAGTTCGGCCACCAAGGGTTCGGATGAAAGGAGATTACATGTGGCAGAGATACGAATGTTAAAATGGATGTGCGGTGTGACAAGGATGGATAAAATTAAGAATGAGTATATTAGAGGCAGTCTGAAGTTGCTTCAGTGACAGTGAAATTGAGGAAGAAGAGGTTAGCGTGGTACGGGCATGTTATGATGAGGAATGAAGGACATATAACAAAGAAAGTAATGAGAATGGACGTGGACGGTTATAAGGCTAGAGGAAGACCTAAGAAAGTATGGATGGATTGTGTGAAAGACGATATGTGCAAGAAGAGTGTGAATTCAGATATGACGGCTGATAGAGGGATATGGAAGAGAAGTACATACTGTGCCGACCCCACACAGCTGGGGTGAGAGCAGGAGAAAGAAGAGAATTACAGCTTGTCCTAGATCTATGAAAAATATTAAAAAAGGACTTACCTTTAAAATGAGAAAATTGTATTGATTCTCTGTTTGTGTTTATCTGTAGGAATTTTTTTTTTGTGAAAAAGTAATATCGTACTTATTGCCTATATTTTCTAGACGTAAAGCCGTCGTCTCAGGCTGAAACTTTCTCAGCGAAACTCTGACACATTAGCGTCCTATCTCATCAAGATACCTGTAAAGTAACATCGCATAGTGTGCCCATAAGCAAACACCTTCGAGCTGCCATACACGGAATCTCCTTTCACGGCGTATATCTTATTCATGCGTGAGACGATGCTAACAGAATGGGCCGATAAAGCCGCCCATTCGCGCGCCGGCATCGCTATTGATTTACAACAGGATTAATCAAATTTTATTTCCTGTCTCCAACTACATTGGAATAATGTTTACTTTACTGGTGATTGATCAGCCAAGCAGTAGTGTGAAAACATTACTATGTTCCAGTTCGGACAGCGCTGTAGCACAATATGACGCTTTATATATCGTCAAACACCACCACACACACACATTTGAATTTTTTTTTATTCATCAAGCGACAACGAACAGGACTTTCACCTGATGGTAAGTGACACGTCTGCCTACAACAACGTGTCAGTAATTAAGATGATATATAGCACCACATTATGCTCGTCGTCTTGAGACATAAGTTGAGTCTCCTTGTCTCTATAATTACACTAATTACAACACCTTTCAAACCGGAACAAATTAATGTTTGCACACTACTGTTCGACGGTAGAAACAGGAAGTGCTGTTGTACCTTCCTAGACGGTCTCCGGCAACAGAGAACTACTACCAGAAACGTTTTATGAGGAAGTGATACACTTGCCACCAGGTCAATGTTCTGTTAATTTAAATTCTTTATCCAATAAGAAGAAAACCCAATTTCACGTTATGTCCAGTGACAATGAGGCTGTGAACCGAGAAGAGTATTAGTCTAGAATATTCTAGCATTAATGTTGCTAGTCGGTACACAGTGATGGTGTTGCATCAGCAGATTTACAGTATTAGAATGGTAGAAAACCCTAGAGGACTCGAATCGGTATAGAGTATTAAAATTACAATCGCACGCAATCATCGCGGTCCGGTTTGAATGATTTTATGTTTTGTCGCCTTACAGCTAAGCAGGATTTATTTAAGTACGCGCGTATCTTTCAGCTCGTTAGTGACGCTCTTATTCTCGTAACAAGTTTGACAGATAATCTATATATTTATAACCGATAACGTTTTTATTGAGCCTCATAAAATGTTAAGTTAAATATGATTTTCCTTAGCGAATACTCCTTACTGTATTTAAATTGATTATGATAGGTATCTGTTGCCAGAGACTCTCTAAGTGGACACCTATTTCTGATGCCAAACAGTAGTGTTCAGACATTACTCTGTTCAACTATAATAGGCTTTTAAGGTAATGAAATTATGTAACGAGACAATCTCTCGTGTGTACTAGGAACCTCGGGTCATGTATATCATCCCAACAACCTCCTATAAGCTTCATCGATTATCATCAGGTGAACAGAGGCTTCAAATCTTTTTAAAGAAACTTTTTCTGTAGTTTCTGTATCGGTCGCGGTCTATAGAACGATTTAGTTCATTATTTTAGCAACTACCCTCTTCTTTTTATCACTTTCTTTGTTCTTAGCTACATGTCCTATGTAGTAATAGGGGTAAGCTATCTTTTTTTTTCCATCATCACTTCGCTTTGTGCCTTTTCCTTGACATTATCATAGTATCGTCACATGAGTCCGCGACCGGAGAAATTAAATAAGTACTCTCTTGATCTTTGACTTTTCTATATAGACAATTTGTGGTTATGTTTATTATATTTTTTTTAAAGAAGCCTTCAAAAGTCGCGTTATGAACAGTTAGCTTTAAGGACAAGTGGGAATGCAGTGAAGTTACCGGCGCGGCGTCGGATAGATCCTTATTGTATTTAAGACTTGCGCGCTATACGTAGCCATATAGCATTTGAAATTCCTAACTGAATAGAGAGATCTGCGTGAAACTTGATAAGCAAACACTACAATAGCTGCGCACTGTTAACGTCTTACTGAACTATAATAAAGCGTATACTACCAATGAATATATTCATTTATATATATATATAACAAAGCATGATGGGGCGACGATCTGGTAACAATCGCTGAGGATTGTCCATTGGTGGTTGGCATCGGAACTAACGCTTTGAAAATCTATTGAGCAGGTTCTACAGCCTACAATAATAGCCTGAAAAGATGATGATGATGACGATACATGGGGATGCGTAGAAGCATCCCCCTTAAAATAATAGTAAAGCGCTAGAAGGGATGTTTACACTATACAACTTCATTAACTATCTTATGATGTTAGACCATCGCTATTTTAATGTCACTAGCTATAGATATCTTTAAAGGTATTACAGTTCACTATCACTATGCGTTTTGATCAGTTGTTTTTTTTTTAATATACAGTAAATTTTATCTCACTACTACTAGAATTTATGCAAATTTTCTCAATAAAAAAAGTCAAAGAAAATTTTTCTTTCTATAACCGAAGGCTTCTCTTATGACAGCAGAAAAAGTTTTTCACAACTTAAGGAAAAGAACTTATTACTAGTATTATCCATCATCATCATCATCATCTCATGGTGTTAATAGTACTGTGTTGAATGAGCTCGCAGGTTCGGCAAAAAGAAATTCGAAATCATGAGCCGATAATTCTCACCATTGACATTCGTCGCTTGGCCCCGTGCATTTTCAAAAAAAAATGGTCCGAATATCCCATTCGTGGATAAAGCGCACCAAACAGTTACCCTTGGGCAATGTAATGGTTTTTGGTGCTTCAGTCGAGGATTGCGAGTTCTTAGAGCCCAGTAACGGCAATTTTGCTTGTTTACGTGTCCGTTTAAATGAAAATGAGCCTCGTCGCTCCAAAAAATGGAATTCACAGTGCGAAAACGCTCCAACATGGTTTCACAAAAAAATTTGCGTGAAGCAAAGTCATTTTTTTTCAATTCTTGAATTATTTGAATTTTAAAAGGATGAAACTTCATATCCTTTTTCAAAATTTCATGCACAATTGCTCTTGGAAGTCCCAGTGAAGCTGCCCTTTTCCGTATCGAAAGTCGTTCATTTTCACGTAAACTGCGTTCAACCAGTTCAATGTTTTCGGGGGTCCTTGACGATCGACTAGGTCCTGGCCGTGGTGTGTTCATAGCCGAAGCAGTTGCGCGGAACCTCTCCACCCACGAACGAATTAAATTCACACTCGGCCCATCGCCTATCCGTCGAATATTGAAATGTGAACAAAACTGTCGGCGAGCGAGTACGTAAGAATCGTTACTCTTGAAAAATGCTTCAATAGCGAACGCGCGATGCTCACCCGGCCACTGCGACATCGTGACTAAGAAATCCGCACGATCGGTGATTTTAATGACACCACCTTCCCCCCGCACTGTTTATAACTTATTGAGATATTCGTTTTTTAAAATATAAATCTGCCGCCAGACACTCTTTACTTTGAGACAATTAAGATTTTTGCCATGTCTGCATAAGTTAAGATTGTAGGTGTCTAATGCCGAAGATCATTTAGGTACCACCGCAGCTCTTACTCTTACTGCCATTGCCAAACAGTACTATAGAAACATTACTGTGTTCTGATTTGAAGGGCTTTATACCTAGTAAAATTAGTGGAGTAATGAGACTTAAGAGCTAATGTATCAAAGCGACGAGCACAATGCGGTGCTTTGTATATGTTCCTAATATCTTGACTATATGGCGTATCACTTACCATCAGATGAACATATACATAGTCTCGTATCTTCGTTGTATCATATATAAAAAAAAACCTTTTTGTTTTTAAACTCCTCATCTATGTTTCGAAATATTCGCAAATATTGGCGATCAAAGGTGTAGTCACAAATATTTGTGACCAACGATTCGGGCGCAAACATTTGCCAATGTTTTTTTCCGCGCCAACAGTTAAAGATAAAACTCGTTTACTCAAGTAAAATACACGAAATGACACTTCGTGTTAAAAAAAAAGTATATTAGTGTACAGTTTAATTAGCATTAAATGTATATGGGGCATTATAAACGCGGAGCCAGGAAATGTTTAAAGGTCGCCTTACGTCGTCCATCACCCGGCCAGCGAGTTGGTGATAAAAATTAACAGCTTCGTTAAAGTAAGAGTCGTCTCGAGATTTTTTCGCGTTTTGGAAATAAATCCCGTTTTATATAAGTATGATAAAACATAAAAAAATCTTTATAATTTTACTTCTCATATCTTTTTCATAATTATGGTTTCCACACTCAACCGTCAGAGTCGTTGATTATCCGTTTTAATGTTTGCTCTTAACTCTACTTTCTCTTAAATACTTATGGGATTCATATTATCTATTAAATAACACTGTTTATACTCTTTACAAACTTTTACAGCGATTTTTTTTTTATTTAATACAACGAGCGGAACGTTCACATGATGATAAGTGATATGCCTACCCATGGTGCTAGTTAGGATTGATATATTTACGCTCGTCGCCAGAGACATATCGCGTCTCGTTACCCCAGTAATTAAATTAGGTATAGAGCCCTTCAAACCGGAAAGCAGTTGTTTGCATAATATTGGTTGGCGGCAGAAATAGATGCTGCGCTGGTACCTACCTTTTTTTTAAATGTTTTGGGGGGGAAATCTTCAGAAGATACTCTGCTTGTGGGGGTAAGTCAGGGTTATATGAGATTCCTACTCACTAAAACCCTCTCGTTGGTCTGCATCAGTGTATACGGAGAAGCTCCGGGATCTCTTATAGAACACACCGCTGCCTCTCTACACTTTCTGTTACACGTTTCTGAGGACGAACCTAACCTTTCTAAGCACCATCGCAAAGCTATGTTCTATCTTACGTTCGCCTGTTGAGCGCTAAGCCCCACCTTCAAGGCTAGCGAAACTCCTAAACCATTTCAGTCGCCTTTTACGACAGGCAGGGCTTACCTTAGTCCTATTCTTACTAGCCGGAGATTACAGGGCTGACGGTGGTACCCATATGGTCTCCGACAACAGAGACCTACCACCAATAAAATTACCAGTAATTTTCTATATATTATAAATCTATCCCTATTCTCTTTATTCTGTATTAGTTTATACTATCAATTACTTCTACGTTTTGTTATGCTTCTGATACCTCTCTTCCATACATAAGACATTCTGTTCTCTGATTATCCAGAATGTTACTGCTGGAGCAGTAAATATAATAGCAATTGAATCTGTGACAGTTTCTCATGTACTAAATTTTCAGATTCATATATTTTTTTTATAATTAAATTACTAAGAGTAGTCTTTCGACTTTGATTCTCGACAGCTTAGAATAGAGATCTTTCTTCAAAAAAGCTTGGGTACAAAGTATAAGCTGTCTTCCTAATATTCCCACAGCTGGGACTCAAAGATTTATGTAGAAGAGAGTCCAGGTTATATGCTTGTAAATTAAGGTTATGCATTAGTGAATGTTAATTATAAACAATTAAGAGAATCGATGAGTTAAAAAAGCGGTTTAAGTGATGGTAAATATAAGAGCGCGATGTGATGCTGTGCATACAATCCTAACTAGCGTCACGTTGTTATAGGCAGGCGTATCACTTACCATCGGGTGAACGACCCACATGTTTCGCCGCTGAATTAAATATAAAATTGAAAAAAAGAGTCATTATCCTGCTCATAGTGTGGGCTAGTTAGAATGGTATACACAACACTCGTTACCTTAGTAATATCACTAGCTTTAACGCATTTCAAATAGAAACAGAGTAATGTTGCACACTACTGTTTGACGGAATAGGAGCTGTGGTGCTCCCTACCTGGACTAGTCTCCGGCAAGAGACCTTTCGGTAATTAGTATGATTACCTGGGAATTTAATCTATGTCTCTTTTTACGTTTTGTTTGTACCAAAGGGTTGTTTCACAGCATCAAAACTTACCGATCTCATCATTACAAGCTACGTCTGATTTAATGACACATGTCGTTAAACCCGGATCTCGTTTCCCTGTTTACTCCGGCCGGGACTCGAACCCCCGTTAAAAGCGCTAATTCGTACAGCGCAATGTATTTTATGACGTACCCGCTGTAGTGAGTACAGAACTGACAGACGCGGCACTGTCGAGTTTATTTTTAAACTGTCTCGTGTAACCCCGAAATAAACTTCAAAGGTTGTCTAATTTGGTATACGAGTCTATGGTTAGAATTGTTATGGACTCTTTGCCGATTACTGACAGTACCTCCACTGACGTTTGCGACGCGAAAAGGCGTTTTTTTTTTAAAAACGAAGCAACGTGGCGGGCAGGACGTTCACCTGATGGTAAGTGATACATCTGCCCATAACATATTGGCACTCGTTAGAATGATATACACTGTACCACATTGCGCTCGTCGTGTGAGACATGTTCTATTTAGCGGCACTACTACCTTACTACCTAGATGGTCTATCACAACTGAGACCTACCACCGGGCTTTGTTTGTATGTCTATTATTATAATATTTCATCAAAAGTTGAACCGGATGTAATTTTTTCAATGCTATTAATCAACGAAACACACAGGGAAATGAGCGCTTTGTGATGTACCGGTTCGTCATACCGAGGCGGCTAAAATGTTGATGATCCATTTTATTGGATTCGTCGCTTTGAGACGTAAGTTACCATGTCGTTACCTCAGTAATCAGTAGCTTCTATGGCCATTAAAAAGAAAGTAATGTATACTACAGCTTTGCAACTGAAATTGGTTGCTTAGCTGGTCTCCAAAGTTCTACTTCGTTTTAAGAGCTACTTAACTTGTTAAGCTCGTCATCAATCGGCATCATCAGCTGTTGCGTTTCTCCGTTACTATGGGATATTTATCTTTATCCTTTACCTGAATTTATCCTTCAGCTGAAATCAGTGAGTCAGTTCTGTGGATTGGAGCAGCTCATGTCACGAACATTTGGCGAGCAGCGCCCGCTCTCTGTAAATATTTACGTGTGACTCACGGCCCGGCGACGGCGCGGTCGCTAAAATGCAGCTTACTCGATTTTTTTTAATCTATTCATAACTTATATTACTTAAATATAGCAAGAAGGAGATTAAAACAATAACATTAATTTGTTTAAATTAATATATTTTGCTGTTGCATTACATTCGCGAGAAATTATTCAGTTTGGTGTTGCGACTGTCCATAGGCCTCAACGATGAGTTTCCACCAGGTGATCGGTGGCTCTTTTGCCCACCCTGCTTGTAAAAAAAAAAGTTTGTTAAAATCTGCTTTACTTCTTACTTAATAGATAACATAAATTTTTTTTAATAGTAGAATTATTAGACAAAATGCAAGATTTAGTTTGATAACAGTGTTGTATAATATACTAATAATAAGGGATTTATATAATAATTAGACGGCAAAGCATATATATGTGAATCAATTTGAATATTCTTCAAGTTGCAAATCCCACGAAGCAATGAGACGCAGAAGACACTGCATCAGACACCTGATGGTAAATGATACACCCTTTATAATGCTCATTGCTTTGAGACAGCATATTAAGTCTTGGTATCTCGTGTAAATTCATTAGTCATTGCACTCTTTACACCGGAATACAATAATGTTTACACACTACTGTATGACGGTAGAAATAGGATATGCAATAGTTTACTTTGAAGATCTCCAGCAACAGAATCCGTTCAAACTTCCGGTTAAAATGGAAGGTGACTAGTTATTAGGATGCGGCCATCGAGCGCGATCTTAGCGCTCCGCCGATAAACGGAGCGCTGATGTTTATGAAGTTTTATAACTTGGCGGCGATCGGGTAAGTGATCCGTCAATGTTCGTACAGTTAAGTTTACCTACGGTTCACCTCCCCCCCACCCCACGCTCCACATTGTTCACTTAACTGGCTTTTTGTTAGCGTCTTCAGCGATCACATACATCCGAGTTAACATGGCCGCGGTGCGCCTTGAATAAATTATATCTAACGTACACAACAAACATTTCACGACATACATTGGTTTATTTTATATACGGTGAGCACGTGCATTCGTGTATTGTGTTGTTGTGTATAAGTGTCAATTGGTAAAGAGGTTGGTAAACATAGGGTTGGTAAAGTTGGTGGTAAATATTGCTTTTCGACTGCGCCATGACTGTTTAACTTAAAATAAATAATATCACTTTATTGCTTTCGTTTATTTACTTATTAAGTACTCTGTTTTCTCTTGCAATGTACTAAGGAGATCCCTGGTTCGAATCCGAGGCTCAATTTCTATAAGCCTATCTTGCCGGATATCGTTTAGGAAGTTACCGCCTCAGTTGGCCACCTTGGTCGTCAAAGGACCTTATTGTCTACAACGATTTAACAGTGGATCTCAATTCCATGATATTGGCGATGTTGCCATCACAGCTCCTATTTCTGCCACCAAACAGTATGCAAACATTGCTATGTTCTAAGAGCATTGTATCTTTTTTTTTTTTTGCTTCGGAGGGAAATCTTCGAAAGATACCCTGCTTGTGGGGAGAAGTTAAGGTTATATGAGATTCTTACATACTAAAACCCCTTCGGTGGACTACGTTAGTGCATTCAGAGAAGCTCTGGGAAGTCTTATAGAACACACCCGTGCCACTCTACACTTTCCAGGCACCATCGCTAAACCTTATGCTGTACCAGGAAGGTTCGCTTCTTGAGCGATAAGGGCTCCCACCCTCAAGGCCCGCAAAAGTCCTACACCCTTTTAGTCGCCTTCTACGACAAGGAGGGCTTACCTTAGTCCTATTCTTCATAATTCGAGACTACAGGGCTGAAGGGCGTTGTATCTAGTGAAATTACTGGAGTAACGACAACACATCTCAAGTATCATGTAAAGCAAAATGTGGTACTGTCTATATTATTTTATCAAATCATCTTTTTTATATCGATACCCGGTTATTTTTAGGCCTGAGCATCTAGTTCGATTATATTAACCCCTTTCAATTTATTTAATTCTTTCTCCTTTCATTCTCCCACCTTGCTTTCTGGTTTTTTGTCGTTCTCCATTCTATCATAACATTGGTACGAGTAAATAGATGTTTACATGTTTATTTACCATCAGGTGAACATTGTATACGTGTCTTTGTTTAGTTTATAAGAAAATGTGATATAAATATTATAGCTATAAGCCTTTAAAACTAAACCACCAATAAATCAAACAGTGAATCAGTTCTATCTAAAATCAAACGCTATGAAAACTTGGAAGCCATAATAGAATATGATACAAATTAAAAAATTCCAAAGCGATTTATCTTAGCTACAAGTTATTATATAACACTAAATATAATTTAACAGAGGCTATATTTATTAATGTATGCGAAAAATCCGTCGAAGAGATAAAATTAGCATAAACATGATCAATAAGTTAGGATTATTGCCGATTTCCATTGACGTCTTACAATGGTAGATAAACATCTGCGGAGTTATTGAGGAATTATACGTATTCTAAAAACGATTAAAGTGGTGATTGGTTGTAGAATAGGTGGTGTTATTGTGTATATTATACCATCGGCATTGATCGGTTGAAGTAGTGTAAATCGCTTCTAAAAGTCCCATTATGTAGTATCGTTCAAATGCTTTTTGCGAAGAAGTACCGACCGGGCGAAGGAAATGTTCACCTGCCTGCCTATCATGCGACGTTACTTAGGATGATATACACTGCACCACATTGCCCTCGTCATCTTAACATAAGATGCCAAGTCTCCTTACTCCATTAATTTCAGCTACAGCGCCTTTCAAACTGGAACAGAGCAGTCCCAAATCACTGTTCGTTGGCAGAAATAGGAGCTGCTGTGGTACCTACTTATACGGTATCAGGCAACGGCGACCTACCATCAGTGTATTATGATTATGTGCAGCTTTAATAGCTCATTTCGTAAAGGCTTTACGTCATAAAGTAACCCGCGTTCGATCCTCACTACTATGTACAACAACTAATTTCATGGATATATGATCTATTCGTACTAAGTTAGTGTTGAGGATAATTAGCCCTGACACGCACTGAATCCTTGAGGTGTTCGAAATCCCAGCAGTGGGAATGTTAAGATGACTATTGTGTATATTCGCCAGTTCTCATAATACATAATAACTCCGCCGTATTCGCTTCTAGCACAAAATGGCGGCCATATTAGAAATGAGATTCATATAGATTTTATAAGACATACTAATATGTTTGATGGCGTTTTAAACATAAGTTTTGACTACTGAATTATATAGTTTGTGTTTTATTATTTTTTTTTATATACAACGAAGGGACATTCACCCGATGGTGAGCGATACACCAGCCCATAGCAACGTGGCGCTAGTTAAGATGGTATCCATAGCAACACATTGTGCTCATCGCCTTGAGATATAACATGTTAAGTCTCGTTACCCCAGCAATTACATTAGCTACAGCTCCCTTTAAACCGGAACACAGTAATGTTTGGCGGCAAGGTAGGAGCTGCTGTGGTACTTAGACGGTCGCTGGCAAGAAAGTTTCACCACCAGTACAGAGTTTATTAAAATGATGACTGTAGTTGTGATTTCTAAAAGTATTAAGTATTCTCTCTTCATATAAATCCGTATCCGATTGAGATGGGAAGCTTTAGGAGAGACCTAAGTCTAGCAGAGTATGTCTATCGGCTGATGATGATGATGATGAAAGTATTAAGAATTGTTATTAAATAATTAATTCTCAAAATGGTTATGGGAATAAAATAACTTGAATGTACTTTGTTACGTATAGTTTTCACATTCAGCTTAGGTTTGTACAATAAACTTAACCGGAGTTAAATGTAAAGTCGTTGTTTTTTTTCTCTCCCATTCGACTCTCGAAACCGTAAAAGGTCCTCCGGTTAACCGATAGCCCTCACGACTGCTTAGCTGTTAAAGTCTTTTAAGGCACCATTAAAGTTGAATTTGCATACAAAAACTCCCGCTTAAGCTTCTTACATACAGCCCGTTAAGTTTGCTCACTCCAAATGGACAAAGCGGCGTGTCGATGCCGTGGCATAGGAAAATCATTAATTTTTGTTTTTTTAGATAATCATATGATCAAATCAATCGCAAAAAAAACGTCATTCACCTGATGGTAAGTGAGACACCTGTTCATTATAAAATAGGTGACCATTTTAAGATTAAAGACGAAGTTGAGCTTTCAATCGTATATCTTATTAAGCTGCATTTCCTGAGAAATACAGTATGGTATATATGATTATAAAAAAAAGTGTTATGATGACGTATATACAAGTAGAAATTTCTGTATAACGACGTATATATGCGTCGTATGATATAAAAAATATGTAACACCGAATTTTTAATCATTTCCTAAGCTATCAGAACAAACTATTTTTTAAATGCTACTGGACCATTTACGAGGCATAGACGTTGCTCCTATTTCTGTCGCCAAACAGCGTTGTGCAAATATTACTGTGTTCCGGTTTGAATGACGTTATAACTATTGTATACCGGAGTAACGAAAGCTAAGTATATCTTATGGTAATGAGCACAATGTGGTGCTGTGTATATCATCCTAACTAGAGCCATGTTGTCATGGACAGGTGTATAATTTACCATCAGATGGACGTCCCGCTCGTCTAGTCTAAAAAAGACTACTGTGATATAAAGTAAGGTATAATCTATAGTTAAATTATTTGATAAATTACTAACATAATTCTTTACGATACAAATCTAACTTAATTTATATTGATAATAGATTTATCTCATATATATAATTATAGAAAACTTTAGATTATAAAATACAGAGGAAGGGAGAGTCGGGGGTTTGAAACAAAGGTAATTTCTGTGCGAAACATCAAAGATGTCTTCCACGGCGGTGCTGATGGCTGTGTCGAATAATAAATGCGCTGGAGAATAATATATTGATATAAAATCGATAAAAACTTCACCGTGACGAAGATCCTAGAAGCGGCATTTAAAGCTTTATGATTCATCGGCATAATCGATACACGTTCCGAGAACATCTAGACCTTTTTTCATATCTAGATTTTAGTTCAATAATCGATCGTAATTTGCGTGTAAGAATCTGGACTCTAACGTCGTTAGTTCCGTCGGCAGGGTAGCTCATTCTATTTACAGTTAACGGTTTTGTTGCATTGCTATCTCACGGGTTATTATGCGGTTAATTTAAACACTATAGGTTTAAACTTAGCTTAAATTTGATGCTAAATGACCAAGAAGTCGTAGATAGAATTTCAAACCCACAGTTCACAAAATTTGATTCTTATATCCTACAACAGAGACCTACTCACCAGTCAATGTCTTTTCGTCTCTTCTTTATGCCTGGACTCTGTATATCGTAGAAACTACTCTCTATGCTAGAAAGAGAGGGAAACATATGAAAAAGAAGTTCTGTTATCTATGGTACATTATTTCAATCTTCTCTTTGTTTCTTATTTCAATCAATGTAAATATTGTTGACAAATCGATCTCTATCTGTTTACATCTCCATAGTTAATTCGTAAAGTTGCGCTTCAACCGCCTGTGAAACCACGCTATTTTTTTTTTTAATAAATTTTTATATCAAGGCCAAGGCTGTACAAGTAAGGCGTGGGCCTGTTTTATATTATCGCTTTAAAACCGAAAACATCATTGTAGATGAAATTATTAGACTGATCCCGCCGTAAATATGGATTACGGCTCGTAACTTGTTTTGAATAATCTCTCCTCTCCCCCGTCCCTTACGCATTATCAATTTTTTTTTTTAAATAAATATACCGAAACTAAATTGTGTTGAATTTAAGATAAGTTATAGTATAATTCGTCTTAAGTTATACGTTTATATTCGCAATGTATTTCGAAGTAGACGCAATACGCCGGCGGCGGTGCACGTCTTTCGGCATCTCGGAATGATTTGTAACGGATTTGTCTTGTATATAAATATTTTTGTTTGACTACACTTTATATTATAGTTAAACTATCAAATTTATTAGTTTTACTATACATATATAGCTACTATTTAAACATTTTATAACAAGTAAAACGTCGAGAGAGGACAACCACTGGTTTTCGAAATTTTCAAATAGATTTTCTATTGTACTACGGGCTAACATATGACATATTTTATATTGCTTTAAGTGATATGTAATCCTTTTTATCATCAGACGTTCAGACATTCATATCTACCATGTTTTTTTCTTCAACATCCAATTTACGTCCCCTCTGCTGGGACATAGGCCTACCCTCAATATGAGAGCGATGTGCCATAGTCACCACGCGGGCCCAATGCGGAATGTTGACTTCACCACATACCTTAGAATAAATTCTAATCCATGTGCAGGTTTCCTCGCGATGTTTTCCTTCAATGTTTGTATTTCGCTGTTGTTGCTAAAGTTCACAAATGTACATAACTTAAATGTTAAAGTCATCGGTACATGCCAAGATTCAAACCCGCGAGCCGCGAATAAAGGCCTCCCGCTCTAACCATTAGGCCAGCGAGCTAGCGAGAACATCCTTCAACTTTCAGATTTTTCGTTTAAAAATGATATAGAAGTGTTAAGTTCATTTGCTCTGTAGTCTCAGGCTGTTAAAAATAGCATTAAGGTAAACTCTGCCTGTCATAGAAGTCGACTAAACGGGAGGTGGTCTAGCGCTTGTCGTACCAAAGCGAGGGTACTGATGTGGGCTAAAGCATTCCCTGGGACTTGCTTTAGGAGTAATCTTTTGGTTTGAACTTACTGTGGCTATATACCATATTAACTCCACATTGTTATGGGTAGGCTTATCACTTACCATCAGGTGAACGTATTGCAAGTTAAGTCGCTGCGTCGAAAAAAAAAAATCTTGTAATTTTTTGATTAAACAATAAGTTTGTCAAACGGTGCAAGTTTACCCGCCCTGTTAGCAGTCGTCACGCATACTTCAGTGTTGCGTTCTCACCGCACGTCACCCTCGTGTGCAAACTTGTTGTCAAGTAATTGCGCTTAATAATACCTTGCATGTGATTAACTAGTTTTTGTTTATTCCTATATACGTCCGTTTCTCGTTGCCGAGGGGACACATCGCCTACTTTGGACACAAATAAATTCTTTTCAACGGCTTTAGCGCAAAAACCGAAATTACACGGTAAGTTAATTATGGGTCTATTTTAACTGACAATGAAAACTGTGCGAATGTCCTCCGAGTTAATAACGGACCGGTTAAGTGCTTGCGGTTCGTTAAAGGCTGTATTGCCTTAGTTAAAACCCGCCGAGCCTGTTCACTGTTTCTTTCTTTTTTGGAAAATATCTGCTCTTACGTTCGTCTCACACTAAGTTAACTCATGTCAACCATGTCTAACATAGTCATTATTCTTTGATGAGTGAAGACGACAGTCGTCAAGTGTTCCTGAAATTCTGCAGAGAAACTGTACAGGAAATAAGTCAAAATAAAAAACAAATCTGTGATATTAGTAGAGCTATAGCAAAGTAATAATATTAAAGTTGTAAATAAAATCAAGAAAAGAAAGAGAAGAAAATGTTTCAGAATGTATGCAAAATTTTTTTATGAATTTCTGACGACGATCTTCGCTTAGGAGAGGAATGAAACAAGGAAATGGGATAAAAAGTGCTAGAAGAAGAGAAGTACGCATGAAGAGCAGTGAGTGAAAGATAGGAAAGAATGGATTGAGTTAAAACTAGAAATAAAAGAAAAGATGGTAAATGAGTGGAAAAGCAAAAGCCCAGACCCAACACACGCAAGGGAACGATAAAAAAATATAGTTCAGCATATAGGAAAAAAAATAGGTTTAAAGTAACAACGGTGATGTGATGACATGATAACCACCATGAGAATATTGTAATTTTCGGAAACCAGTATGAGTTTTCAAAGTTGATCCTGAAAAGTGAGATTCCTGAAATACATGCAGTAGACAGCGATATAAAAGTGTCAAGCGTGATCCCGTTTTAATACCATCAGATGAAAAGAATAGTAAAAGTCCGGACTAGTGTTCTCAAACTGATGACAATAAATTTGAAGTAAGGACGTAATATTGCGATATATATCAAAACAGACTTAGGCTGCATATAACATCGTGACAGTAGGTGTCGTACACTGCATGATGATGTACACTGCACCACACTATGCTATGCATGTAAAGCATGAAATGTCTCGTTACCTCAGTAATTTCACTAGCTACAAAGCCGTTCAGACAGTTATGTATGAATACGTATGTAACTATCCGAACAGCATGGTTAAGTTAGATATGCTGTGGGCCCCCGACAGGTTCCCGCCTTGTCGTCGCGGAGGGACTCGGATGCCGTGGAGTGGTCAACGAAAGTACCAGTGGACTTCAGAGGCGACTTTATACTGCCCTTTGCAGCTGAAGTGGAGTCGCGGACGGAGTGGAGTGTCCGTATTGCGATTCGCCGCTCTCCTTATCCTCCACGGCCGTATAATGGGTGGCGGCGGAACCCAAGATCGAATCCGCCGCAGGAGTCGATAGAGTATTTTCTCTTGACCCCTTTGGCCTCGGAGTGACGGATGCGGGGGCATCCGTTGCCCAGGTGACTGCAAGAGGCCGAAGACGGATCACGCTGTGTGTTCCGGCGTGCCACTACAGAGGTGGAAAATGGGTTGTTCCCTCCGAGGTGGGGCTGCATAATGCAGTCAGTGCTAGCGGGGTCGCGGATGTGTGCGAAAGCATTCCCATGACCCTGCCATCACGCGACGAGGTGGAATATCGTGGGAGTTTTAGTCAGTGCAAGACAGACAATCGGTCCTTGCCCCCGCGAAGACGGCTATACGCAGTCATTTCCTACACGTAAAAAAAAGGTATGCGGTGGAGTCTAAGGTATCTATCTCCGATTCACCATCGTCAAAAACCGATAGATCTCTACTGCTGGACATAGGCCTCCTCAAAGATCTCCTCATCAATCGGTCCTACGTTACGCACCTATAGTTAGCATGGTTTCCGGCACCGCCGAGCACTAGTGACCGTCGTTTGTACGGGTTCATATTGGAGATTTTGGGCCAATTTCCAACCACGCTGGCCCAATGCGGATTGGTGGGAGCCAGAACCTTGTTGGTTAATTATCAGGGTGCACAACAAGCAGGTGAAGTTGGCTTTAGTTTCGTGAGTGGTTGTGTGGGACTCCTTACACCTCTTTCGATTAAGTATATATATAATACATTAAGTCCATATATATGACTTCGATTCAAACCATAGACCTCGTTGTCGTTCGGCAAGCGGTTAACTATGATCGACAATGTTTATTAATACATTATTTATTTAAAAAAAAAATTGTTATGATTACATCGGATCTATTCAGAAATAAACTTCCATTTTCAACGACTCGCCTTGTGATTGATCTTTCCAAACAATATCGACTTTTGTTTTATTATAGACCTAATGCAAACGGATTAGTAAGTACAATCGCGATAAAAAGAGTTATGCGACAAACATATTTGTTAATATTATTTAACTAGCATCATATTGTTACAGATGTATCCATCATCAGGTGACTTCCTGCTGTTGGATCCAAATCTAGAAGAGGAACATATTAGTTACATAAAGTAAATCCTAAACGATTAAACGAATCTTTAAGATATAGTAATATCATTGTTTGACGAGACCAGTAGAATTTAATGTTAAATGATACTCCTGCCTGTAACAGGTACACTAGTTAGGATGATATACACTACACAACATATTTTCTTCGCTTTCAGACACAATTGTTTTATTAACTCAATATATCGTTTATAGAGTCGCGGCTGCATTGTTCACCTTTAAGGAACAATTACTCATATTCATCTAGGTACAGCGTCCTTTTTTCTACAACACAGTAATGTTTGTATACTACTGTTCGACTGCAGAAATATAAGAAACGTTGGTACCTACAGCTGTTCTAGAAAAAGAAATTAATCATCAAAAACTTTTCAAATTGAACTTTTGTCACAGATTTGTATTATCCGAGATCACAACACAGTCTATCTGTTCTTTATAGTAAGTTTATTATTTACTAATATTGTAACTGTTAATCTAGTAAGAAATCGATGATAATATTCGCGCAGTTAGTGCACTAATAGTACTCCGTTTAGGTTTTTTCCTTAGTTGTTCCTCTTCTTGCAGGATCAGGGCATTTTGTAAATAAATATACATTTTATACCCGACTCATTTCGACCATAATGTTAGTAGTCAGGTTAGGTTAGGTTAGGATATTAATATTGATAAAATCGATATCTGTATTCATATACATATTCCGATCAAATCGGAGATGTCCTAAAGAAAGGCCGGATCAAAAGCACACGCAACAGACGAGCGTGCATGAAGACGCTTATGAAAGTGGAGGAAGCGAGAGAGGTGTGCCAGGATCGTAGCAGGTGGAGAGAGGTGGTCTCTGCCTACCCCACTGGGAACGAGGCGTGATATATATGTATGTATGTATGTATTCATAGTAGCCTCCGTTGGAGTGCCGCTCTCCACAAGGTGCTGGTATCCAAGCTTCTGAGCAGAAAGACTAAAATTTGAATATACAAGAAGGTGATAAGATCGATCTTGATATAGAGTAGCGAGACCTGGACACTAACCTAAAGAAGAAGAGTGGCTCCTGGTTGCCGAGAGGATCATTATGTGTAGGATCGACTCAACTCAAAGAGAGGACGGTAGATGGCAAGCCCGACGCAATACTGAAATCGAGAGGCTGGTTGGCGAATCGAACATTATTGAGGAAGCCAAAGCCTGAAAAAATTGGCCTAGGATGGGACATATCGTAGATTGAAAAAAGCGTTCCTCGGAATCCCAATTAGCCGCCGACGTGTTGGGCGACCCAGATATTCTTGGAAGGATGCTGTAAAGCACGACTTGGTAAACTCCAAGCAGTGGAATGGAGCAAGAGGCAGGGAGAGGATAAGAGGTAGTGCGAGACAAGTTTCATTTTGGGTCGCTGCGCCAGAGGAGTAGTCGTAGTAGTAACATTTTACACAGTTTAACTTAAATGTAAATAAAGTTAAAATATCTATAGAATGTTAGGATGTTTACATTATTTTTTCCTTATTTTTTTTCTCCTTATTAATTTATCTCTTCCTTTTATTCGATTTCTCACTTACAAAGAACTTTTTTCTGTGATGTTATCCTATTTCCTACTTTCACTCCTTTCACGCTGATAAGGAAGACTTGTAATTATTTATTACTCTCTTAACTATAGTTAACTTAACTATTAATTCTAGTATATTCTCACCGCTTAATTTATTATTAGTTGAGACCTCTGTTTAAAGCGTTTCCGTAGTTCCAACTAACCTTAGTAAGAGCGAAGAAAGATGTATTATAAGTGGTAAGAGTCTGGCTTGACTTTTACTTTGCTTTCGGAGCAATGGGTATAAAATGCATGATTTTCTAATGAAGAAATCTATCGACAAGTAGTAATAACGTATACATGACTGTTGCTTTAACTACTCGATTATCACTGAAGTAATGAGGTTTATCATCTTGTCTTTCAGTATGAATAGCACCTCATCGTTACGAAGCGAGTTCATTCATTTGTCGCCTGGTGTAGGTGTTCATTGTCCTCTCCGCTCACCATGAGTGAATACACGAGACACATTACTAATGGAACATTACCTCTTTTCGCTTAATGGTAATAGACCATTTAACCATCAATAATACAGCCTTCAAAATACGTTCACATCTATGGTTTTGGATTACTACAAAATTTCTACATAATATGTGTCTTTATTTACTTATTTTATTTGGTCTATGATCAATTAGACATTATTAGATTAACTAAAATATACCAAGAATTAAAAAAAAACAGTCTTTGTAGATGATTCATAGGAAATAGACACGGAATTCACGAATTATACTTACTATATATGAATAAGATAGGTTAGAGTAAATAACAAAAACATATTATAGTGTTAAAAAATAGTAGTCCATGGTTTATAGAGCTCAATACTTTACGAAATCTATATAAAGAGTTCAGATTTTCAGCAGCAGTTCAATAGCTTGCGTAGATTAAAAACTTGAGAGTTGCAGCCAAGCACATATCTTCGCAGTGGAGATGATACACATATAATCGCACATTAAGGAACTCTAGTAGGAACTTTAATATTGTATCTGGATAGAAGTTAGAGCCAGTCAATTTTATTGTTAAACAATTTAAAGAAGAATGTAGACTCTAAAATATCTTAGAGATTATCTAAAGAAGTTATTCTGAAGAAGTTAAGTCTATCATATAAAAATCTATCAGCTTTGCCAATGCTTCCAACGACGTGCTAAAGAAACCTCTTTTGAATTCCCTCTAGCCTCAATCTATGCGTGGCAAAGTGAGGATATAAGATATCCTGAGAACCTTATATATATTTCTATTGATCTCTTAAAGAAGTTATCAGTTTTATTGAATCATGCTGATGTATGAAGCGGTGATACTTCAGCTTGTATGATGGAACGCGCTGTACTAGCTACCCTACAGGCGTTCCTTCGTTCCCTGCTAATCTTGAACTAACCATGTCCCAAGAACTCTTAGGGAATATAGACGTCTGTCTACCCGCACTAGATCCAACAGTGGAAACATCTTGGTTGTGTTAATGTATATACTTAATTGCAGTGATGTATAAATCAGATGTGAGATCTCTAGTAGAAGCCAGTGGGAAACAGTGAACGTCGAACGGTTGATGGTGATGATGATGAGGATAAATCAAATTACGAACTTTTTTTAATACTTCATCGGGTTCATTAGTTCCAGAAATGTATAGTCCAACTCCGTCACCTTCCATGTACGTACCATCCGTCAATTATAAAGATAAAATCAATTTGAAAGCTTTATGTGTGAGCGAGATAATTAACATACGTATTAAATTTCGACTTTCTCCAATTCAGTGTTAACGAAAATAAAGTGTGGTTGTTAAGTGTTCGCTTGAAGTAAACCGTTTCGGATATTCTATTTAACGGTAATTGTAACTAACTTTAACTGCTTCTTTTAGTTACATTAGCAAGTTAATATCACGATTATTATTTTTGGTGAGCTTTGAATATAAATAACTTCAATAGTCCTCTGCTTATCACATCATTTATCAGCTTTAATACTCCAATCGCTAAGAGTTAAAAAGAAACACGAAATGAATTCTTGAAACTTCTCGTGGTCGTTTAATGAAAAGTTCTATTCGTGAGTAACCCAAAAAACCGGTAACTAGCCGGTGTAAAAGATTAACAGGAATCTCTTACTCGGGCGATTAAGTATGAGTCAATAGTGTGCTTTGTTTATCCTTTACGTAAAACCGGTGGTTCGAGTGCCAATAGACGTTTTACTTGTGTACAGTGCAAACTCATTAACTGGTGAAGTTATGACTTCGGCGAAAATCCTTAATGACCGCGCGTAACTCGCTGTTTGTCTGTTTGTTTTGTGTGTAATGTTTAGATCGACAATTGTTTTAATGTGCTTAGATAACAGGAAACTTGTTAGGGTAAATATATTATTTTTCACAGCCAACTCTATTATACTTTAAACTGGATATAGACAAACAATGGAAAGTTAAATCATGTATTTTTGATATTAGACGCTTCCCTTAATTTGGTAAAAACTTAGCAAATTGGGGAATAGCGGGAAAATTGGACGGACTATGGAGAAGGAACGTCTTTGAGAGGATATCAAGAGTATGAGACATTGGGAAAATCGAGGTGCTAGCTACCTGAACGTTATCGTGGAGAGATAAGACAAAAAGCACTAATATAAAATTGTGGATGGATGGACATGTAGTAGAGGAAGAAATGGTAATGATGAAAACAATCGATATTAATTGATTATATCAATTTTTGTTTCTATGGTAAAACTTTTGTCAGCGCCTGTACCCACACGCCGTCTTCAGCAAGTTCTATGATTGATTGTGACAGACGACCAAACTCGGCGCCGAAATAAACGGACATGTTCATATACTTTTCAGAAGGACTGTACCCGGGCGGGCGGTGTCGTTGTGTTTTCCTTTTCCGAATCGATTTTAATGCGATCGGGGTGGTTTCCGGTCGCCGTTACAGGTGGAATTTAGGGGTGAAGAGGGTGATGGGGTGGGTGGTTTGTAAAATCTCAAATCTCATCCGCCCCATCATTCTTATCTGCGATGCTCAAAAATGTTAAATCACTCGCCTACCCCTGGAGACTATTCAATCAAATTGATGACTGACTTAATTATAATATTCATCAATAGGGTAGGATAAAATGTTTAAATAATTTATTTAGTAATACAAAAGGCGGTAGTGCTAGATATAGTTTTTTCGTCCTATAGGTACCTACGAAATTACTACAAGTACTATTTTCAGTTGGGCCTACTCCTTTGTTAATTAATCAGCCCTTGTAAAGTTCTTGGCATTGGGATTCGGTGGTTTCTTCCACAATAAGATCAAGTCAAGGCTAGATTTCATCATGAAGCCACGGGCGCATTATTGAATGTCTAAATAATTGTTCCTTGAATCTATATGTTGATTTCGTCACGATGTTATCTTTCATCCGAAGCTCAAGTACAATGGGAATCGGACCCGCGATTCTTCGATATGATATAACAAGGTACATAAGTACTTGCTGATGAAATTTAAACAGTACAAGTTAAAAAGGTATTCAGTTCATCAAATGGTATGTAAACTTCATGGAAATTTGTATGATCCAAAATGCACTAAAAGTTTGGGTCTTTTAGTGGCAAAGACCTAAATCATGTCTTTAGCATATTTGGATGATAACAGTATTTACTCTAGTATTTTTTTCTGCCTAGACAAAGCATTTTTTTTAGTTATGCGTTTGTATAAAATACATGTGTGGCTTTTAAGTTTTACTTAGAGGCAAAAATATTACGAAAACAACTCTTATATATATTTTTTTTTGTTGTGCTTAAATTGCTGATACTTTCCGTTGGGCGGCCGAGCTGGTCTTGAGTGGGCACTTGTCGCGTGCCCAAAAGCAGTACCGGCAAGTGGGTCAGCCATTAGCGGTCGCCTCAACATGTTAATATCCTGACGCCACGCGTTCCGTCGGGCTAAGCGCACTCTAAATTGTTTTTTGACAATGTCCATAACGACCCGCCGCCGACTGCTTCAGGGTTCTGCCAGATCAATACTGACCCTATCCAAACATTACAACTCTATGGACTGGTATATTAAACTTTATAAATACCGTCACTTGATATTTGTTTAATACTATATCAAATCTATACAGATTTGATGTGTAGGAGATTTCCATTTCAGTAGACTCATCACGATATACCTGGAACAATAAAGCCTTCTTCTTCTTCTTAAAGTGCCTCTCCAACTAGTGAAGGTTGGCGATCAGCGTGATACATTCCATTCTGTCTCTTGTTCGGCGGAACAATTCGGACACCCCAGATATCCCAGTCCATTCCCTGATATTTTTCAACATGACTTTTTCTTTCTCCTCATCTTTCGCCGCAATAAGGCTTAAAGACTTGAAATTTGTTAGGAATATTCCTAACAGGCTGTGGACCCGGGTCCACGAGCCCGGATCAGCTCGGACGATTATCAGATGAGCTGTAAACGTCAAAATGACTACCAAGCGATCAACATCAAGGAATAGAGGAATATTGTTTTTATCGAATATGTCAGCTAAGAATGGATTTTAAGAAATGTTACTCCTAAAAGGGGTTGTAGGGGTGTTAATAACGGAAAGAGCCCGGGGGCAGCAGGTCGCCGCCAGGTGAGAATAATTCTGACAAATTTGAAGACTAAAGAAAGCAGTCGGGGAACAGCTAGTCAAATATCGAAGTAGAGAAGTCAGATTTATATTTATCGACACAGCGATGACCAGATATCGTTGAGCTGATGGTAAGTGATATCTATTATGGCGACAGTTACTACTCTGATTACCTACACCAATATTCAACACCAAATTGTATTCGTCATAAAGAAAACATCAAAACTTCTTACATTAGTATTATTAAATCATACTACGCCATTATAAAGTTAAGTAATTTCATCAGCGTTATTATTACATACAAAAAAACTACACATTTTTAGAGGTATAGATGTTTTAATAAGTATAAAAGTTTTTTTACAGCAATATGCGTATACTAGTATTATTTTTACTAAGTATTTGTACTTATTTCTATCGCTAAGCTACTGCTTATAAGCAAACAGGACGACTGTTGCCGGAGACCGTCCTGGTTAGGTACTACTATATCTGCCGCCAAATAGAAGTGTGTGAACATCACTGCGTTCCGATTTGAAGGGCGTTGTGGCTACTGAAATTACTGAGGTAATGAGACAAATATTTGAAATATATATAGCGCGTTAAGTAACGCTATTTTATATCTACAACTAAGGGAACATTTTTACTCAATAGTTCATATTCTCTTCTCTAATATATATATTAATATATTATAGGGGGTGCAAGGGTTCCCGCACAACAACGGGATCCAAGCCAACCTCTCCTGCTCGTGGTGAACTCTGCTAATTAATAAACGAGGCTCTGGCTCCCACCAACTCGTATTGGACAGCGTGGTGGGAAATGGACCATATCCTCCCTTATATATCCCTACTTAATCAAGATGGGAATTTATGCGACAGGCCTATGTCCAGCTGTGGACATCTATCGGCTGATGGTGAATATATTCTAATAACACAAGTTAATTTATATATTACAATTTATATATTAACGTAAGGCTTTATAAGGAGTAATTATTGTACGGAACCCTCAGCCGGCGGAGAATATTTTAATCGATTTACGGCCATCAACTTTTATGCATGTAATTTTTACTATTTAACGGCAATGTCTAGACTTAAGTTCGGTCATGGGTTACCTCGGCGTATGAGCGATAGACACGAAACCCTCCCATGCCCCGAGCAACAGGATCATGGTCATCAGCAACTTTGTAACGACCAAGTTTATTCTCCAACATTGTAGTGGGTGTCTATTACCTGAGACTGTCTAGGTAGTTACCATAGCAGAGCCTAATTCTGATACCAAACAGTCGTGTGTAAACATTACTGTGTTTCGGTTCGAAGGGCGTTGCAGCTATTGAAATTACCAAGTGACGAGACTTAACATTTTATATCTCATGGCGACGGACGCAATGTGGTAGTGTATATCATCTTAACTAGCGCCACGTTGTTCCGGGCAGTCATCAGATAAACTTCCTGCCCGCCTCGTCGTTTCGTTGAATAAAAAAAATGTACCACTAATTTCCCCCTCAGAAACCGGATATCATTTGAATAATTCTATGGGATATTCTATTTCAGGAGCGGCGGATCCTAGTAAATTGGATCGGACGGAACCTCATCCTGCCAGCTATTGTATCGGCCATGTTGAGAGTAGATTTGGCATGAAGACCATAGCCTTCTTTTGTGAAATTGTTATGGTACTAAAGGAGGCTGCCCAGCAAGATCGAGAGAGGACAGATCCCGCTCGGAGACCAAGCACCGTGGCGCTAATATGCGCGTCACAACGCACCGATGAATGGTTTTTCTGTACCTTTGTGTGGAGCATTTGGAGTTTTTGGCTATAAGGATAGGGTTTCTCATCGCCTTTTAAAAGACCTTGAGGAGTATAAGGGCTGAATCCGGCCATTGATGTACTCACGATGGTGGTAGGGACTGCATAAATCAAACCTCGTGACGGGCTATCCCAACATAGCATTACCTGTTCAAACGCCGAAGGTTACCACCGAGGGTGTTTTAGTGGCTTAAAATCTCCCCAACCCCCAAAACAAAGTATCTTTTCGAAGATTACCCTCCCGAAAACAAAAGGTAATTTCTAATTTTATTAAGCTTTTAAATTTTTATTAGAATTTTTTAATCGTTTGATGTTTCATTAATTCCGCTTCTTCCAGATTGGTCGACGGATTTATCCGTTGGAGCTTCTTCCCCCGCAAGTGAGACAGCGCTTCCGGTGGGATCAATGCTTTCGACGCGAAATGCAAATAATTTCATTTCGTGAATGCAATGAAAATATTTTTGCAGGCCGTCTGCGGTATTATTAGTTCAATTAATTTTATGAATTATCCGCCGTGTTGACTGTGAAACGTGCGGGAGTGGTGGAGACGGTATTATCTAAGTTTAATTCGCGAAAGTGGTGGTAGGTCTTTGTTTCCGGAGACCGTTTTGAAGGGCGTTGTAGGTAGTGAAATTACCGGTGCAACGGGATTTAATATCTTGTGTCTTAAAGCGAGAAACACAATGTAGTATCGTGTGTAACATTCTAACTAGCGCCATAGTGTAATGCGTATTAGGGATGATATACACTGCATCATGAATTGCTGATCACTTTAAAACATAAAACGTTAGTATCGTTACCTCAGTAATTTCACTAGCTACTCCGAGGAGTGGACAGTGGACGTGGTCTCTGCTCATTCTGGTGGTATTATCGATGATGCTAAGGACTATATAAAACAGTTTCCGGGACGGTGTATCCCAGCAAAGCGTTAGAGAGGCCGCGGTTGTGTTCCGAACGGAGATCCTGCGATATATCCTAATTCTGATGTCCGCTGAGTGCCGATTTTAGTGGGTAAAAATCTCCTTATACCCTCCTGCTCCGAAACAAAAAAAAACAAGTAATTTCACTGGCTACAGCGGCCTTTAAACCGGAACAGCATTGCTTGCACAGAACTGTTTGGCGGCAGATTTAAGAACTGCGTTGTTACCTATTTAGACGGTCGCTGGCAACTGTGTCTTATCACCATTATAAATTCGCAATAACGACTCCACAGCACTATTGTTCCTGTTTGTACGCAACTCGTTTCCACTTAATTACATATGAATTTGGCAGCCGCGGGGCGATGCAGGGTAGTAGGGGAGGTAGGCTCCTCGCGCTGCGATTGATTTCATTTAAAACATTTCGTTTGCGTCACAAAGCGATTCATACGTTAAACATATCGAATTTTAGTTTTAATTATCCACATTAGCTGTTACGTACTCAAACAATGAGGCCGATGTTTGCATACGAATTTGGCGAGTAGTGTTGTTAATGGTTTATTTGTTTGATACATTTATTTATCGTCATAAAGTTTTTAATCATTTTTTTTATATATACTATGAAGCGAGACGAGCGTTTGACGTGATGGAAAGTGGCGCTAGTTAGGATTTTATGTACAGCACCACATTGTGCTGATGGACAAAGTGAGGAACTGTTATAAGGGAGCGGTGCGGCGTGGTTGAAGATGTAGTGACAAAGATAGAGAAAGGGATATTCAGATGGTTCGGCCATGATGAAAGAATGGATGAAAGAAGATTAACGAAAGAGGTATACAAGGTGAGAATGATTGGACAAATCGATGCATCGATCGATCGATGTCCTAAAGAAAGGCCAGGTCAAGAGTACTCGCAACCGACGAGCATGCATGAAGACACTCATGCAAGTGGAGGAAACGAGAGAGGTGTGCCAGGATCGTAGCAATTGGAGAGAGGTGGTCTCTGCTTAACCCATTAGGAACAAGTGATATATATGTATGTACCACATTGTGCTCGTCGTCTTGAGATGTAAAATGTAGTCTCGTTACCGCAGTGATTTCACTAGCTACAGTGCCATTCAAACTGGAATACAGTAAGGTTTGCTTGCTTACTACTGTTTGCCATCAGTGGTATCTAGACGGTTCCTGATCCCAAAGACCTACTACCTGTAATAATGTTGGAATGATAAAATTACTTATTTCACATACAGTTAGTAACCTTGAAAATAGTTGTTCATTTTGTTTTGTTATATTTATTGTTATGTAGTAAATTGTTTTTATATTCTTCTTCTCCCTCTTCTTCCCATATAATATATAAATTTAGTGACAACGACGTGGGCGGGTCTTGAAACCATTATTTGCTGAAATCTCAGTTTATTCTCACACATACTTTTGTTGTAACTTTTGATTTATTTGTTATGGTACTTGATGTGTTAATAAACGTCCGACTAATATTGTATCATCAGTAAACTTGGCTGCTATATTATAAGTTATTAATTGTCTTAGAAGACATAAAACTTTTAGGATAATTAAGTCAGTTACATATCTATTATAAATTCTAGCAAGTGGTATCATAAAACTATATTTCAAATGCCTTTTCTACCTTTTATAACAACTTAAGTGTTTTAGCTATTCGCAGGTGACAATCTAGTCAAAATGTATTAAGTTATTTCTTCATCATAATCAGCCGATAGATGGTAACTGTTGAACATAGGCCTCCCACAAAGACCACGTTTATAACGGTTCATTTGAGGGGATTTGGACTATTTCCCACCACGCTGTCGTCCAATTCAGGTCGGTGGGAGCCACTCTAGTTTGTTGATGATAATCAGGGTACACCACGAGCAGTTGAGGTTATCTTGGGTCCGTTCGGTTGTTATGCGGGATCCCTTTCATCCCTAGGTAATTTCTTAGATTATCTCAAGTCAAATAATATAAAAGTGTAAATATTTCATTTATACACTCTCCTGCCGAAGTCGATGAACTAAACACTTCAAGACCTGTTCTTGGTGCTGTTACTAACATTGTCTTATGAAGCTGCTTTTCATATAAAATCACACAGGATACGTCAAGCTCAACTAAAAATATAACTTCCTAAAATTGTTTAAACATTTTCGGTTGTATTAGACTTTAGTCATCATCATTATCATCAGTCGATAGACATCCACTGCTGGACATAGGCCCCCAAAGATGTGGGCATTTCCCACCACGCTGGTCTAATGCGGGTCGGTAGGAGCCAGAGCTTCGTTTGTTGATTAGCAGGGTGCTTCACGAACAGGTGCGATTGCTCCCGTGAGTTGTTGTGTGTTACCACTTTACTTTAGTATTAACGTGAAATTCGTACAAACTATGTATTTATATTAAACATAAAAAATCATTTAGATTTATACATTTATGACGTGCTACCCATGAAATGAGTATATTTATCACCTCAGCTAAATCACGGCTAGAAAATCTGTTTAGGTTTTTCTCCTTTAAAAGTAAGAATAAATAGAATTAATTATAAATACTTCCTTGTATAAACAATCTAAGTATAATATCAGCCATTGCCGGCTGAATTAATGTTCTGAATGTATTTATAATTCGGTACAATATAAACGGGGCGCAGTCGCCGGAAGTGGCCGTTATCTATCAACAAAATGTCGGTACAACGTTCGAACATCCTTTTGGATGCTGAACGCGAAAGGGTTCGTTACGTTATTTACGCTTTGTGTAAACAGATAGCGTAATTAGTAAATGCTTCAGTACTTTCAGCGCTATCAGCGTTTTTAGCTGCTAGGGTTGAACATCCGTTTAAATTTAAATATAATTACTCTAAATTAATATACCAGGCCATGAGCAAGATTGTCCATGAAGTGAACTGATCAGATAAAAGCGGCAGTAAATTACTCGACATGAATACACGAAGAAGGCGGTCATCATTGAAGAGCGGCGACGTGTTGTGTAGCTTTCCACCAACACCTGAAGTGATGACCACGACTACTCTGCCCAGAGTTATACCGACGAAGAAGATGAAGAAGAATATAATATAAACTTGTGTCGGAAGCCAAGACTCCTTCTGTCTCGCTGCGCCAGATGACCTAAGTAATGTAATATCTTTCGCTGAATTTTTAAGAATATATGTACTGTCTACTGTGTACTATCTACTGTCTGTAGTCAACTGCTATTAATATGTCTCTCTTGCTGGAGACCAAGTACCATTGCAACTCACGTTTCTGCCGACGAACAATAGTGTGCAAACGTTGATGTGTTCCGGTTTAAAGGTGAAATTATTGGGGTTATGAGACTTAACATCTTACGTCTCAAGACGGTCAGCACAATGTGGTGCTGTGTACACCATTTCTACTAGCACCATGATATCAAATGAATGTTTCATCCGACTCCTCACTTAGTTGAATAATCTTTTAGCTCATTGTAATATAAGAAAACTAGCTGTTCCATCATTGTAGTATTAAGATTTGAAATTCATCATCAGATCAAAAAAATTCCCGCCAGGCGGCAACCTATCGCCCCCGAACTCCTTCTCGTTGTTAACATCTCTTTTTCTGGGGGTAACATTTCGTAAAATCCGTTCTTAGTTGACCTATACTCGGTAAAAAGAATATTTGGACCAATTCAAGTCTCCAGGTCTTGTGTTCTTATGGTTCGAGGAGTAACGTGATGAGTCACATAGATGGAAAACACTTACATATATAGATATTTGTTCTATAATAGTACGTGACGTTTTTGTTTACAAAGTATATTATTGACACTTCCGGTTTAATGGGTTGTATGGTGGTTATTCTAGCATCTAGGATCATGAGCCGTTAAAAAACCTGTATATAACATTATTTTCTAGAATTAACACTCCATCTAGTTAGCACAATGAATTGCCTAGCTCGAAATCCTTATAACGAAGTCCAAGCGAACCTTCGCGTATTGTTCTATTGTGAAAAGCTGAAACGGAAAACATTCAGTTCACAAGAAAGCTTAGTTTGTTTGATGTTTATTTTTTTTTTTACAAGTAAACAGAGATTTCCTCTTAGCGAGCACGCAGGAATCGTGTTCGGTGCTCGATGTAGAACTTTTGTTTTTTGTTAGCGAATCGATTACATAGCGACTACAGTATCATTTGTTTAGCTTAATATATCTCCAAGTTAGATTCGCCGACATCTTCTTTACTTGTATACACATGAACTTTTTTTTTATTCTCTGAAAAGAACAAAACTTTCAGTCGAACTTGTCGCTAGTTAGAATGATGTACACACCATCACATTATGCTCGACGTATTGAGGTATGAGATGTTAAGTAACCTCATTAACTTCATTAGCTATATGGCGCTTCTCACTGGAAACCAGTAATGTTTACACACTACTGTTTGGTAGTAGAAATAAGAGCTGCAGCTACATACATTAATATAAACCTACCGCCAATATTTACTACCACACCATGTAACGAATGACGGAAATAAGCGTCGTTAGTAAATATATATAGATATTTATTTCAATCTTTTGTATCGAAGGTTAGGAAGATCAGGAGATGAAGTATTATGATTCTTACTTACATTCTCATTGATATTTGAGACATTCTCTCACAAATAGAAATATAAATGATAGTTCCCTGTTGCCGTAGACCGTCTAGTTAGATACCACTGTGTCTCCTATTCCTGACAATAATATGCAAACATTACTGTGTTCCAGTACAAAGGGCGTTGTAACTATTGAAATTATTTAGTTTACTAGATTTAACGTCATATGTCTTGGAGTGACGAGCACAAAGTGTTGCCTATGAATAGGCCTAATCATCTCGGTTGTCTGTTCGCTTCGTTAGAAAAAAAATTAGAATCCGAATCCGAAGCCGAATCGAATTTTCTAGATTGTCATTATCGTTTAACACAATATATATAAATAGAATAAACCTCAGTTTCACTTGTGTTTAGGCAGTGAAGCAGTTAATGCGTGTTCACCTAGAATACTCTAGCTCTCATATGGCGAGAGTCAGAACGGCAATGCTGTAATGAAGGTAGATTAATAATATAATGGTAGTAAATAGTCGGATTCGCTAAAAACCCTACCACCAACCGAAAAGTTTATAAAATAATCTTGCATTCGTCATTTATTCCGCATCCAGTATAATCAAAATAATCGATTTATATCACAGTGTGAAGTGAATCGATTACGGGCTTTTAAAGCGAACGTCTCGGAAATTTCGCTAACAACAATATCGGAGGGGGTGAATTTACACCACCATCGGTGCTGGCGACCCACGAAAATTGCTGGGTGACTCGGCCAAACTGCGGGCGAATAATTAAATATTTTCATAACACGGCAACACTGGGCGCTACGCTCATAAATCACAGACGCTTGTGCGTTCCCCTTGTTTCTTACGATCCGGCAGGATTCAAATTCTCCTTTTTTTAACCACGCATCAAAGAAAGAGTATTTCCGTAATATTTTCGCAATAATAAAAATCCTATCTCTGCTCTTCCCTTTTTTTAATTAATATATAAACAGATTGTAATTATATCCTTATCGTTATCAACTATGGAAACTCCTGATTAGTGATGAGAAAAGCAAGGGGTGTAAAGGTTGTCCCATTACAACTCGCGGGATCCAAGCCAACCTCCCTTGTTTATGGTGCACCCTGCTAATGAACAAACGAGGCTCTTGCTCCCACTAACACTCATTGGACCAGCTTGGCAGAAAATGTCCCAAATCCCTCCATACGAATCCCTACCCGATGTATGTGGGAATGTTTGGAGGTACCCTAAGTCTGTAGTGGACATCTATCAGCTGATGATGTTGTAAGGAAGGATAAGACCAAGACTTGATTAATCTTGATATTGGTCTTGTTTGTTCAGTATTGCGAAAATTCAAGACTACAAAAGCTGGGACAATTTTACTCGTTACTACTACTGATTGAGATAATTTATCAATAAATCCGCCTTGTGAGAGAAAGCTTTCTAGACCCATTTGTGGGGAATGTCCCATTTACATCCACATGTTTGTAATTAAAGTTTATTATAAGGTCTAATTATAAATATGTGTTCAGCAGTTTGAATATTAAAACTTAGCAAATTTTCTTTTTTTTTTTTTTTTTTTTGGGTTTATTGTGTACATACATATATAACATTGATTCCATATCCCTTTTAGATCCTCATCGACTTAATCGATCTCATAGACAGTTCTCATTATCTTAAAACTAATTTCCTCATTCCTTTCTTTCATACTTTCCTATCTTCCACTCATTCCTTCCCATATTTCTCCTCCTCTTTTCTATCGCTCTCCATTCCATTTCCTTCTTTCAAAGCAACTCATGTTGGGTCGGTAGAGAACTATCATTAAATGATTAATTAAGTAATGAATTTAGTGGTTACTTCTTTTTTAATGCTATGTATACAGTACAAAGGAAGAGATTTTTGCAGAATTACTTACTTTAATATCCATACTAATAACCTCCCTATAAAGATATATTACCGTAAATCTCATCAAGTGAACGTTCTGATCGTTTTATATTCCAGTAAAAAAAAAGAGTTTTATCGAGCAAGTGTATGATACATTACATTCATCTATTCCACTGCCTCATTTTTTACATAGTTTAATTGATATAGTTTGCTTTGTGACTTAAAAAAAAGCCTTTTTAATGTTCCCTCTGCTGGGAATCATAGCTTACTTTCACAAGGTTTACTTATCCACAACGTTGACCATGATCGGATTGGTGGTCATAAGACATTAAGATTATATATTCCATTTAATTTTTAAGGGTTTCTCCCTAAACAGTTCTCGTTAAAGATGTAATGGAAACTGTTGCTTGAAAATTATTTAAAAAGTATTTTATAACGATGACGGTGTAACGGAAACGCGCACTTTCATAAGGGGGGGGTAAATTCATATTACTAGGGACAAGTTTACTTGTAGCGGAGCCTGAGCGCTACAATATGGAGGGAAACAATGGCCCACACGATGCTTTATACCGCGATAATGTCTTCAAACACTTCCCTAATAATTACGTAATTTTTTTAAACCTGTTTAGCCAATTCAAACTTTATTTTGATGAACATAAAATACTAATTATTTATGCATTAAATTTTTAATGATTTAAATGATTGGCTAACCCGTCAGATGCGATAGAATTGAATTTTACTTACCACCTTACGCCCACACTTACAAACACTTAGCGTATATACAGCATCCAACTTTTCCGACGAAAAGTTTTAAAAAGCTATTGACTATTAATAGGGAATTTTTATTATTTGTTATATGGCTTTGATTATAACGTTATCCTTTCAGTAGCTGAAATTTATTTTATTAATATCTTTCACTAGTGATAGAACTCTGTTTCCGGAGACCGTCTGGTAGGGTCGCAGTGGTTATTTCTGCCGCCAAATAGTACCGTGCAAACATTACTGTTCCGGTTTAATGCGCTAGTGAAATTACTGCGGTAACCAGACTCAAACGTTTTATGCCTCAAAAGAAGAGCGTAATGTGGTATTATGAATACTGTCCTTACTAGCGCCATGTTGAGCAGGCGTATAGCTCACCATCAGGTGAACTACCCGCTCGTCTTGTCGTGTCTTTGAATAAAAAAATTTACTATTTCTAGTAAGGTTTTGCTACTTCCGTACCGTCTTCATCATTTCAATCTCATTTTAATGTTATTTTTTTGATGCTTTAATTTGTATACCTAACTTTAACAGTATCATAATATTCCCTCTACTTTACCCGTAAAGTTCCTATAAGAGATGTAAAGTTTATCCTTCAAGCATTAATATTAAAACGTTAAGTAAGATATTTCAATATTTTCAGGTTGTTTTCCGGCGACTTTACTTCGAACTGGTTTCTCTCAAGGAGCTCGTGACACAGTATATTTCTTTAGGTACTTTATTTTAAACCTAGATAGCAATGTACCTACAAGCGAATCCTTCAAAGTCGATTCTATTGTTACATAGAGAGAGAGTATAAGATTTTTTTTATACCAAGTTAACAGTGTCAGATATTCTTCAAAAGCATTTCATAAATGTACACAAGTTTAAATTTCTATATAAAACACCTAAAGTAAGAAAGCATTGTTTGCGAGGGCCCTGCCGTCTTCTCCAGCACCGACTTCAATATTACAGTCATTACGATGTAATTAACAAGCTTAGGTACTAAAACAAAGAACAACTTAAGTCTATGCCTCTTGAAGATGCTGTAAAGCCAGCATAATAGCGAGTACGACCGCTATGCAAATTAAACTATGACGGTTACTGTATATTTTTTTATTTAAAAAGTTAGTCCTTGACTATGATTCCACCTTATAATTACTGATATAGTCTATGGTGGGTAAGCGATTTAACCTAGTAACAGTCTGTTTATTCTTTTATTGAAGATATCTAGATGGAATTGAGATGGGAACAATGACGCTTGCAAGTTGTTCTAATCCTTTGCTGTTCTCATCAAGAACGAGGCTGAACTTCATTGTTCGCTGTATATTTACTGAAATTTTAGTAACAGTGTATGATTAATTGTAGAGCTAATAAATAGATATATTTGCCTGTGCATAGGTATATGTCATCGACGTCGTGTGGAATCGTTCGCTTTGTTATGATAACAATATTCTCTTCACTCCAGTTGCGGGTCAGAGTTCGTGAGTGAGCGGTTACTGTGTCAAACGTTCAAAAGATCTCTTTTGTAAATTTACTTTGTAAAATACTATTATTCAAATATTGCACGAGTTCGTAAGCAAAAGCACTGCATATAAAGTACAGAATATATTTAAACAGTTAGTAGTTTTCATCCAATCGTTTTAAAGCAGGTCCGAAAATCCACTGCCTTGAAGACGTGAACTTCTTAAATACAGGTGAGTTAATTCCACCAAAGTTATTACTAATTTATCATGATTGTTTAATAACTCTGAAGCCATTTAACTGAACAAGATTAAATTTAACAAGAAGATAATGTGTATGGGGAAACCTCTGCCTAAAGTAAAAACTATCGAGCGTAACGAAGAAGATCTTTTTGTTATAACCTATTTGGTAAAAGTTTTTATAGTCAAAATTTCTGAGTAGTAATCTATTGCATACATATCTAAATATACAGATGAAATAAATATACCTATAGACAAAATACTTACAGCTGAATGAATGATTATATATATATTTCTAATGTAATACATCTGCCTTTCTAATGTTAGGGATTTCATATTTATCTGCTTATTCTTTCTTTTGTACCTTAATCTATCATTTGCAATGATGCAATGAGAATGTAGTTCTTACCAGATAATTTGTAGATACATAATTTTGTTAGGAAATGGTGAATAAATCTAAAGTCACAGTTAAGATTAGACTGGAGAGGTCGGTAAACAAAATAACGTTGACATTGTATGATAATAAATAAACTCTCGATAGTAATGGTATTTGACGTAATGACAAACGTTCTGATATGGTAACAGAATGGAATTTCGTTTAAGATAAATTATGTAATAACCGACCACCGTATCGAGAATACTTAAATAACTTGAATAAGTTGAGAATGAATGAAGATAAACATACCATTACTTACGTGGTTTGGTCAAATGTAGAGTTTATCGTACCTCTATGCTGTAACTGCTAACAGTGTATCTTCAATTCTAGATCCATTGTCAGGTCTAGGTAGGTATATTTTTTTAAATAATGACTTTCATTGCGTAATTCATTAAAAAAGATAAAAAAAAACATTGATTATTTCAGATACCTAGAACTATGACGTGGTCATGTGATGGACGTTTAGCATCGCAGGTGATGCAGGACTATACAGGATGTGGGCCGTTACTGTTCAGTACAGTACAAACATTTTTAGCAGCACAATGTATGTTAGCACCGACAATGTTTCAAGAACCTACAACATCAGACATCATGCGAATTGCTAGTAAGTATATAAAGACGCTTCATAGTGCTGCCATCTATCGCGAAATTAATGTAACAATATTTTATAATATACTGTTTACCTCCATTTGTAACATGAAATATAAAAAACTTGTAACTGACACTTCTGCTATGCTGATATTTTGGTATTTTCGCTAAAAATCAATACGATTAATATCTAAATTAATTATCTGAGACATTTAAGACTTAGTAGTCTATTATAATCTATTAATAGTTATTGTAATTACAGTGTCAAAAAGATTTAAGTTTGTATTAATATTAAAAGTAGACATATTATCGATCGGTAATACATCTAACAACAACAAAATGTCGGAGTGTCACTGAGGGATTCAGTATTATTCCGCCTTTGGTACAGACAAACAGCACAAGCAGTTCTTATTCTATAACAAAAAAAAATACCGTCCTTCAAGTTTTTAATATGACTTTTGAGGATAATTCCGTCCATGCGCCGAAATATACGTGAAAGGTTGAACTATAGATTATAGAGTTAGGTAAGTATAGGATATGATTGGACTAAGTGTCGTTCCATGGGAGAGTCTAGGTATCAACTGGACGGACAGGTTTGGTTGGAGGTTTTTCTAGACACCAATTTTAATAGGCAGAAAGTAATGGACAAAAGTTACGTGTTCTGTATTGAAGTGTTAAAACTACCGGGATTTTTCCAACCTTAGGGTTTAGTTGTAGATTAATGTCTCTTGTCTCGCTTTTATGTAGTAAAAGAAAAATGATTAGTGTTAATGAATTTAAAAAGGTTTACACTACATGGAATTCTACTATTTGACATTAAATTACTAATGAAATAGCCTTAGTATTAAAACAAGGGTCTGATTTAAAAGTTTAGACGTAGACGAAGTTAGTTACCTAGTACGCCTAATCATTTTAAAAGCATTAAAGTGATCACTTGCAAAAATTATGCTTAGTGCTAAAGTTGCGATGCGGGAAAAGTTGTGTGGAACAAACGTTGGATGTTATTTTTTTTTTTTTTTTCATTTTACTGTTAGCTTTTGTGAATACGAATGGTTTTCACGTCCATTTGAAACAGACATTAACAACACCGCAAAAATTATTAAAGTTTCACACGATGCCCTTGAGAATGGAAATTTGTTTGTACGTTTGTATTCTCTATAATCATTACGTTTCATTTCACGCTGATTTTCATGAGGAAAATATAGTATAGTATAACAATATAGTAAAGTATTATACTAGTGCTTTAATTTTAAACAGCAATAGTTAACTAAACGAGTTAAAACTATTATTCTGCTCTTCTGATGGGATATTATTGACATGCCCATAACAATGTTAGGATTACTAAGAACACGGCACCATATATCTTCCCCTTGAGAATATAAGGTATTATTATATAACCCAGTAATTTCACCAGCTATAAAGCCTTTCAAACCGGAACTTAGTAAAGTTGGAACACTAATGTTTGCCAGCAGAAATAGATGCTGCGGTGGTATCTGCCTAGACGATACCCGACAACAGAGACAGTGTTTTTCAATTATATACGATGTTGGTACCAAGTAGTTCACATGATGGTAAGTGACATTCCCGCTCATTACAACGTGGCGCTAGTTAGGATGTTATACCTTGACCTTTATTGCGCTTGTCGCCCTGAGACACAGGATGTTAAATCTCATTACCCTTGTAATTTCACTAGCCAGAACTCCCTTCAATCTGGAACACAGTAATGTTTGCAGACTACTGTTAGGCGGCAGAAACAGGAGCGCGGGGGTATCTATCAAGACGGTTTCTGATAACAAAGATCTACGAATAAATGATATTAAAATAGTTTTGTGGCTATGAAGAATTTTGCTGAGTTTCAAATGAAAACTATGTTTAGATTCGTGTAAAGACTGGTTTCGTTATCTATGTTTCAGATACGACTTTCGATTTCATTGTAGTAGGAGCGGGAACAGCAGGAGCTGTTGTAGCTAATCGATTGTCTGAAGAAGCAAATTGGTCTATTCTCTTACTCGAAGCTGGTGGTAATCCGACATTGGGGACAGAAGTAAGTATTGTAACACTGTAATGTTTGTACTTAAAGAATTTCAATTTCCTGTTTATTATCTATTAGTACTTGAACAAGTCACGCATTGCCATGTTTAAACTCGTTTCTTGAAATAAAAATTATTAATTTATCTTTCTAGAATTTGTTTGTTAAAAGAAACATTCTATCCTCTATCTCATATCTATATTTATAATAAGAATATCTTTACAGATTCCATCTCTGTATGTAAATAACTACGGAACTAACGAGGACTGGAACTTTCGTACTGATCCTCAAAACAATGCATGTCTCAATTATAAGGAACGAAGATGTTATTGGCCAAGGGGCAAAGTATTAGGCGGCACAAGTAGCATTAACGGAATGTTCTATGTTAGAGGTAATAAACAGGATTATGATGACTGGTCCACAGTTAGCGGCGATTGGAGTTACAATTCGGTTCTTGAATATTTTAAGAAAAGTGAAAACTTACGTTTGCTTAACGAAGAAAATGATATCGACATGAAATATCACGGTACGAATGGTTACCTTAACGTGGAGTACGATTCAAATATTCATCCACTAGAGCATGTTATAATTGATGGTAATAAAGAATTGGGTAGTCAATATATAAAAGATTGCAATGGTAACACTCAAATGGGAGTGACAAGAGCATTCACAACATTAAAAGATAATGAAAGACAGAGCACTAGTAATGCGTTTTTAAAACCCATCAAAGATCGTCCGAATTTGCATGTACTAACCAATGTTCACGTACATAAAGTCATATTAGAAAAAAATACTGCGAAAGGTGTGAATTTCATTACGAAAAAGGGGTATAGTGGTAAATTTGTAGCAAAAAAAGAAATTATCGTGTCTGCTGGGACAATAAATTCTCCTATTATATTATTGAACTCGGGAGTGGGATCCGGAGTCAATAAAAATAAAAAAAACAAAGGGACGGATATAAATTATTTAGCAATCGGTGAAAATCTCCAGGATCACATCTATGCACCAATTTTTTATAAGATGAAGAGTTCAGATAAAGCGAATACATTGGAAAACATCTTCAAAGCATATTATCAATATATTATAGAACGAAAAGGTCCTCTCGGTGAATTAAGTCCTCATAAAGTTGTCTCCTTCATTAATACTACTGATGCAAAGTCAAAGACACCAGATATACAGAATCATTTCATACTAGCGTACCCAAATCAAACCAATTTAATTGATATGTTTGGTAAACATGCACTTTCGAAGCAATTTAATAATGCTTTCAATACTTTAAATAAAGATCACATCATCGTTGTTATATTTGTAATACTTTTGAGACCAAAATCTAAAGGCTTGATAGAATTAAATGAAATTGATCAGAGTGTTAGAATAAAAGCAAATTACTTTGAACATAATGACGATTTGGAAACGATCGTTCACGGTATGAGGCACGCTTTAAAATTTAATAATACTAAAGCTTTTAAAAATGCTGGATTACATCTTCACTGGATTGAAATAGATGAGTGCGTGGCTTTTGATAAAGAATCTGATCAATACCTACAATGTATTGCAAAACATTTAACGGGGACTTTATATCATGCAGTAGGCACTAATAAAATGGGACACACAGATGACTCAACTGCTGTTGTAGATGAAGAACTGAAGGTTAAATTTATAAACAATTTGAGAATAATAGATGCGAGTATAATGCCTAATATTGTTAGAGGTAACACAATGGCTCCAGTTATTATGATAGCAGAAAAAGGTGCAGATTTTATAAAAAAATATTGGAAAGGATCGAACCTTGAATAATACTTCTTTGCTTGTGCTAAACATAACACACACACAATATATTAAATACGTACATGATTATACTTTATCTTTCATATAAATATGAAAAGGCGGAGTGTTTAAGATCGTTTGCAACAAAATTAATAAAAGGTTTTTTGGAATTTTAAAAAGCTGATGCTTTAGTACTAATCCATCTAGTTAAGTAGTGAAATTATACGTGTGGTGGTGTAAGGGGTTCGGCACAACAATATACAGAACCAAAGCCTACATCAGCTGGTGGTACACCCTGCTAATCAACAAACGAGGCTGTGGCTAGCGTGTTGGTCAATGGCCCAAAACTCCTCTTATGGGGGAGGCCTATGTCCAGCAGAAAACATCTACTGGCTGATGATATATAATACGGTAGACTTGAAGCTAAAGGGAAAAGTAATTAGAACCATTTTTTCCTTAGGGATATCCACGTCCTATTTTCACGATAATATTGACGCTGACAGGATATTCTACTCCTCTCCTTCCTCCTCTCTCTCTCTCTTGAAAATATTTACAATTGATTAAGCTATATTCTTGTTATTGTTGTAAAATTTCCTTTTCCTTATTTTCCTATTTATTGATTTTAACATCGTTTTAATCGTTAGGAGCTGTTGCGAACGAATCTTTCAGGTATAAATAATTATTTCAATCGATCTTGGCCCGATGCGGAAGCGGAAGTTTTATATCATCATCATCAGCAGCTCATTGCTGTCCCCTGTCCAGCATTGGACAGAGAAGACAGAAGTTTTTATGGTTTTATTTAATCTGTATACTGATGCAATGTGTTCCGTACAAGTTTCATCGTTCGTGAGTGAACGAAATATGAATGCCGACAAGCTTTCGCGCTGTGCGATATGCCTTGTGCGGCCATAAGTAGGCAGGGCTGCATGGATCATTCAATATTTATAAGCAGTTTTTTTTGCTAACTTCGATTCAGGGATGGCGAAGGAAATTAATCAGCTATTTTCTATATAAATTCAAAAATAGTATAATGCAGTTTTTATTCATCAACAATTCCGTCTTGCAAAATATAGGATAAACGTAGGGAACTAATCGTTAAGTTAAGAAATAGATTCATCGATCGTTTGATAGAAAATTTAATTAGCGTTTGTTAAGACAATATTCACAAGAGATCTATATCCATCGGTGGATATACATATATCCTTTTATCGAGAAGATATTGTATTAACAATTTTTTTATCATCAATACTCCTAAGATGAAATTTCAACTGATTCTGTTTAAAAAAAATATGAGAACAATATGTATGTTATCTGGTATTTTCTAGTTAGAAGTGAACTGTAGCTGGTGATATTCATATGGTGAAGAATCATAAGTTTCTTCACAAGTATTTCAGCACAATGTGGTCCAGTGTTGATACATTATTTCTTTTAAGAATCAACACTAGATCTTTTTATATCGATCAAACTGTACAAGCATTACATGACGCGCGTTAAATCTATTTTTTTATATAGTTAGTATTAACAAAGGCAACCCTACGTTTTCTGCGGTCTCTGCCCGTGTAAGGCGTATGTAGACAATTTTTTTAAACCTTGTTTTCATGAATATAATATTTTTTAGATTTTTTCTTCGCTTTATTATCTGTTTCGGACGTCGGCTTTTTTATATACAACCTTTCCCTTGGTCTACGTCAACAGAGGCAACAAAATGTCCGTCGCGCGAAAGTAAAATGAACTAATTTACCACCCCACAAGAGAAAAGGGGGTCATAAATTTAACTTTTATATCTTTTCGTACATAATAGTTTTCGTGGTAATAGTTTTCTTATAAATAAAAATATTTTAGTTTCCTTTTTTTCAATATGTTGTATTTTTTTTATATTCTTAATATTTCATAGTCTATGGATGAAATTTGTTATACGACGTTGATAGTTTTTATTTGTCCAGTGTATGTGTGGAGTCATAAAACGATTTTATATGCGATTATCGCGTATACGCAGTGGGCTGGATGGAGTCAACAAAAACAACTAGCCTTTTTTGGTCTGCTTCGATACGTGGGCTTCGAATGGGTATATTATTAGGGATTAACTTCTCGTTTCGTCGCTTATGCAAATATAAACGGACTGCTTAAGGTAATGTAAAAATAACGTAAATATTGTTAACCTCTCTTCATTTACTTCCGAGTCCTTTAGCATTCATTTTTATTACCTTATGCAGAACATCAACTATTGCTTTAACGTAACAGACATTATTGTGTTTTGATTGGTACGTAAGGCGATATTGTAGAAATTACTTGAAGTATATATCCTATACTTAAACAGACGAATAGCTAGATATATATGCAATCAAATAAAACTAACTTTGTGTAAACTATCATGTTAATGAATATGATATTGAGTAAACAAAAGAAACATAAAGCACTCTAAACTATATAAATTATAATATAATTCTAAATCGTTTAAATTCAAATAAACTCTTAGAGATATATCTTTTAATGTTTCTTTGAAGCAAATGAATAGAATCCATAATTGATTCGATAAGAATAGAGTATAATGATAATTTTATGCGAATAATAGACTTGTAAACTATTCGTTATACACGAAACATTAATATTTAACATATATTTTACTACCCGGAGTAGTAGCCGCTAGTTATAGTTTTTTTCAATCGTATCTATATAATCAAATATTTGCATATCGCTTAAAGTTTGAATATATTACTGAACTAACAAATCCTTGTTACCTCAGTAACGTACTACATCTAGAGTGACTTTCAGGCGGGAACAGTCTATTACATATAGATATAAGTAAGAGATCTATGATTAGAAAAATAAAATAGTTGCTATTATTCATGTTCGGTCCGCGACAGACCTTGTGTTCTAATAAGTGTATTAAGTTTAAGTGATGATTTGTTAACTTGACTATACTGAATGATTGATAGAGATCGAAAAAAAAAATAAGCTATTTTTAAAGTATATACTGCTAATAATATAGACAATATGTCAATATCTTCTTTTTAAGGATTTAAGTTTAAGTGCGGTAAAACGTTAAGGATACCTGTGTAGGTAGTACTTTATAAAATAATTGAATTATTTATAATGAGTTTGTGTAACAGGCGTATTTGGGTCAAAAATTTTCATCTTTCAACGCTACAACACGCGCGCATTCATAAGTAAATGAAAGCTACTGTAGTGCCCACTTTCTGACCAGTTCAAAAGCTAGACTCAAAACTGGCCTTTACAATTCTACATCCATTATAAATTCAAAACCTTTCATCAATCCTTCTCATTTCAGAATTGTGCGGATTTCGCGTGCCTTTTTTTATTTATTTTACGAATATACTACACTTTTTTTTTAAATTCCTTCCTCCCAGTCAATGGCGACCGATCCTTTCAAGTTCATCTTTTCAAATCTTCAAGCTCTGCCTTTAGAAAGGCGTCTGTGTGAGGTGTGCGGAGTTTGCTTTTATTTCCATTGTACGGACACTTTATTTTCCTCTGCGGCAAGTTGGATATTATTATTATTTAGCCGTCGACGATGTATCCGCAACGAACCCGTTTTCGAGGCGGCGTTTGGGCCGTGACCTTTAGTGGTGTACCAGCTCGAATAACTTCACTACCGACATCGACATACAAAACGCCTTATTAAAATCTTTACTTTTTCTCTCTGAACTATACCTTTCAAGAAACAACAAATTGAAAAATGTTATTATTAATAATAAATATTATAAATAAATCTGTTACTGAAATTCTTTACATACAATAACTTAAATCTGTCTTATTAAAGTATTCTTGTATTTATGACAACTTCATATTAAATAAGAACTAAATTTTATTAATAAAACCATTTTATTATTATATAACAACTCTTCAGGTAATTTTCGAGCTGTGTTTATGTTCTAGATTATTCCTACCAGCCTTTATTTGATAGACCGCAAATCCTTGCAAAATAAGATTACTAAGATGATTCATGAGGCTGATATTAAAAAACATCTTAATCTTAACAATGAATATTAAACTCCAATATAAAAATAAATTAAACGCTGAGAATAAAATAGAAGTCTTATATAGTGTGATATCATCATCATCATCAGCCAATAGACGTCCACTTTTGGACATAGACCTCTAGCAAAGATCTTCATATCGATCGGTCCTAGTGCTTCCCGCAACCTTCGTTTGTAGGGGTGGGTTTACATGGCGGAATTTGGGCCATTTCCTACCAGGCTGGCTTAATGCGGATTGGTGGGAACTAGAGCCTCTTTGTAGATTAGCAGGATCCAGCACGTGCAAGTGAGGTTAACTTAGATTCCATGAGTTGTGCGGAAGCGAGAGAGGTGTGCCAGGATCGTAGCAGGTGGAGAGAGCTGGTCTCTGCCGACTCCACTGGGAACGACGCGTGATATATGTATGTATGTATGTGCGGACTCCATACACCCCTCGCATATATGCATAGTGTGATATATAGTGAGAATAAATAAAAAGCTGTAGATACTGTGTTGAATGTGATATCAGAACATGCGTCACCTAAGTCCTATGACCATGACACTAGCTATAGCTCTCTAAATGTAGGTATAATTAAATAAGCACTTAAATTAATGAACTGGCACTTTTTATCATTACTAGTGATAGGTTTCAGTTACCAGAGCCAGTCTAGGTAGTTACCACAGCAGAGCCTATTTCCGCAGCCAAATAGTAATGTACAAACATTATTGTACTGCGTATTGAAGATCGCTGTAGCTAGTAAAATTACTGGGGTAACGGGACACAATATTTTATATCTCAGACAACGAGCGCAATGTGGTGCAGTATATATCATCCTAACCAGCTCTACGTTGTCATGGACAGGCGTATCACTTACCATCAGGTGAACATCCAGCTCTAAGAGAATAAAAAAAAATCAAGATGATTAACCACCGTTTATATTTGGCTAAAAATTATCTGCAGATCTTGAAAATACTTTACTACTGAAGATATTTAATTTTTGTAACATCTGTTAGTCGATAAAATCATTCGCCATTAGTAAAGCAGCAGTAAAACACGCGTCACTTTCGTGTTTCGTCTTTTACACCTTCCATGATGCACCTCACACCTGAGTCCGGCCTCTCTTTCCCTCCAACAGGTTCCCCGTATCGCGCCGCACCACACGAACAGTGCGTGAAGTACGCGCGCACACGCGGGCGTTGCGCGTGTGTGCGTGCGTTTCGCTTCGTGCGAGCTCGGGTGTTTCCGTTATTTATCGCATTAAGCCCGTGTTAAAGCTGTCAATGCGTATTAGACTAATAATATCGGTATAAACGACCTTGTTACAGATTTCGGGTGCCGATATGTGTGGTCTGACCGTTTATTTATTATGTATCTATTGACAAATACTTCCTGTGCAGTCGTAGGCCAACGACCGCATTTGTTTATCGCAATCTTAAAGAATAATTAATGTAGTTTATTATACATCAAATATTTTAAATATATTAGTGATTTGATTGTAATGTTTCTATTAGTACTTTATTTTTTAACCGATAAAGATAGTCCACTGAAACACTTTCACCAGTCTAGTGCTACCGCATCAAGTGGTTTCCCGCAATCTTTACCAATTGTTCGTCGTATCATTGTACACCCTTTCAGTACTTTACTACATAATATTGCCCATTCTTAAAGTAAAAAATAATTAGTTTATCATGCTCAGCGTCCAGACTGTTTCATGCTTATTACGACCTAAGCGATAGGAGTGCAACCTTTTTATTATAGACACCGATTTATATTCATGTTCTCGTAACACTGGTTGAAAAATGTAAGTAGTATTATAAAGCAGTCAATGTAATTGAATTACAACTACTCTTCTGCAAAAATGTTTATTAAAAAACATGACCGAAATGGATGCAGTGATATTGTAGCTTACTTCTGTTGCCATATAAAATATTGGAAGAAAACAGTTGTAATCCAAGACCTACTGCTTTCGAGGACGTGCGACATCCTTCAACATTTGACTAGTGTGGATTATAAATAGCTTAACTTTTTTCTCGTAAGCAAAGATATTGAGTTATAGATTTTAATTTAATGTCCAAGTTCTTTATAAATATCATTTGTATCATTAGCTGATAAAAGCATATAATTTACTGAAGGAATTATTGTGCCAACTGTCCCATACATTATTACATTCACGTATGAAACGTTCCGTGCCATAATAAGTTTTTACATGAAGTATCTTTTGAAAATAAGACCACATATTTAACGTGTGATCCAAACGGATACCAAAAGCGTATTATCACACACCGAGTGGATGCCACTGAATAAATATTTTCATATAACACTGACTTTCCTTCAGAAGGCAGGATATCTTTAAACAGATACAAAAAAGCATAAGTTTGAGGCAAGACATGGTATAAGTTTTCGTGATAACTCATTATTATAGTAGCTACTTGAAAATTCTCATACAAAATAATGCACTATGTTTATTAATTTGATACATATATTGAGTATATATATCAAAACTAATAGTTATACATACTTAGCGATATAATGATAAAAATGTCTAATTTCTATAGAAAAACTAATTAAATGAAAAGATTTTACATAGCTATTTATTAAACCAAAAATTTCCTATACTTTACATCACAGCCATGGTCAAGGGAGATAGGACATGATGTCGTTATAAAATTTAGTAATACTGCTATGGGGCGAATCAGGATTCCAGTCCTGGTCTATTCGTTGAAACGATGATGACGATTCGTAAAAATTAAAGTAATCATTATAAATCATATTAGCCATACTTCTGTAAACCGGTTGAAATCCACTTACACCACACGCAAAGATCGTCATATGATAAAACGCGCCTGCTTGATTTTTTTCCTTTCGGAGAAATAAATCGCCAGCTCAAATCAATGCGAAGCACTGGGGCCCGACCTTGGGCAAATTAAAAAGATTCCTATTTAGATAATGCTTATAAGAGAACACTGTACATTGATCTTTAACTTTGTTGGCTCGCAACCGGGCGGACCTTCTTACTTGGTTATTTGTACGCCGCGTCACTTGGGAAGAAAGTGCGATAGTATCGCGGTTATTTATTAAGAGGACTCCTAAGATCGTCATCGGTATCATCATTTCAAACTATTGATGATCACTGTTGAAAAGGCATTCCCAATTAGGAGTAATTGATGTAATAGCCACGACCAGTATATAGTTTAGGGAACGTGTGCGTGAGAATGTTATATAAAGTAACTTTCTTTATCATAGAAATATTTCCTGTTTGGCGACTATTACAATAAGCAGAGGGAAGACTCGTAGTGTATATACTCTTACTTGTCCTTAGATCTAATATGTTTATCTGAACACAATAATACTGATCTGGTCGTGTATTTTAAAAAAACATTTTGCTTGGCGGCGTCTGCGTTCACCGACAAGTAGTTTTTCGACATCTTACATATATATTACGAATAGGGTTTCTTTTTAAATAATTTCGCTTGGAAACGGAAACATGGGTATGTAAATGGCTGTGTTACTTAGAAGTCCTCAGTAGATCTCACCTTTTCGCCTAATCCATCTCATAAAAACAAATCACGTGACTCAATTTTGGTCGGTTATTGCCCACTACACCCGCAATAAAGACAACTGTACAAGTAATTTAAAAACTTGTGACATCCGTGAATCATCATTAAAGTTTTCCTTCTACATAAAAACCTAAACCTTATTAAAGTAAAAGAGTAATTTAGTAATTATTCCAAGTAAAAAGTTACCAAACATTTATATTAACTAACGTTTTAACCGTTACGTTAACTCTAAAAAATATTCTATAAGTAAAATCACCTTAAACTTATCAATTTGTAAATACTACCTTTAACCATAATGAAGAATATCAGTTAAAAATTCTTAAGTTATATAACGATAACGTTAAAAATTATCGCATTAGTTAATTTTAAATAATATACATAACTAACAACCAAATTTTATATATATATATGTATATATTTATTCTACGAAACGACGAGACGAGTAGGACGTCTACCTGATGTAAAACGATATTTTTACTCATAACGTGGTCCTAGTTACAATGGTCGTAAGCTATACACACAGCACCATATTGTGCTCGTCGCCTTGAAACATAATATATTAAGACTCTTTACCCAAGTAATTTAACTGGCTAAAACGCCGTTCAAACCGGAATACAGTATGTTTGCAAACAACTGTTTTACAGGAGAAATAGGAGCTGCGGTGGTACCGACCTAGACCTTTCATCTTCAGATCATCAGATCTTCCATCATATAAATATAATATTTTTTTTTTATACTTCGAAATGACGAGGATATGTTATATGATATGATGATAAGCTATACGCCCGCCTATAACAATGTGGTGCTTGTTAGGATGTTATACACAGCACCAGGTTGCGATCGTCGCTTTGAGATATAAGATGTCTCGTTATTCCAGTAATTTAACTGGCTTCAGCGCCCTTCAAACTGGCATAAAGAAATGTTTGCACACTACTGTTTTGCGGGAGAAACAGGAGCTGCGGTGGTCTATTTGAAGGTCTCCGGCAAAGGACCTACCACCATTTAAATACAGTTTTAATGTAATGTAAACAACGTAAACAAAATGGCCGAAATTAGCTCATAAAAACCTCTGTATGTTTGTTACCGTTTAAAGGTTATATTTAAAAGCTAAAAGTTAAACTTAATTCGGAGTGAGTTTAAATATGAAAAGCTCAAAGTAGACAACGAAATGTTAAATAGGTAAATGGATAGTTTTGGCGTTAATTTTGAATGATAGGGTTATTTACGTCGTTATTTTTAACCTGTTCACAGTTAACCATAACTAGTAGCGGCACTGACCTTTATCTACTCTGATATACATTAAAATGAACGGGGCAATTAAAATCTGTTATAAAGCTCTAGTCTGATAACGTGTGCCCATATACATTTAATTATATTATTTAATATGTCCGTTTTAATTTATTGCCTGATTACAGTGAGAATTTACGACGTTATCTGTCATCGAACAGATATATAGAATAGTAGTAAAAATTGCATTATTATGATATTTTTATTTAAACTAGACAGTAGAGATACTGCAGTGAACGTTCAACTACAGTTTGCCTAAACTTTCAAGTTTAAATTTACTTACATGTTTATTTAAAGTATACGTCAACAAAAGCATTTATCTATAAAAAATAATAAGAAGTTTTACTTTTAGTATTGTTTTCTCCTTTTAAACATTTTTTTATAAGGTAATTAAGCGATGAGACGTTCACTTGATACCTGCTCATAACGTGGAGCTAGTTAGAATGGTATACACTGCACTACTTTGTTGATTTTGACTCTCATCACCCCAGTAATTTCACTAGCTACAGCACCCTTCAAATTGGAACAAAGTAATGTTTGTATACTATTGGTTTGCAGCAGAAGTAGTCGCTGCGGTGGTACCTACCTAGACTGTCTCTAGAGACCTACCACCAGCGAACCATTAATTATACTGGATCTCGCACATATCTGTATAGAATTATAAGAATAAAAATTTACTCATACATATTGATTATAACTTATATAAATAAAATGGATAGATGTATGGGAGGATATTACAGAAATGCGAGCAATGACGATGTGAAGTGTGCATGGGAGGAGGAGATATTACAGATAAAAAAAAGAAAAACTTATCGATGGATAAGAACTCGGGCTAAAACTGAGAAATTGAAGTGTTTTAAAAAAAGTTGTTCTGAAGTACATATAGTAGATGAACATAATATTTTAGTTTGCCTATTAAACTTTGGTGATGTACAGTGATGACCCCTTGGATGGTAAAACATCCAGAACACTGGCTCTTATATTATATATTGGCTGCTGGAAGACCGTCAACTGGGCTTGACAAATTGCCCTGGAATCGGACTGGCTACCAAGGCAGGTGTAATATATGTATGTCATACAAAATTCTATTAAATATCTTCTATTACCCTAATCAGGTTACGAGGAATCATGTTATAACTTGACTCGTAGTCTACAGGTTTAAAGCTACAATGTATCACAGCTGCCTTATTGTTGTATTAATTTATTTAAAGACCTATAATAACAATTTGTAAGAAGATCCTCATTTAAATATTATACTTATTTAACTTGACGTAACATGTTTAAGAACAGAAAAAAGTTGTTAAGTATTCGCATACTTTCGTGGAATATTTAACACATGCAAATAGGTTTTTTTTTTTTGTCGTGGTGACCGCCGCGTCTATTTGTTCAACGCCACTTCGGGCGCCACACATCCGTTGTTGCTTTTCGCTTAAAAAAAATTGTTTCGAGACATTTTAAAGGCGTACCGCTAAAAGTTATAAAGTTACTGTAAACAAATACACGCTAAATATTATTTCGGCGGCCTTTAAAAACAATGGTTCATATTGTGTAAATACGATTGTATGTTTCCCCGATATTCTATTCGTTTGATATGTGCATACGGAAGCAGAATTCTAGATTTGTAAAGTTTTTGCTACATTTCAGTACCAGTTGCAACGTTTCGAAACAAACAACGGGTTTATTTATAACCTTTGAGAGTTTTTCATGAAAACTTCCGCCCAACAATGTCTTTATTGTTTTAGTAATTTCATTAGGACCAGCGACATTTATTGATGGAAGCAATACGACCCATAAAAGCTATACCTAGTCTTTCGGTAGCAGAAATTTACTGTAATAAATACTAAAGTATTATGAAAACAATATTTTCTTTATTGTAATACATTTATACAGTTTTCAGATTTAGAGTTAACTAAAAACTTTAACTGGTTAGTTAAAAAATAATAATAATAAAAGTAACTACTTTGAATCGATCACAAAATTAAGATCCGAGCAACAATACCGAAATGTTAAGTACTGCATAATTAAGTTGGTGTTAAGTGGCGACGCTGTATAAAGTTGATATCCGTTGAACATTGAACCGATCGGTAGTTCATTACCGATTTCCGGCGACGCGACGCTTACCGGGAACTACTTGGGTGTTACTTATCTCCTCTCACTTATCACTACATGCCGGGAATTTTTAAAGTTTCAAAGTTTTATAACTTTACGAAAAGTACGCGTGCGCAGATGATTTATCTGCATCAGATACGTGGGTGAAGATGCGTTCAAAGATACTTCCGGCGGAATACTTCGACAAGTTCGTAAGTATTAAATAATACAGTTAATCTTCAATAAACATCAAGTCATATACAGCTTCAACAGAAATTATAAAGTTGTATACGAAACGATAATGGTAAGCGATACTCCTGGCCATAACAACGTAGCGCTAGTTAGCTTGATATACACAGCACCGTATTATGCTCGTCTTCTTGAGACATAAAATGTGAAAGCTCGTTACCCCGATACTCAATAGCTACCTCCTTTACCGGAACACAGCAATATATGCACGGTGATGTTCAGCGACAGATGTAGGAGCTGCGGTAAATAAAACAGTCTTCGGCAACATATCTATAATCATTAATAAGTATGATTAGAAATTAAGTTCTAACTTTTTTTGGTAATGAAAAAGTTAATAAAACATCCCATGTTTGAAAATTTAAGATACGGTGCAGTTCTCAGCAAAGTTTTTATCTGATTATGTGGATTTAATAGAAGAAACGGCGTCCACTATCACGTTATAATATCGAAGCAGCCTCATAAGGTCCGATCATCGTTTCGATAGGGGTACGCATATTTTGCATTAACCATCTCCCAACATCTGATATGTAACTCTTGGTAAAGTATAAAACGTAGTTGTTAACCGTATATAGTAAAATATTGCTAATGGCGGCTCTAAACATAAATATTTCAAAGATATCGCCGGTGCTGGCGATGGTAAAATACGGGTGAATAATCTGTTGTGAATGCGGCGTACGTCGGCATCGGACGGAGCCGGGGCCCGCTGTGTGTTGACGAGTATACCTTGCTCTTATATATATTTAAATTACTACTGCAATAAAAAAAAAAACGTTAGTAATGGTATCACCATGAACACTGCTTACCTGCTGTCGTAATTACTGTGGTAACGAGACTCAACATCTCATGTCTCACACGGGCGTAATACCATCGTAGCTATCGCCACTGTGATATGGGCAAGCGTATAACTTACTATCAGGTGAACATCCCCCTCACCTCGTAGCTTAAAATAAAAAAAAAACAATTAAATAAAATTAAAAAATTGTTGTTAATAATTATTAATTAATTATTAACAATAATAATTAATTATTATTATTAATTAATTTTAATTTTAAAATCATTACTTTCTGATGGTAGGTCTTCGTTGCCGGAGTCAACCTAGGTACCACCGCAGCGCCTATTTCTGTCGTCAAACAGTACTGTGCAAATATTGTTTTGTTCCGGTTTGAAGGGCGCTGTAGCTAGTGTAATTACTCAGGTAACGAGACTTAACATTTTGTGTCTCAAGACGACAAGCGCAATGGTGCTTTGTACACTCTATGTTTCTATGTTGTTATGGGTATTACTTTTCGCCTTATAGAATAAAAAAAAAGTGTTCCGGCTTGAAGGGCGTTATTGGAGCTTAAAAACAACGAGCTCAACGTTGTACTGTATGTATCTTTCTGACTAACGTCTTATAGTTAAGCATATCACTTACTATCAGGTTAACATCCTGTATTTCACATTTTAAGTATACAGCCATTTTGATTATTTCCGATGTAGATGCCGGAAGTGAGTACGCGCTGCGTAATCAGTATGCGGTGTTGACTTTATGGCGTAGTAGACTATCTTGAGATATACATCAGCTTCCTGATTAAACTTCAAGTTTTTTTTTTTATTCGATTAAATGCCGAGACGAGCGAAACGTTTTTTGGTGTTAGGTCTCAGTTGTTGGAGACCGTCTTAGTAGTTACCGCAACTTCTATTTCCTATTTCTGCCGCTAAACCGCAGTGTGCAAAAATTAATGCGTTCGGGTTTTAAGGGCGTTGTAGCTAGTGAATTTATTGAGGAAAAAAAATGTTTTTAATATTATATATCTCAAGGCGAAGAACAATGCGCTCAGTATAAACATCCGAACCAGCACCACATTGTTATGTGGAGGCTTCATCAAATATAAAGCCATTAAATGCTATTTTATAAATTAGCAGGTTTTGCGATCACGCTGTATAGTTCTCACAACACGGCGATTAGCACGTAATAAATTTTGGCGCCAAAACGTCGCCGGCCGTTATTTTCTAACGCACGGTATTAGCATTTGAATAAGGAATAATATACTCCATGTTTATATTCGAACAGATGATATTTATTTAAACAAACAGAAATAATATAGCAGTTAATTTTTTTTTATTGCAATATTATGGCTGTCGTTTGGATTATATTCAGAATAAAATTAATGATAATAAAATATTTTTTTTTTTTTTTTTTTAAATCTATAAACAAATCTATTATTAATTAGAACTTTACTGGTATGTCTCTATGGCCGGACACCGTCTAGGTAGATAGAATTGCAGTGATAGTTTCTACTGCCAAACAGTACTGTGCAAACATTACTGTGGTCCAGTTTGAAGGGCGCTGTAGCTAGTGTAATTACAATGGTAACGAGCTTTTACTAGGGTAACGAATCTTATGTCTCAGGCGACGAGCGCAATGTGGAGCAGCATATAACCTAACCTAACCTAACTAGCACCACATTGCTATGGGCGGGCATATCACTTAAAATCAGGTGAACATATAGTACATATTTAGATAAATCTATACTTTAACTTAATATATGGTTGCCAAATATCTCCCTTCCGCTTTTTTGCTCTTTATTCAATGCTTTATAAAAAGTGTTACAGTGATCGGATTTAGTTCAAATATGCGCCGTTTAGTTCGATAATCTGTTTCCATCTAGACGGCAACTTCATAATATCTCCCTCGTAGAAGCCCCCCTCCTTATTTGCGAAGAACTCGGACAGCCACTTTTCACAAGCCTCTTTTGAGTTCAACTTTACACCACCAAGGGCGTTCACCATGGACAGGAACAGGTGGTAATCACTTGGCGCTATATCCGGGCTATATGGTGGATGCGATAAAACCTCCCATCCGAGCTCCCGTAGCTTCTGACGAGTCATCAACGAAGTGTGTGGTCTGGCGTTGTCCTGGTGGAACACTAAACCCTTCCTGTTGGCAAATTCTGGACGCTTCTGGTCGATCGCCTGCTTCAAGCGGTCCAGTTGTTCGCAGTAGATGGTAGAATTAAGCGTCTGGCCATATGGGAGCAGCTCATAGTGGATGATTCCCTTCCAATCCCACCAAACACACAGCAAAACCTTCCTGGCCGTCAATCCCGGCTTGGCCACTGTTTGGGACGATTCACCGGCCTTCGACCACGACCGTTTTCGCTTGATATTGTCGTATGTGATCCATTTTTCGTCGCCAGTCACCATCCGCTTCAAGAATGGGTCGAGTTCGTTCCGTTTCAGCAGCATATCGCAGGCGTTGATTCGGTCCAGAAGGTTTTTTTGCGTCAAATCTTGCGGCACCCAAACATCAAGCTTTTTTTTGTATCCAGCCTTCTGCAGATGGTTTAAAATGGTTTGGTGACTAACTCTCATCTCCTGGGCGATGTCACGAGATGCCACATGCCGGTCTTACTCGATGTAGTCCATGATTTGATCGGTATTTGTCGTCACAGGTCTTCCGCCGGCTGGCTTATCCATGGTGTCGTTTTCACCGGCTCTGAATCGTCGAAATCATTCCTCCGCGGTTCCAAGTGATAGAGTACCATCCCCCAAAACACCATTAATCTCACGGAACGTTTCTCTAGCAGATTTGCCTTTAACGAAGGAAAACTTTAAAATAGCGCGAATTTCGTCGTTAGTGAACTCGCATGTTTACACGTCTATAACTGTTGAACGCAATATCCAAACTAATTATGCATAGCGTCGTTTTGTAGGTTATGTCAAGACCTTTCAAATTATGTATAGTATTGCCAGATACGAGCTCTGTAGCGCTTTGTACATAGCCGCGAAATTCAAAAGACAAAAAGGCGGAAGGGAGATATTTGTCAACCTATTACTTTACTATATATTGCAATGAGTCAACACATGAATACAGCATTGCAATATAAGATAGTCTAGAGCTATGATACCCGAAGTGATCTAGATAGATGTCTAGAGGTCGATGAAGACCTTCATAGTGGAAATCATTTTAGCATGTCATGCTTTTATTGAATCACTGGTGGTGAGACTGTGTTGCTAAAGGCCATTTAGATAGGGTAGGTAGGTAATACTGTGAATCGGTTGGAAACGCAAAGTAAGCTAGTTTACTGGGTGAACGAGACTCGTCTTACATCTGTGGCAATGAGCGCAATGTGGTGCAGTGTATATCACCTTAACTAGCGCCACGTTGTTATAGGCGGGCGTATCAATTACCAGCAGGTGAATGTCCCGCTCATCTTGTCGGTTGATTGAATAAGAACAATTAATGGTACGGATGCTGTGATAGCCCAGTTTGTAAGGCGGTCGCTAAGCGAAGGCGCGGATTCGATCCCCACTGAGGTTGAGCTTCAGCTGAAGGAAGACATTGCTACGAAACCAACATGGTTCCGAAACAATAGCTTTCATGAACATGAGATCCGCTGCCTTCGACTTGGCTAACGTGGTGATTAAAAATTGTTTCATAAGATATAAAGGTATTATAAACACAATCACTTTGCTATGAGGTCTGTAATAGGATATAAGGATCTGTAAAGATCTAAAAACGAATCATTATTAGGTACCTTCTTCAAACTGAAGTTTGGAGATCAGATTGACAAAACCAATTAGATACTCATCTACTTTTAACTTATGGTCCGCCATTTTTAACCATTTCTTCCGCGGTCTACAAGGTGTACGTTTTCCAAGACTTTCAATCCAGGATCAACCTTGGGAACTCATAAATGGATCCTCTTTGAATGTGTTCGAAAAATGCTACCTTTCTTTGCATGGTGGTTGTTATCAGCCTACGTTTGCGGCTAGTTACGGTTAAAAAGTATATTGAATGGATATGAAAAAAAGGGGTACAAGTATAAAAAAAATATTATAGATAACGCAGTATTGGATATATTTGTAGCAGAACACTATCGATTCAAACTTCATGTGTTTCGATTGCGATCTTTCATACATTTTTAAACAACCTGCCAAAAAATGTCGTTGAGAGAAATGTAACGTTTCGCTTAAATATCTTGAAAAATATTTTCGTTCTACTGTTGTAATGATTCACTACAATAGGTTTTTTTACAATAAGCACTGATGGTACCTTCTCACCTTTTACTACAGCTGCGATGAAGTAGTGTGGAATCTTTGCTATGTTCTGACTAGTACTGTAACAGAATAAGGATGATGTATTGTACTCATCGCTTGGAGACAAGATGTTACGTCCTTATACTAGTGACGAGGGAAGTTGGTCTTAGTCTTGCGTTCTTGATGTTGGTCTTACTTTTCGCAGACTTAAGTGAGACGCAAGGGCAAAAGGCAAATAAGAGGCAGGGGCAAGGGTAGTAGCAAAAGCAGGAGCAAGGACCGGAGCAAGAGTAAGAGGAGAGGACAAAGGAGATGTGATATTGAAAATGTAAAGTCGAAAATCACTATCAATTAATTAAAATTAATCACTGGGATATCCCATTAAGATTTGGGATCACCATGATACCATGATTAGTCTCTGTTGTCGGAGATCGTCTAGGTAAGTAGGATGATCACCGCTGCTCCTTATTCCACCGCCAAACGTTAATGTGATCTGCTTTGAAGGGTGCTATACTGGAGTGACAATCTCAATATCTTCACCTTATTATCAGGTGATGTTTCGCTGGTCTCTTCGCTTTGCTGCCTTTTGTAACAACACCTGATGTAAATAAACAAAACGTGTGTTTATTTATGACCTTATATTACTTATTTGAATTCTTGACAGGAGAAGGAATTCATTAAATCACAAAGGAAAAATTTAATTGCGCCATATTTAAATTAAATGATATGTGAACATGATACGTGACATTAATTTCGGACGGCTGACTTTCCAGTGGATTTGGTGCCTTGCGTCAACATTTCAAAAGCTCATAAATCGATTCACTTCGCCGATGACAATCCATGCATACATGTTGCAGTGTACCGCTCCGAAGGAAAGTACGGAGATATATCGCAACCTCGGCCTTTAATTCATCTTGACGCAGGTACGCGAGATAACTGATAGCGCCCCGTAGCGATTTAGTTTGTTTAAAATCTGCTGCTCAGCAATTACCAGTTCTTGGGCACCAGGGGAATATTGATCTAAACACAATTGGTATAAAGTCCACAGTTTACGATGCGTCATTTTCGGCCCAATGTATTCCAATCTAAATTTTGGGCGGTGCCACGATTCTGAAATATAAGCGATCATCACGAATGTAGATCAAGAGCAGTAATGACTGGACCAAGGTCTATAAAGGCTTCTATTGTAGGATCATCATCTTCAGCGGATAGACTTCCACTGCTGGATATAGGCTTCCCCAAAGATCCTCACTTCGATCGGGTAGGGATTCATATAGGATAATTTAGATCCATTTTCTACAACGCTAGCCCAATCCGGGTTATTGAGAACCAGAACCTCATTTGTTGATTAGCAGGGTGCACAACGAGCAGGTTAGGTTGGCTAGGAACCCGTGAGTTCTTATGCGAGAACCCTTACAACCCTGTTACCACCAAGTCATTTAATATTGGCAGACACCAAAATAAAACGGTATCCTGTATACAAACGGTGATATTACGTAAATTTTAACTGCTTTTTATTCAACATACATGTCACGGTAGGAAGTGATATATTCAGGATTTATGAAAGTAGTAATACATAATGTCCTTATTCATTAATATAGGGATTTCTTAATAATAATTTAGAAGCTTCGCGTATCACCTTTGGTAGGAACTAGTGTGCTTTTGCATGGTTGGAATGATGGGGCTAGGATTCTAGTGATCTAGAATCATGGATAGATAGATATTCCAATAAACGTGTTATCTATATATCTATTAAACAGATTGCTAACTTTCTAGAGAATATTAAGATGCTCCTCGTCAGGTATTTATTCTTTAGCATGATCCGTTTACAGCTTTCCGACTAAAGTCGTCGGACGGCGACTGTAAGTTCGGTTGAATCGGATTGATGGGGGGCGCGCGGTGGCGACGGCGATCTTAATTGGTTTTCGCCTGATGTATTTATGAATGCACTCGTTTTTCGGCTTCAATTTCCTCCCACCCGACATTATCCTTGCAAGGATTAAGCGGTCCGTGGCAGTTATCAAAAGTGTAATATAACGTTACACGGTTTGGTAATTACTGCGTGGAGACAAGATATGCGAACGGGTCAAGGCACTCAGCGAATTTCTTACCGTCTCCTACCTTCAACTGTTCGTAAAATATTTTGTGACACAGTCAGGTATTTTCGCTTTTTTTTTTCGTTATAATGGTTGAGTGAAATTCAAAACTTGTCTTTAACGAGCTAATAATTTTAAAATGTCCGATTTCTTTACGATTTACTATCGATATTCACGATTAATACAAGTAATGGGATCACTTTTTAATCAGAAAGAAGAAAGCTTCGGACATACTATGCATACAATGATAAATTTACAAATTCTCTCCCCTCACCCACACCGGCTTTTTGCGTCTTGTAATAAAAAAACTGAGTTTTAGACATTATTTTTTCTTCTGTTTTAGTACAAAAAAGTAATATATAAAAAGATCAGTAAGAAACTACCTTTAATAATAACCTTTTCGTTTGTTGATATACATATATTTATTATATCCTTCTTTGTGAATTTGTTGGTGGAAGCCGACGTAGAGACCACCGCAGCGCTTATATCTGTCGACGGACAGTAGTGTGCAATTATTACTATGTTCGGGTTTGAAGGGTGCCGTAGCTAGTGAAATTACTGGGGTAACGAGACAAACATTTTATGTCCCAATTCAGCAAGCATAGTATGGTGCAGTTGTATACGATTCTAACTAGCGTTACGTTGTTATGGGCGGGCGTATAGTTTACCACCAGATGAAAGTATCGCCTTTCTCGTCACTTCGACAAAAAAAGATCTTAGGAGAAAATTGGTATAATTTATTATTCCTATAAAAATATTCCTCCATCAGTTGAAACGATGAGGATAATGAAAATATATAAAGAACTATTGTGAGAAATAATATGATGCAAGTAGAAAGAAAGTAAATGGTAGTGGGAATAATTGAGAACAATTGGGAAGTGTCATCATCGTCAGCTGATAAACGTCAACTGCTCCTACTCCCCCAAAGATCCCCACATCAATCAATCCTGCGCTACCTGCATTACCGGGCACCAGATGCCGTTGTTTGTAGGGGTTTTTAGGGGGGACTTGGGCCTTTTTTCCCCCACGCAGGCTTAATGGTGGTTGGTGGCCAGAGCCTCGTTTGTTGATTAGCAGGGAGCAATCCGAGCAGGTGAGGTTGGCTGGCACCCGCGAGTTGTTCTGCGAGACCCATTACACCATTGGAAAGAATCAATGTATATTATAATGTATTGTTACATTAATGATTATTTGTAAACTGTAAATTAACATAATTGTCTATTATTGCTTAAACAATTATGAATATTAACATCAAATTGTCGTATTAATTAAGCACAGTGCACATTGTTCGGAAGTCGTCCGACAAACGCTTTGTTGTTGGCTTCAGCCGAACCGGGCTTACTCTATTGTAGTGCCAGGTTGGAACAGATCATGTAACTACATTTGTTTATTAATCAAAAGGTTAGAGTGGATAAGTAAATCCTTTTTTTAAGTATACAGCGATAATCCTTATCTTCAGTCTATGCTTGACTGACAGAGGATATCACCATAACATTAGTATATCTTCTATATCTTTAAACAAGCATCTCCATTACGCAACGGGTTAGTTACCTTGTTAGATTCTAAAGCCACATAAATTTTAGAGTTTAAGTAATGGTGTTTGTGTCGGAGACTAAGTACCATCGTAGCGACTATTTCCACCATCAAACAGTAGTATGGAAATATTACTACATCCTAGTTTGAAAAGTGTTAGTAAGGTAATGAAACTTAACGTAATATCTCAATGGGAAGAGAAGAGTAAGAACAATGTGGTACAGCATTCTAATTGCAGCTACATCTTTAAGAGCAGGTGTAATACTTACCATCAGGTAAACGACTACTCTATCTCATTGCTTCGATGAGTAAAAAAAAAAATAGTGATGTTTACGAATTTTCCTACCTGTCGACCACAAGTATGCTTTATTTTCTTTTAGGCTTTTATAACCTATATGAAGAAATATTATAAGTATCGTAGCTTATAAATTGTCTACCACAGAGCAGTTTTGTGCAAACACTACCGTCAATAGTAAAATCTTAAGTCCGGATTCAAGTTATCATTATACATCCTAATACATATTCTATCAGTCAACACAAATTTCAACTTTTCAAAGTCGTTTATTTCTCCTTAGGTCTATAAATCTAGAATAACGACCTGAATCTACACATATCTTATAATGATTCTGTTAGGTACAAGTACATTTTATAGCCTGTGTGGTTTATTCTGTATTATTTTAAATTTATACTTTAGGCAAATGTTCATATTGTATGTCTTTATTTGGGTTTTAATATTTCGTCGGTTTTTAAGTCAAGAGGAAAAGGACTTCGTTAAAACCTAACAATGACCATTTGTGTATTTCCTACTACTTGTTTTATGGTATATTTGTAACAATACTTATCGGAAGGTTTATTGACAACGTATGGTATTTTTCCATCAATTTACTATGTATTTAATAACGAATCGTATGTCTTTAGTTATAAATGTATGCAATTGTTTTTTTATCATGTCAATATAACATTTAACTTAATACATTTACCATTACGAGATAAATTTAAAAACCTTTACGTCAGTTTGTATATATCTTTGTTCCGAATCAGCTGTACCGTTTTTGACAGGACTCTCACCAGCATATATTTGTAGATGTAAAGTATATCATAAGTTAATATTTATTTAAAAGCATAAGGATACTATCTAAAGAATTTGTCTAGATGTGTTGTGTGAGGGTCAAGTTATACATTATAGAACATAGAACAAGAATTAGATAAAGAATTTCTCTCTTTTCGTCGGTTAAATATGTTATCTTTTCTATAGTATGGGAGTGAGGGTACCCACAAACGACTGACAGGGTCTGTATCGACCTTACCTGCTCGTGGTGCACTCTTCTAAACCATAAACGAGGCTCTGGCTCCCACCAACTCGCATTGGGCTAGAGTGGAGAGAAATTGCCCAAATGCTTCTTTATGAAACTCATCATGATCGACGTGGGAATCTCTAGGAAAGGCCTATGTCCAGCAGTGGAAGTTTATCGGGTGATGATGATCTATGGTATGATAGTATAATTTATCTAAAATCTCTAATACATAGTTAATGCTATAACATTGAACTCTGTTCTAATGCTTCCGATTCATTATTTGAGGTACTAAATATTTCGATACGTAAAGGACCAGTATTATCATAATATATGTAGATACATAATGTTGTCATATACTTAAATAGAGGACTAAAAGTAAATAAAAAAATAACTTTCTATTGTTACTACTCGTCGTAAATAATTCGATATACATATTGCTTTGTATTTTAAAATAACTTGTCATAAATTTTTGTTATATTAAAGATTCCTAGGTAATAATGCCCGTCTGTGCTATGAAAATTTTAATACGTACTTCACCATCTTCGACTTGCGTGGTCCTTTATTGCTTATACATAGCTTATACATAGGTCCATACAAAGCTTTATAACATGCTACTATACTCGTAATAAGGCTTTAGGGGTGAAAATTTATTGAAAGCTATGACGTTTAAAGCTTACAGTTTAACTAAATTGTTTTGCTTGAAACACAAACGTATAACGGATTGCATATTATTGTAAAAACTGTTGTCATCTTTTAAGATAAATTTTGTCTGTATTTTTAAAACCTACCCTTATAATGTTACTGACTTATTTGTTATGTTCGTATGAGAAATACTTTTATTATGAACAAATTTTATCTTAGAAGTCTTGATTTTCTTATAGCAGTATCTTAGGTAAATGCTGAAGATTACTTTCTATAATAGTTGTCGTCTGGAATTTCTACTTCAGGCGAGAATTTAAAGGTCTTTTCAGAATATATCCTTGTCTGTTTACAAGTTCATGAAATAGTTTATAAGATAGTAATTAGTTTAAATAAAAATAATGTTTCTATCTAAGTATGAATGCGTGGGTACATAAAAAATTTTTTTTAAAAGTAAGTGTCTTCACACAAATATGGTTTAATGTAATGGTTTAAGTAAATGATTTAACACATGTCCCATCCACGTTAAGGCACCGTGTTTACATATCATAAACGGCACAATAGAGTTGTATTATAATGAGCTGCGCCCACGCATGCCCACTACATCGGGCCGACGATTTGTCGCGTGGTGCAACGCAAGAAAACACGGGCGACGGCATTTTTGTCCAAGTCATCTGTGGCTTTACTTATATGTGTGAACTGTTTATCACACACTCAAAAATAAGTATGTTCTATACTTTTGAGCGTGTGATTGGATATAACAGCGTCGACCTCACACAAACAAACAACAACGAATAATAAGTAACACAACAACAACGGGCACAAATGAGTTGCGCATGTCTATCGCGGTGTTAGTATGATTTATGATTATAATTTACACAAACTGATTTCAATAATGTAACGCATTAGTTTCTTTTTAAAGATGCGTTTTTTTTTCTAAATATTAAATTTGAAATAGAGGAGGATTTAGATTAACCATTTTACTTAGCAAAAAGGAAGATGTAGATTCGTATATATCATTTCTAATTTTGCATTTTGGTACAATAGTAATGGATAATGTAAATAAAAGTAACGATAACCGCATAAAGAAAAGAATTTATAAACTATCATTATCTATAAAGATAATCAGTAAACAGAAGTATCTTTTGGCTTAAACGTAACTTAAAGCTATGACATGGACAGTTTACTACCTTCTAAATAATATACCATATATCGATGTATTACCAGGATACTTGCGCTGATTTATAATATGAGTACCATAGCTAGTCTAGACGGCCTCTTAAAATTCCAAGCACTAACCACGATAGAGTTCGATAAGTTTGTGTATTTGGAACCTGGGACTAAGAAAACCGCTGCATCACAAAGGTAACCTTGCACTTCAGATCCCTTGTGGATATTAAAACTGTTTCCCTATAATTTTGCTGTATTACTTCATGTAGCATGGTTAAGCGGCTAAAGTATTTCACGCTCTCCTAATTCGATGATAGAATCGAGAGCAGCATCTGTTACATAGAGCAAGTGACGTAAGTAACGAATTTAACGATTACAACGGCTTGCCTGTTTCCAATCGGATCGTGGAATCGATTATGAACCGACAAGTAGATCGCGTCTCGCTCGTGACCGCGGGGACAACTTTTCAGATTGCCGTAAACCGAATTAGGTAACATCGATTTTATTGCATCATCAGCTGTCGGCAACTTGCTGAAGTAAGCTATAACAGAATCATCCGAAACCGAAAGTTTGAAGGGAATGAAGAATAGTAACCGTTTAAATATGATTATCTTTCTTCCGGTATTAAGTATTTTTCTTATTCAACGAAGCGACGAAACGAGCGAGTCGTTCACTTAATTTTAAGTAATTTGTCTGCCCGTAACAATGAGGCGCTAGTTAGGATAATATACACAACACTAAAATTATGGCATCTTTAGACAAGATATCAAATTCGTCATGTCAATAATTTCAATAGCTATAACGCCGTTCATACTAGAACACAGTAATATTTTCACATTATTGCTTGTCGGTGGAAATAGAAGCTGCGGTGATAATTAGACGGTCTGGGACAACGAGATCTAATCAGCAGCGAAGATTATTATGGTTTATATCATCATCATCAGTCGATAGACTACCACTGCTGGATATAGGCCTCCCCGAAACATTCGCATATTGATGGGTTCTGCACTACTCGCATCGTCGAGAACCAGGGGCCGTTTCCCACCACGCTGGCCCAATGAGGGTAGTTGAGATGGTTTATGTCCATACATCAAAATTATAAGATTATTCTACCATCCTTCATTCCTAGTAAATGTAACAGTACGAGTATAGGCATATTAAATTTGTCTTCTTTGTCTTCTCCATTTTTCTTTTTCCAACAATTTTTTTTTTTATTACTGAGTAAGATTTTTAGTGTGATCCCACACTAAAAATCTTCAACAGATTCAAACAGCGCAAGACCGCAGTGGACGTCTATCGGTTGAAATGATGATGACGATATGTGTGATGATGCAGATGATTTTCGCCGTAGTAAGAATACTAACTGAATGAAGAGTTGGCAGGCCCCACACCAGGTGGTTCGTCGATCTGGCGAAGGTTGCGGGAAGCAGCTGGATGCAGGCAGCGCAGGATCGACCAATATGGAGATATTTGGGGGAGACCTACGTCCAGCAGTGGACGTCTATCGGCTGAAATTTTATTACAATTCTCAAGTTGACTAGCGTATTTGTTTTGTATCACAAGACAGATGAAGTAAAAAAGAGCACTAATTACTATTTTAAATATCTATATATATATCTAGATTTAAATTCCAAATTTGAACTCACAGCTCTTATGACATACGAACAATTTTCTAACTATGAGTCTCAGTAAGTTATTCCCATAAAACAGTCATATAATCTCGTCGTCCAATTCAGTTTCATATACCAGAATACTCGGTTGGTACTTTTATCATTCAGATAAATCTACGTATAAATGTCTACTTCCAGACATGTTTTATGGAATGTATATTAGCTGTATAACAAGTCCTGTGCGATGATATCCTTTTGATTATCTTCTAAATGTTAATGAAACAGTTTAATAGAAAGGTATAGTAAATGCTATGTAGTAGTTTTAGTATATATTCATGATAATTATTTACAATAAATATGCTATTTTCTTACGCGGAGAAAAGTTTTTCTATTGCGTTGTTCAGTTATATAATGACTTCATCCTCATCAGCTCGCGGCAATTGACTACTATGAGCTCTTCCCACGGAAAGACGTTTAGCTAAATATTGACTAATACTTTGTTAATTATATGTACATGTAACTTAAAACATTTTGTGAACATAAAAAAGGAACTATATTGATATACCTTTAGAAAACATAAACGTTATAATTGTGTATGTTTTCTCTCTAGTCTCCTTTTATTAAACGCTGTCCGAATACAGACGATAGAGATAACTTTATCAAGTCTTATCACCCATACCTACCTTTGTCTACTGTGCATATGGTATTGTGACCATGAGGCCGAAGGTGGTGATGCATGCTTCTAAGAAGACTCGGCTGACATATGTTGACAATCGGAACAAAGCAATGCCCTTATGAATGATTTACAAGAATATAGTGTAGGCAGGCGAGTTTGAAAACATCACTAGCTGAAGTCTTCAAGATGTGGCTACGGAATCTGTGTACTGGTTGTAGATTTCTAATGCCAAAGAACGTATAGATAGACACCGCCATAATTTCTATTCATGTCGTCAAACTGTACTGTGCAAACGTTACTGTATTCCATTTTGAAGGCTGTTACAGTTTGTGACATTACTGCTAACTATCAAGCGGTATTGGCGTATTAGCGACAAATGATGGAGGAGGAAAGTCTTGGAGTGAAAAGTAGTAACGCAAAGCTGAGGACAGTAACTGCTGGAAGACATGGAGACGGCCTATGTCTAGCAATGGTTTAACAGACAGATGATTGTCCCCGCGTTAAGGGGAAGTGATATATATTAATATTAAATCTGTAATGATAAAATTTCCTCGTATTGAATATTATGTATTAAGACTAAGCCTCTCAAGTTAACGAAAGGTTTGCACGCGATTTTTTTTTTCAATGATACAAAGTTGGAGCGCTGAGGTGAGATAAGAGTTAAAATTTCGATCGCTTAAAAAACATTGGGCGTTACAGTGAAAATTTACGGTGTTGAGTTGAGGGTACTCCTAAGTGAAGTTATGAAGAGGGCTTCGGCGTTTTACGTGTTTTTTTTTATGTAAATTTTTCCCCTATTATGATTAATGCTATTTGTAAATTACTTGATAATCGGCCCTTTTAAAGAGATAATATAACATTGTATATTCATTGTGTTTGAAAGAAAAAAATATAAACATTCCAAATTGTCTTCAAACTTTCGCTCTTAGACTTATTAGTTCATCACTACCGGATTTTTACTAGAATTGGTTAAAGCTTTACGTAGATGCTGTTCATGGTCATCTTTTTCCAAAGATGTAGCTGGTAAGTTATGAATCTATGCTTAGTTATGTGGATGTATGTATTACTTTAAGTTTAAAACATTTAGGCGGTAGCGACAGGATCTTTTCCTTGGTTTCATTTTATAACGAGGTCTGCTTTCGGATTTTCTAACTCCATTTCACTTTTTTTTTTTTTTTATAAGATCTAGTAGGCAAACGAGCAAGACGGGTCACCTGATGGTAAGTGATTCACCGCCGCCCACGGTCACCGGCGATGCCAGTGTGTTGCCTACCCTTCAGGTAAGAGTATGCTCTTTTCTTGAATAACCCAATGTCGCAGTTGTTGGGGAAGACCGCTGATGGCAACGAATTCCAGAGACTTACTGTGCGTGGCAAAAAACTGTTTTTAAAACGCACTGTAGTGGAACGCCAACCATCCAGATGGTGCGGATGATAGTTCCGGCGAGACGATCGGTTGCGAAAATCAGCGGCTTCTATTAAATCGAACAACTCCTCAGAACACTCCCCATTGTAAATTCGGTAAAGTATGCATAGGGAAGATAGATCCCTACGCAGTGCCAAAGGATCTAGCCGATCGGCAAGTTCAGGATCGTCGACAATCCGAGATGCCCTACGTTGGATTCGGTCAAATGGAGATAGCTGATAACCTGGAGCCCCGGCCCAAAGGTGGCAACAATACTCCATGTGAGGCCGCACCTGCGCCTTATACAGTTTAAGGCGGTGAGCCGGCTTGAAGTACTGTTTGGCCCTGTTGAGTACTCCGAGTTTTTTGGAGGCCATTTTAGCCTTGCTCTCCAAATGACCGCCAAACTGGACAACACTCGAAATGTCGACACCTAGAATGCCAATGTTCGGCTTGGCACAAAGGTGAGTGTTTCCGAAGAGTGGCGATGCGACAAAGGGGGCTTTTTTAGCGGTGAACGCGCAAACTTGAGTCTTAGAAGGGTTAAACTGGACTAGATTTAGTCCCCCCCAATCGGAAATCTTCACAAGGGATGATTCGATTTCAGACACAAGTTTGTTCCGACACTCATCGACGTGATCCCGAGAGATATTGCTGCGGCCGAAATACAGTGCATCCACGGTACTGTCATCCGCATAGCAATGAATGCCACTGGTATGCAACAAATCATTGATATGCAGAATAAACAATGTCGGGGATAACACGCAGCCTTGGGGAACACCAGCATTTACGGTTCGGAGGTCCGAGCACGAGCCGTCTACGACGACTTTAACTCTCCGTTCCGCAAGGAAACTGCCGATCCACCTACAAAGTCTCTCAGGAAGCCCATAGGAAGGAAGCTTCGATAGTAAGGCTTTATGCCAAACCCGATCGAAGGCTTTCGCTATGTCCAAACTAACGCCTAGTGCCTCACCCCTACTTTCGACCGCCTGCGCCCAACGGTGAGTTAGTAAAGCCAGAAGATCACCAGCTGATCGGCCTTTGCGGAAGCCATATTGGCGGTCGCTGATCAGCTGGTGCTCCTCCAGGTAGCCCATGAGCTGGCGGTTGATTATGGATTCCATAATTTTGGAGAGCAAGGAGGTGATAGCGATAGGCCTGTAGTTGAACGGATCTGAGCGGTCGCCTTTTTTAGGGATCGGGTGTACTAGAGCCGTCTTCCATGAATGTGGGACAACGCCGAGGACATAAGAGTGTCTGAATAAGCGCGTTAAAACCGGTGCCAGCTCTGGAGCACACACCTTCAGCACAATAGGAGATACTCCATCGGGCCCACACGACTTGTTGACATCCAGGGAGAATAGTGCTTTCCGCACAGCACACTGTGTGAAGCGGACGTCCGCCATTGTGGTTTCACACCTCGGGATGGTAAGAGGTGTGTTCCCCCTGTCGTCAAGAGTCGAGTTTTCCGCAAAGATAGAGCCAAGAAGATCGGCTTTTTCCCTTGCGGAATAGGCCAATGAACCATCCTCCCCGCGCAAAGGTGGAAGTGTCGACCGACAGAAATTACCTTGGACAGCTTTGGCGAGAGACCAGAACGCACGAGAGCCAGATGGCAGCCGTGCTAGTCTCTCGCCAATTCTCCCAACGTACTTCGACTTTGCCAATGCAATTTGCCTCTTTAAGAACCTGGAAGCAGAGTTGTACTTCTTCTTGAGTGAGTCAGAGTTTACATCCTTAGAGGCCTTAGCCCTAGCCCAAGCTTGGTAGCATTCCCGCTTGCGACGATGTGCGTCACGGCAGGACCCACCAAACCAGGGCCGAGATCTGCCACCGACGGGTACCGCTGAGCTAGGAACAAACAATTCCATGCCCTGCAGCACGACGCCGGAAACCGAATCAGCGCAGGTGCTAGGATCCTCTGACTTGAAGCAAATCTGCCCCCATGGGTAGGATGCAAAGAAAGAGCGCATCCCGTCCCAATCTGCCGACCTGTAGTGCCAAACACGTCGTCTACCAGATGAAAGTGGTTGCGACGAGACGGTGAGAGGCACCACGCTCCTAATTAGGCAATGGTCCGATGACCCGAGAGGAGCATCGACCCATACCCGAATGGGTTCAGGGCGAGAGGTCAGCAGAAGGTCCAATAAGGAAGGCGAATGTTCTTCCACATCTGGCACACGTGTGGGAGAAGTTACCATCTGCGTCAGACCATTGGCAATGGCAAAATCGTGAGCAGACCTTCCCGCATGGTCAGTACGTGTTGACCCAAGCCAGTCAGAGTGATGGGCATTAAAGTCGCCCAAAACCACGATTTCTGCGGTAGGAATTTGCTCAAGTATTCTGTCAGTGGACACCTGCAGGTGCTCGAAGAGCCGGTCAATTTCCGAATTTCCGCTATGAGACCTGTAAAGGCACGCGTAGACTCGAATGTGATCCTTACAATCGACGCGCACCCAAAGGATCGACATTTCTCTGCCTTCAAGACAGCTGAGCCTACGGTAACAAATTCCCTCCCTGACGTACACACACACGCCGGCGCGCGGCACAAAAAAGTGCTCCAGGCTATAGGCCGGGCACTTTAGATATGAAGTGTCCGTCGGGGAGGAAATCTGCGTCTCCGTCAGGAAAAGCAAATCTGGCCTTTCCGTCTCGAGATGGTGGTGGACGGCATTTAAGTTCGAGTGAAGTCCCCTGATGTTAGAAAAATCCACTACTAAAGTGGAGGGGGACTTCCTCGTGATTGGGCTCAGTTTGCACCCAGCAGCTGCGATAAACGACGCTTGATGTGCCCCCCCAGAATACGATGGGCAGCCTGAGCGAGAGCGAGAGGATAACATCTCTCGCTCTCGCTCAGAGAGGGATTCTCCAGTCTCTAAGAGACTGGTACCCTCCTGGGGTATTTTATTTCTATCACTCGTCGCCATCACAGTAAGAGCATAAGGGGTGGGGGAGGAAAGGGAAGGAGAAAGGTCACAGAGGGTGAGGAATTGTGGGACAGGGAATAAAAAGACAGGAAGGGGCCAACTGATACTCATTCCCACACGCAACGCCACAGTCCCTAGAAAATCTGTTGCGGTACGTGTAGTATAATGAAAGTGCCAGTTGCTATTTGGGCCCCGAGGTAGAGGGATAAGGGCGCCGGGACTCTCACTCACCAGTCGAAACGCGGTGGCCTCTAGGAGGCCCCCACTTCACGCTGATTTTCTGTGAGAGGGTAGTGTTTCACCGGTCGATCCTGCCCACCTACGTGCTACAGCGAACTGCAGACTTGGATCTACTACCATAAAATTCAAAAAAATCACTTTATCCTGAACGTCTTCCTCTTGACGATCGCTGTTTTTCATTTTGATAGTAACAAAACTAAACAATCGCTGTTTTTAGATTCGTTCAGATTGGAAAGAATCATTTTTATACCGAACAGTACCAAAATACAATCCGTTGAAGAAACCAGTCCTCTCAGTAATTAACGTCTCAGAACATTTTGTTTGAATATTTTTGTTAACGCCCCTGTCGAAACAAAGAAATACAGCTTTCGTTGCACCTAAACACAATAACCATAAATCAAAAAAAAAAGCTCACATCACAAAACACAGCCCGCCAATCCCATACTGCCAACTCGACACCCACAATTATATTTTCAAGATATTTTATATCTCCCATCGTAAATTATACACGCGCCGGTTCGCTACCATTTGTATGAAACTCGATGCTATCCCTTCGACATCGATGTACGGAACCTTGATGAGTTTTTTTTTATTAATAAGCAGTAAAAGGTGTATTTTTAAATGTTGTTTCCTTTACAAAGTAATATTCTTTCGACGAATGAAACATTTCGTAATATACTTCGTATTTCAAAGGTCAGAGATTCTTAAGACACTGCCTCATGTATTTTGTAACTACAACCATTATTTTTTTAAAGGACCCCAACTGTTGAAAGATGTTGCGGCTTTCCAGAGGTAAAGAAGATCATTTACCATCACGTCAGCTACTTGTTTATCTGTCTATTATCTCTTTACTTTGTATACATTTTTGAATAGAAGTAAACTACTTCATTTTCTCTTGTATGTGATTTTTAGGTTATCCATAGAGTAGATGACTGGAAACTTTGAAATTAACCGCAGTCATGGCTTGTTCCAGATTCATGTTTGGGATAACTAAAACTACTGCATTAAGCAGAGAAAGCAAACATAAATTGTAAGTTAGAGAACATCGAGTTCGATAATGAGTTATAATGTATTGAGAGTACAAAAAAAGTGAGATGGAGTGAAAGTATAGAGAGAGAAAAACCAGTAGAGTAAGGTTGTATCCAGTAGATGTATACTGTCATCCTACATTCAGAACATGGATAACAGTTAATTTTCTTCTAGTTAAAAATTATATCATACGTACGTCGTTAGTTTTTCAGAAGCAAAGAAAATTTAAATTTTTGATGAAATCCCAGTTTTAGTACATAAAAAAAAAATTACTTTTGTTACTGCGAGATAAAATAAGTTCTAGATAACAATGGTTGCGAACACTTCATAGAAGGAACATAATTTAAAGTTGAAGTAAATATACTCGCTGTCCATTTCTATAATTGAGTAAATAGTTGAAATAGTTGATCTATAAAATAATAGTAATAACTTCATTTTAGATTTCATTAATTGAGCCAAAATACATCAATTCATTGGTGATTATACTCTTCTTCCGGTCTTAGTAGGTCTTCACGTGGAGATGAAATTAAGCAGTAAAATTAAACTTAACTACAGAGATGACAAAACTGTTTTCAGATAATGAGTAGAGAATGATTACACAGGTTTTAGTATTTACAATAAATATATATCGTTATCTACGGAAATAATCAGATGCCATGACCACGTCTTCTCAAGTAATACTAAGGGAACAGTACACATGAGCACTTGAATAATTAGGTCTAACTTTCAGCACGAGATGTAAATGACCTGGAGCACGCAGGCCATAAACGTTCCAGACAGATCTAGATTTATTGCTCCTCTTAGGTCTTATACCGAGGGCAGCACTTAGGTCCAAACGGTGAAGCCCTCATGAATATGCTAAGGTTTAATGTATCCAGTATGTTAAATATGTTGAATGACGTTGGACATTGTAGTAAGCTACAGCGAGTTCGGTGAAAAGCTTTTTTATTATCAGCAAGCTATAAACACTATCCCACTGTTTCGTTGTGTATGAAATCTCGTCTAATGTTGCAACACATAATATATTTATGACGGCATAGCAAGTAAGCAGAGTTTGTACTTTGACGGTTATATTCGTCATGGGCACTGAGAAATGACCTACTTCATATTATTCTTATTGAGTGATTGATGAGCGTAGCCGTCATCGATTAATGTGTTACTCAAATCACATCAAACGAGACGATGGATAGATGTGGGTGAGAATCGAGCGATATAGCAATAGCAATATCAATAGCAAATGATAAAATCTTAAAAATGAAATAAAAAAAAAAAACTATTGCAGAGTTAGTCACTAGTGGTAGGTCGCTGTTGCCGTTCAGGTACCATAGCTGATCCTATTTATAGCGCTGAACAGTATTGTGCAAACATTACTGTGTTCCAGCCTGAAGAGTGCTACAGTTAGTGACATTACTAGGGTAACGAGACAACATAGGTGCCAAGACAACGAGCACAATATGATGCTGTGTATATCATCCTTGCTAGCGGCTCGTTGTTATGAGAATGTGTATTCATTTACAATACGCTCAGCGTCTCATCAGTTTTAATACTTCGATAAATAAATTAGAAAAAAAAAATCAACTTACTATGTTATCATCATCTTCATCATTACTTCTCTTGCAGCCGTAGTGTAGCTTATTTTTAATCAATGATATTAATGATCTTCTCGCTTGTACCACGAATATGTCTTCAAATTGTTTGTATAACTGTTATGAATATCGTAATCATACGAGAATCTGTTATATTATTGACAGTTCATTTCGAGTAAAAACCTTTGCGGAAAACTATAAATGCAATAGGAACTTGTCATTAAAGGACGTACGTATATAATCTTTGCCTACAATATTCCTCCTCACAAAGCAATCTGCATTTCCGTAAGGAAAGTCGGTAGAGGATATTACAGCGCTCTTTCTCGCGGTTGTCAAGCGAGAGCAGAGATAAAGTTAGAACAATAGTTCGCATCTGGAAGTTTCCTCCTGTGTGAGACGCGTGACAGCCTTCGAGGAGGCGGTCGCGTCTCCAGTAAGGACAGAAAAATTAAATTCTTTTCAGTGGAATATTTTTAAAACGAACGTTTGTATCAGATGTACTTGCTTTCTTTAAAAAAACATCTATTAAGATTCTCCTTGGTGTAGTGAACAACTTAGTGACACGGAGGTACCTTGTTCGATTCCGAGATCACTCGTTATAGTGTTTGATTGGTGGTAGGATTTATTCGAATCCGCCTGGCTATCTCTTGGAAATTATGGCAAAGTAATAGGATACCGATCTAGTATATATATTATATACAATAAGGCATTGCGGACGAAGCTACTTGACATTAATATCTAACCGTAGTCATAAAACGAAATAATCACAACACAAACATTTGTACGCAAAACTAACTATATAAATAACAATAATATAGTAAACATGGTGTATAGATTGATAATTCTCCTGTGAATAAAAATGTAAAAAATTCCCGCCTAATCGCTGTTTGCAATATGGCCGCTCCCCTAAGAGCATATTGTAATTACGCCAAAACAATTGGTAATTAAGTGAGATAATTATGCTTCAAATTGTGTTATAATTACTTTACACCCGTTTAATGGAGATTTTATGGGTCCGGGTTAGGTAATGACAAAATAAACTAGCTAATAGAGGTCTCTAAGTACTTCTATTAAAAATCCTACCGAAAAATAAATGTTTTATTAACAAAACAAAGAAAGACACTTTTCATGCAGAATAAATCATTCAATTGAATTCAAAATAGGTCGTTAAATTAAAAAAAAAAAACTAAGTCGACCGCCGAAACAGCGCGGTGAATTTTTCAATTGCGATTGAAATATCGAAACGAAAATAATCGAAAATTTAGTTACTCAATGCTTTGACATATTTATTTATTTTTCCAATCTGGCAATAATTCGTTTGTTTCCGGTTGCGATTGTGCACAATTTAATTTAAACGGTTTTTTAATCCTTTGCGTTTTTATTTACTACAATTACTGTAAAGTCCAAATAATCATTGGATATTTTTTATGTAGTCTGTGGTGGGTTATTACTTTTTTTTTAACAGCAATATATTTTATCATGACAATATATTTATATATGTAAAATATATAAAATGTGTAATATGTATAATATATGTGTATTGTGTATAGGGTGATTGGTAATAAATGTGAAAAGATCTTTTCTTTTTTTTTAGATTTACGTGGGGGAAATTCCTACGCATACCCGTCCTCGTGGGGGCAAGGACGGGTTATGTCGGACACGCACCGACTATAACCCCCACGATGTTCCCAACTCGTCGCCTAGTGGCAGGGGTCACGGGAATGGCTATGTGCCTACGTCCACGACCCTCACCGGCGCTGGCCGCTTGCGCAGCCCCACCTCGGTAGGGAAGGAAAAACCCTCCCTACAGGTCGCACGGGTACATGCAGCGCGCCCCAAGCTCAGCCTCCTGTGTGCGGAAGACAGATTCCCCCGAACCAGTCGCCCAGAGGCCATAAGAGCCCCGGGAGATATCTCTTCGGGCTCCCCGCAGGGACAGAAGTTGTACCCGCCGCTACCCGTTAGCGACCGCGGAGGATAGGGAGAACGGCGCATTGTAAAACCGACACTCCTTATCCTCCGCGGCATCACCGCCGCCGCATCGCTGTTACGACACCGGTTGGTCGCGGAGAATACGTCCTCCGCGACCCCACCTCGGCTGCAGTGCCGATATAAAACAGAACTTGCAGCCGGACGAAGGAGGCAGCTTATAGCCCTCGGGCCCGTGGCCTCTCCGGTGAGCTCTAGTTATCCCAACCGGTGCACAATAAACTTTTCCTTGCAGTAAACTTTTTCGGGCAGTAAACTTTTCTGGTCAGTAAGCTTTTCCTCGCAGTAAACTTTTCATCGCAGTATACTTTTCTGGGCAGTTAAATTTTCCGGGCAGTTAACTTTTCTAGGCATTAATCTTTTCCGGGCAGTAAACTTTTCCTCGCAGTAAACTTTTCCGGCCAGTAAACTTTTCCGAGTAGTAAACTTTTCCGGCCAGTAAACTTTCCCTGGTAGTAAACTTTTCCGGCCAGTAAACTTTCCCTGGTAGTAAACTTTTCCGGCCAGTAAACTTTTCCGAGTAGTAAACTTTTCCGGCCAGTAAACTTTCCCTGGTAGTAAACTTTTCCGGCCAGTAAACTTTCCCTGGTAGTAAACTTTCCCTGGTAGTAAACTTTTCCGGGCAGTAAACTTTTCCGGCAAGTAAACTTTTCCGGGCAGTAAACTTTTCTGGCCAGTAAACTTTTCCGGGCAGTAAACTTTTCCTGGCAGTTAACTTTCTCTGGTAGTAAACTTTTCCGGCCAGTAAACTTTTCCGGACTGTAAACTTTTCCGGGCAGTAAACTTTTCCGGGCAGTAAACTTTTCCGTGCAGTAAACTTTTCCGAGCAGTAAACTTTTCCGGGCAGTAAACTTTTCCGGCCAGTAAACATTTCCGGCCTGTAAACTTTTCCGGCCAGTAAACTTTTCCGGCTAGTAAACTTTTCCGGGCAGTAAACTTTTCCGGGCAGTAAACTTTTCCTCGCAGTAAATTTTCCCTGGTAGTAAACTTTTCCGGCCAGTAAACTTTTCCGGCCAGTAAACTTTTCCGGCCAGTTATCTTTCCCGGCTAGTAAACTTTTCCGGGCAGTAAACTTTTCCGGGCAGGAAACTTCCTAGCAGTAAACTTTTCTGAGCAGTAAGTTTTTCCGACCAGTAAACATTTCCGGCTAGTAAACTTTTCCGACCAGTAAACTTTTCCGGGCAGTAAACTTTCCCTGGTAGTAAACTTTTCCGGGCAGTAAACTTTTCCGGGCAGTATGCTTTTCCGGGCATTAATCTTTTCCGGGCAGTAAACTTTTATGGCCGATAAACTTTTCCGAGTAGTAAACTTTTCCGGCCAGTAAACTTTTCCGGGCAGTAAACTTTTCCGGACTGTAAACTTTTCCGGGCAGTAAACTTTTCCGGGCAGTAAACTTTTCCGGGCAGTAAACTTTTCTGGCCAGTAAATTTTTCCGGGCAGTAAACTTTTCCTCGCAGTAAACTTTTCCACCCGATAAATTTTCCGAGTAGTAAACTTTTCCCGTCAGTAAACTTTTCCGGCTAGTAAACTTTTCCGGGCAGGAAACTTTTCCTGGCAGTAAACTTTTCCGGGCAGTAAGCTTTTCCGACCAGTAAACATTTCCTCGCAGTAAACTTTTCCGGCCAGTAAACTTTTCCTCGCAGTATACTTTTCCGAGTAGTAAACTTTTCGGGGCAGTAAACTTTTCCTGGCAGTAAACTTTTCGGCGCAGTATACTTTTCCGGGCAGAAAACTTTTCCTGGCAGTTAACTTTCCCTGGTAGTAAACTTTTCCGGGCAGTCAACTTTTCCGGGCAGTAAACTTTTCCGGCCAGTAAACTTTTCCGGCCAGTAAACTTTTCCAGCCAGTAAACTTTTCCGGCTAGTAAACTTTACCGGGCAGTATACTTTTCCGGGCAGGAAACTTCCTGGCAGTAAACTTTTCCGAGCAGTAAGCTTTTCCGACCAGTAAACATTTCCGGCTAGTAAACTTTTCCGGCCAGTAAACTTTTCCTCGCAGTAAACTTTCCCTGGTAGTAAAGTTTTCCGGGCAGTTAACTTTTCCAGGCAGTTAACTTTTCCAGGCAGTTAACTTTTCTAGGCATTAATCTTTTCCGGGCAGTAAACTTTTCCTCGCAGTAAACTTTTCCTCGCAGTAAACTTTTCCTCGCAGTAAACTTTTCCGGCCAGTAAACTTTTCCGAGTAGTAAACTTTTCCGGCCAGTAAACTTTTCGTGCCAGTAAACTTTTCCGACCAGTAAACTTTTCCGGGCAGTAAACTTTTCCTCGCAGTAAATTTTCCCTGGTAGTAAACTTTTCCGGGCAGTAAACTTTTCCGGATAGTATACTTTTCCGAGCAGGAAACTTTTTTTGGCAGTAAACTTTCCCTGGTAGTAAAGTTTTCCTGGTAGTAAACTTTTCCAGGCAGTAAACTTTTCCTCCCGATAAATTTTCCGAGTAGTAAACTTTTCCCGTCAGTAAACTTTTCCGGCTAGTAAACTTTTCCGGGCAGGAAACTTTTCCTGGCAGTAAACTTTTCCGGGCAGTAAGCTTTTCCGACCAGTAAACATTTCCTCGCAGTAAACTTTTCCGGCCAGTAAACTTTTCCTCGCAGTATACTTTTCCGAGTAGTAAACTTTTCGGGGCAGTAAACTTTTCCTGGCAGTAAACTTTTCGGCGCAGTATACTTTTCCGGGCAGGAAACTTTTCCTGGCAGTTAACTTTCCCTGGTAGTAAACTTTTCCGGGCAGTCAACTTTTCCGTGCAGTAAACTTTTCCGGCCAGTAAACTTTTCCGGCCAGTAAACTTTTCCGGCCAGTAAACTTTTCCGGCTAGTAAACTTTACCGGGCAGTATACTTTTCCGGGCAGGAAACTTCCTGGCAGTAAACTTTTCCGAGCAGTAAGCTTTTCCGACCAGTAAACATTTCCGGCTAGTAAACTTTTCCGGCCAGTAAACTTTCCCTGGTAGTAAAGTTTTCCGGGCAGTTAACTTTTCCAGGCAGTTAACTTTTCTAGGCATTAATCTTTTCCGGGCAGTAAACTTTTCCTCGCAGTAAACTTTTCCGAGTAGTAAACTTTTCCGGGCAGTAAACTTTTCCGGCCAGTAAACTTTTCCGGGCAGTAAACTTTTTCGGACTGTAATACTTTTCCGGGCAGTAAACTTTTCCGGGCAGTAAACTTTTCCGGGCAGTAAACTTTTCCGGCCAGTATACTTTTCCGGGCAGTAAACTTTTCCGGGCAGTAAACTTTTCCGGGCAGTAAACTTTTCCAGCCAGTAAACTTTTCCGGCCAGTAAACTTTTCCGGCCAGTAAACTTTTCCGGCTAGTAAACTTTTCCGAGCAGTATACTTTTCCGGGCAGGAAACTTCCTGGCAGTAAACTTTTCCGAGCAGTAAGCTTTTCAGACCAGTAAACATTTCCGACCAGTAAACATTTCCGGGCAGTAAACTTTTCCGGACTGTAAACTTTTCGGGGCAGTAAACTTTTCCTGGCAGTAAACTTTTCGGCGCAGTATACTTTTCCAGGCACGAAACTTTTCCTGGCAGTTAACTTTCCCTGGTAGTAAACTTTTCCGGGCAGTCAACTTTTCCGGGCAGTAAACTTTTCCGGCCAGTAAACTTTTCCGGCCAGTAAACTTTTCCGGCTAGTAAACTTTACCGGGCAGTATACTTTTCCGGGCAGGAAACTTTTCCGGCCAGTAAACTTTTCCGGCTAGTAAATTTTACCGGGCAGTATATTTTTCCGGGCAGGAAACTTCCTGGCAGTAAACTTTTCCGGGCAGTAAGCTTTTCCGACCAGTAAACATTTCCGGCTAGTAAACTTTTCCGGCCAGTAAACTTTTCCGGGCAGTAAACTTTTCCTCGCAGTAAACTTTCCCTGGTAGTAAACTTTTTCGGACTGTAATACTTTTCCGGGCAGAAAACTTTTCCGGGCAGTAAACTTTTCCGAGCAGTATACTTTTCCGGGCAGTAAACTTTTCCGGGCAGTAAACTTTTCCAGGCAGTAAACTTTTCCTCTCAGTAAACTTTTCCGGGCAGTAAACTTTTCCTGGCAGTTAACTTTCTCTGGTAGTAAACTTTTCCGGCCAGTAAACTTTTCCGGCCAGTAAACTTTTCCGGCCAGTAAACTTTTCCGGCTAGTAAACTTTTCCGAGCAGTATACTTTTCCGGGCAGGAAACTTCCTGGCAGTAAACTTTTCCGAGCTGTAAGCTTTTCAGACCAGTAAACATTTCCGACCAGTAAACAATTCCGGGCAGTAAACTTTTCCGGACTGTAAACTTTTCCGGGCAGTAAACTTTTCCGGGCAGTAAGCTTTTCCGACCAGTAAACATTTCCGAGCAGTATACTTTTCCGGGCAGGAAACTTCCTGGCAGTAAACTTTTCCGAGCAGTAAGCTTTTCAGACCAGTAAACATTTCCGACCAGTAAACAATTTCGGGCAGTAAACATTTCCGGACTGTAAACTTTTCCGGGCAGTAAACTTTTCCGGGCAGTAAGCTTTTCCGACCAGTAAACATTTCCGGCTAGTAATCTTTTCCGGGCAGTAAACTTTTCCTCGCAGTAAACTTTTCCGGCCAGTAAACTTTTCCGAGTAGTAAACTTTTCCGGCCAGTAAACTTTTTGGGCCAGTAAACTTTTCCGACCAGTAAACTTTTCCGGGCAGTAAACTTTTCCTCGCAGTAAATTTTCCCTAGTAGTAAACTTTTCCGGGCAGTAAACTTTTCCGGGCAGTAAACTTTTCCGGATAGTATACTTTTCCGAGCAGGAAACTTTTTTTGGCAGTAAACTTTCCCTGGTAGTAAAGTTTTCCTGGTAGTAAACTTTTCCGGGCAGTAAACTTTTCCTCCCGATAAATTTTCCGAGTAGTAAACTTTTCCCGTCAGTAAACTTTTCCGGCTAGTAAACTTTTCCGGGCAGGAAACTTTTCCTGGCAGTAAACTTTTCCGGGCAGTAAGCTTTTCCGACCAGTAAACATTTCCTCGCAGTAAACTTTTCCGGCCAGTAAACTTTTCCGGCCAGTAAACTTTTCCGGCCAGTAAACTTTTCCGGCTAGTAAACTTTACCGGGCAGTATACTTTTCCGGGCAGGAAACTTCCTGGCAGTAAACTTTTCCGAGCAGTAAGCTTTTCCGACCAGTAAACATTTCCGGCTAGTAAACTTTTCCGGCCAGTAAACTTTCCCTGGTAGTAAAGTTTTCCGGGCAGTTAACTTTTCCAGGCAGTTAACTTTTCTAGGCATTAATCTTTTCCGGGCAGTAAACTTTTCCTCGCAGTAAACTTTTCCGAGTAGTAAACTTTTCCGGGCAGTAAACTTTTCCGGCCAGTAAACTTTTCCGGGCAGTAAACTTTTTCGGACTGTAATACTTTTCCGGGCAGTAAACTTTTCCGGGCAGTAAACTTTTCCGGGCAGTAAACTTTTCCGGCCAGTATACTTTTCCGAGCAGTAAACTTTTCCGGGCAGTAAACTTTTCCAGGCAGTAAACTTTTCCTGGCAGTAAACTTTTCCGGGCAGTAAACTTTTCCTGGCAGTTAACTTTCTCTGGTAGTAAACTTTTCCGGCCAGTAAACTTTTCCGGCCAGTAAACTTTTCCGGCCAGTAAACTTTTCCGGCCAGTAAACTTTTCCGGCTAGTAAACTTTTCCGAGCAGTATACTTTTCCGGGCAGGTAACTTCCTGGCAGTAAACTTTTCCGAGCAGTAAGTTTTTCCGACCAGTAAACATTTCCGGCTAGTAAACTTTTCCGGCCAGTAAACTTTTCCGGGCAGTAAACTTTCCCTGGTAGTAAACTTTTCCGGGCAGTAAACTTTTCCGGGCAGTATGCTTTTCCGGGCATTAATCTTTTCCGGGCAGTAAACTTTTATGGCCGATAAACTTTTCCGAGTAGTAAACTTTTCCGGGCAGTAAACTTTTCCGGGCAGTAAACTTTTCCGGACTGTAAACTTTTCCGGGCAGTAAACTTTTCCGGGCAGTAAACTTTTCCGGGCAGTAAACTTTTCTGACCAGTAAATTTTTCCGGGCAGTAAACTTTTCCTCGCAGTAAACTTTTCCACCCGATAAATTTTCCGAGTAGTAAACTTTTCCCGTCAGTAAACTTTTCCGGCTAGTAAACTTTTCCGGGCAGGAAACTTTTCCTGGCAGTAAACTTTTCCGGGCAGTAAGCTTTTCCGACCAGTAAACATTTCCTCGCAGTAAACTTTTCCGGCCAGTAAACTTTTCCTCGCAGTATACTTTTCCGAGTAGTAAACTTTTCGGGGCAGTAAACTTTTCCTGGCAGTAAACTTTTCGGCGCAGTATACTTTTCCGGGCAGAAAACTTTTCCTGGCAGTTAACTTTCCCTGGTAGTAAACTTTTCCGGGCAGTCAACTTTTCCGGGCAGTAAACTTTTCCGGCCAGTAAACTTTTCCGGCCAGTAAACTTTTCCAGCCAGTAAACTTTTCCGGCTAGTAAACTTTACCGGGCAGTATACTTTTCCGGGCAGGAAACTTCCTGGCAGTAAACTTTTCCGAGCAGTAAGCTTTTCCGACCAGTAAACATTTCCGGCTAGTAAACTTTTCCGGCCAGTAAACTTTTCCTCGCAGTAAACTTTCCCTGGTAGTAAAGTTTTCCGGGCAGTTAACTTTTCCAGGCAGTTAACTTTTCCAGGCAGTTAACTTTTCTAGGCATTAATCTTTTCCGGGCAGTAAACTTTTCCTCGCAGTAAACTTTTCCTCGCAGTAAACTTTTCCGGCCAGTAAACTTTTCCGAGTAGTAAACTTTTCCGGCCAGTAAACTTTTCGTGCCAGTAAACTTTTCCGACCAGTAAACTTTTCCGGGCAGTAAACTTTTCCTCGCAGTAAATTTTCCCTGGTAGTAAACTTTTCCGGGCAGTAAACTTTTCCGGATAGTATACTTTTCCGAGCAGGAAACTTTTTTTGGCAGTAAACTTTCCCTGGTAGTAAAGTTTTCCTGGTAGTAAACTTTTCCAGGCAGTAAACTTTTTCTCCCGATAAATTTTCCGAGTAGTAAACTTTTCCCGTCAGTAAACTTTTCCGGCTAGTAAACTTTTCCGGGCAGGAAACTTTTCCTGGCAGTAAACTTTTCCGGGCAGTAAGCTTTTCCGACCAGTAAACATTTCCTCGCAGTAAACTTTTCCGGCCAGTAAACTTTTCCTCGCAGTATACTTTTCCGAGTAGTAAACTTTTCGGGGCAGTAAACTTTTCCTGGCAGTAAACTTTTCGGCGCAGTATACTTTTCCGGGCAGGAAACTTTTCCTGGCAGTTAACTTTCCCTGGTAGTAAACTTTTCCGGGCAGTCAACTTTTCCGTGCAGTAAACTTTTCCGGCCAGTAAACTTTTCCGGCCAGTAAACTTTTCCGGCCAGTAAACTTTTCCGGCTAGTAAACTTTACCGGGCAGTATACTTTTCCGGGCAGGAAACTTCCTGGCAGTAAACTTTTCCGAGCAGTAAGCTTTTCCGACCAGTAAACATTTCCGGCTAGTAAACTTTTCCGGCCAGTAAACTTTCCCTGGTAGTAAAGTTTTCCGGGCAGTTAACTTTTCCAGGCAGTTAACTTTTCTAGGCATTAATCTTTTCCGGGCAGTAAACTTTTCCTCGCAGTAAACTTTTCCGAGTAGTAAACTTTTCCGGGCAGTAAACTTTTCCGGCCAGTAAACTTTTCCGGGCAGTAAACTTTTTCGGACTGTAATACTTTTCCGCGCAGTAAACTTTTCCGGGCAGTAAACTTTTCCGGGCAGTAAACTTTTCCGGCCAGTATACTTTTCCGGGCAGTAAACTTTTCCGGGCAGTAAACTTTTCCAGCCAGTAAACTTTTCCGGCCAGTAAACTTTTCCGGCCAGTAAACTTTTCCGGCTAGTAAACTTTTCCGAGCAGTATACTTTTCCGGGCAGGAAACTTCCTGGCAGTAAACTTTTCCGAGCAGTAAGCTTTTTAGACCAGTAAACATTTCCGACCAGTAAACATTTCCGGGCAGTAAACTTTTCCGGACTGTAAACTTTTCGGGGCAGTAAACTTTTCCTGGCAGTAAACTTTTCGGCGCAGTATACTTTTCCAGGCAGGAAACTTTTCCTGGCAGTTAACTTTCCCTGGTAGTAAAATTTTCCGGGCAGTCAACTTTTCCGGGCAGTAAACTTTTCCGGCCAGTAAACTTTTCCGGCCAGTAAACTTTTCCGGCCAGTAAACTTTTCCGGCTAGTAAACTTTACCGGGCAGTATACTTTTCCGGGCAGGAAACTTTTCCGGCCAGTAAACTTTTCCGGCTAGTAAATTTTACCGGGCAGTATATTTTTCCGGGCAGGAAACTTCCTGGCAGTAAACTTTTCCGGGCAGTAAGCTTTTCCGACCAGTAAACTTTTCCGGGCAGTAAACTTTTCCTCGCAGTAAACTTTCCCTGGTAGTAAACTTTTTCGGACTGTAATACTTTTCCGGGCAGAAAACTTTTCCGGGCAGTAAACTTTTCCGAGCAGTATACTTTTCCGGGCAGTAAACTTTTCCGGGCAGTAAACTTTTCCAGGCAGTAAACTTTTCCTCGCAGTAAACTTTTCCGGGCAGTAAACTTTTCCTGGCAGTTAACTTTCTCTGGTAGTAAACTTTTCCGGCCAGTAAACTTTTCCGGCCAGTAAACTTTTCCGGCCAGTAAACTTTTCCGGCTAGTAAACTTTTCCGAGCAGTATACTTTTCCGGGCAGGAAACTTCCTGGCAGTAAACTTTTCCGAGCAGTAAGCTTTTCAGACCAGTAAACATTTCCGACCAGTAAACAATTCCGGGCAGTAAACTTTTCCGGACTGTAAACTTTTCCGGGCAGTAAACTTTTCCGGGCAGTAAGCTTTTCCGACCAGTAAACATTTCCGAGCAGTATACTTTTCCGGGCAGGAAACTTCCTGGCAGTAAACTTTTCCGAGCAGTAAGCTTTTCAGACCAGTAAACATTTCCGACCAGTAAACAATTTCGGGCAGTAAACTTTTCCGGACTGTAAACTTTTCCGGGCAGTAAACTTTTCCGGGCAGTAAGCTTTTCCGACCAGTAAACATTTCCGGCTAGTAATCTTTTCCGGGCAGTAAACTTTTCCTCGCAGTAAACTTTTCCGGCCAGTAAACTTTTCCGAGTAGTAAACTTTTCCGTGCAGTAAACTTTTCCGAGCAGTAAACTTTTCCGGGCAGTAAACTTTTCCGGCCAGTAAACATTTCCGGCCTGTAAACTTTTCCGGCCAGTAAACTTTTCCGGCTAGTAAACTTTTCCGGGCAGTAAACTTTTCCGGGCAGTAAACTTTTCCTCGCAGTAAATTTTCCCTGGTAGTAAACTTTTCCGGCCAGTAAACTTTTCCGGCCAGTAAACTTTTCCGGCCAGTTATCTTTCCCGGCTAGTAAACTTTTCCGGGCAGTAAACTTTTCCGGGCAGGAAACTTCCTAGCAGTAAACTTTTCTGAGCAGTAAGTTTTTCCGACCAGTAAACATTTCCGGCTAGTAAACTTTTCCGACCAGTAAACTTTTCCGGGCAGTAAACTTTCCCTGGTAGTAAACTTTTCCGGGCAGTAAACTTTTCCGGGCAGTATGCTTTTCCGGGCATTAATCTTTTCCGGGCAGTAAACTTTTATGGCCGATAAACTTTTCCGAGTAGTAAACTTTTCCGGCCAGTAAACTTTTCCGGGCAGTAAACTTTTCCGGACTGTAAACTTTTCCGGGCAGTAAACTTTTCCGGGCAGTAAACTTTTCCGGGCAGTAAACTTTTCTGGCCAGTAAATTTTTCCGGGCAGTAAACTTTTCCTCGCAGTAAACTTTTCCACCCGATAAATTTTCCGAGTAGTAAACTTTTCCCGTCAGTAAACTTTTCCGGCTAGTAAACTTTTCCGGGCAGGAAACTTTTCCTGGCAGTAAACTTTTCCGGGCAGTAAGCTTTTCCGACCAGTAAACATTTCCTCGCAGTAAACTTTTCCGGCCAGTAAACTTTTCCTCGCAGTATACTTTTCCGAGTAGTAAACTTTTCGGGGCAGTAAACTTTTCCTGGCAGTAAACTTTTCGGCGCAGTATACTTTTCCGGGCAGAAAACTTTTCCTGGCAGTTAACTTTCCCTGGTAGTAAACTTTTCCGGGCAGTCAACTTTTCCGGGCAGTAAACTTTTCCGGCCAGTAAACTTTTCCGGCCAGTAAACTTTTCCAGCCAGTAAACTTTTCCGGCTAGTAAACTTTACCGGGCAGTATACTTTTCCGGGCAGGAAACTTCCTGGCAGTAAACTTTTCCGAGCAGTAAGCTTTTCCGACCAGTAAACATTTCCGGCTAGTAAACTTTTCCGGCCAGTAAACTTTTCCTCGCAGTAAACTTTCCCTGGTAGTAAAGTTTTCCGGGCAGTTAACTTTTCCAGGCAGTTAACTTTTCCAGGCAGTTAACTTTTCTAGGCATTAATCTTTTCCGGGCAGTAAACTTTTCCTCGCAGTAAACTTTTCCTCGCAGTAAACTTTTCCTCGCAGTAAACTTTTCCGGCCAGTAAACTTTTCCGAGTAGTAAACTTTTCCGGCCAGTAAACTTTTCGTGCCAGTAAACTTTTCCGACCAGTAAACTTTTCCGGGCAGTAAACTTTTCCTCGCAGTAAATTTTCCCTGGTAGTAAACTTTTCCGGGCAGTAAACTTTTCCGGATAGTATACTTTTCCGAGCAGGAAACTTTTTTTGGCAGTAAACTTTCCCTGGTAGTAAAGTTTTCCTGGTAGTAAACTTTTCCAGGCAGTAAACTTTTCCTCCCGATAAATTTTCCGAGTAGTAAACTTTTCCCGTCAGTAAACTTTTCCGGCTAGTAAACTTTTCCGGGCAGGAAACTTTTCCTGGCAGTAAACTTTTCCGGGCAGTAAGCTTTTCCGACCAGTAAACATTTCCTCGCAGTAAACTTTTCCGGCCAGTAAACTTTTCCTCGCAGTATACTTTTCCGAGTAGTAAACTTTTCGGGGCAGTAAACTTTTCCTGGCAGTAAACTTTTCGGCGCAGTATACTTTTCCGGGCAGGAAACTTTTCCTGGCAGTTAACTTTCCCTGGTAGTAAACTTTTCCGGGCAGTCAACTTTTCCGTGCAGTAAACTTTTCCGGCCAGTAAACTTTTCCGGCCAGTAAACTTTTCCGGCCAGTAAACTTTTCCGGCTAGTAAACTTTACCGGGCAGTATACTTTTCCGGGCAGAAAACTTCCTGGCAGTAAACTTTTCCGAGCAGTAAGCTTTTCCGACCAGTAAACATTTCCGGCTAGTAAACTTTTCCGGCCAGTAAACTTTCCCTGGTAGTAAAGTTTTCCGGGCAGTTAACTTTTCCAGGCAGTTAACTTTTCTAGGCATTAATCTTTTCCGGGCAGTAAACTTTTCCTCGCAGTAAACTTTTCCGAGTAGTAAACTTTTCCGGGCAGTAAACTTTTCCGGCCAGTAAACTTTTCCGGGCAGTAAACTTTTTCGGACTGTAATACTTTTCCGGGCAGTAAACTTTTCCGGGCAGTAAACTTTTCCGGGCAGTAAACTTTTCCGGCCAGTATACTTTTCCGGGCAGTAAACTTTTCCGGGCAGTAAACTTTTCCGGGCAGTAAACTTTTCCAGCCAGTAAACTTTTCCGGCCAGTAAACTTTTCCGGCCAGTAAACTTTTCCGGCTAGTAAACTTTTCCGAGCAGTATACTTTTCCGGGCAGGAAACTTCCTGGCAGTAAACTTTTCCGAGCAGTAAGCTTTTCAGACCAGTAAACATTTCCGACCAGTAAACATTTCCGGGCAGTAAACTTTTCCGGACTGTAAACTTTTCGGGGCAGTAAACTTTTCCTGGCAGTAAACTTTTCGGCGCAGTATACTTTTCCAGGCACGAAACTTTTCCTGGCAGTTAACTTTCCCTGGTAGTAAACTTTTCCGGGCAGTCAACTTTTCCGAGCAGTAAACTTTTCCGGCCAGTAAACTTTTCCGGGCAGTAAACTTTTCCGGCCAGTAAACTTTTCCGGGCAGTAAACTTTTTCGGACTGTAATACTTTTCCGCGCAGTAAACTTTTCCGGGCAGTAAACTTTTCCGGGCAGTAAACTTTTCCGGCCAGTATACTTTTCCGGGCAGTAAACTTTTCCGGGCAGTTAACTTTTATAGCCAGTAAACTTTTCCGGCCAGTAAACTTTTCCGGCCAGTAAACTTTTCCGGCTAGTAAACTTTTCCGAGCAGTATACTTTTCCGGGCAGGAAACTTCCTGGCAGTAAACTTTTCCGAGCAGTAAGCTTTTTAGACCAGTAAACATTTCCGACCAGTAAACATTTCCGGGCAGTAAACTTTTCCGGACTGTAAACTTTTCGGGGCAGTAAACTTTTCCTGGCAGTAAACTTTTCGGCGCAGTATACTTTTCCAGGCAGGAAACTTTTCCTGGCAGTTAACTTTCCCTGGTAGTAAAATTTTCCGGGCAGTCAACTTTTCCGGGCAGTAAACTTTTCCGGCCAGTAAACTTTTCCGGCCAGTAAACTTTTCCGGCCAGTAAACTTTTCCGGCTAGTAAACTTTACCGGGCAGTATACTTTTCCGGGCAGGAAACTTTTCCGGCCAGTAAACTTTTCCGGCTAGTAAATTTTACCGGGCAGTATATTTTTCCGGGCAGGAAACTTCCTGGCAGTAAACTTTTCCGGGCAGTAAGCTTTTCCGACCAGTAAACATTTCCGGCTAGTAAACTTTTCCGGCCAGTAAACTTTTCCGGGCAGTAAACTTTTCCTCGCAGTAAACTTTCCCTGGTAGTAAACTTTTTCGGACTGTAATACTTTTCCGGGCAGAAAACTTTTCCGGGCAGTAAACTTTTCCGAGCAGTATACTTTTCCGGGCAGTAAACTTTTCCGGGCAGTAAACTTTTCCAGGCAGTAAACTTTTCCTCGCAGTAAACTTTTCCGGGCAGTAAACTTTTCCTGGCAGTTAACTTTCTCTGGTAGTATACTTTTCCGGCCAGTAAACTTTTCCGGCCAGTAAACTTTTCCGGCCAGTAAACTTTTCCGGCTAGTAAACTTTTCCGAGCAGTATACTTTTCCGGGCAGGAAACTTCCTGGCAGTAAACTTTTCCGAGCAGTAAGCTTTTCAGACCAGTAAACATTTCCGACCAGTAAACAATTCCGGGCAGTAAACTTTTCCGGACTGTAAACTTTTCCGGGCAGTAAACTTTTCCGGGCAGTAAGCTTTTCCGACCAGTAAACATTTCCGAGCAGTATACTTTTCCGGGCAGGAAACTTCCTGGCAGTAAACTTTTCCGAGCAGTAAGCTTTTCAGACCAGTAAACATTTCCGACCAGTAAACAATTTCGGGCAGTAAACTTTTCCGGACTGTAAACTTTTCCGGGCAGTAAACTTTTCCGGGCAGTAAGCTTTTCCGACCAGTAAACATTTCCGGCTAGTAATCTTTTCCGGGCAGTAAACTTTTCCTCGCAGTAAACTTTTCCGGCCAGTAAACTTTTCCGAGTAGTAAACTTTTCCGTGCAGTAAACTTTTCCGAGCAGTAAACTTTTCCGGGCAGTAAACTTTTCCGGCCAGTAAACATTTCCGGCCTGTAAACTTTTCCGGCCAGTAAACTTTTCCGGCTAGTAAACTTTTCCGGGCAGTAAACTTTTCCGGGCAGTAAACTTTTCCTCGCAGTAAATTTTCCCTGGTAGTAAACTTTTCCGGCCAGTAAACTTTTCCGGCCAGTAAACTTTTCCGGCCAGTTATCTTTCCCGGCTAGTAAACTTTTCCGGGCAGTAAACTTTTCCGGGCAGGAAACTTCCTAGCAGTAAACTTTTCTGAGCAGTAAGTTTTTCCGACCAGTAAACATTTCCGGCTAGTAAACTTTTCCGACCAGTAAACTTTTCCGGGCAGTAAACTTTCCCTGGTAGTAAACTTTTCCGGGCAGTAAACTTTTCCGGGCAGTATGCTTTTCCGGGCATTAATCTTTTCCGGGCAGTAAACTTTTATGGCCGATAAACTTTTCCGAGTAGTAAACTTTTCCGGCCAGTAAACTTTTCCGGGCAGTAAACTTTTCCGGACTGTAAACTTTTCCGGGCAGTAAACTTTTCCGGGCAGTAAACTTTTCCGGGCAGTAAACTTTTCTGGCCAGTAAATTTTTCCGGGCAGTAAACTTTTCCTCGCAGTAAACTTTTCCACCCGATAAATTTTCCGAGTAGTAAACTTTTCCCGTCAGTAAACTTTTCCGGCTAGTAAACTTTTCCGGGCAGGAAACTTTTCCTGGCAGTAAACTTTTCCGGGCAGTAAGCTTTTCCGACCAGTAAACATTTCCTCGCAGTAAACTTTTCCGGCCAGTAAACTTTTCCTCGCAGTATACTTTTCCGAGTAGTAAACTTTTCGGGGCAGTAAACTTTTCCTGGCAGTAAACTTTTCGGCGCAGTATACTTTTCCGGGCAGAAAACTTTTCCTGGCAGTTAACTTTCCCTGGTAGTAAACTTTTCCGGGCAGTCAACTTTTCCGGGCAGTAAACTTTTCCGGCCAGTAAACTTTTCCGGCCAGTAAACTTTTCCAGCCAGTAAACTTTTCCGGCTAGTAAACTTTACCGGGCAGTATACTTTTCCGGGCAGGAAACTTCCTGGCAGTAAACTTTTCCGAGCAGTAAGCTTTTCCGACCAGTAAACATTTCCGGCTAGTAAACTTTTCCAGCCAGTAAACTTTTCCTCGCAGTAAACTTTCCCTGGTAGTAAAGTTTTCCGGGCAGTTAACTTTTCCAGGCAGTTAACTTTTCCAGGCAGTTAACTTTTCTAGGCATTAATCTTTTCCGGGCAGTAAACTTTTCCTCGCAGTAAACTTTTCCTCGCAGTAAACTTTTCCTCGCAGTAAACTTTTCCGGCCAGTAAACTTTTCCGAGTAGTAAACTTTTCCGGCCAGTAAACTTTTCGTGCCAGTAAACTTTTCCGACCAGTAAACTTTTCCGGGCAGTAAACTTTTCCTCGCAGTAAATTTTCCCTGGTAGTAAACTTTTCCGGGCAGTAAACTTTTCCGGATAGTATACTTTTCCGAGCAGGAAACTTTTTTTGGCAGTAAACTTTCCCTGGTAGTAAAGTTTTCCTGGTAGTAAACTTTTCCAGGCAGTAAACTTTTCCTCCCGATAAATTTTCCGAGTAGTAAACTTTTCCCGTCAGTAAACTTTTCCGGCTAGTAAACTTTTCCGGGCAGGAAACTTTTCCTGGCAGTAAACTTTTCCGGGCAGTAAGCTTTTCCGACCAGTAAACATTTCCTCGCAGTAAACTTTTCCGGCCAGTAAACTTTTCCTCGCAGTATACTTTTCCGAGTAGTAAACTTTTCGGGGCAGTAAACTTTTCCTGGCAGTAAACTTTTCGGCGCAGTATACTTTTCCGGGCAGGAAACTTTTCCTGGCAGTTAACTTTCCCTGGTAGTAAACTTTTCCGGGCAGTCAACTTTTCCGTGCAGTAAACTTTTCCGGCCAGTAAACTTTTCCGGCCAGTAAACTTTTCCGGCCAGTAAACTTTTCCGGCTAGTAAACTTTACCGGGCAGTATACTTTTCCGGGCAGAAAACTTCCTGGCAGTAAACTTTTCCGAGCAGTAAGCTTTTCCGACCAGTAAACATTTCCGGCTAGTAAACTTTTCCGGCCAGTAAACTTTCCCTGGTAGTAAAGTTTTCCGGGCAGTTAACTTTTCCAGGCAGTTAACTTTTCTAGGCATTAATCTTTTCCGGGCAGTAAACTTTTCCTCGCAGTAAACTTTTCCGAGTAGTAAACTTTTCCGGGCAGTAAACTTTTCCGGCCAGTAAACTTTTCCGGGCAGTAAACTTTTTCGGACTGTAATACTTTTCCGGGCAGTAAACTTTTCCGGGCAGTAAACTTTTCCGGGCAGTAAACTTTTCCGGCCAGTATACTTTTCCGGGCAGTAAACTTTTCCGGGCAGTAAACTTTTCCGGGCAGTAAACTTTTCCAGCCAGTAAACTTTTCCGGCCAGTAAACTTTTCCGGCCAGTAAACTTTTCCGGCTAGTAAACTTTTCCGAGCAGTATACTTTTCCGGGCAGGAAACTTCCTGGCAGTAAACTTTTCCGAGCAGTAAGCTTTTCAGACCAGTAAACATTTCCGACCAGTAAACATTTCCGGGCAGTAAACTTTTCCGGACTGTAAACTTTTCGGGGCAGTAAACTTTTCCTGGCAGTAAACTTTTCGGCGCAGTATACTTTTCCAGGCACGAAACTTTTCCTGGCAGTTAACTTTCCCTGGTAGTAAACTTTTCCGGGCAGTCAACTTTTCCGGGCAGTAAACTTTTCCGGCCAGTAAACTTTTCCGGCCAGTAAACTTTTCCGGCCAGTAAACTTTTCCGGCTAGTAAACTTTACCGGGCAGTATACTTTTCCGGGCAGGAAACTTTTCCGGCCAGTAAACTTTTCCGGCTAGTAAATTTTACCGGGCAGTATATTTTTCCGGGCAGGAAACTTCCTGGCAGTAAACTTTTCCGGGCAGTAAGCTTTTCCGACCAGTAAACATTTCCGGCTAGTAAACTTTTCCGGCCAGTAAACTTTTCCGGGCAGTAAACTTTTCCTCGCAGTAAACTTTCCCTGGTAGTAAACTTTTTCGGACTGTAATACTTTTCCGGGCAGAAAACTTTTCCGGGCAGTAAACTTTTCCGAGCAGTATACTTTTCCGGGCAGTAAACTTTTCCGGGCAGTAAACTTTTCCAGGCAGTAAACTTTTCCTCTCAGTAAACTTTTCCGGGCAGTAAACTTTTCCTGGCAGTTAACTTTCTCTGGTAGTAAACTTTTCCGGCCAGTAAACTTTTCCGGCCAGTAAACTTTTCCGGCCAGTAAACTTTTCCGGCTAGTAAACTTTTCCGAGCAGTATACTTTTCCGGGCAGGAAACTTCCTGGCAGTAAACTTTTCCGAGCAGTAAGCTTTTCAGACCAGTAAACATTTCCGACCAGTAAACAATTCCGGGCAGTAAACTTTTCCGGACTGTAAACTTTTCCGGGCAGTAAACTTTTCCGGGCAGTAAGCTTTTCCGACCAGTAAACATTTCCGAGCAGTATACTTTTCCGGGCAGGAAACTTCCTGGCAGTAAACTTTTCCGAGCAGTAAGCTTTTCAGACCAGTAAACATTTCCGACCAGTAAACAATTTCGGGCAGTAAACATTTCCGGACTGTAAACTTTTCCGGGCAGTAAACTTTTCCGGGCAGTAAGCTTTTCCGACCAGTAAACATTTCCGGCTAGTAATCTTTTCCGGGCAGTAAACTTTTCCTCGCAGTAAACTTTTCCGGCCAGTAAACTTTTCCGAGTAGTAAACTTTTCCGTGCAGTAAACTTTTCCGAGCAGTAAACTTTTCCGACCAGTAAACTTTTCCGGGCAGTAAACTTTTCCTCGCAGTAAATTTTCCCTGGTAGTAAACTTTTCCGGGCAGTAAACTTTTCTAGGCATTAATCTTTTCCGGGCAGTAAACTTTTCCTCGCAGTAAACTTTTCCGAGTAGTAAACTTTTCCGGGCAGTAAACTTTTCCGGCCAGTAAACTTTTCCGGGCAGTAAACTTTTTCGGACTGTAATACTTTTCCGGGCAGTAAACTTTTCCGGGCAGTAAACTTTTCCGGGCAGTAAACTTTTCCGGCCAGTATACTTTTCCGGGCAGTAAACTTTTCCGGGCAGTAAACTTTTCCGGGCAGTAAACTTTTCCAGCCAGTAAACTTTTCCGGCCAGTAAACTTTTCCGGCCAGTAAACTTTTCCGGCTAGTAAACTTTTCCGAGCAGTATACTTTTCCGGGCAGGAAACTTCCTGGCAGTAAACTTTTCCGAGCAGTAAGCTTTTCAGACCAGTAAACATTTCCGACCAGTAAACATTTCCGGGCAGTAAACTTTTCCGGACTGTAAACTTTTCGGGGCAGTAAACTTTTCCTGGCAGTAAACTTTTCGGCGCAGTATACTTTTCCAGGCACGAAACTTTTCCTGGCAGTTAACTTTCCCTGGTAGTAAACTTTTCCGGGCAGTCAACTTTTCCGGGCAGTAAACTTTTCCGGCCAGTAAACTTTTCCGGGCAGTAAACTTTTCCGGCCAGTAAACTTTTCCGGGCAGTAAACTTTTTCGGACTGTAATACTTTTCCGCGCAGTAAACTTTTCCGGGCAGTAAACTTTTCCGGGCAGTAAACTTTTCCGGCCAGTATACTTTTCCGGGCAGTAAACTTTTCCGGGCAGTAAACTTTTCCAGCCAGTAAACTTTTCCGGCCAGTAAACTTTTCCGGCCAGTAAACTTTTCCGGCTAGTAAACTTTTCCGAGCAGTATACTTTTCCGGGCAGGAAACTTCCTGGCAGTAAACTTTTCCGAGCAGTAAGCTTTTTAGACCAGTAAACATTTCCGACCAGTAAACATTTCCGGGCAGTAAACTTTTCCGGACTGTAAACTTTTCGGGGCAGTAAACTTTTCCAGCCAGTAAACTTTTCCGGCTAGTAAACTTTACCGGGCAGTATACTTTTCCGGGCAGGAAACTTCCTGGCAGTAAACTTTTCCGAGCAGTAAGCTTTTCCGACCAGTAAACATTTCCGGCTAGTAAACTTTTCCGGCCAGTAAACTTTTCCTCGCAGTAAACTTTCCCTGGTAGTAAAGTTTTCCGGGCAGTTAACTTTTCCAGGCAGTTAACTTTTCCAGGCAGTTAACTTTTCTAGGCATTAATCTTTTCCGGGCAGTAAACTTTTCCTCGCAGTAAACTTTTCCTCGCAGTAAACTTTTCCTCGCAGTAAACTTTTCCGGCCAGTAAACTTTTCCGAGTAGTAAACTTTTCCGGCCAGTAAACTTTTCGTGCCAGTAAACTTTTCCGACCAGTAAACTTTTCCGGGCAGTAAACTTTTCATCGCAGTAAATTTTCCCTGGTAGTAAACTTTTCCGGGCAGTAAACTTTTCCGGATAGTATACTTTTCCGAGCAGGAAACTTTTTTTGGCAGTAAACTTTCCCTGGTAGTAAAGTTTTCCTGGTAGTAAACTTTTCCAGGCAGTAAACTTTTCCTCCCGATAAATTTTCCGAGTAGTAAACTTTTCCCGTCAGTAAACTTTTCCGGCTAGTAAACTTTTCCGGGCAGGAAACTTTTCCTGGCAGTAAACTTTTCCGGGCAGTAAGCTTTTCCGACCAGTAAACATTTCCTCGCAGTAAACTTTTCCGGCCAGTAAACTTTTCCTCGCAGTATACTTTTCCGAGTAGTAAACTTTTCGGGGCAGTAAACTTTTCCTGGCAGTAAACTTTTCGGCGCAGTATACTTTTCCGGGCAGGAAACTTTTCCTGGCAGTTAACTTTCCCTGGTAGTAAACTTTTCCGGGCAGTCAACTTTTCCGTGCAGTAAACTTTTCCGGCCAGTAAACTTTTCCGGCCAGTAAACTTTTCCGGCCAGTAAACTTTTCCGGCTAGTAAACTTTACCGGGCAGTATACTTTTCCGGGCAGAAAACTTCCTGGCAGTAAACTTTTCCGAGCAGTAAGCTTTTCCGACCAGTAAACATTTCCGGCTAGTAAACTTTTCCGGCCAGTAAACTTTCCCTGGTAGTAAAGTTTTCCGGGCAGTTAACTTTTCCAGGCAGTTAACTTTTCTAGGCATTAATCTTTTCCGGGCAGTAAACTTTTCCTCGCAGTAAACTTTTCCGAGTAGTAAACTTTTCCGGGCAGTAAACTTTTCCGGCCAGTAAACTTTTCCGGGCAGTAAACTTTTTCGGACTGTAATACTTTTCCGGGCAGTAAACTTTTCCGGGCAGTAAACTTTTCCGGGCAGTAAACTTTTCCGGCCAGTATACTTTTCCGGGCAGTAAACTTTTCCGGGCAGTAAACTTTTCCGGGCAGTAAACTTTTCCAGCCAGTAAACTTTTCCGGCCAGTAAACTTTTCCGGCCAGTAAACTTTTCCGGCTAGTAAACTTTTCCGAGCAGTATACTTTTCCGGGCAGGAAACTTCCTGGCAGTAAACTTTTCCGAGCAGTAAGCTTTTCAGACCAGTAAACATTTCCGACCAGTAAACATTTCCGGGCAGTAAACTTTTCCGGACTGTAAACTTTTCGGGGCAGTAAACTTTTCCTGGCAGTAAACTTTTCGGCGCAGTATACTTTTCCAGGCACGAAACTTTTCCTGGCAGTTAACTTTCCCTGGTAGTAAACTTTTCCGGGCAGTCAACTTTTCCGGGCAGTAAACTTTTCCGGCCAGTAAACTTTTCCGGCCAGTAAACTTTTCCGGCCAGTAAACTTTTCCGGCTAGTAAACTTTACCGGGCAGTATACTTTTCCGGGCAGGAAACTTTTCCGGCCAGTAAACTTTTCCGGCTAGTAAATTTTACCGGGCAGTATATTTTTCCGAGCAGGAAACTTCCTGGCAGTAAACTTTTCCGGGCAGTAAGCTTTTCCGACCAGTAAACATTTCCGGCTAGTAAACTTTTCCGGCCAGTAAACTTTTCCGGGCAGTAAACTTTTCCTCGCAGTAAACTTTCCCTGGTAGTAAACTTTTTCGGACTGTAATACTTTTCCGGGCAGAAAACTTTTCCGGGCAGTAAACTTTTCCGAGCAGTATACTTTTCCGGGCAGTAAACTTTTCCGGGCAGTAAACTTTTCCAGGCAGTAAACTTTTCCTCTCAGTAAACTTTTCCGGGCAGTAAACTTTTCCTGGCAGTTAACTTTCTCTGGTAGTAAACTTTTCCGGCCAGTAAACTTTTCCGGCCAGTAAACTTTTCCGGCCAGTAAACTTTTCCGGCTAGTAAACTTTTCCGAGCAGTATACTTTTCCGGGCAGGAAACTTCCTGGCAGTAAACTTTTCCGAGCAGTAAGCTTTTCAGACCAGTAAACATTTCCGACCAGTAAACAATTCCGGGCAGTAAACTTTTCCGGACTGTAAACTTTTCCGGGCAGTAAACTTTTCCGGGCAGTAAGCTTTTCCGACCAGTAAACATTTCCGAGCAGTATACTTTTCCGGGCAGGAAACTTCCTGGCAGTAAACTTTTCCGAGCAGTAAGCTTTTCAGACCAGTAAACATTTCCGACCAGTAAACAATTTCGGGCAGTAAACATTTCCGGACTGTAAACTTTTCCGGGCAGTAAACTTTTCCGGGCAGTAAGCTTTTCCGACCAGTAAACATTTCCGGCTAGTAATCTTTTCCGGGCAGTAAACTTTTCCTCGCAGTAAACTTTTCCGGCCAGTAAACTTTTCCGAGCAGTAAACTTTTCCGACCAGTAAACTTTTCCGGGCAGTAAACTTTTCCTCGCAGTAAATTTTCCCTGGTAGTAAACTTTTCCGGGCAGTAAACTTTTCTAGGCATTAATCTTTTCCGGGCAGTAAACTTTTCCTCGCAGTAAACTTTTCCGAGTAGTAAACTTTTCCGGGCAGTAAACTTTTCCGGCCAGTAAACTTTTCCGGGCAGTAAACTTTTTCGGACTGTAATACTTTTCCGGGCAGTAAACTTTTCCGGGCAGTAAACTTTTCCGGGCAGTAAACTTTTCCGGCCAGTATACTTTTCCGGGCAGTAAACTTTTCCGGGCAGTAAACTTTTCCGGGCAGTAAACTTTTCCAGCCAGTAAACTTTTCCGGCCAGTAAACTTTTCCGGCCAGTAAACTTTTCCGGCTAGTAAACTTTTCCGAGCAGTATACTTTTCCGGGCAGGAAACTTCCTGGCAGTAAACTTTTCCGAGCAGTAAGCTTTTCAGACCAGTAAACATTTCCGACCAGTAAACATTTCCGGGCAGTAAACTTTTCCGGACTGTAAACTTTTCGGGGCAGTAAACTTTTCCTGGCAGTAAACTTTTCGGCGCAGTATACTTTTCCAGGCACGAAACTTTTCCTGGCAGTTAACTTTCCCTGGTAGTAAACTTTTCCGGGCAGTCAACTTTTCCGGGCAGTAAACTTTTCCGGCCAGTAAACTTTTCCGGGCAGTAAACTTTTCCGGCCAGTAAACTTTTCCGGGCAGTAAACTTTTTCGGACTGTAATACTTTTCCGCGCAGTAAACTTTTCCGGGCAGTAAACTTTTCCGGGCAGTAAACTTTTCCGGCCAGTATACTTTTCCGGGCAGTAAACTTTTCCGGGCAGTAAACTTTTCCAGCCAGTAAACTTTTCCGGCCAGTAAACTTTTCCGGCCAGTAAACTTTTCCGGCTAGTAAACTTTTCCGAGCAGTATACTTTTCCGGGCAGGAAACTTCCTGGCAGTAAACTTTTCCGAGCAGTAAGCTTTTTAGACCAGTAAACATTTCCGACCAGTAAACATTTCCGGGCAGTAAACTTTTCCGGACTGTAAACTTTTCGGGGCAGTAAACTTTTCCTGGCAGTAAACTTTTCGGCGCAGTATACTTTTCCAGGCAGGAAACTTTTCCTGGCAGTTAACTTTCCCTGGTAGTAAAATTTTCCGGGCAGTCAACTTTTCCGGGCAGTAAACTTTTCCGGCCAGTAAACTTTTCCGGCCAGTAAACTTTTCCGGCCAGTAAACTTTTCCGGCTAGTAAACTTTACCGGGCAGTATACTTTTCCGGCCAGTAAACTTTTCCGGCTAGTAAATTTTACCGGGCAGTATATTTTTCCGGGCAGGAAACTTCCTGGCAGTAAACTTTTCCGGGCAGTAAGCTTTTCCGACCAGTAAACATTTCCGGCTAGTAAACTTTTCCGGCCAGTAAACTTTTCCGGGCAGTAAACTTTTCCTCGCAGTAAACTTTCCCTGGTAGTAAACTTTTTCGGACTGTAATACTTTTCCGGGCAGAAAACTTTTCCGGGCAGTAAACTTTTCCGAGCAGTATACTTTTCCGGGCAGTAAACTTTTCCGGGCAGTAAACTTTTCCAGGCAGTAAACTTTTCCTCGCAGTAAACTTTTCCGGGCAGTAAACTTTTCCTGGCAGTTAACTTTCTCTGGTAGTAAACTTTTCCGGCCAGTAAACTTTTCCGGCCAGTAAACTTTTCCGGCCAGTAAACTTTTCCGGCTAGTAAACTTTTCCGAGCAGTATACTTTTCCGGGCAGGAAACTTCCTGGCAGTAAACTTTTCCGAGCAGTAAGCTTTTCAGACCAGTAAACATTTCCGACCAGTAAACAATTCCGGGCAGTAAACTTTTCCGGACTGTAAACTTTTCCGGGCAGTAAACTTTTCCGGGCAGTAAGCTTTTCCGACCAGTAAACATTTCCGAGCAGTATACTTTTCCGGGCAGGAAACTTCCTGGCAGTAAACTTTTCCGAGCAGTAAGCTTTTCAGACCAGTAAACATTTCCGACCAGTAAACAATTTCGGGCAGTAAACTTTTCCGGACTGTAAACTTTTCCGGGCAGTAAACTTTTCCGGGCAGTAAGCTTTTCCGACCAATAAACATTTCCGGCTAGTAATCTTTTCCGGGCAGTAAACTTTTCCTCGCAGTAAACTTTTCCGGCCAGTAAACTTTTCCGAGTAGTAAACTTTTCCGTGCAGTAAACTTTTCCGAGCAGTAAACTTTTCCGGGCAGTAAACTTTTCCGGCCAGTAAACATTTCCGGCCTGTAAACTTTTCCGGCCAGTAAACTTTTCCGGCTAGTAAACTTTTCCGGGCAGTAAACTTTTCCGGGCAGTAAACTTTTCCTCGCAGTAAATTTTCCCTGGTAGTAAACTTTTCCGGCCAGTAAACTTTTCCGGCCAGTAAACTTTTCCGGCCAGTTATCTTTCCCGGCTAGTAAACTTTTCCGGGCAGTAAACTTTTCCGGGCAGGAAACTTCCTAGCAGTAAACTTTTCTGAGCAGTAAGTTTTTCCGACCAGTAAACATTTCCGGCTAGTAAACTTTTCCGACCAGTAAACTTTTCCGGGCAGTAAACTTTCCCTGGTAGTAAACTTTTCCGGGCAGTAAACTTTTCCGGGCAGTATGCTTTTCCGGGCATTAATCTTTTCCGGGCAGTAAACTTTTATGGCCGATAAACTTTTCCGAGTAGTAAACTTTTCCGGCCAGTAAACTTTTCCGGGCAGTAAACTTTTCCGGACTGTAAACTTTTCCGGGCAGTAAACTTTTCCGGGCAGTAAACTTTTCCGGGCAGTAAACTTTTCTGGCCAGTAAATTTTTCCGGGCAGTAAACTTTTCCTCGCAGTAAACTTTTCCACCCGATAAATTTTCCGAGTAGTAAACTTTTCCCGTCAGTAAACTTTTCCGGCTAGTAAACTTTTCCGGGCAGGAAACTTTTCCTGGCAGTAAACTTTTCCGGGCAGTAAGCTTTTCCGACCAGTAAACATTTCCTCGCAGTAAACTTTTCCGGCCAGTAAACTTTTCCTCGCAGTATACTTTTCCGAGTAGTAAACTTTTCGGGGCAGTAAACTTTTCCTGGCAGTAAACTTTTCGGCGCAGTATACTTTTCCGGGCAGAAAACTTTTCCTGGCAGTTAACTTTCCCTGGTAGTAAACTTTTCCGGGCAGTCAACTTTTCCGGGCAGTAAACTTTTCCGGCCAGTAAACTTTTCCGGCCAGTAAACTTTTCCAGCCAGTAAACTTTTCCGGCTAGTAAACTTTACCGGGCAGTATACTTTTCCGGGCAGGAAACTTCCTGGCAGTAAACTTTTCCGAGCAGTAAGCTTTTCCGACCAGTAAACATTTCCGGCTAGTAAACTTTTCCAGCCAGTAAACTTTTCCTCGCAGTAAACTTTCCCTGGTAGTAAAGTTTTCCGGGCAGTTAACTTTTCCAGGCAGTTAACTTTTCCAGGCAGTTAACTTTTCTAGGCATTAATCTTTTCCGGGCAGTAAACTTTTCCTCGCAGTAAACTTTTCCTCGCAGTAAACTTTTCCGGCCAGTAAACTTTTCCGAGTAGTAAACTTTTCCGGGCAGTAAACTTTTCCTCGCAGTAAATTTTCCCTGGTAGTAAACTTTTCCGGGCAGTAAACTTTTCCGGATAGTATACTTTTCCGAGCAGGAAACTTTTTTTGGCAGTAAACTTTCCCTGGTAGTAAAGTTTTCCGGGCAGTTAACTTTTCCAGGCAGTTAACTTTTCTAGGCATTAATCTTTTCCGGGCAGTAAACTTTTCCTCGCAGTAAACTTTTCCGAGTAGTAAACTTTTCCGGGCAGTAAACTTTTCCGGCCAGTAAACTTTTCCGGGCAGTAAACTTTTTCGGACTGTAATACTTTTCCGGGCAGTAAACTTTTCCGGGCAGTAAACTTTTCCGGGCAGTAAACTTTTCCGGCCAGTATACTTTTCCGGGCAGTAAACTTTTCCGGGCAGTAAACTTTTCCGGCCAGTAAACTTTTCCGGCCAGTAAACTTTTCCGGCTAGTAAACTTTTCCGAGCAGTATACTTTTCCGGGCAGGAAACTTCCTGGCAGTAAACTTTTCCGAGCAGTAAGCTTTTCAGACCAGTAAACATTTCCGACCAGTAAACATTTCCGGGCAGTAAACTTTTCCGGACTGTAAACTTTTCGGGGCAGTAAACTTTTCCTGGCAGTAAACTTTTCGGCGCAGTATACTTTTCCAGGCACGAAACTTTTCCTGGCAGTTAACTTTCCCTGGTAGTAAACTTTTCCGGGCAGTCAACTTTTCCGGGCAGTAAACTTTTCCGGCCAGTAAACTTTTCCGGCCAGTAAACTTTTCCGGCCAGTAAACTTTTCCGGCTAGTAAACTTTACCGGGCAGTATACTTTTCCGGGCAGGAAACTTTTCCGGCCAGTAAACTTTTCCGGCTAGTAAATTTTACCGGGCAGTATATTTTTCCGGGCAGGAAACTTCCTGGCAGTAAACTTTTCCGGGCAGTAAGCTTTTCCGACCAGTAAACATTTCCGGCTAGTAAACTTTTCCGGCCAGTAAACTTTTCCGGGCAGTAAACTTTTCCTCGCAGTAAACTTTCCCTGGTAGTAAACTTTTTCGGACTGTAATACTTTTCCGGGCAGAAAACTTTTCCGGGCAGTAAACTTTTCCGAGCAGTATACTTTTCCGGGCAGTAAACTTTTCCGGGCAGTAAACTTTTCCAGGCAGTAAACTTTTCCTCTCAGTAAACTTTTCCGGGCAGTAAACTTTTCCTGGCAGTTAACTTTCTCTGGTAGTAAACTTTTCCGGCCAGTAAACTTTTCCGGCCAGTAAACTTTTCCGGCCAGTAAACTTTTCCGGCTAGTAAACTTTTCCGAGCAGTATACTTTTCCGGGCAGGAAACTTCCTGGCAGTAAACTTTTCCGAGCAGTAAGCTTTTCAGACCAGTAAACATTTCCGACCAGTAAACATTTCCGGGCAGTAAACTTTTCCGGACTGTAAACTTTTCGGGGCAGTAAACTTTTCCTGGCAGTAAACTTTTCGGCGCAGTATACTTTTCCAGGCACGAAACTTTTCCTGGCAGTTAACTTTCCCTGGTAGTAAACTTTTCCGGGCAGTCAACTTTTCCGGGCAGTAAACTTTTCCGGCCAGTAAACTTTTCCGGCCAGTAAACTTTTCCGGCCAGTAAACTTTTCCGGCTAGTAAACTTTACCGGGCAGTATACTTTTCCGGGCAGGAAACTTTTCCGGCCAGTAAACTTTTCCGGCTAGTAAATTTTACCGGGCAGTATATTTTTCCGGGCAGGAAACTTCCTGGCAGTAAACTTTTCCGGGCAGTAAGCTTTTCCGACCAGTAAACATTTCCGGCTAGTAAACTTTTCCGGCCAGTAAACTTTTCCGGGCAGTAAACTTTTCCTCGCAGTAAACTTTCCCTGGTAGTAAACTTTTTCGGACTGTAATACTTTTCCGGGCAGAAAACTTTTCCGGGCAGTAAACTTTTCCGAGCAGTATACTTTTCCGGGCAGTAAACTTTTCCGGGCAGTAAACTTTTCCAGGCAGTAAACTTTTCCTCTCAGTAAACTTTTCCGGGCAGTAAACTTTTCCTGGCAGTTAACTTTCTCTGGTAGTAAACTTTTCCGGCCAGTAAACTTTTCCGGCCAGTAAACTTTTCCGGCCAGTAAACTTTTCCGGCTAGTAAACTTTTCCGAGCAGTATACTTTTCCGGGCAGAAAACTTTTCCGGGCAGTAAACTTTTCCGAGCAGTATACTTTTCCGGGCAGTAAACTTTTCCGGGCAGTAAACTTTTCCAGGCAGTAAACTTTTCCTCTCAGTAAACTTTTCCGGGCAGTAAACTTTTCCTGGCAGTTAACTTTCTCTGGTAGTAAACTTTTCCGGCCAGTAAACTTTTCCGGCCAGTAAACTTTTCCGGCCAGTAAACTTTTCCGGCTAGTAAACTTTTCCGAGCAGTATACTTTTCCGGGCAGGAAACTTCCTGGCAGTAAACTTTTCCGAGCAGTAAGCTTTTCAGACCAGTAAACATTTCCGACCAGTAAACAATTCCGGGCAGTAAACTTTTCCGGACTGTAAACTTTTCCGGGCAGTAAACTTTTCCGGGCAGTAAGCTTTTCCGACCAGTAAACATTTCCGAGCAGTATACTTTTCCGGGCAGGAAACTTCCTGGCAGTAAACTTTTCCGAGCAGTAAGCTTTTCAGACCAGTAAACATTTCCGACCAGTAAACAATTTCGGGCAGTAAACATTTCCGGACTGTAAACTTTTCCGGGCAGTAAACTTTTCCGGGCAGTAAGCTTTTCCGACCAGTAAACATTTCCGGCTAGTAATCTTTTCCGGGCAGTAAACTTTTCCTCGCAGTAAACTTTTCCGGCCAGTAAACTTTTCCGAGTAGTAAACTTTTCCGTGCAGTAAACTTTTCCGAGCAGTAAACTTTTCCGACCAGTAAACTTTTCCGGCAGTAAACTTTTCCTCGCAGTAAATTTTCCCTGGTAGTAAACTTTTCCGGGCAGTAAACTTTTCCGGGCAGTAAACTTTTCCGGATAGTATACTTTTCCGAGCAGGAAACTTTTTTTGGCAGTAAACTTTCCCTGGTAGTAAAGTTTTCCTGGTAGTAAACTTTTCCGGGCAGTAAACTTTTCCTCCCGATAAATTTTCCGAGTAGTAAACTTTTCCCGTCAGTAAACTTTTCCGGCTAGTAAACTTTTCCGGGCAGGAAACTTTTCCTGGCAGTAAACTTTTCCGGGCAGTAAGCTTTTCCGACCAGTAAACATTTCCTCGCAGTAAACTTTTCCGGCCAGTAAACTTTTCCGGCCAGTAAACTTTTCCGGCCAGTAAACTTTTCCGGCTAGTAAACTTTACCGGGCAGTATACTTTTCCGGGCAGGAAACTTCCTGGCAGTAAACTTTTCCGAGCAGTAAGCTTTTCCGACCAGTAAACATTTCCGGCTAGTAAACTTTTCCGGCCAGTAAACTTTCCCTGGTAGTAAAGTTTTCCGGGCAGTTAACTTTTCCAGGCAGTTAACTTTTCTAGGCATTAATCTTTTCCGGGCAGTAAACTTTTCCTCGCAGTAAACTTTTCCGAGTAGTAAACTTTTCCGGGCAGTAAACTTTTCCGGCCAGTAAACTTTTCCGGGCAGTAAACTTTTTCGGACTGTAATACTTTTCCGGGCAGTAAACTTTTCCAGGCAGTAAACTTTTCCGGGCAGTAAACTTTTCCGGCCAGTATACTTTTCCGGGCAGTAAACTTTTCCGGGCAGTAAACTTTTCCAGGCAGTAAACTTTTCCTGGCAGTAAACTTTTCCGGGCAGTAAACTTTTCCTGGCAGTTAACTTTCTCTGGTAGTAAACTTTTCCGGCCAGTAAACTTTTCCGGCCAGTAAACTTTTCCGGCCAGTAAACTTTTCCGGCCAGTAAACTTTTCCGGCTAGTAAACTTTTCCGAGCAGTATACTTTTCCGGGCAGGAAACTTCCTGGCAGTAAACTTTTCCGAGCAGTAAGCTTTTCAGACCAGTAAACATTTCCGACCAGTAAACATTTCCGGGCAGTAAACTTTTCCGGACTGTAAACTTTTCGGCGCAGTAAACTTTTCCTGGCAGTAAACTTTTCGGCGCAGTATACTTTTCCAGGCAGGAAACTTTTCCTGGCAGTTAACTTTCCCTGGTAGTAAACTGTTCCGGGCAGTCAACTTTTTCGGGCAGTAAACTTTTCCGGCCAGTAAACTTTTCCGGCCAGTAAACTTTTCCGGCCAGTAAACTTTTCCGGCTAGTAAACTTTACCGGGCAGTAAACTTTTCCGGCCAGTAAACTTTTCCGGCCAGTAAACTTTTCCGGCTAGTAAACTTTTCCGAGCAGTATACTTTTCCGGGCAGAAAACTTTTCCGGGCAGTAAACTTTTCCGAGCAGTATACTTTTCCGGGCAGTAAACTTTTCCGGGCAGTAAACTTTTCCAGGCAGTAAACTTTTCCTCTCAGTAAACTTTTCCGGGCAGTAAACTTTTCCTGGCAGTTAACTTTCTCTGGTAGTAAACTTTTCCGGCCAGTAAACTTTTCCGGCCAGTAAACTTTTCCGGCCAGTAAACTTTTCCGGCTAGTAAACTTTTCCGAGCAGTATACTTTTCCGGGCAGGAAACTTCCTGGCAGTAAACTTTTCCGAGCAGTAAGCTTTTCAGACCAGTAAACATTTCCGACCAGTAAACAATTCCGGGCAGTAAACTTTTCCGGACTGTAAACTTTTCCGGGCAGTAAACTTTTCCGGGCAGTAAGCTTTTCCGACCAGTAAACATTTCCGAGCAGTATACTTTTCCGGGCAGGAAACTTCCTGGCAGTAAACTTTTCCGAGCAGTAAGCTTTTCAGACCAGTAAACATTTCCGACCAGTAAACAATTTCGGGCAGTAAACATTTCCGGACTGTAAACTTTTCCGGGCAGTAAACTTTTCCGGGCAGTAAGCTTTTCCGACCAGTAAACATTTCCGGCTAGTAATCTTTTCCGGGCAGTAAACTTTTCCTCGCAGTAAACTTTTCCGGCCAGTAAACTTTTCCGAGTAGTAAACTTTTCCGTGCAGTAAACTTTTCCGAGCAGTAAACTTTTCCGGCCAGTAAACTTTTCCGAGTAGTAAACTTTTCCGGGCAGTAAACTTTTCCTCGCAGTAAATTTTCCCTGGTAGTAAACTTTTCCGGGCAGTAAACTTTTCCGGATAGTATACTTTTCCGAGCAGGAAACTTTTTTTGGCAGTAAACTTTCCCTGGTAGTAAAGTTTTCCGGGCAGTTAACTTTTCCAGGCAGTTAACTTTTCTAGGCATTAATCTTTTCCGGGCAGTAAACTTTTCCTCGCAGTAAACTTTTCCGAGTAGTAAACTTTTCCGGGCAGTAAACTTTTCCGGCCAGTAAACTTTTCCGGGCAGTAAACTTTTTCGGACTGTAATACTTTTCCGGGCAGTAAACTTTTCCGGGCAGTAAACTTTTCCGGGCAGTAAACTTTTCCGGCCAGTATACTTTTCCGGGCAGTAAACTTTTCCGGGCAGTAAACTTTTCCGGCCAGTAAACTTTTCCGGCCAGTAAACTTTTCCGGCTAGTAAACTTTTCCGAGCAGTATACTTTTCCGGGCAGGAAACTTCCTGGCAGTAAACTTTTCCGAGCAGTAAGCTTTTCAGACCAGTAAACATTTCCGACCAGTAAACATTTCCGGGCAGTAAACTTTTCCGGACTGTAAACTTTTCGGGGCAGTAAACTTTTCCTGGCAGTAAACTTTTCGGCGCAGTATACTTTTCCAGGCACGAAACTTTTCCTGGCAGTTAACTTTCCCTGGTAGTAAACTTTTCCGGGCAGTCAACTTTTCCGGGCAGTAAACTTTTCCGGCCAGTAAACTTTTCCGGCCAGTAAACTTTTCCGGCCAGTAAACTTTTCCGGCTAGTAAACTTTACCGGGCAGTATACTTTTCCGGGCAGGAAACTTTTCCGGCCAGTAAACTTTTCCGGCTAGTAAATTTTACCGGGCAGTATATTTTTCCGGGCAGGAAACTTCCTGGCAGTAAACTTTTCCGGGCAGTAAGCTTTTCCGACCAGTAAACATTTCCGGCTAGTAAACTTTTCCGGCCAGTAAACTTTTCCGGGCAGTAAACTTTTCCTCGCAGTAAACTTTCCCTGGTAGTAAACTTTTTCGGACTGTAATACTTTTCCGGGCAGAAAACTTTTCCGGGCAGTAAACTTTTCCGAGCAGTATACTTTTCCGGGCAGTAAACTTTTCCGGGCAGTAAACTTTTCCAGGCAGTAAACTTTTCCTCTCAGTAAACTTTTCCGGGCAGTAAACTTTTCCTGGCAGTTAACTTTCTCTGGTAGTAAACTTTTCCGGCCAGTAAACTTTTCCGGCCAGTAAACTTTTCCGGCCAGTAAACTTTTCCGGCTAGTAAACTTTTCCGAGCAGTATACTTTTCCGGGCAGGAAACTTCCTGGCAGTAAACTTTTCCGAGCAGTAAGCTTTTCAGACCAGTAAACATTTCCGACCAGTAAACATTTCCGGGCAGTAAACTTTTCCGGACTGTAAACTTTTCGGGGCAGTAAACTTTTCCTGGCAGTAAACTTTTCGGCGCAGTATACTTTTCCAGGCACGAAACTTTTCCTGGCAGTTAACTTTCCCTGGTAGTAAACTTTTCCGGGCAGTCAACTTTTCCGGGCAGTAAACTTTTCCGGCCAGTAAACTTTTCCGGCCAGTAAACTTTTCCGGCCAGTAAACTTTTCCGGCTAGTAAACTTTACCGGGCAGTATACTTTTCCGGGCAGGAAACTTTTCCGGCCAGTAAACTTTTCCGGCTAGTAAATTTTACCGGGCAGTATATTTTTCCGGGCAGGAAACTTCCTGGCAGTAAACTTTTCCGGGCAGTAAGCTTTTCCGACCAGTAAACATTTCCGGCTAGTAAACTTTTCCGGCCAGTAAACTTTTCCGGGCAGTAAACTTTTCCTCGCAGTAAACTTTCCCTGGTAGTAAACTTTTTCGGACTGTAATACTTTTCCGGGCAGAAAACTTTTCCGGGCAGTAAACTTTTCCGAGCAGTATACTTTTCCGGGCAGTAAACTTTTCCGGGCAGTAAACTTTTCCAGGCAGTAAACTTTTCCTCTCAGTAAACTTTTCCGGGCAGTAAACTTTTCCTGGCAGTTAACTTTCTCTGGTAGTAAACTTTTCCGGCCAGTAAACTTTTCCGGCCAGTAAACTTTTCCGGCCAGTAAACTTTTCCGGCTAGTAAACTTTTCCGAGCAGTATACTTTTCCGGGCAGAAAACTTTTCCGGGCAGTAAACTTTTCCGAGCAGTATACTTTTCCGGGCAGTAAACTTTTCCGGGCAGTAAACTTTTCCAGGCAGTAAACTTTTCCTCTCAGTAAACTTTTCCGGGCAGTAAACTTTTCCTGGCAGTTAACTTTCTCTGGTAGTAAACTTTTCCGGCCAGTAAACTTTTCCGGCCAGTAAACTTTTCCGGCCAGTAAACTTTTCCGGCTAGTAAACTTTTCCGAGCAGTATACTTTTCCGGGCAGGAAACTTCCTGGCAGTAAACTTTTCCGAGCAGTAAGCTTTTCAGACCAGTAAACATTTCCGACCAGTAAACAATTCCGGGCAGTAAACTTTTCCGGACTGTAAACTTTTCCGGGCAGTAAACTTTTCCGGGCAGTAAGCTTTTCCGACCAGTAAACATTTCCGAGCAGTATACTTTTCCGGGCAGGAAACTTCCTGGCAGTAAACTTTTCCGAGCAGTAAGCTTTTCAGACCAGTAAACATTTCCGACCAGTAAACAATTTCGGGCAGTAAACATTTCCGGACTGTAAACTTTTCCGGGCAGTAAACTTTTCCGGGCAGTAAGCTTTTCCGACCAGTAAACATTTCCGGCTAGTAATCTTTTCCGGGCAGTAAACTTTTCCTCGCAGTAAACTTTTCCGGCCAGTAAACTTTTCCGAGTAGTAAACTTTTCCGTGCAGTAAACTTTTCCGAGCAGTAAACTTTTCCGACCAGTAAACTTTTCCGGGCAGTAAACTTTTCCTCGCAGTAAATTTTCCCTGGTAGTAAACTTTTCCGGGCAGTAAACTTTTCCGGGCAGTAAACTTTTCCGGATAGTATACTTTTCCGAGCAGGAAACTTTTTTTGGCAGTAAACTTTCCCTGGTAGTAAAGTTTTCCTGGTAGTAAACTTTTCCGGGCAGTAAACTTTTCCTCCCGATAAATTTTCCGAGTAGTAAACTTTTCCCGTCAGTAAACTTTTCCGGCTAGTAAACTTTTCCGGGCAGGAAACTTTTCCTGGCAGTAAACTTTTCCGGGCAGTAAGCTTTTCCGACCAGTAAACATTTCCTCGCAGTAAACTTTTCCGGCCAGTAAACTTTTCCGGCCAGTAAACTTTTCCGGCCAGTAAACTTTTCCGGCTAGTAAACTTTACCGGGCAGTATACTTTTCCGGGCAGGAAACTTCCTGGCAGTAAACTTTTCCGAGCAGTAAGCTTTTCCGACCAGTAAACATTTCCGGCTAGTAAACTTTTCCGGCCAGTAAACTTTCCCTGGTAGTAAAGTTTTCCGGGCAGTTAACTTTTCCAGGCAGTTAACTTTTCTAGGCATTAATCTTTTCCGGGCAGTAAACTTTTCCTCGCAGTAAACTTTTCCGAGTAGTAAACTTTTCCGGGCAGTAAACTTTTCCGGCCAGTAAACTTTTCCGGGCAGTAAACTTTTTCGGACTGTAATACTTTTCCGGGCAGTAAACTTTTCCAGGCAGTAAACTTTTCCGGGCAGTAAACTTTTCCGGCCAGTATACTTTTCCGGGCAGTAAACTTTTCCGGGCAGTAAACTTTTCCAGGCAGTAAACTTTTCCTGGCAGTAAACTTTTCCGGGCAGTAAACTTTTCCTGGCAGTTAACTTTCTCTGGTAGTAAACTTTTCCGGCCAGTAAACTTTTCCGGCCAGTAAACTTTTCCGGCCAGTAAACTTTTCCGGCCAGTAAACTTTTCCGGCTAGTAAACTTTTCCGAGCAGTATACTTTTCCGGGCAGGAAACTTCCTGGCAGTAAACTTTTCCGAGCAGTAAGCTTTTCAGACCAGTAAACATTTCCGACCAGTTAACATTTCCGGGCAGTAAACTTTTCCGGACTGTAAACTTTTCGGCGCAGTAAACTTTTCCTGGCAGTAAACTTTTCGGCGCAGTATACTTTTCCAGGCAGGAAACTTTTCCTGGCAGTTAACTTTCCCTGGTAGTAAACTGTTCCGGGCAGTCAACTTTTTCGGGCAGTAAACTTTTCCGGCCAGTAAACTTTTCCGGCCAGTAAACTTTTCCGGCCAGTAAACTTTTCCGGCTAGTAAACTTTACCGGGCAGTAAACTTTTCCGGCCAGTAAACTTTTCCGGCCAGTAAACTTTTCCGGCTAGTAAACTTTTCCGAGCAGTATACTTTTCCGGGCAGAAAACTTTTCCGGGCAGTAAACTTTTCCGAGCAGTATACTTTTCCGGGCAGTAAACTTTTCCGGGCAGTAAACTTTTCCAGGCAGTAAACTTTTCCTCTCAGTAAACTTTTCCGGGCAGTAAACTTTTCCTGGCAGTTAACTTTCTCTGGTAGTAAACTTTTCCGGCCAGTAAACTTTTCCGGCCAGTAAACTTTTCCGGCCAGTAAACTTTTCCGGCTAGTAAACTTTTCCGAGCAGTATACTTTTCCGGGCAGGAAACTTCCTGGCAGTAAACTTTTCCGAGCAGTAAGCTTTTCAGACCAGTAAACATTTCCGACCAGTAAACAATTCCGGGCAGTAAACTTTTCCGGACTGTAAACTTTTCCGGGCAGTAAACTTTTCCGGGCAGTAAGCTTTTCCGACCAGTAAACATTTCCGAGCAGTATACTTTTCCGGGCAGGAAACTTCCTGGCAGTAAACTTTTCCGAGCAGTAAGCTTTTCAGACCAGTAAACATTTCCGACCAGTAAACAATTTCGGGCAGTAAACATTTCCGGACTGTAAACTTTTCCGGGCAGTAAACTTTTCCGGGCAGTAAGCTTTTCCGACCAGTAAACATTTCCGGCTAGTAATCTTTTCCGGGCAGTAAACTTTTCCTCGCAGTAAACTTTTCCGGCCAGTAAACTTTTCCGAGTAGTAAACTTTTCCGTGCAGTAAACTTTTCCGAGCAGTAAACTTTTCCGACCAGTAAACTTTTCCGGGCAGTAAACTTTTCCTCGCAGTAAATTTTCCCTGGTAGTAAACTTTTCCGGGCAGTAAACTTTTCCGGGCAGTAAACTTTTCCGGATAGTATACTTTTCCGAGCAGGAAACTTTTTTTGGCAGTAAACTTTCCCTGGTAGTAAAGTTTTCCTGGTAGTAAACTTTTCCGGGCAGTAAACTTTTCCTCCCGATAAATTTTCCGAGTAGTAAACTTTTCCCGTCAGTAAACTTTTCCGGCTAGTAAACTTTTCCGGGCAGGAAACTTTTCCTGGCAGTAAACTTTTCCGGGCAGTAAGCTTTTCCGACCAGTAAACATTTCCTCGCAGTAAACTTTTCCGGCCAGTAAACTTTTCCGGCCAGTAAACTTTTCCGGCCAGTAAACTTTTCCGGCTAGTAAACTTTACCGGGCAGTATACTTTTCCGGGCAGGAAACTTCCTGGCAGTAAACTTTTCCGAGCAGTAAGCTTTTCCGACCAGTAAACATTTCCGGCTAGTAAACTTTTCCGGCCAGTAAACTTTCCCTGGTAGTAAAGTTTTCCGGGCAGTTAACTTTTCCAGGCAGTTAACTTTTCTAGGCATTAATCTTTTCCGGGCAGTAAACTTTTCCTCGCAGTAAACTTTTCCGAGTAGTAAACTTTTCCGGGCAGTAAACTTTTCCGGCCAGTAAACTTTTCCGGGCAGTAAACTTTTTCGGACTGTAATACTTTTCCGGGCAGTAAACTTTTCCAGGCAGTAAACTTTTCCGGGCAGTAAACTTTTCCGGCCAGTATACTTTTCCGGGCAGTAAACTTTTCCGGGCAGTAAACTTTTCCAGGCAGTAAACTTTTCCTGGCAGTAAACTTTTCCGGGCAGTAAACTTTTCCTGGCAGTTAACTTTCTCTGGTAGTAAACTTTTCCGGCCAGTAAACTTTTCCGGCCAGTAAACTTTTCCGGCCAGTAAACTTTTCCGGCCAGTAAACTTTTCCGGCTAGTAAACTTTTCCGAGCAGTATACTTTTCCGGGCAGGAAACTTCCTGGCAGTAAACTTTTCCGAGCAGTAAGCTTTTCAGACCAGTAAACATTTCCGACCAGTAAACATTTCCGGGCAGTAAACTTTTCCGGACTGTAAACTTTTCGGCGCAGTAAACTTTTCCTGGCAGTAAACTTTTCGGCGCAGTATACTTTTCCAGGCAGGAAACTTTTCCTGGCAGTTAACTTTCCCTGGTAGTAAACTGTTCCGGGCAGTCAACTTTTTCGGGCAGTAAACTTTTCCGGCCAGTAAACTTTTCCGGCCAGTAAACTTTTCCGGCCAGTAAACTTTTCCGGCTAGTAAACTTTACCGGGCAGTATACTTTTCCGGGCAGGAAACTTTTCCGGCCAGTAAACTTTTCCGGCCAGTAAACTTTTCCGGCTAGTAAACTTTACCGGGCAGTATACTTTTCCGGGCAGGAAACTTCCTGGCAGTAAACTTTTCCGAGCAGTAAGCTTTTCCGACCAGTAAACATTTCCGGCTAGTAAACTTTTCCGGCCAGTAAACTTTTCCGGGCAGTAAACTTTCCCTGGTAGTAAACTTTTTTGGACTGTAATACTTTTCCGGGCAGTAAACTTTTCCGGGCAGTAAACTTTTCCGAGCAGTATACTTTTCCGGGCAGTAAACTTTTCCGGGCAGTAAACTTTTCCAGGCAGTAAACTTTTCCTCGCAGTAAACTTTTCCGGGCAGTAAACTTTTCCTGGCAGTTAACTTTCTCTGGTAGTAAACTTTTCCGGCCAGTAAACTTTTCCGGCCAGTAAACTTTTCCGGCCAGTAAACTTTTCCGGCTAGTAAACTTTTCCGAGCAGTATACTTTTCCGGGCAGGAAACTTCCTGGCAGTAAACTTTTCCGAGCAGTAAGCTTTTCAGACCAGTAAACATTTCCGACCAGTAAACAATTCCGGGCAGTAAACTTTTCCGGACTGTAAACTTTTCCGGGCAGTAAACTTTTCCGGGCAGTAAGCTTTTCCGACCAGTAAACATTTTCGGCTAGTGATCTTTTCCGGGCAGTAAACTTTTCCTCGCAGTAAACTTTTCCGGCCAGTAAACTTTTCCGAGTAGTAAACTTTTCCGGCCAGTAAACTTTTCGGGCCAGTAAACTTTTCCGACCAGTAAACTTTTCCGGGCAGTAAACTTTTCCTCGCAGTAAATTTTCCCTGGTAGTAAACTTTTCCGGGCAGTAAACTTTTCCGGATAGTATACTTTTCCGAGCAGGAAACTTTTTTTGGCAGTAAACTTTCCCTGGTAGTAAAGTTTTCCTGGTAGTAAACTTTTCCGGGCAGTAAACTTTTCCTGGCAGTAAACTTTTCCGAGCAGTAAGCTTTTCCGACCAGTAAACATTTCCGGCTAGTAAACTTTTCCGGCCAGTAAACTTTTCCGGGCAGTAAACTTTTCCTCGCAGTAAACTTTCCCTGGTAGTAAAGTTTTCCGGGCAGTTAACTTTTCCAGGCAGTTAACTTTTCTAGGCATTAATCTTTTCCGGGCAGTAAACTTTTCCTCGCAGTAAACTTTTCCGAGTAGTAAACTTTTCGGGGCAGTAAACTTTTCCTGGCAGTAAACTTTTCCGCGCAGTATACTTTTCCGGGCAGGAAACTTTTCTGGCAGTAAACTTTCCCTGGTAGTAAACTTTTCCGAGCAGTCAACTTTTCCGGGCAGTAAACTTTTCCGGCCAGTAAACTTTTCCGGCCAGTAAACTTTTCCGGCTAGTAAACTTTACCGGGCAGTATACTTTTCCGGGCAGGAAACTTTTCCTCGCAATAAATTTTCCCTGGTAGTAAACTTTTCCGGGCAGTAAACTTTTCCGGGCAGTATGCTTTTCCGGGCATTAATCTTTTCCGGGCAGTAAACTTTTCCTCGCAGTAAACTTTTCCGGCCGATAAATTTTCCGAGTAGTAAACTTTTCCGGCCAATTAACTTTTCCGGGCAGTAAACTTTTCCGAGCAGTAAACTTTTCCAGGCAGTAAACTTTCTCTGGTAGTAAACTTTTCCGGCCAGTAAACTTTTCCAGCCAGTAAACTTTTCCGGCCAGTAAACTTTTCCGGCCAGTAAACTTTTCTGGCTAGTAAACTTTTCCGGGCAGTATACTTTTCCGGGCAGGAAACTTCCTGGCAGTAAACTTTTCCGAGCAGTAAGCTTTTTCGACCAGTAAACATTTCCGGCTAGTAAACTTTTCCTGGCAGTTAACTTTCCCTGGTAGTAAACTTTTCCGGGCAGTAAACTTTTCCGGGCAGTATGCTTTTCCGGGCATTAATCTTTTCCGGGCAGTAAACTTTTCCTCGCAGTAAACTTGCCCTGGTAGTTACCTTTTCCGGGCAGTAAACTTTTCCGGGCAGTAAACTTTTCCGGCCAGTAAACTTCCGGGCAGTAAACTTTTCCTGGCAGTTAACTTTCTCTGTTAGTAAACTTTTCCGGCCAGTAAACTTTTCCGGCCAGTAAACTTTTCCTGGCAGTAAACTTTTCGGCGCAGTATACTTTTCCGGGCAGGAAACTTTTCCTGGCAGTAAACTTTTCCTCGCAGTAAACTTTTCCGGCCAGTAAACTTTTCCGAGTAGTAAACTTATCGGGGCAGTAAACTTTTACTGGCAGTAAACTTTTCCGGCTAGTAAACTTTACCGGGCAGTATACTTTTCCGGGCAGGAAACTTTTCCGGCCAGTAAACTTTTCCGGCTAGTAAATTTTACCGGGCAGTATATTTTTCCGGGCAGGAAACTTCCTGGCAGTAAACTTTTCCGAGCAGTAAGCTTTTCCGACCAGTAAACATTTCCGGCTAGTAAACTTTTCCGGCCAGTAAACTTTTCCGGGCAGTAAACTTTTCCTCGCAGTAAACTTTCCCTGGTAGTAAACTTTTTCGGACTGTTATACTTTTCCGGGCAGAAAACTTTTCCGGGCAGTAAACTTTTCCGAGCAGTATACTTTTCCGGGCAGTAAACTTTTCCGGGCAGTAAACTTTTCCAGGCAGTAAACTTTTCCTCGCAGTAAACTTTTCCGGGCAGTAAACTTTTCCTGGCAGTTAACTTTCTCTGGTAGTAAACTTTTCCGGCCAGTAAACTTTTCCGGCCAGTAAACTTTTCCGGCCAGTAAACTTTTCCGGCTAGTAAACTTTTCCGAGCAGTATACTTTTCCGGGCAGGAAACTTCCTGGCAGTAAACTTTTCCGAGCAGTAAGCTTTTCAGACCAGTAAACATTTCCGACCAGTAAACAATTCCGGGCAGTAAACTTTTCCGGACTGTAAACTTTTCCGGGCAGTAAACTTTTCCGGGCAGTAAGCTTTTCCGACCAGTAAACATTTCCGAGCAGTATACTTTTCCGGGCAGGAAACTTCCTGGCAGTAAACTTTTCCGAGCAGTAAGCTTTTCAGACCAGTAAACATTTCCGACCAGTAAACAATTTCGGGCAGTAAACTTTTCCGGACTGTAAACTTTTCCGGGCAGTAAACTTTTCCGGGCAGTAAGCTTTTCCGACCAGTAAACATTTCCGGCTAGTAATCTTTTCCGGGCAGTAAACTTTTCCTCGCAGTAAATTTTCCCTGGTAGTAAACTTTTCCGGGCAGTAAACTTTTCCGGGCAGTAAACTTTTCCGGATAGTATACTTTTCCGAGCAGGAAACTTTTTTTGGCAGTAAACTTTCCCTGGTAGTAAAGTTTTCCTGGTAGTAAACTTTTCCGGGCAGTAAACTTTTCCTCCCGATAAATTTTCCGAGTAGTAAACTTTTCCCGTCAGTAAACTTTTCCGGCTAGTAAACTTTTCCGGGCAGGAAACTTTTCCTGGCAGTAAACTTTTCCGGGCAGTAAGCTTTTCCGACCAGTAAACATTTCCTCGCAGTAAACTTTTCCGGCCAGTAAACTTTTCCGGCCAGTAAACTTTTCCGGCCAGTAAACTTTTCCGGCTAGTAAACTTTACCGGGCAGTATACTTTTCCGGGCAGGAAACTTCCTGGCAGTAAACTTTTCCGAGCAGTAAGCTTTTCCGACCAGTAAACATTTCCGGCTAGTAAACTTTTCCGGCCAGTAAACTTTCCCTGGTAGTAAAGTTTTCCGGGCAGTTAACTTTTCCAGGCAGTTAACTTTTCTAGGCATTAATCTTTTCCGGGCAGTAAACTTTTCCTCGCAGTAAACTTTTCCGAGTAGTAAACTTTTCCGGGCAGTAAACTTTTCCGGCCAGTAAACTTTTCCGGGCAGTAAACTTTTTCGGACTGTAATACTTTTCCGGGCAGTAAACTTTTCCGGGCAGTAAACTTTTCCGGGCAGTAAACTTTTCCGGCCAGTATACTTTTCCGGGCAGTAAACTTTTCCGGGCAGTAAACTTTTCCAGGCAGTAAACTTTTCCTGGCAGTAAACTTTTCCGGGCAGTAAACTTTTCCTGGCAGTTAACTTTCTCTGGTAGTAAACTTTTCCGGCCAGTAAACTTTTCCGGCCAGTAAACTTTTCCGGCCAGTAAACTTTTCCGGCCAGTAAACTTTTCCGGCTAGTAAACTTTTCCGAGCAGTATACTTTTCCGGGCAGGAAACTTCCTGGCAGTAAACTTTTCCGAGCAGTAAGCTTTTCAGACCAGTAAACATTTCCGACCAGTAAACATTTCCGGGCAGTAAACTTTTCCGGACTGTAAACTTTTCGGCGCAGTAAACTTTTCCTGGCAGTAAACTTTTCGGCGCAGTATACTTTTCCAGGCAGGAAACTTTTCCTGGCAGTTAACTTTCCCTGGTAGTAAACTTTTCCGGGCAGTCAACTTTTTCGGGCAGTAAACTTTTCCGGCCAGTAAACTTTTCCGGCCAGTAAACTTTTCCGGCCAGTAAACTTTTCCGGCTAGTAAACTTTACCGGGCAGTATACTTTTCCGGGCAGGAAACTTTTCCGGCCAGTAAACTTTTCCGGCCAGTAAACTTTTCCGGCTAGTAAACTTTACCGGGCAGTATACTTTTCCGGGCAGGAAACTTCCTGGCAGTAAACTTTTCCGAGCAGTAAGCTTTTCCGACCAGTAAACATTTCCGGCTAGTAAACTTTTCCGGCCAGTAAACTTTTCCGGGCAGTAAACTTTTCCTCGCAGTAAACTTTCCCTGGTAGTAAACTTTTTTGGACTGTAATACTTTTCCGGGCAGTAAACTTTTCCTCGCAGTAAACTTTTCCGAGTAGTAAACTTTTCCGGGCAGTAAACTTTTCCGGCCAGTAAACTTTTCCGGGCAGTAAACTTTTTCGGACTGTAATACTTTTCCGGGCAGTAAACTTTTCCGGGCAGTAAACTTTTCCGGGCAGTAAACTTTTCCGGCCAGTATACTTTTCCGGGCAGTAAACTTTTCCGGGCAGTAAACTTTTCCAGGCAGTAAACTTTTCCTGGCAGTAAACTTTTCCGGGCAGTAAACTTTTCCTGGCAGTTAACTTTCTCTGGTAGTAAACTTTTCCGGCCAGTAAACTTTTCCGGCCAGTAAACTTTTCCGGCCAGTAAACTTTTCCGGCCAGTAAACTTTTCCGGCTAGTAAACTTTTCCGAGCAGTATACTTTTCCGGGCAGGAAACTTCCTGGCAGTAAACTTTTCCGAGCAGTAAGCTTTTCAGACCAGTAAACATTTCCGACCAGTAAACATTTCCGGGCAGTAAACTTTTCCGGACTGTAAACTTTTCGGCGCAGTAAACTTTTCCTGGCAGTAAACTTTTCGGCGCAGTATACTTTTCCAGGCAGGAAACTTTTCCTGGCAGTTAACTTTCCCTGGTAGTAAACTTTTCCGGGCAGTCAACTTTTTCGGGCAGTAAACTTTTCCGGCCAGTAAACTTTTCCGGCCAGTAAACTTTTCCGGCCAGTAAACTTTTCCGGCTAGTAAACTTTACCGGGCAGTATACTTTTCCGGGCAGGAAACTTTTCCGGCCAGTAAACTTTTCCGGCCAGTAAACTTTTCCGGCTAGTAAACTTTACCGGGCAGTATACTTTTCCGGGCAGGAAACTTCCTGGCAGTAAACTTTTCCGAGCAGTAAGCTTTTCCGACCAGTAAACATTTCCGGCTAGTAAACTTTTCCGGCCAGTAAACTTTTCCGGGCAGTAAACTTTTCCTCGCAGTAAACTTTCCCTGGTAGTAAACTTTTTTGGACTGTAATACTTTTCCGGGCAGTAAACTTTTCCGGGCAGTAAACTTTTCCGAGCAGTATACTTTTCCGGGCAGTAAACTTTTCCGGGCAGTAAACTTTTCCAGGCAGTAAACTTTTCCTCGCAGTAAACTTTTCCGGGCAGTAAACTTTTCCTGGCAGTTAACTTTTCCTGGCAGTTAACTTTCCCTGGTAGTAAACTTTTCCGGGCAGTCAACTTTTTCGGGCAGTAAACTTTTCCGGCCAGTAAACTTTTCCGGCCAGTAAACTTTTCCGGCCAGTAAACTTTTCCGGCTAGTAAACTTTACCGGGCAGTATACTTTTCCGGGCAGGAAACTTTTCCGGCCAGTAAACTTTTCCGGCCAGTAAACTTTTCCGGCTAGTAAACTTTACCGGGCAGTATACTTTTCCGGGCAGGAAACTTCCTGGCAGTAAACTTTTCCGAGCAGTAAGCTTTTCCGACCAGTAAACATTTCCGACCAGTAAACATTTCCAGGCAGTAAACTTTTCCGGACTGTAAACTTTTCGGCGCAGTAAACTTTTCCTGGCAGTAAACTTTTCGGCGCAGTATACTTTTCCAGGCAGGAAACTTTTCCTGGCAGTTAACTTTCCCTGGTAGTAAACTTTTCCGGGCAGTCAACTTTTTCGGGCAGTAAACTTTTCCGGCCAGTAAACTTTTCCGGCCAGTAAACTTTTCCGGCCAGTAAACTTTTCCGGCTAGTAAACTTTACCGGGCAGTATACTTTTCCGGGCAGGAAACTTTTCCGGCCAGTAAACTTTTCCGGCCAGTAAACTTTTCCGGCTAGTAAACTTTACCGGGCAGTATACTTTTCCGGGCAGGAAACTTCCTGGCAGTAAACTTTTCCGAGCAGTAAGCTTTTCCGACCAGTAAACATTTCCGGCTAGTAAACTTTTCCGGCCAGTAAACTTTTCCGGGCAGTAAACTTTTCCTCGCAGTAAACTTTCCCTGGTAGTAAACTTTTTTGGACTGTAATACTTTTCCGGGCAGTAAACTTTTCCGGGCAGTAAACTTTTCCGAGCAGTATACTTTTCCGGGCAGTAAACTTTTCCGGGCAGTAAACTTTTCCAGGCAGTAAACTTTTCCTCGCAGTAAACTTTTCCGGGCAGTAAACTTTTCCTGGCAGTTAACTTTCCCTGGTAGTAAACTTTTCCGGGCAGTCAACTTTTTCGGGCAGTAAACTTTTCCGGCCAGTAAACTTTTCCGGCCAGTAAACTTTTCCGGCCAGTAAACTTTTCCGGCTAGTAAACTTTACCGGGCAGTATACTTTTCCGGGCAGGAAACTTTTCCGGCCAGTAAACTTTTCCGGCCAGTAAACTTTTCCGGCTAGTAAACTTTACCGGGCAGTATACTTTTCCGGGCAGGAAACTTCCTGGCAGTAAACTTTTCCGAGCAGTAAGCTTTTCCGACCAGTAAACATTTCCGGCTAGTAAACTTTTCCGGCCAGTAAACTTTTCCGGGCAGTAAACTTTTCCTCGCAGTAAACTTTCCCTGGTAGTAAACTTTTTTGGACTGTAATACTTTTCCGGGCAGTAAACTTTTCCGGGCAGTAAACTTTTCCGAGCAGTATACTTTTCCGGGCAGTAAACTTTTCCGGGCAGTAAACTTTTCCAGGCAGTAAACTTTTCCTCGCAGTAAACTTTTCCGGGCAGTAAACTTTTCCTGGCAGTTAACTTTCTCTGGTAGTAAACTTTTCCGGCCAGTAAACTTTTCCGGCCAGTAAACTTTTCCGGCCAGTAAACTTTTCCGGCTAGTAAACTTTACCGGGCAGTATACTTTTCCGGGCAGGAAACTTTTCCGGCCAGTAAACTTTTCCGGCCAGTAAACTTTTCCGGCTAGTAAACTTTACCGGGCAGTATACTTTTCCGGGCAGGAAACTTCCTGGCAGTAAACTTTTCCGAGCAGTAAGCTTTTCCGACCAGTAAACATTTCCGGCTAGTAAACTTTTCCGGCCAGTAAACTTTTCCGGGCAGTAAACTTTCCCTGGTAGTAAACTTTTTTGGACTGTAATACTTTTCCGGGCAGTAAACTTTTCCGGGCAGTAAACTTTTCCGAGCAGTATACTTTTCCGGGCAGTAAACTTTTCCGGGCAGTAAACTTTTCCAGGCAGTAAACTTTTCCTCGCAGTAAACTTTTCCGGGCAGTAAACTTTTCCTGGCAGTTAACTTTCTCTGGTAGTAAACTTTTCCGGCCAGTAAACTTTTCCGGCCAGTAAACTTTTCCGGCCAGTAAACTTTTCCGGCTAGTAAACTTTTCCGAGCAGTATACTTTTCAGACCAGTAAACATTTCCGACCAGTAAACATTTCCGGGCAGTAAACTTTTCCGGACTGTAAACTTTTCGGCGCAGTAAACTTTTCCTGGCAGTAAACTTTTCGGCGCAGTATACTTTTCCAGGCAGGAAACTTTTCCTGGCAGTTAACTTTCCCTGGTAGTAAACTTTTCCGGGCAGTCAACTTTTTCGGGCAGTAAACTTTTCCGGCCAGTAAACTTTTCCGGCCAGTAAACTTTTCCGGCCAGTAAACTTTTCCGGCTAGTAAACTTTACCGGGCAGTATACTTTTCCGGGCAGGAAACTTTTCCGGCCAGTAAACTTTTCCGGCCAGTAAACTTTTCCGGCTAGTAAACTTTACCGGGCAGTAAACTTTTCCGGACTGTAAACTTTTCGGCGCAGTAAACTTTTCCTGGCAGTAAACTTTTCGGCGCAGTATACTTTTCCAGGCAGGAAACTTTTCCTGGCAGTTAACTTTCCCTGGTAGTAAACTTTTCCGGGCAGTCAACTTTTTCGGGCAGTAAACTTTTCCGGCCAGTAAACTTTTCCGGCCAGTAAACTTTTCCGGCCAGTAAACTTTTCCGGCTAGTAAACTTTACCGGGCAGTATACTTTTCCGGGCAGGAAACTTTTCCGGCCAGTAAACTTTTCCGGCCAGTAAACTTTTCCGGCTAGTAAACTTTACCGGGCAGTATACTTTTCCGGGCAGGAAACTTCCTGGCAGTAAACTTTTCCGAGCAGTAAGCTTTTCCGACCAGTAAACATTTCCGGCTAGTAAACTTTTCCGGCCAGTAAACTTTTCCGGGCAGTAAACTTTTCCTCGCAGTAAACTTTCCCTGGTAGTAAACTTTTTTGGACTGTAATACTTTTCCGGGCAGTAAACTTTTCCGGGCAGTAAACTTTTCCGAGCAGTATACTTTTCCGGGCAGTAAACTTTTCCGGGCAGTAAACTTTTCCAGGCAGTAAACTTTTCCTCGCAGTAAACTTTTCCGGGCAGTAAACTTTTCCTGGCAGTTAACTTTCCCTGGTAGTAAACTTTTCCGGGCAGTCAACTTTTTCGGGCAGTAAACTTTTCCGGCCAGTAAACTTTTCCGGCCAGTAAACTTTTCCGGCCAGTAAACTTTTCCGGCTAGTAAACTTTACCGGGCAGTATACTTTTCCGGGCAGGAAACTTTTCCGGCCAGTAAACTTTTCCGGCCAGTAAACTTTTCCGGCTAGTAAACTTTACCGGGCAGTATACTTTTCCGGGCAGGAAACTTCCTGGCAGTAAACTTTTCCGAGCAGTAAGCTTTTCCGACCAGTAAACATTTCCGACCAGTAAACATTTCCGGGCAGTAAACTTTTCCGGACTGTAAACTTTTCGGCGCAGTAAACTTTTCCTGGCAGTAAACTTTTCGGCGCAGTATACTTTTCCAGGCAGGAAACTTTTCCTGGCAGTTAACTTTCCCTGGTAGTAAACTTTTCCGGGCAGTCAACTTTTTCGGGCAGTAAACTTTTCCGGCCAGTAAACTTTTCCGGCCAGTAAACTTTTCCGGCCAGTAAACTTTTCCGGCTAGTAAACTTTACCGGGCAGTATACTTTTCCGGGCAGGAAACTTTTCCGGCCAGTAAACTTTTCCGGCCAGTAAACTTTTCCGGCTAGTAAACTTTACCGGGCAGTATACTTTTCCGGGCAGGAAACTTCCTGGCAGTAAACTTTTCCGAGCAGTAAGCTTTTCCGACCAGTAAACATTTCCGGCTAGTAAACTTTTCCGGCCAGTAAACTTTTCCGGGCAGTAAACTTTTCCTCGCAGTAAACTTTCCCTGGTAGTAAACTTTTTTGGACTGTAATACTTTTCCGGGCAGTAAACTTTTCCGGGCAGTAAACTTTTCCGAGCAGTATACTTTTCCGGGCAGTAAACTTTTCCGGGCAGTAAACTTTTCCAGGCAGTAAACTTTTCCTCGCAGTAAACTTTTCCGGGCAGTAAACTTTTCCTGGCAGTTAACTTTCCCTGGTAGTAAACTTTTCCGGGCAGTCAACTTTTTCGGGCAGTAAACTTTTCCGGCCAGTAAACTTTTCCGGCCAGTAAACTTTTCCGGCCAGTAAACTTTTCCGGCTAGTAAACTTTACCGGGCAGTATACTTTTCCGGGCAGGAAACTTTTCCGGCCAGTAAACTTTTCCGGCCAGTAAACTTTTCCGGCTAGTAAACTTTACCGGGCAGTATACTTTTCCGGGCAGGAAACTTCCTGGCAGTAAACTTTTCCGAGCAGTAAGCTTTTCCGACCAGTAAACATTTCCGGCTAGTAAACTTTTCCGGCCAGTAAACTTTTCCGGGCAGTAAACTTTTCCTCGCAGTAAACTTTCCCTGGTAGTAAACTTTTTTGGACTGTAATACTTTTCCGGGCAGTAAACTTTTCCGGGCAGTAAACTTTTCCGAGCAGTATACTTTTCCGGGCAGTAAACTTTTCCGGGCAGTAAACTTTTCCAGGCAGTAAACTTTTCCTCGCAGTAAACTTTTCCGGGCAGTAAACTTTTCCTGGCAGTTAACTTTCTCTGGTAGTAAACTTTTCCGGCCAGTAAACTTTTCCGGCCAGTAAACTTTTCCGGCCAGTAAACTTTTCCGGCTAGTAAACTTTACCGGGCAGTATACTTTTCCGGGCAGGAAACTTTTCCGGCCAGTAAACTTTTCCGGCCAGTAAACTTTTCCGGCTAGTAAACTTTACCGGGCAGTATACTTTTCCGGGCAGGAAACTTCCTGGCAGTAAACTTTTCCGAGCAGTAAGCTTTTCCGACCAGTAAACATTTCCGGCTAGTAAACTTTTCCGGCCAGTAAACTTTTCCGGGCAGTAAACTTTCCCTGGTAGTAAACTTTTTTGGACTGTAATACTTTTCCGGGCAGTAAACTTTTCCGGGCAGTAAACTTTTCCGAGCAGTATACTTTTCCGGGCAGTAAACTTTTCCGGGCAGTAAACTTTTCCAGGCAGTAAACTTTTCCTCGCAGTAAACTTTTCCGGGCAGTAAACTTTTCCTGGCAGTTAACTTTCTCTGGTAGTAAACTTTTCCGGCCAGTAAACTTTTCCGGCCAGTAAACTTTTCCGGCCAGTAAACTTTTCCGGCTAGTAAACTTTTCCGAGCAGTATACTTTTCCGGGCAGGAAACTTCCTGGCAGTAAACTTTTCCGAGCAGTAAGCTTTTCAGACCAGTAAACATTTCCGACCAGTAAACAATTCCGGGCAGTAAACTTTTCCGGACTGTAAACTTTTCCGGGCAGTAAACTTTTCCGGGCAGTAAGCTTTTCCGACCAGTAAACATTTCCGGCTAGTAATCTTTTCCGGGCAGTAAACTTTTCCTCGCAGTAAACTTTTCCGGCCAGTAAACTTTTCCGAGTAGTAAACTTTTCCGGCCAGTAAACTTTTCGGGCCAGTAAACTTTTCCGACCAGTAAATTTTTCCGGGCAGTATACTTTTCCTCGCAGTAAATTTTCCCTGGTAGTAAACTTTTCCGGGCAGTAAACTTTTCCGGATAGTATACTTTTCCGAGCAGGAAACTTTTTTTGGCAGTAAACTTTCCCTGGTAGTAAAGTTTTCCTGGTAGTAAACTTTTCCGGGCAGTAAACTTTTCCTGGCAGTAAACTTTTCCGAGCAGTAAGCTTTTCCGACCAGTAAACATTTCCGGCTAGTAAACTTTTCCGGCCAGTAAACTTTTCCGGGCAGTAAACTTTTCCTCGCAGTAAACTTTCCCTGGTAGTAAAGTTTTCCGGGCAGTTAACTTTTCCAGGCAGTTACTTTTTCTAGGCATTAATCTTTTCCGGGCAGTAAACTTTTCCTCGCAGTAAACTTTTCCGAGTAGTAAACTTTTCGGGGCAGTAAACTTTTCCTGGCAGTAAACTTTTCCGCGCAGTATACTTTTCCGGGCAGGAAACTTTTCTGGCAGTAAACTTTCCCTGGTAGTAAACTTTTCCGAGCAGTCAACTTTTCCGGGCAGTAAACTTTTCCGGCCAGTAAACTTTTCCGGCCAGTAAACTTTTCCGGCTAGTAAACTTTACCGGGCAGTATACTTTTCCGGGCAGGAAACTTTTCCTCGCAATAAATTTTCCCTGGTAGTAAACTTTTCCGGGCAGTAAACTTTTCCGGGCAGTATGCTTTTCCGGGCATTAATCTTTTCCGGGCAGTAAACTTTTCCTCGCAGTAAACTTTTCCGGCCGATAAATTTTCCGAGTAGTAAACTTTTCCGGCCAATTAACTTTTCCGGGCAGTAAACTTTTCCGAGCAGTAAACTTTTCCAGGCAGTAAACTTTCTCTGGTAGTAAACTTTTCCGGCCAGTAAACTTTTCCAGCCAGTAAACTTTTCCGGCCAGTAAACTTTTCCGGCCAGTAAACTTTTCTGGCTAGTAAACTTTTCCGGGCAGTATACTTTTCCGGGCAGGAAACTTCCTGGCAGTAAACTTTTCCGAGCAGTAAGCTTTTTCGACCAGTAAACATTTCCGGCTAGTAAACTTTTCCTGGCAGTTAACTTTCCCTGGTAGTAAACTTTTCCGGGCAGTAAACTTTTCCGGGCAGTATGCTTTTCCGGGCATTAATCTTTTCCGGGCAGTAAACTTTTCCTCGCAGTAAACTTGCCCTGGTAGTTACCTTTTCCGGGCAGTAAACTTTTCCGGGCAGTAAACTTTTCCGGCCAGTAAACTTCCGGGCAGTAAACTTTTCCTGGCAGTTAACTTTCTCTGTTAGTAAACTTTTCCGGCCAGTAAACTTTTCCGGCCAGTAAACTTTTCCTGGCAGTAAACTTTTCGGCGCAGTATACTTTTCCGGGCAGGAAACTTTTCCTGGCAGTAAACTTTTCCTCGCAGTAAACTTTTCCGGCCAGTAAACTTTTCCGAGTAGTAAACTTATCGGGGCAGTAAACTTTTACTGGCAGTAAACTTTTCCGGCTAGTAAACTTTACCGGGCAGTATACTTTTCCAGGCAGGAAACTTTTCCGGCCAGTAAACTTTTCCGGCTAGTAAATTTTACCGGGCAGTATATTTTTCCGGACAGGAAACTTCCTGGCAGTAAACTTTTCCGAGCAGTAAGCTTTTCCGACCAGTAAACATTTCCGGCTAGTAAACTTTTCCGGCCAGTAAACTTTTCCGGGCAGTAAACTTTTCCTCGCAGTAAACTTTCCCTGGTAGTAAACTTTTTCGGACTGTAATACTTTTCCGGGCAGAAAACTTTTCCGGGCAGTAAACTTTTCCGAGCAGTATACTTTTCCGGGCAGTAAACTTTTCCGGGCAGTAAACTTTTCCAGGCAGTAAACTTTTCCTCGCAGTAAACTTTTCCGGGCAGTAAACTTTTCCTGGCAGTTAACTTTCTCTGGTAGTAAACTTTTCCGGCCAGTAAACTTTTCCGGCCAGTAAACTTTTCCGGCCAGTAAACTTTTCCGGCTAGTAAACTTTACCGGGCAGTATACTTTTCCGGGCAGGAAACTTTTCCGGCCAGTAAACTTTTCCGGCCAGTAAACTTTTCCGGCTAGTAAACTTTACCGGGCAGTATACTTTTCCGGGCAGGAAACTTCCTGGCAGTAAACTTTTCCGAGCAGTAAGCTTTTCCGACCAGTAAACATTTCCGGCTAGTAAACTTTTCCGGCCAGTAAACTTTTCCGGGCAGTAAACTTTTCCTCGCAGTAAACTTTCCCTGGTAGTAAACTTTTTTGGACTGTAATACTTTTCCGGGCAGTAAACTTTTCCGGGCAGTAAACTTTTCCGAGCAGTATACTTTTCCGGGCAGTAAACTTTTCCGGGCAGTAAACTTTTCCAGGCAGTAAACTTTTCCTCGCAGTAAACTTTTCCGGGCAGTAAACTTTTCCTGGCAGTTAACTTTCTCTGGTAGTAAACTTTTCCGGCCAGTAAACTTTTCCGGCCAGTAAACTTTTCCGGCCAGTAAACTTTTCCGGCTAGTAAACTTTACCGGGCAGTATACTTTTCCGGGCAGGAAACTTTTCCGGCCAGTAAACTTTTCCGGCCAGTAAACTTTTCCGGCTAGTAAACTTTACCGGGCAGTATACTTTTCCGGGCAGGAAACTTCCTGGCAGTAAACTTTTCCGAGCAGTAAGCTTTTCCGACCAGTAAACATTTCCGGCTAGTAAACTTTTCCGGCCAGTAAACTTTTCCGGGCAGTAAACTTTCCCTGGTAGTAAACTTTTTTGGACTGTAATACTTTTCCGGGCAGTAAACTTTTCCGAGCAGTATACTTTTCCGGGCAGTAAACTTTTCCGGGCAGTAAACTTTTCCAGGCAGTAAACTTTTCCGGCCAGTAAACTTTTCCGGCCAGTAAACTTTTCCGGCTAGTAAACTTTTCCGAGCAGTATACTTTTCCGGGCAGGAAACTTCCTGGCAGTAAACTTTTCCGAGCAGTAAGCTTTTCAGACCAGTAAACATTTCCGACCAGTAAACAATTCCGGGCAGTAAACTTTTCCGGACTGTAAACTTTTCCGGGCAGTAAACTTTTCCGGGCAGTAAGCTTTTCCGACCAGTAAACATTTCCGGCTAGTAATCTTTTCCGGGCAGTAAACTTTTCCTCGCAGTAAACTTTTCCGGCCAGTAAACTTTTCCGAGTAGTAAACTTTTCCGGCCAGTAAACTTTTCGGGCCAGTAAACTTTTCCGACCAGTAAACTTTTCCGGGCAGTAAACTTTTCCTCGCAGTAAATTTTCCCTGGTAGTAAACTTTTCCGGGCAGTAAACTTTTCCGGATAGTATACTTTTCCGAGCAGGAAACTTTTTTTGGCAGTAAACTTTCCCTGGTAGTAAAGTTTTCCTGGTAGTAAACTTTTCCGGGCAGTAAACTTTTCCTGGCAGTAAACTTTTCCGAGCAGTAAGCTTTTCCGACCAGTAAACATTTCCGGCTAGTAAACTTTTCCGGCCAGTAAACTTTTCCGGGCAGTAAACTTTTCCTCGCAGTAAACTTTCCCTGGTAGTAAAGTTTTCCGGGCAGTTAACTTTTCCAGGCAGTTAACTTTTCTAGGCATTAATCTTTTCCGGGCAGTAAACTTTTCCTCGCAGTAAACTTTTCCGAGTAGTAAACTTTTCGGGGCAGTAAACTTTTCCTGGCAGTAAACTTTTCCGCGCAGTATACTTTTCCGGGCAGGAAACTTTTCTGGCAGTAAACTTTCCCTGATAGTAAACTTTTCCGAGCAGTCAACTTTTCCGGGCAGTAAACTTTTCCGGCCAGTAAACTTTTCCGGCCAGTAAACTTTTCCGGCTAGTAAACTTTACCGGGCAGTATACTTTTCCGGGCAGGAAACTTTTCCTCGCAATAAATTTTCCCTGGTAGTAAACTTTTCCGGGCAGTAAACTTTTCCGGGCAGTATGCTTTTCCGGGCATTAATCTTTTCCGGGCAGTAAACTTTTCCTCGCAGTAAACTTTTCCGGCCGATAAATTTTCCGAGTAGTAAACTTTTCCGGGCAGTAAACTTTTCCGAGCAGTAAACTTTTCCAGGCAGTAAACTTTCTCTGGTAGTAAACTTTTCCGGCCAGTAAACTTTTCCAGCCAGTAAACTTTTCCGGCCAGTAAACTTTTCCGGCCAGTAAACTTTTCTGGCTAGTAAACTTTTCCGGGCAGTATACTTTTCCGGGCAGGAAACTTCCTGGCAGTAAACTTTTCCGAGCAGTAAGCTTTTTCGACCAGTAAACATTTCCGGCTAGTAAACTTTTCCTGGCAGTTAACTTTCCCTGGTAGTAAACTTTTCCGGGCAGTAAACTTTTCCGGGCAGTATGCTTTTCCGGGCATTAATCTTTTCCGGGCAGTAAACTTTTCCTCGCAGTAAACTTGCCCTGGTAGTTACCTTTTCCGGGCAGTAAACTTTTCCGGGCAGTAAACTTTTCCGGCCAGTAAACTTCCGGGCAGTAAACTTTTCCTGGCAGTTAACTTTCTCTGTTAGTAAACTTTTCCGGCCAGTAAACTTTTCCGGCCAGTAAACTTTTCCTGGCAGTAAACTTTTCGGCGCAGTATACTTTTCCGGGCAGGAAACTTTTCCTGGCAGTAAACTTTTCCTCGCAGTAAACTTTTCCGGCCAGTAAACTTTTCCGAGTAGTAAACTTATCGGGGCAGTAAACTTTTACTGGCAGTAAACTTTTCCGGCTAGTAAACTTTACCGGGCAGTATACTTTTCCGGGCAGGAAACTTTTCCGGCCAGTAAACTTTTCCGGCTAGTAAATTTTACCGGGCAGTATATTTTTCCGGGCAGGAAACTTCCTGGCAGTAAACTTTTCCGAGCAGTAAGCTTTTCCGACCAGTAAACATTTCCGGCTAGTAAACTTTTCCGGCCAGTAAACTTTTCCGGGCAGTAAACTTTTCCTCGCAGTAAACTTTCCCTGGTAGTAAACTTTTTCGGACTGTAATACTTTTCCGGGCAGAAAACTTTTCCGAGCAGTAAACTTTTCCGAGCAGTATACTTTTCCGGGCAGTAAACTTTTCCGGGCAGTAAACTTTTCCAGGCAGTAAACTTTTCCTCGCAGTAAACTTTTCCGGGCAGTAAACTTTTCCTGGCAGTTAACTTTCTTTGGTAGTAAACTTTTCCGGCCAGTAAACTTTTCCGGCCAGTAAACTTTTCCGGCCAGTAAACTTTTCCGGCTAGTAAACTTTTCCGAGCAGTATACTTTTCCGGGCAGGAAACTTCCTGGCAGTAAACTTTTCCGAGCAGTAAGCTTTTCAGACCAGTAAACATTTCCGACCAGTAAACAATTCCGGGCAGTAAACTTTTCCGGACTGTAAACTTTTCCGGGCAGTAAACTTTTCCGGGCAGTAAGCTTTTCCGACCAGTAAACATTTCCGAGCAGTATACTTTTCCGGGCAGGAAACTTCCTGGCAGTAAACTTTTCCGAGCAGTAAGCTTTTCAGACCAGTAAACATTTCCGACCAGTAAACAATTTCGGGCAGTAAACTTTTCCGGACTGTAAACTTTTCCGGGCAGTAAACTTTTCCGGGCAGTAAGCTTTTCCGACCAGTAAACATTTCCGGCTAGTAATCTTTTCCGGGCAGTAAACTTTTCCTCGCAGTAAATTTTCCCTGGTAGTAAACTTTTCCGGGCAGTAAACTTTTCCTCGCAGTAAACTTTTCCGAGTAGTAAACTTTTCCGGGCAGTAAACTTTTCCGGCCAGTAAACTTTTCCGGGCAGTAAACTTTTTCGGACTGTAATACTTTTCCGGGCAGTAAACTTTTCCGGGCAGTAAACTTTTCCGGGCAATAAACTTTTCCGGCCAGTATACTTTTCCGGGCAGTAAACTTTTCCGGGCAGTAAACTTTTCCAGGCAGTAAACTTTTCCTGGCAGTAAACTTTTCCGGGCAGTAAACTTTTCCTGGCAGTTAACTTTCTCTGGTAGTAAACTTTTCCGGCCAGTAAACTTTTCCGGCCAGTAAACTTTTCCGGCCAGTAAACTTTTCCGGCCAGTAAACTTTTCCGGCTAGTAAACTTTTCCGAGCAGTATACTTTTCCGGGCAGGAAACTTCCTGGCAGTAAACATTTCCGAGCAGTAAGCTTTTCAGACCAGTAAACATTTCCGACCAGTAAACATTTCCGGGCAGTAAACTTTTCCGGACTGTAAACTTTTCGGCGCAGTAAACTTTTCCTGGCAGTAAACTTTTCGGCGCAGTATACTTTTCCAGGCAGGAAACTTTTCCTGGCAGTTAACTTTCCCTGGTAGTAAACTTTTCCGGGCAGTCAACTTTTTCGGGCAGTAAACTTTTCCGGCCAGTAAACTTTTCCGGCCAGTAAACTTTTCCGGCCAGTAAACTTTTCCGGCTAGTAAACTTTACCGGGCAGTATACTTTTCCGGGCAGGAAACTTTTCCGGCCAGTAAACTTTTCCGGCCAGTAAACTTTTCCGGCTAGTAAACTTTACCGGGCAGTATACTTTTCCGGGCAGGAAACTTCCTGGCAGTAAACTTTTCCGAGCAGTAAGCTTTTCCGACCAGTAAACATTTCCGGCTAGTAAACTTTTCCGGCCAGTAAACTTTTCCGGGCAGTAAACTTTTCCTCGCAGTAAACTTTCCCTGGTAGTAAACTTTTTTGGACTGTAATACTTTTCCGGGCAGTAAACTTTTCCGGGCAGTAAACTTTTCCGAGCAGTATACTTTTCCGGGCAGTAAACTTTTCCGGGCAGTAAACTTTTCCAGGCAGTAAACTTTTCCTCGCAGTAAACTTTTCCGGGCAGTAAACTTTTCCTAGCAGTTAACTTTCCCTGGTAGTAAACTTTTCCGGGCAGTCAACTTTTTCGGGCAGTAAACTTTTCCGGCCAGTAAACTTTTCCGGCCAGTAAACTTTTCCGGCCAGTAAACTTTTCCGGCTAGTAAACTTTACCGGGCAGTATACTTTTCCGGGCAGGAAACTTTTCCGGCCAGTAAACTTTTCCGGCCAGTAAACTTTTCCGGCTAGTAAACTTTACCGGGCAGTATACTTTTCCGGGCAGGAAACTTCCTGGCAGTAAACTTTTCCGAGCAGTAAGCTTTTCCGACCAGTAAACATTTCCGGCTAGTAAACTTTTCCGGCCAGTAAACTTTTCCGGGCAGTAAACTTTTCCTCGCAGTAAACTTTCCCTGGTAGTAAACTTTTTTGGACTGTAATACTTTTCCGGGCAGTAAACTTTTCCGGGCAGTAAACTTTTCCGAGCAGTATACTTTTCCGGGCAGTAAACTTTTCCGGGCAGTAAACTTTTCCAGGCAGTAAACTTTTCCTCGCAGTAAACTTTTCCGGGCAGTAAACTTTTCCTGGCAGTTAACTTTCTCTGGTAGTAAACTTTTCCGGCCAGTAAACTTTTCCGGCCAGTAAACTTTTCCGGCCAGTAAACTTTTCCGGCTAGTAAACTTTTCCGAGCAGTATACTTTTCCGGGCAGGAAACTTCCTGGCAGTAAACTTTTCCGAGCAGTAAGCTTTTCAGACCACTAAACATTTCCGACCAGTAAACAATTCCGGGCAGTAAACTTTTCCGGGCAGTAAGCTTTTCCGACCAGTAAACATTTCCGGCTAGTAATCTTTTCCGGGCAGTAAACTTTTCCGGCCAGTAAACTTTTCCGAGTAGTAAACTTTTCCGGCCAGTAAACTTTTTGGGCCAGTAAACTTTTCCGACCAGTAAACTTTTCCGGGCAGTAAACTTTTCCTCGCAGTAAATTTTCCCTGGTAGTAAACTTTTCCGGGCAGTAAACTTTTCCGGGCAGTAAACTTTTCCGGATAGTATACTTTTCCGAGCAGGAAACTTTTTTTGGCAGTAAACTTTCCCTGGTAGTAAAGTTTTCCTGGTAGTAAAGTTTTCCTGGTAGTAAACTTTTCCGGGCAGTAAACTTTTCCTCCCGATAAATTTTCCGAGTAGTAAACTTTTCCCGTCAGTAAACTTTTCCGGCTAGTAAACTTTTCCGGGCAGGAAACTTTTCCTGGCAGTAAACTTTTCCGGGCAGTAAGCTTTTCCGACCAGTAAACATTTCCTCGCAGTAAACTTTTCCGGCCAGTAAACTTTTCCGGCCAGTAAACTTTTCCGGCCAGTAAACTTTTCCGGCTAGTAAACTTTACCGGCAGTATACTTTTCCGGGCAGGAAACTTCCTGGCAGTAAACTTTTCCGAGCAGTAAGCTTTTCCGACCAGTAAACATTTCCGGCTAGTAAACTTTTCCGGCCAGTAAACTTTCCCTGGTAGTAAAGTTTTCCGGGCAGTTAACTTTTCCAGGCAGTTAACTTTTCTAGGCATTAATCTTTTCCGGGCAGTAAACTTTTCCTCGCAGTAAACTTTTCCGAGTAGTAAACTTTTCCGGGCAGTAAACTTTTCCGGCCAGTAAACTTTTCCGGGCAGTAAACTTTTTCGGACTGTAATACTTTTCCGGGCAGTAAACTTTTCCGGGCAGTAAACTTTTCCGGGCAATAAACTTTTCCGGCCAGTATACTTTTCCGGGCAGTAAACTTTTCCGGGCAGTAAACTTTTCCAGGCAGTAAACTTTTCCTGGCAGTAAACTTTTCCGGGCAGTAAACTTTTCCTGGCAGTTAACTTTCTCTGGTAGTAAACTTTTCCGGCCAGTAAACTTTTCCGGCCAGTAAACTTTTCCGGCCAGTAAACTTTTCCGGCCAGTAAACTTTTCCGGCTAGTAAACTTTTCCGAGCAGTATACTTTTCCGGGCAGGAAACTTCCTGGCAGTAAACATTTCCGAGCAGTAAGCTTTTCAGACCAGTAAACATTTCCGACCAGTAAACATTTCCGGGCAGTAAACTTTTCCGGACTGTAAACTTTTCGGCGCAGTAAACTTTTCCTGGCAGTAAACTTTTCGGCGCAGTATACTTTTCCAGGCAGGAAACTTTTCCTGGCAGTTAACTTTCCCTGGTAGTAAACTTTTCCGGGCAGTCAACTTTTTCGGGCAGTAAACTTTTCCGGCCAGTAAACTTTTCCGGCCAGTAAACTTTTCCGGCCAGTAAACTTTTCCGGCTAGTAAACTTTACCGGGCAGTATACTTTTCCGGGCAGGAAACTTTTCCGGCCAGTAAACTTTTCCGGCCAGTAAACTTTTCCGGCTAGTAAACTTTACCGGGCAGTATACTTTTCCGGGCAGGAAACTTCCTGGCAGTAAACTTTTCCGAGCAGTAAGCTTTTCCGACCAGTAAACATTTCCGGCTAGTAAACTTTTCCGGCCAGTAAACTTTTCCGGGCAGTAAACTTTTCCTCGCAGTAAACTTTCCCTGGTAGTAAACTTTTTTGGACTGTAATACTTTTCCGGGCAGTAAACTTTTCCGGGCAGTAAACTTTTCCGAGCAGTATACTTTTCCGGGCAGTAAACTTTTCCGGGCAGTAAACTTTTCCAGGCAGTAAACTTTTCCTCGCAGTAAACTTTTCCGGGCAGTAAACTTTTCCTGGCAGTTAACTTTCCCTGGTAGTAAACTTTTCCGGGCAGTCAACTTTTTCGGGCAGTAAACTTTTCCGGCCAGTAAACTTTTCCGGCCAGTAAACTTTTCCGGCCAGTAAACTTTTCCGGCTAGTAAACTTTACCGGGCAGTATACTTTTCCGGGCAGGAAACTTTTCCGGCCAGTAAACTTTTCCGGCCAGTAAACTTTTCCGGCTAGTAAACTTTACCGGGCAGTATACTTTTCCGGGCAGGAAACTTCCTGGCAGTAAACTTTTCCGAGCAGTAAGCTTTTCCGACCAGTAAACATTTCCGGCTAGTAAACTTTTCCGGCCAGTAAACTTTTCCGGGCAGTAAACTTTTCCTCGCAGTAAACTTTCCCTGGTAGTAAACTTTTTTGGACTGTAATACTTTTCCGGGCAGTAAACTTTTCCGGGCAGTAAACTTTTCCGAGCAGTATACTTTTCCGGGCAGTAAACTTTTCCGGGCAGTAAACTTTTCCAGGCAGTAAACTTTTCCTCGCAGTAAACTTTTCCGGGCAGTAAACTTTTCCTGGCAGTTAACTTTCTCTGGTAGTAAACTTTTCCGGCCAGTAAACTTTTCCGGCCAGTAAACTTTTCCGGCCAGTAAACTTTTCCGGCTAGTAAACTTTTCCGAGCAGTATACTTTTCCGGGCAGGAAACTTCCTGGCAGTAAACTTTTCCGAGCAGTAAGCTTTTCAGACCAGTAAACATTTCCGACCAGTAAACAATTCCGGGCAGTAAACTTTTCCGGGCAGTAAGCTTTTCCGACCAGTAAACATTTCCGGCTAGTAATCTTTTCCGGGCAGTAAACTTTTCCGGCCAGTAAACTTTTCCGAGTAGTAAACTTTTCCGGCCAGTAAACTTTTTGGGCCAGTAAACTTTTCCGACCAGTAAACTTTTCCGGGCAGTAAACTTTTCCTCGCAGTAAATTTTCCCTGGTAGTAAACTTTTCCGGGCAGTAAACTTTTCCGGGCAGTAAACTTTTCCGGATAGTATACTTTTCCGAGCAGGAAACTTTTTTTGGCAGTAAACTTTCCCTGGTAGTAAAGTTTTCCTGGTAGTAAACTTTTCCGGGCAGTAAACTTTTCCTCCCGATAAATTTTCCGAGTAGTAAACTTTTCCCGTCAGTAAACTTTTCCGGCTAGTAAACTTTTCCGGGCAGGAAACTTTTCCTGGCAGTAAACTTTTCCGGGCAGTAAGCTTTTCCGACCAGTAAACATTTCCTCGCAGTAAACTTTTCCGGCCAGTAAACTTTTCCGGCCAGTAAACTTTTCCGGCCAGTAAACTTTTCCGGCTAGTAAACTTTACCGGCAGTATACTTTTCCGGGCAGGAAACTTCCTGGCAGTAAACTTTTCCGAGCAGTAAGCTTTTCCGACCAGTAAACATTTCCGGCTAGTAAACTTTTCCGGCCAGTAAACTTTCCCTGGTAGTAAAGTTTTCCGGGCAGTTAACTTTTCCAGGCAGTTAACTTTTCTAGGCATTAATCTTTTCCGGGCAGTAAACTTTTCCTCGCAGTAAACTTTTCCGAGTAGTAAACTTTTCCGGGCAGTAAACTTTTCCGGCCAGTAAACTTTTCCGGGCAGTAAACTTTTTCGGACTGTAATACTTTTCCGGGCAGTAAACTTTTCCGGGCAGTAAACTTTTCCGGGCAATAAACTTTTCCGGCCAGTATACTTTTCCGGGCAGTAAACTTTTCCGGGCAGTAAACTTTTCCAGGCAGTAAACTTTTCCTGGCAGTAAACTTTTCCGGGCAGTAAACTTTTCCTGGCAGTTAACTTTCTCTGGTAGTAAACTTTTCCGGCCAGTAAACTTTTCCGGCCAGTAAACTTTTCCGGCCAGTAAACTTTTCCGGCCAGTAAACTTTTCCGGCTAGTAAACTTTTCCGAGCAGTATACTTTTCCGGGCAGGAAACTTCCTGGCAGTAAACATTTCCGAGCAGTAAGCTTTTCAGACCAGTAAACATTTCCGACCAGTAAACATTTCCGGGCAGTAAACTTTTCCGGACTGTAAACTTTTCGGCGCAGTAAACTTTTCCTGGCAGTAAACTTTTCGGCGCAGTATACTTTTCCAGGCAGGAAACTTTTCCTGGCAGTTAACTTTCCCTGGTAGTAAACTTTTCCGGGCAGTCAACTTTTTCGGGCAGTAAACTTTTCCGGCCAGTAAACTTTTCCGGCCAGTAAACTTTTCCGGCCAGTAAACTTTTCCGGCCAGTAAACTTTTCCGGCTAGTAAACTTTACCGGGCAGTATACTTTTCCGGGCAGGAAACTTTTCCGGCCAGTAAACTTTTCCGGCCAGTAAACTTTTCCGGCTAGTAAACTTTACCGGGCAGTATACTTTTCCGGGCAGGAAACTTCCTGGCAGTAAACTTTTCCGAGCAGTAAGCTTTTCCGACCAGTAAACATTTCCGGCTAGTAAACTTTTCCGGCCAGTAAACTTTTCCGGGCAGTAAACTTTTCCTCGCAGTAAACTTTCCCTGGTAGTAAACTTTTTTGGACTGTAATACTTTTCCGGGCAGTAAACTTTTCCGGGCAGTAAACTTTTCCGAGCAGTATACTTTTCCGGGCAGTAAACTTTTCCGGGCAGTAAACTTTTCCAGGCAGTAAACTTTTCCTCGCAGTAAACTTTTCCGGGCAGTAAACTTTTCCTGGCAGTTAACTTTCCCTGGTAGTAAACTTTTCCGGGCAGTCAACTTTTTCGGGCAGTAAACTTTTCCGGCCAGTAAACTTTTCCGGCCAGTAAACTTTTCCGGCCAGTAAACTTTTCCGGCTAGTAAACTTTACCGGGCAGTATACTTTTCCGGGCAGGAAACTTTTCCGGCCAGTAAACTTTTCCGGCCAGTAAACTTTTCCGGCTAGTAAACTTTACCGGGCAGTATACTTTTCCGGGCAGGAAACTTCCTGGCAGTAAACTTTTCCGAGCAGTAAGCTTTTCCGACCAGTAAACATTTCCGGCTAGTAAACTTTTCCGGCCAGTAAACTTTTCCGGGCAGTAAACTTTTCCTCGCAGTAAACTTTCCCTGGTAGTAAACTTTTTTAGACTGTAATACTTTTCCGGGCAGTAAACTTTTCCGGGCAGTAAACTTTTCCGAGCAGTATACTTTTCCGGGCAGTAAACTTTTCCGGGCAGTAAACTTTTCCAGGCAGTAAACTTTTCCTCGCAGTAAACTTTTCCGGGCAGTAAACTTTTCCTGGCAGTTAACTTTCTCTGGTAGTAAACTTTTCCGGCCAGTAAACTTTTCCGGCCAGTAAACTTTTCCGGCCAGTAAACTTTTCCGGCTAGTAAACTTTTCCGAGCAGTATACTTTTCCGGGCAGGAAACTTCCTGGCAGTAAACTTTTCCGAGCAGTAAGCTTTTCAGACCAGTAAACATTTCCGACCAGTAAACAATTCCGGGCAGTAAACTTTTCCGGACTGTAAACTTTTCCGGGCAGTAAACTTTTCCGGGCAGTAAGCTTTTCCGACCAGTAAACATTTCCGGCTAGTAATCTTTTCCGGGCAGTAAACTTTTCCTCGCAGTAAACTTTTCCGGCCAGTAAACTTTTCCGAGTAGTAAACTTTTCCGGCCAGTAAACTTTTCGGGCCAGTAAACTTTTCCGACCAGTAAACTTTTCCGGGCAGTAAACTTTTCCTCGCAGTAAATTTTCCCTGGTAGTAAACTTTTCCGGGCAGTAAACTTTTCCGGATAGTATACTTTTCCGAGCAGGAAACTTTTTTTGGCAGTAAACTTTCCCTGGTAGTAAAGTTTTCCTGGTAGTAAACTTTTCCGGGCAGTAAACTTTTCCTGGCAGTAAACTTTTCCGAGCAGTAAGCTTTTCCGACCAGTAAACATTTCCGGCTAGTAAACTTTTCCGGCCAGTAAACTTTTCCGGGCAGTAAACTTTTCCTCGCAGTAAACTTTCCCTGGTAGTAAACTTTTCCGGGCAGTCAACTTTTTCGGGCAGTAAACTTTTCCGGCCAGTAAACTTTTCCGGCCAGTAAACTTTTCCGGCCAGTAAACTTTTCCGGCTAGTAAACTTTACCGGGCAGTATACTTTTCCGGGCAGGAAACTTTTCCGGCCAGTAAACTTTTCCGGCCAGTAAACTTTTCCGGCTAGTAAACTTTACCGGGCAGTATACTTTTCCGGGCAGGAAACTTCCTGGCAGTAAACTTTTCCGAGCAGTAAGCTTTTCCGACCAGTAAACATTTCCGGCTAGTAAACTTTTCCGGCCAGTAAACTTTTCCGGGCAGTAAACTTTTCCTCGCAGTAAACTTTCCCTGGTAGTAAACTTTTTTGGACTGTAATACTTTTCCGGGCAGTAAACTTTTCCGGGCAGTAAACTTTTCCGAGCAGTATACTTTTCCGGGCAGTAAACTTTTCCGGGCAGTAAACTTTTCCAGGCAGTAAACTTTTCCTCGCAGTAAACTTTTCCGGGCAGTAAACTTTTCCTGGCAGTTAACTTTCCCTGGTAGTAAACTTTTCCGGGCAGTCAACTTTTTCGGGCAGTAAACTTTTCCGGCCAGTAAAGTTTTCCGGCCAGTAAACTTTTCCGGCCAGTAAACTTTTCCGGCTAGTAAACTTTACCGGGCAGTATACTTTTCCGGGCAGGAAACTTTTCCGGCCAGTAAACTTTTCCGGCCAGTAAACTTTTCCGGCTAGTAAACTTTACCGGGCAGTATACTTTTCCGGGCAGGAAACTTCCTGGCAGTAAACTTTTCCGAGCAGTAAGCTTTTCCGACCAGTAAACATTTCCGGCTAGTAAACTTTTCCGGCCAGTAAACTTTTCCGGGCAGTAAACTTTTCCTCGCAGTAAACTTTCCCTGGTAGTAAACTTTTTTGGACTGTAATACTTTTCCGGGCAGTAAACTTTTCCGGGCAGTAAACTTTTCCGAGCAGTATACTTTTCCGGGCAGTAAACTTTTCCGGGCAGTAAACTTTTCCAGGCAGTAAACTTTTCCTCGCAGTAAACTTTTCCGGGCAGTAAACTTTTCCTGGCAGTTAACTTTCTCTGGTAGTAAACTTTTCCGGCCAGTAAACTTTTCCGGCCAGTAAACTTTTCCGGCCAGTAAACTTTTCCGGCTAGTAAACTTTTCCGAGCAGTATACTTTTCCGGGCAGGAAACTTCCTGGCAGTAAACTTTTCCGAGCAGTAAGCTTTTCAGACCAGTAAACATTTCCGACCAGTAAACAATTCCGGGCAGTAAACTTTTCCGGACTGTAAACTTTTCCGGGCAGTAAACTTTTCCGGGCAGTAAGCTTTTCCGACCAGTAAACATTTCCGGCTAGTAATCTTTTCCGGGCAGTAAACTTTTCCTCGCAGTAAACTTTTCCGGCCAGTAAACTTTTCCGAGTAGTAAACTTTTCCGGCCAGTAAACTTTTCGGGCCAGTAAACTTTTCCGACCAGTAAACTTTTCCGGGCAGTCAACTTTTCCTCGCAGTAAATTTTCCCTGGTAGTAAACTTTTCCGGGCAGTAAACTTTTCCGGATAGTATACTTTTCCGAGCAGGAAACTTTTTTTGGCAGTAAACTTTCCCTGGTAGTAAAGTTTTCCTGGTAGTAAACTTTTCCGGGCAGTAAACTTTTCCTGGCAGTAAACTTTTCCGAGCAGTAAGCTTTTCCGACCAGTAAACATTTCCGGCTAGTAAACTTTTCCGGCCAGTAAACTTTTCCGGGCAGTAAACTTTTCCTCGCAGTAAACTTTCCCTGGTAGTAAAGTTTTCCGGGCAGTTAACTTTTCCAGGCAGTTAACTTTTCTAGGCATTAATCTTTTCCGGGCAGTAAACTTTTCCTCGCAGTAAACTTTTCCGGCTAGTAAACTTTACCGGGCAGTATACTTTTCCGGGCAGGAAACTTTTCCTCGCAATAAATTTTCCCTGGTAGTAAACTTTTCCGGGCAGTAAACTTTTCCGGGCAGTATGCTTTTCCGGGCATTAATCTTTTCCGGGCAGTAAACTTTTCCTCGCAGTAAACTTTTCCGGCCGATAAATTTTCCGAGTAGTAAACTTTTCCGGCCAATAAACTTTTCCGGGCAGTAAACTTTTCCGAGCAGTAAACTTTTCCAGGCAGTAAACTTTCTCTGGTAGTAAACTTTTCCGGCCAGTAAACTTTTCCAGCCAGTAAACTTTTCCGGCCAGTAAACTTTTCCGGCCAGTAAACTTTTCTGGCTAGTAAACTTTTCCGGGCAGTATACTTTTCCGGGCAGGAAACTTCCTGGCAGTAAACTTTTCCGAGCAGTAAGCTTTTTCGACCAGTAAACATTTCCGGCTAGTAAACTTTTCCTGGCAGTTAACTTTCCCTGGTAGTAAACTTTTCCGGGCAGTAAACTTTTCCGGGCAGTATGCTTTTCCGGGCATTAATCTTTTCCGGGCAGTAAACTTTTCCTCGCAGTAAACTTGCCCTGGTAGTTACCTTTTCCGGGCAGTAAACTTTTCCGGGCAGTAAACTTTTCCGGCCAGTAAACTTCCGGGCAGTAAACTTTTCCTGGCAGTTAACTTTCTCTGTTAGTAAACTTTTCCGGCCAGTAAACTTTTCCGGCCAGTAAACTTTTCCTGGCAGTAAACTTTTCGGCGCAGTATACTTTTCCGGGCAGGAAACTTTTCCTGGCAGTAAACTTTTCCTCGCAGTAAACTTTTCCGGCCAGTAAACTTTTCCGAGTAGTAAACTTATCGGGGCAGTAAACTTTTACTGGCAGTAAACTTTTCCGGCCAGTATACTTTTCCGAGCAGGAAACTTTTCCTCGTAGTAAACTTTTATGGCCGATAAACTTTTCCGAGTAGTAAACTTTTCCGGACTGTAAACTTTTCCGAGCAGTAAACTTTTCCGGGCAGTAAACTTTTCCGGGCAGTAAACTTTTCCGGATAGTATACTTTTCCGAGCAGGAAACTTTTTTTGGCAGTAAACTTTCCCTGGTAGTAAAGTTTTCCTGGTAGTAAACTTTTCCGGGCAGTAAACTTTTCCTGGCAGTAAACTTTTCCGAGCAGTAAGCTTTTCCGACCAGTAAACATTTCCGGCTAGTAAACTTTTCCGGCCAGTAAACTTTTCCGGGCAGTAAACTTTTCCTCGCAGTAAACTTTCCCTGGTAGTAAAGTTTTCCGGGCAGTTAACTTTTCCAGGCAGTTAACTTTTCTAGGCATTAATCTTTTCCGGGCAGTAAACTTTTCCTCGCAGTAAACTTTTCCGGCTAGTAAACTTTACCGGGCAGTATACTTTTCCGGGCAGGAAACTTTTCCTCGCAATAAATTTTCCCTGGTAGTAAACTTTTCCGGGCAGTAAACTTTTCCGGGCAGTATGCTTTTCCGGGCATTAATCTTTTCCGGGCAGTAAACTTTTCCTCGCAGTAAACTTTTCCGGCCGATAAATTTTCCGAGTAGTAAACTTTTCCGGCCAATAAACTTTTCCGGGCAGTAAACTTTTCCGAGCAGTAAACTTTTCCAGGCAGTAAACTTTCTCTGGTAGTAAACTTTTCCGGCCAGTAAACTTTTCCAGCCAGTAAACTTTTCCGGCCAGTAAACTTTTCCGGCCAGTAAACTTTTCTGGCTAGTAAACTTTTCCGGGCAGTATACTTTTCCGGGCAGGAAACTTCCTGGCAGTAAACTTTTCCGAGCAGTAAGCTTTTTCGACCAGTAAACATTTCCGGCTAGTAAACTTTTCCTGGCAGTTAACTTTCCCTGGTAGTAAACTTTTCCGGGCAGTAAACTTTTCCGGCTAGTAAACTTTTCCGAGCAGTATACTTTTCCGGGCAGGAAACTTCCTGGCAGTAAACTTTTCCGAGCAGTAAGCTTTTCAGACCAGTAAACATTTCCGACCAGTAAACAATTCCGGGCAGTAAACTTTTCCGGACTGTAAACTTTTCCGGGCAGTAAACTTTTCCGGGCAGTAAGCTTTTCCGACCAGTAAACATTTCCGGCTAGTAATCTTTTCCGGGCAGTAAACTTTTCCTCGCAGTAAACTTTTCCGGCCAGTAAACTTTTCCGAGTAGTAAACTTTTCCGGCCAGTAAACTTTTCGGGCCAGTAAACTTTTCCGACCAGTAAACTTTTCCGGGCAGTAAACTTTTCCTCGCAGTAAATTTTCCCTGGTAGTAAACTTTTCCGGGCAGTAAACTTTTCCGGATAGTATACTTTTCCGAGCAGGAAACTTTTTTTGGCAGTAAACTTTCCCTGGTAGTAAAGTTTTCCTGGTAGTAAACTTTTCCGGGCAGTAAACTTTTCCTGGCAGTAAACTTTTCCGAGCAGTAAGCTTTTCCGACCAGTAAACATTTCCGGCTAGTAAACTTTTCCGGCCAGTAAACTTTTCCGGGCAGTAAACTTTTCCTCGCAGTAAACTTTCCCTGGTAGTAAACTTTTCCGGGCAGTCAACTTTTTCGGGCAGTAAACTTTTCCGGCCAGTAAACTTTTCCGGCCAGTAAACTTTTCCGGCCAGTAAACTTTTCCGGCTAGTAAACTTTACCGGGCAGTATACTTTTCCGGGCAGGAAACTTTTCCGGCCAGTAAACTTTTCCGGCCAGTAAACTTTTCCGGCTAGTAAACTTTACCGGGCAGTATACTTTTCCGGGCAGGAAACTTCCTGGCAGTAAACTTTTCCGAGCAGTAAGCTTTTCCGACCAGTAAACATTTCCGGCTAGTAAACTTTTCCGGCCAGTAAACTTTTCCGGGCAGTAAACTTTTCCTCGCAGTAAACTTTCCCTGGTAGTAAACTTTTTTGGACTGTAATACTTTTCCGGGCAGTAAACTTTTCCGGGCAGTAAACTTTTCCGAGCAGTATACTTTTCCGGGCAGTAAACTTTTCCGGGCAGTAAACTTTTCCAGGCAGTAAACTTTTCCTCGCAGTAAACTTTTCCGGGCAGTAAACTTTTCCTGGCAGTTAACTTTCCCTGGTAGTAAACTTTTCCGGGCAGTCAACTTTTTCGGGCAGTAAACTTTTCCGGCCAGTAAAGTTTTCCGGCCAGTAAACTTTTCCGGCCAGTAAACTTTTCCGGCTAGTAAACTTTACCGGGCAGTATACTTTTCCGGGCAGGAAACTTTTCCGGCCAGTAAACTTTTCCGGCCAGTAAACTTTTCCGGCTAGTAAACTTTACCGGGCAGTATACTTTTCCGGGCAGGAAACTTCCTGGCAGTAAACTTTTCCGAGCAGTAAGCTTTTCCGACCAGTAAACATTTCCGGCTAGTAAACTTTTCCGGCCAGTAAACTTTTCCGGGCAGTAAACTTTTCCTCGCAGTAAACTTTCCCTGGTAGTAAACTTTTTTGGACTGTAATACTTTTCCGGGCAGTAAACTTTTCCGGGCAGTAAACTTTTCCGAGCAGTATACTTTTCCGGGCAGTAAACTTTTCCGGGCAGTAAACTTTTCCAGGCAGTAAACTTTTCCTCGCAGTAAACTTTTCCGGGCAGTAAACTTTTCCTGGCAGTTAACTTTCTCTGGTAGTAAACTTTTCCGGCCAGTAAACTTTTCCGGCCAGTAAACTTTTCCGGCCAGTAAACTTTTCCGGCTAGTAAACTTTTCCGAGCAGTATACTTTTCCGGGCAGGAAACTTCCTGGCAGTAAACTTTTCCGAGCAGTAAGCTTTTCAGACCAGTAAACATTTCCGACCAGTAAACAATTCCGGGCAGTAAACTTTTCCGGACTGTAAACTTTTCCGGGCAGTAAACTTTTCCGGGCAGTAAGCTTTTCCGACCAGTAAACATTTCCGGCTAGTAATCTTTTCCGGGCAGTAAACTTTTCCTCGCAGTAAACTTTTCCGGCCAGTAAACTTTTCCGAGTAGTAAACTTTTCCGGCCAGTAAACTTTTCGGGCCAGTAAACTTTTCCGACCAGTAAACTTTTCCGGGCAGTAAACTTTTCCTCGCAGTAAATTTTCCCTGGTAGTAAACTTTTCCGGGCAGTAAACTTTTCCGGATAGTATACTTTTCCGAGCAGGAAACTTTTTTTGGCAGTAAACTTTCCCTGGTAGTAAAGTTTTCCTGGTAGTAAACTTTTCCGGGCAGTAAACTTTTCCTGGCAGTAAACTTTTCCGAGCAGTAAGCTTTTCCGACCAGTAAACATTTCCGGCTAGTAAACTTTTCCGGCCAGTAAACTTTTCCGGGCAGTAAACTTTTCCTCGCAGTAAACTTTCCCTGGTAGTAAAGTTTTCCGGGCAGTTAACTTTTCCAGGCAGTTAACTTTTCTAGGCATTAATCTTTTCCGGGCAGTAAACTTTTCCTCGCAGTAAACTTTTCCGGCTAGTAAACTTTACCGGGCAGTATACTTTTCCGGGCAGGAAACTTTTCCTCGCAATAAATTTTCCCTGGTAGTAAACTTTTCCGGGCAGTAAACTTTTCCGGGCAGTATGCTTTTCCGGGCATTAATCTTTTCCGGGCAGTAAACTTTTCCTCGCAGTAAACTTTTCCGGCCGATAAATTTTCCGAGTAGTAAACTTTTCCGGCCAATAAACTTTTCCGGGCAGTAAACTTTTCCGAGCAGTAAACTTTTCCAGGCAGTAAACTTTCTCTGGTAGTAAACTTTTCCGGCCAGTAAACTTTTCCAGCCAGTAAACTTTTCCGGCCAGTAAACTTTTCCGGCCAGTAAACTTTTCTGGCTAGTAAACTTTTCCGGGCAGTATACTTTTCCGGGCAGGAAACTTCCTGGCAGTAAACTTTTCCGAGCAGTAAGCTTTTTCGACCAGTAAACATTTCCGGCTAGTAAACTTTTCCTGGCAGTTAACTTTCCCTGGTAGTAAACTTTTCCGGGCAGTAAACTTTTCCGGGCAGTATGCTTTTCCGGGCATTAATCTTTTCCGGGCAGTAAACTTTTCCTCGCAGTAAACTTGCCCTGGTAGTTACCTTTTCCGGGCAGTAAACTTTTCCGGGCAGTAAACTTTTCCGGCCAGTAAACTTCCGGGCAGTAAACTTTTCCTGGCAGTTAACTTTCTCTGTTAGTAAACTTTTCCGGCCAGTAAACTTTTCCGGCCAGTAAACTTTTCCTGGCAGTAAACTTTTCGGCGCAGTATACTTTTCCGGGCAGGAAACTTTTCCTGGCAGTAAACTTTTCCTCGCAGTAAACTTTTCCGGCCAGTAAACTTTTCCGAGTAGTAAACTTATCGGGGCAGTAAACTTTTACTGGCAGTAAACTTTTCCGGCCAGTATACTTTTCCGAGCAGGAAACTTTTCCTCGTAGTAAACTTTTATGGCCGATAAACTTTTCCGAGTAGTAAACTTTTCCGGACTGTAAACTTTTCCGAGCAGTAAACTTTTCCGGGCAGTAAACTTTTCCGGGCAGTAAACTTTTCCGGATAGTATACTTTTCCGAGCAGGAAACTTTTTTTGGCAGTAAACTTTCCCTGGTAGTAAAGTTTTCCTGGTAGTAAACTTTTCCGGGCAGTAAACTTTTCCTGGCAGTAAACTTTTCCGAGCAGTAAGCTTTTCCGACCAGTAAACATTTCCGGCTAGTAAACTTTTCCGGCCAGTAAACTTTTCCGGGCAGTAAACTTTTCCTCGCAGTAAACTTTCCCTGGTAGTAAAGTTTTCCGGGCAGTTAACTTTTCCAGGCAGTTAACTTTTCTAGGCATTAATCTTTTCCGGGCAGTAAACTTTTCCTCGCAGTAAACTTTTCCGGCTAGTAAACTTTACCGGGCAGTATACTTTTCCGGGCAGGAAACTTTTCCTCGCAATAAATTTTCCCTGGTAGTAAACTTTTCCGGGCAGTAAACTTTTCCGGGCAGTATGCTTTTCCGGGCATTAATCTTTTCCGGGCAGTAAACTTTTCCTCGCAGTAAACTTTTCCGGCCGATAAATTTTCCGAGTAGTAAACTTTTCCGGCCAATAAACTTTTCCGGGCAGTAAACTTTTCCGAGCAGTAAACTTTTCCAGGCAGTAAACTTTCTCTGGTAGTAAACTTTTCCGGCCAGTAAACTTTTCCAGCCAGTAAACTTTTCCGGCCAGTAAACTTTTCCGGCCAGTAAACTTTTCTGGCTAGTAAACTTTTCCGGGCAGTATACTTTTCCGGGCAGGAAACTTCCTGGCAGTAAACTTTTCCGAGCAGTAAGCTTTTTCGACCAGTAAACATTTCCGGCTAGTAAACTTTTCCTGGCAGTTAACTTTCCCTGGTAGTAAACTTTTCCGGGCAGTAAACTTTTCCGGGCAGTATGCTTTTCCGGGCATTAATCTTTTCCGGGCAGTAAACTTTTCCTCGCAGTAAACTTGCCCTGGTAGTTACCTTTTCCGGGCAGTAAACTTTTCCGGGCAGTAAACTTTTCCGGCCAGTAAACTTCCGGGCAGTAAACTTTTCCTGGCAGTTAACTTTCTCTGTTAGTAAACTTTTCCGGCCAGTAAACTTTTCCTGGCAGTAAACTTTTCGGCGCAGTATACTTTTCCGGGCAGGAAACTTTTCCTGGCAGTAAACTTTTCCTCGCAGTAAACTTTTCCGGCCAGTAAACTTTTCCGAGTAGTAAACTTATCGGGGCAGTAAACTTTTACTGGCAGTAAACTTTTCCGGCCAGTATACTTTTCCGAGCAGGAAACTTTTCCTCGTAGTAAACTTTTATGGCCGATAAACTTTTCCGAGTAGTAAACTTTTCCGGACTGTAAACTTTTCCGAGCAGTAAACTTTTCCGGGCAGTAAACTTTTCCGGGCAGTAAACTTTTCCGGCCAGTAAACTTTTCCGGCCAGTCAACTTTTTCGGGCAGTAAACTTTTCCTCGCAGTAAACTTTTCCGGCCGATAAACTTTTCCGAGTAGTAAACTTTTCCGGCCAGTAAACTTTTCCTTGCAGTAGACTTTTCTTCGCAGTAAACTTTTCCTCGCAGTAAACTTTTCCTGGCAGTATACTTTTCCGGGCAGTAAACTTTTCCGGCCAGTAAACTTTTCCGGCCAGTAAACTTTTCCGGCCAGTAAACTTTTCCGAGCAGTAAACTTTTCCGGGCAGTAAACTTTTCCGGGCAGTAAACTTTTCCGGCCAGTAAACTTTTCCGGCCAGTCAACTTTTTCGGGCAGTAAACTTTTCCGGCCAGTCAACTTTTTCGGGCAGTAAACTTTTCCTCGCAGTAAACTTTTCCGGCCAGTAAACTTTTCCGGCCAGTCAACTTTTTCGGGCAGTAAACTTTTCCTCGCAGTAAACTTTTCCGGCCGATAAACTTTTCCGAGTAGTAAACTTTTCCGGCCAGTAAACTTTTCCTTGCAGTAGACTTTTCTTCGCTGTATACTTTTCCGGGCATTAATCTTTTCCGGGCAGTAAACTTTTCCTCGCAGTAAACTTTTCCGGCCGATAAACTTTTCCGAGTAGTAAACTTTTCCGGCCAGTAAACTTTTCCGAGCAGTAAACTTTTCCGGGCAGTAAACTTTTCCGGGCAGTAAACTTATCCGGGCAGTAAACTTTTCCTCGCAGTAAACTTTTCCGGCCGATAAATTTTCCGAGTAGTAAACTTTTCCGGCCAATAAACTTTTCCGGGCAGTAAACTTTTCCGAGCAGTAAACTTTTCCAGGCAGTAAACTTTCTCTGGTAGTAAACTTTTCCGGCCAGTAAACTTTTCCAGCCAGTAAACTTTTCCGGCCAGTAAACTTTTCCGGCCAGTAAACTTTTCTGGCTAGTAAACTTTTCCGGGCAGTATACTTTTCCGGGCAGGAAACTTCCTGGCAGTAAACTTTTCCGAGCAGTAAGCTTTTTCGACCAGTAAACATTTCCGGCTAGTAAACTTTTCCTGGCAGTTAACTTTCCCTGGTAGTAAACTTTTCCGGGCAGTAAACTTTTCCGGGCAGTATGCTTTTCCGGGCATTAATCTTTTCCGGGCAGTAAACTTTTCCTCGCAGTAAACTTGCCCTGGTAGTTACCTTTTCCGGGCAGTAAACTTTTCCGGGCAGTAAACTTTTCCGGCCAGTAAACTTCCGGGCAGTAAACTTTTCCTGGCAGTTAACTTTCTCTGTTAGTAAACTTTTCCGGCCAGTAAACTTTTCCGGCCAGTAAACTTTTCCTGGCAGTAAACTTTTCGGCGCAGTATACTTTTCCGGGCAGGAAACTTTTCCTGGCAGTAAACTTTTCCTCGCAGTAAACTTTTCCGGCCAGTAAACTTTTCCGAGTAGTAAACTTATCGGGGCAGTAAACTTTTACTGGCAGTAAACTTTTCCGGCCAGTATACTTTTCCGAGCAGGAAACTTTTCCTCGTAGTAAACTTTTATGGCCGATAAACTTTTCCGAGTAGTAAACTTTTCCGGACTGTAAACTTTTCCGAGCAGTAAACTTTTCCGGGCAGTAAACTTTTCCGGGCAGTAAACTTTTCCGGATAGTATACTTTTCCGAGCAGGAAACTTTTTTTGGCAGTAAACTTTCCCTGGTAGTAAAGTTTTCCTGGTAGTAAACTTTTCCGGGCAGTAAACTTTTCCTGGCAGTTAACTTTCCCTGGTAGTAAACTTTTCCGGGCAGTAAACTTTTCCGGGCAGTATGCTTTTCCGGGCATTAATCTTTTCCGGGCAGTAAACTTTTCCTCGCAGTAAACTTGCCCTGGTAGTTACCTTTTCCGGGCAGTAAACTTTTCCGGGCAGTAAGCTTTTCCGACCAGTAAACATTTCCGGCTAGTAATCTTTTCCGGGCAGTAAACTTTTCCTCGCAGTAAACTTTTCCGGCCAGTAAACTTTTCCGAGTAGTAAACTTTTCCGGCCAGTAAACTTTTCGGGCCAGTAAACTTTTCCGACCAGTAAACTTTTCCGGGCAGTAAACTTTTCCTCGCAGTAAATTTTCCCTGGTAGTAAACTTTTCCGGGCAGTAAACTTTTCCGGCCAGTAAACTTTTCCGGCCAGTAAACTTTTCCGGCCAGTAAACTTTTCCGGCTAGTAAACTTTTCCGAGCAGTATACTTTTCCGGGCAGGAAACTTCCTGGCAGTAAACTTTTCCGAGCAGTAAGCTTTTCAGACCAGTAAACATTTCCGACCAGTAAACAATTCCGGGCAGTAAACTTTTCCGGGCAGTAAGCTTTTCCGACCAGTAAACATTTCCGGCTAGTAATCTTTTCCGGGCAGTAAACTTTTCCGGCCAGTAAACTTTTCCGAGTAGTAAACTTTTCCGGCCAGTAAACTTTTTGGGCCAGTAAACTTTTCCGACCAGTAAACTTTTCCGGGCAGTAAACTTTTCCTCGCAGTAAATTTTCCCTGGTAGTAAACTTTTCCGGGCAGTAAACTTTTCCGGGCAGTAAACTTTTCCGGATAGTATACTTTTCCGAGCAGGAAACTTTTTTTGGCAGTAAACTTTCCCTGGTAGTAAAGTTTTCCTGGTAGTAAACTTTTCCGGGCAGTAAACTTTTCCTCCCGATAAATTTTCCGAGTAGTAAACTTTTCCCGTCAGTAAACTTTTCCGGCTAGTAAACTTTTCCGGGCAGGAAACTTTTCCTGGCAGTAAACTTTTCCGGGCAGTAAGCTTTTCCGACCAGTAAACATTTCCTCGCAGTAAACTTTTCCGGCCAGTAAACTTTTCCGGCCAGTAAACTTTTCCGGCCAGTAAACTTTTCCGGCTAGTAAACTTTACCGGCAGTATACTTTTCCGGGCAGGAAACTTCCTGGCAGTAAACTTTTCCGAGCAGTAAGCTTTTCCGACCAGTAAACATTTCCGGCTAGTAAACTTTTCCGGCCAGTAAACTTTCCCTGGTAGTAAAGTTTTCCGGGCAGTTAACTTTTCCAGGCAGTTAACTTTTCTAGGCATTAATCTTTTCCGGGCAGTAAACTTTTCCTCGCAGTAAACTTTTCCGAGTAGTAAACTTTTCCGGGCAGTAAACTTTTCCGGCCAGTAAACTTTTCCGGGCAGTAAACTTTTTCGGACTGTAATACTTTTCCGGGCAGTAAACTTTTCCGGGCAGTAAACTTTTCCGGGCAATAAACTTTTCCGGCCAGTATACTTTTCCGGGCAGTAAACTTTTCCTGGCAGTTAACTTTCTCTGGTAGTAAACTTTTCCGGCCAGTAAACTTTTCCGGCCAGTAAACTTTTCCGGCCAGTAAACTTTTCCGGCCAGTAAACTTTTCCGGCTAGTAAACTTTTCCGAGCAGTATACTTTTCCGGGCAGGAAACTTCCTGGCAGTAAACATTTCCGAGCAGTAAGCTTTTCAGACCAGTAAACATTTCCGACCAGTAAACATTTCCGGGCAGTAAACTTTTCCGGACTGTAAACTTTTCGGCGCAGTAAACTTTTCCTGGCAGTAAACTTTTCGGCGCAGTATACTTTTCCAGGCAGGAAACTTTTCCTGGCAGTTAACTTTCCCTGGTAGTAAACTTTTCCGGGCAGTCAACTTTTTCGGGCAGTAAACTTTTCCGGCCAGTAAACTTTTCCGGCCAGTAAACTTTTCCGGCCAGTAAACTTTTCCGGCCAGTAAACTTTTCCGGCTAGTAAACTTTACCGGGCAGTATACTTTTCCGGGCAGGAAACTTTTCCGGCCAGTAAACTTTTCCGGCCAGTAAACTTTTCCGGCTAGTAAACTTTACCGGGCAGTATACTTTTCCGGGCAGGAAACTTCCTGGCAGTAAACTTTTCCGAGCAGTAAGCTTTTCCGACCAGTAAACATTTCCGGCTAGTAAACTTTTCCGGCCAGTAAACTTTTCCGGGCAGTAAACTTTTCCTCGCAGTAAACTTTCCCTGGTAGTAAACTTTTTTGGACTGTAATACTTTTCCGGGCAGTAAACTTTTCCGGGCAGTAAACTTTTCCGAGCAGTATACTTTTCCGGGCAGTAAACTTTTCCGGGCAGTAAACTTTTCCAGGCAGTAAACTTTTCCTCGCAGTAAACTTTTCCGGGCAGTAAACTTTTCCTGGCAGTTAACTTTCCCTGGTAGTAAACTTTTCCGGGCAGTCAACTTTTTCGGGCAGTAAACTTTTCCGGCCAGTAAACTTTTCCGGCCAGTAAACTTTTCCGGCCAGTAAACTTTTCCGGCTAGTAAACTTTACCGGGCAGTATACTTTTCCGGGCAGGAAACTTTTCCGGCCAGTAAACTTTTCCGGCCAGTAAACTTTTCCGGCTAGTAAACTTTACCGGGCAGTATACTTTTCCGGGCAGGAAACTTCCTGGCAGTAAACTTTTCCGAGCAGTAAGCTTTTCCGACCAGTAAACATTTCCGGCTAGTAAACTTTTCCGGCCAGTAAACTTTTCCGGGCAGTAAACTTTTCCTCGCAGTAAACTTTCCCTGGTAGTAAACTTTTTTAGACTGTAATACTTTTCCGGGCAGTAAACTTTTCCGGGCAGTAAACTTTTCCGAGCAGTATACTTTTCCGGGCAGTAAACTTTTCCGGGCAGTAAACTTTTCCAGGCAGTAAACTTTTCCTCGCAGTAAACTTTTCCGGGCAGTAAACTTTTCCGGCCAGTAAACTTTTCCGGCTAGTAAACTTTTCCGAGCAGTATACTTTTCCGGGCAGGAAACTTCCTGGCAGTAAACTTTTCCGAGCAGTAAGCTTTTCAGACCAGTAAACATTTCCGACCAGTAAACAATTCCGGGCAGTAAACTTTTCCGGACTGTAAACTTTTCCGGGCAGTAAACTTTTCCGGGCAGTAAGCTTTTCCGACCAGTAAACATTTCCGGCTAGTAATCTTTTCCGGGCAGTAAACTTTTCCTCGCAGTAAACTTTTCCGGCCAGTAAACTTTTCCGAGTAGTAAACTTTTCCGGCCAGTAAACTTTTCGGGCCAGTAAACTTTTCCGACCAGTAAACTTTTCCGGGCAGTAAACTTTTCCTCGCAGTAAATTTTCCCTGGTAGTAAACTTTTCCGGGCAGTAAACTTTTCCGGATAGTATACTTTTCCGAGCAGGAAACTTTTTTTGGCAGTAAACTTTCCCTGGTAGTAAAGTTTTCCTGGTAGTAAACTTTTCCGGGCAGTAAACTTTTCCTGGCAGTAAACTTTTCCGAGCAGTAAGCTTTTCCGACCAGTAAACATTTCCGGCTAGTAAACTTTTCCGGCCAGTAAACTTTTCCGGGCAGTAAACTTTTCCTCGCAGTAAACTTTCCCTGGTAGTAAACTTTTCCGGGCAGTCAACTTTTTCGGGCAGTAAACTTTTCCGGCCAGTAAACTTTTCCGGCCAGTAAACTTTTCCGGCCAGTAAACTTTTCCGGCTAGTAAACTTTACCGGGCAGTATACTTTTCCGGGCAGGAAACTTTTCCGGCCAGTAAACTTTTCCGGCCAGTAAACTTTTCCGGCTAGTAAACTTTACCGGGCAGTATACTTTTCCGGGCAGGAAACTTCCTGGCAGTAAACTTTTCCGAGCAGTAAGCTTTTCCGACCAGTAAACATTTCCGGCTAGTAAACTTTTCCGGCCAGTAAACTTTTCCGGGCAGTAAACTTTTCCTCGCAGTAAACTTTCCCTGGTAGTAAACTTTTTTGGACTGTAATACTTTTCCGGGCAGTAAACTTTTCCGGGCAGTAAACTTTTCCGAGCAGTATACTTTTCCGGGCAGTAAACTTTTCCGGGCAGTAAACTTTTCCAGGCAGTAAACTTTTCCTCGCAGTAAACTTTTCCGGGCAGTAAACTTTTCCTGGCAGTTAACTTTCCCTGGTAGTAAACTTTTCCGGGCAGTCAACTTTTTCGGGCAGTAAACTTTTCCGGCCAGTAAAGTTTTCCGGCCAGTAAACTTTTCCGGCCAGTAAACTTTTCCGGCTAGTAAACTTTACCGGGCAGTATACTTTTCCGGGCAGGAAACTTTTCCGGCCAGTAAACTTTTCCGGCCAGTAAACTTTTCCGGCTAGTAAACTTTACCGGGCAGTATACTTTTCCGGGCAGGAAACTTCCTGGCAGTAAACTTTTCCGAGCAGTAAGCTTTTCCGACCAGTAAACATTTCCGGCTAGTAAACTTTTCCGGCCAGTAAACTTTTCCGGGCAGTAAACTTTTCCTCGCAGTAAACTTTCCCTGGTAGTAAACTTTTTTGGACTGTAATACTTTTCCGGGCAGTAAACTTTTCCGGGCAGTAAACTTTTCCGAGCAGTATACTTTTCCGGGCAGTAAACTTTTCCGGGCAGTAAACTTTTCCAGGCAGTAAACTTTTCCTCGCAGTAAACTTTTCCGGGCAGTAAACTTTTCCTGGCAGTTAACTTTCTCTGGTAGTAAACTTTTCCGGCCAGTAAACTTTTCCGGCCAGTAAACTTTTCCGGCCAGTAAACTTTTCCGGCTAGTAAACTTTTCCGAGCAGTATACTTTTCCGGGCAGGAAACTTCCTGGCAGTAAACTTTTCCGAGCAGTAAGCTTTTCAGACCAGTAAACATTTCCGACCAGTAAACAATTCCGGGCAGTAAACTTTTCCGGACTGTAAACTTTTCCGGGCAGTAAACTTTTCCGGGCAGTAAGCTTTTCCGACCAGTAAACATTTCCGGCTAGTAATCTTTTCCGGGCAGTAAACTTTTCCTCGCAGTAAACTTTTCCGGCCAGTAAACTTTTCCGAGTAGTAAACTTTTCCGGCCAGTAAACTTTTCGGGCCAGTAAACTTTTCCGACCAGTAAACTTTTCCGGGCAGTCAACTTTTCCTCGCAGTAAATTTTCCCTGGTAGTAAACTTTTCCGGGCAGTAAACTTTTCCGGATAGTATACTTTTCCGAGCAGGAAACTTTTTTTGGCAGTAAACTTTCCCTGGTAGTAAAGTTTTCCTGGTAGTAAACTTTTCCGGGCAGTAAACTTTTCCTGGCAGTAAACTTTTCCGAGCAGTAAGCTTTTCCGACCAGTAAACATTTCCGGCTAGTAAACTTTTCCGGCCAGTAAACTTTTCCGGGCAGTAAACTTTTCCTCGCAGTAAACTTTCCCTGGTAGTAAAGTTTTCCGGGCAGTTAACTTTTCCAGGCAGTTAACTTTTCTAGGCATTAATCTTTTCCGGGCAGTAAACTTTTCCTCGCAGTAAACTTTTCCGGCTAGTAAACTTTACCGGGCAGTATACTTTTCCGGGCAGGAAACTTTTCCTCGCAATAAATTTTCCCTGGTAGTAAACTTTTCCGGGCAGTAAACTTTTCCGGGCAGTATGCTTTTCCGGGCATTAATCTTTTCCGGGCAGTAAACTTTTCCTCGCAGTAAACTTTTCCGGCCGATAAATTTTCCGAGTAGTAAACTTTTCCGGCCAATAAACTTTTCCGGGCAGTAAACTTTTCCGAGCAGTAAACTTTTCCAGGCAGTAAACTTTCTCTGGTAGTAAACTTTTCCGGCCAGTAAACTTTTCCAGCCAGTAAACTTTTCCGGCCAGTAAACTTTTCCGGCCAGTAAACTTTTCTGGCTAGTAAACTTTTCCGGGCAGTATACTTTTCCGGGCAGGAAACTTCCTGGCAGTAAACTTTTCCGAGCAGTAAGCTTTTTCGACCAGTAAACATTTCCGGCTAGTAAACTTTTCCTGGCAGTTAACTTTCCCTGGTAGTAAACTTTTCCGGGCAGTAAACTTTTCCGGGCAGTATGCTTTTCCGGGCATTAATCTTTTCCGGGCAGTAAACTTTTCCTCGCAGTAAACTTGCCCTGGTAGTTACCTTTTCCGGGCAGTAAACTTTTCCGGGCAGTAAACTTTTCCGGCCAGTAAACTTCCGGGCAGTAAACTTTTCCTGGCAGTTAACTTTCTCTGTTAGTAAACTTTTCCGGCCAGTAAACTTTTCCGGCCAGTAAACTTTTCCTGGCAGTAAACTTTTCGGCGCAGTATACTTTTCCGGGCAGGAAACTTTTCCTGGCAGTAAACTTTTCCTCGCAGTAAACTTTTCCGGCCAGTAAACTTTTCCGAGTAGTAAACTTATCGGGGCAGTAAACTTTTACTGGCAGTAAACTTTTCCGGCCAGTATACTTTTCCGAGCAGGAAACTTTTCCTCGTAGTAAACTTTTATGGCCGATAAACTTTTCCGAGTAGTAAACTTTTCCGGACTGTAAACTTTTCCGAGCAGTAAACTTTTCCGGGCAGTAAACTTTTCCGGGCAGTAAACTTTTCCGGATAGTATACTTTTCCGAGCAGGAAACTTTTTTTGGCAGTAAACTTTCCCTGGTAGTAAAGTTTTCCTGGTAGTAAACTTTTCCGGGCAGTAAACTTTTCCTGGCAGTAAACTTTTCCGAGCAGTAAGCTTTTCCGACCAGTAAACATTTCCGGCTAGTAAACTTTTCCGGCCAGTAAACTTTTCCGGGCAGTAAACTTTTCCTCGCAGTAAACTTTCCCTGGTAGTAAAGTTTTCCGGGCAGTTAACTTTTCCAGGCAGTTAACTTTTCTAGGCATTAATCTTTTCCGGGCAGTAAACTTTTCCTCGCAGTAAACTTTTCCGGCTAGTAAACTTTACCGGGCAGTATACTTTTCCGGGCAGGAAACTTTTCCTCGCAATAAATTTTCCCTGGTAGTAAACTTTTCCGGGCAGTAAACTTTTCCGGGCAGTATGCTTTTCCGGGCATTAATCTTTTCCGGGCAGTAAACTTTTCCTCGCAGTAAACTTTTCCGGCCGATAAATTTTCCGAGTAGTAAACTTTTCCGGCCAATAAACTTTTCCGGGCAGTAAACTTTTCCGAGCAGTAAACTTTTCCAGGCAGTAAACTTTCTCTGGTAGTAAACTTTTCCGGCCAGTAAACTTTTCCGGGCAGTAAACTTTTCCGAGCAGTAAACTTTTCCAGGCAGTAAACTTTCTCTGGTAGTAAACTTTTCCGGCCAGTAAACTTTTCCAGCCAGTAAACTTTTCCGGCCAGTAAACTTTTCCGGCCAGTAAACTTTTCTGGCTAGTAAACTTTTCCGGGCAGTATACTTTTCCGGGCAGGAAACTTCCTGGCAGTAAACTTTTCCGAGCAGTAAGCTTTTTCGACCAGTAAACATTTCCGGCTAGTAAACTTTTCCTGGCAGTTAACTTTCCCTGGTAGTAAACTTTTCCGGGCAGTAAACTTTTCCGGCTAGTAAACTTTTCCGAGCAGTATACTTTTCCGGGCAGGAAACTTCCTGGCAGTAAACTTTTCCGAGCAGTAAGCTTTTCAGACCAGTAAACATTTCCGACCAGTAAACAATTCCGGGCAGTAAACTTTTCCGGACTGTAAACTTTTCCGGGCAGTAAACTTTTCCGGGCAGTAAGCTTTTCCGACCAGTAAACATTTCCGGCTAGTAATCTTTTCCGGGCAGTAAACTTTTCCTCGCAGTAAACTTTTCCGGCCAGTAAACTTTTCCGAGTAGTAAACTTTTCCGGCCAGTAAACTTTTCGGGCCAGTAAACTTTTCCGACCAGTAAACTTTTCCGGGCAGTAAACTTTTCCTCGCAGTAAATTTTCCCTGGTAGTAAACTTTTCCGGGCAGTAAACTTTTCCGGATAGTATACTTTTCCGAGCAGGAAACTTTTTTTGGCAGTAAACTTTCCCTGGTAGTAAAGTTTTCCTGGTAGTAAACTTTTCCGGGCAGTAAACTTTTCCTGGCAGTAAACTTTTCCGAGCAGTAAGCTTTTCCGACCAGTAAACATTTCCGGCTAGTAAACTTTTCCGGCCAGTAAACTTTTCCGGGCAGTAAACTTTTCCTCGCAGTAAACTTTCCCTGGTAGTAAACTTTTCCGGGCAGTCAACTTTTTCGGGCAGTAAACTTTTCCGGCCAGTAAACTTTTCCGGCCAGTAAACTTTTCCGGCCAGTAAACTTTTCCGGCTAGTAAACTTTACCGGGCAGTATACTTTTCCGGGCAGGAAACTTTTCCGGCCAGTAAACTTTTCCGGCCAGTAAACTTTTCCGGCTAGTAAACTTTACCGGGCAGTATACTTTTCCGGGCAGGAAACTTCCTGGCAGTAAACTTTTCCGAGCAGTAAGCTTTTCCGACCAGTAAACATTTCCGGCTAGTAAACTTTTCCGGCCAGTAAACTTTTCCGGGCAGTAAACTTTTCCTCGCAGTAAACTTTCCCTGGTAGTAAACTTTTTTGGACTGTAATACTTTTCCGGGCAGTAAACTTTTCCGGGCAGTAAACTTTTCCGAGCAGTATACTTTTCCGGGCAGTAAACTTTTCCGGGCAGTAAACTTTTCCAGGCAGTAAACTTTTCCTCGCAGTAAACTTTTCCGGGCAGTAAACTTTTCCTGGCAGTTAACTTTCCCTGGTAGTAAACTTTTCCGGGCAGTCAACTTTTTCGGGCAGTAAACTTTTCCGGCCAGTAAAGTTTTCCGGCCAGTAAACTTTTCCGGCCAGTAAACTTTTCCGGCTAGTAAACTTTACCGGGCAGTATACTTTTCCGGGCAGGAAACTTTTCCGGCCAGTAAACTTTTCCGGCCAGTAAACTTTTCCGGCTAGTAAACTTTACCGGGCAGTATACTTTTCCGGGCAGGAAACTTCCTGGCAGTAAACTTTTCCGAGCAGTAAGCTTTTCCGACCAGTAAACATTTCCGGCTAGTAAACTTTTCCGGCCAGTAAACTTTTCCGGGCAGTAAACTTTTCCTCGCAGTAAACTTTCCCTGGTAGTAAACTTTTTTGGACTGTAATACTTTTCCGGGCAGTAAACTTTTCCGGGCAGTAAACTTTTCCGAGCAGTATACTTTTCCGGGCAGTAAACTTTTCCGGGCAGTAAACTTTTCCAGGCAGTAAACTTTTCCTCGCAGTAAACTTTTCCGGGCAGTAAACTTTTCCTGGCAGTTAACTTTCTCTGGTAGTAAACTTTTCCGGCCAGTAAACTTTTCCGGCCAGTAAACTTTTCCGGCCAGTAAACTTTTCCGGCTAGTAAACTTTTCCGAGCAGTATACTTTTCCGGGCAGGAAACTTCCTGGCAGTAAACTTTTCCGAGCAGTAAGCTTTTCAGACCAGTAAACATTTCCGACCAGTAAACAATTCCGGGCAGTAAACTTTTCCGGACTGTAAACTTTTCCGGGCAGTAAACTTTTCCGGGCAGTAAGCTTTTCCGACCAGTAAACATTTCCGGCTAGTAATCTTTTCCGGGCAGTAAACTTTTCCTCGCAGTAAACTTTTCCGGCCAGTAAACTTTTCCGAGTAGTAAACTTTTCCGGCCAGTAAACTTTTCGGGCCAGTAAACTTTTCCGACCAGTAAACTTTTCCGGGCAGTAAACTTTTCCTCGCAGTAAATTTTCCCTGGTAGTAAACTTTTCCGGGCAGTAAACTTTTCCGGATAGTATACTTTTCCGAGCAGGAAACTTTTTTTGGCAGTAAACTTTCCCTGGTAGTAAAGTTTTCCTGGTAGTAAACTTTTCCGGGCAGTAAACTTTTCCTGGCAGTAAACTTTTCCGAGCAGTAAGCTTTTCCGACCAGTAAACATTTCCGGCTAGTAAACTTTTCCGGCCAGTAAACTTTTCCGGGCAGTAAACTTTTCCTCGCAGTAAACTTTCCCTGGTAGTAAAGTTTTCCGGGCAGTTAACTTTTCCAGGCAGTTAACTTTTCTAGGCATTAATCTTTTCCGGGCAGTAAACTTTTCCTCGCAGTAAACTTTTCCGGCTAGTAAACTTTACCGGGCAGTATACTTTTCCGGGCAGGAAACTTTTCCTCGCAATAAATTTTCCCTGGTAGTAAACTTTTCCGGGCAGTAAACTTTTCCGGGCAGTATGCTTTTCCGGGCATTAATCTTTTCCGGGCAGTAAACTTTTCCTCGCAGTAAACTTTTCCGGCCGATAAATTTTCCGAGTAGTAAACTTTTCCGGCCAATAAACTTTTCCGGGCAGTAAACTTTTCCGAGCAGTAAACTTTTCCAGGCAGTAAACTTTCTCTGGTAGTAAACTTTTCCGGCCAGTAAACTTTTCCAGCCAGTAAACTTTTCCGGCCAGTAAACTTTTCCGGCCAGTAAACTTTTCTGGCTAGTAAACTTTTCCGGGCAGTATACTTTTCCGGGCAGGAAACTTCCTGGCAGTAAACTTTTCCGAGCAGTAAGCTTTTTCGACCAGTAAACATTTCCGGCTAGTAAACTTTTCCTGGCAGTTAACTTTCCCTGGTAGTAAACTTTTCCGGGCAGTAAACTTTTCCGGGCAGTATGCTTTTCCGGGCATTAATCTTTTCCGGGCAGTAAACTTTTCCTCGCAGTAAACTTGCCCTGGTAGTTACCTTTTCCGGGCAGTAAACTTTTCCGGGCAGTAAACTTTTCCGGCCAGTAAACTTCCGGGCAGTAAACTTTTCCTGGCAGTTAACTTTCTCTGTTAGTAAACTTTTCCGGCCAGTAAACTTTTCCGGCCAGTAAACTTTTCCTGGCAGTAAACTTTTCGGCGCAGTATACTTTTCCGGGCAGGAAACTTTTCCTGGCAGTAAACTTTTCCTCGCAGTAAACTTTTCCGGCCAGTAAACTTTTCCGAGTAGTAAACTTATCGGGGCAGTAAACTTTTACTGGCAGTAAACTTTTCCGGCCAGTATACTTTTCCGAGCAGGAAACTTTTCCTCGTAGTAAACTTTTATGGCCGATAAACTTTTCCGAGTAGTAAACTTTTCCGGACTGTAAACTTTTCCGAGCAGTAAACTTTTCCGGGCAGTAAACTTTTCCGGGCAGTAAACTTTTCCGGATAGTATACTTTTCCGAGCAGGAAACTTTTTTTGGCAGTAAACTTTCCCTGGTAGTAAAGTTTTCCTGGTAGTAAACTTTTCCGGGCAGTAAACTTTTCCTGGCAGTAAACTTTTCCGAGCAGTAAGCTTTTCCGACCAGTAAACATTTCCGGCTAGTAAACTTTTCCGGCCAGTAAACTTTTCCGGGCAGTAAACTTTTCCTCGCAGTAAACTTTCCCTGGTAGTAAAGTTTTCCGGGCAGTTAACTTTTCCAGGCAGTTAACTTTTCTAGGCATTAATCTTTTCCGGGCAGTAAACTTTTCCTCGCAGTAAACTTTTCCGGCTAGTAAACTTTACCGGGCAGTATACTTTTCCGGGCAGGAAACTTTTCCTCGCAATAAATTTTCCCTGGTAGTAAACTTTTCCGGGCAGTAAACTTTTCCGGGCAGTATGCTTTTCCGGGCATTAATCTTTTCCGGGCAGTAAACTTTTCCTCGCAGTAAACTTTTCCGGCCGATAAATTTTCCGAGTAGTAAACTTTTCCGGCCAATAAACTTTTCCGGGCAGTAAACTTTTCCGAGCAGTAAACTTTTCCAGGCAGTAAACTTTCTCTGGTAGTAAACTTTTCCGGCCAGTAAACTTTTCCAGCCAGTAAACTTTTCCGGCCAGTAAACTTTTCCGGCCAGTAAACTTTTCTGGCTAGTAAACTTTTCCGGGCAGTATACTTTTCCGGGCAGGAAACTTCCTGGCAGTAAACTTTTCCGAGCAGTAAGCTTTTTCGACCAGTAAACATTTCCGGCTAGTAAACTTTTCCTGGCAGTTAACTTTCCCTGGTAGTAAACTTTTCCGGGCAGTAAACTTTTCCGGGCAGTATGCTTTTCCGGGCATTAATCTTTTCCGGGCAGTAAACTTTTCCTCGCAGTAAACTTGCCCTGGTAGTTACCTTTTCCGGGCAGTAAACTTTTCCGGGCAGTAAACTTTTCCGGCCAGTAAACTTCCGGGCAGTAAACTTTTCCTGGCAGTTAACTTTCTCTGTTAGTAAACTTTTCCGGCCAGTAAACTTTTCCTGGCAGTAAACTTTTCGGCGCAGTATACTTTTCCGGGCAGGAAACTTTTCCTGGCAGTAAACTTTTCCTCGCAGTAAACTTTTCCGGCCAGTAAACTTTTCCGAGTAGTAAACTTATCGGGGCAGTAAACTTTTACTGGCAGTAAACTTTTCCGGCCAGTATACTTTTCCGAGCAGGAAACTTTTCCTCGTAGTAAACTTTTATGGCCGATAAACTTTTCCGAGTAGTAAACTTTTCCGGACTGTAAACTTTTCCGAGCAGTAAACTTTTCCGGGCAGTAAACTTTTCCGGGCAGTAAACTTTTCCGGCCAGTAAACTTTTCCGGCCAGTCAACTTTTTCGGGCAGTAAACTTTTCCTCGCAGTAAACTTTTCCGGCCGATAAACTTTTCCGAGTAGTAAACTTTTCCGGCCAGTAAACTTTTCCTTGCAGTAGACTTTTCTTCGCAGTAAACTTTTCCTCGCAGTAAACTTTTCCTGGCAGTATACTTTTCCGGGCAGTAAACTTTTCCGGCCAGTAAACTTTTCCGGCCAGTAAACTTTTCCGGCCAGTAAACTTTTCCGAGCAGTAAACTTTTCCGGGCAGTAAACTTTTCCGGGCAGTAAACTTTTCCGGCCAGTAAACTTTTCCGGCCAGTCAACTTTTTCGGGCAGTAAACTTTTCCGGCCAGTCAACTTTTTCGGGCAGTAAACTTTTCCTCGCAGTAAACTTTTCCGGCCAGTAAACTTTTCCGGCCAGTCAACTTTTTCGGGCAGTAAACTTTTCCTCGCAGTAAACTTTTCCGGCCGATAAACTTTTCCGAGTAGTAAACTTTTCCGGCCAGTAAACTTTTCCTTGCAGTAGACTTTTCTTCGCTGTATACTTTTCCGGGCATTAATCTTTTCCGGGCAGTAAACTTTTCCTCGCAGTAAACTTTTCCGGCCGATAAACTTTTCCGAGTAGTAAACTTTTCCGGCCAGTAAACTTTTCCGAGCAGTAAACTTTTCCGGGCAGTAAACTTTTCCGGGCAGTAAACTTATCCGGGCAGTAAACTTTTCCTCGCAGTAAACTTTTCCGGCCGATAAATTTTCCGAGTAGTAAACTTTTCCGGCCAATAAACTTTTCCGGGCAGTAAACTTTTCCGAGCAGTAAACTTTTCCAGGCAGTAAACTTTCTCTGGTAGTAAACTTTTCCGGCCAGTAAACTTTTCCAGCCAGTAAACTTTTCCGGCCAGTAAACTTTTCCGGCCAGTAAACTTTTCTGGCTAGTAAACTTTTCCGGGCAGTATACTTTTCCGGGCAGGAAACTTCCTGGCAGTAAACTTTTCCGAGCAGTAAGCTTTTTCGACCAGTAAACATTTCCGGCTAGTAAACTTTTCCTGGCAGTTAACTTTCCCTGGTAGTAAACTTTTCCGGGCAGTAAACTTTTCCGGGCAGTATGCTTTTCCGGGCATTAATCTTTTCCGGGCAGTAAACTTTTCCTCGCAGTAAACTTGCCCTGGTAGTTACCTTTTCCGGGCAGTAAACTTTTCCGGGCAGTAAACTTTTCCGGCCAGTAAACTTCCGGGCAGTAAACTTTTCCTGGCAGTTAACTTTCTCTGTTAGTAAACTTTTCCGGCCAGTAAACTTTTCCGGCCAGTAAACTTTTCCTGGCAGTAAACTTTTCGGCGCAGTATACTTTTCCGGGCAGGAAACTTTTCCTGGCAGTAAACTTTTCCTCGCAGTAAACTTTTCCGGCCAGTAAACTTTTCCGAGTAGTAAACTTATCGGGGCAGTAAACTTTTACTGGCAGTAAACTTTTCCGGCCAGTATACTTTTCCGAGCAGGAAACTTTTCCTCGTAGTAAACTTTTATGGCCGATAAACTTTTCCGAGTAGTAAACTTTTCCGGCCAGTAAACTTTTCCAGCCAGTAAACTTTTCCGGCCAGTAAACTTTTCCGGCCAGTAAACTTTTCTGGCTAGTAAACTTTTCCGGGCAGTATACTTTTCCGGGCAGGAAACTTCCTGGCAGTAAACTTTTCCGAGCAGTAAGCTTTTTCGACCAGTAAACATTTCCGGCTAGTAAACTTTTCCTGGCAGTTAACTTTCCCTGGTAGTAAACTTTTCCGGGCAGTAAACTTTTCCGGGCAGTATGCTTTTCCGGGCATTAATCTTTTCCGGGCAGTAAACTTTTCCTCGCAGTAAACTTGCCCTGGTAGTTACCTTTTCCGGGCAGTAAACTTTTCCGGGCAGTAAACTTTTCCGGCCAGTAAACTTCCGGGCAGTAAACTTTTCCTGGCAGTTAACTTTCTCTGTTAGTAAACTTTTCCGGCCAGTAAACTTTTCCGGCCAGTAAACTTTTCCTGGCAGTAAACTTTTCGGCGCAGTATACTTTTCCGGGCAGGAAACTTTTCCTGGCAGTAAACTTTTCCTCGCAGTAAACTTTTCCGGCCAGTAAACTTTTCCGAGTAGTAAACTTATCGGGGCAGTAAACTTTTACTGGCAGTAAACTTTTCCGGCCAGTATACTTTTCCGAGCAGGAAACTTTTCCTCGTAGTAAACTTTTATGGCCGATAAACTTTTCCGAGTAGTAAACTTTTCCGGACTGTAAACTTTTCCGAGCAGTAAACTTTTCCGGGCAGTAAACTTTTCCGGGCAGTAAACTTTTCCGGCCAGTAAACTTTTCCGGCCAGTCAACTTTTTCGGGCAGTAAACTTTTCCTCGCAGTAAACTTTTCCGGCCGATAAACTTTTCCGAGTAGTAAACTTTTCCGGCCAGTAAACTTTTCCTTGCAGTAGACTTTTCTTCGCAGTAAACTTTTCCTCGCAGTAAACTTTTCCTGGCAGTATACTTTTCCGGGCAGTAAACTTTTCCGGCCAGTAAACTTTTCCGGCCAGTAAACTTTTCCGGCCAGTAAACTTTTCCGAGCAGTAAACTTTTCCGGGCAGTAAACTTTTCCGGGCAGTAAACTTTTCCGGCCAGTAAACTTTTCCGGCCAGTCAACTTTTTCGGGCAGTAAACTTTTCTTCGCTGTATACTTTTCCGGGCATTAATCTTTTCCGGGCAGTAAACTTTTCCTCGCAGTAAACTTTTCCGGCCGATAAACTTTTCCGAGTAGTAAACTTTTCCGGCCAGTAAACTTTTCCGAGCAGTAAACTTTTCCGGGCAGTAAACTTTTCCGGGCAGTAAACTTATCCGGCCAGTAAACTTTTCCGGCCAGTCAACTTTTTCGGGCAGTAAACTTTTCCTCGCAGTAAATTTTCCCTGGTACTAAACTTTTCCGGGCAATAAACTTTTCCTCGCAGTAAACTTTTCCGGCCGATAAATTTTCCGAGTAGTAAAATTTTCCGGCCAGTAAACTTTTCCGGCCAGTAAACTTTTCCGGCCAGTAAACTTTTCCGGGCAGTAAACTTTTCCGGACTGTAAACTTTTCCGAGCAGTAAACTTTTCCGGGCAGTAAACTTTTCCGGGCAGTAAACTTTTCCGGCCAGTAAACTTTTCCGGCCAGTCAACTTTTTCGGGCAGTAAACTTTTCCTCGCAGTAAATTTTCCCTGGTACTAAACTTTTCCGGGCAATAAACTTTTCCTCGCAGTAAACTTTTCCGGCCGATAAATTTTCCGAGTAGTAAACTTTTCCGGCCAGTAAACTTTTCCGGCCAGTAAACTTTTCCGGCCAGTAAACTTTTCCGGCCAGTAAACTTTTCCGACCAGTATACTTTTCCGGGCATTAATCTTTTCCGGGCAGTAAACTTTTCCTCGCAGTAAACTTTTCCGGCCGATAAACTTTTCCGAGTAGTAAACTTTTCCGGCCAGTAAACTTTTCCTTGCAGTAGACTTTTCTTCGCAGTAAACTTTTCCTCGCAGTAAACTTTTCCTGGCAGTATACTTTTCCGGGTAGTAAACTTTTCCGGCCAGTAAACTTTTCCTTGCAGTAGACTTTTCTTCGCAGTAAACTTTTCCTCGCAGTAAACTTTTCCTGGCAGTATACTTTTCCGAGCAGTAAACTTTTCCGGCCAGTAAACTTTTCCGGCCAGTCAACTTTTCCGGCCAGTTAACTTTTCCAGCTAGTATATTTTTCACGGCAGTAAACTTTTCCTTGCAGTAGACTTTTCTTCGCAGAAAACTTTTCCAGGCGTTAATCTTTTCCGGCCAGTAAACTTTTCCGAGTAGTAAACTTTTCGGGGCAGTAAACTTTTCCTCGCAGTAAACTTTTCCGGGCAGTATACTTTTCCGGGCAGGAAACTTTTCCTGGCAGTAAACCTTCCCTGGTAGTAAACTTTTCCGATCAGTAATCTTTTCGGGCAGTTAACTTTTCAAGGCAGTAAACTTTTCCTGGTAGTAAACTTTTCCGGGTAATAAACTTTTCCGCCAGTAAACTTTTCCATGCTGTAAACTTTTCCGGCCAGTAAACTTTTCCGGGCAGTAAACTTTTCTTCGCAGTAAACTTTTCCGGGCAGTAAACTTTTCCTGGAAGTAAACTTTTTCTGGTAGTAAACTTTTCCGGGCAGTAATCTTTTCCTGGCAGTAAACTTTTCCGAACAGTAAACTTTTCCGGCCAGTAAACTTTTCCGGGCAGTAAACTTTTCCTCCCAGTAAACTTTTCCTCGCAGTAAACTTTTATTCGCAGTAAACTTTTCCTTGCAGTACACTTTTACGCATAGTAAACTTGTTCTCACAGTTGACTTTTCCTAGGCTTCTATACATAGATACGATCAATAGTTTAGCCCCTCCATATCTTTTACATTTTTTTTCGCCCTTTTCCCAGTAGGGGTAAGCAGAGGTGAACAAGCCCCCACTTTTCGCCAGATTAGGTCCCATGTAACAGGGGGCGAGCTTGTTGCCACTTTATTGGGGCCACCACACACACACACACAAAGATGATTTCAGTGTGCAGTTTTACTCACGATGTTGTCCTTCACCGTTTGTATCTCGCTGTTGTAACTAAAGTTCACAAATGTACATAACTTAAATATTAAGTAATAGGTACATGCCCTGTTTATTAGATTTTCGGCTATGTAGAGACATCACGCTATCTCTGCAACCATAAGATCTAGAAACTTGAAATTTGGTAAGAATATTCCTTTTACCTAATTTCCTCCCGAAAGAGAGTTGCCGGCATATTACAGCATGTTGCACGAGAGTGAAACAGCAATTAATAAAGAAGTAATTAAACGAATAAGACATCCACTGATATGAATCGGATGGAATATTTACACAACGTCGCGGACCAAATAGTCTCGTCTATTTGTAATTAATAAAGCTTAAATGAAAACTTATTTTAATCGTTACCATCAAAAGGATCTTTATAAGCATTTGAGAAAAGAATGTAGAAGAATCATTTTGCATCAGGTAGTTTTTTTTTTTCAGTTTTAACATCAATCTCACGCTCGGCTCTTTGAAGAGGTCGTCATTAGTGCGTCATCACGAAGCATTGCAACTGTGAAAGCAGGGTAAATTTAAAAAAGGTCCACTTTATAAAGACATATATGTCAGTGCTAGATAACATACATTAACTATGCTAAAAGCTAACAAACAAACTGTTTGAACTAACCTCTAGTCGCTGTCAGTTAAACAGGAAACCTGACCGCGCCTTCACTGCAACCATTATGCAGTGTTACAAGCTATAGTTAGACATTAGACTAGTTAGGATGTTTAGACTAATGTACTATATGTTTCATTTCCCTGCTAACTTCTCTATCTACTGCTTCAGCTGTAATGCGAAATGCGACGACAGGAACAGATTAAGCTGTAGTCTAGGTAGCTTGAAAGACCTAACACATTTTCGGAGTAGATAGACTGAAGTGATACGCCATGATTAACAATGGCGCTTTCGCTATAGATGCCTTTACACCATCATATTGTATTGCTCCTTTTAATGTATAACATAATACATATATAACATTTAAATTATAGAACTCAATGTTATATTTGATGTTGATACCGATGATAGAATAAGAAATAAGTGATCCTTTTTATAATTTCGCGAAAAAAAAAAAATAAGATTTCTGAAGAATAGAATTTCTTCGATAATAGTGTGAAAATAAAGCAAAAGGTTAATGATGTCTAGACAGCGCCCAGAAGCAAACAAAAGGAAATCGCTGGAAAAGGTTGGGCAAGAACAATATTTATCTTATTTAATAAGCACAGAAGTTTAATTTATGTTATTTTTCTAGAATTACGCTTTGGTTTAATGTAGCTTTGTTCAAGCATTAAGCAAACTTAAGATGTGGGCAGATGTAGTGATAAAAAACTACAGTGCCGTAGGTGCTTACTAGAAAGTTATATTAATGAGTAAAAGTCGACAAAGTGACTACAACTCTCCCGGTCTTGCGATGGTTATCACTTAAAACCACGTGATTCGTTTACTAATTTTTTTTTTCGCCTCTAATTAAAGTGTCTTACCGCAAATCTTTTATAACATCGAGCAACGAAAAAAATTCACTAAAGTAAATCAGACCTTTACCTGTTTTAAAAAGTGAATTTACTACTAAAAAACTAATTACTATAACAAAAATTTAAATTTCATTAGTAATTATGATAAGAGTTTATTAGGAAATACTTTTGAAAATTTAAAAAAAAAAATTCATACGACAAACCGGGCCGAAGTTGTTAAACTCCTCGTCGCACTGAACTTCGAACATGAAGACGGTAAGTGTATCTGGAAATTAATGTAATCTTAACATCTCAATTTATCTCCCATAAAATGGCGGCCATAATTTTCTTATCAGTGCAACTTTGCGTATTCAAACCACTTTTTACTTTTCTCAAAAACCTGTAAACGGTTCGTAAAAATGTCGTCAGCGTCAAACAAGCGAATTACTAAAAACACTGTTTGTTAACGTCTCTCTAATTATAACCTTATTCCTATTGAATTAAGGTAAATAATTGTAAACTGTCTAATGTACACTTATCATTTAATATATTAATTTATTTTGATATAGGTCGAAGGCGGCTGTTTCTGTGAGTTTACGGTCCGAGCGGCGCTTCGTTGTCCATAACCGACACGCTGCGGGGAGATCTTTACGTTTGCTACTTAAAAAATGATTTACATGCAAACATTAAAAAATGTGACGTTATAAATATTTTAAACGTACGACAAAATTGTATGGAAATCAAAGCGAATTTAAATGATAAATAGCACTGTGAAACTATAATAGTAATACATATATTTCATACATTTCCAAAGGCGTGATACAACCAAATTATTAGATAAGAACATAACCTTAAAATTTAACTCGGAACATTTTAAGAATTAAACTAATTAAATTGATATTTTATGTTCGGAATCTATACAAAATAGTTATAATTATATGTGTTATAAAAAAGAAACGAGTTTATAGTGTAACACACAACGTAGTAGAGATGAAATGTGAGATGACTTTCTTCCGTCTTTCTATATGGCTAGCGTCGAGGACATACCCTTGATTATCGCCTTCTTAGAGAAAACAAAGTCCCAGCAGATTGAAAATCAAAGATGCTGTTTATTATTATTATTATAAGTTATTTATATTTTTTATAACGGTAATATATGGTCACCCTACACATAAAGTCACGAATTTTTATCAATAAGATGACAGGGCGCGTCCAATCTCCGTAAAGCGTGGAACAATAAAAGGCTTTATGGTCGGACCGCGGTATCTACATAATAACACATCGCTCCGTACCAATGGAAAACAAATCGGTACGACCATAGAGTACAAAATCGCTTGACAAATGATACGAAGTCTAAATTTCTGTGTACGATTGTTTTTTAAGTATTGAAAAGGTGATTGCCCAACGCAATAAGATTTTTATTGCGCCGGTGCGTTCTGTAAGAGATTCCGACACCCCTTCCATCGCACTGTAGACCACCGAGGGAAGGGGTTTAAGCAGATGAAATACCACCCCTATTTCCCCCTAGAAGCTGAGTTTCTTTATTTACCCCTTAACTTTTTATTGGCTACAGAAATTTCGCTATTTTTGATGTTTTCACTATATTAAAGCCAGTTTGGTTTCAATACAGGGATTTTTAAGAACAAGTAATTCTAACGTAATGGTCGGTGAGATGATTAGAGGCCTCCGTCAAATAGCGGAAGTGATCTTACTGATGATGATGACGATTTTTGTTCAGATTTTCTTTATAACTTTTATATTCATTACAATGTTTTTAAAATGTAAAAACAGACAAAGGTTAATAAATCATCTGTAGATGTAAGATATATAGAGATTCATTGACACGTGATGAGTTAACGAATCTCTAGAAAATCTCTCTCTCTCTCTGGATTCTCCCCGAAAATGTTATACGTGAACACTCAAAATTTAGTAGAGCTATTGCTTCCACCATTTAGAATAAAGCTAATAATTTTTACAACACTCCTTTTCCAAAGAGAGTCGAGGCCTGTTACTACACTACACTAGGTGCTCTTAGACGAGCGAGTCGTTTATCTGATGGTAAGTGATACGCCTGCCCATGGCAACGTGGCGCCATTTAAGATAATATACACAGCAACAGACTGATGTCTAGTTACGTTAGTAATTTCCCTAGCTACAGCTCCATTCAAATCGGAACACAGTAATGTTTACACACTATTATTTGGTGGTAGAAATAGGCACTGCCGTTGTACCTACCTAGATTAGACTAGAGACTTACCGCCAGTAAGATGAGATATATTTATAATATAGGCGGCTGAAAAAGAAGCTACTCTGTTAATTACCTAGACTATCTCCGCCAAGAGAGAATTTTTGAATTAATTCAGTTCTTTGAAAGATTAATATTACTTACACTAGATTATTTAATAAGGCTCGCCTTTACAATGCTTCCTCTGATGGAAAACATCAGGTAACTGTGATATTAAATTAAAAATCTCCCGCCATGATTGCGAGGGTATTGGAAATTTATTTTTAATGGAACTGTCCGCTTAAATTTTGTGAATACAAAATTAAAATGTCCTTTATAATGGGAACAGATAATTTTTTTTTTTTTTGGAAAATTGGATTTTTCATAGATAATAAAAAAAAACTGTTTCAACCAAGGAAATATCAGACGCGGGTTTTGATTTACAATTTAATCTGTCCGTGGCTGTTATGTATATGTATATCTTCTATATGACTATTCGAGAAAAGAGCTGTTAGTACTTCTTTTACTACTAGGAAACTGTTCTGTAGATATTGCAGATTGTTATTTTTCATACTAATTCAGCTAGTCTGAAGTTAGTTTATTTATCTGTCTCTCCATTCTCTAACTTCGATATTGCTGTTGATGTAACAAGTGGTACATAGTAAATAGCCAGAACTGATCTCTTCACAATCAGAAGTCAAGAGACTGTCTTGTCATCGAGTGTTTGTTTATAACAATAATTCAAAGAAGCTATAGCTTTACATTATTGCACAACGTTTTATACGCAGAATAAATTTCTAGAAAGAAAACTTGGCTCAGCTAAGAGGATACGTTAAGCGAAAAAAATATAGGCTTGGATTTAATCCAGATTTTAAGTCTGTCGGGAAAATAAGTTTTGGAAGTAGGTTGTATATTTTAATTTAATTCGCCGAAAAATTTAAACAGCTTGTATTAGTTAACTCCTTATATTTTCATAGAGTTTTTATCCTTAACATTGAACTGAAGAATCGTTGCCGAGGCATCAAAGAACGTATGATCCGCACCAGGCCCTTTACAATTGTTAATGTATTGTAAACTTACACATCGATATCTATTTTATTAAATGTTAAAATTATGATTACTGGAAACAAGATGTTACTATCGAAGAATAAACCTTTTGCTGTTGTGACAAATGTTGGCATTTTTAGGTTATTTTACTGAACGAATACAGTTTAAATATGACTGAACTTGTCCAACTAAACTTCGTTATGACCGAATCGAAATTCCTTTTACAATAATAATATCGGTACTTAAAATAACTAACAAGTAATGCGAATCTCAATACAATGGGTAGATGTCAATAAAAAGGCGATTTGGAAGCGTACGGTGTTCCCGAATCGACGGCCATTGATACTCCTGAGCTCACATAGGAAGTTAAGCAAGTTAATATGCAAAGCAGATTTTGAAGGGGTTGTAGGTTTATACTGCTGTTACACCGTATTGCTCAAATTCGAATATTTACATTATTAAAGTAATAATAAAATAAAGGAAATGGAAACGATTTCTATTATATCCTTTTTGTGCTATATATTGTTAGGAATACGATATTAGTTAGAATTTTTTTTTCGATGAAACGAGGAGACAAGCATAACGTTAATTTCATAGAAACTGCATGAAGCTACCTAGAAATATATTGTGTGTTGTAACTGACATGTATTAACAGCTTAAATGTAAAATTATGTTATTTAAGTGCATAAAGAGTAGGTTAATTACATTTTGTTGTTATATATGAAAGCACTTTATACCACATGTTTCTTTATACCAGCATGTATAGCCTTAAGGCCAATACTCGCCGGCGGCACTATAACACTCAGTATACATATCACGAACCACCTAAAATTCGGTCCGAGCCCATGCGAATGGTTTATAGTTTCCGCGGCGTGCCTGACGTCATCTAGGTCTAAGAAATATCGACTAGTTTGTACGTTTTATCAAAATAATGACCCTCTCCTCCCATCTTACAACATTTGTAGCAATATCTAAGAAAAATTCTCAAAGTTATCAGCAAACGAGTCTTATTTTAAATCTTTCATAAACTAGAACAAAATGGGTTTTGTAGTTGGACCATCTACCATCCTTAAACTTATAACAACCTCTTTTTCAGATTAGGGGGTTAAAAAAGAAACCTTTTAAGTTACTCAGTTAAAAATAGAAATATACATAATATGTAGATATAGACAGTAGCTCGCTGGCCTAATGGTTAGAGCGTGCGGCTTTCATTCCGAAGGTCGCGGGTTCGAATCTCGGCATGTACCAATGACTTAATATTTAAGTTATGTACATTTGTGAACTTTAATTACAACAGCGAGATACAAACGGTGAAGGAAAACATCGTGAGGAAACTCGCACACTGAAATCATCTTTGCGAGTGTGTGGTGACCCCAATAAAGTGGCAACAGGCTCGCCCCCTGTTACATGGGACCTAATCTGACCACATCTGGCGAAAAGTGGGTGTTTATTCACCTCTGCCTACCCCTAAGGCGTGATAATATAAAAAAAAATATAACTATCACCATTACGAGCTCTGGAATGTTTCTGTTTACTTATCTGATATTATCATAAACAGATGATGCTTAGAAGTTGTTTTAATTTGCGCGAAATTATGATTGGAACCAAGAGTGACGTGAAGGAGTAGGTTCTGGTTTGAAAGGCACAGTAGTTGGTGGTATCAAAGAAGTAACGATGAGATGTGGAGAGTATATTAAGCTTACTAGTACGTTTGACGAGACAAGCGAGACGTTGAAACTTGATAAATGATACGCCTGGTCATAACAACATGGCGCTAGTTAGGATGATACATAAGCACCACATTGTGTCCGTCGCCTTGAGCTATAAGATATTAAGTTTTGTTACCCCAGGAACCTCACTAGCTACAGCCCCCTTTAAATTGGAAGACAATATGTTTCCACACTAGTATTTGGCGGCGGAAATAGAAGCTGCAGTGATATCTACCTGGACAATCTCCCGCAACAGAGACCTACCACTAAAAAACCAATAATACGTATGAATAAAGAATTAATAATTGGTTTTAGTCGACTATTTATTGTGGTTTCTCCGTTCAGTTCACATTTCATACTTTCAAAGTTTCACAATGAATGCTTACAGTATTTTTTATTGCTCTCTTTTGTCCGGATCGTTAAGTATTTATAAGTTATGAGGTTTCGGTTCAAGTTTAACGCTGACTATTACCTATCAGAAGAGCTTCACAGAACTTGTGAAATTGGAATCTGATAACTGATATCTTTACTTATTAAATGTTCCTTTATAAAACTTAAACTAGTTAGTTGCTAGTATATTAAGGTTAATATACAAAATGGAGAGTAGTGTATATAGTATAGAGAGTGTATGTACGGGCACAAAAAGACGAAGGAAAGTATAACTGTTAAAATACGTTTCATATAATTCGCGCCCAGATTACATGAATACATCTATAGTTGTTTCTGTTATGTTAAGTTCAATTCTAAAAGAAGTATGAAATCAAACATTTATAGGTAACATATCGAGTATTTAAATACTAGACGATAGTATCGTTAAATTGTATTTGATTTGTAAAATCAGCGGGCATCCATTAAAGGAATTTACTGTAACATTTTTGTGACTGTAACAATGAGGATTCCGAATAATTATAACGAATCACTTTCAAACCAGACGCGATTCATTTGCATGTAACGTCGCATCCGAAAATGTTAAACATTACAACATATAATATCAAACAAAGCATCATATTAATAACAATAACCTAACAATGCTTCATTTCACGTGATGTTTTAAACAAAATGGCTGACGATGCGGAGACAAAGTAAATTCTTAATACTATTCTTTTGTCATTAATTCTCGTCAAGAGTTATACTATGTAAACAGTTAAAGATACGATAACAAAAAAAAAAAAAAACGTAGTAACTAACATTAAAACTTTTCATCATATTAATAAAGAAGACATTTATTAGTAAGATACCAAAGAACTTAAGAAAAAAGTAACTCTAAGTAAGTATTGTCGGATAGCGTTCAGTAGAAATTATATTTTATATCTGTGACTTTGTATTCATCTAATATGCTATTAGATGTACTGACTAATTTTAATATTCATCAAGTTGTATGTAAGTTATAAATCATTTATATTTGATCATGCGTTTTTATTAAACAACGCATACAATCTTTGACTGTACGTTTAATGGCGAATTTACGTTGAATCTTAATAAGGATGAATGGGTCCTTGTCATCCTCTCACCCGTTATCTTACGATATAAAAGATAACATTCTTTGAAATGTTAAAAGATTAAATGCGTTATAGCCTAACTGTCTCCGTGACGCAGCAGCTATTTCTTGTAACACATATCTCACCACAACAGAAATACTATATCCGGCTGTTCCTATTTGAGATTACTTTCTGATCAAGAATACTTCATGACCCACAATGCTATTGTTACTTATCACCATTTGAAATTGAAGTAGTGTTAGTTTACAGTAGATAATAAACGAGAGTGAGTTTACAAACAGTAGAATCGAAACTGTATTCAAGTAACTGTAAGAGAATGAGATGGATCCGCAATGGTAGAGAAACAGCTATTATCCGACGATTTATTTATGGATTGAAGTAGCAAATAATGAAAGAGAGAGAGACACATATATATATAAAGAAAAACTAGTAACGTAATGATAAAGAAAGAAATTATTTGATTCAATATTAACATACATATTTATTGGAGACATAATAGGGAGACTGTATAGACACTTGTTTCATCTCACTCTTTCAATGTAAGGCTATTTAAATACGTTATTTTAATGTAACAATGTAACTTCTGTCTGTGTCAGTACCGAGGCATGTTTGTACGTCTCCCACACTCTTTCCCCGTTTGTTCACCATCAATCACACCATTATCAAGCTGTACACTTACTGTGGTGCATACATTATAATTATATTAGACGATAGATTAGCATGGGACATGTGGGGGTTGGGTGGCTACGTGGAATTTTGGTACTTTACAGATGTACATATTAAAACACTGGACAAATTAATGAAGAAATCTTTAACCTTAGCGTAACGGTTATGTTATTTTTAACAAGACTTTTGTATAATTATCTACCATATTTTTACTTTTTATTGCTTTCTTTCACAAGTTTGCTGAAGGAAAACTCTGAAGGGGTTTAACTTGTCTATATACCTTTTTCACACTTATGAACATACATGTCGCCTTCTTGTGAATATACAATAAAAAATTAATAATGAAAGGCTTACAAATCATTTTAATAATTATTGAATTATAATTAGTATACGTAGAATTTAACATTACACTTACTACCTTTAGACTTCTGATGATATAAGTTTTATTAGCCCAGTTCAGTACTAGTAGTAGCTTCATTTAAAACGGATCGCTTTATATAAGCGTTTCGTTTGTATATGTGTCGTCTTTAGAGAGATCTTTTTTTATCACCAATGAGCTGAACATCAAACAGGTCATATGATGGTAAGAAGTATCATTACTACTTCGCCTATAAGCCTACGGCTTTTTAAAGAAATATGTACCGTAGCTTCTCGAGCAAATTCAAGCAAGAAGTTCATTCCACAACTTGATGATACTTGATAGAAGAATTATATGAAATTGAAACATATTGAATCCCATCATGCCTGACGTTTTGAAATAGATGTTAAGTCTTCATTATCTCAATAATTTCACAAACCGAGACAAGGTAAAGTATGCACACTATTAAGCGGCAGAAATAAGGTTGTGGTAGTGCTTATCTAGACGGTATGCGGCGTCAGAATCCTACCACCATTATAACTCATGAAGTAGAACGATCCAAATCTATTTATCTATCAGTAACCTATCACATACATAGCTTTCATATTTGTCGAGTTAAAGAGTGTTCACTATAGTCTAAATCTATCTGATATAATAAATAATCTAAGTTCTAATCTAAGCGTATGATATTGACACCCTGCTGTTTGATTGACGAGTTCTTGACCTATTTTCGGCTATCCTTTATGAGGTTAATCAAGGTTAAACAGGAAGGAATTTGATGACGCCTTTTTAATATCGAGAACTAATGATAGATTACAAAAAACGTGAAAACTCATATGCCACTACAGTACAAATAAAATCCACAAATGAGAAGATCAGATAATCTTGACAAATAGGTTAAAAACTATCAAACAGAAAAATACCGCTACGTGAAAAAGATGTAAATTGTAAAGGAATGTATGATTAAAATTAACTAAATAGATAACTAAGAGAAATATTTATTATAGTCGAAGTAGGTATATATAAATTTTCTAAATATATATTGCCTAGGTGATAAAAAAGAGTTCTAATATAAATCTACCTTCAATATTGAATATTTACTTACGTCTACAATAAACTTTGTGCTGGCAAAATTACTTCTTACTACAGCATTATTTTTATTAAAAAAAAAAACATGAACTAAATTATATCTGAACTCATTGTAAGAAAACTTACAGAACCCTTATTATATAACATTTTTAGTACAGATAAAAAACTTTAATAATTGTAAATATATATAGCTTTGGTTAAAATTCGGATCTTGGACTAGTGAATGATTACTAACAGAGCAACATAGTTCACACCAGCACTTCAAACTCAATAGACGTTTAATAACAGCTCTCATTACAAGTATCAATCACATTCAATCGCACTGTACAATAATAGAGAATCAATAACGCTGCCATACACAGCCCGTGGCCATAGATGACCAATAAATATGACTTATATGGCCTCACATTATGTTCCCGGAGCGTTCTGTTATTTACAGATCGCTCTATTTAAATGTACGTACATATTATTATATTTGCTGACCACAAAATACAGTGGGCGCTATTTTGAATGAAGTGGGCGTTTTATGAAGTACCAATCGTGCTTATTTTAAATACAACCGTGAAGTTTTAATATATCTCTTTGTTAAATCAAATGATGCAATAAAGCACCTAGCACTTATTATTACTGTGCCGTTATTGAATATTGGCTGTTGGAAAACAGTCGGAAGTTAGAACAGTTCCTCGAAGGATGTGACGTCAATCTAACTTGTGCTTTGTAATTATTATGTTTTATCCTTAACAGGCTTTGATTTGATTTAAATTTCTGATTTACTTCAATATCTATTACTGTTGTGTAACAATAAAGCAGTGGATGGTGTTGCGCGCTCTCTTAGAATACACCGGCTCATATACTGATATCGAAAAGTATGAGGGTAGTAGTTAGCAAAATATTTCTCCAACTCATCGCCTAACTTCAATTTAAAGATAACCTCTATGATGATAATGCTCAGCTACTCGATGATAATAAAAAAATCTATAACTAACTAAAACTCGTCATGTGGTCCGGGAATTGAACCAAGAACATCCGTATTACAAATTCATCTCTTAGCCAATGCGCTAAGGTAGTAAATTTCTAATTTATAAGTTTTTAATAAAAACATATGTTTAACCTAGAAAGACTTTTACCTAAAATTACTTTGGTCCTTCGGGAAGGATATTTCTCCATAGCAACATTAAAACCTAGGATATTACATCTCATTTGGCACCCAGGCTTGCGGGCTGATGTTGAGCGGTAACCGCAGCCTTCAGAAACCTTTTCACACCCTTTTTGAAGAACTTCATAACATATATTATTAATTGTTGATCTTGTCACTAAACCTTTTAGCTCTCCGTTAAGATGTTTTAAATTATATAGGAGATTCATCGATAATTTAAGAGCAGCACCAGTCTCCCAGAAAATCAATTATTAGTATCTAAGAAAAACAATTCACTTAAAAGTTGTCTCAGTGTTATACGCCATTTTGAAACTGAACACTGTTTCTTAGCTCATCTTAAAAAAAATAACGTTTTTAAAATACTTAAATATTCCACGGATATCTTAAGACATGGTATAAAGATAAAGTGCACCATGTGTGAGCTTCTACAAACCTCTGTATGTAAATAGAGAGTTTTACTCCACCATAATCTCATAATATAACCAAATGGGAGTTTATACGGCTAATATGTTTTTTTTTTGTTCTCTCTTCTCAAGGCAGTGGAATAAGTTTTTATTATCTCTGTATAAGTTTATCTCGACGCAGCTTAATCAGTCTTCCTGTTATTCTGTTTGCCGACTGCGCCGGGTTGTCATAGAAAAGATGGATTGTTCCTTTCTCAAAGGCATCCTTTACGTATGTGTAAAAAGTAGGGTTAATGTCATGCGTCTGATTAGAAGGAATTGTAACCTTTAGGGTGAGATAACTCCTAAAGGTGTTCACTTGTTTGGAAAGATGGATCAGTGGCAGACATTAGATCGATTAAAAGCCCAATAAACATTCATCTTAGATGAATAAGTAAAAAACATTAAAAAAAAATATTTCATCCCTTACTTAGCAACAGATTATGAGCTGTGAAGTCTTTGGACTTATAGAGGAAATAGCGATAAGTAATATCTAAATTCCTAACCACTGAAATTCTACCACAGTAAAGTTAAGCAGAATGGAACCTTTATACTGTAGTGTAGTATATATTGTCCTAACCAGGTTCATGTTATTATGGCATGCGTATCACTTACCATCTGGTGAACGTCAGGTCGTATAGTCGCCTTATTGAAAAAAAAAAAAAATAGCTGAAAGGACATCCTCGGGCAACTCCTGTAGATTATTATAAATGTACCATGGCGAACCAGGCTGCTGTTACTAAACCCCGCTCCGACAAGGTTCAAATACAACATAAAGTTTATTTAGTGTTGTCGCACTAAAAGTTTGACAGAAACAAGCATTAGAATAAAGCTTCCATTATTATGCTTGATGAAGTGGTTAAACATATTCCAAATACTGGTAGGATCATAAATTAAGCTCACAAAGTATGGCTCTCAGTAATTTGCAGGAGACGTCGCTTGCGCTGAATTAATTAAAATGCTTTACATTTCTAAATTCTAGTTGAATGAGCCATTTTATTCTAAACTCTACGGACAACATAGAGACATTTCTACTGCTATTTTAATCAGATACCCGTCTATTTTATCGTTCTCTTCCAAGCACCAGTCTTCAAGTTTATTCTCGTGGCATATAAATTTGTTTCAACCGGAACCTTCTTCACGACAATATAAAACCGAATTTAAAATTTTTCTTAGATCTATTGATTTCTGTGTTTTAGATGACACAGAAACCAATAGATATATAAATTTCTTATAGTAAATATATTAAATAAACAAAACTTAATTTAAGCTTAGATATTAACAAAAGCTTTATTATACGATTTAAAAGATTATTGTGAGAGACTGTTATCTAGCTAAATATTTACAGCCGTAGCTATATAGCTACGGATACCTATATTTAGTCTTTTATCATTATTAGTACTAGTAATTAAAGACCTCCCTGGTTAACTTCTAACTCGACATTATCATCAACTTCATGTATAACGATTCTACTTGCATCCACGACTTCCACTACACATACTAGTACATATACTATATACCCACAGAGCTTGATCTTCAGATTATAGCAAAAGTCGAAAAGAAACCGACATGTTTTCTCCTTGTGGAACAAAGCTCCGATTCCCAGTAGTGGGAACATTGGGAAGCTATTAAATTTTTAGTATATTTTAAAATAATTAACCTAATCTGTTGTATAGTGAAACTGTGCCTTAAGGAGGAATTGACTTAAGGACCGATTGCTGTTCGCACTTCCGTACATTACATATTTAATGCGAGTTTCGCTGATAAATTAATAAATCAACGTTAATAATAAAATTCAAGCGGAAAGTTACTTTAACATTTTTACATAAGGTATATTTCGGTGAAAACCGTGATGGCGCTTATGACGTTATGAGCATCAACATCCGACAAACTAAGTAAGTCTAACAAGATACAGGTGCAATCTGTACCGAACACGAAGCAGTGACTTGAGTAATAAATTGACTATAGACTCCTGTTGCGTGTTGAGGTACGCCAGGCATATCCAGCATGAGCTCGTTGCGTCATTGGTGCCAAGTTCATGAGTTACTACGGATTTGGGAGACGGACGCCGCTGCCCGATTGGGTATTCAGATATTAACTATTCAGTACAATTTATGTGAATAACATGAATCGTTGTTTATTTGATTTCATATTAAATTAAATTATTAGAACTAAGTAAAGTTTTAACTTGGTTTACTTTATTAATTATAAAAGCTTAATTCACAAGAAACTAATGTCACTCGGCGTTCTCTATCAATCAACCCTTGGCAATTGATTCTTCTCAGAAGAAACTATTTTTAAAGAACATGCATCTCAACTCTACCTTCTCTCTTTTTTTTTAAATTTGAAAAAACAAATCCGTTATCAAGAGCGCCACTAATACAACTTTTAAATAATGCGTACCGTCATACACGATCAAATGAAAAACTCGAATGAAACTCTCGCCAATTGTCCACATTAATAATACTAAAAAGAATAGTATGCATCATCCTCGTCACGTAAAATATGATTATCTGAGATCCTAAATATTGTTAAAGGGTTTATTTATAATTAAATTTGTTTAAAAGGGGAAGAGGGTTACAATAGGAAGAGCCGACGTCGAAAGATCCAAAAGCAACGTCGCTATGAACGCTTGGCCGCCACAAGCCAGTTATCCCTGTGGTAACTTTTCTGGCACCTCTTGCTAAAACTCTTTATACTAAAGGATCGATAGGCCGTGCTCTCGCAGTCCCTATGCGTACTGAACATCTGGATCGAGCCAGTTACTGCCCTTTTGCTCCAAGCGAGGTTTCTGTCCTCGCTGAGCTGGCCTTAGGACACCTGCGTTATTCTTTGACAAATATACCGCCGATGTATGACAGTGGGAATCTCGTTAATCCATTGTTAATTTTTTTTTTAAATCTTCTCGTTGTGTACTGATAGATGTGCACTGCTGGTCATAGGCCTTCCTAAAAGATCTTCACTTCGATCGAGTCTGATATGCTCATACCTAGCAGTGTCCTGCGACTTACACTAGATCTTCGATCATCCTTTCGGTATTAGGAACTTAATAGTTGTATTCATTATTTTTTATAGTTTAAAGAAGAGATCTTTTGACTTGAAACTAAGTAATGTCTTAATGTTAAATACGCAGTTTTTTTCTTCGATAGAACAGTAATTTAAAAAATATTTTGTATGTCTAACAGTGGACTGATGATAATGGTTGTAATTTTTTACTTACTTCTACAGGTTCCAGACTGTAGTTAATAGTTATTAATGCTAAAAGAACTTGACTTGTAACTTAAAAGTGGAACAAAACAACAACTCGTGAATTTATCTCTTAATCAATTGCACTCATAGTTTTTCCTTTACATACCATCGTGGACGTGGTTGCACTGAAAAAAAAGTGTAAGAATGCAAAGCTCCGATCGCGCCGCCGCAAAAAGTGTTTAAAAAAATATTCGACATGCGAAGAATAGCTAACGTATCAATCTTGGACGATATCAGATCAGATGACCTGAACGTCTTACATGGTTCTGTTTTATTGCAATACCTTCGGTTTAAGATGCAAATTGTCGTTTCACTCGCGGTGCAATTTGCGCTGCTGGATGATGAGGGAAGAGATGCTGTGTCCGCGTCTATCATAATATAATTCATCACAAACATAATTGCACCTGAGAAAGTGTACCCTCATTGCGTGTAACGAGCTCGACGTATTTCGCATTTACTTGTATCACTGGTGTTGTTTAAATGGATGAGAACCATATTATTTTATCTTAAGATCCTGCTCTGGAAAGCGTAAACAGTAAGCGTAAACAAACTAGTTTAAATATTTCAATGTGCAATAATCATCATCATCATCAGCCGATAGACGTCCACTGTTAGACCTATGGGGGATTTGCGCCATTTCCCACCACTCTGACCCAATGCAGGTTGGTGGGTTAGGTTAGGTTGATACTGTAGTTTAATCTGAAAGACGCTGTATATATAAAATTACTGAGATAAGAGGATTTAACTTAAGATGTTGACTAAAGTTGACTCGCGCTCAGTGTAGTATCGTGTAGTGTATATTACCATTTAAAATACTACTATCATTGCTTAGATCTACTTTTTTATTATATGAAATGACGCCTGCTCATACAGTACAGTAGGTGCAGCACCACATTGTGCTCGTCGCCTTGAAACTCATGATAGGCACCTTAATAATTTCACCAGCTACAACGCCTTTCACACTGGAGCACCATAGCGTTTGCTTTCAACTGTTTGACAGAGGAAATAGGAGGAGGATACTGAGGAGTTACCTACCTTGACGGTCTCTGAAAACAGAGTCCTACCACCGCGAAGGCCAACGCTACTAGATAGAGGCGAACCTCGCATTCGTCTCGTTTCATAGTAATAATTACTTTACTGCTGGTAGGCCTCTGATGCAGAAGGCAGTCTAGATAGGTGCCACCGCAGAGGCTACTTCAGCCGCCATATCATATAGTGCAAATATTACTGTATCGCGGTATAAAAGGTGCTGTAGCTAGTGTACTGCGGAAACGAGACTCAACAACTTCTGTCTCAGGCGACAAGCGATATGTGATGTAATGTATATCATCTGGGCAGGCACGTTACTTATCATGTTAACACTTTGTTTGTCTTGTTGCTTAATAGGCAATAAAAAAAAAATATTAACACGTAAGCCACATCTAGTCGCATTAAAATGAAAGTACGGGAGAATTACGGCCGTTGCCGTGCCGTATCATATCGCTTCGCTATGCGCGTTTTCACTTAAAGCCGCGTGATGTCACTCGTTCCGTTGAATTTAGGAGAGCATCCTGCTAGGCGGGAATTTTTGAAGTTCGCTCAGCTTAGGCTGTAATGGCATTATATAATGCTTTCTGGGGCCCGCCTGCTTTAAGATAAGACTAAGTTAAATTTGTCCTCTGGGCAGTTACTTTATCCCTCTTCTTTAAGCGGCTTACGCTTATTAAGAGAAATTGAAATAAATTAAACTTTGCGCTATCGCGTCACATAATTCTTTATCTCTGTTGTATGGGGACTTTACATTAATTCATGTTTGATTGCGGGGAAAGATTTTAAACGCTTTTGTAGCCGGCAGTCTTTGCATCTCGGCAGTACAAAGCAACTCATATATCTTACCTTTCCTACCAGATATATAATATTGTTAATGTGTGGTCTACGGAAAATATAAAAAAAGAAATAAATTTTCAATACGGTAGGCACTAAAATTATGGTGAAATGCCTAGATGTTATACATAATAAATTGCGATAGCATTTTATTCTAAGTATATAAATTTAGGGTTGATTGTTAAATACGTTTTTGTCAATCTTTACAGGTAGTTCATAGTATAACGAAACCGTTATAAATATTTTGATTTCATATCATACATAATATATTAAAACACTTTACAGTATAGTCACCACGAGTCTATAACTCCCTGCCTGATTATATTAAAATAGCTCCAAACATGTCTTCAGGCGTACAGTGAGAAGATATTACCTGAATACTCAAGCTTGTACTACGTATATGTTATGTATTAAATATATTTATCTATGATTTCAGTAACTTATAAATATATATAATTTATTTATTTAACTTATTTACTATATATGTAAACAAAACATTGGTTATTTTAGATAAATTCAGAAAAGTTCTACATCACCTATCACATCGCTCTATATCCAGCGTTGACTGATAGCAAATCCCATAGGCATCACGTTATAACCTTTGTTTAGTTATTATATATATCTTTTAAAGAAGCCACTGTGCGTGTATAATGAAAAAAACAGTAACATATTTACCGAAGTTTCATACATATTTTAATTTGAAATATTCTCATCATTCCTGTTATTGTTATCCATTGCTAAACATAGATCTTCCCAATAAATTACCAGCGCGACCGGTCCGACGCAAATCCCTGATATTATCATCAAAATGACGGGCGCTAAGTAAACAGTTGCTCATAAAATTGATAACTTAGTAAATCTTGACATCTGTCAGGATACGTCAAGATAACAACTGGAACGGTAATCCACAGTTTAATTATTCAAACATTTATTCAAACATTACTTACCGGCCCTAAAGGCAGACAATTATGTATATCGAGACGAGAGGAGGTATGTCTGTTTGTGTGTAGGTACACCTACTCAGGGACAAATCGAATAGCGTGAAGGTGGAAACAAACACAACGGCGCTAGAGCAGTCCCTAATAGTGTCAACATGAACCCTTGAGTACTTTTGAGCGAAGAGTTATGTAAGTTTAGAGGTGACCTATTATCTAACAAACGATCATTAAAGTTTGAAGATCTTTTTAATCGACTTTATATATTGTTTTATAGATGACGGTTATAAGAAAAGTAAATTTAACGTCCGTGTTTTATATTTACATGAACGTGAATCGTGACGTCATCTCTCGATTCTATGAGTTTGAGGACGGATGACATGAAAGCAGCAAAGTTGTTTAATCAAGCTCCATTCTCTTGAAGCTTAACATCATAATTTTAGTCATATGATGTATATTGCTAGGTAAACATCTCTTCGGTCGATTTCCAGCGCGACGGGAGCTTTCTGCTACTTCCTGCTATATTCATCCGTTTGTGGAACTAATCGTCTAATAAGTAAATATATATGATCTTATAGTTTTATTAAATATTGTTCTTAAAAAATTTATCTGAAGAACTATTTTTATTAAACTAATACTACACATTTTACATAGTTTTCTTTACAATACAAAGGACTTGAAAATATAAAAGGAATCGATGTCAACAAAAGAGCGACGTGGAATGAAAGAAGTAGAAAACTAGATCCCATTATAAGACAGGACCAACGTTAGGAAGAGGAAAAATACATATAAAAAAATTATTAATACAAAAAAGTAAATATATTTATACAATTCTATATATTTGTATACATATGAAATTAGGATATAATTATAGAACATTAGTATCTACTGAAGTGTTTAAATTGAGACGTCAGTTATGGTATGTTTCTAGTATGTATAATATATGAAAAAAAGGACTCTATACTAGACTTTGTTAAGGAAAAAAAGCTTAATTTAATAAATTTAATACAAACAACTAAATAAATTATTATATTTATAGTATGTCAATAAAATGATTGTCAAAGAATGAACGCCTTTCAAAGCTTTATTACGAAGGGTTGATCCTAAAAAAAAATATTATCTGTACATTTGTAAGAGATATCCTGATATTCATAGACTCGTCACGAGATTTCCAAAACTATTAGACGCAAACACTCAAAATTTGGTGAAGATATTACTTCTGCCATTTATAGGTGAACAAAGAATGGATTTTTCTAGATTTCTTCCCCATACGGAGTTGCGAGGATGCTACGGCCCAGCAAAGAGGGTAGGGAACAGCTGATTTCTGAATTAATGAAGTATAAAAAATTAAGGTTAGAGTTAAAGAATAATAATTAATGAGGTTTATAAAAAACATTGTTTTGAATAATATTTCTTAAAACTTTCCAATATAGTATTCATATATAAATATTTTGTGTTCAATTATGCTGTTCCAGTGCACCAGGTGAGGAGGAGAATATCTAAATGCTGCCTTATTAAATATATGAATACGGAGCTTTCGTGAAAATTTGTGTTCATTTTCCCTTTTCTGAAAGACCTTGGAGTTAATATGAAATTCGTGGAAAATTGGCAGCGCACTTTGTTTTCCTTTCATTTGATTAAAAGACTTTTTGAGTATGTACATACCTCTTACTTAATTTGTTATTCTTCGCTTAAGTTATTTTGCTTCACAGACTTCATATCGATTTTTGACAGTTATATGTTCCAATACAAATTAATTTACAATTTAAAAAAAAATATTTTGGTTTATAAATTTTTTGAAGGTAGTACTATTTTTTTTTGTTGTTATTCAATGAAGGGAAGAGACGAGCGAGACGATCAGCTGATGTTAAGTGTAACATGACGCCTGATAGAACGATATATAATATACAACGCCACATTGTGCTCGTCATCTTAAGACGACGTTAAGTCTCTTTACTCAATAATTTAACTAGCTAAAGCGTCCTCGAAACCGGAACCCATTAATGTTTACACACTACTGTTTGGCGGCAAAAATAGGAGCTGAGGTGGTACCTACCTAGATGGTCTCCGACAAAAGATATCTACCGCCATTAAAAAGTACCCTCATAATGGTACAAAAAATATTTTGTCCTGTCTTGTAGTTTCGAAGCGCTACATCCACTTTGCCTTTATACAGCCGAAGTGTATAAATAGCTAAATGTATTTAACAAGCAATATTTCCACTTGCGCCTCGGTGGTCCAGCGGTGCGGCTTCTCTATTGACTCTTCACTCTTTTCGGTACTCCACTAATTTTACGTCACGCTGGATAAAATTGCGTTACGTACATCTCCCATTCCGCTCCTTCCCCCACTACTCCCACCTCGACTGGCGATGATCAAATATTTTCTTATAACTAGTATGAAGTATAACTCTTGACCTCAATTTCACATATTAAGTGGCAATGAAGACCTGGGTGGTAAAACTCGCCCAGGATACTCCGGCTCTCTTATGTTGATAGAACATCATGATGCTGTTCTGGCCGCAGATTTACAATATGTGGATGGTAGTAATGTGGTATTACCATACCCTACAACATGGACATCCGGGATCGAACCAGGGATCAAGGTAAACGTCTTGGAAGTTAAACACTTTACTACAGAGACAGTTAAAATTAAATAGAGTTTCTTTCTTTTGTTCTAGGAAGTGAGGACATGATCATCATTTTCATCTGATGGTAAGTGATACGCCTGCCCATAACAACGTGGAGCTAGTCAGGATTATATACACAGCACCACATTGTGCTTGTCGCTTTGAGATTTAAGATGTTAAGTCTTATTAACCCAGTATTTACACTACCTACAACGCCCTTCAAACCGAAACACTAGTCGTACACAACTTCTTGACGGCAGAGCTATTATCCGCGGTGGTATTTAAGATGTCTCCGATAGGGATATATATATATATGTATATATATTTATGTATTTATATATATGTATAAATATTTCACTATCGCAGTGTTCGGTTGTTCACAATTTATCAGAGACTGGACAAGAATAAGCGAGATTTTTTAACGAGTCACAGGGGCTCTAATGTCCGCCATAATGAAGGGCCGATGGGGCTTCGCCGGCGATCGCGACCGGTAAATGCCTGTCAAAATACACATAAATGTAACATGATAATCACGTGTACAGGGTGCTCCATTTGCGTTCATTGGTCTACGAATCAAAAAGAGAATGTCACAATCATTAACATTGTGTCTGTACATGTGAAAGTTTACTGGTGGTAGGTCGTAAGTAGGTAGAAGTAATGTGCAAACATTACTCTGTTCCGGTTTGAAAGGTGCTGTCGCTAGCGAAATTACTGAGGTAATAAGACTTGATATCCGATGTCTCAAGGCGACGAGCATAATGTATCACTGTGTATATCATCCTACCTAGCGTCATAGTTTTATGGGCAAGCGTGACACTTACCATCAGGTGAACATCTTGCTCGTCTCGTCGCTTTACCAGAATAAAAAAAGTTAAGTAAATCCCAGAGGTATGAGTAAACTAAATTGTGAACGACTCAATTGATTGATCACATCTTACTCCTTCCGGATTTTTGATTTAATAAATAGTAATACTAGGCTACTTAAATTCACTAGTAAGACCTGCACGAAATCACCATCCTTGGAGCATTCAATAGGTGATCAAGATTTACTCGCTAGTGATTCTTCAAAACCTTGACTGTCACTTAGTAGAGTTATTTCCTTAAATATCCTTATCAAAAACACTAGAAATTGCTGTAAATAACCTACTTCATCTTCATAGTACAATTGTAAAAAAAATTGCAATAACACAAATGTTCTTTATTTCGTGTAAATGAAAACGCTATCTTAATCTAGGTTTTCATTAAAAAAGGAGTTTTTTTTAGCACATCCTGTTTCTAAAGAATGTACGTGTACACCACGCATCCTGTGGGTTGCGGCCGAGACGCCATCGCTAACTTAGTATGGATTACAATTTTCTATGAAAATATTTTCTCCTTATAGTTATTAAGAAATAGGACAAGGACACAGACACAAGGAGTCACTTTTAATATGTCCAGAACTATGTGAGCAGGATGTTCACGCTGTTCATGATGATCTCCTCATAACTATTTAAGGTATGAGTAAACTAATTATAAACTACAAGCTAAACTATAGTGTACTTTAAATAATTACAATCATCGTTATTAGCCGATTGATGTCCACTGCTGGATGTAGCCCCCACAAAGATTCTCACGCCGATCAGGTAGAGATTTATAGGACGGGATTTGTGCCATTTACCACCACGCTGGCTCATAGGACCCAATGGAAAGGGCTATGTTCGGGGTTTCCCTGCATGATCGAATCAAAAATGAGGAGATCCGCAGTAGAACTAAGGTCACAGACATAGTCCAAAAGATTGCTAGCCTCAAATGGCAATGGGCAGGACATATCGCTCGAAGGATTGACAACCGATGGGGCACTAAGGTCCTCGAATGGCGACCGCGTACGGTCCGACGTTCTGGTGAAGGTTGCGGGCAGTGCACAATCGATCGATGTGGAGATCTTTGGAGGAAGCATATGTCCAGCGATGGACGTCTATCGACTGATGATGATGGCTCATAGCGAATTAGTGTCAAATCCTGATTTGTTATTTAGCCGAGTGCAGCACAAGCATGTGGGATTTGCTTACATCCTGAGTTCTTGTGGGAGAACCCTTACACCTCCTTCACCTGATGTTAAGTTATACGTCTGCTTAATATAACAGTAGTTAGGATGATACACATAGCACCACTTATTGCTCGTCACCTTTAGATAAATATTATTGTATCGTTACCCTAAAATTGTCGCTAGTTACAGCACCGTTCAAACCGGAACACAGTGACGTTTGCATACTTGACGGCAGAAATACACGCTGCTGACATTCCATCAGTAGATACTAAACAGATAATAGTTTATATTTAATATAAAACTTACAACCGGTTAAAATTTGTAAATCAAAGGAAATTCCATGTTTATCTAGCTTTCACATCGCGTGTCTACGAAGTTATGGCTTCTTAAACTTGGAGCAAGTATCTAAAGTGACGCGGTTTTTATCATAATGCAAAAAAAAACTCAAAAAATTGAACTGGTATCGTCTAACATATTATATCATGTATTGGATAGATGCGGTGAATAGAATACAATTGCTTCCTCTGACATGGAAACCTTCACCATCTAACCTTCAAAAAGAAAATCTTTCTACATACCCGGAAGTCAACCCACATCGAAATTCAGTCGTTTCCTTGAAGAAGAAAAAAGTTGTTTATCATCATTAGACGTCCACTGCTGGACATAGGCCTCCACCAAAGATCCCCCACATCGATCGGATAGGGATTCATATAGGGTGATTTATGCCATTTTTCACCACGCCGGTCCAATCCGGTTTGATGGGAGCCAGAGCCTCGTTTGTTGAATAGCAGGGTGCAACAGAAGCAGGTGAGGTTGTCTTGGATCCCGTGAGTTGTTTTCCCTATACACCCCTTTACTCCTACATCAGTTTGAAATCTATTAAAAAAAAAACTCGTAGTAGAGAATGTTCTTGACAAGATTAAAGAATAAATAATATTCCTAAACTATGTTTTTAGCGAATATATAGGTCCAGGTCCTCATTCTTCATGAGAACAGCAAACGAGTGGAACAACTTGCCGGCTTGGGTTTTCCCGTCCAAATAGGACTTGGGAGTCTTCAATAAAATAATGAAAACGCTCCTACTAGGTTAGTAGTCCGCTTTGCCACCTGAACTTACATCACCACTTTTCATCAGGTGGGATCTTGGTTATGCGGTGACCTGGACGATACATAAATAATGTTGCTTATCACCAACTTAGCAGGTGGGATCGTGGTTAACGCTGACTTTGACGATACACAAATAATGTTGCTTAACACCAACTTACACATTAAATTAAGGTATATGTTCGTGTATTGTTTATTTGGTTGGGTGGAGTAATGTATAACTATAAGTATTTGCTGGGGTTGGTAAGTAAAGACTTAATTATTTTTACTACCACAAATCTTTACTATTACATATTTTTACTAATGAAATCATTACTATAATACTTTTTTTTTTAACTATTTATCTTACTGGGAGTAAGTCTGTTGTCGGATACCTTCTAGGTTAGTGCCACCGCAGCGTTATTTCTGCTGTTAAACAGTAATGTGCAAACATTACTGTGTTCTAGTTTGAAGGACCTTGTTGTTAGTAATTACCACTTACTTTCAAGTGAACGTCTAGCTCATCTCAACTTTAGTAAAATAAAAAAAAAAATCGATCAATAATTAAGTGTTTAACAACTCGCAATACACTGGAAAGGTCGTGAGCATGCACTGTATCTGCATAACGTACTCCAATATGGCGTGATTAAATCGAGGAGTAATTAGTTCTTACATTGTTTAAGCTAATTAGTATTTAACACGAGCCGAATAAGAACTTGGATACACGCGATATAAATTCGAGGAGTTGATGATATTATTCATTTCGAGTGGGAGTTTTAATGGCGTTTAAAAGAAGCTACCACGAACGGGAACGTCGTTTTATGGCGACAAATAGTTTATGTATATAAAAGTTTAAATTTATAATCATTACAATCCTATCACTGATTTTAGAGATATTTTGATTTGTTGATCTTTAATAGCCTTAATATAATAACTGTATAACAAGTAATGACAGGAAGCAATGTTAGGCAAAAGTTAGAGCTGTCAGTAACCGAATAGTTAAATTCGAATGTGTCAATAATAAAAAGATAATTCCTTTCTTAAGATAAAGTAAGGTTAAAATACTTTAGAATAAGAAGAAATACAGAATGAGTTTTATTTCCAAGAAGCTGGGAAAATCAAGGTTACTTGGTTCAATAGCAGGTGTTATTAAATGATCTAAAATACAACTGTTATCTTCTGATACTTAGCAGACTACAATAAAGAAGGAAAAATAAATAATTCATATCGCCTTTCTTATTACCAAGTATTATTTAAAGATCAACTATTATTGAATTAAAGTTACAGGATAACTTCGTGAGCAGGTTAATATTGATCTACTTTGTTTTTTTTATTCAACGAAGCGACGAGACGTTAGCTAAAACGACTAACGTTGAGATGGGCTAGACGTTCACCTGAAAGTAAATGGTAATTACTAATAACAACGTCCTTCAAACTAGAACACAGTAATGTTTGCACATTACTGTTTTGCGATAGAAATAGGCGATGCGGTGGTACCTACCTACACGGTCTCCAGCAACAGTAATTTATCACCAGTAAAACTTCATAAAGAACCTCTTAATTACTAAAAGTAAACTTAAACTAATAGTAAATAAAAAGAGCTTGTTACAAATATAAAAAGTACATAATTTCAAAATACAGTATATATTATTTTTGTAGTTTTTACTATAATAGTTATTACACAATTACTTGATCTTAGATGTTATATCATATATATCTAAAAGGTCGCTGGACTAATTGTTAGAGCATGCAGCCTTCATTCCGAAGGTCGCGGGTTCGAATCTCGGCATGTACCGATGACTTAATATTTAAGTTATTTACATTTGTGAACTTTAATTACAACAGTGAAACACAAACGGTAAAGAAAAACATCGCGAGGAAACCTGCACATGAATTAGAATTTATTCTAAGGTGTGTGTGAAGTCACCAATCCGCATTGGGCCCGCATGGTGACTATGGCCCAATCGCCCTCATATTCAGGTAAGGTCTGTGCCCCAACAGTGGGACGTAAATTGGCTGTTGAAAATAAGATATTATCTCCTCCATTCGAGTAGATGATACTAACTAGTTCTTTATAGAACAGGTGTTCTAGGCCTTTTCCAATTACGTTCAAACATGTACTTGATCCAATTGCAAGTATGAGTATCCTCATAACTCGATAAATATTACTGTATGATTGTAACAAAATATTGCTGTACGGCCATGACCGTTTATCTTCAATGTTGTCAGCTGATTGGTAAAATTTTAACTTAACATCATATTAATTAATAATTAAATTTAATAAACTACAATGATTAATTATCAGTCTTTTCGCGACCATGGACTCTGTAAATCACCTTTAACATCATGAAGTAAAGAGGAGTATTCAAGCAAATATATCAAATCGTAAATGGAGTATTTAAAAATGTTTGCGAAGTTAATCTCAATAATATTGTTTACCGAAAGGATGAGAGTTAAGATTTTTCTCATAAGATATAGTAATTATTCAAGCAGTGTCCAGTACAAGAATTTCGCCGCCGAACATAATCACACGTTTAATCGGGAATTTCTATAAAAACGGTGGTATAAAGTAAGAAGTGGTTCGGACACACGATAAATTACATTTCCAGTTTTCGATAACATCTAAGCGACCAGATTTAACTAAATAATTACCAATTAAACTTAAACGATTATGATCAGGTGATGGTAAATAATCAATTCCATTTTTTCAATAATTTATCAAGGCCGAGATAACGATCGGCGTTCCTAAACGGAGTGACGCCTCAAAATGGCGGCACATTTTTAAAATGGCCCCCGCAGGAATATTTTATACTCTCCGATAAAACAGAGATTGTCATTGTTGATACATAAATGGTGTTTAATTGATTCCGAAAACAGGTTATATTTTTTATCTGTACATTATAAAGAGAAGTTTTTTTTTAATATTTTGAATCCTGTATCTTTTCTTTACTCTTACTAATTATAATGTATTTAATAAACTTGATCTAGTATTTTCCTTTTATAGTATTCGTTCAAATCTTTATAAAATTTGTATTAGTTTAAATATCTCGAATAATATTGTTTTATGTTTTAGTCTTGATTATGACGTTTTTGTTATCAACAATAGATATTTGATTTAAAAAGCACCGTCATCGTTGAGTAAGATTAAGGCGAAAGTGTTTTGATTATATATCATAGTGTCTTTTATCATTTTTATAGTCCCTGAAGAAGACGAGTATTATCCTATACCTATTCCTGTGTTTTATGATAAGCACGCTAGGTTCGAAAGTTATTAGATATAAAATCAAGACCTTGTTACTTCAAACATCAATCATTTCTCTCTTTACGAAAAATGTTTTTGTAGTATTGAAAATTGGCTTATGTAATACGAACAAGACGAATAAGAGCATACAATATAATGAACGATTTCATTGCTTAATTAAGATATACAGGATATATACAAGTAAAAATTGTCTTAGCTGCTTGATAAAGTTTTATGATGTCGTAATAATCGTATTGAGATTGTACATGAAACGCGTTCTAGATAATGTCGTTTATTATAATAATATAAAGCAAGTACATGAATATGGGCAGCAAAGAGCTGACTAAAGTCATAATCTTTAGGGGAAGATCATGCCCAGTCGTGAGCATCTATCCGCTGATGATGAAATCTTACAATATTAAAAAAAAAACGTTTTAAAACCGTTCCGAATGACATACGATATAATTGATATTACGATTGAAAACATTTTCACCGCCATTATATTTTGTGCATGTATTATAGTAAAATGCGACTAAAGTGTAAAACACTAGAAAAGGGCAGCTACGTTTACTGTGACCTGTATAAAAATACTGCACTTGCCAAGCCACATGCCAAGAACGGTGATTACTCGTAATTGCTGAGACTTATGGTCAGCGGTAGATATCAAAACATTGGAATAAACGGACCATAGATGTTATAAATAGCAGATAATTGTTAAACAGCTAAAATATTGCATTGAGGTACTTTAAAAAAAAACTAGGTATAAATTGGTTCAGGCCTTTAAGAGCTACAATACACAGATAGTTACAAATAAAATATACCATTTTTCAATGATTTCTCCTCAAAATCGAAACAGCGATCCGCACCTCCGTAGCCAAACACTATGACAGAAAGCACTCTACCCCTCTCAGCGCTTCATTAAAGACATTTTTTTTTAATTAACTTTAAAATTTGCATCCCCATTAATTTACCGCTCTCTGGTGACACATACTCTGGGCACTTAAAGATATAATTGGTGCCAAATTCGAGCGGGCCTTGTGAAACAATGTCAAAATCTTTTTGCAGTCCAACAGTTGGTGGCCGGAGTGTACAAAGAAAAAAGTTACAAAAAGATAACCTCCGCAAAAAGGTACCTGGGACAAATTTCTTACGCTTTTCTCATCCATGTCCGGTGAAGTGACGTCTGCCGATCGAAAACTAAGTTAAACTTACAACGTGGCTCTTGTTTCGACGCAACACCGTTAACTTTCGTGTAATTTAACTCGTGACTCAGTTACTGGGTGTAAAGTTAAATTTGTCACTTCCTTAAGTTTTTATTCTCGATTTAATTGTGCGGAATTGCTACACTCGTGTTTTGATTCGGCGACACGGAATTATCGTTACAGTTAAAAAATACTATTTTCAGTCTTATTTTAATAGAGGTTAGATCCATTATGGCTAAAACAATGTGGTAGTAAAGTAAACTTTTTTATTTATTTACATTAAGGCAAATAATTGGTCCTTTTCGTTGTGCGTATAATTTATTGTCGCCGCTAATAATTTTAACTCTTGTACGCTAAAAGGTTTATTGGTTAGTAAAATTTTATAGCGAAATAACTTTTTTTTTTACACCTGCCGAATGAAATTTATAAGGTCCGTGTACAATGGGAATAAATCTCATTTCACATTGTCATTTCCTTTTGTTCGGCTCGTTGATTTTATAGGTCGTTGCGGGGTAAATTTTATTTCGCATTAATTAATAATTTAAAGTGGATATAATCGGTTCAGTCATTTAATGCTTTATTACCCTCCGTTTAATTTCCGTTACATCCTCTCCTCGAGTAATTAAAACCAATATATGGATCCTCGTTTTCCAATACATATGTTGCGGCTTTATTCTAATTTATTTCTTTACTTCATGTTAATGATCTGTTGGTTTTAATGATTGAGTTATATAGACTTGCAAGAAGAGGTAAGCAGTGTGTGAGATGTGTTAAACCCAATAAAAAATTGTTGTTTTCAAACCCGGAAATACTACAAAGTCAACTGCACATGATTGTTAATGATAACTGAGGAAGGTGATCTATTTCGGTCATTTACAGATAGGATCTCTATTTGATTTCCCAAAGATAGTTTAGGAAACCGAGGATATAGGAAGACAACGAATGAATCGGTTTTATGATATAAAGGTGGACACTTTTATTACTTTATACTAAAAAGAATCGTACAGGATCGGAAAAGTTTCTTTGAGTGACAACTTCAATTAGAAGATGACTCTCAATGATAATGATGAATATAAAACATTTTTTTTTTATATTTGATTGATGGTTTATCGTTATAGCTCTGTATACTGTCTCTCAAATCAACAGTTGAAACAGCAATACTGTTATGGATGCAGGTTTATACTATTACAATGAAAGCAAGACAGACGTTTCCTAAATAACCTGACCACCAACAAAATTCTACAATAGGAGGTTTCGGAAACGAACTAGGAATTTCCGTGTTACCCACAATGCACTAAGTTATAAACCATGTGTGGATGACCGAAGTTTAAAATAAAATAAAACTAACCAAGGCAATAATACACCGTTACATCAATAACCATTATTTAACTATGGATCTAAACTCCGGTTAAAATGAGAGGCTTAACAATGAATTGAACAGTTATAGCTGTTTAATCCGCGATAGAGTTGTATTTTAATGAATGTTGAAGTATCGATTATAATTCATAATCATCATCATCATCATCATCTCAACCGGTGGACATCCAAGATCATGTTTTAATACGATGATTAATGTACAAACTCTTTTATAGTCTTCAAGACCTTACGATATCCTTAGACGTATAATAATGTACTACTAGTTTAGACATTTCAATGTAATAATGTTGGTTTTATAAAAGCTTTTGAACACTGTTATATGAGTAGTTAATAATTATTTATCTTCCTCTCTTTCTGCCTTTCTCTCCATCTTTCTCTTTTCATGTAGCAGCAATGCGTTCATAAATAAAGCTTATGGTGCTCTTGTTACTTATGTAATTCTACTAGCGATAAACAACACAGTTCAGTTAGAAATCAAGAGACAAGTCGGACCTTCACCTGATGGTAAGTGATACGTCTGCTCATAATAACGTGGCCCTAGTTAGGATGATATATACTGCACTGTTTCGCTACTTAAATCCCGTCGCCAAAATTTACTGACTAGGACTCCACTCTATCCAGAACAAAGTAAGTCTCTATATCCCAGTAATTTCTACGAACCTCTTCCAACCGGAATATAGTAATGTTTGCATACTACTTTTTGGCGATGGAAATTGGAGCTTCGGTACCTAATTTTTTTTGTTTATCGATATAATAAGTTTTAAGACGGAACATCACTAGTTTCGCATTATCCGAGTTATGTTTCGTTGGGAATTGCGTATCAAGCGAGTTGTATAGAAATCTTAAGCAATGATACGGCACATTTTTTTTTATGATTCCTTATAAACTTTATAATTGGAGACCCCTCTTACTAGTAACGAGGTAGACCCTCTAAAATGAAGCTTTTGAGGGTCGATTGTATTATGGTTAAACTGTTTTTTTTTAATGATGAACATATCGTACGAAAAGTAGTATTAAAACGTAATCTGTAGTAAATAGATACTAGCGCGCCTTTTTCTGTAGCAAATTAGTAATGGTTAAATATTACTGTGGTCCGGTTTGATTGGAGGTAGTAATATATATATGAATTAATGAAGGTAACAAGCTTTTCCATTTCTAACGGAGAACGGTTAGTGCAATATAGCACTGTGTTAAAATTATTTCTAGCTCTTAATTACTATATGCAGGCACTATCAACGTCCTGTAACTTGATTCAATAAAATAGTTACATACATATAAAAAATAACACTAAATCTCACTCGTGGTATGGTCCATGTTGCCGGAGACCGTCTAGGTACCAACACAGCACCTATTTCTGCTGTCAGACAGTACAGTGCTAACATTACTATGATCCGGTTTGACGCTATAGCTAGTGTAGCTTAAGTAACGAAACTCAACATCTAATTGTTCAGATGATTCGATGTGAGATTTGACTAGTAAAATGTAATTTAAAATTTTCATCATTATCCTGGAGTCATACTCAACGGTCACCGTCCGCCAATAGATTTCACACCGTTTCCCGGTAACTGTGTGTAATTCGGTGCAGCAGATGTGCCGCGCTGTCTGCCTCCACTTCCTCCCGGCGCTATTCGCGGAATAGAGTCGCGTTCACACTGCACACATTTTACATATATCTATTATAGTTGAAGTAGCTCGCTGGCTTAATAGTTAGAGCGTGCGGCTTTCATTCCGCAGGTCGCGGGTTCGAATCTCGGCATGTACCGATGACTTAATATTTAAGTTATGCACTATTGTGAACTTTAGTTACAACAGCGAGATACAAACGGTGAAGGAAAACATCGTGAGGAAACCCGCACACTGTAATCATCTTTGCGTGTGTGTGGTGGCCCCAATAAAGTGGCAACAGGGTCGACCCCTGTTACATGGGACTTAATATGACCACATCTGGCGAAAAGTGGGTGTTTATTCGCCTCTGCCTACCCCTACTGGGAAAAAGGCATGATAATAAAAAAAAAATTTTAGTTGAATATCGTGTATATATCACGGTCAGGTCTAATAAAAGATTGATTTAGTAAAGAAATTTGATTTTTCTTCTCTAGTAGAACAGTTTGTAATAAATGCCTATTACGAATAAGTAACAAGTTACGAGGTGTAGGGTACCTGCAACAACTCACGGGATCTAAACCAACCTCACTTGCTCATGCATCCTGCTAATCAACCAATAAGGATCGGGCTCCCACCAACTCACATTACGCCAACGTGGTGGGAAATGGGCTCAATCTCTCACATGAATCTCTACCTGTCGTAGTAATCTTTGGTTGAGGCCGACGTTCAGCAGAGGAAATTTGTCGGCTGATGATGATGATTACCAGTAAGAAGGTATTGACTGATAGTTCATAGGTGAAAAGGACATCTTCTTGACAAAGTTATCTGTTTTTTTTTAAGAATTGACAAGATCAGCGGGCTGTTTATCTAATAGTTAGTATATATCGCGTTCGCGGAGGAACCAGTCAAGATAATATACACATTCAGCACTATACTGTGTTCACGCCTTGCGCCATACGAAGTTAAGTCTCGTTACACCAGTAATAATATTAGCTACAACGCCTTCCAAACCCGGACACAATAATGTTAAGCTGCTCTAGTACTTACCTAGACGGACTCAGATAATAAATAGTTACAACAGACACATTGGCTGATGGTAGATCACATTTACTGAAGCTCGGAGCCTGATGAAGTCAAATCCTTTGAAATAACGTTAGTTTAAAGTGGTTGTAATTCGTAAGGCGTTGAAGGACACTATGGTTTAACCAGGTAAGAACTGTTTTTTCGTCCTCAATGGGGATCCTTGAGTGAGGTCTGTGCCCAGCAGTGGACCGGTTGATAAGAAGATAATATTTTAAACAGTTGCGTTCATAGTTTAGTGGTTTTCGATAACTTATATATGAAAAAAATCAATGCAGGAATGTTCAAAGAAAATTCCAGATATATCAATACATGCACGGTATGAATGCGGCCTTACATTTTCGAAATGATTATGAACAGTCTACCAGTACTATATCATCAGGCGGATGTCTGTATGTCCATCTGTCTGATCTGACACTTGAAATTAAACATCAGAGTTAAATCCGCAATAGATCCGTGCAATTTTTGTTGATTCAAGTTTTACTATATCAAAAAAAAATATAGTTATATTATTTATTAATTTAATTTCTATATAAACATATACTGAAACATACAAATAAAAATGAAAAATATATATCGTGTCGTATTTAACATAGGCGAGGTTAACCCTCAAAAGAGGTATCTTCTTGCAAACCCTGGCAGAGGATAAACATATATATTATAATTTTAAACGGTGTATGAGTACAATACAAGAAGAAATATGTAAAAATATTAAATATATGTATTTCATGAATAATATAATATGCAATTAGTAACGAAGATAATAATCTTTTACTCTCTTCTTAAAGAGAACTATGGAGGGATAGGCATGGATGTCATTAGGAAATCATATCACATCATCATAGAGCATCCAGTTCAACATATCCAGCTAGACACACACACATAAATATATCTAGCTGAAGATGTTTGATAAATATTAGGGGGACCGGAAAGTAATGTCGTTTCTGCGCATGCCAATACTTGATTGTCATTTGTCAGCTCATTGTTTTGTTCAGAGGCGTACCAAAGACATTGTGAGGTTATAGTGATTTCTTTACTTATAGACAATTGAATTACAATTTTTTTTTGTAATTTTGGGTAAAATGGCCAGCCAAATACCAGAAGAGGTACACATCCGGCATTGCATGCTCTTTGAGTTTCGCAAGGGAAATAACGCAACAGTTGCTACCAAAAACATTTGCGATGTTTATCCAAATGCACTGGACATTCGTAAATGCCAAAGGTGGTTTTCCAAGTTCAAATCGGGTAATTTTGATCTTTCCGACTCGTATCGATCAGGAAGACCATCAGCGTTAGACAACGACGTGTTAAGGGCGGAAGTGGAAGCAAATCCGTGTCAGACGATCGAGGAATTGTCAAACAGTCTCAACAAACCTTGGTCGACCATCCAAGAACATTTGAAGCAGATTGGAAAAGTAAGCAGAGCAGGTGTTTGGGTCCCGCATAATCTGTCCGAACAGAATAAGGCTAACCGATCAATCACATGCAACTTATTGCTTCAACGACACAACACAGAAGCGTTTTTTGATCGCTTGATCACAGGAGATGAGAAATGGGTCCTGTATGATAACCCAAAACGCAAAAGGCAGTGGCTCTCTCCAAATGAAATCCCTCGGAGTACTGCTAAGCCAGGTTTACACCCCAAAAAAGCGCTTTTGTGTGTTTGGTGGAGTATTCGCGGCATTGTTCATTTTGAATTACTGAAACCTAGAGAAACTGTTACTGCAGACCTCTACAGCGAACAATTGCAGCGAGTCAATCAATCTTTAATTGAAAAGTGGCCAGCGATTGTCAACCGAAAAGGCGTCATTCTCCAACATGACAATGCAAGACCGCACTGCGCAAGGCGAACTCTAGAAAAAATTAATGAATTGGGGTGGGAGGTGCTGCCTCATCCACCATATTCGCCCGATGTTGCACCATCGGATTTCCACTTATTCCGAGCGCTGCAACACTTTTTAAGTGGCAAAACATTTGCAAATTTGGATGATATCCAAAATGCCATCTCTAGATATTTTGCCGAAAAACCAATTAATTTTTATCGATCAGGGATTGAAAATTTACTCACTAGATGGCAAAAGGTTATTGACAATGATGGGGAATACATCATTGATTAAAAATAAAGACTCGTTAAAAATGTATGTGTTTGTATTTAGCGTAAGAAAACGACATTACTTTCCGGTCCCCCTAATACTACGAACATTCACTCTACAACTTACGTCGGCACCCTTAGTATTAAGAGACCACTTTATTAAAACAAGCGGCTATTCGCCGCGGAGCCATTCTATCCTTTTATCCTTTGTCTGCGTTAAAAAAAAATTATGAAGAGTCCCCGAAATTTCAGTTCGCAATCAAAGCGATCGCAAAATGAAACGTTCAAGCGCAAAGATGAACATCAAAACGCTTTAAACCCCATCTAGAGTCGCGGCAAAGAGTTAAGCCGCGGCAACAAGTTCGCGAGCGCGCTCCCGGAGCGTCCAATTAAAGGGAATTACACCCGCTTTGCTTATTAGAAACGTTAACAAGCGTTAGCAATGAGAGGGGGGGTTCAACTACAACGATAGGTACGTATAATTAATACGTACAACCCCCTTTTATAATTCATTGCGGATTTCTATAATTACTTTTCTTTAACACGCAAAAGAAAAGCCGACAGTGTGAGTCACATATGAAAAAAACTACTCCCTACAGCTTATGTAATTATATATATATGTAGTATTAAAATTATATATATTAATATGTTTTGTTAATAATGTAACCCCTATATTTTTAAAAGATTGCATTTATGTAACCATGAAAATGGGAGAAGGCGTTGTTTCTTGAGACACCAGTTATATTCCTACTCCAGGAACCAGTGGCTTCAAGTGGCTAATACAAATAATGCAATAAGTTATCTTTTATATTTATCTTTAAGTTTGCTAATGGTGTCAACATGCGATCAATTGTTATAGGTAGTAGATAATAATAAACTAATTTTCATACCGCTGAGACTGAGTCTTCTCTAGAAAGAGAGAGACAAGATTATTTACCTTTCACGCTGGTCAAGATAAATTTGGTAATTCTAAAAATTAATACATATACTAAACTTTAAGTAAAGTTATATATATATAAAGGAAGGGTAGAAAATAATAATTATTTGTATATATATTAATATTATTAAATGATTACAGTATTAACAACATTCTTCGATGGTTCCTAAACCTCAAGGCATTCTCCCTAATGTCTAACTTTTAAGTTAGCCATCACACATTACTTTCATTAGGTTTAGAAGTTTTTAAATTAATTGATTTTTTTTTTCATTAAATCTTGAATGTATTAATAAAGTCATCTTTCGATATCAATGAGAAAGTACGGTTATATGTAAACTTTGATTCTTTTTTTTTTTTTTTTAAAAAAAACGAATTTCTATAGAGACCCAAATATATACGTTTCGGTAAATTCATTGTTATTCTGATACTTAGTTTCTCCTACCCCTCCGTCTCCTGGGGTTGACTGGCAAAGAATAGGGATTAGAGGTATTATATCTAACTTCAAAACTTGTATGTTTCGCTGTTATGAGCTGGCTGTAAGTATAAATAGATAAATGAATAGTAAATTTAAAAATTCGAGACATGAATTTTTCAATATAAAGACACAACTTTATTGTTTAAATAATATTAACGTTCGTAGCGGATCCGTATCGTACATCCGGCAAACGGCGCCGCCGGACAATGTAATTCCTCGCAAAGGCGTAAGCTTATCTAATACAAATCCAGCTCAAATCATGGCCGAGGAGCCACTCAGATTTAAATCCGGCATAATTGAAGTGGGGAGGAGCGCCCGCTCTTGTACCGAAATAAAATTAAATCGTTAATTTGTCTGGCTAGAGTTGTTAGTACTTCATTACAATTGAGAGATTTCGTATTGTACTATTGGCGCTGGCGAGAATTGTACGTCTCGCTGCGGTACCCCATCCGTTTATATAATCCTTGCACTCCATATGTTCATTGAACTACATCAGCTTTATGCATATTACTAGCTTATATATATATTATTATAGTTGACGATATTGGTGGAATTTATAACCTTTATTTGAGTCTTACGTTCGTAACTCTGCCTGTTGCTAAACAAGCTTTTGAATAATTATAAGAAAACTTTGTACCTATAACTATTTGTGTAAAATACCCATTAATAATGAGTATGACCAGGACTGAATCGTTGTTATAACCGACCATAACTTCAATCTTCGATCATTGAAGTAGCACTCACGAGGCTGGTAGGGTCTGAATAAAATATAACCCTGGACGGGGCAATCCCAGCATAGTGTCCTTTCGCTTCGTCAAAAAAAAATATAATGTTAATTAAGAAGATCCGATCGAGGCCGATTGATGTGTAGATCTTTTGAGGAGGCCTATATCCAGCAGTGGGCGTCTTTCGGCTGATGATGATGAAATTAAGATGCCATCTTACTAAAGCAAGAAGTTATCAAACATAAGAACAATGGAATATTTCAAGGATTTATCTTAACTGTAAAATAATTATGGTCTGTTTGCCTAACTCACTATCTCATATAATTATAACTGCTGCTAAACCTCTTCATCCTTCATTCCTCATCATATGTAATATATAAACTGACATACATAATAGTAATAAGAACACTTACCACACTGATGGTAAGTGTCTACTGCAGGAGACCGTCGAGACACCTCCGCAACTCTTCTTTTTGCCGTCAAACAATAGTATGCGAACATTAATATGTTCCGGTTTGAATTGCGCTGTGGCCAATGAAATGACTGGTATAAGAAGATTCAACTTCTCATCTCAAAGTGATAAGCATAATGTGGTGCTGTGTATATAATCATAATTATGGACAGGTGTATTAACACCTGGAATTCGATCCGTTCTTCTCTTACCTTCGTAGAGAAGTCAAACAACCAGGCAATAATATTCAGTTTACACAACACTTTTCACATCATCTGCTGTTATTAAACCTCTTCATGCATCACTTCTCATCATTTGTAATAATACATAATAGTGATAAGCTCATAAGGACAACATCTGATATATAAAATCATCATCATCATCAGCCGATAGGCGTCTACTACTGGACATAGGCCTCCACCAAAAATCTCGATATTGATGGATCCTATACTGCCCGCATCCAGCAGCTTCCCCCGACCTTCTATTATACGGATTCGTATGCTGGGATTTAAGCCATTTCCCACCACGCTACCCCAATACGGTTTGGTAGGAAATAGCCCAAAAAAAAAGGAATGAAGTAATGATTTACAATTTTTTTGTACTATAATAACTATTGCGTTACGATGCTATGGGCAGTCGTATCACTTACCATCAGGTGAACGTCCTGTTCGTTTCGTCTCTTAAGTAAATAAAAAAAAAACAAAGCTTAATATTATCTCCAGCTTTTCTAATAAAGACATGAGTCCTATAACTAAGAAATATTTTATTATACAAGGAAACATAAATAGCTTTGCGATGTTTTCAAAGTAACACAGCCGATTAAATTCGGATCACAACAGAACATCGGTGTACTTGTAACAGTATACCATCATAAATTGATATGCACATGAATCGGAGCAACGTTTCGAAGTCGTAAAAGTTAACTAAATTAGTTGCGGCCACATAAAAAAAAAAAAAAATGAAAAAGGGATATACCGACAGCGCTAACACTGCGGACCTTGTTAAAAGGTGTCCCGATGCCAAAACCGTCTAACTCCTCTTTTTCTGTTTTGCTCGTGCGTTCAATTTTTTTTTTTTTTTCACCTTTATACGTTATTCCCGACGCATTCCCGTGTGTCGTAGTCGTGTTTAGGCAAATAAAGTAAATAGTCGATTCGATTCCCGTGTCGATACATCGCATTGTTTTTAAATCAGTTGATTTTATGTTCTATGAATATTGTTTTTGTTGTATCGCTAATACTTTCGTCTGTCTGTATGTACAAAACGGCTGATGTTGCTGCAGACGTGTAGATATGCTACTTTAAAATAATCAGGACTCTATTCCAAAGACATGATTGTTTTTTTTTATATATCTGACGAAGCGACGAATCAGGGAGATGATAAGTGATACGACTGTCATAACAACGTGATATTAGTTAAGATATACGCTGCAGCATATTGCGCTCGTCGCCCTAAGACATAACATGTTCAAGTCTCGTTATCCCAGTAAATTCATTACCTAGCACCCTTCAAACTGGAACAGAATAATATTTGCCCACTAGTTTTGCGGCAGAAATAGACACTGCGGCGATACCCAACTAGATGGTCTCCAGGAATAGAGATATCAGTAAGTTTTATTTACTTAACAGGCATGCTTTTGCTAAAGTCGTTTCTGTTCTAAGTTATTATTAATCTAACTATACTTAACTATACTTTACATGTTTTATGTTGTGGTACTTTAATTATTACTATATATGCAAGTGTTCCAGTTCGAAAGGAACAGTTTCCCTTTGATATTAATAATAACCAAACATGTATAAAAATTTAAAAAATACCAAGGACTACTTCAGTTCAACTATAACATAAATTAGTTAAAACTTCATATGGGTTTATTTATAACAATTAACCGGACGGAAGTCAGAAACATGCAAATACTTTTAGTGTTAGTCCGCCTTTATTAACTTGAATAAAAGCTTCCAAGTTGCCGAAAATTAACTTCAGTAATATCAGTATAAAATAAAATATTTAACTTGATCGTTGTTCCTGTTGGTAGCCTAACATCAAGTCATAATATAAAATGCACGCCTCAAACAAGTTTCGGTCCAAAAGCCAACGCGTCTAACTTAATTTTTTTTTTTGTTTTTTTCTTTAGACAAGTTTTCTCTCAACTGTCGCTATTCTCAGAGGCGCGGCACGACAATAGTTATTGTTTTTTGCGAATAAAAATCTTGGCGTCTCTCGAATGGCAACATTTTGTTTTTAAGGGCGTGTGAATTTTAATACTTCAGCTGTTGATTTTTATAATGGACGAGAGATGTCTGATTCCATTGTTATATGAACATTTTATTATTACATAAATCCTTTAAATACTCAGTCAAAAGACTCCTCGATTTATCGGACGCAATACTCTATTATCTAATACTAGGTAGATACCACTGCAGCTCCATCAGATGAACATTTTGATTGCCTTATCTATGATTAAAAAAACGTTGTTTTAACGTTTGAGTGTTAATAAATATTCTATTTATCATTAACTAAAATAAATAAAAAAAATTGACGAGTTAGGTCTTGGTGATGAGGACGGAGGCTACGAGCACAGAGGCTCGGAAATCGAGCTATACCTGAGTCTAGTCAAGTATAAGATTGGTTTAATAAAGAAATTTGATATTTATGCTTTAAAAAAAATGGTGATTCCTTTGCCTAAATGTGTAAGAAGGTTTTTATTAACTGATATACCATAAGCGGAATAGATTGTGGTCTCTTAATAAAAATCGGAACGTCTAGTGCCAGGAATGTACTGTGTGGATATTCTCATTTTAACAGATTTTTGTTGCAAAAAAAAAAAAAATTTAATGAATACTTTGCCTAGTAATAGAGTTTGATCAATTACTGTAAATTTTTTATTTGTGTAATTAATTTATTATATAGAAATATATATTACATGTTTTGTTTTACTGTGCCTTTAAAGTAGTTTAAATAAATTCACTAGAAATTCAAGCATTAATACGCTTTAATACTAAAACCAGTGAAAGACGTGATAGCTCAGTTAGTAAAGCGTACGCGGGTTCGATCCCTACTAACTGAACTTCCGATCAAGAAATACTTCGTGAAGAAACCGACAAGATAAAGTGCTTTCATAGTGTGACATCCGTCACTTGACCACGATGGTAGATAAGCAGCCTAGACTTTTTGTAAGTCCCTAAGTCTAGATAAACATTATATGTGGTATTTATTTATCTATTTTCATTTATTACCAAAAAATTATTTCTCGTTTAAAATTTTATGTATACAGTCTGTCAGTACTAGTCTCTGTTCCGGTCTTAGTAAATATTAAGTAAATTAGAGATATATATATATATATTCAAGTAAGTCACGAAGGGAAGAGGATGTTCATTTGATGGTAAGTCATACGCCTGTCCATAACAACGTGACACTAAATAGGATGATATATACCACCTCACATTATTTTCCTCGCCTGACAAAGAAATATAAAAATCGCTATATCTTATATATAAATAATCTTTATACCTAAAGCGATTAATATACTTTTTACTTGTAGATTATTGACCTCTCTAACTCATACATTACGATGCTAATTAGTAGCACCATTAAAAAAAATCAAACAGTCAAAACGAGGCAACTAAGAGATGTATTGATAAAAAGTAACTTAAGATAGGAACAAAAAAAAAAATCATTTGAAAGAATGTAAACTTTGCTCGTTAATATATCTTCAAAAAAATGTGATCGAGTGACAACCAATACACGAGATAGGAGAAAAAATGGACATTAATAAGTAGCCCCGATCAGCCTCCGAATTACATCGGAGTGCTAACGTTTTTTTTCTTTTTGTTACTTTAACATGCGACTATAAGTCGGTTATATTTGCGACTGTTATTTCTGACACATTTTTAACTCCTCTTAACATAGAGATTTCTGGTGCTATTCTAAATCTTCATATTTATAAGTTTTGATGGGGGCAAAGGTTTCTTTAACTCGTCCAGCTAACTGTGACCCTGACATTTTACATCCAGAACATATTGATGTTTTTCGACTGTGAATATTTGAAAGCCAGAAAATTCTAAGGAAATCCGCTTTCAAAATCTAAAACTCTCATTCTTTCTTAACACAATGTGTAAAAGAAATCAGGTTAATATATAATATGTACACATATATATATATTTCTTCCGTGATGCTACTTTTTAGGTCTATTTTTAATAGACTCCTATTACCTTTACATCTTTCTTCCTCTCTTTTTCCTGTTAATTAGTAATTCAGATTTTACCAACATTAATTGGCACTAAATATAACTTTTTTTTTATTGCTGAAGACCCTAAAAACTAAAGAAATCCAAAATGTTTTCTGTTATGTAAATTTTGATTTGATTTATTATTTCCGAACTATAGTCATCCAGTCGCAATATATTACGTTAGTCGTCCGTTTGTCTGTGCAGTGTGTCTTAGAGCCGTTATCTTCCATCGAGGTGTACCCATGTCAATGTGAAACATTTGACATGTCGGACTAGTGTGTATTTGTGCTATGACTAGTTCTATATCAACCCTCACAATTCTATCGTCCGTAGGGATATTGTTTACGAGTTTCTTTAGTAACTTTGTCTGATGAATATTATTCTTACGTCTCTATAACGCTGATCTATATCAGCTATTATTGCTACTGTTTTATGGCCAAAATTCTTATAGAATTTGCTAGAAAATGTTCTTCTTCTTCTCTAGGTTTTTGAATTAATATATAAACTTAACAGTACATAACATATTAACAGACATTGTGTAGAAAATCTTCAGCTAATCATCGCATAATGCAGACAACTCAGTACCTATAAGTAAAGATACAACAATACTACAGAACAGCCAGTCTACTTATGATGATGAGGATAGAAAACAGACTCCAAACGTCCTTCATAGTCTGCACATACACCAACTCTATCATTTATCTTCAAACAAATATACAACTAAAGTTTCCTATGAAACTGTCAAAGCTCGCGGAATAAAGGCGAAATTATATTGTTGTGCAAAAGTATGTCACGTGAGTATTTTCAGTTTAGTTACACCGATGTCATCCTGTTACGGAAGCAGCAACCCCTTCCGGTGGCTAACGTAAACTGTCAAGTTAAAGTGTGAAATAATAAATAATATATACAAGGTTTTGTAAATTTTTTTTTATTATTAATGTGTATAAGCTGTATCAGCATACTCCTCGTGAAACCATGTCAAGCTTGGTGATTTTTTTTTTTTTTCATTTTTTTTTTTTTTTTATATTGTCACGCCTTTTTCCCAGTAGGGGTAGGCAGAGGTGAATAAACCACCCACGTTTCGCCAGATGTGGTCAGATTGGGTCCCATGTAACAGGGGGCGAGCCTGTTGCCACTTTATTGGGACCACACACACACACACACAAAGATGATATCAGTGTGCTGGTTTCCTCACGATGTTTTCCTTCACCGTTTTTGTATCTCGCTGTTGTAACTAAAGTTCACAAATGTACATAACTTAAATATTAAGTCATTGGTACATGCCGAGGTTTGAACCCGCGACCTTCGGAATGAAAGCCGCACGCTCTAACCATTAGGCCAGCGAGCTACTTAAGCTTGGTGATAACAGCAAATATCCTCTTTTTGAGGAAAGCTTTGTCTTGCAGTAGACAACAAAGGGTTAAAATTAATTAATGAATTGTTTTATTAATAATTAATAGAATAAACAGTAATAATACTATCGATATTAAATAATACTTTGCTACTATAACTATTGAATGAAACAATGTTTCATGTTTCGCTGATCTCATTCAATCCATTCATATGTTTCGCATTTTAATTAACCATAACGTATAATGATAAATAATTATATATGTTATGCAGGTGATACACATTTAATAAAGCAAATTTTAGAGGATTTCCGCCGAATTTATTCGATACCTTATCATTTAAAGCAGCTTAGACAACGGGAGAGCTAGGATGAGAGAGAGGTACTGATAATCGTAAGCGAGAGGTTTATATAGGCAGAAAACACTGTATACCTTAGCTTCCTAAACCTAAATAATAATCTCTCAACTCATTTAAAAGGTATACAACTATGTTAAATTAAAATTGGTAAGTTTATTTCAATACAAATAAACATAGAGATTTCAGATATGGATACCCTGGTCGAAATATTTGCGCACACCCCTGCTGATATCATAGTTATCACGGAGTGCCGGCGGATGTAAAGACGTGGGTAGTATTATTGACCATAACGTAGTTTTCAAATGAGAATATTGTGATTAGTTTCAATTTCAATGTTCAGAAACAATGCGTCGGCGAGTTGGTTACGAAACCCACGTTTGAACGCGTTCAGAAGATAACCGTGAATCAAGTGTACGTTAAGCGAACTAGCGACTAAGATAAGATCACTTTAATACGGATATTAAATATAACTATTTATTTTACAACCATTTTGACAAACATACTATATAAATAAAAAAATTAAGCTTTATCATTTTATATAAATTGTACATCGTTGAGCTGATGATGAGTATCATGCTTGCCTATAATAATGTAGCTAGTTAGCATGCTTACAAAACACCATACTGTGCTCATGTTAGGTCTTGTTATTTTTTTTTTTATTTATTGGACAAAACGACCAGACAAGCAAGAGCTTCACTTGGTAATAAGTGAACTTCTGATAACAATGTGACGCTTGTTAGAATCACATAAACACATTGTGCTCATCGTTTTGAAATATAACATGTCAAGTATCTTTACCTGGGATATAAAATTACTGGATTTTGTATTATAATAGGTTAGCAAATATCTCCCTTCCGCCTTTTTGTCTTTTGAATTTCGCGGCTATGTACAAAGCGCTACAGAGCTCGTATCTGGCAATACTATACATAATTTGAAAGGTCTTGACATAACCTACAAAACGACGCTATGCATAATTAGTTTGGATATTGAGTTCAACAGTTATAGACGTGTAAACATGCGAGTTCACTAACGTCGAATTTGCGCTATTTTAAAGTTTTCCTTCGTTAAAGGCAAATCCGCTAGAGAAACGTTCCGTGAGATTAATGGTGTTTTGGGGGATGGTACTCTATCACTTCGAACCGCGGAGGAATGGTTTCGACGATTCAGAGCCGGTGAAAACGACACCATGGATAAGCCAGCCGGCGGAAGACCTGTGACGACAAATACCGATCAAATCATGGACTACATCGAGTTAGACCGGCATGTGGCATCTCGTGACATCGCCCAGGAGATGGCAGTTAGTCACCAAACCATTTTAAACCATCTGCAGAAGGCTGGATACAAAAAAAAGCTTGATGTTTGGGTGCCGCATGATTTGACGCAAAAAAATCTTCTGGACCGAATCAACGCCTGCGATATGCTGCTGAAACGGAACGAATTCGACCCATTCTTGAAGCGGATGGTGACTGGCGACGAAAAATGGATCACATACGACAATATCAAGCGAAAACGATCGTGGTCGAAGGCCGGTGAATCGTCCCAAACAGTGGCCAAGCCGGGATTGACGGCCAGGAAGGTTTTGCTGTGTGTTTGGTGGGATTGGAAGGGAATCATCCACTATGAGCTGCTCCCATATGGCCAGACGCTTAATTCTACCATCTACTGCGAACAACTGGACCGCTTGAAGCAGGCGATCGACCAGAAGCGTCCAGAATTGGCCAACAGGAAGGGTGTAGTATCCAGGACCAGGACAACGCCAGACCACACACTTCGTTGATGACTCGTCAGAAGCTACGGGAGCTCGGATGGGAGGTTTTATCGCATCCACCATATAGCCCGGACATAGCGCCAAGTGATTACCACCTGTTCCTGTCCATGGTGAACGCCCTTGGTGGTGTAAAGTTGAACTCAAAAGAGGCTTGTGAAAAGTGGCTGTCCGAGTTCTTCGCAAATAAGGAGGGGGGCTTCTACGATGGAGGTATTATGAAGTTGCCGTCTAGATGGAAACAGATTATCGAACAAAACGGCGCATATTTGAACTAAATCCGATCACTGTAACACTTTTTATAAAGCATTGACGAAAGAGCAAAAAAGCGGAAGGGAGATATTTGGCAACCTTATATATAACGTATTTCAAACCGGAACAGTAATGTTTACATACTATATATATCCTCGTATGATTAATGGTAGAAACTCGAGCTACTTAGCTGGTAGGTAACTCAACAGTTTTCAACAATAGAGTATCAAAGGAGATACGACAATAGTATTCAATATTGTCCTTTAACCACCGTTTCATTTGATATCGTTTTAAACATCAACAAATGACTTTGTATCCAAGATAAGAGTGTAAATCTAAATTGTATATTACGATCGAGGCGTTCAAATGGCTTTCTTTAATCTGCCTCGTTAACGAGTAACCCAATAAGAAGGCTTCGAGCGGTCGCATCTTGAATTAGGGACGAAGTTATGCAAGCCTACACTAAAAATAACACGTCTCCAAAGAGAGATGCGCGATACGATTGCGTATAGGAAACAAAAAAAAAAATCAGACAAAATCCAGAGCTGCCAACGCAGAATTTTAAAAGCGGCTAATTGCCGGCCGACGATTCTGAAGCGAAGAAATCGCAAACGCTAATGGGGAACGCGACTTAATATAACGACCATACGAACGCTGCTTCAGCAGAGACTTGAAAATATTCCGTATCGCACCGAGATTCGGCGAGATAACCAAGTTTATGTCGGGCCGAACTGCGAAAGCAAATAAACGAGGGGATACTTTTAATTGAAACTTTAAAAAAATTATGCTCAGCGTATATTGATAGCGGTAGAGTTATCATACTTAAACTTGAGTCACAGCCACCGACATAAGGAAGCACCAACATCAACTATCTCGCTCTGTCTCTTATCAAGCACCGCTTTAAAGCTCGGGAAGGTTATTCCCAAGTTGGCTGATAGATAACCAAGGTTTAGAGATGCTGATCACTCTACAACCCTCTCCTTAACAAGTAGCCCATGCAGCAAAGTTGGGCTAGATGGTAGTTACTAGGTTAGGCTTGTATAATAGAAATTATAATTAAAAAAAATCTCTAGAAGCCTTTAGAAGCGGACTTACCGGATAGGAGAGAAAAGAAGCTCATGTTTAGCGATAGACGTCTTCCGACTTATAATGTAATATCCGCAGACAAGAGCGAAGAAGCGGCTAAGGATCTTTAGCCTATATATATATTAACTAACTCCTTTTATTATATATCAGAAAGAGATATTTTTCGACCGGAAATAAGTAAATTTGACGCATATATATGTTAGGTTTTGATATTTTTTTACAGGTTGTATACGATGACGACCCTTTAATACATTATAATAAATTTTGTTCAATGACTGCAAAGAACCAAAGATGCTTTTTGATCCTTTATATTATCAAGTGTTATATACATTTTGTCTTTATTTTTAGTCAGTTCTGATTCTTATTATTAGTAACTATGTATAATTTTAACTGGGATTAGGATTTCTTTATTGTCCTATCTTACAGCCTCGTCAGACTAAGCCTATGGAATATAATAGATTGTTATTGTAGTTAAAACATATCCCAGATCGTACCTGAAGATTTGGTAACAGTTCAGTCACCATCCGATGGCTGACAAAATTCATACGTTGTCTTTTAAACATGAAGAAGTGTCCGCGTCGTCAGCCGATAACATCTGTAGGCGACATTCTGTCGTCGTGTTCGCCGCGTCTGGTCGGCCGCGTTCCGATAACTTGTACGTTTCTTTGTTCGAATCGCATCGCCTCAGTAATTTGTTACTGACACGAATATTTGAGAGCCTCGCCAGGATCAGAAGAAACTAATCAATAGGGCTGATCACCGATCGGTTGCTTTGACGCTTCAGCTCTTTAAGGAACGTTCCATAGTTTTATACATATAAAAATATTTTATAATGAATGCGTTGCAAAAATACGTTTATCTTTAGTAACTCCATTAATTTAGTATACACAGATAATATGGAATATTTCTAACCATGTCTTTACATGAGTCTCTAAAAAACTTTTAAACTGACAACTTATGACAATCTCTCCTCCATACCGCGTCAAAGAAAGGAATGGTTGTCTGACAACAAAAAATATAATTATTACCCGTAACAAATCTAATAATAAATTTAACAAGTGTATACACTACAACTCAACTAATTGGACAAGCGATCAGCTATCCAACATACCAATGCAAATCAACAAATGACTCATTTCTGTACAGAGATATCTGATTCACGTTTTGTCTTACGTCCTCATAGCACTATCTCACACAATTAAAAGTGACAATCAAATAACTGAATAATTTAGAATACATGGTTTAACAGCATTTAAAAAAAAAATCGAATAATGTGAAAAGTGATTCTTTCCATCATCATCATTAGCCAATTCCACTGCTGGACACAGACCTCCCCCAACGGTTTCACGTCGAGTGGCTAGGGATTCGTATGGGTGGATTCGGGCCATTTCTCACCAGGAGTTACGTCAGATCGTTTGTTGATGCAGGGTCCACCACGAGGAGATGAGGTTGGCTTAGACCCCGTGAGTTGTTGTGCGGGGAACCCTTACACCCCCTTTCTCTCTAATTCTTTTAGAAGTATAGAATTATATTAAAAGGTAATAGAGCTTTACAGTGAAACTAATCATAAAATTTAGCGTTATGTGGTACTATAGAAACCACCTTGGCAAGGTTAAACTTTTTTTTATTCAAGGAATCAATAAGATAAGCAGGATGTTCATTTTCGTAAGAGAAATTCCGATCTTAACAATGTATCCTTGTTTAGGATGCACTGCGCCATAGCGTGATCGTCGCCGTACAAACCGACAAAAGATATTAGTTCTCGTTATCGACGTCCTCTAAGCCGGAAATCGGTAATATCGACACATTACTGTTTTAATGGGCATTTATAACCAACTACATCTCATAACATATCAGAGATAGTTGAATTATAAGCAAACACACTTGACCGACATCGATTGCATCGTTTCCAAACATCAGATGAATTTGAGACGCTCTTCCCTCATTTCAGGTAAAAAGTAACTATAATTATTTATTCTTAGTAAAATATTAATCAAAAGGTTTCAGAATATATCTATCTACAACTTTATGTTAATCATCATGAAATGTGATGAATGCAGTTGTATTTCAAAAAATGCATTACAAAGAGTCCGCTATCGCATTGTATCCCCTAGAGAAATTAACAATAAACTGTACCCGTGGCAACGGTTATGATGTAACAGCCGGCCCTACGCTGTTCTTATTTTTTATTTTTTTTTATATTGCGGTAAAACATGATATAAGTAGAAAAAAGACGTTCTCTACCGACCGGTAGAGTACGCCTCTTTTCTACTTCTAGATGTGTCAGCACACAGAGAAAGTCGGTAGTTATTATATACATTTATACAAAAGATGATAAGTATTCATACCTCAGTAATTTGACTAGCAGCAAGACCCTTCAAAAAACAGTAATGTTTGCACACTGCTGTGTTGCAGGAATGACGGTGATATATAGTTCCCGGTAATAGAAATCTATCACCGGTAAAAGCAGGTAACAATTGAATGGACTTTGTAAATCTTTAACTACTAGAAGATAATTCGTTAGTATTAGAGAGAAGACTTACAGATGACCATCAAATCTGAGTCACAAAGTAATATTTTTTATTCATTAAAAAAATATGCGTCATCCATGGATCAAGATGATGATGATGACAGGAATACGTAATACATTCGCTTATTGAACTTCAGAATCTACTACCCACTCGCAAAAGAGATGCTTCGGACCTGAGAGGAACGGACGCAATAAACTCACCGAGATAATTTATTTTCTTCAAAATGTCCAACCGTATTACAAAATTGTCTAAAATACCGATTGAGAAGTCCACAAACTATCAAAAATTTGATACCTCTTCCGTCCTATGTTCATAAAATCGTTCGGAATCATCATCTGTAACAGTATTCACAATAAACTGACGCCGCTATGTAAATGAATTTCGACGTGAGCGCATAAAAAAAAAATAACTCAATAATTAGTTTAACCCTTGAAACGCGGCCCAAACGACCAGCGCGGTGAAGTAATCCAAACGTGGGAATGGTCAGAGTGAAGACTATTAAGAAACTGAATACATGGAGCAGCTCACGGACGTTTCTTCCATTTATTTATGCTCCATAACATTTTTTTTTATTTACAATTATATTGAATAATTCCATTCGTCACATTAAAACGTCATTATATTAAAAAGATCAGAGATCAATAAATCAACCAGCTCTTTTGATACCACGGCTGTGAAGCGTTAGAGTGCTCTCTCCAAACTTTTACATAAGGTTCTTTATCCTAGATATTCTTTGATCCTTTCCTTACCTTGAATCTTTACTTGTACAATGCACTATGCTGAGCATTGCTACATATTTTTCATTGACTGAACATAATTATGTCCAATAATAAGTTTAGAACAGCTTAAAATTATCAGAATTAAAGATTGATACGTTCATTTGAAGATCGGTAAATCGAGAATAAAGATTCATTAGCTAGTAAATTTCGGATCCGCAAGATCTGATCATGATTAAGCTGTAACAGTTGTCATCAAGACTATCTTCAAAAGAAGAGCATTGAATATCACATTAATAACACGCCATTGGATGAGGGTAGTTGAAAACTGATCGGTGTGGAGATTTGAAGGACGGCCTATGTTCGACAATGGACGCCTGTAGACTATTTATGAGAGCTGATTTCTGTTTGACGTGAAGTTCTTATCATCTTAAATTGGGTATGATAAATGTTTTCAGGAATTATATAAACAATTGTTGAAATATCAGCCTGTCGGTCATTCAAATGATACATAGGTAGATATAGTTAAAAACTAGTTTAGGTTGTGTTTTATCAGAATAACTATCGTTTCAAAAACTATCAAAAGTTAATAAACATCGAACAAGAATTACATAAATATTTCGAGTAAACAATATTTAACAATTTTTTAGCATATATCGACTCTACTCATTTCTAGTTTTAAACTTAACTGAACCAAATATTCAGTGGGCGTGCGTAGGGCGTCACAATTAAATATATATTACCATATAGCCGCCCACACGAAACAATACGTCGGTATCTGATGGTCGCCGCGCTCAGATACCCTGCCCTTGGAACTTTGACTCATTGAAATTCCTAGATACGAGACCTATCTGCGCGTAACCGATTCTAATGCGAAACCTTGTCTGGTTGTTTGTTTGTTTGTATCTAGTTAACAAAACAGAGCTATACGATATATAACGATATTATATGTAATAACCTGACCGCATTATTCAGTAGCATGTTACATCTTAGTACTAGAGGTTATTTTTTAATTGTAATTACATCAAATATTGTTTCAGTTCGTTTGTAACAAATATTCTCTTCTTACGTATATTCTTAACTTAGTATTTTGCCATTTGATATATATTATTTTATTTTTTTATCTATGGAAACGGAAATTACAATGGAAACATAACATTATGCATATTACACAAAGGAACTACTTATTCTAATATTGAATTTATTCCAGTAGGCCAGTAGTTGACATATTTGATTAAACTGACAATGAACCTGGCGCACTCTGATAATACTATATAGAACAAAGCTTTTAAACTAAATGTAATCTAGAATTGCTTATAAGTAAAAAGAGAAGAGAAAAAAAAATCGTAAATCGCCGGAGGAACTGCATTCCCGAGTCTAACTTCATGTACAACAAAAGAGTGAAAGTATGATTCGGAACTATGAGACAGAAATTTGAGAAGGGTCTTAAATGAGATTTACTTTCTACATTGGATGAGTGAACAAAGGAGAATCCATCTCGCAAATACAAAGGATAATATTAATTCTAATAGCTCCTTTAATTATAATATAAATTAACTATGAGATTTGTTCAGGCATTGTGTATAGATATTAACAGAAATCAATATACAAATTGCAGTATAGGGATAAATATTGGGCTATTTAAACATTTCAAAGTCTTGCTCATATACTAAAAACTAGAATTTAATTTGCTGAAGGAACAATTTTTCAACTGCAATTTACAAAATAAAATTAACTACCCTATATCCTATGACACGAACAAAAACTACGTAAGGTGAACTATTCATTACTTGATATCTTCGCTCATAAACAACTACCCTCTACACTAACCCATCAAAACATTAAATATAGTTGAAAACCGTATTTTCTTCAAACTTTATACCCTCCCGTTTTTCTTTTGAAACATAGTTTATTACGTTTACCTAGCTCTTGTCTCCTATAGATAATTAGGTGATATATGTTGTGTGTGCTCTACATCAGTTAATGGTCTCAATGACTGATTCTGATCGTAGCATTGTAGACAAATAATATAGAAATACAATATAAAAGAGATTGAATCCGCTAAGAAATGATTCGAGATTGATTTCATCGCCAATTAAAGGATTCTTAATTGAAAGCCAAAGGAAACGAAGATATTCGATGAAGAAAGACGAAACAGTACCTGCCTCATTTCAAATTTCGTGCGACCCTCGAATCTGGAATACTCCGAATTGTGTAAGAGAAAAAAAAATTCTTAGCTAAGACGATTCCAACGGCTAAAGTTTTTCGGACACTACGTGGTGGCACTCGGTGAAGTAAATGTGCGAAAATATTTCTGCGCAATTTGTGATTTCGATATTTCTTATTTTTAAGATCATTATCTCATTTCGAGGCTCCCGAGGTGAGGCATTTGGCAGGCGTTGTTTTGCATCAGCCGAATTGAGAGAAATATTCGGGCCCTTAAGGTATATACGTTTTAAAATATCCTTCGTGTTCTTAATTATCACTTGAAACATTTCCTCAATTTACTCGCAGTGATTTTTACATGTTCTTCCACGATTAACGATACTATATAGCTTAACGATACTATTATTATTATCTTTCTTCGTGGAACTCATTTCTTTAATACAAAAGTCTACTCAATAAAATCTGTTATATTGTTAATCTGAATCGATACACATATACATATCCACATCTTTTACTCGTAAGTTATATGAGAAGGATGTTTAGCTATATGCCAAAGTATATTTCATCAAAATTTAATTAACCTGTCCGGAGATAACTAAAGCAAAAAAACCAGTACCATTTTTTTTTATATCGAGGATATATTCCCAAGAATTTACTACAAATCAGAGATTTCTATATTATCCATTCGTCCAGAAATATTTTTTTCTAATTTCAAAGCCAAATTACAGTCCAATATAATCTTCACATTTCAAAGCTGATTTTTCGTATTACAAATTCACTTCACAATTTATTATCTTGAACTGAATAGGGATGGAAGACGTATTCGGTATCCCACTGATGTTTTGTAAAGAATTTCTCAAGGCAATTTTCCACCGGGGCTCGTAATGAGGTCGATAAATACGCATCGAGATTGGTATAATTTTTTTTTATATAACATAAAGCGAAAGGACGGTTGGAAGCAAGAGATCTATCTAATATTAATTTAAATGAATAACAAAAATAATAAATTAATACACCCACAAGTTTTAGACCTGATAAAAACTTTCAATTGAGACTACATATCTAACTAAAATAATAAACTTGATAAAATATAACAGCAATTTGAAAGATACAATTCTACTAAAAAAATACATATAAAAGAGAACAATAACTAGGAAACATTATGTGAAAAGAAATTATACTAGTTATGTTATTATAATAGCTACGGAATGTTTGAATGTACATAGGGACAAGTGTGAGACACCTACAGACGTTCCACTATTAACTTTATTATGCCATTTGTATGTTATTTAATGAAATAATAAACAAATTAAGAAACCAAGACGGTTTCTTAATTTGTAAGTTTCTTAATAAGTAAGTACGTGTTTTTATTCGGGGTCCAAACAAAATAACCCGAAACCCGATTTTAAGGTTAATAATACACTGATATACACAAAAAAATGTTTCCTCTAACTTATCGCCCGTGTAATCACCCATACGAAGCAAAAAAAAAATCGATCTGTCAATAAATTTAACTCGAATTAATAAATATCCACAAATAATTGGCTCCTTGCGGTCGCTCGACTGCCCAACAGTAGGTAGTAAAACACATAACATGCAATTAACTCTGTTACGATAAATTTATACAAACAAATGCTTGGGATTTTACTTTCTATATACAAAAATAGAAATGATAGTGAAATCTAACTAACCGAATAGTTTGTAACAGCGTCGATATAAACTGACATAGTCAAAGAGCATGACTAGTTTTTTTTTATCCACAAATGGACTAGCACTAGACATATTTCATATGTTATTAAAATGTAACGAAACATGAGAAGGTGAAGTGTGCCCATTAAGAACACTCTGACAGCGACTATGATGGCAGCAGATTTACTATACAAGAGTATAATACTCAACTTCGAGATAATTCTACTTCCAGCAAATACCACAACATATAGCCTTATAATGAAATCAAGGACTTAGTACAGTGATCTATGCAGAATGATCTCATTATGTTTCAAAATCTTCTAGTGTTATTCTTTAGTATTTGGTTTAGTTTCATTAATAAGAAAATCCAGAGTCGGTAGTAGTAACCAACTTAGATTGGATTGTAAACAATAAAACTGTAGAGTCATCCGTAATGAATATGATATCAGAACATCTATCAGATCAGTCTTCAAAACTATGGGTGATGTAAAGCACAGGAAACTTCGGAATAATGAAATCCCTAGGAATTCGTTTTACTAAATCGTCTGCTATTTAGCTCCTAGGGTTAAATTTATTGGGATAGTTAAAAAGCGGCGCGGGCGCACCTCGAGCTAAGTTATAATTTGCCTGTCAAACAGTTTTTAAGAGACGTCATTCATTCACGCACAAGCGGGAACATTTCATTATCTATGACTCCCATGTGCCCGTCCGGTTCTTTTTGGTACGCCTCCTTTATTTGGGTCGTCGGTACGATGTTCTCGAGGTATTGTGATGCTCGGTTTCCTTTCCTCATTGTGTCGTCCACTTACAGCCTTCTGTTTCTGAGCCAAGTTTCTCTCATTGCTTAATTTCCGTAGCAATTACACCGCGTTATCTCCGTTCCAAATCTTGATCACTATTAATAGTGTAATTGTGAAAGTTTGTTGTTTCGTTATCAATAATTAAATCGTCATCATTAGACGCGTTGGGTGAGCAAATCGATTACCTTTTACCACAATAGATAGCTTTGTTAGACTACTTATACCTTCCACTCTTCACTTGTAGTTATCTGCTGCCGAAGACAGACTATGTAAGTACCACCGTAGTGCCTATTTCTGCCGCCAAACCGTACTGTGCAAACATTACCAGTTGAAAGGTCGTTGTAGCTAATATAATTACTATCCAATATCCAAAATAGCTTTATTGGCTTTGACAAAACCTTTATGTGATATTCTGGTCTTAAGTGTTGATATTTATTAAACATCGTTTCACAAACACAGAGATAAAATAGTAGATATATAAAGACAGAAAAAGATCTGAAGAATATCGGTTAATAATAGTAGTATGGAAAAGCAAGTAAATGAAAACATTATTTTAGTATTATGGACACAATAGTATACAATCTGTATGCAGTAAATCGTCGATGCATCCATAGAAGACTGGATCTCGCTCCTAATAATTTTTTCGAAGATTCCACACACTATTATATGGAAAGAAAAAAAAGATCACATCTATATAAACTCTTCCAGCAGATGTGAGAAAAAATTAAAGGTAGCATAGATACTAAAAATAAATCTTTATGATTTGAATCGAAAACGATTGTATAAAACACAAAGAGGTGTCGAAAAATTCGAGTCATTCATAACTTTGATATTATTAAAAAATTTTATTACCACATTGTATTCAATACAGCGTTATCAAGAACTCAATGCATCAATAGTGTACTGATTGACTAATAACTGTGACACCGCTGACGACTCCATTAACAGTGCTCCGTGAGAAATGAAATGCGGGTAGAAAGAATAGTCGTTTTATCTACTTGACACCGGTTTTTATGACAAAGCTTACGAAGCTTTATAAAAGCTTGTGATAAATTTAGCTGTAAAATAAAAATTTATTATTATTTATTCCTCAATGGACTAACCTAACTTTCTTATAACGTTAAATGACAACTAGACAAGAAAATGAAGCATAGTCATCTAGAATCTTCTATCATATTTAGATAGCTGGATGTTCAGCAGTGTTTGCCAATTGACTAATGTAACATTATACTTAACGGGTCTCATACAGTAACTCAAGAGATCCCAGCCAACCTCACCTGTTCGTGGTGCACCCTGTTAATCAACAAACGAAGGTCTAGCTCCCACCGACCCGCATTGGACCAGCAAGGTAGGAAATGGCCGAAATCCTTCTTACATAAACCATTACAAACGACGACCCCTAGTACCCAGCGGTTTTGCGGACAGCACAGGGTCAATCGATGTGGAAATCTTTGGGGCAGGCCTATATCCAGCAGTGGACATCTATCGGCTGATAATGATGAACATTATACTGCTGAGGAAGCAATAAACTTTTTAGTAAATCTGCAGTAAATAAAAGAGGCTCAAATGGAACAAATAATCAATTCTTTCTTATTACTTTGGTATCAGGAAAATTCTTAGCCTTATAACAAGTTGGGTTTGATTGACAGTAGGCTTTCCGAAGCTGTATATCTATCCACCCTCATAGTTATCACATCTGTCGTAGTTAATTTTCAGCCTTAACAGCTTTGATGTGGTCCAACTTTCAACAGGCAAAAGGCAGAGTCTTAAAGACAAAGACGCTTTACCATCTTCCACCTCGTTGACCACATCATCAGAAATTTTAAATTTAGACATTTTTAGTAAATAAACAAAGTGAAAACGTATATTAAATACATGATTTTTTACCACATTTTTAAGTAAAGTTAACTTTAAATAAGCACTTATAAGAAGTAAGCTGTCTACGGGTTCCCATATTAAGTCAATTTATGGTGCTCGAGATAAAAACAAAATGAGCACATGTAACAAACAAAAACACTCGAGCGGTCCGATTCAGCCAAAACTTGGTAATATGATATTTTGTTGAAAAAAATAATAATACTGTGTATTGGTTAAGTAATTTAAGTCTAATTTCAACACTATCTTCTTTAATAATACTAACTTAAGCACTATAGAGTTTTTAACGCGACAGAACAACAGTAACTTTCGAAACGCTGGAAAGGAAGTTTGTATTATTGATACAGTATTTTTACATTGCATTCATCTCTACTATCTCTCTAATCTCTACTCAGGTCTTAAATCTTTTTACCATAGTAATTTATTTATAGATCTTCAAATCGAAACCTAACAATACTTTGTTAAATATTACTTAGGCTGATTAAGATCTCCGACAAAAGGAGTATCCCCAACGATGGACGTTCATTGGTTGATATGATGATGGCAAAAGGTACTTACCATCAAATAAGTGACGCCTAGGAGAGTCACTATATATTCTTAAAACATTAATTAAAAAATTGCTGTACTTGTTTCTTAGATAAGTCTTTATTAAAAACTCTACTACCTCTAACCAGATAGAAATCAATAAAGCATGAGTTAAACAGTACCCTGTTATGTATATAACTTTTTCCGAATTAGTTCCTGTAACTTATTTAGTTTTAAATACTTAAGCACTTTGTATATATTTAAAAAGTCATTTCTAACCTGTCCAGTTATTGGAATTGTTGCCGCCAACTTGAACTTAGTTATGCGGATAAACTGATTGGTTTAGTTCAAGTACAACCGAACTCGGACTATCTGTACTCCTTTACAATAACATTGGTGCTAAGTATTAGGGGGACCGGAAAGTAATGTCGTTTCTGCGCATGCCAATACTTGATTGTCATTTGTCAGCTCATTGTTTTGTTCAGAGGCGTACCAAAGACATTGTGAGGTTATAGTGATTTCTTTACTTATAGACAATTGAATTACAATTTTTTTTTGTAATTTTGGGTAAAATGGCCAGCCAAATACCAGAAGAGGTACACATCCGGCATTGCATGCTCTTTGAGTTTCGCAAGGGAAATAACGCAACAGTTGCTACCAAAAACATTTGCGATGTTTATCCAAATGCACTGGACATTCGTAAATGCCAAAGGTGGTTTTCAGAAGTTCAAATCGGGTAATTTTGATCTTTCCGACTCGTATCGATCAGGAAGACCATCAGCGTTAGACAACGACGTGTTAAGGGCGGAAGTGGAAGCAAATCCGTGTCAGACGATCGAGGAATTGTCAAACAGTCTCAACAAACCTTGGTCGACCATCCAAGAACATTTGAAGCAGATTGGAAAAGTAAGCAGAGCAGGTGTTTGGGTCCCGCATAATCTGTCCGAACAGAATAAGGCTAACCGATCAATCACATGCAACTTATTGCTTCAACGACACAACACAGAAGCGTTTTTTGATCGCTTGATCACAGGAGATGAGAAATGGGTCCTGTATGATAACCCAAAACGCAGAAGGCAGTGGCTCTCTCCAAATGAAATCCCTCGGAGTACTGCTAAGCCAGGTTTACACCCCAAAAAAGCGCTTTTGTGTGTTTGGTGGAGTATTCGCGGCATTGTTCATTTTGAATTACTGAAACCTGGAGAAACTGTTACTGCAGACCTCTACAGCGAACAATTGCAGCGAGTCAATCAATCTTTAATTGAAAAGTGGCCAGCGATTGTCAACCGAAAAGGCGTCATTCTCCAACATGACAATGCAAGACCGCACTGCGAAGGCGAACTCTAGAAAAAATTAATGAATTGGGGTGGGAGGTGCTGCCTCATCCACCATATTCGCCCGATGTTGCACCATCGGATTTCCACTTATTCCGAGCGCTGCAACACTTTTTAAGTGGCAAAACATTTGCAAATTTGGATGATATCCAAAATGCCATCTCTAGATATTTTGCCGAAAAACCAATTAATTTTTATCGATCAGGGATTGAAAATTTACTCACTAGATGGCAAAAGGTTATTGACAATGATGGGGAATACATCATTGATTAAAAATAAAGACTCGTTAAAAATGTATGTGTTTGTATTTAGCGTAAGAAAACGACATTACTTTCCGGTCCACCTATTATCAGTTACTGGTGGTAGGTCTTTATTGACAGAGACTATCTTATACCTGCCTAAACTAGTGTGCCAACATTACCGAGCTCCGTTTTAAAGGGTGCTGTAGATAATGTTGTTACTGGGGTAACGAAACACATCTTATATTACAGGTGACGAGCGCAATGTGATGCCGTGTATATCATCCTAACTAGCGCCACGTTGTTACAGACAAGGGCATTATCAGATAAAAAAAATTCTCGTTTCATTATTTCATTAAATAACAAAAATAACAAGAAATTAATTAAAAATTCAATTAATACATTTATTATTAATTTATCTGTTACAAATATTATTATCTATGTATTAATACGCAAAGAAAAATTTAAGTATCGAGTATTGGAGTGATTTCTTCAATTGAATATAACGTAAATTCTAGATAAAAAAGGATATTGTGAGTTAAATATATTGAAAATATTTTCATAGTATAATATACTGATTCTTTTAGTATATATAAGAAAGTGGTATTTTTTCTTTTAACTGTACAATCACGAAAAAAACCCAGCGGCCCATATGCGCGAGCATCTGTCGCCCCGCGCCGCCATACCGCCCCATTCAACCACTCGACTGCCTATCTGTCCGTCTGTCTGTTGACGCGTATAAGGAATTTATACCGTACAAGTAGCGCAATGGGGGCCCCCGTTTAACCCGAAAATAGATATGGTTAAGATAACCTGCCTTGTTTACATGCCGAGCGATTTACGTGACACTTCTCGAGTGCTCTATGGATTTTTATTTATTTTTAATTTTAAGCGGCCATAGATAAAACTTATACAATTTTTTTATATTCAACGTTCACCTGGTAGTAAGTGATACACTTAACCATAACATCGCGGCGCTAGTTAGGATGCTACACAATACAACACATTGTGCACGTCGCCTTGAGACATAGACTGTTAAGTCTCATTACCCCAGTAATCTTCCTTTTAATAGAAAACACAGTGATTTTTGCACATTACTGTTTGCCGGAAGAAATAGGAGCTACGTTAGTACCTACCAAAATGGTCTCAAGTAACAAAAACCTACCACCAGTAAAGAATTTGCCAAAAATCATCCAAGAGTCTAAAGAGTGGATTACTTTATTAACAAAGTTATAATTGAATGAATAGAGATTAAAAGTTACTATCTTCGCCGATTTCGCGGTCAATAGCAATCTTACAAGTTATCTAGTTACAAGTAAGTTATAATACTTTCTCAATACCATGTTAATGTTACAAATAAGTAGTAAACATAATTAAGGTCAATTGTTAGCGTGTAGTTGATAAAAAGGTGAATAACAAACTTAATTATTAGTATCCAATAATGGAACTATCGGTTGATGATGATGATGGTTATTACCAATAAATAAGTCAGTCGACAAGGTTACAGAGCACTGCCATATAAGTAAATAACCTGTATAACCTGTACTATCTTATACAAATAAACCCATTTGATCCTCAATACTAAAGAGGAGTTTTATACGAATATATTTTACAAGTACATATATCTATATATAGTATTGTAGGCTCTGTACGTTCCGGTTAATTTTAAACTATATTTTTAACCAATACTAAAATATGTTTTGTGTTAAACTTAGTATATAAATCTAGTGTTAATTTATCTGTGTTTTCGTACTCATGATATCCGAAATTGCTGAACAGATTTCGTATTTCACGATGCGACGAGACGAGGCGGACTTTCATATGATGGTAAGTGATACTCTCGATAATTAGGATGATAACTGTTAAGACTCATTACCTCATCAATTTAATTAGCTACGACGCCTTTCAAATAGTATTGTTTGCACACTGCTCATTAAGGGCAGAGATAGAGCATAGGTCTGCGGAAACACAAATCATCATCATCAGTCGATAGACGTCCACAGCTGTACTTAGCCCTACCAGATTTAGTGTAACTCTGTTCTAGTTCCTTCTCAGTTTCAAGAAAGCTATTCATCATGTACCGGCATATCTGAAGCGTCTGAATTGTTCCGCCGAACCAGAGACAGAAAGGACTGTATCACGCTGATCGCCAACCTTCACTAGTTGGAGAGGCACTTTAAGAAGAAGAAGAAGATTTTATCATGAGGTTTTGTTTCATGTACTAGCTTTTCACCGGCTGTTTTGGTGGTAGTAACATAAAATTGAACTTGAAATTTGTGTGATCCTTGAGAGCAATCGCAATCTCAAACGACTTATTATAGCAACCGTTACTATAGCAACCGCATAAATGGTACAAACTGGAAATGTTTATAAAATTGAATTAGAAATATAATGATGAAGGATATATGAAATTAAGAAAATAAATAGCCTATAACCATCTACGAATCGAATGGTCATGTGCCCATGTTGATACGTTCACTAGTTTTCACGTGATTAGCGAACAAAGGTAACGGTAAACATTTTGATTATATATGTATATATATTTTCTTCCTCCTGTCCTTTCCCCAGCTATGTGGGGTCGGTACAGTATGTACTTCTCTTCCATATCCCTCTATCAATCATCATATCTGAATTCACACTCTTCTTACACATTCTTCCTCAACCCTTTTAACCATCCACGTTCGTTCTCATTACTTTATTTATATATATATATGGTGGTCAAATATGAATTGATATTATTGTCCTATGCCACGGAGCAGTGAACACTTCGGGTGGGCGTAAAACAGAAACAGCGGCAGATACAGACATGTCCGTTTCCTTACGCGCGTGTCTCAGGTTTGCGCAAATACGCCGGTGACTCACAATAATATTGTCTTTGTATTACAAATGCAATTTATGACGAAACCTAGGCTTAGGTATTGCATATAGCTGAACCTAAGTACCAGTGTACTGTGTATGTAAAATCGATTCATTGGTATTTATAAAACTTTGTCAAACACTAAGACTACAACGGACACAATTGACATCTAGAAACATTCTCTCCCTCTTAACTATTTGAGAATATTGAGATCTAATAACTGTTCATATTTATGTAACATATATATAAAAATATACACATATACGTATACATGCATATTATTTGTTTTGCGTAGAAAATATATATATAAATACTTTTTGCTCTATCCTTCACCTTTTGTTATTTACATTAAGTCTAACATTATTTGTATTTGCTCTTACTTGTGTCTAAATTCCCAATATTACTTTATTCCTACTTTCTTGTTAATTTCTACTGAATCTTATTAAACTTCACTTTGTTTCTTATTGTCTAAATTTGTTAATATTATATATTTTTTAACTATAACCTACTTCGTACTGAAGACTTCAAATTGTCGTGTTGTTTACACCACCTAGTTATACCATGCTTGCTATCAGGTCGCACTATAGAAGTGTCGACATAGTATAACAGTTCGCGTAAATGATAAGTGATTGTCGAATAAGGCCGTTAGTACCTGGAAGGCACTAACCGCCAGAATAACAACCACCGGATGTTTCTCACATTCCATTTTATTATATAAAACAATGTTGACTTGTCTTCGTTTATGTTTATTATGCTAGATATGTTTACACAAAATTTAATAAAATTTACATATATACTCACTTCTCGTTTAAATCAAATGACCAGCCGCGACCCCCTTGGTGTTGCCACTGTCCATGGGCATCAGTGTTCATTCTCCACCAAGTAAACTGTTCGCTCATTTTCCCACCCTTGTTATAAAAAAATGCTTCTATTACTTACCCAAAGTTTTTTTTTTTTTTTTTATAACATCTAATAGGCAAACGAGCAAGACGGGTCACCTGATGGTAAGTGATTCACCGCCGCCCACGGTCACCAGCGATGCCAGTGCGTTGCCTATTTTTTATTTTTTTTTCTTGTCAAGTCTTGATAAGAATAAAAACGTAGTGTAACTAACTCTTAATAACCCAATATCTGGATTTTAACATATAATGTCTCTATTTTAGATCATTAGGTTATATTCGACGCTGCATAAAAAAAAGTTTTTTTCTTATATTCAATAGATATAATGGAAATACTATCTAATAAACGTTATCACACTGAAAAGGCTTTAGCAATATCGTTCAAAAACCTATATAAATAAAATTATACACAGACTACGAAAAGAACTACATAAAACTAACTCTCTTCTCGGAACAGTTTTAATTGTAACTTAATTCAGGAGGTTAAGCTTTAACTACTTGAAGTTCTAATGCACTTATTCTTTCTTTAGACCCTTACTTATGTATACGTACTTAATGAAAATGTTTATTTTTTAAGATAACTTTAGACTTACAATATCATAATTAACAGATAATGGAGTACGTGATCTTGATCTTAAGTTTTAGGCTATTTAATGTGATATTGTATAAACACTAACTAGCACCTTATTATCACAGGCATCATCTTTCCATCCGATGGATATCCATTGCTGGACAAACACGTTTTTGCGCTGATGGAACCCATACGAGTCTCAACGGAGCTCTGAATTACCAATATGTAAAAACCCCTGTAAACCTTGCCCTCTTATCACTTTTTTTAACGCACCATCAAGACAGGTAAGAAGTTAAGCTTATGGTAAGGTATGTGCCTACTCATAACAACATGGCTGCTGATTGGCGATAGAAATTAGTGCTGTGGTAGTACCTACCTAGGTAGATCTCAAAGAAACTTCCTAAGTAAAGTACAAACGATAATTCAATTTCATGAGCGTAATGTATCTCTGTGTAAACATCTTAACTATATCCTCATGTTACAAGGTGAAATGTTAATGATAATAAGTATAACTTATCATCAACATCTCAACCGATGGACATCCACTGCTGGATATTGGTTTCTTGTAATTTATTTCATTAAATACTGTCTTATACTGTTCAAGTCGTTCCTCCCTGCGAATGGCTTGACTTATTATTTACCAACTGTTGTAATAATATTGGATTTAAAAGGCAATCTTATGACAAACGTGTTTAATTGAGAGATTCGCCGTTAAAATAGAGCCGAATGGAAAGCGAAATAGTAATGTACCACAAATATAGTGTTGTGCTAACCGATAAAGAACAGTAAAAATTTTCTATTACAACACCAACTAATAAATATTCTGTCCTTATCACTTCTTTGTATAAAAAAACCAAATGTACTATAATGCTTATATTTTTAAACGAAACAGTTATTGAACTGTTGCTTCCCAATGATAGTATATTTCGTTAAATTTCAAGTCGATAATTTAAATTCGCACGTTTACATATTTTCGCAGCTCATTTACCGCGAGGGAGTGAAATTTCAATACACGAACGCGGTCCTCGTTTGCGGCGCGATATTAAAAGCGCGCTTTAAACAAATATATTTCATAATAATTACATACGCCGTTCAATTATGAAACTCATCATTTACTTAGTAATCGGGAATAATCAATAAGCGGTGAAATGGACGTTTCATTTTCCCGAGCGTAATATACAAAGGCAAGTCACGGTAATGTACTGTGCAGAATTTATCGAAAAATTTTTCGTACATTAAATAAAAGCTTTAAGAGCGAAAACATAAAACCGAAACTAGGTTCCGTACATTTAAAAATATTTAACTTACAAATGTTCCTTTGATCCTCTATACATATATACTAGCAATATTTGGGCTTGGCTTAGACCGCTGGTTGTTACAACAACAGTACCTATTTTTATTACCGAATGATACTTGCAGTATACTATACTGGTGGTAGGTCTCTGATGCCGGAGTGAGTCTACGTAGGTACTGCACCGCCTATGTCTGCCGTCAAACAATAGGCTTCAAACATTACTGTTCCGCTTTGAAAGGCGTTGCAGTTAGTAAAATTACTGGGGCAACGAGACACAACATTTTGTCTGAAGGCGACGAGTCCAATATGATACAGTTTATATCATCCTAACTAGCGCCACGATCTTAAGGGCGGGCGTATCATTTATCATCAGGTAAAAAAAAAAACAATCTATCGATATATATTGAACATAAGTCTTGTAAGAAAACCTAGGCTATATAGATCTTATGTCTTAAAGCAAAGAGCACAATGTGATGTTGTATCATCATACGTTTTTCTTTACTCGTCGTTTTGTCTAATAAAAGTTATTATTACAATATGAGCCAGGTTTCTATTGAGATAATTTCTTTTCAGGGAACGCTGAAAAACGATTTATAACAAGTGCATTGTAAGTACACACTTATCTTTCCGCAGAATGTAAGCCATAAATCAAACTTACAAACAGCTCCTCATAATGTAAGGGATTTCAGTAAATAAACAACATCTAGATACCATCGCGGGGCGCTTTAATAACGGCCTTAAGAAAAGATTTTTTTTTTTTTACAGCGTTTATATTATGAAATACTTTTCATTCTTGCTGGGAACACCTCTATCGACGTGATCTTTTTCAGGGTTGCCCAAACATTTAATTAAAGTAAGAATAATAAGGATAAAGGTAATCGCCAGTACCTTTCTGTTGCCGGAGGCCGCTTAGGTAGGTTAGTACCGTAGAATCAATCTCTACTGCCATACAGTAGTGTGCAAACATTACTGTGATACGATTTGAAGAGTGCCTTAGCTGGTGTAATTACTGGGGTAATGAGAACGAACTTATATCTCAGACAATGAACGCAATGTCGTGCAGTGTATATCATCTTAGTTAGTAGCTAGTTGTTATGGGCAGGAGTATCACTTACCATCAAGTAAACATTCAGCTCGACTCGTCGCTTAATTAAATAAAAAAAAGTATTTCTGGATATTTTGATATATGTATACACTTGTACTTACATACAGCCTGATTCAAATTAGTTATTTTATTTGTTATATATTGCAGAATAATAATAGATGTAATCCTAAAAAAAACTAAAGTGAATATTATTAAGTCTGAGTATAACTTAAAAAAGACAAGGAACTAAAAATGTCGACTAACATTAGTTAAGTAAAGAGTGTGTAAAAAATATATATTTTGACAAGTTGCTTAGTAATCTTGAATGCTTAACTTATTGTACTTGTCGTTTGAAATAAGTTATTATCATGAGCTAGGATCTAATAAGCACATGTATAATATATACTTTCTGTAAAATATATTGTATGGATAAAAGCGTCAAGTTCTATTATAAGAAAACGTTAAATAAACAAAAATTATGTTATTTATTTGTACTTGAAACAATTTTTTTTAACACTATTCGACTAAGTTAGACGGGGACGACGTTCATCTGATGGTAAGTACGCCCACCCATAACAACGTGACTCTAGTTAGGATGGTATACTGCTGAACTAAACTCCTACTATACTATATTACATTATTTACTTACCTTTGTCCAGCAGTGGACGTCTTCCGGCTGATTGGATTGGATTGGATGATACTATATTACATGTACTATATATTACACTCGTCGCCTTGGAACAGAAGATATTATGTTTCGTTATCATAGTAATTTCATTAGCTACAACTGCTTTCAATCCGGACAACAGTAATGTTTGCGCAGTACTGTACGGCAGCAGGACTAGGCGCTGCGGTCTAGACGGTCTCTAGCAATAGAGACCTACCGCCACCAAAATTAGTTTCCTTTACTAATTTATATTTGTAATATCCTTTTTGGTATTTTATAACACGTTTTCATATCCATTTAAACTATGATCCATAAAAGCATATTTGTTACTACGATAGTGTGGATGATAGATACAGTACCACAATGTGCTCGTCGGCTTGAGTCATAAGGTTGTTAAGAGCAGGAACTTACCATCAGATGAGTGTCTCTCATCTTGTCGCTTCATCCAATAAAAACTCGTTAAAATTATACATTCATAAAGTTTAGTTTGATGTCCTTAACTGCTTTCTTTAATAACTTGTTTACCTACTAAAGGTAATTCAATACAACTGTAGTACACAAGGGATTATTTCAAAATACGTATCGGCAATAAAGTCGATATTTAAATATCTCCTCAGTATTCGCTCAACGGCTACGACTCGAGATATCGATGTCAGATTGCATACGGACGATTCGATAAGATAATCGAGAGGGAAAATTTTAATTTCACTCGCGCCTCGTTCGACAGCTTGGTGTTATCAATACCATAATTTGGGTGGCAATTTATGTTACAAACGCATCGGACAGGGGACACCACCAATGAAGATAACTGAAACTGAAATAAAATTAACAAGTGACACCTAAATTAATTAGTAATCGTTTTATTTACATTTTATGCAAATGCAACCCTCATCTTGTTTCCACAGATCTATATCTAGATGCAGTCTAACGGATGTGTGAAAGACAACTTGTAATGTATTCTCAACAAATATTGAATACAGATTATATTTAGTTTTTTTTTATCTACGAAGCGATGATACGAGCGATACGTTCAACTGATAGTAAGTGATACACCTGACTGTAACAACGCGACTCTTGAAGGAATGATATACAAATATCTAGCATATGTCTATTAAGTGACAACACGAATCTTATCATTAAATCATATACAATTAAAAAAAAGATGATGACTGGATTTAGTGGAAGGCTATATATAGAAGTGGATAAATAAATGATGATGATGGACAAACCACATTGCTGCTTTCATCATTTTAATCAGTAGTATACAAACAGAACTATATATACGTTTTATTTCCTTTAATCGGTGCAGTTAAGGATATTCGTCTAAACGGAGATCTTCCCAGTTCAGACTCACATGTAATGGAGCAATAATAGTTTTTTTTTTTTTTATTAAGGGTCCTAGACGAGTGATATGTTCACTAGATGATAGGATGGTCACCTCCATATTGTACTTGTCGCTTTAAGGCATAAGATGTTGTCGCGTTACCCCAGTAATATTGTGATATAAGAGATTGTAGCTGGTGAGCTACTGCGCCTTTCAAAAGGTAACACAGTAATGTTTGCATACTACAGTTGGTCTGCAGATATAGGAGCTGCGGTGGTACCTACTTAGATGGTTCCGGTTTGAAATATGTCAATGACAAGATTCTTTTATATACTTCTCTTAAAATGAGATACAAAAGAAAGATGAATCTTAACCTTAACACTGTCGCATACATACAGCCTCATAAATGACAGTTTTTTTTTCCATGATCTGTCCTTAGCTTTATCTGTTCTTTTTGGTAATCATCATCATCATCATTATCTATCGAACCTATGCTGCACGCATCCAGCTGCTCCCGCAATCTTCACCAGATCGCTGGTCCACCTGGTGAGGGGCCTGTCAACACTACGTCTACCAGTACGCGGAGTATTCAAGGACCTAGATGTCCCATCGTCTGTCAGTCCTTCGAGCGATGTGTCCTGCCCATTGCCATTATGGTAATCGATATTATTAATTAGATATTCATTTCCGGTCAATGAAAATTATTTCACCATCATAATTTGTAAACTATTTTTAAATCGATTTTCAAATGCATTTACTAACTTTGTCTTTAGTAGACTTTGATAATTAGTTCAAAGCTATTAATACGATTATGGTATGATTTTTTTTTCACAATAGAAAGAATAATACTTCACCGTTTTTAATTTATACATTTTCATATTAAACAGTGGGAGAAAAACAATACATTCAGCGCAACACACTAAAGCTTTTAGCTGAATCCTGTTCCCAAAATAAAACGAATCCTCGCGATTAAAGTTTACTCCAGGTCCGCTGGAAATTTAGTTCATTAAATTTCTGAAATGCTACACTTTTTAATTTTAACAGGTCAAATGCTATTGATCACTGGACGACCAGGTGAGTTACTATTTATCCAACGAAAATGTTCAGCTCCTCAATATTGATAACAAGAGCGAAGAAATAGAATAACTTACTGGTGTCAATGTTCTCTTCTAATATCTTCTTTTATATACGATTAGCAGCTCGCTGGCCTAATGGTTAGAGCGTGCGGCTTTCATTTCGAAAGTCGCGGGTTCGAATCTCAGTATGTACCAATGACTTTAATATTTAAGTTATGTACATTTGTGAACTTTAGTAACAACAGCGAAATACAAACGATGAAGGAAAACATCGTGAGGAAACCTGCACATGAATTAGAATTTATTCTAAGGTGTGTGTGAAGTCACCAACCCGCATTGGGCCAGCGTGGTGACTATGGCCCAATCGCCTTCATATTGAGGGTAGGCATGTGCCCCAGCAGTGGGGACGTAAATTGGCTGTTATGATGATGATATACAATTAAGCGACGAGACGATCGTGACGTGCACGTGATGGTAAGGGTTACGCCTCCCCATAACAATGTGGCGCTAGTTAGCATGACATTGCGCTCATAGCCTAAGACGTTTTTTTTTATTGATTTTATTCAACGAAGCGACGACACAAGAAAGATGTTCCTCTCGGTAAGTTTTGTGTTGGTGGTTGCTGCAGTGTTATCATGGTAAGTGATACACCTGCCTATAACAACGCGGCGCTAGTTACAACGTTATACACTGGGCCACATTGCGCTTCTCGCCTTAGACATAAGATGTTGGATCTCGTTACCACAGTAATTACACCGCCTGCTACCAGTTATTGTCTATCTCTAAGAAAAGACTGAATGGGCTGTTACTGACCGAGATGCTTTATATCACGATATTACATCAGATAATATTGTAGTCAAGTATTCCTTAATAGTCTGTTTGAATAAAAAAAGAATTATAGAAGGCCGAAAGCATTTTTATTGGTTGATCTTTTAGGATATATATACTTTATTGCAATCTCTTCCAAGTGTATAGAAAGTTCTGGCAATTTCCTTACGCATCGTACTGTACTCAAGTTTACAATGTGAGCAGAATGTTTCTCTTTGTATATATATATTATTATCTACTTAAGCAACGAAGCAAACAAAACGTTCACGTGATGGTAAGTGATACGTCTGCCAATGATAACATGGCGTTAGTCAGGATGCTATACACTACACCATATAACGCTGGTAGCTTGAGATATGAGATATTGGACACATTACTTCAGTAATTTCACCAGCTACAGCAACATTTAAACCGGAACGCAGTATTGTTTGTCGACAGAAATAGGTGCTGCGTTGGTACAAAGACGGTCTCTGGCAACAGATGTAACACCAGTTATCAGTCGATTTGTCAGTGACGAAAAAATTACATATTAAAGTTACAATAAAGACAGGATTCTTATTTAAATAGTATAAAATAAATCGTTTTACTAATATAACGAAAAGCATAAACAACGAACACTAAATAACACTGATAAAGGAAGCGTTGTCATTTGGATTTCGGTTCATTGAGTTGATATTGGCGGTATTGTTCGCCGCCATATTGTCGACCGCGGGCCTTTCAAATTTATTGAACGTCGAAAAGTTAAAAAGATATTGCATAAATTTTCATCGTATCTCTTAATAAATATTATTTAATGATTCATTTATCATTAACTTAAGTAATAAGTATTATTTTTTTATACAATAAAGCCATGGGACGAGCGAAACTTCCATTTGATCGTAAGTGATACGCCCATAATAAAATGACGCCAGTTAGGATATTATTATACTGTACCACATTGTGATCGTCGCTTAAGACATAAGATGTTGAGTCGTTACCCCAGTAATTAAATTAGTTACAGCGCCCTCCAAACTAGAACACAGTAATGGTTACGCTGTTTGTCGGCAGAAATAGGCGCTGCGGTGGTACCTACCTTTTTTTTTATTTTTTTTAGCGTGGGGAAATCCTACATTGGATACGCTTCTGCTGTGGGGGCAACAGAGGGGTTATGCCGGACTCATACCGGCTAAAACCCCACGGTGTACGTCTCAACGCTTTAGCCAAAACCACAGGAACGCTTTCGCACACAACTGTGGTCTCGACGGCGAAAGGCCACAATGAGGCCGCATCTCGGGGTGAAACTGGAACTCTCCACCCCATTTACCAGTAATGCGGTGGTACCTACCTAGACGTTCTTCAGCAACAGAGATCTACCACCATTATGTAAAAAACTTGGGGTAATCCTTTCTCTATATTAAAGGTACATACCACTGCATAGGATATGTTAACGATCTTGTTAATATATAAAAGCATCCAAAAATATATAAGTTTATAATGGTAGTAAAGTCATTTCGGACAGTACCGTCTTTTGGTCTTTGTTGTCACCAAACATCGTGACCAAGTGGCAGATTATTGTTGACCAAGAAGGTTCTTATCACAAGAACATTTACACACCAAACGTTTCCTGTACATATTAACTTATAATATCCTCGACTGAGTCGGTCCAAAAATAAATTGAAAATGTTAACACGCGACTCAAGTTACATATGTTAATAAGTAACAAATGTTCACGTTTAACACGATAACATTTCAAGTAACAGAAGAAATTACATGGATCCTTATTCCGTTAATAAAATTGAATGTGTTGCAAATTGTACGAAGAATTCTTTGAAAACAACTTTCATCATCATAACCGATGGACGTCCGTCCACTGCTGGACATAGATCTCTTGTAATCTGCTCCTCAAACCGCGCTGTTTGAATCCAGTGGCAACCAGCGATCCTTAGTGTAATATTTGCCTGTAAATTTACTGGTAGGTCTCTATTGTCAGAGACCGTCTAGGTAGATACCACCACAGCATCTATTTCTTCCAGCAAACAATAGTCGGCAAACATTACAGTAGTCTGATTAGAAGAACGCTGTCGCTAGTGAAATTACTAGGGTAACAAGACTTACATCTTGTCTCGACGACGACGAGCGCAATGTTGTGCAGCAGTATACCAACTTAACTATCGCCGCATTGTTATAAGTGAGCTTATGACTTACCATCAGGTGAATGTCCCGCTCCTCTCCTAGTATTGTTGAATAAAAAAAAAACCTATTACAAACTGAATTATAACTAAGTAATTATCTTTATTTTGTGCTTAGTTTTAAGTAGTCTTAATTAGTGCTCTAGTTTTAAGACTTAGGAAAATGATTAAGCTTTTTCGTTCATATATAGTTTTATCATGATATATATTAATAAAGTTTATTTCTTATATCACTCAGATGGTAATTAGGCATATAACCATCATGATGGTAAAGAGTTATAGTATCCTATGGATGCCTACAGTATCAGAGCTACCTTAATCGTATTACCAACTACGGAGAAACCTTATACCACATAATTTTTCAAAAAACTTCTTATGTAGCTCCTTGAGTAATCCTCGATAGATAAACCTAGACCATAATGATGTTCTAGAGTTATGGATTTCCTTAATATCATGTAAAATTGTGATCAAATATTACTTCATGATTGATAAAAAAGAACGAATTTAAACAAATTTTGCTTAATTTATGTCTAAATTTTTAAAGGATGGGTCTACGTTGGAATGACTGGATTTAAGGTCTGAACCCTCATGTCTATATCCGTAACCGATAAATGTTTTTAAACGACATTTTCATGAGCATTTCAATTCCTAACACCTGCGTATCGTGTTAGCAACACTTTGAATGACAATGCAATCCCAACCGCTATGGAGATCTCACAAATTTTATGTCGCCTTGAATCACCTTGCCTTTGAATGAGAAAAAAAAATAGAGTAATATTGATCGGAAGTTTGGGGGTCCGTATGCTCATATAGAGAGTCTAATAACAGCAAAAATTTTATATTTACAGACTTAAGCTTTTATATCGTGTAATTTAATAATCCATACAAATTAAACATTTTATGGAATAGAAATATAATCGAAGTTAAAGAAATCATCATCATCACATTAACTAAGTTAGCACATACTAATCTAGTCTAGATATTTATACTATCAAAAGTATGACTTATTAATTGTGCAAATTCTTAATATAGTATATTAATATTTTATATACTTATGAATATATTATTCAAAGACATTTTAATTTATATTATATTACAAGAAAAAATAAAACATGACGAGGAACAACAGCTTTCGTGGACTTGTGATATCTATCAACTCTTTCTTAACTCAATTCTAAACCCCAGTCCCAGCGGTGGGAACAATAATAAGATTTCCTCATATTAAAAATATCAAGAATATGATGACTAAAATCAGAAAATCAGTGTTTTTCGATAAATCTATTTCAATAGTGAACTTAGGAGTGAAAAAACAAGTAGAAGTAATTTACTGATATATTAGATCTCCATTGCCAGAGATCATCTAGGTAGGTACCACCGCAAAACCTATTTCTGCAGCAAAATAGTGTTGTGCGACTATTACTTTGTCCCGGTTTGAAAGGAGCAGTAGCTAGTGTAATTACTGCGTTAACGAGACTCGACATATTATTTTAATATATTCGCAGGCGACGAGCACAACGCGGTACAGTATATCTCTTGCCATCAGTGAACGGTCGGCGCGACGGGTCTATTAATTGAATAATAAAAAGCGTAGAAGTAAGATTGGAGAGGATAATGTTAAGCAGTGAACACGTTCATACCGAAATGATGATCCTCTCAATATTATAAAAAGCCATTGTTAGAAACTATTGCCAAAATTACATCATTATCAGGAACCCTTGACGTGCGGAACTCTAAAAAAGTCAACAAGCATCTAAAGCCGTAGTGGGGGCCACTTCATTAAACGACAATTATTATTTTTAGATGGTCCTCGACTTCGCCTCTTCATCGACAATAGGTGTTTGCGTACATCTGCTCCGCTTTTTTTTTTTGGCAACTAACTCCGACAAAGGAATTTTGTTAAAATGCCTTGAGGCGTTAAATTTTGGATCTAAGGAAAGTACTCCGCGATACAAAAGATGGTCGCGTTCATTGTTAAACTTGCAAGTTTACATCTCGCCATTAAACGTACAAGTGTACATTATATATGGTCATTTTAAGGTCCAAAATCGTATGGGCGAAATGCAATGGAATGTTCAAAGAATTGTGTATGAAATGCGTCGAATTTAATACAAAAGAAAAAGTACGGAACATGATTTTTTTTTTCGCGATATCTCAAAGATTTCTGTAACAGGATACATCAATTATTTAACCCCGGGGCATTTTAATGAAAAAAAACGAGATTTGTCCGACTGCTAAAAGTATTGCGTTACGTTAAATGCGGTTTCTACGATTTTTCATACTTTTAAATTGCGCTGAAACCGTACACTTTAATAGGGTTGGTTATTTATACCATTAAAGACATTCAGATAAAGTATTAACTTACTTAAGCGCTAATAAAATGTAATTTGTTTCGCTTGTAAGATGAAGTTGGATTTATGTTCTGATAAATTCGAGCTTTTCTAGCTTTTATTGACAATATTATTTTAAGCGAATACACGGCGTAAATTAATGCATCCGTAATCAATAGTACATTGAATAATTTACTAAAATTAATTATATCATATTATACATACATCAGTTTAAAACGTTTTACCTAATAGAGATTGAGCATTACCATTATATTTTGTTCAACAAAACTATTAGAGCTTTCTTACGATAACTTATAGCTATCTAATGGTAGGAGAAAAGTCTGCCTTGAACAATTTTAAAGTAGTTAGAATACAATACACTATACCTCATTGTTATCATTTTGAACCATTAGATATTTAATTCCATTACCATATCAATATAAGTACACTATTTTTTGATAAGGTTCGTTGGTGCGAAGCTAAAAGACACCATTATCTCTAAAAAAATTGTATTTCCTTCAACATGTAGATGCCGTCGGTTGCATCTCGTTTCCGCTGAGCCGAAAGTACAAACTCACCGAGGATCGAAATCGCATATCTACTGCTGATAGGTCTCTTACCGGAGACCGTCGGAGTAGGTAATCACCGTAGCGCCTATTTCTGCCAAAAAGCAGTAGTGTGTTCTAGATCAAAAGATGCTGTAACTAGTATTAATATTTCGTAACGAGACTTAACATCCTATGTCTGAAAGCGTCGAGCGCAATATGATGCAGTATACATCATCCCAGCACCATGTTATTATGGACAGGCGTATTAGTTACCAACAGGTGAACGACCCGTTCGTCTCGTCCCTTATTTGTACAAAAAAAAAAATGTTTAGTTAGTGGTCAGCTAAGTTTAAAAAGTTTACTTAGAATAACCACCTCGTTGGAGACAAACTTAAAGAACCCGTAACACAAACCATTATATCTAAAAAAATGTATTTCCTTTAGCAGGTATATCCACTCGGTCTCTCCAAGATATTTCTCTTCAAGGAAGTACAAACTCTTCGGGGATCGAATTCGCATTTACAAATTAATCAAAACATAATACCAATTATTTCGCTAACTAAATCGGTTTTAGAAGGGAACAATAAACTTTATTATGTTTATTTAATTATTGTTGTTTTCTCATTTCGGAGACTATCATCTATCCAATTATCACCAAAGAGACCATCAATGTGATAAAGACCTTAGGGTGTAATGCAAACGCTATAGTTAGTCATTGCAGTGAGCTTCATCGTCGCTTCCTTTCGAGAACACATCCAATATTTACCTGGAACCAGTAAATACCCCTACAAACGACACACACAGATAAAATAAATTATATAAAGCATAGACAAACAAAAGGGGATAAATCATAAACAAAACAGGAGAGCGGTACAAACAAAAACATTGCAATTACAGTAGGAAACAAACAGCCATGAAATAATTATTTTTCACGGATCACGGAAACTGTATCCGGCGCTTGTTTGTCTCAGGTGTTATTATTACTGTTACTTCCTCTCAGGCTGGCAGTTATTTTATTTTTATATTCTGTAAATAATATTTATATATGTATATTAATTTGATGACTGATGAGTGTCGAGGACAGGATAAGGGAAATAAGAAGAGGTGTCTACCCGCCATATGGACTATACTCGTTCGAAGAGAGAGAAATGACTTCAAATATTTATACAACAGTGACAATATAAACAAGAAGTTCACTTGTAGTAAGTTAAGCAACTTCTTCTACTTCTACTTCTACATCAGTAGGTTCTATATCATATGTGTAAGGCGTCCCGCACAATAACTCACGGGAGCCAAGCTAACCTCACCTGCTCTTGGTGCACTCTGCGAACCAACAAACTAGGCTCTGGATCCCACCCATTGTATTGGGCAGAGTGGTGAGAAATAGCCTAAAACCCTCTATACAAACCCTTGCAAAGGAAGGTCGTGGAAAGCCGTTGAAAGCGGGCAGCAGAGAACCTATTGATGTGGAGACCTTTGGAAGAGGCCTATGTCTAGCAGTGGACGTTTATCGGCTGATGATGATGGTGAAGTTCTTGTTAAACCGTTACTTGGTGTCAAAGCTAACCGATATCATAAGTTAAGAAGATTTTACTACACATTTGATTAACTGTAGGTTTGTGTGTCTGTACTATTAGGTTACAATAAACTCTTCATATCTACCATCAATCCTATAAACACTCTTCATACATTACATGTAAGGGAATTCTAGTATTGATAGTATACAAAACTTCTCCTTAAGCTTTTTGCCGATGTCATTTAGATAGAAATAGAGAAATAATGACTTAAATCCACCTGCTATACCGGATACCATAGACAGCCACCTTTAAAGTAACAGACCCGACAACTTATAATAATCTCACTCTTTTTCAATATGATGATAAAATTTGATGTAGCAAGAAAGTATCTTAGACAATAAAAAATCTTCTTATACTATATGAAAGTGATATTATTGATATAGTATGGAATGAATATTATATAGAAATCGACTATTTCTTATCAAATATTGTCCCCCGATTCCCTTCAGCACACTGATCAGTTTTGCTTTACTCGGACTCAACGGTTTTCTATCGTATTTCTATCTTCACCAGATCATCAGTAGAACTTGTGAAAATATCCTAGGGTTAGAAAGCTGTACAAAGATTTGAACTTTCATTGTTATATTTAGAGGAATCGCTTAACTACAAAGTAAACTCTTTATATTTTGCTGCATAGATTAATAATTTTTTTTTTTTCGATGAAGTGATATGGATAACGCGATATTCACCGGATGGTAATTGACACCTGCCTATATCAGAGTGGTGCTAGTTAGAATGATATATACAACACCACGTTGTGCTCGTCACCTTGAGACCTAAGATCTTAAGTCTTGTTACCACAATAATTTCACTAGCTTGCATGCTGTTTGTCAGCAGGAACATGAGCTGGAGAAGAATCTAGACGGCCTCTGGCAACAGAGGCATCCACCAGTAACAGTCACTTTGCTTGTAACAGATATCAATATATATATATTTATTATTATCTCTGCCTACCCCTCTGGGAACGAGGCGTGATATATATGTATGTATGTATGTATATATATATATGTCGCTGACCTTGTGAAGAGCTTTATATAATACTTTACTTAATATTGAACGTGGGAATTAACATGTACCATCTCCATTGGCGAGTTAATGCGGCCGAGAGCCGGGGCCAAGATATATTAAGACCTTTTTACGACCTAACACAATAAAACAAAGAATTTCACTGATATCGGCCCGATTAACACTCGAAATGAGAATATCTCCGTATAACGCTGAGCGCGTACTTACGGCGCGATAACGCGCTCGGCGGCCGCGTTAATGCGTCGGATATCGTCACAACTCTTTATCTACCTCGTTGTCCATAATAATTATTGTCACCTTTACTTTAATTTATACGTTTTCTGTGTGGTCGTCGCGATTGAGTAATGATGAGGCGAGAATAGGAGAGTCGTAGAAATCATTCGATGTTAACAGCTCACAAGCCAATGGCTGCACACCTCGTAAATGATTCAATTGATGGTGAGGATGTTAAAGAAAATTGTTTCAACATAATTTGTGACGTCATCGTCAGCTTCCTATTGATAAGAGTATTTTTTAACCCAATAGTGTTTACTTTCCTTTACAGAGCAGTAAGATACAGAGGGTAACAGGGAAGAGCCTACCACATAGATAGAAGAGGTCAAAAAGGCGGCGAGTGGCAGGTATACATCGTGCGGTCCAATCTGCCTATGACCGCACTCAATGGAGGTTTGTGCGTGATCACAATCTTCAGCAGAGCGGAAGCGACGAAGAAGAAGAAAAAGAAACAGAAAGCATAGACAAAGGACGGTACCCCATTGATCACCAACCAAATAGAAAGGTATTTTAGCAGTAGGTCATCACATCACTTCCTTCATTAAGAAAGCTCCTGATTCGCTTCCTGTTATGTTGTGGAGTTTGGTGACCAGGTTTTCGCAAACACGCCTTGCTAGTTACACTTATATTGTAAATCTTACGACATTGTAGTATTCTACTTGCTAACTATATTCTAGACGAGCATGATTCACCATCAAAACGGCTCCAGTCCGCCCGTGTATAAAATAATATACACTAGTACTTGTGATTGATAGATTTATCTTTGAATAATGTAAAAATACATATGAAATGACTATATGATTATAATCAGATTAATAATGGACAGATTTTTAAGCATAAAAAATTTAAAACACCTTTCCATCTCAAGGATATGTCCTTTGAAAGTTTTATATAGATTATGGTAATGACGACTAATTATAACAATCATTTTCGTAAATCTATCCCATACTTGGCTAATGAAGACTGACACTTTATGAGAGATGTTGCCATATCCCAGCTGTGGGAACTTTAAGAGCGCCGTTTATCATAGAATTGAAGACTCATTTTTATTACTTCAACACTGTATCAAAGTTAATTTTACTCGCAACAACATTTTATATACGAGTTAAGTAAACTTTTCACATTACAACTTCGTATGACACAACAATAAAAGTTGTAAGTGTATATATAAATATATACATATTTTTTTTTAATTTCGCATTCGGATTCGTCCCCTCCGTTGTTTCAGTACACATTCGCTGAAGTTTTAAAGTAACGTAGTCAAAGTTTTAACGAGTGTAATTTATTTTATGTACCGGCTTACGTTACAATCCGTAATAACCGCGCTCACTGAGTTCTACTTGTTCTGAAGAGTCGGGTAACATACAGCGCGGGAACTTTGCATTTAACGCAATTACATATTAAATGTACATTAATGTGTGTGTGTATATATATAGGGTGTAAGCGTTGCTGCACAACAACTCCAAGAATCCAAGACAACCTCACCAACTTGTGGTGCATCAACGAACGAGGTGGTGGTTCCCACCAAACCGTCTTAAGCAAGCGTGGTAGAAATTTCCCAAATCTCTCCATAACAATTCCTACCTGATCGATGTGAGATTCTTTGGGGTAGACCTATGTCCAGCTGTGGACGTCTATCGGCCGATGATAATGAATATGTGTGTGCGATAGAACTGATTTGAGCTTAAACTTCTAGTAATAGAAATTATAGTAACAAATAAGTCTCTAAAGACAAAACTTTCGACTAAAACATCTTGGCTATTTATTATCTTGACGAATAAATTAAGACAATATCAGAGAAATTCCAGATTTCAAGCTGTAATAACATAATAGACTTAGTCACCTTCATACTAAACTATTAGAAAGAAATGAAGACCTTTCCAGACCAAGCTTGTATGATGATGTCACTACTTCATATTAATCATGAATACATATTTATATTGTATGCTGGTGGTGGTTCTGTTACCAGAGACGGTAAAGGTAAGTACCAACAAACAGTAGTGTCAAAAAATAATCAAGTTAAAGATTTTAAGGCTTTGTAACTAGTGAATATAGTATGGTAAAGAGATTTACCGTCTTGTGCTGTAAGGCGCTGGTGGTATCTTTTATCATTCTAACTAGCAGGAATATCAATTACCATCAGCTGAACGTTATACTAGTCTCGATGCTTCGTCGAATAATCTTTTTAAATTCGGTTTCAGTTTCGCAATATCACCATTTCGTATTAGCGTCTTCTCCCCCTGCCTAATCGAAACTTCCCCCGATTCATTAATTTGGAACGCCGCCGGCATCAGCTTATCGATATATCAATTTAACTAAGCGCTAACCGAAGCTTAAAGACGGGGTTAACTTTAAACCGTTGTTTATCTCCCGGTTTAGCCGCCGGCCGAGTCGGCGGTGCGGCCGATGGACTGTGTTTTCTTTAAATCTGGGTTAAGCTTGGATACACTAAATTGGTTCAAGTTGCATGCAACACGGTTCAATATTTTAAACACACTCCTAACAAACAACATACTCTGTTGTTTTATATATAAACATAATTCACATCGACATTGTTTCTAGTAATATCAAATGATTTCAGGAGTTATTTCTTTCAATAACAATTTAGTCTAAGTTGAACAAAGAAAGCATATTTCTTGCGGCAACAAAGAATTTATATAACAATGGACACCAACACAAGGTATCACGGATCAAATTTTAAATTGGCTGTAATTTTTTAACCTATATCTTTAGTAAAGTAAACGTAATAGTAGAAAACTAAATACATATTTTTTTGCTATATTATTAGGCATACCTTCATACTGATATATATCACGCCTCGATCCTGGCACACCTCTCTCGCTAACTCCACTTCCATGAGCGTCTTCATGCATGCTCGTCGGTTGCTAGTACTCTTGACCCGGCCTTTCTTTAGGACATCTTCGATTTGATCGGAATATGTCCGCCTAGGTCGACCTGCACCGATTTGTCCAATCATTCTTACCTTGTATACCTCTTCCGTTAATCTTCTTTTATCCATTCTTTCAACATGGCCGAACCATCTAAGCATCCCATTCTCTATCCTCTATCTCATCTACGTCTTCACCCACGCCGCACTTCTCCCTTATCTGTTCCTCACTTTGTCCATTTGTTATATGTTGATATAATTTCAATGATCCGTATTTTGATGAAAATAATGACTATGGAAATTAAAGACTCAAAAGTTATAAAGATATAACTCCAAAGGTATTATTTCGCACCTTGTTATGTCTAGGTGTTTCAACATATAAATGTAATGAAACAGTGAATATTTTAATAAGCCTAGATGGTCCAATAGAAGCGCAACCAATAGATTGCAGTTAGCGCTGCCTCTTAGTTAAATACTATTTTAATTACTATCATCTAATTATATAATATTTTTCATCATCATCATCTTTCTGCCCTGTTACAGTTTTACGGTAGACAAACATTTATTTATATAGAATATTCATTGAACTAACTACAGTTTAAAAATATGTCTAGGGAGGTAATGTCTATAGATATACTCCACCAGTGAATGGGGTGATGCTGTGAACATATCTCCTTTAGTAATGATTTTAAAAAAATGTTTGGAGAAAATTAAACAGTATAAAACTTGGATTTGTCTCTTAAATTGTTGTAATTGTTAATGTTTTTTTTTTAATAACAGCAAAGTATTTGATAAGAAACAATGTGAATAATACAATGTTTCATTAGCTTTCGCACGGTGTTCAGTTCGCTTAGTGTATACAGGCGCTCAGGTAAAACAGGGCTGGGTTCCGAGCGCGAAATTGGGTCACTTACAATTTTCATCTTATTAAAACGTGAATTTTCACTGAAAGCAAACAAATTGCTTGTTGAAAAATTAGAACCAAAAAGAACGCTCTCGGCTCCGTTCTTTGGTTTATATGAAATATTGTTCTAACTCCCGCCGCCCTGGAGGGGACCCGTTTTAATTTTTAATTAGTTTCCACAAAAACCCGGACAAAATGATACAGTCTGTAAGCTTCCGGCGTTAATGGAATTTGAAATAATTCATCTTTAATACTTGACACCTCTTACCGTCGGCGATTTATTTATTTTTAATTGACAAAGGTTTAGTGCACATCTACTATACATATACAAGAGACTTCCACCTATGTAGAAACACATAACGATATCTCTGGAACTACGGGACCTAGATACTTGAAATTTGGTAGGAATAATCCTTTTTCCAAGTATAAGTTAGATAAGAAAGTATTTTACAAGATTCCTATCCCAAAAGGGGGTGTTACGTGTAACAAAGCAAACAGGGAACAGCTATTGTAAACTATTGAGACATGCGTGCAGAAACCACGCATCTACCATCTCTTTCTTTTTAACCAGTAAAGAAAGAGTTTAAACAAAAAAGAGAACCGAGAAAGTAGATCCGTTTTAACATATATATTTTTCTGTACATATTTGTATATGCGACAAGTCATTACTTTTAACAAAGTGAACCGATTATGTTGAATCTCTTTATCTTAGAAAAGGTATACCTCCAAATGAAACCCATGGAAGTTAAAAAAAAAATCAGCTATCAATCCAATCCAATCCAATCAGCCGGAAGACGTCCACTGCTGGACAAAGGCCTCCCCCAAAGATTTCCACTTAGACCGGTCCTGGGCCACCCGCATCCAATGAGATCCCAAATCAGCTATAATGGAAGGAAAATAATAAAGTTTACTACCTCCGTGGCATAGCGACTAACCGCTTGTCTAGTAACACGAAGGTTTCCAAACTACTTTGCTAAGTACAACCCTCCCATTGTAAATCTGCCGCCATAATATCACTGCTACTTTCTAGCTTTTAACATATGAGAACCAACAACTATCGGCTTCAATGTCACTTAACTCCATGTGAAATTCATGTGAAGCGTTAGCCCATAGCAGATAAAAAAAAGATAAGTTGGGAAATAAATTCGACTGAATTTTCTTTATCATCCATTTGATTTCTTCTGGTTCTAATTGATAGAAACTATGTTAACATATTTATAACTCTTTCAACTTCCTCACATAGCTTGAACTTCTGATGAAAAAAAAACATCGGGAAGAGACCTCCGTGTACCAAGAACAACAACTTTTGTTGACATATTACACTATCAACTCGAACTTGACCAGAGTGGTTGATGAATAGCCTCAAGATATTGTTTTTGTGAATCCCACGAAAACCTTACGTCTATTAACTTGAAGCTTTTTGTTACTTTTATTAAAATAATTACTTTTACGTTTTGCGTGTTTTTTTTTATGTAATAAATCTGTAAAGATATCAATATATAAAAAAGGTAAAAAGATATACCTTACTATACATGGAATTAATCGCTGCGGCCAGTTCGTGCTCCCTACACAATGCACTCGCAAACGATAACGATCTTTACTGGAGAGCTTTGTAAGATTTTTTTGAATATTCACTACTTATGCCCTTACCTCGGATATTTATATGTACATCCTTAAAAAAAAACAAATACTACAACACCAATATAACTACCAAACAATTATAGAGTAGTGATGTAAACATTGAAGATATAGAAAGAGCTGAAATCGATAACGGTCGTTAAGGCAACCGAGGCGAGGTACTTTGTATTTGTTATTGTTTATTTTACTACGTTGTACATACAAATAAAACAGTAACAGGCGAGCTCAAATCTGAGTTTTCTACCCGCAAACTATAATAAAAGAGTAAACCTATCATCATCATCAGCCGACAGATGTCCACCTATAAGGATTAGCAAAAGTTCAAACATAGAAAAAAAATATGTCACATTATTGCACACACATGTACACATTATTTATGTATATATAACAAAGAGTTGTAGGATGCGGGCGTTCTTCTTCTCTCCGATCTCCATTCGTTATCGATTAAACAATACTCGATAGGTTTGTAATACAACAACAGATTACTAAGAGACAACGACAAAAGTTGGATGGTCAGCTATACTGGTGTTCACTGTAGTCTGTCCTCCGAGAAAGTATTCGTTCCTGCACCGCGTTCCTCTTTTTATACGTCCTCGAAATGACATTTACATTTAACAAATCATCGTCAGTGTTGCCTGCTACTATATCCAAATACCCGCAAATCAATTAAGATTCAACCTTAGTGTTGCCCATTATTATATCCGAATACTCGCAGTCGATTAAAATGTGACGTTGCGTCCTCCAATCTCTGACATATATATATTTATGAAGCAAAAGGCCGTATTGCAAGAAGAAGGCAATTCCTTCATATGGCAGAAATTGTATCCTTTATCCTTTAAAATCCGTTAACTATTGATCACAAATACACATGGTGTTAAGTGACAATAAGACAATGGATGGTAAAGCGTGCTTGTTCAAAATACACTAAACTTCATGCTATTATGGTGTTATACTTACGTTAAGGTGGTAGTAGTGAGTCAAGAGGTATCTAGAAAACCTTACCTTCCGTGTTATAAGGCAAGCGTTATATCCGCTGCGCCACATAGGCAGTTGGAGACACGTATAGACAAATTATACACCATTCTTGTTACTAAATGAATGTAGAGTAACGAGAATATTACACAATTGTTCTTTATTAGATATGCAAATGAAGTTAAATTAGCGAATTTAATAAAAGAACATTCGTCACATCTGACGCTGAGATGAATATAATTTGCTGCTGAACACTCAGCTTACACCTGTCGAAATCTCGAGAACTATAGGGAATGTTGATTAACGCGGGATAATTACAGAATAATTTAACATTCCGGTTGTAATTACACTTTAATAATCATCATCATCCGCTGACAGCTAGTAATATGCCTTCCTAAAATATTTCCACAATGATCGATGCTTCAGCAACATTATTTGCTCGTCGCCTTGATACATAGAATGTTTAGACCCTTTATCCCAGTAATATTAACTTGCGAATCCACCATCATCTGCGGTGATAACCTACACTAGTTCTTCCCAAGCACTTTTCGTTCCCGTACCTTTAACAAAACATTACATGACTACTCTACCCATCCTTTGATAATTCTACACCTACTCCTAAAATTGAATCTCGTGTCTCTTAAGCTCTTTCTTTTATAATCTTCACTAATACGTACTCTCCATCTCTCTATTACTTCTCTAACATTTTAGTAAGTAATTAGTTATAAGGTTTATTTTTAACTACACATTGATGTGATTGATATTATATTATATTCGTTATAATGTCAATTGTTTTAACTTCTCAGTATTACTGTCATTAATGTCCTTTATCCTTAATGGCACCTCGTACTACAGTTTTAACAAAGTACATTAACAAAGATTACGACTAAATAGTAATTTTACAATTACTATATCAACAGCGCAGGATTGAGCAGAGTGTAGATCTTCGTCTTACCTCCAGCAGACGTCTATCGGTTGATGATTATCAACAGCTTATTGATGTGTCTATAGCGGTATGGTATATTTTCCTTCCACCGACTCCACGTCGGGAAATTCTAGAACCTTCGTAACTTACGTCCTAATAACATCGCCGGCGGTGACTAACGCCCGCACCTAAAAATTCCTCGCGTGCCCAGACCGCTAAATGTTCTTCGTGGAGCATTCAATTTCAGATCGCGCCATATCAAGCCTGAAATACGATACGGAAGCCGGCACAACCTTAACGACTTCACTCATAACATCTTATCGAAAATTAAAATTTCGATTACTTCCATAAAAACATAGAGATAGAGACAGAGAATTATAAAAAAAAATTCTGAATCCCAGCAATGGGATCATTTAGTGGAACTTCACTATTTTTCTCAACAACAAATAGGTCACCTTAAATTTATTGCTTTCTTATAATAACGTTGAGCTAATTAGTATGCACACATTAATTTAAAACATGAGGTAGAAGTAATAATTTCACTAGTTACAACTCCCTTCAAACCGGAAGATAGTAGTATTTTCACACAACTGTTTCGTGACAGTAATATGACTCGATGTGATCTAAAAGGTTTCCAAAACCTTTGAACATCTCTCATTATTTACGTTAGTTAATAATATCAAAATAAACAGTTATCCGGTTTGAAGTAGCGATATATTTATTATATGCAGGCTGATTGTTATTCCAGGCCGTTTAAAGTGGCAGGGTGGTCCGTCGTTAGCATACAGCGACATCTTCCGGTCTACAGAAGTAACGGTAGGATGTTGTATGTATTTAACACTTGTCCGCGTGCACGCCTATTACCTGTTAGCTGAACGGAATCCATGATCGCGGTTAATATATTCTGTAGCATTATTTATATTGTTTTTGTTATCATCACGTTGGATAAGGTACTTTTCACAAATATAATATATCATATTTCTTCGTGGATAGTTAAAAAAGAGCAAAGTTACTGGGTATTTAAACAAACATGCTATTGCTATATAGAACATATAAGCATATAAGTTAACATTAGTTAATATAAAAATATTATTTTCGTTTTTTTTATATAACAGTATTGTCTTAATTCATTCTGAAGTCTATATTAATTATAATTAGGTTATAGTTATAAGCAATTTTTATATATTTTGTTTACTAGGTATATACTTGTAGTAAATAAACGTTCTGTATTAAAACTGTTCTCCCCTTTGGAAGTTTGTTAAATTGTTATAGCGAGCCTCAGCCATTATTATTATTAATTCACCTGTCAATGCAGTCAAAATGAATGGCACGATTTATAATGAGAAACGCAAATTATTTCGCTCGCCAAATTTAATATATTGTATCCTTAAATTGTTGGGATTACGATCCTCGCCCTGTTCGTTAGGGCACGCCGACGAACGCCACGGAACTCTCTAGAATATTTCGCTTGCTCAAACAAGGGCCCGGGCAGGTCCTTTTGACAATATTTCCAAAACCCAGCCCACCCTAATTACCGAAACGTCAAATAGGTGAAGCGGGTGTAGGTACTTAGGACCTCCTACTATCGGATCCTATTTAATATTTACGAACGAGAATGACCTGAAAATAACACGATCCAAAGTAAATCATTTCTTTTTAATCTTATTTAGTGTATACATACGCGGAAACCTAACATTCTAACAGTAATATTTTGATGTGTGGACAAAGGCCAGGCATATAAAAGTAATAATAATAAAATGAACAAGTGTATAGATGTACATCAGGAACAACAATTATCATTGAAATTGGCACATATAGATGTTAAAAACAACAAGTGACGGACTGACATAAATGTCATGAGGTACAGCATTCTAGATCTTCACTGTATTTTATGAAAGCATCACTAACTATTGGTAGAATATAAACGTCTAAAAATTAAAATTTTATAGGGTGAGCGATACGATATTCTGAAATCGCCTTAAAGGAGAAAATCAAATTTACTTACAATATAGAAAGTAAATTAAGATTCATCTTCAAATTTCTATCGAAAATTCCGTCAATACTTTAAAACTCATTAGATTTATAGATTAATATGCATTAAAGATTAATCGTACCAAATTAAGTAAATATCAGTAGATTAAGTATCATAAGATTTTATAAGAATACTTTAAGCACTAGTACATGAAATTAAAGTATATAACAACCGCGATTTTATACTTGCTCATTGTAAATAAATTTGTTTGATTAATTACTAGTAATAAGCCTTATTTAATAGTTAAAAACCGTTAGTGTCTTTCATTCATGAAGAATTAGTAATGCTACAAAAAAATTAGCTGAAAAGAAGGTTTGAAAAATATAAATGCACATACATAGGTTCGTATCAGAAGTTTCGCTGCCTAAATGTAATTTTAACTAAAGTTATTACATAGATGTTTATTTATCAAGTATATTAACTGATAAATAAACATCCGTAAGGAAAAATGTCAAAAATAATTAGAGACAAAAAAAAAATTGTCTAAATTCGAGTATATTTCGAGATACAATAGTTGTCGCGCCGGCCATAATCACGGGGAACGATTCCCCCGCCATATTCGACGATCACTCAGGAAGAAAGCCGAGATATGGTCACCATGGCAACCGGCTCCCTATAACCGTTGCGAGCGAGGCGAAACTCTCGCTACGAGGCCTTGTACAGTCAGCATTATTTATAATCCACGATTCAGCGGTACACAAAGTAAGTATTTATTTAGGTTTTGATCTGTACTTGAGCGTGTGAGAATAATTTACTCAGTAAAGGGATCCACCGTCAACAGGCCTGGTGTTTGATGTTGATTCTTACTGATACATAGTACTTACTGCGAACATACTCAAGTGCGAGTAGATAATTAAACAAACAATAAAACTAGTTTTAATTATTATTATGGTATATTACCACTCTTCTTCTCACAGACTATTCTTTCAAAATTATTTAAACCTATAGTTGTCCATTACTGGACTCGGACCTTTCCAATCTATTTTAACACTATCGATCCGATGCCTTCTACTACCAACTATTCTTGACTGATTACACCAGGTTATCTCTGATGCTGTGCTTGCCAACACATGGTCTCCGCTTGAAGATCTATTTGCTCATCGATCGCCCATTGCTACTTCAGCTTATTAATCTAGTTTAGATACTTATCTTTACTCTTCTACAAATCATTCCCCAGAAAAAGATAGTCCTCTCCATATTTCGCTGAACTATGGTATTATAAGCTGATTCTTTTCTTTCATATAAACCATTCTCATTACCACAAAGACTAAATAATTTTAGCACTGCAGTATTTAAGACCTCTAGCATTAGCTATTGATGATTATTCTATTGTAATCAGTTTTCTTTATTAGTAATTAGTTGTTTGGAGATATTGATATAAACTTGAACTTTCGTCTATAGTGGAACATTATAGAAACCGGTCACTGTGTAACTATATTGTTAATAAACATTTTAAGTGAAAAGCCTTTGGCATGCCAATGGCGTGTTATAATTACAACCGGCCACAGTGTTTCACGTATTGAATGGCAATTTTGTTGAACGATGTAAGGGAATTGAAAGGTTAACCCACATCAGAGTTTAACAGCAGGTAGCTCAATAACAGACGTCGGTCTCGATAAAGACTCATTCACACGTGAACCGTAAAACCATTTTTTTAAAGTCAGCTATATCAACTTAAAAGTTCGTTTGTGGTCTTTCTCAATATTTGGAGAGGATATAAGGATTCTCCTGGCGAACCGTTATTATTATAATAAATCATTAATCTAATAAACGTAAAACAAGTGTATGTGTATTTTTATATCTACTTTATTTTTACCGTCTAAGGACGAAATATTTCAGTAGTAAAGTTAACTAATCCTGTTTTGCTAGAAAGAAGGATGAGGTCTATTATCAATTGGTTCTGTTTCTTACGTTTCGACATTTATATTAATACTAGCTATTCCCCGGCCGCTTAGCTGGCCGTAATATAAACTTAGACTTCTAATTTGTCTGAAATATTCCTCGAGAGCAACCGTTACCATAGAAACCGTATATATATTATAATACACAATGAAAATGTTTATAAAATTTAATATGATATAAAATTATAAAGGATCTATGAAATAAAACAAACTACCTGTAACTATCTACAAAGCATTTCGCGTTCAAAGGTTTTGTTCCCATGTATATACGTTCACTAGTTTTTACGTGATTGTGGAACAAATGAAACCTATCATTATATAGTGTATTGTTTAGAACAATTTCTGGTTATATTTTTGTAGTTTTTATAGGAAGATACAATTTTGAATATTTTATTATTATTATATTGTTAGACTGTAAAAGTAAAATAAATAGACTTTAAGTTTAGGGGAAAAGCATAAGATTCAATGTTTATTTGTGAAGATGTGAAAAAGCTTAACTTGCGGGTTGAGATTTTTTCTACTTATCTTAGACTATAAACAGGTTAACCTTTTAATTTTAAATTTTACCTTTTTCTTTAAAGTAAGTCAGTACTACCCGCGTGGTGACTATGACCCAATCGCCCTCATATCAAGGATATCCCTGTGCCCCAGTAGTGGGGACGTATATTGGCTGTTATGGTGGATAGTTATTTTATCAATATATGTTTATAATAATTTATATTAAATCTATTACTTCGTATTGATTATAGTTTTTTTTATTCAATAAGATTGTGTTGTCTTTTCTAAACATGAACAATATTTTAATGACTGGAATATACAAAAATAGATCTTTTTTTTTTTTAATTCCTGAATGTATTATCACTAATATTACAATTAAATAACGAAACGACTGGATCAGTGAGACGTTCTAGTCATTCCGATAAGCCTGCCCAAAACAACGTAGGACTAAGAAGACACTAGTTCGTTAATTCACCAGCTTCGATACCTAAACATTAGTGTTTTTGCACGATTGTAGACGATCTCGGCCAAAAGGGACGTATCACCAGTAAGTAAAGTACAGTTCTATTAAATTAAAGTTGATTTACGATTATTTAATTAAAAAAAAATCCTCAAACACAGTGAACCCCATTCCGGGAAAAGTCGGTAATAAACGAGGTTAATAGAATTAAACAGTCGTTAGTGAATTTTTTACATTGTAAACTGGTTTTCATCAAAGGCGCCTATGAAAACTTAACATTAAAGATACGCTTCACTATAATTTCTAACACGCGGCAACATGAACAGGTAGCGTGGCAAGTAACAGTTAACCTTGTTGCAACACGCCCTGCTGCGGTACAACTAAACACTGCCAAAGACAGATCCTGAGCCGCAATCGCACGCCATCGCCTCCCCTTGCTTTTAACGTGTACAATAAATTAAACATTAATTTAACTACAAAACAATTGGATAGACTGCTTCTAGGTTGTACTTGATCTAGACAAATTACTGTACTCTATGATTTTGTATAGCTCTTCTACTCCACCCTGCAGTTTGAAAGCATAGCATGTATCAACCAGATAGAGTCCGTTTATTTGCTCACGCAGTACAAAACACATATACAGACAAACGTTACATCATAAAATATAGATAAGTAAAAATATGTTGACATAGTAATATTTTATATTAAAAATGGCGGCTATCTCCACACCGTTCAGTCTTCAATATGACCTAAAGGAGTCGGAATGCACCAGTGCATTACGTATAAGATCCCGGAGCCTCTCCTAAAGTATTGATGGAGACTATCAAGAGGTTTTAGAGTATATATTACTCACATAACCCTGGCTTCTTAGGGAAGCAGAGTATCTTCAGAATTTCATCTTCCCCCTCCCGTGACAAGGAAAGTAAAAAAGCAGATATTCAGCATTCATGGAGGCCTGGACTTAATATGAGTAAGGAGTAGGTATTTTTAAATATTCACTCTGTAAAGACAATATTTTTGTTTTATTCGTCGAAGTGATGAGACGTGCGAGATGTTCACCTGACTGTAAGTGATGTGCTACTCCGTAACAAGGTGGCGCTAGTTAGATGATATACACAGCGCCGTGTACTTGTCGCCTTGAGACATAAGATATTGACTCTTCTTACCCCAGTAATTCACTAGTTACAAAGCTCTTCAAACCGTTACACAATACCGTTCAGCGGCAGATGTAGAACCTACCGTAGTACCTAACTATACTGTCTGCTGCAAAAGAAGCCTACCGCCAGTAAACGGTAATGTGTACGACCATCCAAAGTAGGTACAGTTTTTCGTACAACTTATTGATATCCGAGCGCTGTCGTATCCCTCAATATCCGACGTAACGAATATCCGATAAGATCGGAAGGAGTGCGCCGCTTAATTACAATATATCCTCAGCCGTTATCATTATTATCGTTTCAGCGTACTGAATATCCGTTTACCTTGGATAAATACGATCGATAAGACGAAAAACCTTAACGATGCGGATTATCTTTTTTATAAAGGTAGAAGAAGTAAGAGGGCTCATAGTAAATATTCACCGTCGCTAATAGACAGCAATATCCCAACACGTTCACCACAGCAATGAGATGATATAACATACTGTTTCGATTCCGAAATTCTCAACATTTGTATTTTTTGGTTACTTATTCATATTAGAGGAATACATTAAGTGAAATAGATTAGGGCATGAAACAACAAACTGGTTAGTTTATGTAAACACAACTTAAGCCGGTTACACGGCGCCGTACCGGGAATTAAAACCTTGGCCAAGGTTTTAGGATGATTGAAAGAGGTTTAAACAAACTGACGGCCCTTCGCATTTGCATATTAATACGGATTTTACATCGGGCCCACTGTCTACCGTTCATTACAGCGAATGCTGTAGATCTCGGGATACGGGATTTTAACATAAGTGTATTAAATCTAACGTGTATTTCATTAGACGTAATTGGTTACAGTAATCGCCGGAATTTGAGTTGAATATTTTTAGACTTAACGATTTTATTAATTTTCTTAAAGTAAACACTTTATTGAATATATATGTGCTTGTCAAAACAACAAAGGGAAATAAATAATAAATATTTCATTACATTTCATGATTTGTTAATCAATTAGATCACGCAAGAGAAACATTGCTGATAGTAGGTTTCTGTCGCTGCCACCGCAAAACCTATTTCTAAACAATAATCTCTCAACAATGTTGAAGCAACTTTATCAATTCCATATTTATCTAGAAGTTTGGATAATGACCGCATCTTTTAAAAAGCGCTTGTGTATATCAATCTTATATTACTTATCTACCATAAACACCATTGTTTTATTTTAATAATCAACATATGAGTCTAAACAAAGACAAACATAAAAGATTCCTGTTCATAAAACGTTATTTAAAACTACTGTTAATATTTATTGATAAATTTATCAGTCTTAGGTAATTCAATTGATACAATTATGAATTAGTGCTTCTGCAATATGATTATGCGCGTCTTAGCCAATTATGTCTGTTAATTGGCAATTAATATGACAGTGTCATACGTCGTAATGAGATGCTGGATTCGGTTATCGTCTCCACTGACACTAATTCTGAAATCGAGGAAGTTATAAAGTCAGAGAAGGTTCAAGTATCATATTAAACTATTGCGGCATTCAATTTTGGAATGGACAATAGTAATGATTAGTAGCTTGTTGTAAAATATATATGAAAACCTCGTTGACTATTCACACTACTGGATCGTACTTATAATGACAGAATTAAGACAATTAATCCACCACCATGACCGATTGCAAGTTAGTAGCCGTCACATTTCCATTAAACCGGATAGTTTTAGGAATGTATCGGTTTCATTACAATGGTTTTCTTCATCGGGAGTATTAATTAATTCACTGTTGTTATAAATAGATATAAAGCGAACGAAACCATAGCCTAATTAATCTTTAATTATACTTTCAACTTTAAACAGACGATACATAATAGATCAATCTAAATTCGATTTAATGAAAACCACGAAACTCAACAACGTTAATTGAATTGCTGTGTCAACCAAATCCTATTTCAGGTCTATTAGAACAAAATCGGAAAATTTCTAAGAATACTTAAACGTTTTGATTAATTAAAAATAATCAAAGAATAATTTCAATTTTGTAAATGTATTCGTTGCTTGATAGAATCTCTCTAGAACTTTCGATAGAATAATTAAATCGTAACTACATTGGTAAATGTGAAAACAGAAAGACCATGTTAAAATTTTTCTTGCTTTACGATGAAATATATCTTTTCATGACGCGTGAACTCTCACACCAACATTATACATTTCTTCTTCTTCTTCCTCCTGCCTTTTTCCCAGCTATGTGGAATCGGCACATTGTGTACTTCTCTCCCATACCCCTCTATCAGCCTTCATATCTGAATTCACACTCTTCTTACACATGTCGTCTTCCACACAATCCATCCACACTTTCTTCGGTCTTTCTCTACCCTTATAACCATCCACGTTCATTCACATTACTTTGTTATATGTACATCATCCCTCCGCAGAACTTGCCCGTACCATGTTAACCTCTTGCTCCTCAATTTCTCTGTCACTACCAACATTATACATTTGACGATACTGAATTTTACGGATTTTGTAGCTTTTACTTTAAATATTTATTACTTGATGTTTGGACTAGTTTACAGCATTCATCGACTGAAGTAACAGATATCATAGTACGTTTACATACGGTTTACTTATAATTATTGTTTACAGACCGATCTTCGTAGAATGAGCTGGGTCTTAGTCTTATTATTAATCTTGTATATATTACGAAATATCAAGTAATAAATACTATAAATATAGGTAATAGAATTCGCAAAATTACTGCTATTATCATGTACTGCTTGTAAAGGGTGTCTGGCGGCAGATTTATATTTTAAAAAACGAATATCTCAATAAGTTATAAACAGTGCGGGGGGAAGGTGGTGTCATTAGAATCACCGATCGTGCGGTTTTCTTAATCACGATGTCGCAGTGGTCGGCTGAGCATCGCGCGTTTGCTATTGAAGTATTTTTCAAGAGTAACGATTCTTACGTACTCGCTCGCCGACAGTTTTGTTCACATTTCAATATTCGACGGATAGGCGATGGGCCGAGTGTGAATTGATGGGTGGAGAGGTTCCGCGCAACTGCTTCAGATATGAACACACCACGGCCAGGACCTAGTCGATCGTCAAGGACCCACGAAAACTGAACTGGTTAAACGCAGTTTACGTGAAAATGCACAACTTTCGATACGGAAAAGGGCAGCTTCACTGGGACTTCCAAGAGCAATTGTGCATGAAATTTTGAAAAAAGATATGAAGTTTCATCCTTTTAAAATACAAATAATTCAAGAATTGAAAAAAAATGACTTTACGTCACGCAAATTTTTTTGTGAAACCATGTTGGAGCGTTTTCGCACTGTGAATTCCATTTTTTGGAGCGACGAGGCTCATTTTCATTTAAACGGACACGTAAACAAGCAAAATTGCCGTTACTGGGCTCTAAGAACTCGCAATCCTCGACTGAAGCACCAAAAACCATTACATTGCCCAAGGGTAACTGTTTGGTGCGCTTTATCCACGAATGGGATAATCGGACAATTTTTTTTTGAAAATGCACGGGGCCAAGCGACGAATGTCAATGGTGAGAATTATCGGCTCATGATTTCGAATTTCTTTTTGCCGAACCTGCGAGCTCATTCATCATTCTCATCACACACGTGGTTTCAACAGGATGGTGCGACCGCACACACGGCCAAAGCTTCGATGGATTTGTTGCGAGAAAATCTCCCTCAAAAACTGATTAGTCGCTTTGGGGACATCCCGTGGCCACCGAGGTCACCCGACCTAACTCCAATGGATTTTTTTTTGTGGGGCTACCTCAAAGAGAGAGTTTACGCCATCAATCCGCGAACTGTTGTGGACTTAAAAGAAAATATTCGGCGAGAAATCAGCGCAATTGAACCAATTTTATTGCAGCGTCTGGCACGGAATATGAGGCTCCGTTTCGAACAGTGTGTGCAACAGGATGGAAGATATTTGGATGACATCATCTTTAAAAAATGAAATCCGCATTTGTACTCTATCTTTTAATACTTTTAGTAAAATTATATGTCAAACATATTATTTTTTATTTAAATTTGAAAACATAAATCGGTCACCAGACAGCCTGTATATATTGAAATGTGTATTTTATAATTAACATGGAAAAGAGGTCCAGAAAGATGTAATGTATTCGTAATATCTTTTGCTGACATTGATTTTTGTAAATATCAAAAATAGGTTTTACAATGTGGAACTTCTTAAACACTAGACGGATATCTATGATACGAATAAACAGAAAAAAATAGAATACATGAAATATACGAATGTAACGGAAAATAAGAAGTTAAGAAGGAGTAGAGGTATAAGTGATCACTGCAATTAAATTATAGCCACGACAAGTCTATCAAGACTTACTATCAAGAAGAAGAACGAATCTCTAGTAATAAGGACTACAACACTAAAACGTAATAAAGCTCTGCAAAATTTAAAGGTATGAAGTCATCAAAGACAAGGTAGGCGGGGATTCTTTGCTATTCCACAAGCACTCCTCAATCGGTAGTCATAAATAAATCCCTAACAACAAAAATCAATATCAACGAGACGGGAAGCGGGGAGACTTGGGATGAAGAGGGTTTGATTCACTTTGAACTGTTTTTATTACGACAATATTTACTTTGGGAACCATTTAAATATATTCAAGTTAATACTACCACAGGAGTAAATACTTAAAAATTTCTCCAACATTATCATTGGTTTAAACGAAAAAAAAATTATTTTTAATTCTCTTTGATTGAAAATATATTAGGTGTAAGTGGAAAAACCTTTGTAAGCAGAATGTAGTACTATACTACCTGTCCCTATTAAAACCGACTTTGTCGACCCACCGATACATAATCCAAGGAGGTGGGGACTTATCAATATCTCTTTCATTTATAATACATATAAGTAACTTACATCATAATAAGGCACCCAAAAGTCACCCTAGCGATATTAACCCCAAGTTTGGAGAAAGGCAGACTTTTTGGCGTTAAATGAGCTGTAAAATGTAAGGAGTTGAAGGTTACAACCTTTTCTAGATTCCTTTCCTTGCAAATATATACGATAATTCCATTTCATGCTTCTTAAATATTTTGAAAATTTTTAGAATTCTTATATTTTTATTTAACAATGTAATAGTGTATGTAGGAGATAATGCTATTTACGATTTTTTTGAAATTTCCATCACCCATGGTCATGGGAAATCTAAACTTATAGATCTCCTGATGTTATATTCATCACGGAGTACCAACACCGTAAAATAAGCTTACTGCGTCGAGAAGGCTTCTTGGTATGCTTGGTGTTTCATTTAATTTGTTATTGATATGATTCTAAGTCGGAGGTTTTACTCAATCTTCCTTTCTATTAAAATTAGCATGTTTATGTTTAATTTCATTAACTTGGCGAATCATCTTTGGTAAGTAACGGTGTTATAGGGTACTAGAAATCGGGACTGAAAGAACTAAGCTCGCGAGCAATATTTGTTATTTAAAACCGTTTAGATTATTGTTATGGTTATAAAACTTGGGAGAGACCAAAATTAAGATGAAATGGTAACATCAAACGATACTTTAAAAATATCGTTATGAGAAGCTGGAAACATAAGTGCAAAGTAGGAATACAAATTTACTGGACCGACCTCAGACTCACCCGCTGCCTTAGAGTCTCAGATGATGAATCCACTTTGGTCAATACTAACTGTATATATTGATTTAATTGATGGAATTTCAACATGTTTACATTGCGTTATAGATATATAAAAACATTACAAAATTTTTAAAGTATCATCCTTGTTATGTTGATTGAAAGTAACACTTCAGTATATTATTGCTTCTAATCCAGCTGACATTCGTAAATGAACCTTAGCACGATGGTTTTGGAGTACATATTTTCTCGCAATGTTAGCAAAACATCATCGGTATTACGGTACGATAATAAAATGTTATAAGGGGTTCCTTAAAAGCAATTGGTCGTCCATTAGTTTTATTTTTATAGGGCAACAATGAGTTAATGGCCCTGAATTTAATTCACTTTAAATCACTTCCGAGTTCACTAATTTGTACTGAACACTAGCGATGACGCTAGACTTTACTCGAATACTTTTACTTGGTTAAATATTTTTAATTACCATCCACTCATGACAGTCCTCTTATATTAATATACCTTATAATAATCTCTTATATTCACGAGATTAATACATATTAGATCTGGACCGGGTTAACGATCCAAATCATACTAGACTTTCATATTTGATAGATCACAAATCCTTGTAAAAGTACACATAATTCTAGGAAGAATGAATGAAACTTAAAAAATCGTCCTTAATTTAATTGGGGACACGGTTAGGTAATACCACAATAGTATGGCATTATTTAGGACATTTATACAGTACTAAATTGTTTACACACCGCTCATTCATAACACGAATGAACTTTTACTAAAGTTCTTTTCAGATCTCTAACAATAGACATACGAGTAGTAATTAAAATAAAATTTACTTGTTTATTATGTTCTTTCATCATCTTCATCAGTCGATAGATGATCTCCAAATCGAAGGGTTCATCTAATAATATGTCATACTACTTTGGATGATATACAGCTCACTTTTCTTGTCGCCTTTGCCTCTAATAATCTCACCAGATACATCTCTCTTCAAATAGGAATACCCTAATGTTTGCATACTACTGTTCGGCGATAGAAATAGGCCCTGTGGTGGTTCCTGTCTAGATGGTCTCCGGCAATAGAGAACTACCACCATTGTAATGATACCGCGACTATCACCAAATCGTGGGTCTACCTTGATCTTTCAGTACCACGTCAAACTGATCGCGGTCAATATTAGTGCATGAAAATGTTCATTACTTTAAACGATTTTTTTATTAAACAAATCATAATCTTGACATTAAATACCGACTTAAAGAAGGTGGAAAAATCTTTATGTATATATATCTACATAATACAATGTATTTCCACAAATACAGACAGAACAAGCAATTTTCTCGAGTGTAAGTAAAGTTCTTTATAATTTACCCTCAGCAAAATGAATTTCGACACTTGAAAACTTCTCCCATCTGAAATATTTGTTGAGCTTCGGGAGCATCGAAAAATAATACCACCCCCTCCATATTTTCTTTGACGTTAAAAGCTCACCACTTTAAGTATACAAAGATAAATAAGGTTGGTATAGAAATAATATTAGACATAATCTCATGTCGGTGATGAAAAAGCTAATTCGCAAATTGTTTGTATATATATATACATACTACATTATATATCCATACTACGTACGTTTTATAAAGATTCTATTGTACATATATGTAAAGCTAAAGTGTAAGTCTGGTAGATATTGAGACAGCGTAAATAAACATAGATATAGGTAATGTTAGAACAAAAGTAAATTGTAATGAATATCTAAATAAGGATAACAATAGATTCAACTCATAGATATTATAATTAATTAATGTAGAATTTACACGCAGATTATATAACAGACATAACGATCATTATACGTTGAACCCACAACCATAATATGATAACGTCAACTCAACATTGCGTTATGATGATTTTATAAAGCAACAATATTTTCCAGTTTCACATCCAGCGTGAAAAATAAACGAGTTACGAACCTTGTACAACTTTCAGAGTAGAAGCGAATAAAAAAAAAAACTGTGAATAAAAAAAGACTGTAATTCAATACAGGCTCTCAGACGGAGCGACTACAGCGCCATCTATTAAAAGTATCGCTTTGTTACTTTGTCCGTTGGTGTCCTTTGGAAAAGCGATAACTTATCCTTCAGCAGTTATCACGCAACTTTTACGCTTTCGATTGTTCTTTAGATGGATATGCAAAGGCAAAAAGGGATAAGTTTCCTCTCTCAAATCGTCCGTGACTTGGGATATTCGGATATAAAAGTCCGTATTTCGGGTCAAGGTTTTTTTTATCCTCTTCGGTTACGTCCATCTCACTTGTGCCTATTTTCTTCAATGACAACTGAGATATAAAGAAAAAAATGGTGAGTACTTTATTTGCCATTAAAACGTTTATATCTTGACATATTGCATTAATACTGAAATATCCACAGCTGGTTTTTGCTCTCTCAAGAATCTTCACACTAATCGCATCCAGCTATTCCTGCGACCTTAACAAATCATCAATCTTCCTCATTGGCTATCATCAAGCTTGGTTGGAGATCTTACCACACCATCGGCCGTCTTTCTTAGATGGAATATATTTTCATCAGACTCAAAATGCATTTTAAAACCTCAATACTTTCATCAATTTAACAAAAATTAAATGGAAATAGATGCTGGGACCTCGACAATCTCCTACAAGACAGACTTAAGTCTCGTTACCGTAGTACTTTCACTAGCTTATGGACTTCCCAGTCCTTCCCAGTTTTCGAAGAAAGAGGCTCAGCTCTTCGTTCTTCATAAAAACTGCAAAGGAGAGGAACAAATTGGCGGCATCGGTGTTCGATACGCCGATGGTATCTTCAAGAAGAGAGCGTATTACTAGCTTAGTGCGCTTTACCGTCACTTAACATCAGCTGGGATCGTGGTCAAGTGTCAAGTTAAAAAAAAGCTATTACGTCATTTCAAACGAAACAGTAATATGTGCATATTACTGCATGGCGATAGAATTTTAAGCTGCGGAGGTACAGAGAGAGTCTCCGGAAATAATAGATAACTACTACCATTAGATAATCAATTTTTAAAAATAAAGATTTTTTTCAATAATATGTTTTTATATCATGCGACAAAGATAGGATATGCTACCGATATAACCAATAGTAAAAAAAGGGGGTCATACGAGTGCGAGCCGCTGACGCCGCAGCACTCGCAACTCACTCTTTATTCCCTACTTGACACATTTCCAACATCATTCAGAGTGACGCGGTGCATTTAGGTGGAATGGTCGCCGCGAGGAAATTACATTCTACTTGTCTCTTTCTCTCACAATAATAACAAACAGGTTAACAAGTCATTCAACGACACATCAAGAGATATTTTGTTAATAAAATGAAGCGAGGAGAGGAGCAGGACGTTCACCTGATGGTAATCGATACGCAAGTCCATAACAACGTAGCGGTAGTAGGGATGATATTCATAGCACTAATTTGAGCTCGTCGTCTGCGACATGGGATGTTATGACTCGTTACCTCAGTAATTACACTAGCTACAGCGCCCTTCGAACCGGAACACAGTAATGTTTGCACAGTACTGTTTGGCAGCAGAAAAAGGATATGCAGTGGTACCTAAATAGACGGTCTCCGACAACAAACACCTACTACCGGTAAATGTTGTGTATGACTTTTTTTTTGCATCGATTTCTTTATTTTTTTTCCTATTTTTTACTATCTATATATCTCATTACTAAGTTACACTATTTAAATTTGTTCTAACATTACTTATATCTATGCTATTACTTATTAATATTTACTTATAATATATACTTATTAATACTTGCTATTGTTTGTATCACGCTGATCACCTTCACTAGTTGGAGAGGCACTTTAATAAAAAAAAACAATCGACTGTAATATAAAACTTATTACTCACTGAAGCTGTTTTTTTCTAATTGTCCGATCTTGTTCATTGTATCTTTTACTTTTAAAACACTACCTTAATTAATCTTTCCTTCAAGTACTACATTTGCCAATAAAAATCCTTATATAAAACCTCTTATTTCCTTTAAATGCACTAAAAGAGTAAACGGTGAAATGTATCGAATAATGCATGATGGTCCTCTTGCATTGATGACTACAGCTTCATCAGTCTCTGGACTAGTAATCAAATGATACAGTCGGAGTGACTGATCCCATACAGCAAATATCCAGCTAAATTAATCACCATATTTATTATACATTATAATCTATGAAACAGGAAATATTAAAACGAATCCAATAAAGGACCCTCGCAGGGTAGACACAGATGACGTAAATGCTATGCATTAAGGAGGAATTGCGTTATACAATCTCGTATTACGCGTGATCAAAGCCGGCGATGTAAGAGCCCTCATTACCGGTAACAATGTAAATGTACCTCCGATGATGAGTACGTCAGGTCGTTAAGTTTCATTTATGTGAATGATTTAAATCATTTATTATAACTCGATCCATACGAGCAGTTGTACAAAAGGTTGCTAATGTTCGATACCGTTTTGATATTTGTATTATAAATTACTTTTCTTAACATGTTGTTGTATTGGTGGTAGGTCTCTATAATGGTGGTAGGTCTCATTTACCATGATGCTCTGTACGTGGGAAGAAAATAGCAACTATATATAAAAGGCTTGGTATTGTTTTAGTAGTGGTAGTACTCTGTTGAGCCGAAGACCGTCTAGGTAGGTAGAGCGCCTATTTCTACCGGCAAGAGGTTGTATGCAATCATTACTGAGTTCCGGTTTAAAAGGAGCCGATGATAGGGTTAAGTAGCACTCCTAGGTAGAGATCCAGCAGTGGACTATCACAGGCTGTTGATGATGATGAGAAACACAGAGAGTATATACATATCTAGGAACATACACATTAATATTAGTACTGGTAATGATTACAGTATGATCCTTTGAAACAAGAAATCTTTGTGACGATCAAAAGAAAAAGATAATTTTAACTATCGGAGTAGATCAGCTCCTATTTCTACTGCCAAACAGTAGTGTACAAACCTTACTGCTTTTTAGTTTGATAGCTGGAGCTAGTAGCTTGTTAAGGTCCTTGAGTGACGTGATTTAACATCTTGTATGGAAAGGCGATGAACACAACGTGATAGTGTTTTTTATCGAAACTAATGTTAAGTTGTAGGAGGGTATCACTTTCTATTAGGTGAACACTTTGCTCTTTTAGCGAATGAAGGAAAACCGTACAAATATAGTATACCTTTATATGGTCGGTTATTAGTCAATGGATTGTTAGCAAATGTATTTACAAGTTCTCTGTAGACTGTACGATTGTCTAGCAAGTTTAAAGTTTAATAATATATTCATACAGCAATCGTTATAAGTATAACGTGGATAAGACGAAACTTTGATCGCCGTGGGTACAATTGTTAAAGTATCTTTGGTAATTAATGCTTGAAACATTTTAACACCAAACATACTTTGAGTTGTGCATGTGTGCACCGCGTTGACTCTTGCACCCTGTCAAGGGATACAGAGTAATGTAAGAAGAAAGTTTCACAATGTTATTTATATTATTAGTCAACAGGGAATCGTTATTAAATTAATACTGAATTACTATTTATAAAAGTGTGCAAGGGGTCCCCACACAGCTACTCACGGACCCTTTTATTTTCTTTGTGTTTCGGGAGAGAAGTCTTTGAAAAGATACTTTGCTTTCTGAGGGGACGACAGAGTTATGTGGAGATTTTTACCCACTAATACCCCCTCGAAGACAAAAGTTTTCAACTCGTGTTTGTTGCCAGTGTTGTACGGATCCGAGACGTGGCCTCTTACTATCGGCCTTATAAAAAGGCTGAAAGTCACCCAAAGGGCAATGGAGAGAGCTATGCTCGGAGTTTCTCTGCGTGATCAAATCAGAAATGTGGAGATCCGCCGAAAGACTAAGGTCGCCGACATAGCTCAAAAGATTGCTAGACTTAAGTGGCAGTAGGCAGGCCACATTGCTCATATGACTGACGGCCCATGGGGCAGTAAGGTCCTCGAGTGGCACCCGCGTACTGGTAGACGTAGTGTTGGGAGACCTCCCACAAGGTGGACCGACGATCTGATGAGAATCGCGGGAATCCACTGGATGCGAGCAACGTTGGACCGATCGATGTGGGGATCTTTGGGGGAGGCTTATGTCCAGCACTGGACATCTATCGGCTAATGATGTGAAAACCGCCTCGGCGGTCACCTTCGGCGTTTGGAGAAGTCGCGGGATCTCCGTTCGGAACACAACCGCTGCCTCGCTAATGCTATGCTGCTGATAGCCCGTCCCGGGAACTTACGGCACCCGAGCCAACCTCACCCGCTGGTGGTGCACCCTGCTAATCAACAAACGAGGCTCTGGCTCCCACCAACCCGAATTGAGCGAGTGTGGTGGCCAATGACCTAAATATATCCATATAAACTCCTATAAACGATAGTCTCTGGTGCCCGTCGGTACCGGCGACTGTGACGGACGTTGGCAAGGCGACGGAACCAGGGTAGCACAGGACCGGTCGATGTGAAGACCTTTGATAAAGGCCTACGTCCAACAATTGACGTCTATCAGCTAATAGCGACTACTTATTATAATATCAATACTATATTAAATAAGCTATAGCAAGTAGTTTATCTAACTGGTGACAAAACTTGTACTTTACTGGTGGTAGGTCTCTATTGCCAGAGACCGTCTAGATAGGTACTTTCCACAGCGCCTATTTCTGCCGCCAAATAGTGAAGTATACACATCAGTTTTCCGGTTTGAAGGGCGTTGTAACTAGTGTAATTACTGGGGTAACGAGAATCAACATCTTATGTCTTCAGCGACAGGCGCAATGTGGTGCAGCATATATCATCCCGAGTAGCACCACGTTATTCTGGGCAGGCGTATCAGTTACCATCAGGTAAACTAGTTCCACACTGTTATGATCATGAATATATAAGTATACTATCAAGTGAACATCTCGCTTTCTCGGAGATCTTTGAGAGAGGCCCAACAGTGGGCGTCTATCGGCTGATGATGATAATGACGATGAACTTCTCGTCCAAAAAACGGTTACGAAAATAGCGTGGGTTTAACTTCATGCACCTTGAAGGAGGCTTCTGCTTAACGCTGCTGAGGATCAGGTTGCTAGCGCTTAACAGTTATCTACGACTTTTCCGTCATCAATCCACCTTATGAAGTGCAAGCTAATGCTTCCTTCGCCTACCAGCTGCTACATGAGAGCCTCACCGCCCCGATGGCGCCAAACCCCACTAACATTTGGAAAAAATATGTTGTCTCTGTTGCTAGTCTACTCTATACCAGCCGATTGATACGTGGAGCCGAACTGAGCGCTAAAGAGGCGCGGATAGACACGCGTCGTGTACCGTCTATATTAGTACGACCGTGTTAGAGGCCGTCCGACCGAAAAACAAAACTGCCTCTCCCAAACCGATAAAAAGCCCAATGAAGAGAGCTTAAAGCTCACAGCGTCTAAGTGGCTTAATTAACCTATGCTAATTAGACCAAGCCCGTTTTGCGACTAATCAACACTGTTAATTAACTGGAGTACTAATTTGATTAATATCGCATTAATGTATATGATTTTCGTTTTTATATCAGAGAAAATATATTTTGTTTAGGTTAGTTTTATATAGAATTATTGTTAGATAGCGGAAAAACGATGTATATGTATTTTTCTATTGTATACTATCTAATATTTTTTAAGTAGTAATATGTAATAATCATTTTAATACATTGGCCTGAATTGCATATTACAGCATTGACACAACTAACGGTGATTATTGTCTGTACAGTTTATAATATTTCTTCTCTAAAGATTCGTTAGAAACTTAAAAATGAAGTTTAAATAACTTATTATGAAGTTCAACATTCACATTTCTCATCCCCATTGTAGATACTTTTTTTTAATTTTATAGACCCAACTCTGTTCGGCAAACAATTGATAAAAAAATTAAGTTTTCATAACAATGAATAAAAATCAATGTTTTCTATTATTTCAAATTTCGTGGTTCATCATCATCATCATCATCAGCCGAGAGACGTCCACTGCTGGATATAGGCTACATCCAAAGATCACATCGATCTGTCTCGCGTTGCCCACATCCAGTGGTTTTCCGCGACTCTCACCAGATCGTCAGTCCCACTTGTGGAGAGCCTCCTAATTTCGTGGTTAATTCTAATAAATATCAAAATCTCAATGTCGACGTTTAGAACTTTCTACTTATTGCCGGTTATAAAAAAAAAAATAGACGCTTTATCAGCATTATATATGTTAACAATATCATCATCGTATGCCTTATGGTTAGTTAATACTATGTGAAGCTTACACCAGGGGTGGAACGGGAGACCTTTCGGGTGGTAGGTCTTGTGCCGGAAACTGTCCGGATAGGTACCACCGTAGCTCCAATTTCAGTGCAGTTGTGCACATACATTAGTGAGTTCCGATCTGAAATGCATTGTAGTTAGTAGAAATTACTGAGGTATCTAGACATAATTTCTATTGCCTCAATGTGTTTAGAATATTGTGGTGCTGTGTATATTATCCTAATCCTGGCGCCACGTTGTTATGGGAGGGCGTATCTCTTATCATGAGATGAACGTCTCTCTCGATGGTTTGATAAATAAAAAACACTATTGAAATATTTACAAAATAATAATCACCGTTCAAAAGCGACACAGAAAACTAAAAGGTGAACAAAGGGGAATATACTTTATCTGGATAATCAGGCGCTTGCGAAAAGAGTCTAAATAAAACTGCAAAGGGGAGGTGTGTCCGGTGTGCTTGTTACAGGGGCTAATAGCCGCCTGTGTTGGAAATGATCGCTGATAGCCCCGACTACACTATAGCTACAGGACATTAAGCAACGCTCAAGTGAAATGTTCCACCATTTTATACCATTAACACGACTCAAGCAATAGAGAAGGTAAAACATTGATTCAATAGTAAAACAGACTTAAAATATTAGTACAAAATAATAGAATATATCAAAACAAAGCATGTGATAGCAAACGAAAGCATAGATATGAATAGATTGGAAACGGAAGCTACGAATTGCGAACGGATCCTCTTCCCAAGCCACTAATGTAAGTTCTTTAACCAGCTTACTCATCACAGCTACCACTTAGCTTCCCTTAAATCCTACCTATCAGATTATTTTTTTTTTAATTTCTTCATCAAACCAACCGACAATCTGAGCATGTTTGTCTCTTGGTAAATAATACTCCTAACCATAATAATGAGGCGAGAACTATTATATGCTTATTGTCTTGAAACATTAGACTCGTTATTCCTATGATTTTATCAGCTACAGTACCTTTCAAGCAATACTGAGAAGGAACGCAGTATATTATATTCTCATGTGGAATATTCGTTCGTAACAGAATATTGTTTTCTCGAATGTATACAAATTAATTCAGTCTTTAGTTTAACATCTTTGGCTTTGTAAGATTTTCTTGATATCAAATTAAATTAGTTTTTACGAACAAATATTCCTTTATGCTATTATAAAAGCGGCTTTATTAACGTTTCCACTGCTAAGACTCATTACCTTCTCGTAAAGTGAAACCCTCCTAAATCTAAAATTCATTAAGCATCAATCCTTGATCTTATAAGAATGTGATAGTGCGTACTTTCATTGTTTACATGGTGTTATGCAAATATCATTATTATAATCTGATGTTTGTCAAAATTGCAGGAAAACACGAAAAGATCGTTCTGTAAGCCGCAGCACCATTTTTACTTCATTACAGCCAACTATTGACTTTAATAACTTCAAGAGCTTCGACTTCAATAACGTACTAGTTCAATATCTTGTACTCCTTATTTTCATCATGAGTTTAAATATGAAACTCAATACGTTGAACGATTAACATTAAGAATGTTAATAGACGTTACATGCGTTCCATACAAAAGGATCTATTTAAAGCGATTTGAATTCAGCTAACCAATATGTCCCATGATATTGTACCAGGATTCCGTCGAGGTTCATTACAAACAATCCTTCTTAGGATACAAGAAATACGAGAATAGAGATCCAGGACCCTGATACGTAAGCAATATGCCTGCAAAACGTGAACTAATGCGACATGATTTTGTGATAGTTAAGTCCCAGATATGCGGGAATAGAAAATTCAATGCATGCGATGCGAAATTGTCCCCATGGCTTTGAATCCCAACGAGACAATGGAAAAGCAATTTATAACTAAAGAATAATTCATTAAATGATCGTTTACATACTCTTCATTCGATTATTGGAGCTTTTACGATCCATATTACAAATTACAATGAAATAGGATCTAATAGTAATTCAAAAGGATAAATTGCTATAAGAAAAATATCTTACTTGCCGAGCATAGCTATTTTCCGTTGGAGATTCTGTGACCTTCATACCGCGCTGAAGATGATTAACAAGATGATTTGACTGGATAATAATATGACACTATATTGTTAAATTATTGAAATAATAAAGTGTATCATCGTATACTATCCGAAGTATATAACAAGGGACATTACATGGTGATTTGCAATTGCACCTATCGTATAGGACCTGCTTTTTATTTACCACCAGATAATCAACCTTGTCATCACACAGTAAAACTTATGTTGATGTAATAGTATAAAAATAATTACAAATGTTAAGGACCTTTACAATAATTTAGTTACCAAGCAGTAGTGTACAAACTTTCCTTAAATCTGTTTGAATTGCTCACAAAATAATAAAATTACTAAGTAAATGAATCATTATTCTATGTACTGATCTTATATGCTGTGGAGATGGAAATTTGTATTACAACATCTCTAATTAGTCATTATTAATAAGATGATTATGCAATGAAAATTAATATTATAGGAGAAGATGGTTGTGTCGTTTCTTTAACTTTGAATATACGGTTATAATAATTCTCTGTAGCTATTAAAAAACATGTAGTTTAAATTCATATACTAAATAAGCATGGATTTAATATAAGGATTCGTTAGATCAATTTGATCTAATAAAATATTCAAGCAACGACCACATTATACCGTCAATTTGAAAGTAGTTCATTAAAATTTCAATACACTTGTGTAAATTATTCACTACTTAACGATTTACTTTACTTGAAATATTTAAAAGCTTTGCATTATGTTAGCGATAAGTATTTAACATTTAAAGTATATAAACAACTCACAATTTAATTACATTCTGTAGGAGCGAATATTTCATGTTTTTATGATATCCAATATCACATAGGAGTGTGGGCTATGAACGATCAGAATGTATGAAAATATTGACATTTAAGGCAAAAGAGTGAAATAAATATTTAATGTGTATCTATTACATATACATTGAAGTATTTCATTTTATATAATGATATATGTATTTTTCATTAGCTTTGTTTTTTCTTCTTATTTTTTATATTACTTATATGTCTATGCTCTCTGCATATCCATCTTATTACATTTCAATATAGTGTGACAGGCTTTAAGCTCATCACTGTATAATGTGCTTTGCATATTCTTAAAATGCCAACTTTTATAAAAGATTAATGATCAATAATATAATATAATAATACTTCGACTTTCGGTACCGTGACCTTGAAATGTATACGGATGCTCTTTCCAAACTGGCGAAGATTATTAAGCCGGATATATAATTTGATAGAGTGTTAATGAAGATGAGCTTGAAGGTAAATAAATAGATAAATAAGGGCAAGGTATATAATAAATGGAGCATTGTCACCCCAACAATTCACCATTGAATGCGCTTGCGCACCGTCCGGAGTGTTCAACATTCAAAATTCAAATCAGTCTCCGTCCGTCGCTTGTCGCGAGCACGCGTCCCTCGCATATTTACATATACTTGTTTTGTATGTTAAATCGTTTAAATTTATCTCTACACTTTTGTTTTTATTTGCCTGATAAAAAGTGCATTTTCAACCTAACGATGTCGTTTTACTATTTAAAATAAAAATTACTTTGCATGAGTCAATGTACTCCGTACGGTGTAAGTGAATTTTATGCGTAGTTGTCATTCGCATACCATTCTTGGAAACTTTAACATCATTCTAGTGTATTACTTAAATAATGTTGAGATAAATATATACACTGTTCGAAAACTATAAGTAACACTTTAAAGGCAGTGAACAAGTCTGCAGAATTTTATTGGCGTCCATTACATATTCGAAAATTCTTCGCCCTCGTCCCCTTTTCCCAGCTATGTGGTGTCGGCACAGTATGTACTGCTCTTCCATATCCATCTATCAGTCGTCATATCTGAATTCACACTCTTCTTACACATGTCGTCTTTCACACAATCCATCCACACTTTCTTCGGCCTTCCTCTACCCTTATAACCATCCTCGTTCATTCGCATTACTTTCTTTGTTATATGTCCTTCATCCCTCCGCAAACATGCCCGTACCACGCTAACCTCTTACTAGTGTATATTGAGTGAAAATGTTATCAATTATTATTACTTCTATTGTATCTACCATATTGCATGTATGCTACTATTTAAATAGGGACAATAAAAATAAAAAAACACCAAATCTTAATCATCAACATCATCATAAATCATCTTAACTTCCTAACAGTTCTATATAGTATTAGAAGTGATAACAGCTGTTTTTACCTCAATGGGATAACGATTTCAGATGGGTTTTTTTATTAAAATAAGCGACGTGAAGAGCAGAACGTTCACCTTATTATAAGTGATACGACTCACCACATTCCACTTCTCGTCTTGAGACAGGATATTAAATCTCGTCACCACAATAACTTCACTGACTACAACTCCTTTCCATCCAGAACACATTAATGCTTACAGATTTCTGTTTGGCGGCAGAAAAAGGAAATGCGATGATACTTAGACGGTCTTCGGCAACAGATACCTGTCATAAATGGTAAATCCGTTGCCGTACACCAGTACAAATGTTATGATGTTGAACATGGTAAAGTAAACTTGTTATGCATAGTTTAGTTTTCATATGACAGTGCGAACACAGCATTACTGTCACGGTAACAAAAGAAACAGTATCATGATCCATACATTATATTATATGTGATCCCGTTTAGTAAACTGGAGGCAGTTAAACTTATCGAACGTTGCACATTGGACATATGAAAAAGTGAAACGATATTCGTTAAATTATATTAAGTGTATTACAGTTTGACAAGCTTATAACTGAGTCCCTAAATTTATTTATGTTTTAATGTTAATAACATATTAAGAAATATTTTCAATCAAGTAAGTTCTCGTAACTTAACATGTTTCAAAATATATGTGATATCTCGTATAGTAGAATTCTGTGTCTTCGCTGCGATGACTATGGTAATGAATATTTTTTTTACAATCCAGGATATGCGAATAAAAGCCTGACCGAATTGCCATATCGATATTGTGTGGAAACAAGAGTCGTGACAATACTAAGTGCAATGCAATGTAACACGTATCCCCTTTTCAGTGAGTGTGACAGAATGATTTAAGCGAGACGCGTCGGGAGGCGAGCCATGTCCAGACGAATGTATAAGAGATTAATATATTCAATGTTAACCTGGTCCCCACTATAGATACTCTGGACATTGACTTACAATTGGCGGACGGACAACAGGGGATCGTAAATCTCGTGGAACAAATAACGACCAGAACTTTTGCACTGGCAACCCAAGTGTAAATTATTTAATATTCAATTAGCGACGATTCGTATTTACGATTTGGATTAATGGATTGTATTATCGCTCATAGAAATAAATTTAAAGTTAGTATAAAATTCGCTTTATTGAGAGAGGATTCAACTTCAGTCACCCCTTATTACATGAAAATACTTTGATTTATTTAAATAAATAACTCTATCGTCAAGTTATTATAATTTCGTTTAAATCTACTAAATTCTGCTTTACTAATATGGTTAGTCTCTATTGCTGATGACTTTCAAGGTAAGTACCATCGTAGCTCCTTTTTCTGCTGTTGTTTGTACTATCATAAATATCGCCACATTATCTAGCTCGCTCGACGCTTCGTCGTATAAAACAGAGCTAAAACTAAGGTATAAAAAATATAAACTCTGAAGCACTGATCAATCTTTGGACAAGACAGAGACACTATGCTTACACGGTTGATACCCAGATAACGATGAACAATTTCAAGAGATGTAACTGTATTTTATTTATTCATATAATTTATTTATTTTTCATAATTTGATCTTAAGTGATAACTCATAACAATGTTCTTCTTTTAGTTACAATGCTCGTTACGTTCAAACGAAAAATTTAAAATCTTGTGAACCCAATAATTTTACAGGGCATAGATAGTTTTCGACATCGGTCACATACCTACATTAAAATATTTATGTCACTTAATTTGTTAAACCGTTATATGTTCACGATGACGTAATAATATTACCTAGATATCAAAATTAATTTTAAGAGAGTATTACTCAAGTAAACTTTATTAGAAGTTAAGTAATAAAGATTTAAAAAATAAGTGTTGTTAACATTAACCAGATAAATTCTAGTAAGTAGACACTACAAAACTGTGTAAGTCCTTTGCTCTCCACTAACTTTCCGTGGATCATCGAAAGAAGTTTGTGACGCAGTGCGTGAGTTTAACTAGTGATATCACTACTAAACGATATATTTTAAGCGACGTGTGTCGGGAGCCAGAGTAACAGCCTATTTCCGATGGTGCGTCGCTCGGATGACAATCACAAGCGACATGTATCCGATAGCGAGCGTAACAGCCGTGTTCAGATGGTGTGTCGCTCGGATAACAATCACAAGCGATATGTATCCGGCAGCGAGCGTAACAGCCGTCTTCAGATGGTGTGTCGCTCGGAGAACAATCACAAGCGATATGTATCCGGCAGCAAGCGTAACAGCCGTCTTCAGATGGTGTGTCGCTCGGATAACAATCACAAGTGATATGTATCCGGCAGCGAGCGTAACAGCCGTCTTCAGATGGTGTGTCGCTCGGATAACAATCACAAGCGACTTGTGTCGAGCAGCGTGCGTAACAGCTGACTTCAGATGGTGTGTCGCTCGGATAACAATCACAAGCGATATGTATCCGGCAGCGAGCGTAACAGCCGTCTTCAGATGGTGTGTCGCTCGGATAACAATCACAAGTGATATGTATCCGGCAGCGAGCGTAACAGCCGTCTTCAGATGGTGTGTCGCTCGGATAACAATCACAAGTGATATGTATCCGGCAGCGAGCGTAACAGCCGTCTTCAGATGGTGTGTCGCTCGGATAACAATCACAAGCGACTTGTGTCGAGCAGCGTGCATAACAGCTGACTTCAGATGGTTTGTCGCTCGGATAATAATCACAAGCGACGTGTATCCGGCATCAAATATTACACCTAACTGCTAGTGAAGCGTCACTCAGATAACAACCACAAGCGACGTATGTCCAGCAGCGAGTGTAACAGCCGTCCAGCTGGTATGTCGCTCGGATAACAATCACAAGCGACTCGCGTCGAGCAGCGTACGTAACAGCTGACTTCAGATGGTTTGTCGCTCGGATAATAATCACAAGCGACGTGTATCCGGCATCAAATATTACACCTAACTGCTAGTGAAGCGTCACTCAGATAACAACCACAAGCGACGTATGTCCAGCAGCGAGTGTAACAGCCGTCCAGCTGGTATGTCGCTCGGATAACAATCACAAGCGACTTGCGTCGAGCAGCGTGCTTAACAGCTGACTTCAGATGGTTTGTCGCTGGGATAATAATCACAAGCGACGTGTATCCGGCATCAAATATTACACCTAACTTCTAGATGACGCTTCACTCAGATAACAACCACAAGCGACGTATGTCCAGCAGCGAGCGTAACAGCCGTCTTCAGCTGGTTTGTCGCTGGGATAACGATCACATTAAGGAGATATATTCAATATATATGGCGTGAATACGCCACAAGTGAATCAATTACTAGGTGCAACAATAGTAGATTTTCTTTAGACTAGCAACATTAAAGAGCAAAAATCGCATCACAAACATTGTTAAGGCTTCGTTAAAATGTCATCTTGCTACTAGCAACTGGGCTAAGCTGAAAGCTCTCAAGTGATGCCTCCGCAAAGTGCAACGAAAGCCTGCAAGGGGATCTTTATAGGAGGGATGTTTATTTTCTCCTTTACTGTATAAAGTATAATTTCGCAGAACGAGTGGGGTAAAGGGGGAGTTTCTTTGATGCAACTAACGCTTTATAGGACTTGCATCAACTGATTTTAGGTGAGATCTAGATGGAGATAGAAAACTTCTTTAGTGATTAAAGAAGGCCCTAAACTATATAAACATTGCTATACGGCGGCATAAACACTAAAAATTAAACAAATGTTAATTTCCTAGAATTATTACCTTCTACATTAAGAAGAAACAAAAACTTAAAGTGTTAATAATAATTTCGATTACTTATTTATAAGCAAAGAAAGCTAAACATCTAATACATTATTGTAACACGTCTCTGCTATCGAAGTTCACGTAGGTATATAGGTACAAACCATAAAGCTACAATCGAACAGTGTCATGCCAACAATACCGTAATCCAATATGAAGGGCGTTGTAATTGATAATATATACATTTAGGTCTAATGTAATGTTGTATAAATACCCTAACGAGCGCCCCAATTTTACAAACAGGCGTATCAGTTATCAACTAGTACAACAGCCTACGTGGCGTAACGGCCTCGCATTATATAAAGGAGGTCTCATGTTCAATACCAGGATAAAGTATGGTTTCTAGATATTGGTTGACATTTTTCGATCATGTTCGAAATTCGAGAAAAAACGTTATCTACAACAATCATCTGTAACTCTAACACCACAAGGTAGCAATTTAGACTGTCAACATATGAGGACCAGCATACGCTTCACCGTGCATGGTCTCATTGTCACGTGTACTGTGGAAGCCAATGGACTCCAAACATCAAGACAGCCGTTTGTGAAACACATTACTATAAATCTATGCCTAGGAATGGACATCTATCGGTTGATATGATAATATATTTACTTTATTTATTCACAACTTCTTTAACAAGTAACTTTGAAAGAGTAGTATTGCTAAATGCTTACTCTTTATAATTAAAACTAACAATAGTAATAATTAATAATGATAATGATGTGAACTGGTGGTTAAATGTTAAAACCACTCACTACAGAAGTATGAAATAATTATTCCTGATTATTATTATTCCTTTTATATACTTACAAACTTTTTAATGAAATTGCACCTTAACCAGCAGTTAGCTTTGAGCTACGAATTAAAAAAAAAAGATTAAATCTGTGTAACTGAACTAATTCATGATATTTATCATTCAAAAGGTGAACAAATTAGAGGATAAATCCTATTTCAGAGATTTAACTCCAGCCATAAATATTAAACAGCGCATTTAAAAGTTTCTAGACTTGTAGACTCCTCGCTGAATTTGTATACGGTACTTGGAACAATAAATGCTGATTACTTTCTCGAATAAATGTTTAGTCGACTTAAGATGTAATCAAGATCTTACCGTTTTAATTTTTTATTTTTCCAGATATATATGAATAACAATGAGTCAAAATTAATGCTACCTTGGATCTCTGATCACATATGGGAATATGATAAATATTTAATTCATAATTAAAACTCGTACAAAATCGTTACGTTTTAACCAATATAAAGCAAAGGATTGTTAAAAAGACGATCAAGACCTTGTTTAATAGAAATGACAAAAACATATACGAAATATAAACAATAATTTCTTATATATGACAACTTAAGCACTTTCCGCGATACTATCAAGATTGTATCTATTGAGCTCTTGCTGAAGATCTAAGATTGCACCACCATTTTCAGCCGCATAAGAACATTGTTGTGAAGGAAGCTGTAGCTTGCTAAATAACTACTGTAACAAGAAAATATTTTATACTACGTAAAAGGAACGAGCGGAACATCATAAACATCAAAAGACATCATCAGGTATCAAACCATGTGTAGTCGTTAAGTCCTTTAAATACACGAATTCCTTTCGATACTTTTTCTATTTCAAATATCAAAATTAAGCAATTCAATTACTAAGTTATTAAGTAGAAAAAGATAATTTTCAGTTAAATTTAAATGTAAAGTACTAATGTGATTAACCTGTTAATGTTATCAAAATAAAGTTTAATTCAAATATTCAATTATTCAAACACCGCCGAGATCCGTTAGTGATGTCAGGTTCAAAAATTAACTATAAACGTTATGTTATAAAATTCTATTCAAAGTACATTACATTTTGTAATACATTAAAAATCATGTTATGTACTACATAATATTATTATGACTATTTTTTAAGTCATTTTAACTTGTAAGGACGAAATTAATCAATCGATTATATCATCATAAACTGAATAGACTTAATACTTAATTGACTTAATAATACCTCTCTTGAAACCTACTACATCCAGCAGTGGACGTCTGTATGTTGAGTTAATGATGATGATGAAGAAGACGAACTGACTGTTAAACTCTTCTTAACGTAAATACGATGTATTTTAGTAGTAAAGTTCTAAAAAAGCAAAAATCCTTTGCTAAAACATTCCCTAATGCGCGTTCCGTATGTATTGTATATAAAGATAGTATCATAATAAAGGTGCAAGGAAATTTAATACTAAGGAAAATTACTATTTAATGAATATTATAAAAAAACAATAAACACACATAATAGACAAAAGACTAACTTTAATTTCATACGTCTTAAAGCGATAACAAAACCGAAGACATATTCGTTCAGAATACTATAGTTATAATATGGAAGTGATAGCCTAGCTATTTGGATTTGAAAAAGCTCAAGTTCCCGCCAAAATCCACAACACGTGACTCTAGAATTGAAGCTTGCCTTATAACCACTACGTTATTAGGCAAGTGGTTAGCTGCTACGACAGGAAAGATATAATATATACCAACAATTGAAGACATACACAGAACGTCTATACGACTCAGGAACAAAGGTATCTTTAGACCGTGATATAAATCCAAATGAAGCAATCAAAACAATATTTAATATAGTTCTCTTGGCGAAGCAACGATCTGGTGAAGATCGCAGGGAATCGTTGGATGCAGGCGATATCGAACTGGTGGAGCTGGAAATAACTTAAGGATGCATTGGTCAGTGTACCACTACACAATGCCAAAGCCCTCCTATGAGTATTCTTACTTATGTGAAACTTATATGAACGTAATATAATGTTGTGGTATTTATGACAGTTTATTCTATTATTATTATTAATATTTAATACCTTAAGCGGACATCCCTACAG